>OY720146.1:48182901-51149945 GCA_963082955.1 Cheilosia grossa | reverse complement strand
TAATTTTATGACCCTCATTTTAGGACCACCGTCTGCTAATAATCGTGCACAGATATTTTCACTGCTGGTTTCTTCGAGACGACTTTCAATGTAAATAAGAATTTTTTTTTTTTTTTTTTTTTTGTGTTGGGAATTCGCTGGAAGTAAAAAATCATCGAAAGACATTGCAGAGCTAGTACGCGAGGGATGCTCCTGCAATAGTGATGGACTTTAACTCATCTAAAAAAACTCCCGGGGGACTGACATTCGCCATCCCGAATTAGATTGCACCTAGTCATACGTCTAATCAGCAATTAATTTTTGAATTATTCAATGAATTTAAAGAGATAAATCCGCCGTTTGTCGGATTTTTAAATTTGTTTTGTTTGAAATCAGTATCTAATTTCTTAGCCCTAGCCTAATCTTACAGATCAAGAGGTTTTATGCGTCTCAATCTCCTGATTACATTGTCATTTAAAAGTTCTGTTATTTCTGCGTTTACGTGGCTGAGGAGCCGACTTCTATGCCTCTGAGCAACCTTCTTAACCTCATCTTCAACCATTTCAACATTTAGATCTCTATGCAGATCGGCGTTTCGTATGTACCAAGGTGCATTAACTATGTTCCTTAGTACTTTATTTTGGAATGTGCATGCCCACAATTGGAGCCCGTAGGTCCATACTGGTTTTAGAACTTGCTTGTATAGCAATAACTTATTGTAGTTGGACAGGGATGAGTATCTCCCAATAAGCCAATACAATTTACTGTATCGCATGTTCAATTCATCTTGTTTTTTCTTAACGTGCGCTTTCCAACGCAGTTTAGCGTCTAGAGTCATGCCTAGATATTTAGCTGTGTTAGAAAATTCTACTACATTGTTGTTAATGTAGACTGGAATGTGTGGTACGTTTTTATACGTAAAATTAATATGGACTGACTTAAGGTCATTTAATCTAATCTGCCATTTCTTTGTCCATTCTGAAATATTGTTTATTGCCGTCTGAAGCTTTTTTGTTGCTATTTCGACAGTTGCTCCCACAGCAAGGACGGCTGTGTCATCTGCAAAAGTAGCTATGGTGGTTTCTACACTTTCAGGCAAATCGCTAGTGAAGAGTAGGTATAAAACTGGACCTAGCACACTGCCTTGCGGTACACCAGCTTTAATCTCTCTTAATGTTGAACACTCTGTATCTTGCTTAATTCTGAAGAATCGATCTGATATATAAGACTCCAGAATAGTCGAATACTGCTTCGGCAGTTGCTTTTGTAGTTTGTGTATCGGCCCTTTGTGCCAGACTTTATCGAAAGCTTGTGCTATATCAAGAAATACTGTAGAGCACACATTTTTCTCTTCAAATGCTTTTTCGATTTTATCTGTGATTCTATGCACCTGATCAATTGTAGAGTGCTTGTTTCTAAACCCAAATTGATGATTTGGAAGTAGCGATTTTTCATCAATAATTTTTTGCAGACGTTTTGCCAGCATTTTTTCGAATAGCTTAGACAACATTGGTAGTATCGATATTGGGCGATATGAGGCTACTTCGCTAGGTGGTTTACCTGGTTTTGGTATCATTATTACCTCCGCGACCTTCCACATGCTTGGCACATATCTTAATTTAAATGCAGCATTTATAATCTGCGCTAGTTTTTTTAAACCTTTTCGAGGAAATTGTTTTAAAATTTCCCCTGTGATTAAATCGAACCCTGGGGCTTTTTTTATGTTTATGCCTTCTTTGATTTCTTTGGCAAGTTCTTTAGCTGTTACCGGCCGAATAGGTCTGTCTTCTTCGCACGTTTCTTCGTTTCCTTGATAATCTTTATCTTCATAAGGTTTGAAGACCTTCTCAATGTACTCTGCAAAAGAATTTGCTTTTTCTTGACTGCTTTTTGCCCAGTTACCTTCTCTGGTTTTTACTGGCGGAATGTGAGCTATTGGCCTGTTCATTTTCTTTGCTGCCTTCCAGAGCGAGTAGTCGGTACTAGCATCATTTGTTAAACTCGTAAGATACGTTTTTAAAGACTCGTTATTAAATTCTCTTATAGATTTTCTGAGCTTATTATTTAAGTTGTTCAGTGTGGTTTTGTCGCTTGGCGCCCTTGTCTGTTGCCAGCGTTTTCTAGCTTTCCTCTTTTCTGTAATAATTTGACATATTTCACGCGGATAAGAGTTTTGTTTAATCTTGTTTGTTCTTTGGGGAGTTGCAGCCCATGCAGCTTTTTGTATATCCAGTGTAAGTATTTGCACTGCTTCTTCTAGTTGATCTTCTGTTTGAATAGCTGATGATAATTGGATACATTCTTCCAACTTCTGCCTGAAGTCGTTCCAATCAGTCAGTCTATTAACTAGTTAAGGGCTATGTTCTTTTATTATTATTCTATGACCAAGTGTAAGAAGTATTGAGGAATGATCTGATTGAAGATCAGGGCCTTCTTCTATATTTATTTTATTTGAGGATATATTTTTGGATATAAAGAAGTCTACAAGATCTGGGGTTTTATTCCTATCTGTAGGCCAGTAGGTAGGTTTCCCCGTTGAGTGATATTTGCCGCCGACTTCTTTAATAGTTTCATATAATTCTCTGCCTCTAGTATTTGTTAATCTAGATCCCCAATATTTATTCTTGGCATTAAAATCCCCTCCCGCGATTAATCGATTGTGAAATATGCGGAAAAGACTTTTAAAATCGTTTTTCTTTAGTCTATAGCTAGGAGAGCAGTATACTGCTGCAACAGATATTTGCCCACTACCCGTTTCTACACTTATGGAAATTCCTTGGATGGCACATGATTGGAATTTTGCTTCTATATGGTGTTTTATTGTATTCTTTATTAACACTGCAGCCCCACCTTTTGCACAGTTATGAGGATGTGGGGAGTGATATAATTCATATCCTTGCAGTTTAAAATTAGTTATAGATTTAAAGTGTGTCTCTGAAATGAGACATATATCTATCTGGTGTATGTCAAGAGCCACTTTCATCTCGTCCTTGCGACTCTCGATACCATTAGCATTCCATTCAAGAATTTTTATTCTATTCATCATGTTTGTCTTTTTGGCACAGCTTTTTTGTTGCTGTTCTGTCTCTCTAACAACGATATTCTATCTAATATCGTTTTATTCGATTTTTCCATGGAACCAATCCTGTTTAGGATTTGTTTCATGAGGTTTTCCATTCCAGTGTTTGGCTCTACTTTTCGTTTTATCGTTTTATCTGTTTGATTATTTATTGATGCTGCCTCAGCATATGTCATTTTTGGACCCGCTGTATTTTGTTTTTGGACCTTTTTGATTATCTTTTCGTCTTTAGGCTTTTCTTTCCGTGGGCTCTTTTGTAAGTCCTTTTTGACTTTTTGGTCTTCCTTATTTGAGCTTTTTGTTTGCTTCTTTTGCTTTTTGTCTCTTGCAAGTTGGATTTCTTTTGCAACTAAACAACCTCTGTAGCTAGCAGGATGGTTTTCATTACAGTTTACACATTTAGGGTGTTCATTTTCTTTCTTCCTACATTCCTTGGTGTGGTGACTTCCTGCACATTTCACACATCTTGGATTTGAGCTGCAGTATCTATGTGTATGCCCATATCTTTGCATTTGAGGCACTTGTTTCGATTTACGTAGAGTATGAATCTCAACTTGCATCCCAAGTATATTTTTAATTTCATATACTTTTTTCTTATCTTCGTCATGCTCAAAGCTGAGTGTAAACATTGGTAGTGGTACTTTGCTTCTAAATTTAAGCATATTTACAACTTCCAAGATTTTAAAGCCTCGGTCTTTTAACTCTTTTTTTATGCTTTCCGGTGAGCATGAATAATGCAGTCTTTTCACTACAACCTTCATTGGTCTGGTCTGCTTATTTTCATAAGAATACCACTGCACCTTTTTTTGGTTTAGTATTTTAGTGAGGCTTCTGTATCCCTCTTCTTCAACTACATTGATTTTTATGTCATTTTTGTTTATAAGCGCTGTACTAGCTTTAATTTGATTTTCCTCCAATACTTTGGCCAAGCTTTCATACTTATTTACTTGCAGCGCTATAATTGGTGGGGGCTTGGTAAGATTTTGTGTTTTATTTTCTTTGTCTGAAGCATACACAGTGACTGTGCAGCTTTCTTTTGTTGGTGAGACTTTTGGGGATGCACTCATTTTGCGTTTTTTGTTTTTATTCCCCTTGTGACGATGTCCTTCTGTCTCTTTTCTAAGTTCCTCTTCGTCAGTCGAGAACTCGACAGGTTGGACATTCGCCTTTTCACTGCTGGTTTCTTCGAGACGACTTTCAATGTAAATAAGAATAATTAAGTTGTCTTTCCACCAACTCTCTGAAACAAAAAAAAAAAAAATTTTGAACTAAAAATCAATTTTGACACACGTCGTTTCTACGACTTTACAAAATTCGAAAAAGCGGTCATTTCTACGGACAACAAAAACAACATGAAAAAAATGTGTCAATTGAGAGACGCGTGACAATGCAGGAATTCGCGAAATGTCACTGAAAATCCGTGACATTTTATTGGTCACTCAGTCGTGACATTTTAGCTATGTCACTTGTATCAAGTGCTGTGACAGCCCGCGTGGCCAGATGCTGGACAGGCGATCATACGTAGTGACTATATGTAGTTTATGACTAGTGCTTACGCCAAAAAGATGTCGGCACGTGAAAATTTTACACGAAAAATGACACGCGTAATCGTAGCTTGAATTTGCGGTTGGCAGTAAGTATACGGAATTGCAAATAGATATCATTCTTAATTTATATTGATATTTAAAGCTGCCCCTCATATACTTAGCATAATAAAATCGAAGCCAATGAAGTATTGCCGCACCATGTCTTTCCTTTTATTGTTAAGCAGCTTTATTTTCTTTTTTTTTAAGTTTGAGGACACTCTTCGCTGGGTTTCAGGTGATTGCGAGGGGAACTACAAAGCTGACGGATTGTCTAAATAAAGTGCATCCAGTAGAAATAGTTGAAAACATACCCAACAGTGTTTGCAAAATTCCTTACCTACTCTGATACATTTATGTAGAAAGGTAGACCCAAAAACCTTAAAAATAAAAGTTCCACTTGACACACTATACCAAACCTCATAGCCACCGGACACTATAAATGTGCAACCGAAATCCATACCCAAAATTTGATTCGCACTCTGTTCCATTCAAAATTTGGTGCTCCGACCTTCGAAAGGTCATGCAACTAGCAAAAGGTGGTGTCCATTTACTAAAAAATCGAATTGCGAGTGATATGGAACCGCTTCATCGTCATCACCGCAGCTTTGTCATAATATTACAATAAGTTGTGGAAGCTTCCTACTGGGGAATCCCATCTCCTATCCCCAGAAAATCTCCCTCCCCTGGTAGCCTGTATTGCTTACGCTCTAATGACAGTGTACATAATATCTGCAATCCACCCCTTTCGCATGCTTTCAAAAACTATTGTTCGTGATCCTTTGTTTGATGATGAACAGTTTAATTTTCACTTTCCGTATAATGTCGTCTGCTAAATGATGCGGAGACGTGCCCACATTTCTCTAATTTCAAATTAATGCGACATCAAGTCATACTTAGGAAGCAGACAAATTCCATTGAGACTTGCCAATGAAAGGAGGGCGGCATATTCGACTGGACACTGTACCGACGGATGTCCCACCTGCACAGCGGCAAGGTAATCTCATACGACACACATACCAGGGATAGTAATAAATCCAACGCCATTCTAATTAAAACATCTTATTATTCCACCAATTTGCTAAAGATATACACACTCGTATATCTTGCAAGATTAACGAGCAAACACAGGGTTAAGCTGGGCGAACTTCTTCCTGTTTTCCATATTAAGTTCACGTTCAGTTCCTGTTCTCATGTGAGCAGCAATTAATTTCCGTAATTATGCGCCGAAAGTTTCCTCCGTTTCCTCGGCTTCTTACACCACGATTGGTGCGCGGAGTGTTGCGCTCTGCCAAGGTAAAAGTTTAAATTAATTACTATCAATACGTTATGCAGACAAGCCCATATATAGAAACAGAATGGAAGGCTGAAATATTGACGGTCATTAGTTTTGTGGAAAATCTGAAAGTCACATAATTACGTTCAGCTCTCAAAGTTATGTGTGCTGAAAATTCATTAAAATCACCAGATTATAATGACATTTACAAAATGCGTCCTCCAAGAGTACCTATGCTTATGGGTTATGGGGGTGGTTTCCTTCTACTAAAAAATTGTTACCTTTTCGCTTAACTTACCTACTGTAGGGATAATGATGTGAGCCAACAAATTTTCGAACTAAAAATATTTCAAGACCTTAGTGCTTGGGACTCTTGGCTTTTTTACTTGTTGACAAAGCAACCCAGTTTTAATCACCTTTATGTTTTGGAATTATGCTTCCACTGGATTTATACCTTATACGGGTGTACGGTGTACGGGTGTCGGTTGCTTGTTTGTTTACTGGGCAAATGTGCTGATTTATTGTCACCAGACTTGTTATTTTCTCTCTGTTTAGTCTTTTTAGGGATTTACGTATAATTTACAATCTGATTATAAAGTTGGTTGGGTTTTGGTAAAATCAAGATACAGAAAGAGTTTTGTGCAAAAAGGTGGACAGATTCAAAGGAAAAGAGTTTTTTTTTTATTTCTGTGGGGAATAACCACCAAGCAAGGGTGGAGAAAGTGGAAGATGTTCCAAATTCGCAAATTCCTCGCAAGGACTGAGAGATAATAACAGTCTTTTTTCGGCTATGATTTGTGTACAATTTCTTCAAAAACACCTTAGCAGTGTCGTCCAACGCGTCGTTTTTAATTGTTGACACTGTAATCTCGACGTCGTCACAGGTCACAGTCGTCAATGTTGTTAATGTCGTCAATATCGGCAACTGGACTGTCTGTCAAAAAAAAAATAATAGTGAAAAGCAACTGTTTGTGAAAAGGATTTTGAATAATTGATTTGAAAAATAAAATTATTGTTGCACCTATTACAAAATTAAAATGCTTATATTAAATTTCAATGGTCTTTATTTCTTAAAAACCATAAGGTTTTGCTACAATAAATGATTAAACTATTGTCGATGTCGACATGTCATGTCAATAATTTTGATTTAACGATACGTAATTGACCACGCATCAATCTTTCCGTTGTCTACATGATGTAGTCCAAGCGGCACAACGCACAACCCCGCCCCTAAGCTATCGCAAGCTTAGGTATTTCGAGGTATCTCGAGGTATCTCCCAATCGGCTCAGTCTTCTTTTATACTAAGTGACAAGTTTCATTATATTGCATGAACAGCTTAAAAGTGTAGCCCTTCCGAAATATGAATAGAATTCATTGACATTTTTATCATCGTCAAATGTCTTTTGGTCCTGAGCTTTTCTTTCATGGGGATAAACCTTAGAAATGGACAACAAAATCGTTGGTTTGTTTCGCAGCCAGCAGTTAGGGAAAGTTTACAGCTTTCTTGTGAGAGACAAAGCTTTATCAAGTTCTGTACCCATATCAGCACGATCTTTTCAATTGATTCAGACATACCTTGGTGACTGTGACCATACTTAGAACATTGCTTCACCAAAATAAAAAGAAAAAAACCGCAGTTGATCTGCGGTTCCGTCCTCTGTTGGGGCTACGTTCCTACAGACGCGTTACGAATTAATGGAACCACGTATTGTCATAATTGCTGTTATTTTTTGTAAAGCTTCACCACTTTCCACTGCAACAACGGGCTATCGGTCAACCCCATCAAGACTGAACTCGTTCTGTTTGCCAGAAGATATAAGGTTCCAAAGTGGGAGGCACCAAAGTTAAAAGGCATTCGTCTTAATCTCTCACTCGCAGCCAAATACCTGGGTATCATATTCAACCCCAAATTGAACTGGAAAAACAATACGGAGGGAAAGAATGAAGAATTGACTAAAAGCTTTGTTGATGAACGCCCGCACAAAAGCTTTCGGGAAGAAGTGGGGCTTACAACTGAACATAGTGCACTGGATGTAAGCCGCGATTGTAAGACCAATTCTGACCTTTGGCTCCTACCTCGAGGATCGCTCGTGTAGGTATAACGTTTCACTAAAATCTTCACCACAACAAGGCCTAGAAACGCTGCTGAACCTACCACCTATTGATCTTTATACCAAGAGCGTCGCAGCCAAAGGTGCTCTTAGACGAAGAGAGAACAAAAATTAGAAGCCCGAATCATTCGGTCACTCCCGCATACATGAAATCTTTGATCAGAGCGGACCTAAGCCACTCACGGACTACAAGAAACAAAAGTATGACTTTAAAGTCTGTATAGCGGACAGGCAGGACTGGCTCGCACCGAGTACTGTCACAAAAGACGTACCCACAGGAGTCTTCTCGGACGAACAAGGTTTCGGTCAATCATACCGACTGGAAAATCACTGCAGCGTTTTCCAGGCAGAGATTTACGCGGTTAAGACAGCGGCTCAGACTGTCTTATCGATGGAACTACCAGCAATGGAAATTACCCTCTGCGTCGACAGCCAAGTAGCACTTGAAGCAATCAACTCCAATCTGGTAAACTCAAGATCATTCAATATGGATATGCTGGGTTAATGGGCAAGTTGGTGTGGAAGGGAACAAGGCAGCGGATAAACTGGCCAGATGTGGCCTTGAAATGGAGATATTATGAGCTGACAGACAGATACTACCAGCTTTCAACGCTGCCACGGGCTTCATTGATAATGCCACATTAGATTTGGCAAAAGCACGATGGAACAACTTACGGTTGCATCATAACTAGTAGTTCGTGGCCCATAATTGAATATAAAGAGTCAAAGATACTTACATGTCTTGAAGAAACCAAATCCGAGTGCTCGTCGGTAATAACTGGACAGTTCATCATTGGAAACAAGGCTAAAAGGTTGGGCATCTTTACAAATGGCTTCTGCAGAAGCTGTAGAGACGAAGACGAAATAGAATCTGTGGAACATCTCCTGTTTCCCAGTGTCCAGCCCTCCAAGAACGCCGCTCCTCATGTTTGGGAGCACGGTTCTTCGAAGGCTTGGAAGATCTACCAACGATACCTCTATCAGATTTAAGAAGATTCATCAATAGATCCGAATGGTTTTATTAGTTGCATGTCCTACCATAATACTATATAAGGGTAATCACAATGGGCGTATATGGCTTCTAGGTGAAATTGCATATAAAACCTACAATCTAACCTAACCTTACCAACCACTACTTACCTTAAGCATTCCAATTAAGTGCCTAGAAAAATGAGCTTCTGCTCCAGCAAAAGCGCATCTTAAGGCTGCCTCTGAAACTATATCGTACTTGTTGGAAATAGTCATTTAAAAATAAATAAAATGGCTCAACAGGTTCGTAAGTAGGTATCTACCTTAAGCCTAGTTTCTCACAACCATCGTTTTGTGTTAGTTTTAAATTTTTGAGACGAACGGAAGGAAGCTACAATTTAATGCCTAGTTCAAAAGGCCAATTGAGAAGCTCAATACAGTTTTACTCTCGGATGTTTTTTCAGACTTTCGCCAGAAGTGGTGCAGTAGAAAAAACCTTAAAATTGTTTTTCGTGAATCGAACCTGGGCCCCTGACTTAGTCGCCCAACATACAAACCTCTAGGCCACTGAACCTTCACTTGCATACGTTTTAATTTTAAGATCTGTGACATTGCTGTGATCCCAATGGGGATGCTACAAGACTTATGGAAGCCTTAAGGATGAGTTTAATATTTCGTCGGCTGAATGCTATCTTGTTCCATGTCCATTTTTAAAAATTTTGGGAAATCGATTTTTTTAAGGTTCAGATTGAAAATTTTTGTTTAAATCAAAAAATTTTTGATTGGTATTGAGTTTTTTCTGAAAGCCTTGACAATTTATTTATTAGTTATAAATTAAATCAAGGAGGAAGTCATTTTGGATACTGAACAAAGTTGTATGGAGTGACAACAAGTTCGTAAAATGTTGGTGGATATTGAACAGAAATACTCAATATTGAACAACAGAGAAAAAAAAAACACAAAAAGTGATTAAACATAAAGTTGATTATGTTATATAGAACAAAATAGCATGGCAAAAGTTTCATATTGAACAAAACAGTTATCTGTAACTTGAAAACTAAAAGAGATAGAGCAAAATGGTTTGCGCCAAACGAAAGAGCGTCCCAAAATTATGAAGACTGCATTTAGGACAAGATAGTATTCAGCCGACGATTTGTCTTTCTCAGTTTTTGCTCCCTGGTAGGCGGCATTCCCCCAGTTCAATAACTTCAACAATTTGAGAAGCGCTTGGTATTTCATATTCAAATCCAAATTTGTTGACAATTTACATAAAGTATCGTACCCAGAGCGATTTTTTTTTTGCATGGGAACTGGGACGCCAATTTGTATAATACCGCCCAAATTTCGTAAAATGAATGCTTCCTATAGGTAATACCCGGGAGGAGCAATTGCATGTTATAAATATAATCTTGCCAACACTTCGCGGATTAAATTCTTAATTGAGAGCACATAATCGTCCTTCGTTTTAGGACTTTATCTACAGTAATTATTGATAAAAATATTAATACCAATAATGCCTGTGACACACATATCTATGGTTTCGATACCATGGTATCAAGATGAACCACATGGCTGTCAGGGTATACCAGGTGAGCAATGTGGCTTGAGCGTATAGTATCGATACTAGGGTTACTAGCATAAGAGGTGGCGCACGCTTCTTTGTTGAATGCCGCTCACTAGTACAAAGTCAATATCTATGTACCAATTTTTTCAACTATTCCTTCAATAGAAGTTGATAGGGAACATTCTCAGAAGACTTGCGGATGTTTGACGGTTGGAAGGATATCGGAGCGGATAAGGACTCATGAAACGTATAAATGACAAACAGACAAATAAAATTTATGTTAAGGTAGAATAGAAATGAAGAAGAAGAAGATTGAAGTTATAATATAGAAGATAGAAGATAGAATAATAAAAACGTCACGGACTAAATTTCAAGGTATCACATGAGGCCAATAAAATAAGTACTTCAGCCGCACTGATACTGACGCAAAAACAAATTTGTAATTGCTTTTTTTCACAATTTACTTAAAATCAGTATCCTCCTCAAAGCATTATTAAAGTCCAGTCACTTTGAAAGCAACCAAAGCAAACCAGCAAGCGCAAATAAAGCTGCACACACTCAACCTTATGCAGAAACTCGCAGTGAACTTGTTTCTTATTAAAGCAAAATGCCTTTAATGGGCTTTAAGCTTAAAGAAATCCTTATCCTTTTCACTGAACAAAATTATCGCACTTCCACTGAAATGATAATCCATTAATCAATCAATCAGGCTTTGAATCTCATGTGAATCAGAGCATGTGACAAAGGATATAATAATGCTAGCCGGACACAAGGAGATCCCTTTTAAATTGAATGCACACATTAATTTGTAATTGCCCTTAAAAGGGTTGATGATTACAGATTCATCTGCATTCAAAGTGGTTCTTTATGAGCGTTTTGTTTTTGAAAACTCATTTAAACCGTTGAACTGTAGTGACATATTTGCGGGGGCATTGTATTCGCGAATTGTCCGACAGCGTTGCCATTTTGACTGCTTGCCAGTCAGATCTTACCGGATTGATACGCATTTAGATGGAAGATTTTCTAAAACCCAGCCAGCTGGTTTTTTACCTGGATGTGATTTTTAATTGACGGTTTTTAAATGATTCGTGTCATTTCTTTCCAATCAGCAGTATCCATGCATTTTAAAATTCAAGGTGAGAACAAAATTCAAATTTAAAGACGAACAAAATTTGCTTGAATTTGGTTTTTTTTTGCTCTGAGATTGGAAACATATCCAACTAATACAATCATTCCGTTTGCATTGATACAAGTTTTTTTTCGGCTTTTGTTAACTTACTGTTGTGGTTTACCGCGGAATGGATTCTATCCCCAAGTTAAAAGACTTCAACTATTGTTCCATATCTTCTTTTTATTTATTCAATTCGATTTTCTTTTTATTTAATTAGCATTTGTTTTTGAAGATCACATCACTTGTTATAGTTGCTTTGAATTGACACGCAACAAATTGGACGAATATTAGCAATTTCGATCTGTGAATGTTATACATAAAAAGGACTTCAACTAAACACTCAGTTGAAGAAAAGAAATTTCAATAACAATAAGAATTTAAGAAGTCAGCGCCCGACTGCCACTACTCAACTCAACGGTTTTTGAGATTCTCCCCTGGGTAAATGATAGTTCTAGCGCGTTACTTTTTCAACTGATCGTTTTTAATTGTTTGTCCAGTCACCGAACATAATTTTGTGAATGTACGCTGAAGGTGATAGGTGATACCAGTTCACTCGGGTAATTTGAATTATGATAGATAAGCGAGATATGCGAATAAGACACGATATACAATTTTTGTGTCGTGGGAAGATTTGCGTATGCAACGAAATATGCAATGTGAGAAGTAATTTGATTTAGAGTAAAGGTAGGCATATTTACGTATGCAATGCTGCTTCAACTTTGATATACCGTCTGAAATTATAAAAAAAGTTGGTATCTAAAGTGTCCGCCATCTAACTTTTTTTTTTCAACTAGTGCTTATTTCGCGAATGGTAACACTTAGCTCAAGTCTGATTTGACAGATAATTAGTTTTATCTTTCCGAATATGGTTGTGTATACGCTTGAACAACGCTGGGAAATTTTGCGACATTACTTTGAAAATCATGGCAATGTTGCAGAATGTGTGCGAAAATTGCGCACGTAATTTGGAAGAAGAGAAGCACCGTCAGCTCCGTATGTTCGTTATCTTGTGAAAAAAGTGAAAGGAACTGGCATCCTCATCGATAAACCAAAGCGTGGAAAGCAAAAAACAGTGCGTACACTGTTTGGTGCGGAGTTTGGTCCAGAGGACTAATTGGGCCATTTTTCTTCGAAAATGAGCAAGGAGTGGCCGTTACAGTCAAGGGCGATCGTTATCGGGCCATGTTGAACGAATTTTTGTTCACAAAAATTGAAGTGGAGGATATTGGCAACATTTGGTTTCAACAGGACAGCGCTACGTGCCACACAGCCGAAGCTACACTCGATGTTTTGCGCCCTGTTTTTGAAGATCGCATTATCAGCCGCAGAGCTGATGTCGTTTGGCCACCTCGGAGCTGCGATTTGACACCGTTGGACTATTATTAGTGGGGTGCCGTAAAAGATAAGTGTTACGCCGACAAGCCAGAGGCAATTGACGCTTTAAAGGACAATATTCGTGAAGCCATTGGTGAAATACAGCTGCACACAATCGATAATGTGCTTAAAAATTGGACCGATCGTGTAGGCTACTGCTGCATGGCCAGCCGAGGCAGCCATTTGAATGAAACTATTTTCCATTATTAACCGGAAGGATTGTACTTTCAAATAAAAAAAGAAATTTGAGAAAATATTTAGTAGTTTTTTTTTTATAGCATTTTCAAAAAAAAAAAGTTATATGGCGGACCCTGTACTACTATTACTACTATTACTTGCGAGGGATTTCTCGGCATAATCGCACGACAGCACTTTCGGCATTTTTATTTTCGGGTCACTTTGCATTAAGGGGTATAAGTAATATGAAATTGTGATCGATTATTTGTCAATATGTATTTCTCGTCTGGTCGCGTTATTGATAATGAAAAGTGTTGATCCGCTACTTCACTTTGTAAAATATCTAGAATTGCGGTTAAACAGTCTTGAATTAGTAAATCCTGAGTTAAGCTCTAAAACTAGACAAACTTTTCGTGATTTTGCGCTTATTTTTCTTGTATTGAACTTGAAATTCTTTCCGCGCAGTGTGCTCTTGGAAATTTTGGACCAGATAATTAGTGCGACCGACTACTGCTTGATGCCCTAAAAAAAATAACTCAAAATGACATCTTAACGTTCTTTTCCATTGCGCCACCTCCTGCCTATGTCTGGGGCAAACATCCGCGTGTATAACTGCCCTTGAAGAGCTTCCAAGCTCAGTCGTTCGGAGTAGGTAGTTATGAGATTATAGGTCCCTTCCATTCGCCTAAAAAAGGAAAAACCCACACAAGGGAATGATAAACTAGACCTAGAATACCTATACCTATACAGACTGCATCAACAACTTATTTACCTATCGCAGTACTCCTCCCGACGGAATCAGAGTTTGCTTCGAATCTATCTGATGAACCGATGCAGTCCACTCAATAGCTGCAAAACTTCCACCATAAATTTCTATCAAAACTCCCATCCATCTGAATTGACCAGTCAATCTATTCCAGTGAATACTTATGGCCACAAAAAGAAAATCAAAAGTTCCTTCAGGGACAGTAGCCATCAGAGCAACCCTCGCCCAAACCGAAACTCTTCTTACGAATGATCTGAATCCAACTAGAAGATACAAATTTAATCGTCTCCTCGCTATATCCTAATGGTATCCTTAAATGAAATTTATCCCATGGAGCTTTTTCCCTCAGTGGTGGCAATTGGATATGAAATTGATGTGAGATTTTACCACCTCCCCATTTGACTGCCTTACTGGCAACTGGCTTGTCGTGGACTTTGTTTTCTAATGCCAAGTCCGGCGTTTTCGTTCTTTGAGTCTTCGGCGGGTCTTAACTATATTTCGGTCGAGTTGGCTTATTGAATTTTTTTCTGATTTTTATTTCCACCCTCCTTGAAGGTTTTTCTAATTTGTTCTGCTTCTACGTCCAAAATCGAAACGGAAGTGTAATGTTAGTTGAATAGAATGGAGCTATAAAAGTCGGCATGGATAGCCGTTGAAAATGAATGAAGGACTGAGTAGCTACAGCGGTGGGGGTGGCGTCAGTAGGTTGAAGGGCGAACAAACTGCTATTATATCGTAGTATCGTAGGGCGCCGTAGGCTTTTAAGTTCTACTTGGATTTAATTTGATTTCACTTGCTTTTGGGTTTGGGATTGTATTTTTTTTGCTCTGCTCCCTTTGTTTACTTTACTCCTTCTTTATTCAGTCTATTTGTCCTGTATTACTTTGTTCTTGGTTGTACAGTTCCGCTATGTTTTACAATAACCTCGTGTGAGCTGTGCGGTGTACGTACAGTTGCTTTTGGGTAAATTACATTTTTTTCATTTGCTTTTCCTCTTTGTTTGTTTTAGCGGTTTTCATCCATTGTTGTTGTGAATTTATATTTCGAGATATATTTTCGAAAGCAGTAGCTGTTATTTAAGGTTTGTTTGAGTCGTTTGTCGGAGTATCTATCTGGAGTTTCAATTTAAAGGAGATGTAGGTACTCACAAAGTTTGTCCGAATGGGTCAGTTGGACATCGTTTTACTCTTCGATGTTTGCCAAAGGTTCGCAGTTCATTGTGCAGTTGAAAAAAAAACCTTTCGTTTGGGGTTTCATCCCAGTAACAACTTAGCCACAGCGCCCACAGCTGGCTGTTGGTTCTCTTGCAAGTTTTGGTACAAAACTGAAAAAATCCTAAATGAGGACAGCACGAAATATATTTTTGGTGTCAAGTCAATCGGACAGAACGTCGAAATAGACAGCTATAACTTTGAGGGAGTAGGTGCACATAAGATCCGCTACAAACTCTCAAATTACTATCACAGGAAAAATCATGTGGAGAGGTACACTCGCCAATCGCTTTTTCTTTGGCCTAAGAAGACAAATCTTACCACACTACCGTATGCATTGAATGAATTATGAAAGGAAGTTTACTGGCAATCTCATGAATATATTAAAGCTGCTTCCATTTATTTTAAATACTTCTCCCACGAAAGGCGAACCAATACAACTTCAACAGCCCCACGAGATGCTTATAGATAGGTGCTCTCTTCATCTATCATGATTCTACCCATCTTTTCAGTCTAAAGCCCTGCAGCCTCTGTGTATTTGGTGTCAAGGTAGAACTCGTCGAACTGTTCGTCTCTGTAGGCTTTCAAATAGTTCAAATGAATGTTTTGAAACCAACCTCTATAAATATGGGATCAATATCGGAGGCCTGTTCAGTTCATGCCTGCGCTACAATGAAAATGAAGAACTCCTTTCAGCTAGAGAACATCTTTGCTACAAATGAGTAGCTCAACTTTGAGGACGATAGTCTTTTGATATTGGATAAGTGGTCTTTCCATTATGTTCTCGACCTAATTGTGGCCCAAAAAAGGTGCAAGGATGATGTACATCCTTTAAGTGGTGAACTGTGTCTTGTTCTGGGACATGAAATACTGTTTTTTAAGGTTCCGTACCCAGAAGGAAAAAACGAACCTAATTAGTTTCGCTTCTGTCCGTCTGTCCGACCACTAGACTAATTTCGTACCTAGGTCTTTCTCAGAAACTAATTGACGTAGAAGGCTGAAATTTGCACACAACATCCGGTTTAACCTCTAGTTAAACTTCAAATACAAATAATGGTAGCAATACATCGACTGGTTTTAGAGAAATAAGTGATTTGGTGAAAAAAATATATTCATTCGCACAAAAAGCTGTTTATTTCTCGGTCTACAGAAAAATGGATACGGACCTTTTTTGTAGATCATGCTCGTAGCTATATATGTGCCGAAGACTATTTGGTGAAAAAGTTAATATTTTAAAAGATATTTGCAAAAAACTGTCGATCACTATAATATAAAGTACGCTCCTTTTAACCATTTTTCATTCGTTATTGGTGTGTTCTTTCTATCGATTCCAATTGAAGTTTTCAATGATTACTCAACTCTACTCATTCTCATTGGAACTTTTCCAATTGATTGTCATTCTCATCCACACATATTGTTGTTTGTTGTTTGTTCGCAATTTCCCACTCTAAAGAAGTGCGGAACCTTCGGTTGGTTTTATTTTTTTAAATTTTCTTTCAATACAAAAACCATATTCTTATTGAGAGAATTAAGTTGCCCAAATCTTTGGCAATGCGGTTAAGTAGTTTATATACACCTGTTGAGGACTGAATCACCGAAGAACCCCAAAAGCACATCACCTCTTCTTCAAGCCTTGAGTGGCTACTTTAGTTCAGCGCAATCTGATGAGTATCAATTACATATCTCACTCACAAACAATAAATTTTATTTACAGGCAACAGAACCAGAATTCAAGTAAAAATGTTCATTCTTCGGCTCCATCTAGGGATGCCAGATCTGAAAAATTAGCCGGCGGGACATTTTGCATTTGAAGTGAAAAAAACGTTTTTATTTTAGACTACATTTTATTTGTTCTAATAAGTAAATGTGCAGGCGCAGTGGCTTAGTGGTTAGTGTGTTGGGTCTCAGGTTCGAATCCCGCAAAAACCCAAATTCCAACTTAGGGTTTTTTCCACTGCGCCGCCTCTCGCGAACGTCTGACAAACATCCGAGAGTATAACTGTCTTAAGAGCTTCTCAATTAGCCGTTTGGAATCGGCATAAAATTGTAGATCCCTTCCATTCGTTCCAAAAAATGAAACTCACACAAAACGAATGGTTGTGAGAAGCTAGGCCTTGGGTCTCTACAGACCTGTTGCGCCAACTATATATATATAAGTAAATGTGGTTTGAGTAAAAGCCTTTTAACTCATATTTGTACATTTAATGTAACTTTTTCAAATCAAATTTGAACAACGTATTTAGTTTTCGGATTTTTCCGATAAGAAACTCATCGAGAAATGTTTCTTTATAAGAAGGTCTGCTTCCAATACTTCCATAGATTCCGCTCATCTCTCCATGGACTCTTCATAAAACTGAATATCCTTTCAGAGCTTACATTAGAAATAGGCAACGAAAAGACAAAAATGCAAAGAATTTCCAAATTTGGTGCCTCAACCTTTTTGAAAAAAACTAACCCAATTTCACAACTTGTTTTTCATCCAAAATTCTTAGCTCACATTCAAAAAAACTCTTTAATGCAATAAATGCTTCAAAAAATATATCATTATTTATATTTTGAATTTTAAAAGGCTCGATAATTTTGATCTAATTTTCAAAATTTGATTATTTCGTAAATTCATGCTTGATAAGTACTGAAGTTTGGAGTTAAAGTCGAAAAGTTGTTCTAAATAATTAAGAGCACTCTCATAGAATGAATCTACTTCTCTATAAAATTGATTTGCTATTGCCGTTTATTCCAAACACAAAGTGAAATGTCAAACAGTCGGCTTGCGGCTAACTTCTTGAGTTCAGAGACCCAGACCACAGAACTATCATCATTCGATTAAGGCGCCCTTCACGCTTTGCTATTTTTAAAGCTAAGCTAACTAAGGCTAGCGCTATAATTTCTATGTCTTATTAATTGCAATTTATTTTATTAAATAATGAAGAAAGGGCGACAAGTTAAGACGCGGGACATTCCGGGACAAATTTTTCAGTGCGGGACATTCTGCGGGACACTTTTCGTTGCGGGTCACTTGCGGGACAAAAGCCTTATATCGGGACAGTCCCGCGGGACGTCTGGCATCCCTAGCTCCATCTCGGGAGCTGTGACGGTGATACCATTTAAGTGGCTCGAAAAAATGAATATCCATCCGGTGAGCACCAAACAACGAAACGGCATTACAATCAAATTTGTGTTTTCCTGGGTGTTGTTCAAATGCCTGGTTAATGATAATATGGCCATGACACGTGTACCAATGATAAATGATAGCCACAAAGTGCGGAGTGAATTTTTCTTTACTTTCCCCACACAGCTCCTTGCACTTGCAATTAGGGGTGATTTCTCCTTATTACGCCAAATGAATGGCTATATGCCTATGCTCAAGTCATTTGCACATATAGTCCTCCAACAGACCACATCACTTCAATTAACTCTTTCTCAGGCTTACGTTGCCCTTTGCGCTACACATTTCTCTTAATTATATCGGCGGCGACCGGCGACTTGCTTTTATTCCTCATCAGAATTGCCCCAGCAAATTAAGTTGATTTATTCTTTTTCCTGCCTTGGGCATAGGACGGGGGGAGCTTAGGAGTTGTGTTCGTTTCACTACGTCCTTGTTGTTGTTGCAAATACTGCCTGATTGAACTTTGTGGCTTATACCTACTTTCATATGAATTGGTTTCGTTTTGCTTTTCAAAGGCCTCACGCTTGAATGGCACAAATGAGCCAACCAGCGCTATATGGGCTCAGGAGCTATTGCCGCATGCACATCTTACAATGAAAGGGAAAAGTTTGACCTTTTCTTTTCGAATTGCAAGCAATTCCAGTGGATGTATCTTAAGTGAAATGGAAAAGCTTGGAGATAAATGTCGGAAACTCATCAATCGAAATTTCCTGAAATTACATTTTGCTTGAGTTGTGCTACTATGCGTTTTGCTGGAGTTGCATACTGATACTTGGGCTGGAGTGCTTTAATTTGCTTCTGGTCAAGTGGACAAGTCTTGTGAATAAACTGGAGCAATCGCTTTATGTAAGTGTCACTATTCATTTTGTATAGGCAATCCTTTCTTTAAAGCAAATTTAGTGAGAGAATTAGAAATGCCCATGAATCCTATAGAGAAACAAGATGACAACATTTGCGTGGTTCCTTTTCGTCGTTGTAAGATTTGGCAAACTTGTCGAGACTGTAATGTTAGAATGGACGTAGTGTTCTCTTAAGTTGTGACGTATTTGCGCGGGAAAAGAGGTAATGCAAAGCATTTGTGGCGCAATCTTTTATACGCAAGGAGGCGGCGAAATGCATGGATTCATTTTCTCTTTTAACTAAAGGGATTTGCAATGAGAGGTGTTATTGTGAATGACCCGCTATTTCGGTAGCTGTCACTTTTGAAGCTTTTATTCTTTGACATTTGACAAGTAGAAACTGCGCCATTACTTAAAGTGGTACGATACACGCTTCAACAACGCATTGAAATTATTAAAATTCACTACAAAAATTGTGAAAATCTTGCAGTCACAGTTCGCAAAACTAAAGCACTTTTTGGTCGTCGTGAAGCACCTTGTCGGACCGCAATACAGAAATTGGTGGAAAAATTCGAGCTTTTGGGACAAGTTAGTGATGTGAAGAATAAGACCCGTGCACGTCGCTCAAGAAGAACTGAGAATATTGCTGCTGTAGCCCAAAGTGTTGAAGAAAACCCAGGTTTGTCCATTCCTCGTCGTTCTTTGGAATTGGGCATGATTAATGATTTTTAATGGTCGGAGTTGGATGGTATTGATCTGGACAACGTTTACTTTCAACGTGCTACGTGCCACACAAGCAACGAAAGCATTGATCTTTTACGGGAAAAGTTTCCGGACCGTGTTATCTCTCGAAGAGGTGATCACAATTGGCCACCGAGATCTTGTGATTTAACACCTTGCGACCTTCTTCCTTTGGGGCCACGTGAAAGATAAGGTCTACGCCAAAAGCTCAGCGCCGATTCAAGACCTCAAAGATAAAATTCGTGAGGCTACTGAGGACATAGGGCAGCCACTTTGCGGTTTGGTTGTGGAAAATTTCATGCGTGCTCGTGGTGCCCATTTATGCCTCTTGTTACGTAGCAGGTTAACAAAATATACAGTTTCCCAACAAAAATAGTGTGGTCAATGTTTGACCTGGTTTTGGGTAACTTTGACTTGCAAGTTTATTGCTTATTAAAAATAATTTAGATAGTTTTATTGAATCTTAATCCAATTTACTAATGGATTATATTGAAGGAAGATTTTAAACTCGTTAGGCTGTTACGAAAAATAACTATGAGCTGTATATTTCAGTTCGTACATTATATATTTTTATTTAATTAAAACAATTAGGGAACTTTTAAATGACAAGTGTGAGGGCACATGAACAAATATTTTTCTACTGAACAGAGCTCGTTTAAAGCAACACTACATTAAAATTATTTTTAAAAAGAGTTTGTGGCTCACCTCTACATACACTTAATTTGTAATTCGGATTTGGTTTGTGTGGAGTTCACAGTTAAGACAGCAATTTCATCCACTTTTGTGAAGTGTTTTGGTCGATAAACCAATTTATTTATTATGCTTCAACTTTTTCATCACGATCTTCCTTTGGCGATTTTAAAATTCTATGCCCACTATGAAATAGCTGCAACTTGTACTCGCTCTTGCATGGTACTGTTGTTTCGTCGCTTTAGTATAATTTTATGAACATTATTGCTTAAAAATTGTAAGTAAATTTGAATGTTAGGCTATAAAAAAGTAGAAGTGGTCAATGTTACCCATTATTCGATTTTTTAAAGTTTGAATGCTCTCGGTCACAGTTAGCCGTTGGCCCATAAACTTCGACCCAATTTTAAAATTGATCTCAACAGCAATATTAAATTGAAATGTGTATGAAAAAGTATATATTTTCAATCGAAAACAGCTTTATCTACCTATATGAACGAACATTTTAACGAAAAAGTGTTTAAATAACTCAGAAATACCTAAACGTTTGTGGCACACCAAAAGTTCAACAAAACGGACATTCATTGCATTAGCTGTCAGGTATGGAGAATCGTCCCTATTCTAATAATCTTTTTTTTCCGCCATCTGTGAACAAATAGCAATCATTATAAACACTTATTTTGAATCCTTACTTATACCAGATGCCGGTTATATGAATATTGAGCGTTGGTTTATTTTTGGTCAATGTTACCCCCCTTGGTCAATGTTAGCCAGTTTGACGGTACAGTACACACAAAAAAAGATTTGTACATGTCTTCATTAAGGCTGGTAAAATAAGGTTTACCATTCCCCACACAAAATACTTATCAGTTGTTCAATGAAATCAGTTTGGCAACATTCTATTTGTTGCCGCCATATTACCATAGTAACTGATTCGAATATAACAACTCATATTAGAATAGAACCTATTTTTGAAGGAATGCACGTTGGTTTACAAGTCAAAGGCACTAAGTCATAATTTTAAGAATTTCGGCTTTATATGCAAAACGGTTCAGAACGATGTTAACTATGTACTGGAATAACACACTAAGTCATGTTAGATACCCCTAATGAATTGTTTAAGGTCTCACTTCGCATGAAGTCAGGAAAAACATATTTAATACTGGAAAAAAGGACTAAGTTGACTTAGTGCGATTTACCAGTAACGCAAGATATATTAAATGACTATCTGTTTACAGGAAGAAAACATTAACTAGACTTACTACCTTTTGCCTGTTATCAAAATTACACCATTAAGTGAGTAAAGACGCTCTAAATTTGCAATAAATCATAATTAAATCTTTTCAAAATGAATAAGAGTTCTCGTTCGTGGGGAATTCTCCAATTAGCAAAAAAGTATATACAAAATCCTTTGGGTAAGTTGTTTTGTTTTATTTTCTTTATGAAATAATTAATTATTATTATAATAAAGTGTGTTCATGATCCAGTGCGACTTGTCTAGTATCATTGTAAAAGTGTAAAATGAATCCATGAAATACCCCTGCCCTGCCCTATTGTAACTTTTGTTATGATACTATGCTATGATACTAGGCCAGTTGCACTGGATCGTCAATATACTTTATATAATAATAATAATAAGTTATTATATAAAAAAGATTAAACCCTGTTGCTCTAGATCGTGAATACCCCTATTGTTTCGTTCACAACTGTTTTTTTTTTTAAATTAAAACAGTTTAATAAAAAAGTACTTCAGAAGGGAAAAACCACGAAATGATACTTGATGAAATTCTGGAGCAAGACATCAACTTTGGTTGGTTAATTCAATTATTTAAGGCTTAATCAAGCATACAAATATTGGTTTTCAATAGTCCTCGTTGAAGAAGCAGTGGGTCTTGATGAATCCATGCGATCGTTAAGAGTTGAAATGGATCAAACGTCCGATTTTTCAAACGATGATAGCATCATATTAAGTGCCAACGAGGAAGAGCAAACTTTGAAAATGTTTATAACTTAAAGTTACTTGCCGAAAACATGGACATCGAAGGCCAAAAAGTTAACTGGCTTAAAATTAAATGTTTTCGATAAGAAAAAAATAAACCGGGAATACTTCAATTTAAATACGAATACGGAGAACATTTTCGCAGCTTGAACGTTGTTAAGAGATTTCGAAGAGGAAGAAACCCTGTTCCTACATAGTTATCTCCCAGTAAAAGAAGGCCAAAACTGTATACCGAAGCTCTTAAAATAAGCATCACATCACAATCTAACGCAAAAGATTAACTACCAGAACCAGGTGTTTCAGATGAAAGTGATATTGAACAACAGGTTTTTTTTTTTAAGTATGCAATTATTCCTTCTTCTTATACACTTCTTTTATTACTATTTTCTATTTTTCACGTTTGTTATTTTCCTACCTAAAATAAAGCTTTTGTGTTTACTTTTGAGCTATAATCATGCTGTTTCCATTAATTTGTGTTTCAAAAAAGTATTAAATACGAACAACTATTTGCAAATCATTGCAGGAAAAACGCACTAAGTCAGCACATTTTTGGCTTTTGCTCAAATAATTATCATACTGGCTTGTTAAAAACGAAAACAAATATAAGAAACAAATGTTGTATTTAACGAGATTCATTGACAAATAAAATTGAATATTGAATTTTCACAAGAAAACAAATCTTAAATAATGGATTACAGTCCACGACGGATATAAGAAACCTCTAAAATACCCAAATATTATTTCTTATAGCCGTGGTGTTCTTATCTGCGAATACATATACAAGAAACAAACTTTATGGTGTTTCCACATGCGTTTCTTATAAGCGAAGTGCTATTATATGAGCATTTCCTATATCCGTAGCGGACTGTACTCAAAACAATGTTTTTTTGACTTGGTGCTTTTGGCTTGTAAACTAACGTGCAATTAACCTAATCCTAAAATTAAGCTACTGTATACATAATTTTAATTCAGGGGCAAATATCTGATAGGGGTTGACGGTTGCTTTTAATGATATTACTATGGAAACGATTTTTTGCTCTAAATTTTAAGAGTCATGTTTAAATTGTTAATCGTAAAAATTATTTTCAAAGGGGCATATTATTTCGATTATTAGATGTCGCTTTTTGCTTATAAAAAAAAATATATAATAACCCATCAGAAATTTCGATTCGTTTTTTAGTATGACATAGGTTCTTCCAAAAGTTAGGATCGATTTTCGATCACAAACGAAACTAGTCCAAAGAAAAAGGCTTTACACATTTTCTTCGGCCTCCTAATAACCTTTTACAAACCGAAATTAAGTTTGAGTAGATATGTGGATAATGTGTCCTCAACTAAGGCTAGCCTCTCACAACGATTCGTTTTGTGTGAGTTTTTCATTTTCGGAACGAATGGAAGGGATCTACAATTTTATGCCGATTCCAAACTAAACTATTTAAAAAGTTCTCTCATGGCAGTTAAAGTCTCTTATGTTTTTCAGACGTTCGCAACAGGTAACGCTTGCGCAGTAGAAAAATCCTTAAGACGTAATTTGTGTTTTAGTCCGGTTATTGGAACAATGACCCCTCGCACTAACCACTACAAGGCTTTCTGTTTGTCTCTTTTTATATTTAGAAAACAGTTTAGTAACTATTTCATTAAAGGAAACCAGTACCAGTAAAGTCATAAAAATCTTTAAGGGTGTCTTCCTCTAGCTATGTTGTGGCGCTCTAAGTAACAAACATCCGGTCTCATTAACTCAAAGATTTATACGCTGCATATAACTATGTATGTTGCATTTACTCAACGTAACAATTTCAGCCATGGAAACCATTGAATAGACTTATCGGTATCCAACTTTCTACCCATGTTATTCGAAAAGATGAACAAAAATCATAACACTTCTGCAATCTACCGCAAAAAACCTTAATGGATGTTTAAAACATTACTTAATCCATATCGCAAACAATTTCTTTTAACGTCGCCTATGGAAAGAATGACTCTTTGAGTATCTTCCTTCACCAACACTGTTTAGCGACTTAATATTCTTTGTAACCAACCTGACATGGTTATTAAATAAAAACTCAGTTACCCGATGGTGCACAGACCTCATTTAAAAGTAAGAAAAAATGAAGTACATATTTATTACATTTTATACATAATGTAAGGGAGTTTTCCAAAGGAAACTGATTAATCTTTTGTTCTTGTGGTTTAACATAAAAAAAATAAAATTGCAGGTGCACAGTAATCGGTTATTTGCCTCTCCAAGCCCGAGGATAAAAATCCATTCATGACAGTCCTTTCACGATTTTGTCGTCAGTTGAGAATTTTTTTTTTCCATTTTTTTTTGTTAGTTCGTGTATAATGATAATCTGTACTCTCATCTGACGCTGCAGTGGAAGCTTAATATCATTTGTCAGTATATTCTTTCATCCAGTGGTCCGGCAGATGGTGAACGCCCAAATGAACTCTTATTGCGGTAACAGCTTGTCACAGAGAGTTCCACCCTTACTATGTAATGTAGGTATACCATTCGCATAAGATGAGTCCTTGCCACTTCATTTAATTTCCTGCTTCGCGTAGTAAGAACGATGTGCACTTAATGATGGTCATTCAAGGTATACAAAGCAATAAAATTAAAGAAAGTGCAAAGGGAGAGATTTTCTAAACAGCTTGTTGGTTGTAGGGAAAAGTCTTTTAATGGAGAGACTGTGCTTTGATTTCCAATTCTTAATTTTGCCTTTATTTTTATAAAGTGTTTCTCTTTTCTTTAAAGCTTGCCCAAATGTGACTATGATTGGTAATGGATGAGCATATCAAGGAATAAATAATAGTGGGCACACATCTAGCACACAACCCAAGTAACAATTTGACTTGGGTAAGTCGCTATCGAGGCTATTTCCCCTCCCGCAATATTAACTGCATAAGGCCTACAGGAAACAGATCTGGCGCACTTTTATACAGGTAGGGCATTACCGAAACTTTATAGAAACCTTATAGAAGCTTTATAAAAGCACAAAATATCAAAAGAAAAATGTATACATTTTTTTTTATTCTTAAATTTTTTCAATTTCTTATTTTTTTTATCATTAACAAACATTATCTGATTGACTTATTGCAATTTTTTTTCATGCAGTATTAATTTATATGTTACTTACAATGGGGTCGCACTGAGAATCGAACATGAGTCCTGCTGCGTAGTAGTCCAATATACCACCCCTAGGCTAATTCGTCATAATTTTTTAGAAGTGGTAAATCTGAAGCACTTGATGCCTCCTGCCAGAAGCTCTGAGGAAGCTTCTCGAATACGTTCTCGAATCACAAGCTTTACCGAAGCAATTAACTTTCCACACATCTCCTCAACATTTTCAGAAGTCTAATAGAGATCTTATCGGAACTTAGTTTCATATCCCTCTATAAAGCCTGTGTATAAGCTTCGCAAAGGACGTACAGAATTTATTTTGGAAACAGTTACTTCGAAATCGATCTACTTCGGTTAACAAATATATTTACTCTAGAGCCTCTATCGAAACCGTTGCCTACAGAAATAACAAATTTGAAACTTATCGAAGTGAAATTGTTACTTGGGAATGCACAGTCTAGTAACTGTGGCAGAGAATTAAAACGGAACATAATAGGTAAATATATGGAAAGCAACACATTCACAACACATATAGGGTCTATTCAGTCTTTCTTGACTGTTTTCCGGATACCTTCAGTTGAGACTGTACTTGAATCGTATATACAGTACTCTCCTTATAATATTTATTTAGGATAAGGGATTTCTATAAATTCTTTAACGTATTATAGCTCCAGGTCCGTATATTCAAAAATTTAACGAAATGATAAAAGGCAGACAAACTTTGAAAAATCTCTTGGGAAACTACATTTTCAAGTCAAAAAGTGAAAACAGATTGCGAAAAATATTTAAATCGGTTGAAGCGTGCTTGAGTTATTCCGCAGCTATAGAAATACAGACAGACGATTTTTCCGTGTAGAATATTAATTTTTAATTGTTTAAGTGTTTTCAATACTGTCAGTACTGGCCAGGCTACTAAATAAATTTATTTAGTTTCCAACAAGAATTTATTATTTAAAAGTTGTTTACCATTAAAATTAAAGAAAAAAAATAAATTTCCCATGATCTGGCAACACTGCCTTAGTTCGTCTGTGAGTCTTGATAATGCCCTGATGAATGCAAAAGCTAAACATTTAAAATCTAAGCAGTATTACCAGGTCGTAGGACTTTTTTGTAAACTAAATCAAAGGCTTAAATTAAAATTTGAAGAAAATGAATGCAGTCATTTCTTATCGCATGATCAAACAGTAAATATTAACAACCCTGGGTACGTGTGGGCGACACCCAATTAATTGGCGCAACAGGTCCGAAGGGACCCAAAGCCTAGCTTCTCACAACCATTCGTTTTGTGTGAGTTTCATTTTTGGAACGAATGGAAGGGATCTACAATTTTATGCCGATTCCAAACGGCTAATTGAGAAGCTCTAAAGACAGTTATACTCTCGGATGTTTGTCAGACGTTCGCGAGAGGTGGCGCAGTGGAAAAAACCCTAACTTGGAATTTGGGTTTTTGCGGGATTCGAACCTGGGACTCCTCGCTTAGTAGTCCAACACACTAGTTTTAGTTTTAGTTTTAAATTAATTTTTTACTATCATTGTTTATACTTAAATACTAGACAAAAACGATTAAATCTAAATTAAAGCTAACATTTGTCTTAATTCTAGCTTACTGGCTCTTAGCGAGCACTCTAAACTTAACTATATCCTTAAAATTATTCCCTTTCGGCCTTAAAACTATCAATATTTATTTTTGTTTGTTTTTTATTTCCAAGAAACTTTCTAAAACTTGAATTCTTTTATTTTTTTTTTAGTCCAACACACTAACCACTAAGCCATTGCGCCTGACACCTGGCGACACCTGGCAAAAACAAAAAGTTGGCACAACAAGCCTGTAGGCCTTTGGGTGCTGGTCATAGACGACATACTTAAAGAACTAAATAATGCAGGATTCAACGTCACTGCTTACGCGGATGACGTAGTTATCATTGTTCGGGGAAAATTCCTAAATACGATTACTGAACTAATGGAAACAGCCCTAAATAAGCTCAGAATATGGGCTGAAGGATGTGGACTAAGCGCAGAAAACTGAACTTCTCCTATTCAGTACATAATACAAGATACCGCCCTAAAGGCTGCCCAGACTTTCTGGAGTGGAACTTTCCCTTTCGGAAAGCGCAAAATATCTTGGTACGGTATTAGATAGGAAACTATGTTGACTGGAAAGAGTACGCAAGGCTAACAATGCTCTCTTCATTTGTAAGGAAGAAGGGGAGCATGAAATGGGGCATGAAGCGGTCAATGTTGCACTGGCTATACAAAATGGGAGTAAAACCTATAATTACGTATGGGGCTCTTGTCTAGTGGAAAGCCACGAACAAGAAGTATGTACGGGATATGTTGACAAAGAAATAAAGAACAGTCTGCATTGCCGTTACGGGTGCTGTACGTACCATACCAACGTCTGCACTGGAAGCGTTTATGTATCTTTTACCACTTTACTTACAAATACAATTAATTGCAGGTAATAGTGCGCTACGGCTCACTAATGCAGGGCTTTTTTAAAACAGTCGTATAGGACATAGTACTATTTTGGTGGAAACATTCACCGAAATCCCGGAAAAAGCTAATGAAAGTCTAAGTACACTTGACTTCGACACACCGTACGATGTGCTGTACCCTGACAGAGAGGATTGGCATAGAAACTGTAGGAAACGCCTGTCAGGTATTTTTTCTTTTAAGTAATTCCATATGGAAATTTCGGTTCATACTGTCAATAGGGAAATATAAAGTGCAGCTTGAATTGGGCACCACCGAATCCGTTGCATATTTTTTACTGGCCACTTCTATAGCCAAACATAGGTTCATGTCACGGCTAGCCAAGATCCACCCCCAACTGTAGATGGAGCTAGAATAGCTAAAGAGTGCACACGGTGGAGTTAGAGAGAATTGAAACCCCCCCGCTCAGAACCCAAGTGAAATACTCCTCGTCTGTGGCGTGTTGGAATGCCATCAAATAGAATGCTGTGTAGGTAGCATTGTTATGTGCGTTTTTTTTGTACTCTCCCAGGCAAAATCAAGAGAGGGCGGAAAAGGGTAAGCAGACTGGTTGTTCGCGTGGTGGTACTGGACATCTGGCTCGTCAGAGACAGAAATCGTCTCATGGCACGGTAAATTTTTTTGTATGAGGCGAGAGTTTTTTTTTGTGTGTCTCGGTATATGAATTGTCGCGTGATGGGGCATGCATTTATACCTTTACGGTAAAGTTTTGTTCGAGAAGTTTCCATGTACATCTGCGATGGGAATTTCTCGATGGCTCGCGTGTTCTTTTTCGGCGGTATCTTGCTGGTACAGTCAGTTGGATGTGGGAATTGGTAGAGGCAGGATGGTTCGGCAGAACAGTGCGCGAGTGAACAATTGGAGACAGTAAATCGTTTGGAAAGACCGTGTGGGTTATTATATTATATCAGTGCGTGAACACGAAAATTAATTACATTTATTAAAACTCTATGGAGTCTTGTGCAGTGAAAGGCTAGTATTTGGGAGGAAATACTGTTGGTACGGATGCGCAGTGAATTTTTGCGTCAATCCTCCGCGCCCCCATAAAATTAGTGTAAATTACCCTCCCCACGTGCATTTATATGCGGATGGCTGAATACCAATTTCGCCCACGCTTGTGACCCCCCAAAAATAATCAAGAACGATATTAAGTGTTCCCATCAATCTCCGGCAAGGCTTTTTTTTTGTTTTTGCCCATGACCGCACGAAGAGTGGTGTAGTTAATATCTCTGGTGACTCCCTCGCGATCCACATGGTTCCAAACACGTGACCAGCAGGCGAACGAATCCCTTGGACAGTGCGACCCTAGTGTAACTGGTGATCTGCCATAAAGCTACCCTCAATCGTACCATCACGTGGACTCTCAAGCAGTCACGTTATACTCTCTGGTGAATCCATCGCGATCCACAGTGTTCCAACCACGTGTCCCTGTTGTGAACCCCTCCTTCGAGCGTCGGATCTTCGGACATTTTTATTGTGTTAGACCCCCCCTCGTACGAACGGGGTATTTATTTGGGGTGGCATAAACTTTTGGCGCAAGTCCATACTGTCGACCGCCCGTGCGCGGCCTAACGACCCGCCTCGGCCCAGGAATCACTACTGCGGACGTGCAGCTCCATTACACCCCCTCCCGTGAGCGGCCCTACGACCCGCCACGGCCTCAACATCCCCGCGGCGGACGTGCCGATTCATCAGACGATACCTCCAGCTCATCTTTAACCTAGATTTAGTTTATATTTTTTGTTATTGTACTATTCCTTTTTTTTTATTTTTCTTGTTTTACACCTGACTTTAAATTGAATTCGTAGCACTTATAATAAAGTAAAAATATTTTTGGATTTATAACCTAATGGCAGTCCGGCGGTATAGATCAGCTTAAACGAAATAAAGTAATGTTTGCGGTAACCTATTTTTTTTTGTCTACCAGTTTGAATAACAATACCCCGTGCAGATTGCAACGCGATATAGATTTTTATTGACCCTAAATAGCTCGTTCCTACCTACATATAACCAAAGCTTGGCTCACTAATCTTCCTTCCCGCGAATTCTAGCTAGGTACATTGCCGCGTATTCAACAGGACGATGCTGTGCACACCATCCCCCCTGCAGACGTAAGAAAACTCCGGCGTACCCTAAGGGTAATAGTATGGTAAGTCCCCATTGTTGGGTATAATTTTTTTATTATCTTTTGGTTATTGTCCACCTTTAGTTTATGTTGTAGAACGACGCGTACAACTTCGGTCAAACCCCGCACATCAAGCGGATATATTCCCTATAAAATTTTATCGCTCGGTAGCTGATCCGTATCCGACATCTCGGATGCCCATTTACTTAGAATACGATTTCCTTCATAAATATTTCCCGGACCTTTGTATTAAAATTAAGCGGTAGTTTAAGTAGCAGAATTGCCCCGTATTTCAGGATATGGCAATCCCAGGAACTGCATTGTCAATTAAAATAGGGTTAATTATTTCCTCCGTGGAGGCTAAGTTTTTTTTTTGTAGTTATTAAGACGATATTGGAATTATAATCTCGTAGATTGAGTTATTGGATATATTAAAGTTAGCGTCCCTCGGGATGAATTTGAACGAAATTCAAAGTGTGTCTTGAGTAAATTTATTTTTTTTATCTTTGGGAATGAGATTGGATTTTAGAGAATGATAGCTGGTCACTCACTTGTAGCAACATCAGAGGTCTTCGGTCATTTGAACTTCCAGATGTGTCAACGAGGATAAGAGTATAGGGAAGTGTGGTCGGCGTTAATCGATTGAGATGAGGTGAGTCAGGGCAACTCAAGAAGTTGTCCAGTGTCTTTTTATTTGGGGTGACTAAGCAATTTAGGAGGTATTTAGTCGCCATGGTGGTCGATCTGGGGGCTGTTGCTCCTCAATCGCCATAGGGGTGGGTTACCCTCCGAGAGAGGTTCGCCATCTCGCTCTCTCGCTCTACACTATGGGCAGAACTATTGGGAAAATCGGATATTTATTGAGGCCAGTCCCGTAATATGAGCGAGGTCCGACCATCGACATTTAATTCGAGCGGGTCGAGCCCCACACAATCGTATTAACAGAAATTCTCAAATTACAGCCAGAGACAGGCATGAAAACAGGTAACACGGTTCGATAGGTTCGTGGCAAGAACCCCCCCATTCCGACGAGCTGAGGACGGAGCACGACTAGCATGCCTGAGCTGCATTGCCCATCGAACACCCTCCTACCTGATAGCCCGGACTGACCCATAGCAGGTCCTGTAGTGCTAGGGTCATAGGGGTTACTGAGGGTAAGAGGTCCAGAGTATTAGCCGCGTGGGTCATCTATGTGTTTTGTTACTCGCGGCCCCTATATCTAAATATTTTCGACGACGACACGATTCCCCTCGGGAATCGCAGAAGTAACTCGGTGTGTACTCGACGCAATTTTCTCTATGTGGCGGATACACACTCGGTACACAGGTATATGGGTATATACAAATAAAAAAATTCCCGTTACAGGATGGCGCCCAACGTGGGGCCCGATTTCTTTCGTTAATCTCGTTCATACCCAGGTGGATTCCCCCGAAATTTTGCTATGCTATATTTTTTTTTTCTCTTCTTTTCTTGATCGAGCTGCTCTCAAGAATTTCGGTATTTAATTCGGAAACCTACAACAGGGTCTATCCCTTTTCCCCTTTTTTTCCTTTTGTTTTTCGGTTGCTGGTAGTCCGTTCAATTTCGTGGCGTAGCCCTTATTAACGTTTTGCTACCAGAAATGAAATTCAGACCCGTTTACTTCCGTCGATCGTTAAATACTTACACCTGTGCCGGAAGCGTTGGCTTTTAGTTGGCCTTTTGTTTGTAGATCGATTTGTCGTTGGCAATTATGTGTCTATTACTTCTTTAGCTCATAGAAGGTTTGGTAGCTCTGACCGGTAGTTAGTGATCTTTTCCTGATCTACGTCTGTTGCAGATGCACTCGTACCTTCTTTCGATTGTAAAGACAGGCATGGACACGGCAGTAATTGCGCGCCGAATAAAGAAAAAAAAAAAAAAGAAAAGAAAAACATAAGTATGACTGACTTCAACTCAATATTTGTCTTGACGTGCCTACCCAACAGTTTTTCAATATATCCTCCCTGCTTCGATAGTATATTTTTTTTTGCGCTCTGTCCGGTCAGTAAGGGTGTACTCCGTACTGACGTCTGTTGCTGTTGCGCGTGGGTGATAGCTTCCTCGATTTGTTCAGTTTTGGTCTATTTTTGGGTTTAGTTTGGATTTATGGTTTTTTTTTTTTTTTTCTCGGTGTTTATACTATCAATACACTCCCCTCACTAACATGAAGCAAACCCCAGACCGGTCCTTGATCGGGTAGCTGTCGAAGCATAATAAATCTAGTAAGCACGTGAAAGATGAAGTCTGTTCCATCTTTAATATCCCCAATAGTTTCTATCCCCTCATAGTGTGGAGTTACCTGGCTCCCCATCTCATTGTTCGAAAACAAAGACCGCACTTCCGTATTTTGTTTATGATTTTTTTTTTTTTTTTTCTTTTTTCATCTCTTTATAAATTTTTGGTTATTATCATCTTTTTTTTTTGCATCGCTGTCTGCTAAGTAGTTTCTCAATATATATTACCAGATGATCTGCATATCTGATTAGGGATCTTGCTTGACTAGTTCAATAGTAATAGTCAGCTAGGATATACCTTAATTTCGTTAATCTTTAGTCTAGGCCCTAGGGTAATCTTTTAATTACCTTATTTTTACATTTTATCTGATGATGCCGCAGGAAGGTCCGCCACCTGATAGACTCCTACGTCCCAAGAAGGATAAAAGGCCGAAGGACTCCCGCCTATCCTTAGGCCCTGTCGCGAAAGTATCTCGACCCAAACCCCGTACATCCAGCCTCAACCCTGGTGCGTCGACGTCCCGTGAAGCTCTCAGTCGCCTCGCGGATACCAGTCAAGTTGAGCGGCCTATCATGGAAGACCCACAAAATATACCAGCCGACTCTGATGATGAGCCGGTGGTTGGAGACACGGAGGCAGTCGATTTGGCCCAGTATGTCCAAGAAGTTGTTACGGCAACGGTAGGTTTAAGTCGCACCGACGACCTACGTGTAATTAGGGAGGAGTTAGAGAAGAATCGGGTTTCGACACGAAACGAAATAACAACTCTCTTCCAAGACCTGTTGCGGGCCCAAACTCCTAACAGGACGCCCTTGCCCGCAAACGTCGTTATACCCCCACCAGTGCCACCTGCCCAGATCCCAGCACGCGTACCAGATATGTCTGTTCCTCCGCCCAATGCCCGAAGTGACAACGTAAATAACTTTATCGCCCAGTTAGGAAACATGTCGCTAAACCAGCCCGCAACTCCATCAGTCAGGGATAGGGCGCGAACCCCTTCCTCGACAGTCTCTAATGCCCATCACTTTCACAAGTGGGGAATAAAATTCGATAACCGTCGGATGTCGGTAGACGATTTTTTATTCCGGTTACAGCGAGTAAAGGAAGGCTATGGAGCCTCATGGGAGGATATTGTTTTAAACTTCCATCAATTTGTAGAGGGGCCAGCTGAAAATTGGTTTTGGGTGTACCTAAAGGCCAACCCCAATGTTCCTTGGTTTGCTCTTAAAAACGCCCTAATTGAACAGTTCCGCAGCCTCGAGACGGATTCCGAACTGTTCCGAAAAATGTCGGATAGACGACAGGGACTTACGGAACCGTTCGACGATTTTTACAATGAAATTTTACATTTAAACTCCAGATTGAGAAATCCCAAACCGAACAGCGAGCTGATCGAAATAGTTAAACAAAATGTCTGCAAACGTATGGGAGAGCTTCTAATAACTTTCCATACTAGTAGCCTACCCGAACTGGTATATGTGTGTCGCACGATAGAGAAATATCTCAGCGACCATAGGACCCCGACGGCACGAGTAATGCCACCTCCTGGTTTTAGACGCCATGTTAGCGAGTTTGTGGTTAGTGCAGAAGAACCTTCCTGTAGCAACCCAGGCTTCCAAGTTGAAGCTGTCGAAAATCGCAGAAATCCAAATAGTCTCACCTGTTGGAACTGCAAGCAGATTGGTCACACGTTTTACGAATGTGAAAGTCCCCAGAGGAACCTATTTTGTTATAAGTGCGGGAAAGAAAACACCACCACTCCCAAATGCTCTAATTGCTCGGAAAACTCCCGCCAGAACAGGTCGTCAACCGGGGTGATTTGTTCACAGGAGAGAAACCCGGACCGTCACTAATTTCTAACACTAACCCCACCGTCACAACACCTCTTCGTCCATCGTCAAAACAAAACAAAATCACGATACTCCAACGGGAGGTGCCAGTTACTCCTCCGCCCGTCAAAGCCCCTAACCCTTCAGGTAGAACCTTGTATGACCGGTGTCAGACCTATTATGCCGCAAGGGATAGAATTTTTAAAAGCTCACCCACCCTAGTGTCGTCCCGGATACTCCGGCTACGGGAAAAATTCAATAGAAAGAAGCACATCTATCATTCTATTGCTGCCACTACACTCGGTAGTCCCGAGCATGATCCTCGCCCCTACGCAATGGTGAATATCTTGGGACAAGAGATTTTAGGTTTGTTAGACAGTGGGGCGGCAGTGAGTTGCTTAGGAAAAGACGGATGTCTGCTTCTCCAGGGTAAAAACTTACCCATCAAACCAATTAAGTCGTTGGTAAAGACTGCCGATGGGCAACGCCAGACCGTCACAGGACAAGTTACCATTGATATCGGTTACAAGAGCATCCTAAAACCAATTACTCTGTTCCTTGTACCAGCCCTGAAACAACCCCTATATTTAGGGGTAGATTTTTGGAAGGAATTCCAAATTGCTCCTCATCTGATCTCGGAGCTAACGACCCTTCAGTCAGATCAGCGAAGTAAAGAACATTTTTGCAAACTCACCAGCGAAGAATCGAGTAGACTAAGCCAATCCATGAGGTTGTTCCCGTCCTTTGCCACTGTTGGCCTAGGAAAAACACACCTCGAGGAACATGTTATAGACACCGGTGACGCTGAACCCGTTAAACAGCGGCATTATCCCGTTTCTCCGGCGGTACAAACCCTTTTGTACCGGGAGCTGGATCGCATGCTTGAATTGGGGGTCATCGAAGAAAGTTCAAGCGCCTGGAGCTCACCAGTCGTACTCATACGAAAGCCTGGTAAGAACCGCTTGTGCTTGGACTTTCGGAAGGTGAACCAAGTCACCAAAAAGGATGCGTATCCTCTCCCGCACATTGAGGGTCTGCTGGGACGTCTTTCAGACACACACTATATTTCCAGTGTGGATCTGAAAGACGCCTTTTGGCAGATACCGCTGGAGCAAAGATCAAGAGAGAAGACCGCGTTCACCGTCCCCGGTAGGCCTCTTTACCATTTCAGAGTAATGCCCTTTGGCCTCTGCAATGCTCCCCAGCGCATGTGCAGATTGATGGACAAAGTGGTACCTCACGAAATGCGAGAAAATGTGTTCGTCTACCTCGATGATTTGCTGATAGTTTCGCGAACCTTTGCAGAACATTTGAAGTTGTTGTCAGTGGTAGGTAAAAGGTTGCGAGAGGCGGGGCTGACGATAAATTTGGAGAAGTCTAATTTTTGTTTTCGGCAGCTAAAGTATTTAGGTTATATAGTAGGGGAAGGCTGTCTCAAAGCGGATCCCGAGAAGGTCTCGGCGATCCAGGACTACCCCGTACCCAGTACGCCGCGCCAAGTGCGTCGTTTCCTCGGTATGGCCGGGTGGTACCGGAGATTCGTTAAGGATTTTGCGACCGTAGCCACACCTATTACCAACACCCTCAAAAAGGGAATAAAATTCCACTTCAGCGATGAAGCTCTCGCCTCGTTTAACCAACTAAAGGCAATGTTAACCACCGCGCCGATATTAGTTAACCCCGATTACAATAAAGAATTCCTGATAGTCTGCGATGCCTCGGACACCGGCATAGGATGCGTGTTGTGTCAGTGTGATGATAATGGATCGGAGCGCCCCATATTTTACTACTCGCATAAGTTAAACGCCGCACAACGAAATTACAGCGTCACGGAGCGTGAATGCTTAGCCGCCGTTATGGGGGTACAAAAGTTCCGGGCTTATGTAGAGGGGCACCGATTCAAAATCATCACCGACCATGCGAGTCTGCGATGGCTGATGACCAAGAAGGATCTGGACGGACGATTGGCTCGATGGAGCCTCAAGTTGCAAAGTTTCGTCTTTGACATAGAGCACCGACGAGGTTCCCTTAACGTGGTCCCAGATGCCCTTTCTCGAATGCACGGAGTGGATGCGGTCGAGAAATCTCCACCCTATATAAAAGATATTTCACCAAGCGTTCTACAGGTCGATCTGTCCGATCCTAGCTTTCTCTCTGACGAGTATAGAAAGCTCGTGGAAACGGTTAAGCGAAACCAAGATCAATTGCCAGATCTCACCATATCCGATAATTTACTCTTCAAAAAGGTCAAACCCAGTTGTGGGCAACCACTACCTGAAGACCCTATGTGGAAACTGTGGGTTCCCCCACAGCTGACGGAACGGTTGATTTCATTGGCTCACCGCCCTCCTCGTGCCGCCCATGGTGGCATAAATAAGACCCTACACCGTCTGCGCGAATATTACTATTGGCCAAATATGGCCACGCAGGTGAAAGCCTTTGTAAACCGTTGTGATGAATGTAAGTCTTCTAAAGCCCCGAACACCGTTTTACGAGCTCCTATGGGTAAAGCCTTCACAGTAGAACGTCCCTACCAGCACATATACATAGATTACTTAGGGCCATATCCCCGTTCTAAGTCCGGCAATACTCATATTCTCATCGTGCTTGATCAGCTAACTAAGTTCGTGCTTTTGCAACCCCTCAAGAAGGCGACTACCGAGAACACCATCAAGTATTTAAGGGATCATATATTTTTGCTCTTTGGAGTACCGGAAACCGTATTGTCAGACAACGGCAAGCAGTTTACTAGTCAAGAGTTTAGTAAATTCCTGACCTGCTTTGGTATACGCCATGTGAAAACCGCTTCGTACGCCCCGCAAGCCAATGCTAGTGAAAGGGTTAATCGCTCTATCCTGGCTGCTATCAGATCGTATCTTTCCACTGACCATACCAAATGGGACGAGCAGCTTCCAGCCATTGGTTGTGCCTTGCGTTCCGCGGTGCATGCCGCAATTGGAGTCTCTCCATATGAAGCCCTTTTTGGCCATCCCATGATAGAGCACGGCTCTACATATGATTTGCTGCGACGTCTCGACGGTCTAAACCATTCTGACCTTCAGGTGTTAGTCAGAAAAGACAAGTTAAACATCCTGCACGAACACTTGAAAAGGTCCTTAGCCGCCGCCCACAATAAATATGAACAGGTTTACAATTTGCGTAGTTCCAGCCGAAAGTTCCAAGTCGGAGACATTGTATATCAAAGAAATTTTATTCTCAGCAACGCATCGAAACGAGTGAATGCAAAACTCTGCCCGAAGTTCCTGAAACGGCAAGTTTGTAGAGTTATAGGAAATAACCTATATGAGTTACAAGACATGTCCGGTAAAGGAGTGGGAGTTTTCCATACGAAAGATCTACGAACATAGCTCCAGCCTGAGCATGAGAATAGCCAGTGAGGTTTAATATTTTTTTTCTTTCATGCGTTTCTTTTCTTATCCCTTGTGCTCTCGGGCATTCGCAAAAGTAACAAGTTTTGTAGGAAACGCCTGTCAGGTATTTTTTCTTTTAAGTAATTCCATATGGAAATTTCGGTTCATACTGTCAATAGGGAAATATAAAGTGCAGCTTGAATTGGGCACCACCGAATCCGTTGCATATTTTTTACTGGCCACTTCTATAGCCAAACATAGGTTCATGTCACGGCTAGCCAAGATCCACCCCCAACTGTAGATGGAGCTAGAATACCTAAAGAGTGCACACGGTGGAGTTAGAGAGAATTGAAACCCCCCCGCTCAGAACCCAAGTGAAATACTCCTCGTCTGTGGCGTGTTGGAATGCCATCAAATAGAATGCTGTGTAGGTAGCATTGTTATGTGCGTTTTTTTTGTACTCTCCCAGGCAAAATCAAGAGAGGGCGGAAAAGGGTAAGCAGACTGGTTGTTCGCGTGGTGGTACTGGACATCTGGCTCGTCAGAGACAGAAATCGTCTCATGGCACGGTAAATTTTTTTGTATGAGGCGAGAGTTTTTTTTTGTGTGTCTCGGTATATGAATTGTCGCGTGATGGGGCATGCATTTATACCTTTACGGTAAAGTTTTGTTCGAGAAGTTTCCATGTACATCTGCGATGGGAATTTCTCGATGGCTCGCGTGTTCTTTTTCGGCGGTATCTTGCTGGTACAGTCAGTTGGATGTGGGAATTGGTAGAGGCAGGATGGTTCGGCAGAACAGTGCGCGAGTGAACAATTGGAGACAGTAAATCGTTTGGAAAGACCGTGTGGGTTATTATATTATATCAGTGCGTGAACACGAAAATTAATTACATTTATTAAAACTCTATGGAGTCTTGTGCAGTGAAAGGCTAGTATTTGGGAGGAAATACTGTTGGTACGGATGCGCAGTGAATTTTTGCGTCAATCCTCCGCGCCCCCATAAAATTAGTGTAAATTACCCTCCCCACGTGCATTTATATGCGGATGGCTGAATACCAATTTCGCCCACGCTTGTGACCCCCCAAAAATAATCAAGAACGATATTAAGTGTTCCCATCAATCTCCGGCAAGGCTTTTTTTTTGTTTTTGCCCATGACCGCACGAAGAGTGGTGTAGTTAATATCTCTGGTGACTCCCTCGCGATCCACATGGTTCCAAACACGTGACCAGCAGGCGAACGAATCCCTTGGACAGTGCGACCCTAGTGTAACTGGTGATCTGCCATAAAGCTACCCTCAATCGTACCATCACGTGGACTCTCAAGCAGTCACGTTATACTCTCTGGTGAATCCATCGCGATCCACAGTGTTCCAACCACGTGTCCCTGTTGTGAACCCCTCCTTCGAGCGTCGGATCTTCGGACATTTTTATTGTGTTAGACCCCCCCTCGTACGAACGGGGTATTTATTTGGGGTGGCATAAACTTTTGGCGCAAGTCCATACTGTCGACCGCCCGTGCGCGGCCTAACGACCCGCCTCGGCCCAGGAATCACTACTGCGGACGTGCAGCTCCATTACACCCCCTCCCGTGAGCGGCCCTACGACCCGCCACGGCCTCAACATCCCCGCGGCGGACGTGCCGATTCATCAGACGATACCTCCAGCTCATCTTTAACCTAGATTTAGTTTATATTTTTTGTTATTGTACTATTCCTTTTTTTTTATTTTTCTTGTTTTACACCTGACTTTAAATTGAATTCGTAGCACTTATAATAAAGTAAAAATATTTTTGGATTTATAACCTAATGGCAGTCCGGCGGTATAGATCAGCTTAAACGAAATAAAGTAATGTTTGCGGTAACCTATTTTTTTTTGTCTACCAGTTTGAATAACAATACCCCGTGCAGATTGCAACGCGATATAGATTTTTATTGACCCTAAATAGCTCGTTCCTACCTACATATAACCAAAGCTTGGCTCACTAATCTTCCTTCCCGCGAATTCTAGCTAGGTACATTGCCGCGTATTCAACAGGACGATGCTGTGCACACCATCCCCCCTGCAGACGTAAGAAAACTCCGGCGTACCCTAAGGGTAATAGTATGGTAAGTCCCCATTGTTGGGTATAATTTTTTTATTATCTTTTGGTTATTGTCCACCTTTAGTTTATGTTGTAGAACGACGCGTACAACTTCGGTCAAACCCCGCACATCAAGCGGATATATTCCCTATAAAATTTTATCGCTCGGTAGCTGATCCGTATCCGACATCTCGGATGCCCATTTACTTAGAATACGATTTCCTTCATAAATATTTCCCGGACCTTTGTATTAAAATTAAGCGGTAGTTTAAGTAGCAGAATTGCCCCGTATTTCAGGATATGGCAATCCCAGGAACTGCATTGTCAATTAAAATAGGGTTAATTATTTCCTCCGTGGAGGCTAAGTTTTTTTTTTGTAGTTATTAAGACGATATTGGAATTATAATCTCGTAGATTGAGTTATTGGATATATTAAAGTTAGCGTCCCTCGGGATGAATTTGAACGAAATTCAAAGTGTGTCTTGAGTAAATTTATTTTTTTTATCTTTGGGAATGAGATTGGATTTTAGAGAATGATAGCTGGTCACTCACTTGTAGCAACATCAGAGGTCTTCGGTCATTTGAACTTCCAGATGTGTCAACGAGGATAAGAGTATAGGGAAGTGTGGTCGGCGTTAATCGATTGAGATGAGGTGAGTCAGGGCAACTCAAGAAGTTGTCCAGTGTCTTTTTATTTGGGGTGACTAAGCAATTTAGGAGGTATTTAGTCGCCATGGTGGTCGATCTGGGGGCTGTTGCTCCTCAATCGCCATAGGGGTGGGTTACCCTCCGAGAGAGGTTCGCCATCTCGCTCTCTCGCTCTACACTATGGGCAGAACTATTGGGAAAATCGGATATTTATTGAGGCCAGTCCCGTAATATGAGCGAGGTCCGACCATCGACATTTAATTCGAGCGGGTCGAGCCCCACACAATCGTATTAACAGAAATTCTCAAATTACAGCCAGAGACAGGCATGAAAACAGGTAACACGGTTCGATAGGTTCGTGGCAAGAACCCCCCCATTCCGACGAGCTGAGGACGGAGCACGACTAGCATGCCTGAGCTGCATTGCCCATCGAACACCCTCCTACCTGATAGCCCGGACTGACCCATAGCAGGTCCTGTAGTGCTAGGGTCATAGGGGTTACTGAGGGTAAGAGGTCCAGAGTATTAGCCGCGTGGGTCATCTATGTGTTTTGTTACTCGCGGCCCCTATATCTAAATATTTTCGACGACGACACGATTCCCCTCGGGAATCGCAGAAGTAACTCGGTGTGTACTCGACGCAATTTTCTCTATGTGGCGGATACACACTCGGTACACAGGTATATGGGTATATACAAATAAAAAAATTCCCGTTACAAAACTCAGTTTCGAAGGAAATTGAGACCTCAGTGATACGGATGGTTCCGAAACCAGTGAGGGTACGGGGTCAGGCATATTCTCCAATGAGTTGAGCCCGCAAATGGCCCTCAGACTTCCGGAAATATGCAGTGTGTTCCAGGCAGGTTCTTCTTTAATAACATAGAGGAAGTTGGTTCCTCAAAAAATATTAAGGCCATAATTAAATTCTGTAGAGCAATTGATTGTTTGGGCGGTTTAGTTAAGGTTTTTAACCGTAATGGTTCCCTGGCGTGGCGATGGGCCCGCTATGGTGCCTGGTCTTTTTGTGACGATATCACAACTACGCTCAACCTAACCTAATCTAACCTAAGCCTGTAGGCCTTCCAGGCCTTTCGTTTTGTGTGAGTTTTTGCACTACTGGGACGAAAGGAAGGGATATTCAATTTCATGCCGTATCCATTTTTGTAGGACGTTCGCAAGAGGTGGCTCTATGGTGAAAAATAACATTTGATTTGTTTTTTTTTTTTTTTGTCACCGCTCGCTTAGAAATCCATCTCACTAACCACGTAGCCACTGCTTCTACGTCTTAAGACTTTTCCACAGAACCAACCAGTGATGGCAACTGATTGCATAATAATTTTGAGAAAAAAAGGATTAATTTCTGTGAAATGTTTTTACAATCAATCTATACAAATCAATTTTGTATTTTGTCAATCTGGTACTTTAATCAAAGTTGCATCACTCATCTTCATTCGTAACTGTGCGTCATGCTTATTTTTCAATACTTAACTTGACTAACACGACGTCAAAAAGAATGATACACAAAAAAGTGAGAACAAAATCCTCTGGTTGCTTCTTGGACTTTTTTATTTTAGGTGGCGCTACAGTTCGGAGTGAGCCTGGGCTTCTTGAATTACTATGAACAAAAATCTAAAGGCCCTTAAGAAGACTCAACGCCTGGAATGCGTTAGCATCACGGGTGCACTGAGGACATCTCCTACCGCCGCTCTACAAATATTGACCTGAGTGTGGCACGAAGTACTCCACGCCAACCCGCTTACCTAACCTAACCTTATGCTTAATCTTTTTCCTCTGGACGTCGTCAACAAGGAATACGACGCTAACGCGGCAATCAGACTCAGGGAAGGTAAGCACTGGAGGGGACAAACAAAAGGACATGCCAGCATCCTCCTATAGACCTATAACTACTGACTATCTTTCTAGGAAAACCAACTTCGAAAAAGGCTTTACAAACGAATTACCGGACAGATCCCGATGGGTCTCACGAAATGTCCTACACAAAGGAGCACTGTCAATATTTACGGACGGTTTCAAAATATTCGAGGGAGTCGGAGCTGGGGTATTCTTAGAAGAATTGAGCTTGAGCTTGAGTCTCTCCTTCTCCTTAGTATATAGCGAAATGAGATCTAAAGCGGTGAAAGACTGCCGCTGGATTAGGCTTCTCCGGCGTTAGTCTGCACAACGTGCACGCACCGCTGTCCTACGCTAAACAAATCATTGATGCGAACGCAGCAAGAACAACAAGTCACATGAAAACATTTAGGATATTGTGACGATGCCTGGCTTACTTGGCCGACACTGGATACCAAAAGATCCAAGGAGCTCCTGCGACTCAACAGACGTAATATCTAGTAAGTTGCTAATGTCATTACCGGTCATTGTACTCTGTGCAGACACGCGCAAAGACTTGGACTGCCATACAATGACTTTTGCAGAAGCTGTAGGGATGAGGAGGAAGAGTCCGTAACCCATCTTCTCCGCAGCTGCCCTGCCCTATCTAACCAAAGGATGGCATACTTAGGAAACTACTTCCTCAATGATCTTAGTGATCAAAGCTATACCAGCGCTGCTAATATTCTTAGCTTTATTAATGGTAGTAAATGGTTCGCATGAGTAACCAGCAATGGAACCCCTAAACACCAGTGGTATGCACAATGGGCCGATTAACGGCCTTAGGTGTAGTGTTTCTCTCACCGAGAGCCGCTAAAACATAACATAACAAAACATAGGAACAAAAAAGTTTTAATTACCATCGATCAACCAACATTTAACATTTCGTTAAAAAATTGAAATCACCTCGTACAATAGGTTCGTTGTACTACCGTAGGTCAATATCCAATTTATGTCTTTTCACAAAAAAAATAAAAATTATTTTTTGAAAAAGGCATATTTTTTTCAAGGTTAAGACATACAAACTCTGATTCAGCTTAGCGAATCTCTGGCAAATATCAGTTAACTCTTAGGGAAGAGTTTCTAGTCTTTCGGAAACGGAATTAAAGTTTGGGTCCGTTCCATTCATATCTACCAAAAAATAAGAACTCACCGTCATACTTTTATTAATCCACCTGCTCTATACTATAGATAAATGATGATCATTGTGTGCATATAAAGCTACCGCACTCACTTCGAAATAAAGCTTCCAGCAGAGCACCTAACACGTTCAATAGAACGCAAGACAGCCATATTCATTAAAATTCAATTATTCGAACAATCATGCACAGAACATGTTATGTATTCCATATTATATTAATTGAGTTATTGCCATGCACTGGGGGCATCGTGCATCGCACGTAACTATTCAATTCCAGTCATCACATTAGCCAGCCAGGAATAGTTTCACCTCTCAACTAATGCATATTCACTTCGTGTAGACTCGCACAATCACCTAAATACGAGTACATACACATGGGACTTAGACCTCCCCATTGATATTGAGTTTGGTAATTTTCTGGGACATGTTTTGCAATTTTATTTGACGAAATTATAACGAAGGGATATTCCATTGGTAAAAATACATCACAAAATTTAATTTCAAAGAAGTCTTGAAACCTTTTTCATTTGGCACTTGCTTTAAGACGCTACCGTTTTCGTAGTTTTTTTTTTTTTCAAACTCTTGTTCATTCTGACTATCTCCTCTAGACAAAATTTATAGCCAACTTAATTGCTTCCTAAATTTTTGTCACTAGTTTGAGAGTCGATTGAACTCCTGCCTTTTGTAGATTCATCAGCATCCTTATCCCTGGCCTTACACGTTCACTAGTATAGTATACCTTCGCTTATAGAGATATTGTGCTCACATGTAAGAAGCCCTTAGAAGGTAATAAGATAGGTACTTTGCACACAATTTATATCCGTCATTATTTACTTGGAAACTTTCCTCACTTGCAACATAATTTATTAGTTATAATTAATAGTGAGGCGCTGGCGTAATAGCAGCCAAAATTGCCTTGGCTACATTACATATTGAAGCTCTAGGAATGTATTGATTTTCGATCTACATTCAACACGAGTTGGCGAAGAAATTTAGTGGCACTGTGAGAAGGTAATGACAACGCACGAAGAAGATCGCAAGTTATTGTAGACTCATGAAACTGCCACAATTCAGGTCTAAGCTGATGATTTAGACAAAGTGGTGTATTACATTGCTGGTTTAAGCCCAACCGACATAAGCTGATTTTAACTTAAACGGTCGTGAATTTTGCTTTTCAAATATTCATTTCTGTCGAATATTTCCATTGTGATATGACTTCCATTGGAAGTTTTGCATATTTGACTCCATTTAAACGATCAGGCTTCGTTCATAGATGACATGGCGCTGAATTCGTCTGCAGTTCAAGATGTTATCTACGAGTCAAAAGATACTCTCTGTAATCGGAATGAAGCCATTAACAATCCGGTAGAGTTTCTCATAAACCACTGGGTATTCCACAGGATTACTATTCAGAAGGGTACACCCTTAATGCACCTTCGGAACTTAAGACCATCAAAACTGTGTGATGTCACTTAGACTGCAAGTTAAAGCCCTGCATTAAAAATTAATCGATGGCGTGAGAGTTGCTCAGTTAGTAAAACTATTTGTGCCGAGCATTCATCTAATTCCTCACTTTAACTTTAATAACTCTAACTATTACCTCAAAATGTACTTTGCCATAATGATCAATGAATCTCAAGGTCAAACATTAAAATACGCCGATGTAGACTTAAATGATGATATTCACGTATTTTCGTGGCTTCCTCCCGTTTGCACACAAACTTATATAAACAAAATCATTAGATCCATGAAAAGAAAGTCACGAACAATGGGCGATACTTATAGTAATCTTTTGTAACCTTCGTCCAAAATATTTTATGCATCACAATAAATATTTTACCCTCTACTTTAAAATTGATAATTAGTACTGCGCAACGAGTATAGCTTCACACGAATATTGTTCTTGAAAAAGTACATTAATATAGAGGCCCACAGGAACGAGGTCACGGGAAAATTTTAGTTTTCCAACGTATATTGATGGGACTCTACTTTTGTATCGACTAATTATGTCCTGCAGTGAATGACTGTTTTTCCCAGTGAAGACGATAGGGGATTCTTACTTGAAGTACCTGATATTCATCGTTAGTTACTGTATGCTAAGGAAAATGTATGAAGTTTCAATTCGGATTAGTTAATATCACAAGCAAGTTTATCCGAAGGACATAAACCGTGAATGTCTCACAGTGGAACGTTAATTTAAACCTCCGTTTACCTTTCCCCGTCTATTTTGCAGGTCACTCTAATGTCGAACTCATGTGTTTTGATGCTTTTCATTATTCCGTTGTATATATTTTTAGTGTTAGTTCAGTTATAAGGATTTAAAATGGCAATTGAGCTTAGAAATCTTAAACAAACATCTGTATAATAAAAGAAGTGCAAACTTTAATTAAGAAGAAGTAAATAAATTGTTTGAACTTGTGAAAAGTACATAACAATTGTTGAAAGTAAAAAAAGTAATGCAGTTTTCCTGGAGTTACATAATTTATATCACTGACTTCTACTGAAGGATTATATTTATTACGTACCATTTACTTTTGTGTTCTTTCCTTTTTTCTATCTGATTAAAAACCATTTGAGCAGTTTGTTTGGTCAGTCAGAACCGTTTGGTGAAATATGCTTCACTCCATTCTCGGAAATGGTGTGGCCTCAGGCTCAGACGAATCCCTTTTGTTCGTCGTGAATAATACAAATAATAATATAGGCGATTTCCTCATCAAATACATCTTAAATCTCTGAATTCTTTTCCTTTGAACACATAATTAGATAAATAGTCTTGAGTTCGCATTATAATAACTAGCTTTTAAGTTGTCTAAATTAATTAATTAATTAAAATTGTACGACAATTTTCGATGCTTGTGTTGGTATTTTTACAAACGAAAAAGCAATAATAAGATGTGTAAAAATACGACCCTTTGAGAATAAGTTTAACTTATAATTTACATTGGTGATTGTATGTCGTGCGGTGGCATTTGACACTTGTCTACCTCAGCTGTCATTTGGAGTGTCAATATTAGTTGAATGTTTGCCATTCACGACAATGGATCGCTTGAAAATCGAACAACGCGTTAAATTATTAAAACTTACTACAAAAGTGGTTATTCAAACGTAGCCACTTTTCGCGCATTACGCCATGATTGATGATTATGATTGTCATGATCGACCGCCTACGCAAGCAATCGGTAAAATTTTGAAGAAATTTGAAGAGAATGGAAGCGTTACTGATGTCGTAAAGCCTATTCATCATCGTAATGCACACTCAGTCGAAAATATTTCTGCTGCTGATGATCCGAATTTATCGATTTCCCGGCGTTTACAAGCGATTTTTGTTTTGGCCGGCGCGCGATTGAAAATACTGACTTGATCGATATGTGGTTCCAACAAGACCCGGCAACAAACCACGCACCACGACCAATTATGGCTTTAATTGCGTGAGAAGTTTCCTGGTCGCGTAGTTTCACGTATTAGCGACATCAATTGGCCACCAAGATCATGCGATTTGACACCGTTTGATATTTTTCTGTAGGGCTACGTAAAAGATATTGCTTACGCGATTAATCTTACTAACTTTACTTTTGGTGGCGCTTACAGTCCGGGGTGGACCACGGCCTCAACCAACAATCCCCTCCAGCCAGCTCGGTCCCTCGCTAGCTAGAGTGATTCTTCGTTTGATTTCTGCGCCGATGTCATTTTGCGAAGTAATGGTGGAGCCCAGGCAGATAAAGTCTTTAACTACTTCGAAGTTATATCTGTCCATCGTGACGTTTTGTCCGAGTCGCCGATGTTGAGAGTCCTTTCTCGTTGACAGCATATACTTCGTTTTGCCTTCATTAACAGCCAGACCCATCTTTGCCGCCTCCTTTTCGATGCTTGCAAATGCGCCACTGACAGCTCGCTGAGTTCTCCCAATAATGTCAATATCATCAGCGTATGCAAGTAGTTGAACGGACTTTTGAAAAATTGTACCTCAGGTGTTGGCTTGTGAGTTTCGTACAATTGCTTCAAGAACGATGTTAAAGAAAGTACATGATAGCGCGTCGCCTTGTCTGAAACCTTTTTCGACATCAAATGGCTCGGTGGTGTTCTTGCCGACTTTGACGGAGCAGCGAGATTTCTCCATCGTCATCCTGCACAAGCGGACGAGTTTGGCGGGAATGCCAAAATTTGACATGGCTTTGTATAATTCGTCCCTATATACGCTATCATAGGCGACTTTAAAGTCGATAAATAGGTGATGTGTATCGATCTGAAATTCCTGGGTTTTTTCTAAGATCTGTCGAAGTGTGAAAATTTGGTCGATGGTTGACTTTCCTGGCCTAAAATCACACTGATATGAGCCGATCAGGTTGTTGGCGAAAGGTTTTAGGCGTTCACACAATACAGCCGACAGGATCTTATACGCGACATTCAGGAAACTTATTCCTCTGTAGTTGGCGCAGTTCAGAGTATCTCCTTTCTTGTGGATGGGGCACACGATGCTGAGGTTCCATTCGTCGGGCATGCTTTCATCCGACGCGAATAATCCACAAACGCGAATAAAGCCCGAAATGTGCGATGATGTGGTTAAAAATTACCTCATCAAAACCCCTCAGGAGCTGTTCATTTCGAACGAAATACAGAACAAAATTATTTGGCAAACTATTGTCCGTCGTGCTAGTTTTCCGCCTCACAATTCCGAGTATTGCAAAAATACACAAATGCGCACCATATCCGATTCAAAATTAACTAAAAGGCGTTATGTATCACCCAATAAAAACATCAGAAACAGCTTATCTGCTTAAAATTGCGCCTCTCCTCTACCACCATTGAACCGATTCCATTTCGGATTAGAACATCACAAACCACTTCCGGTAACCATTTCCAACCATAGCAGAGCCCACACTCTATTTATACCATCAAACTGCTGGTACTCTCTTTAGCTACATACGTTCGAGTATATACGCACCTACATTTCAATTAATTGATTCAATGGGAATATGTATTGGACGTCTGCAAATAATAATGTAAACAGACAAATTAGAATTAATGCTGTGAAGCCAGCGAGAGAGAGTGAGGAACAGCAACGACTTCACATACAATAAATAGCTCCTGGGGCCGAGACCATTCATGGAGGATTATCCTGGTAATGCAGAAGGCGGAACAGTGGCATCAGCATATTATATATGTATAATGGCATGCTCTATGCACTAGGGGCTTCGCCTTTTGATATGCAACATTCATGCCAGCCAGATAGAGCTGGGAACATAATTATGTGCCTCCTTGGAAGCAATCGCCATTTATCAACCACAAATATACGAGAACATCACGAGTGTGCTCTTGATTTGAACTGTTTCCATCTAATGAAGGATAAGCTGTTTGGGTCAACGAATAGTTTTGGTATCGGAAATGTGTTTTCTGACAGAGCAAATTGGCTGCATAAGTGTTTTAAGATTAAAGTATGAATTGAAACAAAAGTTCAAAAAAGTTCTCAATTTATAAATCAGGCAACAATAACACATGGAATGAAGTACGGTCCCAAATTATTTCGCTATTAATGAAGGGAAGGCTCCGTTTATTAACAGTCAAAGTATTTCAAATCGTTATAAATTAAATATCCAAACTCAGGGACTAAAAAGAACAACAAATTCACTTGGAAGCTATTAGAGTGGAGGTACAGTTTCAAGCGTCTTTTTTTCATTGATCGATGTTAACGACGCATTTTAATAGCTCACCAGATTCTTTTCTACAGTCAGTTTCGGTTAATGAATGCAAGTTACTGTCGCGACTCGTTTTTTTTTTTTTCAGATATTTTATACAATTCCAAAGAAAATGCAATTAAATTTGCCATCCTTCGATGCTTTGACAGCACACAGTCAAAGAATATACTATGTATACCTCCTAATTGCAGTGGAAAGGAAAGGTATAAAAAAGTTTGTATTTCCACTTGCAGGGAGCGAGAGGGAGTACTTTCCACGAATGAAGGAGGTGTGATAAGAATGACTGCCAAGTGTCGCATACAAGCACATTCAATCTCCACATTTAAATTGAATTAGATATGCACATCCGACTTCCGGACTTCATCCCATATCCATGCCATATCTATCCTATGAAAAGAAAATCCAGGTAACGTATTCCTTTTCCTTCTCTCTATTTGTTTATTTCGAGTAGATAACCTTTGATGTATTCTGCAAGCCTTTTAGACGGATATTCCTTCCCACATGAATGCCACTTATAGGCGAGCAAGAGCACAGACATCTTTTCATCTTTCTTTTTTGACAAGGATCTGGATTGAAATGTTGGAAATAAATGATGGCATATTTTTTACTAAAGGTTTTTACTGTACTAGTAAGCTTGTGATGAGAAGGATTGGATGTGGCTCTTTTAGTCTGACTTCTGAGATTTCGTAGCTCTTTTGAGTTTGATTGGAAACGATTTTTTGCTGCGGGTCACGGTCGCATAGTCAGGTTTGGTCTTCAAAAAATTAAATTAATGTGCGCTGGAAAACTTCGAATCGATCGTCTAAGATGGTTAGGACGGCAAAAATGGGTAAGTGGTGAATGAGGGCAAAACGCAAAATATGCTCTCAACAAGAAGGGACACATAACATCTACCAATCGCGAAGAGCGTCAAGATAGCCAGCTATAACTTTGAGGTCGATCGGGACATGGGGTACCTCGGCTACGCTATTAATTCTGAAAATGACATGACCTCAGAAATCAAGCGCAGAATCAGACTAACCAACCGCTGGTACTTCGGCCTGAGAAGGCAATTGATTAGTAAGCCTTGTCGAGAAACACTTAAATAAGACCCTCAGCTTCCCAGCCCTGCTTTACTGTGCAGAAGTATGGACATTATCGCAGACAGATGAAGTTTTCCTTGGTCGTTGTGAAAGGAAAAAATGCTTCGGGTGATTTTCAACCCCGTATGCGTTTTAGAAAGAGGAGAATTAACAGCAAACTCTACGAGCTTTATAGACATCGACTTGGTCGGAAAAGTACGCATTAGTCGTCTAAGATTGCTGGGGCAAGTGGAGGGAATGCGCTCTGACCCGAAGAGTCTTCGATTCCAACCAGGATGGACAACGCAGTAGAGAAAGACCTCGCCTCAGCGAGGTGCGTAACTGGAGTCCGTAAGCCAAAGACTGCGCGTACTTGAGGGTTTTTTTTTAGTCCCGGGTCCACCCTGAACTGAAGAGCCACCTAAGATAAATATGCCCTTCACGTTGCTAAGGTCCGTAGATATTTCAAGTAAGTAAGTAAAGAAGTAGATAGGTAGATAGATATAGACAGATTTTATACATAAACTTCATTGTATAAGGTGGTTAATTTTTAAGGGCCAATGTTGATTTTGAATAAAAAACTAATTATTTAGGAAATTATTGTCATTTCTTTTTATTATGATAATATGGTTCAATTATGTATGTAACAAAATATCGGCTAAATGGCCGCCGCGACCTCGGCGGCACACCTCCGTCCGATGGTCCAAATTTTCGATGACGCTCCGCCATAATTGAGGTTCTATTCCGTTAATGTGCCGAATTATCTTATCCTTTAGCTCTTGAATTGTTGCTGGCTTGTCGACGTAACCTTTTCTTTCAAATAACCCCAAAGAAAGAAGTCCAACGGTGTCACATCGCTTGATCGTGGCGGCCAATTAACATCGCCACGACGTGAGATAACACGGCCATTGAAGTTCTCCCGCAAAAGAGCCATTGCTTCGTTAGCTGTGTGGCAAGTGGCACCGTCCTGTTGAAACCACATATCGTCCACATCCATATCTTCCAATTCGGGCCATATTCACTATCGTCTCACGATAGCGAACAACATTCACATAGTAACTGCCAGACCGGCCTCATTTTGGAAAAAAATGCGGCCCGATGATGCCGCCATCCCATAAACCACACCAAACAGTCACTCTTTGTGGGTGCATTGGTTTTTCGACAATCACTCTCGGATTATAATTCGCCCAAATGCGGCAATTCTGCTTATTGACGAATCCACTGACCGAAAAAATCACGAAGTGCACGATATGCATTTTGATGTGAACGCCCATTTTCATAATAAGCCTGAATAACTTTTACGCGTTGCTCGATTGTGTATCTTACCATGGTTCAAATTGAGTTAATCTGAAATTGAGAAATGTCAAATGAAATGCAGAAAAAAACTTGACGTTTAGGTGTGGTTCACATTCAACATCGGCCCTTAAAATTTAACCACCCTTTATATGTACAGACAAAAATAAAAACAAAATCAATGCGCATGGCCTTGCCGTCTGCCTAATTCACAACCATTAATTAACAAGGACAAACAATTTTTTAAAAGACCAAAAACTAAAAAGTAAAATAAACAAAACAAAAAAAAAATTAAACTATTCTTCCCCGATATCTTAGAGCGATATTGCAGCATTGAGATAACTTTTTATCATTAGCTTCATATTAAGTGGTATTAAGACCTCCTCTGTCGACAGGACATTTTTCGCAAATACGTGTCTCCTTATTTCTTTTAGGATTGGACACTTTCCTCTCATCTAAGTTACACAAGCCGCACAGCACCGGTAGGTCTTCTCTGTGTGGAACTTCAGAAGTTCTCCCCGCAGCTTAAACACTCTTGCTCTATTTCTTGAATGCTTTTTTCGTCTCGGAAGTCGTTACAACCCTACAGGTTATGATAATTCAGGTGACTATTGATCATTCGATGCAGGGATCCCGAAGCTTGCTCCAGGTTCAATAATAAATATTTCCCCTTCTTCCATCCTTGAGATAAATTCATAAAGTGACGCAATAATTTATCGACAGTATCACATTTCCTAATTCCCCAAACCAGCGCAGCATGGAACATGATGGATTCTGACACAGCCACAAAGACCTTGTACTTGCTGCTGTGGGCGATAAATTTGCTGTTAAACAATTCTTCCAAACCACATTGTGCTTTTCTTTTAAGTGTTTTTCCATTTCTAGACGTTTGGTAAAGTAAACCCTATTCGTTCACCGTTGAAGTGCCATTTTTCGTTGCTGCATCAACAACCCTGCATAATCGACACCTCCAGGTAGAATATCTACTAAGTCACCGATGTAAAGCCCAAATAAGCTTGGACTTAACGAACATCCCTGTCTTACTCCCGAGATGTACTCGAGGGACAGCATACTCAACAGTGAACTCGCTAATAGGTGGTGGTAGGTATGTATAGCTTAGAGGCCGGAGTGTGAATGTATTGCAATCGCAAGGAAACGTATCAAGTTAAAGTTCAGGTAATTCTATCTATGTATCTATCGTCTATGACAATTTTCCAGTACAATTATTCCTGCCGCTGTGATATTCTTGCAGGCTACAACCAATTAACCCCCGACGAAACTTCCCTTTACTAACATTACTTCCTGTTGCGTTTTCGCTATAACGAATCGAATTAATATGTCACTGAACCTATTGAGGAAAACAATAATCGAAATATTCGCCATCATACCACAAGGCTGACAGAAATCACTTATTACAGTAAAATCAGAAGACCACCGTATGCGATAAATGTATACCCCGATGTAACTCAACAGAACATTCGACTTATTTATCCACACAATTGAATCGTTGAAACTGTCGGCAAACATGCATGGAATGGACGAAATTAAAACTCAATCATTCAGGAAGAACAAATAAATTTAAATATTGATTGTCATTATTGACATGCAATTTATTTGATTCGTTGGCAATATTGCCTGTCAGGACGATTCGCGACTGAAAGCGATTACATTAGTCCCTTTCTAGTATATTGGTATTATTAAGCGAAATGGCATTCAATTTCATTTCTTGTTAGCCATCATCCTAGTTTAAGTAAATCAAAAGAAACGTTTATGAAGGATGGGCTCGTTTTAATGTGCATTTGATGTATTTTTGTTTACAAGTTATGTCGTACAAATACGAAAAAGGAGTCCCGTGTGCCGATTCTATCCAGTAGATAACCATTCTTCGTTGAATGCATTCTTATAAACTAAAAATCAAAATACGCTGTCAGAATTTTAGTTCCATCTATAAGCTACCTACTGACGAGCGTCTATTTTGAATCGACAGACGGAAAATGAAGAGATGCAGGACAGAATTCCATGAAACTCGAAAACTTGAATTTCTTTGCTTTTCGGGTGATAATTCCCCAAGAAAATATTTCTGTCTCTCGTGGATTATTGTGAAGAATTAGATTAATATCACCATTCCATCAATTTGACGAAGGTTTGAGTAGTTAATGGTATTATATCAAGGTATAGCACAGTACATCTTCCATAGCTATTTTGTAATGAAAACCTTCGTCGAAGCAACACTACTTTGACATTATTGCGTTTTCGAATAATACGAACGCAGAATATAGACAAAATATTTTCACTAAAGGCACTCAGGGCTATAAAGCAGAACTATCAGACTAAAGTCTTCTGCAGAGCTCATTGTTTCCTACTTCCTGCTCATTATTTGGCGCTGAGTGCCCTGGCAGAATAATTCTTCTGAAGAGCTCCTAATTATATTCTTGATTGAGAAGTCTTAAACGCAGCTGTCTTACCAAACCGAAATAGCAGCGATTTACTAAATATTTTCAATCCTTCAGGGTGTCATTCATCGAACTGATTCATACTCCGAAGCTGCCGCTGTCAATTTAGGTGTTTATTTAGGTATTATAAAGCCAGATTGGACCAGCCTATGATATCGATAGCGTGTCCATGACAAAACAGCTGGGAATGGCACCTTTCATGTTGACAGCTATCCTTTGAACTCTCTGCTCCGGAAGACTAATTTCATATTCCTACTTCCAAATCGAGAGTTAAATTAATTCTCACTTGTATTTATTTAAATAAACTGAAGTGTATTAATTAAATGATTTTTTAAATATAAATTTCAAGCAAATTCAAATTAATTTTATTTCGTAGTTTCAATGTCTTACTAAACATATTAAGAACGTGTAAATATAAGCAAAGTTATATTCTAAGTCTAATTTACTTTCGAACTTTAAGCTTTAAATTTAAAATTTGAATATTAATGTAATTATACTGTTTAACTATCACAGAATCACGGGTAGTGTACTCTTACTGTGCTAGCATGTACTCAATAAATCTAAATCTAAATTCAATTTGGGCTGTCAATTCTCTGCACAAAATCCTCTTGGTTAGACAGTTCTTGCTGAATGTTCTCCTCTCTATATTTATGCTAAATGTAAATGCAAAACTATGAAATAATAATTATGTAAGGAAGGACAATTCATCTGCGTCCCTTATTTAAATTAAATCATCACACTTGTTCACTTACACATACAAATTATCTACAATCCAGCTCATGCCAATACTTGTTTTATACTTATATCGCCATCGCACCGGATTAAATACCAATTTCTGCAATACTCAAATCGAATATGAAAGTACCCACCTGCATCCAATAGACCTAACAAAATATTCCACTCTTTATTATCCTAATAGGTTTTTAATCCAATATGGCAAATGAATTTCTACAACATGCCAATGGTCTGTAAAATAAATTGTAAAACTGACATCAGATAAAAAATTCATTAAGCTAGCCGAGTTTTAGGTGAAAAGAAATACAATGCACATTGTATTATGTAGGAACTCTCTCCGGAAATTGTGTTCGACGGGTTCTGGGTAGGACAAAAATAAATTGGATACGATTTCTTTGGTCGAGAGACGGCGATTTATTCTGGATGCAGTGCAAATAATAATAACCCCCAGCCAAAGGGAATAGGGTGGAGAGAAACAGAATCACTAGGAAACCAGTCCATTAAATGGATTTAAATTTCGATAATTCCATTAGATTCATTGTGGAAGAAAATTCCATCAGATTTGTAGTAAAAAATATATTTAGACGCTGTCGGAAATGTAATTTAAAAATTCATTAAACATTGTTTCACTATACGAGGAACGCTCGTTCACTTTTACAATTATGTATTCATACAACGAATTAATAAAGTTTTTATTTGTTTGTCAAGCCGAGCGAACTAGGTAATCCAACTTGTCAATGCCACTCGCTTGGAGATTTTCTGAATTTCCTAGTCTCCCTAAAATAAGCGGTTTGTCCTATGCCAGTAATCCTGTATCCTGTGCCTCTGTAGCTGAAACATATAGGATATCATCAGGACCAAACAGAGCGAAATCAGACACAAAAATTTATAAGAAAGCCACATATTTAAAAAAAAGCAAACATCTTATTCAATTTTGATATGACGGCATCTTGAAACAATATGAAAACTAATTGAAAAGTGTGTGAAATCCTCTTAGCAGCAATAGGGAAAACGTATCGAAAGTATTAGGAAAAACGCTTTAAAAATATATGGAAAACTTATTAAAATTTTATTTGGAAACTTATGTGTACATCTTAAAATTATCTTGTAAAAATGTTGTATTTAGAATTGCCAGAATTTCTAGTCTCAAAACGATAATTCTTGAGTTCAGATTTCCTTCCTTTCAAAGAATGCCAGCCTTTTTCTTCATTGTATCCTTTCTGGAAGCGAATAAGTTGAAGCATTGGATGCAGCTGGATAGACAAGATATACTCCTCAGAATCTAAGAAAATATTCAATTTTGTAACGATTTAATGTCTCGATTTATTTTTATGTAAAAGATTACCTTTTAAATTTACGTCTTTCTTCATACATTTTAGCAGTTCCTTGGTCCTTTTATCTTAAATTTCCGCTTAAAAAGACAATATCATTTTGGAAAAAGTTTGACGTATTTAATGAAGGGTTTCGAAATCTAAGATTCAACATTTTATACGCTATTTAATTATTAACTTTAAATGCATTAAATGGGACTTTCAAGTTTATATCCATTAGCTACTTAATCCACCGGAACTGCAAATTGTTTGGTTACATTATAATAACTTACTATATCTATATTAAACACGGCATATTTACATTTTTATGTTTTATGTTAATAGATCTACCAATGATTACATTTATATCACTTCCACTTTTCGGCACATGCACACGCATTGAAATCTGAAAACACATGCGTTCAGCACTTTTATAAGTTATAAGAATACTAAAGAATATTAACAAGCACTTTCAATGAGCTCGTCTTCTCGAAAACAAATAAAGGTATATTTTGGTATTCAAAGAAAAATGTCATTTTTTGAAATAAAGATGTTTATTTCATAATAAAGAGGAAGTTATGCCGTTAATAATGAAAAGCAACATCAGCCAAATGGCCACCACGAGCACGCATACAAGAACATATCCTTTTCATGAAATTTTCCATAACCAAATCGAAAAGTGGCTGCCCTATGTCCTCGATAGCCTCACGAATTTCATCTTTGAGGTCTTGAATCGACGCTGGGCTGTTGGCGTAGACCTTATCTTTCACGTGGCGCCAAAGAAAGAAGTCGCAAGGTGTTAAATCACAAGATCTCGGTGGCCAACTGTGATCACCTCTTCGAGAGATAACACGGAAACTTTTCCCGTAAAAGATCAATGCTTTCGTTGCTTGTGTGGCACGTAGCGCCGTCTTGTTGAAAGTAAACGTTGTCCAGATCAATACCATCCAACTCCGACTATAAAAAATCATTAATTATCTCTCGATAGCGCAATCCATTCACCGTAACTGTTGATCCAACCTCATTTTTGAAAAAGTAAGGTCCAATGACCCCGCGGGACCATAAACCGCACCAACAATAACTCTTGGGTTTTCCGAGCCCCTGATGCGACAATTTTGCTTGTTGTGTAGCAACCGAGGTGGAGGTGGGCCTCATCAGTCAAGATGAATTTTGCGAACTATGACTGCAAGATTTTCACCATTTTTGTACTGAATTTTAATAAATTCACAATAACACCTCTAATTGGAAAACTTTTCCTATTATTTGTGTTATTTAATATGATTTTGCACGTAAAAATTATATGAAAACCTCTTAAAAAATATTATTGAGATTTAATTAAACCATTAAGAATTATTCTCTTTGGAAATATCATATTATTCATTCGTTTTAATCGGATGTCATAGTAAAGTAGTCCAATAAGGCAATCTTATTGAATTTATATAGTCATTTTCGCTCTGTGCATGACTTCAAAAACACTATAATATTATATAATTTTGAAGGTTTTTATATGGATACAACAGCATTTGAAAAACTTGCGTAGCTCCTTATAAAGGCGAAAATAGCAAAAATTGTACCAATGGTCACTAGGGTGGAGCGTAAAATTGTTTTTTCGATTTTCATTTTCGAATAGGGGTAAAAAGTTGCATAATTATGCAAACTAACCATAAAAAATAATAAAAAAAATTAATTTCACTTTTGTTAGCCCTGTACCACAACTCAAAGTTTTGCAAAATTGGCAAAAAAAACCTTAATTTTTGTTGTCGGCTCTTTAACTTTGAATGTATAATTCCAAACAAAAAATATTCAAAACAAAAAGGAGAGATAATTAAATTTCCTACAAAAAAAGTATGGAAAACTTTTATGTACGATAAGCCGTTCTCGATATACATTAAAAGGTGCCATAAGGACGCCAATTAAAATCATTTTATTTTAATGTAAATATTTCAGAATTGTTTTCCTCGCGCCAGTCTGGGATACCGCTAGCTTTTACTGAATATTGAAGCAAAACCAAGACCGAGATCTCAATCAAATCCTCCTGCTTTTTCGTCTTCAACTACTCATAATACTGATACTGAACCCCAGCCAAGTACTTCAAAATGTAATGAGAGTAGTGAGAGAAATCGGCTGTATCTTCCAAATTTAGCAAGAGTTTGTGATCAGTTCGGCATCTCGGATCGATCAGCAGCAGCAGTGGCGAGTGCAGTGCTACAAGATGTTGGCTTGGTAACCGCAGAGAATATCGAAAACGTAATAGATCTAAGTAAAGTTCGTAGGGCCAGAAAACGGCAACGTGAAGTTCTCCAAACTGAAGAATGTCTTTCATCCAAAGAAAGTGTTTATTTCGATGGAAGAAAAGACAAGACATTGGTTTGTGAAAAACGAGGTCAACGAGCTCACAGAGTGACCAAAGTAAAGGAGCATATTTCACTACTCACCGAGCCGGGATCATACTACCTAGGACATCTAACTATAAGCACACCTTCTGCAACAGGGAAAACTATAGCGGACTCGATAAACTCCTTTCTTTCAGACCGACACCTAGACTTGAGCAAATTATCTGCTATTGGTTGCGATGGTACAGCTACAAACACTGGGTGGAGAAGTGGGGTTATCCGGCTTATGGGGTTGAACTTGGGGAGACCGTTGCAATGGTTCATATGTCAACTACATGCCAACGAATTGCCACTACGTCATTTATTTATTAAATTGGATGGAGCTACATTAGGACCTCAACTCTATTCGGGACCCATTGGTAAAGCGTTGGAAAATTGTGCTGACCTTCCCGTTGTTGAGTTTTCACCAATCCCAGGTAACCTTCCTACTTTATCCAAAACCATTCAAGATTCCTTAAGTACGGATCAAAAATATTTGTTTCAAATGTGTGACGCTATAAGCAAAGGTTCCTGTCCTATAGATCTCTCCAACAGAAACCCTGGGAAAATAGCGCATTCAAGATGGTTAACAACTGCCAATAGGATATTGAGGCTTTATATAGCCACATCGAATCCAAATGATAACTTGACAATACTTGCTAAATATATATTAAAAGTGTATGGTCCAGTTTGGTTCAGTATTAAAAAAGAAAGTTCATTTAATAATGGTCCAAAGCATGTATTCAAGTTAATAAATTTGTCAAGATGTTTTAGTTCTGTTGTAAAGGAAATAATAGACCCCGTTATTCAACGCAATTCATATTTTGCACACCCAGAAAACATATTGATGGCAATGCTAAACGATGAAAGACCACATATCAGAGAATTAGGCTTGAGAAGAATCATCTCAGCTAGAAAAAAACAGCGAGTTGGGGGTTCAGTTTGAACTTTTAAGCTTCCAAAATTAAATTTTAAAGCAAATGATTATCTTGACTTAATAATCTGGGCTGAATCACAAGTCACATCACCCTCATTGCTGGATAGAATGAGTGATCAGGAATTGGAAGAACTTCTGCAAAACAAATCTTCAATTGACATGCCATTTCCAAACTACCCTTGTCACACTCAAGCTGTTGAGCGCTGTGTGAAGATGGTGACCGAAGCTTCAACCACAGTAGTTGGTGAAAAGGCCAGAGATGGACTTATTAGATTAGATTAGATTTTTCCACACATAAAAAAATTATAACGTGAAAAACTAAAGATCTATGTATTGGTAGCTTTTAAAATTATTTATTATGAATTTTTAGGTTTCTATTTTTAAGGTTATGTAAATTTCTTGTTCTAATAAAGCTAATATACATTAATTTTTTGTTTTCTTATTTCATTAATGATATAATATAGGTATTTCAAACTTGTGGACGAATCTTTTCTTTAACAAAAAAAAAACTTTTTTTTTAAAAGTTCAAAACTTTGAGCCAAGGTAGAGGGCTAAAGACTTTATCAAAAAAAAAAAAATTAATGTCAAATTATTCTACTCATCAAAATGCAACGAAATGGAGATATTCGAAACTGATACATCAACTTTTTTTTTTCTCCATACATTGACGCTCCACCCTAATGGTCACGCTTTTTATGCTCATAAGTAGTTCTAATTATTAACATATTAAAATACTTTAATTTTTGGTCACTTCGTATGAGGACTTCTCATCAGACTTCTCTAGTTTTCCTTGAACGTATGTTACCAGTCGTGTCGCATTTTGTTATTTATCGAGTTTATAGTGTGTCGAAGTTATTGAGTTTACAAAGAAGTGTTCAAAACGCCCCTGTGTACTAGGGGGTGGACACAATGAACCACCCGGTACTTCCAAGTGAACCTATAATGTTTATTTATTATTTCATAAGAAAAATAAAGAACAGAAGCAAGTAATTGATAAAAATCTATTTTTATTTAACATTAACATTAAAAAAAGTAAACAATACACAAACATAAGTAATAAAAACAACAAAAAGTAATAACATGACTCAAGGACTTCAGTAATATCACAAAACTTATAACAAACGAAAAAAAAAATAATAACCAATGTTAGAACTTGATATATTCCTAAATGAAAGTGAATCCTGGAAGTGCTACCATGTTCACCATGGTTCAATGTGTACGACTATGAGCTGGTTCACTGTTGGACATAGTGACTTTTTGGTGAAAAATTTTTTTGTAACATAAAACATTTCACAAATTTTATTGACATACTAATTTTGATAATAATAATAATCAAAATTTTAAACTGTATCCCACAAATCTCACTAAGCACGTTACTCTTCTTAGTGGAACAAAAATAAGAAGCACGATTTCTAATTTCTTACCAGTAAAATTCACATTTTTTTGAGCACAACCGACAATGACGACCGCTCTACTTCAACTCCCAGGTAAATTAATAAAGGATCGAAACGCGGTTTATTTTCTCTTTTCTCTTTACTTCGTTTCTCTCTTATAAGTAGATTCTGTAAATTTAAAAGATTCACAGTGGAACGTGAGGCACTGTGGGATTGTTTACCCTACAGCTCGTACCATCCATCGTTGAATCTTCTGCTCCAAAGCCCTTCAACAGACAAGGCTCTGAATGTCTTACGTAGATCCTTTCTCTCGTAAGGATATTGATAAGTTTAGAGCGCTCGCTTGGAGCCAGTAAGCTAGAATAAGATAAATGTTAGTTTTAAATTAGATTTAATCGTTTTTGTCTAGTGTGTAAGCTTAAAGAAAGAAAAATAAAAAATGAATTTTTAAAGTTAAAAAGTTTTAAAGTCCTTTCTCTCGAAGCTACTCAATGTAAATTTATTTATTTGATGGTGTTCAAGTTGTTCGGAATATTGCTTCCACTGCGCAATTGCCTTCTCAATTAACTGCAGTAGTATGTTGGTGAAGTAACATGACATCACATCACCGCGTCTAGATCCTTCTGTGACATCAAAGCTCTGAGAGAGTTTGTTTCGGACCTAAGCAGGGAGGTGTGAGTTCTCCATTGGTAATCTGCAGATTTGGTTAGGTATGCCAAAACCAGACATAGCCCTATAAAACTCATCTCTGTCATACGTGGCCTTAAAATAAAAGATCCTGAGGATTTAATCATTAGGCATAGGAAAACTTTGCTTTGATAAAATCTTGAAGATTTGCTACCCATCGTCAGTGACTTCATCTTGGCTATTTCTATACTCTTTTCATTTTGGTCAGGTGTTCGGAAGTCTTGGTTTTTATTACCCGTTCGGTCCGCCCCAAAGGGTAAATTCTCTTTCGTGGTTGATGTAATAGAGTCAATTTTCGCTGCGAAGTTCATAGGCTTATGTTTGTGTCATGTAAACTTGCTTCCCGATTGTATTGCAAAATATATCCTAATTAGGTACCTATTCTGGCTTTGGAAGCACCAGGTACGTTTTAAACGCCATAACTAGGACATTACTCATATATGTTCTGTACAGCTCTTCTCGCAGAAACAATCGGCCTATTTTTCTTCCCTGCGTGTGCATTAACGTATATTATGCTGATGTTGACGAATTTGCAATTGAAACCCTTTACCCTCTTGAATTAAAAATATGTAATTCAAAAGTGTCATCCTCTTCTATGTAACTTATCAGCAGTGTTGCCGAAAGTACTCCCATAGGAGTATTGAATTATTTACTTTCAACACCTCCGTACTGCCGTACTCCTCCTTTCACAACCGTACTCCTATTTTTTTTAAAGACCTAAGATATCTTACACTTGCAGCAAGGTGTAATTTCAACCTTTATAGATAATTCACTTTTATTTTCCAAGCTTTCGTCTAAAATGGGATTTTCCTCTTCCCAGTTTGCTTTTATTTTTTGTTGGGTTATGCAGTGCTGCCGCAAGTACTTAAGGGTCCGCCAAATAACTTTTTTTTTTCGAAAATGCTATAAAAAAAACTACTGAATATTTTCTCAAATTTCTTTTGTTATTTGAAAGTACAATCCTTCCGGTTAATAATGGAAAGTAGTTTCATTCAAATGGCTGCCTCGGCTGGCCATACAGTAGCCTACACGATCGGTCCAATTTTTAAGCACATTATCGATTGTGTGCAGCTGTATTTCACCAATGGCTTCACGAATATTGTCCTTTAAAGCGTCAATTTTTCTCTGGCTTGTCGGCGTAACACTTATCTTTTACGGCGCCCCACAATTAATAATCCAACGGTGTCAAATCGCAGCTCCGAGGTGGCCAAACGACATCAGTTCTGCGGCTGATAATGCGATCTTCAAAAACAGGGCGCAAAACATCGAGTGTAGCTTCGGCTGTGTGGCACGTAGCGCTGTCCTGTTGAAACCAAATGTTGCCAATATCCTCCTCTTCAATTTTTGTGAACAAAAATTCGTTCAACATGGCCCGATAACGATCGCCCTTGACTGTAACGGCCACTCCTTGCTCATTTTCGAAGAAAAATGGCCCAATTAGTCCTCTGGACCAAACTCCGCACCAAACAGTGTACGCACTGTTTTTTGCTTTTCACGCTTTGGTTTATCGATGAGGCTGCAAGTTTCTTCCACTTTTTTCACAAGATAACGAACATACGGAGCTGACGGTGCTTCTCTTCTTCCAAATTCCGTACGCAATTTTCGCACACATTCTGTAACATTACCATGATTTTCAAAGTAATGTCGCAATATTTCGCAGGGCTGTTCAAGCGTATATACAACCATATTCGTTCAGCGGAAGGATAACACTAATTATCTGTCAAATCAGACATGAGCTAAGTGCTACCATTCGCGAAATAAGCACTAGTTGAAAAAAAAAAAGTTAGATGGCGGACCCTGTACAATAGGAGTATTGTACTCCGATAGTCTCCATCGGCAAATTGTACTCCAATTTTTAGATATTTCGAATTGATCTATTTTTCCTTTGTTTTGACACTTCTCTACCTAGTTAATTGCCAAACAAATTTTACTTTCTGCATGCTTCATTAAAATTGTTTTCGTGTTCGGTTCGTTGCGGATTCTTTAAAATCGTTTCACTGACAACCACTTATTTGGATAAAGTCAGTGACTGAATAATAATAATAAACACCAGATTAGAGAGATTCTACCAAAGCAATATGGCCGCCACAGGCTTCCAACATCGAAACCGTTCCATTTGAAAAAACGCTAGAAATAAATGTTCGTTCTATATGCGTAGATTACTAGGTACCAGGATGTGTGTGAACCAAATACTAAGAGTAATCACATCGTAATAATTTACAAACCTATATTAAAATGAATATCTTGACATTCAAAATTTAAACTCTGTCTGCAACTTTATAAATGTAAACCTTTAAAAAATTGCCTAAGCATTAAAAGCCTCTTCTGTCACATTTTTTTCAACGCAAATATTATTAATAAGGACAAAAATAAAGTAAAAAATAAACAAAATCACCGATTCCAATGCTCAGCACTACTTTCACACCTTCAAGTGGATAACAAAGAAGAGCAGGAGCTATATCTCTGTAATACCTAGACCACTATTCGTTGGGCATATACACAAGGATAATCATGAATAATTCAAAGTCCATATGATCTTCCGAGTAAACAGCGCGCACATTTAGTTCATGAATTATTCAATTCGGGAAATAAAAAATTCAACACCAATTCGATTTGATCATGGGCATGTGGGTATATGGATATTGGATAGTCGAATCAATGTACCAGTGGATGGCTTTAATAGGAAACAGTTTTAAGTTGAGTGAAACATCTGAACCGCAGATCCATGGCGTATGAATGAATTTCAAGTTGAAACTGAAATTTAAATCTTCCATTAAGTGGTTTAGATGGTGTAAGGAGAGGCTTTTTTTTTTTTCAGTTTTGCACTGGTATGCGGCACGAGCCTTTAAGTCTTTAAGTAGTTCCTCAAAACAGAAATATGATACATGTCTAATATTATAAATACCTTCATTAGTTGTATGCAGATAATAAACTGGGCAGCCGCAATCTCAAAGCAGGTGCTTGTACAAGTGCTACAAGCAAAACAGCAGTGAATCAACTCAAATGAGTGGCAGCTTCGGCAGTGTGTGTCTAATTACATCTGGCAATGCAGTGTAAGTGTCTATTGGATCAATTAAAAAAGAATGTAATAACTGACTGATTGACATGATTGACGTAACGAATTCAGAACACCTCCAATGAATTTGGTTAATGCCATTTTGCTCGGCAATTATTTCAGTGGTCCTTTTTTCAGATACTGCAATCTGTGACGAAATTCGTGATGAAATTACCTCTGTTTGTGTATTAATGAGTTATTCGAAATTGTGTCTTGACGAGAGTTGTTCTTGTTTACAGTCCTTTGTTAAGGACTTGTATACCTGAGCTCCACTATCACCTCGCAAAATGAAGTCACCGTAGAGATCAAACAAAGAATCACTCTTGCCAATCGCTGAGAAGTCATTTAAGATGTAAAGCCCTCTCTCATAGAACCAAGGACATTCAATATAAGACAATAATCATTCCGGTACTGCTGTATGGTGTAGAAGCATGGACTTTGTCAAAAATGGATGAACATCTTCTGGAATGTTTTGAGACAAACATTCTACGGGCGATATTCGGTCCAGTTTGTATCGATGAAGTCTGGAGGAGAACTTTTTATAGACGAGCCTTATGGGCTATCCAGTAACCTTGATATTATAAAAAGTTGGCTTGGATGGCTAGGGTAAGTGGAGCGTATGGACACCAACACACCAGCCAGTCGAGTCTTTGAGTCCACCCCTGAGGGACAACGTAGCAGAGGAAGACCCCAACTTAGGTATAGGTTTTTTGGTTGACGCGGTGGTCCACCACGGACTGTAAGGTTAACGAAAAATAAAGTAACGACTTAGATTCTGAAATGTGTAATTGATGGGTTCAGGAAGGCATATTTCCCGAACCTTGGAAACCCTAATTACTCGAAGGAAAAAGAGAATCTAAATGAACCTTCCTTTTATCGTCCGAGGTATTTGTATAATCGCTGAAACCCATGAGCAGATAATCTTCAATAGGCTCCAGCTGGTAATTGAATTGACAGAAGGCCTTTGGAATATAAATACCGTTATCGTAAGTCAAGACCTACCCATAACGTCAGTCAAAGATATCAAGCTGGGTGAAAAAGAGCGAAGCGTATAAGAATTTGACAGGAGAGATGGAATTAGGCTACAGGGAGGATGGATCCATCGTTTTTTTTTTCTTGCAGAAATCCAGAATTGGATAGACCGGCAACACTAAGCGAAAATATCGTACAACATATATGATAACATCGACCGCAATATTGGACGCTATGCAGCGGACTGCAACTGCAACGATTTAACCATGAAGGAAGTTCGGCGTCTGGAAAAAGTCAGGGCGATGTAATGTATCATAGGTTCGCGGCGTATGTGACAAGATTTTCTGCTGTTTCCAGTCGCTACCGTCGGTCTGTCCATGCTACATCTATTTCGCTATCATCTAGTGAGCCTTTGGAATTTTTTTCCCCTCGAGCCACTCGCCTTTGACTTCGCAACATCACTAGCTGCGCCGTTCTCTTCAAAATGTTACACCCGAATATGACGTTAACGCTCGACCTCTCTCATATAGGTATGTTCTTATGTCGTAGCGTTCCGTCGAACGTTGGTGGCTAAGCTGCCTCCTATCCATGATTTGACGAAGGATCTCATGATCTCTCTTATTATTTTTGAGCTGATATACCAGTTCAGTTTTAAGGACGAATAATAATATAAAAAAATTAGTCAAAATGGCAACCTCGCAACGGTACTGGATACTGGATAGGCTTGTGCCATTGACCGATGCATGAACTTAATGAAATTATGACGTAATACGTTTTTATTTGACTCAGTTCTTGACAGATCATATTTCTTTAAACGCGGACAAGAAACCATCCCAGAATGTCCACAAGGCAATAAAGTTCTGGATAGTGCTGACCACACGTTCTTCCATTACCCGAAACATGATACTGATACATGAAATGTGGGGACGGACCTACTCCCGATAATGTCGCCAGCTACATGCTTCAGACACCACTGGACCATTGTAAGTAACGTGGCGGTGCGCGATCTTAGGCCTTTAGAAAGGCAACATAAAGCAAAAAGCTGTAAAAACAGAATAAGCCGAGGGTTCATTCCACCCCGCGAAGTGAAACTTTTAGGACATTTTGATCTGCTCACGTGAACGTTATTCTAAACCGCAAAAAGTCCGCCTTCGTTGTCAATATAATGAGAAACAGCTTCGCCGGACCCTTATTAATGACCCCAAATAATGATAAAAAATATATAACGTAAGGACCCATAAACAAGAAGGAATAATATTCAAGTCGTCAGTGCATGCATAATAACATTATCTCCAACTAATTGAATCCAGCTTTCAGTCGAGTTGCGTTTTCAGCATCACATAACCAACCTGGGGGCAAACGAATTTTTAATTTATTTTCATCTCTCTCTCTCGTCCTTCGCTTGGTGGGATATCATAAATAACTGCGCGGCATCCGCTGCAGGCGATGTGAAGTGGAAACATAATTCCCACGAATGTATCTTACCCAACACTTAATGAAATTTTTTTTATCTGATGACGCGACTTCTACCTACAACGACGGCACACAGTTATGCAATGAAATGGATTGGGTTCAGCTGTAATAATGATTCAGTCGTAATGAGGAAAATGTTAATTTTCCTCAAGGAAATTACATTTTCCAGAAAGAAATAAATAAATCCAAACTCAACACTTTTCGTGCACATAACGTGTTTGGTGTGACCTTGACTAGACCAGACCAGTGTTTTTTTTTTTTTTTTTTTTTTTTTTTTTTTTTGTATTCTTAATTAAACTTATATACTAGACAAAAACGATTAAATCTAATTTAAAACTAACATTTATCTTAATCTAGCTTACTGGCTCCAAGCGAGCGCTCTAAACTAAACCATATACTTAAAATTATTGCCTTTCGGCCTTAGATCTATCTATATTTAATTTTGTTTGTTTTTTATTCTTCAAGAAACTTTGAAAAACTTGAATTCTTTATTATTTTAATTTTATTTAAAACTACTTAAAACTACCTAAGCTACTTAACCTAAATTACCTATAATCAGGGTGGTGAGCAATCAAATCGATTGGTCACCATCCTGATCGCGTCCATGGGCGCCTGACAGCCGCCCACAAGGGTTCATCAGTGCCTCCGAGACTCGAGCGAGGCTATAAGCGCCGCTCGAGTCTCGGCAGCACTATCATGCTGGCTAGCCCGGCACCTCCCAAAGACCCCCTACTCTAAGCCTAAACCTACAAACTAATAACTACCTTAAAACTAGGGAGGATGCTACGTTAGTAGCGCACCGGCCCGGGAGAGCGTATCAACCCTCACCTCTTCTTCAAGCCACCAAAATTCGGTGAACTGCTTTAACGTATCGACCCTGTCCCGTTCCGCAATTGCGGTGCTAAAACGGAGGAGCTCTTGAGCATTGGCGGCGGACCCGTCGTGGATGAGCCGCTTATCCCTCGCGCCGCGGTGGCTGTGGTACAATACCGGCACACCATCTTTTGTCTGGACTAACCCTTTCATGTCTACATGAAGAAATGCCTCAGGCGGAATAAAGCCAGACCGAAGCGTACTCTCGTGGTACATTAAATTGGGGTAGTAAGCCCCTGAGATCAGGTTATTATCGCTGGCCATCGCCCTTGCGACGTGCCTCCGAATCACCTTAATAAGGAAATTGTCAATCCTATTCAATCGAGCCCCATTGTATAGGGTCCTGTTGGGATAGTATTTTATGTACTGCGATTCAGGAGTTCTAAACAACCCTAGACAGGCCCTGAGACATTGTCTCTCAAACACCCGAATCTTTTCCATATAGGACGGCGCTATATTGAACCACATGGGACAGCCATAAGCGATGATAGGCCTTATAAGGGCCACGTAGCAAATGACCTTCACCCTGGAATCAAGTTGACTGCTGCGAAACAGTCTCCTTGTCAGAGCGTAGGCCCTCTTAGCCCCAGCAAGACAAGCATCTATATGTTTGTCAAAATACAGATACTGGTCGAGCCAGATGCCAAGATACCGGACCACGTTTTTCACCGCCAATGGTCGCCCCTGCTGTCCAATAATTGTTAATTTTCTCCAGTTTTTTCTGGTATCCCCAGAGGCCCCAGCCAATGTTGTTCTGAACAGTATTGTTTCCGATTTTTGGAAATTGATTTTCAACTTCCAATCATCGCAATACCTCTTAATTTGCTCGAAGTCACGTTGCAGAAGGATGTTAATGACCTCGATTTTTGGTCCTGACCTGTACGCCACTAAATCGTCCGCGTACGCTATAGCATGTCTGAGGGAACCCACCAGATCACTTGTGTAGATATTAAACAGGACCGGAGAATTCACTGCTCCCTGTTGTAAGCCGTTTTTAATTTCGAAAACCCTGCTCGAAGTCACGTTGCCAGCTTTGACCACGAACTTCTTTCCCATAAGCATGTCATAAATCATATACAGCAAAGGTTTTTGAATGCCCAATCTGGTCAGCTTATAGAAGAGCCCCTCCAACCATACGGTATCGAAGGCCTTCTCAAAGTCGACCAGGCAGGCACCCGTGCATTGCTTCTTACTCTTATTCCACTGAATGTCGGAAACCAGTTTCGACGCGGCATGAATAGTGTCATGCCCCGCTCTGAAGCCAAACTGGTTGTCCGGAATAATCTTATTTTCCTCAACCCATTTTAAAAGAGATCTATTGACGACTTTCTCGAATACCTTGCTAACATTCGGAAGCAAACTAATTGACCGGAGATTAGCAGGGTTCGTCCTATCTTTATCCTTTTTCGGGATAGGGTGTACCACCGCTATTTTCCACTGCTCCGGATAATATGCATTATTCAGCGCATTGTTAAATAGCGTGGCGAAGATATCTATCGCCTCTAGCGGCAGGTGTCTTAATACGACGTTTGGGATACCGTCCACTCCCGCCGACTTTTTGTTTTTAAGTGATTCAAAGATGCACCGAAGTTCATCTCTACTCACGAACAGATGAGTATTTTCATCGGCGACTGTGCCGTTTGCACGGTTGTCGTCATTGAACCCGGTGAAACCGTTGTTCTCGGATCGCCAATCTTGAATTTCGGTCCGCAGATAAAAGTGGTTAAGAAAGGCCCTCTCTTCGAGGTCGCGGTTACGGCAAACAGGGTTGTTCACCGTATACACAGTCTCAAAGAAAGCTCCCATCAAGTTCACCCTCTCCTGCGGGTCTTCGACCACGAAAAAACCGTCGTTCGAGTCAGCACTTTCCGGACTTATGCCAGCAGTCAGTAGTGTCTGTCTGTTCTCGTTCGTCCGAGGTATTCGAACACATGAAATGTCGTTATGATCCTTCCGCCTGAACAGTTTATTTATTTGCGGGAACATTTTCGGACTACTGGCTTTTATAGCCCGAATTTTATTGCCCCAATACAAACTTACAGATTTTCTGTAATTCTCGGTGATCAACTGTTTCAAGTTTTTGATCATCGACTTCAGTGTCCTAATTTCGGGGTCGTTCCTGTCAGTAAACTGTCTGTGTAGCCGTTTAAGCCTCGAGAGCAGTCTACTTTTATGTCTGTACAGAGCATCGATTGTCGGGTTTCGATACTTTTCAGTTTGTTCTTCGTCCGTGGAACGTCCTACCCGAGGGATAGTCCGTTCCATTGTCTGTTTGATGACGACATTCATTTGCCGTAAATGATTGTCGATCTCATCGTTTGTTAGGTTCCTGTTTGTCGGTGGGTCGATCTCGCATGAGCGTATGTCGCGTTTTACCACTCTGGAGAAGCGCGACCACTGCGCTTTTCGGTAATCGAAAGAACGCACTTGGTCGTACTGCTCCAGCTGCGTCTGCTCGTTCGGGATCCGTATTACGGCGGCAAGTCCGTAGTGATCACTATCGTACTCAACCGTTCGTAAACAGTTCCGCGTGCTTAGATCAGTGTTCGTCAGTTCCAGTCTTTCGTCAACTAGCGCTATGTCCAAGAAAGAACCGTCTCTAGGGAAAGACGGGATATCCGTCGCGTACAACTCGAGTTTGTACTCAATCATATTATGACGCCACCAGTCGTGAAACTGGTTGCCTCTAGGGTTCGGAATATCATTTCCCCATGCCGCATGTTTAGCATTGAGGTCTCCGCCCAAAAAGTAATAATTATCTTCCGATTGAAGCTCTAAGCAACGAAAAAGCGTCTCGATCTCATTTAAAAATTCAATGCGTCGAGGAGATTCCGGTGCGTAAAGCGACACCACATACATCCGCCTCTGGGTATTGAGGGGAATGCATACGATGCATGCTTCCAACACTTGGAACCTGCGCACGTCTCCGCTATATATGACCTTATGGCGCAAGCCTTTACGTATTAAGATAGCGACACCACCTCCCTGTGTGGAGTTGGGCCGGTCTCTTCTAACTACAAAATAATTTCTATAGCCTAATTTGTGCTTCGGGGATAGCTTAGTTTCGCTAACCAGAAGCACATCTGGCTTTTCGGCTTCCAACAAATTGGAAAGATTGATCCTTCTCTCGATCCGGATTAGTGAATTTACATTCACCGCAAGGATCTTTAAGTTTACCTCGTCCAGCGTACCCATCATGTTTATGGCGCGGCAGACTCGGCAAACAGCGTCGAATAGATCATGTCTATTCGAGCCGCATGCTCATTTAATTGTTTCTGGAAATTGTCGATCTTTCCGTGCAGTGACAGAAGGATCGATTTCAAATCCAGATCCGCTTCCGGTGTAGGAACCTTCGGCGCGCTTTTTGTGATTGAGCTACCCGGTCCAGATACCATTTGGGCAAAGGACACATTGGGTGCAACAAAATTAGAGAACGAGCGACTCTTTCGACCCTTCTCTTCTTCGGACCTCTGTTTTCGAGCCTGCACATTCTGTTTGACCTGCTGATACTTGGGACATCCCCTGAAATTAGCAGGATGTCCTGAGCTGTTGCAGAGTACACACGAGAGCTGGCTTCGATCTTCTACCCTATCGCTACCTAAAGCACATTCCCCATGTTTGTGGTCCTTGTTGCACTTAACGCACCTGAACTGCATGTGGCAGTTAGCTGCGGCGTGCCCGAACCTCTGGCAGCGCATACATTGAAGTACACGATCTGACCTCTTTAATTTTTCCCAACGTACTGCATGATAGTACAGGAATCTGATCCTTTTCAGACTATCAATTTTGCTGTCGGGGGTTAATTGAACCAAAAAGAATGGTAATTTGCGGCTACCACCCCTGTCCGCAGGCGAAGAAAACGGCTTGACCCCCACGAACTTAAGGTCTTCGCACTCGTAATTCTTGAGCTCGTTTTCGAGCTCCTCTATTTTTATATTGGGATCGATACCCTTAAGCAGCACAGTTTGTCGCTTTTCTCCTTTTGGAGTGTACGTGAAGTACTCAGCTTGCGCTTTCTCCAGAGCGGTGCGCAACTTTTTGTGCTCCTCCATGTTACTGCACATAATAATGTGCTTATTGGCGTTAAGCCTTTTAATATAAAAATCCTTACAAATAAACCTACATAACTTAATGCTATCGCTTATTTCTAGATGACTTACATTTATGGGTGGTATTTTCTGCTTTTTTATCTGTTGTTGTTGCTGCGGCTGCTGCTGCTGCTGCTGATTCTGCTGCTGTTGTTGTTGTTGTCTCTGCTGCTGCTGTTGCTGCGGCTGTTGTCTCTGCTGCTGTTGCAGCGGTTGCTGTTTTTGTTGTTGTTGTTGTTGTTGCAGTGGCTGTTTTTGTGCCATCTGCTTCTTCTGCTGCTGTTGTTTCTGCTGCTTAAGCAGTGCTTGTTGTTGTTGCTGCTGCTTAAGCTCTTTTTGTTGTTTCTTGTGTTGTTGCTGCTCAGTTTTTAGTTGCTGTAGCTTTTGTTGCTGCTGTTTCAGCTTTTCCTGGCGCAATTTCTCCCTTTTCTGAAGGAGCTCTGCGATAAGCCGATCTAGCTGGGCTTCCTCGTCTTCATGGTCACTTTGTTGTTGCTTTTCTACTTCGGCGTCCAGTAATTGGTAGGAATTACCTTCGCCTAAGTATCTCCCCTCGCCCCCTTCGGACTCGTAAGAGTAGCTGAGACCATCAGAGTCGTCGTCTGTCTCTTTTGCTGACGAGGTTGCTCGTGACGTCGTCATCACGTCGTCTGCCTTCGGTTTCCTTTTGTGTTGGAGATTTGGTGTCGGCTTTAATTTTCTTCGCCTTTTTTCTGTCGACTGTACCTGTGCCAATGCTGCGGTACTCGTTGATGGTACGTCTGTTGTTGTTGTTAGTGCTGGTACTGCACCGGCACTTCTTGTTGTTGATGTTGATGCTACTGCTGTTGGTGTAGTTGTTGTTGTTGTTGTTGTTGTTGTTTTGACCTGCTTGGTCACGCGTTGTGGCAACGGGGTATCGCCTTGCGGGACCTTGGACTGGTCAGCGTCCATCGTCTGATCGCCTTGCTCCACTTTCACTCTTGTCTTTGTTTTATTAATTTTTTAAACTAATAAAAATTAATCCCCCACTGGGAAGCGAACTGGGCTCCTCTCACGTGAGAGCCGAAGACTCGCACCTTGCGCCAAATGGCTTACAATGTCTTAATACTCGAAATCACTAGTTAACACTTGATTTTGCATACACTGCCTCGCTAACTAAGTCGTCTGATCACCACGGATGCTGAAGAGCGACTGACCAGACCAGTGTCCCAAGAGACTCATTGTCATACATCTACAATACACAGCAATCATTGCTCGATGTTTCTCATGACTTTTAATTAACAAGACATCCTTCGGAATGTAGTTGGTGTTTTAATCTATGCCATCAAGTTGTTGTGGCTCGATTTCCTTGTGAAGCCATCAAGCCAAATTTGACCATTAGGGATATACACTTGAGTTCGTAATTACATCATCGGTGATGATGGACGCAGTGGACATTGAGAGAAAGTCTCCTTCCTGTTGGGCCGGCTGGACACATATAGACGGAGTAAATTGCACACATGTATACGAGGACGAGCTGATGGACTGGAGTACGTTGTACTAATAGGATGCGGTTGTTGGTAATGTAATGTTAAGACGTTTCTTTAATTGAATTGAAGTGTCATAGTTGTTATTCTATGACCACAATATTATTTTTGTTTCTTGGACAAGTGCTTACACTGGGGCAGTGGTTGTGTGTGGGATACCTTTAAGCGCTAGATTAGTGATAATATTCGTCTTGATGAAGATTTATTGGGAGAGGTTTTGGGAGCCGATGATTTTTTTGGAGTATGTGGTTTTTGTCAAGGCCGAGGTGGTTGTTTGTTTGCTGAATATGCAATGGATGGATGATGGGGTTATTTATTTTTTCATGCAGCCATCCAATGGATTATCGGCGATAATCTGTCTCTATCTATCCAATGGACCCCAAATTCAAAGGTGAATTGTGAAAGGTCTGTCCGAAGTGGGAAGTTGTCAAAATAAGAGGTCAGTGTCAGTGTGCAGTGGTACACCTCAAGGAGAAGCACTCTCACCACTACTTTGTATCTAAGTAGCAGACGAAACACAAGGCATCCTAGGAAATGAGGTGCACGCGTTAAAATTTGTTTCGTCGACTTCTAGTGATCTAATGGAAATTGCTCTTAGCAAGCTAGTGAAATGTATGGTTACGGCAAGACTTGGTTTGAACCTCCCAAGGACAAGGCTAGTTTTATTCATATAAACGCATCTATATTGATCCCACTCTTATGCGGCAACCTTAGACTCTTACAAACTTTTCAAATAAATGAACCACATCGATGAACACAATTTTGCGACAAGGACGTCTTTAAGTTTGTTGAACCGACGACTCATTCAAAGCTATTTTTATAGTGCGGGAGCGTTAATAAGTCCCGATAGCAAACTTAGTTAGAAAGTCAACCAACTAAGAGCGACTTCACATATCCCCACAGAAAATACTCAAGCGGCGTTAAATCGCAGGATCTTGGAGGCCAATTCACGGGTCCGGTAACGTGAAACTATGCGGTTACCAAACGTATCCTTCAATATATCAATTGCGGCACGAACTGTGTCAAATGTTGCGCCGTCGTGTTGAAAACACGCAGCTCCTGCACATCATGGTTGTTCAATTGATGAACGAAAAAGTCAGTAATCATGGCTCTATAAAAGCCACCAGCGTAGTTTTTTCAGAGCGCTCTACAGCAGCAATGACTTCTTCTGTACGCACTGTACGACGTCTCTAAGGATGCGTATTAACCTTTAGAGTAAACGTGGTGCGAAAACGGTCCATAGTTAATCGAGTTAATTGTTCTTATGTTGACTTTAAAATGGACGAAGTGCGCGATACGTATTTCGAACAGAACCATGATTTTCAAAATAAACTTGCACAATTTGGAAGCGTTGTTCAGGCGTCAGTCTATTCATGTTGAAATGCCAAACCAAACTAAAAATAAATAGCTTGACAGCTGACAAAATGGCGTTGCCAACTTAAGGTTCTATACCCATAAAAAAAAAAAACACCCTTTATATAGCTGACATTAGTGACAGACTCTTATAAAGTGTATTAAAAGAATCTTAACATCCAGACAAATTTGGCCGAATATAGATCCCAAAAGAGAGACTTGACATCCTTACAATCAAATTATATCAATATGTTACATACTTTTTTATTGTCGTAGCGATTGCGGCGTTATTTTAAAACCGATCTTTATGAAATATGGGCCGAATGATGAAGTTCTGTAGGTTTTTCTAGTACGATTAAGACCAGCATTTTACTTCACTCCTTAAGAGGGAGGCATGGCTATTCGATTGTAATCCCCAACAATTAAATCTATCTATCAGCCGTTGGTACTTCGGGCAAGGCTATTTAGAAGATTAGTTCAAGATCAAGTGATCTGTTGCTGCCTCAACAAATCCGTTAGAAAAATAAAATTAATTTGTCGACCATCACGCTGAGTCCTAACCAACGGTCTCATAGTGGGTGCGTGAATCCTTTTGTTTTTATGTATAGTTCCGGTGGTTAAGCAAGAGTTCTAGAGTTCTTGCTAAGAATTTTGAAGGGTTCTGTTCGTTTATTATTTGTGGGTTGCTAAATTCATGGAGATCCCCATTTGTGTAAATATTAAATTTTTCTTCGCATAGAGAACAACGTAGTTCTAGAGTTCCTCACAGTTTTTTTTTTCAAAATCAAGCAATAAAAATTTTTAGATTTCATGAAAGTCCTCCCCATTTGCAAAGAAAATCTTTTTTTTTATAAAAATAATCTGAAGTTCTCTAAGCAAGAATATAAACAAACAAGTTGTAGAACTTTGAAAATTGAAAAAAAATCAAAAAGATATTTTTTGTTTGCATGAGTCCTGATTAGAGTTCTGGATACTCGTAGTGCTCGAGAGATACAACAAAAAATCCTAAAATAATTCATTTCTAACCTAACCGAAAAAAAATAAACTTTGGAAAATGAAAAATTCCAAATTTTTTTTCGGAGTTCCGAAGAGGTCTGATTAAAGTTTCGCAAAGTGCACAAGGATCTTAACAAAAGATTCTTGTAGAAATATCTTCTAAGCCCAAAAAGTTAGAGCAAATTGAAAAATTCCAAATTTTTTTTTCGGCGTTCCGAAGAGGTCTGATTAGGGTTCCGCAAAGTGCACAGAGGGCTTAGCAAGAAATTGTTATAGAAAAACCTTCCAAGTCCAAACTTTTCAAAATTCTTTGCAAGAACTCTAGATAACTTTTGCTCAGCCACCGGAACTCTAAAAAAAATTAACATTGGGGTGCCAAGTTCACGCACCCTCTCATATGAAGTACACTTCAATAATTTGCGGTGCGAATTGTGTTTCACATTACCTCAATCACCCTATCTTGACTAGGTCACTTTCATTTGGTAATAGCCACTCGTTGGTTTTATGAAAAGCAACTAATTGCTATCTACCTCCCTAACACGGTACCAATGTTTAAATATCTACTTATACCATCAGATGCAATTTGGTTATATAGTAAGTCACGCATCCAGCCTCTCAACGAGACATAATTTACTGAATCTACAGGGAAATGTGTAAACAAAAACAAGGTTTGCAGTATGGTAGGCATATAAATGACTGATCCTTTGACAGTTACCACGGCTTCACTTAGACCCTCAGTTAGAGATCCGCTCCATTTAGCTTTCAACAATACAACTGTGTCATTTATGCTTAGATGGGAAGCACTATACCTATTGCTGGGTATACATCACCAAGAGTACAACTTGCCTGTTCCCCCATGAGTTACCGAATGCCCAGCCTTATATTCGTGACCGTCTCGCATCCCCTCGCTCATATGGTCGCACAATGGACATAAATAATGTCTCCAAAGACAGCTAACCCTAACCCTAATCTTACCTAAACGTAATAAGATCTGAAGTAATGGGTGTTTCTTTTTAGCTTATTTGAAATTTTCAACCTAGCTGTAATATAAAAATTAACTTTGAATGGGTCGTTGTGTCACCCAAGTTATAGAAGTCCTTATCGCAGAACTGCTTTCAGCAATGAGGTTCATTTGTTTGAAAGGTTTGTCAGTGATCAGTCAGTTGCAGCATTTGTTGAGAACAAGTAGCCTTCTTTCATTTCTGGTCTTGTTTCCTCAAAAATGGAACCGTAATTGGAGTTGGGGTCAATGGAGATCATTATCGGCTCGGTGAACTTAGTGTACCTGCATCTGATTCTAAACGACTATATTTAATTAAGTAAAATACCTATTTCAGAAGCAGGAAAGCAAGGAAACATAACATTTTTGAATACTACACCATGAAATCAGCAATCGATAAGTACATCCTTCTGTCAAACTGCAGCGATTGCCTCATACAAGAACTTAGCCTCCGCTGTTACAACTTGTTACAACTTTTAATTGAAAACTAGACCCTCTTCAGTTTCAGTAACTCTTGCCCGCTTCATTAAGGGTTATTCACTCAAGCACACTGTACGGCAATGCTTCGAGTCTGCTATAATGCCCTTCAATGATTTTTGACAAATTTTTTCTTTCCTGTCAAAACACGAAGCAAAGCACTGATGGTTGCTCACGATTGCATAACAATTGCTATGGAACGCACCAGCAATAGGTAAAGGATTCAATTTCGCTTGGTAAAATGGCAAATAACAGCATGGGTAATTGTTATGGGAATTGAAATGCAAAATTGTTTGCACAAATATACCTTTTGATATTCACTTGGGCCAATAGAGCATACCCACTTAATTGGCCAATAATTGTCAATCATTTGGTGAATGTTATCAATTCCGAATATTGCTGGCCTCCGCGCTGGTACTGGGGTAGAAATGTGAAGGGAAATGAAATTTGAATATGATTTGTTTGGTATTATTTAGTAGTATTGATGACAATTTGTCTATATAGTAAAATAGTGAAATGATCGATTCATCAGCCTACGTTATCTTGGGGTTTTTTTTTTGACATTGGCATTTAGCTTCATTAATTTTCGATTTCAATGGTATTAATTGGTATCTTAATTGGTTGGCAACAATTTTGTATGAGTTGACCCCGGATTCGTGCCACCATACACTAGTTGCCGCTCGTCAGCGTTGGTCTTAGCAAATAATGCTTTTAAAGCTGAAGTTTGTCATTGTCACTCCAGAAGAATATTTGTTTTTCTCAATCTCCCAGTTAGGTGTAACCGTAATTAAGTTAATTTGTCGTTCAATAAATCGACATGGTTGCTTTTTAATTTCCTCGTATACGTAATACGACAAAGATGTTACGTAATACAATTTTACGAACACACAAAGGCGAAATTTTCTATACAAAACTACCCACTGTAGTCTATAAAATATTTTGTATGAAATTTAAAAATTATTAGGTCTTATACCTTATATTCTTACAAAATTTCAAACTCGAGATTTAATTCAATTCCGACATTACGATGAAAGAGGAACTCAAATAAGTGGGTCTCGAAATACCGACCGTCTTTCTGTCTCTCCGTCTGTTCGTATGCTCCCGAGGCCTATAGCCTAAGCGGCTGCCCTAAATTGGTTCAAACTTCGGATTTGGAGTTTGTGGGCCCACAGTTCGGAACCGTTTTTTTTTGCACGGTAACCTCAAAACCGCAGTGGCTTAGTGGTTAGTGTGTTGGACTACTAAGCGAGGGGTCCCAGATTCAAATCACGCAAAAACCCAAATTCCAAATTAGGGTTTTTTCCACCTCTCGCGAACGTCTGACAAACATCCGAGAGAATAACTGTCTTGAAAGAGCTTCTCAGTTAGCCGTTTGGAATCGGCATAAAATTGTAGATCCCTTCCATTCGTTCCAAAAATGAAAAACTCACACAAAACGAATGGTTGTGAGAAGCTAGGCCTTGGGTCCCTCGGACCTGTTGCGCCAACAATTTAATTATTATTATTACCGCTTCTCAGATTTCTAACACCTTCCCCATAAAATAAGAAAACAAACAACCAAACTTTTGATGAACGAGAAAGTTCCGTTCGACCCAGTAGTGCACTTTACTTTTATGTATAGGTACCTAATAATTTTTCGTTCTTTAAGAACAACTCGGATATAAGAAACAGTATTATTTCGGAGGTTCCTTATAACCGTGGTGGACTGTAGTACATACTTTTTGTTTTCTCCAACTTTTACGGTGCAGCTTATGGTCCAACTCAATATTACAATATCGTCCTTCGAATTCTGAAAATGTTATTTCATTTAATTTGTATCATCAAAGTGAAAAATACGGACAGAAAATAAAAGTGAAATTTTTCTGGGAGAATTTAAAGGTCAGCCGGCCAAGAATTTTGGACTCCCGTTCTATCACGCATACGCGCAGAGGAAACTCGTGTTCTTAAATAATATCTTGCTATTCGGTCTTAATTTGATAGAAAAATTACCTACACAATAAATTGATCTAAAAAAATACATGCTCGCGCTATTTCTGTGACACTTCTTAAATTATAATGCTGAGTTTACATTTAATTGCAATGGAATGTTCTCAATGGATCACGTTATATAAAAACAACAGGAATTAATAAACTCTTTTTCAAAAATAGACTTTTAGAAAAAATAGATTATGTCGGCTCTAAAACAGAGCTTCGATGGGTTTTCCAATAAGAGGTGTTATTTTGGTATTCAAAGAAAAATGCCATTTTTTGAGATAAATGATCGGATGTTTATTTCATAATAAAGAGAAAGGTATGCCGTTAGTAATGAAAAACAACATCAGCCAAATGGCCACCACGGGCATGCATACAGGACCATATCCTTTTCATGAAATTTTCCATAACCAAATCGCAAAGTGGCGATAGGGCTCCTCGATAGCTAAATTTGAAAAATTTAAAAATCAATATTAGCGTCTTCTTCATCGATTACATCAATAAATAGGCAAATGATAAAATTGTCTTGGCCAGTTAAGCTGTATTGCAAAGGCTTTGATCTTTTAAAGACGGCTTCTCTTATTACGGGTTATTTTCGTTGCACTTAATGTTTTCTTCTCTTATTACGGTTTTTTTTTAGTTGCGCTTAATGTTTTCAAGTTTTGTATTTGTTCCATATGTTGAAGGATAAATTTGTTTTATGTGTGGATCGTCAAGATTCCACAGAAATCATTACATATCGAAATGTTAAGGATATAGCACTGAACCTTTGTCTTCTGGCTTAGTAAGTTTCAGCTTCTTAGCAATGCTTGTACTAGGTAAAGTTGTTAAGCTTGGGAGGTTAATATCAGTATGTTATTTAATCTAAAACAGCTCGGTGAAGGTTATACTAAGACCCTACTTGGTATCGTCGTGAGCCTCTTGGCATGATCTAAACACGAAGGGTAAGATAAGACTTTTATCGCCCATTTTATAATATTACTTTTATAGGTACTATTTTTGGTGGTAAAAATAGTGTACAGTGTTGTCGCTAAGCTATGGGGATGCAATTAGTGGCGCTGCTTATTTAGTTTATTATTGGATAATTATATGTGTGATGCAGTGGCTTAATGGGTATTGTGTTTGACTACTAATTTTTTGTTTCCACTACGCCAGATCTCGCGAACATCTAACAAACATTCGGGAATAAAACTGTCATAAAAGAACTCCCCAATTAGACGTTACGACTCTGCATAAACTTGTAGATCCCTTCCATTCGTCCCAAAATAAAAAAATCGCACAAAACGAATGGTTATGAGAAACTTATCCTAGGGTCCCTGATTTCTTAAGCGGGAAACTAAATCTCTCTTAGAACAAAGCAACTACCTACCGGTGCCTACCGGTGGACATATTCCTGAAGCTCGCTTCGCCATTAATGTTAAACAAATCAGCTACCTGAAACTCGAAGCATAGGCTAGAATATACTTACAATAGTTTTCGAATTAGTGACTTTATTATTTGTTGATATCTGTTTGTGAAAAGTAGGACTTCAAGAAGGACATTTCTTTTAGCTTTCTAAAATGTACGCAAATCCCATTTTGGCAGCAGCGCATTAACCATAACCGATTCGCTAGAAAGGAACTCTCAAATCGTCGTACATAAATCGCTATAACTTGCTTTGAAAGACACTCCAAGTGTTTGAAAGTTTCCAGCTGAAACCTAAATTTAATTTTTGCATGAAAATTTCCAATCGTCCATAGAATTCGTATAAATCTTTCAACGAAGAGCACAACATTTTGTAAAACCAAAGCATAATGAATGCGTTCAATATTAATGCCCACCCCAATAGTTCCGCTTGTGTAACCTAATTAAACAACGCAACATTGGCTTTCAGTTTCAGCAGAGACCAGTTCAAGTACACATAGCCAATGGGAGAAGCTGCTGATGCTTGGTTTATCTCACACTCACGATACACACGTACAGCATCAGCATTTTCGGTTCAACGGCTTTTTCTCCCTATTATTTTTTAACGCTTGAGGAAATCCTTTCCGTTCACACAGCCAAAGAGAAAATTCAGTGTGTAGGTACCTATATTGGTCTTGTCTCGTCGCAAAATAGCTCGCATTCCCTTCCAGCTTCCACACCGGAGGAGGTGCGATTCTGTGGTGATTCTGCAGCCGTATGCTTTTTCACTGAACATTTGTTGCCATTCTAATAAATGTTTTTCGCTTGAGAAATTATAAATCGAACAAAAGGACGGACGGAATTAATTTCCGTTACCAATGGCATGTGGCTTTAGAGATGAATGGTGCGGCGGTGTATTTGTATTATTTGTCCACGGCCTAAAGGAGGGTTTTTGCTAAAAATTTAAATGCAAGGACATTTAATGTTATTTTTCTTTAATAGCAGTCTTTTCTGAATTATTTAAGCCACCTGGGTTTAGTAAGAGCAACCAACCACACATGTCCTACAAAAAAAAAGCAATATATAATAGCAACCATTCATACAACATTGTTTGCAACTAAAATACAAAACAATTAGTAACACGTCACGAGTTTTGCTATTTTTTTGTGCCGTTTGTATTGTGTGCGGAAAATAAAATAATCCATAAATTAGAGAAACAGGAAAAAGGTTGCACAAAGTTGAGTTGTTGGCACATTTCCTTCCTAAGGATAAAGATGATCGTCTGTGTATGGTGTGGCAGTGCCTTCAAACAGGTATTCACTATAGCCAGGGTTCTTTTTGCCATGAACGCTGGAGGAAGTTTGAGAGGCAGTAAACAATTTGCACAGGAAGAAGGATGCAGTAACGTGGCTTACGAAAGCAAACTCATAAACATTTGTGTAGACGCGAATCGTTGCTGGCAGGGTTTGTTATGTGAATTTGTGGGAAATTGTCCTTCCTTGCAGCAGCCTTTTCCAAAATACCATCTAGGTATATCGACTCGGACGGTTTCAGACGGGACGACATTTGAAAACGCTTTTACTATTGCCAGCGATGGACAGTCGTATCCATTGTTACATCCGATATGGTCCTCCCGATGGCTACGTGGGTATACCTCATGTAGGCGAATGGCGCCACATTTGCAAATGCACGATATCAGTGTGTTGGCATTTGTGAGGCCAAATCCCGGCCAATAGATACCTCCACTGATGGTGGGTATTTAGATAGATATCTCCGACTGTCAGTTTGTATTTAATTAGCAATTTCAAACCATTCCAAGTCTTTGGAATAATTTTCCTTGTTGCTGAGCAACTCTTCCGCCACAATTAGAGCTACCGCACACGATGATGAATATAACAATATGCATGTCAGATTAATGTTCGTGAGGGAAATGCATTTTATTTACTGCACCAGCCATGCCAAAGGGAAGAGGTTAAATTAATTAATGACTCAGTTGTAGTGACACCAACTTTTCAGGTGTAATATTTGCATAATTTATTATAGTTTCAGCGTTACTTCACAAATACGGATGTGTACTTTCTAATGATTTATTTGCATGCATGCGAATACAAACTGAATCCAAACCTGTGCTCTGTGCAGAATATGTTTTTGACTTTGATGGAATTGCAGAATTAATTTCGAGTTGACGTTTATTTAAATCGACAATTCGTTCCTATGAACTTGTGTAATTCGACAATGGCGAGGTATTCGTCGGAACGGAAAATTCTCAGGGGTGGAAACGCGACCTCCGTGAACGAGTAACTCGTTTTCGTAAAATGTGTATTTGGCATTATCGCATACGTGAACGTATATCCGTAAACGTAATTTGGCTGAACGGTTGCCTAAACATATACGTTGAGTCCTAAGTCATTCGATTGGTTTTTAGTGTCCGTAATTTGTGTTGCGGGAAGAATAGTCAAGAAAAATGTAACAATTTAAAAGTTAATTCATAAATCTGCACTTAAAAAAAACATATATTTAAGACAAATTGCAACAAAATAAACTCGGCACAGAAAATCGTCTTGGCAGAACACATGAGAGATCTCTCGAACTTGGCCAAAAATGTACTTCCAAAAACTTGCCAAGGCAAAGCTACTTTCATAAAAATGTGGAAAAAAATGGCCACACAATTAAATACTGCTGGACCTCCGGTCAAAGAAATAAAAGCGTGGAAGAAGGTTAGAAAACTCTCCTTTTTTTATTGAATTTCTACTTACTATTTGATTTTTTGTTTTAAGGTTTTGCAGACCAAAAGTTTCAAACAAAAAAAAAAATCTTTTAACAAAGCTTCGAAGAACCGAACAGGCGGCGTGCGCCATGTGAAGAAAAATATCTCACGGAAGAAGAAAATTTGTTAATTGAAGCAACTGGATTGGAAGCATCTGTAGGGACTTTCAAACGCTAAAACTTTTTGCAGTCCACAGTTATCCGACCCAGAACCTAGTATTTTTTAAAACACCAAGAACAAGAAGTACTGGTACCAAAGATTCTGTGGAAGGCTACACCACAGACAGTCGCACCGGACAGAGCATTGATTTTCCATCATTTGTTAAATTTTTGACGGCTAGGTTCCAATATCTTCCGACAGAATTTGTATGCGGAATATAGCTCCGAGTCAACTTGTTTAACGAAACTAGGTTAAAAATAACCCTCTCTTGCTATTGAGAGGGTTGCTTATCCGGGGAGTAGGGAACAGGATTCAGCTGCGATATAATTGATCCAAATTGATCAGAGTGCTCCAGGATTCCAAATGCCCTTGCTGGATTATGCAGCTCCACAACTCGACTACGCGTTCGTTACTTAAGTCGCACAAAAAATAGTCCTATACGGCACACCGTGGACTGATATGCAAAACCTTATTACAATTAATAGTTTACACTTCAATAATTAGTTAATGTTTATAGTTATAGTATTTTATATGGATGATTGTGGTACTAAGTCATTATGTCAAAAAATGTTGGGCTAATACTTTTGTAACTAAAAAGATTTGCTTTGAGCTTAAAGAAGAAAAGAAAATTATGTCAACTCTACTATTTCAAAATGGCTGTGAGTCAATAGTTTCACTTCATCTGGCATTTCATGCCGTAGTAGCGACATCTTCATTTTTGGATCCATATTGCCTTATCCTAAGTTCAAATAAAAATAAACTCCGTGTGAACTTTAAAATTTTTCTTCTTCTATTTACTACTACTTCTAACGCATTTTTCTTATTTGACATACCTTTCATGATATTTCTCTTTTTGATTAACAGAGTAGAATTACTATTCAAATCAATAATTGTATATCAATTATTTATAAAATAGGAATGAATAATGACAGCCCTGCAGATTAAAAATAATTAATTTACTTGAGAATTACACTTAAATAGTAAAATGATATTTGTAAACGTACAATGTAAAACGTTATAGTATTAATGTGTTTATTTATCTTTCATTATTTAGCCAACCTTTCACAATATTTTTCCTTAAGAAAAATACAGTAGAAATAATCTTTATATTAATAATTATTATTCATAATTACAGCACTGCAATTTTATAATAAATTTAGTTGAGAACTACACGGAAATGATAAAATGATAATTGTAAACTACTGCGATCGATGTACAAATAATAAATATGGCCGAAATTTTCCCTAAAATTGTGTAAGAAGTGAGATACAGCTTTTTGCAAAAGATACAGCCGAACGCTCCCATCCCTACTCCGTGCTGTTTACGGGGTGAGAAGTGACACCGGTAGACCCCTGGCGGGGATAGTTGGTCAAGTAGTGTTAATTGATCAGCTATCGACCGGGGTTAAAAAATATAAAATGCTATTAAAAAGTAGGGGTTAGTGGTAGGAGGGTGAAAATCAAGGACTGAATGTGTCTTTTAATGCCAAAATAAAGAAATAACAAGAAAAAAAAAAATTAAAAAATGTTCTTGGGGGAGCCACCCTTAATACTTAGGGGCATACAAATTAGCTATAAACCTATTCTCAGACCTACTGAATATACATATAAAGTTTAATCAAAATCGGTGGAGCCGTTTCGGAGGAGTATAACACTAAAACTGTGGCACGAGATTTCTATATATTAGAAGAAAGAAATAATCATAAAAGACTTTTGGTAGAATATTCTGTTCTACTATTATAAGCAGATCTTCTTTCAGCCATCGACTCGAAAATATCTTGCTGTGATATTTTCTTAAGATTATGTTGATAAACCTCGAAATTTACATTTACTTTAAGCAGAAGACAAGTCATTTTTAAACCACAGTACGATATCAAATCGCATGATCTGGAAATAGTAAAATTGGTCTACTTTTATGTTGTTCTTCGTATACGTTTTTCGAATACAAAGTAAAAAACGAATGCGTCCCTCATGGTTTAGCTACTTCAGTTCCGTAGTGCAATTCCCTACCCACCTATAGATAATTGCGAACAAACTTGTTTTTGTAAATTTTCAATTCAATATTTTCTACACATACGTATAATATAATTTAAAAGGAATAACTTAGGGCTATAATAAAAGGTTCATTATCTGGAAGAAGAGTATATCAAGTCTTAAATAAAAATTAACATACAATTCCCATATTGACCAATGACCCGGTCCTTTTTTATTCAAACCAAGTATAGTCCTTTTTCCAGACTCCCATTGGGTTCGATTCCTTTTTCGCCTTCTATTGTATCGGGAATGGTAAGTGTGCTCACAAAGTAAAGGCCATTGCTATAGTGGATAGAGATAAAGATTTAGTCGATTTATAAGCGTGCGACTTGGAAGCCATTTAACATACAGATTGTTATCTAGGTTCGTGTCGTCCATGCAAATTGTTTGTAATATCGTTCTTGTTATAATCGAAATTGTACCCTTGGGATGACAAAAAGGGATCGATTTAAGGTGTTTATACTAATTTTGTATTTGTTTCTCATGACGGGGGAATAACAATCGCTAGCAGGTATAGTACCTAGCCTCAAAAAAAAAAAAAACAAAAATGTCCATGGCATGGGTTAGCATTCTAAGTAATGTCCTTATCCTGAAAATTTTAATTAAACACCCACCCATGACTAAGTTACACTCTATGCGTAATGATTCCAATAAAGAAAACGTTTCACCGACACTGAAGTTGATTTATAATCTCAACGGAGAAGTCTCGTTTTGCTGCGGTGAGTTGAGCAGGTGGCCTGTGCCATGCTTACGCATTATACCTTTAGACAAATAAATATCACAATGAATTAGGTTGAAAGATATCAGTGAAGCCGAACTCTGACATTATCTGCAGACGTTGACTTTAAATTTATTACTCCGTTGGTCGGTTGGTCGTGTTTGCTGTCTCCTTTGTGTGCTTTTCCATTTGGAATGAGTCCTTGAAGCTAAAGGTAAATTACGGAAAATATAACGAAGACTCTGTACGAGTGAAGATGGATATAAACATCTTGGTTGAGGCAATCTACTTCGGAAAGCGGAGTTGTTATTGCTGTACCAAACTAGAGGTTCTTCGTTGGTTTGTTGCAAGTCATTTTATTAAACAAATGAATACAAAATAGTAATTAAATATAACTCTACAGGTATCACACAAAGCTTGCCTGGTTACTGTTTAATGCAGAAAGTCATAAGAACACCACAAGTACAGGACGATCAAGGGAACTTTCATGACATGGTAAACACGTATGTATGCGACCACATTACTAAGGATACTCTCGTCCAAAATAGACTAACTGATACGCAATCGATTTCAAAAATTTGGACTAACACCGAACGAAGGTTATTATTATTATTATTATAATTATTATTATTTTAATAATTATCTCCATTGTTGTTCGCATTGTATATCAATGATATAGCGGAATACTTGCCAAACGGTATTCGAATTGCAGGACTTATAATGAAATGCGTTTTATACGCCGACGATTCAGTCTTGCTTGTAAGTCGCTGTCGCGAGGAGCAACGGGCTCTTGGCGCTCAGCACAATGTAAGAATCTGCAGGGTTCCCGGACACAAAGGAGTGCCCGGTAATGAAAAACCTGATGAGCTGGCAAGAAAGGGTTCTTCACCATAACTTAACCAGGCCGTTAGCATAGTATTAACGTCTCCCTGCAATCTCAAAGAGGAAATTGAGGACAAAGTACTGGCAGCAACGAACGAGAGATAGAGTAAACTCGAATCCTGTGTCATAACCAGTAAAATGTGGCCAATCTATAATAAACAGAAGACAGGAAGAATTCTACAAATGAGCAAACAACCGTTATCGTATCTTGTAGGCATTATAACAGGACACAACATGGTGATGGTGAAGCATCACATCAAGAAAATGGGAATCACTACTGATGACCTGTGCAGAGGATGCGGAGATGAAGATGTGCGTGAGGACACTCCACACTTTCTTTGCCACTGCCCGGCACTCTGCCACATCAGATATAATGTTCATGGAAGACATTTTTTCAAAGTCCATAAAAGACTTACATAAATTTGTGTTATCTTCGGGATGGCTCGACTACTCGGTTTCATAGGTTCCACAGTCTGGCGGTAATTAGAACCCCAAGGGCATCATAACGGATCTACATTGATTTAAGTGCGGCGGTGCAGGTTTTCCCTGTCTCGCCAACCCGCTTACCTAACCTAGTCTTGCCCGCAGACTCCCCCGCAAGCCTTCAGCTTATGATAAATAAAATGAATAGCTACTGCAAACTGTGTAATTGGACGATAAATACAGCGAAGTCCAAGGTTATGATTTTTAGAAACGGGAAAGGTAGGCACTTCAGAAATGAGAGAAAAGTTTTAAATGGAGATGTCATTGAAATAGTAGAGGAATTCAATTATCTGGGTATGATACTTACTCCCAAACTTAATCCCAAAAAGCACTTGCAGAATAAGTTTACACGGTCAGGGGCAATAAACTCAACTTGGAAGAACTTATTCGGGAACAAAAACGTTGCGCATAGTGGAAAACTTAAAGCTTTCGAAGCTGCTTCAATACACTCTCAAAAATTGGCTTTTCGGTTATTCTTAATCCACTAACTCTGTAGGAGCTATATTAACAGTATCACTTGGTAGTTTTTAACCGAAAGTTGGTTGATTTTAAATAAGGGATTTTTCTGCGTGTGTCTATAACGGCTCATGGATCGCAAGTATGGGGACACCAGCAGTATGATGAGGTAGAAAGACTGCAACGATTTTTCCTCAAAAAAAAAAAAAAAAAAACAAAAACATTTAGTCTACCGCAGTCAACTCCAACTCACATGCTTCTTCTTGAAACAGGCCTTCCACCCATATTTTCTGTTTACATCAAAAATGCATTTTCAATATGTAACAAAAGTGCCTCCGAAAAATACTTGCAAAGCACAGCATACGAAAAAACATCAGCTGGTTCAAAAAATGGAGAGAATTATTACTGCTTGGTGGAGTTCCTTAGATATAGAAGGTATTTATGTTTAGGGGGAACTAATGAGCTTTCTTTAAATATTGGATATAAAATTAAGAGCAGGTATAATTGAAGAGGTAAAAGGTTCCACCACGTAGATCTCTCTACCCGAAACTGGAGTATAATTTAAATAGCTTTCACTACTTCCCTGATGAACTGAGTTTGCATGAAATTCCCATTATTTTTCGTGTAAGGGGAGAGCAACTATGATTTTTTAAGAGGCTTAGAACTTTTTTAAAAAAAAAAACACAAAAAATTCGAAAAAATGAATGAAATATTTATTTGAATCGATAGTTTGAACCTTGCAATTTAATGTTTAAAGATAATTTCATGCAAATGTTGACCGCGGCTGCGTCTCAGGTAGCCCATCCGCTGAGTCCAATTTTGGCATACTCTTTCACACATATCGGCCGGTATCTCACGAATGAATGCATGGATGTTGGCTTCCAGTGCGTCAATCGAAGCGGGCTTGTCCCTATACACATTAGCCTTGGCATACCCCCACAAAAAATAATCTAATGGTGTCAAATCGCACGATCTAGGCGGCCAATTGACCGGCCCGAAACGTGAAATTAACTGTTCACCAAACTCGCCTCGCAATTGCACCATTGTTTCGCGTGCTGTGTGGCATGTGGCACCGTCTTGTTGAAACCACATATCATGCAAGTCAAGAACTTCCATTTCGGGCAAAAAAAAGTTTGTTATCATCGCTCGGTAGCGTTTACCATTGACAGTAACGCTGCGATTCACATCATCTTTGAAGAAATATGGCCCAATAATGCCGCCGGCCCATAAACCGCACCAAACAGTGGCTTTTTCGGGATGCATTGGTAGCTGTTGCAATGCTTCTGGCTGATCTTCACTCCAAATGCGGCAATTTTGCTTATTTACGTACCCATTCAACCAAAAATGAGCCTCATCGCTGAACACAATTTTTGATAAAAAAGCGGATCCTCGGCCAGCTTTCCAAGAGCCCATTCACCAAAAATTCGCCGTTGTGGTAGGTCGGCTGGCTTTAGTTCTTGCACCAGCTGTATCTTAAAAGGCTTCACTACGCCCAGTACGTAAACGTGTTGGTGGTTTAATGTCCAACAAAGTAAATTTGGTGCGAAATTTGGTCACAATCTTCCGAATAGACTGCTCAGAAGGTCGAGAATGCCGATCATAAAATGGAAGCAGCGCGCGATGAACATTTCGAACCGAGCACGAATTTTGATAGTAAAATTCAATAATTTGCAAGCGTTGTTCATTTGTAAGACGACCCATGGTTAAATTGCAAACCAAACTGAAGCTGTTTGACAGTGACACAAGGTACTAAACACACGTCAGCTGTCAAAACCAGTGTTGCCAAAACCAAACCAGCTAAAAAATCACCCTTTAGTTTTAAATTACAGACCATATTTAATTGAACGAAATACATTTTGCTCATTTTTCAATTTGCAAGAACAAGAAACTTCTTTTCACTTTTTATCGATCTGCCCCATTCTAAGGAAAATATGGTTTGTATATTTTCAAAAAAGTACTAAGTGAAAAAGAGTGTTTTAAATGGAAAAAACTTGCCCCATGTTGCATAGAAGCACTATAGTATCGTAAAGAATTTATTGACGAATATTATCAGATTTTCGTCCAATGTGTTACGTTTTCCTTTTATACTTAAACTCCATTTTCTTTCCACCAAATAAAAGATCCTATGTATGTAAATGCAAAATATTAACAAAGCCATCTATCTAATTATTAAAATAATTATCCTTATTTCAAAAATAATTGTAGAACATAAAATATTATTGTTTATTTAAAACTATAACCTCAAAAAGAAAAGTTAGCATCTGGCAGACGACGGTTTCAAACCAAGCCCAAATTTAGTTTTTTTTTTTTTTTGAATATTGTAAAATAAATCTTATCTATCTATCTAATTATTATAATTCATATACAAGTGCTAACAACTAACAGATGTTAGGAAACTAGGAATGATAAAAGTATACAAATATTTTATTTAAATTAATAACTCTTGACACAGATAAATCAATTTTAGAATAAACGCTGTTGAAAGCTAGAATGAATCTTGTCTCATGTAGGCTGTAAAAAGGAAGAATTCTCAAGGATCGCGTGGGTGCATATATTGATATCATCGAAATCAAACTAGAACATCTTCTATGGAAAGATATCTCTTACAAACATTATCTACATTGCGTATTTGACGACGCGATGTCAAAGATTTAATACCAAGAAGTAAGTATCAGAAAATTCCCAATGCATTTTATAAAAAACGTATTTAGTAAAACGCCTTTGAATCTTTTCTAGGCGATCAGAGTAAGTTGAAAATAATGGATCACAAATCACGTCAGCATATTCAAGCAGGGATCGAACTAATGCAGTGAATAGCGAAAGTAAAGCAATTTGATCTCTAAATTCGCTTCCATTACGCCTTATGAAGTCAACAACTGAGTTAGCCTTCGCGAAACTGTACCCAATATGACATTTAAATGAAAATGTCGTATAGAACATTTCTAAATCTTTGATTATCATAATGAATTGAATTTATAGCTTCATCATAATCATATTGATGGAATCTATTAAAAGAAATCACATTGCATTTCTTAATATTTAGTTTTATAGTATTGACGTTGCAAAGATCAAAGGACAGTCCCCAATAGTCCAATACTTTTAATACATGAAAGCAGTTCTAAATCACCTGCGTATAGTAAGCATTGACTATATTTGACTGTTGAAACGATATCATTAATAAAAATAATGAAGAGCAGTGGTCCAAAAAGACTTCCTTGCGGAACACCCGAAGTGCACCTAATAATTTTCGAGAGCGATTTTACAATCCATAGAAGCATTTTAGAGTGCTTTCCAAAAGCTTCTAGCTTTTCAAGAAGAATTGAGTGATTGACCGAGTCGTTTGGAATTTGGTCGGAGAGGCTTAATACCTTACAAAACCTCGTCATAGCTTAGTTCAAGAGATCCAATACTGACAAGATTAATAATATCATTTCTTTTACTGTTATGACAATTGCCATTGGTATAAACCGATTCAAAGAAAAAAGCGAAAAGTTCTAAGGTGGACACTAAATTAGACGATTCCACGTCTTTAAAATGCATTCTGCCCGGAATCCCAACTGATTTACGTTTGCAATTCATAAAATGCCAGAAGGATTTCCTGTCTTTTTGAATTTTACTTTCTGACGAAATAATACAATTTTTGTGAAGTAACTCATTAAAGTAGGTAAGTTCTTTACGTAATTTACTAAACTTGTTGTAATCATAAGTATTACCAGATTTCTTAAATGCTTTCAAAGCTTGGTTTTTCAAATTTTTGAGCTGATATAGTTTTTTACTATACCAAGGAGGCTTGGATAATGCTTGATTGTTGGAAATCGGGACATATCTAGTATTTCAACAAAACGCCCGTACATACAATCTCAATTCATGTTGGACAATTCATTAAACCAATCTATATTTTTAAACAGTTGATTGTGTTCAATGAAATAAGCGTTAGAAAGGTTAAAACGGTTAGGATCAAATTTTAAACTTACATTTGAAGATTTAAAGTTTCATAAACAGTTCTTTATGGTTAATAGAAAAATTAAATCTAATATTTTTGAATGAGAGATCTGAATTGAATTAATTTGACTTAAATTTAACGAATGAATAAAATCAATTCATTAGGCTGCTTAATATTGTTAGCAGTAAGAAGTGACTCAAATCACGTCAAAATAATATTTGTGAGATTAAAGTATCCTACAACACAAATATTTTCTGGTAACAATCAATTTTACTATTAGGGGTTACATAACTAGCTAAAAAAAACATACGCTTTTTACTAATACTATTTATGACAACTGAAAAATCTAGTTGTTCCACGTCGAAACTGGTAGCTTGACTTCTCTCCCATCATGATCACTACGAACTGCGATGATGATTCCGCACCTCCATGGTCAGTGTGAAGAACTTGAAGCACAAGCAGAATTAAGAGAAACAACAGTATCGGTAGCAACAACAATAGCTTTGGCAGAGGTAGCAATATCAACATCATAATCGATAGACATCGCGGCAGAAACAACTGCAGCAGTAGAGCAGACGAATTCTTTACCTGAACAAAATCAAGGAATAAAGAAACGATGCTTGATGCATTCGTTTACTCATTTAAGGTTCAGTAGATTGCATGAATTTTTTTTAAAAACTCCATCTTTATTTACTCCAACCCTCGAGCTGAACTTTAATGTCGTCCCTTCTGTCTACCGATCCATCCCAACTTTGATGGCTCGTTTGAATAAATCTTCTGTGTCCTGCGAAGGGGTTTCTCAAACTTTTGATAGTCCCATGTTTTCAGCTGTTAGATAAGCTTGAATTAAACGTCAAAATGGAACCTCAAAAAACTACTCGGGCAACGGAAGGAACATACAGAAATTATAAATGATTGGAACGGGCTTATCGACTTGTTAATGAGTTTCAGAGTTGAAGGCAATTGTGAAGTTCATAATAGGACAAGTCTTTTTTATTCGCTTACTCACAACAGTGTGCCCAGACTTTGAAGACTGTTTAACCCTTTTTTTATCAGTAAAAGCTTAAGTTTTCCCCTAAATTCCAAAAAAAAAAATCCCCATTTTGATATTTGCACTTGTGTTCATAAGGAAAACTTTAAAAATTGTAACTGTTCTTATTAACAAGTTTAAAAAAAAACATATCACATAAAAATACACATGTTTAACATTAGTTTCCTTTCCTACTAGACATAATAATTATCAAAACGAGTGAATGCATTCAGATGTACAAAAAGTCCTACGCAGACGTGCGATGGGCTGTTTTCCGTCATTTTTAATATGAAATTTTTGCGTGAAAATACCTACGTTTTTATATTATTTGTAAACATTATACGTTTTACAGTGATTTTCCATTTTCCCCTTTTTTAAAGCTAGTCCCTTGTTTTTCCTTTTCCTTTCAAAAAAACCCACAATCTAGGACTACTGGGTCACAGTCCAGTCAGTTTATTCTAGCAATATGTCAAACATATTATTCATATTCGACATATTGGTCATACCCATTTTTATAACAATACAGTACAGTTTTGTCGATTCTACAGCAATCATTAAAGTCACTATTAAAGTGGGGCATTTTTGTTGGTTTACATCAACCAATACGCATCGCCTTCTCCACTCAAAGCGGTTGCAGCTAACTGCTTGCAATGGATTACTCCAATACTCCAATCCTTTTTTTTTGGGGTTTATAGCGCCCTCTTCTGCATGATTCCTTGAGAATGCAGTCGAATACTCTATAGGTAGCATTGATGTTGATTTGCTCTATACTTAATCTTTGTGGACACATTTTTTTATCAAATCCCTGTCGCTCAAGAATCGTGCTTAGATCTTCTCCATCATAAACAGTCAACGCACATGAGACTAGAAAATTTAACTTTCCTCTGGAAAGAAAGGTACACCTCTTCTTTGCGACCCTACCCTCAGCATTGTTGTTGTTAGAAAATCCAAGGCAAGAAGAGACAGTTTCAGTCCCAACTTCGTTCACCTCGATCAACTTCCAAAAGTGTACAAAATCCTCCAATTATATTATATACTATAATTATATCCACAACGCCCGCCACCATTATCCAACAAAACAGAATCAATTTAAACCGCCCCTCTTAAGCAAGTTTACTTAAGTACTCCTGTTACATAATAACTTTTCCAATTAAATATGTTCCAATAGAACTGTTCTATACGACCACAATATTCGATTGATTAGATCAATGTAGCAAATAAATTTCCAGTTCCACCACCAGACCAATGAGCCGATAGAGTTTCAAAAGGATCTCCCAAAAATGTTGCCTGCATTTTTAAGTAGGAATGTCTTTGAGTTTCCCCAAAAAGAAATTGCTTTCTTGCGAACTGTAAGTGATAGCATGAGGATTGGAGAAATCTTTCCAGACAATGTTTTCGAGAATGTATTACATGAATCCATTACTCAGATACGAGTCTCATTCTTGGAAATTTAAAAATCCTGTTTGGCTTACGTGTTTGTGTTACTCGAAACAATCGATACACCATTTTGTGTGATTTGTTTTGACAATTGCATTGCAAAAGGTTATAGCTGTAGTACAGATACCGTATAAATTGTTAAGCATTATTCAAATAAAATGGCATGTGTGGGGAGAACAGATTTTGAAATATTCCCTCATATGGGGTACCATTTGGGATGACATGGCCTCTGTGTGTTGGTCTTTGATTTGATAAAGGGAATTGCTTAACGAGATGAGGAATATATAGATTTAGGTGCTTTCCATCTGAAACGTTTCGTTTGCAGTTTGAATTTGGGACAACGAATACATACTGAAATATTTTTTGGATTATATTCAAAAGAATCCAAGGGATGTTGCAGTATTTCATACTTTCGAAATGGCTCCTTGACCATCCCCGTTGATATTTGTAAATAAACCAAACATCAGCCAATCTTTAAGCATAGGCATCGTCAAGCGGACTAAAAGGAGGCTCTACGTTGAACAAAATTCTGTTAAAAAAATAACAGTCGTAGAGAGAAATAATCCCAGCCAAATAAAGATTGTTAGTAATTGTTGTCACAAAAAAAGTCAATGCTTTCAATATGTTTTATAAATCCTAGTACCTGCAATTTCCCATCGAAAAGAAAACGACGACGAAGAACTGCAAAGTCTGTAAATAAGAAGGCATAGGTAGCTGCTCACAGAAAGGACTCAAGTGCCTTTCACGAGTACCCAACCAGACATGAATAAATACATCATATATCCTTGCGTCTTGCTATTGACAAAAAAAAATAATATCTCCTTCTCGCAGCCAAAGTGAAGTACTGATGCAATATATTTTCAAATTTACATCTTGGAAATCATCTCTTGACAGTGGAATACTGTGAGTAGATACTGTATGCATAATATCGCATAAAATGCTCACTATAACCCCATTCGCTGTATAGATAGCACCATACGAAATCATTTGCTCTGCTGTTGAAGTGTGAGCATTATGAATGGGGTTTTTCTTCTTCTTATTTCTTTTCTTTTTTTTGAGACTGCCACTGTAAAAATGGTGTTAGATTTGACTGGAGTGTGGTATAATTTAATTTTCTCATTCAAGAGAAATTTAAAGTTGCTTGGGGTTTCGTAAAGAGAGTGAATTCGTTTGTAGAATATAGAAACCAAGAATTAGTTTCATTTTGTGCAATTGACAACCATCTGTTTGCACATAATTAATTTGTTCTTTGGAAGTTCAGATTTCCATATTTGGATTTAAAATTGCAACACCCGGTGATCACTCAGTACCATATGAAGCAGAAAACATTAAAAAAAATCGCTTCCGTTTGTTTCGCTAGTTTTTGGTATCGTTTTGGAACGAAAATCTCACAGGATTTAAATTTTTACTTCTCAAAAACATTTTTTTTTTGTATAAACATTACTTTCTTTTAAGCTGAGTACGTTAACTTGTAGCGTAGTTGTACGCTGAATTTGCTCCATTACGATGGTCACTCCATTTACCTTTTGCTTCGTGGTTCCTTTGCTTTAGAACGTATACTTGACCTTCACATAAGAACAGGCCTTGAAAGGTCTCTCTTATGTCATTCACAGCACGCTTACCTCAAGGGCAAGTCGACGGAGACCGCTCTTAATGAAGTAGTGCGTACAGTTGAAATAGGACTCTCCCATCACCAATATACCTAAGCTATCTTATTAGATAGAGAGGGCGCTTTTATATAACCGAGGCATAGGTGATAATGGGTCGAGTTATCATCGTATAAATCAAGTATGCTGACCTAGGCGAGAGTCCCCACCTCTGTTCACATACACGTTTGCACTGATATAGTACCCTTTTCGCCTTCCTGACCTTCTCCTCAACATGGTAGTTCCAAGTTAGTCTAGTATCTCGATAGACTCCCAAATACTTAACCTTCTTGGTCGTTGTTAGTTCCGATCCGAACAGTTTTAAGGGCCGGAATTCCAGATGTTTCCTCTTCCTATAGTGAAGGCTTTTAGATCTGTTTTTCCCGCATTGATGGAGAGCCCTTGATCCGGACAGCACCACTCAACCTCTCAGAGTGCATTCCTCGTGATATCTGCGGTGACGTCTATGAATTTGCCTCTGACCATTATTGCTATGTCGTCGGCATCTCCCACTGTGTTTATGCTTCAAGCAGTGCTGCCAGATTTAATTTTAAAAAATCTCCATTTTCTACTTATAGAATGATCAAAAAATCGTCATTACCACAAAAACAATAAATTTCAATAATTATAATAATGATTGGATTTGGGGCATAGCTAAATCATTAAGAAACACGATTTTTTCAAGCTTTCTTTATTTTTTAACAAAAAATTCATATTTTGAAACATAGAGCCTTCTGCTGAGTCCAAAACAAAGTAATACATTCTGCAGTCTTGTGATGTTTTTACTTGTAAAATTCCTTGCATGTTACTTATTGAAAAAGTAAATATAATAAATAATCACAGCACTTTTTATTTATTCCAAATATATATTAGAATTGAACTTCTTAAGAAGTATGTCGTTTACTGTGAGATCACAAATGCTGGCCATTCGAAAAACGTGAAAGACCAATGTAGTGATGTAAATGTGTACCTTACCGTATAGCCAGCCAGCGTGACGGTTTTTTGTTTTTTTTTTGCTTTTTTGGGCCTTTTTTAGTTTTTATTTCAAAATAAAGTTGCCTATCTATTATATTGTTTAGCGAGAGCCGATGCTTGTTAAATATGGTTCAAAAATTCTAAGTGTAGTTTCACAAATGACTCTTTTTTTCTTCATAGGCGGGCCTTTTTCTTTCGACTCTTCAGAATTCAACAGCGGTATATCCAAAGTGACTGTATGAGGAACTAGGAAGCAGAGACAATAGTGAGACCTCCATCTCGCAATCTTCTTGCCTGGCCCCCTCAATTTTTTTTCAAAATCACCATTTTGTTTTCCTATCGGTGTTATGTGACATAACATAACTTATGTCGATTCAGAATCCGTGTGACATGCGAAAACATACAACAAGTATAAAAGAAATGCTGCCAATCTCTGCCAACCATGGGGGAATGGGGTAGAGTTCGGGATAACCACATTTACATTACTGAATGCGATTGGTTAGTTATAATATATTTTCAAAAGGTGAATAATATAATTTGTTTGGTTTATAAGACTATGTAAATTATATGTTTTTTATACTAGAAACATATTAGGACAAACATGGTTGTCCACTTTTGAATATCATTAACTTCGATTTCATGAGTAAATTTTTCTTAAATAACTGAAGAAAAATTGCTCAAAATGTTTTTACTTTCCCTCAACCAATCTACATGTTGATTTTTCATAAATATTTTAAGTAAAACTAAACTTATTCCTAAAAAAAATACTATTCACACGTAACGAATTTTTTGCAAATACAACGTATAAAATGCTATGAGCGCTGACAGCGACTTTGCAGACAGCGGAAGTGGTTGATATTTATTTCTTGAGAGTATGTTGGTGAGCCTGAAGTTTTGAAGTAACCTGACATTTGTATTAGTTAAAGCGCACCAAATCGTGACCTCCCCATAAAAATATAGCTTGTAGGCAAAGTAACGGGAAATGGGCCGAATTTGGTGGTCTCATTAGTGTCTCTGCTAGAAAGTGTTCTTAAAATGTGTCATGGGAGATGGGAATGGGATTTCATCTCATTTGATGGGAGTTGCCATTATTTGGAAAATTGTGACTGTGACATGAATTAGTGAAAAATCGTCAAATCGTCGTTGGACATTTGCTTGAGACCTGAAAATCATCAAATGGCAAGCCAAACTCGTCAAATCGCCATGGAGGCTGAAAATCGTCAAATATGGCAACGCTGACTTCAAGTTTGTCGAGAAGAGAACATCCTCAGTGATATGCCATAGTCTAGGTGAGAGAACCCCTCCTTGTGGGCAACCTCTGCTAACCCTTCCTCTCAGTTCTCAAATAGCATGAATTTATTAATTAAGGAGCTTACTTTATTAACCTAAAAAAAGAATATTGAAAAAAGAATGAAAAGTAAAAAAATATTGAAAAATATATGTATTTTTCCAAAAGCAACAAAGAAGACATGATTGCAAAAGAAAGTTTTGACCGACCCCCGACCGACCCGATATTCTAAATTTTGTACTAAAAAATGCTCTCCCTTCACATAATGTGCCATAATTTGTTCAAAACTGATATTCTGATGCGTCCGGGTTCAAATCTGTTAAATTTTAAAAATATTTTCAAATATACTCTCTAGTTTATATATATTTAACTTTTAAAAATAAATTGCACTTAATTCTCGCAAAAAAAGAAATCACTCTGGCGTATACGTACCAATTGCATATACTGCTGAAATGGCTCACCCCTTACCCGTTAACTGACTTCGTTGTCACCCCGCATGCTTAATTTGTTTCATCGAACTTCATTGTTTGTTGAACCCAGTGTCAGAACCGTGTCAAAGTTCATCAGCTGTCGAATGGATATTGATGTTGACCTTCCATTGTTAATTGCCCTGCTTCCGTTCACTGATCACTGATGACTTCGCACTCCAGGTTCATCTGTTCTCACCTAGCTGCTCCCTTTTCATTGAATTCGTTGTTTTAGTACTGTCAACAAAAAACGAAATAAAACGTACATAACAGTCATCATAAATCAAGGCAGCTGCGAAAATGAGGTCACCCTAATATCACCAAATCGTTCATCTTATTCCCGACGTAAATATTTCTATATTTGTTTTACTCATTCGCTTCTTTTTTTTTGCTATTTTTGTTACATCTGAAAAAGCCAATCCATCAATTTGAATTTAGCAAATCGAAATTTGATGGCCATGAAAAGGCTTTAAATCCATTAATAGAAAATCGAAGACGTCACGCCTCTGATAGCCATGCAAAAAACAACAAACACACCCAAAAATGGAAAAAAGGGCCCATACTAAGCGTTCGGTAATACATTGATATATTGCTTTTCATCCCTGCGAGAGCGCCATTCTACTCGGCAAATGGATGATGTGCCTAAAGGAATGTGTTACTTGGATTGGTTCTATCGAAAAGTGTAATTTATTGCGTCACATTTGTTGTGAAATTTATCGAGCCTTTTGCTCGTTATATTAATGACTGTCGTCGTTGCTATTAGTTGAATATTATATCGAACGGCGATACTCTGGTATTGATTTTTGTGTTTTTAGTTGAATTACCGCCCGAGGATGGGGCGAAACAAATGACACTAAAGACTGAGCCACTTCAGATTGAGATGTTATCATAATCGCTTTGAAAAGTTAAAGTCTCAGATATCGATTTGAAGCAATCCTATGTTCACTCTGACATTAGTTTGACTTGGCGGATATGGGATTTAAGGAGAAACTCACACAAGGAGCTGTGCTACAGATTTTGCTTACAATTGCATCTTGTTCTTGTGAGTACCTTCTTCAGCAGAAACTACTTTCGGATAATGTTAAAATGGCAGAGGCGAGCGAAGTGCATTCTCATTTTCCGTCTGTGCTGAGTTGCATTTTTTTTTGTATTTAATTATGACATTCCTTACGACCAATACCACTCGGTGGGTGTTCAATATTTTCCATTGTCTGCTGCACAAAATGATGTGCGGTTTGTACCTACGCGCATTTCGCGTCGCAATCGGGAGGGAGAATCTTTAAAATTAATGCTCTCCCATTGAACACGAACGGGAATTGAATTTTGATATTACGCGTCGGTATCTGCTTAGATCTGAATTTTCATCGGAAACAATGGTCGATGTGAATTGCCGGAGTGCTGTGAAATTAATTTCCTTCCGCATAAATCGAATTTTCCATTACATTTCAATAATGTTGCCACCCGCCCCATCGTCGTCGGCGTCGCTTCGTCGTCATAACGTTCAGGCTGGCATATGAACTCAAATGAGTATCGGAAATGTGCATAGTTTACTATCGAATTAGAGTAAGGCGGTGAGGGCTGAGGCAGTGGTTTTGTAAAATTGTATGGAACTGGATTTATCATGCATGCCATTGAGGGCGCAGTATGAGTATCTGTTAGCGAAGTTGCTACCTATATATGTTCGACTATTTGAATCGTGTTTTGATCGCAAGCGAAACTCATATGAAGTTAATAATTCAAAATCACCTTCGCAAATTTCACACCACTCTCTCTAATAATGATTAAGTTGCAACCGACTCAAGTGTATACAAACCGTACAAGAAAAATAAAAAATAAAAAAATCATCCCTCGGCTACTTTCGGTTTTTGCCACGTTTCCAAAACCGTTTCCGCACTATACAGCCTCTTAGGTTTCTCCCCACGGGCCTAATGAATATTTTATCTGATTTCACTTTTTCATCCTATTCTTCTTCATTGCCTCCGCCTCTTAACCAATGGACCTGCAAAAAAAAAATTCTTCCACCAAAAATAAGGTAAGAGTTAGGGAACTGCAAAAAAAAGAAGGAAATTCCCGTCGACAGAATCGTATGATATATTTGACACAGTCGACAATAATTTTTCCTCAGTAATTGAAAATAAAACTCCTTGCAGAGCAATGAAACATAAATTTGAATTATTCTCTCCCCCCAAAAAAAAAAAGAAGAAGATCCACACACAACTTTAACTTCTTCATAGTTGAAGTGAAGTTCTTACTTGCAATCTCCTTTGCGAGGGAATAATTTATTACTTTCCTTTATGTTTGGTGAAATCTATTTCAAGTTATAGCACCGTGTTAGTGGTTGGACTTTTACAGTCGCATTTTATTGATCATATAAAGGGGAGAACATGATAGAGCGACTCACTGGTAGCTACTTTGATACAAAGATGAAAATTTGAGTGGTGATAACAACGAAGACGATGCTGGGCTGTAGTATTTCCTTAATTTCATAAATTTGATTTACATATAAAGCGTGGTAGGTTTTGAGTGATTGTATTCGATGTTTGCTTTGAAAGGTTGACTTGCATGCGGAAGTAAGGTATTCTTAGAAACCCATTCCTACTTCACTAAACCCTCGTTCTTGTGCTCGTATAGGAAAGTCGTAAGAAATTTTATATAATGGATGGGAATAAAGTCTTTTCCTAACTCGAAACAATCATACTAGTCTGTGACTAGTATGTCCATGTCCACCAATTTTTCCCAAAATTCTCCTCTAGAAAATCACTCTTCCTGATTAATCTGGACAAAAACAACCTGAGGATCCTATAACGGGAATAATCAGTGGCCATGGTCTCGTAAAAAAACATCTCCAGTGCATTAATGTTTTTTCGTTTCCGATCCACGAGCGTCACATAGCTTTCGTCAGTTTGACGGTTTACTTGGAAAATGGGCAACTTGCATATTTCACAGCAGCAAAGCCTGTCAACTCAAACGCGACTGAATATCTCTCGAAGAATTTTCCGTTCGAACCGCTCAAAGGAGATCTTCATCCGTCTTTGATAACTTCCATGTTTCTGCACAGAAGAGCAGGTCTGGTATGCTGAGGGTCTTATATCGAGGGTCCTTAGTGTTTCTCGGCAAGGCCTTACCAATCAATTGCTTTCTTTTGCCCTAATTCACCACTAAACCCATTTTTGCCGCCTTTTTTTACCAAAATTTTAACGAATTCTAGAGAAGAGTTAAATAGTTATTATTTGTTGAGATTATTTAGTTTACAGTCATTTAATAAAGGCACATCAACTTAATGGAAGAGAATGTAGCTTTGCTATGCAACTTAACTTCTCTGCGTTTTGGCAGTAAGTCCCGTTTGTGACAAAACATTGTAAGTTCACTTTTCACTTGGTTCGTCATAAATATCGCCGTAATCGGTTCGACAACAAGCCACATAACGATGTGATTATATTTACATTTAAGTAAATTTAGCTACTCGTCTTGTATAGGGTAATATTTTTCACCCCCACTCAATTGTGTACGAAATCGCATCCCTGCAATTTACGATAATCTGAAATCCCTTGTCATTTTTCGCTACAGATAATCCACACCGCACATTTTTATTCCGTTTATTTGCATTTATTTCCAGGGATAACGAAACAGTTGGCACCTTGTCGAACCATTAACTCATTTCTGGCTGCCATCGCTCTTGATGAGCAAATTTTGTTCCACAGTCCTACGGTGAGAGTATTCTTCCAGAATTTTATTAAGAGCACTACGCCCATCTTCTATAAACGATCAACAAAAGTAGATATTATGCATAAGACGTTTCTAAATATAAAAACAATGATTATCCAACAGAAACATCAATATTGTGTCCAGGTCTCCTTGGATAACAATTGTAAGCAGCCTGTCAGTTTGGATATCGCTTGAATTAATGGCTTGAAAAAAAAAAAAATCAAGGACATGAATCCTATAAATTTATTCTGTATGTAAATATTGGCAAGAAACTTGCTAAGGACACTTCCTTTAAGTATTATAGAAAAGGGGGTAAAAGTAAATAAAAAACGATTTAAAGGATAAAGTTTTTCCATTCATTCGTATTTGCTGTTTTCTCCCTCTGAAGGGGACATAATAAAACCGAAAAGAACTGGAGAAATATACAAATTTTTACCGAAAGTGGGGTTGACAAAAGACACACAAAAGAAAAAACGTCAAAATTGCATTCAATTGGGAATTTTTGTTTTATACTTTACACAACACATACATTTGGTGATATTTTCCTTTTTTACTCCTTGAATTGTCGGTTAAAACGTTAAACGCACATAAATTGTCTGCAGGCATAGGACTATGTACATTTTTTTCTAGCAGTATTTCTGGGATGGTTCTTATTTTTCTTTACGACTCGAAAAGAATTGCTGTGATCGATTTTTGTTCAGGTATATAAAAAAAGAAAATTACGAGGAAATTTATGGGAAAAGTTCCTCGTAGCGTGTTGGTGGGCCAGCAATAATCTGTAAGAAAAGAAAAGACTGCACTTTTACGGGGTGCGGTTCGTTCAAGTCGCACACGCAGTATCTGAAGTTTTTTGGTTCGCATGAAGTTTGCGGTGCCTCAGAGAAAGCGGACTTGAAGACGAATTGAATTTATGTGCTGTTTATAGGCAAATATTTTGCGTACAAAATATATATGTCTATCGATACCACTCCTAACAGAAGTGATTTACATATTAATGCGGCGGCTCTATATAAAATAGGTAGCATAGTTGGTAGAAAATTCGATTCTCAAAGGAACAGCTTAGTGACAGCTTAATAAGTACATAATTAAAACACGCTTCTCTCAACTGTCATTTCATATTCTCTAAAATACATCCAATAATGGCTGCGTAAGTTCGTACAAGATGGATTCAAAATGCAACATTCTTACGTTATATTTATTTGATGGCCACTTTTGCATTCGAAAAACCAAACTTACATGTTCGTGTTTCAAAGTCGAAATTCCTTCTTTTAAGTCGTACAAAAAAGTGTTAAAAAAATGACAACATTTTGCGCGCCTGTCAACGCTGGTTTTGCTGAAATTGGTGTTGCCAATCACTCTCTCTGTGTCCTAAAGAATATCTGATGTTGAGAGGCCAGCGCTTGGCTGGGCCCTTTGGTAGAAAAGTTTAATTTCCATTACTTTCCCTACAAGATATCCATCCATCAGCGGTTTAGTCTAAGTTGCTGCAGTGAAACAGCTGTCTAGTTGTAAGTCTTGTTTCAGACTCAATTTTAGCCACTCCCGATCGAATATTTTTTTTGTTTCGGGCTGTATAGAGGGACGCAATTTTGAGACTAAGGAGTCTGGTCCGGTATTCCAATTGAACAAAAAAATCCCTCGAGAGTTGGGGGCGATGTGTTGCAGAATACTTATTCGCTATATATTTTTTGATATTCAAGCTGTTATCGCCAAAAAAAAATTGGGGAAAAAAGATATTTCAGTATAAGGATCCTTATTTGACTCTATTTTGGTATCGTATCAGTTACGCAATAAAACAATACGAAAAGATGTATTCCGAAAGACAAACACATGGAATATGGACTATGTTCGTTATTACTATACAGTGATTACAACTGTCAAAGACTTTTCAACTTTTGTTTGCCATACACTCATGCATTACAATCACCTCTAAACTGAAATAGCAACAGAAAGGTATCGAATCGACAAAAATATTGCACTGTTACTCTCTCTGAAACTGCGAATCAATGAAGCTTCAATAGCACCCCTACGTGTACGCAGATAGGTCTTACTTCCGCGCTTGAATATGGAACAACCTAATTACAGACATAATTTGAAGCTGGTTGATCTCCCACGGCACTTCAATCTACCATTCATTGACCGGGTCATTACGAATTTATTATGGTATACATAAACCCAGGTCAAGTGTGCTGAAATGCCTCCTGTGCTACCATTATCAGCTGGATTAATTGAAATGTTCAATCAACAAGCTAGACAAACATAAAGCACGAAACGCCATTACTACGCCAGCTTTATGTAACAAACATAATCTCCATAAACAGGGTATGGCGTATGGTAGATAGTTGGAGGTCTTAGGAGTGCAGCGATAAATGTTAACCATCCGACGATAAATATACACTCAGTCCCAACTAAAAAGGTACAAGTTTTTTTTTAAATCGATGTGGCCGTTATTTCCGAATAATGTATATTATGAATCTATCATTTCATGCTGCTAACTGTTTGGCTATGATGTTGCCAAAAGAAATGAGAAAGTATAATTCAAAAGCGATTTTAATTTTCCTCTGGTTCTCTTGCAAAGCATTTCATACGGAAAAATGTAGTTCCGAGAAGATTGACAGACAATAAACAATTTTTGAAGTTTTTTGAGTGAATTCATTATTTAATTGTAAATTGTTTGTAAATTTGGAGAACGATGGGTAGAGCAAAATCACTTAGCAGTGTTGAGAAGGCTTTGGTCGAATTGCTAAAGGAACAAGGATTAATCGAGCGTGCTATGGCTACCAAAATTGGACGAAGCTTTAATTTAATCTATTCTTACCTGAGAAATAAAGAGTTGTACGGGAAAAATTTTAAAGGAGGTTATAAAACAGCCACAACGGCGGCTGATGGAAGGACGATTTTGCGACGTGCTTCTAATTCCTGCAACTCAGCTGCGAAAATAAAGCAAAAAGCGTTTGTTAGTACAAGTGTCTCGACGGTAAGAAGACTGATCAACTGTGCCAATCATTTAAAGCGGCTTAAACTTCAGAAGAAACCACCGTTAAACCATCAGGGGAAGTGTTTTGCGTTTGGATTTTTCCAGGCACAATACGACTTAGCAAGAAGAATGGTGTTACGTTGTTTTTTTGATGGGCCTGGTGGCTTTAATTAATACTTTCACGATATGAGAAAAGAGGAACGTTTTTTTATCCCGGCATCATAATCGAGTTTGGTTTTATAGTATGGGGAGCGGTAACCTACTATCAAACTGTTGAGCTCGATCTCCAAACAGCAAAAATTAACGCGACAACTTACAAAGCTTGGATAGAAATTTTCCTAAATTCAATGATTTATTTTGGAGCGATGAATCGGACTTTCCAGCAGGACAACGCGCCTACACACGGCGTGGATAATTAAAAACTGGATAAGGGAGCCAAATGTGGGATTGCTGCAGTGGCCAACATTCTCACCGGACCTGAACCTTATGGAAAACGTATGCGGATTGTTAGTCCGAAAAGTGTATTAGTCTGGTCGTCAATTTGAAGACAAACTTTCTCTAAAACTTTTTATAATTAGCCTGGGAGGGAAATTTCGGTGGACTTGTTAAAGTCACTTTATGATTCCATGCCAGATCGAATTTGTGAAGTTATCATGAACAAAGGGGGCAGTACCCACAACCAGAATCAACAAATAAAATAGTTTGATAGTAAAAACATGTTTTATTTTCATTTCCATTTCATATTTGTAAATATTTTCAGTTGACGCGAAAAAAAAAACTGCATTTTTTCGTATGAAATGCTGTGCGTGAGAGCCAGAGAAAAATTAACAATGCTTACTGAATTATTCTTTCTCATTATTTTCTTTTGGCAACATCATAGACAAACAGTTAGCAGCATGTCATGATAGATTCATGGAAATGATGAGCCACATATATTTGAAAAAGCCTGTACCTATTCAGTTGGAACGGAGTGTATGTGGTTCGATGGAATTGATCCAAAGTATTTTGTGACCGCAGCGACGAGCGTCAGATATGAAATGCAGGCGACGAACATTTCAAATGGTCAGCGAGGAGTTTATAAATAAAAAACATTCTTTGCAGAGTCGTACTTAGCGAAGTACTTATCACTTGTTGCAACAGTTATTGTGGGACATTTTTTGGATTTTCTGCTGATAAGATCCGTTTCGGCTTTACCTTGAGAAGATACGAAACATTTATCCATACAGAAGAGTATTTTGTGAAATACCTCAGTTCTGTCCGTAACCTTCACATGAAATATTTTGTAAGTCACCAACTCACAATATGCAATTTTTTATGGAAAATTTCGCCATTGTGAGTATGAAAAATGGACACAAAATATAATTATTATAGCGGAATTTATGAGAACTTACATCAAACTCTAAACTGCATTCCTTTCTGAGTGTTTCAAATTTATTTCCAAAAAAAAGTACAACTTCCTATGTACGTATTGTACGTGCACCCGAAACAAAACATTAATTTGTCATACTTCCCCAAATAATATTTATGTGTGGCATATGCAATATTTATGAGCAATGTGTGTGACATTTACCTTAAATGTTATTTAACACACTCTCATGGGTGGGTTTCTGACTGCTTTGAAGGCATTTGTATTTGTAAAGCATGGGCACGATGAAGGCTGCACAGGAATATGGTATTGAATGTAAATAGATAACTCTGTTGGTAAATAGCTTCAATTGAGAACTTAATTGATAGTCCTGGGGGTCAATTCTCGGTCTACGATATTGTGAAGTGCAAAGTCTTTTCACAAGTTTACGACTAAGGCTGCTGATTAGGACACTACCCTTTAAGTATAATGTAGCTTGATCGATCTCGAAACAAACATGTGTAACCGTGCTACCTAATAGCGCAAACGCGTTTTTGTTTTAGTAAGATTTCATTTGTGAAGAACTGTGAGAGAGAGAATGGAATTAGACCCATAAATTGAAACGAAAAATAAGAGCGGATAAAGGGCTTCAGAAACCCTAAATCCACGAATGACTTTAATTCATTTATTAGATACATACAAATAGGTTTTGAAAATCTATAAAGTTGAATAAATTTTCACCATAAGTTATTTGAATCGGTTATGAAAGGGTCGCAAAATCGCCAGTTTATTTTTGGAACAAAAAACATCCTAATTTACCTTCACGAACGGAAAAATATTCGTGAACTATGCGTTGGTCGGCAAAGAGAGGAATGTCTTGCAGATGCAAGTCCAGACTCCCTAAATATTCAATTTACGAACATTCAATCCGGCCCACGAGATGCTCACCAATCTGATGTTTTTTCGTGTGAAAATGATATTGAGGGATGTTTTTATTTTACAAGAATAGAAGAACAAGACGTTGTTAGAGCTTTCATTGATATAAAATCAAGGGCAGTGGGCCTCGATGAAATACACCCTCTTTTTGTAAAAATAATTTTGCTACATAAACTTCCAGTTATAACTCATATTTTTAACACAATCATTTTAACAGGTTCTTTTCCGCAGTTATGGAAGGTTGAGAAAGTAATACCGATTCTAAAGAAAGCAGCTACCGACTTATTTCAATCAAAAGTTTTGGAAAAGATCTTGCATAAACAAATATCGCTTTTTCTTAACAATAACAAACTTTTAAGTAAATTTCAGTCTGGTTTCAGGGTAAAGCATATTTGTGTTTCAGCTGTACTAAAAGTTACTGACGACCTGATGTATTCTTTGGACAAGGACCTTGTTCTTGGACTGCTGGACTTTTCGAAAGCGTTTGATACAGTAAATCATAAAATACTTGTATCCAAAATAAAGAACTATTTTCGGTTTGCAAACTCTGCCGCCAATCTAATGCACTCATACTTCACAAATAGAAAACAGGCATTTGTCCTAAATAGGAAGGTGTCTAACTTCTTAGAACTTAGCTCTGGTGGGCCCATTTACAATATTTAATAATGACCTTCCGCTTGTGAAAATTCTTCCTTGTAGTTTGTATACGTATCTCGAGTATTGCGGACTAATAACATTTTAATAAGCAAGCAACCCTCGTATCTTTATGAAAAAATAAAATTTGCTACCTCGTCAAGATCGCTAATATTTGTACAGCCGAAGTTCACCTGCACGAATTCAGGACGTCAATTTTTTGTCAGTGTTATCAGAAAGTGGAATGCCTTACATCGCGGTACCACATATTTCGAAAACAATATATTCAGACATGTAGTCAATAATAATTCATAACTATTATTATTTGTTATTGTATTTATTTATATTTGTTTATTTACTCTGCTATTAAATTGTTTTTTTATGGAAATGTAGATAAAAATGTAGATTTTTAATCTAAATTGTTTAATGTTATTCAAATTTGTTTAGTTAAATTAATTCAAAATTGTACTAACTTTTGCTATAAATGGACTTTTACTAATGTAAAAGATATTTTCTAGGTCAATACATTGTTGTAAATTTGATAAATCAAAATTATTATTTCCGACACTATAGACTGTACCAAACATTCAAATTAACGTAGAAAGCGCTCAAATGAAACAACACTCCAGGCAGGATTAATTATTTAGTAAATTTTAGTTCACATTTGACAGCAGTTTATCATAATGAGAATGAGAATCGGTTAATGAGTTCTCCTGAAGTGATATAATGAAGAAATGCTGTGGAAATGTAAATGATATTATATTAAGCTATCACTTCACAGATCGGGAACATTCACAAAGTGTGCGAAATATAAATAAATTGTGCAAATCAACTCGACAAACTCGACGAGAGCAAGTGCACTTTGATACTTAGATAATAATCATTAAGTGAAGTGTCCTCCAATAAACTTGAACAATCTTATAGATTTATGCTTTATCAGGCGACTTCTAAAAATATTAAATCATCAACCGGCATCCTTTAATCAAACTTCAATTAGTATTCCGCGTTAACACGTCCTTAACTGTGCGACTGAGTACTCATGAATTATGCAAACATTACACCTTATACCCGGAGCGGCAGAGAGCCTTTTCCTTGGTTGTGTTTGCCCAAGTTGTCTTTGCTTTGTAATTAGACAACTTAAACGATTGAAGCAGACACCAGAATAGTTACACGTTCAATTAACAATTTGACATCGACAATCTACAAAGGGGTAAGTGGTTGCGACGGCATTAGGATGTTCGTTGGTAAAACAGCGATTAGGAATACTCGAGGTAAATGTGGTTGTTATGGGGAGATGACCTATTTTCAGTTATATGGAATGTAGGGAAATGTTGTTTTTGTTAAAAATTTCCAACTTTATATAGAAACAATACAAAACAGTTCTGATATAACGACGACAGTCCGGTGAGGCTCCCCATAATGTCTGCTCGGGGGCTCTCCCATTGAATCTGTTGCGGCAAAATATTCAACTAATGGATGTATAACACGTAAGTACGCCAGCTGATGAAAGATAACCCGAATGTCAGACGCATAAATAAAGTAGGCTCATTTTCTATTTTGCTGTTGGGTTTTTGGGTTAAACAATCGAAAGTCGCATCACATATTTTATTTACAACTGTGCGTCATGCTTATTTTCCAAATCTCTACTTGACTTAATCACCAAACCAAAACCTTGGATTATAGAGATAAAAAAGATACCATTGCCTATAGATCGACCAACATCCAAGATAAACAATTTTTTAAATCACCTTTGTAGGTTAGTTGCAGTTATTTTGCAAGATATGCAATTTTTATCTTTTTTACCAAAGAGGCATCATTTTTTACGGGTTTAGGCATAAGAACTTCGATCCGGGTTGGCATCACTGGCGGTGACTCCAGTCCTACTATTTCCTAACTTAAAAGCAAATTTGATGCTTTATTTCTTATAATTTAGACTAAGAGTTAATTTGTTGCACAAAGGTCGTGTATAAAATGAAATAACCAATAGAAATAACTGGATGTGTTTCAATCAAACCGCAAGGACTGATGTGTGGTGTGTCGGCCAACCTGACGCTTTTCCAATAAATTGGTTTATGGTACACGACGTACAGAGCGGAAGGTTTGCACACACGGGAGCAGGCCACATACACGCAGAAAAATTGACCTTAACCGAGTGGAATTTTCGCTCGGTTAAAAAAAAATGTGTTGAAATCAACTAAGTCTCTGTAGAAAACAAATGAGTTATTATTGTTAAAAACTACCGTGTTAAAAAGGTTAAATACATGTTGTTAAAAATAACACACTAAATGTTTGTTATCAATTAAGTTGCTTCGTTAATATTAACCAACCAGTCTCGTTTTCCTGTTTGGTTAAATTCAAACAAGTATCTTGGTTAAGAAAAACCTACTAAATTTGGGGTTTTAACACATTGATTGGTTATTAATAACCGTGCTACTCATGTAAAATTAACCAAACGAATGTGTGTTAAAATCTAACAAGCTCTCTGTTAAAAACAACCAATAAACGTTGCTTAAATACAACCAATGACTTGTTTGTTTTTAACCCTTTTACTCGTGAGAATTTAACCAAGCGAATGTGTGTTAAAATCTAACAAGCTCTCTGTTGAAAACAACCAATAAACGTTGCTTAAATACAACCAATGACTTGTTTGTTTTTAACCCTTTTACTCGTGAGAATTTAACCAAGCGAATGTGTGTTAAAATCTAACAAGCTCTCTGTTGAAAACAACCAATAAACGTTGCTTAAATACAACCAATGACTTGTTTGTTTTTAACCCTTTTACTCGTGAGAATTTAACCAAGCGAATGTGTGTTAAAATCTAACAAGCTCTCTGTTGAAAACAACCAATAAACGTTGCTTAAATACAACCAATGACTTGTTTGTTTTTAACCCTTTTACTCGTGAGAATTTAACCAAGCGAATGTGTGTTAAAATCTAACAAGCTCTCTGTTGAAAACAACCAATAAACGTTGCTTAAATACAACCAATGACTTGTTTGTTTTTAACCCTTTTACTCGTGAGAATTTAACCAAGCGAATGTGTGTTAAAATCTAACAAGCTCTCTGTTGAAAACAACCAATAAACGTTGCTTAAATACAACCAATGACTTGTTTGTTTTTAACCCTTTTACTCGTGAGAATTTAACCAAGCGAATGTGTGTTAAAATCTAACAAGCTCTCTGTTGAAAACAACCAATAAACGTTGCTTAAATACAACCAATGACTTGTTTGTTTTTAACCCTTTTACTCGTGAGAATTTAACCAAGCGAATGTGTGTTAAAATCTAACAAGCTCTCTGTTGAAAACAACCAATAAACGTTGCTTAAATACAACCAATGACTTGTTTGTTTTTAACCCTTTTACTCGTGAGAATTTAACCAAGCGAATGTGTGTTAAAATCTAACAAGCTCTCTGTTGAAAACAACCAATAAACGTTGCTTAAATACAACCAATGACTTGTTTGTTTTTAACCCTTTTACTCGTGAGAATTTAACCAAGCGAATGTGTGTTAAAATCTAACAAGCTCTCTGTTGAAAACAACCAATAAACGTTGCTTAAATACAACCAATGACTTGTTTGTTTTTAACCCTTTTACTCGTGAGAATTTAACCAAGCGAATGTGTGTTAAAATCTAACAAGCTCTCTGTTGAAAACAACCAATAAACGTTGCTTAAATACAACCAATGACCTGTTTGTTTTTAACCCTTTTACTCGTGAGAATTTAACCAAGCGAATGTGTGTTAAAATCTAACAAGCTCTCTGTTGAAAACAACCAATAAACGTTGCTTAAATACAACCAATGACTTGTTTGTTTTTAACCCTTTTACTCGTGAGAATTTAACCAAGCGAATGTGTGTTAAAATCTAACAAGCTCTCTGTTGAAAACAACCAATAAACGTTGCTTAAATACAACCAATGACTTGTTTGTTTTTAACCCTTTTACTCGTGAGAATTTCCCAAAAATAAAGTAACATTCTGTTCAAAAAAAGAGAATTCTCCTCGATTTATTTTACATTCCATTTTTCCATAAAACAATTCTATAAAACATTTTCATCGAAATATGTACCTATCTGATATTTGTTATACGTAGAAATTGTGTATCTGTTAATTTTATCATTCAACTTGGTAAATTTCAACAAACACATACTGTTGTTTCTTAACAAGTTATACGCACACCACGAATTACGACGCTGCTTTTTCAAAACGCAGAAACCAGGGATGAAAAAATAATCGCAATTGTACTTTTATCGACACAGTTGATTTAAAGATATATACAAGTACGATTTGCCCAAATTCAGAACTTTGATGAATATATTCTACTTCTGAAAATACGTTCCGACATTCCTTCCGAATTTAGTACATTCACATTTCACGAACAAACTAAATTCTAAACAGGCTAATACAGCCTTAAAAACAAAGTTTTCTCTACTACTTTTTTGGCTTGCAATAGGAAAAAAAGAACACAGACAAAAATGGCCAAAGCAACAATTTTTTTTTTACATTTTTGTCTGATAAAATATGGCTTTTACTCTTAATTGTAGCTAGGCACTTGAAAACTAATTTAAGATAGGTATCTAATTGTAAGAAAATTTGCCAAAGGTACAAATTTAATGCAAAATAAATATTAGCTTTTTATTGAGTCCAATTGACATAATGGCCTTAACGCAATATTAATCTAATCTGTTTCTGTAGATATAATGAAGTAAAATTAAGTAATTTTTCACTCTGCGATTCAATCATTTTGAGAACCAAGCTAATGAAAAAAGCTACACTTTTGCACATGCTGAACAAAATGGTATAGTCTTTAGTTTAGCCCTTTACTTCAAAATTTGTAAGTACCAAACTCGTTTCGACCTATGCGTTGGTGAGAGATGATAATAATAAAACTTATATCGTTTTCCACGCGGCAAAAAGAAGCGTCCGGCAGAGTCCGGAATCAAAAAGATAGATTCTGAGATTTCATCTAATTGTGCTCTACAATATGGTATATATAGTCCTGCATTTATCACTTTATTTCAAAATTTGTTAGTACCAGACTTGTTTTGAACTATGCGTTTTGTGAGAGTTGATAATAACTAAACTCATAATGCAATTGGTACATACACATTTTAAAATAAAGATACAAACAGAAAATTATATATACCATCTTGTAAAGCACAGTTAGGAGAATTTGAAGAAACCAAGGAAGTATTGGTAACCAATCTCGACTTCCAGGAGCAGCCTTGAATAAATCGTCTTTTTCATTGCTGTGCTGCCTTTGCTAGGCCTTTGCGATCACAAATTATTCACGCACAATTGAACCCATTTCGGTACAGCACCTAAAAAATCAGTTTTGTCATCCCTGGTAGAAAATATGTGTGTGGCTGTTGATACAGATCATTCACGAACAATGGAAAACATTTGGGTACAATACCAAAAACTCGTTTTACATTCCTGGTAGGTAGAAATATGTGTGTGGCTGCAGATACAGTCAACTCGGTTAATATCTACAAACACAAGGCTTCTCGTTCATCTGTAAAACAGTGTGTCTCGGTTGATTTTAACACATACATCGTGTTATACGCATACGCATACTATCGCGAATTATGAACGACGCACGCTGCTCGCGACTAGTAATTGAGTCATTAAGTGTTGAACCTTTGTAGTGGCTGGTGGTGTGAAATCTGTGATAAGTGAAAATAAAAAAAACAAAAAAGACAAGGAAAAATAAAAAATTCATATTTATTGGTGAGTACATAATATTATTATCTTGTTTTCCTCTTGTTTAAAACAAATTATTGTCAATTTTGGTGGTTTTTATGTGAAAAAAGAAATAGAACTAAAGCAACGAATTTCAACGTAGTACTCGGTTAATAATTGCCGAGTTGAGAAACACTCGGTTAATATCAACCCTTTCAGTCTGGTATCGTGTTTTGACATGTTTTTTTCTTCTGGGATTCAGGTTCTTTATTAGCGAGTGCATTAACTATGTTGTTTTTCTCGAGTTTTAAACAATTTATTGTCAATTTTGGTGATATTCAAGTGAAAAAAAAATAGAACCAAAGCAAAGAATTTCAACCTAGTACTCGGTTAATAATTGCCGAGTTGAGAAACACTCGGTTAATATCAACCCTTTCAGTCTGGTATCGTGTTTTGACATGTTTTTTTCTTCTGGGATTCAGGTTCTTTATTAGCGAGTGCATTAACTATGTTGTTTTTCTCGAGTTTTAAACAATTTATTGTCAATTTTGGTGATATTCAAGTGAAAAAAAAATAGAACCAAAGCAAAGAATTTCAACCTAGTACTCGGTTAATAATTGCCGAGTTGAGAAACACTCGGTTAATATCAACCCTTTCAGTCTGGTATCGTGTTTTGACATGTTTTTTTCTTCTGGGATTCAGGTTCTTTATTAGCGAGTGCATTAACTATGTTGTTTTTCTCGAGTTTTAAACAATTTATTGTCAATTTTGGTGATATTCAAGTGAAAAAAAAATAGAACCAAAGCAAAGAATTTCAACCTAGTACTCGGTTAATAATTGCCGAGTTGAGAAACACTCGGTTAATATCAACCCTTTCAGTCTGGTATCGTGTTTTGACATGTTTTTTTCTTCTGGGATTCAGGTTCTTCATTAGCGAGTGCATTAGTTTTGTTTTTCTTGGGCTTTTTTTTTTCTTTTATGGCGATGTTCGCAACTTTTCTGGGACGAACTATTTAAAATGATTTCTGTCTATGTTTTCATCATTTCGAATCGTTTGTCACCAATAAATGGCGAACATCGTCTTAAAACCAGGCATAGCCTTAGTTCTCAATGTTTCTGTCAGTAGTAATTTAGTAATTAAATGATCGTATTTTGATATGCACATGCTCATATTAACACGTGCTTCACAGTTATCTAAAATGGATGAAGAAGTGTCAACCTTACTAAAGGAGTGGGGCCTGGAAGCCTACGTAGACATTTTTAAAGGTTCGTTTATATACCAAAACGTAAATTTATACAATATTATTCGCATATAAGAAAGTTGTAATTTGCTTAAAGTATTTTTGCTACACATGTGTTTTGCATTTTTGATTTCGATTCCTTACGGCACGAAAATTCTTTTGCGCTTGAAAAGCTTTTTAGAAGCTTGTGTTTTTCACAGACGATTCTTTCTTATACGCGACTTTCTTATGCAAGGTGGTGCAAAATTAATCCTCCAATTTTGTTTTTGAATTACTTTTTTGCTAAATTAATTTGATTGACGTACGAAGCTATTTGCAAAAATTATAAAATCTTCCGAAAGGGTGATTAAATTTGCGCCATTTTGTATATCTGATAAAAACCTATACTTTGCAAGTGATTAACTACGTGACATTGGTTAATTTTCATTTATAACAGAAAATGCTATAACTTCAATGTCTTTGGCGCTGCTTGGTGCCAGAGAGATAAAGGAAATGATCCCAGTTATAGGGCATCGGGTTCTGTTTACACGGAATTTCGAAGAATGGCGGAAAGCTATGCACCCTAATGCGTCCACGACTTTGGTTGGTTCATATTATTTAACCATTTGAAATGGTAGAAATAAAGTCTTTTTATTTTTCAGACTTTTGAAACTTCAGAATTATCTCTTGCTACAAACACACAAGAACAAAACGACTGCCTTAATTTCTCTTTTAGTGAGATTCTGCCAAATTTCGCTGTTAGCGACAGAGGGGATGCACTAGATTCCCCTTCAAGCGTTGTTGCTGATGATCAATTCAGCGAAAGTTTAGATGTAAGTACAGGGTTTAAATCGGAAAGGTGATTAGTGTTGATTGATGGTCTCTGCTTTCAATTTGCGTTTCTTTATGCATTCAGAGATCAATCAGAATAAATTGACTTATCTATCAGTTTGAGTAAAAAACACTGCATTTATAATCAACTAAGAGAAGGTGATTATAATAGGTGATTGCCACTAATAGCTTTAGCCGATAGTACAAAGGGTTTTTTTTTCACTTATTTTATTAATTATTAATATATTTCACTAATTTTTTATATTTATATGCACATTAAAATATTTTGTTACTAGGAACTTAACAAGCTGCTCGAAAGCTCACTGGAAGGAACCGGTCTACTGTCGCTGGATAAAACTCGACCGCTGGATAACGTTGCTCGACTGCGATTGGTGCGTATTGTCTGCACCAACATTTTAAAGAAAAACCCGGAAAAAAATATCACAGCTCAAATTTATGGGCACTGGACAAATCAGATTGTTCATTTGTTCCCTACCGAGAATAGATCGGTATATTTTCACAACAAGCTGATAAATTCGAGTCGTGGGGTTGTAAACAGATTGGCTGGAAAATTGCCAGATCACATCCACAATCTAAAACGAAAATACCGGGAAAGTGGTGTTATCACTAAAAGGAAGCGTTCGTTTTCCGCTTCTGCGACGTCGTCACCTTCCTCCAGTCGAGTATCCTCTCCCGCATCAGTATCACATCCTATAAAGCGCCTAGCAACAGCTGCCAATTTCGAAGACTTCGAAGGACAATTCCAAGAAGATCTCCAATGGCTAAAAAATTCTAGCCATCCATGGGAAACAACCGAGGACAAATGGGAGAAAACGACCCATGCCCGACTTCACCATTTAAAGGATATGAGCATATCCGAGTATTTTGAGGAATATCCGGCCTTAAAAAAACCATTGGGATTTAAACTGGTAATATTTCATAGAAGTATAATTATATCAGAAATACATTATACATATATTTAGTCTTTAACGTGAACTACAGTTTCACAAGTAAAAGCTCTTATATTTATTAGTTCAGATTTTACTCATAGTTGTCACATAAATGCTTGCGTTATCTATGAGTTTCGATCTTTTCTTTTTATTTGGATATAGTTCAGGCTTTTCTTTACATATAATATTATGTAATTCTTCTTTTCTCTACAGCTGGTAAGGGATTTCGATAAAATATACAGCGACAACTGCAACGGACTGGTTGAAAATTTTCCAAAATTAAAAAAGGACATTTTCCAACTTGCTAGAAGCAAGGGAAAAGGAGTAAGAGGAAAGGATAAATACTTCGCTCACCTGCTGACTCGGGAAAATCGTAAGAAAACGTCATTTGTTAATAAATACATAACCTGCTAATCGAAATAAATCGAAGAATTTCCGATTCGATCGAATTTCAGAAAAAGCGTGGATATTTTAGCTTTACTAGATTGTTCCGAAAAATTTGTTTTTGTTTTGACCATTATGTTTTCTTTAGAAGAAAAAAACAAATCTGCATCATATTTTCTCTATATTTTTTAGCGCATTCTCTATATAGGTATAATTCTTCGAATCAGATTTGCACACATTTTGTGTAGAAAAATTAATTGGACGCATATGACTTATAATTGTTTTATTATTTTATATTTTCTCAGTTTCTGAAGAGATCAGCAACCTCGCGGCATTCCTGCTAATCCCTTCATTGTTGACCACATCAAACGTTAAGGTCAAAGGATCGAAGCAGAAAATTTGGCGACCCTCTAAGGCGGAAGCAAGGGATGGATTCATAACGAGAGTTGCAACGGATGCAGAGATAGATGCAGCAATTACCAGCAGGCGAGAAAAACTACAAGGTATTGGCCTTACATTACAGCCCTTCATTATAGTAGTAGGTAACTCAATCGATGCTATTGGGTCCTATTTTGTAGTTGTAGATGAAACTAAATATTTACTACCTACCATTTTAGAGGCAGTAGATGTTTGTTTCAAACTAATTTTTATTATTAATGCTGAATATCCGCCAGAGAGTAGATGTTCTTGGCTGTTTATTCAAAAAGCATTTTTTAAAATTAAGACAGAGTTCGATAAGGAATCTACCGCGGCCAATACCTTGTTGGGAGAGTTAGGTGTCAAGGAAAGTTAGAGTTTTCCCCTTCCAATTCATTTTCTTACAATGGTTGTTTGTTTCTTATGCAGATCCTACTTAAAGGATCTCAAAGTTCTAAGGCACCACTTTGATTTCAATCACAGTGACCATAACTTCACAACTTATAAATGTCGCGAAGGAGATTGTAAGCGATCGTTTCCAATTTTCAATTCCTTTAGAAGACACTTTAAAAAAAAACACGATTTTCAATGTTCAAATAATCCAACAAATTCTGAGAAGAATGCGGATATACTTAATGAAAGTGTTGTTGCAGAAAAACAATTAGAACAAACCAATAAAACTGAAAATACAGAAACCCTGTCACTTGATAAATCACTATCACTTTTTATAGCATCCCTTTATGCAAATGTGATCTTGCCTAGAAACGTAGTGCAAAAAGTGATTGATGGCTTAGCAGAATATTTCGGTTCATTAAGTTCAAATTTGCAGAACTGTGTAGACAATATATGTATTGAGCATTCTCTATCTAATGATGTTTCAAATCAATTAATGCAAGCACTTGTTCCTTCAATCACCTCCCCCTTAGAATGTTTCCGAACAGAACAAAAAAGAATTTCTTATTTCACAAAACAAAAATCATACATTGAGCCTAAGGGAATAATAATCGGCCAAAGGTTCGATTATGTCAAAAAAGGTGGAATAACACGTATGGAACCTATTCCGTGCCAAGAACATTTTATATCTTTAAGAGATATATTGCAAAGATTTTTCTCCCTCGAGAACGTACTTTCGGAAACTTTTGAATATATGGACAGTCTTCGAAATAAAGATGGAATGGAAAATTTTATTCAAGGTTCACATTGGAAAGAAAGACTTAAGCACCATTCAAATCGCATTGTGTTACCTCTATTTATGTACTTCGATGATTATGAAATCGGAAACGTTCTAGGAAGTCATGCTGGTGTTCACAAACTAGGAGCTGTGTACGTCTCAGTTCCATGTCTTCCACCTTGGCGCTCCTCAGTTCTGTCCAACATATTCCTTATTTTATTATTTCATTCATCCGACAGAGTATCTTTTGGTAATAATGTTATATTTCAACCAATTATTGATGAGTTTAATTTTTTAAGCGAAGTGGGCATAGAAATAGATATTCCATCTTTCAAGGGATCTTTATTTTTTGAACTAGCTCTGATTCTTGGTGACAATTTAGGAATACACTCTCTGATTGGGTTCGTAGAGAGCTTTTCAGCAAATTTTTCTTGTAGAGTGTGCAAAGTTACAAAAGATGTATTGAAAAAGCAACTTTACGAAGATACAACACTTCTTCGAACAATGGCAAGCTATGAAGCAGATCTGGCTTTAAATAATTTATCTTTAACCGGCATTAAGGAAAAGTGCGTTTTTCTGGGCATAAACAACTTCGACTTGTTTCAACAGGTGGGCGTCGATATTATGCATGATATGCTAGAGGGTGTTGCCAAATACATTTTGAGTTTTATACTTTCAGAGTATACCGAAAAAAACAAATTTTTTTCTTTAACAATTTTCAATGATAAGCTATTAGCTTTCTCATATGGCCCTGATACTAAAAACAAACCTTGCCCTATCGAAAGAGAACATCTTAGGCGGGGAAATGTGCGTTTATCTTCAGGAGAAACGCTTACTCTTTTGCGGTTTTTGGGTTTACTTATAGGTGACTTTGTGCCGAGGGGTAATATTATTTGGGAAATGTATATAAAATTAAGACAAATTGTTGACATACTTCTTAGTATAAATGTTTCTGTTGGAACAGAAGATTTCTTGCAAGTATTAATAGCTGAACTTAATGAACAATATACTACACTTACCGAGGACTGTCTTAAGCCAAAGTTCCACAATCTCATTCACTACCATACCGCTTTTAAAAAATACGGCCCATTAACATCTTTGTGGTCAATGAGGTTCGAAGCTAAGCATAGGCAATCCAAAATGTCGGCTAGATCATCATGTAACCGAATGAATATCACTTTAACCTTAGCAATGAAACATCAACTTCAACTTAATGAAATGTTTTTAAGGGGAAAACTTTCTAATCTACTTGACGTTGGACCCAAAAAATATGGCATGTTATTTGAACTTGATAATATACGATCACAGCTATCACTGGACCCTAATAAAACGTTGACTATGGTCAGTTGGGCGACCATGTCTTCTGTACATTATAAAAAGGGATCCGTCTTAGTAAAAAGTCTTAGTTCAGATTGTTATTTGTACGACTTTTTTGTATTGGAAAAAATATATTTGTATGACTCAAGTCAATTGATTTTTGTTGGTATAGTACTTAAAACTAAATGTTTCGATGAACACTACTATGCATATGAGGTAGAAGTTCCATTAATACCTCAACAAATTGTTATTCCACTTGAATTTTTTCTATCGCCAATTCCTAACACTTTAAATATTTTATCTAACTCCAAGCAGTACGTTATTTTAAGAAGTCCACTATAAATAAAAAATAGATTAAATTATAAATGTAAATGATTTCGCTTTAACACTGCAGATTTCATAAATATGCTAATTAAAATAATATTATGTAAATTAATTTATAAAAATACACAATTTTGCACATTTCTTTTTAAATGATGAAATTTATGACCCATATATTTTAAGTAAAATTAAGTTTTGCATTAAAATTAATAAAAACATGTAATAAACAGAAAACATATATTTTGTATTCAAAAATACATTACAAACGATATTATAATAAAAAATCTATGTACTTAATATGAAAAAGATTTTTTTTTTATTTTACGATAAAATTATCCCTTTTAGATGGTTCAATTTTCAGGTGCACTCAAGTTCAACCAAGTAAACTGGTAAATTGGTACCACATGGACTGGCTAATAAGAAGTAAGTAGTTTGGTTAAATTCAACCAAGTAGATGTGCTAATTCCAACCGAGTAAGTTACGTAAATTTAACTTTTAGTTGGTTAAATGCTACCAAGAAAGTTGGCTAATTTTAACCAATTGGAATTGTTAAATGCAACCAAGTAGGTTGGTTGGTATCAACAGAGTAACATGGTTAAATCCAACCAAGTAGGTTGGTTGGTAACAACAGAGTAACATGGTTAAATCCAACCAAGTAGGTTGGTTAGTAACAACAGAGTAGCATGGTTAAATCCAACCAAGTAGGTTGGTTAGTAACAACAGAGTAACATGGTTAAATCCAACCAAGTCGGTTGGTTAGTAACAACAGAGTAACATGGTTAAATCCAACCAAGTAGGTTGGTTAGTAACAACAGAGTAACATGGTTAAATCCAACCAAGTCGGTTGGTTAGTAACAACAGAGTAGCATGGTTAAATCCAACCAAGTCGGTTGGTTAGTAACAACAGAGTAACATGGTTAAATCCAACCAAGTCGGTTGGTTAGTAACAACAGAGTAACATGGTTAAATCCAACCAAGTAGGTTGGTTACTAACAACAGAGTAACATGGTTAAATTCAACCAAGTCGGTTGGTTAGTAACAACAGAGTAACATGGTTAAATCCAACCAAGTCGGTTGGTTAGTAACAACAGAGTAACATGGTTAAATCCAACCAAGTCGGTTGGTTAGTAACAACAGAGTAACATGGTTAAATCCAACCAAGTCGGTTGGTTAGTAACAACAGAGTAACATGGTTAAATTCAACCATGTGTATTGGCTAATAACAACAGAGTAACTTGGTTGAATTCAGCCAAGTGGGTTGGCTAATAACAACAGATTGAATATGTTGAATTCTACCAAGTGAGTCGGCTAATAGCAACAGACTAAGTAGGTCAAATTCTAACAAGTTAGTTGGTTAAATACAACCAAGTAGGTTGGCTAATTTCAATCAAGTGAGTTGGATAATAACAACACAGTTACGTGGTTAAATTCAACCAAGTGGGTTCGCTTATAACAACAGAGTAACTTGGTTAAATTCAACCATGTGTATTAGCTAATAACAACAGAGTAACATGGTTTAATTCAACCATTGGGTTGGCTAATAACAACAGAGTAATTTGGTTAAATTATACCAAGTTAGTTTGTTATTTACGACCGAGCAAATTTGGAGGGGAAATTGATAAATCGGTTATTTTTAACAGAGTTTCGTTAAACAAGTTGACTCGGTTTATTTTAATCAACTAACTCTGTAGGAGCTATATTAACAGTATCACTTGGTAGTTTTTAACCGAAAGTCGGTTGTTTTTAAATAAGCGATTTTTCTGCGTGTACACTTGACCATGTGAGAAAAATGGGAATTCCAGAATTGAATGAATATTTCTCAGTTTATTCCTTTATTTATATGTTGATTACATTAGTAAGACGCAATGGCAAATCATTTTGAACAAGCGGAATCCGGGAAATGTTTGCCTTTGAATTTCCCCTCAAAATCGTCGCTTTCATAACATTTGATTTGAGACGCTTCACAATCAAATCAAACGCGATCCATTACAAAGTTTCGGTTGATTGAGGTTGCGCCGACTTTAAATTTCGAATTGTGTAGCGGTAAGACCGAAACACCCAAAGAATTCAAAAATTAAAAACTTTAAATAATTTTTGTCGTATCTGAAGTGACACGTTTTTCTATGCAGTCTAATTTTTTTAAAGTGTACTTCCACGCACAAACTTCTACCCCCAATCTCAACCCCTTAAAGTTTAAACAAAGAAAAGTAGCATTATGTCCTTCCTGCCAATACCAATCCACCGTAAAAATGTAACGATCCGTTCCCGAATTATGAGTGCACACTGCAAATATGGCCTTCAGTCTCTTTAATATAAATACCCACCTGGGACAAGTTAGTGATGTGAAGAATAAAACCCGTGCACGTCGGTCAAGAACAACTGAGAATATTGCTGCTGTAGCCCAAAGTGTTGAAGAAAACCCAGCTTTGTCCATTCCTCGTCGTTCTTTGGAATTGGGCATTCCACAAACGTCATTACACCGTATTTTATGGTCGGAGTTGGATGGTATTGATCTGGACAACGTTTACTTCCAACAAGACGGCGCTACGTGCCACACAAGCAACGAAAGCATTGATCTTTTACGGGAAAAGTTTCCGGACCGTGTTATCTCTCGAAGAGGTGATCACAATTGGCCACCGTGATCTTGTGATTTAAAACCTTGCGACTTCTTCCTTTAGGGCCACGTAAAAGATAAGGTCCACGCCAACAGCCCAGCGTCGATTCAAGACCTCAAAGATAAAATTCGTGAGGCTGTCGAACATAGGGCAGCCACTTTGCGATTTGGCTATGGAAAATTTCATTAAAGGATATGGTCCTTTAGGCGTGCTCGTGGTGGCCATTTGGCTGATGTTGTGTTTGATTATTAACGGCACACCTTCCTCTTTATTATGAAAAAAACATCCGATCATTTATCTCAAAAAATAACACCTCTTATTGGCAAACCCTTTATTATTATTGTTGTTGTAATAATACAATACAATTATAGAAGATAATTGAATTTATCTGAAAAACGAAATGCGTGCCTTCAACGCCACCTGTTGTGGCGTTGACTGTGACATTTATTTTTTTCTTAAACCATCCCTGATTCAATTCGAACAAAACAATCGGTCGAGCCGTTCTCGAGTTTTTACACGACTAACGCACAGCAATTGATTTTTACATATATAGGTATAGATAGGTATATAATTATATTAAAACGTACACTTTTTAAGTACCTATTTATTATGAAATGAGGGGAACGAAACTTCATTCGAAATGAACTGTGCCATAGATGTACACAAATAAATACAAATACAAAATCGTAAGACTTAAAATAAAGTTAAGAATTCCCCATACAAAATGCTTATCAGTTAATACAACCCATTTTGTTGACATTCAATTTTTCTCCCCCATATTGCCATAGTAATCTGTATATATATCCATCATCTTAGAATAGAACCTATTTTCGAAGGAATCCTACCCCTGAATGTAAGCAACCGTTTAGGTACCTAATAAATTGAATTCATTGGAACAATGTCTGCGATTATTGACGGTTGGTTTTCAATGATGTTACTATGGAAACAAACATTTTTCGATGTCAATTTTTTGCTCTAAGTTTTCGTTTGAAAATGTTAATCATGAGTAAAACCAACTTTCAAAGGGGCAAATGTTTTCGATTACTAGATGTCGATTATTGTGGTAGGATTTTAGTATTACACATAAAATGTAGGGTCGATTTTCGACCATAAGCGAAATCTAGTATTATATAACAAAAAATAATAAGGCACATTGTTAACTTTAAGATATAGGTAAGAGTTAAAAATATGAATTTAAAAGGAATTTTGAAAACACCAACTACCCAAATGGTGGGTCTGGTACTACCACGTCAGTAGAATTGTGAAAATTAGGGCACGTCAGTCGCAGAGGGTTAAAAACGAGGCACCTGTGGGTGCCTTATAAAAAATATAATGAGGTACCGTTCAAAAGGGAAACACATTCAAATTTTTTTCAGTAATCTTAATGCTTGCCGAAATTCGAAAACAGCGTAGAATCTTTCTGGCTATCATCTGAAATAGACAGGTCCTAAGAATGGGGAAGAATAAGCGAAGTCAACTTGGTCATAAAACTGCCCAATTTTTTCCAGATTCCCAAGCTATCAAAGGGGCTAGCTTGGGAAAAAAACTGTAGGATGTCTGCAACAACTCTTAGAACATGCAAGGTAATTGGCTGCGACGGTCATAAAGCACTTACAAAAAGTTTATATGACACCTCGGTAGGTTCACTTAAGAAACGAATTTTATGTCTATGGCGTGTATGACCTTTTACGGACTATGCTTAGACAATCCGGTGAAGTAAACGGTTTCCAAATATACTTAATTAATGTATAAGAAACATCAGTAGCCCCAATTCTGAGTGCCGTCTGAAACAACGGTAAACAAATACATCGAATCAAATCGTAGTAGACAATGGGCAGTGGTATAGTAAAATATTAAGTAGATATCTTTAATTCTGTAGAGCCGTCATTGTGAAGACACATTTGCCCAAGCAAAAAAAACTCGGATTTCCGATTTTTGTACCAAACCTTTTAATACCAAAATGGCTTCAAAGTTTAAATGATGCAATTTCCAATTCATTTTAAGCGTTTGGAATTCACGATACATTTTTCGTCCTGTCAAGAAATGTTTTATCCTCGTTATTCGTGAGGATGTAACGGAAGTTGGTCCTGTCAAACAACTAACAGGAAGAACAAAGTCTTACGCGAATTTTATGCGGACCCATCGATTGCCAGGATCACAGGAAATCCTACAGAAATCAAAGGGTAGTTTGACAGGGTGCTCAGTTGACGTAGTGCGGTAGGCATGCTTGCTAAAAGCGCGAACCAGCTCGTCGAATTGGGTGGGTTCTTGCACATGCCACTGAGCTACCGTACATAATTTACATGCCTTAAAATTAGAAAAAAAAGAATGTTCAACCTGATTTATCACAAAAAAACCCTAAAATGAAACTGAATTTAACCCCCAAAATCGGGAAACGAAAAGATGGGAATCGCTCCCTTTAGTGTGGCCCTCCCACTATGTCCATTACTCGTTAAGAAATAAGGACTACCTAGGCCATCGCCCACTTATATACTTGCGACGGCCCCTTATATACGCATGAGCAATCTACAAGGATTCACTCATCTTACCGTCACGACTTATCCCACCATGCTCCCACTTCCCCACTAGCACAACCGAGCTTACTCAGTATTCATACTGAAGTTTATTCAGCCAAAAATAAAATAAAATATGACCCAACACGATATATACGTCATCAATAGTAAGACTATATTTACAGAAGAAATGATTTGCTTACATTCGTTATCTTAATTCATAAAATATCTACGTACTATTCGGAATCATAAAAAAAACACAATTCAATAAATGCCAATTCAAAAATTAAACTACGTGTGAAGAAATTAATCAAGTTATCGTAAACAGGAATTTAATAACCTTTGATCACTGGTTCCTTTAAAAACCTCTACTGTAGGAACAATTGAGCACAATCACTGTGCTAGTTAATATCAATTTATAATTGATTGTGAATTTAATTCGCTCAAACCCTTAATATACCGCACAAGTTCAAAAAAAAACTATCGGTATTACTCCCAATATTATTTTTTTTTTTTTTTCCGAAAATACCAAAATTATATTGCACCGAATCATTGCGTACTCCTAGACAACAAGAAATGTGCTAGCGACAGAAAAAAAAAAAATCTCCGTACTCTCATGAATGTAAAATTTTGTTTTTCATTACACTTCTCTCGCAATTACACAAAAAAAAATTATGTTTGAGTACTATTACCTAGGTATATGAGAACGAGTAAATATGGACCACGAATATCACTCAAAAGAGATATGAGAAGAAAAATGGTAAACAATGTGTGCCTAATAGAGTTCGTTCAAATGATAACACTACCAATAACAATTGCAAACAAAATGTGTGATTAGACTTACCATTATGGTCATGACGTATGAAGGTTTGGTTGTTTTTATAATACATATCTGCTTATTGTCGGTTGTATCCCAAGATGTTGTGCACAGCATATTGGTCAGTCTTCTTGCTAAACGCGTTTAAAAAAAATCAATAAATATGTTTGCAAATGAACGATCTTTACATAATATCATATTTTGAATACTTAACTTGGTCCTTTCAAAACAAACAAAAATGCGAGTGTACTACCTATATTCTAGACAAAAAGATTAGATATTGATGAAGAGGATGGTGGAGAGTGGAGATCGGTTGTGGATAGCTTTTTCTTGTTGTTGGTAGTGATCGTAAGTACCTGAACACTAGTGCTCGATCGCTTTGCTACACTTTACTGTGCTTGATGGAGTTTGCAATGGCTTGCACTCAGGTGGATTGAAGGGTGCGGAATTGATAAGCCATACTGGATGAATAAACTGGCTGATGATATTAATTTTGGTGGTTTGGTGATGGTCTTGTTGTTGTTGTAGGGGACCAGGCGGATGATAGCTTTTTTTTTTTTTTGTTTTTTTTTTTTTTGTTTGTGGCACCGGTAAGGGTATGGCTCTCCGAATCAGTGGCCGATGACGATGGCTTATATTCCCTTATCTCTTGGCAGCTTCCGAAGTGGATCGAAATCGCGAGACCACCAGGGGGAATATTAAGCGGGGACGAGGCTGCGCAATCGGTCGCGCGTTGACGTTAGCGGAGTAGGGCATCGACAGCTCACGTTAGTGAGCTGATAGCCGATAGTGGTCATGCAGATTGTCGGGACGATCTGGGTCGAGGTATCGTGGGAGGCTGCCAATTCCAGTGATTGTAGCGCTTTTTTTTTTTTTTGGTTGCTAAATATGTCGTCTGGCGTTAGGTTTCGCTGCCGCTGGTGGATTTGTTATACACGTGGTTGTTGACGAACAGGCCTTTAAACGGACATGCGACACAGTTTTGTGGTTCTACCCAGCCGTGTATAAATTTGTTGGTCGTTCTAAACAGAATATTTACTCAGTTTAGAGTTTCGCACGATATATGTATAAATTTTACCTGCGGGTCCTGAAGTTTAAGCGTGTAAATGCACCAAACACGGGTTTTTATAAACGTTTTATTACAATTTCTACAAATTAACACTGGCTTCACAAATTAGCAAATGAAATTTAATTGGCAGTAGCTCTAATGATGCTAAAATGCTTAATTTGATGTCTGCGCGAAAGACGGATGGCTCGACAGTACCACCATCGGCAAAAAGTTAAATCGGAAAAGAGCAGTGCAATTTCGTAAGCGGACGTTGGTGAGTGATTTCACACTTGTTTCCGTGTAAGAGGTTACAGCGGTTTCGCGTAGATCTTGCCAAGTTCGCTAGATAGATTAAGCGTGCCCGCGTGCGATAGATGTGCGAGCGTAATTCCGTATATGCAGATTATAGGCAGTCCGGCACAAGGATAAGTGCTTTCATTAACTTGATGTAAATCTATAGCGTATATCCACGTTTTTAAATGTTTAATACCCAAGATTCTCATCAAATCGCTGTAAATTTGTAAAACCATCTAATAAACTACGTATTGACAAAACAGATACACAAACAAGGAAAACCACCGCCAAGTACATACGAAACCAATCTATGTATTTGGAGAGCTCCTCCCCGCCTCACATCCAATAGCCCACAGAGCACATCAATAAATCATGTTATTCACTCCACTTTTCGCCAAATGACGCATCATTTTTCACATCGAGTAAGTAGCTTAACATAACAACACAAATGGTCAATACCCAACCCATCACATTGTTATTTTTAATGAGAACTAATAAATCCTTAAAAAGGCACAACAATAGCAAATGCGAGCAAACAAATCATCCGTCAATTCACTGAAATCGATGTGAATTATTTGCATCAAATGGTAATGTGCGTAATTCTCCAACAAACACAAAACAAATGACTCGACGAGGCAAAAACATAATTTACCGAAGGTTATGAATATTGGCGAGGCGAATTACACAAATCGATTGAAGTCGCTACTTCGAATCGCTTTGGTGAATTTGATTGGGATGGGAATTGTTTTTGCAAATTAGTGAGCTGTCAATTTTATGAGGCACTCAATGTGCTTGATACCAACATTTTGGGCATTCTTGGAGTAAGCTAAGTTTATTTTCTAAGGAGTTTCGGTTCGGCTCCTCTCACCAGACCGACTGAATGAGTCGCGAATATTTAGTCTTTTCCTCTGTGAAATCTTCCAGAATGAACAAAAATTATTACCAGTAGCAATGTCAAAAGCTTAGGAGCTGAAAATAATTGGCCATCAGTAGATGGTTTATTCCGCGGGCATTGTGACCACATTATTGGTAGACAACTCCCTGACAGAAGGTTGAATAATAATTTAATATTTCTTTGTCTTGTGACAAAATTGAAAATAAAACTCCTTGCAGAACAATGAATCGTGAATGTCCTGTCTGTGGGATTTCTTTTTACACCACTCATAAAATTGAGTAACAATCGCGTTCTGAGTGAACTGAGCTGTGCTACAACATTATCGTCAAATTGATGACAAGTTTTATCTACTTTTTTGGTCAGATATGAGAGAGCATAGGATCTCAGACAGAGTTGTATATTTTTATTGAGGATCGTAATGACATTGTCCCGTTAGTGATTTTTTTCAAGCGTTCGTCGGAGATACGTTTGATAATATTTAAAATTGTGACATCCTTGCAAAGACCCAAGCCAACGATTTGGGAGGTAGAAAACAACAAGTTTTGGCAGAAATTCCCCCAAGGCATGTTGGTATTTTGTGTGATGACGAACTTGAGAGCAAAACGTGCATAAAACTATAGTTTTATTACCTACCATGATCCGAGTGAGACATAACCTTGGAGAAGTTTCTGTTTTGTTGTTCTTCTTCATTTTTTAAACTGCAGCTGTTGGTCTGGTTATGCATTGCACTTTGTTAAAGTTTTAATGGTCTTTCGTAATGGACATGAAACTACGAAACTGAATGTAAATATTTATTTTATGAGCCAGAGGATAGAAACGGAAAACCATTTGACTTTTGAAACAAAATAAAATAAGGTAGAGTACGAGTAAATGGGAACATAAATGGAGAAACCGAATCCGACTAAATGTTACAATGGTGGAGTGGAAGACCCAGTTGTGAGGTGTGAACAAGTTGTTGTTGTTTCATAGAAGTTGAACTTTAAGTCCTCTGAAGCTATCTTTGGTTCGATTAAATGATTAATCTGTTGTTTGACAACAACTAGACCTCACAATGCATGTACCGGTAGATAGAAGTCTTTAGCAGGTAGCAGCCCGATCGAATTACAATACTGATGGTAACCGTCTTGGTTAGAATTTCATTATTTCGGTAGTAAACAAGCAATCCATTTTTGGTTCGTGGAGCGGTTTTGAAAAAAAAAAAAAAAAATCAGGTGCCACTGTGAGTATGTTGTTGCAAATTGTCAAATAGGAGAGTTTAGATTCAACCTGGGGAGTTCGGAAAGTTCTTAAATTCGGTTCGAGTAAGTGCAAAACAGGCGCAGAGATAGTGAATGAGATGTTCGTTTTGGTTGTGCCGCTAAAACAGAATCACTTTGTATTATGTGGGCCAGTGGTTTTTAGTGGTCGCTGTTATTTCGAAGATCATGTTGTGCTTAGGAGTAGGTTGTTTCTTTTAAGGCTTCTTCTGAATATGCCGCAGTTTCTCAGCCTACTTTATTTGACTTTAATCTTCTCTGTGAATTCGGACGAAGTTGTGCCGTTATTGGCTCTAGCGAAGTATGAGTCTTGCTTGACCATCTCGTTCGCTTCTTCGTTTCTATAGATGTTTCTGAGTCCTGGAATTAAGATTAAGGTACCTTTGAACGGTTTAACCGAGCCCAGCTCATTTCAGAATTATTTTATTTACTGAGCCGATACTATTGATTTCTGTTAAAGAGTTTGTTTATCTGCTTGTTTGTGTTTTGCTTTTACGACAAAATTCGCGGTCAATAAATAGTCCGCCTGGAACATACCAACATCATACAATACACCCGCACCTACTACATAGTCTATTTTCGAACCTTTTCGTGTTGGCTGTGTAAATTTTCTAATTCCAGTCCTTAGACGTCGGTCTTGATAATCTAATCGAACAGGACATTGCAACTAAAAATGTTTTGGAAAATCATCCGAAAATGTTAACAATAGAGCGCCGTAACTAGATCTATCACTTCTTCTCTATCCTTCCTGTTCACCCTTCCACTCGTGCTGTGCATTAGCATTATAAGGGTCAAAACCCCTTGAGCACTAGTGCACTATAAAAAAAAAAATAAGTCTATGCATATTGACTTTCGACTTCTAGACACCTGGAAAAATAACCAGAAATATCCAGTAGGAGTAAGCAAACAATAGACTGAACCTTTAATGTTGCAGATCAGAATTGTTTGTCTGAATCTACAGTTGAACTTTAATTATTAAGTTCTGCTTTCGGCTTGAAGACTTGTGTGGCTGCTATTGCGAAAAAGGGTGGGTTGATCACTCTTCGATTTAAGCCTGCAGGCACTTTCTACCTAATATAATTTTCCAGTACCTACTTTACCAATTATGCGAGAGTCAGCATAAATCTAAAACCAATTTGTTCTTCACCATTCAATGTTTTAAATGTATTTTTTTACAAATCATCTCTACAGATTTCTTAGAACGTATTCACAACAGCAATTGGAGTATAGCTTAAAAGGCTCCTGTGCCACCTTATTAAAACTGTACCCCCCTCTGTCAATCGGGAAAATACAGCATTTACCCCGACAATGTTAGCTCATTAGGATTTTTCAATTTTCAAGCCCCATTTACAGTTTAAGTGCGCGCTTGTTCCTCCACAAACAATTGTTCCCTTACAAAACGGATTGTATACCCCCATACAACCCCATACACATAATACACTTGATTAGCTCTTACTCGAACCTCAATAAATATCGGCTCACAATCGTTCAGTCTTAATTTCGATTCAATACCAATGTATGGCATTATACTCGTAAGAATCCTTCTCCCACACATTCACATGTATAATGCCGGAGTGAATTTACTGCCGACTCTCCTCATGTGCTTAATTGAATTACGTTTTCATATTTGCGTGGATGTTCGCTTCATTACTCTGCATATATATCTGTACGAGACCAAGTGCTTCCCTTTGCCAGTTTCGTATCTTTGAGAAAAACAAATTAAATCCCTTCCTATAACAGACAAAATATTTAATCGTCGAGTATCTGGTGCATGCGATTATTGCTTTACAAGGTTTAAGGAAATTAAACATTCACCTTCTGCAGGGGGCACAGTAAATTCCTTTGCTCACTGCTAAAAGCCGAGTAAAAATTGCGAAGCTTATTCATTAAATTATTCGAATGTTCGAACACCATGTGAAGTGTGTCGAATATACATACCTTGGGCGCGCTGAATTCTCAAGTGGGAATCGTTCTTCGTGCAGCATTAACATTAATTTTAAAACAGACAAAGTGGGTCGGTAAAATTCGGATAAAGTAAATAAAGGGAATTCAATTATGTAAGTTTACTTTGAGATAGTTGTAATGCGACCGAACTCAGATAGATGATTTGCGTGTGAGTCTAGGAAGATAGTTTATTCAAAACTGTGTCTGCTGAACCAGAGGTAATAATGTTGACGAATTTGCCTGGTTGTAATATCAAAGACTGATGAGTTTTCAGGAGTGAGGAATTGGAATTTACTATAGGAGTCTAGTCCAAAATAGATCTAACGATTCTGATGAAGAATTTTCGATAATTACGTTTCACGATTGAGTTTTGACACCGTCGTAACTGGTAAGGCGTGAAATTATTTTGATTGCCGAATAATGTCTGCAATTAAATCCTGATCTTATTAAAAGAAGTATCGAGTAGTGAAAGTTTGATGTATCATTCAGATAGATAGGTATACATACATTTAAAATGTTGGCCAAAATTGAGCCACGAAAATTCTCTAGCTTTAGGAAATAATTAAGAAAAGTCAAAGTCGAGGACCGGTTTTTTAACGTTTTTTTAAGCTGCTTGTCGACTTTACAGCCTTTAGAGTACCGATTGGGGGACTTTGGGTCCACGTTTTTGTCTATATTCCGTTTAATAATAATTGTTTTTAATTCTTTTTTTAAGTAGTCGAGTTTTTTGGCATTCTTAAAGAAATTCAACGATTTTTTGTTGACATTTTTGGCAATTTTTTAATAACAAAAGATTATTTACAAAGTAAGAGGGACCCAATTAACCTCCACTTCGTAATTTAAGAATTATTTTTTTTTTTTATAAAATGGAAAATAGTCGATTTTTCTTTTAAGTTGAAGTCAATATTATTGAAATCTTGCATTTGAAGAAATATTTATGTTGCTAAAAAACGTTATAGACAACTTCCGTAACAAAACAAGAAAAATTCGTGCTATTTATGAATTTAATGAAAATTAACTTTGCAAATTACATTTCTTAAGTGTTTCGGCTGTAAGCAACATTAAAATAAACTTGAATAAATGAATGACTTTAATTGGGGGGACCACTTTTATACGAATTTTGGGATGCGTTTTCGGATGAATATTTATATTCATGATTTTTAACGATTAGATGAGATTAAAGGCGTTTCGAGCCGAATTTTAAGCATCGCTTTTAGCCGAGTTTTTTTTTACCCGATTTTGCACTCGCTTTTCGACGCGTTTCGAGATGAATGTTTGGATTAGTTTTCGAGCAAGTTTTTTTTAACGCGTTTTAAAAGTTATTTGACTAGTTTTCGAACAGTTTTATTAATGTTATTTGACGCGTTTTAGGCAATTTTCTAGGACGCATTTTTCGACATGATTCTGGGGATTCCGAAGTAGAAATTTGTGACCACAATCCAAATTTCAATTATAGTCAATAAGATGGTAACTATTTTCTATTTTTGATACCATAACGCGTCTCAAAACTCTGAGGTTGCTATTTAATGTTACCACTTAACGCGAATCGACTGCGCACAGTATAAATTGTGACCACCGAAAGTTACCATAGTATTTTGGCGCTTTTTTGCAACAATCTTCACACATACTACAAACTAATGTCTGCTGTAGGTGTACACAGATGAAGTAGGTACAGCATTTATACTCACACACGCAACATTCTCTTTTAATGTAGGCGTGAAGCGTGCACGAAGAATTATAATGACATTGAGCCCCAAGCATAAAAGGGCATATAGGGTGGCATCGAAAAAAAAAACATCGTGAATAGTTTCTTGATGAATAATAAATTTATGCAAAAGGAATCGAAAGAAATAATTTATTTTAGAATACATAGGTATGTCTTTTAATGAGTTTGTCTACTAAAGAATTAATTTTTCATTTTAAACATTGTCATTAAAATTGTTTGCCGTTGTTCCAATATTTTAGAAGGAGAAACAGGAGAATGCTTTCTGATTTTGCTACATAAAACTGCAACAGATTAAATTGGAAACAATTAATGAAGTGCGTAGCAATTAAATTTTATTTTAAAAAATGTGCAAATATAGAAAAAAGCAATATTCCAACTTTGATTATTCACATAATTTTAATTTCTACCAATGTATTTTAATTAATAGCATGTTACATGAATATGTAATTGAAATAATGTTAGAAATATCATAAACCGTCTACAAAGATTTATTACACCAATTTTCTCTATCAAGATAATATCCCCATATGGACTATACAAACGTTATATTTATTAAGTTATATCTCCGTAACATACCTACATGTAAATATGGTCACTTTATTATGTAGCTATTGGCAAAACAAAATAGCATTACCAAAAGTTAGTAGCGAAAACATCTTAAAATTTGCAAATCCGTTTCTTATTATTTTAACCAGCCTTTTTTGGCATGTTTTGAATGAATCATTTAAATAGTTATTACGTCACAGTAAAAAAAAGCACACAAAAAAACCTTCCTCAATGTATGTAGGCAAATTGTGCATGCAGCCTGTGATTCTTCCTAAGGAAATCCATATGGCGGGCAAACGGCTGTTTTCTGATTCTAATTGGGATCCATTATCAGCTTATAAAATCGAAAAATCCGTTTCACCATCTGCATGCTACGAATTAGGTTAGAAGTGCTTTTAAACGAATTTTTGCTCGCATTCTCAGCGTGTATTTTCGACGCGTTTTGGACGAGCTTTTACGAGTAATTTTTGACGCCTTTGGGACGAGTCCTGAGTAGTTGTGACGACTTTTTCGCCGACCCTTTGGAAGCGGTTTTAAACGCATTTTTTTATATTCTTAGAACGCGTTTTTAAACCTATAATGCTATACTTTTGCATGTCGTGTCTCCCTGTTGGTGGATAAGCTATCCATTATGCGAACACTATGTTGGACAGAAGAAAAAGAAATCCGTTTATTTCTTACATTTATGTTTACTTCGCTACCACTACCATTGATACTTTGGTCTCATTTGTCATTTCTAGGTGGTTACGTATAGCGCTACTTAACAGATACCTGCATACTGTAATCAAACTTCCATTTTTCGTGGATTACTCAAAGCGAACGCAGTTATTTTTATAATCGTACCAACAATAAATAAATAACTTTCCTAAGCCCTTACCAACACTCTCAACTATATCCAACAATTTTCACTTGTAACGCATTTATATTGCACTTGTTTTATTTTTCGCAGTAACACCGCGTCATAGCATAAAGTTTTTATTGCAATTGTAAGAAAAAAAACTTCTCAAACACTTGAAAGGAATAACTCCTTGGCCATCCATCAGTACCTACATGCTTTGTCCAACTTTTCAAACAGGTACTTTGAAAAAAATATTTCCTACGATATTAAAAGCAAACAATGGTCGTTATTCAATGGGAATAAAATAGCAAACCCTCTGCGCTATTGAATGTCCTGAATGTCTTTTTCATGAGAAATGTATAGACCCAAAGGTAGGTAGAGGTGATGAAAGTAATTTTTCTCCTTAAGGAAATATAATAATGGAATCTGTGGAATGTGGTATAAGGGTTCTTTGCTTTGATACGGAATTGTTCATATATGAAAAAAGGTTATAACATAAAAAGAAACCAATATTATGGTGGTAATAATGAATGTCATTGATACGATTTTGGTCATATGAAGAAAGCCATAAACAACGAAGGTCTGGTTGGTGGGGATTTTATGTGCATGCGGCATTTAGACGAGGCAACGTTGGCAAAGTGCTTCTAAGAGGCTTACACGAGTTAAGGCGATAAAGATGTCCGAAAGCATATTCTGAGGGACATTGTTTTTAAGCTCTCGTGGAATTATTTCATTCATAAATGAGATGGTTTTGTGGGTCCGGTTGTTGAGGTGGTAGATTTTTGATGCGGTGGACCGTATTGAGAAAATATGTGCATTAATTAGAAAGGGCATGAAGACGTGTCCACACATATTAGCCGAAAGTCTGCAATGATTTTAATAAAGCTGCTAATTCCGTAATAAATATTCTGTCCTCGCCTACCTATAGTTTGGGTTAGGTCCTAGAAAAAAACATAAATTAAAATGCATTTTCATTTAGCTTGCGAATACTAAATGCATCAGAAAAAGTAATTTGAATGCAAATAATAAAAATAATGGCCGCAGTAGAAATATTTCTGAAATAGTTATGTTGTTCGCAGTCAGGCAACATTGTTTTCACCTGGAAGTGACGTGGTAAGGAAGTGCTCAGTTGAACTAAAGGAGAAGTGACACTTGTTGTAAAATGCAAATCAGTCATCTGAGATGTCTAGGAATGTAATTCCAAATAGTTTTCCATTTCATAGGAACAGCATAGGTACGGGCTATCGGAAAAAGTGAATGTAACCAGCTTAGTGGTCGAAAAGGTGAGAAAAGTGACAAAGCCCAATAGCGCTACACTATTAATCTATAGACTATCCTTAACAAAACTCCTTGATTGCTTGCAGCAATTGTCAGTGCTGCTCTAACAAGAATCATGGGAACTACAGGAGAAGCTTAAAAAACCCGGAAACTTCATTTTGCCAGGGTACCTAATAGCGTGAGCGCACTTTCCTAGTGGTTTGTGTGGTAGACCCAGGGCTATTGTAAGAGGGATTTCCGGATCGATCCCCGCAAAAGTACAAACTTTTTATTTTACTCCAATGATAAATTAAATTTATTTACAATTTGTTATAGAACAATTTACATAATTTAAATACAGAGACATGACAAATTTATGTCTTTCTACTGGAAAAGTTTACAAGTGACAAAAAGTAATAGAATGCAAGAAAATGAAAAAAGGTGATTTGTAGATAATGAAACATTTGTTTCTTATTTTTAGCTATGTATAAATGTTATTTTTTTGCTCAGTATTTTTTTTGTTTTTGCTATACATATTACTATTTTTTGCGTAGGCTTTTTTAGGTCGACCCCTTTTTATTCGCCTTTTTGAAATATTTCAGCTACAACGCTGAGCTATCAATCGATGACTGATTTCATCTTTCAAAGAGTAGGGTAAACTGTCTCACAGTGGCTGACGTCCCACAGTAAATCTTTTAAATTTACAGAATCTCTACTTATAAGAAAAAAAACGAAGTAAAGAGAAAATAAACCGCGTTTCGATCCTTTATTAATTTACCTGGGAGTTCAAGTAGAGCGCTCGTTATTGCCGGTTGTGCTCAAAAAAAAAAAAAAAGAAGAATTTTACTGGTATGTAATTAGAAATCGTGCTCTTTATTTTTTTTTTTCCACTTAAAAAAGTAATGTGCTTAGTGAGATTTGTGGTATACAGTTTAAAATGTTGATTATTAAAATTTGTGAAATGTTTTATATTACAAAAATATTTTTCTCCAAAAAGTCACTATATCCAACAGTGAACCAGCTCAAAGACGTACACAGTGAACCATGGTAGCACTTCCAGGATTCAGAATTCCGTATTTTCATTTAACATTCGTTACTATTATTTTTCGTTAGTTATAAGTTTTGTGATATTACTGAAGTCCTTGAAACTCATTTTTGTGAATGTTTTGCTTTTCTTATTGTTGTTTTTATTATATATGTTTATGTATTGATTACTTTTTTTAATGTTAATGTTAAATTCAAATTGATTTTTATAAATTACTTGTTTTTGTTCTTTATTTTTCTTATGAAATAATAAATAAACACTAAAGGTTCACTGTGAAGTATCCGGTGGTTCATTGTGTCCAACCCCTAGTACACAGGGAACCAAAATTTACTATTTTCTATGATCTTTCTTAGCCTGGATATGGTGAAATGCAAAGCTAATAATAAGTACTTTCAAACCGTTGAAAGATTAAACCAATAGTCTAAACACAAAATCGAAAATTGGTCCACTGTTGGAGAGTTTACCCTTGTAAAATTGAAAGTCTTCGATTCTAATTTGGAGAGTCAACTCAGTAGAGCAAAACGGCACAAGCGTGATTATCTTTCAAACAACCTGGAGTAAGTAAGTGAACGCAATTGGACAGTGACTCTAAAGGCTTTCTTAAGTGGTCTCCAAATATTGGCGTACATACCTACGTAATTTAGCCATTGTTTTGCTAGCAAAAGCTGACCAGTTACTATTGAACATTTCTCAGAAAGAAATAATTAGTAGGTACGGAACAGGAAAAATATTAAAAATAGTTCACGTTCACGTTTTTACCAACCCCTTAGAAATCCAAGTCTTACTGTCAATATTTTGAAGTGGTTATTATATATTATGAGCTGTATTAAAGCCGTCACAAACTGGTAACTAAGAAACTGTTCCTTTAATGAAACATAAACTTCTCCCCTCCGAATAGCCATCTTCATCTTAATTGACAATGTCTGAGATCCTTTATTAAAAACAGTGTGGTGCAAAATTTGTCATCCAATTTTGTTTTTGAACTGTTTTTTCAATCCTTTTTTACTTTCTTAAACGCGGGGTAGCGCAAAATTAACCATTGAATTTTGTTTTTGAATTACTTTTTTACTAAATACAGAAAAATAATTTTAAGTGATTTAAGTCTTTACTTGGACCTTTACACGCTCAAAAATAAGCTCAAACAGAGTGCGATTTTTTCTCGGTTAAAAAAAAAAGTCGAGCTTCCTTAAACAAGTTAACTCGTTTATTTTTAATCCAATTACTCTGTAGGAGCTATATTAACAGTATCCCTTGGTAGTTTTTAACCGAATGTTGAATGATTTTAAATAAGCGATTTTACTGCGTGAACATTTTTGCCTTCTAAGTGGAAAAGATTGTGTCCGTCAAGTGGCTGCCGAAAGTGTTGATATAGGTACACATTTTGCCCGTTTTATCGTATTTTTCATGACTTTCCGCAACATTTGCGGTGATAACAACTGTTCGCATTCCTGCCGAATATTCTCCTTAAGGCCTGCGATTGTCTGAGGCTTGTTGGCATAAGCCCCCGACTTCAAGTAGCCCCAAAGAAAGAAAAGATGGTTAAATATCTTGCTGGCCATGTAAAATCGTTAAAACAAGAGATTACGCGACCAGGAAACGGTTCCTTCAAAATATCCATTGTGTGGCCGTATTGCCGATGGCGTCCTAAAAAAAAACACTCCTCCCGCATGAAGGCCGCACCACACAGGCAGATTTTCTTTGCCCCAGAAGCTAAGATTTTGCTTATTGACTTAATAGAACATGTGCCTCGTCGATCATGATTATTTTCGACACAAAATCGTCTTCTTCGTTGTTGAGATTATTATTCCAAGCTCTTTGGGAGCATACCGCTCCATTGCTTGTCTATTTTATACTGCAGCTGTCTAGTTAACAATGTCAAATTTGATTGACGTACGACGCCATTTCCAAATATTACAACACCTTCCACTAGGGTGATTAATTTTGCGCCACCTTGTATATAGCAAAGAATTCAATCAAATATTTTATTAAGGGCTGCTCATTGCTTTATTGAAAACCAGATGTCAATGATTCTAGGGGAAATTTATTTGATTACAATCCTTTTGCTCAAGCCTATTACCGCATAAGTTATCAAAAATAATTTGTTCACACTTAGTTCCAGGGGTGGCTTTTGGTCAAGAAAAGTTAATCTTTACGACCAATTTCACCAGAGGGATCTTAGCGTTTGAATTTATGGCAATTTAAAGTAATGGACCTTAAGTCCATAAACCGCAACGAAAAGCTCACACACACCCTCACTGTGACAAAACGAAGCTTGACTCTGTTAACCAAGGCATAATGTCTGCCGATTAATTCTGTCCTTGTCAACTCACACTGATGCTACTGTTCCTGACGATGTTGAAAAGAGCAATTTTCCATGACGACACTGTTCTCAGAAAAATGTACGCTCCTTGAAGTAGGTACTATACCGTATTAAATATCAAACCCATGAAGACCTATAATCCTCCGCGGGGTACTCTGCAAAATTGCAGTCAATTTAATAAAATGTTTAAGAAAAGGTCTTAGGATCACAGCCCCAGAGACAGACACAGGAAAAGAGATTGAAAGGATTTTCTATTTAGCTCCTTTGTCTCAAGGCCAAGGCATTTAGAGTCACTCTGACGAGTTACGTTTCACCGTGCAAAGTGTGTATGTGTGAGTTGTAAAATTCCTAATAGCATAATTTATATCCCCATATGACAGTTTTATTTCAGCATAAAAAAAAAAAAAATTACGGCTGAGGAATGGTCGTAAAATTGTCAAGTTTAAAGTTCTTGGAAATGTCACATGTATGAGAGGAGAATAGAGACAATTTTGTTTGTCGGATATTTTCAAAATGAGATTTGTCACTCTAGGGTACTAAAAGTTTACAACATGCAAAGGAGAGGCTGAGCAAAAGCGGTAATGACTTCCTTATGTGACTTTGACAGCCGACATAATATTATACAAGATGACAAGATTTGAACATTGCGAAAATGAAGACTGGGTCATGCATGGTAATGGTAAGTTGACTTTATACTCGTGTAGGGGATGCTTCATGCTGTTAACTAATGAGATCAGGTAGAGGTGCATCTTGGCAGATGCATTGTATTCATCTCTGGGCTTGGTCCTGGTGAAGCAAATGGTACGCAAGACAGGATTTGAAATGGAACTGCGTTCGTAAGCAACTTTGAGCAACATGAAGAACTCAATTTTCGTCAAGACAGTACAAGTCGGCTTATAAATGTCTTTATTTCCCGAAATTTTAAGAATAAAATCTATATGCAATAGAGAGATACACTACAGTCACTTCAAATATTCATTCATATATAGATATATAAACCGAAATAGCTGAGTTGTTGGTCTTTAAATCCGCGTTTGTTTCACGTCTTGCCTAGGGTCAAGAACTTTGAGATAAGACCCCAGGAGCCAGCTGCTTTACATCCCTCGGCGATTTGTCATACAATAAATTCATTTGGCCTTCAAGACGTGCTTTCAAATAATTATTCGTAGATCCAGCCTTATGGAGCCACAGAACGTTCTAGGATTAACTTAGGGCCATTTTATTCACTATCGTTCAACTTGCAGATAACTCCGAGGTTAGCCAACTTCGGAGTTGATTCGAAAGAGAGAGTTGAGCGGCAAGTTGAAAATTACTTTTATTCACTACTTTAATTCTCAACTCTCAGTTGAAATTCAAAATTTGGCGTTTAAAACTTGCTGTTTCAGAAATATCCTTGGGATATTTGTGACAGATGACACCAAATTTATGTCAGTTCATCTTTGGATTTTAGTGAATAAAAGTAAATTCTGAAGTAAATTCCCCAAGTTGTGTTCAACTTCGAGTGAATAAAACGGGCCCTAGACATCTCTTCTGTCATCTGTTTTTGTCCTCAAACTCAAAGTAGTATGTGGATCAGTTCAAGAAATAATCTGCTGGTATACATACAAAAGATCCAAGGGAAATCTAATTTTACACCACGGCACCATCAGAGTGGACGCGAAGTGATCAAAGTGAATTATGTTGACTTTTTTCTCCGGGCTTCAACTCGTTACCAGCAAAGGTCATTCGTTTTTCCATTTACTTTTCCATTAAAAGAGTCGGTTATCCTTCACAGCCCTCGATCTTTCGCAGAGGAGAGATTTTGGACTTGATCTAAACGTCATCATATCCTGGATCTATCTACCCGATAGCGCATATCACAGGAATCCGCTCCGTCCAGAGAAGAGGTTGTTCGACATTGTGACACAGCAATAAAATGAAGGAATCTCGTTATAACAGAATGAACACTTATTCTTTCGTGTTTTTATTTTATGAGTTCGTATTTATTTACATTATAACTAAATGGGAAATATTTTTAGTAGGTACAATTATAAGCAGAAACAAAAATTAACACAAGAAAGGAAATAGGTACTCAAATATGAGCTAATATTTATGTTCCAAAACACAAAACAAAAATATTAAAATATTATTTTGTATGACAGTCTTGACATTTTTTTTGCGTAAGACTGTGAACTTTGCTAACTGGATTTTTTGCACTGTTCGCAAGCTTGTAGCTCTTGAGCTGGAACGCCCAAAATGTTAACGTAAATAATATCTCTGCAGTTGCGCACTAATGAGAAATTTTATTTCTTCATTTTCCATTTTGAACAAAAGCAATGAACGATTACGTTATTTATGCAAACACTTTTCCAGGACAATCCGGTACTCGAAATAAGAACAACCAAAAGAAATCTTGGTGGTAGGAATTGTTATTTGATTCACTATTCCACTTATGGACGATAGCAGGAACTTGCTTACTTTGTTACTCGAATAAAACCTGAAACTAATAAATAACTAACCAATAACATTAAAAAAATACTGGCGATACGATTAAATACAATAACTGATAGGCTGGTTAAAACGTCAAATAGTTTTTATTTATTGTCACCCGCTATTGTAGGTGACTTTCAACTAGAAATTGACAGTATACAAAAATTAAATATTGCGAAACTTACTGGGATCCAGACTTAAAAACGAACTATTTTGTATGTGCTCAAACATTTTTGAAATAGTTCAATTAATGAAAGAAAATTTCTACACCGGGGTGTTCGCTGTCAGGGCAAGGAGTTTTTATTTAGCGACAAAGTGAAGGTTAAACAAGTTGACTCGGTTATTTTTAATCCACTAACTCTGTATTAGCTATATTAACAGTATCACTTGGTAGTTTTTAAACGAAAGTTGGTTGATATTAAATAAGTGATTTTTCTGCGTGAATACAGGCGTTGTAAGAAAAAGTCCAAGAAAATTAAGGTACCATATCACCCACCTATGGGCGCCAAATCACCCTACAGTTTTTTAATTACCTTCCTTTTTAAATTTAGTATATTTCAAGCTGTGAATTATATATAGGTTCCTATTTTGGATTTTTAAACTAAACAAAGAGTTAATATTTTTATGTTTTAAACTAAAATGTGCTCTATTTTTTGAGTTGTAACGAAAACAAAATATGAATGGGGTGATGAGAAGCTAGGTCCATATTATTTGACTTGACACACGCTCTAGGCTCAGGGTTATCGCTCATGTTCCGCTGTAAACTTGCCTTGCGTAAAACTAGCATAAACGGAATTTCTCCAATCAAAAATAAAACTTGTATTACCGTGTTACAAAAACTTTACCCCTATCAACCTCCTCCAGTTGAATATTGACATTGATGTCGAACTTAAAATGAATTGCTCCAACTTCTTAGATTCAGTTAAGGTCTCTCCGTATGTGAGTATTCCTCTAACAAAGAGAAAAACTTTGATCTAAACGCTTATGACAGAAAAAGAAATAAAAACTTTTCTTAATTTGCTTTTTTTTCTGTACGGGTACAGATCCTCCCTCGAGAAGGATTTTCATCTCGAAATGTCGAGGTGGTTTCATGCCGTAAGAACTCTCTAATATCTGGTTGTGATTGTAAAAGAATTTGACTATTCCGTACCATCACCTTGGATAAGCCAGCCCAAGATGGAATAAACTTAAATTATGTTGTCGGTGTGTGTGTTTTTTTTTTCTTTTAATTTCCGTCAAATCCAATACTACAGCAATACGTCGACTCGGCAAAATAGAATCCCCTTTGGCATATCTCCTTGCGCATCTCGAGTTCGCACGGTGGAAAAGTTTAAATTGTCTAAGAACTCTGAATACGAGTATATCCGCTCCACCTCAGGCAAACTAAATCCTAAGCCACGTGTGCGTTTGAGTGTACAAGTGCTATAATATGTGTGATAGGAGTACCTATTCTGCTGCTAGGCAGGATTTAAGTAAATCTCTTCCCGCCATGGAACTCAAATGAAGTGGAAAATCTTGATGTGATTCTTGGCATGAAAATCGATTTGGAAAAGTTCCTTTCCTTTATTTTCTCTCGACTTGTGTACCTATGTACAGTACATTGTGAATGCCCCTTGAAAAAAAAAAAAATGCCAACAGCTATAGCTGGGAACCTGCTCATATTTCCTGTTCTCAGAGGATATTCGGTTGTTGGGTTCAATTTGTACTTTTTTTTTCCTTTCCTATTTTCCGTCTACGGAGAGGAAGGAATACGATTGTCCTCTCTCTCGCTATCGATGTGTGAGATGTGGAAGTAAATTTACGCTTGATAGATAATTTAGTAGAATGGTAGAGTATCCATGACTTTTGTTGAGTGCCCTGTGTTGTTGTCTGGGATGGAACTAGTCGCAAATGTACGAAGGAATTGTCCTTTTTGAATGTTTGGCTCGCACAGGAATAATTGAGCATTAATATCACGAGAACGAGAACTGGCTGGGTAATGGCTGGGTAAAGGCTCCGAGAGAAGGGTCATCATTGAGTTAAAAAGAAGAATAATGCTTCGGTGGGTTTTATCGGGATGTCCTTTTTTTTGCTAAATCAATCGACCACAACTGTTGACAAACGCGATAAGGTTAGGCCATCTTGGCATTTAGGATAGAAATGAAATAACTATGTGGAGAGGGTGATTGTATTGTTTTCCTTGCATGGAATGCTGTGTGTGCGGGTATCTGGTGTCCTTCTGTTATTTGATGTCAGGTTTGCTATCGATTGTGATGGAAGTCGCAACAGTTACTTTCATAACTAGACCAGCTCTATATGTAAGCACCTAAGAGCGCCCTTTGCAATTTCATATTTCAAAGATAGTCCTAACAAAAAAATCCTTAAATCGACGAAGGCTGTGTGTTAGATTAGGTGGCAAAGTCAAGACTCAATTTGACCAGAGTAATGAACCCAATGTGATAACATATGAAAGAAATGGGAATTGTCCAGAAATGATGGGTGGAGTATACTGCGGAGAGCCACGGATCATCAGTAGGAGTCTTATAAGGGGCAGGTTAATGATACAATTGAGACACCTTCAAGGAATTGCTGGTTTTTGGCCAGTAGAAGGGCGACTGAAGAGGTCTAATCTGCGTTTATAGCTCCTGATAGCCTTAGCCTGAAGTGCTTGAGTTACTAATAGTAGACGCATCAACATCAATTGGTTGCCTTTCAAACTACTTTCTTAGTATGAAGACGAACAAAGAAAAGTACTGAGCCAGAGCAGATGAAAGCGATCCACACTTGGATGAGTTTGTCAATAAACTTTAGAAATCGCATACATTAGAGCTTAAAGTATAGCTATACTTGAAGCCGCAGATACAATTTTTAGCTTGTGATTCGCCAATACTATGCAAGATACATACGTCACGTCGACCTAAAACATATATTTTGACAAAAGGATAAAAAATATGTGTTTACTGTTGGAGTCTACACTTTTCACGTAGAGCTAAACTTATAGCATTAGTTCTTCTGGACTTATTTTTCCACTGACGAAGAACTCACTACTATTTCCGCATATAGCAGCATATTCATACTGCGTGTGGCTTCTTAGGCCTTAGGGTGAAATCTCATATCATGGTGACCCATAAGTTAGCCTACTAAGTTGCAGACATCGTGCCTACGATTATTTAACATCTTCTGGGCATTAAAAATAGTTGAAACAAGTTCCTAGCGTTAAGTGTCGGACTTAGGGTGAGCTAAGGTACCTATTTATAGCTACTTGACTGTCCGTCAATATTCGTATGGATTGTCACGCTCTTAACACGAGAGTTATTGATAAAGTTTGCACGTGGAGTTCTCCCTTCAAAAGGTTGACGCTTTGCCAAAAGGTGTTAAGACATTTCAGTTTGATCCGTGGATGATAGCTTTTACGTCCGAGTCCATTGTGAAATCGTAAATATATATTCCCCATTGGGCCATCTTGGCATTTACGGAGTGAAACAAATTAAGTTTTGAAACCAGAGTCATCAGTTCGTGATGATGGTGTCGATCAAATTTATATCTCTTTCGTTTGTATCCAACTATAAGTCAGTCAGGATCTGTAAAAAAAACTCAGTCTCAGATTTAGCTTTAAATCCTCAATAAATAAAAACACTGCACACAGTTCAGTTTCTATCGAAACAGTTGACCTCATCTTGCGAACGTCTGTTAAACATCCGAGGGTTTAAAAAATTTATCCGTTGTCGCTTTGGCTAGTGTGGTTGTAAAGAACCCCCAGTGTCCCATGCAACCTTGTTGCTAAACAATTATATTTTAAAGTATCTTAATAGAGGCGGTAGCGCATATAAAGGGTCTTTCATTAGCGACGTCACAATTTCAAGCTTTCAGTGTGAACGCACTCTTAAGCCGATAACCGAACTGTCGATGTCAAAATATTCAGTAAAATCAACATTTTCATCATAGTGAAGTACACGAAGGACGACGTTAACAAATAATTAAAATTTACTACCGAAATTCCGAGTCGTTTGTCGCAACTTTTAAAGCGTTAACGCCAATTTTCAATTTTCAGCGACGAAGCGCATTTTATGCGTTACTGGCCAGGTGAGAACCCTCCTGTGCTTCATGAAACATCATTTCATCCGCAAAAACTCACCATTTGGTGCGGTGACCAAAGATGCTGGTGGCGTCAGTTTCGTCAGTTTTTATTTTCGTCGATGAAAAAGCGCGTCACGTTACGGTAAATAGTATTGGACCAAAGATGCCGGTGGCGTCAGTTTGGTCAATTTTTATTTTTGTCGATGAAAAAGCTCGTCACGTTACGGTAAATGGTATTCACTACAGAGACACGTTGGAAAGTTATTCTTTGAGAAATTGCATGAATTGGACATCAGTGATATGTGGTTCCAACAAGACGGTGCCACAAGCCAAACAGCAGGTGCAACAATGGAGTTATTGAAGTCTCAGTTCGGTGAACGTGTGATCTCGAGAAACGGACCCGTCTATTGGCCGCTGATATCGTGTGACTTATCGCCTCTAGACTACAGGCCTCTAGACTCTAGGCTACATGAAATCATTGGTCTATGCCGACAAGTCGGCGACTATAGAGGAGCTCAGAGCCAACATTGAACGAGAACTATAGCGGCCGTATCGGTCGAAATGTGCGGCTGAGTTATCGAAAATTGGGTTCAACTATCAACCGCTGCATACGTTCTCTTGGTAGACATATAAACGAAGTCGAATTCCGTTCTTAATGTTTTGATAGATATCCAAACCAATGAAATTTTTTTTATGATATCTCAAGTAGTTTGCATTTTATTTGAAAAGAATTTGTCAAGTCCTTAATGAAAAACCCTTCACCTGTTATATCTGTCAGAAATTAGCTCTGAAATACTTTAAACGCTTAGGCAGGTACCTTAATTGTAAACAAATATAAAGTGCGAATCAATACAATAAGACGTAATCGATGTAGCTTAGATCTTTAAACATTAAATTTCCTTTAAGGACATAACTACCTGGTCTCGGATGAACCCTTAAACGCTCACATTTGCCTCCATGAATATTACATTTTTGCCTTCTCTATATACGTCGGTGCATTGGTTTTGAAAATCTTTCCAATTGCCCACACTTCGGTGTACCTGTGACAAAAATCTCACAAGGAACAGAAAGCCTCCCTATACCCTTTCCAACAAAACACAGAAAAGGGAAACTTAACGAACACAATTCCCACCAAAAGATTAAGTATAGGAATGCAGTGGAATGTGAAACCGAAGCAACACGTGCAACATGTCACCAAAATAGCATTTGCCATGTACGCAACCCTTACTGGAAATCGCCCTTCAGAGAAAACTGGAAATTTCATCGCTTCTGCGCCGTCTGAACCATGGATGTGCCTGGCCATACCCCATATCATGCAGGTTGGAGCTGGAGCTTTTTGAATGGAATACACACAAACAGGGTGAATGGAAGCATATCTACTGTTATCTGGGTTAGAAACAGTTGTTGTGGCACGTTTCTGGTGGAGCTTGTGGAGGACCGAAATAAAAGTGATAGGTCGGGAGAAACTCTTTTGTTGGTTGTTGCTCTCATTGTTTGTTATAGTCTTATATTTTTTTTTTTTTGGGCAAATAAATAAGCATACGAACGTTTTTTCGCAAGTGGAGTAAGCTGTTTAGCGGGATCTCCTAGAGCTTCAACGCATTCTTCGTAGATTTTCTCTTCTGGATTACCCAGAACGAGTGAAAAATTGCCTGCCAAGTGAAACTCGTCTTAACACTAGCGCCCATTCTCTTCATAACTCGTCAACCCGAACGAGCATTTTCTTGACAACCCCAGAAAGCAATCATTCATTCTGTCATTGTTTGAAAAATGTACCTCCCCAAATCTGAGAGATGTTTTTTTTTTTTAATACCTATTTCAATGTAAGCTAAAAAGAAAATAGAAACATTTTGCACAGTTCCAACGTCAGAGCACTCTGCCTCTGTCAATCCGAAAAAAAAAACTTTCTCATCTAAGCAAAAAGCGACGAACCCCCTTGTCCGAAAAATATTCTTCCATCCAGCGCCGTAGTACACCGCTTCCTTATACATATTTAATAACGCTACTCGGTAAACATTTCAGAAAAGTTGTTGCGGCAATGTGCCCTGTTCCTGACCAGGAGTGTTGTGCACTCATGTACTTCATCATATTTGTTTTAACTTTACCAAAAATACTGAACCATAAAATAAGCACAACATAGCAACACACAGCTTTATGTACGTTAATGTTGGTCCTCGTGATGTCTGCTGGGAAAGTTTTTTCAGTAAACTAAAACAAAAATTAAAAAAAAAAAAAAAAAGAATACAGCGAAGACAAACAAAGGATACGCACCGAGACTGAACTGCGGTAAACTGCACATTTATAGTTGAACGACAACATAATTGGTACTAGGCAAGACTGTATTTTAAGAGGTCGAGTGCTTAGAGGGAGTTCGCTGAACCATAACATAGTTCAGTCTGTGTCGAAATACAGACTTTAATATTGCACCTAATTATCGACGACGTAGATCAAGACGTGGATTTAAGATATCGTTCGAAGAATACAGAATATTTATTATTTTTCCTTATAATTTTCTATTTCAATAGCTCTTCGCAGTCCTTTTCCGAATGAATCCTTTTTTTTCTTCTTTTTCGAGTCCTCTTTTTACTATTGTACTTTTGTGATTTAAATATTTTTGTTTCGTGCAGTATTTTTTATTTTTATTTTAATTTTTTTATCGCTCAAATTTGTCGTTTCGGACTTTTGCGATCGTGCGCAAAGTACAATTAGTTGCTTAGTTAAATTTTTATACCTTTTTCTTTATCGTTATGTTATTATTAATATATAATTGTTAAACAAGGCAAAATTAGTTTCTTAATTATAGTTTTATAACTTTTTCTTTATCGTTATGTTATTATTAATTTATAATTGTTAAAAAAGGCAAAATTAGTTGCTTAATTAAAGTTTTATAACTTTTTCTTTATCGGTATGTTATTATTAATTTATTTGTTAAAAAACATGCTAATTTTAGACTTCAAGATGTTGTGCTTACTTTAAGTTTGATAAAAAAAACTGAAGTAGGTATTTATTTAGTAAAATAAATGTCATTTGGCGACACCTTTCAAATGGTTCAAAAAAAAAGTAGTACAACTAGGTAGAACTATACGAATTACACAAAGCTTATGAATTGTTTTAGTATCGTTCTTCTAGAGTTAAGAACCTATAAGCAAAGATAATATAATTTGTGTTATAAGGATAAGAGCTTACTCCATTGACAGTATTTCCTAATGGGATAATTGGTACTTGCCCAAGTACTTCAGTCTTTTGTGGTTCAGTGCCCCCATTTGATCTCAGATTTCACTGGACTCTTCGCAATGCAGAGATCTTCTTCAGATATACCCAGTTTCCTGAGGTAGTCCTTGAGTCTACAATAGCCCGTTAGGATATTTTTGTCCAAGCCAATGTAAGCTTGGAATCTTTTCCGGTGTTATTGCCCTTGAAGTTTCTTCGGCCTGCCTCATGCCAAGGTGTATTATACCAGGTTCTTGAATTCTCCTTTAAGGGTATGATCCAATATTTCACAGAATGGGTCAGGATCTATGAAAGTTTCTGGTGCTCCCTTTCTTGCTAAGGAGTGCCCACTTCATTACCCTCTATTCCCACATGAACAGGCGCCCAAGAGAGTATTATTTTATTTCTCCTACCCAGTTTATTAAGCTTTTGTAGGAATTCAAACACAAGTTTGGACTTAATGATATAAAAATTAACTGCCATAATAGCAACCACGGCTGTCGGTACGTAAATAGTCTTGGACTTCCTAATGTTAAGTACATGTAATATTTGCCTTCTTTTAGACAAAGAACCTTGGCCATAGGTAACCAGCTAGGTACATAACTCAATAAGGTGGTTGAAATTCCATGAAAACCCTAAAATCCCTTAAAGCCCAGCAACAGACACCAACTGCTTCCGATTGATCCGCTCCATCCAAATAAATTGGATACAAACACGAGGATACTTCTCGGAAAAGTCCAATCGACTACCTACTCCAACTAATATTTTGGCTAACGCTACCTCGTCTGTTCTTTGTAGTGGGGTAAAACCCTGACAAATACTTGCATAACCTACATCAACTTGAAGCACACATCTCTCACGTTTCTCATACTCGTATATATTCCATAATGCCCGTACAGCTCAACAACATTGTTTCGCATCACGTTTGATAGGGTTCTTCCTTTTTACACTTTCGCAGTCTTTTGAAATATAACACGTTAATACTTCTCCATCAGAAAGTTCAAGTATCATTCGGTTTCATCAGCCCTGATGGTTAAAGTATGCTACACAGCAGTGCCACTGAGCATATACACACAACAGCAGTGCAAACGTGGTCTTGCCCTCTGCCGTTCTGCTCAACGATATCGTTTAACTGAATTGAAGTCAATTTAAGTCAACGCGTCCGTTTAGAAACTTCATTCGCCTTCCATTAAACTAACCCCAGGATTTTTACCTTCAGTTTGGGATATTATTTATTTTATGGCTACCTCGCACATATCGCATCTCGCATGCCAGCGCATGAGAGAAGAATTTACACAAGGACTCTGTGCAGTGTTTCTTTAGTTTTTTCATTAAGTGCTTTGCGAAATGCACTTGAATATGGCGTAGGTATATTATATGCAGCAACTGAAGAAATATCATTTTGCAACTCTGTACGAATATGAAAAAGTATTTGAATGAAGCCACTTTTCACAGCACAGGATCGGTTAGTGCTGTGCGAGGAGTTTGATACGTTGAATGAAAATTTGAAAATTATTTCAAAGAGTTTATGTAGTTTGAAAATGTTGCCCAAGCTGTTGTCGAACAAACGTGCTGCCAAATACAAAAAGGACGTTTTGGATATTCCCTTTTAGCTGAGCTAGTGATCTCAGATGTATCGTGCTCCGTCTTATCATGGTTTGGCCAATAGTTAATCATTTTATGCAAATTTTCCCAAACACCTCTGGGAATTAAATAAAATATAACTGAGATGATTTTTTTTTTAAATCTCCTCCGACGATTTTGAAGCGGAAATTCTGTTCTTTCAAATGCATTCAGTTTCCATTTAATCGCTACAGTAATAAAATTATCAGTCAGAGAAACAAAATGTAATTTTTTGCACTTTTGCTCGATTTCTAGGTAGACGCCTCTTAATGTGAGGTGATAAAGAAGTTTTTGAGTAAATAGATACTTTTTTACTTGCTACTTTTGCTACGTAGTTAATCCGCCATGATAGTCGTCCTAATCATAGCTTGGCGACGAATGGAAGCAATCTTCAATTTAATGCCGAATTAGAACTTGTAGTTGCATAGAGAAGCCCTTAAAAGGACAGTTATGCTCTTTAATGTTGCTCAAACGTTCGCGAAAGGTGCCGCCGATGAAAAACCCTTGTGATGCAAAAAGTGTTTACCGGGGATCAAACCACAATAATCCAACACACTTACCACTGAGCAGCTGCACCCGTGACTCATTGATGGTTAAAATTTGCCAGCAATTCAGACATTACAGCGACCGAGACTACATTTATACATTAAAGTTAGCCCTGGAGCTCGGCAAAATGCATTGTGGGAACTGTTGCAGTTTTAACTTCACCACATCGACCTTTGATCGGACTGCTGATGAAGCGCACTACCCCATTCAATGTACTATCTTTATTTGCATTTGAACTCCTTAGGTTAAATTATTCGTGTAAAGATTTTAAAAACATACAAAAATGTAGCAAATGGAGCCTTCTTAAACTGCGCATACAACATTTTGGAACAGTTTTCAAAATATTACCTACAGGACGAAATTAAAAACACGACTGAACGACACGATATTTTGATAGGTACCTAAGCATTTGCATTGGTCTGGGCACTTTCCATGTCGTCTCACAACCTACTACTCTGTTCTTAGTGTGTCGCAGCAACTAAAGACTTAACCTAACAACCTTCTCGTAACACGGATACATAGAAACGAAGCCAGATGATTGCATTAACAAACAGTTGTGTAGGGAAAATTAGAGTTACTAAAACGAGAGCTGTCATAGCCATATTAGGCGTTTTTCTGAGCTCGAGCACTATGAGCGCGCTCTGAACTGAGCGTGCTCAGAGCATTCTGATGTTTTTTTTTGTTTTTCCAGTATTTTATTCTGTCAAATGTGACTGGAAGTGTGCTTGTAATAATGTAATCAGCATTTTCCTCAGGCTGCTCAGTGAATTCGTTCTGAGCTCATAGAGCGCGCTCTGATCATGCTCTGAACGAAAAAACAAACACAAATTTGAGCTCTGATGTATCTGAGCTAAAAAAGAAACACCAACTTTTTGTGGTTTTCTGTGGTTCTGATCTGAACTAAAAAAGAAAAATGCCTATTATGTCAGTTTGTTCTGCAAAAGTGACTAGGTAAGTGATGCCGCTGCAGCTGATAATGGGTTACTGAGCTTCTTTGTGCGTTGTTCGTTCTTACCAGGCTCCAATTTATCTTGTAAACACCCGCCTCCTTAAGTGCAGTGGTAACTTTCTGTTATTTACATTTATAACCTGCAAAATTTTAGGAGGACATCAAAGAAATGAGAAAGCTTGCTAAGTTGTGTGTCTGGTATTCCTAATTTTTAAATTTAAATTTGCTCAGTATAGTCAATATATATTTTAAGTCTAATGCATTTTTGTGTGGTTTGAATATTTTTCGGATTAGGTACCTGGGAGTGATCCAATATTTGTCCGGTTACGATAAATAGAAGTCTCGAAGGGGCGCAACATTTTTGTTTACTACTACGGTTTGATTTGGTCCGACTTAGCTCTAAGTTAGTGTATCCAATCAATTCTAGGGTCCGTAGTACCGAATCTTTGCTACTTTTCGAGAAGAAACAAATTTTTGTCAAACAGAGTTCGTTTTATTGCTTTTAAATCACGCACAGACAACATAGACCTCCATAAAGGTCTTTTCGTATCCTAAGATAAAATAGTCTAATGCATGATAGACGCAGTGGCTTAGTGGTTAGTGTGTTCGACTACTAAGCGAGGGGTCCCAGGTTCGAATCCCGCAAAAACCCAAATTCCAACATCGGGTTTTTTCCACTGCGCCACCTCTCGCGAACGTCTGACAAACATCCGAGAGTATAACTGTCTTTAGAGCTTCTCAATTAGCCGTTTGGAATCGGCATAAAATTGTAGATCCCTTCCATTCGTTCCAAAAATAAAACTCACACAAAACGAATGGTTGCGAGAAGCTAGGCCTTGGGTCCCTACGGACCTTTTGCGCCAACTATATTAATGCATGATATTTGGAATAGTATTATACTGCGGCATGGAAAATACGCCAATTTCTTGCAATTTTGTTATTAAAAACTGTCTCGTGAGAAAGAAGGGACCGACAAGGCTCGTAGTTCAAAAACATTCTAACATCTATCTCATTTTGCTGTGCTCGGAGACCTATTTATTTACATAAATTGCAAGAGTCCTAAAATAAATCTACAACCACAGGTTGCCAACAAACACGCGTTCGAATTGATTGAAAAACTCAAAACTCTTTATTTAAAAAAAGAGCTTAGCACATAAAAAATACCACTTAATTTTAAAGTTTGAGTATACAAAAGAAAGTATTTCAATTACAGTGCAAGTGCTCAAAGATGTGAAAATAGGTGCAGCCAATTTTTCCAAAAGCTACTAATTTGTACGAGAAACAAAAAAATTTAAAATAGAAACATCTTAAAGTAAATGCAATTAACACAACAAGAAGCAATGCCCTCCGAAGAGGACCCTGAAACTAACCCACAAGACCATACCTACCATATATCCAACCGTATACCATCGGAGAGCATATATAATCCCATTTCTATTCCAATGCGGCTTTCATCTACAAGTAGTGCTCGTATTTGTACTTACAGTTTCCTTTGAGTGTTCCACTCCAACTGTGCTGCTGTATACAGAAGTTTCCTCATTTTGTTTCTATTTTCCTGTTCGACTTTAAGGCATACGTTAAGACTCCTAAAATAGTATCCTCAGAGGATAGACACTTCACATGTTCGGGACATGAAAACGAAAATGTCAATCAAGCTGTTTAGTAAAAGGACCTTTCCTTTGTAATTTCAATGAGTTGTATGCCTTGTGAATACTTCAATCAAATTGTTTGATAATGGTAAAACGGCGGTTCCCTTTGACGCACATTAAACAACGCCACCCAGCTGAAAGTGCTCGTGCAGTCAGACGCGTAGCATTCTCCGGTTGATTTAATCAATTACGGTAGTGGTAGCGCAGAACCCTTAATTGTGTAGCATCGCTCGGTTTGGACAATTAAGTGCTTAGTTTTATAATTTTTTTTTCCGCGCTTAGTAATTATCTACTTTAGTGTTGATAAAACTTGTGAAAAACGATGAGTCGTCGAGCCTGAAAAGCATGCCGTGTCCTTGCTGCCAGATTCACTGCACGCAGTAACCTAGTTCATGCTCATTAAAGTTTCCTTCTCGTTAATTAGTAAGACCCAAAACTCTGTCTATACATAAAGGACGTGATTTCATACCTAAACTTTGTTGGGAATTAACAAAATATTCTATATGTATACATGTCACAGCTTTCAGCATGCATAAAATCGCTTTTGTTGAAGTTAGTAATTAAATTGCATGGTTCGGGTAAAATTCTCGAAGAAAATTAAATGGATTCGTGCGATTGTATAGTGAAATCTTTCTCTCTGAGAACTAAGACTAAGAGGTTAATTAGGATACTTGAGCGAGCTCTTAGTAGAAAACTTATCAAGAGCATGTGCAATGTGCATGCATAAAGCTGGCAAATGACAAAATTCCCTGCCTATGTTAGCTTCATTGTGTATACGTCCGTCTGTGTATAGGTATTTTCTTGAGGAAACCGTCGGTTGACTCTGGAGAGCTATGTAATAATGAATGACAAGGATGTGATGTTTTGCTCATTTTTATTTCACTTTGATGGCAGAGCGATGATTAAGAAACCGCTTCGAGAGACTGCTAATGAAAGATGAATACGACTCAAGGGGGGCGGACATTAAATGATATCTTTGATCTAGCAAATGTTGTTAATTGGAAGCGATTGCATTCAGCATAATGACCCTTTGGGGGTTGTATAAAGGTGTTTAAGTTCATGTTATGTGATTGGGGATTATGTGGCACTAAAATATACAAAACAGTGGGGGTAAGGTGATTCATACCAAGCTAAAGCATATGTTCTATTAAAGATTATATATTTAAAGGTTGAAATGGTCTCACTATATTGTACCAAAGGCACTTTGGTCATTTGTCGTTTCAGACTTTCTGAAACTCAGCTCGGACAACTGTGGACGTCAATTTTATCAGCGGACGCAAAATTCACGCAGATTCTTAGGTAACCTGCAAACTGAAAAGTTATTGTCATATCTATACTTATAATAAAACTGTAGACAATTTTTTTGTGACCTAATGGCGTGAAAACTACTGCACAGATTTCGATGAAACTTTTTTTGAAATGTTCCTTAAGATTCTGTGCAACATATAGGCTATTCCTTTCATTGCCATGCCTATTTTTTGGAGCGTTTTTGACCAAAATGTTTTTTTTTCTGACTTTACTGCCTTTAACTCGCCATTTCTCAGATAATTCTTAATCAATGCAAACAAAACAATACTTAGGAGAGCCAACACTTTTATTGTTATTTCAAGCCATCAATCAGCTTTCTATGTCCTTTAGAAGCTGAGCTACAACGTAAAATCTAACCTGAAAAAAATAAATTTATTTTCTCAAATCGAATATTATCAGCAGCCGCGGTTCTTGATCGTTGTTCTGCTTTGGGGTGGTTTGGTGGCGCACATCGCACAGGCACGTTCATATGAAAAAAAACTGCGTGGTGTGTTCTCCAAATTAAGTGAAACGAAAGAGAAGTATGGGACGAGAATTTACATATGTATATTGAATCAACAGCAACAATGTGTTTCTGAGGAAATGCGCAGATGGCTGATGACGATTGACGTGTGGTGATCAGCGTTGCCATAAGTGCAGATTTGTCTGCATTTTGCAGATTTTCAACCTTGCTGCATGTTTTTAAAAACCAGAAATCTGCGCTTCAGGTTTTGTCTGCATCCGCAATAATATATTTTGTTCTTTTTAACAAATTTTAACACTTGATTTCGCTGTATGCTGTTATTTTCGTATTCAGCTTTTTTGTTTTTTTGTTATTGTTACATACATAAAAAAAAAATTTTTTGACGGAAGATTTTTCTATAGAAAACATTTTTATGGCAACATTGGTGGTGATGGACGTATGGTGGAGGTGGTGCATATAGAAATTGAGTTCATGGTTTTTGTTTTAATTGTTGTTATAGTATCTACGTTGATACCTACAGTAAAGAATTGAAGAATTCAAGAAGTAAAGACGATATATGTAGGTGAATTATGTTGTTTGATTTACGTATTGTTGGTGTAGATACAAATTTCCGTTCAGGCTTTTGTTTTAGTGGTTGTTTTGATATTACCTACGTTGTACCTACAGTAAGGATTAAGGAAGTGAAACTTTAGTACCTACTTATGCTGTTGAATGGTTTTTCTTAGTTTTCTTAAATTTGTGTTTTAGGTAAATAGATTTGTTTGATTTATTGTTTCAAATTGACAATGTTCACCGCTTTGTTTTAGCTAGACTGTTGATTTTAAACAAATATGCCGCTGAGAAAACGGTCAAATCTTTCTCAAAGCTCAACAAGATCTAGAAAAATGAGACGAGTTAGATCACAGAAAACGGATGAAAAGTATCAGACCGCGTCGTTACAAAGAAACACATATAATCCGTGGGTGAATAAAATCCGAAGTGGATTTTATTACACAAAAGAAATAAATTATGCCGAATTTGCTGGTATCGGTGGTATGACTCAGGCCTGTGATCATTGCCAAGCTCTTAAATGGACAAGGGAGTCGAAAGGACTATGCTGCTCAGAAATTACACAGTCTCACGCCGCGTACGAAGTTGCGGGCACAGCTAAAGGGTGATTTTTTAGCTGGTTTGGTTTTGGCAACACTGGTTTTGACAGCTGACGTGTGTTTAGTACCTTGTGTCACTGTCAAACAGCTTCAGTTTGGTTTGCAATTTAACCATGGATCGTCTTACAAATGAACAACGCTTGCAAATTATTGAATTTTACTATCAAAATTCGTGCTCGGTTCGAAATGTTCATCGCGCGCTGCTTCCATTTTATGATCGGCATTCTCGACCTTCTGAGCAGTCTATTCGGAAGATTGTGACCAAATTTCGCACCAAATTTACTTTGTTGGACATTAAACCACCAACACGTTTACGTACTGTGCGTAGTGAAGAAAATATCGCGGCCGTATCAGCTAGTGTGACAGAAGACCGCGAAATGTCGATTCGGCGCCGTTCCCAGCAGTTAGGCCTTTGTTACAGCACTACGTGGAAAATTTTGCGGAAGGATTTGGGCGTAAAGCCTTTTAAGATACAGCTGGTGCAAGAACTAAAGCCAGCCGACCTACCACAACGCCGAATTTTTGGTGAATGGGCTCGTGGAAAGCTGGCCGAGGATCCGCTTTTTTATCGAAAAATTGTGTTCAGCGATGAGGCTCATTTTTGGTTGAATGGGTACGTAAATAAGCAAAGTTGCCGCATTTGGAGTGAAGATCAGCCAGAAGCATTGCAACAGCTACCAATGCATCCCGAAAAAGCCACTGTTTGGTGCGGTTTATGGGCCGGCGGCATTATTGGGCCATATTTCTTCAAAGATGATGCGAATCGCAGCGTTACTGTCAATGGTGAACGCTACCGAGCGATGATAACAAACTTTTTTTTGCCCGAAATGGAAGTTCTTGACTTGCATGATATGTGGTTTCAACAAGACGGTGCCACATGCCACACAGCACGCGAAACAATGGCGCAATTGCGAGGCGAGTTTGGTGAACAGTTAATTTCACGTTTCGGGCCGGTCAATTGGCCGCCTAGATCGTGCGATTTGACACCATTAGATTATTTTTTGTGGGGGTATGCCAAGGCTAATGTGTATAGGGACAAGCCCGCTTCGATTGACGCACTGGAAGCCAACATCCATGCATTCATTCGTGAGATACCGGCCGATATGTGTGAAAGAGTATGCCAAAATTGGACTCAGCGGATGGGCTACCTGAGACGCAGCCGCGGTCAACATTTGCATGAAATTATCTTTAAACATTAAATTGCAAGGTTCAAACTATCGATTCAAATAAATATTTCATTCATTTTTTCGAATTTTTTGTGTTTTTTTTTTAAAAAAAGTTCTAAACCTCTTAAAAAATCACCCTTTAGTTACGTAATATAATTCTTCACGAAAATCAATCGCCTGCAGGTTTTCTCTGTTAGCTTTTCAAATTAAATATTTAGATGCTTCTAATTGCTGAAAGTGTTTCACTTCAGGGCTTTCTTTAGGTTTGCTGTTGTTTTTTTATAGCTTATGGTTAAAAAAATAACTTAATACAAGTATATAGTGTTGCTTACAAGTTAAACTTTATAAAAAAATAGCTTTTTATATTTTTCTTTCGTATTAATAGTAAAGTATTATTATTACAATCCACAACGGATATAAATGAAACTCAGATTTCAGATAAGATCAAATTACTTGTATGAAAAGCGTGTGGAAACCGTGTGTCTTGCATCTGTCCGTATAAAAAAACCTGATATAAGAAAAGCGCACATAAGAAACATTCCGATAGAAGAAATAAACTAACAATAAATCTACGACTCCAAGAAAAATCCTCCGCGTATAAGACACAACATGCATTTTCTTACGTGTATGTATTTTTTTCTCTTTCTCATATGAATCCGAACTGTCCTATAGCTCAATTAATGCATCCGTTCCTATTTCTTATAACTAAAAGATGTAGGTATTAAAATATTCCACTATGTTTATTTATGCGTTAAATCTAATTTAGTAAATTTATTGCTAAAGCTCTGTTTCGATGATTGCCATGGTCGACAATATTATCAAGTCTACGAATGAAATAATAGTCCCCAATGTCTGACGACAGTGTGAACTTACAATTTTGTCTAACGATATTTTCAGAAAAGTCAGTGTCACACAATTTTCAGACCGCCATCTGATAATGAAATTGTTGGGCATCTGCCAATCAATGTAATTGTTGTCAGACCATTGCCAGACGCTTAGGATATTTGCAGACTTATTTGCTATTGTCAGATGTGCTGCGCTTACGAAATCTGACAATTTGTACTTTGAAAGTAAATATATTTCATATTTGAAGGAAAAAAAAAAGTTTCGCTGATATTTCCCTTGAATTTTCTATATAGACTGGTTCTAGTAAAAGGATCTAAAATGGATACTTGTAAAAGCATCTAAAATGTAGTTCTGATCCTTTTTGATCGCTTTTTGTCTGATCTGCATTTCTTTGTTTCATTTTACAAAGACCAAAAATGTTCGTCGGTATAGCCAGGTACCATAAAGACAATACAACATCCTCGTGCGCACATTCGTTTATGGCTTTTGGAAATCTGGAGTCACCAAAGCTGGAAGATCATCGAATTGCTTAGAATCTTTCCACAATTAAATTGCGATACAATTCTGGCTCCTCAGCTCTCAATTCCAACAGAAATTTTGCATAAAGTTCCTCTTGCTGTTGGCGGTGGCAATTCATTCGCATCGCTGACAATGTCTGCAAATATTTTGTAAACAAACATCTGCCAGCCGTGTGAACCGGCAAATTTTCTACCTGACAATATTGTCAGACAAATTATTTGCAGGGAAACCATCCGCAAAAAATATTGTCAGAGTTTGGAACAACAACCGTGTGAACTGGCAATTTGGTATTGTAAGGTACTAGTCAGTGATAAAACACGTAGGGAAAAATTCCATACGTAGGTATTTTCGACTAAAAGATTGCTCCGTAGATTTTTAATGTTTGAAACCGTTTGCTGTAAACGTAGGTATTTTTATATTTTATAAAGAAATGCCCGATAAATGAGAGCGTGTGTGTTTTTTTTTTCCTTTTTTTATTTCCCAATTGTTTATGTATTTCTATAGGCAAAATAGATTGAGATCTTGCTACATACCTACCTCTTACGCTGAATTCACAATTCTATTTCCACCTTAACGTTTTTCGCCCAACAATACCTACTCTTCTTTAAATGTCATTGTTAAAAGGCATTCGTGCCACTTTTTGTCTCTTCTTTATCGCTGTTAAGACTTGTGTATTGTGTAAACTATTTGGTTTTAGATTATTTAGATCGGATGCAAATTTAAACTGCGTTTCTTTTAATTGCAAAGGCAAATATATCAACAAAATGAGTTCAAGAGCCCTATGTGAGTATCACATTAACACGTAATATGTTTTTTCAATGCCAATATTTTGTATTTATGCATCTACTCTCATTAACTTTCAAATACAATATGGACTAGCAATTTGAATTATTTTAATAAAATAATTTAATTAAATAAATATATGCTCGTACCTAACAATTACTTTTGTGTTTCTATTTTTATTACTTTCTATAATAACAAACTAAGTTATGGTTTTTCCTTCCTATTTGTAAAGACTACATCCTGTTTGCATAATATCCACACTCACTTATTGTTTCATAGTAATTTTATATACGTAACTAACAAACTTTCATAAAAAATAAAATAAAAAATAATACTACAGCATTTGAACACTTTTCTTTTAATTTTTCCAATAGGCAATCAGATTTTTAGGGGAAATCTTACGTCGGGAGTGAATTTTGGGAGCAGTGGTAGGTATTTTTTTTTTATTTTTTGATCTATCATCACTGAAGGTAGTTCGCTTTTGTCAGATCATTTGCAGCTTAATCATTGGTAGACCTGACAATTGTCTGACCATAGCTCAAGTCCTTTACTTTGTTAAATTTGCAGTGGATTACTCGGGTTTATTGTACACTATGGGACACCCTGCGATGCCTTGAGATATATTTAATTTTCCGCAGATTAAGTCAAGTTTGTCATAACCCTTAAAATGACAATTTCTTTCAAATAGTTCCTAAAATACCCAAAACACAGTCGCAGTCACTTAAAAAATAAACAAAAACACATAATCCTCCTCGTCTATTTGCCTGCCATACCAACACACAACACAAAAGCCTACTTCGCCTGAGGCTCTGCCATTGTGCTGCTAAGCGTACAGTGTACAAGCTTCCGCCCAGACAATACGAAAGTACTATGACAAAATACATACCAACGCACCGACGAGTATCTACCTAGTAAGAAGAACGATTTCCTGGGGCTTCCAAAAAAGAGCAAAAAAGGAAACCGAATTCTTCTCGCACATGTACTGCTCAAGTGCTCATTCGATGGTACCTAACGCTTTGACGTCTATTTTTAGGGCTTTCGACTTGTATCAGGTTAAACGACAAACGTATCCTGTTGTTGTCTAGGAAATGATTTCAAATACACTCGTTGCTACTCTCGTTTTGTATTCTTCTCTTCTCCGTCCTGGCAGTAGGTAAGGTAGTGTACCGTGTGATTTTCATCAGTTCGATACAATGCATACATACAAACCCTCGTGTAGGCACAATAATACAAAATAGAAATTTCAATTTGAGTTCGGATTGCTTTTAGTCATCTGAAAAATTGTTTTACACGAAAAATAGATCAATAACCGAACGAACTCCTTTCAGAAAGGATATTTGCGATTATGTGACTTAAGTGTGTATAGAGGTAACCTTCCCTCCTATTGTTGATAGATAAATAAAATCTAAATGCATTCATGCATATTTTGAGTTTAACAAGTGGGCCAATAAGATTATATCTACCTACGTGGAAATGCCTATCCACCATTGTGTGCTCTGACAGGATGCCGATTGGCAAATCTCTATAAATGATAATGGGTTGCTCGGAAGATGCTATCGGGTATTGTGCTGTAGTTGAAAGTATTTGAACAAAGTTTCGGATTATTAAATTCATCAAAAATCCATCAGTTGCCCATAGAGGTGGGAAAATGTTATAATTATGCTATTGAGAATACCAGCAACTCATGGTCCTGGTGAATAAAGAAAGAAAAACCACGATGGAAAGGCAAACAAGCTCTTCAAGGGTCAGTTACACTGCAGGCATATTTCAAGCAGTTGATTCAAAGCCTCCAACCCACAATAAGGACTCGACTCGTTAGAAATTCAAAAGAAAGCCTCGTTATTACTAAACCAGTAGACACAGAGTCCCACATTACATCGCAGACAAAAAAAAAACAAGTTTTTCCCGCAACACCAAATCAAAATGGAAGCACCGCCTAGGTGGTATAGGCCCCGCACCGTCTCGCAATTTCAATTCGGAAATCGTTTGAGCTATTCATGATGGTCTGGGGGTGAGGTAGCGGTTTCAGTCGAAAGGGGAGGATGTGGAAAGAATTTTCAGCGGATATATAAAATTCATGTAGATAAGGATGAGCTCGCTTAGGGACTGTGAACTGTGCTCCGCAATATCAACCAATTGAGAGAACATCCTTCTGCTGTAGCAACAGCAACATGTTTGTATCTCTGATTTATGGCGGAGGTGGGTAAATATAGAATTTATAAGACTGTTTGAGTGACTTGTGATTTTGTAGGGTCATGTGTTATTTATCTGATGGAGAATACATAATCCATGTGTGGGGTTGTTGTGGAAACATAAATAATGATTTTAATGGTCATTCCTTGCATATATTAATAAGTGGTAGGTACTGGGTACAACAGTTCCATAGGTTTGGGTCTAGGTTCTCGAAACTTTTGGGGGTTTTCAAACGAACGCAAAATTTGGCATCGCAGCTGAATTAAGAGACTTTAAATCTTCACCGTGACTGTGACTGTTGGATGATCCCAGTGCAGGGAGAAGTTATTTGATTTGATAAAGAGTGGTAGTGACTAAGTGGTTACCACGATGTAAAACTAAAAACGGGTATTCTCGATTCAAGGAGGATTTTCGAAAGCAATTCGTAAAATTGGCAAACGCAAATTTTAGGTATCGGATGTACAGTGGCACATAAATTGGAAGGGGATCCTTTGAATGGATCAGGAAAAAATAAAAAAAATTCTCGAAGCTGACTGCGTTACAAAAGTTACAACAATGTAAATAATTGTTTCTTTTTATTTTCTTAATGCGTTTTCTGAGATTTTCTTGTGACCGGTTTTGAGGCTGATTTTGAACACGATTTTGGATGCCTTTTTGTTTTTGTGCTTTTTTTGATGTGCCTTCTGACTCGTTTTTTGGCATGTTTTGCGGTAAGTTTTTCAATTGATTTCTGGACACATTACTATACGTATTTTCCAACACGTTTATTGATACGTTTTAAGACGCGTTGTTGGACGCCTCCTCGATTTGTTTTCGGCGTTTTTTATATCGCTCTAAGGTCAGAGGTAATGGTAACGGAAGCGTTTTTGCCACATTTTATGGTTCGTATTTCTGGTATGTTTTTTAGTTCGTTCTCAGCGCATTTCGATGTATTTTATCAACACCCGGACTTGAACACCCTGAGGTCAAACCAGACAACGATGCATACTGCGAGTATGAATCCGAGAAGACAGACACAGTTTATATAAAATAGACTTAAGAAAAAAAAACACTATTGTATACCGTTGGGCCCCTATTGTTGAGCCAACGCATTTAAATATTTAATATTCACCACCATTTGTTACCTAGCCTTAAGTCAAATTGTATATATCTACCAAAAGTTTAATAAAAGCAAAAAATTCGATGTATTTTGAAGGGGTTTTTGGCCGACGTTGGGCACATTTTTTGAAGATGCTGGGGAGTTTCGTTGACCCCTTTTTGGGAAGTAAAACACCGTTTTCGTTTCGGGAGACCGAGTTTCACCGACAAGTTTTCTAAAATTTTCTTAGACATATTATTGCTGTTTTCTTAAGGCGCCTTTGGACAGTATTTTCGGCTTGTTTTCTTAAAATGTTTTGGAAGCGCTTTCCATTTTCGATGGGTTTTGGTTCGTTTTTTTTTTTAATGTGTTTGGGCACTTTTCTGAAAGCGTTTTTTAAGGCTCTTCCGACTTATTTTTGCGTTCTTTCTGACAATATTGTGGACACTTTTTTGTGGCGGTTTTTGGAAAGTTTTTAAAGTGATTTTTGACATTTAGTTGGTGCTTTTGGATTTGTTTCTTACTCGTTTTTGGACGTGCTTTTTCAGTTGTATTTTTTTTTTTTTAAATTTCTTCCCGTTTTTGATCCGTTTTAGGGAAACATCTTCGAAACATTCTATGAGTTTTTGACGCGATTTCTGACAATTTTTAAATACGCATGGATATTTCTTTTTACAACACTTTCTAATATACACTCTTTACGTCAAACCTCTCCATGAGTGGTTACTTTTTCTAGCGTTTCTTCAACCACAAGCTCATTTTTCTAACAACGCGCTGCAATTTTTTCTCACGTGTTCATTTTACCAATTAGAGTATAATATTCCATTTCATTTGTCAAAACTTTATCTCAAACGGTCAGATACTAGATTCCAATTATTATTATTTTTGTATACACATTATCAAGTTCCTATCACGCGGCTATTTTAAGCTCCCTACACGATCGGATTCCACTCTTTTAGTCGGCACATCTATCTTATATGGTGAGTCTTAACAGCTTACGGTCAGATTTGAAACTGCGTCCGCTTACATGGTACTCATCTCCAATAAAACAATTCCGACACGATGCATGACAGCTTATATAAATAAGACCGGTGACAGTCTTCTAATGTTGAGATGAACCACTCTGATTGTCATTGAACGAAAAGATAGAAAGCGCATTCATTTCGGTTACCCTGTACATAAATCCAGCGAACAAAAACCCAACTGAATTCAGACTTTGTATTGCAATAACTACACTATTCCGTGAAATAGAAACCACCTGTGACTTCGTGTGATAATATGAACTCGTCCATAGTTCATTGTCCATTTTTCAAACGCAATAGGTTGGAAATTGCGTACGTATTTCAGTGCCTGCATGGTAAAGGACTGCAGTTTTTGTTTAATTAACTTCGTTCCACTCCTGTATCCTGCGTTGTTTCAATTCATGAATTCGGAACCTGAATCTTGAGATTCCATCTCATCTTTTCCAGCCTCAGTGTTCATAATTCTTTTTAGGTGCAGCCCCCTTCTGTGCCACCGATATTTATTAAGAACTCCCACTTTACTGCTGATTATCCCCTCAAAGAGAAAGCAAAAAATAAAACCCTCCCAATTCAGCCGAAAACTGAGTACCTATATCACAAAGGACTAAAGGACAAAACAAAGTCTTATTGTACCGGTCCGCATCAGACTGAGGGTGGGGGGGAATAAATTTCTATTTATCTGACACCCAGACGAGTTACAAGTGTCGTACGGCGATAGCAATAGGATTACCTGCGTATCGTTTGGAATACTAAAACAGCGCTTGCTATGAATGGTATGGCAGAAAGTGGGTTGGCGGTGGGGGATAGAGCAGTAAATTCTCGCTTGAAAGGGTGATAACAATTGTGATATATGTTTACCAAGCCTATGATGACAGATAGAACATGGCTGATGAAGGTTTCGCTTCGCACTTCCGCAAGTAAGCGACTAGGAAGGCATACACGTGTAATCATATAAATGAAAGTAGCAAAAATATTACTATGATTGCAGGGTTGCAAGTGTACGGCTTAACTGTTTGTCGGAGGCTTATACTTTTGTTGGATGTGAAATTTTATGAACGGTAGTTAATACTGTTTGCATGCGATTTGTATGGGAGGGCCTGCGGTGATCAATAGCAGATAAGGGTTGACAATTAAAGCTTTTTGACAGGTTTTGTAGCAGCTTAATAGAGATATCGTATCACAATTGTTTGGTATGTAGTAGTCGCTTTTCCACGAATACCTAATATCGCTCATCTTTTCGTTACTTTTGTTGCATGTAAGTATCTTATTTAAAAACTACGGACTACCTATGCATCAATCAGTCTGAAACAAAAGTGATGACCAACTCTACACATAAGACCATTACACTCGTCCTTATGTGTAAATATTGATTATGTTGAGGACTATATTTATTTGGGACAACTCACATCATTTGAAAATCAAAAAGAAAAGGAGATAGATAGACAGCAAATCTAAACGAGAAATTAAGGATTTGTCAGACAAAAATGGAGAGGAAACTTCTCGTCTAATACAAAGAGTGCGGAACGAAGAAATAAAAAGACAAACGGACTTCATCGATGTAATAAAAAGGTCGAAACAACTTAAGTGGAGCTGGGCAGGATACATATCAAGAATTGCAGATAAAAGATGGGCAAAACTTTTGATTAAATGGACACCACCAGCGACAAGACCAACCAGACGACCACGAAAAAGATGGGTTGACGATATTAACCAATTTAATAGGTATTGGTATCATGACGCAAAAAATAAAGATTTGTGGGCAATTATGGGGGAGGCTTAGGTATACTATTTGAAACTAAGTTTGAGAACAATACTTAGACTTTGCCAAAGTATGATAAATTTATTTTATGTATTATAAATTAAATAATGACGTATAAATACTTATAATAACAATGGCGCAAAATTATAGTCGGTGTATGCAAATATATAAAGCGAATGAAGGACCAGCACTTAGACCTTGTAGAGAACCAGCAAAGAAACCCAAAGAAAATTATGAACACGAAGAGTTAAGATTATATTTTAAGCTGAGTACTTATCTCGTAGGCTGTTGGAATCCAAGTGGACGAGAATACAAGTTTACATAATGGACTATGATTAAACTGTTATAAAAGGCGGTTAAGTTTTAAGGGCCGACGTTGATTTTGAATAAAACACAAATTATTTAGGAAATTATTGTCATTTCTTTTTATTATCATAATATTGGTATGGTTGAATTATGTATGGAACAAAATATCGGCCAAATGGCCGCCGCTACCTCAGCGGCACACCTCCATCCGATGGTCCAAATTTTCTATGACGCTGAGGCATAATTGAGGTTCTACGCCGTTAATGTGCCGAATTATCTCATCCTTTAGCTCTTGAATTGTTGCTGGCCTAGCGACGTACACCTTTTCTTTCAAATAACCCCAAAGTAAGAAGTCCAACGGATTCAAATTGCATGATCGTGGCAGCCAATTAATATCGCCACGATGTGAGATAACACGGCCATTGAATTTCCCCCGCAAAAGAGCCATTGTTTCGTTCGCTGTGTGGCAAGTGGCACCGTCCTGTTGAAACCACACATCGTCCACATCCATATCTTCCAATTCGGGCCATAAGAAGTTCGTTATCATCTCACGATAGCGAACACCATTCACAGTAACTGCCTGACCGGCCTCATTTTGGAAAAAATACGGCCCGATCATGCCGCCAGCCCATAAACCGCACCAAATAGTCACTCTTTGTGGGTGCATTGGTTTTTCGACAATCATTCGCCCAAATGCGGCAATTCTGCTTATTCTCTATTGATTGTACGCACATTTGGACGATTAAATTGACCGAACAAATCACGGAGTGCACGATACGCATTTTGATTTGAACGCCCATTTTCATAATAAGCCTGATTAACTTTAACGCGTTGCTCGATTCTGTATCCTTCTATGGTTCAAATTGAGTTAGTCTGAAATTGATAAATGTCGAATGAAATGCAGAAAAAATCTTAACGTTTAGGTGTGGTTCACATTCAACATCGGCCCTTAAAATTTAACCACCCTTTACAATTATGAACAAAAGAACAAATGCAACAGAACAAGGTCGGCATTCTGAAAGGCGAAACTTTCAAACGCTTTCGAGTGCACGAACAATTTCCTTCTGCAACTTAGAGCAAATTATTCGTGCGCACGAAAACGTTTCAACGTTTTCGCCTTACAGAATCTGACCCCAGGTTTATGACCACAAGAGAGTTACGAAAAACAAAATAGAATAGGTATATAATATATATACAATGTATATGTTCATTGTACACATGGTTATATCGTAGTGAAAGTTTGGATTATAGACAAATCAATTTATATTTAACATCACAGTAAGGAAAATAATTTTAAGGGAATTAGGAGTACTCTCAAACAGTCGGATAAAGCCCACTTTAAAATTATTTTAGTACATGACAATGCCCGTATTAGTATTTTTCTAATTATAGTCGACATAAGACCCACTTTATCGTTATAACCTGGTATTACATTGAAAACCACCAAAATTACATTTAATCTCTTAGTATGGACTCTCAATCCTCTCCCGTTTACGTCATTTATATTGAAAAATTTTAATTTTTTTCTTTAAGATTTTTAAAAAAATGCTCCCAGGATATTTTTATATCTTTTTATATCTTGAAATGTTTAAATATATAGGGCTTTTAAGAAAAGCAAAATAAAACCCCAGAAAATCATTTTGAAAGTTTTAATGAGGAATAGTCTTACTCCCTACAAATTCAATACAAAAACTGTTCATTCCATTCCTGAATTTTTTTTTTTTTCTCTTTTGCTGTCATTTCATTAAAACTTGCTTAAATAGAACTCCCCAAACTGTGTTTACTTTCTCAAACTGTAGGTTTTGGGTCTGTTTTGCCTCGCGACCGCTCTAAGGTTGGTACTAGTTGTAGGCAGGTTACAAGGCGTATATAGATTACTAAAAAGTTAGCCACCGGCTTTGAATTTGGAGTGGTGCTAGTAAGTATCTACTAATCTCTCCTAACACACGATGTCTATAATTTTGCGCCAATGATCTAACAAAAAAGAAACATGTATCTAATAATGTGATGAATCTGTAATCCGAATAGTAAACAAAAGCTACTATGGAAATAATAATAATAATAATAAGTATCTTCTGAATAGGCACTAGGCATAGCACTTCTGTATACCAGCGGTTCAGGGTTAACTTTAGTGTCAAGTTTTTATACTCTATACATACATATACATACTAATTAAGCAGGTTAGATATTCTGTGGCTGTATTTGTCACTCATCTGGTCCATTTCTAGAAACTGTTTCAAATTGGCCCCTCAACAAGGTAGGTCTGTGACTAATCCCAAGGCCCGTTAATCATCTCAAGCACTTATCTTACAACCTCTCTTATTCCATGAAATACGATTCCGCAGCTCTAGAAAGTATGCATATACCTATACTTTTGTGTGTTGTATCTGCAAAGTTTACCAACTCATCTGAAATTTTTAACTCAAAGGATTATCCTACTCCCTCCATTTTGGGAGTCATAAACAGATAACGTATGCAAAGTAAGATCCCAATAATGGTGTCAGTTGCACGGGAATACAAAATTGAATTGCAAATTCAAAATTGTCGCTAATAGCTCTTTCTGTTTACCATACACACTCGTACTCGTATCGAGATACGGATTTGCTGTAGGCAGTGGCTTTATTTTTCCTCACATACAAGACTTAAGCTTGAATAAGAGTTTACCATTGCCTTCACCTTCTTTAAGTATACTTTGCGAAGAACATAATGCGTACAAGACTGCGAAAGGAAAGGACTAAAAAGATGTTTTGAATTATTTACAGACTGGTTGGGCTGGTCCGTTTTATTGAATTTTCTTTCTTAATTTGCAGATTATTGAAGATGCAGGGAAGTGTCATAATGCGAAAGGTATAAAAAAATAAGGCACTGGAACTTGAAGAGTCTTAAAATGTTAACACCGGAATTTTAACTTATAAAGGTTAAGGTGGAGGAGATTTTCGGAAAATATAACTGGTTTAGGTGTGGTAGAAGATGGATTAATACTCAATCTTTCTTCGCCTATATCCACCACAAGCGCCCCTCTAGACTGTCCATCAGTTTTAACCTTAAATGGATATTCTTTTATATTCTAATGGTGCGAATAGTAACTTGGCGGGGCAGTAGTATTTATTAGGTGCATCAAAGTGACCATGGCTTTGAATAAATGCAAAAGGTTCCGACGCAGTTGTCGGCAGGATAGTTTTCTTCGCTCGAAAGACTTATAATTTTTGAACGATGCTTGGTTTAATAAATGGAATATGAGCTCCAAATCCAACAAAAAAACATGCAAGGAACATGTAAGGAACAGTCTTAGGCAGTCATAGTAAGACTTAAAAGGATACACTGGAAATAACTTCGAAAGGGTCAATTGCCAAAATGGTGTACATTTTAAGCAGGTGAATGAATCGGCTCTCTGAGTTCCTCAGTCCAGTACAGGACACAGAGGATGATGTATCCATCACCTTTAGGAAAACTATTCCAACTGTCGAGTTCGATCGTCTTTCATTTGGATACCACTTCCATTTAATAATTGAACTCGGTGGACTTGGGCGACCCAAGGACAATTGATTTGCACTCCGCTGATGGGTTTGTCATTCTAGAGACTTCCTAGACTGAACTATAGAGCGCACGCAAAAGTTTTGAATCTGTTTGTGTTGAAGCTGTGATGAAGTGAATAGACTTGAAGCGAAAGCTGTCTCCAAAATGTTGTTCCAACTTCTTCCCATGGTCATGATATTTGGGTAGCTACTCACCGAAAGACTGAGATCTAGCGGATACAAGCTGCTGAAATGGCAGGTTTATAGGCGGTGGTTTACTTATGCTAAAAAATGCCTCGAACTCTGATTGTAAGACGTTCCTCGGACGTTCCTTAAGCCCCAGTTATAGCTATCATAAAGGTGATCAATAAGTACCCTCAAGATGACACCTCTCCCTTATTCGTATGCAAGTAGCTCCTGAATGACTTATTAAGACGATCTCGGAAGTTCGTAGCTATGGAGTGTTTTTTGTTCAGCTGTTGAAAATGATTTACTTATCAGAGTTGCTTCAACAAGTCTGTCGAGATTGTCGCGGTCTTCAGATCAATAACAAAACGGGTTATGAATCACTATAGCTCAAGGGGAGTTGCACCTTTTGGTCTGGCTACACAATGACCATCTGCTTAGGTTTGCTTGGCCATACTTAGGTCAAGTTTGATCAGTAATAGCTCCGGCTTCATGTTTCGAATTTGGTCAAGCGTTATTCGGCAAATTTGACAACTCAACCACTCGGGAGTCTCAAAATACTTTAAAATCATCGATCAGAAGTGAGTAGATATTTCGCGTGACATATTAAAAAGTCAATAAGGACTCGTATATTCTGTCAAGAAGAAGACGTACATAACACACGTCTCAATTGACTTGTTGGTTGAGGCGTGTTCCGACCCCTGACTGTAAGCGCTATCTGAAGAAAATTTCTGTTATTTAATCTAAGGAACGAGCTGTCAAATAAGGTTTTTTAGACATATAAGGAGACTCTTAAAAAAGACGTTATTCCTCTTAAAAAAGACGTTAGTCCTTGTCAATTAAAAAAAAGTCCGACTCTTTCACAAGTCTTTCGAGACATAGAATCTACATACGATTTTATTTCACATTTGTTTGGACTTATTTTTAAGGAGATGTGTAGACGTAGTGGCTTGGATTACATTTGAAGGTTTTTTTCCACTATATAATCCGTCCAAAAGGAGTTGAGACTTCCCTCGATGCACTGTAGCAATTTATTTAAGGGGACAAATCATTTTTGATTTAATGAAATTGTTAATGCTTTTCTCCACTTTATCAATTTTTACCATTATTTGTTTTAAATAAATTATGAAAACGCGTGAAATCTACCTGTAATTGACTTGAGAACAATGATTATCCGTTAGAAGTTTATTAAAAAGGAATTCTACAAAAGAGTCCTTCCAACACTTTTTAATAGTGGATTTTAATGCTGTACGAACCTACCTATACTACTCAATGAACACAGAACTCAAATGTTCATCCATAAACATTTGAGAAGCGCAATTTTCGCAGGGGTGAAAAAATGCATACGCCAGCGACGATGCTGTGTTGAAATCAGCCTTTTGTCGATCGTCGATCGATATATTAATAATTTTTTTTAAGTGCGCAGAAATTTGCTTAAGCATTATTTTTTGGTGCAAGACGTGGGACTCTTTTTTGTGAGACCTACGCGTGAAAATTTTAGTTAAGTTTGGACGGACTATTTCCCCTCTCGCGAACGTGCGACAAACAATCAAGAATACAACAGTCATGGAGGAGCTTCTCAATTAGTCGTTTTGAATAAGCATAACATTTTAGACACCTTTGTGTAAAAAAACCACACAAAACGAATGGTTGTGATAAGCTGGGCCTAGGGTCCCTACGGACCTGTTGCGCCAACTATTTATTCATTTATTTTTATTTTTTGATTCAAAGATGGACTAATATAAGCTGTACTTCACCTTCACCTTAGGTACACAGGAAGGACACTTTTCGAGTCAGAAGCAATTCGCTGGCCCATCAGCTTACCTTAAAACTGATGCAAATGGAATTGCAGATTACAATATCAGCTGGAGAGATGCCAATATAACGAAAATGGAATGTGACTATAAGAGAGCAGAATTGTTAACAAAATTAAAGACAAGTTACCATTTGAAAAGAATAAAAAGAGCGAAGGAAACGGAAAATTTTGAAACGGGTTCTAGATTACTTTACCGATACTGAAGGTCAAACTAAAATAATGTGGATTTTTAAAGCTCGGTGATACTTAATTGAACTAAATGCAACTACTTTAAAGGCAAAAACGTCAAGAAACTGTTCCTTATGCAATTTAAAAGGAACCGAAAACATACAGCATTTCATAAGAAGTTGTCCTATGCATAAAGAATTCAGGTACAAAAAAGATATTTAAATTGTTAAACGGTTTACCTAATCAGTAATCGGGACGATCTAAATAATTACATTATCAATGCCTTAGCGTATAGGAAACTGTTAGTTGAAGAATTTAATAACTAATCATGTAAAACTACAATTAAACTTTAATTTCAAATCCCCGACAGACGACATTTATGTCCTTGTCGTATGTTTCAAATTAGTTGTATTAAATTGTAAAATTGTTAATGTAACGAAAAATAAAGAACTTATTATTATTATTATAAGCTGTTCCTATGCATCGATATCAACAGAGCTAGTCCATTGGGTAAACATGGCAAAGGAAAATCTTGCTAGTTATATTAAGTGAGGTGTAGAACTTATTTTGTAATGTAATTTCTCAAACAAAATATTTTATAATTAAAAATTTTTGTCTATACAATCCATATCGCAAGAAATGTATTATTTGGATTCACTTAAGCTAAAGCAACCTCTAACATAAGGAATGAAACGAGCGACCTTTTGGGATCGCAAAATTCTTTTTTTGAAGCTATAACGATTTTTAAGACTATCTATCTACCGTCACTATCAAACCAACTCCATTATAGAGTGCATCCTACTGTGATTAAACAAATCGCCAAACTCCACTGAAATTGTTCCCCACAATTTGTAAGGAAAATTTCAATTTAAGGCTCAATTTCCTTGAGCTTTTTTTTTTATTTAAATTTCACATCTTCATCTCCACTCAGAACCCATTAAAGTCTCAAAGGATTATAGAAAGAAAAATCGATTGTCACATATACCCAGAACCAACCCCCGAAGTAATCACGTACTAACGACATCGCTCCTGAGCCACTAGTACACAGATCCAATTCCAAATCGAACAAGAGACATGGGTACACTTTGGATGTGACATCATATCTCACATCATCTACCCTCAAGCGATTTTAATTGACTTTTAATTATTCCACCAATTTTGCTTTTATTTCGAACTTTTCCCCCCAGACCTTTTTGCCTCGTCCTTGCCCTGCAAGGGAACCGTATACATTCAGATACTTTTATTGATCCAAGGTAGCACCGTGCTGTATATATGGTAAGCATCTTTTATGGTACTGCCTTCGTTTGAACTCCTCTTACGAACCGGCAGAACGGAGGGATTCATTAAAATCAACCCACGGCGATAGGAAATAGGGAGATCTTCTGAAAAACTGATAAAAGTTGGAATTGTGTGCAGATAATTTAAGTCCTGCAAAAGAACACCCAACTGACTGTGCGATGGGGGTGGTTGTTGAAGTTCAACCTCGAGGAGCAATATTCGATTCGGGAAAACAAATTCATCTGTTGGAGTTGGATTGAAAGGAACAAGGGAAGGGGAGAACAGAAAAAAATATCTTCTCTCTTTGCCGTTTCATTTGTGAGCTTGTTTGGTGTGATTGTTATTCGCAGGAGGTTACTGTCTGTGTGGTAGTTGAAAAAAAACGTTACTTCCTAATTCATGGGATTGTCTTCAATGAATTGAACGAGATTTTTTTTTAATTTGCGGAGGTTCTGTGATAGCACATGGATTCATGCTGGTTACAAGTTTGCTGCTGAATTGTTGTCAGTGTGTTTCGAGGAATAATGAGTTTTCGGTTGGTTTGGGTTTTGCGTTCATTTTGAAAAGTTTGTTGCTATTCTTTTTTCTCAAATGGAATTGATCGATTGTTGGCACTCGAGGGTACCCACATGTGGATGTTTTGAATCGGCAAATTGAGTGGAAAACGCTCGTTGGTTAATTACAGATCATTGGAGTCGATCGCAAATCGGCAGTGACAGTGAGGAGATTGTTAATGTAATGGTAGTGTCATGTACTGGGGATTGATGTAGTTTGTTCAGTATCTTGCCTGTTGGTGTCTAGTTCCAGGAGGCAGTACCTTTCAAAGGATTTTTTTTTTTGTCAGGTGTGTTAAAAACCGGGCCACTGACGGGAAGTGTGTCCTCAAGAACTGCGTCATCACCGTAGTTTGTGCAAAGTTCTGCTTTGGATACCGCAGCCTTGAAAAGAACACCCTGATCCATATTGAGAATGCAAACAGCACATTATAGGGATCAGGGTGTTAGTCCATTATTGCTGTAGACAGAAATAAAGGGTCTTTCATTAGCGAATTGACAAGTTCAAACTTTCAGTGTGAACGCATCTTCAACCGATTTCCGAACTGTATCAAAATACTCAGTAAAATCAACATTTTCGAAGGAAAAACGTTTGCAATTAATTAAAATTTACTACCGAAATTCCGAGTCGATGGTCGCAGTTTGAAGACCATTAACGCCAATTTTCAATTTCCAGCGATGGAGCGCATTTTTGGTTAAACGGCTTCGTCAATAAACAAAATATGCGTTACTGGACAGGTGAGAACCCTCATGTGCTTTGGTCGACGAAAATGACCCTCTCGTCAAAAGTTTGGCATTTCTCTCTCTTTTGCAGCTGCATCGGTTACTCTTTGGATTCCAAAAGTTTTGCTTAATTTGTGACAGTAGTCGCCACCTGTTCAATGAAGACGCCTTAAAGTCGGTCACAAGAGGCTCAGCCAGCTCAACGGCGCCCCAATCAGGAAATGAACTGGAGTAAACACCTCCTCGTTGCTAGGATCATTGGACATCACTCACAAAGGACCGACGATTTCTATCTCTTCCACCACCGTTGACAACTCGTCGAATGTCAAACAAGCCTCACTTACTGTTCTATAGAGGTGATTCTTGGCTGATTTCACTGCAGCCTCCCATAAGCCTCCAAAATGAGGCGTTCTAGGTTAAATATTGCAAAAGTGAATCCGTTTTGCAGCACATCATTTAGCAGATTTTTTTTTGTTGCTCCAAAAAGCCCTGCTTGAATGCACTCAGTTCATTTCGGGCAGAAACGAAGTTTGTACCATTATCGCAATACAGATCTTAGCACAAACCTCTTAAGCGAGCCGCTATAAGCCCCTCGGAAGATAAGTCGGACACGACTTCCAGGTGCACCGCCTTAACTGCGAAGCAGCCGAAAACTGCAACGTACGACTTGCATGTTCGTGATCCTCTTTGTTTTAATGTAGTTTGAAATGGCAAGTTTCTGACACAACTCCCAGGGCTGATCATTTGCTTTCTTTCCAATTGCTGAATTTCATCTTTAAAAGTTTCTCGTTGTATGTGCCAAATTATCCTTAATAAGGCTTCTTGCAAATCTTTCGCCGATAAGAGTATGATTGAATTGGTTTTTTCTTCGTTATACAAGTTTAGCTTACTTCGTTTTTCGTTAAGTATTGTCCTTTTCATCACCCTTTAACGTAATAGAAATAAGTCCGAAGCGTTTTTTGGACATCATTATACCGCAATCTAAATTTTGCCGTTCAAGCGAAAGTGCTATATTTCCTTTTCGTTTCCCAGGGGTATCTTCGACTGTCAGAGAGCAAAACCATTTCTCGGGCCAACATTCTTCAGGTAAGTAAATAAATTTTGGCTGAGTGAACCAGATGCTGTAGACTAACTCCCGTGCGAAAGCCGCTCTCGACACAATAGCTGCCGAGCTCACATGGCACATGTTTCCAAATCGCTTGCGGTATTCTAGTTTGTGTTTTTGACACCCTATTCCCGATAAATACTTCCAAAGTTGTACAGGGTCCGCCAAATAACTTTTTATTTTTTTGAAAATGCTATAAAAAAAAACTGAATATTTTCTCAAATTTCTTTGTTTATTTGAAAGTACAATCCTTCCGGTTATTAATGGAAAATAATTTCATTCAAATGGCTGCCTCGGCTGGCCATGCAGTAGCCTACACGATCGGTCCAATTTTTAAGCACATTATCGATTGCGTGCAGCTGTATTTCACCAATGGCTTCACGAATATTGTCCTTTAAAGCGTCAATTGTCTCTGGCTTGTCGGCGTAACACTTATCTTTTACGGCGGCACCCCACAAATAATAGTCCAACGGTGTGAAAACGCAGCTCCGAGGTGGCCAAACGAAATCAGCTCTGCGGCTGATAATGCGATCTTCAAAAACAGGGCGCAAAACATCGAGTGTAGCTTCGGCTGTGTGGCACGTAGCGCCGTCCTGTTGAAACCAAATGCTGCCAATATCCTCCTCTTCAAGTTTTGTGAACAAAAATTCGTTCAACATGGCCCGATAACGATCGCCATTAACTGTAACGGCCACTCCTTGCTCATTTTCGAAGAAAAATGGCCCAATTATGCCTCTGCCACAGCAGCAATTTTCTCGGGTGTACGCAATGTTTTTGGCTTTTCGCGCTTTGCTTTATCGATGAGGATGCCAGTTTCTTTCACTTTTTTCACAAGATAACGAACATACGGAGCTGACGGTGCTTCTCTTCTTCCAAAATCCGTACGCAATTTTCACACACATTCTGCAACATTACCATGATTTTCAAAGTAATGTCGCAGTATTTCCCAGCGTTGTTCAAGCGTATACACAACCATATTCGTTCAGCGGAAGGACAAAACTAATTATCTGTCAAATCAGACATGAGCTAAGTGTTACCATTCGCGAAATAAGCACACGGTTAAAAATCCTGGCGTTAGATTTAATATTTTTGGGGGTTGTTTATAAGTCCACGCCGAGAAAATATTAAAATTTAATACTTTGCATTATATTCAAATTAAACAACCAATAAAAGATTTATTAATTTTAAGTAATGTATGCTATTACAAAAGATATCTGAAATATTAAATTTGAATATAGATGGAGATGGGTTTCAATGCAAAAGTATTTAAATTAAACCCCTATTTATATTGAAAAATTAACGAATCTTGATACATATGTATTTGAATTAAATAAACTGCAGATTAAAATATAATACTTTCACCTTAAATTCAATACTTCTTTTGCTTTTTATAAGCCCATAGAATATTAAAATATAATAAAGTCTTAATAAAGTCTTATTAAATTTTAATATTGATTGCATTTAAATATCTATGGGAAACATTTCAGCACCAAAAACATTTTCTTTTCACACAAATTTGATTGGTTTTAAATCATGTATGACCGAATTATCTTACTAATTTTTCAGTCAATTACTTACTTTTTGGAATGTAACAGCTATATTTCGGAGGCAATGAACTGGAATCTCTAGATCGCCCTCATCCTCAAAAGTAAATCCACTAGAAACATCTCTGGCGCTTCACAACTTCAAGACAAAAAGCTAATATTATAACCTCTTACAAGAATATTTTGAAATTAAAGTTACTTACTTGTAAGAACAACATTCTCATTGGGTATCAATGTAACTCAAACTTTATCCAAATCATTCGATCCATTGAATGGGACGCACAAACTAACTCTCAATTATTAACCAAGCGACCAAATAATATTTATATTTGGGTTCAAAAATCATACCGATACATTTAATTTAATCAGATCCTGTATTAAAACCAAATACAAATGTACTGAAGTTTATGGCTTAAGTTCGAATTAAATGTAATCGGAGTAGATCTTATATTTCTGGTCAACTATAACTTAATTGTAATAAATTCTTGATTGAAATATTATTTTAATATAGACCGGAGTAGATTGTAGAACTGGATTTTAATCTTACGAGATTGAAGTTCAGAAAATTCGTATGAAAATGAGCATTTCAATGAACAAATTATTAAATTTGAATATAAAAATATTACAGAAAAAGAAATTGGAAATATTGAAAACTAATTTTTCTCGTATTTTTCCTGTAATACTGCGGAGGTTTTAAAAAACACCCCCATATTTTAAACCGTGTACCAAAGCCAACAGAGCTGCATTAGTAGAGTTATGCACACACAACAACTTTACTTTGAGTTTGCCAAAAACAGCAAAAACGGACAATGCACATGTGTGCCTGTGCGTTAAGGTACCTATCGAAATGGTATAATTTCAATAATTTTGTTTTGGAATGTACGTACGACCACGTGTCTGGATGTCTGGTCGATTGTGACAATTAATGCAGTTGAACTAACATTTCTACAACTAATTTCTTCAGTGATAGCGTTTTATGGTTCAGGTCTTCTTCCGTACCATCTACGACCAGATCCCAGCTGATTCTCTTTGCTGATATCAAACAAAACTCACTGTTGCCCACTACACTCTTAAAAACGAATTAAAAAAAAAAGCTCATCCACTTACTGCAAATGTTTTCAAACAACACATCGGTTCAAATGAGTCGAATTTCCACGCCCACTAACAACAACCAACATCAACCGCCTTTGTAAGGCCAGTGAACCCCAACCAAATACTAACCGTTATTGCACCTTATCATCGCTGACACCAACGTCTAATGACGTTTTTATGCTTATTGCGTTCATTAGGATAACTACTGCAAATTGCCATTGCAACCTGAAACGAAGGGTAGCTGGCGGGTGGCAAACATCAGTAACAACCGTCATTATGTTGCAAAATGTATGCAATTTAATTCAATATTGCAAAAATGCAATTTGACTCGTGCCCGCTATTAGTTTCGAAGTTGACGCCTTAAATAGATTGCGTTTTCGTTTTTGTGTGTGCGGTATATTTAGTCAGGCTAATTTCTTTTTGATTACAGCCTGAGGCTGGTGTATGCGATTTGCGTTTGGGATGTGTGTTTACAGTTTATGCACACGTCTTTGGCTGCCCCTAAGTGTTTGTTTTTACGCCTTTTATACTCATGCCTAATGTATGGGTTGTATGAGCGATACAAATCTCGTTTGAAGTATGAATTCTATTAGTCTTCCTGCGAGACGAGGGTGAATAGTGAATACTAATCTATGGCTGCTACCGAGTACGGTCATTTCAGCATTTGAGTATATCTACCCACTGGCGGCAGCGACAAATGGTCATCAGTCACACTATTAAGCTGAAGCGAGTTTTAGCTGCAGCTGCCGCATGTAGTTAGTGGAAGTCATCAATTTCATCCCCGATTAGAGACCAGTCCCTTGACTGGTGGGTAACAAATTTACCAACTGCTATAGTGTGTTAATATTTTTTTAATACGCACTTTAAGTCGCTCAATTTGGGTGGGATATTTTTCGCAACAGCCCTTGGAGCCTTTCAATTGGAAAATATTTATTAACACAGAAATTCTCTCCGCTGTTGAACGGCGGTAAGTATTGGCCACAAAATCACACAGTGAATGAATTCTCATTGAATTGCTGCATCAGTGCTTATGGTACGCAATCTGGGTTAAAAAAGTTGTGGGTACCATGAACAGGCGCACAATACAGCAGAGCAATAAGTGTGTAAACATTGAACTGAATTATTTGGCTGATTTCGTATTTTGTTTTTATTGTTTTGCCTTTTCGATATACAGTCCTGTGAAAAACCACAATTTTAGTTCCATTAAAAACAAAGGGGAAGGTTACAAGGATCAGAGCGGAACTGTTGAACCATTTTACGAATAATGGTGCGTATCTTTTATTACTAAAGCAAATGGCTTTTATCGCAGTTGGATGCTGTCTACATATTACGAGCCATCTGAATTTAACCGTGTTGAAGATTTTACGTACGGTACAGATTTGATCGTTGCTCATTGGTTAGTGTGTTGTATTACAAAGTGGAGGATAACCATATAGTTCGGGCGTGAGTTCCTTATTACCATATAGGTATAACATTTCGAGAACGTCTGCTCTACAAGATTAGACATCCAGATGTCGCATCCCTTCTACCCATGTCAAAAACCAAATCGTTATCATTGAGAACAGACTCGAAAATGGACACACCACATTTCTGTTTTATTGTCCTTTTAATAGTGCATTGGGGTTTGCAAACTTACCTTTTTGTGGGTATTTAATTTGAAATGCTAAAAGGCAAAGCTGAGGTAAGCCAGTTTACTTAAAGTTCAGTGAACTGTATATCATTTCGCTGGAAATTTCGAAAACAACAAAAGAAAAACGTTCTTTAGCTAAGAGGACCATCAGTCACCATTTTCGGATTTCCAGATCTATCAGGCTGGCGTTCAGTTGTGCTAAGCGAATTTTAAATACAACCTGTTTGTTGGATGAACCATTGCTGAACTCTCGTTTTAAAAAAACTAAACTGATTAGATACTAGGTAGCCTGAATGAAAGCAAGGCATTTCGACGAACTGTCATGGAAGTTTCTTCAAAAGTAAGATTACAATTGTGTACTTAGACATAACCTAGAAAACTGTTTCCCAAAAGTAGCAGTAGTGTTTTGAAATGCATTCAGTCAGCAGTCAAGAAGATAGCCAAGACAGCCTCCTACTACAACATGTCATCAAATGCTCCGATATTATGGTGCCTACGCCTATCCTCACCGCATTAAAAACGAGGACTTTCTAGATTCGTAATCGCATACATAAACCTACCCACCTTAGCTTACTCTATCAATCCGGTTGTGTATAATTCTAATAAAATTGTACATACCCTCCGTTCAAGGACTAAATTGAAATAATATTTACTTGCAACAAATTGACACTCACTCACTGCCAATATCAGGAGAACGAAATTGAGTAGGTCCTTTTTTTATTTTTATTTGAACTGTACGCATGCATGATATTTGTGCAATGCATCATCATTTTATTCGACAGAAGACTAATGAACTATTTCCATCGACACACACACCGAAGCTCTTTCAGATAGATGCATTTTTTTTTTTTTGTTTTTCAGATACACCTGTAAACTGGTTTGTAAATTTGGATTAGTGATTAGTTAGATAGAAATCCATTTTTTGTTCATTTTACCCTGAACCAATTTGATTTCAATTAACAAAAAATGTCCTTTGACGAGGATTAATTTACTCTACCAGTTGAGCGGATATGTTGGCGTATTTATTTCAGATCCCCATCCGACACTGAAATCCTTTTGTAATCCTTTGTACATCAATATCAAATATACAACAAATCCTGCGAAATGTTGTATATGCCAATGCACGAGTGAATTTTCCAAATCGTTGCGGTATAATCGGATGAATTTTGTTTCCTACAGTCTGGAAATGGATGCTGATCCAAAAGGGAGATTTATTGTAATTTGTTATTCATAGCAGGTTTTCTTATCACTCGACTGTAATCCTTTCGGAAGATTAATCAGTTTGATGTTGTATCCCGACGTCTGTCTGCGGCTTGTGGGATAAGATGGATGCGTGTCAAATGGCCAAGCAGGCGGCATTTGGTTGGAAATGAACAGACAATATTGTATGAGGTTGCTTGATAGCAGCTTTACACAGTTCTTAATCATGTTTATTGTATCATTTTGTAACTCATTGTGGGTGGCTGCTAAATTAATTTCCAAATCATTGCACATTATTGATGTAGTTGCAAAATTACCATAATTGCTTTATATTTGCCGCCACTAGATAGTAGGAAATCAGAACGCAATAGTTCAAGGTCTGTAATGGAAAATGGTATCTCACCAAATTGCTCTTCCTATTGTATGAACTTTTATGAACTTTGAAACTGCTGGTGGATGGTGGTATTGTAAACAGGGCTGCTGTTGGGAGAGTTTTGATTAGTCAAACATAAACACAAACCAAAAAGTTTGAAGTTTGTTAACATATTTGTATAGGGAATGCAACTTATTTAAGATTGTTTTGAATATCTACAAAATTTTGAAGTAGTTCACAATAGCTATAGGTATATTACATACAAAACTTAAAAATTGTGAACTTCGATAAAAGAAATTTGCTGCGTAAATTTTGTTATTGTTGGATGCTATGACTTTCAACCATCACCTTACATTTAGTCTGGGTCACAATAGCAAATTAGTAAATTATTCGAAGTAGGCAAGTGCAGATTTCAGACAAGCAAGCATTGAAGGGTGCTTTTGAAGCGCTAGGCACAAAAAGCGATTGTAAGTGTATTATTTAATTCAGAAAAGAACATGACTTTCAAGAGATCTTCTAATTATATTTGACTAGCTGGAGTGCTTTCGATATTTGCAATGAATTGAAGTAGGATTACTTAAGGTAAGGTTGACCCATATTAACAATTAGTTAAGTTCGAGTGTGCCCAAAGATATTGCCATATACGTCAATATTGCCATATTTTCGCGTTAAATTGTGCAGTTAAAGAAGCTTTTAAATGAAATTCGTATCTATCCGGGGACCGAACATTAGACCCTGCACTCAATAATCCAGCACAACAACCCCTGAGCCACTATCTTACTCTTCTCAGAAATTTGTCTCATCATTGGATTCAATTTTCAAATAGTTGGTAGTCTAAATAAAGGAGACTATTTACCTTGCTTTAGATGGCACTTACAATCTGTGGTGGCAAGAAGACCCTTCAACCAGCTGCCCCTAGTTAGCTTTATCAAGCAGTCCACATCAAGTTGGTTAAGGTGGCTTTCCAATTGTGAGCGCCAACTTCCTCTGTATCAATGTCTCTCAGCTCAGAGGTATGTACTCAGAGACTCGCCCTAACCGCCTTAGAAGTTTCATGTCAACCTTTTTCGTCAACTCCATAACACTATACACTGTAACCACATCAATAAAACAACTTCTCCACACTAAACTGAATATCACCCGAAGGATTTTTTTACTCAAGCCGTCCCAAAAGTTATTAATGCGCCTTTAAAAAGGTCCATGCTTCTTCACTATACAGCAGAATCGAAATGAATAAAGTCTTATTGTTGATTGTTTCGTTAAAAACTTTAAAACTTATTACTAGTGACCATACCAATAAGAGAGACGTCTGTCTCTAGTGAGGGCTAATGTGGAAAGAGGGCGAGCTAAATCGTGACTACCTTAGCTTGGCTTTGGTGAGGTTGTATCAAGACTGTTGCCGAGGTATGTTGGCAATTGTGGCTATTTCGTAGTAGTCTTAACACTTATAAAATATGTGTGCATGGTATACTGGAGACCACTTTTCATCTAATATGCATTATTGTTCTAAGCGCGAAGTAACTGCCATTGGCCAAAAGTGATACTTTGGATCAATGTCATTTTCGAGGAAATTTAGGAGCCTAAGAAGAAAAAAGACTTTCAAATTATTTACTGCGGTCTGTAATATTATTTTGCCAGAATCACCGATGTTGTGTTTTCTCAATGACAGGATATGTACTCAGTTTTGTCTTTGTTTATAGTCAACTGTCAAACCCATTCTCCGCCGCCCCCGTTTCAATAAATGTACAGACGTGTCAACTATTAAAAATTTGTACCTCTTGTCTATGATTTGAACGATTGCTTCAAAAGTAACCACCCTTTCTAAAACAATTTCTCACGTCAAGGGGCGCAATGAGCACGACCTCGATGCCTCAGCGCCAGTTCTTTCTGAATCGTCATTCTACACATAAATAGATGGATGAGTTTTGTAGGACTGCCAAAACGATAAATCGTTATTATAAAGCTTGTACCTATTGAACTTGATAATGACGGCTCAAAATTGATGAAAAGGTGGTTCATATCGATTTAGACTACATTATTTTTTGTACGACCTGTCTAATACCCTTTTCACTTAGAGCCAAAAACCGGGTTTTCGCGAAAACACTCGAAAATTTTTTTTAAAATACAAGTTTTCCCATACGTGTTTCAGTTTTAAAACGAGTCGTTTATAAATCATTTATAGAAATTTTAAAAATATATTAAAAAATTTTTTTATTTATATATATCAATAATTTAATTATTTATATACATTAATAAATACAAATTTCAATATTTTACTAAAATTTTTATCAATACCTTATTTGTGGCAGTAAACAATAAACGAATTTATTGCGCCAATAAACTCTTTCATTAAACTGTTTATAAAATCAATAAACGTTTTATAAAATCAATAAACTATTTCAATAAACTTTTATAAGAATCAATTAACAGTTTATTGAAAAATTATGGGAAACTGAAATCAATAAACAGTCGTTCATTCTCGCAATAAACTTGTTAGTTGGACGAGTTTTAATAAAAATGGTCATTGTGCCAATAAACTTTTTAATTGATATTATGTACCTTTTTGGTTCAGTGATAAAGTTGGGTTGTTGAAACAACACACCTTTTGCAATATTCAGCAAACTCAGCAGAATAGCTGACCGAACAAATGTCACAACTCACAACTTAAAATCATCTTCCACAAATAATTGATGGGCTAATATTATTTTTAAATGCACAAAATTAATTTTATTTGTTAATTAATGCGATCGAAATTTGTAACCAAAATAGTTTGCACCGAAGTTTAACGACTAGTGTCTCGCAGTTGATTGAAATGTCAAACGAAGACTGGTTGGTGGTCGGTGTGAATACATCGACTAGTTTTCGACGAAAAAACGGTTTTCGGCTTGGTGTGAAAAGGGTATATGTGTAAAAATTTGATCGACGGTGGACTTTCCTGGCACTAAGCCGCACTGAATGGCATCAATCAGGGTATTTACGAAGGGTTTTATGCATCCACATCAAATGTGGATGTCAAGGAACTAGAGGATTCTTTTTGGTTTTTATATGGTTTGAAGAAACAGTACTGACATTTCGTTCATCGGTTACGAATTCATCTGACCAACTCTGAAAAAAAGAAGAGTTTCCTCGTACTTTTTAACAAGTCATCTACAGCTGCTTGGATGGTTAATCCTAATGCCCATCAGATTTGTTAGTCTTTCGCTAAGATATTGCTATCCACCATACTCCGCTTTAATCAGGTGAACCGAAGTTTTATCTATCTATCGTTATATAGAATAGCACGATTTGAAATTCTGGTCTACTTCGCCACAAGTTTCGGCAGAAATAACGTTTACTCATTCTCAGCACCGATTTATACCTTTTGGTTCAACTTATGTACTATGTTCCAGATCCACGATCCAGATCCACGATCCAGATCCACGAATATTCATTTTGTGTCAAGGTCAACTTATGCTGTTATTCCTTGTGTTCACAGATAGGTATAAAACAATGGTAGGTACCAATGTGAAGGGGATCACAGTGAAGGACAATCTTTTGTAAAGCGCTGTTTATTTTGCCTTTCTATATTTTAACAAATCTCAGCAATGACACATCGGTAACCCTATTTTGAAATCATATTTCTTATGTTACACGATATATTAATTTTGCTAATAGAACGAACAAACAAATGAATACTGATTTGAATAAATGTGTTCGCATTTATCATACCAAGTGTAGGACAGTTATCATGGTCGCATGGCAGTTTTTTTTTTTGGCGTCAAATTAATTTTGTGTTATAGGGGATGGGCAGACAAAACTGTCTACGGTAGATATAGATGAATTAAATGTAAATGAATTAATACCTATTAAAAGCGAAACTTTATTTACCGATAAAAAAGCGCATATTATATTCCTGGATGTTTTTTAGGCGACCCTAAATTTACAATAAGGATTTACTGTCAACTTCGACCCATTTATTGCTTTCTACATTTTATTTGTACCTAATCAACTTATATTATAATATGGTAAATTATTATTCACAGGAATACACTTCTTGTAGCATGGATTCCAATTTTTTTCTATTGAATGGCGAATGGTGTAAGGATGCAAATGCACCTCTATTGAAAACCGCTTCGGATGCGCTTATGTAAGTACTTTCATTTCCTGAAATCCCATATTAACTCACATATATTTCCCTCGATTTTATGTTTTCCTATATCTGTACCGTTTTTTAATCCCATATTATTAATGAGAACATTATGGGAGCCAAACGATTGCATCCTTATTGCAATGTGCAGGAAATGATGTGCACTACTCTATCGTGTTCTCATAGCTGCAGGGGGTTTATGAAATCTTAATCGAAAATTAAATTTCATCGAAGGGAAGTAGTTTCGATTAATTCCAGGAAAACAAAAACCTACCTTCATAACATATTGAAAATTATGTAGAAAATCCTCTGCTAAATTGAAGCAGAAAATTCACATTTTATTGGCCTTCTTGTACTCGTACGTATAGGAGCAGTGGCTCTGAATAATTTTTCTGTTTCCAAGTCGGAAAGGCAGATATAACTAGAAACAGAGGGACATTTACTTTTAGTGGGTGTTTGTGTGGGCTTGGTGCTCCTTATGACACTTTTTCTCTGCCGACACAGGTAATGAGATACTGAGACAACGGCCAGACGTAAACATGAATGTTCACCATCAGAGACAGGAAGCAAAATTGCGATTCAGGTATTTTTTACGACGAAAATGTTAATTGCTAAAAGGAAATTACATTCGCAGAGGAAGAAAAAGAAATTCTTAATTAATGACGGGCGTGATAAAAATGTGTGCCAAAAATAAACATAAAAACACTTTCTGACGGTAGAATAATGTCCGCCATTGGAGGTGATAAAGGGTAACAATTCCGATGGCGTCGCAAGAATTTTGTTTTCCAAAAGATATAGCAGCGAAGAGAATGTCGTTGCGAACTACATGTACCGTAGTAAGAAGATGATTGTGGGTTTTTTTTTTTTTGTTAAAATAAAGAAATACCTACGTAATATACCATCAAGTAGCTTAACTACCAAGCTCTCAACATTCAGGGGATGCGGAATCGCTCTTTGTATTTTATCAAGGTAGAGCCGTTTTAATTGCCTTTAAGGACGCCGTCTTCTGATGAGTCTTCCGTGGCCCAAGATGTGTGTGGTAGAACTCGTTTTCGGATTCTAGGGAGTTTCCTTTTCGGTCTTGCCAAATCGGACTTATAATTTTTTCTCATATTTTTCGAAGAACCGTCTTGATGAAAAAAGAAACTCTGTTCTTCGTGGTGCTACTTAGGGGTCACCTTCTTTATAACGGGTCTAACTAATAAATCGTCAGCTTACATATTTTGTAGTTCACAATATGCAATTTTGTATGGGAAACTTCACCACTGTGAGTTCGAAAAATGTTCCCTGGACACTAAAAACATCGTCCTTCATAGGGAGTCCCCATATTTACAGGCAGTGCTTAAAACTCTGCCCACATTTTGTAGGTATCGGTAAAGGATCGATGTTGCCTATCTAAATATGTCTTAGTTTGCAGATCCAGTGTGTTTGACTGTTCCTGACTCTCACTTAGCTAAGGAGATCGATTAGTGTCACTGGCGCGAAGATGTCTTATGATATCGTTTTCCTATCCTGCGCTTTCCCTTTAAGCTTAAATTGAAGACTGCGGACCTGGAGCTTATAAGTCTAATCGCTCTACACTAGTCGGCAAAAGTATTTTGACAGAAATGCAAGGCGAAAAATTCCTAACTGCTACGGATTAACTGATTACAGTTTTCACTCAGTAATTGCATAATAATGTGTTTAAATGTGATCATTTGAGACCCATGGTTGGATATCTCAAGCCTACATAAATTCTGATTTTTCGACTGGCAAAAGTATTTTGACAAATTCATCTTGCAAGGTTTGTTTGACGAAAAATACTCTATCGTTAAATTTAAATTAAATATGATGGATTTAATGTGAAGAGGTCCAATTTGATTAAAATATGGGGAAACCGACAGAGTTAAATATAGAAGAATGACTATCTTTTGTAGGAAAATACGATTGCGGTCTTACTGTAAAAAAATAGGGGCAGAATTTAATTTGTCGAAGCAAAATGCAAATATTAAAATCAATAATCACATACGAACGATCTCTGTGCAAAATTTACCTCCCTCGAGCAAAAAACGAAAAAGTTATACCGAAAAAGGAAGAAGGGTGGTAGATATATTTCGATGAAGTTTGTTAAAAATCCAAGTTTGAGTCCCAAAAATTCTCGAGCTAATATGAAAAAATGTTCTGAAAACCCGATTGTCTAAAAGATAATTCAGAGGCGTCTTGCTGAACTCGATTTGGATACATATCCTGTAAGAAAAGTACCGTGTATAATTACGAAAACAAAATAAAGATGCTACAATTCCCCCAAAGAGTTTAAAAATTAACGCGTTAGGTGTGGAACCTGGTCTTATGAACGGAAGAGTTTGAGCCTCATGGATCACCATTTGTTTTGTTCGGATGCCGAAATTATCTCGTGGGAAGTACACACCAAAACCAATGGTTTTGCAGGCTTATAATGTTTTAGGGTTGTATACCGTCCAACGGTTGTGCAGATTTAGTTCTAATAGATGGAACGATGATCCAGCAGAAACTTTAAACAATTACGCATTACAATATGGCGATAGACTAATCGCGCAATCATTTATTCTTCAACAGGATAACGTTGCTTGTCGAAAGAGCCCAATGGTGATTTAACTTTTACGGGATATTGAACCAGAAACACACAACTGTCCACCCCGAGGCACAGATTTAATGTTTTTGAAGATGTTTGATGTTGCATTCAAAGTAAAGTAACTGTTTTTCTGATACGGAGGCGTTGGGGTGATTTTTTTTATGAAAACAAATTATTTTGTTCCTTGTTTTTTAATTTCCAAATGTATTTTTTTTAAGTAAAAATTATTTGTCAAAATAATTATGTCAAAATAAAAAAGAAATTTTATTCATTTTAATAAATTTAACTTAATGCAAAAAAAAACAAAAACATATATATAATTTTTTTTTCATTTCTTCCTAAAATTTAACTTTTAGTTTTGTCAAATGAGTGTACAAATACATTATTCTGACAAGTTTAGACAATTAAGGTCGATTTCACTCTATAGGTATACAATAACATCCCTTAGATGGTTCTTTATTGAAAGAGCATTTGCTTCGGATTTGAATAGCAAAACTGTTAGGGTTAGAAGGGTTCTTAAGATGCTCGAAAGAGGCTCTACTAAACAGCAGTCTTAATAGCAAAAATAAGAGCGACCGGCAAAAATTCGCCTTCATTTAGTTTCTGATGTTATGTCGTTCTTAGGTTGGGGAAAGTGTACCACCTTTAAATTCAATTCAGTCATTTCAATTTCTATTTTTGACAGCGCACTAGTGATAATTAGGTATACATCCTACCGGTTATTTTGCAGACTTTCATTTCATACTTCGTAGCTGAACTTTCAGCTATCAAAAGTGGATACAATTGACCATATTTAGAAACCAATTAAAGCTGATGGTGTAGCGAAGTGGCCTTTAGAATCAGTCTTGAATCCTATTGGTTTGTTGCCTGTTTTAAGGGTGGTCCTTGATGATGTGAGGAATACTTAAGTTCTGAAAACGCCTACCCATGGATGCATTGATAATATTTCATATTTGAACTCACACTTAAATTAGAGGGGTTAAGATGCTAAATTGTAAAGTTCCTCTACAGAAAAATATGACAGATGTACAGATCAGTTTGAAAGTTGAAAATCAAAAATGAGAGTTCTGCGTTTAGAAGTGATTGTGTATTAATTTGTTGATCAAACAAACATTTGCTAAGAAACGATTGCACATGTCATGAATTGTGTCAGCCGGTGACATATTGGTATGTCACTATGACCTACCAATTCTTCCCTAAGTTCCTACCTACCAAATGACTGTATGACTGTGTGATCGCCTTGTAAGCGCTGGTAACACTGAATGTGCATTGAAACGTTCCAGACTTTTTTTTATGGGGCTTTTTGAAGTCTCGTGTTTACGTGAACAAGCCCGAGACTCTGTCGCCCGAAGTTCTCGCTGAAGTTATGAAAAATGCCATAAAACGAGCCCGTATGGCAATCAATGTGACGGCGCCCATTTGGCCGATATCATCTTCTCGACTTGACCAAACTACTTGAGATATCTCCAAAAAAAAAAATGTTATTGCCTTAAATTACTATCAAAACATTTATGATTGGACTTCGACTGCGGTCGTATGTCCACCACTGGTAGGTATGCAGCGGTCGATACGTTGAACCCAATTTTTGATAACTCTGCCTCTCATTTCGACCGATACGGCCGCTATTTCTTGTTCAGTATTGGCTCTGAGCTCCTCCAACGTCACCGGCTTTTTGGCATAGACCAATGATTTAATGGCGTTAAGCTACACGATATCAGCGGCTAATACACGGGTCCGTTTCTCGAGATAACACGTTCACCGAACTGAGACTTGATCAACTCGACTGTGGTACCAGCTGTGTGGCTTGTGACACTCCTCTTGTTGAAACCACATATCACTGATGTCGAATTCATGCAATTGCTCAAAGAAATAACGGTCCAACGTGTCTCTGTAGCGAATACCATTTAGCGTAACGTGACGCTCATTTCCATCGACGAAAATAAAAACTGACCAAAGACATTCCGGTGGCGTCGGTGACTTTTTGCGGATGAAATGCTGTTTCATGAAGCACAGGAGGGTTCTCACCTGTCCAGTAACGCATATTTTGCTTATTGCCGACGCCGTTTAACCAAAAATGCTTTATCGCTGAAAATTGGAAATTGGCGTTAACGCTTTTAAAGTTGCGACCACCGACTCGGAATTTCGGTATTAACTTTTAATTATTTGTAAACGTTGTTCCTTCGTGTTCTTCGCCGTTGATTTTACTGAATATTTTGACATTGACAGTTCGATAATCGGCTTAAGGGTGCGTTCACTCTGAAAGTTTGAACTTAAAAGACCCTTTTTATACCCAAATAGTACATCTTCTCGCTTTTTGCAGTTAAATATTCATTAGGTTTGTCTTTGTAATTTATGTAAGCTCATGCTGGAGTAGATACTATATGTACCTAGCAGACGACATCGAGTTGAATAAGACCCTGAATATGACAAAGCAGTTCGGTATGACAATGAGCCTTCCATTTCAGACTATTTCATTTGTCCCGAAAAAATAAATAAAAGCCAGGTCTGGGCTTTCACACCTGTTGCACCAAATTTGTATTCATTCATTTAGTTTCCGACTTCCCTCATCGGTTTTTGCAGTCATTTTTTGTCGATAACCTCTTAGAGTTATACCTACCATTGCCGCACCGTCATCTGTTGAGCGAAATTAATGTAAAATTATTTCCCAAAGTGCTTGGCTTAGTTCATCTATTTCCATATCACACACATGTACCATACCAACATTTATATATACATCATCTGAGTTTGAAGCAGTCGACTTGTGAAAATAGGCTATCGACAGTTCGGCACTTCTCACCGACATCCAGCCGACAAATGCGCATATACAACACGTATCTAAGGAAACCAGGAATTCGTGCCGAATCACATTATCGATATTGAATAATTCATACGCCAAATGGATATCGAAAGACGAATGTCCTCGTGAGATCACACAAACTAAACTGAATTATTCATAAGGACGATATTACTGCACAGTGAATTAATTATTATCCCACCATTATCCACTCGAAGGTGTCAAGTGCAGGCATAAGTACATAGAAGTAAAAAGATCCATAGAAATGGGTCAATTTCCGATAGCGTTTTTTTTTTTGGCAACTTATTTCAGTCAAGCACATAGGTAAGTGTGTTAAACTTTGTTGCAATTTATTCCTTGTAAATTTCAAGTCTGCGCTGATAATCTGCTGTGCATTACCATTTCACCTGACCCAAAGTAACAAACGAAAAACACATATAGTTCAACATATCCATTGCCAAAGGGATGCGGTTCATCGATATCAACAGCTTTATCACCATTCTATCGCATGGTTTACAATGAAACGAAAGCCAGCTGTTTTTTTTTGTAACAATTTTCCAGGCAAAAAAATTGCCTAAAGTGGCAAAAAACTGTTTTAATTGAATCCTTGAATGAAAAAAAAAAATAACCACTGACATACTGTCCCATTGGGAACATATTTTTTTGTTCGTCCTGGGAACTCGTTTCCAATTGTATGAAAATTGGTTTGTTTAAATTGGGCAACCGCTGGGAAAATGTCAATCAATCTGGGAATTCCTGCGTGAATAAAATATTTTTCTACCTTCGGCAATTGCTATACCCCGAGGTTGATGTATATTTTATTTTTGTCTGGGTGTCAAAAGAGCGAAGCACATTTTCGCAGTCGTTAGTTGCCATTTGACCTTTGTTTTAATTAAAGGGCTTTTAGGTCACATTTATGCCACAGGGTACGGTTTTGTTTTGTGTCTGGAGGAAAAACCAATAGGTGTACACTAAACCGCTTTCCTGTAGCGCGCAGCCGATTCCTATTTCAGCCAAAATCCCTGTTCTTACCCTAAGGACATATCGAAATCACATGTTCCTTTATACAAAAATAAAACAACCCACCGGCATCATAATTATTGGAAATGAAATAATCGCCGCTAATACAGCAAAGACAATACCTCAAATGCAATTATTCACACTATTGCCGTCAACAACAGTTATTTGCGGCCATAAAATCACTTGATAGCACTTTGATTCAATTAGTGAAATGTATCAACAAAACATTTACCCTCAGAGGAATAGCGTTACAAATCTTTTTCATGTACACAGCTCCACATTTTATACCGTCCAGCCATCGTACATTCAAGTCGCTGTAGCGTGGCAGTAGTAATAGTTGTTGTTGTTGGCGTCGTTATTTCTATAGACGTACCAATCGGATGACGTAATTGCGATGACTGCGAGCAAATACCCTTGATGATGTTTCGTCGGGTGGTTTGGCTGATGCCGTTTGCCGTGATTACTATACGAAATTGGGCAAAGCAGTGTAATCGGCGATTAAGGCTCTTCAATGAAGACATACTGTTAATTAAAAGTCAAGGAGGACGGAGGACGGAGGACGGAGCTTTTCTAAGGCATGATATAGGATAAAGTGAGTATATGGAGTAAACTAGTGCGGTTGTCACAATTACTTTGGACTGCTACTGTGCCGGTTCTGGTGATGCTGATGATGACTCATGAAGACGGAAATAACGTGTAATGTACTGAGAGTATATAGATGACAGTCAAGCCCCATGGAGTAATAGCCACGATGGTTGAAAATATACCACAAAACTGATTGTGAATTGAAAACGGATTTACTACATTTCTTTAAAGAATATCCAACGCGACCAGTATAAGAACAAGAAGGTGTCCAGAAAGGGTTTAATGATATTCGCAAATCCTACACACATGGTTTGGTTTTCATTTAGATAAGTTAAATCATTATTGGACACACATCGAAGGTGGAGCAGCACATTCTAAAATGATTCTAAAATACATCGTCTGGATATTCTTTTGGTCTTTGAGATAGTCTCTAATTTTAGGAATTTTCCTTCATTAATATCTGCTTTTTAATGGCCCAATACGCGTTTCGATCGCTTTCTTCTTGCTTCACACATATTAAAACTAAATTTATCGTCTTTACGATCATTGTTATCGACTAGGACTTTTATTAGCAAAACTTCCATCTTGACATTAAAACGCTCGATGTAAACAATGGGTTCTGAAACTCAAACATCCATATTCAATCAGCAACGCATCAGCATCGCAAATAAGCTGGATGCCGCATCACTGCGAAAATGTTTAAAGTTTTTTAATTTACACAATGTATACGTATTTTAAAATTTCCTTCCGTTTTCAATAGGAGGCGGCGCTGTCTTGAAACCAGCGTTGCCAATTTTGACGACAAAATGCTAGCTTGAAAAAAATGCCCTTTTCAATAAAATAATGCGTAAAATAATTTTTAAGATAAACTCGACCAACAAATCAAAAATTAAACACAGGTGCGCTCGACTGACAATCAACAGAAATTTATGTGCAAAATTGAATATATTTACCCTCTTCGTTTCTTGTTATATTTTTATAAGCCCACTGCAAATAATCAGTTATGGAAACACTGTTTACGGATTCGTTTTCACTGCATTTGTCATGCATGAACTGATACAGACGTCAAAACAATAATAAAGAATACAAGTTTTCTAAATGTTTCTTGAAAATTAAAAAAACAAAACAAACCATAGATATAGATAGATTTAAGGCCGAAAGGCAGTAATTTGTAAGGATATAGTTAAGTTTAGAGCGCTCGCTTAGAGCCAGTAAGCTAGAATAAGAAAAATGTTAGTTTTAAATTAGATTTAATCATTTTTGTCTAGTATGTAAGTTTAATGAAATAGCTCAATAAAAGTGAATTTAAAATGTAAAAAAAAATGTACAGACGTCAGGTCTCAAGTGTGTCTTTTCCTGTTTTGAAATTTACTGTTGTTTTTGTTCTGCTCTGCTGTCGACTGTCGCCTTTTAATTTTAATTTAATTTCAACTGAAATGTGCAATTTATGTCCAAACAAATATATTCTTAAAAAAAATATATTTACTTAAACACTGAATTTTCATTTAATAATAATATATAGATACCTAAAATTATAGCATAAAAAATTAGAGATTGTGGGGGGGGGGGGGGGGGGGGTGAGGTGTGGAGCAGCGTTGCCACCTCAAAAACAGAGGAGCGCAGTAGATTGGATCTTTCGGCAGTAAATTTTTTATTTTACAAACACCAAAGATCATTTGCTTATAACTATATCAATAATCAATCAATCAATAATTAAAATTTTGAAAATACTCTAAAAACCCAGGAGAGTCTCAGTACATTTCCTTGCAAAAATTAAGAACACTATATTCATTACGGAAAACGGTTAATTTATGACCCAGTACATAACACAATTCATCTCTGCTTTTAGTTTTGAATTATTATTGTTTCTTGAGGAAACCTGAAGAAACAAATCTAGAATAAGGCTTGTATTTTTGGACTTGTCCCAATGACACCTTGATGCACTATGCCTTTCCAAATCTTGAAAAATAAGGGTCTTCGAAACGGACACAATACACGAAAAACGAATTCAAATTTCAAATAAGTCCATACAGTCAGAATCGCGTCAGTTTAGCAGAAAACGGGGAAAAAAAAACAGAAACAAAGACATAGGCAGAGATTTGTTTCATGATTCATGATATGTCCAAGAGAAAGTTATCAAACAAAAAAAGTGCAGTAGATTGGATTTGGTGGTAGAAGATCTACTGCTATTGCAGCAAAGTGGCAGCGCTGGTGTGGAGTCTGATGTCTGGATAAAGCGTGGTGCTGGTGTGTGAATGAGAATGAGTAGAGATGAGTATTCAAAGTACCTAAATTCCAATTGAAATCGATTGAGAGAATACACCAAAAACGAATGGAAAATGGTTAAAAGCAGCGTACTTTATAAAGTTGAAAGTTTTTTGTAAATATCTTTTAAAATATTAACTTTTACACAAAACAGTCTTCGGCACATATATAGCTACGAGTATGATCTACGAAAAAGGTATGTATTAATTTTTTCTTAAATAAGGAAGTAAACACCTTTTTGTGCCAATGAAAATATTTTTTTCACCAAATCACTAATTTCTCTAAGACCGTTCGATGTATCGCTACCATTTGTCGTTTAACATGAGGTTTTACCGGATGTTGTGTGCAAATTTCAGCCTTCTACGTAAATTAATTTCTTAGTTAGACTTAGGTACAAAATTGGTCTATGGTTCGGACAGACGGACAAAAGCGAAACTAATAAGGTTCCGTTTTTTCCCTCTGGGTACGGAACCTTAAAAAGATGTCTTTTTGGGAAAAAAAACAAGCCATAAAGCCTTACCTAATGAAATATTGCCTAAAAGGCATGAAAAAGCCTTAGCTGGCATCACTGCTTGAAACGCTCATTTGGTATGTTACCCTACCTTCATTTCACTTCAAGAAGTGAAGGAGTTTTCCGACGTTTCAAAATACTACTACATCTTTTTGATTTCAGTTGAAGATTTTTAAAATTAGACACCATTCTTAGACATTCCTAGAAAGACACGTTGGTCCTATTTATCAAAATGGCATAGTCCTCCATTTTTAGATACCTACAGGACTTTGTTGAAAGGTCTCTCAGACCGAATTGCACCTCGTACATGGATTAGTGTTATTGTGATCTACGTTCTATCGACCGTCACTACGCCTCTCAAAGAACAAAGTCCCGCTTTTTGAAAGTCCCCCAAAAAACGTTCAACCGCACTGAAATACTTATTCCGGTTCCTTTCTCTTTTTTTCTTTTAAGCTGACGTCTTACAAGGAAACTACAAACACACACACTCTTATATCCAACTAAACAAAAATTGTTCGTAGCACTTCGTACAGCCGGTCGGCATCCTAGTGCTGCCAGCTTACACTATATGAATCGCACTCCATTTATTGTACGCTATGTTGGGATTTAATACGCCTCAATGTAGTCGGAAGTGTATGGAGTGGTGGTAGCTGGCTGCTTGAATAAGGATAAATGTCAGGCCAGGCCAATTGTTGGTAGATCCCACCGCAGAGCGTGTTTTTAAACAGTAAAATCGGTTGATGGGCAAATCATGTTGTAATCGGCGCGCCATTCGTTTTGCCATATATGTATGTATATATAAATACAAAATCCTGGTGGTAGTGTTTTGTGCTTTGTGCGCCCAAAGAGGAAATGTTCCAACGACTTGGAACAGAAATTCTCCGGGTGTTGCCAATAAATCAGCCACAGACGTTCGCCGCTGTGAGCTTGTGTTGTGCGGCGGTGAGAAGGTCATGTTTTTTGTCACAGAAGTTATGTCGAAACATAAAACAATAATAAAGGACTTCACGCAAAGCCGTTTATATTCGATGGTGATAAATAAGCACAAAAACCCCTTTTAAAAATATTTACTCTTGATAGGATTTAATTCGTTTGGTTGTCGACGAACTATCACAAGGGTTTATCAAAATTATTGAACATATTTGACACTGTTTTCCACCAGTAAGTGGTTTATAGATACACACAGTGTTTCCTTTGAGTAATTAGGATTTTACGACTTTTAGTTTACCATTTATAAAGTATATGCTTGGGTTAACGACTGGCGTTCACCTATGATGTTATTTTATGACCGTCGTGCCACTTATGACAAAGGGGGAGCTAAAGTGTATTACGGCCATCATAAATGGCGCATTAACACTTTTGTGTGGGTTACTGTATAGCGTGCCTCGGTGGCACAAATCAAGTTCATTTCTGAATTTAGTTTTATGGCCCATTTGAATGTTCACTCCAGTTAGGGACTTTCGATTCGCGTGGTTATCGTTATGGCTTTTAGAAGGGGATCCAGCTCCCCGTTTAAACAGATTCTTGCCTTGGCAGACAAACTACAATCGAATTGCTTTCACAAATTACAAAAAAAAAATAGATTGATACCTCACTATGCAAATCAACACATCAACAGGCTTACTTCCATCGGATAATTTATCTTATTCTAAAGCCTTTATATTTGATAGTTTTCAGTATTCTTCGGCTCGTTAGATACAAGTATCCCTGCCATGGATACATACATATTTGTTGGTGGACACGTTTTACGTATTCCATCAATTTCAATTTATCAAATTGAAATTTGATGGCCATAAAAGGGCTTTAAACCTCCTTTGAGGGGGGAAAATCGTATGCGTCACGTCCTCCTTTCGTATTATGTAGGCAGTGAAGGAGGACTAAACGATAATTCTGTCGTCCATCTGTGTATGGTGTATTCAATTCGCTTATTGGAAAATATACACTAAATCCGATGCAAGTTCGATTTCTGGGAGAAGTGAGTGTTGTCAAGACCCATCCCTTTTGCCATCGATCGGACGTACAATGAAAACTGACGGGGATTTGTTTGAAAACTATTGCAATCGTGCTTGGGAAGGGATTTAATGGAATTAGAAAGTGATTCTTGATATCTTTGCGATAGGCATTCTTGGAAAAAGTGAGGGAGTACCTCGTCCATCTGGGATATGATTGAGCATTGAATCTCTGTCAAACTCTTAAAAATAGGAATAACTTTAAGGCCGTCCATGTATTGTTGAAATAGTTGGAATCCATAAAATATGTCTCAAATCCCGCAGACGCCACGGGGGGTTTTATAGGGCGAAAGAACGCCAAGCTTCGCGTTTCAAAAATATTTGTTTTTTTTTATAATTAATCCATTCGTTCCAAAAATAAAACTCACACAAAAGGAATGGTTGCGAGAAGCTAGGCCTTGGGTCCCTACGGACCTGTTGCGCAAACTATAATCACTGATGCTCTCGCTAGAAGTGAAAAGAATTAAAAAAAGTAGTTGACGAAACAGCTCCAAATACGTAAGGTGCTTAGGTACTTCTAGTTTCTAAAAACCATTCGTCGGTGTGGGTTTTAATTTTTTGGGACGAATGAAAGAGGCCTACTTTTTTATGCCGAATCCGAACGTTTGAATTGAGAAGAGTATGTTCCTCATCCAAAAAAACGCCTCATCTCCAATTTAACCACTTCTCAAATGTCAAGTCCCCAGCGCTACATGCAACAACTCGTATGTACTACAAAAACCAAAGCTTCAAAGTCAAACAAACTACAAGAACCTACTTCCATTAATTTTTCCGTCCACTTCCATCTGTTTTGCATGATATAAAATCACTACAACAGCAATATGAAAATCTCGCTCATTTTCCCGTGACCATAGAAGAATTAGCAAACAAACTCAAATCATTAACAAAATTGTCAACCGAATCAACAGTCTGGCATACTGCTTGTGCATCGTATTCTGAATGCTTGATTAATTAGAGGAGACTGTTTCTGACTTGTAAAAAAAAAAAATACACAGCGGGATGAAAGGAAAACTCAAAGGGTCATTCCTCAAAATGCTTAAAATCTCTTAAAGCATTCCACCCTCAAACAGCAGTCATTATGCCGTCTAAAACGTGCTAAGCGACAGTTGTAATTAAATGACAGCTTCCTCTAACGCACGTCTTCACTGACAAGTTTCTGGATTTTACCCAAGGATCAGTATAGTAGGTATAGTGGTTTTTGAGCGACCGGTTAAGGAAGGGTGTTTTTCCCCCATTTAGGTACTGAATCCTTTTGGCTTTGTTCGGGGGGGTAAATATTTCGAAACTTATCTCTCGTATTATGCAAACGAACTTAACTTTTTGGATTAGGTACGTGCTTGTTGACATTGGGTGGGATTGGTGTATATTTTTAACTTTATTTTCTTAATTGTATGATGTGTTGATAAAATTCTGAAAAATATTTAAACAATGAGTGAGATAGAGCAGAGGACGGTGTTGATTTTTCCACATTTTAGTGTGCCTATGCAAATTGAAGGCTGACTATGTAACTCTCATGGGTCAAATTAATTTTTTGAAGTCTGCTTGTGCTAAGAGCTTAATTGGGTGACTTAACTACATATTTAGAGCAACACCAGAACTTTGAAAAGCCTGCATTTTTAACATTCTCCTTTACGTAGTAGATAAGAGAAAGATATTATTTTCGTACAAAATTTCGAACTCGAGATGTTAATTAATTATTCTGACATTACGATGATAGAGGAACTCAAAAAAGTGGGTCGCAAAATTCTGTCCGTCTGTCTGTCTGCCTGTCTGTCTGTCTATCTGACCGTCATTCCACAGGACTACAGCTGCCCGGATTTCGTTCAAACTTCGGACTTGGAGTTTGTGGGCTTACAGTTCGGGACCGTTTTTTTTTGCACGGTAACCTGAATATTAATCGATACGGTAAAGCAGTTCACCGAATTTTGGTGGCTTAAGGAAGAGGTGAGGGTTAATACGCTCTCCCGGGTCGGTGCGCTACTAACGTAGCATCCTCCCTTAGAGTAGGGGGTCTTTGGGAGGTGCCGGGCTAGCCAACATGATAGTGCTGCCGAGACTCGGACGACGCTTATAGCCTCACTCGAGTCTCGGTGACACTGATGAAACCTTGTGGGCGGCTGTCAGGCGCCCATGGACGCGATCAGGATGGTGACCAATCGATTTGATTGCTCACCACTCTGATTATAGGTAATTTAGGTTAAGTAGCTTAGGTAGTCTTAAGTAGTTTTAAGTAAAAAAAATAGTAAAGAGTTCAAGTTTTCTAGAAATAGATAAATTTAAGGCCGAAAGGCAATAATTTTAAGGATATTGATAAGTTTAGAGCGCTCGCTTGGAGCCAGTAAGCTAGAATAAGATAATTGTTAGTTTTAAATTAGATTTAATCGTGTTTGTCTAGTGTGTAAGATTAAAGAAAGAAAAATAAAAAAATTAATTTTTAAAGTTAAAAAAAAAAAATTAATGGTACTTCCCATACAAAATGTTCGTAACAGTTTGATTTGATCTAAAACGGCTCTAACGATTTCAACCAAAATTGATATTTAAGCTTAAGTAGGGGAGGTTACTACGACTGCATACCCAGTTTTCGGTTAAAAATTCGAATAATGGTACTTTTGAAAATTCTACGTATCTCGAAAACGGTCCATACGATTGTAACGAAAATTCACTCCTTAGCCTGTTTTCGATCAAAATTAGGTAATAGAAAACTCAGCTTTTCTCTATATTATCGTACAATGGATTTTTGAAAATAGTAATTTTTTTTAAAAATGTAGTTTTCTTTAGTTTACCGGAAAATGGCGATAACGATTTTGACAAAAACATACTCAGAGTAAAATTTATGTTCTCAAAACTATAGTGTCCTTAATTTTCAATCCAAATCACAGAAAACGCTGATTTAAAAAACTGTTCATATCTCGAAAACCCCAATTTCGATAAATTTAAAAAAAACATAATTTACACTTAGTTTTCAGCTAAATACAGGGTCTGCCAAATAACTTTTTTTTTTGAAAATGCTATAAAAAAAACTACTGAATATTTTCTGAAATTTCTTTTTTTATTTGAAAGTACAATCCTTCCGGTTAATGATGGAAAATAATTTCATTCAAATGGCTGCCTCGGCTGGCCATGCAGTAGCCTACACGAGACGTCCAATTTTTAAGCACATTATCGATTGTGTGCAGCTGTATTTCACCAATGGCTTCACGAATATTGTCCCTTTAGTAAAGTCAGTAGTTATCCTTCCAACGCAATAACTACTCGAAATTACATTTAGAATGCTGCGCATAATTGCAGTACATATTTCGTGTAGATTTCAAAATCCAACAGGACACTATTCAGTATCTTTTTCATAAATAAACTTCACTTAACCGTGAATACAAATAAAATTCCAAACCCATATCCACAGTTCCATTTTGTTGAGGTTCACTCGGCAACAACTCCCAGTCACCACACCGTATAGGTAGTCGTACGGTCGTTCTGTGTGCCATACCATATCGCATACGAATTAGAGCCGAAAAAGGATAAAGGCTTACAACGCACAACAATGCCGCACAACCATAACAATAATCAAAAGGATATTTGTAATCGTAAACAATTTCACACAAATTTCGCTGCTACGAATACAAATTCTCGTCGTTCCTCATACGAATAGTAATACAATGGACTGTACGTAGGGTCGTCCTCCTTCTAAGCGGGCGGCGGCAATTTGCAAAGCATGCATGTTTGCCTCTATTTCCAGTGAGTTTTGTGTGTGTGCGGCAAGCGACAACGTTTAATTTATAGTGTCATACCGATACCATGCATGCACAACCTGCAGTCAAATTGTCGTTGCCTTATTTTTTCCCTTACTTCCGGTTTGCTGATTTTAATTGGATTCGAATGGATGCAAGCGCGTTCATTCTATGATTCGATTGAAATTTTGAATTTTTCACCCCGATGGATAACCATGCACCAGGCTTGACTGGACCTGCAATTTATTTAGTAGCATCAACAACAAGAAAAATATCCAAACAAAGGACACTGCCGTGCTCATCAGCGTTTCATAACATTAAAGGCTTAAGTTCAACTAGGTTAAGCCAAGATAAATAGGTATGTGCCCTAAAACAAATCAGTTTGTGTAACACCCGAGGTAATATCATTATTTCTGCGCCAAATTGCGTCACTAAATACATTGTAGCCGTGAGTTGAAACTCTTGTATTTTAAACACAATTTGATTATGTGTGTCTCCGCCTAATCTATTTTTACCTCTATACGTGCGCTCTTTGCGAAATGTTTGTGCAGCCTATCTGTTATAATTTAATTTAAATGAGGATTTAATACGGATCATCCTTTGTGGTGTATATATTTAGATAGTTACACACCTATACAGGCGTGTAATTTATGCAAAGTTTGTGTGTTGAGCGTATAGGCGTACGTGTAAATTATGTGCACGTTTCGTAGGTGCGTATTATAAAATCAGACAACATGGAGGCGTTTGTGTACTCATTATATACGTACGTATTGTAGTGTTGGCGATTGTCGGTGGTTTTCAGTGGAGGTGCTGCTGATGAATCTATAAAGTGGGATGGATTAATGATAATGAGGTTTTGCAATTTGTTTTAGGTGAATTAAGTGATTTGTAAATCAATATATTGTAAATGATAGATAAGGTATAGGTGTATTGAAAGTCGTCCTTGAATTGTAAATAGAATCGGAGTTGGGTACCTATTCATAAAGCCAAGTTCAATTGTTAGCTATCCAGTTTTAGATTTGACATAATGTCTATCATGATGTCCTGCTAGGTATATCTTTCTGAAAGGCTATAGGTAGAGATGCTCCATACGAAATACGACTTGTGTACACCATATCAGGCTAGCAAAACTGGACTGTCGCAAATAGGGCATCATCATGGCGAAACTTTATCATGCGTGTACTATGTGTAGGTCATTGTTTGAGATGTGAGACTTACGGGTGTACCTTGCTATGGACAATAGCCCGAGAAAGTTAGCTATTTCTTCAAGTGTTTCAGCTTATCCTTATACATCGCCAAGACAATGTGCGACAGAGTATGCCCGTCTTTGATGACCCAGATCAAAGTTTGGAGCACTGTATGTCATGTCTATGCAGTCCAACAACAGCCTCATAATGGGGGGCATTTATAATCACGTCGTAGATGGGTTCATGATAGGGGAAAAGAGCACACAATGATTTATGTAAAAACACCGTGTAAATAATAAAGTGCATTGACCCGAATTGCTCACAGCTGATCCTTATACATACGTAACCAAGATTACTTGGTCGGAGGACCAGCAAAAATGTTTTAAGTCTTAAGCCATCCCTTGAAGAATAAAGCGATAATTTGTAACGTCTTTTAGCTACGGGTTTCTTCTTTGGCCACTGTGTTACCGACTTACATCGTATTGAATGGAAATCACCTATTCCTTTAATCAAAGGCTCCAGTCATAACTTGATTGGAACAGCCATGATCCTTAAAATTTTAATTGGGTCGCCTGGTTCGGGTTTGTGAGGGGCTTAGAGTCTTAGATAATCTCAGTTGAAAGTAGTGATAGAATCAGCCGAATTCTGGTCGACGCAGGCAACTTATCTATAGGATTTTAGTGGAGAGTCGTGGGTTGACATTATCACTTAAAGAGGCAATTGATTAACACTTGAAACGCTCTATGTGCCTCCATATACTTAATGTAAGACGTAAATGAAGCCGTCCTTCACTACTTTGGTGAAGTTCGTAGAACCCTCTTCGATGTGTTAGGCTAAAGAGATCTGCGTCCATATTAATGCAACTGAAGACTGACATCCAGTCTGGTGTGACGAACCAGCCCGATTCTTGTCTACTTGATCTAGTACTCAATTTGCCCACCGATTCTCGTGACTCAACGACTTGATATCAAATAGTTTGGGTATAGCGAAGACGAAGTTATCTTGTGCTGGCTCGCTTGACTCGCTTGCTTTAACCTCCAGATCCGCCATATTCACTCGAGAGAAGGGACACCTCTTGCAAGATGCCATTCTTTACCACATATGGACGGTCTTATATGAAACTGGTGCACTTTCAGTTCCCCATAGATCACAATATACCTAGCTCCTGCAGACCCCAAAACCTTTCTATCGATTTCGAATGGCCTTCGCAATCGCCAGTTCTGTCGGGCTTAGATTTTCTACTATCTGAACGAGAAGGTTTACAGAAACTCTTTAAAAATGTCGCAATGGGCCACTTAGTCGATATAACATTTCACATTAACTTTAAAAACATACCTATGAAATAAGCTGAGGGTCTGTGACTTGCAATTTATTCCATTAGTTGTCATCCTTTCGCTAAGAAGCTATTACAGATTACACTTAATCCTCCCTACCCATAATTCACCCTATCCCTGAACCAATTCAAACTACAGAATATGTACTTTCATATTTTTCTTGCTACCAACAGCAACTTCTCATCTCGTGTTTTCCATTTCAGATATCCATCATCAACAAAAAGGAAATTCCCTAAAATACGCCTACGAGTGTGTGCAGGTACTTTCGGCTCATCTCAGCGATTTAGCGCAAATTGGCCCATTGAACTTCAAAAAGCTTTTCGGAGCAGCGATTATACCCTGTGATTCATTGTTTTGTTCCAACTCATGTTGTTCACTTGTTCTGACATCTGACTTGTACAATTGTACATTAAGTTAAATCTCTTGTTGCCACAAATTGAAAGGAATTTTTTTTTACTGTTATCGATGAATGACAACTTTTACAACTTCTGGTGGATGGATGACGAATGTGTTTAGTTTTATGTAAGAACAACTTTTCTTTTGGGCTTCCTTATGAGTTATAAGTGGTTTTCCTTTTGTTTTTAGCACGTTCGCAACAGTACATTGGACTACATAGGTATTAGGTATCTAATTAAGGTTCCTTTTTTAGCTGTGGGAAATTTGTTATGAGCAAAGGGTTTCTTTTGGAATAGGTACAAAGGTACTGTACTTTTAAGTAACAAAAAGCATTCATTAAGTTGTGATCAAAAACATTGTTGTTGACAAAATTTCCTTATGTTGAAAAAATAAAAAATAGATAAAAAGTTGGGCAACGAACGCGTCGATAGGTATAGATAGAGGTACCCTAGGCCTTGCCATTCACAAAGACCAGTTTTGTGTAAATTTTGGAACGAAAGGAAGGGAGTTGCACAGTGGGGTACGCGCAGCCACCCGAGAGAATAAGCCAATGGTATGATGATGAATGTGTATACAGGAAAAAGGTGACAGACGATCCACGTAAGAAAGCACTGCAGCGCAAAAACAAGGGCAGTGAGGGAAGAGTATCGAGCCAGGAGAAGATAAGACAAGAAAATTCTGCGTAGAAGGAAGAGGGCCTACGCAGTGTCCCAGCTCAGGGAGATCGAATAGTCTCGTGATCGAAACAACACCCAGAGATTCTATAGGCAAGCGAAGTAATTGACTATGAGCTCTAAGACCGGAACACAGACTCTTCGAAACAGCGATGGAAACATAGTCACCGAAGCGCAGGGAGTAGTAGATGTGTTTAAGCAGCATTTTTAATAGATGCTAAATGGGCATCATAAAGAGACTGTGAGTGAGTGAATGAGTGAGTGAGTAATATGGTAAGAGGGGATCCCACATCCAGTCAATGAAGAACCAGTTCCACTACCAAGAATAGAAGAATTTGGCTTAGCTATAAAAAAGCTTGAAAGCAACAAGGCCGCAGGCTCTACAAAAAAGGCGATCGTATGTCTCGCAAGAACTATCGAGACATATCCCTGCTTAATGTCGCATATAAGATTCTATCCAATGTACTGTGCGAACGTCTCAAGTGGTTCTGCAACACACTTATCGGCATGTACCAGTGTAGCTTCCGGCCCGGCAGATCGACGATAGACCAAATTTTCACACTGAGGCAAATCCTGGAAAAGATCAACGAATTTCAAGTCGAGACCCACCGTCTTTTCATCGACTTCAAAGCCGCATATGACAGCATTCATCGTCAGGAGCTCTGTTTGGCTATAGCCGATTTCGGGATCCTGGCAAAACTGATCCAGTTATGTCGCGTGACGCTGGAAAACACGCGCTGCAACGTGCAGTTTGGAGGTAGCTCCTCCGAACTATTTCAAACATGCACCGGACTTCGGCAAGGAGATGCTCTATGATGTGACTTCTTCAATCTCGTACTGGAGCAGATAGTGTGCAGGGCAGGTGTCAACACAGAAGCCGCTATCTTCAGCAGCTCCGTCCAACTACTGGGTTGTGCGGACGATATGGACATCATCGGTCACTCACAGCGCTCCGTGATAGAAGCTTTGACGGCGTTTGAAGATCAGGGGAAATCTTTTGGCCTTGAAGTAAATGAGGACAAGACTAACTACATATGCTATCAACAAACAAACCAGCATCTGTCCACCGCCTTGGACAAAATGTCACTAGTGATACCAACAATTTTAGGTAAGTTGAGGAGTTCATCTACCTCGGAGTGAACATGGACTCCATCACGATTGACACCCTAGTGGAGATCCGCCGAAGAATTACCCTAGGAAACTGTTGCCAATTCGGTTTGGCAAAACGATTGGCTTCAAAACTCCTAACTCGAAGGACAAAATGTCAGTCTTCCTTTATGGCGCCAAGTGCTGGACGATAAGCAGGAAAGGAGAGCTTGTACTTGGTTCCTTCGAAGGAAAAATTCTTCGATGGATTTTCGGATTTTTGGTCCTGTGTGCGAGGAGGGCGAATGGATAAGAAGGTACAACCGTGAACTCTACGAACTGTACCGAGATGTGGATGTAGTCCAAAAAGCCAAAACACGTCGACTACATTTGCTCGGCCACATCGAGCGAATGGACTCCATCTAAAAGGATCTTCGAATGCCAGCCCCCTGGTTCGAGACGAAAAGGAAGACCGAACCGACCGTTTTAAAGACCAATCGCGGATGCCAAAGCGCTTGGTCTGGTTAACTGGAAGCAACGTGTCCGAGATCGCGGAGGATGGAAGGCTTCAGTGTCTCAGGCAGATACTTTCACGAGTCGGGAACCCGCTTAATATAAAAAATAATGGAAGGTAGTTACAACTTTATGAATTGAGAAGCTCTTTCGTGGCAGCTGTGCTTCTGGATGTTTGTCAGACATTCGCGAGTGGTAGCGGAGTAAAAAAAAACATATGAGTCAAGTCTGCTCAAATAGCTTCAAACCTATTGCGTGTACCATAAAGTTCAAGTCAAAGAGGTCTCAAGAATAACATTTGACAAAGCCAACAGCGGAGTGCTAATCACAGCACAGTTCAAAACGTTCTTACCTCAAACTGCCCCGAGTAACTGCGAGTCCATATAATAAAAAAAAAAGGAAGTGGTGTCCAAAGGCAAATGCGAGCAACTCAGAGATCGGCTCTCTGTACAGTCTTCACCTGCGTAAGATGTATACCATTTTTGTGGGGACAGAAGCTGAGCCAATGGATGCTTTTACTAAAGCTACGATTACACGTGTCATTTTTGGTGGCAAATTTTGACATGCTGCAGCAATGCTCAATTTTGCCGCCATTCGGTGTGGTCATTTGAGTGTCTTTCGTGCGAGACGCTTGGCTGGCGATCACAAGTAGTCACATATTTAGGACGAATGTTTACGTCATAATGACTTTGGCATGTCAAAGTTTGACATCAACAGTGACATGTGTAATCGTAGCTTAACTAATATTCTTAAAATTTAATCCGGCCATCGATTTCCGAAGAAAATAAACCCCTAAAATAAAAATTCTTAAAAAGAAAAATGCCATAAAACGTACATTTTTATTTCAACATTACAGCATTCCTTCCCAATATCGAGCACACGCAGTGATGTCCCTTTTATGAGTTTCTGAAGCCTGGGAGATTCTTATTGTTTCTGGATAATAAAAGGGACGTTGTGAAGCGATGATGGATTTTATTATTCTCGCTGTACACACCGCGAGCATAATATTTGTAATATGTGTGCAAATGTACGATTGGAAAAATATTTTTTTGTGCTGCTTAGTTGAGTTGGAAATCGATAATAAAAAGCAGATTTTAATGATGCGACCAAACATCAAAAGTGAGTTAAAAAGGACGACAAAAGTGTGCTGCATGTTGGATGGATGGCTTTCTTTGGACAAAGGGAATCCTTAAGTTGGAAACAGAGGCTCGTCTACGAAGAAACCAAACATTGGCTAGTGATGCGATTTAGCAGCTATACGGCGAAAACCCAAAAATAGTACCATTCACAAAAAAGGAACAAACTACTTCAAAGGGTAAAATGTGTTACCAACCAATGACGGAAAACATATAAACGTACAACACGTAGTAGTGCATAGACCAACATTATTAGGCATCACCGGAGCTCTGTAGAAGCTCTTAGAGTCTAAGAAATGACGAAGATACTGCTTCAAAAGTGTTTTGAATAAGAACTGAATACTACGATTGCTTTGCCAAATCTATACCAGCATCTTTCAAGTGGAAATATGTTACGCAGAGAAGTTCTTTCGAGCAGTTTACAAGAGGGACATTTAAAACGATGAGTAGTAGCTTTCATTTTAAGCTTTCGATTTATGAATTTAAATTTATCAATAAAATTAAAAGTTAAATTAGGTAAAGTCAAAAATAAAAAGGTTTTTACCCACTTTGTTAACCTACAAGCTGAACTTGAAGTTTCTATGTCCAAGGGACGTGAGTTGTATATTATGTTCACCTGACCACTTTCTTAAAAAAGGTAAATTATAACAATCGAAGCGATGTTGCCGAGACACTGCACCATTCCACTCTCTACTTTGGACGACATTTCTGTACGCCAATGCTCAGGAGCTCCTCTGTTTTAGTATCGCAATTGCGGAACGGGACAAAACTGATACTTTAAAGCAGTTCACCGAATTTTGGTGGCTTGAAGAAGAGGTGAGAATCCTCCTTTGTTCTAAGCTAGATATTGAGTTAGTAGGCTTAGGTTTAGAGTAGGGGGTCTTTGGGAGGGGCCGGGCCAGCCAACATGAATAGGGCTTCCGAGACTCAACTAACACTTATTGCCTCGTTCGAGGCTCGGCGGCACGGATGAACCCATGTTGGCGGCTGTCAGGCGCCCATGGACGCGAGCAGGATGGTGACCAATCGATGAGATCGCTCACCACCCTGATTATAGGTAATTTAGGTTAAATAGCTTAGGTAAGTAGTATTTAAATAAAAGAAATAATAAAGAATTCAAGTTTCTTGGAAATTAAAAATCAAAGCAATTTATGGATTGATAGATTTAAGGCCGAAAGGCAATAATCTAAGTTGAGGCAAAATTAAGTTTAGAGCGCTCGCTAAGAGCCACTAAGCTAGAATAAGATAAATGTTAGTTTTAAATTAGGGGTATAAATAAAAATTAATTTAAAAAAAACGACATTTCTGTTGTAGGGATGACTGTTTTGAACTGTCCCCTTTTTTTTTTAAATCTGAGTCTGATCTGACAAAAACGATAAGAGACCATTCCCTTTAGCGCAGCCAATCTTTTAATTATGCTATCGTTGATTGCAAAGAAAAGATATCTCACGTCCGATCTTTGGAGAATTCTCCACGTCCTAGTGTTGAGTTCCTTGTTTTGGCCATTCAGCATTGCAAGAGCTCTTTCGTTAGCTACGCCGGTAATAAAGTGGAAATAAAGTACCGTGTAATCTCCCCGAGTGGCTGAAGGCAGATTTCACGTCTTTGCTGACTGCGTGTTCGATGTTAACATCCTTATTTGTTGATGCATTTGTACAGGCATCATTCTCTATGTAATTTGTATTTTTTGAATCTTTTTTAAAAGTCACTTAGGTGCGATACAATCGGTTGCCCTTGGTCTACCCGTTTAACCACAGAAAGCCTGTCTTGAAGTCGCAGGTCGCCTGGTATCCAAAGTTCGCAAACTAGCGACTTAGTGGCCTCAAAGAATGATAGTAGTATATTTATTGACAGCCAGGCGGCTATAAAAGCAGTATCTTCGATTGAAATCAAATCGAAGCTAGTTCGCCGCTGCCGCGAAGAGCTTGATGATTCTCTCCTCGCAGAGAGTAGAAAATAAGATCCGCATGAAAGCCAACAACAGATGGAAAGAATTAACTACCTGCGAAATGCCACGGAAGCTATGGTCGGAATATAATCCAAGTCGGACTGTATAAACTAGTAGACCTAACGGGAAAAACCTTTCTAAGAAACCACACAATAAAATTGAAACTCAAGATTGACGGTATATGCAGAAGTTGCAGAGAAGAGGAGGTACACGAGGACACACCTATCTTCCTCTGTCAAAGCCCAAGAAGAACAGAACGCTTGTAAGATGTTACTTCCATGAGATACATGAACTTTCGGATGTCTCTATATATAATCTTTACAAGTTCATAAACACATCAGGATGGCTGGACAAGGTCGAGCAACCGAGAGGGAAAAATCATCATCGATAAAAATATCGGCTAACCCCCAACAAGGGCGTCAAAATGGGTTCACATGGACCTTAATGGGGTGCGGCAGGACTAGCTCTGCCGTATCCACCCATAAACCTAACCTAACTTACCTCCAAGAAATGCATCCCTCGGCGTTTGCTGTTCCGCCTTGGATTCGGGATTTATTAAAGAGGATTCTAGTTCTGCTCCTTTTTCCGAGCTTGTGTAAGTTACAGACGTGTATAACCAAGCGGACGGTAGCGTCCTTTGGTTTCGGGAATCATGTGAAGAAAATCTCGAGACTCAGCCCCTCAAAATCGTCAAGTTCGACGCTCGTGAAAGGGGTTAAGTGGTTAGTTTGCTAGACATTTTAGTTTCAATCCTCGGAAAACATCTAAGGGTTTTTTCCTCGCACGAATGTCTGAATTACACAATCTGCAAGTATTTAGTGTTATGATGGTCATAAGTTATATTATTGTTGACTTGACAAGGTCAAGAAAGGAGATCCTGGGACTGTACAAATCAGACTTAGTAATAGTTGGAGTCGGTGAATTTATTCCTTCTGGTGGAGTGATGTTTGCCTGGTATCTTCACCATTAAAAGAACTAAATAAAATGAACGTGCATATCCGGGCTCTTCCACTTAAATGTGAACCGCACCTGCACTATCAAACTACTCTTGATAGGTAAATAATATGGGTAAATGACTGGTTAGCTACATTTTTAATCATAAGAACTAGAAAAATTAGCAAATTCGAGCTTACACATTAGAATGGAGAAAGAAAACTAATAAATGGTAGGTTTACCGGAAGGGTACATATTTTTTGAAAGTTGGTTTTTATATTTTTCCACTGACAATCGCGACAATCTGGATATTGTTCCGCTTTTACTGATGGTGGATGGTGGTGAGCTTTTAATGTGGCCTGGAGTTGATTTGCAAGACTTCTCTTGGTTGGCGGATTTTTGTGGCTCTTGATGGCTGGAAAAAGAGTTTACTCCCGCACTTGAATATATAGAAGTAGATAAACGCTTATGATCATTCCCTTCTTCATAAACGAGAATGCTCGGTAGACGTTCAGACTGGGACTATGTGACTTAGGCCCCAGTTATAGCAATACGTAAAATGCAACCCAAAAAGTTGGAACAGTGAAAATTCTGTCAGAAAAATTATTCCCACGAAAACAATAAAACTGATTTGATTCCATCACAAAAAAATTCCCGACTGATGGAACAGTTAAGAAATGAAATATTTCAGTGGAATGATTTGTTTTTTTTTTTTATTTGTGGAATTGACTGAGAAGTAGATCGGAGAAGTTTTTCGTACGGAAAAATTAGTAAATTATTTTTCTAGAAAATTTAAAGATTATTTGTTAATTGTTTTTTTTTTTTTGATAAACTAACTTATGTATAATTCACAAGCAACATTTCAACACTTTGACTGCCATGTCGTACGTTTTCGTGCGACACCTATTACTTCAGCTCATCAGGCCATGTCGTACGTTTTCGTGCGGCAGTATATAATTTTATATAGGTTTCGGATTGTGTCGCCTCTGTTGAACATTTTGGTTTTACTTACATGGCCATAGGATCATTTTTGTGAGTAATTCAAAATTCAAATTCAAATCCAAAATATTATTTTGTAATATTTTCATTTTATTTTATTAAAAAAAAGTAAGCTCAAAGTACAAAAATATTATTTTATAGCAAAGTACCTAGAATAAAAATTTAGAAAATATATTATTTCATTATATTTATTATAAGTTAAAAACTACTGTCGTACGTTTTCGTGTGACATGGCCTCAGAATAAAACAAAACAAAATTCTCTGGGGCCATGTCGCACGAAAACGAGCTACACAGAAAAACCGTTATAATTTTACAGTAAAGGCGATAAACAACTGGAAATTGGTTGGGAACTACTTTATAGGAAATAAAACACACAAAATTAAAAAAAAAAATACTTTGGCCGGGGGCGACGTTAAATGCCAAACAGCTTGGCAGTTAAAGTGTTAAGACCAACATTGAGTGCATACATTCGGTTTGAGTGGTCAAAGAAAATATGTACGGTTTCGTTTTACGTATGGCTATAACTAGGACCTTTGCAGCTCAACAAATTGAGCATGGGCTACCGCTTCAAAGTTGCACTTTGATAAATCTGAAGATGGCCTTGGCGGGTGATGGCCGCAAGTTCGATTGCAAGTGCCTCACTACAGTGTCGTGTATAATTATATACAGTGGGGCACTGCAGTTGTGCCGTGGTGGATTTGGTTGCGCCTAATAATGTGCGCACTGTTGCGGCACAAATATATAAAAATATTGTTATCGCGAACGTGTGCTTTTAATTTTTGACAGCCTTAAATGGATTGCTGATGTATAATTTGTTTGCGAAAGTATAGATATATGTATTTTATTTTTTTGATTGCTAGCTTTAGCTTGAGCTGTTGGAACTTTCTTAATCGGCGACGCAAAAACGAGAGAGGAAGAGTCCGCCCAGGAAATGAGTTTCTTAACCCTATTTTTTCCGCCATTTTTCAGCTAGCGGCTCAAGGAACCAGACGCTTCGAATAAAGTTTTTGAGACCTGAAGCCTGGGGCATTGGATAATACATCGCAAATGTAATGACCTGATTGGAGGGAAAACTAATGACAAAAGACATTAATACAAAAATGAAAACATTTAAATTTAGATATTTTTGCGATGGAAAATTATTGGAATGAGCTTTTAACCTTGTCAGTTACTTCCAGCTTTGCTATAAATACGGCGGGTTAACTCACTCAAATAGATAAAATATCTGCACTCAAACCAATTCTTGCAGTAGCTATATTTAAATTCAGAAGTTGTAAGTTTCCGTATAATGGCCAACCACAAAAATTTACTTATTATATGTCCAAGGTCGTGCCACGATAAAACCTATATTAAGCCTGAGCTCACGGTATTCATAAAAAACGTCAATTATCAAAATCGAAGCGAGGGTGCCACCTGCCATGAAAAGATTTATTACTTCGAGCCCCACCCCAATCATCTCGGCTCACATTTAATGCAATTCCATTTCAATCGTCTACATAAGAAAAACCTCAAGTACATAATTATTACATCGTCTCAATAACTCGCAATTCGTTACTTTTGACGACGTTATCGGATTAAAATCTCACATGGGGTTTGGACACAAGGAACAAATCGTTCATTTAATTACTTCCAAAAAGACGAGGGTGAATATAGTAATAGGCGCGTCACCTTTGTCGTCCTTGTTGTTTTCTGCCGTCAGACAACTCCTTATGCCATGTGTAACATATGCATTATTCATAACCTTTGAAATGTTCTCGCAGCGCTAACGAAGTGTTCGCGTGGAATTCTAATTAAAATTTTCGTTGAAGGTGTGGGGTCGATGACACTTTTAAAGAGTGTTTACTACTCAACAATGCTTTTATACATATTTAGGTATGTGCGTGTACGCCGATGATGCACCCCACCCTCGTATAAAAATTTATTAAAGAATAATGCTGATGACTCGTTTTGATGGCCATCAAGGGAAGGCACGATAATCTGAAATAAATTAATAGCCATCGAGTGTGAAGGCCGAAGAGGGATGGTACACAAAAATAAGCGGTAATTACACGTTGCGCGTTAATTAAGTTAACACCGAAGTTAGTCCCTTTAATGGATAGTTGATTGCGCTGGATTTTTTTCGATAGCAGAGAGGTAGATACACAGAGCTTCGTATTCTGTTCGTTTTGGAAAGGCTTAATGGACTATTTGCCGGAGTTCATAGCCTCATTGGCTGGCTAGTGTCGTTTTGAATGTCCCATACCCTAAGTGACTTTCTGTGGAGGTCTTGTGAAGATTTTGCATACGATTCTGTTGGTTTTCATTCCTGCTGCATGTCTTTCTTAATTTACACTACTCGCACTATTGTGCCCTTGGTTCTACGTTCGAATGCTTTTTTTTAGAAAATGTCCTCCTCGTAGGTACAAATAATGGTCGACAGTCGTTTTTTTCCGTTTGTTGCCAGTATCCTTTATTGGATAAGGAAATGCATGTATAATCCATCTGTCCTTTCAGATATCGATCTTGTGTAATTTCTGTTTGTCGTCTGTCACGTTCTTCAATTTTTTTCTAAGAACTCTGCAACGTGGAATTCACAAACTCAGTGGGAATGGGAAAGCAAAATGTACTAAACATCGGTATGGAAATTTATTCCGGCATCAAAATGTCTACTTGCATGCTTACTTCATAATAAAAAACAACAAAACAATTTTTCATCACCCATCACTAGCAACAGCCACTAAACAAAATATTAAGTCAATTAGCATAAAAAAATATTCCTTCCTCGTACTGTTTGTATTATAAAGGGTGATTTTTTAGCTGGTTTGGTTTTGGCAACACTGGTTTTGACAGCTGACGTGTGTTTAGTACCTTGTGTCACTGTCAAACAGCTTCAGTTTGGTTTGCAATTTAACCATGGATCGTCTTACAAATGAACAACGCTTGCAAATTATTGAATTTTACTATCAAAATTCGTGCTCGGTTCGAAATGTTCATCGCGCGCTGCTTCCATTTTATGATCGGCATTCTCGACCTTCTGAGCAGTCTATTCGGAAGATTGTGACCAAATTTCGCACCAAATTTACTTTGTTGGACATTAAACCACCAACACGTTTACGTACTGTGCGTAGTGAAGAAAATATTGCGGCCGTATCAGCTAGTGTGACAGAAGACCGCGAAATGTCGATTCGGCGCCGTTCCCAGCAGTTAGGCCTTTGTTACAGCACTACGTGGAAAATTTTGCGGAAGGATTTGGGCGTAAAGCCTTTTAAGATACAGCTGGTGCAAGAACTAAAGCCAGCCGACCTACCACAACGCCGAATTTTTGGTGAATGGGCTCTTGGAAAGCTGGCCGAGGATCCGCTTTTTTTATCGAAAAATTGTGTTCAGCGATGAGGCTCATTTTTGGTTGAATGGGTACGTAAATAAGCAAAATTGCCGCATTTGGAGTGAAGATCAGCCAGAAGCATTGCAACAGCTACCAATGCATCCCGAAAAAGCCACTGTTTGGTGCGGTTTATGGGCCGGCGGCATTATTGGGCCATATTTCTTCAAAGATGATGCGAATCGCAGCGTTACTGTCAATGGTGAACGCTACCGAGCGATGATAACAAACTTTTTTTTGCCCGAAATGGAAGTTCTTGACTTGCATGATATGTGGTTTCAACAAGACGGTGCCACACAGCACACGAAACAATGGCGCAATTGCGAGGCGAGTTTGGTGAACAGTTAATTTCACGTTTCGGGCCGGTCAATTGGCCGCCTAGATCGTGCGATTTGACACCATTAGATTATTTTTTGTGGGGTTATGCCAAGGCTAATGTGTATAGGGACAAGCACACTTCGATTGACGCACTGGAAGCCAACATCCATGCATTCATTCGTGAGATACCGGCCGATATGTGTGAAAGAGTATGCCAAAATTGGACTCAGCGGATGGGCTACCTGAGACGCAGCCGCGGTCAACATTTGCATGAAATTATCTTTAAACATTAAATTGCAAGGTTCAAACTATCGATTCAAATAAATATTTCATTCATTTTTTCGAATTTTTTGTGTTTTTTTTTTAAAAAAAGTTCTAAACCTCTTAAAAAATCACCCTTTACAACGAATCAAGCCCTGCCCCTGCCACGTTATTTCCATTTGTGTGTGTGATTGGCATTTCGGGGTAAAACCATTAATTAAGGGAAGAGAATATTCCCAAGCAAGGTTTTAAAGCAAACAGGATGAAGGTACTTTTGGAATTATTGAAACATTTTTACTTACACAAGTATTGAAGGCGTCTTCAACGTATAGGTATGTGATGTGATGCGTCACACATGTGGTTTGGTTGACTGCGATTTCTGTTATCACTGAAACAGCTCCATTAGTAACTGTCAAGATAGGGAATAGTCGGTTTGGCAAAACTAGAACGTACACGCAACAAACCTCACTTTGGATTCAGCGCAATTAATATTAATCGCCTCAAGTCACCATGCAAAAGTCTAATTCTATTACATCTGGCAATACAAATGGATGTGTCACGAAGGCCCCTGAGTGAGCTTTCTTAGGTACTCGAATTTGCGCTGAGCGTTTGATAAATCCCATGTAAGGTACACCACATGGATAGTGGTAGAAGAACACGCTAGAACTGTCACATTGGCTTAAACGATATACGTTTGGTTAGTTTTTCTCCTGGTTTTTCCTTCTCCATTTTTTTTTCTGCTCTATATCGTCCTGAAACTGTCTGAAATTGATATCAGCAGTCAGTTGCTTTTCTCCTTGGCAAAGCTAGTTTTATTTAAATTGGACGATTGCTATCTGCGAGTTGGTGAACTCAAGGAATTAGTTGCGAATGGTATATAAGGTCCTTGAATTCAGAATCAAATGCATGAGACGTGGCAGTGAATTGGAATTTAACTGAGAATATAATTAAATTTGTACGCTTTTGTGCGATTGGTTGGGGTTGTACTTGGAAGATCTCTGACCGAGAAGAAGCCCATTTCGAGATTGATTGTGTTTGTTATAAAAGGAGAGGAAGCGTCCTTAAACTGTGTCTCTATATATATTATTTTTAAATTACAATTTCGCTATACTTCAACCACGCAAGGCAAAGTTTCCAGCATCACTAAAACGCCAATAGCCAACAATAACAAAGTACACATCGTTTTATAGGGATTAGGACCCCCGTGAAGGATCTTTTAGAATATTATTTTAGAATATGAAGGTGTGAGAGGCATGAGAATCACAACACCTCTTTTAAAAGGAACTTGATCATATATTCTGAATAGAATTTTCTATTTTAATGAAGCCTTAGGTTCGGCCTTTTAATTTTAGTGACACATTTTACGTAAAAATAATGTGCACTTCGCTGAGTTATAGTAAAACGCTATTATAACAAACCGTTTGGTCAATTACTGCCTCTCTTTGAAAGCGAATAGTGTAGAGAATGAAAAAGGGTCCTAGTTTAAGAGAATATTTGTGAATACGCTTTAACAGATTCAGGATTGTTCTTGGCGAATTTAACGACAGAATCGGCAATGGATACGCCATTGGCTACAAAAACGCGTCAAACTATTACGTGGAAAATGCGTTAAGCCCCGTTAAAAAAAAAAAATACGCTATAGGAGTGTTTAAACCACGCGGAAAAATCGCTTATTTAAAATCAACCAACTTTCGGTTAATAACTACCAAGTGATACTGTTAATATAGCTCCTACAGAGTTAGTGGATTAAAAATAACTTTTTTAAGGAAACTCGGTTGAAAATAACCTTTTATCATTTTATTCCTATTTTTCTCCGTTGTAAATAACAAACTATAACTCCGTTGACTTTAACCATCTGATTCACATTTATCTAGAAACTTGGTTCTTAATTTCCTCTGCGAATGTCCGGCCCTAGCAAGGACCAGATTGCGCACACTGAACCAACCTTTTTTCGACGACCTTAGCGACATTTCGGGTAAAGGGATATTATATATAATCCGTTTCCTCAACTCCACAGGTTGGTTTTAAGTTCAGAATGCATCACACCCTTAACAATCATCACAAACCAGGTAACACGAGTCGTGGTAACAAAAAGGCACATCATTCATTTTGCATTCATTTTTATTTGTATCCTTAATTAAACTTATATACTAGACAAAAACGATTAAATCTAATTTAAAACTAACATTTCTCTTAATCTAGCTTACTGGCTCTTAGCGAGCGCTCTAAACTAAGCAATATACTTAAAATTATTGCCTTTCGGCCTTAGATCTATCTATATTTAATTTTGTTTGTTTTTTATTCTTCCAGAAACTTTGAGAACCTTGAATTCTTTATTTTTTTTTTCATTTTATTTAAAACTACTTAAAACTACCTATGCTACTTACCATAAATTACCTATAATGAGCAATCTCATCGATTGGTCACCATCCTGATCGCGTTCATGGACGCCTGACAGCCACCCACTAGGGTTCATCCGTGCCACTATCATGCTGGCTAGCCCGGCCCTTCCCAAAGGCCCCCTACTCTAAGCCTAAACCTACAAACTTAATATATAGCTTAAAACTAGGGTGGACGCTACGTTAGTAGCGCACCGGCCCGGGAGAGCGTATCAACCCTCACCTCTTCATTAAGCCAACAAAACTCGGTGAACTGCTTTAACGTATCGACCCTGTCCCGATCCGCAATTGCGGTGCCAAAACGGAGGAGCTCCTGAGCATTGGCGGCGTACCCGTCGTGGATGAGCCGCTTATCCCTCGCGCCGCGGTGGCTGTGGTACAATACCGGCACACCATCTTTTTTCTGGAATAACCCTTTCATATCTACATGGAGTAATGCCTCAGACGGGATAAGGCCAGACCGAAGCGTACTCTCGTGGTACATTAAATTGGGGTAGTAAGCCCCTGAGATCAGGTTATTATCACTGGCCATCGCCCTTGCGACGTGCCTCCGAATCACCTTAATAAGGAAATTGTCAATCCTATTCAGTCGAGCCCCATTGTATAGGGTCCTGTTGGGATAGTATTTTATGTACTGAGATTCAGGAGTTCTAAGCAACCCTAGACAGGCCCTGAGACATTGTCTCTCAAACATCCATATCTTTTCTATATAGGACGGCGCTATATTGAACCACATGGGACAGCCATAAGCGATGATAGGCCTTATAAGGGCCACGTAGCAAATGACCTTCACCCTAGAGTCAAGTTGACTGCTGCGAAACAGTCTCCTTGGTAGGCCCTTTTAGCCCCAGCAAGACAGATGCCAAGATACCTCACCACGTTTTTCACCGCCAATGGTCGCCCCTGCTGTCCAATAATTGTTAATTTTCTCCAGTTTTTTTCTGGTATCCCCAGAGGCCCCAGCCAATGTAGTTCTGAACAGGATTGTCTCCGATTTTTGGAAATTGATTTTCAACTTCCAATCATCGCAATACCTCTTAATTTGTTCGAAGTCACGCTGCAGAAGGATGTTAATGACCTCGATTTTTGGTCCTGACCTGTACGCCACTAAATCGTCCGCGTACGCTATAGCATGTCTGAGGGAACCCACCAGATCACTTGTGTAAATATTAAACAGGACCGGAGAATTCACTGCTCCCTGTTGTAAGCCGTTTTTAATTTCAAAAACCCTGCTCGAAGTCACGTTGCCAGCTTTGACAACGAACTTCTTTCCCATAAGCATGTCATAAATCATATACAGCAAAGGTTTTTGAATGCCCAATCTGGTCAGCTTATAGAAGAGCCCCTCCAATCATACGGTATTGAAGGCCTTCTGAACTTTTATTCCACTGAATGTCGGAAACCAGATTCGACGCGGCATGAATAGTGTCATGCCCCGCTCTGAAGCCAAACCGGTTGTCCGGAATAATCTTATTTTTATCAACCCATTTTAAAAGAGATCTATTGACGAGGCACATCATAGTGCTACTTGAGTTCAAAGTTGAGCCGCCACTTCTACCTACCTACCTACCTGTTTCTTAACAACTGATAAAGTGTGTTATTTTTAATAGTATGTCATTTACCTATTTATATCGGTAGTATTTAACAGCGAATACTCGGTGTTTTTCAACAGAGACTTGGCTAATTCTAATTTTTTTAACCGAGCAAAAACCGCACTCTGTTAGAGCCAATTTTTGAGCGTGCAGTTTTTAAAATGCCCCAGAAAACGCGTACAAACGATTCTTGATTCATAAGCTTTAAAAGGAAGTAACTCCAACTTGTCCATTTAACAGTCTGGCAGCAAAACTGAGCCTTGTGTCTCATTTCTGTCAGACCACATTCCACGTGCAAAACATTTCTGACCGCACTTTCATCACTAATGACTCAATGAACGAATTCCACTTCCATCTTTTCTTCCTAACTGAATACGTATTAGTGAAATATTGCTCCAATGAAAACATCATGTAATATATTAGTTATATTAAATTTGGAACTCCTGTTTTGGTCAAAAACCTACGAACATTTATGCGCTCCCTCTATACAACAGACGGTTAGATGGACAGGTATTTCCTGGAAATATTTTCAGAATTGCTTTCTATTTGAAAGCATCCATTAAAGCTCTTTTCGATAGAAGCACGTGAGAAAAAATGTTTCAATAAAATAACTTAAAAAAGAAGGTAAAAAGGACGACGATGAAAATGTTAAGCCACAGAAAATAATAAATTCCCAGCAACGACTACCTCTCTAAGAGATGATGTCGTTGACATTGCGCTTGGAAATGATCATGTCTTTGAACCGAATAGACACGATGCTTATAAATAGTGGTGCATAGTGGGTATACCCAGCACCAACACGAGCTACTCAGCCATCTCTCTGGTCGCTGTTATCGTGCAACAGGACACTCGTAGGGACTTTCAAATAATAAATCAACTTTATTACCAATTCGATGTCTTCTTTATTGAAACCATTAAAGAGAATAATGTCGCCAGGAAAAGGGTGTTTAATTAAAATTAACTTACAACAGGAGATGACAATTTTAATTTTGACAAATGTTACTGCAGATAATATATAATACACTAGAAATGGTATACCTAATCCAAAAGTGTTGAAAGACGGCAAAATGGGAGCAGCTCAGATAATAGGGGGCTGTGGAAGTAGTGGAGAATAAAAACTAGACGGCACAAGCTTGTATGTCATTGCGGGTAGTAGGGACTTTCGACAAGAAGCGTTCAATTTGGTAAGAAAGTTTGGGCCTTAACAGCTATGACTTTGTCGGCGCATTAATATTTTTCGTCTTTCAGTTGACGTTTACATTACTTACTTGTTGAATGAAACCAACTGATACTTCTTCAGTCAGATCGTTGCAGGAAAGTTTTCTGGAGGTGCGAGTGGCACTAAAGGTGGAATCTTTCACTTTTTAACGACGGACTGAAAGACTTGTCGAACTGGTGTCGTATAGGGTCACTCATGACCTAGAAATCTCATCAATGCAAATTGTTTAACGCTTTCGAATGACGCAGTTTGTCACGCCTCCTATTGGTGGTACATTAGCTCATTTATTTAATTATTTTATTTAACTATACTCAACATTTAAGCCCAGTTAATCAATTATTAATATTGTTTTAAAAAAATTTAGTTTTTTCAACACATAATTTTACATTTATTTTAATATTTGTTTTAAATTACATTTTGTTAAGTTGAAATCAATCACATGATTGAACTTATTAAAATCCTCGGTCAAGTTATTGATGGGGCCATTGCATTACATCTAGACGTCCTTTGATATACAAATTTTGTATGCTTTATTGCTATAGGTCTAGTATTGATATTTATAGAACTAAGAATATAGGTGGAGTTGATGTTGACGGTCAGGATGCAAAACAAAAAAGAAGCATTTGATTTTTCTCTTCTTCTTCCAAGGTCTGCATATTCAGCAAGTTTAATCGACTTATGTAGGAGGGAATATGGCACCCCTATAAATCTCAAATAGGGCAGAATACGTGAGAGCTAATACTAAATAAAGAACTGAACTGAGCTCTAATGGAAAAATTAAAGCCTTTTACATAGCAATCATTGGGAAGACCTGGGAACCATTTCCCAAAACTATACTGCCTTAAATCAGTTCCGTATGGTAGACGGCAACCACCAAGCTAAAAAACTAGAGTATGTCCGTACCACCGGCGCAATAAGGACAACACGAACCGCTAGACTAGATATGAACTCTTCGTCTTCTCCGAGTCGCTTGGCATATCATGATCCCAGATAGTTTTCTACATATTAATAACTGTGTCTGTGTCAATACCACCGCGAAGGTTTCAATTTCGCTTTCGACAACCAGCAAGCTATAAAAGCAATAACTAATAATAGTTGGCGCAACAGGTCCGTAGGGACCCATGGCCTAGCTTCTTACAACCATTCGTTTTGTGTGAGTTTCATTTTTGGAACGAATGGAAGGGATCTACAATTTTATGCCGATTCCAAACGGCTAATTGAGAAGCTCTAAAGACGAAGTTGGAATTTGGATTTTTGCGGGATTCGAACCTGGGACCTCTCGCTTAGTAGTCCAACACACTAACCACTAAATAATATAATAGCAATAATTGCTTAAAATAAATCGTAGCTTTTAAAATGCTCTTGCAAAGAATTAAGAAACTTTTCCATTATATTTTGCAAGAGATAGCGCAGTGGAAACATGAAGACGCACTTTGTTTTTTTCTCGAACCTTAGCACCCTCGCTCAGTAGTCTAGCACACTAACCGAGCCACTGCGCCAATATCCTATATATATTATCTCTACTCTACTAATGAGAAAAATGCAAGAAAAGCGTTGCAGAGGCTTTAGGACGCATCCCATTAGTTCGACCTTTTCCTAGGGAGGGCAACAAATAAAAACACGTTTGGGTGAGTTTTATTTCCTATAAGGAAAAAAAGATCTTAATTTAATGGATAACACTTTATACTTAGTGTTTACAAAAATACCACAGTATTTTCACCATAATACATACAATTTTGGAATATTTACCATTATATATAAAAATCCGCAACACCATTCACTTGGAAAGGTTTTTCTACCAAGACCTAGATTAGCTTTCCAGCACATCAGAGCAGGCAAGATAATAAACTTTATCAAATCCTCATGGATACAATGAGTCAGTAGTGACCTGAGCGTGGCACTGGGTATCAAAGCCCACAAACTTAGCCCAACCTAACTACAAGACATGCACCCTCGGATGATAAGTTCATATTCATTTAATTTTTTAACCGCCTTCTAATAATCCTGTAAAGACGAAGAGCAGCCCTTATCAAGCTAACTTAATTCAATGGCAAACGTTTATATTTGCATGTATATACAAAGTTTACAGTATGTCGAAATTGTGTAACCTGACACGATATAAACTAAGACCGACTGTAGTCAGTCTTTCAATTATTTGCTTTGAGCTATACCCATCGACAGAAATAGGCTAAGTTGGGACGTAAAAAGTAAATTCGTATAGGTACAAAAACTGAAAGGCATCATCCCTGACACAAAAGCTAAATTTTTACATTTCATAACCCATTTGCCACATTTAAACACTTCAGGTACTCAACAAATCCACACCCTGTCCAGCAATCAGGGTGGGTGTTCTTTCATTGGAAAACCTACTTTGACAACCTTTTCATTCCTTAAAGAAAATAGTTCAACAGTGACCTGGATTTAGTTACCCACTGCCAGCGCATGTACAGCTTACACTTCATGCAAGACTGACCCAATTGCCTTGCCGAGGATATTGACGTTAAGCTCATACATGTTTAATCAACGCGAAGCGCCTCTCGCTAGTGTGACATAACTAATATCCCAAGCATAGGGTAATTTCCTTTCACATCGGTGACGATAATAGCCACGAGTTGTTAACATGAGTGTAAATGTAAAATTGATGACTTAACAGCGCGAGAAGAATTTTTTTTAACACAGCTGTAAGTGTCAGTGGGTGTACTGTGGATGAGCTCTTTATTAAGTGGGTAGGGACTTCTAACCAACTAATTTTTTTTTTTTATTTATCCACCATTAGGCTTTAAAATTATTGCACAACTTTGCAACCAACCGCTAGGTCATAAAACTAATAGGACTTTTTAAATTAGTTTTTATTGGCAAAAAGCAAATATTACAAAATGTGCCTCCAAACTGGCTTTTCCTATCCAACTGTGCGGCTAGTTCGCGAGTGTTAATGGTGAAATTATATTCTATCGCGCGCCCTAACGTTTTCTTATGGTTATTACTGTTTTATTTGAATTTCAGCGAAATGTGGATACCTACGCACCAAAAGAAGTCGAAGTCGAAAACGATGAAGGCGCACCAACGACTCTATTTTCGAGGTTATAAAGCCAAACAAAAAAAAAAAAAAAAGCTTTACACACAAATAAGCTGTGAAATTACCTCCAAAGAGCCATAAACGGCAACGTTAAGAGAAATAATTTTCTTCGACTAAGAAAATTCGTCTGTCCCGCCGAAACGAGTTTTTCGATGTTATTTCAATTTAATTGTAATTTATGGAAAATTATATCTATATTCCTTTTACTACAGCAATAATAACCGAAACCCTCTGTTGCGGGGATGGTGTATTTTTTTCATTTCAGCAATTCAAGTGTTTTTTTTTATCTCTTTTTTCGACTTTGGAGCCAATTTTACTATCGTCATTCTTGGGATACTTAAATTTCAGCTGACTTAGAAGTTAGACTCGGCATATACCCCTGTATGCAAAAGAGAGAATAAAAATGAAGAGTACTTAAAACGGGGTTCGGATGGGTGGTGGTGGAAGGTCCATCTTTTTTGTCCCCTTGTGTATGAAGCTTACTATATAATTGCTGCACCTTATCAGCGTCTGACACCCAACGCGCGCTACGGATAATGATGGTTTCGTGCTGACGACGATGGTGTGCGTTGATTTAGGGGTTCGGTCTGCAATTAACTCTCGCTCACAGCGAGAGTCGAGGACCGAGGAGAGAATTAATTATATTGCAGCGTATGCAATTACGACCGAAACTGTCCCACATAATAGTGATGCTTTTGCGAAAGTAATTGCCTTGCAATTTGCTTCACTGATTGAAGGTGTATGGTGTAAGGCAGCAGGTTTAGAACAAAGTGTGGGGAGGTAAATAATTGTTTGTGACGCGAAATCAAGCCAAACGGAATGAGGCCAAATTCAAAATATAGCCTTATTTCGTCTTCAAAAATTAAATAAGCCCAAACAACGTATGGAAATATGTATGTGTGTATAAAATTTATATAAAGGGTGCTTAAGTCTTAAGGGCCATTGTTGATTTTGAATAAAACACAAATTATTTAGGAAATCACTGTCACTGCCAAATGGCCGCCGCGACCTCGGCGTCACTCCCCATCCGATGGTCCAAATTTTCGATGACGTTGAGGCATAATTGAGGTTCTATGCCGTTAATATGCAGAATTATCTCATCCTTTAGCTCTTGAATTGTTGTTGGCTTATCGACGTACACCTATTCTTTCAAATAACCCCAAAGAAAGAAGTCCAACGGGGTCAAATCGCATGATGGTTGTGGCAAGTGGCACCGTCCTGTTGAAACCACATATCGTCCACATCCATATCTTCCAATTCGCTCCATAAAAAGTTCGTTATCATCTCACGATAGCGAACACCATTCACACTAACTCCCTGACCGGCCTCATTTTGGAAAAAATACGGCCCGATGATGCCGCCAGCCCATAAACCGCACCAAACAGTCACTCTTTGTGGGTGCATTGGTTTTTCGACAATCACTCTTGGATTATCATTCGCCCAAATGCGGCAATTCTGCTTATTGACGAATCCACTGAGGTAAAAATGTGCCGATTAAATTCACCGAAAAAAATTAAGAAATGAATTTTGATTTGAACGCCCATTTTCATAATAAGCCTGAATAACTTTAACGCGTTGCTCGATTGTGTATCTTTACATGGTTCAAATTGAGTTAGTCTGAAATTGAGAAATGTCAAATGAAATTGAGAAATGTCAAATGAAATTCAGAAAAAAACTTGACGTTTAGGTGTGGTTCACATTCAACATCGGCCCTTAACATTTAACCACCCTTTAAAATTTATTTGCATTCTTAATACAACATAATATGAAACTTACATTTTATAAATTATTATAAACATTTTAATTCAGGCCTATTGCAGTTAGATATTTTCAAGTATTTCTTTTAAAAAATGCAGTACATTTTCTTTTAAATGATCTAACGAATGTCATTTGGTAACTTGTTAAATAAATAGAATAATCGCTTGTACAGGGTCCGCCAAATAACTTTTGGCACCAAAGAGTGACTCGTTTTGGGTATATCGGCTTTTCAATGTATGCGTGCGGGTTTTCTGTGCCCCAAATGCGACAATTTTGCTTGTTTACATACCCGCCAAGATGAAAATGAGCTTCATCTGAAAAGATTATTTTTTTGGTAAAATCGGCATCTTCTCTAAGTCGATCGCAGGCCCACTTAGCGAGTGATGTCGCAATATTTCCCAGCGTTGTTCAAGCGTATACACAACCATATTCGTTCAGCGGAAGCATAAAACTAATTATCTGTCAAATAAGACATGAGCTAAGTGTTACCATTCGCGAAATAAGCACTAGTTGAAAAAAAAAAGTTAGATGGCGGACCCTTTAGATGATTGTATTGTGGGCTTCCGATGAGTTCCGTCTTCTCAACCTAAAGTCAATCGAATTCCGAGGTTGGTTGGTATGGTTGAGCTTCCCAAATAAGGTCAGACATCCCCATTTAGTAGATATATAGTAGATATCTTGACTGCTTCCAAAATGAAATTACCATATCGCTACAACCTCTTTTTAAAGTTCAGTCATGTAAGAGCGTCTGGCATATATTTATCTTACTGAAGTAAGTTTTTATGGGTTTTTAGCCTTTCGATTTGACCCTACTTGTAGCAAGAAAATAATATTGTCTAAAAAAACTCAAAATGTGGTTCGACTATAGTAAATATTAACCACAGTTACAGCTGTCAATAAGTTAATTTTTTTCGAATCTATACATGTAATAAAACTGTAGGCGTTTTCGGTGTAAACGTGAAAACTACTGCACAGATTTCGATCAAACTTTTTTTGAAATGTTCCTTAAGATTCTGAGAAGGACATAGGTTTTTTTTTGGTGAAAACAAAACTTTGAGGGGATGAAAGAGATTATCAAAGTTTGAATGGGGAAATGCACTTTGACAAAAAAATAAACTGGATAGATATTGAGTAGTGACACTTCAAATTCAAAAAAAAAAATATTATTTTAAATCTTATTATATTATCTTCTATATACATATCTATTCCATATATCTATATACATATAATATATAACTCGATAACCATTGGGCCAATTTTCATGATTCATTCTTTGTTTTATTCGTATTGCTGTATTTAAGAGATAGGATACTTTTTGACCCGATAGGTGAGGCTGTTGTCGATTTCCGATACACTCAACTGATTAAAATTTTGTGGATGGTTATGGTTGGTTCCAGTTTGAAAGATAGAATAGTTTTGGACCCTAAAGCTGTCACTTAACAACACTCTTGAACGGATTGTTTGATTTTTACGATTTTGGGCTTGGTGGATTCGTAAGGACAATGCTACTTTTTGTCGTGAAAACAAAACTTTAAGGGGACTAAATTGGGAATAGAAGTCTGTATGGGGAACCGCACTTTGAAACGAATAGACTAGATATTGAAAAACTGGTAGTTTCACCAACACAACAGCATTTTTTTAAATGTTTAATTTTTGAATTCTGTGGATGTTCCGGATTAAATTGAAAGTCAGTTATAATTTTACTGCGCAACCTCAATACACCGAAACTTTATAACGGAAAATTCAAAGGCTTGCTTCTTTACTTTTATAGGGAGAATGGAAAAGGATGTAAGATATGCACGCGTATGCCAAATAGGATGACAAATTTCAATCCATGTGTTAATTGTCAGGTGACTGACAGGTTTTCCAATTCTTACACCAAGAAATTGGTTGTAAGATTTTCAGTGGAGGTGTAATATACTGCTCTCTTTACGAAGCTCTCTTTTAAGGATTTCTCGAGTTAAGGAACGGCATTGAGTAAAAATTCGTAGAATATAAAAGTAAACGAACAGACCTATTCTTATTTCACGGACTTTGCTTATTTCGTACAATTTGACATTTGTATTTAAGCGTTTGAATCTTGAATTCCCATTGTGAATTGTATGTGGCTTACTCATGTGTCTGCAAACATTCCACTCTGTATGGAGTGTTTCGCGAAGCCTTTCACAGATGGGCTATCTTTTTCGCTCAAACGTCAAAAAAAAACTTTATAGCAAAGCCAGTTAAAAATGGCCAGAATAGTGTTTAGTTCAAATATTGTTGAAAATCGCACAATTCCCATCACTTTAATGTAACGGCTTTTACCTAATACATTTGAAAAACATCATTTTGCAATTCTAAAATTGTTTTATTCTGTTTATTTTTGCACTTTATGTTGAACTTTTCAGTAAATTTTTAGCATAATCTGTTTTCCTACAAGTTTTTTAGCTGTCACTTTGGTTTTTTCTTCTTCTTATTTGACACAGATATTGTCACGAACTAACCTGTTCAATGAAAAAGTGGAATGTAGCGAACATCGATATTGTTATAATAATTAATAAGTTACCGCAACAGGTTCGACGGACCCTAGGCCTAGCTTCTCGCAACCATTCGTTTTGGTGTGAGTTTCATTTTTGGAACGAATGGATGGGATCTACAATTTTATGCCGGTTCCAAACGGCTGATTGTGATGTTCTTTCAAGACAGTTATACTCTCGGATGTTTGTCAGACGTTCGTGAGAGGTGGCGCGGTGGAACAAACCCTATGTTGGAATTTGGGTTTTTGCGGGATTCGAACCTGGGACCCCTCGTTTAGTTGTCCAGCACACTTTTTTAACTTAACTTTTAAACTCATTTTTATTGTTTTCATTATTTATACTTAAATACTAGACAAAAACGATTAAATCTAATTTAAAGCTAACATTTGTATTAATTCTAGCTAACTGGCTCTTAGCGAGCTCTCAAAACTTAAATATATTCTTAAAATTATTGCCTTTCGGCCTTAATTGTCCAACACACTAACCACTAAGCCACTGCGCCTACGACATTGTAGGCAATATTTCCATTCATGTACAATGCAGTTCTTTAAGTAGCTTAGATAAATAATCAAATAATCTTTGTTCTAATGTATACTAGTTATCCGTTAATGTTCGCGGACCAATTTTTTCAAAGTCAGCTTTTATACTTTTAAAAAATACTCGTTTAATTATTTTGCAGTAGTTAAATCATCTTTATAGACATCACCCTCAAATGATACATTTTTAATTTTGTTGCTTTAGAACTTGTTGCTTTATGTTATACGAATAGAAGGAGATGTGGAATCAAACATCTCCTTTTATTAGTTTTATTTGTTGTTTACGTTGTCATTTTTGGCTTTGTTTATTTCGACTTTGAATAGGTTTCTTATGATTTTGAACTTTAGCCATTGTTCTCTATACTGATCCTTAGTTTTGCTAATTGGTATTTCTCAATTTTCATAGCAACTAAGCCCTTAAGTGTTTTATTAAACCTTAAGTTTGTTTTTTCCCGATTTTTTTTTGTTTGTTTTTTTTTTTTCTTGACAATATTGTTATTGGCTGTGTTTTTTAAGTGATATTAATTGACCAAACCACAATGCATAAACAGTGGAATATTTATGGGGGATATGCTCCCTCATGTCACTGTTGGTGATAGGTTGGGTGTATGCAAAGCTGTTTATTTTCATGTTTCGCATGGATTTAAAGACATTTCGCTCATACCCAGACTTCAAACAGTGATCCCAAATAGGGGGGTTGATGTCGCTGGTTTTTTTTAAATTTCAGCAACGGCTCCGTCTCGAGGAGTTTTCTTGATTTGTATACTTTTATGTTGGCATAGTCATGTGTATATGTGTATAAGTGTATACAGGCTGCAGGTCAGGTTAAAGGGAACCCACACTTAGGTTACACGACGTGACGCTTCACCAAATTGGACAGACTTTCCGTACGAGAAAGCATATCGTTTGCAAATGTCCAAGATTTAAAAAAAAAAAAAACGTCTTGCAACCTCAATCAACCTAAGCAATTGAGATATAAATAGAAAAGGGAATCTTAGAAATTCGAAAATATTGTTTCAAAAAAAAAAAAACCTGAGAGTTTTCGGAAGTTCAAAGTAAGTTTGACGTAAGACTTTCTACATAAAGGTTCGTTTTCCCAAAGCACTTCAACAATTTAGTTTGCAAGAGAAATGAAACTATCTTAAGCATAAAAGAATTGCACTTCACATGACATACATACTAACACACTGTCTCCAAAAAATCGCATGATATTTCTTAAGAAAGATGCCTTTTGCGGCTCTTATACAGAATCAATCTTAACAACTGAGGTGTCCAAAGAAAGAGTTTTTCTTAGTCTTCATTTTGTTTGTCAAAATGCTTGAAATTACAAATATTGTTGATTAAATTAAACTATTAGCAAAACTCTACTTCAAAAGGAGTAGCTAGAGGGCGACTTTAGTTCACGTGCCTAGTAAGAAGGGAACCTAACACGGCTTGCACAACTTGGGCGTCTATAGGGATATACCAATCTACCAGGCAAGGCATTATTAAGCAAGGTTAATAAACTTGGCAGAAGGTTAGCCTCCGCTACTACGTCTTTCGATACTCAAACTCAGAAACTAATGTCGTAAAAAAATAAAAAGCTAAATATTTCCCACAAATATCAAATACCAAGTATCACCTTAAATCCATTTATGACCAGCTAAAATTTCACATAATATTCAAATGAAGCAAACAAATTTAAAAAAGAATAAATTTCCATATGCAGCTGACATATAATTAAATGATTAAGTGTTTATCTTCCCACTTGATGAAATCAATTCCCAATAGATCAAGTCCGTCAAAATCTGTTAACTCCCAAATCGGCACTCGCAAAGTTGATCTTACTCCCACCCCCGAAAAGTTCAACTGTCAATGGACAACAGACCTGAATAAACTCTTTAAACTAAAGTTGGTTGTTTATTGAAAAGGGTTGAGCGAACTTTCCTAAAAATAGAACAATAAAGTCGGAGGGCTATTGAATTATTCATGAAAATGCCTACAAAGTAAAAACATTTCACTTGGAACTTTCGCTCGTCGTCCTCGTAATGCTATGCAAATATGCACACGTACATAATATATAGAAGCAAATTAGACTGCCGGAATTTAATGGATTGACGAACAACAAAAGAAAAAATTCGAATGGTTAATATTTAACGATAGTTGCATTTCCTAAACAAATGTCTGTACAGCATGACTATTGTCACCTCCAGCTTTAATAATTTTACTAGGCAGTTTGCAAAAAAAGAACCCAAATCGCTCCTTCCAATACCGTATTAATATTGGATGACCTTGAAAGAATGAAGAACCATTCCATTTGATACTGACGCTCTACCACCATAACAGTGACAGTATCCCGAGATTTTATTCCGCTGTTGTCACTGTTTTGCGAAGACGCTGTACTCAAATCTCATGGCCCACCAAAATCTACGAACGTGTCATATTTTTCTGTAATTCCCTGTGTCACACCACGCGACATCTTTTGACATCTGTTCAACCGTCATTTATAATGTACTTTCCACTTGTCTACTCATGCAAAACGCCTTTACTCTATGTAATATGTATCATGACGTATTCCCTAGAGACATGGAGCTGAAGATTTCCCAACAAAAACAGAAAGCCGAGATCCTTTAAGTTATGGCTTTTTCGCGTTCCGAATTTTTTTTTTCTTCTTCATTTTTAGTCCTCCATGTTATTCCGCTGACTTTGTCCCGTTCATCCGTGAACGAGAAGAAGAAGGAGAAAACAAAGCAACGTTCGGGTAATTTTTCTATTGTCTAATCAAGGCTAAAAAGTGTACGCATCCTTAAATCATTTTTTTTATATCCTCATTTATTCTGCTTTCGTCGGAAACACTTTACAAGTTTCGTCGTGTCCCACCAGGGGAGGTGGATTAAATTTTGCAAATATTTTTATTTTTTTCCCGTGTCCTTAAAGAAGGAAAAATAACACAAAAATACAAAGTATACTGGCTGTTATATGGTGCTCATATTTTTCTAAATTGACACCAATTTAGCTAAGTACTCCCCAATGGATTAAATGTCTTCAGTGACAGCTAGTCTCATATATGCGATGTGTTGGACGATGATATGGTCTTTGGGGGGGAAGGAGCGAACGGGTGCGTTTAATGGGAAATATACGGCCCGTATGCCGGGGACAGAGTGATGAAAGAATTGTGCGGAGAAATGCAAGGCAAAGGACAAAGAAGACAACGCACCGGTGTGTAATAAAGCGTGCCGTGTGAGTAGAAAATTAAAAGGTAGAATTGCAAATTAGGGAGGGTTGATGTCCTTTAGCGATATGCGGTGATGGGGGTTGGCTGGCAGTTATGTGTGTGTCAGCGAAGAAATCGCTGGTAAAGTGGTTGATGTTGGATTTTGTTATTATTTCTTTTTACTTCAAGCATACCTATTTGAAAGGTTAACAGGTGTTTTTTTTCTTAATCATCCTTTCGTGGTGATTTATATCCGTCAATTCAATTCTATTCACACAGGAATGGCATTTAAAGCTTATATTTACATAGGGAATTGTCCACGCTCTTAAATTTACACCAGTATTTAGTTGCACAGTCACGTAACTATTTTCATCTGAAAAATTAATGCGTTTTCTTCCAATGTCGAAAATTTAGACAATCGATTTGTATTACTATTCCATCATTTTCTTAAGTACATTGAATATTTCTTGTGTGTAAATATAAAGCTTAACTACAAAAAAAGCGCACAATATTATTCATAGTTAGATCAAGGAAAAAGAGAATCCATTTGGAAACCAAACACACCTGCCTATTGGCAACTTTGTGAATATTGTAACTTATTCTATGAATAAATTAATGCAATTTAATAATGTATTGTATTGTATTGTGTTTTATTTACCTGTTCTGTCTTAGACCAAATCAATTCAATAATAGCTAGGGGAAGAAAAATAGTAATCCTTCTTTTAAATTGTTGTTCAAAAACCTTTCATTAGCTGTTTGCAATTATTTTCTATCATGAACATCAACCAACAATACAGGCATGTTTTAATATTATGCATGGTTTGTATAAATATGGAACTTCTACTGCTTTATGTCATTTGCGGCTATGGCATATTTTTTTTATGCAATTAGGTAAACCTTCTTGGCATTCCTGAATATAAAACCAATTTTTTAGGACGTGAGTTGTAATCGTAATAATCCAGAGTAAGATACGTAGGTACCTATGTTGTTCTGATGCATCACGCTATTTATAACATCTCTGGCGAGAAGCCCGCCTGTATGACGGAGCCAACCGAGCCACACACTTTTTGGCTAGAAACGACGGTGGAAGCGTGATCAACTACGAAAATTGAGCCTCGCTTTTTTGTTTGTTCCTTTTTCGATTTTGTTTGTATTTAGCTTAGCCACCGTACAGTGCATGAGTATAAACTAAACTTGAGATAATACTCGCGGTCTTATACGCTTTTCACACCGAGCCGAAAACCAAGTTTTCGTCGAAAACTCCTCGATGCATTCACACCGAACACCAACTAGTTTTCGTTTGACGTTTCAATCAGATGCGAGACACTAGTAATTGAACTTCGGTGAAAACTATTTTGGTTACAAATTTCGACCGCATTAATTAACAAATGAAATGAATTTGGTGCATTTAATAATAACACTAGCCCGTCAATTAACTGTGGAAACTGATTTCAAGGTGTGAGTTGCGACATTTGTTTGGTCAGCCATTTTGCTGAATATTGCCAAAGGTGTGTTTGTTTCAACAACCCAACGATTGGAAGTCCTTTTTCTTTTCGTGGTCTTTTCGTCGAAAACGACTCGTTTTGAGAACTGAAATATATGTGTGGGAAAACATCTGTTTTCGATGAAGTTTTCGAGTGTTTTCGCGAAAACCCTCTTTTCAGCTCGGTGTGAAAAGGCTATTAAACTCATTATAAACGCTTAGAACAAATAGAAAAGTGGAGAAAATTTGTTGCACCATCATATATAAAATATATAAATCTTCGAATTCCGTAATCAGCAACAGCAACAAATAGTGGCGGGGCATAACCGTACGGCACCACTGTTAAACCAAAGTATACATTTTTGTGATTCGCAGAAAGAGCTCCGAGTATCTCTCGGGACTTACAGTGCCCCGCTAAGACAACAACGCAAGAGTCACCAGCAGCACACAGCTACAGCTCCCATTGTGACAGGCATATTGCAGTATATACCCGGGGTAACACCCGTCCACATTCAGCCAACAATCGATCGTGATCTAAAGCTAAATTAAATAGAAGTGACCTTAAAACGAAATTCGGTGTTCTAATTTCCTTTGTTTTAATTCCCATAAAAAGTCGAAAGAATTACATAGAAAAAACGTTATAAAAAAAATAAATATATGAAACGCATTTGTGAAAACTTACAAGTCTAATATCACACTTATAGTGTCTATAATCACAGTAATCTATTGTTACCCTCATATAATATAAATGTATGTTTAATAATTTTTGAAAGCAAAGTTCTTGTGAGTTTTATTTTGATGGGGTAACAGTTTTCGATTACATTGAGCCTCCGATCCAGTTTTTGTGCACAACAGCTGCCGAGTGTTGACAAGAGCTTTCAGTTTTATTTAATTTGTTTACTTTTTGATTGATAATGTTGTTGTTTAACAAATTAAAGGTTATTGCTTTCATAAACCTAGCTATGAATTACATTTTGAATTTGTATGCAAGATAATAAACAATTTGAATTTAAATGATACTGATTTTCCTATTGGTTATGATGCATGAAAAGGGTAAGATGAATTTTGTGGGTGGTGTTCGCGGTAGATTGACGTAGGGAGGGGCATTAGGAATTATAGACTATACACGGTTCAACAACGTCGTGTCTTTGCTGATTGGGTCCTTGAAATGCATGAAAATGATCCGGAATTCCATCGAAAAATCATCTTGACTGATGAGGCCCATTTCCAACTCGTTGGCTACGTCAACAAGCAAAATTGTCGCATCTAGGGCTCGGAAAACCATAGAGTTATTGTTGAGAAGCCTTTCCATCCTCAACGTGTGACTGTTTGGTGCGGTTTATGGGCCGGCGGGTCATTGGACCTTACTTTTTCGAGAATGAGGTTGGATCAACAGTTACGTGAATGGATTGCGCTATCAAGAGTTGATTAATGACTTTTTATGGTCGGAGTTGGATGGTATTAATCTGGACAACGTTTATTTTAAACAAGATGGCGCTACGTGCCACACGAGCAACGAAAGCATTGATCTTTTACGGGAAAAGTTTCCGGACCGTGTTATCTCTCGAAGAGGTGATCACAATTGGCCACCGGGATCTTGTGATTTAACACCTTGTGACTTCTTCCTTTGGGGCCATGTGAAAGATAAGGTCTACGCCAACAGCCCAGCGTCGAATCAAGACCTCAAAGATAAAATTCGTGAGGCTATCGAGGATATAGGGCAGCCACGTTGCGATTTGGCTATGGAAAATTTCATGAAAAGGATATTGTCCTGTATGCGTGCTCCTGGTGGCCATTTGGCTGATGTTGTTTTTCATTATTAACGGCATACCTTCCTCTTTATTATGAAATAAACATCCGATCATTTATCTCAAAATATGACATTTTTCTGTGAATACCAAAATAACACCTCTTAGAATAGACAAATGGGTACAAATGGATAGTTACGGAGCGGTGCAAATTTTCTAAGAGTGAAACAACACCTACAACTACCAAGAAAGAGAATAGATACTCGAGAACATTGATTTATTTTATTTTGTGTGGTAAATTCAGAGTGAAAGATTCCACCCCATCCGGCAAGTTTTAGCTTAGCTACAGTAAAGAGCCAAACTTAACTCCAGCATTAAGGGGCGAACATGCATTATGGCCCAGCCATTACACAATTCATACCAAATATATGGCCACCTGATGGTAGCAGTTATAAATTTTAATATTCAAAATGCGTTATCTTTCAAAAGAGATTCTTATAATTTATTCGGTTTGACATCGGAACACCAGTTTATATGCCGAAAACGTCTTGTTAGAAAGCTACATAGTTCAATCTGCATAAGAAAAATAATTAGGCTTCTACTTTTTTAACTTAAAGCAAACCTTTCTGGTTTAAGAATTCGGACCAACATTTTTGCGCTGTGACCGAATCCTCCTGACTCAGTAAAGATCAGTCCCTGCTACAAAACATCCCATTTATCCATAAAAAAAAACACACAGAAGACGCTCGATAAAGTGAACATCGGTGGAGTGAACTTTTGACCAATACAGGTAAGAAAAAATCTCTCAAATAAGATATTTCATCACATTTTTGGAAATATATTTTTTTACATGGGTACGTAGCCTTATTGCCACTTTGACTAAACCCCTCTTATCGTTATAAATTATTTGTAGCGAAATAAACATAATTATAATTCCCGCTACGCATTCCAATGCTAGCCAAAAAGGTGTCAAATTTAATCGTTTAACTCCGTAATTACAGACCAGTGTATGGCCCGGACACTTCTCTTCACAATTTATGCTGATTCACACGTTCAACTGTTGGCCGGCGCGTTTCAAGGAAACATAATTCTTTTTCTACACTCTAGCACAATACCGAAACACGAATGTTGTTACGATTTACGTAAATGGTTAGAAAATGTTAATTTTCTACTAAGGAAATGATGAATGTTCTTCGCAGTGCTACGCAATAGGGGTATGCTTGTTAACATAAAGGCGGCAGTTTTATTACACATTTAGGGTTTTTTGTATACTCAAATTGAGGGTAATTATTAAATAAAAATCTATTTCGAACTTGGGTACTTTTTATCAAGACTTTCCGGCAGTATTTTCTAAAAAATACAGTGGGGTGGGTGTATTTCCCGTGTTCAATTTCTGTAAAAAATGTTTAACCACTAACTGGAACTGGTTTTAATCTGAATATAACCGAAGAAATGTGTTCTCACTTCCTTGGAGTAATGGATATACCCATTTTGTTAGTAGACAAGTGGACGCTCAGTCTGCCAATTCACAATCCAACAACCAATAAGCAACGCCATACGAACCCACTAGGTGATATTTTTGATGACGGTAAAGGGAACCAATCAACTCACACCAAAGTTATAAGCTCGTAGATTATATTCCGCTAAATTCGTATGCCATCTTTCAATCGCCACAGTTTGCAATACAACTGTGAGAACGGGTGTAAATTGCCTGCAGTACGACCGGAGAAAAAAGCTACAGTTAGAATGAAGTGGAATGTTTATATTTAAGACGAAAGCTTTGTGTAAATAAACTGAACACTTCATGACTAAAGTACTCTTGAATTGTTAAGTCAATACCCAGGGCGCTTTTAAACCGTATTGCTCCTCGCAATGAATCTAATTTCCGGCCGATGAATCAGGATGTCAAATTACAGTCCATGTCCGGTCGCTTTGCATGAACAGGTCCACCAAAAAGCAGGCAAACTTCCCCAATACATCCGTTGGTTTAAAAACGAAATTCCGTTTGCGGATGACCTCCATTCTATGCAAAAGTCTGCTTGTCATTCCTCAACTGCGAAATAATAACTCACTCAGTGGAAATCCATCAGCTCCTGACATCGTCCCCCAATCCCAGCGGAAACGAATTTAATTTCAGACAATGATTTCTGACTAGGGTCCGCCAGATTAACACGGCAGGAAAAAAAAACAAAAAACAAACCCCCGAACAAGGCACAGCAATTGACTAAAATTTCCCACTGAGAGACCGTCCCCCATCTGTCTAGAAAAAGGAGAAATAGAAGAAAAACAAAAGCAACTGAGAATTCATTTCCACAAAACCACGTTCCTTATAGGTGAATGGAGAACTAAATAAATCACTTTTTCCCCGAAAACAAAAAACCGAAACAGAAACGTAAACTAAGAGTGGAAGCCCGTTGACACCAAAGGGAGAACATGTCAAGCCAGTCCCACTCTTCCGATGCGGTCGCGTTCCATTCAAATTGCTTCCATTTGTATCCCGTGACATTTTTGTGGGTAATTTTCTATTTCGACATCCGAAAAGTTCGGCTTTCTGTTTCTGCATGTTTTTTGCTTTTTTGCTTATTTTTTGTTTCTAGATTGCTTCCCACGAAACAATAAGGAGAAACATGAGCAGATTAGTTGACAAGGATAAAAGACAACTTTTCTTGGCGTCGTTTCAATTGTGATTAACAACTTTGTGAATAATTTGAGCAAAAAAGCCATCCCAAAAGGGCAGAAAAAAAAACTTCAAACAAGGGTTTTCTGTGTAGGGAAAAAAAAATAAAACTTTAAAACCCGTCCACCTGTAAGAAGGAGCCGAGCGATTAACTTTTACCAGACAAAACAAAAATTTAAGTAGGACAGCAAGCAACAAAAAATGTGTGTTTAGAAAGCTTTACCTGCCTGTAATCCTCTCTCCAGGACCAACATACAACGCCCGCCCCCTTAACTAGTGGCCATTAGCAGTTTTAGTTTGCATAACAACGTTTGCGGCTTTCCATCCAGGATGCGGATAAGTGGATGATGATGATGGGAAAAGGTCAGACGCTTGCACGCTTGAATGTCTGTTCAAGTGCTCTCTCTCTCTCTCTGGGTGGTGCGCTATGTTTTTTGTTCGCATAATGTGCTCATTATATTTTGAAAAATTAAACAGCCACACCACACATACGTTGCTGATTGCGGGTTAGTGTGGTGAGAAGTCAAGAGTGCACAGTTCTATGATGTCGACAGCAAATGGCTAATTGCCAACGTTAACGGTTTATTTTTTTTCACCGCCGTGTTGATGGTTTTTGTGTTCTTTGTTCGTTTCTGTGTTCGCGACTGGAACTGGGAATGGGTTCTCTTAATGAAAAGAGTTTTTTTGGTATGGATACCCATGCCGGGGTTATGTGCCAATTTAGCCGTTTCACTAGCACTTAGCGGGCTACTGTGAGGCATTATGGTGAGTGGGAATATTTTTAAATTAAATTAGATTATGGATTGCAAAGTGTTGTGGAGTGTGCAAATTAATGCGCGATGGCATGGTACAACGAAGCCAGTCTGATGGCGATATAAGGCCACCGATGATACATTCAGCTCATGATGAGATCGGGCTATTGAAAATCCTCGTCGAGACCGAAAGATAATGGGACCAGCAAGTTTGTAAATATTTTTGGAATAAAAACAACGATGCAGTGGTGCACGGCTTAGGATCCAAAAGGGTTTTGTTGTTAATCTGTCTGTTAGACGTACAACAGTATAGGGTCCCGGCAGACAAAATTCATTTATTCAAAATTAATTTCAAATGGACTTAATTGTCCGTTGAATGAATTTTTGAAAATATTGGCGGTATGAATTAAAAATAGCAGTACTCCAAGGAAATGTCCAAATCGAAGCATTTGCTACGTTTTCTAGGAATAAAAACTGATTTGAGTTAGGTAACACGAACTTTTGACATGTGTGAAAAGCGTCGACACTAACATTTTCCTCAGATCGGTATGAATAACACCTATAGCAATTGCAACGAAAACCAAAGTGAAAAGAAGGTATATAACTGGTACTAGCACACTGCCTTGCGGTACACCAGCTTTGATCTCTCTTAAAGTTTAGTTCTTTGTATCTTGCTTAGTTCTGTAGAATCGATCGGATATATAAGACTCCAGAATGGTCGAATCCTGCTTCGGCAGTTGCTTTTGTAATTTGTGTATCAGTCCTTTGTGCCAGACTTTATCGAAGGCTTGTGCTATATCAAGAAATACTGTAGAGCACTCATTTTTCTCTTCAAATGCCCTTTCGATTTTATCTGTGATTCTATGCACCTGATCAATGGTGGAGTGCTTATTTCTAAATCCAAATTGGGGAATTGGGACTAGTGATTTTTCATAAGTAATACATTTTTGATACACGAAGGATTAACATTTAGCCGTGAACATTTTCTACTCACGCACCGGTGGCTAGGCGCTAAAATTCCCCACTCGTCTGATCTGATCTTAAGAGGCCTCTACCCAGAAATCGAGCAAAAGTGCAAAAATGACAATTTTGTTTTTCTGACTGATAATTATGCAATTGAAAGAACAGAATTTCCTCTTGAAAAACGTCGGAGGAGGTTTTTAAAAAAATATCTCAGCTATATTTTATTTAAAGAATTCCCAGAGGTGTTTGGGAAAATTTACATTAAATGATTTACTGTTGGCCAAACCATGATAAGACGAAGTACGATACATCTGAGATCACTAGCTCAGCTAAAGCTTCGTTTTTCATGTGAATATTTATGCACGTATGTTTCAATTTTTACTCAGAACAAAAAAGTATTGTATCAGCTAACAGATCCAATAAAAACTTATGTTTATTTCCGTGTCTTTTGTCACAAAATGCCGATTTTAAATTACAAATTTAAAAAAAAAAAATTATTCTGTACCTTACTTAGTTTATTCACTTTCGTAGAAATTCTGATCTTTTAAATGCATTCAGTTGCAATTCAATCGCTCCAGTAATAATAATTTATCAGTCAGTGAAACAAAATACAATTTTTTGCTCTTTTGCTCGATTTCTGGGTAGGGGCCCTTTTAATCGCCCGTTTCAAATATTGCTTGCATCAAAACGCATTTTGGAAATATATATACACATACGAGTAAATATATGTATCCAGTCGCGATTTAGGTTTACTTCATTTTTGTTTTAGCACATTTATGGTTATTGAAAGTGGCAACCAACTCAAGGCCATGCAAGTTAAGCACGCGTGAGCGTGTTAGATGAAAAAGAGAGATAGCGTCACACACTCTTATATAGCCGCGGTAACGCCACGACACGCTACCATTACACTTACATTTCATTTGCTTTTATTAAACTTTTAGTGCATACAATTTGACTTAAGGCTATGTAACAAATGGTTGTGAATAATAAATATTTAAATGCGTTGGCTCAATAATAGGGACCCAACGGTATACAATGTTTGTTTTCTTAAATCTGTTTTACATAAATTGTTGTTGTCTTCTCGGATTCATACTCGTAGTATGTATCGTTGTCTGGGTTGACCTCAAGGTGTTCAAGTCCGGTTGTTGATGACGACCGGCTATCGCTATGCCTGTACGAACTCGTACCCCGATAATTAGAAGCAAGTGAGCTAAGTTGCTGAATCGGCTCGCTTCCGGGGCTGACGATTCGTTAAGTCTTAGGGCGGATAAAAAAAATAGGAAAAAAAAAAAAAATTCCTTGGCACGCTACAATTTTTTTTTGTTTGGATTATAAATAGTTAAGTTAAATATTGTTTGTTCAGGAAAACCAACAAAATAGAATTGACCTTTGTGAAAAAAAAACAGCAATTCTTTCCTGGACTCTGCACTATTTAGCATATTTATTTAAGATAAAAATGTTTGGACACAATTATCATCCCTAAGGTATATAAAGGGTGGTTAAGTTTTAAGGGCCGATGTTGATTTTGAATAAAACACAAATTATTTAGGAAATTACTGTCATTTCTTTTTATTATGATAATATTGGTATGGTTCAATAATGTATGGATCAAAATATCGGCCAAATGGCCGCCGCGACCTCGGCGGCACACTTCCATCCGATGGTCCAAATTTTCGATGACGCTGAGGCATAATTGAGGTTCTATGCCGTTAATATGCCGAATTATCTCATCCTTTAGCTCTTGAATTGTTGCTGGCTTATCGACGTACACCTTTTCTTTCAAATAACCTCAAAGAAAGAAGTCCAATGGTGGAAAATCGCATGATCGTGGCGGCCAATTAACATCGCCCAGACGTGAGATAACACGGCCCTTGAATTTCTCCCGCAAAAGAGCCATTGTTTCGTTAGCTGTGTGGCAAATGGCACCGTCCTGTTGAAACCACATATCGTCCACATCCATATCTTCCAATTCAGGCCATAAAAAGTTCGTTATCATCTCACGATAGCGAACACCATTCACACTAACTCCCTGACCGGCCTCATTTTGGAAAAAAATACGGCCCGATGATTCCGCCAGCCCATAAACCGCACCAAACAGTCACTCTTTGTGGGTGCATTGGTTTTTCGACAATCACTCTTAGATTATCATTCGCCCAAATGCGGCAATTCTGCTTATTGACGAATCCACTGAAGTGAAAATGTGCCTAATCACTGAAGATGATTTTCTTCGAATGCATTTTGATTTGAACGCCCATTTTCATAATAAGCCTGAATAACTTTAACGCGTTGCTCGATTTTGTATCTTTCCATAGTTCAAATTGAGTTAGTCTGAAATTGAGAAATGTCAAATGAAATGCAGAAATAAACTTGACGTTTAGGTGTGGTTCACATTCAACATCGGCCCTTAAAATTTAACCACCCTTTACTATGGAAGCGCTATGGAAACTGTTGCCTACGTAAGCTCGGAAATAGGGTAATTTTTAACAAGAAACCATTTCGGTGTTTATTTAAGTGATCGAAGTCTAGTTCACCGTTTTATAGCTAGTCCTTAATTGTTAACATTAGACTCAGAGTTAACAGATCTAATACGCTACACATTTACGTATACAAACTGTCAATCATGTGCACACACTCACTCGCATATTTAAAACGTAGTCTTTGAACAGTGAATGTTAGTTCGTGGTTTAAACTGAAGCGTTGCTTCTCTTTTCTCGCTTTCGTGTGTCGCCTAATATCTCTGGTCGTCTGGGATTTTACTCGCTTCTATTAACCATTTCATCATTAATAAATATAAAACCGCTCGAAGACAGTCGGATACATCTTTCCCCCACAGAAAACGTTACATTAAATATTTATTGACCGAAATCACTGAACCCATATTCACGAAAAGCTCTTCCGCCAAAAAATAATTAACATTCTTAATGCATGTTGGAGAACCACCATCATTATTACAAACCACAAAGTGTTGAACTTCCTTGAAATACATAAATATGTTAAAAATGTTGACTGATATTTTAAATACTCGTGGGTTCATTCATAATTGCTTGCAGAACACAAAACATTCCACTGGCTCATGAAACAGAAACAAATTTCGTTTGAAATTCCACCCGCAGCATCATTACTAGAGCATTTGATTCATTCCATAACCCATCAGATGGAGGTTATTACAAAACTTATAGAATCTATTCTTCAATGCATTGATTTGACAGTGCGCGAGATTTTTGCGTCCATTGATCAGCTGGGAAGCTCAAGCAATTCAACCAACACATTGATTGGGTCCGTATAGTTATTAATTTCCCCTCAATGATCGTCCAGGGTATATGTATAATGCTTGGCAGCCTTGAACACGTATACGAGTATAAACGGGGTACATTTGACACTTCAAATTTAGTTTGCAAGACTGCTTGTGTGTTAAAGGCTGGAATAATGTTCCAAACATGTTTTGCGGAAAGAGAGAGAGAGCTTTTGGGAAACCGTTCGGACATTGCATGCATGAACATTAGTACATGCGAGTGAGGTGGTAATGGTTGAGGTGAGCCTGCAATAATTAAAATTAATTGGAACGCCTGTTCAAGGTTTAACTATGAATGCCGATAGATATGTGGTAACTTTGGCATTTCCTTTAATTAAACGATGTGACCATGACCATTATGTTTGGGACGTACATTCGAATAGGAGAAGCTGTTGACGTACTATTCGCTTGTTGGTAGACCGATATAAAAAGCCTTGTATGAAATGAGCACCGGCGAGGGTGCGTGCTCTCGTTCAATCCGATATGCTATAAGTAGTCAATGGATCAGCTTGGTGAAATGGGAGACGGAATTCGTCACGCGGTTTTTAAATTCGACGCTCTGATGCTCAAAGAAGACTTCGGTGCTGTTTCAACAGTTAATCGATTCTCATTTCTTCACTCAGAGAAAAAAATAGACACTAATGACTATTTTTTGACTATTTTTATAGTCCGAACCGTGACCACTATTTTAACTAGTTAAAAGTAGTTACTTGTGACTATTATGGTAGTGAATTGATTAATTTCACAAAATCAACTTTGCTGTAGTCAATTTCAACTTTAATAATAGTTACATCACTCTTAGTTAGTATGTTGTTTTTAACTATGCACATAATAAAAAGTTACATAACTATTCCAATAGCCTTTTTTTAATGTTTTTTTATTCACATACAGGCGCAGTGGCTTAGTGGTTAGTGTGTTGGACTACTAAGCGAGGGGTCCCAGGTTCGAATCCCGCAAAAACCAAAAACCCAAATTCCAACTTTGGGTTTTTTTCCACTGACAAACATCCGAGAGTATAACTGTCTTTAGAGCTTCTCAATTAGCCGTTTGGAATCGGCATAAAATTGTAGATCCCTTCCATTCGTTCCAAAAATGAAACTCACACAAAATTAATGGTTGTGAGAAGCTAGGCCTTGGGTCCCTACGGACCGGTTGCGCCAACTATTATTATACTGGGTAGTTATTTTACAATAATCGGTACTGACAGTTTAATCTTTAACTGTTAAAATTTTTATTGTAACCATGTTTTGCATAGCGTTACTATTAAAAAAATTCACTGTTGACTATATGTTACTATTTAAATACTATTTCCAACTATTTTTTAACCATTCTCAACATATTTTAGTTCAAAAATAGTTATTCGATAAATTTCATGGACATTCATGAAAAAATGACAATAGTTACAAAAATATCTATTTTTTTCTCTGAGTGTGGTTGGCGAGTTTGACTATGAGTTTATTTATGCGACTTATCTTTATCATAGACATAAATTAATGCCGAGATTTAGAATAGTTTCCTAAATGTCCGTCGATCTTTAGATAAGCAACGTGGATAATGACAAGTTGATAGTCGCTTCTGTGGACTATTGAATGGCGAAGCACGGCAATATCCATTCGCTGACAATAACCCAGTCAACTTAGCCAAAATAGGTTCAAAGCACACACATACTTTTTTTTAAAACAAAAACTAAAATTCAGTCATGGTACTCCATACAATTAAAAGGAATACTCTTAAAATTGCATATTACGTTAAGATATAAATAATTGATTTGTAAAAAGGAAGATATTATTCATCTTTTGGTTTTGAAAGAACATTTAAAAAAAAATTATAAACACAAAATAACTACAAAAATGCATACACAGTCTCAAAGACATTTCTGCGTCTTTTCAAATGCAGACAATTTCATAGCGCTATCATTTAAATTTAAATTAAATGAAATTTGCCTTTTTATTTATCATATTGAAGCAATTTGCTGACCTATTATTGCATAAGTTCTATTTTTTTGCAGTCGTAAACACTCGCAGCTACTCTTTTTAGAAGCAGGACAAATTTAAAAACTTTTACTTAACAACTAAACCTTGGATTGTATTGTTCGCCTACCAGGCGTCACAATGGTCCATTACTAAGCAACCCCAAAATTGTATCTGACGTGCGACCTGACACAAGCTCGGGGACCGTAACGCTGAGTTGGCACGAACCCGTGCTTTGATATTTACAAGGATTCATGATATATCAGGGAAAATCAGGGATGAAATTGCTACTTTGTTTTCCCGTCTTGAGGAAAGAACACCTTTAGAGATGCCTAGAATATACAGACGCATTTTATGGTGGCTCTCATGATATCAGGATATCACTGACAAAATTCTACGGCTCGATAAATGCTTACATAAATAAGAACAGAACACAGAATTTTAAGGCTAGAAAAGGTCTTTTAAACAGTGTTAGGGTGACGCACTTTCATGGGGTTACTTGTATATCAAGCTTGACCGGATTGTACGGAAGTCATTAGCCAGTACCTGTGTGTTAAAAATGTTGTTATATTCGAAAATAAGCTACAATTGGAAGCAGTTAAGACTCAGGACGGCAACTGATATAGTACTTAAAAAAACGTAAGCCCTCGACATATTTCTGCGAAAATGACAGAATACAACTGATGATCACTGCTGATAATTGAAAATATAGGACCAGAACCAGTCTAGTCCTTGGAAAACTTTACACCATCATAAGAGATGTAGTACTGAGAAATTATCAGGCCATAACTTGTGTGACAGTGAGGTGATTTCGAAAAAGACTGCACTTAGGCACTAGGATAACAGATGTTTATAAAGGGTGATTTTTTAAGAGGTTTAGAACTTTTTTAAAAAAAAAAACACAAAAAATTCGAAAAAATTAATGAAATATTTATTTGAATCGATAGTTTGAACCTTGCAATTTAATGTTTAAAGATAATTTCATGCAAATGTTGACCGCGGCTGCGTCTCAGGTAGCCCATCCGCTGAGTCCAATTTTGGCATACTCTTTCACACATATCGGCCGGTATCTCACGAATGAATGCATGGATGTTGGCTTCCAGTGCGTCAATCGAAGCGGGCTTGTCCCTATACACATTAGCCTTGGCATACCCCCACAAAAAATAATCTAATGGTGTCAAATCGCACGATCTAGGCGGCCAATTGACCGGCCCGAAACGTGAAATTAACTGTTCACCAAACTCGCTTCGCAATTGCGCCATTGTTTCGCGTGCTGTGTGGCATGTGGCACCGTCTTGTTGAAACCACATATCATGCAAGTCAAGAACTTCCATTTCGGGCAAAAAAAAGTTTGTTATCATCGCTCGGTAGCGTTCACCATTGACAGTAACGCTGCGATTCGACATTTCGCGGTCTTCTGTCACACTAGCTGATACGGCCGCAATATTTTCTTCACTACGCACAGTACGTAAACGTGTTGGTGGTTTAATGTCCAACAAAGTAAATTTGGTGCGAAATTTGGTCACAATCTTCCGAATAGACTGCTCAGAAGGTCGAGAATGCCGATCATAAAATGGAAGCAGCGCGCGATGAACATTTCGAACCGAGCACGAATTTTGATAGTAAAATTCAATAATTTGCAAGCGTTGTTCATTTGTAAGACGATCCATGGTTAAATTGCAAACCAAACTGAAGCTGTTTGACAGTGACACAAGGTACTAAACACACGTCAGCTGTCAAAACCAGTGTTGCCAAAACCAAACCAGCTAAAAAATCACCCTTTATGTATACTCCTTTTCAAAACACTTTAAAAGCTGTCCAAAAAGACCAAGGACGTATTTGCTGCCTTTTTGCCTTTTCCTATCTCTTTCAGTCCCATTAAATTAGGTACTCATCAGTAATAGTTTATGTAGCCATTCAAACGAGAAAACATGCTCCAAAAAGTTGCACACAGTCCGCAATACTAATAATCATTTTGAGTGTCCAGCCTAAATTTTTAAAGCTCACAGTGGCGAACTTTTCCGCATACAAAGTTGAATAATTGTGATCTACAAAATATTTAGTGTGAATGTTAAAAATGATTATTAGTAAGGCCCAGTGACTTGAAAGTAATCGCAGTATGATATATCACAAATAAAATCAAGTGCGACTTAGTTTTATTCGAGTTGACACGCGAGTAGTTCAGAAAAACTGACAAAGTACAATACCCACTTTTAACTATGAGGACTGTCTAGTATTTTCGTTGCGTATTTGAATTTTATTTACCTACTCATGGGCCTTCTACCAATCCGCTGCTGCAACACGTGTGAATTATAAGCGACAAATGCGTAATGGATAATCCCGCCCTTGCGGACTTTGGAAAAGAAATTGGTAGAGTAGTGAGAATATAGCTGTAAGTACACCGAGTACCGCATACATGACAGCGTTGCCAGACGGTCAAAATATTACCCCCCAGATAACTCTGAAAACCCCCCAGATTTGGTTATTTTTTTTTCCAAAAAATCCCCAGCTTTTTGTTATTATATTTTTGTACGACTTAAAAGGAAGGAATTTTCGAGTTTGAGACGCTGACATGTAAGTTTGGTTATCCGAAAGCAAAAGTGTGCGCCGAATAAAAACAACACAAAATTTCAACGCATGTTGCATTTGTAATCGATTGATTATTTAACTGCATATTAAAATAGAAAAAAGGATATTATAACGAAATATATTTAAAATCAAATTTAAAAAAAAACCCAGAATTCCCCCTAGACAATTTCTTCCCCCCTACCTAAAAAAAAACCTTAAACGAGCACCTACCTGTGGTATAATGGTTCCTTCTATCCTCGAAAGATGCTCCTCGTCCACATAATTTTTTAACTTACATTTTTGCTACAGTCTCTCAGGCAGAGACTCCTTATGGTTTGGGAGCAATCTTGGTAATGGAAAGTTTTGAACTTATTTCCATAGGTTCAGGACCTTGATTATCTCGTCTTTGCCGAGATAAAAAATAAATAAATAAATAAATAGGTAGCTAGTTGGCGAAACGGTTGCCTACAAGATTAAGTCACTACTTTCAAATTACGGAAGCTCACAATTGTAAATTTTGTATGGAAAATATAGCCACTGTGAACTAATAACATTTAAAGTCGAATCTAAAAATGTTTAGATTCTACCCACTGAGTTTATCTTCTGGCATGGCGTGATTTGAGTGTGAGTTTTTATTTTTATATAAGGTACCTACAATTGTACGCCACATTTGCAAAATTGTTGCTGCCAATAGTCCAAGAGACGACCGCTTGATTTTCTGGGGCGTAAAACAATAAGATGAGTTAAGTAAAAACTGAAAGCTTGACTAAGAGAAAAAACCACGGTTAGAGTTTTTCAGTTTTTATATCTGAATAATCTATAAACTACGAGAGATTTAAATGAAATTTTTGCTAGAATATTTACCAATTAAATTTGTCAGCTGAAAACGAAATTATTTCACCAGGAATTAATTTCTAATTCATGAAAGGAAATTAAATCCTATTAATTTCTAGTTCACACAAAGAAAACGCTTGTTAACCAAATGAAAACATTTATCATTATTTAAAATGTAATTCTAAATTATAACCGATTATAGATGAAATAAACAAATCATTTCGCAGGCATGGCAGTAGTTGGCTGTACGGCTGTTCAATGCTATTGAATCCACTATTTTTTCCAAACAACAGACGTGAAAATCACGACTAATTGTGTCGAATTATTGATCCTCCAATCAAGCATTGCTAAGTTATAAGCTGCGATACAGCTGCCTTGCCTTCATTTGCATAGCCCGCCCCGTAATTAAATTCAAATGAATAATAAAACTAACACAGAGATGATAGTAAAAATAAATCCCGATTCTTTCCAATGCGCTACCAGCAACCAAACCCATATAAAATACTGACCAGAGGGGAGCAACACAAAAAGAAAAATTATTTTTCACTTATGTACTCAATGAAATAAGACCACAATGGACAAAAAAAAAAGAAGAAAATTCCAACCTCCGACTATACGTTTCGGGTAATAAAATAAAATAAAATTAGGAAATCTCTTTCCCTTCGCTTAGGTCCTAAGGGACCATCTAATTCCAGTTATAATTTATGATTTAATTTTGCATTTTACCGCGCAAATACTTCAATGCGATGAAAGGAGCTTGACGCTTTTTTCTTGGCTCAGCATCTTTTTTCCGTTCTCATTTTCCTGGAAATTATTTTCGCAGATTTTCTATGATAATCGTTTTTTTTTTTTATTTCATTTTAGTCAGCAGATAAATTTTATTTTTTTATTATTTTCAGGGGGTTTTTAACTTTTTTTTGTAATTTTTTTTTTTAGAGGAGAAAGCTATAAGAACATAATTGTGTATCTGCATGAATAGTAGGTAGCTACTTAAAATCCTTATTTATTGTTGTTTTTCTGAGTAAGGGGGGGTGTGACACTCGAGGAAGGGCAAATCGCTTTTATATTTGCTATGTAAGTGGTTTCAAGCGGTGGTCGACACTTTTGGGGTGAATGATTTTGTTGTGGGTCTTTTTTGTGATACTGGATAGAATGACAGAATTTGACAATTGCGTCAGAGCCGCTTTTAAAATAGAAGCATCATAAGGATATATATTCAAGTACTTAGTAATTGCTTGAGAGTATCGAGAAAAACGACGAAGTAGTAACAAAAGTTAGCCTTATCACTGTAATTCAATAAATATTATTTATACAAATTTGGAACGGACTATATTCTTTTCTGATTCTCTAGGTTTTAAATTAAGATAATTGTGCACTAGAGACTGAACCATTCAACAAGGGGTAGGTATTCCCTATAGCATCTAACTATAAGGATACCGTAAGAATTCTGAAGAATCTAGCACTACTTTGAAGTAAGAAAACCGTCTATAGATGGCATCTCACATATTGGGCATAGAGGAACCGTGAGCAATCATTGACAAAAAGAAAAATCAACGTTCGTACTTCGTACGTTTCCAAAACAACAGAAATCATTTAAGCCCACCTATTGACGAGCAGCCTTTGCCCATCTAATTACACCACGGACAGCTTCTTATGGATGATTTTAAGTACCTGTAAGGACTGCGGAAATATTGGTAGAACACGTTTAAACTGGTAAATTTAGAATGTAAATTTTAACAATTATGAAGCGATGTTCAATGACATTGAATGTGGTTAAGTCTGAAAACAATTAAAAAATATAAAGGCCAGCTGTACGGAAAGCATCCTTTTTCTTCATACTTTAAATGCGAATGGGTTGAGATTTCAGTCATTGACTGAGCATATTTTCTGATCAGAAATACGAGTACCCTATATGTAAGCACCCCATTTGCGAATTTTTAATTCTAAAATCTAATTTCACTGTCCAACTGTAAGCCATGTTAAAAATAACTAATTGATATAAATGCGAATGCATTTGACACTCAGTCATTCGTTTCAAAACTTTCTCCCCCTTCCCTGAGGCAAAGTCAAACGTCATAAATATATCATTAAAAGTTTTCTCACAACCGAAAACAATACTACTTGCGACTTGACTCATTTCAAACATTTATTTTCATCTCTCTTTTTGACTTTGCAGATAAGTTTTCTCACTAAGTTCTAACCAAGAAGACAATTGCTTCATTTTCAAAATTTAATTGCAGTGATTTACGACAGCAGAGTCCCGGTCTACCCTCAACCTGATGCACTTATATGAGAATGAAACGAAAAAGATTTCGAAAACTTTATATGCCGCAGAGTGTGGATGAGGATGTGGATGCTCTTGCATCTGGATATTTTGTCAATGTGCTCGCAGTTATAAGAAAGTTTCAAAGTTAAAAAGAAAGACTTTCGATCAGGAAACAAAAGGAGAAGACGAGATTGGACGAAATGAGGGCCAGGAAGTTAGTATAGAACTGGGAGTAGAATCTGTTTCGATGCGAACAACAAATGGAAATAATAGTCGAACACACTTTTTTAATTACCCGAATGAATTAATTAAGAATTACAACAATTTTCGCAACTACCTAGAATCACCAAACCTATTCGAGGACCCGACACGAATCGAAACTTCATCAGACACTGTTCTCTCCATTTCATATTTTGTTGTGTGTGTCGACGTTCCCAGATTGCTAACAGAGTACCTACTTTATATTATAATTATGTAGTTGCGTACCGTACTACGAGTGAGCAGGGTGCGGTAATTCGAAACCAGATCTCTTGATTGATATCGCTTTGTTGTTGTGGTTGATGTTAATATTGATTGTACTATGTTCGCAACCTCTTTTCAGCCTCCTATTTTCCAAACGATGTTTTGCCACTTGGCTAGAACGAACCAATTAATTCATATTCTTACATAAGTTTTCAATAGTTCGCCTACAAGAGTCGTGGGTGCAGGCTCCTAAGTGAGCAAATGCAGCCCTTAGACATGTCAAGTAGATTTGTCGGACTAGATCTATCTCAACCTTGGCTAGCATATTGGATACCTGCCTGATGGCACGTATTATGCGTCCTGAAATCCGAATTTTGAATTCAAACTCTTTAGGACTGCATGATCTAGAAGGAATGAATACACACTGCAGAACGCTGATATTGCCAGCGTCTTCTTCATGGTGACGAATGCTGGAAATGGACAGGCATTTCAAAACTGAATGTGCGGCTATATGATTTGAGTTTGAGAAACTGAAGCTGTCGCGGAAATCTGGGAAAAAATCCAGAAAACAAACTAACGGTAGGTGCCTTTCAGACCAAATTTACTGTGCTGGAAGTCATGTCCCCCCTGCGCGAATGAAAGTGAGTGAACAGACTTTGGTTCGATAATATACAGTGACTGCAATACTACGGGAAATCTAAAAAAAATACTTAGACTTGAATTTTCTTTAATATATTCAAATATTTATAATATCACATGAGAACTGCATCGGAAAAATGTTTAGCATAACAGATGAACAAGTCTATCCTGCATTTGGGAATGTAATTTAAATATAGAGAGCAGATAGTGCAGTTGGGGAGAAACGTCTATAATAGCATTAAAAGCTGAGCTTGTACCGATCACAAGAAAAACTGAAGAAAATCTAATAAAACAGCAATACAATAAAGGCGTTTTCCTTTTTTAGTTCAGAGCACAGTAAATTTGGTCTGAACAAAAAGTTCGTGTTTCTTTTTTAGCTCAGACATATCAGAGCTCAGAATTTGTGTTTCTTTTTTCGTTCATGAGCTCAGAATAAATTAACTGAGCGGGTTGAGTATAAAACTGATCACACATAAAAATACTCACTTACAGTCACATTTGACAGAAAAGAAAAAACAATATAAACAAAACAGCATCAGAACGACCTGAGCACGCTCGGTTCAAGGCATGCTTATAATGCTAGAGCTCAGTTCAGTGCTCAGCTCTGAGCTAAAAAAGAAAACCGCTTTATAAATAAGAGTTGTTATTGTGAATGGCCCGCTATTTCGGTAGCTGTCACTTTTGAAACTTTTATTCTTTGACATTGGACAAGTAGAAACTACGCCATTACTAAAAATGGGACGATACTCGCTTCAACAACGCATTATTAAAATTCACTACAAAAATGGTGAAAATCTTACCGTCACAGCAAAACTAAAGCATTTTTTGGCCGTCGTGAAGCACCTTGTCGGACCGCAATAAAGAACTTGGTGGAAAAATTCGAGCTGTTGGGACAAGTTAGTTATGTAAAGAATAAAACCCGTGCACGCAGCTCAAGAACAGAATATTGCTGCTGTAGCCCAAAGTGTTGAAGAAAACCCAGGTTTGTCCATTCCTCGTCGTTCTTTGGAATTGGGCATTCCACAAACGTTATTACACCGTATTTTATGGTCGGAGTTGGATGGTATTGATCTGGACAACATTTACTTTCAACAAGACGGTGCTACGTGCCACACAAGCAACGAAAGCATTGATCTTTTACGGGAAAAGTTTCCGGACCTTGTTATCTTTCGAAGAGGTGATCACAATTGGCCATCGAGATCTTGTGATTTAACACCTTGCGACTTCTTCCGTTGGGGCCACGTGAAAGATAAGGTCTACGCCAACAGCCCAGCGTCGATTCAAGACCTCAAAGATAAAATTCGTGAGGCTATCGGGGACATAGGGCAGCCACTTTGCGATTTGGTTATGGAGAATTTCTTGAAAAGGATATGGTCTTGTATGCGTGCTCTTGGTGGCTGATGTTGTTTTTCATTATTAACGGCATACCTTCCTCTTTAGTATGAAATAAACATCCGATTATTTATCTCAAAAATGGCATTTTTCTTTGAATACCAAAATAACACCTCTATAATTGGAAAACAATGTATATCACGATGTAAATTGAATCACATGCGAATCTAATAAATACTTTAGACTAAATACTCTAGAGCTGACGGAACAATTCAGGTTGCATATACATCATACATACATAGGGAACATGCAAGAGGCTATGAACAAGAACTGAATTTGCGAAGAAGTGCATTATGTAATCACTAGGCCTTTTTTATTATGCCCACATGATCTGCATAGATCATTGAATTCCATGGCTTACAAAAACAGTTGGATCGCGAATTATTGTTGTTGATCTATATTGATCATTGAATTCCATGGCTTACAAAAACAGTTGGATCACGTTTTATTGTTGTAAACCGTGGTAATCAATGATCTATATAGATCATGTGGGCATAATAAAAAAAGCCTTCTACTGGTGCAACGACATCTAAGGCAACTGCAAAGACTGGAATGAATAGGGGATAATTGTTTGTTCTGGGTCTCATGAGTATTTGTTTAGCACACAAGGCTACGTTACTTAATTTTACAATGCCCCATTTTAAAGTCTCATAAATCTATTCGAAAAACGCAGAATCAAAAAATAAGGCAAATATTTATATCTAACCAGTGGAACCCCGCCTGCTTTTCTAGCCGTTAAAATGTTATGGCACATTTAATACGGATTTATTATTCAGAACTGAAGAAAACTCGGCTTTATATAATCAATTATTCTTTTTTAATATTTTTTTTTTATATAGGTTATTATAGGCAATATAGGAAAATGTGCTGACGTATATTATCACTGCGAATCATTTATTCTAGTATAACATTTATCAGGTACAAAAGCAATGTGTTTGTCTCTCTATATGATTGCCCTATCCGCAAGAACCCGACTCGGCCTTATTTCGCTTTTAATTTATGAGGACATTCAAATAAAGATTCCCACTTTTTTTTCAGATTTGCACCCCTGAAAATGTACCATTGAATGGATTCACACATATTTCAAACACATTCAGCATTTTGTTTTCATTTTATTCTATTTACCAAAATAATTTAGGTACCTATATAATATAATTAATTTTGAGAAACGTTTAAGAAATAAGTGAACATAGCAATATAATTTTGTTGTACTTTGAACAAATTCGCGCGAATTTTGAACTATTATTTTCTAAAATTTCTTATTCTTTGTATTTCAGCCTTTGAGAAAATAAAAGTTCAAAAAATGCCGAAGTACAATGAACAAGAAATTTGAGAAAATAATATTTTGAAATTCAAAATGTGAGAAGATAACATTTCGAAATTCGCACAGAATTCTGCTTTATTTCGCTTCTGTAATTCGCTTTCATAAAGCGAAATAAAGCCGAATTCTGCAAACATTTTTTTCGGCTTTATTTCTCAAGCTATGTTCGGCATTATTTCACTTTGTCAATGTGACTTGATTTCGCTTTCACTAAGTGAAACAATGCTGAGTTTTCGAATTCTGCGTTGTTGCGCTCGCCGTTATTTCACGGCACTGGTGTTGCTTGGCACATTAATATAGGTACACTTATGCTCCAGATATCGACCATAAATGGGATAAGAGCATAAGAAGAGCGGAACCGTCATTCTCTCTGAAAACGGTTACTCATCTTGGTTGGAGCAGAAACTAAGACAACTCGTTGAGTCGTATGATCTTACAAAAACTGATGTCAAAGCGTTCTTGCGGTCGTGTGATTTATAAAAAAAAACCCTTCTTATGTTATTCAGAGTTATTCAGTGATTGGTGTTGGGAAAGAAAGGTCTCATAGAATAGAGAACTTCGAAGACAAAGTCTAACGCGTTTTCTTGAAAAGTATATTACAAAAGTACAATCGATCAGTTTGACATAGTCCAAAAGAATAAATTCTATATCGTGAAATATCGTAAGTAAACATTCAAGTGGAAATTTCGGGACTGCGAAGATAGACGTATAGTGAAGTGTCTGTGGTAAAATGTATCTGCCTCAATACTGTTACAAGTGCCGTAGAGCGATAAATTAACGGGGGTCAGTTACTCCTAGTATACCCCTAAGTCCCCTTAAGTGCTGTATACGAAAAGCAGTAACAAAAGTAACTGTATAAACTACCATATATTGACCGATTGACAGAGTCAGCCAAAAGAGCGATGATGTTTGCCCCCTCTAATTTGGTCTATCGGCGCATGACATATAAAATTGTGTGTCCAGAATTTGATTTGAATACCCCTCCGCCTTCCCGTCAAATTGTTTTTTTACTTTTAAGCAGTTTAAATTTAACAAACATTTTCGATTTTTTCCACTCTTTTAAGCTTGTCATCAAATTGAGCCTTAGCCTCTAAGTCCCTGGCAGCTAGTGCTATATTTTTGCTATTGTTTATGTAATTCATTTATGTAACAATAAAGTTATATTAGTTACACACAAATTGAGCCTTAAAATTGCGTTCGTTTGTCGCCGATTCACGCCTAAACGCACTTACCGATTTCAACCAAACTTTCACACATCTTTGGTATTGTTCTATGGTTGGTTTTTCTGAAGTTTTGTTGAAATCGGAAAACGTATGTTTGTGTTGTGTGTGCGTGAAAAAACACATGATTTTCAGTGCATATTGGGTTTTTTCCACACATTAACATTGCATAGGTATACAGCTCAACGGTATGAGCGTGATACACATCCACGTTTGTTGTTGCTTTTTATCTTTTTGTAGATGTTTATCTCTATATATAATAACTAGTTTCACTTTTGTGTGTGACCTTTTATCCAGAATCCGGTTGGGTGGACTTACATACTTTTTTATTAAATGAAAGGGGACCATTTAAGATGGTTTGGAAATAAGAAAATTTAAAATCCATCCAGCCGAAGTTAGGATAAAACTTTCTGTTAAATTTTTGATCTTTTCAATTTTTGACAGCAAAAGCTTTAGTTCTCATAGAACCTAATCGTTCGGCGCAAGATTTATTCATCGCTGAAATGCGGTGTGAATTAAATTATGATTGTATCGAATTAAATGCATTTATGTGGTTAAATGTTCCAATATTAAATATTGAACAGAAACGTGAATGTTGGAATGTTTTTTTTAGACCCACCTGATGGAGCTGGAAAAACATTTTTGATTTAACTACTTCCAGGAACCATATACGATCAGTAACCATAATTGGATTGGCATTCGCTTCGTCTGGAATTGCAGAGACTTTATTGGAAGGCGGCCGAACTGCCCATGCATTCTACTGAAACACCTGCATGAAAAATTTCTAAGGATTCATCCATAGGAAAGGTTTTGTAGAAATGTAGGATAATCGTTTGGGATGAATCATGAATGCACGATGGCTCACAAAAAGTCTTTGGAAGCTTTAAAAGATAGAACGATCCAAGATTTACATGGGAATCAACGGATTTTCGGTGGTGCCTTGATATTTTTAGCAGGTAATTTTCGCCAAACATTGCCTGTTATTCCAGGATCTACAGCTGCTGCTGAATTGAATGTATGTTTAAAATCATCCTATTTGTGGAGGCATGTGAAAAAACTCACTCTTCCCACAAATGAACGCGTTCAATTAAAAAACTATACAACAGCAGTCGACTTTTCTAATCAGTTATTGGAAATGACAAATTACAAGTTGATTATTCGACTCACTTAGTTATACTACCAACTAATTTTTTAGTTAGGATACTGAAATACGCCCTGCGAAGGCGGGTGAATGTCAGCTAGTTTAATAATGAAAGCACTTATAAATTAGCGCTTTTTCCCTCAATCTGGGACCATTAGTTGATAGCAATTAAACACATTTTGGCGGCTTCAATAAATCGAAGGGAGTGTCCTAATCACAACTTTGTGCGCCAGACGCTATGAAAAATAGTTTGGTCGCCACAGTTAAAACCTGTTTGTTGTTTGTCGCCCGGTCAAGCTTATGAGCGACCGCTATTAGGACACGCATATTGGTAGCCCTACCAACAAGCTATGCGAACGACCAAAGTTCGTAAAAACTTTTGCTACCCAACAGACTGAGTCGAAGAGCAATTTCAAAGTGTTACGCAGCGCCTAGTGCAAATATTACCATAGATTAATCGTTCCTCGCAGATCCCTTCGTCGAATTTTTGATTAGGAATCCCGCTTCGAAGCTTGACATTTTTAATATCGGTTTGCCTCTATGTAGCCATAAATGTAATTCCATAATAACTTTAATATGTTCATCACGCCTATTGTTCTTATGCGTTTCCTTCATTGAAAGTAAGGTATACATATACAAAAAGGGACAATGACATCCATCCTTTCATTCTTTAAACATTCCCTAAGACCATAAGCACACGGTCTCCTCTTTCTAAACATATGCATATGCTCTGTCAGCCATATACCGCATACTCCGACTTAATCGAGAACTTGGACAATGCCACCAGCAGCGTCTACAAGACCTTCATGCAGACTATAATTAACAAACTTATAGAGCAAATTTTTCTATACCATCCACCCACGAAAATATTCAAATAACAAAGGCATGCACCTCGTGATGGGGTGGATAGCTGGCCATAGGTATTCTCATGCAAACCGCATCTGCTTCTAATAGGAGTAAACCAATTTATATGCAAATATCCTTGCAACTTTACGTTGTTTTCCAGGGATACCGTATAACGCTTCTTGTTCTTGCCATTTAAATTAACCTCTGCCACCGATACTCAACTGTGAAAGTGATGCATTGTCTTTTGACATCTTGTTCGGACGCTTGGCTTATGTTAGATTTCAATTAAAAAAGTTTTCAAATTGATTTTCTAATTTTTTCATGCAGCCAACCATACCATGGTAAACGATTTTCCATCACCGTCATGGGTAAACACAATCAGAGGGTATGGGCTCGAAAAACAATCTCAAACACCTTCAAAGCAATGGCACTTCAATTAAAATCAATTTACGACACCCGCTGCGGGATAATTTGAGCCGTTGAATGACCACCTATTTCCATCCCCTGTCAAATGTGTTTTTTCATGATCAATTATGCAACAATATGGAGTTGATTAGTTGCTTCCCAATATTGATTTCGAAATATATGTTGCTCTGCAGTTAACCTCCGGTGGGCGCGCACCATAAGCTCGAAAGTGATTCCAGGTCAGGGGGTTCGATGTGTGCATTGGAACGTTTCGAATTAACCCAAAGGGCCAGCGTGTTTGGCTGCAGTTTTCGAGAATGGAACCTTTAAAACGGTGGTCCGATTGAAAGGTGAATCGGTGTAAGCACATCCAACCACGCCAACCACACGCAAGTTGTTTTGTGTTTACTTGTCCGGTCCGGTAGTACTTAGGGCACTTTGCAACGATGTTAATGATCCGGAGGTGGTGTTTGAATGAACTGGATTTCACGATTTTGTGTTTTGCCAGCATGATTTTCCAATCAGTCGTGCCTTCTGAACTGTAACTAAGATGGTGGTGCTTGGTGCATTAAAAAGTCTGGAATAGCGACCCCTTAACAATATTTAACACTCAATCGGAGAGTATGGAACAAATTGTTCGTCCTTCAGTGGAACAAAACGTTGTTCCGACATTAACATTGATAAAATACACTCTCAACTAACCTCTGCAGTGGAAGAAGTTCAATAGTAGAAGTTGTTGTTGTTTTTTTTTTTTTCCTGTTAGTATCCTCTGCACCACGAAATTCCCAAACCGAAGATTACAAGATTTATTAGCTTCAACGGTATAATTCGAACATAAAATATTGCCTGGCAGCGATTTATTGCGTTTCCGATTCGGACGCAAAGTTACACCTGAAACTATTTTAAAGAACCGGACTGCTGGCAGGTATGCTCGGAGTTGTGTTGTTCCACTTGAGTGATGAAAACGTCGACTCAATAAAAGCCACTTAAATTTGAAGAGTTTTTTTTTTATCGAGTTAAGGAAGCTATTTGGTACAAAATAGAGTCATGGGAAAGATACGTTTTTGCAAGTACGCAGAGTTCGGCTTAGCCTTTATTGAGAGTCAGGCACAACCATACGAAGTTCGTATGTTTCGGATATTTTCAGTTTCATTAATGACAGTTTTACCCCTCGCTCACTACGTTCTCAACACATCAAATTCGAATCTAGCACAAATGCTAGTTATTCAATCCAACCAAAGCGTTTGATCTGCTTGGTTCCTCAACATGTTGCTCAACAAGTGTAGGGTATACGGTCATTGTACAGAGACTCACCCCTCGCGCTGCGGAGCAATGATCGTTTCTCGTGATAGTAGAGTGCGTGGGTTTGTCATTATAGCATCGCTCGAGTCTCTGTGGCACTGATGAACCCTTGTGGGCGGCTGTCAGGTGCCCATGGACGCGATCAGGATGCTGACCAATCGATTTAATTGCTCACCACCCTGATTATAGGTAATTTAGGTTAAGTAGCTTAGGTAGTTTTAAGTAGTTTTACATAAAAAAAATACAAATAAAGAATTCAAGTTTTATAAAGTTTCTTGGAAATTAAAAAACAAACAAATTTAAATATAGATAGATTTAAGGCCGAAAAGCAATAATTTTAATGAAATCGATAAGCTTAGGGCGCTCACTGAGAGCCAGTAAGCTAGAATTAAGACAAATGTTAGCTTCAAATTAGATTTAATCGTTTTTGTCTAGGATGTAAGTTTAATGAAAGTAACAAATAAAAATGAATTTAAAATGTAATGTAAAAATGCGTTGGACTACTAAGCAAGGGGTCCCAGGTTCGAATCCCGCAAAAACCCAAATTCCAACATAGGGTTTTTTCCACTGCGCCACCTCTCGCGAACGTCTGACAAACATCCGAGAGGTATAAATGTCTTAAAAATAGCTTCTCAATTAGCCGTTTGGAATTGGCATAAATTGAATATTGTATTGTAATTCCATTCGTTCCAAATATGAAAAACGCCTTGGGTCTCCTCGGACCTGTTGCGCTTTTTTCTACTAATAATGTCGACAATTAGTTAGCTGCCAACTTTAGTAAAAATGTACAGCATTTGTGAAGCGCTACCAATAAGCAATTAGACCTCCAAATTTACTATAGTGCGACAACTTTCTTAGAATCTATTGCATTTTTGTTGTCATCACAGAATTCAAATTTCATAATTATTTTTCGTGAAAATCAAGGTCAATGGTTCTTATCACAACGAGGATTTTATTTTAAAAAAGGGAATACATGAAGTGGAATTAAATTTGCCCAACAAATATTTTCCAAAGGCTTTTTGAGACTAAATTCAAGCACAAAATAGGAAATTTAAAAAATATCCGCTGATCTGTTGAATATCATGATATACCCCATCAGTAATGCCCTATCGTTCGATCGGACACAATTTTCGGTACTGTTTAAAGTACGCTTTCCGTTAATACTACTTCACAATTGTTTTATGAGTGCATTTGTGTCGTAAAAAGATCCCTTTCAAATTATTCAGTAAACAGAACACAATTTATTAGAATGTCTAAATTTAGTATTCGTTAGCTAATGACGCAAATCGAAACTTATTGGTGGACTAAATATCGCAATCGGACACAATTTTCGGTACTGTTTAAAGTACGCTTTCCGTTGTTTTCTAATACTACTTCACAATTGTTTTATTAGTGCATTGGTGTCGTAAAAAGATCCCTTTCAAATTATTCAGTAAACAGAACACAATTTATTAGAATGTCTAGATTAAGTATTCGTTAGCAAATCGAAACTTATTGGTGGACTAAATATCACAGTTTGAAAATAGAAATAATCTTTTAACTCATTTCAGAATAAGTTAAAATCTCAGGAATAGAAAGGCTGTAAGCGTTTATATGTCTTTGAAAATGAATACTTACTATTACTTAGACCGCGAAACTTAGAAACCGACAAAATTTTAAATTCTCGAAAAATATAAAGCCATTACATTATTATGCACGAAGTCTGCCAACTAAATTTGTTATTTCGGGTGTATTTTGCTGAGTGCTAATCACTCAATTCTTATATCTATAATTTTCGCGAAGTGAACCTTTTCACACCAACCATTGTTTCATATTAGAGTTCCTCATTCTCGGCTAGTAACTACTTTTTCAAAGAGTTTGATAGGTTTATGGTTCAGGTAGAAATGTGGCTGCATATCTACCTGAACCGCCTAATTCGGTCTATTCAAGTTCTTTATTTAAAAGTTAAACTGAAGTACCTATAACAATGTCGATGTTCACGACCGACGTTCCGCTTTTTCATTGAATAGGATATTTCGCGACAACGTCAAATAAGAAGAAGCAAAAACCAAGTGACAGCTAAAAAACTTGTAGGAAAACAAAACAGATTTTATATGGCTGTAGCATAGTAATGTTAAAATATTACTGAAGAGTTTAAAATAAAGTGCAAAATTCAGAATGAAAGCATTTGTCGAATTTAAAAATGATGTTTTTCAAATGTACTAGGTAAAAGCTGTGAAGCTCAAGTAATGGAAATTGTGCGCTTTTCAACCATATTTGAACAAAACACTACTACACCTACTACATTTTTAACTGGTTTTGTTATCCTACAAGTTTTTTTTTGTGACGTTTGAGCGAAAAAGATAGCACATCTGTGAAAGGATAGGCTTCGCGAAACACTCCATACAAAGTCGGATGTTTGCAGTCACATGAGCAAGCCACATACAATTCACAATCGGAACTCAAGATTCACTGCCTAAACGCGGCGGTAGTAAAATCTCTCAAATTATGTGGCGCTGAACACACAACAAGTGTATACAATGAAGTAGCGCGATTTATGTCAAATTCAAACAAACTACTGTGGCTTTTTTAAATTTTTATAAAGTGGATGAGAAAGATTCCATAAAATATATTCTTTTTTACCAACTTATATTGTTTTTCGGCATCGCAATCCTGAACCTGCATTTTTTCAAAGTAGGTACTTATAACCGCGCCGCCTTTTAAACTACAGCCGCTACTACACGCTAAAGCAGCGCGGCACATTGTGTTCACGCGTTTCATAATGTTCTTTGCGTATCTTAACTTTGACAATGCTACATGTCGCTACTACGGCGGCCTCATTGTGTTTAGGCAGTCAAGATGCACGGGCAATTTAAGGCGCTTAAATACAAATGTGAAAACGTACGAAATAAGCAGAATCCGTGAAAAAAGAATAGGTCTGTTCGTTTACTTTTTTATTTTATGAACTTTATTAACTTAACCGTTCCTCAACAGGAAAAACACTTACAAGAAAGCGTCATAGAGAGAACAAAATATTTTACCCCTCCACTGAGAATATTACTAAACAAATTTCTTGGTGTACCGATTAGAAAAGCTGTCAGTCACCTGACAATTGACTAATCCACACCCGTACCTAATTCAAGCACTCTCCAGGCGGGACTGCCGTTACCGTTAGGTACTACTACGCGGGGCTGGTTAGCTCCTCAGGACTCAGGCTGTTCCCTTCTCTTCGGCCTTCAAAATTGTGTAAAGCTTAGGCAAATCGTCACCGCCATAATTCATAAAGCTGGATCAGAGAGTGCTCAAAGAGCAATGATTCTTGGTTAAGTGTGCGAGTGGTCACAGCGTCCGTTAACTCTTTGAGCAACCCCGCAACGAAAAGAAGCAAGTGCTATTTTGCTATTGCTATTTTGAAAAAAGTTCCTATGACTAGTGCGCTATTATGTGCTCCTGGAAATTCTCTTTCACTTAGGAGGTAGCTAATTTGTCGCCTTGAAATCAATCCCGCATTTGTAAAATATTCAACGATACATCAGCTGTGCTGTAAACCTTGATTTTCGATAGCTTGTTGTATGGAAATCGAACACAGAAATCAGAAAAATAAATGACCAGCTAATTTGCCCACATCCATATAATTATAAAACAAAAGAAGATCAACCACCAACCGAGAGCAGAAAAAAACTGCTCGCATTTAATTGCGAATCTAAATCAGGGTTCGCAAATTAATTTGAAACCAATATTTGTTTGAAACAGGCATCCAATATAAATTAGAAACAGGAAACTGTATAAATTGGTGGTGAACTGAATGTGCAGCTTACAACCATCAGTTTGGCGGTTGCCAGTCGTGGTTATTCATTCAATCCACTCCCCAACCGAGGATGACATTCTCATTCATTTGTGAGCGCCCTCCGCCGTCGTAGTGTCTGCGTGTCGGGACGGAAATGACTACATTTTTCATTGGAAAATTTACAGCGACAAATCATTCAGGAAGTAGTTAGACACAGTTGTTCCAAATGCGAATAGCCCACCGCCAACAAGGGGGGGCTGTGATCGAAACAATGTGGTAGAAGTTAATTAGGAATCGATTTATTAACTGGACGGCTGGGGGTGTTTTCCATTTGAAAGACGAGTCAGTGAACTAAATCCCACAATCGCTAATAACACACAATGTGTCAGTATACGCACATTGAACTAATCACATTTGTAATTACTTGATAGCCACAAGGGGCGCGCGATTATGCGCAATATTACAGAGCATATAATTGCTATATCGTCTTACTGCAAGGACGTCCTACTTGCCTTTTGTCGGTGCTCGGTGGTTTGCTTTTTTTCACCACTACAAAGGCATTCACCCTACTCATATCGAGTCAGCAGAAGCGTCAAGGCACAGCATATGTATACCACCTAATTTTGAAATTTACCCTTCAATTTTACCCTCATCTTGGTTTTTTTGTTTTTTTTATTGCACGCACTTAAGGGGTTGCTGACGAGGACGACGAAGCGAGGGCAATGTCTTCAAGACGACATTTCTTCATAATCAACCCGATTTGGATGTACTGTGTGGGGTAGTTTGTGAAAATACTTCATCCTCTGGGGAGTACCCAACCAAATTGCCGTCAATTTAGTAAAATACTTAAGCAGGAGCTTGGGATCATGTATGAGATATGAGATGAGAACCTGAGGAGACTCAATTTAGCTTGTTACATGAGCATGTACGTACACTGGGGGGTTACGAAGAGCTTATGAACTTGATTTGAAAAAAAAAGAAAGTTTCCTTTGTTTTAAACTAAATTTGAATGGAAGTGTGTCCTTCTTTAATTTCATGAAAATATTTCAAAATTTAAAGTGAACATGACACGAGCACACTTTACGGAATTTTCGTATTTTTTGTAGGTGGGTAGGTCTAGGTACATAAGATAAGGTAGATAATATTGACGAATTTGGTCTTCTTGTGATTTCTGGCAAGGCGTTTTGTCATGTGCCTACAGATAAAAACTTTGTAGATGTCTTAAAAAAGTAGTAAAGTTGTTGAGTCTTTTCTTCCAGATATTACTTAAAAAAAAACTCGTCGAAAATAGAGGCAAAAATTCAATTACAAAACACTACAAATACAACGGACACTTTTTAAGTCAGTACATTATTGGTTTGAATTTAAGAGCACCTCCAAAACTAGACTTGCGACAGAGTCAGACAACTCCTTTTGGGCTATTTTTGGGACTACCAAGTGCAACATAGATTCCTTTTAAAATGTGTTAACAAAATTGGGGCTACAAACAAACGAGTCAAAGAATTCGTGCCTACAATTACCTATGCCTTATGAGCGTCTACTCTTCTGTGTACATGTGCATATGCAAATTGTAGTTTTAGGGGCTACAAAAGCGACTCTTTATAAGTTTGGTAAATGCGCCCTTAATTAATGTTACATTAATGCTGTACTTCGGAACTTTCACTAGTCCTACTTAATGTATGTCAAATCCGTTTAAAACGCTAACTAAAGTGAGCCAAATTTCAGTTTAAGAAACGACCCAAATTACCCCGAAAAACGTACAATAAACAATGACACACATGTATGCCTTGGGTGGCATTGAGCTTCTATTAAATTTGTAGGTTTAGGCTTAGAGTAGGGGGTCTTTGGGAGCGGCCGAACTAGCCAACATGAATAGTGCTGCCGAGACTCGAACGAAGCTTTTAGCCTCGCTCGAGTCTCGGTGGCACTGATGAACCCTTGTGGGCGGCTGTCAGGCGCCCATGGACGCGATCAGGATATTGACCAATCGATTTGATTGCTCACCACCCTGATTATAGGTAATTTAGGTTAAGTAGCTTAGGTAGTTTTAAGTAGTTTTAAGTAAAACAAATAATAAAGGGTTCAAGTTTTCTAAAGTTTCTTGCAAATTCAAAAAAAAACAAAACAAATCACAGGAATAGATAGATTTAAGGCCGAAAGGCAATAATTTTAAGGATATTGTTAAGTTTAGAGCGCTCGCTTGGAGCCAGTAAGCTAGAATAAGATAAATGTTAGCTTTCAATTAGATTTAATCGTTTTTGTCTAGGATGTAAGTTGAAGGAAAGTTACCAATAAAAATGAGTTTAAAATGTAAAAAAAATGTAATGGCATTAAGCTTCTTAGGTCGCAAAAGTTTTCGGCAACAAAAATGTCCTAAGGAACCAGTCTCAAATTGCGTCAAATAATGCGTTATAAATTTTACGCAGGGTTCCACGAAAATATTGTCTTGTAAACGTTACAACTAACCCGAAAAAGATTGTCAATATATTTATTAAAAAAAGTTAAAAGTAAAAGCAATTTTTTGCGACTTCAATTGTATGCGCTTCAATTGTGCGATTCCATTTCGAGTTTGATGCAACTGCTATCATTCTCCTCTTCCTTTGTGCATACACAGCTCTGTTCCCAAAACTAAAACGAAATCTGGGAGCTGTCTACTATAATTAGTAACGAAATTAACGATTTAAAAAATGCAGAAGTTCGAACTTTTACTCATTATAAACTGCTCAAACGTCTTAAAATGGGGATACGTATTTTTATCCTGGGTTCACGTAATATCACAAAGACTTACTAATATTTAAATTTAATTACATTAAAATTGTATGGCTAATCGGTACATTATACCGAATATTATTCGCCATTCATTTTTGTGGTGGTAAAATAAATCGATTTAAGAACAATTATACTTTAAACTAAATCAGTAAACAGAGAGGAAAAAAAAAAACTCTTTAGTTGACGTGTTTTATATAGTTTTCGATTTGGCAAACAGATCAATTTTGTGGAGACATATTTTTTCTAACCGAGATCGCTTTTCATGCTCGATTTGCAAAGAAAAATATATTTTTTTTTTATCGTTGGAAGGATTATCTACGCAGATAAGAGTAATGTTTTCAGTGGGTTTTTGTTCCTTAAATTGCAGCCGTGTCACAAACTGAATGATAAGAAAGTAAAAAAAAAAAAACGCATCGGAAACGAAACATGTTAAAAATCACAGCTAAGGTGTTATTTCTTAGAGGTTAAATCTGAGTGTTATCAAAAGTTATATACCATTAAACGCGGTAAGAAATCGAAATCCCAAAAATATTTCTTTTTGATCTGTTACGTTTGACGGTTAAATTGGATGAACGACTGAGATGTAAGTCCCTTTTTGAACGCATTCTTTGAGTGATTTTTTGTTCCCGTGTCTGTCGACGGGACTCGATAAAATAGATTTAAGAAGAGGGAACTTCATCCTTTTGTACACAGTAACATTGACCTGATTGGAAGAGTTCGACACAGTACTTAGCTGGGACACTAACGTGTCAGCCTGAAGATTCTGCGACTTCAACCCACAACCTTCAGCTTAGTAGAGGAAGATCGCCCAATTTTTATTAAAATGTAGCCTCAATCAACTTGAAAGAAGCTCATAGGTATAGTTATTCAGAATTATATTATCTTGTTTACAAAAAACCCTACACAGGTCCACATCAACGTTCTTTAAAAAATTTAAAAAAACACCTTTAATCCTTTCAGCATTTTTTGTTCCTCCTATCGCATTCATTATATATGATATAAGACTTTTCACAACATCTACGTTGGCAAGCTATTAGAGTAAAAGCCTAATAGCTATCTACATATGCACCGCAAAGTGAATAATTGGAGGGTAAGCCATCTGTTGGCATTCGTACACTCAAAGACTGTGTGTACGTAACTGCTGTGCCTGGATAACAATACCACATATTCAAAAATAAAATCGATACCACTATGCAGAGCTCGAACATCGTTTATACAATTTAAACAACTTAATTCGAAGCTAGCGTATCAATTATTCAAAAGCAATTGTAAAACATGTGGGCCGCATTTTCTTTTCCTTCCTTCGAGCATGCAGCCATTTTTAAATTGTTGGTCATTGAACCAACTTTTTTGTTGAGTCGTTGAAAGCCCGACCCTACACTAACCTTAGCTGGCGATGGCTAGAGCTCGTTGCTCAACAATTGTTAAACTAAATGATAGGCAACGTGAATCAATTATTAAAACCACAAACACGTTTTTCCACTTATGACACTAGGAGCGCTCGCTCGGTGTGTACCAATGAGTGTGTGGCCTATAATGGCGGAGGCTAGTGCTGCTCATTAGGCAACCACAAAATGGCCTCACTCTTTTGTTAATGTGTGTAGTAGGTATATGCGTTGAAGTGTGCACGTTTGGATCTAATTGTGATTTGCGAAACAATGTGCTGTTAATAGAATTCGTATTATTGTCCTTGAATTAAGTGTTTTGTTGCGCTGATAAATCGATATTAGTCATTAGCGATGGCATCTGGCATAAGAGTGCTACTGCTGCTGCCCTTAACCGATTTCCATCAATTCGAATATGAACCAACGCCCATGAACTAAACCGTTTCAAGTTTATTGTCGAAACGAAATTAAATTACACCTTGCAATGTGATTTAATCACGGAAGTATAAAAAGCAAAATGAGCAGAAATTCTTTTTTTTTTTAATTAATCATATAAAAGGGAGCAACCGAAACGGATAATAGGAAAGATTCCATGCACAGCAATAAAGCTTTGCACACGAAACCGAGAGTAAAACGCGATGCGTTGGAATATCCTTGTGGTGCTGTGGCGGTTGGACACCTTCCTTCGTGGGGCCACTCCCAAAGAGTGTTAAAATCTTAATCGAAGGATATTCAACATCACCGGAATAATAATTGCATTGCAATAAGAGGGAATGAGAGGATATGTGATATCCTTAACTTCTTTTCCTTTGTTTTATTATTATTGGCATATGAGGAGAGGGTTCTTTTTTATTTTTTAGTGAAAAGGTGTATTTAACGGTGAGTTGACACGAGATCGTTAATAATGCGGTAAGAGATATAATTTTAATGGCAGTGATTTTTTTTAAAGCTGTGACGGCTTTCGTGCTTAAGGATTTGGAAAGTTTGTTTTATTGGGTGGAGGTAAAGACTCTTTACTTAACAGCATGCATCGGAGTGAGCAAAATGAAGGAGTGTAGAACTTAATATATATGTATACTAGTTGACCCGGCGAACTTCGTTTGTAAAATATATAATAAGGAAAGCACAACAGTTTGTTTAAATTTTGACATATCGCGCTACTTCGTTGTATAAACTTTTTGTGTGTGCAGCGCCACATCATTTGTGAGCTTGTACTACCGGGGCATACCGTCGCTACCGCGGCATTACGGCATATCATTCGAAAGGCACTGTGCCATAGATGTCCACAAATGGAAAGTCGTGGGTCTTATGTCGACAAAAATTTCCCATACAAAATGCTTATCAGTTAATTGAACCCATTTCGGTGACATTCAATTTGTCGCCGCCATATTACCATAGTAACTTATTCAGATTATATAATCTTAGATTAGAACCAATTTGCGAAAGAATGCAATTTAGCTACCCCTAAAAGTCCGCCGATGTGTTACTTATTTTAGTTCAGGGGCACACATCTGCGAGTTGTTGACAGTCGGTTTCAATTATAGGCGTTTTTCTTTTTTAGTTCAGAGCAGACCCTGAACTGTTCTACAAAAAGTTTGTGTTTCTTTTTTCGTTCAGAGCATGATCAGAGCGCGCTTTATAAGCTCAGAATAAATTGACTGAGTAGCCTGAGGAAAAAGCTGATTACACACGTTCAATAAAACTTTCAGTCACATTTGACAGAAAAAAAAAAACAGGAAAAACAAAAAAAAACATCAGAAAGCTCTGAGAAAGCTCGGTTCAGGGCGCGCTCATAATGCTCGAGCTCAGTTCAGTGCTCAGCTCTGAACCAAGTAAGAAAAACGCCTTATGTTACTATGGCAACGACCATTTTTCGACACACATTTTTTGCTCTAAATTTTCATAGTTAAATATTAAAATGTTAATCATAATCACGAGCAAAACTTATTTTCTTCAAAGGAGTTTTTCTTTTTGCGATATCTAGATGTAGCTTTTTCGCAAAAAAAAAAAAAACAAAAAACTGTCGAAAATTGTGGTAGATTTTTTAGTAGTACATATAAATACTTAAAAAAAGTAGGTAACTATCCAAAAGCTTAATTTATAAGTTAAGTGCTTGAAAAACGAAATACGTCGCATGTGAGTTTCGCACAATTTTACTAAGCTTACTTACTTTACTTAACGGGCTCCCGACCCGTGGAGATTCTCTGCCTGAGACACTGCAGCCTTCCATCCTCTGCGATCCCGGGCACGCTGCTTCCATTTGTCCAGACCAAGCGCGCTGGAATCCGCGATGGCTTGGTCTTTAAAACGGAGTTTCGGTCTTCCTTGTCTTCTTGAACCTGGGGTCTTGGATTCGAAGATCCTCTTAGCTGGAGCATTATTGTCCATTCGCTCGATGTGGCCGAGCCAATGTAGTCGATGTATTTTGGCTTTTTGGACTACATCCACATCTTGATACACCTCATAGAGTTCGCGGTTGTATCTTCTCCTCCATTCGCCCTCCTCGCACACAGGACCAAAAATCCGACGAAGAATTTTTCTATCGAAGGAGCCCAGTATTAGCTCTCCCTTCCTGCTTATCGTCCAGCACTCGGCGCCATAAAGCAGAACTGGCAGGATAAGGGTTTTGTAGAGCACAAATTTCGTCCCAATTGTTTTGCCAAACCGAAGTAGCAGCGGTTTCCTAAGGTAATTCTCCGGCGGATCTCCACTAGGATGTCATTCGTGGAGTTCATGTTTACTCCGAGGTAGATGAACTCCTTAACTACCTCGAAATTGTTTGTTGATAGCATGTACTTAGTCTTGTCCTCATTTACTTCAAGGCCAACAGATTTCGCCTTTTCTTCAATCGCCGTGAAAGCTTCAATCACGGAGCGCTGTGAGTGACCGATGATGTCAATATCGTCCGCGTATCCCAGCAGCTGAACGGACCTGTTGAAGATAGTGCCTACTGTGTTGACACCTGGCTTGCACACTATCTGTTCCAGTACGAGATTGAAGAAATCGCATGATAGCGCGTCCCCTTGCCGAAATCCGGTGCAAGTTTGAAATAGTTGGAAGGAGCTACTTCCAAATTGCACGTTGCAGCGCGTGTTTTCCACTGTCACGCGACATGACTGAATCAGTTTTGCCGGAATTCCGAATTCGGCCATCGCCATATAGAACTCCTGACGATGTATACTATCATACGCGGCTTGGAAGTCGATGAATAGGTGGTGCGTCTCGACTTGAAATTCGTTGGTCTTTTCCAGGATTTGCCTCAGTGTGAAAATTTGGTCTATAGTCGATCTGCCGGGCCAGAAGCCACACTGGTACGTGCCGATTAGTGTATTGCAGAACGGCTTAAGACGTTCACACAGTACGTTGGATAGAATCTTATATGCGACATTAAGCAGGGATATGTCTTGATAGTTCTTGCAAGACATATAGGATCGCTTTTTTTGTAGATGGGGCATATGGAGCTGATAGTCCAGTCATCGGTCATGTTTCCACCCAAACTTGGTTAATGATTTGGTGCATGCGCCCTACCAAAACATCACCTCCGTATTTAAATAGCTCCGCTGTTAAGCCATCCGAGCCTGCGGCTTTGTTGTTCTTAAGCTTTTTTATAGCTAAGCCAACTTCTACTATACTGGGCGGTGGAACATGTTCTTCATTGACTGGGCGTGGGTTCTCTTCTTGCCTTAGCACTCTTTCAACATGATGCCCACTAAGCAGCTGCTGGATATACTGCTTAAATACATCTACTATTCCCTGCGCATCGGTGACTAGGTTTCCTTCGCTGTATCGAAGAGCCAGCGTTCCGGTTTTGAAGCCAGCAGCCAGCTGCTTGGCTTTCTTATAGAACCTCCGGATGTTGTTCTGATCACAAGACTCTTCGATCTCCTTGAGCTGGGATACTGCGTAGGCTCTCTTCTTTCTCCGCAGGATCTTTTTCTCCTCCCTTCTCCTGGCCCAATACTCCTCCCTCGCTGCTAAGCATGATGTTGGAAAGTCGTGCCCAACCTCCACTAAGTGCTCAAAGAATCTATTTTGTATTCAAGGTATTCAACTCTCTAAAGGACTATTCTCATGAGTGCGAATTGCGAATAGGCTTATTTCGAACAAATCGATTTAACGGTATTTATGTATGAATTGAAAACTGCTATTTGCTTCACCACAAAAGCATTATATTTAATTAACCTAAGAATAACCTGAGTCTCAATAGATTTTAATAGCGAAATTTATAATTACAGCAAATTTTCCCGTGAATTAAAAAATTTCTCCCGCGAACTGTCACACTTTATTCACAATCCACAAAATGTAGTCGTCATCCACAAACCCACGAATGAAAAATTCTTCCGAGCTTAACCTTTAAAAATTTATGTGGATCGCGGATATCTGCGACTAAAAACAGATTTTCATGTGAATAAAATTCGAAAACTACGAATATTCTCTTGTTCGCAGTTCACTCTCATATGCATAGTCCTTAACGTACGATATTTTAAATTCTATTCATCCAACGTGTTTGATACGGCTTGAGGTAGTTGTTCAACTCGCTGGTCTACAAGTAGTTTGTAGCTCAAGTTCCTGCAACCGTTTGTGGTCTGTATTAAGCCTTTGTTATCAATCACAATTGTTCCTGAAATGTGTAGCATTTTTCGCCAATTTCAATTCAGTGTGTTGGATATATTTTCATGAAGGTGTGTGTAGCTGTCAGCTACAGTGTGTATTTAACGAGCTGTCCAACCAATTGACTCTCCATCAACTCTTTAAGCAGTTCGCAAACTCGGGGAACTTATTTTTATTTGTCCAAATCAGACATAAATACCTATTATAAATGAAAAAAAAAAACAAATAAATGGTTGGCGCAACAGGTTTCCTAGACCGAGCTTCTTACAATCATTCGTTTTGTGTGCGTTTTTCATTTTTGGGACAGTTATAAGGGATCTACAATTTTATGCCGAGTCCGAACGGCGAATTGAGAAGCTCTTTCATGATAGTTATACTCTCGGATGTTTGTCAGCCAAACCTTAAGTTGGAGCTCGGGTTTTTTTCGGGACTCAAACCTTAATTAATGTTGAGTAAAATTGGTTGGTGATTACACAGCAGACGTAGTGGACTGGACAGTGCATCACTTCATCACTTTGATGAAAACAATCTCTGTTTGCGTTGACGGGCTATGGATGAGGTTAATCGAACATCAAAGGTGCCTACTTTCCACTAATCATTTCCAATCCCTCAAGTTAATATATAGTAGTTTCTCTGACCTCTTTAGAATAGTTAGGTCTGTTTGAGTGTGAAACGTTTTTTTTAAATATGTGTCCGTTTTCTTCTCAAATTATTATCTATCCAAAGAGGTAATTTCAACTCATCCTTTACATCTTGCGACATAAGGTGACCTGCGAGGGGCACCAATTTCAAACTACCCACCACCCACCACCGTCGAAGAAAACGACACAATCCACTTTAAAAACTACCAACTAGGTCAGAATTACTTCCTCGCAAATCTCCTCCCTTAAAAAAAAAACAAGCAAAATCAATAAAGTCTTCAACTAAAATTAAAACTGAAAGGAAAATTGCTTTCGTGCATTTGCAGAACAGTTACCCTTGAAGCCATTTGCACTTTCACTCTTACAGTAACTCGGATCAATTTTGGAAAGAGTCCAAAAAATATGATTGCATGTGTGTCAGTTGAAATTGCATTCTTTCCCCGACGGTTGTGCTCATCACTCTTAATCGTGCACACTAAGTGAATTTAAAAACAAGGATACTGCTGCTTTAAAATTTCGTAAGAAAAAAAAAAAAAGAAGACCAGAATGTGCAAATTTACACGCCAATGGTTTCACACGTCAAAGCCACATTCAATTTGAACTCGAATTGCAAATGGGTTTTTGTTTTCCCTGATTGGTTATGCCTCGCTTTCGCAGATATTTTTTATTTCATAGGCCATTCCGAAAATATCTAGCACCACCTGAAACTGATGTGTTGGCTCACAGAGGTGTTATTGCACCTAAAGGCCAGACTGACTGGCAGGATGCTTCTGGCGTTCACTGCATATATGTGTAGGTATGTGTATGCAAATCATTTTAAGGACGAATAATTTTGAATAAAATTACGCTTCAACATGCATGTAATCGAATCATGATATGGAAATAAAAACACACCTCGGCTCGGCTTGTTATTTCAATGGGAATGCATAGCCAGAAACATTGACTGTATTTGGTTGTATAGGATGTTAGAGACGGAGTTGTGAATGTAGGCAAGGTAGGGCATTAAAATAATATTTTACAGACATGGAATTGTTTGCAAAATTTATTTAATTTGTGGGTGTTGTGACTTAGAGAAGACCTTTAGGGGAACAAGAAAACCAGCACTTTTTTTAAGAAAATAACTTGAACTTGTGTCTAAAGTAGGCTGTACAAAAAATTGATTAATAGTGATTTCATACAAAACTTTGTGGTACTTTGGAGCTCGCTGCAAGGCAGTTTATTGCAATACGAAATAGGATTTCGAGTTGCGAGTAGATTGCGTATTATGGTCGTCAGAATAACGTCGTTTTAGAAACTCTATACGGACCAGAGTAGGCCACAACTATTACGGTCTTATCGCAATGACTTACAGACTTATCATACTTGTGTCGAATTGTGTAGAATCCACCCCAAGACCCTAGGCTTTAACACTATGTATATAGTTGCTGTTATTTCGATAGACTCAAAAATATCGCGGTTTGGTCCCCGGTTGGTAGGATGAAGGTTTTTCATTATCTGAACCTATGCCGGGCTAGCGGGCATTCCTGATGATATAATTTTATGAAAATATATACAATACACCTACTGCAGATAAATATTTTAAGAAGTACTTTTAAAAAATGTTTGTTGCTGATACTAGCTAGGTAAGACTACTGTTGATATACTGGTAACCTAAATAGCATTTGGAAACCACCCAAAATCGTGGGTAGTATTGACAATCGCAAGCAATCACTATAGGCGCAAAATTGTCCAAAAGTCTGGTCAACTATTTGCATATGCTGGCGTCATCGACATTATTGACAGAAAACAGCAAGCTATCACTGGTGCGCTTGCAAGAATCAGTACAAGAGCGGCGAAGGTGGTCTTAGTGGTGAATGAGGGCAAATGCTGTCAACAAGATGGAACACATTTTCGACGGATCGGACAGACCATCTCGATAGACAGTTATAACCTTGTTGTACTTATTGACTTTATCTATCTCGAGTTCGCTACTGACCCTAAAAATTACATCACGGCAAATTTTTCAACTTCAACTTCAACTTATTATTCAATATGTAGAAAATATGAAAAGTGAGTTTACAAAATTATACAAACAATTTTACATTTAGATAATACATATATACACTATGCATATACATTTAAAAAAAAAATGAGATGATGTCATATTTGGATATATTTAACATTGTGAGATAAAAGTTATAGTAAAGATTTAAATAAAAAAAAATTACAGCAATTTTAGAAAGAAAGAAAAAGCAATCTTTATAAAATAAAAAATAAGGAAAAACTAAATAAAAAGGGACAAATTCAAAATGTATCTACAATATCTTCATAATTATCTTCATAAATTAATCAGGTGGGCATTTTTTTATTTTTTTTTATGCAGTAGGTATAGCGCAACGGGATTTTGATTTCGTGATGGTTGAAACCAAGGAGCCAAGTTTTCGTTTATTTTGTAAAAATGCTGAAAATTCGTTTGGACCGAATCGCCAATAGTAACAAGTTAAAAAGTTTGCCTGACGCAATGGAGTAAAAGTTTGTGTAACTTGTGGTGCGAAAGCAGTTAAACTTACAACAAAATTTGAATAGCTTCGTAGCCTGCGAAAGTCAGAAATCGGACTTTCCAGATACTCGCCTCTCAAGAAGAAGACCTTAAGAACTTTGAATTAAAATAATAACGACCTAAGGTCCATAGTGTGAGCTACAAACTTTCCGTATAGCAGATTTTTGTATGACAGTTAATTGCTGCAGCTTACTAAAATATGCGCCCCCCAACTGACTGCAGATTTCATATTGCAATCTTGAATGGAATAATCCATAATAAACAGTTTTCATTGTGTAAGAAGAGCAATACAGTTCAAATTTTTGTCTTTAGTAACACCAAGATACTTAAAACTATCAACACTTTCAATTATAAAGCAGTTAGGACTGCAATCTGCGTTTCTATTGAAGGATGGACCATTTGGGAAACTGCAAATGTTATTCAACAGAATATGACTTGCACAATCATGGGAATGACAATCTATATCTGAGTCGGGGAACTCCTGTCCAGTTAAACTGAAATACATCAGTTTAGTTTTGCTACTAACAGTAAGCCTGTTTTCAGCCTTAGTAAATATACATCATGGTTTATGTTCGATATTAGATCTAAGGGACTGACTGAACAGTAAACAAGAACGGAAGTTTCGTTTTGCCCAAGATGGAAGTGAAAATAAGAAATTTATATATATCAGAAATAAGATTGGGCCAAGTACAGAGCCTTTGGCACTCCCAGGCTAATTGTATTGCTTCCAACTATAACTCGTTGAATTCTATTTTTAAGATAGGACGCAAACCAATTGTAGATAAAACCTCTGAATCCGGCCTTATGTCATTTATCTAGGAGCATACCATGGTCAACCATATTAAATGCCTTAGTAATGTCGACAAAAAGGCCAGTGCAGAAAATGTTGCCATCTAAACCCTAATATAAAATAGAAGTCCAGTTGAGCATCCTAAGTGGAATGGCCAGTCCAAAAACCGAACTGTATGGGACTTAAAAAAATTAATATGATTAAGATAGGCTAAGACTCTCGTTTTAACAACTTTTTCAAAAACTTTTGAAATAGAAGACAACAAAGAAATAGGTCTATAATTGGATGTGTCAGTCTTATTACCCTTTTTAAATAATGGAACTACTATGGCACATTGCAGATCAGTGGGAAAAGTTCCAGAGATTATGCTAAAATTAAAAAGGTAAGACAAAATATCTACTAAACTGAGACCAATGTTCTGTAGAACCAGATTCGAGGTCTCATCACTACCACAGGAAATAGTTTTTAGCAATTCAAGTCCTGCAATAGATTCAAAAGCGAAGCTGCTTCTGTTGCCATCACATATATTAACAGTCTTTGGTGCAACAATTAAAAAAAGCTTGACTATCCGACAAAGAGGAGTCACCAATGGAAGCGAAGTAATTACTAAATTCGTTGGCTATTTCTAAGAGATTTGAAATGTCAGTATCACCGTTTGTAAGTACGAAAGGATCAGTGTTAGTATAAGCTTTTCGACTAATAATACTATTAACGACTTGCCAACCCTTTTTAAGATTTCCATTTGCCGTTAGTAGCTAGTTTAGTTTAGTTAGTTTAATTGACTCTTTATTTCATAAAATATAAATTGTTAACAATTTTTCATTCTTAGTCTATATGGTTTGGCTTAGGACCGTCTACCAGATTGACAATATAAATATTTGCCGTTAGTATCACTTCCACTAATCAATTCCTTTAAAAACTTTCTAAAGCGGCTTTTTAAGTTGTTATTCATTGAATGTTTCCAACATTTTTTCCTCAGTTTGTGTATATTGTTTATTTTTTGATAAGGGGGCGAGTTATCCAAGGTTTAAGGCGATACTCTGACTTTTTCCATGGTAAAGTAAAGGTAGAAGAACCAATGTAATTTTTTTAAATTTTAAGAGACCTATCATATATGCTATGGAAGCATTTTGAGCAGCATAAACACTGTTCCACTTTCAGAAAGAAGCTTATCGTTTAATTCGAGAAAATTTCAATTTATTAAAAGAGGTTGGTGAAGAATCGTATGGCCTTCTACTTTTTATGTTATTAAAAAAGATTCCCGTCATACAATGGTCAGTTATATTATGGTCCATGTCGATTCCAATCAGTTGATCCACTGCTAAATTCTCAAGAGTTCAGAGTTAGGTTGGGTTAGATTTATGGGTGGCAGAGCGAGCCCTGCAGTACCCTACTTAGGTCAATGTGGACCCATTGTGATGTCCTTGTTGGGGGGGTTAGGCGGTGGTATTAATTCCCTCTCGGTTACTCGACCTTGTCAAGCCATCCAGATGTATTTATGAACCCTATAAAGATTAGATAAAGAGACATCCGGAAGTTCGTGTTTGTCATTTAAGTAGTATCTTCCAAGTGATCTATTCCTCAAGTGACAGAGACTTGGGCAGTGACAGAGGACGTGAGGTGTGTCCTCGTGTACCTCTTCGTCTTCACAACCCCTGCATACATCGTCATTCTTGAGTTTCAATCTCATTGTGTGCTTTCTTAGGAAGTTGTGACCCGTTATGGCCCCTACCAATTTATATAGCGACGTTCTATCAAACCGCATAATCTTGCTAGTCGGACTTGGATTATATTCCGGCCATAGCTTCGGTGATATTTCGCTGGTAGTTAATTCTTTCCACCTGTTCTTGGCTTTCATGCGAGTTCTATTTTCCACTCTCTCTCTCTCTGAGATTATAGAGTGGTGGTTTGATCGATTTAATCGCCCGATCTTGATCCATAGCAGATCCATTTCTTGCCAGTTCATCAACCCTCTCATAGCCGTTTTGCTCCTGTGTCCTGGACCCAGCAGACGCGTGGTGTGCTGCGAGCTTTTTTGCCAATCCCTGTCACTTTTTTACATTTACATTTGCTTTTATTCAACTTTTTGTATACACAATTTGACTTAAGGCTAGGTTACAAATGGTGGTGAATAATAAATATTTAAATGCGTTGGCTCAACAATAGGGGCCCAACGGTAGACAATGTTTGTTTTCTTAAATCTATTTTACATTAATTGTGGTTGTCTTCTCGGATTCATACTCGTAGTATGGGTTGTCTGGGTTGACCTCAGGGTGTTCAGGTCCGGGTGTTGATGCTCCCTGTCACTTTGGCCTGAGTAGGCAATTGATTAGTAAGGTATTCTCCAGAAACAATAAGGAGACTCTTTTTAAGACTCTTATCATCATAATCCTACTTTATACAACAGAACGCAGAAGCATACACGCCACACGGAGGTTAGTAAAGGCGAAGAACATCGACGAGGTGAACAGCGTCATTGACCTGGGCAATAAAGTGAACATCAGTCGTTTACAAAGCTTAGACATATGGAGCGAATAAACACCAAGAGTCTTCGTTTTGAACGCAGTGGACGAAGATTGCCTGACCCATAACATGATTTGTTTTGAGGGGCCCTAAGATAGAGGGGCTCCCGTATCACAGAAAGAGATCCACGAAATTCGCGATTAAAGCAAATTTTGCTGGATAATTTAGATGCCAATATTACGCCGAAAAGCTTAGATTACAAACTGAAGCTAATATCTATGCATAGGGGCATTATGGTACTGAAGAAAATTCTATTAGAATGCGAATGTGGATGGTACGAGCGAATGGAAAAATAATTTTCTTGTGTACTATGCATAAAAGCGGAAAGTGCTTAGTTTTGTGTTTGCTTGCTAATTGCATTATGAAAATTTTGAAGGTACTGATGATTAATGAAAAACGCTTTCTAAGAAGTTTGTTGGTAAATAAAGCGCGTGGGTACTTGGCTTCCATAGAAGTTCGGAAAGATTGCACTAAAAACTGGGATATAACTTTAGAAGAGACCAGGAGCCGAATTACCGCATCCGTGAGCGAGCTACACGTCACAGAATTTTGTGGATTTAACAAGCAAAACAATAAAAATTCAGTCACGTATTACTCGATCACGGATGCGGTAATCCAACCCCATTCATTCTAAATTCATTTTTTACTTATATCCTTAATTAAACTTATATACTAGACAAAAACGATTAAATTTAATTTAAAACTAACATTTATTTTACTCTAGCTTACTGGCTCCTAGCGAGCGCTCTAAACTAACTAACTAACAATATCCTTAAAACTATTGCCTTTCGGCCTAAAATCTATCCATATTTAATTTTGTTTGTTTTTTATTCTTCAAGAAATTTTGAAAAACTTGGATTCTTTATTTTTGTTATTTTGTTTAAAACTGCCTAAAACTACCCAAACTGCTTAACCTAAATTACCTATAATCAGGGTGGTGTGCAATCTCATCGATTGGTCGCCATCCTGATCGCGTCCATGGGCGTCCACGGGACTAATAAAATCAAATGAGCATATATGCAGGCTTTCTTGACCTATCTGATGTTTAAGGCAGCCATTACAATCTGTCCCAGCTAGGTACACATATAACATCAGAGCGACTAGGCATGTGAGTCTTTAGAGGCTACCAAGAAACGCCTCATCGCATTTGATAGTTTTTGCTCGTACGTGACCAATATTGAAAATCGGTCCTAATATTTATTGACAAAACAATTGAGTAGTAGGTACATGACGCCACGATTAACAAATGTGTGTTGTTTGGGCCATTGATCAACGATATCATAGGCACCGTGCCATAGGTTCCAGCGCCGACAGTAACGGTAACGAAACTCGACGTCGAAAAGAATCCTTTCTCCCTGAGGAATCCCCCACCAGCAGATTCAAATGCAAACGACCGCACCGATAGCTCTGCCTTAATGCGAACATCGCCTCCAACCAGGTTAACCTGCACCTTATCTTAGAAAAAAACACAAAGGTACCCCTGGCCTAACCACATCAGTTCCAAAATTCACACTAACAGGCCATCATCTAGCCTAATACGCCTCTGACCTACATTTGAATAAATAAAATCATCCGACATGACTGTACGTACAAGTCCTTCAACATTTCCACTTATATTTAGTAACAGCCTGCGGACAAGTTGCAATTCCATCGTCTCATTGGGGAGTTGCAAAATAAAAAGGATTGACTCTCTGTAGCTATATGCCTACTTTGCACACACATTTGCAAAACTTCCAAAAGCATTTCCCATTGTAGACATTCGCGGATTAACGCTCTTTGTGTGTGAGTAATTGCTCTTGCTAAGGACGTCGTAAATGCATATTACTTTCACTGGTTAGTAGCCGGCTAATTGAGAGACCTATACTCAAGTGTTGACTAATCCGCAGAGAGTGCAAAGTTTATTGTGCAGCTTAACAGTGCGGTAGACATTGTGTTCTTTTTCCTCCGCATTTATTTTTTTTTTCGTTCACTCCCCAGTGCTCAGTGCAAAATGTGGTTTTGTTTGCTTAAGCACCGTATATGTGCAGTGTCACAAAGTAGAGAGGACTTTTAACGCCTTCAGAGAATGAAAGTAGGTGCATACGTTTAGTAGGTAAAGTGGATGAGTTTTTATGTTAATTGCCTTTTTGAAGATGAATAAAGGCTGTTGGGATTAATTGGACGTCAAATTATGAGCGATTTTTATTTTCAGAATCTATTTGGGTAGTAGGAATGGCTTACGAACTGTTGGTCAAAGTTATTTGTGGGGAGCGGAGATTTGGAAGTTTGTACTTTTCTAAAGAGCTCTAACTTGATAAGTGCTTGCGATAATAGTTAGCCCCACACAAAAACACGATGAAATGAGATCGCAGCAATCTTAAAAATAAATAAGAAAAATAAAAAACAAACCAATTATAATAGTTGGCGCAACAGGTCCGTAGGGACCCAAGGCCAAGCTTCTCACATTTTTGGAACGAATGGAAGGGATCTACCATTTCACGCCGATTCCAAACGGCTAATTGAGAAGCTCTAAAGACAGTTATACTCTTGGATGTTTGTCAGACGTTCGCGAGAGGTGGCGCAGTGGAAAAAACTCTAAGTTGGAATTTGGGTTTTTGCGGGATTCGAACCTGGGGGACCCCTCGCTTAATAGTCCAACCACTAAGCCACTGCGCCTACAGACCAATTAAGGTTGCAGTAAAAAAACTGCATTTCTCATGCTCACCCTAAAACATAAAAAATGAGTTAAACCACAGAGGTTTTAAAATAATGGATGTTGTAAATATGTTAAATTTAAAAGCAAAGTTTATGCTCAGTTTTGAACTTGACGAACATAAAGAAAAAATATATGACATTAAAAACATACTTGGGATGAAAGTTCATACTTTACGTAGATCTAAATTAGTCCCCCAATGCAAAAATTGTCAAAGGTACGGGCAAAATACTGCAGCTCAAACCCAAGCTGTGTAAAGTGTGCTGGAAGTCACTACACCAAAGAATGTGTGAAGAAGAAAAAGGACGATCATCTTAAGTGTAAGTTGCTAAAAATGCAACTTGCTAAATATAACAAAAAAAAACCATAGAAAAGCATCAATAAGGAAGCACAAAAGACTAAAAAGGACTCACAAAAGAGCTAACAAAAAGAAAAAGCGTTAGATCAAGTGATCATCAAAAAGAACGCTATACAAAAGACAGCGGGTCCTAAAATGACATAACGCCCAGGCAGCATCAAAAACAGCACAAATACCAGCAGGGAAAACCGTAAAGCGCAAAGTAGAGCCACACACTGCAATGGAAACCCATGAAACAAGTCCTTAAGATTGGTTCCATGGAAAAAAAACAAACAATATAATGATATTAGATAGAATATCATTGCTAGAGAGACAGAACAGCAATAAAAGAGCTGTGCACCAAAAAGGCAAACATGATCAATAAAATCTTAATTCTAGAATGGAATGCTAATGGCATCGACAATCGAAAAGAAAAGATACAAGTGACTCTCGACATAAACCATTCAGAAGTAAATTCCAATCATGTGCCAAAATAAAGTACTAAGGAACATAGTCAATTCACCTTGGTCCATATACGTAACGCTGATCTACATAGAGATCTAAATAGGGAAATGAATTATTAAACATAAAATATTGATACATAAAAAGTAGCTAGAATACAAAATAGCTCTAAATTTATATATATTATTACATTAAAATTCGGTGTTTAAGGTTATATTTTCTACCGAAAAAGTTCAGAAATCCGACAACCAGCGGATTTTTCTTTGAAATTTTCAAACAATTCAAAAATGAATTCCCGATTAGTCGAACGACGAGGCGCAATTATATCCGGGATGACGAAAGTCAGAGAGGTTTTTTAGATGGGTGAAAATCCCTCACTATTGCAGAAGGATCTCTCTCGTTCTAGCGCAAAACAAAAAAAAAACAGTGGCACTCCGGGAGTGCCGACAGAAGTGAAAACTTGAACAATTACGTGCAAATTTTTCGAATCGTCAGGAAATATTTTACTGTGCGGGAAATACTTTTAAATGAGCTGTTTTTTTTTTTTTTTTTTTTTTCATTACTATAAACTACTATTACAAAAATTATACAACAATTTTCATTTTCATTTAATGCTGTACATGAAAAACAATGCATATTACTTTACATACAATAATTGCAATCTTTTGCTTAAGACCTAAATTTACAAATGCAAGAAATATTAAATTTAATTGGTATTCTTTGAAATGTATACCAATTAAACTTATGAATTTTCATCCACAATTTCAACATCATCATTTTTATCATTATTTTCCAAAACTGGTTTATGGTAACTAAAATAGGAAACAACAAATTTTGATTCCAATCTACAGTGAAAATCGGTTATAACGACCTTCAAGGGACTGACGATTTTGGTCGTTATAAGCGATAGGTCGCTGTAACCGATATCAAGGTGCATACGTAAATTAATCTATTTTCAGTCGTTCTTACCCATCTCCTTGGCAAAGTCATTTGCTTTAGCTTGCAAAATGGGTCCACTGATGGGTACACCGGAACTTCTCTGTGTCTTAAATCATATTAGCAGAGCCTTCTCAACCTCAGTGTGCAATGAACTCTTTACTTTTTTTACGGTAAGTTTTGTTTCCTCAAATTGTTTTTTAATTTTTTCCTTATCCTTTAAAATTGTTGATATAGTGGAGTGTGAAACGGAATACTCTTTAGCAAGGTCTTTATTTTGCTCTCCAGCTTCCAATCTAAAAATGATACTTGCTTTCTCTTCAATTGTAAAGATTTTTCGTTTCTGACTCATTTTCCAACTAACTTTATGCAAACCGAATCACATCAAAACTCTTCGACCACTCGTCACACAGAAAAATTTACACTAATTTCCCCACCTACTATTGAACAAACTCAAAACCAATAATAAGCGCAAAACATAAAGAATAATAATATGTATGTATCTCAACAAACGGTGAGCTGTAACATGGGTCTAGACAGATACATACATCGCATGTACAGACCCATAAATAGTTTACCGTTTCAGAAAAAATGCAGTCGCACCAACAGCTGCGTCGATTTTAGTCGTTATAACCAATATTTTATTTCAAAACAAAGAAAAAATCGGTCGTTGTAACCGATGTCGTTGTAAGCGATTTTGACTGTATTTAAATACCTCGTAAAGACTGCATCAATTGAAGTTTAATACATATCACGTTGTGCTAAGATTGCGATCATTGGTCATCGTTAAATCAAATTCGCTATTTAAAAATTCAATTAATGGTCGATTTTTATTTAAATTTAATTTATTTTTGTTTTCTGTTATTACACAGAAAATTCATGAAAAGTTTATAACTCAAAAATGTTCATATCTTTCCCCTGAACCCCAACGTTGTCTAAATTTTAATGTTCCTTATCAATTCTTCCCTTTGAAGTCGATGACTCTTTTCTTTTGACATTAGCCGGCGAAATCATTTTTCGCCAAAAACAACAAACGATAAACAGACACAATAATTGCAACAACAAACACCTCTTAATTTGTGAATAAGAATGAATATCTCTCAGTTTATCCTCTATTTATATGTTGATTATATTAGATATTAACCACTTTCAGTTAGTGCTTCTAGCCCTGTCTCTCTATATTTCATAAGAGTATTATGTTTTTACTATAATACTCTTATGTTATGAGTTATATGACTGAGCAGGGTTCGGACTTCAGTTGTACAATTTCGCAGTAGATCTCAAGAAAAAGTTCAGTAGATTCACTTTTTTTGCAGTAGATTTTGAAATTAGAAAAAATGCGAAAAATATTTTTAAAATATTTTTTAAAAATGTATTAGTTTCAGTTGAAATAAAATGAGATCAAAAATCTCTGATTTTTTAAGCTCTAATTTTATTATTACATTAAAATTCAGTGTTTAAGTAAATATGTTTTTTTTTTTTTTAAAGAATATATTTGTTTGAACATAAATTGTATATTTCAGTTGAAATGAAATTAAAATTCAATCACAAAACTTTGATTTTTTAACTCTCTTGTTTCATATTATAATATGAGAAGAAAAAAGCGACAGCAGAGCATAACAACAACAACAATACATTTAAAAACAGAGAAAGGCGACTTCAGTATCAGTTCATGCAATAGTAGGAGTGCCGACCGCATGATGTCCTTAGGCCTAAAACAATAAGATGAGTTAAGCAAAAACTGAAAGCTCGCAAGTAGTCTAATGTCGTTTTCCATTGGGATTTTCAGATTTTGCTCTCAGATTTCAGATTTTTCGTTTCGAGCATAAAACGAGATTTGTCTTCTTTGCATTTGTGGTGGTGCGTGTTTTAAGAGTCAGCTGAACTTAAATTGTAATTTATGCTAGTAAAAATCCACTCAATTTATGTTGATATCCATTACAGCAGCCAAAAGTAAATAGGCATTTAATTTAAAAAATTGCTGTTGGTATGAGGGTAGCAAAGGAATCATGAACTCGTTTGTATTGGTTAACAACAGCATTGTCACCTCGTTTTTGTCAAAATAAAGGGTTTTTCAAAAGGGACGCTACAAAAGTAGAGCGACAGGGACAGCAAACGAAGCCGAATTTCTTCCCGCTCTTTTGACATTTCTCTTCAGTAAGGTTTGCCATTTCATGGTTGAAAGATATACGAGCCAACAAAGAGTCGAAATTTTTAAAATTTACTACCGAAATTCGGAGTCAGTGGCCTCAACGTTAAGAGCGCTACGTCCAATTTATGGCCGTCATCATTTCTGGCTGAATGGCTTCGTCAATAAACAAAATATGCGGGATTGGTCAGGCAGCAGTCCACACGTACTCCATGAGTCATCATTGCATCCCGAAAAAATTACGGTTTGGTGTGGTTTATGGGCCGGCGGCGTCATTGGGCCGTACTTCTTCCGTGATCATCAAGACCGGCACGTTACTGCGAATGGGAATTGCTACCGTTCAATGATGAACCGAATATTTTTGGCCCCAATTGGATGATATGGACTTGGAGGACATGTGGTTCCAACAGGACGGCGCCACAAGCCACACAGCGAATGTAACAATCAATTTATTGGAAACCAAGTTTGGAGAACGTGTTATCTCACGAAATGGTCCAGTCGCTTGGCCGCCTCGGTCGTGCGATTTGACGCCGTTAGACTATTTCCTGTAGGGCTACGTCAAGTCTATGGTCCATGGCAACAAGCCAGCGACGGTTGATGAACTTCGTACGAATATCGAACGTGAAATTGCAGCAGTATCGGCCGATTTATGCTTGAAAAGCGTCGAAAATTGGGTTCAGCGTCTGGACTTCTGCAAGCTTGTCCGTGGTGGCCATGCAAAAGAAATCGAGTTCCATACATAACGGCATTCACAAAAATAAAGAATTTCATTGATATCCAAAACCGTAGTTTTGTAGCGCTCTTATTGAAAAACCCTTTACATCAGGAGCTGCTCGACAAAATGTTACCATTTTTGGACTCCTTCATAGGTGTCAACCCCTTTGTCCGAAACTATATTTACCTAACATTAGTTAACCTTTTCAGTACTTCTAATACCATATTACCACTTATAAAAAAAAAAGTTCTATAAGGCACGTTCTTCTTCGTCGATGTCTGTCCAACCACTCTCGCCACTGTCGCCACTCGTATAATTATTACATTTGCCAGTTAACCAAACAACGCCTCTGCAGCATCATTCTGCATGTGCAAATTAAACAAACTAAGATTAACTTTATTTAAAAAAAAACTTTATTTTCAAACTGGCAGCGATTCTGCCTATCTTAGAACTGAATACAAATCTTCTTAAAACTAGAGCTTAAATACTATTTTTTATGCTAACCTAAGCAGCATGTTCCCACAGGTATTCCTACACGTACGTGTTGGAATGCGGCTATTGTCGTATGTTGCTGGTGCAGGTTTCGGGTTCCTGGTCTATGCTGGATGTTGTCCGTTGCGCGTGCAGGTTTCGTGTTTCGGTTATGGGTTCTGCTTTGGATGTAGTTTGGATGTTGTCAGCGAATTCCGAAAACGTAAATTGTGTTAACTCCCCCATGCTTAAATTCGAACGTCCACGTTCGACGGCACTGATCGTATGAGATGTGGGATATCATCTATCCCTATTACTACGGATGCTGTGTCTCTAGGTTTTGGCGTGTCTGAAGCTTTATCTGTGGGATTGTTAACAATGGTTACTTTTGGTGATTGCTGCTTAATTTTCCGACAGTATTTTAAGCTTGATACTATAAGGACTATGATGATTATGACTGATAGGCTGTATCCGCTAATATGTTTTACATTACTTCCTGATTCCAGCAATTTAATGAAATTTGTTGTGTTGACGTGAAGTTCTCTTATCATCTCGAGTGATAGGAATTCCTCAAACTTGGTTTGATTATCCGAAGGCTGTAGTAATGCTGGTAGTGGTTTTTCTTTTGGTGCTTCTCTGGATGTGTAGTTCTTTCCCTCAGCTTGTATTGTGACATTATGATACTGTATTACGAATGAACCGGTGAGATTTACGTCTTTGTTATTGATACTTATGGTGCCATTGTATTGGTTGAGGAGCAACATTCCGCTTGATATTTCTTCTATTGACGGTATGTGTTGATTGTTGATTCTTTTACATGTTGACGGTTGGCTCTTCAGCAGCATCGGTATGCAAGATGAACTACTTATATCTACTAAATCTTTTTGTAAGCAAATTGACAATTTGTTAAAGGTTTTACAGTCGTTTTTAATTCCAAATATATTACTCTTACAGTTAAGTACTGACTTAAAGTTAATTTCGTTAGAGAAAATGCCTGTTTTTATTGGTTTTATTAATAGTCTAATACATTTTTCCATACTTGTGAGTGGAATGCTAATTATGTATATTATGTTTGTTCTGTTAGTTGCTATCTTTACTTCACTAAATTCTAACAATTCTTCTATACTAAAAAAGGGCACATTATCTTGTTTTAAAATTTGTTCTACGATATGTATTTCTAGGTTTGACAAAATAAATGAGTTAATTACGTTGGCTTTTGCCCACTGTATTGCATTATCAATATTCAATACTTCCTCTTTTATGATATTTATTTGATTTTTTATAACTAATATTTCCTTGTCTCTAGGGTTTTCCCTTGATTTAACTAATTTTATTATTGTGTTGGTAACGTTTGTTAGTTCATTAACTTTTTCAATTACTGCTCTATTAATTATAAGTTGTTTGTTGTTGTTTTTTAGTGATTTGTTTATTTTGTTTGATATTATCTCGAAATCGCTGTGATCTGGAGTGCCAGCTATCCACTTCCAGGCACTACCAATGAAGTCAAGGGAACGCTTTTTTTTGTCCATCGGCTTAATGCGGTTAATATGACTCTGTACTATGTTAAGATCGTGAATGAGGAAAGGGTATAATGGTTCTTGTTTGCTTATATTTCTAGTTACAAGTTGTTGTAAGTTGTCTATGCATCTTTGGAAGATGTCTAAATCTATTTCGTGGATAATCTTAAAGGTTCCGTCTTGTATTTGAGCTGTTCCTGTCTTTATTGTTAATAATTGTGCGTTTGAATAGTCCATAATTTGTACGTTTGCTGCGCACAAAGGCAACAGTAGCCTATTGGGAGGAAAAGGTTAAGTTTTAATCAGACTCTTATGGATGATTTTTCCGGTATTAGTTTCTACAGTGGAATTTTTGTTTTGCTTTACGATCTCCTTCCTGTATTTTGGGGAGAGTTTATTGCCTATTCTCCTATTGGTTTTAACGTAGATTACTTCTCCTACTGAGTAATTTTTGAGAGCATGTTTTTTCCTATTGTGGTAATCTAGGTCAGCGGTTTGTTTGTTTTTAATTCTTGTAATAATGTCCTGTCTCTCTTCTTGGAGTTGTTCGGGGTTATTGATCATATTTCTTGCAAAGAATGCGTCTATGGGTTTTTTGTTTGTGGTGGAGTGGACAGATCTGTTGTATTCGAAAATGGCTTTGTCCAGTAGCTCTGAGAATGTGCTATGTGTCTGCTCTGCTTTGAGGCAGCGCATCAATTCGGATAGGGTTGAGTGGAAACGCTCAACTTGTCCGTTTACTGAACTGACATACGGGGGTGCTTTGAATATCTTTATATTGAAGAAGTTTTCTAGCATGAATAAAATGGAACTTGAGCTCAAGGCTTTTTCGTTGTCAACTATAATGGATTCGGGAACTCCAAAGGATAACACGAGTTCCCTTAGAGGTTGTTTAATGTCCTCTGAGGCTCTCGATTTGATAATTCTTGCCAAGGCATATTTTGAGAATTTATCTATTGCTGTCAGGATAATTTTTTTGTCAGTGAAATAAAGGTCCAAGTGTAAGATTTGACCAGGGTATTGGGGAATTGGGGTTGGCTGTAAGATAGGTTTATTAGGATGCCTATCGTACTTGTGTTCCTTGCAGATTCTGCACATATCTGTGACTTTTCTGATTTTTGCCTGCATCTTTGGGAAGTAATATTTTTGTAACAGTTGAATTTTATTTTCGCGGCTGTTCCTGTGAGCTCTATTGTGCTCTTTTAAGATTTCTGTTTCCTGTCGATTTTCGTCGGTTAAGTCTAAGACCATATTCCTAGCATATCGGACTCTATATTGGCGAAAATGTAGAGGGAATATTTCCTGAATTTTTCCTAGGATTGACTCTTCTGTTTTTATTCCATTTATTACTGAGGGGTTGAGGTGTCTTTTTAGAATGTTGATGAGTTTTTCTTGAGAGTAGACGGTTTCTACTATTGTATGTCGGTGGTATGTGGGAAATATGATTTCGAATTGATATGACGGTGTCTCACCTAAACTGAGGAAGATTTGATTTTTGAATACGTTTATTGGTTCATTAGCTATCTGGACTAAATTTTGTTCAGAGCTTTCGGTACTATGTTCGGTTGTTGTTAAGGAGTTTATTTGGTCGATTTGTGGAGGTCTTGACAAGGCGTCCGCAACAACGTTGGCTTTACCGGGCTTATATTTTAACTCGTAATTATACTCTTCGAGTATAGCCTTCCAACGTTTCATTTTGTTGTTGGTATTTTTGTTGCTAAGGGCGTATGTCAAGGGTTGGTGGTCAGTGAAGATTTTTAAAATCGTAGGACCATACAAGTAATTCCTGAGTGTGCTTAGAGCCCATACTATAGCCAGCATTTCCTTCTCGTTGGCGGCATAGTGCTCTTCACTTTTACTAAGTGTACGTGAAATGTATGTTATAGGCTTGTTATCTTGGGATAACACTGCGCCTAAAGCGTAGTCTGACGCGTCTGTGGTAAGATGGAATTCTTTATTAGCGTCTGGGTAGGTAAGAACTACGTCCTCGGATATAAGTGAGCTTTTTATTTTGTCGAACGCCTCTATAGCTTCGTCGTTTAAATGGACGAGTTTTTTGCTTGAAGCTTGTTTAGGAACTCGGCCGTCCTCCCCTTTTAAAAGGGCTGTCAGAGGTTTGGCCAGTTTGGCGCAGTCCTTGATAAATCTGCGGTAAGACCCTGACAGACCTAAAAAGGATCGCAAATCCTTGAGTGTATTTGGGTAGGGGAATTTGGCTATTGCCTCTACCTTAGTTGGGTTCGTTTTTATCCCCTTATCGGAAATGATAAACCCTAGAAACTCAACGCTATTTTTCAAAAATTCGCACTTATCCATCTGTACTTTCAAATTAGCGTTCTGAAGAGTTTCGAAAATCTTGTATAAATTTTTAAAATGAGAATCTACATCTTTGCTGAACACGACTATGTCGTCGATGTAAACGAAGCATATCTGACCTATGTGCTCGCGTAGAATGTCGTCCAACGCTCTTTGGAATATGGACGGCGCGTTTTTTAGGCCAAAGGGGAGTCGAACGAATTCGTATTTCCCGTTATTGACTGAGAAGGCTGTCTTCTCTATGTCGTTCTCGTGCAGTGGGATTTGATGGAATCCACTTTTAAGATCTAATACCGAGAAATATTTATTCTGTCCAAGCTCAGACAGTACCCCATTTATTTCTGGGATCGGGTAGCGATCTGGAATGGTTTCAGCGTTAAGCTTTCTATAATCGATTACCAATCGATATTTCTTTTCATTTGAAGCGTCAGCCTTCTTTGGCACGACCCATACAGGTGCGTTATATGGGGACCGAGAGGGCCTGATAATTCCATCACAGAGAAGTTGGTCTATCTGTTTTTCTACTTCCCCTTTCAGACTCATTGGGTATGGGTATGATCTTGAATAGACTGGTTCTTCGTTAGTTGTTCTAATCCTACCTCTAACTGTGGTGATAAACGTTAGTTTCTCGTCGGGATCAAGAAAGAGGTTGGGAAAGCTTTCAGTTAAGGTCCTTAGTTTACTTTTCTGATCTACTGACATGTGGTCGTCCCTTACGGTTACATTGTTAACTGTATTACAAACTTGCTGCTTAAGGTTAATTTTTTTATTGTTGATAAGCATATAGCTTTCTTTTGTATGAATCACGGCTGACAATTCTTTAAGGCTGTCATTGCCGAGTATTCCGTGGAAGGATTTAAGAGTGGGGAGTAAGAAGAATTTTATTTTCTTTTCTCTTATGCCAAAAAGATTAATGAAGGTGTGTTGTGTAATTTCGACGTTACCGCCGATGGAGTTAGCTAAGAAACATTGGGAATTTGGTAGTGGATTCTTTACAAGAGCGGGTTGAATGTAGTTCCTATTGGAACCGGTATCTATTAATATTTTGAAAATTTGCCCACTCTCCGCTTTGCAGTCTACGTACGGCAGCGAAGAGTCGTTTATCCTAAAAAATGAATGTCAGAAAAATCGGAAGATTCTTGTTCAACCACCTGCTCATGTTCGTACGTTTGGCTAGGAATACTAATGTATTCCTGTAGGGTTTGTTCATGTGAATTGTCTTCTCCACTCATTTTTTGGTAATATTGATCTTCTGTATCTTCTTGAGTAGTTTCAATATGGAAGTTACGTTGGAAAGACTTTACATCTGGGTTATTAAATCGTCTATTTTGAAAGCTTGGATGTGGTTCTGTTTTTACTAACGGTCTTTGAATAAATTGTTTATTCGCTTCTAAGCCCTGTGGTTGAGTTTGTGCGAATCTTGCTGGATTGTTTTGCTGTTGGCTGATTTGGTTAGGATATTGGCTGTATTGCGGCTGTGTTAGCCTTGGTGCCTGACTAAAATTCTGATTTTGGTAAGCTTGGTTTGGGAACGAAGAATACTGTTGTTGTGTTGGCCTAGGTGGGTAATATGAGGGATATAACGGGTATGTTGGCCTTGGTGTAGGGGTAGGAAAATTTTTATTAAAAAGTTGGGGCTGTTTTTGTGGTATAATGACAGGGTATAAGGACTGAGGTTTCCTTGTTGTCGTCTGACTTTGGACGTGGTTGGATCTAAAATTTTGGTTTTCAAGTTTCATGCACAAGTTTAGTGCATGGGGTAGGTCGGTAGGCTCTTTCATGCCGAGTAGTCTTGGCAGGTCGCCTCTAAGTCCTCTTATGAACGTGTCGAGGGCTTTTGAACGGTATGTTTGAGTAAGTACTCCTTTTGCATCGGAGCTTATATCCATACAGGATACTTTGTTTAAAATTTGAGAGAGATGCGAGTATACCGACTGGTAAAACTCGTGAATCGTTTGGCTCCCTTGGGCCAAGGATGCCATTTGGTATTCTAGGGTGTTTGTATCTCGCTTATCTGCGTAGTGCATAACTAAGCATTTAGAGATAGAATCCCAATTCAGTGGCGTGTTATATGCCTCCAGGGCGATATCAGCGTTGCCGATAATTTTATTCCGTATTACACTCAAGATGGCATAATATTTCGGAGTGCCTTTTATCTGTTGGTAGAGTCCGAGCACCCTTTCAACACTTTTCTTCCAAGAAGCGAATTCAGCTGCTTCACCAGAGAAGGTTTTCAGACAGCTAACTATGTCCGGAATTCTATCCATGCTTGATAGATCCTCTCTGTGTTCCGGATCGATGGTCTGATCTTCATTTTGACCCTGTTCGAGGTTCGGGTTAATAACATTTTGAATCAAAGCACGACCTTCTGTTTGCAAAACACTACTAACGATAGCTGATATTAGGCTATGAAGTTCTGGGGTCGTTTGGATCTGTGTATTTGGCGCGTGTAGCGATGTTGTGGACTGAAATGAGTTGTCTAGGGGACGAGAGGGACCAGGTTGCTCGCTCTCCCCCGCAGTGGCGTTGCCAGAATCATTCCCCGATCGTAACAAGGGCATTGTGAAACTGTTAATTAATTCTATCACACTATCACCTTAAAAATATAATCACTAAATCACAACTATTAATTAATTCTATCACTCTATTACCTTAACAATATAATCACTAAATTTACTTTCTTCAATTAAATGTTTAATATTAATTTGTTTCTTAACTTATTTTTAACTTCCTTAATTTATACGCTTACAGAGCTATTGTTGCGGCGAACATCCCTGCGCCGGCGAATTTGGTAGTTTCCTTTTTGCGTCAGCTACTCGGGTACCTCGTTCACACTCCCTCGCAGTTTTCTCGATCTACAGATCTCCAAAGATGTTCTCCTGGTTTGTGGGGCGGCCCAGATCACGGCACACACTATAATTCGGAATGTTTCTTTTAACTTTTCGGTCACTTTTCGCGGCGAGCTATTTTAGGTCGGCTTGTGCGTAATTACGGCGAGCTACTTCAGGTCGACTTATGTGTGACTCTTTAGTAAACGTTCCCGAACTATTTCACGTTCTGATTTTCCGTGCTGGGCCCCACGTTGGGCGCCAATTAAACAAACTAAGATTAACTTTATTTAAAAAAAAACTTTATTTTCAAACTGGCAGCGATTCTGCCTATCTTAGAACTGAATACAAATCTTCTTAAAACTAGAGCTTAAATACTATTTTTTATGCTAACCTAAGCAGCATGTTCCCACAGGTATTCCTACACGTACGTGTTGGAATGCGGCTATTGTCGTATGTTGCTGGTGCAGGTTTCGGGTTCCTGGTCTATGCTGGATGTTGTCCGTTGCGCGTGCAGGTTTCGTGTTTCGGTTATGGGTTCTGCTTTGGATGTAGTTTGGATGTTGTCAGCGAATTCCGAAAACGTAAATTGTGTTAACTCCCCCATGCTTAAATTCGAACGTCCACGTTCGACGGCACTGATCGTATGAGATGTGGGATATCATCTATCCCTATTACTACGGATGCTGTGTCTCTAGGTTTTGGCGTGTCTGAAGCTTTATCTGTGGGATTGTTAACAATGGTTACTTTTGGTGATTGCTGCTTAATTTTCCGACAGTATTTTAAGCTTGATACTATAAGGACTATGATGATTATGACTGATAGGCTGTATCCGCTAATATGTTTTACATTACTTCCTGATTCCAGCAATTTAATGAAATTTGTTGTGTTGACGTGAAGTTCTCTTATCATCTCGAGTGATAGGAATTCCTCAAACTTGGTTTGATTATCCGAAGGCTGTAGTAATGCTGGTAGTGGTTTTTCTTTTGGTGCTTCTCTGGATGTGTAGTTCTTTCCCTCAGCTTGTATTGTGACATTATGATACTGTATTACGAATGAACCGGTGAGATTTACGTCTTTGTTATTGATACTTATGGTGCCATTGTATTGGTTGAGGAGCAACATTCCGCTTGATATTTCTTCTATTGACGGTATGTGTTGATTGTTGATTCTTTTACATGTTGACGGTTGGCTCTTCAGCAGCATCGGTATGCAAGATGAACTACTTATATCTACTAAATCTTTTTGTAAGCAAATTGACAATTTGTTAAAGGTTTTACAGTCGTTTTTAATTCCAAATATATTACTCTTACAGTTAAGTACTGACTTAAAGTTAATTTCGTTAGAGAAAATGCCTGTTTTTATTGGTTTTATTAATAGTCTAATACATTTTTCCATACTTGTGAGTGGAATGCTAATTATGTATATTATGTTTGTTCTGTTAGTTGCTATCTTTACTTCACTAAATTCTAACAATTCTTCTATACTAAAAAAGGGCACATTATCTTGTTTTAAAATTTGTTCTACGATATGTATTTCTAGGTTTGACAAAATAAATGAGTTAATTACGTTGGCTTTTGCCCACTGTATTGCATTATCAATATTCAATACTTCCTCTTTTATGATATTTATTTGATTTTTTATAACTAATATTTCCTTGTCTCTAGGGTTTTCCCTTGATTTAACTAATTTTATTATTGTGTTGGTAACGTTTGTTAGTTCATTAACTTTTTCAATTACTGCTCTATTAATTATAAGTTGTTTGTTGTTGTTTTTTAGTGATTTGTTTATTTTGTTTGATATTATCTCGAAATCGCTGTGATCTGGAGTGCCAGCTATCCACTTCCAGGCACTACCAATGAAGTCAAGGGAACGCTTTTTTTTGTCCATCGGCTTAATGCGGTTAATATGACTCTGTACTATGTTAAGATCGTGAATGAGGAAAGGGTATAATGGTTCTTGTTTGCTTATATTTCTAGTTACAAGTTGTTGTAAGTTGTCTATGCATCTTTGGAAGATGTCTAAATCTATTTCGTGGATAATCTTAAAGGTTCCGTCTTGTATTTGAGCTGTTCCTGTCTTTATTGTTAATAATTGTGCGTTTGAATAGTCCATAATTTGTACGTTTGCTGCGCACAAAGGCAACAGTAGCCTATTGGGAGGAAAAGGTTAAGTTTTAATCAGACTCTTATGGATGATTTTTCCGGTATTAGTTTCTACAGTGGAATTTTTGTTTTGCTTTACGATCTCCTTCCTGTATTTTGGGGAGAGTTTATTGCCTATTCTCCTATTGGTTTTAACGTAGATTACTTCTCCTACTGAGTAATTTTTGAGAGCATGTTTTTTCCTATTGTGGTAATCTAGGTCAGCGGTTTGTTTGTTTTTAATTCTTGTAATAATGTCCTGTCTCTCTTCTTGGAGTTGTTCGGGGTTATTGATCATATTTCTTGCAAAGAATGCGTCTATGGGTTTTTTGTTTGTGGTGGAGTGGACAGATCTGTTGTATTCGAAAATGGCTTTGTCCAGTAGCTCTGAGAATGTGCTATGTGTCTGCTCTGCTTTGAGGCAGCGCATCAATTCGGATAGGGTTGAGTGGAAACGCTCAACTTGTCCGTTTACTGAACTGACATACGGGGGTGCTTTGAATATCTTTATATTGAAGAAGTTTTCTAGCATGAATAAAATGGAACTTGAGCTCAAGGCTTTTTCGTTGTCAACTATAATGGATTCGGGAACTCCAAAGGATAACACGAGTTCCCTTAGAGGTTGTTTAATGTCCTCTGAGGCTCTCGATTTGATAATTCTTGCCAAGGCATATTTTGAGAATTTATCTATTGCTGTCAGGATAATTTTTTTGTCAGTGAAATAAAGGTCCAAGTGTAAGATTTGACCAGGGTATTGGGGAATTGGGGTTGGCTGTAAGATAGGTTTATTAGGATGCCTATCGTACTTGTGTTCCTTGCAGATTCTGCACATATCTGTGACTTTTCTGATTTTTGCCTGCATCTTTGGGAAGTAATATTTTTGTAACAGTTGAATTTTATTTTCGCGGCTGTTCCTGTGAGCTCTATTGTGCTCTTTTAAGATTTCTGTTTCCTGTCGATTTTCGTCGGTTAAGTCTAAGACCATATTCCTAGCATATCGGACTCTATATTGGCGAAAATGTAGAGGGAATATTTCCTGAATTTTTCCTAGGATTGACTCTTCTGTTTTTATTCCATTTATTACTGAGGGGTTGAGGTGTCTTTTTAGAATGTTGATGAGTTTTTCTTGAGAGTAGACGGTTTCTACTATTGTATGTCGGTGGTATGTGGGAAATATGATTTCGAATTGATATGACGGTGTCTCACCTAAACTGAGGAAGATTTGATTTTTGAATACGTTTATTGGTTCATTAGCTATCTGGACTAAATTTTGTTCAGAGCTTTCGGTACTATGTTCGGTTGTTGTTAAGGAGTTTATTTGGTCGATTTGTGGAGGTCTTGACAAGGCGTCCGCAACAACGTTGGCTTTACCGGGCTTATATTTTAACTCGTAATTATACTCTTCGAGTATAGCCTTCCAACGTTTCATTTTGTTGTTGGTATTTTTGTTGCTAAGGGCGTATGTCAAGGGTTGGTGGTCAGTGAAGATTTTTAAAATCGTAGGACCATACAAGTAATTCCTGAGTGTGCTTAGAGCCCATACTATAGCCAGCATTTCCTTCTCGTTGGCGGCATAGTGCTCTTCACTTTTACTAAGTGTACGTGAAATGTATGTTATAGGCTTGTTATCTTGGGATAACACTGCGCCTAAAGCGTAGTCTGACGCGTCTGTGGTAAGATGGAATTCTTTATTAGCGTCTGGGTAGGTAAGAACTACGTCCTCGGATATAAGTGAGCTTTTTATTTTGTCGAACGCCTCTATAGCTTCGTCGTTTAAATGGACGAGTTTTTTGCTTGAAGCTTGTTTAGGAACTCGGCCGTCCTCCCCTTTTAAAAGGGCTGTCAGAGGTTTGGCCAGTTTGGCGTAGTCCTTGATAAATCTGCGGTAAAACCCTGACAGACCTAAAAAGGATCGCAAATCCTTGAGTGTATTTGGGTAGGGGAATTTGGCTATTGCCTCTACCTTAGTTGGGTTCGTTTTTATCCCCTTATCGGAAATGATAAACCCTAGAAACTCAACGCTATTTTTCAAAAATTCGCACTTATCCATCTGTACTTTCAAATTAGCGTTCTGAAGAGTTTCGAAAATCTTGTATAAATTTTTAAAATGAGAATCTACATCTTTGCTGAACACGACTATGTCGTCGATGTAAACGAAGCATATCTGACCTATGTGCTCGCGTAGAATGTCGTCCAACGCTCTTTGGAATATGGACGGCGCGTTTTTTAGGCCAAAGGGGAGTCGAACGAATTCGTATTTCCCGTTATTGACTGAGAAGGCTGTCTTCTCTATGTCGTTCTCGTGCAGTGGGATTTGATGGAATCCACTTTTAAGATCTAATACCGAGAAATATTTATTCTGTCCAAGCTCAGACAGTACCCCATTTATTTCTGGGATCGGGTAGCGATCTGGAATGGTTTCAGCGTTAAGCTTTCTATAATCGATTACCAATCGATATTTCTTTTCATTTGAAGCGTCAGCCTTCTTTGGCACGACCCATACAGGTGCGTTATATGGGGACCGAGAGGGCCTGATAATTCCATCACAGAGAAGTTGGTCTATCTGTTTTTCTACTTCCCCTTTCAGACTCATTGGGTATGGGTATGATCTTGAATAGACTGGTTCTTCGTTAGTTGTTCTAATCCTACCTCTAACTGTGGTGATAAACGTTAGTTTCTCGTCGGGATCAAGAAAGAGGTTGGGAAAGCTTTCAGTTAAGGTCCTTAGTTTACTTTTCTGATCTACTGACATGTGGTCGTCCCTTACGGTTACATTGTTAACTGTATTACAAACTTGCTGCTTAAGGTTAATTTTTTTATTGTTGATAAGCATATAGCTTTCTTTTGTATGAATCACGGCTGACAATTCTTTAAGGCTGTCATTGCCGAGTATTCCGTGGAAGGATTTAAGAGTGGGGAGTAAGAAGAATTTTATTTTCTTTTCTCTTATGCCAAAAAGATTAATGAAGGTGTGTTGTGTAATTTCGACGTTACCGCCGATGGAGTTAGCTAAGAAACATTGGGAATTTGGTAGTGGATTCTTTACAAGAGCGGGTTGAATGTAGTTCCTATTGGAACCGGTATCTATTAATATTTTGAAAATTTGCCCACTCTCCGCTTTGCAGTCTACGTACGGCAGCGAAGAGTCGTTTATCCTAAAAAATGAATGTCAGAAAAATCGGAAGATTCTTGTTCAACCACCTGCTCATGTTCGTACGTTTGGCTAGGAATACTAATGTATTCCTGTAGGGTTTGTTCATGTGAATTGTCTTCTCCACTCATTTTTTGGTAATATTGATCTTCTGTATCTTCTTGAGTAGTTTCAATATGGAAGTTACGTTGGAAAGACTTTACATCTGGGTTATTAAATCGTCTATTTTGAAAGCTTGGATGTGGTTCTGTTTTTACTAACGGTCTTTGAATAAATTGTTTATTCGCTTCTAAGCCCTGTGGTTGAGTTTGTGCGAATCTTGCTGGATTGTTTTGCTGTTGGCTGATTTGGTTAGGATATTGGCTGTATTGCGGCTGTGTTAGCCTTGGTGCCTGACTAAAATTCTGATTTTGGTAAGCTTGGTTTGGGAACGAAGAATACTGTTGTTGTGTTGGCCTAGGTGGGTAATATGAGGGATATAACGGGTATGTTGGCCTTGGTGTAGGGGTAGGAAAATTTTTATTAAAAAGTTGGGGCTGTTTTTGTGGTATAATGACAGGGTATAAGGACTGAGGTTTCCTTGTTGTCGTCTGACTTTGGACGTGGTTGGATCTAAAATTTTGGTTTTCAAGTTTCATGCACAAGTTTAGTGCATGGGGTAGGTCGGTAGGCTCTTTCATGCCGAGTAGTCTTGGCAGGTCGCCTCTAAGTCCTCTTATGAACGTGTCGAGGGCTTTTGAACGGTATGTTTGAGTAAGTACTCCTTTTGCATCGGAGCTTATATCCATACAGGATACTTTGTTTAAAATTTGAGAGAGATGCGAGTATACCGACTGGTAAAACTCGTGAATCGTTTGGCTCCCTTGGGCCAAGGATGCCATTTGGTATTCTAGGGTGTTTGTATCTCGCTTATCTGCGTAGTGCATAACTAAGCATTTAGAGATAGAATCCCAATTCAGTGGCGTGTTATATGCCTCCAGGGCGATATCAGCGTTGCCGATAATTTTATTCCGTATTACACTCAAGATGGCATAATATTTCGGAGTGCCTTTTATCTGTTGGTAGAGTCCGAGCACCCTTTCAACACTTTTCTTCCAAGAAGCGAATTCAGCTGCTTCACCAGAGAAGGTTTTCAGACAGCTAACTATGTCCGGAATTCTATCCATGCTTGATAGATCCTCTCTGTGTTCCGGATCGATGGTCTGATCTTCATTTTGACCCTGTTCGAGGTTCGGGTTAATAACATTTTGAATCAAAGCACGACCTTCTGTTTGCAAAACACTACTAACGATAGCTGATATTAGGCTATGAAGTTCTGGGGTCGTTTGGATCTGTGTATTTGGCGCGTGTAGCGATGTTGTGGACTGAAATGAGTTGTCTAGGGGACGAGAGGGACCAGGTTGCTCGCTCTCCCCCGCAGTGGCGTTGCCAGAATCATTCCCCGATCGTAACAAGGGCATTGTGAAACTGTTAATTAATTCTATCACACTATCACCTTAAAAATATAATCACTAAATCACAACTATTAATTAATTCTATCACTCTATTACCTTAACAATATAATCACTAAATTTACTTTCTTCAATTAAATGTTTAATATTAATTTGTTTCTTAACTTATTTTTAACTTCCTTAATTTATACGCTTACAGAGCTATTGTTGCGGCGAACATCCCTGCGCCGGCGAATTTGGTAGTTTCCTTTTTGCGTCAGCTACTCGGGTACCTCGTTCACACTCCCTCGCAGTTTTCTCGATCTACAGATCTCCAAAGATGTTCTCCTGGTTTGTGGGGCGGCCCAGATCACGGCACACACTATAATTCGGAATGTTTCTTTTAACTTTTCGGTCACTTTTCGCGGCGAGCTATTTTAGGTCGGCTTGTGCGTAATTACGGCGAGCTACTTCAGGTCGACTTATGTGTGACTCTTTAGTAAACGTTCCCGAACTATTTCACGTTCTGATTTTCCGTGCTGGGCCCCACGTTGGGCGCCAATTAAACAAACTAAGATTAACTTTATTTAAAAAAAAACTTTATTTTCAAACTGGCAGCGATTCTGCCTATCTTAGAACTGAATACAAATCTTCTTAAAACTAGAGCTTAAATACTATTTTTTATGCTAACCTAAGCAGCATGTTCCCACAGGTATTCCTACACGTACGTGTTGGAATGCGGCTATTGTCGTATGTTGCTGGTGCAGGTTTCGGGTTCCTGGTCTATGCTGGATGTTGTCCGTTGCGCGTGCAGGTTTCGTGTTTCGGTTATGGGTTCTGCTTTGGATGTAGTTTGGATGTTGTCAGCGAATTCCGAAAACGTAAATTGTGTTAACTTGCACAACAATAAGCGGACGTATCAGTGACACCGCACACTTCTTAATTGTTACCGTTTCTCTATTAATTGAGTCAACAATAAGAACGTTACCCGATATTTATATTGTTCATCTTGTAGTACTTCCAATGTCCTTTGTGTCGCCTGCAGCCGACCGAGCAACGCACATGCCAGACAGTAATAGGTATTTAATTAATTTTCTCCCCTCGATGACTTCCCTGCAATAAGACAGCGGACGTGACCAGAAAACTAGCTATAGCCAAACAAATCGAATTTACACCCTCAGAGGATAAATATTTGCCAAAAATTGATTAGGGTCATGTTTGCGAATGAATCCCCAGCTAATGCCTTGACGGAGCAACTGACTACGACGCCAACGCCAAAGACCAACCAAGAACCAACTCGGCCTAATTGAGTCGCTCTCGGCTATAGAGCACTTATTTGCGGATCATTTTAGTGACATCAAAACAAAACGCAAAACGAATAAGAAGAGTGTGCCCTGTACATATTTGAGCAACATCAATATACCCCCATCCGGTGTTTGATGATTGGGTGAGGTTTGGCAGGGCCTGTTCAAATAGACGATTAATTACCTCCGACGGCTGGAAATTATTTTTACCATCACACTGAAGTGCTGTAAAAGTTTCGCTACAACAGAACAGACAAAGACTAAATGGGGAAACTAAAACTAGCTGGAGTCCTTTATTTGGCAGCAATACCTTATTACACTGCGACGAAATGCACATTTGCTACCTTTGCAGATGTTTACAATGTAAACATCCTACAAGAAGCCATACACACTCCTGTTGCTGGGGGTAGAAGGGTGCATGGTAAACACATTTCACCTCTGCACTGTACAAGGAGCAAAATGGCTTAACTATTTTTTTTTTTCTTTTTTGTGTTCTTCGTTGTGTAACAAATAAAACATGGAAACATCCTTCGGTGGTTGTGCGCTGATGCACATACGTATTACTCCAAGTCGAAGTTCTGGGGAGGGGGCTGTAAAAAGTTCCCGAGTTGCCGCTCATGGTAAAGGGTATACCGTATAGAGTCCTTGGGGGCGGGCGGAGGAAATTGCGAACAACGAACTATGATATAGGATTTTGCTCTTCGTTGTTGTCGTCGCGCGCGCACCCCCAACGTCCTTCCTGTTTATCCTTGGGTGCAAATTGTTATTTCTATTTTCGAGGTATTGTAGACACACTAAATGAGATTCATCCTGCTTTAGTGTTTTCTTTTGGAGTTTTTTTTTTTTTTTTTTTTTTCTTTTTGCTTTTTTTGTTCTCAGAACTGGAGAAGATTGCTGCCATTGTTTTCGGTGTGGTGCGGCTATGAATGCTGGGAATATAAATTAATGAAAGGATTTTACAACAGACACACAAGTTGGGAGTTGTGGTAGCCCCCCCCCCCCGGAAGTTGGTTCAATGGGGAATTATGAAATCCGGAAATAAAACGAAATTACTTTTCCATATGTTTTACTAATGTGCGCCGTAGGAATGTGTTTGCGTAAGTAGCTCGCTATACATTTGTTTGCGGATATATGGATGGATTTTAAAATGTTGCCAAGTTGAAATTACGGTCGAATTGGTTTTGGGAAATGGTCGGCCAGATGAAATTCAGTTGGTAATTCGGATCAGAGGTGGATATGAGAACAGATACGTACAGTGTTGATGGCTTAGATGGCTGCCCAGGTGTGTCTTTTTTCATTATTGAAGTTCAACTTGTATTTTTAATGAACTAACATGGTATTTATATTTCTGTTTTATTTTAAAGGTATATATCGTGTCTACTGCTATGGCTTTCTATTTGGACCTCTGCTGAGTCAGCTTCGTGGATACAGGCCGCATCTTTATTTAATCGGCTTCGTGGTAGCCTTTCGCATTTTTGCCAGATCAACGCCGTACCGTAGGTCATGCACCTTCTGCAATTGGTTCGATCTTCTATGTCTGTTCAGTAAATGCACACATTTTCGGCGATTAAATATATTAGTTTTGGTGGGCGGAGAAATTGCTATTGGTGCTCCACTCGAATGCTTTGTATCAATGGAGACTTAATAAAGCTGGCTTCTTATAGAATAATATTTTATTTTGACCCTGACAGCTATTAAGAGTTCACATGTTACGGAAACGTTGCACGATATAGATCGCTTTATGCCGTCAGAACAATTCTCTGAAATATTGCAGGGCTATTGTTAAATATGTAAAAGAAGTAACGTTCAATATTTTTGACATGATTTTGGTGCAACTTTGAGCCCGATTTTGGATACATCAATCTACGTTAGGGGGGCGTTAACAGGAAGCGGTTTCGGCACAGTTGTTGCTTTTATGTTAGTGCATAATGGTGTCAAAAAAAAAGAGAGCCTCCTTTATAAATGGGGTATGAAGTCAATAGCTTAGTTAGCTAATTTCATATTTTAGTGTATGATGCACAAAAGTTTTCGACACCCAGGTTTGTGACCCCGCACTAACGCTTATGAGATAAAAAAGGAGCCAATATGTCGCTTTATTAAATATAAATCATTCTGGTCATAGAAAGATGATGTATAGTTCCATTCCAAAAACGCACAAAAAAGGGGGTTGGGAAGTGGGTAGGGGCGCGGAAGCTGACGATCTATCCGATAGGTGGCGCTCTTGTCGATCTCCGAAACCACTCAACCGAATTCAATGAAATTTTGTGGATGGGTATTGTTGGTTCCAGTTTTAAAGATAAGATAGTTTTGGACCCGTAGGTCTAAACGGAAGTCACGGGACGAAAGCGGCACTGTTTGCACACATAACTCGGAAGGACATTATGCTACCTTTTTCGTGATAGTAAAAGTTAAATTGGATGAGATTAGGGATATAACTTTGGGCACCGCACTTTGAAAAAATTAGCTTGGATAGAAAATCGGGTAGTGTCACTTCCAATACAAAAAAAAAAACATATTTCAATTGTTTAATTTTTAAATTCTTTGGATGTTCCGGGCTTACCGCCACACAATTTGAAATCGAAAGTCGGCTCAGTTATAATTTTGTTGAAGGGAACTCCACCGAAACTTTTAAACGCGTTTGATTTGATTGTGAAGAATTTGAAAACATATGTCATGGAAGCGAAATTTGAATTCACCGCATTACATAAAGCAGCATGTGCAATTATGTATGCGGGCGGAACAAAGTTCGCCGGGAAGCTATTGGTTAATATTTTTATACGTCACTATGAAAATTTAGAGGTAAAAAAATTTATCGAACTAAATTCTGTCCCGTAGTGAAATTAGGGAAACCAACCATTTTTAAGACCTCGCAGATGTACGACCTTGAATTAATTTGCTTACTTTTAGGAGTAGGTAAATTGCATTCCTTTGAAAATAGGTTCTTATCTGAGATGATAATACAGGATGTCCGCCGGGAAGGTATACTACTTTGTTTTGCCGCCATTTTGGTAAACATTAGTCTTGACAGTTCATATTTGGCAGTCGTGAAGTAGACACGTGGGAAATAAATTATGGAAAAATATTCGATAAGCCAACGTGTTTTAATCGTTAAAACATTTTATTAAAATCAATCATCGATTACTGTGACGATGAGAAACTTACTTTGAAATTTTTGGGAGAAACAACGTGCCAACAAAACGCACTATTTATCGTGTAGTGAATGAATTCGAAGAAAGAAGGTCTGTAGGTGATAGGCCCAAGCATGGACCACAACGTACTGCAAGATCGGATGAATGTGGTCAGGAGGAATCATTGGACCTTACTTCTTTGAAAATGAAAACGGCGTTAAGGTAACTGTGAATGGGGAGCGATATCGTGACATAATTGAAAACTTTTTAACGCCACAACATCATGCTTTGGGCTTGATTAACATGTGGTATCAACAAGACGGTGCCACATCGCATACAGCTAGGATTACAATGGAATTACTGCGAGACCTCTTTCAATTTATTTCAAGAAATCGTGATGTTGATTGGCCTCCACGGTCACCTGATTTGACTGCTCCGGACTTCTTTTTGTGGGGATATCTGAAAAGCAAGGTTATGCAAACAAACCAGAAACGCTTGAGCAACTCAAACAAAATATTCGTTATGAAATTAATGAAATACCGCGTGAAATGTGTGAGAATGTAATGAAAAATATGCTCTAAAGGACTCGCATTTGTGAGACTAACAGAGGCGGATATTTACCTGATATTGTATTCCATACATAATTGCCGACATTAAATAAAACATTTATCAATATAAGGTCCATTCTCTTTCATTTAATCAAAAGTTATAAACAAACAAAGTAGTATACCTTCCCGGCGGACACCCTGTGCTTTATTGAATACGTTACTATGCCAATATAGCGGCGGCAAATTGAATGTCATCAAAATGTGTTCATTTAACTGGTAAGCATTTTGTATAGGGAATTTTTATCTTCATTTTACCAGTCTTAATGGACACTGTTTTTTTATTTGGGCACATCTATGCCACAGTACCTTTTTAAGTTTCATTCTCCTCTTTCATAATAAATACATAAAAAGCGTACGGAAATTTTGGATGTTCACGTATTAATATAATGATGATACTGATAACGTACAATCCCAAAATAGCACTGCTGTAATTATTTTGTCATGATGAGTGCTGAAACACTTTTCAAGCCTTCTGCTATTGCCTTAATAATTTCTTCTACTACAGTTTTATACGTTTCATATATGACATCTGTCAATTATTTAACTTTATGAATATTTAATATATTTTCTCCATTCTATAACTTTCCCTTCATAAACGGCGATAAATACTGCTGATAAGAACTATTCACCGGTTTCTCGTTCAATGGGTTCTTCTTTGCTTCATCCCTTAGCCGCTGATAGACCAGCGCATCATATGCATCGGTTTGCTTTCACACTTAACAATATCGATGGTGTTGCGCAAAAAGGGCCAATCTGATATTTTCAATCGGCTTTCTAAGATTTGCTCATTTCCAATGGTGCAAGTTTAGTGATTTAAAGCAACGAAAATAGTGGACCTGATAGATTAACATATCCTGTGAACCACAAAATAAAAAAGAATAGTTTAAAAAGCTGCTTGTCAAAATTAATAAATAAAAAGAACGATAAGGTGTAGTTTGGCCCTTTTTGCATAAGATCAGTTTCTGTGAGGAAAAACTTAAAAAGTCCAATCTGACAGTTTGGCCCTTTTTGCTACAATACTTTCTTACCTGAATCATCAGCACGGGGCCATTCTATACTACCCTTTAAATCAAAATTGACAGAACAACAAAAAGCGAATTAACTATTCAAAGAAATATTATTATTTATAATAAGAAAAATTAAATAAATTATAATTTTGTAGTTTTTTTATATAATTATATTAAAATTCCTCCTCAGCACTCAACTCGTTTTCGTCAGGCTCAGCAAGTGTATCATTTACCGTAGATCTGTGAGGTAAATCAATGAGCTCATGATGGAGGTGAGATGGAATTGCTGCTTTTAAACTGAGACCAACAAGATCTCGGTACTTTGGCTCTGAGATTGGCTGATCCGAAAAGTAAAGTTGAAGCGGAGCTTCTACTGGGCCAGTGCGCAATCTTCTTCTTATTTGCAAGCAACACTTGATTTCGGTAGCCTCGGCAGAGTTAAAAATACTAAAAACATTCTGAAACACTCAAGCATTTTTTAAACACTGCTTTCTGAACTTTGCTTATTTTTATTTTATTTTTTATTGATGTAATAAATGGACTTTTCTTTTCTGCAAAACTCTTCCAGTCCTTATAATCATTTGAATGTAGCATAACTACATTGTTCGGAAAGGGGTCAATCCTGGCATTAGAAACAATCGTGCCCCATTCGCTAGGTACGTGTACCGTTTTTTTTTTAACTGAACGTGGATTGAGTCCACTGTCATCATCGAATGTCCAGCGGGCAGGAAACTTAACGTTATTTGTTCAATTCAGGTTGATTTTTTAAAAAAATTGATGATCAGTGATAACATTGCTTGATTTTTTTGTTGCCCGGCACAATTATCGCAGTATAAAGCTACTTCTTTGATTTTTCTTGCATCCAATTTCAGCAAGTATAACCAAAAAGCTATAGCACTGGGAAAATCACCAGACATCGTTCAACCGGAGGTACAAGCCATAGAGATATGTGTCCAAGAATGCTTACGAAGCAACATTAAAGGTGCCCCCATCTACATCCTCTCAGACAGCCAGGCAGCTCTTAAGGCCCTAAGATCGTATTCGATCAGATCAAAACTGGTTTGGTAATGTTTTAACCTCCTTGAAGATCTGGCCAAGCACAACATAGTCACCGTTGCTTGGATACCAGGTCATGAGGGATTTGAGGGCAATGAACGTGCGGATTGTCTAGCAAGAAGAGGCGCATCACGCCTGCTCACTGGTCCTGAGCCCTACTTCGGGTTGCCTTTGAGTTACGTACACTCAAAATTTAGGAAGTGGGATGATGATCACCTTGCCGAATACTGGACGGAATCCAAAGGACAGAGGCAGGCAAAAAGATTCATAATCCCAGCTCGTAGTAACACAAAAAAGTTACTTGAGCTAAGCAAAGAAGATCTAAGGATTCTAACTGGTTATCTTACTGGTCATTGGCCATTAAGATACCATCTCAAAAAATGGGACTTTCCGACGATAACTCCTGTCGACTCTGCGGAGAAGATGAGATATCCACATGCAAGGGGCGTTTTTAAGTCCTGCAGATATAGGAAACATGGAACCAAGAAGGGTACTGAGGTTTATAAAGAGCCTTAACAACTCCCTGGGTTAAACAATAGGGGCCAACACAATAGATCTCTTCTGGTCGCAGTGTACGGGGCCTAATACTTACAATACAATACTTCAACTTATTGCCACAGCTATAATATTATAAATAGATACATATTAATTATATCTATCACATACCTTCTCTTTTTTTTTCGGCTTTCTGCTACTAATCCTAGGATAAGCCTACCCCTTGATAAATTTCTGGACCCTCCTCTTGTTTTCACCATAGCTAGTTAAAACTATTTACTTTTCACTAAAATTCAAAAATTTAACCGCAGACAAACAAATCACAATCACAATGATCCCAATCGAAAAACCACGTGCTATAAAATATTTCTGCAGAGTAAAGGTTACGCAGTTTGTACTGAGTGCTATCAATGTACAAATACTACAGTAAAATACCATTCGAAATTTAGTTTCTGATACTTAATACTAGTTTATATTGGTAAAAGTGGAAAGCTTTAATTGCGGATTGGCCATTAAAATCAAAACCTATCCTACGAAATTTGCAGATTGGCCCTTGCCGATTGGCCCTTTTGATTTCTTGTGTGAAGGTAAGCGAAAAAAGATTGGCCCTTGCCCTGAAATGCAGATTGGCCTTTTTTGCGCAAATGTAAGCAAATTTCCGGGCATTCCTAGTGACTTCTTGGCATCGATAACTACAACTGGTCCTCGCCGTTTGATGCTGCCTGCCCAGAGCTTCTTGATATTATGAGGCAAACACTCTGGCGGTATAGTCTCATAGGCCTTTTTAACTATGCCCACATAATCTATAATCAATGATTTGATTGAAAGTTGTAGCATCTAACTTTGTCTACACTCATCAGTCATCACAATGAGACTAGTAACCGAATGGTGATACACTTCAAGACATTCACTTGTACATAAAACATAGGTCTTGTTGAACTTACAAACAAGCTGGAAAAGTACACTGAGCAGTGAGCTACATATGAGAATGCATGACCCCGTTTTATATCATGCAACTGCACCAGCAATATGATGGGTGGCCAGTGGCCATGTCGTCTCCATCGGCTTTCATTCTTTAAATTTAGTCGTGTAATACCTTATTTCCTAGCAATCACCGACTTTGCCTGAAAGGTTTCCACTTAGTTTAATTGAATAAAATTGCTACGATAGCCATTCTCACACGAAGTCCTCCATTCAAGTTGTAATCAGTGACAATGACTATTTTCATCCAATCTATCATTGGATCATGTCATACGTCACATGTAACAATAAAAATCGTCAAAAGTTACACCTCGCAAAGGGAACTTTGAAGTAGTTGATTCCAAATGACGATGACAAGTTAAATGTCGACATTCTTAGTTGCCAAAACCAATGGATGACGTGGCGACAATGGCCGAAGCTAATCAACTTAATCTGGCATTTTGTTCTCTCTTTGTTCTTCTGATATTGAGCAGAAAAGACCTCTTCATGTATAGGTAGGTACACCTAGGTATTTTTTCCAATTTCCTCACCTTAATGTTTTATGTATCACCTTGATGATGATGGAGTTTCAACATTTATCTCAATCACAACGAATACTATAGATACACACGCACAGCATGCCATTCGTGTCAAATTGCGTCGGACCTTCATCGATTTCTTATCATAAAAAAGGTATATTTCACAAAACACAAACACACAAATCGACCACAAAATGCGAAAAGTGATTTTTGGTATTTTGAAAATTAAATCCTCATGATTAAAAGGGACCCAAGGGACGACCCACCGCTCTATGTACATTGTACTCATTGGTCCTTATCGAGAGGAAAATGCGAGGTTAATTTTGAGTTTCTTTGACACGAATGTCAACATTTCTATTCGTCATCAATCAATTAGAAGCCAACCGACTGAATGGCTGCGGGAAGACGAATTTAAAGTATTATTACATGTTTCCCTTTCAGTATTGTATGGTTTCTTTTTCATGGGAAAGAAAATCCTTTTCATTAGGTACACATCGCATCAAGGTTTCCGTTTTGAGAAAAGAAGTCAGCCAGAGGCTTTGTGTGGGTGTGTATATAGGTAGTTGTATATAGAATTTCCTCTTTTTTCTGCGGTATTTTTAAAGCCATTTACCTGGGGTTAATCAATAAACCGCTTAAGATAGATAGGCCTTTTCCAATGATGTGGTGCCGTCTTCGTCGGAGCATTGTATGGTTTCTGAAAAGGCATTCGCTTGGATATTTTATCCACGCGAAAATACATCGTGTGCGGATTAATGATGAATAGGGGATTGCGAGCAAATCCATGCGTCATTGGGAATAGTTTTCAGTAGACAGTGGGTAGGTACCTTGCTTTGATCAATCGAACAAAGGCGTCGTAGGAAAATGTTTCGATCGCATATATAAACATGAAATCCCCACTTTTATGCTTTGCAGGACTTAGCTAAAGCTTATTAGAGTCTACCAAAAAATGTCTGACTTGATAACTCTTGACTTATACTGCTTAAGACGAAAGTTTCACAACGGAAAAAGTGTTATCCGTAAAATCAACATGGCATGTTGTGTATACCAAAGCATTTGCCATTTTACTCCAACCTGCGATGCTATGCTGATATCCGATGAGCTACATCACTTGCCTGATAGCCTGGGAGAAAGTTTAAATTGACAAGACTGATAGTAAAAGTTTTCTAAAATGATTTACATTCCATCCCCTAGGCGTAGAGGACGCCTACACCGACACCAATCCCACGACGAACAAAGAGTTAAATTTAAGTAGATACTAGCTTTACGTACTCGTACATACAAAGAACATATGCGAGGTATCCCTTGGAATGTTAAACAGAATCGCTTTCCAATGATGTTTTTTGTGTGATTGTAAAAGTGAAAACTTATTTCATAGAGTCGGGTGTATCGTGAAAATTGTATTAATAGGCTATATAGGTTTATTTGACGTTCCGAAATATGGACCATATGAACGGTGGATTGCCGTAGGTGAATTCATTAAAATTTGACCCCTTGGTTTTGTAAGTATTTTCAAAGGTATGACTCTTTATATATGAGTTTTGTGTACTCGTACCTTTATAAAAATCAGTAGTAAATCCACCTAAATGGTGGTTTAATTTTAAGGGCCGGTGTTGAATGTGATCCACACCTAAACGTCAAATTTTTTTCTGCATTTCATTTGACATTTCTCAATTTCAGCCTAACTCAATTTGAACTATGGAACAATGTGTTAAAGTTATTCAGGCTTATTATGAAAATGGGCGTTCAAATCAAAATGCGTATCGTGCACTTCGTGATTTTTTCATTCAATTTAATAGGCACATTTTCACATCAGTGGATTCGTCAATAAGCAGAATTGCCGCATTTGGGCGAATGATAATCCAAGAGTGATTGTCGAAAAACCAATCCACCCACAAAGAGTGACTGTCTGTGTCTGGTGCGGTTTATGGGCTGGCGGCATCATCGGGCCGTATTTTTTCAAAAATGAGGCCGGTCAGGCAGTTACTGTGAATGGTGTTCGCTATCGTGAGATGATAACGAACTTTTTATTGCCCGAATAGGAAGATATGGATGTGGATGATATGTGGTTTCAACAGGACGGTGCCACTTGCCACACAGCTAATGAAACAATGGTTCTTTTGCGGGAGAAATTCAATGGCCGTCTTATCTCACGTCGTGGCGATATTAATTGGCTGCCATGCCATGATCATGCGATTTGACATCGTTGGACTTCTTTCTCTGGGGTTATTTGAAAGAAAAGGTGTACGTCGACAAGCCAGCAACAATGCAAGAGCTAAAGGAAGAGATAATTCGGCACATTAACGGCATAGAACCTCAATTATGCCTCAGCGCTATCGAAAATTCGGACCATCGGATGGAGGTGTGCCGCGGAGGTCGCGGCGGCCATTTGGCCGATATTTTATTCAAAATCAACATCGGCCCTTAAAACTTAAACACCCTTTATTAGACCTAAGTGCCCACTAAAAGTTCAAACAAAAAAGAAGGTTACATCTTGGACAAGCACAACTTTAGATTTGTAGGGACTAGTCGAAGGCTGTTCACAACGATATGATGGACACAAATTGTTTATCAATTGATTGTAGCCAGTGAAAGTATAGGTAGGGACAAATCTCTACATGTAGGTATTTTCGACTACAAAATTGCTCCGTAGGAGAAAGAGGACAGATTCTTAATATTTTTTATATTTTTTAAGAAACGAGAACGTATACGTTTTTTTTTTTTGTGGGAGTATCCCACATAAATACTTGTCGGAACAGGTTTGTGTGCCCTAGGCCTAGCTTCTCAAAACCATTCGTGTCTGTGAGTTTTCATTTTTGGGACTTATGGAAGGTATCTACCTAAAATTTTATGCTGAATTTTGTAACATTGGTGAGTTGAGTCCCAACAATGCATTGTCTGCCTTCATGACTGGGGTTGGTCCAAGGTAAAAACTATGTCGTTGCAGAGGACCTACCAACTACTAACAGCTTCAAAAAAATAAAATTTACTTAAAAATCAACTAAACTTAAAATTTAAAGTACCTACTCGTACACTTAGCCTTTCGTTAAAGAGAAAAAGTGACGCTCCAAATTCATTTAAGACCTTAGACAAGGACAAAACTTCCATTTCCATTTATTGCGTTTAATAAACAGTGCCAACAATCAGTAAAAAAAAAATTTAAGAGATTGGCTCAGCTGTTTGTACAGAAAATCTCTTAAAAAAAAACAATAATACGAGATTCAACTGTTTTTTGTAAGACAAATGTGCCACATTATGTTAACTTTGTGGGTGCTAAAACCAAAAGGAAGCGTTGATGCTTTCAGTTCAATCGCTATAGCACATTAAGCAGAACCAAATATATATTAAGACCTGGCTTAAGACTTAAAACGTATCCACAATTTTATGTCACATTTAAACGGCTGCACTGAGGAGCCCTCTTACTTCTTTATCGATTATTTATAGTCTGCTGATACATACAGTTCATCTTGAGAACATAAAAGAGTTAATTTATCTGTTGTTAGTTGGTGCAAGGCGATGAAAGTGATACTGACGCTTTGCAGTACAAACAAGCTTGCAATCTTTATAAGCTGATGTATGGAGCGATCTACACAATTCCGAATATGTTTTTCTAAAAAGTTTAAGAAATGAGAATAATTTTTTTCCGCATTTTATGCATTCCCGGTCGGCCCCTTTCTCAGTTTAAGTAGGATTTTATTATTTTTTTTCAGTGGCAACGCTGTAGTGGATTGCACAGTTATGTTTTTTATCAAAATAAGACTTTAAAATTATTTTGTGGACAAAACACGCCCCATATTTATTTGGCTTTTGAATTCAATGGAATCGTCTGTATCCTACGGCTGTAGTTGATCGAATGTCATTGATGAGAGGACCGAAGGGTAGCGTACGATCGGTCGCTTTTAGACCGATAAGTGTGAAGAACTGTGTGCGCAGCCAATGTCTCTCTTCGACATCTGTTTGGTTGCGCTTAGAAGCGATGCCACATGTGGGGATCATGTTTATTGGTTTTGAATAATTTAAAAATAAAACTTTCAAATAAATCCCGAACATAATAAAAAAGATAATTTGAAACACAAAAAAAAAACCAAACTGACCGTAAAATAAATTTAAAAAGATTAAAACAAGACACTTTCATGTGTAACTAATTGGCAGGCGGAGGCTGCGCATGTTTTTGTCAGATTGTGTAGGTAGTCTCCGATTGTCAATTATTTTCAAGTACAAAGTGTCTTGTTATAATACTTTTAAATCTTTTTTACAGTCAGTTTTTTTTTTTTTTTTTTTTGTGTTTTGAATTAATTTTTTCTATTTCTAGCTTTTTAGTTTAATATGTATCTAGTCGAAGAGTAAGTAGGTACGTTAGTATTGTTGTGAGTTCGTTAGTAGCGCTTAGACTCTATTAGCGCTAACGTTTTTTTATGCTTTTTTTTTAGTTTTATGAAAGGAAAAGTGCGAGTTAACTTAATTCATCAACACCCGGACTTGAACACCCTGAGGTCAAACCAGACAACGATGCATACTACGAGTATGAATCCGAGAAGACAACCAACAATTTATAAAAAATAGATTTAAGAAAACAAACATACCGTTGGGCCCCTATTGTTGAGCCAACGCATTTAAATATTTATTATTCACCACCATTTGTTACCTAGCCTTAAGTCAAATTGTATATACCACAAGTTTAATAAAAGCAAATGCCAAATGCCAAAAGTTAACTTAATTCATACATTAAATTATTATTTATTATATCTAAAATTAACATTTTTTTTAGCTTATTTTGGTTTCAGAGTATACGAAATAGGTTATATAATATATTTTATAATTAAAGTTCGTTTAAGGAAATGCAGACGAGACCGCTATTGTGAATACATCAGAAAGTAGTTTACTTCGCATTTCAGTGTGTTCCATATCCTGACATTTCTCACTGAAATTTGTGTGACATTTGTTTTTTTTTTTTATTTATATCTTTGTATTTTATTTGTTTAGGCTTTAACACTCCGGGAAAGAATACCAATTCAATGACACCTAACTCTTCAAAATCGACCAAGCTTTTTGAGCTACAGGGCGTCACGTAGGAACGTACATAGGATACGCGCGCAACACATAACCGTCCTTGTGTCCAGTCGGGTAAAAAATTCACCGCGCTCATAAATAAAATCTAAGCGATTAAGCTCTAAATGCATTTCGAACTGAATACCACCTTTACTCACATGATGTGTCATTTTCACATTCAGTTGACTAATGACGTTTTCCATTGGGATTTTCAGATTTCGCTCTCAGATCTTTCGTACTCAATGGAATATAAAACGAGATTTTCAGCTGCTCTTCATTTTAATTTGTGTTTATAAAAATCCATTCAGTTTATGGTGATATCCTTTTCGTCTTAAAACGTAAGTAATAACATGCAAATGGTTTGACAAATGACAAATGTTTTGGTGTTAGTGTAAGTAGGTGAAATCGCGCAGAAATCGTGATTCGCAAAATTGCTCTGGCTCTTTTTTGCGGCCAATGGGACATGAAATCTGACAGCCAAGTGATTTCGGGAGCAGAAAAACTGCTCTGAATCTGCAAAACGTGCATCTGTCCCAATGGAAAACGACATAACTCCAGCCCTCTTGCAACATTAAATTAAGTATTCTTCCTTGTTTATTTAAGAATGAAAAGTGTTGCCATAGAAATGTATATATTTTTCTGTATAATTTTAGTAAAACCAGAAAAAAAGAAAATGTCAATCAAAGAGCAACGACCTGACAGCGACTCACAAGAATAGTGAATTTCAATTATTTATGTTTTGAACTCTCATGAATTTTGTATTACCGTCTTAAAAAAAAAGATGTCTTAATTAAAGAAAACAAATTTTTATTCTATTAAAAATTCATCTTTACTTTTCTTCCGCATTTCGTGGAAAAAATTGGGGGAAAAACAGATATGGAATGGGGAAAATATTCGAAAATCTCCCCCAAAATGGGAATTTTGTCAACAAGAATCTGGCATCACTGGCGTCTAGCACACGAGAAATCTAAACTCAATATTCACCGGAATATTTAGCTCCTTTTTTTATTCAATAGGAAACCACAAACATTCCAGCTATCCACCACCAATTCCTACAAATATCAATGTCGCCTACGTTCTCCGTTAACTTCCGTAATACCAAACCTTTCAGTGAACCAAAACCACATACGAAATAGGGCGTTCTGAAACCAACCAGAGCTACTAATCATACATACCTGAGATTAACCCATTTCCATAGGTATGCAAAGTTTTAACCACAAAAAAGCTGTCACCATCACTATATCTTCTGAATAAAACTACCCCACATCCATATATGGGGGTGTATGGGATTTGTTTGCACAAAATCTAGGCACTGGCCCAGTTATATTATGAAATACACACTACATCTTAATATAATCCGCATATCATAGAGCAGAACTACCCTCGGCTGTCAAATAAGCAAACAACCTCCTCTGGACGCACAAACAAACATTTTTACCACAGCAAAGGGGTTAATGTTCACTTTATGACATCCACCTTCCTAAAAGCAAAGAGAAGAAAAAAACTTACCCACTGCACTGCCATTCGCCATAAAACTCATGCAGTCAACTCTGCAATAAATTGACTCCAGCCAGAGCTAACTACCTAAACACATCCACCCACCCACCATCAGCAGCACTCACTCTATACAAAGGACATTCATTGCAGTATGCAAGAACAATAAACGACCCCCCCCTACACACAGATGCACTCTGTGTGTAGCGGGCGCGACGATGTTCGGCGTTGTTTGTCACAGCCAAGTGTGTGTATGGTACGATTTTTGAAATGGTTTAACATTAAACTGAAATTACGATTTTACACCGAAACTCTCATTGAGTATCAAAAAAGAGTGGCAATGACTGGTGGGAACGGGTAGAAGCCGGGACCGGGACCACGTTGGGGGCGAGACTCTCCATGGGTGACTTTATTTGTATGTACAATTATTTTCCAATTTTCCACCTGAGAACAGTACCAAAAAAATAACAAAAAAAAAGACAAGGACTCCAAGCTCCAACTCTATATGAAAAGAAATGTGGAATTCCAAATGGATTTTTAAGGGGCACTTGGAAGTCTGCGACAGGGGAAGCCCCAACGAAGGATACTCAACGAAAGAGCGCAAAGTAAGTGTTGCTCTCTGGTGGCATGAAATCAGGATTCAGGACTACACTGGGAAATTGCAACTGAAATTCCCCGCACTAGACAAATAAACACCGAAGCAACACGTGCAACATTCACTGTGTGACAGGATGTCACACATACCCCCCCACAAAATACTAGTCAGAAAAAAAAAAAAAAAAACACAAACGTCTGGAAATCCTCATTTCCAGCACCTGCGTGGTACGAACGTACGACTTTTCACTGTTCCACGGAAAAGTCGAAAAGGAGCTTTTTTTGGAATTGAGGCTTCGCCAAAAGGTGAATGGAATTGTGCCGCTATCCGGGCTACAGCAGTCGTCGTGATACTTTTGTCGTGTAACAAGTAAACCACGGACTGTCGTGGATTTCTCAAACAATTCTCTGTGTCAAAAAAAAAAAAAACAACGCATAGCACGAAAAATAAATAAAAGGCCAATTACCCGTTTTACTACGAGTTTTTCCAACTCACTCTCTGTGTGGTCCGCGCCACAAAAACCGCGTCTTAATAGTGTGTCGTGCGCCAGTCTATCGTGTGTATGTGGTCCTTAATTAAACAATATATATACGGGGGAGGAAAATGTTCTTTGTGATTACACAAGAATCCTAGATCCTAGAGTAGTAAGAAATTCTTGTTTAGGGATCTCTCTGAGTTATGGAAAAGCTCTGAATACGGTGAAAATATTTTTCGTGTTTTTTTCCTTTGCTTTTCGTTTTTATTATTAGCAAAAACCGAGTGTTTTTCCCTTGTGAATTTGTGTGTATATTTTATTACATGTGTCCGCAGAGTGATATGTCATTCAGACGAAAATTGTGCAGAGTATAGAAAAAGAAAAGAAAAGGATTTTCTGTTTTGTCAACGTCATCACAGGAATAAGGATAATACCGATCAAGAGAATCATCCAGTGATTTTGTCACGTTTAAACAAGGTAATGTATTAAACAGAAGGAGTGCGTGCGTGTGTGTGTGTGCCAAAAGTGTTTTGTCGCACAAAAAGCAGCGGCTTTCTCTAATAGTATAGAGTATGCCTGTCGCCTATGCCGCTTGGGTGGGATACAGGTACAGGACACCCGTACGACGGGGTAGTAGATACACGTACTTTTCCTCTTACTCATGGAGAAGGGTACCTACGTTGGTGGATTTCCTCATCGTATTTATAACAAATTGTCACCTGGGAAATAAAATCCAATTAGAGTTGAAGAGGTCCTTTCTGTCTGTCGGGATGTTACTTGTTACTTGTTATTTGGAGATCTTGAACGAGATGGAGAACAATTTATCCGTGAGGACAGCGATTGCCTGTGCTATTACGGTCGGGGGAATGGATTTGTGTCTAAGCCCTCAACAAGGACACCGTGCATGAGGGGGTAACTGCGTGCGAGTTTATGGTTATAGAGGTGGTTGATTTTTGGAGTTTCCAATGAAAATATTCGCAACAGATTCAGAGGCCCAAGGGTGAACAAATGGCGATTGTTGGTTGTAATAATTATTTTAATTGCCTCAAATTTTTATTGCAGGTGAACGCAACGTGTTGTATAAAATTTGATTAGCCTGTCACTTGAGCTCATCCATAAAATCTGCGGTGAACCTTTTACCCCATCCATCGGCACTAAATCATAATGTACACTCTATGACCCATCAGATTTATTTCGTGTTCTTTTATTTGTTTTGCTTGTTTGTCTTTACCTCCCGCCCCAAGGACACCCTGCTGAACCGTTAAAGGAGTAGGTAGGCATTTTGGTGAGCCCCACCGTTTACGCGTACATCGAACCATGAAATATTACTCGCAGGGTCGCAGGTATAATCAAGGGTACCTACTTGTGTTAAGGGATGCTCCTCATCACGTGTACACTTGGTTTGGCTGGTGTTCAAACACTGCAGGTTACGGTTTTGTTATAGAAAATTAAAGCAAAACCAACGTAGCTCTCTCAAAGAGTGAGATATCTCTAATATAGGTAGGTATATATATTATATGGAGAACTTGGATTTGTTTTTCTTTTTACGAGTCTAATATATATTTTATGCCTAAGTGCGTATAAATGGATTTTATTTTTTTATAGCCCGTAGGAAAGGGGTGAATTATAATTCAAAGGTAGAGAAAGATTTAGCTGGATTTTTGGTTTTTATTGGTTTGCCGGGAAAAGTTTGTAACCGATGGCTGTGCATGGAAATGGAAATGTTACGGTTTTTCGGTGTTTACGCGGAATCGCATAATATTTAATTTTATGGGCTGAGTGTACGTTTACGTTGGGAATGCTTTAGTGCGGGAAACAAAAAATGTGTTCTCAAGTTGAATTCATTCTAATAATGGAAACGAAAATATGTGTGATCTATTTAGGATATAAATAGCAGTAGCAGGTGTTGGGGGCGGTGGCTTAAAATAGACTCGCAATTTGACATGGGAAGGCTGAGGTTGTTACATTTCATTAAATTCTTTACACAAACATTTTTCAAAATTGGAGTAAAACCGTCAGAGCTTTTTTTTTTTAAATACGAAGATGAAAAAGATACCACATTAATTTATGGGAAGACCTTATTAGACTCAGACCTTTGATCTATGATTTAGGTACCTATAAAGTTTGAATTGATTTTACAAATTAAATTTGACAAATTAAGGCGAAATTTGTTTGTACTTATTAGGACGATGGGAAGTTTCGTAAGTCCTTAAAAAAAGTATGTATTCAACTTTTCTTTGGATATCATATTTGTCATCGCATTAGTTGTTTGTTTGTGGTCAAGTTTTATGGCTAAGCCTGCTGCAGCTTGGCTTCTATAGTGAAAACCTTATTCTAGCCTTTGCATTCATTTTCGTCAGCAGCACATTGAGTAAAGCTATGTTCAGACGATTGCCTTATCTGACAATATTCGTAAGTCCACCAATGACGTGATAATGAGCAGCAAATGATCTGACAATAGCGAACCACCTTACAATACCAAAATGTCAGTTCACACGGTTGCCAGGTTTTGTCCCAAATTCCGATAATTTCATTGTCAGATGGTTTGGCTGACAAAAATTTGTCTGACAACGCTGTCAAGTAGAAAATTTACAGTTCTGATGCTTGTTTATAAAATATTTGCAGATCCGTTGGCAGACATTTTCATACTAATTAAAAATTGTTTTTTTTTTTTTTCAATCAGTGGTGAAGTTTTTATTGAGAAACGCGAAATAAAAAAACAAAGTGCAATACTTGGTCGCACGAAACTTTCCCGTTCATTAAAAGTTTGGTAGAGTAATATGTAAATAACAACGTGAGTTTTTTAAGTTTTAGCTCTCAGTTATAGGCAATTTTCGGAAGTTCTGGCTAAAGAGTAATAAGCATTAATGTAAAATGTACTATGATGGCACCAGTATAGTCAGCCATCTAACTTTTTTTTTAAAGTTTGATTGGTCCTTAAAAATCCGTTCTTCAAGTATTTAAGCAAGTATTTGGTTCTTCTGAATGCTTGAAGTCTGTAGATATTGGAAAATACTAAGCTTATTAAGTATATGAGCTACCTACTGAAAACTATTTCGAAAATAAATGAAAAGGGTATGATTTGTCAGGAGTCAGCCCCCTCAGCTCCAGTAGTCGGCCACGCAAGTATCCAGCATTCCAAATAAAATAAATAATAAATAGTTGGCGCAACAGGTCCGGAGGGACCCAAGGCAAATATCCGTTGCCATAAAAAAAACATAAACAGTTGGCCCAGCAGGTCCGTAGGGACCCTAGGCCTAGCTTCTCACAACCATTAGTTTTTGTGTGAGTTTTTCATTCGTCCCTAAAAATGAGGGAAAGGCATTTACTACGGCGCAGTACTTTGTATGTCAGAGGCTGACCACTGGAGGGGTCTGAACTTACGTGCCATCACCTATCTAAGCTCTTACTCTTTACAAGGTTTTTGAGTAGAAGGACCCACGCAGCAGGAGTTTCTGTTTTCTGATTTGCTGATTTAAGATATCTATGATTTGAACTGGAAGTAAGGTTCGCAATAGATTGATATCTTTATATAGATATAATTTTTTTTGTAATTTCCGTTAGAAGTTCTAAACTAAATATGCCGATGGACGTGGGGTGCAAATGAAGTATGAGTTTTTGATTGTGTAAGCTCCAAGTGGTTGAAATGATTCTAATATGCAGGTTTAATATGGTTGAAAAAAAGAATAAGTTGGAAATATTTGCTAAAAATAATTTTTTTGTAGTTGAAATTGCATTTTTATTAGCAGTGCGGTATTGAGTTTTACAGACCGAAATTTGGATAGTCATTTTTGAGAAATATTTTGAATTTTTTGGGAAAAACTAAGTATGGGTGCTAAATTAGAACTATTTTGTTATGGGGTGAAAATGGGGTTTTTGAGACATGATTAATTTCTAAAATTATCGTTTTCGGTGAAAAAATTAAAAATGCAGGTCGAAATAATATATATTTTACCCTAAGTATGCATTTTGGTCAAAATATGTATAAAATAAGTTATGAATAACACATTCTTCAATTCAATTTTTTTTTTTAGAAATGACCATATAACCTTAGAAAAAAAAACGGTCCCGCCTCTAAATCCAAATCTGAAGTTTGAACCAAATCCGGGCAACCGTTTAGGCTGACAGACAGACAGATAGACAGAATTTTGAGACCCACTTTTTGAAGTTCCTCTATCATCGTCTTTTTCAGAATTGATTATCACTTCCAGTTCGATATTTTTTACGAAGAGATTATCTTTCTCTTACTACGTATTAGAGAAAGTTAGAAATAACCGAAGTGGAACAAAACGATTGTTTTGGTAGTGTGAAAATATAACAAAAATATACGAAAGATAAAACGAAACGAAACGTATTCAAAAAATTTCAATTCACTCATTTTCCACAAATCTGCCATGAAAATAGCATATATGAAAAATATTTGCCTGACAATAAAAAATTTTGTCAGATGTCATAATCACAGCACATCTGACAATAGCAAATGAGTCTGAAAATGTCCTAAACCTCTGCCAATAGTCTGACAATGATACAATTGTATATTCAGACGATAGCCAGATACCTGACAAATTGATTGTCAGATGGCGGTCTGTTGGTGCAATCACTTTGCCAATCGCTTGAATATTTCTGGCAGGATTTCATCGACTCCATCAAATTTGCCAAACCTTAGCGATTAAAGTGACTTCTTCCATAGTTCGCCCTAATCAAAGCAATATATCATATTCTTTGGATTTGACCTCTTCAAGTTCTTTAGGTTTTGAGAAGCCGAGTTCCCCAATTGACTGCACACCTTAGAATCATTGTTCCTTTTCTATCTGTTGGCTTCTTGAGTTTTATGCTTGTTACTATTTAAGAACATAACATGTAAGAAATATTGCAAATCAAAATAACAGCAACATTCATCTTATTGGAACAGTAGCTATTTTCAAATGTACCTACATCAATTTTACAGTGAGATTCCTTACAGTGCCTGCTTTTGTATTAGGATTTAAGTAGTTAGCCATAACTTTATTCATTACAAGCGTCAGGGTTGTGTCATGCACCAACGTGACACTCGACGACCTGCTATCAACACTCTACACCATCATTTGGACGTGTTAAGGACCATTTACATGAGCGCGAACTGCGAATAGGCGAATGGCGAATAAATCAATTTAACTGTATCTATGTATTGAAAATTGCTATTTGTTTTACCACAAAAGTATTGTATTCAATTAATCTTACATCTAATTTAAAAAAAAACTGAGTCTTAATTGATTAATATAGCGAAATCTACAATTACAGCAATTTCCCCGCGAATTGAAAATTCTTGCCGCGAACTGTCACACTTTATTCACAATCCAAATGAAACAGTCGCGATCCACAAACGCGCGAATGAAAAATTCGATCGAACTTAAGCTTAGTACGCTGCTCGAGGTAAACTAAATTTTATCTGGTCTCCAACTTTTCTCTCCAAGCATCAGCTAAAGTCGTAGCTAAATTTTGACATAGAGAGAGCTGTGGATAAATGTGACAAAAAACAGCTGTTCTTAGAAAATAATTTGCTTCAAAAATTCAACTCTTTCTGGTTTCATCCATTTCCAGTTCTATGTACTCCTCGTCGAGGTATTTATTCAAAAAACTCATCTATGCTTACTTCTCTCATTCTTCGCAATACAAAAACGCAGAAAAAAACAAGAGAACACAACGATCTGTCACAATTTAGCTTGGGAAAATGCCCCGACCCATTAAATGGGCGCGCTAAATCTTGACAGATACATGAAGTACATTCTGAAACAAAAGTTTGATTACTTAGGTCGAGCAGCGTACCACTCAGCTAAATGGGTTCGCTAAAATTTAGTTGAGCTAAATTTTGGAGAGAATTTTGTATGGCAGCGAAAATTTAGCTCGAGCAGCGTACTAAGCTTAAACCTTCAACAGTGCAAATGATTCGCGGGTACCTGTGACTACAAAAGTTTTCATGTGAATGAAATATCAGAATCTACGAATATTCGCCACATTGCAGTTCGCGATTCGCTCTCATGTTAATAGTCCTTTAGATTGCTTAGCTGTTGCGTGTAAAATAATTTTGATATTGAGAGACGTACATAAAATCATGGTCGTGCTTATGAGCCTTAGACTAGCCATAGAAGACAGAAGTAGACATTTGCAAACAAATTTATAAGCTTTTAGTTTAAAATGAAGGTCGTATTGATTCTTAAGATATTGAATGGCTGTGGTAAGTAATCCATTCAAGATGCTATGCTTTGGCTATCGAAATGGGCTGTCTTTCTACTTCTAGTGATCTCATCAGCCTTGCTGCTTCACTAGGAGGTAGCTAAACAAATAGTAACAATATCCTTCGACAAACCTAAAGTCAATTCAAGTGCAAACACGACAGCACATCTATTTACAAACAAATCTATACACCATGCCTGCACAATGAAAAATGAACAAATGAATAAATTTCTATAGATAAAAAAAGAAAAAGCCTCCCTATCTGTTGATTGCTAGACACAAACAAATCGCACGTCTGCCAGGCATTGAAATGCCTTCACGAACTGCTACAATAACTTTAATAAACCTGCAACGATTCAGAAAAATAAAAAAAAATAAACAGCTCACAAGTCGTTCTTGTAGCACGTAGACCAGCTTGCAAACAAATAAATTCCAACTCATGAATTGCATCCATTCACCTGTGAGACTTCACTTGCAACGATTACACGTGTACTTTTACTAATTGCTAGTGTACAACTGGAATATCCTCTTCAGCCCTCTAAGCAATATAAGCACTTCATCACAACTGTCATTATTTGTCGACGTAGTCTTCAAGTTGATCATCATTATCCGCAATCGTCAAATGTGCTAAAAATTGTTGAGCCTACTCTGCCAACAGCCAAAGACCACCCACCACCCACCACCCACTAGCCATTCTGTATGTTGTGTACATCCACTCCAGCACTTATGCCACTCTTATGACCCATAAGTCAACAACACAATTTCATCCCCCTTAAGTTACCTTCATACAGAAGCAATAACAATAGCAGCAGCACAAGAATAGCTACCAGCAGCAGCAACAACGTTTTTTCTCTCTCTCCTATAGCAGCAACACAACATACCTCCACCCTCCACCAGCCACCACACCACGGCAAGGATTAACAAACGCTCTCGTGAAATTGTCGTGCATTTCGTCTGTATTTTTTTTTTCTGTTATTTTTTGTGCTTTGTGCTACCCTCGGCGCCGTTAGTACGTTTACCTTTATGACAGATAATGGGTAATTAAGAGACACTGCTGGTAAAGTGTTGACACACACCCTTGTGCCGACTATGACGATGATGATGATGACGACGACGACGACAACAGCGTCGCACAATGAATATGAAGAGAGACAGTGTTGAACGGGAGGCCAACATCATTCCATTCGCCCAGTTGCCGCCCACTCCGTCGTCGCCGGGATATATTTTATTTGATTTAATTTAAAGAGAATTCCGAGATGTGTCTCCACTATCTGCCAAGGGATGTTGATTCATATTTTTGTTTTACATTACGCTTGAACGTAAGCGAAATGAATTCTAACCGCCTCTCTCTGAATGTCAGTAAGGTATTCCCTAATGAATTTAAGTTAAAATGAATTTTTTAGCACAACAATTTTCATTAAGCGAGGTAAAATTAGAATAACAATTAGCGGAGTACAATAACGTTCCTTCTCGTGAATGCTCTGAATGGTTTAGTGTGCAGGAATAATGAAATAAATTAGGGGTTGCAATTGCAGGGTATTTATTCAAATATAAAGAAAGAGTCATCTTTCTAGAGCCATTGCTTCTCAGCGGACATTTGCGAATTTTAATTAATTAATGTCTAAAGTGTGCCTAAAGAGGCTGAGCGGATTTGCATCAAACTTTGATCCTGCCCGCTGTCCATTTAATCCGCACACACTTAGTCGGATTTGGAATTTTTGTTTTAGCTCTTATACAGTGATGTTACATACAAAATGTTACCAAGTTGCATGGAACCCAGTTTTGTAACAGCTGAAAGCATCAATGGGAAGATGCCCATAGTTAAAATTTCACCATTTTCAAGCAGCGAATTGTTTTTTCTACAAAATTTTGCATTATAAGATCATTACTTTGCATGTATAGATCAAAAGATATATTAATTTCTGCGGTCATTCGACATTTTGATAGATATAGGCATCCCTCGATTTTTACATCCCCCTACTCAACTGGATATCTACAATCCACACATCAGTAAACACAATTCGGTATACCAATACTAATCTGTCTTTGTTGGCTTCAATACAATAGATTTGCAAACATGCTACCCAAAATCGCATTCACCCAAGGACCTCCTTGTTGGTATGCATTGTAGGACTCGTTTCTGTAAGCATCAATCGAAGTTTTGTTCTCTCTATAGAATATGTTCGTAAAAGTATACAATACAACTGCAATTTGATCAACAACTTCCACAGAGTTTTCCAAATCAAGGTACAACTCTGGGGCTGGAACACACGACACAGGACTCAAGAAAGTTGCCATCAAATAAGTGAATTGAGAGGCATACACGACTTTTTGAATTGCACTCCGTGTCTGATATGCGTATCCTCTGGTGGTGCTTCATCCCTGCGAATGACGAAAACATTTTCGACATTTTTAATTAAGCGATTCAGAGTTCTAATGGAAATGCAATTAAATCCGACCAGGGATGTCGCAATTGTTTGGGAGGTTGATACGAAGAAAATTCCATTTGACAAACAAAACCCTTCATAATGTTTGGTATTTAACAATTAAAACCATCCATATGCAGTTGTACTTGTCAGATGAAAGCAACAAAAAAAATTGTTCCTCCTCATACTTGACCAAAAGTATGTAGAACTAAAACCAAACAAGCATCAACGAGCTTTCATTCACAACAAATGCCGCATAAAAATGCAATTTCTCTTGCAGACTTTGCCAAAAGTTGTGTACCACTTTTCCATTGTTCAACTTTGGGAACTGTTCTTTTTTTATTCCTAACTTTACATTTGTTTTGAGTTTCGGGTAATTTTTTACTATAACACGAAAAACTCCTCTCTCCTCTTCTCCCTCTCCCTCTCTGTGTTTTTAGTGTTGACCTTTAATTAAAAAAATACAAAATTAAATCCATTTTATAATTATAAATTAAAATGTTCATTTCGACTAAAGTGCTGTGTAGCTCTACTGATTACTAAAGTATTCAACCGAAATGACTGATGGATAATAGGGAATAAGCAGGAGAAGGGTGTGTCTTCAGTTGACCCTAAAATTTGTGGAACAAGCTTATTCAATTAGTAAAACTATCTGGATCCGGGTACAATGTGATACTAAATGGTTTTGATGATTTCGAAAGAGGAAATTGTTTCCTATACTTCCTAATCCTTTGAGAATATAAAAACTTATCTAAAAAGTAACGAACTGAAATCAGCCTACTCCAAGTTCGAGCAAAAATATATGGCAAATGGAAACATAACATTTTGGATCTTATGAGACTTTATTTGGCTCAGGTGTCTAAAACATGTCCAGTAGTTCATTTTGTAGGATTAAGTCGATTTTGTAGATTTGATTTGGGGCATTACTTGTGTCAGGAAAGTTGAACTTATAAAGCTTCAACAGCGCCCTAAAATGCTCGCCGACAGGAACTTTAGCGATGATTTATTAAATTCTCTGGGAAGAAGTGTCTCCCGAAAGCGAAAGTTCGCTTGTGATGTAAGATGTAAACGAAGATGTTCTGAAAAGTACGAAGCCCTTCAGACTTTGGCATTGCACATAATGCGGGCCTAGATCAATGACTAGTCTACTTTGCGGAAGAGGGCTTACATTTGGTTCTAATGCAGGACCGCATATTCGTCGCACTTTTTGTATACATTTATTGCATTCTATCAAATACGATCAATAAATTTCTTGAGTTCGACCATTATTTGTGGAAGCAATATTGGAGTCCTGGTCAGGCCTGACCTTTATAGAAAATGATTAACAGAAGTATAACCTTGCTATAAATTGCGATATTGTATAAGTCGTCCTGTCACGCTGTTCCCGAATTGACTGTGACTTTAGGAAGGTGGATGAGTAGGTGGTTTATGTGAAATTTTGCGACTCATACTTTTGTTGATTTATGTAAGCTGCGTCTTCTCTTGATTAAATTCAGTTCTCTTGGGACTACTGTTTTCATCAAAGCTATAAATATCACTGATATTTTTTAAGCAAAGGAACCCACTGACTCACCATCCACTACAACCTTAAATGGATTTTTTTTTTTAGACAAAAGAAGACGACTTCATATAAAACTAATTTAGACATAGTAGTTGCTCTAAAGTTTTCCTCAGCAAATAGAAGAAGGACGGGACAATGAATACAATCACTTATTTAACACGAATTTCCAGATGAAATTCTTCGAAAATCAGATTTTTTTGTTGTTTTGTTTGGGGGTTCGCTGGAAGGACAAATCATCGAAAGACATTGCAGAGCAAGTACGCGAGGGATGCTTCTGCAATAGTGAGCGACTCGAACAAGCTCTAAAAAACCTCGCGGGAGGGACTGACTGTCGTCATCCCGAATGGGATTGTACCTAGTCGTTCGACTAATCGGCAATTTATTTTTAAATTATTTGAAAAATTCAGAAGAAGAATCCGCCGGTTGTCGGATTTCGAAACTTTTTTGTTTGAAGCATCATTGGTAAGACTGGTAAGATATGTTTTTAAAGGCTCGTTATTAAATTCGCTTAGAGATGTTCTGAGGTTATTATTTAAGTTGTTCAGTGTGGTTTTGTCGCTTGGCGCCCTTGTCTATTGCCAACGTTTTCTAGCTTTCCTCTTTTTTGCAATAATTTCACATATTTCACGAGGATAAGAGTTTTGTTTAACCTTGTTTGTTCTTTTGGGAGCTGCAGTCCATGCAGCTTTTTGTATATCCAGTGTAAATATTTGCACTGCTTCTTCTAGTTGATCTTCTGTTTGATTAGCTGATGATAGTTGAATACATTCTTCCAACTTCTGCCTGAAGTGGTTCAATCAGTCTATTAACTAGTTTAGGGCTATGTTCTTTAATTATTATTCCATCGCCAAGTGTAAGAAGTATTGAGGAATGATCTGTTTGAAGATCAGGGCCTTCTTCTATATTTATTTTATTTGAAGATATATTTTTGGATATAAAGAAGTCGACAAGATCTGGGGTTTTATTCCTACCTGTAGCCAGTAGGTAGGTTTCCCCGTTGAGTGATATTTGGCGCCGACTTCTTTAATAGTTTCATATAATTCTCTGCCTCTAGAATTTGTTAATCTAAATATATCCCCAATATTTATTCTTGGCATTGAAATCCCCTCCCGCGATTAATCTATTGTGAAATATCCGGAAAAGACTTTTAAAATCATTTTTCTTCAGTCAAATATCAAATATCGTTTTATTGCAAACAAACTCTTTAACCAATTTAGACCGCATTTCAGATTTCAAAGAACCATTCTCTTACTCAATGCCGAAGATTGCATTTAGTGTGAACTCAACCGGTTCAGTGGTTTTAGAGTCCATAGTATCCATAAAAAAACAAATAAATGTGTGTAGGTACAAAGGAGCATTAAGTGTAGACATTTTTTTAGAACCAAAACATTCTAAGACATTAGGTTCATGTTGATTGCTTGGTCCAATTCTCCACTCTCGCACACGGGACATTAATTGCTTGTGAAGATTTGGCATTTGTACTGCGGTGCTGCCAGCTTTTATAAGAGATATGGAGCCAAATTGAAACATGTTGGTGCCAAAAATAAACAAACTCAAATATAATGATAAAAAATGCGCATTTTTTTTTAATTCTTATGCACGGTTATTCTGATTAAATTGTTTTTATAGACACAATAGATGTTAAATTAAAAAAAAAAAAACACGGACTCGTTATTGAGAAGCTTTTCTAGTTCTACCAAAGTTAACAAACAAAATAACGGGGCATACCGCATTTCTGCCAAGTATGCAGTTTCTATGTCTTCATATTCATGCATATTTTGTGAGATGGTAGAGTCTGTTCAAAAACTGTATGAAAATGGAGTTGGCTCATTTACAATTAACTGTATAGAGCTTTAGTTATACGAAAAGAGTACGTTCGCAATTGAAGTATGCATTTTTTTTAAAAAATACCCAAGTAACTATTATCTTACAATTGACTTTGAAAAAAAAAAGAAAAATACAGTCGTCCCGAAAAAATCACCCTCACAGAGTATTTTTTTTTTTTTTTAAATTGAAAAAGCATAATTACACTCAAGCTCCTTAGCAATAAATCATGTTATAGATACGACTTTTGGTAAAAAAAAAACAACTATTAGTCTAAATTACAAAAATAAAGCATTAAATTTGACTTTAAGTTAGGAAATAGTTATGAGGTATCCGATTGGGCGCTCTCAGAGCACGTTTTATGTTCATTTGGTAGGTACAAGAAAAGCTGTATTTTTCAGATTTCAGAGAAATTTTGCGAATCTGGATTTTTTTTCTCAGATTTACCAATAGGTACCAGCGCGTTTGAGTTTGGCAACTGGTGGAGTTTGTTTAGGTTTTCGTGAATTGTTTCTAAAGCAAAGAAGGGCATTGCACCGATTGAGTCTATTTTAGTAAATTATTTATGTATAAATATTCAGAAATCAAATGGTACGCAAATTTCGAATATAAAATTTAACCTGAAAATGCATAGGAAAATATCGAAAGCGAATATCAACACAAAAAAGAGCATGTGACGTTTCTAGGTTCTATTAGCCACACGAAATCTGAAATCTGAGAGCGAATCTGAAGAAGCCCAATCGAATACCACATTCGATTGGAGTCACCAAATCCAATAAGTTGAAGTTCCCATTTATATTGAATACACAATAACAAAAGTACATAATTATGCAGTGTGTTTTATTGAACGTACTTATTTTGAATTTGATTTCTTTAAAAATGAAAGTATATTGGTTTGACACTTTTAACACAATTTTTGTTTCAAAAAGTACCTACCCTTCTTCTTAAAACTGAGTAAGTACAACGTACTGCTCAGAATGCTCATTTTTATCCAAATCGAAAATGTGGTGTTCGAGATGGTAGCCGCTGATTAAATTGCCTACTGTTATTGTTAAATTCTGGTGGAAAACGAAGGAGCGAAGGAATCCTTTTCAAAATATAAATTGTTCATGCATTTTGGATAAAATGGTTGTAACCGTTTTCAAGGAACCAATAGAAAACCAATGTACAAAATTTAATTCGAGCTATACATCATACGAAACTTTAGAAGAAAAAAACGGTATTTGCCATCGAGTTAAAATACATCATTTTTGTTTAAATCGTATAAACCGTTCTCTGGGAAAATCCAAATCCGCCTACCTGTATAGCGAATAGGGCTCAGAAGCCGACGAACAGACGGACGTGATATTAAATAAAATTTATAAAAATCTGGAAATCATTCGAAAACTTCTACGAAAACGATATTCTTACGTAAACGAAAAAGTAGAAAAAACAATTCAACTCAACAAAATACAATCGGAATTAGGATTTGCTTACATTTCACACCGTTCATTTTTCATCCCTGGTGGGTAGGGTATTGGACTACTAAGCATCAGGACCCATGTTCGATTCTGAGTACGACCCATATAAGTAAAATGTACATTATAACGAGTACTTAATGGTAAACTGCATAAAAATTGAAAAAAAAAATCGATGATTACCTCCTACTTACGCAACAGTCTGGGGTAGACCTGAGCCTCAACCAATACGCCTCTCCAGTTAGGGCGATGTTTGGCAAACTCCCTCCAGTTGCGCACTTCAAGTTGGTTGAGGTCCTCCTCCACTTGTGAGCTACGGGGCGAGCTTTTCCTCAATAACGCTGTCCGTTCGGATTGGAATCGAAGGGTCTTCGGGCTCTCCATGTCTCAGCCATCTTAAACGACTGATGCGTAATTTTCTGAGCAAAGCTCCTCTTCCACCGTCAACGCAAACGGGACGGACAATCATTCGAAGAATATTGATTCAGAAGCGACCAATGAGATCTACATCTGACGTTCATGCTTCTGCACCATAAAGTGGGACTAGAATGATGAGTGTCTTATATAGAGTCCTCTTAGTATTTCTCGTCAATAAGGCCGTACCAATCAACTAGCTTCCTATGCCGAAAAACATATAGATGCCTAATAAAAAACATTAATATTTTTCTTTTTAATTTGTTTGAGCTTCTATAAAGCTTAGATTACGGTTTTGGTAAGGCCTTAATAACATACAGCTGATAAATGTGAAATGCTTCTTTTACAAAGCAATAGCCTACCGCGGATGTTAATTGCCTTCCAGAAGAAGAAGTTTTGTTTTCTGTAAGCTCTATACAAGCTGTTCAGGAAGTCTTATACAAATAAGTACCTGTGTTAAAGTGCGCCATATGTGATTCCATTACTTTGATCAGATCATAACCCAAGTAGACCGAGACCCATTATTCTATTTCCTTGCTTCAGTACATTTTGGTCAAAAGCTGCGTTTTTGCTTTGGCTTTAGTAATGTCCAATAGGTGGGGTCATCCGTACTGTACTTACAAATTATGGAAATTCGCAAATGCTGTGTTAAGGTCGAATTTCCGTGTAGCATCACTGGATAAAGGAGACTTCCAAATATACCTTGTAGCTCCAGTCAAAGAACTGTCATTCTCCTCGAAGTTGAGGCCCCCAACATGCCACCAGTCCACAAGTTATGAGCTTTGGCCACCTCAGAGGCGCTTTCCTTGCATACTCGTATGTTACGTCACAGCATTCTCCACTTTATCTCCATCCCAACTTGTGCCATCAATTTTACTGACACACTCACCACGTTTTCCTCTATTTGTCAATTTGTCAACATTTTGCATCCACTGCTTCGCTATATGTGCCCCCTCAAAACAAAAACCAAATAAACGAAAAAAAAAGAAAAAAAAAAATAGAAACTCCTTTCGCAACACAATGCAAAATCGCACTTCAAAATGTCACCCTGGCGCAGCAAATATGCATCATGTGTGCTGCTGAAGCTGGCTGTACAAATGGAGGCCACTTAAAACTTAAAGGACCTTTGTACAAGGATACTCGGTCTCTCCTTCTCTCTGTTCGAAGCCATATACACTTGAGTTCCTGCTTGACGTTAACAAAAGTCGTTTAGCAGAACGGGACGCGAAGAGTCATCAATGCGAGTTTGAGTATGATGTATAGGTACACAAGTACACTGGTTAAGGCCTTTATGTTTCTTTGTTCCGTTCTGTTGTTTTCTGTCTGAAAACATAAATTAAATTATTTGATTCTTAGACCTTGTGTGTATGCATCACAAACACACACGTGTATATGACTCTAAGGGCACTTAATGATGATGAGGTCTATTGCCCTTGCCGTTCGGATAATTCCAGCTGGCTGTCATCGTCGTTTGTCGCGGTCGGTTTGAAAAGGGTTTCTGCATAATGACTCAAGTGGCAACAAGGATACAGAGTATACAACAAACGAAGTTCGGTTGGATTAAATAGGAAAAGTTCTGTAGAATTTCACCCGAGGATGCAGATGGAATCGTTAAAGTGGCACTGCAACTTTCTTCCTACTAGAAGTTATCAATGACTCAAACCATCACCTATCTAAGTAAAAAGTTTTTTTTTTCCCCACTAAATATCGGGGCAACTTGTGGGGTTCGTAATTAGAAGACTGCCACTTTATTTCCTTTCACTGGGAAGAAAAAAGAACTCAAAACTAACAGACTTAACGAATGAAAATATGTGCGCTCCTTAAACATTGTCAAAGGGCAAAGTACCCAAGATTCAAAGTCAGTCCGAGTCCATACAATATCGTGAACGTAATGCCATGGCAACTATGGAAAAAAGAGCCCATTGTGTCTGGGATTCTGTATACAAACTTTCAACTGCTTTATAAAAATACAGGAGGACACACGACGGAGGAACGAAATCAAAACAGAAGAGAAAACAAATTGCCGGGACTTCCTAACAATTTGTAGAAGTTGTCTCGTCTTTTTCTAAAGAGGCGAAACTCGTTTTTGACATTTTACTTTTGGAAGTTCCCTATAAACGTCATACAGAATATAACCACTGCCTTCCTTTATGCGCTGTATCTACTGTGTGTGTACGATGGTCCTCAGAGGACAGAGAAGGAGCACACAAAGGATGAGGAACAAACTCAATTGGAATGGATTGCTTTTTGCGAGGTCGACTATTTTATTTTTATTTTTTGCGATTTTGTTTTCATTTCTGGGAATTTCACCAAACAATGCAATTTTTTTGCGGTCGTACACGTGCGTGCGCTGAAAGTCTAAGTGAAAGTCGATTATTTTGATTGAATTCTATAAATGTAGGTGGCAGACAGAATAGCTTCATCGTGAGACAGAAGTTGATTTATTTTGAAATACGCCGTCACTTTTTCTGAGATGAATGCTACGATTAGCCAGTTGATACTGTCAGGAACACTCATCAGAACTGAAAGTCCAAATAAAGGGCTTAGATCACAGACAAACCATACTGAGACCACCAACTTCGGCCGATTCGTATTGAAAAATGCCACGCAACTTCAAAAATGCCAGCTCACCAAAACACTAGCACCTTACATATTCCACTTCCGCTTCGGACAGAGTTTAGAATTTCATCCGTTAAATTTGAAAGTGTGGATAATAGCTTTTTTTTATTAATAAGTGTACATTTGCAATTTACAATGTAGATTGATTGAGGGGAAATAAAAACATTTTGAGCAAATTCGCTTCAGTTACTTCAGACAAATTATACAATCGAAGTTAATGATACCCAAAAGCGGAAAATACGCAACCATATTTGTCCTTATATATTTCTAGTGTATAAAACATCTCAATTAGATAGTTTAATTAACCAAAAAAAGCTAATTATTCGCTTTTTAAAAATATATAATAACTAACCAAAAGCATTCAGTTATGATAAAAAGAAAATAGTTGGCGCAACAGGTCCTAGCTTCTCACAACCATTCGTTTTGTATGAGTTTTTCATTTTTGGAACGAATGGAATAGATCTACAATTTGATGCCGTGTGCAAACGGCTCATTAGAACCTCTTTCAAGGTAGTTATGCTCTCGGATGTTAGTCAGACGTTCGCGAGTGGAAAAAAAAAAACATAATTTGGATTTTTTTTTTCGGGATTCGAAAATGGGATCCCTCGGGGGCCAGCTGCAAGAGGAATACGAGTTGGTGGTCTCAGTATATGATTTGTCTATGGCTTAGATGTTTATTACGTGCCGTCTTAGAAGTTAGGCGAGATATTAGAATTTTGAACTTGAAGCTAGTAAGCATTTGTTGTCGTAGTGTTAATAGTTCACCTAAAATGTAAAATTTTCTAGCATTTTCAGAATTTCCTATCTGAACTTAAATGTTTCAATTAAACACATGGTTACCATTTGGGAAATATTTTAATATTCAACTAAATGGACATGGCCGATTCATTGGAATGCCGAAATGTATTTTGGCTTGAGGAGCAGTCACGAACGATCTTGCAAAATCTAGGCGCAAAGTTATGTAGTCCGATCAAACGTTTTTGTATCCAATTTTTTAAAAAGATGACCTAGTCCTGTCAGAATGGATTTTTACCAATTTGCCTGTCATAGCAGAACAACAAATACTCTGTAGATCTCGGCTCTAGCTTACGAAGTCGCAAAAACAGTGCCCTATTTGTATCCCTTCTGAAAGTCAATGGCTCTTAACTGTTCAAATGACGTCTTATGCTCGTTTGAGACTGTTACAGCTATGATAACATTTAGGCTTAGGGTACGGTAAATGTTTCCCACATGCTTACCAGTCCTAATCCCCTCTTGTGGGCCATGTCATACATTTTTTAGGAAAATTAACAAGGGCTATAAGGTAAAACTATAATAATTAACAAAATTTTAGTTTGGCGTTTTGCACTGCGAAATTAATATAATGCCCAAGTGTAAAACGCCTCACCCAATATTTTGGTCAACATGCTTATTAGAGCTTCTTTCAGTACTTATTTTAAATAGAAATGACGCGGAATTACAAAAGGACTACACTGCGGGCATCATGGCCCGAAAAACAAAACCGAAGATGAAATTTCAGATGAAGATTGTAGTAGTGTATTGAAAATTATTACAAGACCGTTAATAGGTACTCAATAACGTATTTTTGAACCTTTTAGAAAAGGTGTTCTGTCAATAAATTGGGGCTTTGTACCCAACAACATATTTACACAACTCCCACCTAAACTATTTCTTAAAAACAAATTAAAAAAAAAATATTAATTAAACAAATTTATAATAATTTCAAACGCCAAAGTCAAGAAAAATAAAAGATATGGGATTTTATTCTATTTTCGTCTTTTGGTGATGATTTTTAGAAAATGGAGTGTATTCTATAGTCTTACCCTGATTCAATGATATAGAAGTCCAGCTCGTAGCAAAGTCAATAGATATCTCAAGCTCAACTTAAGGGTATAAACTGGTTGTCTTGCAAAGTACATACTGTAAAACGTCATTATATTGCGAAAAGAAGGAGAAGGCAAAGGAGAAGATGGCCCCCTGCCAACGCCCTGCAGTGGCAAGAGGCAGAGTACCTTACCTATACTTGCAATCAATTTTTCTGAGGTGCTTTATTCAGTCGATCTTGGTAATGAGCTTCGATTCGTAATTTTACACTCAGCTGTTTCACGACTTTGCCTGTACAGCTCTTACAAGAATTGTTATATGCGGTTTTCGTTGTCTACGTTCAATTCAACCAGAGAGTGAACTTTTATCGCCACCAGCGCTCACAAAAAAAAAAAAGATTTTTGAGCGAAGAACCTTGAGGTTAAAAAATTGTAAGCTTACCTATAACGCTCTTTCGCCAGCAAATATTTTTGAAAAGAAATCAAGAATCAAGTATTCAGCGTAAGAATAATTATATTCTCCATATTATGTAAAGGATGTTTTTTTAGAGGTATGGTACTTTCAAATGGATTAAAATAAAGATAATTTTTTTAAATTGACATGAAATTCACTTTATTCGAAAGACTATCTTCTGGCATTATAATTTAAATATGATATCTGGCATATGCCCGCCACGGCTGGCTCGGATGTAGTCTAATCTGGAGGTCCAATTTTCGATGAGTTTCTCCAACATTTATGGCCCCGTATATCGTCAAAAACTCGTCGAATCATTTGGGGAATAGCGACTCCCCATAGCTGTCCCCATCCCCACAGAAAATAGTCAAGCGGCGCTAAATCGCACAATCTTGGAGGCCAATTCACAGCGTGAAACTATGCGGTGACCAAACGTTTCCCTTCAGTAAATAAATTGTGGCTCGAGCTTTGTGACATGTTGCGCCGTCTTGTTAAAACCGCAGCTCCTGCACGTCATGGTTGTTCAATTGATGAACGAAAAAGTCAGTAATCATGGCTCTGTGGTGCGAAAACGTTCCATAGTTTATCGAATTAATTGCTCTGATGGACGATTATGTTGACCGTAAAATGGACGTAGTGCGCGATACGTATTTCGAACAGAATCATGATTTTCAAAAAAAAAATTGCACAATTTGGACGCGTTTTTCAGGCATCATCATGTTGAAATGCCAAGCCAAACTAAAAGTAAATCACTTGACAGCTGACAAAATGGGCGCCAGTTAAAATAGTGTTGCCAACTTAAAGTTCTATACCTATAAAAAAAAACACCCTTTATTTTCTTCCATTTTTGGCAACATTTTTATTCTTAAATCAAAAATTTGTGTCTGAAGTGTACGCATTTGAATTTTCTCTTCTGAGTGAACCGAGCTGTTGTTTTTTTTTTTTTCTTTTCTTATTGCCAAAATATTCGCATTCGTCTTTAAAATAAAGGATCTTATTAGGGCCTGTTCCACTTGCTTTTGGTAACTTTTCGTCCAAGGTTAGATAAACGTAGGCTGGTTATGTTGGAAGAACATGCACTTTTGGGTTGATACCTAGTCTTATTGCATTTATACCTATGGCACAGTGGCAGCCGTTAAAATAGGAAATCTTTATGTCTTAAAAAGCACAGCAGTCAATAGCTTGACCGCATATTCTGATTTTCGAAAATTGTCATTCGTTAATGGACTGCACGACCGGCCCATAAATATTCAATGAGTGGGTTAAGCAAGGCAGTCCCCGAGTGCTGAGTATATGTAGGCATGTTGTCCCTCTTTCGTCGAATCTTGGCCAGACTGCGTGATAAAACACATTCGTGTCTGTTGGACCACAGTGTGTTTTTTTGTCTTTAAATTAGTATGGTCTGCGCTAATTGTGGTGTCTATTGCCTGATATCTGGCTTGCTGCTTCGTATCCTTTGACTGTCATTTGTCGAATGTTTATACGACCCATTGGTTACTATTTAAGGATGGTTTTTGTTTCTTAAGTCAGTCAGCAAATCGTCACAAAAAAGAAGTCAAAGGATCCGATTCGTCTTAGTTCCATTGACGAGAAGTGGCCCCCAGAAAGGACTTTGCTACGAATAACACGTTCTCAACTATGCACTTGACTGGCACAGTAATGTACCCTAGAGTCAGTGGAGGTAATATGAAAATGTAGCCTTCAACATTGCGTCCATCAGATCAGACTAGTATTGTTCCAAATTTGATTGCGCTTAACTGAGGACTCTCCGCTCCTGCAATACCAGACACCCATCAGCGTTCAAACGCACTTTGTATAAAGCTACAAATTATAAATCACAATGCCCAACCGACTAGACCATACCAAAGGGACCTTCTGCTCTTTCTTGCTCAAACACGCACTCGTAGGGCGTACATTTAAATTTGTTTTCTATTGTCTTTCGGCTGCGACGCACATTAAATTTCCGACAGACTGACCCACCCACGAGACCAACGGACAAATAAAAATCGCTTTATCTCCCCATTGGTATCGCACATTCAATTAGTTGGATATTTTTCCAATTAATACTTCAGTTCGTATTAATTAGCAAAAATTGGAGGGGTGTATTTGTACTGGGAACCCAACGGAGGACGAGAAAGGCTGAGCTTTGAGTTCTTCGTTTCCAGACAATGACGACGGTTGTTGCCGACCGACAAACAAAAGCAAATCTTAATTAGAAGTCGTCTATATATTTGCCTGGCTCACCATTCCCATCCCCGACCAACGAATGACTTATTGTTTACGTCAATCGAACCGTCATACGCACCGCATCACTTTATCAGTGCTAGCAGGTTCCTCTCCCCTAATCCAGTGGGTGTGTGTGGCTGTTGTTAGAGCTCAGGATCAGGTGGTGCTTACGCGGACAAAGGCGGTTGTAGTTTTGAAACATTTAGTTGTGTACGTATTGTGTCCCATAATAATCGCTCAATCTGAAATGTTGTTGGTACGTGGACGCAGTCGACTACGACTTCATCAAAAGTCGTGTGTGTGTTTACATGTTCATAATGTGTGTACGCTCCAATTGGCTTATGGTTCGCATACTGATTTTAATATTAAATCAATCAATTTTAACATAAAATAAGCAGGCTGTGTGAGCCACTCCTGGATGATGTTTCCGGGCGGACGTGACTCCTTCGGCTAATGCCATTAGTGAGCACACTGCCAATACAATCGATGGGAGTGTTCTCGATGCCTGTCCGTCATGCAAACTTTTTGTTTTCTGCGATCGCGTATGTGGACTTTTTTTACTTCCTCCTCAAGAGGCGCCTTGTTTACTTTGTGATGGTGTTTCTTTGTTTACCATGGACTGACAATTTTTGAATAATTAATAAGACAAGTCTGATTATTCAGTTGAAGTAATTCGAAAATAAATAGTGTTGGCGAGGGTGTGTCATCATTTTCCTCACTTAATTGGCTTCGAAGAGGCCTTGGAAGATAATTGCCGGCAAGATACTTGTAGGTAGTTGAGTGGTGTTTGCAATTTTCCCTTTTGCTGAGCTGTTGAAATTGACTTGACTGCTGTGACAAATACTGGGCACCCTTGGTATATATGGCCTCTGTGAAAGCACTGCCAGGAAGAATGAAATTAAATATTGATAAGCGCACTATTGTTGCCGAAGGAATTAAGTCATTCAATCGGAACTAATTGATTGTTGTTACAAGTGGGTAGATATTTGTCTTCTGCACAAAGAAAGAAGTTATGTACCTGTTTAGCTTTGGGGAGTTAGTGTGGACTAGATCAATAATAAATATAATACGGTCAGCAAATTTTGAATTTGGATAGATTTTTGAAGACGTAGTCCCCCGAAACTCAAAACGAAAAACTAAAAACTAAATCTTTCTAATATAAACTCAAATCTATAAAAATAAGGAGACTATCCAGGTAGGTATAGTTTATTTGAATTTAGCTAAAGTTCTCAACCACTTGAAAAAACAATGAATTGGAAAATAGGTATGTAGTTTTTTGTTTAAAGAATACTTGGTAAGATCTGGAAGCAAGCCCCCCCCGAATTATTTCCAGTGCCGTGATTAAGGCTGTCGGTTCAACGAAGTCAACGTCCAACGCTTGTTATGGAATGCAGGGAGACACTGAACAGGGCTTGTCATCGGTTTGAAATCACTCTCGTCTGGGTTCCCGGCCGTAGGAACATTGACGGGAATGAGAAAGCCGATGAACCTGCCAGACGTGGCTCTGCTCTGTGTGTGTCTAATGCGGAGGAAGTCTTCCCTCCGCTGGGATTTGTTAAGAGAGAAATCCTCCTGCGCTTCACCTCAAGGATGAATGAACCTGCGAAACTGTGACATATTTCAAGGAAGATCTGGCCAACCTACGATGGTGCAATAACAAAATAAGCATTTATATAAATAAAGAAATTATAGCCAGAATATGTCTAAAATACTCTTCTAAAATAGATAAGGTATTACTAAATGATACGATAAAAGATATACAAATTACTATATACAGGATCCGCGAAATAACTTTTTTTTTTGAAAATGCTATAAAAAAAAGTACTGAATATTTTCTCAAATTTCTTTTTTTATTTGAAAGTACAATCCTTCCGGTTAATAATGGAAAATAATTTCATTCAAATGACTGCCTCGGCTGGCCATGCAGTAGCCTACACGATCGGTCCAATTTTTAAGCACATTATCGATTGTGTGCAGCTGTATTTCACCAATGGCTTCACGAATATTGTCCTTTAAAGCGTCAATTGTCTCTGGCTTGTCGGCGTAACACTTATCTTTTACGGCACCCCACAAATAATAGTCCAACGGTGTCAAATCGCAGCTCCGAGGTGGCCAAACGACATCAGCTCTGCGGCTGATAATGCGATCTTCAAAAACAGGCCGCAAAACATCGAGTGTAGCTTCGGCTGTGTGGCACGTAGCGCCGTCCTGTTGAAATCAAATGTAGCCAATATCCTCCTCTTCAATTTTTGTGAACAAAAATTCGTTCAACATGGCCTGATAACGATCGCCATTGACTGTAACGGCCACTCCTTGCTCATTTTCGAAGAAAAATGGCTTCACGCACACTTTCTACCACAGCAGCAATTTTTTCGGGTGTACGCACTGTTTTTGGCTTTTCACGCTTTGGTTTATCGATGAGGATGCCAGTTTCTTTCACTTTTTTCAAAAGATAACGAACATACGGAGCTGACGGTGCTTCTCTTCTTCCAAATTCCGTACGCAATTTTCGCACACATTCTGCAACATTACCATGATTTTCAAAGTAATGTCGCAATATTTCCCAGCGTTGTTCAAGCGTATACACAACCATATTCGTTCAGCGGAAGGATAAAACTAATTATCTGTCAAATCAGACATGAGCTAAGTGTTACCATCCGCGAAATAAGCACTAGTTGAAAAAAAAAGTTAGATGGCGGACCCTTTACTTATCTACTTACTGCTTACTGCGCGAGTCAAAATACAAATGACGCCATCAATAGCATTGCATTCAAATGAGTACAATGTTTCAACTGTATTTTTATTGATTCAACACGTGTTTTATCAATTCTACAAAATGTAGTCATATCTACAAACATTTTTTTTCAGTTCAACAAAATATTTGTAATATTGATAATCTGTATTTTGTTCGGCTAACAAACATTTTGCATAAATTTTGTCAATTTCACAAACATTTACAAAAGTGATTTTTGGTCCTGTTTTTATGGAAATAATAAAAACTTTGTGAATTCAACAATACAATTTTTGAGTTAATACGATATCGATTTATTGAACGGAAAATTGTGTTTTTTTTTTATTCTGACAAAGTAGTTTTGTAGGAAATGTGTAAGCCGTTTAACAAAATTTCGTTCAAATTGATAAAACCTAAGTTGTATTGATAAATTTCAGTTATCATTACAACAATTTTTTTGGTAAGTTAAACAAAACTATTTTTGTTGAAATTTTACAGTAGAACCTTGTCAATATTATCTGGTATTTAATTTTAGCTGACCCGGCGAACTTCGTTCCGCCAAAATTCGTTATTGTAATGAAAATAATAATTCGGAGCATGCGCAATCCACATGCTTCTTTATTTAATTCGGTCAATTCAAATTCTGTATTCAAAAGTTATATTAAATAAAATAGAAATAACATATCCATGACATTTGGTTCGAGATTCTTCACAATTAAATCAAATGCGATCCGTCAAGAAGTTTCGGTGGATTGGGGTTGTTCAACAAAATTATAACTGAGTTGACTTTCGATTTCAAATTGTGTAGCGATAAGCCCGGAACATACAACGAATTTAAAAATTAAACATTTGAAATAAGTTTTGTGGTATTGGAAATAACACTATCCGTGGGTCTATCCAGTCTAATTTTTTAAAATTGCGGTCCCCCATATAATGTTCTATCCCCTATCTCATCCCCTTAATAAAAAGCATCATATGTCCTTCCTTAGGCTAATACGAATGCACCAAGCCAAAAATCGTAAGAATCGAACAATCCATTCTCGAGTTATGAGTGCACACTCGGACGTCAGTCTCTTTTATGTATAGCTGTACCCACCCGGTTTTGCCCGTGCTTTTCGTTTGGAACTATCGGGTCTAAAACTTTCTTCTCTTTAAAACTGGAACCAACAATATGTACATATCCACAAAATTTCAGTGAAATCGGTTGAGTGGTTTCGGAGATCGAGAACAGCGCCACCTATCGACGACTCTCTTTAGTGGCGTCGTTTGTACGGGCATGAAGAATGAAAGTATTTCCCGGAATCATAGTTTGTAAACAACTGCGTGGTTGAAATTGAATGTAATAAAATTCTACTTTTTTAATTGTTAATATTTAAGAAAAGTAAAAATGCAAAAATAAGAACCCAGAAAATCTCTTTTTATTGACACTTCATTTGTTAAGATTGGTGTGAACCGCAAGAGGTAAATAATATAACTACAGAAATAATATAGATTGGATGGATAGGTATAACTTTTATCACGTAAGCTGCTTCGCAGTGCAAAAAATCAGAAAAATGGTAAATGGAAAATCAAAAAAGTAGCCTATCGCAATACTCTATAAAAACATTACCTCTTTATAACTATAATAGTGTGAGACTGTTCATATCGACTTCCTTATAAATCGTATTCGATCTTCATCAAAGTGAGGTGATTAAGAAGCGTTTGGCTATAAATAGATAGCATTTGCTACGTGACTAATCCGGCACTGGTGGTATAGGTCCATTTAAATATCACATGATTGATGAAGTTGTGGAGGTGGCCAGAAATTCGATCGAGCATTACTTGTTGCTTCATGTAAAATTCCTTTAAAAAGCTCTGAGTACTATTTGTTAATGCCCCGCCTTTTGAATCCGGCTACCTTTCTGTGGGGAAAGAGGCGCAATTTGTACCCTATAGTTGATGACGTTGACTACGAAGTTGTTCCTTAGGATGCTGACTGTTGGTATTCAAAAAAATCCATTAAGACCCTGTAACGCTCATATCTTCAAAGAAGCAATCTCCTTTGATAGCCTTGAGCAAAGTACAGCAAGAGTTGGATAGGTGCAAAGGCAGTAGGCCGTAGTTCATAGCTCGTATTTGGGTTTAGAATTCCGTAGCATTTTCCAACCTTCAGACACCAGTTACTTGAATGCTTATACAGATATTTTGTGGCCCGAAGCGGCCCACAAAATGATACTCTTACCAAATTTTTATGAGAAGGTATACCAAGGTAATATAGATCTGTAGTGCCAAATATTTTATTTAAAGCCTTATTTTCAGATCGAAATATCTGTCCTTGGAATCAAATAAGTTCTAGGTGGCTTACTTTCATTCGGTCGCTATAGTTAACAATTTTGAAGCCTTCGTGGTTCACGAAGAATGTCATATTTTAGATGCCCATGCCGTGCTCTTAGATTTACGTCTTGTATGGTATGTGATGTGAGTATACTGTTGAGGGAAGCAGTCTTCCCAATATTATTTAAAGACATTTAGCGTTCAAGCTTGTAAATGATGCATCAGAGTTCCCAATAGCTTCAACAGAAAGTAGTTAAAAAAAGGCCGTATGAGGACCTACTCACACCTCGTACTGTGATCGAACTCATATCAATCGAAGCCATTGTTCTTTAGCCTGTTGTTGTTTCTGACAGCTAGATAGCCTTCAGCCTTGCCATCTTCATTGCTGGAAGAACCTTGCGTATGGACTCATAAGCTGTTGGCTCTGCTTTCAATAATAAATTCCATAGCCCAGCGATGTCGACTTTGTTTTGAATTTGTCAAAAACTTTGTGAAAGCTCTATATCCCGCTTAGTCTCGGTATAACTTTGCATATCGCTACCGCCCTAATCTCCCACCCCACCTGTAGTTGCGGCAATAAATCTTCCAGCTCTTGCAACTAGTTCTCGCATAATACAAACGTCCCCATCGCCGGCGCCGACTCTCTTACGCACCCACACCCAATCCACTGCCCGCCTCGACAGGAGAACACGAAAACAAAAAGTTATCAATCTTTCACCAGGGGCTATCTACTTATTCAAATTCTTCGCCCAAAAACTAAGAAGTAAAATTAAAATTCATCCAAAAATAAAATATGCAAAACACCGCTCATCTGTTTCGCTTCGCATTGGAATACTTCACAAGAACTTTTCGCCCCAACTAAGCCCACACTTCCGCCCGTGTCACTTGCGAAGAATGTAAATAAATCTAAAATGTGTTGCGTTGAAAACGAATTCTCGTCACCGTCGCCACCGCAATGCTAGTGTCCTTCTTTAGTGGTGCAGAACCACTAAGCCGCAGCAAACCTCTGAATCTGATGAAAATTCCGATGGCGGTTTTCCATCGTCACCGTATAAGTGTATGCAGGAGTATGGACTCGTGCCTTCAGTTTGTTCTGTCGCACGCGCAAATAAACATCCGGAATTAGATTACAGAGAAATTGCCGAGAACAAAATGTAGAATAGAGTGAAAAAAAATTAATTTTAAATTCTTTTAAAGCGGCAAACGTACGCGCGTACGAGAACGAGTCCTTGTTGACCGAAAAAAAACCCGATGCAGTGAAATAAACAATTTAACAAGGACGAACCAAAGCAAATTAAATCCCAAACTCTGAGCGAGCGAAAGAAAGGCAAAAGCGTTGGCCCTCCGTCCCGCTTTGAAACTAACTCGCCACTTCCGATTCAATTCTTCTGCCTGCTTCAAAGTTAAAACCAGCTGCGCGGACGAGAACGACGACGATAGAAATTGTGAAGAAACGCAAAAGGAATAAGAGAACTGAATCGAATTAGTTAAGGCTTGCGGAAACTTGCGAAAGGAGACGGAACACACAACAGAGGAAAAAATAAAACACACAACTAAAGGACGAAAATCATTTTGATACCACAAAAGGACTTAGGCAAAGAACACTGAGCATAAAGCATGAAAAGGCGAAGTGGGAGTCGAAGTCCCATTCCTACATATACCAGGAGCTCGTTCTAAAAGCCGAATGAGAATCAAAAAAGGACTTGAAAAGAAAATTCAATTTGAGCATACCATTTGAGCGGAGGAAGGATTTTTCCCCATAGTTTGCATGTGAAGCGGCAGCCAGCTCCATCCCCAGAGGTTCCTCTTATTGTTTTATAGGCTTAGGGGCAGCATAACGATTAAATTCCGTAGCCGAGCGCAGACACAGCACCGAGGACGGCAGAGGAAGCATTTAATAAACACCCATTGGAGGAAACCGAAATGTCAATCAAATCCTTGGCTCAAGTGTCCTTGTTGGTAGTTTTAAAGAAAAAAAGTGGATGCGGTTGGCTGGAATTAGGCGGAAAATGGAAATGGAGAATGCTTGCTGGTGATAATTACGGCGGTACTGCCCTTTTGTGTGGCCTGGATTCTTTGAGGTGTCAGAACCATTTCACCTTTTCAAGTTCATCAAACTGATTAATTTGGAAGGACAGGGCAGAGCGATTGCGGTGCAAGGAATCAGCCGGGCAGAGGACGTCTTATCGAGATACTCATTGTCGGAGGAGCTTGTCGGAGTCGTTTTGCTTTTATTGGAATTATATTTGAAGTTCTACAGTCTTTTGTTTGGTTTCATCCTTGAGTGACATATTGAATAGGGAGGTTTCATCAAAAGCGAACCGAATTTGTTTGTGTCACTTAAAAGGAGAACCAAGCGAAATCAAGATAATGAGAGAAAATGCTGCATCAGACAGAATGGAATGCCAAAGCAAGCAATTGATCCGCACCTATATACAGCGCCGCCATTGTGTATTAATTTTAATAAATGATATGAAAGGAAATGAACTAAACATAGTTAATCATGGCGCGAGTAGACTGGCGGAGTCCTTTTCTTGTAACAAGTTATTTCGGGGGAATTTCCATTTCGGTTGAAGTAGCGTGCAGATTTCTGTAGCGAAAATTACCCCAAAAACCAAGTTCAGACGGGCTAATTTAGAACCCAAAGTAGGTTGGGCTGAGAAGTGCGTGCGATGAATTCATTAGTTCCACACGGAGGCCTTCAGGGTAAAACAAATGTGAAAGCTGACCTCGAGGGTATAACAAATTTGGAAGAAAACCTTGCCCGCCATTACTTGTTAGTACCTAAATAGATTCCGGCGCTTTTGATCTAGAGGAGGCGTCGAAGTCCTTAAACAGGGTATCAGGCAGATGTGATTGTAAAGAGTCAGATCTGGATTTCTTCGAGTCCAATAGTGCAGCGCGTAGTAGTTCTGTGCCTAGCACTGAACTAAAATAGAAGTATTCCTTTGAGATCTGAGATTGTTCTCTTCACTAGACGGAGGACAATGAGTTGACTGAGCCAGTTCTAAGAGGCATCGCACTTTCCAGGTATCCGATGAAGTGAAATTGGAAGTTTCCTTGGCTTTTCTCTGTTTTTCAGGAGGAGATCTATGCTGTTCTAATGGCTGTCAACTATATTATTAGGTATTAGATTTTATTCAAAGTAATTTATTTGTGGTACAAAGATTAGATTCATTATTCTTTTTACAAATTTACCATAAAACAATAAAAATTACTAAAACAATTCATATAATAAAAATGGTGTGAAAAATGTATAGTAATTCATCAATTGAGAACGTCTGAGCTGATTTTTTTCAGCGGTTCGTAATTATCAGGGGAAGGTCTTTACGAAAGAAAATTTTGGGAAAACCATCCGGAAAATTCGGGAAATTGGAAAAATCGAAAATTGATTCTTTGTATGGAATTTTGTGTGCAATAGTTACGGAATGGCTTTTCGAGTTTTCCGAATTATTACATACAATTGGCATAGTTGGGGTTATATTGGGCATTCATTGCGAAACATTAATTTCATAAGTTTTGTTTTTTTAATTTTCTTTGAATTGTATTATTCGAAAACGACTTTGTTGTTTTTAAGGGAGAGTTATTGCCTCCTATTAGACAATCAGACCTTGGACGACGCACTCGTCGGTCGCGCAATAAATTGAAATTGACGGCACGAACATGAGAGTCTTATTGCAGAACGACCCATCGGCTGCTGAATTCTCGAGACACTGCTGGAGCTTGGGAATGGCCAAATTCCAGTTGATGTCTCGACTGGATTGATATTGTTCCCGGCAAATTTTTGCGAGTTAACATCATCGAAGGAGGAACTCATAACCATAACCAAAAGCATTGCACAAAATTATAGGAATCTCGATTGGATAAGTTAACGGACAATGCTAGCGGCGAAGAATAAGGACGTCGAAAGTTTGAATTTAACTATTCAAAGTCAAATCGCTGGAAAATTGCATTCGTACAAATCCGCTGACAGCGTGACCGATGAGGATTAAGCGACCAACTATCCGACGGAATTTTTGAACTCGCTGGATGTGCCAGGAACTAGGCGCATAATTTACAGCTGAAGGTAGGATCGCTTATAATAATGTTGATGTTGGAATCTGAATCATTCAAAATTGTACCCGGTTGTCTGTCAAGAAACTGATGAACAATGTGATTCAAGCGAAGATCATCAAGGGCAAATTCAAAGGAGAGGAATTATTATTATTCCAACTGATCTTCCATTCCAATTCAAGCGGATTCAGTTCTCCGTTCGATTGGCTTTGGCGATGACAGTCAATAAATCGCAAGGCCAATCGTTGGAAGTCTGTGGGATGAATTTCGAATTTCCGTGTTTTTGGCACGGTCAGCTGTACGTTGCCTGTTCGCATGTTCGAAAGCCGTCTTCGTTGTTTGTTTTCACACCCGAAAACAAATCGAAAAACATTGTTTATCATATCGCGCTCTACTGATTTCGATTCCATTCAAATAAATCACATTGAAATTTGAACTATCTGTGTTTTATTATCATTTTAGAGTTTATCTGAATGCGTTAAATTGGGGCGAGACGAAGTTCGCCGGGTCCGCTATTGCGGCCGTTAAAGGACCAGTGATAAGTGTGCATTAAATAAACTCTTTCGAAAGACTACCGGCAAAGTTGAATAGAGCATCTGTAACGACAGTCAGGCTGCGCTTAAGTCCTTCCTCAACCATTTCATTCCTTCCAAAATACAGTTTGATATTGCAAGAACTCTTTGTATTCGGTCGCATAGCTAAACTCTTTGACTCTTGTATGAGTCACACGTCTCGCAGTGTGACCCGGAGACCCATTTCGGGAAATGAGATGAGATTACTAAGCAGGGCTCAGAGGAAGTTTTCTGGGGACCTAAACCTGCGTTGGGTCTTTCTGACCCCATCGTTATGTACTTTTAGTAGTAAATACTGCAGACAACTTATCGGCGCTCTTACAGGACACTTTACTTTTGCCAAGCATCTTTTTTTGCTGTGACGGTACTGTATGCGACGCTGGTGAAGAGACCACTTCCTTTGCAATGGCTCGGATCAAGTTGCAGATCCAGAGTGCTGAAACAGTAAGCTTTTCATTGCTGGCACTACACCCTTTTTACAGGAAGAAACTTCGGCGATCTTCGACCCCCCTCTATATCTTCAGTACCAATGAAGTCAGAAACTTCAAATTCCGGAATATTTACTAAGCTGATCAAGAACAGGCGCCTCAGTTAATTTTTAACAGCATTGGCATTAGTGGTTCCTGAGATATAAGGCTTCCAAAAATCACGAATTCCGTAACTGACGGACAGATCATCAAAACTATAGAGCACTTGCGAGATCGTAGAATCTTGTAACTTTGAACAACGGTAGGTCTTCTGGTGCAAGCAAAGGAATAAATCGAAAATATAAAGTTATAAGGGGGCGTGGTATCCACCCACTTTCTCAGAATTGTTGTCAATTGCCTATATGGAGCAGGGAGTACTTCCGATTGCTGTGGAATAATAAAATTTGGTAGAGCGGTAGAGATTGAAAGCCTGTGATTTTTCATTCGAAGTGTCTGCTTATTGTCATTTTGAAATTATGTATGCTTCATTGCAACTTGAAAGAAAAGTTAACTTTTTCTGAATTTACAAAGCTTTTATTAGGTTTGCTTTATGTTCCAAATTTGTGGAAAAAACTTTTTACATACGATGAGTTGACAATTAATATGAGGCAGTTAACAGACATTAAATTTAATTAAGCATCCAGAATTCTACAACATTTTCCGGAGACTAAGAAATAAAGTTAAAATTAAAATAGGAGTAGCTAAAAAGCTGATTTACCCTAACAGGTTAATGGCTTAACGGTTAAGCCCAAATTTACCTACACAAACGCTTTGGAAAAATAAACGTGAACTAGGTGTTGGTCGGCAAAGAGAGAAATCTCCTCTAGATGTTAGTTCAGACTCACTAAATATTCAATTTGCGAACATTCGATCCGGCCTAAGAGATGTTCACCAATCTGATGTTTTTTCATGTGAAAATGATATGATAAATTTATTTTACAAGAATTGAAGAACAAGATGTTGTAAGAGCTGCCACTGATGGAAAATCCAAGGCAGTGGGTCTCGATGAAATAAACAATCTATTTTCTTTTTAAATAGCTTTCCATTTATAACCGATATTTTTAACACAAACCTTTAACAAATTCTTATGCGCTGTTATGGAAAGTTGTGAAAGTAATACCGATTCTAAAGAAAGCAGCTTCTACCGATTGCCGACCCATTTCAATACTTCCATTTCTGCCGCAGCTTTGGAAAAGATCAAATATCAAAAGAACTAAAAACAAATATCACTTTCACTTAAAAATAATAAACTTTGAAGTAAATTTCAGTCTGGTTTCGGATTAATTTACCCCTCAACATATTAAAATGCAACATAACATAAAGGTGTGAAATTTCTTGTAATCTTACCATTTTTTTCATTTTAAAATTCATTTTTATTCAATTCTTTTTTTTAAACTTACATACTAGACCAAAACGATTAAATCTTACCCCTAGATATACGAAGACATCGCGGTACCAAATATTTTGAAAACGTTTATTCAGACATCTAATCACTAATTCATTTTTATTATTATTATTTATTTATTTATATGTTTTTGTTTTTCTCTGCTCATAAATTGTTAACATTCAAATTTAATAATGTATATTGTATGTTGAATATTTTCACTATTTTGCTTATCTCTAATTGTTTAGTGTAATTTATATTTGTTTAGCTTGTTTAATTAAAAATGTTATTAACTTTTGCTACAAAAGATATTTTCTAGGTCAATGAATACATTTTTTGAAATGCTAAAATGAATAACAGTAGGGCTAACAACAAAACACGATCAGTATAAACTGTTCTCGAAATTTCTTCTTTCCTCTCCAAACAACCCGAAACAACAGTCTGCTTACTACCTACAAAAAATATGATCAACCAACTTAATATTGCCATGCTTAACACCATTTCGAGTCCCGAAATTAAAATTATTGCCATTGACTCAATAGATTGCCCTCGCTAACTGTCTAAGGAAGCTCAAGAAGCCTTAGGAAAATATGAAGATGATTCTTCCATGACTAGAAAGAACAATTGTTTTAAAAATCGGTGTGACTGTTATGCTACGTCGAAATATAGAAGTAGGTTTAGGTTTGGTCAACGGATCCTTAGTTTAAAGAATTTCATGGGACGTTGATGACAAGAAAAAAGCCAAAGGGGGTAACCATTAAATTTAGTCGTGGAACTGTTTATGATTTAATGCCTGTTAAAACCAAATTTGAAGTCATAAATATAGCTTTCGTATATCGTTTCTTATCTGCCTCGGATATGTAATCACAATACATAAAAGCCAAGGGCTCAGTTTCGAAAATGCTCTTAATGATATTGGGTCATCGTTATTTTGTTGCGGCCAGTCTAACGTAGATTTGTTTAGAGTAAATACTCATAATGGTGTGCACTTAGTTAATTTTGACCCAAGTCAAATAAAAGCTCAAGAAACTGCGATTTTAGAGTATAATAGATTGAGAAGTCTCTCAAGACCTGATTTGTTCTCACTTCGGTTAAAGAATACACGTGTCTAAAAAATATGTGCCCATCCGATCATCAAAAAACATTCAACAAGAACTGCTTTGGTCAGATAAAAAGTTGGCGCAATTCAGTTCAGTCAGCCGGATATTATTCGAGTGAAGTAATCCCGCAAACAACCTCCGTGGAATCATAAAACTGGTTACACATTTGTACGCTGATATAAAAGTATGAACGTAATCCAAACTAAAATTCAATTGTTTCCTTTTGAAATGCATAATAAACACAATGGACAGTTATCAGTGCAATCTGACCATTAAGTTTTGTAATAGATTCCTACACCGATACCCCTCTCCTCTTACCAAGCCACTAACAATTCACAAATACAAATCATTTCGATTGATCACATTCCTGTGGTGAGGAGTGAACATAATTTATTTTTGGCTCCTACACATGTGACCTCAATTAGTACAATATGAAGTATACAATACACACGTAGTATCCACTCGTCAACCTAAGCCCGACAAACTGTTCGGTGCCAACATGAAAGGATATAATAGAAGTAGTGGTGATAGATTGATTAAACGATTTGTAATGACCTATTTTATGGATTAGTGAATTTCGTTTTGGCCTAATGAAGTAAACTGCCAGACCAGAACGCGGCTACATCGAGTTGGGATTAGCGTAATTTATTTGCCTCTTTTTCCCCTTCACGTAATGGGCCTGACGCCGAAAAAGTGTTTTCTAAAAAGCAACATCGCCTTTTGATGTTGGAGCAATTTTTCTTCGCCACATTGAAGGTGCTAAGCCACAAGCCATAAACCAGCCATACCTATTGAATCTTTGTGCTTTGCAACGAGTTAGCGTTGCGTGTTTCGAATGGAATATTTTTAGCCCAAGTGGCGATATGAAGTACCGCCACAATTAATGTCGTTTCCGGTGAATTCTTTCACGCGACTATAGAGCACATATTGTGTTCAGTTCATGTTAACTATTTGTGAGACACATGCTTAAGCTTTTGTTGGTGCTTTCTGGTGAAGACATTGTCTGAGGGGTGTTCTCGACTAACATTGGATGGATGCAGAGTTTCTGATCTCTTGCTATTTTTATAATCTAAGTATTCACCCTTATTCCGAGAGGCTTTTTACTATCATTTGTCGTTTTTTGAGGCGTTTCATTTTAGAAGACTTACTCCCTAACTTTCACGACAGGGTAAAAAGTCGTCGGTAAGTAGTTCACATTCTGATTAGCACAAGAACAAAAATTCATTTAAAAAAATCAATTTAATCAAGTATTTTCAGATTCAATTCAGTTTCTGGTTGGTTGTTTTTGCCCTAGAAATTAATCTGATTCAGTCTAGTCATTTGACTAAATAACCAATTTAAGAATACTTACATTTTCAGCCATCTTTCACTACTTGGCGATCAGTATCTTGTAAACGACAAAAACCGTCGTTTTTCTTGTCGTTTTGTGGCGTTCAAAGCTTTATATGACAGTCAAGTTTCTCACATGACGTTCGTCGTACGCCAATAGGTTACACATGATGTTCAACGCTTCAGAAAAGCCTCTCGTAATTCCAAACCCAATTTGGCGTTAAGGGTGATTATAAATAAATAATTATATTAATATTAAAATTGTGAAGTTTGTCTTTAAGTATGTGGATTTGTTCACGCATAGAACTGCTAATCCCATCCGTGAGGATTTCTCAGATGATCAAGGGGCTCAACATGGAAAAACATTTAGTTTTTAATTCTGCGCAATCGACCGACTTCCTATTTTGTTGGGCGTCTGCTCATATTGGTGCCTCTCATTCCGATCTGTTTGCAAATGGCCTGCTGATTAATGAAAATTTCAAATTGGATTTTTGCAAAGCAGATTATTAATGCCAGGAATAATTCGATTTCTATGTTTGTAACAACATGTAAATATAATAAGATCCAATAAACCTGCATGGTTTAATAGAAGTTTATGTAGATTGAAGAATCAAACGTATGTATGTGTGAAAGTAAAAACGATCCATCTCTGCACCATGAGTTTTGTCGTTTGAAAAAAGAATATGATTTTTTAAAGAAGTTCGTCTAAAAGAACTATAAACTATTGAAACTAACATTAAACGCAATTCTAAAGCTTTCTGGTCCTTTTAAAATACTAAACGGAAATCTCAAGGAATATCTTCTTGTATTTCATTGAACGGAATTTCTAGTAGTGATGTAGGGGGAAAGCGGGAGACTTGAGCCACTTTTTGTTATATCGTTCGTAAAAATTTGTTTATCAATCACAGCCACCTGTTAAAATGCATTTTTTGTAGCTACATTTACCTATTTTATGAACGGTCTTGTAAGCTTACAATAAACGCAAGAAATGTTTGGTAAATGCCAAATGTTTCAAAATAGATTTTGGGCTCAAGTCTCCCGCACCACCGGGAGACTTGAACATACTCAAATTCTACGAGCAGAACACTAAAATAAATAATTTATTCACTTACAATGTGACTAGAATTCATTATTAAAGTTCCGTACCCAGAGGAAAAAAACGGAACCTTATTAGTTTCGCTTTTGTCCGTCTGTCCGACCACCAGACCAATCTTGTATCTTGGCCTATCTCAGAAACTAATTGACGTAGAAGGCTGAAATTTGCACACAACATCCGGTTTAACCTCTAGTTAAACTTCAAGTACAAATAATGGTAGCAATACATCGACTGGTTTTAGAGAAATAAGTGATTTTGTGAAAAAAATATATTCATTCGCACAAAAAGCTGTTTATTACTTGATTTACAGAAAAATGGATACACACCTTTTTTGTAGATCATGCTCGTAGCTATATATATATTTGCTAAGGACTGTTTTGTGGAAAAGTAAATATTTTAAAAGATACCTATTTAAAAACAACTGTCGATCACTTTATAAAGTACGCTCCCTTTAACCATTTTTCATTCGTTATTGGTGTGTTCTCTTAATTAATGGAATTTTCAATGAATACTCAACTCTACTCATTCTCATTGGAACTTTTCCAATGGATACTCATTTTCATCCACACATATTGTTTGTTGTTTGTTTCCAATTTCCAACTCTAAAGAAGTGCGGCACCTTCCGTGTGCGAGGGACACTCACACTTGGCTGGTTTTTTACTGTTTTTTTGTGGTTTGAAAACAAAAAAAAATAGTAATAAAAATCACAAAAATAAAGGTTTAAAAATAGGTTCTTCAGTTTCTTAGCATAAAGAAGGTGAAAAAAAGGAAACAAAAACCAAGCTTCAGAAACATAACAAAAATAAATAAATAGCTTAATTTAATATTAAATAACGATTTGAGTTGGGCGTCAAGCTACGTAAATACTATATATCATTTAGCACTGATCAACTCTCCCTTCAGAAACTGTCTCAAGTCTCCGGCTCACATTTTTTAAGAAATTTATATTTATCATTTTTGTTTAATAAAGGGTTTTCCAATGAGAGGTGTTATTGTGAATGACCCGCTATTTCGGTAGCTGCCACTTTTGAAGCTTTTATTCTTTGACATTTGACAAGTAGAAACTGCGCCATTACTAAAAATGGAACGATACACGCTTCACCAACGCACTGAAATTATTAAAATTCACTACAAAAATGGTGAAAATCTTACAGTCACAATTCGCAAAACTAAAGCATTTTTTGGTCGTCGTGAATCACCTTGTCGGACCGCAATACAGAAATTGGTGGAAAAATTCGAGCTGTTGGGGCAAGTTAGTGATGTGAAGTATAAAACTCGTGCACTTCGCTCAAGAACAACTGAGAATATTGCTGCTGTAGCCTAAAGTGTTGAAGAAAACCCAGGTTTGTCCATTCCTCGTCGTTCTTTGGAATTGGGGATTCCACAAACGTCATTGCACCGTATTTTATGATCGGAGTTGTATGGTTTTGATCTGGACAACGTTTACTTTCAACAAGACGGCGCTACGTGCCACACAAGCAACGAAAGCATTAATCTTTTACGGGAAAAGCTTCCGGACCGTGTTATCTCTCGAAGAGGTGATTACAATTGGCCACCAAGATCTTGTGATTTAATGCCTTGCGACTTCTTCCTTTGGCGCCACGTGAAAGATAAGGGGTACGCCAACAGCTCAGCGTCGATTCAAGACCTCAAAGATAAAATTCGTGAGGATATCGAGGATATAGGGCAGCCACTTTGCGATTTGGTTATGGAAAATTTCATGAAAAGGCAAAAGCAAACCAATTGCGGTTTTTCTGATCAAACTGAGCATACAGCATTCCTTGGTTCTATTTCCTGAACCAAATATGAAATCCTCTCGGAATTGTCATTACTTGATTCGAGTGTCAGCGTTAGCACCGGATAACTTTCCACCATTGTTATTTAAAAATTAGAAATATAGCCTAGATCTTTAACCACTGACGAGTTTCTAGACTGTTGGAAATATTCACTCATAGCTCCAATTTTTAAATCAGGATCAAAGAGACATATCCAAAATTATAGCCCAAATCTACAACTACTTCCTAAAATATTCGAGGGAGTTGTTAAAAAAAGGTTGTACTCAGTTGTTCGCAACTATATGTCTGAATTTCTGAATCACATTGGCAGTGAATTTCAGCACGGGTTTGCAAGTGGTAGATCGATCGAAAATATTGAAACACGTCTTCAAGTGGATTGCATGTATACTGACTTGTTCAAAGCCTTTGATCGTGTGCATCACAACGTTCTTTTAAATAGACTTGAACTATTTGAATTTCGTTCTAACATTTTAAAATGGATCGGCAGTTACCTGGCCAATCGCAAGCAATTTGTTAAAATTGTATCCACTTTTTTCGATGAAAGTCCAAATTTTTCAGGCGTTCCCCAAGGAAGCCATATTGGGCCTAATGTCTTTCTTCTATTTATCAATGACTTACCCTCTTTCGTACTTAATTTGTAATGTCTCTTGCACGCAGATGATCTAAAGATCTACAAAACAATAAACTGTATGTCAGATGTTACAAAACGATTTAAACCGATTAATAATGATTGGTGTGTTCGTAATGGCCTTCATTTTAATGATAAGAAATGTTCAGTACCCACTTTAAGAAAGAAGTTCCCTATATTTTTTAATTTTAAAATAGAAAACATGACATTGAGTAGGGTTTCAGGCCAAAAAGACTTAAGAGTCATCCTTGACACTGAGCTAAACTTTTCATTTCGAAACTCTAAAGATCACGCGTAGAGAAAATTCAAAGGTTTACTAGGTATGCACTGCGGAAATTCGACTGGAACAATAATCCTCCAACCTACGAGGACAGATGTTCTTTAATTAATTTGCAACCTCTTTACAAAAGAAGGATATATTATTCCGTAATCTTTGCTAATGACGTCTTAACTGGCCTTTTTACTGTCTACATTTAATGTATATGCTCCCTCTCGCGTTCTTCGACCTAGGCAAAAAACAAAACAAATTATGGTCAGAAAGATCCTATCACTATGGCTTGCGTAAATTATAATAAATACAATCAGGGCTGGATTTAGAGGTCTGGAGTCCCCTACTTATTTTCCAAATAAAATGCACCATTTTTTTCAGTCGTGTTTTCAGTAAAAAAAATTTTTGTGTTGTGTTCGGATGCTTAAACAAGAATTATGCGAAATTCCGAGCTTTTTTAGACGAAAAATCGTTGATGATTTCGCTGAAATCAAGTTCTTTTACTGTTAAATGTTTTTTTTTTTTTTTTAATATTTAAGAACAATGTATGTAATCATGTTTGTACATAGTACTGTAGGTTAAACAGCGAAAAAAATAAATATCAAAGGCAAAGTTGTTTACTAGTGTCACTCGTTGGAATTTGGAAGTCTCAATTGTTGGGGCCCCGGGCTCTGGCCCCGGATGCCCTCCCTTAACTCCGGCCCTGAATACAAAAACCTAATTGATTTTAATATGAGTAGGAAACATTGTTAGTCTATAATTTTAAACTAAGCACCCCCTTTCACACCCACCCCGAATTTGTAAACTCAAAGTTCTTGCGTGATCCTTTCGAAACATTAATTCACCGCAAACCCATCGCACTTTACAGATCTCATTTGATAACCTCAATGCAATTTCATTTATAAAGGAAAATTAGCTACATCCAGATCCAAGGAGCTGACTTCTCACCGAAATCTAAAATTCTCCATTCGATATGTGTGTTTGTCTGTACTTCACCCTTCCAAGGAGGATGTTTCGTCATTTGAAATTCTTTTAATCGGTTGCCATATCGGAGCCTTGCCATCTAAATACCCTCAAGATGTCTCCTTCTGTTGGTGCTCAACCTCCACACTCTGATCTCAACATATGAACATGCACTTCAGAGTGAATATTCTACGCATCGTAGCTTTTCAAACTGCACAAGGACACTCCATCTAGATAAGCCAAAAAAGAAGGGGAAAAATATATATGAATTTTGTAAGGATAAACTTTGTGGAAGTACATAATGAAACTGTATTCGCGGGTACTGTGTGTTTGTAAATAAATTTTCCTCTTCAACTGGCACAGAACAAGTTCGAAGGATACCACTTACAGAGCTCACACACTAAGCCACAATACTCAATATGAAACAACCTTCGTTCGCATATATACATACGCTCAGAAATGCGAGCTCTCAATATCCTTCACGTTTTGGAGCAAGTTTGCCACTGCACGCAACCCAATTACTAGGTTGAACAGGGAACGAAAAGGAATTCGCGTCGCAATAAATGAGGCAGCAGTAGCAGTATATATATTATGTACGCCAAATGCGACGAAATTTTCTTCTTAATTATCCTCTGCGTATAATATACATATACATTCAACACACGACTTTGGCTAGTAGTTGCGCGGGTTTGGGTGCTAGGAGGGTGGCTACGCTTTGTACTTTCGCTCGCCTTCTACTCAAATTTTTAGTTAATTAGCTGAAGGTAAGGTATGTATTGTTATTCCCGAGGGAACCGAGTAGCTATTCCTGAGAATACTAATTTATGCAAAGTGCGGATACGTTAATTTCGTAAGCGCATTTTTGTAGGATTTTTCTACGCTCTCGCGTCCCTAATTGATGGGGAACGAACAAAAACTGTTCGTCGTGTGCCTCTCGTCCCTTTTTTTAATGGAAAGTTTCGACACCTTTCCTTCAGAGTGGTTAGTACCGTGAAATATTCCAACTTAATTCCAACAAATTAAAATCACTAAACAAACAAAGACACGAATCTGAGAATCTCCTCTCAGGTGTCCAAGAATGATGATGGTCGTAGTCGTCATCGTCGTCGTCACACCCGGACTTCTTTGTTCCTAAATAATATGCAAATCTAATCCGAAATGGGGCTGCTATAGTTGGAGGCTTTCATTTCTTTTGTGCATTCATTTAGTGCCGGATTTATATATTCTCTTCTTTTTTTACTTTTAAATTGTTAACAAATAATAAGAGGGAGGAATGGTGCAAAAGGAAAAGCACGCCATCCGCCTGCCGGTGTATAGTTGAAGAGGAACGTGATTTGCCACTTAATTGGTTGCCTTTTATTTTTGCAATTCGTTATGAGTGTGTGCGTGGCGCTATAGGCGGGCGGCAGAAGATTGAAATCCAAATGAAAAAAGTATGGAATTGTTGGTTGAAAAAGCTGCGCTAGAGTGGGGATGAGTTCAACTGTCTGGAGGATTCTTACAGTTCAGTCCGTGGTGGGCAAACGTCAATTGTTTCAATTGTCGTGCATATGGAATTAGTCGGGAGACTGTGTTCAGGAAGTATAGGGAGTGCATAAGTGAGGTTTTAATTTAAGTTCTCTGTTTATTGAAATGGGGAAAACAGTATGCGATACGGTTTGTTTAAATGGGTTTTCACAGAGAGAAATGTCCATGACTGGGATCGCTCGAAACTTGCTTTCCGACTCTTTCTCTTATTTATTTTTATTTTTTATTTTATTAATTTAGGGCAACGGCTGGGACTTTAAACAGAAGCAAAAGTGGAAAAATGGTCAACATAAATGTGAATAACGGGAACCTAAAGTGTTGAACACTTTAAAATTGAATTAAACCAGTGATGTAGTAAATTATTTTATAATCTTTACAACCCTAACATAAAAATCTAATTCCCTTCGCCCAAAAAATAAAAAGAAAACTCTCACTATAACAATTGGTTATGAGAAGCTAGGCTCAGGGTCCCTTACGGACCTGTTGCACCAACTTTGTGTTTTTATTTTTCTCTATCATAATGCAAAAAATAGTAAGCCACATATTCAACTTATCTCTTAAAACTATTGCTTTCCCGTCCCTCTCGCAGAACGCGTTTACTGTCCCTATTTTCAAATCAGGAAGAAGAAATGAGACAGAAAACTAGAGACGCATTATGTATAAACAGTCCACTATCTCCAAATTGTTTGATATGTTGGTTATACTGCGAAATTAAATTTCTTTTGCAAATCTCTGATTTACAATAATCAACATGGTCTTATAAAGAAACGGTCGACGGCTACCAATCTTCTGCCTTTTACAAGTTTTGTAATTTCTGAAATTGGTAAAGGAAACCAAGTAGATGCAATTAATACGTGGACCATAAATCACTGCTATCTAAGCTCCATAGAGTAGAATTTCCACGACAGATATCAATTTGTGAAATTTCGTCATCTCTTTACCCAAAAATTTTGTGTAACCTCCGGTGCTGCTCAGGGAAGCCACATAGGCCCCCTTTTATTCATCCTGCTTGAAAATATATTTATATTATAATGTTGTTAATTCCGTACCTGAGTGGAGGATGTTATTGTATGCGGACGACTTTAAACTTTGTATGTTAGGTAAACAAAATAATTGTTTCCAACATTTAGTTATATGTCTTCAACAGTTCTATTTATGTTGCTCAAGAAACTATCTATCATTGAATGAGAGTAAATGCTCTGTTATTACATATTCCCGTTGTAAGTCCCCTATTATGTATAACTATTCTTTCAGTGGTATTTCTATTCCACGTGTTTATTTTATAAAAGATCTGGGGCTGGTTTTTGATGCAAAACGAACCTTTAGATCACATTGATCACATTACTAAACGAACAGTGCAAATAAAGCTTGGGGGTTATTAAGGCACTATATGCAAATTTTTTTTTTTGTTTTTTTGTGAATTCGCTGGAAGTAAAAAATCATCGGAAGACATTGCAGAGCTAGTACGCGCGGGATGCTTCTGCAATAGGTAGTGATGGACTTTAACTCATTTAAAAAAACTCCCGGGGAATGATATTCGCCTTTCCGAATAAGAATGCACCCAGTCGTACGACTAATCAGCAATTTATTTTTGAATTATTTTTTGAATCTAAGAGATGAACCCGACGTTTGTCGGATTTCTAAACTTGTTTTGTTTGAAAACAATACCTGATTTCTTGGCCCTAGCTAAATCTTATAGATTAACCGGTTTTATCCGTCTCAATCTCCTGTTTACATTGTCATTATTTAAAAGTTCTGTTAATCCTGTGTTTACCTGTTTAAGAAGCCTTCCGAGCAACCTTTTTAACCTCATCTTCAACCATTTCAAAATTTAGATCTCTATGCAGATCGGCATTAACTATATTCCTTACTGCTTAATTTTGGGAAACCTACATTTTTTGTTAATTTTTTTTGGCATGTGCCAAACTTTGGCATGCCCACAACTGGAGCCCGTAGGTCCATATACTGGTTTCAGAACTTGCGTATATATCTTAATTTAGTTGGACAGGGATGAGTATCTCCCAATAAGCCAATACATTTTACTGTATCGCATGTTCAACTCATCTTTTTTTTTTTTCTTAGCGTCACTTTCCAACGCAGTTTAGCGTCTAGAGTCATGCCTAGATATTTGGCTGCGTTTGAATATTCCACTACATTGTTGTTAATGTAGACTGGAATGTGTGGTTCGTTTTTATACGTAATTATAATATGGACTGACCTAAGGTTATTTAATCTAATCTGCGACTTCTTAGTCCTTCTGAAATATTGTTTATTGCTGTTTGAAGCTTGTTTGTTGCTATTTCGACAGTTGCTCCCACAGCAAGGACAGTTATGTGCAAAAGTAGCTGTGGTGGTTTCTTTACATTCAGGCAGATCGCTAGTGAATAGAAGGTATAGAACTGGACCTAGTACACTGCCTTGCGGTACACCAGCTTTAATCTCTCTTCATGCTGAGTACTCTGTATATTGCTTAATTCTGAAGAATCTATCTGATATATAAGACTCCAGAATGTTCGAATACTGCTTCGGTAGTTTTGTAATTTGTATATCAGTCCTTTGGCCAAACCTTATTGAAAGCTTCTGCTATATCAAGATATCCTTATCATTCTACCATTGATTATTTTTTTTTTTAATTTTGTATGTACGTATCCATAATAGATTATCAAGAAATAAATTATCTATCTATCTATTTATCTTAATACTGTAGAGAACACATTTTTCTCTTCAAATGCTTTTTCGATATTATCTGTGATTCTATGCACCTGATCAATGGTAAAGTGCTTATTTCTAAATCAAAATTGGTGAATTGGGACTAGCGATTTTTCATCTATTATTTTTTGTAGACGTTTTACCAGCACTTTTTCGAATAACTTGGACAACATTGGTAGAACAGATATTGGGCGATATCAGGTAACTTCGTTAGGTGGTTTGCCAGGTTTTGGTATCATTATTACCTCCGCGACTGTCCACATGTTTGGCACATGTCTTAATTTAAATGCAGCATTTATAATCTGTGCTAGTTTTTTTAAAAACATTTTCGTGGAAATTGTTTCAAAATTTCTCCTGTAATGAAATCAAGCCTTTTTATACTTATGCTTCCTTTTACTTCTCTGGCAAGTTCTTTAGCTGTTACCGACCGAATAGGTCTATCATCTTCGCACCTTACTTCGAGTCCTTGATAACCTTTATCTTCATAAGGTGTATTTAAACCTTCAAGATACTCAGCAAAAGTGTTTGCTTTCTCTTGTCTGCTTTCGCCCAGATATCTTCTCGCTTCTCTGGTTTTTACTGGTGGCATGTGAGCTATTGGCCTGTTCATTTTCTTTGTTGCCTTTCGGAGCGAGTAGTCGGTACTAGCATCATTTCAAAGACACATTATTGAATTCTCTCACAGATTTTCTAAGCATATAATTTAAGTTGCTCAGTGTGGTCTTATCGCTTGGCGCCCCCGTCTGTTGCCAGCGTTTTCTAGCTTTCCTCTTTTCTATAATAATTTCACATATTTCGGGAGGATATGAGTTTTGTTTGATCTTTTTTGTTGTTTTGGTGCTATTCAAGTGATTTCTCTGATCGATATCTTATCAAAATCCTTTATCTTTCATTTGTAAGATACATTTTATAGAATTCGTATAGGTACATTGTTTTGTGTCACTTTTGTAATGTGCATATTAAAAGACTTGAATCGATCCAAAAAAGATGTCTTAGGTTCGCCTTAAGGGGACTTCCTTTGGTTGATCTCAGTAACTTACCCTTCTATCTATCTACAATTGGCCTTGAATCTCTTGAGAATAGGAGAACAGTAGCAAGAGTTATTTTAGTGCACAGAATTCTTATTGGTGAGATTGACTCTCCGGTGATCCTAAATCTTTTAAATTTTAATATACCTCACCTTATTTTAAGAAGTTACAGATTCTATAGTAAGGCGTACTCGATTACAAATTACGGACGCTCCTCCTCTATTAATGGGTTATAGTAAATACAATTATAACAAACTCTCTTTTGATATGCAATGAATTAATTTTATTATTCCATTACACTGTGTGTGTGTAAATCAACAACTCGGTGTCTTGTTAATTGTTGTCGTTTGTCACAAAACAATACATGCAGGATTTCTCTAAAAAAAAAAGCCGGCAAAAGCCGACCGCATCGATGTCCTAATGCATAAAAAAGAAGAACGAGTTGTAAATAAAATTAAAGCCTGCTCGTAGACACAGGCAAAACGCGAAGGGTTGGCGGAAATTTTTGCACAGCAACTTTCAAAATGATTCACATCTGATATATTTGTATATTTTCTTTATTTCCGGAGGCATAAAAAAGATGATTAAATGAGTAGCCATTCATAAGGGTACCTACCCTAAACAGAACTTAAAGACATTGGGTTGTCCGCCTCCACTCTGCCACAAACACCCGTCAACCATATTATAAAAAATTCATTATTTTTCAATAACAACAGTCATAAAAAATTAAAGTGGAACAAATACCGCTGAGTGCTTACCAAAAGTAGTATAATAGATATGCTTATACGCATGCATAATTATTGAAAAGTTTCCGCTCAGAAATACGTATAGTTTTATTTTTTCTAGTTTGCTAATAACTAAAATATCGTAACACATCATGCGGTCGACTCTATTTTAATCAAAATCGATTTTGAAATACATATCTCAGTTATCGGTACAAAAAAAAATAGCCTTTTAATATGATTAATGATTTATCTAAGAAAATAATATTTCTGAGATGAGTCTGCTGAATGTAGGTCATCCGGGTTCAAATCTTAATGGATTTTGTGTTTAATAATACCTTTCTGAGGACTTAAACGTAATATGTATGTGGTCAGTGAGGATAGAAATAATGCTGAAATTCAAGGGTAGTTGTGAAGTTGATCAAAGTAGGTAATAATGTTACAGAATTTGATACCTGCGACAGAGAAGGTCGTAAACTCACAAAGAAAGTGGAGCATCACTTTGATCTTATTTGCCACTGGTGTGACAACAGTTGTGGGTGTTATGTGGGATGCCAAGCTTGGCTGCGTGTGTTCCTAATAAAAGCCATAGTGGCTAGAACAAATTGTTATCAATATAGGGACGCGTTCTAGCTATAGGAGGTTCTCTGTTCGGCGGTTGGCCAAATCTTCCTTGAAATGACGAAATGACGTTCGTCAGATTCGATACACGAAGCCGTGTAGTCCCATAACTCGAGATTGGTCGAACCGATTTTGATGATTTATACTTTGTTGGAAAGGTATTTTCTAGTACGGGTTCAACCCTAGAGTGGTAATCATATTTTTTGATACATTCGGCGAACATTGGCGCCATCTTTTGATTAAAATAACACTTACCCAAGAAGCTTTTCCAGAGAACGTCCACACACTACAACAACTTGGGGATGACTGGTCTGGTCTGACACGAAGAGGAAATGCGATTGAAATGCAGATTAAAGAGAAATTTGAAAAAATAAAATTTGTGTTCGTCGAATCGACGAAGATTACCCTTCTAGGGTTTAAAAAAAATAAAGAAAAAGAAAATCAAAATTTCAAAATGTTTTTTTTTTAAATTTTGTATTTATTTATTTTGGCAACAGCTAAAAAAAATCAAATTTGAATGTAACATATCGTATCACAATTGAACTGTCATATAGACACGCAACGTAACGCCATCTATTATCGATCAATGGAGAAGCCAATTTTGTTTCATGTGTGGTGGCGCTGTCCACGTTGACTGTGCCATTATTGATTCAGTTGCGCAATTTCTTCATTCGTTGCTGTTTCAGCGTCCATATTGCACTTTGCGAATTCGTGTTTTGTTCGATCGAATAACGTTTGCCGGCCATTGCACATTACAGATTCGGATTTCTCCCATATAAAAAATATATAAGAAAAACAACCACAAATACGTAGGCGCCTATGAGCGTGTGCGGTATGTTTACTGTGTGCTGACTTCTACACACGGTAAATACACGTTTTAGCGCATACACGCATACACATTGACAGCTGTCAGTGAGTGACCATTTTAAGGTTCTTTTTTATCGAACTCGCATTGTGGACATACGTAAGAGTAAGAGTCGCATTTGATTTTTTTTTGTTTTTTAAAATTTTCAGCTATACGTACGGTGACCATCCGTCCTCTTTTTTAGAGGACAGTCCTCTTTTTCGATATCTTGTCCTTTTTTTTTAAAACAAAAAAGAGGACAGTAATTTGTCCTCTTTTTACTGAATTTTCCTATTAATACCCTTTTTTTCTTAGAAACCTTTTTTTCTGTGATCTTGACAGTAAAGCACTTTCTTCAGTACTGAATTACTTAAACACAAAATGTATATAGCACTGGTTAAACTTTTAAATTAAGTCCTTATTATGTATGTATTTAATATTTTTTGTTTGGTTTTAAAAACTGAACTGATTGATGTAATCTGAAGTACAAATATTTTGAATAAATAACGTTTGTTTCAAAACTTGTGTACGTTAATTAAAGATTGTCCTCTTTTTTGCATCTGCAAAAATGGTCACCGTAGCTATACGTCATCAAACAGCAGTGTTTATACACTTTCCATTTTCATTTGCTGGTAGGTATATAAAAGAAAGTGAAGTTAGTATCTAAGCTTATAACTCAAGAACGCTTGGACTGATTTCGATGATTCGCACCAACTCGGACTAGTATCCGGCCAAACAAGAAAAATACCCAAGAAAATTCCCGAACAATCCCCAAAAAAAAATAATATAAAGAAAATTAATTTTCCGATACATTTTGTATGGAGCGATTTTACGACGCCATCTTCATGATGGATGACGTTTATGTTAACGTTACGTTGTGACAATTATTTTTGGTTTTTGATTTTATGAATCTCTTCAACAGTTTAAAGGTTTAAACGCGGACAAAATAGTAGTTGCAAATCAAGTTTGAGTATTTTTTTGCAAAGGCCAAGATGCGCAAATATTGGCCGAAGTTGACAGGATGGGAATGAGACGTCGCATAAGACCAGATCAGTGATACCAATCCGAATCGAAGTTTTTGTGCATAAGCCTTACAAAATTATGACCTTTTCAAAAAAAATACAGTACGCCCTCGGTAAAAGCAACCGATGGAAATTCGAGCAGTTGCGTTAGTTGAGGTCGTTGCTTTAACCGAGTCACAAAAAAAAATGCCTTGAATTAGATTTTAAGGTAGAAAAAATAAAAGAATATTGTTCGTCGAAAAGAAAAGAACAGGAATATAATTTAATTCATTTAAAAAAAAAAATAGTTATACATTATGAAGTACAGTCAATACAGTTTTTGGTTGAATTGCCTTAAAAAATTGGGAAATATTCGTTTTCTTCTTATTCTTGTATGATGCAAAAAAAATGCACCTACGATCTATGTGTGTTTAAAGTTCTGAGAGAAGTACCTATAAAATAACTGCCCAGTTACAGTTAAACCAATCAAAAAAAAATTCAAACAAAAATTAAAAGAGCATGGATGGAAAGTCGCGTTAACCGAGTCACAGTTTTTTGAAAAGTTGCAATTACTGAGTCACTAATGGTAAAATTTTAGGTGTCGCTTTAACCGAGGTATTGCGTCTATCGAGGGTTGCTTTTACCGAGGGCGTACTGTATTCCGTGTTTTTTTGAAGTTGCACAGAGGCACAGGTTCACTCCGAACAGTAGCGCCACCCAAAATAAAAATAATCCAAGAAGCTAACAGAAGATTTCGTTCCCACTTTTTTGTATATCATTTTGTTTGACCTCGAGTGAGTCAAGCTAAGAATCGGAAAATAAGCATGACGCACAGTTATGAATGAAGATGAGTGATGCCACTTTGATCAAAGTATCAGATTTACAAAATACAAAATTGATTTGTTAGAACATTTTACAAAAATGTATGCTTTTTCTCAAAATTATTCCTCAAAGCCCATTGTAATTATGCCTTATAACATGTTCCCACCAACGTGATTTATAAATTACGAAAGGCGTCTCCACTGAACTGTATGTGTTTTAGTTTGACATTCAGGAGAAAGAATTCGTCCACTTCCGACTTCCGAAAATAAAACAATTTATGATTGTACCTTTGTACTTAATAGAAATACCAAAATTCACCTAAAAAACGAAGAAAATTGTGTTTGAAATTTTTTGTTGACAGTTTTGTTTTTTGTCATAGTCATAGTTGTGCCATAGTTGGCATCACTGGCGCAGATAAACAGCCAAGCAATTTGAGATTGCATGTAACGAGAACTGCGTCAAATCGTACTGCGAAAGAGCAAACAAGTTCAAATTGAAGAGTGACAAGAAGTGAATTGTTGCCGATATACGACTAAAGGTACATACACCCAGTGATGCCAGATTCCAAGATATATCTTTTTTTTCAAGATTTTTGAGCTCCGAAATATGTACAAGACTTTTTGCCTAAACTGATGAAATTTCAAGATTTTTGAGATCAAGCTAGATCTAACAAATTAAAACAACATTTCCTATTGAAAAAATTTTCTATTGATTCCATTATTATGAATAAATATGAGTCGAGCAGAGCCCATACACAATTTCTTTATACTAACCTTCCATCAGCTCTAACGAAACATGAATTTCAACGAATTTTATCGCTCCCACATTGCGCTGCATATATTTCTTTCTGCTGTAAATTTTAATAAAACAGAAATTCGTAATCGTTTCAGTACTGAAACGGTTGAATGAATCTTTACAAAGGATTTCTTACGCTTTAATGAACCGAAATGCTATGATCTTCATATAAGCTATGAACATATTATTATTATGTCATTTATAAATTATGTTCCGAAATTTAAAAAAAAAGTATAAATTTTTGAAGACAGTTTTTGTCAGCGATATTAAAGTAATTTATGTGTTACGTATGTACGTATGTATATCTGCCTACTCTAATTTTGCGAACAAATAAATATTAGTTGTACAAATTTAAAGTATGTATACAAATATTTTGAAAAAATCTGGAAGAAAAGAATATCTATTTATTTAGGAAAAACGAGATTTTCAGATATTTTAGCTGGCAGCACTGTATAGACCTTGCGAACGACTGGCATTTCGGTATGAACCAACAGAAAATCATAACAATTTCTGTTTATTAAATTCACATTAACGACAACTTGAATCTAGCCTCTGGTGAAAAAACAAAATTGATTCGCAATAGCTAGCAGAAGTTGACCTTTGTAAAATTTCATTCATTTCTATGAAATGATTGGTGGAATTTACGGGTCACTTGCAAGGGCGGACTTTGGAACTGATTTTTTTTTCCATTTCTAAGGGTCGTAGGCAGGCGCAGTAGCTTAGTGGTTAGTGTGTTGGACTACTAAGCGAGGGGTCCCAGGTTCGAATCCCGCAAAAGCCCAAATTCCAACTTAGGGTTTTTTCCACTGCGCCGCCTCTCGCGAACATCTGACAAACATCCGAGAGTATAACTGTCTTTAGAGCTTCTCAATTAGCCGTTTGGAATCGGCATAAAATTGTAGATCCCTTCCATTCGTTCCAAAAATGAAACTCACACAAAACGAATGGTTGTGAGAAGCTAGGCCTTGGGTCCCTACAGACCTGTTGCGCCAACTATATAAATAGTTTTTAGTATAGTATTTAAAATAACTTTTCAATAAAGAATTTGAATTGACCGAATTACATAAAGTACATAGTTCGTGTATTGTGCATACTCGGAGTTATTATTTGCATTAAATTAACGAATTTAGGCGGAACGAAGTTCGCTGGGTCAGCTAGTAGGATATATCCCAGTGGAGGGCAAAACTTCCTTCGCAGTTGATGCGCAGAGTCGAGCCACGTCTTGCTAGCGCATCTGCTCACTCATTCCCCTCTATGTTCGTAGGTATGATCGCGAACTTAGACTAAGCCGGTTAAATGGTGCCACAGCTCAATTTAACAAATTAATAGGCAAATACCTTCGCGTGGTAAACCAGTCTCGTAAACACCATTACCATAGTTCTCCTGCAAGCTACACAAAGTAATAATTCTTCGCCGCCAACCCCTTGACAAGCTATTTCCTTAGCACATATCAACACAAAGTGAACACACCACAAACAATCGAAACACAGAAATAAAACACATCCACACACAATCGTTCCGACCGACATTTGATTTATTTCGGATTAGTCATGTCGTCGTTCTGTGACAGGGATATTGAAATCGGGTCGGATATTTGCAATTGTCATTCTCTATTTGTTATTTGTGTAGTATATACATATATATATGTGGCGAAAACCCATCCTAACAGGATTAAATGTAAATCGCATTCATTTGATAGCTATCGCCGAGTAGAATCTAGCGGGCTGTTGTATTTGGGTACGGATAAAACTAACGGTACATGTAGATATCTCGCACGCCAACCACAGAACCCATCGGACTTTGTTAGCTTTTTCCCCGTTAGTGTTTTATTGGATTTTAGTTGTTTGATTGACAATATAATGTCAGACAATACTTAGTTAGCAGGCAAAACGAAATACTACTCAATCCTGGTTTGACGATGAATGATTCATGATGTACACTATTACACGGCACGGCATGGAGGTAGGTTTACTTTCGTTCCTACGGAGGTTAGGTCGGGAACAGTATGGGGAATAGATTGCATGATTTATGCCATGAACAAGCAAACTCATCGCGGGCGGAAGTAAGGGTTACATGCATACGGGCGAAGTATATTAGTCGAATAGGTGTTCGTTTGGGTAGGAGAGGAGTAGGTTTGTTGATGAATTGATGTTTTGATTAATTGCTATTGGAGCGTCTTTTTCCCCCATGTCCCAAATCGAAAGTTGTATTAGTTTTGTACAATACTCATCCATTTGGGATAGGAAGTAGGCGGGAATGTTTTTTTTTTTGCTTTACTAGTCAGCTGTGAAATTGATGATAGAATATAAACGGAAGGCAAAATCATAAAAGCTATATCTATGATTTTTGGAAACTGTGTTAAGTGTCTGAGGAAGAGAGTAGGCCCGGGCAAGGTGAAATGCTGAAAGGTCTAACGGGTAAACAACGAACTAAAATAAGAACTAGAGATGATAGTCAAATTTCGTAGGGGATAGTTGTAGGAGTTCGACTCAAAAGCGGTTACTAAAAAATTCTGTTTTTCGTTCTGTTGCGTATTTCAGTGAAGTTATGTCATTGACATAATTTTCTTCACCATTCCAATCAACAAACGACTTTGGTTTCTTAAAATGTGTCACAAGCTCTCCAAACATATACCTGTGTGTAAGAAATTTGTCTCTGAAGGTGCCTTCAATAATGTTAAAACATGCGCAGTAAAGAGAGCACAAAATTCACATGTTGACCAATCTCTCTAATGTGATTATAAATTTACTTAGTGAAAGGAACATCAACGCGAAAATAGGTGACACTGAACTCAGAGAAACTGCTGCAAGAGGCACTCCGCAGGGAGGGGTCATCTCCCCTTTACTCTGGGTACTTGTCATTAATGAGATACTAATAAGATTCAAGAATATGGGGGTCATGGTAACTGCATACGCAGATGATGTAGTTTTGCTTGCAAAAGGAAAATTCTTACAAACATAAGTGACCTATTAGGGAATTCACTAAGAACCCTCAGTACGTGGACAAAGCAATGCGGCCTTGGCGTGAATCCCCAAAAAACCGAGCTTGTCCTTTTTACACAATTCGAGCCACCAACTCTTGAGGGAATACCTCTAAAGGTGACAGATAGAGCGAAATACCGAGGTATGATTCTGGATAGGAAACTTAATTGGAAGCCGAACGTCAATGAAAGAGTGAAGAAAGCAGCTAATGCTTTCTACGCATGTAGCCGCATCTTTGGCAGGAGGTGGGGACCAAACCCCAAAATAATCTTGTGGATTTATACGGCGATCGTGCGGCCAATACTCACATATGGCAGCGTAGTCTGGTGGCAAGCCGCAGGCAAGGCAACCAATCTCAAGGCAATGACAAAGATACAAAGAATAGTATGTATAGGAACAACTAGCGCAATGAGAACCACCCACAGCTGATTTGGAGGCAATTCTAAATCTGACTCCTCTGGACCTATATATGGAGGAATCTGCTACCAAAAGTGCCTTAAGGATTAGCCAAATTAATATGTACCTGAAAAAAAATGCAATTTTGGCCACGCACAAATTCTATAGAAAAACGTTGGGAATGTTGTCATTTCTGACTACATGTCTCCCCAACTGAACTTTGATAGACCATTCTCCTATTCTTTTCCGAGTAGAGATGAATGGAGCACAGATGAACCCACGAAGCGGGAATCGGTATCCATATACACAGATGGATCAAAGATGGACTGTGGAACCGGTGCCGGTATATTCTGTCAGGAATTGAATATACACTGCTCCTGATAGCAGTAGTGTCTTCCAAGCAGAGGTTCTGGCAATCGCGGAAGCGGCCCGAATAGTGTCATTGTTGGCAATACCACGTAATGATATTACCATTTTCATTGATAACCAGGCGGCTATAAAAGCAATTTCAGCTATTGAAATAAAATCCAAGCTAGTTCACCGCTGTCGCGAAGAGCTCAAGGTTTTTTGCTCGCAGCACTCCACGAATCTCTGCTGGGTCCCTGGACACAGTGACAAAGCCGGCAATGAGATAGCTGACGAACTGGCGAGAAAGGGGTCTGAAATGGATCATGATAGAGCACTACAGTCGATCAAGCCTCCACTCTGTAATTTCAGAGAACGAGTGGAGAACAAGATTCGTATGAAAACCAATAACAGGTGGAAAGCATTATCTACCTGTGAAGTATATCGGAAGCTATGGCCAGTGTATGACAGAGGCCGAACCATCAAACTTCCACAGTTTGACAGGTCATCGCTGTCTAAGCTGGTAGGGGCGCTAACTGGTCATAACTTCTTTAGAAATCATATGATGAAACTTAAACTCAAAGATGACGATGTATGTAGAGGCTGCGGAGACGAAGAGGTCCATGAGGACACACCTCACTTCCTCTGTCATTGCCCGAGCCTCTGTCACTAGAGGAACAGAACACTTGGAAGCTATTACTTCCATGACTTACTAGAACTTTCTGATGTTACACTCTCTGATCTTTACAGGTTTTTGAGGACATCAGGATGGCTGGACGGCGTCGGGTAAATACAAGAAGGAAAGACACAAGCTAACCATCAACAACACCAACGGTTAACCCCCAAAAAAGGGCATCACAATGGGTCCACAAGGACCAAAGTGTGGTATAGTAGGGTTTACCCTTCTTTAAAGAAATTCAACGTGATTACAATTTTTTTGTAATAACAAAAGATTAATTACAAAGCAAGCGGGACCCAAGTAACCTCCACTTCGTAATTTAAGAATTATTTGTTTGTATTATTTTAAAATGGCAAATAGTCGATTTGTCCGAGCTTTTATTGGTTCTGGCATGGGTATTACTCCCTACATTTTTTTTTTTTAAGTTAAAGTCAATATTATTTAAATCTTGCATTTGAAGAAATATTTTTACATATTGTTAAAAATCGTTATAAACAACTTCCATCAAAGAACTAGAAAAACTCGTGCTTTTTATGAATTTAATGAAAATTAACTTTGCAAACTGCATTTCTTAATGTAAAATTTTGTCTATAAACAATATTAAAATAAACTTGAACAAAGTTTGTACCTGATGGTATGGCTCTCAGTGTGACCCAATGTAAGTAAAATGTAAATTATAACGACGTAAATGAAAACAGTATGAAAATTGCAAAAATTCATCGGATAGTATTTATTGATATGATAAAGATAAGAAAGTTGCGAAACATAAATATATTTTTCTTTATAATTTTTGAAGTTTGAAGTATGTAATAACTAATAACCCACAGGTTAGCAGTTTACTGCTGATATGATATCATACCGCTTATGTTAATCGCCTTCCAGAAGAATAAGCTGTGTTTTCTGTCTATCCAAGCTGTTCAGGCAGTCATATACAGGTATCCATTAGACCTTATGCAGTTAATATTGCGGGAGAAACAATAGCTTCGATAGCACCTTACCGAAGTCAAATTGTTATTTGGGATAGTCACTCACAAAAACTTTAATACGATTACCTTGCATGATAACTTACGAGTTACTCTGAATGATTAAATAGTAATCAGCTTTTAAATGTGGATTTCAGTAACGCTGATAGAGCTCTTCTAAAATCCGAATGCCCTGAGGGGAGCGTTTTTCTTTGTCTTCACCCATCAGATTCTCATATACACAGTCTTAACGCCTTGAGGAAATGATTCATAGCATCATTCAAGTTGTCGATCGACTATTTACGTTCCAAAAATTAGTTTATTTCCCAAATAAACTCTAAAATTGTCACGCGATAAGCGAAATTATGATCACTTACTAACCACCAACTATCAAAAATACCATTTTTAAAATATTTAGAATAACATTTTGAAAACATTCTTGCTATGTACTTGATACCTTCCCCGTCTCTACCTATAAGAGCTTTTGCTGAGTTGTTCCATCCTAATTGCACATACGAAGAAAACAATTTGCGATCTTTAAAGTAGTGTGACTTTTGTAGAAAGGCATTTCTAGAGAGTATAGGCACATTTATCTCAAAAACTTTAACTGCTACAGTGAAAGACTCTTCAAGAACCTCATCCACACATCATAGTGCTACTTGGGTTCAAAGCTGAACCGCCACTCCTACCTACCTACCTACCTCATCCAATAGCAAAATGGTTCGAATTTATTTAGAAGTGTTGATAATCATTGACCACTGATTGTCACACGGATTTATTTCTCTTACGAGTATAGAGGCCTCAATTTATTGCACACTCCATTGTACTATATGCGGTAGCGAAGCATTGTAAACATATCCCCCTTCCGTGCTGACTCTAAGGACGAGTAAACTGTTTTCGAAAAATAGGTTTCGTGATCAACTCGCTGGAACTTAAAGGCAAATGAGTATGTCATCACCATAGACCACACTCAGTACTCGCAACTGGGATTGGTGTTGGCTACCACAAATCAATGGCTCAACAATATATCCCGTATTAAACGCTCCAAAGTTTAAACTTCTTTGAGGGGAAACTATGTCGAAGACGAAATGAAACTCAGCTCATCTGCCTTTGACAGAATGCACATCAGAGCCAAAATTTGCAAGACTATAAATGGTAATATTTTCTCCTTTGTAGTTACATAGAAAAATATTTCGCTAAATGACGTGCCGTGTCGCATTCGTCAGACTTATTAGTACCACTCGACTGATCCATTGAATGAAGGAAAAAAGACAAGAAACCTTGTTGGATCAGAGATATAGTTATATTGGGTACGGTACAGTGACGAAGCTGTTATGTTCCCAAATCGACTATGCATAATCTAAACGCCTCCCCGACATTACACTTAAAAAATTTGCAAATACCTTCTAGCCGGTCCGATTTATACCACACAAAATTGGTATTGGTTTATTTTTAACTAAAAATCAGATGATGCGTATAAATGTCCAACTTCATATGAGCTTAAGAAAAAATCTGAACGTCTAAATCATTCGATAACAGCGCTAACACTCTGACAGCGGTTTTCAGTTGATATACAAATTAAACACGACTTTAATTGGTAATAAATGTTATTTGTAATATATGACACAAGATATCGTCACGTATTTTAACTGAACTTTTTGAAAAAATTTTGCAACTCCTATCCTTAAATGAATACAAAACTAATTATACCAGTAGATGCATAAAAACGAAAACAAAACTTAACTTATATTACTGCAGCCCTTCGGTTTTGTCAATTTTCCAAAAGCTGTGTACTCGATAGAACTTTAAAACGACGCAATGTTCGAGATATAAATCCTGAAATGTGTAAATAAATTCTTTAAAGCAACCCACACACGTAGAACCAACATTTGTGATAAGCATCATTTGAAAAATAATAGTACTTTTCCTCTATTTATTAAAAGCTTATCACTGGAGAATAAACAGTAGCCACTGCATCCACCTCCATACCATCGTCCTTTCCATTCCTGTAGTCTGTACCCAAACCAATCATAGATGCCTAGCTTTGAATCTAATTATAAACAGTTTTTCTAAGCTAGCTACAAATATAACCAACTTTAGAGAGGACCAAAAGCTCAAGTTTCAAAAATAACAAAGTCTTCTTCCTCAGAGAATATTTTATTGCACTTGCCTTTTAAAATGACAGACGAAGGATGGTTGAGCCTTCTGAGTTCCGACTACGGAATGGAACGTAAATTCCGTAGGTTACTTGACTATAACTTACAAATTACTATTAAACTAACCTTGTCCCATACTAAAATAATCGACTTTAATTTTGGGTCAATGTATCTTGCTATATAGGCACAGGCTAAAAGAACTGTTCTGCAAATTATAAGCGTAGTTATTAATAGTTTCAGTACCGCACTTAGAAAGAGATCTGTAAAAGTTCTGCCACAACTAACCACATTTGGTGGTTATTTCTCTATACTCAGTTTCAGTCTTAAAGTACGTGGGCCGCTTAGTTTCAACCAAAATTTGTGTCGTTTTTATTAGGAAATTGCATCAGGCGAGAATGATTATTCGCTTTTTACCAAATTCAAATAATTTCACAACCTTTTGCATATTTCAAACTTCTATCGGGCAGAAGTGGTAATAACAGTCATCGCTACGTGCGTATTAGGCTTAGGCTTTGACGTTCGCAGTGAGCGGAAAGCGACATAGCAACACTTCGCTCTACACATAGCAAAATTAAAATTGCTAATCACTGCATGGCCGAAGCCTTCAAAAGAAAAAGGAAAAAATGTGCTACCTTCCCAATACATATTATATTAAAAGGCACAAGGTTGTTTTCTCATACATATTTTTATGAAAATGCAACAAATAAGACTTATGTCGATTTCCGCATCTGTTTCTTGTAAAACGTTTCCCTAGAATGCAGTCAAATTTACAGAATTCACATTAACTGAGCTCCGAAATTCAATACTTTCAATAGATAGCCTGGCATTCCACTGATAAATCAAAACCATCACACAAAATGTGATTATATCTGTACATCCAATCACAACGAAACGTGACTAATAAAATCCGAATTGTTAAATAATATTTACACAAATCCACACATTTCCTTAAACGCAAACAAAAACAAAACAAAAAAACACAGACCCACAAATCGGAGAAAAAGTTGATACCTACACCATCCGATGACATTCATTGAATTTGCTGCCAAATTAACTGCCCCGCTGTCCCGCGCTGTAAACGGTGATGTCCATTCAGTGGAATATTAAATTAAAATTTTATTTTCCACTCCAACGAACCATTCATCGAACAGCATTCACGGGATATTTTATTTCTCCTCCACACCAATACCATACTGACGGATGTGGTAAACCCACCTCTCACATTACCAAAACAAAACGAAAAGCACAAGCAACGAAACAAAAATAATATCCTGCCCTCTCGATGGGATGTTTTAAAGTTGTGCAACATTTTAAATTTTCCAAAGCTCAACCACCGTACCGCTGCCATAAACTAAGTATTAAATAGACCGTCAGCTCTGCCAACTTAGGGCCATACGTGAAACGAAACCGTAAAAATATTCTCTTGGTCTTAAAATGTTGCTTATGAAGTATAAAGTTAGTTTAACAAAAAAAAAAATATGCAAATGAGCTTTAAATTTTCTAGAAAAATAATTTATTAATTTTTCCGTACGAAAAACTTTTTCTGATCGAATTCTCATTTAATTCCACAAGAAAAAACCAAATCATTCCACTGAAATTTTTCATTTCATTTTTTCTGATGGATTCCCATCAGTGGTGGCTGGTTTGTTGTGGTTGTTTTCACAGGGAAATTTTTTTCTGACAGAATTTTTGCTATTACCGCCCAAAGCTCGGTACGCTGCCCGAGCTTAATTATCGCTCCCATACAAAATTCTCTCCAAAATTTAGCTGATGTTAACTTAAGCGAACTCATTAAGCTGAGTGGTACGCAGGTCGAGCTAAATAATCAAACTTTTGTTTCCGAATGTACTTCATGTATCTGTCAAGATTTAGCGCGCCCATTTAATGGGTCGGGACATTATCTCAAGCTTAATTTTGACAGATCGTTCTTTTGTTTTCTTGCGTTTTTGTATTGCGAAGAATGGGAGAAGTAAGCAAAGATGAGTTTTTTGAATAAATAGCTCGACGAGGAGTACATAGAATTGGAAATGGATGAAATCAGAGAGTGTTGAATTTTTGAAGTAAGTTATTTTGCAAGAACAGCTGTTTTTTGTCACATTTATACACAGCGCTCTCTATCAAATTTTAGCTAGGACGTTAGCTGATGTTTGGGAAGAAAAGATGGAGACCAGATGAAATTTAGCTTAGCTTGAGCTTAAACGTAAAAAATTCTGTCGAATTGTTTATGAAAAATCTTTCTTTTAAAAGTAAAATTTGTATTATTCGTAAAAAGATTCACATTAAAGTAACCTTTAGTATAAAAATCTCAGTTTGTTAATATTATAATGATTATTTCTTGGTACAGGACATTTTTGCTAATAAAAGGGGTTTTCAACAGGGACGCTACAAAAGTAGAGCGACAGGGACAGCAAACGACCGTTAGACTATTTCCTGTGGGGCTACGTCAAGTCTATGGTCTATGCCAACAAGCCAGCGACGATTGATGAACTTCGTACGAATATCGAACGTGAAATTGCAGCAGTATCGGCCGACTTATGCTTGAAAACCGTCGAAAATTGGGTTCACTGGACTTCTGCAAACGTGCCCGTGGTGGTCATGCAAAAGAAATCGAGTTTCATACATAATGGCATTGAACGTACTTTCACAGGAATTTCATTGATATCCAAAACCGTTTTTATTTTATTTAAAAAAAACTTTTGTAGCGCTCTTATTGAAAAACCCTTTAGTTAAACCCTTTGGTATGAACATTTAGTGTGTTGCAATGTATTTAGTTCGAATGGTTTTTCGTCAGATTCCTGATATTTCCACAATTTTGATGCCTTATTCCTGTTTTGCACGGGAGGTTTTTCGAGCATCAACATTTCTACAAAAAGGTAGAAATACCACGATATAGGATGACTGCTGAGTGTCATTTTTGCATTATAACTCCTGCATTTAAAACTGCTGTCCCTGTCGCTCTACTTTTGTAGCGTCCCTGTTGAAAAACCCTTTTATTATCAAAAATGTCCTGTACCAAGAAATAATCATTATAATATGTATTAACAAACTGAATTTTTTTTAACTGCTTCACACGTATTCACGGAAACGTAATTTAAGAGAGAACAGTCTTTTCAAAATTTGCGGGGGAACCGGGTAGGTGCGCGGGAGCTGACGGTCTATTTAATACTTAGTTTATTACCGCTGCTGGGTGCGTTTATGCAAACAGCAATAATAAAAATTAAAATCACAGCACCAATGATTTCCATTTGAAAGAGATAGGGAGCGAGAGACGAAGTGTACATCTAAGGGGACTAAAAACTTTTTTACCATAGTCAGGGCGAAAATGCAACATTATCCTGATGGTGGATATAATACCAACACCACAACAGTTCACCCTCTTGCACAGCATACACACATCACACATGCGACATGCCGCATGATGGCTTGCTTATTTTTCTCAGCGTTCTTTGTTTATCCTTCCAAACTATGGGAGTATTATATTGCTGATACCTTTCATTTTACACAAAATGGAGTATCACTCTCGGGCACGTTTATCCCCCGTCATCGTCGTCTCCATAGTTGAAGTTTTAGTTTACACTCACACGTATCAAAAGCGGCGTATACGTAGCATTTTTCGAAATAGTTCTTTCTTGTCTTCCATCGGTGAGGGGATCGCTTAACTGAATTGAAGTCAATTTAAGTCAAGGCTTCTTCGTGATTGTATGGCTCATTTTCGTCCTTAATACCATACAAATGTTACCATGCGCATCCTGATGAGGTTCGTCGCCCAAGCTTTTGGTTCTATGGAAGAAAGTAAACCTTTGTTATGTTCCACTGAGTTGTTCCCCACTGACACATTTGTTCGTATTAGGGGATACAGGAGAAATTTCATACTGTGCAAGTTTTTCGATGTGAAAAGTGTTATTTTTTCGGCGACTGATACAGGAGTGGATATACGAATACTACATATAAGGAGTGAAGTCACTTTCAAGAGCGAAGGTGAAGACTCGATTCACCTTTGGACTATGAAGAGTGATGCACTTTAAGCAGTTCTCAGTGGAAGCACAATTTCACAATTGTTGCTATCTACGGGAAATTCCAAGCACAGGCTGTGTTCAAATGCCTATCGAAACCCATTGCACTAGTGACAACAAATCCGCTGACTTGGGAGTTTGCAGCTCTCAAGCGAAATACTTTGTTTCATGCATTAACAACATAAAAAAAAATGCTGCCATAGTGAAGTATGTCTTTACATATATTTTAAGAAACCACTATTCATTAAGAAAGGGAATTGTAGGCCCATAATTTACTTTTAGTCGGGACATTTTTTTCATTGATAAGAGACAGCGTTTTAAGCCAAAGGTTTCATTAAACCTCCTTTATTTCAACCTTCAATCAGTCACAGTTACCACACCTCACTGCACCAATCATAGAATCCAATATCTAGAATATTGGCTATGGTTTAAAATGCTTAAAGGTACCTTTTCAAATACAGTCCGCTACAAGCTTATTTTCCATTTAACTTATATTTCGTTTCTCGTTCTCGAGAGGGCCCTTTTGCTTAAACAATCACAAATCGAATAAATTTTAAATTCGTTTTTTATTTATATCCTTAATTAAACTTATATACTAGACAAAAACGATTAAATCTAATTTAAAACCAACATTTATCTTATTCTAGCTTACTGGCTCTTAGCGAGCGCTCTAAACTTAACAATATCCTTAAAATGATTGCCTTTCGGACTAAAATCTATCTATATTTAATTTTGTTTGTTTTTTATTCTGCAAGAAACTTGGAAAAACTTGAATTCTTTATTTTTGTTATTTTATTTAAAACTACTTAACACTACCTAAGCTAGTTAACCTAAATTACCTATAATCAGGCAATCTCATCGATTGGTCGCCATCCATCGAAGAGTCATAAGATTTTTAAAAAATTTTACGCTAATATTTCTTGCTTTAACTATTAATTTTGATAACAATCACTCGTTTTCAAAAATCAAGTAATTAGCTTAAGAATAATTCACTCTCCATAAATATTTTCTTACATCATTGCCAACCGTTCAATGTTCGAATAAAAAAAAGTTCTATTTGGGTTCATTTTAACCAACGAAATTTGGTAGTCAATTTTTTTTTCCGAGTATGTAGAGGGTCCGCCAAATAACTTTTTTTTTTTGAAAATGCTATAAAAAAAAACTACTGAATATTTTCTCAAATTTCTTTTTTTATTTGAAAGTACAATCCTTCCGGTTAATAATGGAAAATAATTTCGTTCAAATGGCTGCCTCGGCTGGCCATGCAGTAGCCTACACGATCGGTCCAATTTTTTAAGCACATTATCGATTGTGTGCAGCTGTATTTCACCAATGGCTTCACGAATATTGTCCTTTAAAGCGTAAATTGTCTCTGGCTTGTCGGCGTAACACTTATCTTTTACGGCACCCCACAAATAATAGTCCAACGGTGTCAAATCGCAGCTCCGAGGTGGCCAAACGACATCAGCTCTGCGGCTGATAATGCGATCTTCAAAAACAGGGCGCAAAACATCGAGTGTAGCTTCGGCTGTGTGGCACGTAGCGCCGTCCTGTTGAAACCAAATGTTGCCAATATCCTTCTCTTCAATTTTTGTGAACAAAAATTCGTTCAACATGGCCCGATAACGATCGCCATTGACTGTAACGACCACTCCTTGCTCATCTTCGAAGAAAAATGGCCCAATTATGCCCCTGGACCAAATTCCGCACCAAACAGTGACTCGTTTTGGGTATATCGGCTTTTCAATGTATGCGTGCGGGTTTTATGTGCCCCAAATGCAACAATTTTGCTTGTTTACATACCCGCCAAGATGAAAATGAGCTTCATCTTATAAGATGATTTTTTTGGCAAAATCATTCTGCAACATTACCATGATTTTCAAAGTAATGTCCCAAATTTCCCAGCGTTGTTCAAGCATATACACAACCATATTCGTTCAGCGGAAGGATAAAACTAATTATCTGTCGCATCAGACATGAGCTAAGTGTTATCATTCGCGAAATAAGCACTAGCGGACCCTTTACTATTTCTTTCTGGTTCGTTCCAAAGTACAGAAACTCAGCAACATTCCCACCAAAACATGGGTAACGTGTACCTTTTATGCTTTCGAAATCCCCTTATCACTCGTAAAAAACTAGAGCTACAATTAGAAACAATCGTGTTTACTTTTGTAAAAACTTTTGATTACAAACACCGGCTTTGAGTAAGTAGATCAGCCTCTATAGGGAGTCGAAAGAGGGATGATAGTTCAACATAAACGAAAACATGTTGTGTACAAAGGACTTGTACTCGTAGCTTTTTATTGATTTGGATCTATGAATATTACTAAAAGTTGAATAAATCAACAATAATTTAATTAAAATTCCAAAACAAAAGACTCAAAATAGTTTGGTGAAGATCGCAACGAAATAGTTTCGCCAGCCGCCGAGCTTACTCCTAACATACCTTAAAGAAGGTCGAACTAAGGCCCGCTCAGTAGTAAGCACACTAACCGTGATCGGGAAAAGATTTTCGTAAGGAAAAATTAATAAATTCTTTTTCTAGAAAATTTAAAGATAATTTGACAAGTTTTTTTTGATAACATAACTTCATAACATAATTCATAAGCAATATTTTAAGACCAAGATTAGGTTCAATTTAGTTTAAGTGGTCAAAAAATGCAGAAGAACATTTTTACGGTTTCTTTTTACGTATGGCTATAACTGGCGCCTCGAAAAAAATACGCCCGTTTGAATTATTTTACGTTTTAGCTTTTAAGACATCACTATGAAAATTTAGAGCAAACAATTTAGGTCGTCGAATAATGTTCGTTTCCATAGTAAGTTGCATCATCAAAGCGAAAGTGGTTTGTCAACACCTCGCAGATATTAATGTCCCTGAATAAAAATTATACAATTGCCTATATTTAGGGCTAGGTAAATTGCACACATTTATGGGTTGCATACAAATTAAGCTCTCCATCCAAAATGGTTCAAAGCAAAAATGATTCAATACGTTACTATGGTAGGTAACATGGCGGCGACAAATTAAATGTCACCAAAATACTTTCAATAAACTTGACTTAATTTAACTTAATTTTACAAGGCCAATTGGCGACATAAGAGCAACGATTTTTCGTTTGTGGACATCTATAGCACAGTACCTTTAAATAAATAATAAATATTGATGTTCACATATTAATATAATGATATTTTATAACATATACTATATAATAATATATACATACAATAATTGATTAACTGTGGCTTAAATGTTTAGTAGTTAAATAAATTTCATATATTTTTTTTATAACTTCATAATTTATTTATTTATACCAACTTATACAATAAGATACAATATCTTTTTAGAAGCATTAGCTTGATTTACATCTTTAAATAGTGTGCTATAAGATTAAAAAATTGGAAAAAGAAACTAACACTATTGTAGATACAATTATTTAAATCAAATAAGAAAAAGAAAAGAAAAGATAAACATTGAGCGAAGGATAAAGGAGAAAGTTAATAAGAAAAGAGAGGGGATAGATAAATAACAATCATCATCACATTAATGTCTCCAAGTACTCCTTGAACCTTCTTCCGAAAGGTGCCGTACAGCTAATCATCCTAATAATTAATATAAATAAATAAAATAAACTTCTATAACTTATATTTATATACCTATAACCAGCATGCCTGGCGAACTTCGTCCCTGTGAACATGAGGGGCTATTGCAATGCGACCTATGAGCAATGGGGAATGATCAAAATTTAGGTAACACAATCAGTGTTGTTATACAGTGGGATTTATCCCTTTTTGTGGGATTTTCGATGTCTAATAAGCCTTCCGTGGGATAAAGGGAAACAGCGCGAAATCGTGGGATTTTTTAGGAATTTAACAAAAAACATTCAAACTAAAATTTTTTTTTTTTTTGCAATTTCATCCAAATATCTACATTTTATCATGGAAAAGTGTCCATGCTCACGTAAATGATCTCTTATGGAAATTTTCTAGCCCCACCACAAATTGTCATAGTAATATTAACAATCTGCGATTTTAACACTTAAGGTTAATTTGATATTATTTATTTTCCGTGTAATACAAGTTTTACTTTAAAAATTCGAATTTTGGGCAAAAAAGTATCGTGGGATTTTTAAGGGAATTTCAGGATAAATGAAGAGAGAGTCCTAATAGCACTGATCACAATTGCCAACGACACAAATCATGGAACTTTTTTTCACTCAACCATTTTCGGTGGCTTTCTCAATCGTTCCGCAGCTGCGTGTGATTCTCGTCCGTATAAAATGTATGGGAAATCAATTTTTACGAATGAGCTATTGCGCCACGTCGTTCTGCCTATAACAAAATCATTCAAGTCTAACGTGGCCACCGTTACGGTTGCCACGTGAAAATAAAGTTTGTGTTCAAAATTGGAAATAAAAGTGACCAACTGTAGCCACAAATTACCAAACTAATTTAAGTCCGAGATATTTTTAAATACATAACAATCAGGCGAAAAGAAAAGCGCTTTAGGTTGCACACAAATTAAAGTTGAGTTTTCTTATTCATTTCGTAAGAAAATTACTAAAGGAGTTAGCACCTTTTTAAATATTTAACAACAAATCATTATACTGTACCTTCTTTGCAGGAAATATTTTTCAGTCTTGAACCAGATTAAAAAAAAAATAAAAGTTTGATCTACAATTTATTTGCATTTTGGTCGAAAATGTATCACCCTGCTTGCCTTCGCGCACCCTGTCGCTTATGACTATATAATACATCACAAATTCAAAAAAAAAAAAAAACCGCTCATCGGTGCTGAAGTGGTAATGGCTTGCTGAGGATATGTCACTTGACGCCGTAAAATATTGCACGTAATTAAAATTCACTCTCTACATGCACAGGTTGAAGGTGTCTCTTGTTTGCTATTAACGGCTCAAGGATGAATGGACTCCATTTATTTTATCAACTTTTTGACACATTGCTCTTTAATAATTTACGTTTCACATTTTTCGTGAAGAGTAAAATATCATGTGTGTCAATGACATACTCCCTTTAACGTCACTTTCCGATTTGACAGGGGGAAAAGTAAATTCACCTGTCGACCTTGTAACAATTTTCTGTAAAATTGCACCAGATTGGCTGTCGTTGAAGTGAAGGAAATACAACATACAAGTTGAAAATGTGCAATTAAAAGGGAATTTTAATTTTATTTATAATGCATTTGAGGACATACAGTGAGGTAAATTGGATGTGCTGCTTAAGCTGACATAAATCCACAAATTGCATGGCTTTTTTTTCTATTTAAATACGTATGATGATTTTGTTAAAATATCCAATTCGGGGGATTGCCTTTTTAGGCAATTCAAATCAAAGCGAATTCAAATGACATGACAATGGACATTCAATTTGAGTCGATGTTTGGATACGCGGTCTAAAATGCCAACAGATACGTAAGCCAATCAATCGATGTACATTCACAAACATCGATTGTTACAGTAATCTATTCGGTAAATGGCACTGGTAGTTTGTGTTTTCAATAAAATTCCGTTGTCCTTCATTTGGCAGAGATGAATGTACGTTGGATTTTTAAATGAAAACCTCCTGGGTCGTGGTAGCCGTATAATGAATACGGTCATTGAAATGGACGGGTTATCTGTATCTAGACAGCATCTCATATTATGGAGGCTTTTGCTTTGAGTAATTATCAGTAAACCAATGCCAAATTGTGGCTTCCTACAGAGATCAACTGATGCGCAGTTATGCATTTGAGATGTTCAGTCGTGGAGGATATTTTCTTTTAATTTATTGCCACATACTTTCTGCTACTCTAGTATTATGTGAGACTGGAATCTGTTGAAAGATCCATTTTGCAACTCATTGGCAGTGCTCTCTCTTTTCCTCTCCATTAAAAAGTCGTTGATGTAGCAACTGCAATTTGCAAATTATGTCACACTATCATCAGCGTTGTGCTGAAGTACTCAATTGAGTAATTTGGCTCAAATATTTCAGCTTTGGCTCAATGCTCCGAGCCAAAGAGAAATGGCTCACATTTATCACAAAACTTAAACATAATTTTCTTATAAATAAATGTTAAAAATAAATAAACGTAACTAAGAAATGAAACTTACTCGACTGAACGCAGTCACAAAACAATAAATGGTTAAACCCATTCACCAATTAAACGCACCCATAAATTTTGCATTTTTTTTCTCAATTACACAGGTGTAGCTTCGGTTTAGTCTATGTTAATCCTCAGTTCAAGCGTCTAAAGCTTAAACAAAACTTCCGCCAGTGCTGCTTTATCTCCTGAAATGCTCAACGATTAGCAGGACCTGACGACTGATACTATTTGGCTCATTTGTGAGATAAACTCTTCGGTTAAGCTTGCGCCTTGTCTGCGAATTTGTATATGAATTGTACGTAGATGTAGATCTGGTTGAAGAAGAATAGAAAGTAAAGTTAGAGCCAAGACGTGGGTTTGCGAATCTCAGGCTCTTAAGCAACGAAGACCGAACCACCGTTTCAAAGACAAACCGGAGGCCGCTTTGTGAGATGTGCTTTTTGTCAAAAGTGGAAGTATAACTCGTCGGATTCCCATTTTCCAAAGAAACACAACATCTTTGTAACGACTGATTAGGCACAACTTTCTTCTAAAGTGCTAATAACGGGTGATTTTTTAGCTGGTTTGGTTTTGGCAACACTGGTTTTGACAGCTGACGTGTGTTTAGTACCTTGTGTCACTGTCAAACAGCTTCAGTTTGGTTTGCAATTTAACCATGGATCGTCTTACAAATGAACAACGCTTGCAAATTATTGAATTTTACTATCAAAATTCGTGCTCGGTTCGAAATGTTCATCGCGCGCTGCTTCCATTTTATGATCGGCATTCTCGACCTTCTGAGCAGTCTATTCGGAAGATTGTGACCAAATTTCGCACCAAATTTACTTTGTTGGACATTAAACCACCAACACGTTTACGTACTGTGCGTAGTGAAGAAAATATTGCGGCCGTATCAGCTAGTGTGACAGAAGACCGCGAAATGTCGATTCGGCGCCGTTCCCAGCAGTTAGGCCTTTGTTACAGCACTACGTGGAAAATTTTGCGGAAGGATTTGGGCGTAAAGCCTTTTAAGATACAGCTGGTGCAAGAACTAAAGCCAGCCGACCTACCACAACGCCGAATTTTTGGTGAATGGGCTCTTGGAAAGCTGGCCGAGGATCCGCTTTTTTATCGAAAAATTGTGTTCAGCGATGAGGCTCATTTTTGGTTGAATGGGTACGTAAATAAGCAAAATTGCCGCATTTGGAGTGAAGATCAGCCAGAAGCATTGCAACAGCTACCAATGCATCCCGAAAAAGCCACTGTTTGGTGCGGTTTATGGGCCGGCGGCATTATTGGGCCATATTTCTTCAAAGATGATGCGAATCGCAGCGTTACTGTCAATGGTGAACGCTACCGAGCGATGATAACAAACTTTTTTTTGCCCGAAATGGAAGTTCTTGACTTGCATGATATGTGGTTTCAACAAGACGGTGCCACATGCCACACAGCACGCGAAACAATGGCGCGAGGCGAGTTTGGTGAACAGTTAATTTCACGTTTCGGGCCGGTCAATTGGCCGCCTAGATCGTGCGATTTGACACCATTAGATTATTTTTTGTGGGGGTATGCCGAGGCTAATGTGTATAGGGACAAGCCCGCTTCGATTGACGCACTGGAAGCCAACATCCATGCATTCATTCGTGAGATACCGGCCGATATGTGTGAAAGAGTATGCCAAAATTGGACTCAGCGGATGGGCTACCTGAGACGCAGCCGCGGTCAACATTTGCATGAAATTATCTTTAAACATTAAATTGCAAGGTTCAAACTATCGATTCAAGTAAATATTTCATTCATTTTTTCGAATTTTTTGTGTTTTTTTTTTAAAAAAAGTTCTAAGCCTCTTAAAAAATCACCCGTTATATCAGTGCTGCAATAGGTGTCATCACAGGATCCTGTCTCATAGGCAGGCATGTAACAAGGCTTGGCGTATTTGCAAACGATTTTTGCAAAAGCTGTCTTGACGAGGAGGAGGAAGAAACTATTCTCCATCTCCTCTGTACTTGTCCGGTCCTCTCACAAAGATGAAAAATCCATTTGGGAGCATTCTGCTATGATAACAATTCTTGTTTTACTCCCGTAGATGAACTGCTTTTTTGTCTGAGTTTGATTCCGAAGTCGTTTCGAAAATTGACGTCAATTGACGGTGAAGATGGTATATCTCTTCAGTTTGACAAGATCATTTTGCCCCATATAATAAGCTGTCTTACACATATTGTCAATTTTTGTATCGCGTCATCGTTTTCTCCTGATAGTTGGAAGTAAGCCTTATAAGTGACTACTTGCAGAATCGTTACGAAAGTGTTGTGCATGGTGGCAAATCATCCGAATTAAGAGCCAGGTACCTCATGAGGACCAATTTTATTCTGCTTATATATTAATGATTCGCCCAGTGTTAGTTCGAATGTGTCTTTTCACCTGTATGCAGATGCCCAGGTTTATTTATCACGACCAACCGGACTGGAGGATCTAGCTAGAATAAATGAGGATCTTTCGAAAATTTATAGCTGGTCCCTTTCCAATGGGTTAAACCTAAATCCAGAAAAGTCTCAAATGATTTTGATATGAACAAAATATTATGATACTAGTGAGCTACCGCCCGTGTTTTTAAACATAAGCAAAAAGAAGATAAATCGCTCACTCTCCGCTGTAGACCAATCAAATTGCATTGGTGGTCGAATATATGCCGGACTGCAAAAACTCTGGAAGTCTTCTAGCTTCACCTCAGTAGATTCAAAATTAATACTTGCCAAAACATTATTCGTTCCAATTATTGACTATTCAACTATCGTATACTGAAAACTTGACTTCCACTCTCAACACAAGTTGCTTGTCGCGTTCAACGATGTCATTAGGTATGTATATGGTCTGCGTCGTTATGACCATGTGTTGCACTACTACAAACTGGTACTTGGTTGTACGATTGGACAATTTCTAAATCTCAAGTGATGCAAGTTCATGCACAGTCTGGTTAACAATAGATCCCGCATATCTCTTCGAGAAACTTCAATTTGGTCAATCCAACAGGACTCAAAATCGTTAATGCCAACGTCTAATTACATGAAGTCTTCGCGCCTCTTTTTCGTCCATGCAACCAGACTTAGGAACTCCCTCAAATAATTGGAGCAAACAAATTTAAAAATGCTGCACTACAGTATCTAAATAATTGACAACAGTAACAACAATTTTCCTTGAGCATTCTTTTCTTTCTCCTTTCTTACAGGTTTTTCTCCCCTTTCTCCCTCTCTTTCTATTTTTCACTCCTCTACTCTTATATGTACTTCTCTAGTTTTATGTTAGTTTTATTTAAGTTTTTGTTTGTTCTTCCAAAAACATGTACTATAAAGGACTTTGTTCTTATTTGTACTTTCCTTTATAAATAAATTCAACTGAATGAAATTAATTTTGTGGTGAAGTATTTATTTATTCAATATGTGTCATAAAACCTTTCGCATTCGGTGCGTGGACTACGGACAGGCCGACGTTCACTGACTTCGGCGACGAAACATGACATGGACTAACTTCTCTCTGATGAGGTCGTAGATTGTGGCTGGGAGGAACTATCATTCACAATATCGGCCAGAGTGGTAGCGTTCGGTTGTGTTTATGACACGAAGGGAGGGCAGGCCAACCTTTGCCAACATCATCAGGCATGTCTCGGGTTCTTGTCGAACCACTGCTTTTGAGAGACGACGGGAAGAGAAGTACGATTGTAGGTTAGTCTTGAGTTACAATATGGTAATTTGGAATTTAAGGTAAGAGTAGATTTAGATAAGACTAGTTAGAGTAAGCTTCGTGGTGACTTCCCGTTCTCTCTCATTAGCTTTGGTAGAAGTACTTGAACGCTTCATTTTCTCTCTTTTTATTTTCTTGTCCATTCTGATCCGCCCGCAGTCGAATTAACGTAGCTTTCTTCCTTTTTTTTTGTCGATATGTTTTATTTTTTTGGTACGAAACAAAATGTCTGTTGAGTAGGCGGTGTATGGTGAGGGGGCAAGAACTACCCCCGTCGGTCGAGCTGAGCCGAGCAACCGCAAGCGTGCCGCACCCTCTTCACCTGCATCGAAGTTGCCTCCGTGGCCTACGCTAGCTCACAACAAAGGCATCTAGCTTCCGCCAACTTTGAAGGTAAGAATAGAGATTGACAGAGGTCCGCTCTACCTTCTAACAGTTCTTTCGATGTTTCGTAAGTGCTGATATAGACTTTAAGATCGCCCACTTGCAGTCGTGGCTCATAGTTCATTATATGGGATGAGTTCTGAAGCATCCACTATATTTGACAATATTCCTCTGCCCGCTTGCTTAATTATGGCTGAACAAAGTATTTCTTTATCGCTCGCCTTCTCAAAGTCATTTACATCGACTTGTGTTAGAGTTTCTCGCATTCCAGTAACTGTTACCAAACTCAGCTAATTGAAAACGAAAATTTCACCAACTTCTACTCATTCGTTGTCAGCCTTTTCTCATGCTGACCCTTTTTAGATTGACGCAACTGAATAAAGAAAACACAAATTTCCTTCAGACCAACAACCGACCACCAGACCAGTGATCACCACAACTGGAGCGCAAAGTCAAGAAACTCATGGTAACCACAAGAAAGTTACTTCAACCATTAACTGAACTATTAATACTCGTAAAACATCATTCGCTTGGATCCCGAAAAACGACGAGAGCAGCCCACCACCATCAGAAGCCCATTAATCCTGGCCGCTCGTCGTCGTTCTCGTCCTCGTTTTTGTCGTTCCTTCAACGAATCACTATTAAACTTGGCTTAGCGATAACTTTTCCTTCAACTCTTCTCAATTTTCTTATGTGCTATAGTGAAAATCTCCAGAAGCAATATACACACAAGGACTCTAGGACCCTGCGCGCTGCAAACACCACGAATATGGGCGATGTCATTAGACTGTAATTCATTACACTAAAGATACCATATATACGACATGAGAATCTACGAGTATGTGAGGACTACATGCTCTAAGGACAAGGACAAGAACGGCACACACGCTGAATATTATGCTGTAGCATAGTATGGTGCTTGCACAAAGATAAATGGATTTTCATATGAAAACAGTCATCCAAGTGCTTTTGGCTCTACAACTCCTTCCATAAAGAAGTGCCCCCACCTCCTACCAACGTCAGTTGTAGTAGCGGCAACAACAATATTATCACGAGCAACGTCAGTGACAACGACAAGCAACATTAAAAATTACAACCAAATGGGGTTGGAGCGGGGTGGTTTTTTTTTTTTTTTTCATCCTTTTTACTTTGTTGGTGTGAAGATGATACAAAACCTGGTGAAGTAGTCTGGTCACTTGGGAGTCAGACTGTGTCTAAGATTGCGCTCGCAAGCATCATAGAATAATTTTCAGTCGAACTGAAAAGAAGATCCCCCAGACTAGGTGAGCAGCTTTCATTTAGGAGATTCAAATTGTATTCATCCTTTAGAAGGGTCTCTATGTGTGCATATCTGCATTTCGGTTGGATGCGCTCTTGTGTGAGGGCGCGAACAGTACGCTTTGCATCTCTGGGGAAAAGTGTTTCTCTCTGAGTTTGTTTCTTTAATTTGAAATTTGTTGATCCCTTTTATTCCTCTTTGTGCTATGATTAAAGTGGAATGCATTATGCAGGGTGTCGCTGGAAGAGATCTGCATCACTCATTCGTATTTCCCCCGTTGTTGGTTGCGACTTGGTTGACTTTTGTATCCATATTTGACTAGCTGGTGAGTTTTGAAAAACAGCTTAGGAATTATTTTCAATATACAATGCCTTGAGCCCGGTTGAGAAATGAGGGCAGTTGAACTAACTTCTTACTGGCACGAGTTTCATTAAAATCGGGCTTGAATTAACGGCGCTATCGGCACGTGGAACCATTTAATGTATTAATATTCTAATATTCTATGCCAGTTCACAGGCAAGTACCGTTTACAAATTAGGGTATCGATACAACTTTTAATTTGCTGTCAAAGCAAACAAAATTATTGCACCTCGTTACTGGTTACCACCCAAAACAAAATATATATTTGTATATATAAATAGTAGACGCAACAGGTACCCACAGCACCCTTTGTCTAGTTTCACAAAAGCATTCGTTTTTTTTAAGGACTAATGCGGAAGAAACCTAGGATCTTATGCGGAATGAGGGGAATGATCAACATTTTCGCCAAACGAAGCTATTCATCTTTATTAAAAAATAAAAAATAGTTAGCGCAATAGGTCCGTTAGGATCCTAGGTATAGTCGCTCACATCCATTCGTTGTGTGTGAGTTTTTCCTTTGTGAGACGAATGGAAGGGATCAACAATTTTATGCAGAGTCCAAACGGCTATTTGAGAAGCGTTTTTGAAAAGAAGTTCCATCGAACTATTCTTCGACCAACTAGTTTTTCGTCTTAAAGCTTTAGGTATGAATATCTGAAAGAGCCCATATATTTTTAATGCCCATAGCTCTTAGAACATAGTCCATATGTATGGCCTTAAGGACTTAACACAGAAGTTAAAATGGTGTAAGACCAACACTTACATATGAACGTAGTCTGGTAGGAATTTGCATTCAAAGTGGCCAATCTTAAGGCAAGGACTTAAATTCAGAGGCTCGCATATAAAGACCCAACCAGTGTGACAAGAACAACGCCGACAGCAGGGGTAAAAGCATTCCTCAAAAAGCTACCGATAGATCAATGAGGATCGGCGAAATGGGAAAATTTGTACCTGATTTAGCTGATCTCACTGAACCACTCATCAGTAAAGCGTCTAAAAGAGCTATTGGCAAATTGGTCAACTCTGAAAAACCGCAATCGAATTATAGAGACGCCAGCCCAGTAGCAGGGACAGTCCTTACTCAGTTTGAGAACGAGATGACAGTACTCTCAAACACAGAAAGAGGGCCTCGCTTTGGTGGGGGTGGTGGAAAGCTTTTCCCACTACCTACTTGGAATTGAATTCGAGTTGGAAACAGAAAACAACTCACTGGAGGATATTTAAGCCTACGCCAAAGCCACAAACAAACATTTTAGTTTAAAGTGGTAAACAAAATATTGCCGATTAAGTTTCATGACTTTTTAAAATCCTGCAGACACCTTTGACAAAGTATCTGAAGAATATATAATATATAGTTGGCGCAACAGGTCCGAGGGACTCAAGGTCTAGCTTCTCACAACCATTCGTTTTGTGTGAGTTTTATTTTTGGAACGAATAGAATTTTATGCCGATTCCAAGCGGCTAATTGAGAAGCTCTTTCAAGACAGTTATACTCTCGGATGTTTGCCAGACGTTCGCGAGAGGTGGCGCAGTGGAAAAAACCCTAAGTTGAAATTTGGGTTTTTGTGGGATTCGAACCTGGGACCCTCGCTTAGTAGTCCAACACACTAACCACTAAGCCACTGCGCCTACAGTATCTGAAGAAAATCTGAAGAATAATCGAAAACTCAGTTCCTAAAGCAGTTAATAAAGATTAGTTCTAATAATTCCACCGACCTAGACCTTATGGAGGCTGTCAACAATGTTAAAAATGAAACATGGAACAAAAGGACGCCAAGTTCATATTTTCCATTCAGACTTGAGCTAATCACTATTGACAATATTCTGTTAAGAGGAACTGGGATTGTTATACCAGTGGCTCGTGGTTTAGAGCTGGTCCTCCGCTAAGGTCACCCTTGCGAAAAAGTGATAAAGCGGAGAGTTAGGTCAAAAGTCCTATTGGCGACAAGCAAAAGGCGCGGCGTGAAGAAGAACATGAACCGATCAATCTTAAAGTTAAGTGAAATCATGTCCGATCAAAGGAACCATCCTTCTTACTTAGGTATTCAGACCATGTCCGGGGTGGACCTGAAAATCAACCAATATGATTCTCCATCGAGAGAGGTCTTCGTCTTTTTGTATCAAACCTCAGGTTCGTTGGGTTCCTCTTGTACCTGCACCCGCCCGCCACCTTACTTAAGGTCTATATCTTCTGCATTGTCGCATTGTGTTAGCCAAAGCATTTGTCTCCGTACGCCTTCTCAGATGACCTGATACCCACATTTTTAACTAGATCGCTATTAGTGTATAGATCGTATAGATAATTCGTCGTTAAAGCTCCTCACTCAAGCGGGACTGAAAATTAATTCCAGTATCTTCCTCTAGAAACGACACAAGAATGTCGTCAACTCCAGAGTCCAAGCTTCGGATTGGTTTGATCAGGGTCTTATAAAAAGTTTCCTTGCTTTCTCGGGATGTTGCTCCACTAGTCGATTTTCCTCTTACTTAAGTATGTTTCAGCAACAGCGCGCTTTATATTCATAGTCATTCTATACGCAGATGCAGCCAAGTTAAATGTAACCTTCGACTAAAATACCATTTCTAAACTAGGTAGCTACCGTAAGACAGAACCAACCAGTCACATTTTGTCCACCTATGCCCAATATCAGTAAGTGAACGTCTCTCACACGTTTTATATATCTTCTGATATATGGAATCTAACAATTACTCCCTGCGGACGAATTGACCTCTCTATTTGAACCACCCTGGAATAAGTGAAAACAATCGTTCATCTCCCCCAAGGTTCACTCGTAGGTACGTATGTGTATTCGTTGCATAAATGCGTTCTCCAAGAAAAGTAGTTTACACTCCGTTGATTATATTTGTCAAAAGGACGAACAACGAGACCAGATGTTGCGTCATAACTCCAATTTATAGTCGCTTTATGGCTTCAGTCGCCTCTATCTCGTTCTTTCTCCAGACCATTCCATATCAGAGCACAATGATCCCACTTTCTTCATACACACATATCCACATATACACACACACCCACATACACAAGCCAAAGAATCATTTTTCTATCTCTAAATCTTGAGTGGTATGAAAAATTAGATAACATAACCAATTTTTTTCTGTTTCTCTTACTCCTTTCTTACAGGAAACAAGACGTCAGGACATTCGAAAGAAATTGCACTGACACAATGCAACTATATTCGTGGAAGTACACCAGCGAGCTTTTTGCACTTTTGATAATATTTTTTGTAAATATACAAAATGGTGAGTTTCGTATATATTTTTTGTTGAAACAACAACATTACAGCGGGTAGACGAAGAATGCAGTTGTGATTTATTGTTTACTTAGAACCGCACTGCACCACCCACATTCTCGAATGCGTCTGAGGGGGGAGTACAAGAGATAAGGATGAATGGGGTGGTACGACACAAAATAAGCATTCTTCCCGACAATTTGCCATGCATAAATCAGGAAGTAAGCATTTGCCGTGTTTGGGGATTTCCTTTGCTTTTGTGTGTATATGTAGGTGTACCTACTGCTGCTAGTTGTGCTCGTCTGTGCTACGCTTAGATCAAAGTTATGTTAAATGCTGCACGAGAAAATTCCCTCCCATGCTGTAGTGTGTACACGTAATGTCATTCAAGGGTTTTCTTCTTCTTCTTTTTTTTTTTTTTGCGGTGTTCCCCCGTTATGACCAAGCGTAATCTAGCAGAATGCAAGCTGTACATAGAACAACCGACAACGCGATGAGGAAGAAGAGCTGCTTAGAGAGAAATTTTTATGACATTGAGTGTGTGTTTACCTGTTTAGGAATAATTTTCTTTTTTACGATTTTGTGACATTGTGAAAGGAAAAACACGACCCAACAGCAGCTGGGGAGAGTGCTTTTGTATTGTTTCACGTATATATGGTTTAGATAACGAAGTGCAAAGTGATTTTGATACTTTTTTTATGTCGTTGGCTTTAATGAATGCCAAGAGTGCGAAGGTGCATTGTGCAGTGTGTTTTTGAAAGTTCCATTAAATGGGCTTAAGCGGACTGAAGAGGCGACAATGGATTTCGATATCTACTGCTACCTGAATGCAAGGAGTGGATAACTCGATTATTTATACTGAGTGCTTTGCATCTTGTGATTGAGTAATGTGCAGTTAAAACGATTATAAGAAAGACCATAGAAGGAATGAAGAGGCAATGATGCACTAATTAACAAAAAAAAAAAAGACTTTTCCTAGAAACGATATTATCAAAAGATTTGATTTCCAAAAGATATTTGTTACTAAGCTCAGCAACAAGAGAAGCCGGATCAATGAATCCACAGTTCACAAGCTGAGCAGTCACACAACAAAGTACCACAAAGATGGGTCAAGACCTGATGAGTGAACTGGAGCGCGAGTATTCGGGCCTAGAACCAAATCACCAGCATCTTTTAGCCTGAAATCAATGCCACAGACAGATGAAACCAAATAAACTGCGACAGAAACAAAACCAACTGTGATATAGCTATTATATCAGACAGCCAGGCTTCTATAATGGCTCTCGATTCCTACATCATTAAATACAAACTTGTGTGGGAATGCCTACAAGACCTTAATGAATTAGGTTGGAGAAACAAAATAACTTTCTTTTGGGTGCCTGGCCATGTGGGATAAGAGGGCATCAGAAACATTCATAGGTCCCTTCTGGGGAATAGGGGATCGCACCCTCAAAGAATAATTTAGGGAACTAGGGAATGAAAAAATAATACTGTAGGCATGAGGCAGGCTAAAAATTCTAGGGCAATACAACCGGAAAACATTCCAACCTTGCATCGGCATGAGCAAAAATAACCTCCGTCTTCTAACGGGCTTTCTGGAGCCAACTTTCATCCTTAGATTGTTAAAGGTAACTGGACTAGAGAGAGTAAGTAAGTAACATTTATTCAAAGTAATTAAATTGTACTACAAAGATTAGATTCATTCTTCTATTACAAATCTAAAGACCATAAAATAATAAAAATTACTGAAACAGAATAAAAAAAAAACGAACATTTTAATTAGTTAATTATATCCCTATTTAAAGAAAAAAGAAAATCAAAAATTTGGGCATTAAATCATGAAATGTTTTGAAATTGAAGCAAACACTTTGTGACCATTAAAGGACATAAAAGGACCTATCGAAAGACTTCCAGCTAAGGCAAGTAGAGCAACGCGACTAGAAAGGTTAAGATAATTAATATTAAGATTAAAATTAAAATCAAACCGCGAGTATAGGCCAAAATATAACTACCAGAAAGGCAAAGAAAATTAAAGAAAATTATGTCACAAGTTGTGATGCCAGATTTTTTTTGGTAAAATTATCCATTTTGGGGATTTTTTTTGAAAATTTTCCCTATTCCGTATCCGTCTTTTCCCCACTTTTTTCCCCATTTCGATTCATTGAAAAAAGGTACCTATAGATGAATTTTTAATATAATAAAAATTTGTTTTCTTCTATTAGGAGACATATTTTTTTAAGAAGGTAATACAAAATTCATGTGAATGTTAAAAAATAAATAATTAATTCACTATACATTGGCTTTAAACTATTTACTCATTTTTGATTTGCAGGTAAAACAAAAACAAGTCTTTACTCCTTAATAATTAATGAATATAGAAACACAGACTTAGTCATTAAAAATCTAATATTATTGGTACATTAATTCAAAATATATTTGAAAAACAATAAAGGTAATCCATAAAACACAGCGTCATATGTGGCTGAACTTCACAGCTGATATTGAATTTGCAAAAAGGTTGCAGTTAGTGGTATTAGATTGCTCTCAGAGCAATTTCTATGTTCGTTTGGTACAAAAAAGCAATCTTTTTCAGATTTCAGAGCACTTTTTCTCAGATTTGCTTCAGATTTACCAATACAAGTGCATTTGAGTTTGACAACTTGTGGAATTTGTTTACATTTTCGGTGATGTTCTTAGGTTCGGGATTTATTTGAAAGTTAACTACACGAGTTTTTTTTTTTTTTTTAAATATTATGCAAAATTGATAAACATGCTTGCATTTCGTTTTTTCCCCATTTCAAGAGCACTTTTCCCCATTTTCTACATCAAGTGAAAAATTCCCCAAAATGGGGAAAAATCCCCACATCTGGCATCGCTGGTAACAACAGTTTATAGATAGATTAAAAGACGGGAGAGCCATCTTTTCACTCCAGAGGCAGAGGAAGACAAGGACATTCTCTGCGTGTAGGTCAGCAAGAGTTGCTGGACCGATAATCTCACTCCCTAGGATGTTTTTCCTAAGGCGGCATAGAGCCGGATAAGCTGTGAGTATGTGAAGAGACGATTCATCACTCTCAAGACAGAGCCTGCAGTTAGGATCCGGTGAGACGCCAATGCGGTGGTGGTGTTTTTTCACGTGACCATGGCCACTGATTATTCCTGTGAGGATCCTCAGATTATGTCTGTCCAGATTAATCAGGAAGAGCGATTTTCTGGGGGAGAATTTAGGTAAACATTTTTTGGTGCAGATCTGCCCATCTGTATTTTTCCAAATCTCGTTCGACTCGATGCGAGATAGATTCTAAATGTAGGTCCTGAAATGGTTTTTGCTGACTCCGAAGAAGGGTTCAGGTCCGATAAGTGGAATGGTAGCTCCGATTTTGGCCAGCGAGTCAGCTGATTCGTTACCCTCAAATCCTATGCTGGGATCCAATGGAGGATGACTAGATTTTCTTAGAGAGTTCGCCGATGGCTAAGAATGTTTCTAAGATATGTTTTAATTTTATGACAGATGAGTCAAGAGCTTTGAGAGCTGATTGGCTGTCTAAAAAGATAAATATGTTTTTTCCCCGTGTTTTAGAACTTAGATTTATTCTAGCGTAATGGTAAATTGCAACGACCTCAGCCTGGAATATGGATAAGTTTTTACCAAGGCTGACTGACAAGTTAACCTGGGGCGACTCACCGTAGATTCCAGAACCAGTCCCTGACTCCATCTTAGAACCGTCTGTGAACCAGATGATATCAAGTCGAGATGGATTGGGTTTATATTTTTCGCATTCATCCCTGGGAGGGATAATTATAGAGAAGTTTTTGCGGAAGCCATATTTTGGTAGCATGTCATCAAGAGGCATGCTGAATGGGCTTGAAGGCTCCATGGTGCCGAGTAAAGACAGCTGACCTCCCTGATAGCTATATGGGTCAAAGTTTTTCGAACGGTACAGACGGTGAGTAGTTTATAGAAAGCAATGAAAATCAAACGATCAGGACAAATCATTAAGTAAAGATTGTACTTCGGATCTGGAAAGTAGCCATTCTTTTAGTGCTTTTAGAAAACTGTATGGCTGTGTGATTTTTTTTTAAATAAATGTTTCAATATTTGAGAGAAAACGTCTACAGTGTTCTTTTCTTACAAAGAGGACTGCAGAAGTGGCCATGTTTCTATGTGAATAGACTTCATTTATTCTGAAGTTAATATGTCCACTTCTTAGAAAAAATATTGTTAAAACTTTGTAAATATATATAGATATCTGCGAGGTAATATTTTTAAGGATTGAAACAACGGAAGTGATGGTTCGTATTTACTTCTATTTGATATCACTCTCATAACCTTTTTATGCGCGACAGCAATCGGTTTCAGACTAGTCACAAAAGGTAAACGACTTATAATGGGAGGCCTAAGCAGGGGTACAATAGACCAAAAGGTCGCAGTACAACAACCCCTTTCACATAATTATAAGAATACGGTACACGATGTTATAGTAGAGACAAAATCCTTGAATGGAAGAATTTTGTCTACCAACAGAACAGAAAACGGACTTATCTTAAGAATATGTGCATATGCAAAAAATGTCTGGGTTCCAATTCAGAAAAGAGTCCCCATACACAAATACATACGAATGTAAGAAATCGTTCAAAAGTGAAATTCTTAGCACCGTCGATTGCGCAAAAATTGCCTCAAGAACCCTTTCGAATTCTAATTATAAAAATGTTAACCAGCAGGACACCCTGCTGGCGCAAGGTTCAAAGACTTAATGTCGCTCTTTTCAACAAAGCCCCCATATCCCGGCCTGTGATTACTTTACCAAAGTTTGCCTCGGCGTAGAGTTCAAGAAGCAGTAATACATGTTCTGAATTTTGTTTTTTAATCCGAATATTCGAACACATAAATAATCTTTTTACTTAATTAAAATTGAATTTCGGTTTATATTCTATTCTGGGATTGGTACTGGAAAATGTAAAACAAAAACTAGCCAACTGAGAAGGGGTAGGTAACTGACAATTTAAATTTAAATCAGTTCATAATAGTTGGAACAAAAAAACGGATTTATTTTTAAGTATTTTTATCTTGGAAACATATTTATAGAAAGGGTTTTCCAATGAGAGGTGTTGAATGACCCGCTATTTCGGTAGCTGTCACTTTTGAAGCTTTTATTCTTTGACATTTGACAGGAAAAAACTACGCCATTACACAACAACGTCGTGTCATTGCTGATTGGGTCCTTGAAATGCATGAAAATGATCCGGAATTCCATCGAAAAGTCATCTTGACTGATGAGGCCCATTTCCACCTCGGTGGTTACGTCAACAAGCAAAATTGTCGCATCTGGGGCTCGGAAAACCCAAGACATGGCATTTTTCTTTGAATACCAAGAAACCCTTTACCAATAAATATTTATCGCTTTTTCACTCTTAAACTTCAAAGATTGACACAGTAAAAATATCTTGTAGCTGTGTCAGATATAGATTGCGAAAAGGTCGTTAAAAAAAGAATCAAAACTTACTTTGTCGGTTTCTCAAAAGCGTGGAAAGTGAATTTCGCCATTTTTGCATTCTGGGGACGATATGGGATTATGCAGTGAGACAAAAAATCGGTTGCTTAACGCGTCCAAAGTGGGGTAGTTCAAAACTGCTTCGACACATCACACCCGACCAAAGCTAAGTTCATTTGTATATTTATTTGGTAATTTTAAAAATAAGCAGCTCATTGCAAAGTAACAATAAGCGCATAAAAGCGGTTTTAGACTCTTGTTTTTAGAAATTTCGTCAAAACGTTGAGCTTTGGGGAAAAGCTACAAGAAAAAGCTGTGCTCATGACGAAACTTCCTCCAGATTTGTATTTTGCTCTTACAACAGGCACGCGCTAAAGAGGATATGACTACTCTTATAATGTAGTGTGAAATACAAATACCCAGCGCTGGCATTAGGGAAATGGGGACAGATTCTACAGGAGATGTCGTTGCACATTGGTTTCTAGTTCATGCAAATTGCAAGTACGACCGAAAATAGGCTTAAGAGGCCTCCACCCAGAAATCGAGCAAAAGTTTAAAAAAATACATTTTGATCCTCTCTGACTGATAAATTATTACTGGAGCAATTGAATTTAAACTGAATGCATTTAAAAGAACAGAATTTCCTGTTTAAAAACGTCGGAGGAGGTATTTAAAAAAACATCTCAGCTTTATTTGATTTAAAGAATTCCCAGAGGTGTTTGGGACACGACACGACGACACGACACGGCGCAGTGGCTTAGTGGTTAGTGTGTTGGACTACTAAGCGAGAGGTCCCAGGTTCGAATGCCGCAAAACCCCAAATTCTACCTTAGGGTTTTTTTCTACTTCGTCACCTCTTGCGAACGTCTGACAAACATCCGAGAGTCTGTCTTTAGAGCTTCTCAATTAGCCGTTTGGAATCGGCATAAAATTGTAGATCCCTTCCATTCGTTCCAAAAATGAAACTCACACAAAACGAATGGTTGTGAGAAGCTAGGCCTTGGGTCCCTACGGACCTGTTGCGCCAACTATTAGTATTATTATTATTGTTAAACTAACGATAGAACAGTGAGAGACATGTACAATTTCTACGATGGTCAAGTGAATTTAAAGAAAGTCTAATATTCGTACCTCCGAGTAGTTTGATCGTACGATTTCGAACTCTATCTGGTAAGTTCACAGTGTTTTCGGTGCCCAGACCAGATATGGGGATTGTACCTAAAGTTTTCAGCGGATGTGTGCTTTTGCTTCCAGATCAGAAGGCATAAAATATTTCTTGCACTGATTGCGGAAACCTTGACACTTCGCAGCGTTTTTGGCGACTTGAGGTATGTGACCATTACAACGAAGGAGTCTTTCGGTGTCGGTGATGCAAGAGCCCTTAATGGATGATGTCTGTAGATTCAGGTTTCGCTTACATCATTGCGTTTTAGAAGCATTAAATTCTACCCTATTAGCTGAACCCCATTTTATAATGCTGTAAGGTCGGATTTTAATGAGATTAGCATACGTTGCCGTTCCAATTCTATGACCAAAGAGCAGGGACGTGAATCCTGAAGTGTGGCTATTGCCACGGAGACCATGCTGGCGTTCATTAAGGAGCTTCCGTGAGTCAAGATATTTAATAAGCTGAAGACCTATCAGTGTTTCCAAGACCTGAGAAAGAATGGAAGTACGTGCTATGGGTCGTTCGGATGGAAAAGCTTACGCAATGGTATTGCCAGTGTGGAAGAACCCTCTTCAGACGATAAGCCTCACAATGAGTTCTTCATTTACTTATCACGGTGGAAGGTTTCAAACAAGAAGTACTCGCAGATTAAACTTGGTTATAAAAAACCGCCCGCACCATTGCATCACTTGTACGAAATACGCCCACGGCCGCACTTTTTTTCAAATTTTTATAAAGGGCTGACCTGCGATGTTCTTTCACTATAAAGTTCCTTTAGTGTGGAAGGATGTGGAGCTTAGACAAACGATGGGATATTTAATCGAATATCTGGATGATGTATCGCTCGAAGACGAAGCTTGTTAAGCTCTATTTTTTGTTTTTCAAATGATATATCCAACTATTCCTACAAATAAGGGCGGCCCTTTTCAAAATATTTAAGTTTTGCCAAAGTGTCCTCATTTCCGACAGCCTGATGGGCACACATCATTTATAATCACACTTGGTGAACCCCAATAACTACTCAATGAGCTTTGTCAATAGAAAAAAAAGGTTCGACACTAAAAATAGTACGTATACGCCACTGAAATGCCAAATTGTGATAAGGGTAGCTCACACGGCGTATATCCACCATCCCATCGCACCCACCCATTCTCCATACAAAATTTATCCAAAAAGATTACCAATCCACAAGTGTACATAATGTAGATGAACATTGAACCAACTCTTCACCAACTCAGGCAAATCCCTCATTACGAATCCAACCAGTTATCCGAGGCTACTGCCAATACTTGCGGTACCTCCATCTGACAAATTAATTTATCAACTACAAATTAAATTCTAATTACTCAAAAGGGAACACGCCGAAACAAACTCAACCGATTACAGGACACAAAATAAAACGAACCCTTATTCACGATACACCTATTCCACAATGTGCGCACATGCAAACACACACAAACAGAGTGAATCGTCAGCAACTGTCATGGGATCAACTCGAAGTGTCACCGGAGCATAAAATGATTTAAATTAATTACACAGGACACATAAAATTTCTCGACAAAATCCCTTTTTCGCCTGCAAGTATCCACCGTGGATGTTGTGTGTGTGAGCTTAAGCCCATCTAATGCTTGACGGTTGTTGTTTTGGAATATAAATGGTGTGCAAAGTACCCCATTATAATAACGTAACATGCGGTAAGGGAACCAGGCACAACAGCAACAGAAAGAAACAGGAAAACTTGGAACGAATAAAATAATTAAAAAAGGTCGCCATTACCAAACACTAAATCTACATACGGCTGTAACCCTTTATCCAGCTCCAGCAGCAGCCCCACTGCGACTCATCGGGCAGGCGATATTGTTTACTGTGAGATGTAATTAATTAACACCTCACCGCTAACACCGCCATCTAGAGTGGCAGTGGAAGTAGCTGCTCCCACCCAATAATGTAGCTCTTGTCAGTTATGACTCAAAACTTTTCAGATAACAAGCGGATGGGAAGAGACGCTGTCAGTGATGGGAGTCAGAAGAGTTAAGGCCAATCCCTACCTCCGTTTGCTTAAGCTCATCGTCCGTTGTCGTGGACATTAAGTAAATAAGCCGCCCAGCTGGGGAGAGGATTCTATCGACTAAGGAGTGTCGGGTGGCGAATCGGCCCACCATCTCTATCAGTAGTTCAACCCTTTTTTTGCACCACACGCATTTATAGCAATCCTTTGTATTGGGTGGAAATAAACATGCAAAGAAAAAATTTTAATAAAGGATCAGCCTTCTTAGAGAGACAGTAGTGAGGTGGAGAAGGACGAGGAGGGAAGACTGTGAGGAACTAACTCTTTCATGGATATTGATAATGTACGACAGCTGATGCCGATGCCAATACTAAGTTGCCACCGCGTTGCTTTAACAGAATATGATTGGTTCTCCTCCTCCTTTGTGTTATTATCCTGTATTCAGTTTGATTGTTGCAGATATTCCCTCGGGGTCACAAACCGAACGGATGGAGAGAGAATTTCTTTTGTTTCTATTGATTCCGACTGTCAAATAGTTGTATTTACGCACACTCCCCCAATACAAAAATAAAGGATACTCATGGTGAGTGGAACGATGGAACGATGTTTATTTCATTTGGCAGTAATGAGAGTGATATCCTTTCTTCGACGGCTTATCGCTAGTGCTAAATGACTTTGCTGTTACTCTTTTCCTTTCGATTACTATCCGAATCTCGCAAGGACACAGCCACACACAGTCGTTTACCCACGCAAATTGAATGAAAATACGGGATATACGCGCGTAATGGCTTCAATTCACTTTAACGATTGTAAATAACCATTTAGGGGTGGTAAAGTGCTAGTATGAAGGTTAAATGGCTTAAAAGATATTTTGATGAATTTCTTTGTCAAAACGAGCAGGGCTCTAGGCGACTAGCACCGAACCATCAAGGCTGTTAATTTGTTTTTCCTTCGCAGTTAAATCGCGCATTTGTATCTACTCCTGTGTCGGAGGTTTTAATATGGAAATTAGGATTCAAGGAATTTATCAGCTCAGCATTTGCCGGGTTTATTGTAGCCGTTAAGATGGCATTAGATAGGCGAATAGGCGGAGGGTTTTATTGTTTGATGGATATTATAGTCAGCTGGTTCTGTTCCTATAATGTAATGCTGGGACTTTTGACGTCACATAATGGTGTAGATGTTGGACTGAAGGAGAGAAAATAGAGCTCAATGGAATGGAATAGAAACCAAACTCATGATAATTTGATTTATTCGATTTGAACAGCAGATTTTCCTTTTGAAAAATTCGCACCTGCTGAACCAGAGGCTATAAGAAACCGAAACATAAAACAATCTTGATATAAAACAAATTTTATATATAAATTACAGTGAACAACCATGACAGAACTTGAGCCAAGTGTCGGGCTGTTGAGTTGAATCTTTATCGCTGTATGCTACCCAAAAGTTAGATGGTGTGCGGGTATTGTACCACAGCCACCGCGGCGCGTGGGATAAGCGGCTCATCCATGACGGGTACGCTGCCAATGCTCAGGAGCTCCTCCGTTTTAGCACCGCAATTGCAGAATTGGACAGGGTCGATACGGTCAAGCAGTTCACCGAATATTGGTGGCTTGAGGAACAGGTGAGGGTGGATACGCTCTCCCGGGCCAACATGATAATGCTGCCGAGACTCGAATGACGCTTACGGCCTCGCTCGAGTCTCGGTGGCACTGATGAACCCTTGTGGGCGGCTATCAGGCGCCCATGGACGCGATCAGGAGTGTGACCAATCGATGTGATTGCTCACCACCCTGATTATAGGTAATTTAGGTTAAGTAGCTCAGGCAGTTTTAAGTAGTTTAAACAAAACAATAATAAAGAATTCAAGTTTTCTAAAGTTTCTTGAAAATTAAAAAACAAAACAAATCATAGATATGGATAGATTTATGGACGAAAGGCAATAATTTTAAGGATATTGATAAGTTTAGAGCGCTCGCTTAGAGCCAGTAAGCTAGAATAAGATACTTGTTAATTTTAAATTAGATTTAATCGTTTTTGTCTAGTATGTAAGTTTAAAAAAAAAAAGTTAACAAAAATGAATTTTAAAGTAAAAGTTAAAAATGCTACCCAAAAGTAGAAATTTGTGACTTTTATCCAAATTTAGGTACATTAAATTATAGTCACCGCGCTATATTTGACCCAATTTTGTGTCGATAACCTCCATTCCAATAAGATGGTAACTATTTGACCAGTACGTGTCTCAAAGCTACAAATGTCCTTTACAGTAACATTTCAAAACACAAAAGAACTGTGAGGTTGCCATTTTATGTTACCACTTAACAGCTACGCGAACTGACTGCGCACAGTCCGAATTCGACCATAATATGTTGGCGCTTTTTTACAAACAATCTTCACGCATACTACAAACTAATGGCTGCTGTGCTGTAGGTGTACACAGACGAGGGATGTACAGCATTTATACTCGCACACGCAACATGCTCCTTTTAATGGAGGCGTGCGGCTTGCACGAAGAATTATATGACATTGCACACCAAGTGTAAAAGGGCATGTGGGGTGCCAGGGTGGCATACAAAAAAAAACATCGTGAATGGTTTATTGATGAACAATGAATTTATCTAAAAAGAATCGAAATATGTAATTTACTTTGGAAAACGTGTGTCATTTGATGAGTTTTCCTGCTAAAGAACTAATTTTCTTTTTAAACAGTGAAAATTGTTTGCCGTTGTAATGAAACATCAAATAAACTTTAAATTGTACTTTTACTATAAGTGCGCTGCGCTGCTTTCCGACATTACAATATTTTAGAAGGACAAAAATGAGAATCCTCTCTGATTTTGATACATTACACGCAGCAGATTAAATTGGAAACAATTAATGAAGTGCGAAATAATTAAATTTGATTGTAAAAATAAAGTGTAACCATAAAAAAAAACATTATTCCAACATAATATCAAATGTAATAGCATGTTACATGAATATGAAATTGAAATAGTCCTAGAAATATCATAAAGCTTTAACAAAGATTTAATAGGCACACAAATTTTCTTTGGCATACAGAATTTCCCAAATGAACGTTATATTTTAAAAAAAACATTGTGAATGGTTTATATCTCCGTTACAAAACTACATGTAAATATGTTCACTTTATTATAAAGCCTTTAGGAAACCAAAATAGCATAACCAAAAATTAGAGGCGAAAACATCTTAAAATTTTGCAAATCCGTTTCTAATTATTTTCAACAACCTTTTTTCTATATGTTCCCATACATAACTAGTTAGAATTTAGTAGAATGAATTATTTAAATAATACGACACAATAAAAATAAACGCACACAAAGCAACATTTCCTCAATGTATGTACATTGTGCATGCACCCTGTGATTCTTCCTAAAGAAATCCACATGGCAGGCAAATGGCCGTTTGCTGATTCTAATTTTGATCCATTATCAGAAAAAAAGAAAAAAAATAGTCCCTGGTAAAATAAAAGAAGCTTGGAAATAAAATTGCATTTTATAAATACTCAATATTGATGAGTTCGTGAGCTTTTGCCACTACAACTTATTGATATTTGTGGTAAAACTGATTTTCGTTTGAATATTTTGCACTCGGGTACGAAGATATGCAATTATTAAATTCGTATAATAAAACCTCCATTACCATGTTCATGACATTTTGTTCGTTTAGGTATTTCAGCTTCCCATTAAATAGGGAAGGTTATGTGTTAACGTTTTCTATTGGTATCAGTATTTCTATTTCACATTTTCTGCTTCGTGCGAACCAACTTACAAACACATGAAAACCTATTTGACAGCTCACCCAAATTCGGTCACATTTCGGTTACAAGTCATACCCAAAATACCATTATGTGTTTTTCCCGAAATAGTAATTTTATTAGCGAAAACTTATTCCCCACTTGGGTCAACGTGTTATCCTGCACTGGAAACAGAACGTACTTTGATACATTATACACACTATAACTGTTACGGAAACATGTCTGAAATGTAAGAACAGCGCTCACACGATAACCAAAAATGTCTACTTGGGACGCGGCTAAGTTAAAACCTAGCAATTCAAAAAAGTTGATGTAGATTTTCCATTCTTGTATGGGACACCAATATCACTATGCTCTTTCTCCCTCATTGTTACAAGAGGATATAAATCACTGTTGAAAACTAGGCTTACTTTTGTACTGATTTCTGTACTATTTGAGTTTCCCGAGTAGGTACGCAAGGACGACTTCTCAATTTTGAGTACAATTTGTACTATTTTTAATTATTGAAATAAGTCAAACATAAATTAAGTTATTTCACTTACGGCCATATTATTCACTCCAAATATTAAACCCAAGACCATAATATTCAGTCATTAAACCCGAACATAAACATATTTTTTTAAACATATCGGCGTTTAAACGGATTAAATTTACACGGCATTTCGGAGCCAGTTTCATTATTTTAACTCGGGTTAAAACTCCATTCAGGAAATAATTTAAAGTGAAATAGAATGTAAAATGTAGTAAGAAGCTAGAAAAATGGATTTCATTTGTAAGGGGGATGAAATTTTGATGGCCTCGTCGTCAGAAGATGAATTTATCGAAGAGCTGATGAAACAGCAGATGGTGAATCATCGTCGCTGTCGTCTTCGACTATATCGGATGCACACAGGGCTAGGGCTTGAGTCAATGATTAGGATGTCGTGGATTTTCGGAAATATTTCCGGCTAAAAAAAGAGTCATGTCCAATATGACTTAATTCATAACTTATAAAGGGTTTTCCAATGTGAGGTGTTATTGTGAATGACCCGCTATTTCAGTAGCTGTCACTTTTTAAGCTTTTATTCTTTGACATGCGGCAAGTAGAAACTACGCCATTACTAAAAATGTAACGATAAACGCTTCAAAAACATCGTGTCTTTGCTGATTGGGTCCTTGAAATGCATGAAAATGATCCGGCGGAATTCCATCGAAAAATCATCATGATGAGGCCCATTTCCACCTCGGTGGCTACGTCAACAAGCAAAATTGTCGCATCTGGGGCTCGGAAAACCCAAGAGTTATTGTTGAGAAGCCTCTCCGTCCTCAACGTGTGACTGTTTGGTGCGGTATATGGTCCGGCGGGGTCATTGGACCTTACTTTTTCGAAAATGAGGTTGGATCAACAGTTACGGTGAATGGATTGCACTATCGAGAGATGATTAATGATTTTTTTTGGTCGGAGTTGAATGGTATTGATCTGGGCAACGTTTACTTTCAACAAGACGGCGCTACGTGCCACACAAGCAACGAAAGCATTGATATTTTACGGGAAAAGTTTCCGGACCGTGTTATCTCTCGTCTCTCGAAGAGGTGATCACAATTGGCCACCGAGATCTTGTGATTCAACACCTTGCGACTTCTTCCTTTGGGGCCACGTGAAAGATAAGGTCTACGCCAACAGCTCAGCGTCGATTCAAGACCTCAAAGATAAAATTCGTGAGGCTATCGAGGACAAAGGGCAGCCACTTTGCGATTTGGTTATGGAAAATTTCATGAAAAGGATATGGTCCTGTATGCGTGCTAGTGGTGGCCATTTGGCTAATGTTGTTTTTCATTATTAACGGCATTCCTTCCTATTTATTATGAAAAAAATATCCGATCATTTATCTCAAAAAATATCATTTTTCTTTGAATACCAAAATAACACCTCTTATTGGGAAACCCTTTACAATACAAATTAAACTCCGCACACAGCCAATCAAATCAATTGCCAAGTGACAAACAACAAAAATTAGATGTAATTTTATGTGAAACTTAACATTACGTAGGTTTTTAAATCGAACTATAACCGGTTTAAGCTCCGCGCTTAAATGCATCTTTATCCAGCCGGTTCGATGCATGTTTTTAAGTGAATATTGTTAACGTAAATTTAAATCACCAGGCTTAAAAAATACGAATTAGGTTGTAAAATTAACTTAAACCTAATTTACACTCGGAGTGAAAAATATGGTCCTTAGATTCAATAAAATATGTTTTTTTTTTCTCACTTGAGTGCAATATCTATGGCATGGCATTTATGTATAAATTATGTAATATTTCTTTTCAGTTTTAAGTACAATTGAGAAACGTCGATTTGTATCACTAATATAAGCGATTACAATCTTCCAGTTCGTCCCATTGAAGTTGCTCCTAATATATCAACTAGCTCCGTCTTGGGACCTGCTACTTTCGGCCGCATTTATTTATTTGTCGTTCAAACTGCGGAATAAATCAATAGGATTGTGGCTTTAATTTTATTTATATTTTTGGAATTCTTTTCACAACAGAAAGTTTTCCATTGGGTATATGTAAGTCAGTTAGAATCCGCCATTGAAAATCTTCTCAATCTTGTCATATGCATCGAGCTAATTCAAAAAAAAGTCGTTCATCACTTGGCACTTGCATCCAACCTTATTAACAAACTAAATTGCATGCGCAAGTACAATACCCCACGTTGGGCGCCAGCTGCTACTTAGCAGCGAAACTACTCCTAACAACGTCTTCATAATAACAGCATACACGATTGTTGATGGTTGCCCTCATACAGTGTGCATTTACTTACAGACCATTCAGAGCACTAGTCGTCCTTCAAAACCACTTACAATCAACGTCATTACAGTAAACAGAGTCTAAAAGCAGAGCGCCCTCCCCAATTAGCTATGCAAAATCAAGTCGCACGCATTGCCTAGCTCTTACACTATCGCAATCGCAAAACACGATGCTTCCTATAAATTAGTTTAAATTTATTTTTGAAACAAAAAAACAGAAGAAACCATGTAATCTCCTCCATGCTAATAATGTTTTATCTTGCAGTCATGCGAACAAATAATACGTTTCGCCATTTAATTCCGGTGGCACCGCCGCCACCATAGAGCAAATGTCACATTAAATATGCATTGTTTGACATAAAAGCGTAGCAGGCACAAAGAGGTGCGCTGAGGCATGCCACCTGCGGTGCATACTAATGCAGGCATATATTTCAACATCGGACACCCAACCGAGTATAAAATCCATGCATCAAGTCTGAAACGTTCTGTGTGCACGCAGAGTGCTTGTCCTTAGAATGTACATACACAACACATAGAAAGCAGACCGACCGAGATAGGATCAATCTCCTGAGGGACGAGACGTGGCACGTTTTTTCTCTTCTCTCGTTTTTGGTTGAAGAACTGAAAAACACGCAAACCAAGAATTTCACCAGGATGGGTGTTTGATTGTGTTTGAGCTTGTGTACTTTTCAAATGGAAGCCGATACTGTGTGTAGCTGTCGCTGTTGGGTGGGTGACGCTATGCCCACATATCGCACCTTCTCGTAGGCATAAACTGCCCGCGATATAAATAACGAATTAGATTAGTGGTCATAGATTAACTAGGCGACGTCACTTGGACAAACTTTGCCCTCATCCGTTGGCGGAGAGCTCTGTGTATTTGTACGTGTATCGGGTGGAATGGAATTTTTTAATTAATTGTTTGCGTGAGAGTTTTCAATTTATCAATTTATTAATCATTGAAAGGTGGAAATAATTTTTCTTCCTGTTTCTGTTGCGTCCCCGTGGAGCGGTTGAAGGTTTTCCTTTCGGATTGGATTTGGTTGCTCGTCATCGTCGTAACTGGGAAAGTCACCGAGCTTGCAATGGGTGGATATTTTTATAGCTGGACGAAAGATGTGCAGGCGATAAGGAAAGCTAATTGTGCCAGCTTTTGAACCATGAAATTCAGTTGATGCAACGCTATAAGGAGTTTGCCAAGTGAAAAGAAGTTTTTTTTTTTCATGTATGTTGGTTAGTCTTTCAAAATTTGTTCCGACTTTGTCCATATGCATGTGGAGAGTGTTGACAATGCTGACTTTTTTTCAGGACCTCCATACATTCCTTCAAAATGCAGACTTTAATTTTTGTTCGGATTTGTATAATCCTTTTCCAGGCCATTAAAGACCGCCCATATGAGTAATGGGCAAATCTACACATACATTGCCCGTAACGGTTTTCAGTTGCGACGGATTCTTGTTCCTGCTGACAGCTTGGGGCTGGCATGTTGTCTGTGTCTGTGCCACGATTTCGTGCGTTTTTTTCCGCAATGTCGGTTGCGGAAAGGGTTCACGTATTGGCGGATTCTAATAATGTATGAGTTATATCGAGAACTGACCACTTCCAATATTTCCTGTTCTAATGTAGCCTTGTTCCTGGAAATTCTAGTCGAGCAATTTCCTTACGCAACCTATATAGGAAGCATGAAGGATGTCGGTTGATAACAACAGACAACAGCGTGACAGTTGTGCGACAATATGGTCCCTTTCGAGAACCCTGATACAAGTTGTTCCAGCGAGCTGGTAGATGTCGTTTGACGTTTGTCAACAGCGTAGGTGACAGGTAACAATAGTCTGATTCCGCTTAAGGTAGGGATAGTTGTTCACCATTAGATGGGGCTGAGGTAGGTAGGAAGGTGGTAAAATTGGTTCGTGAACACGATGGTTCTAATAAGTGCATTTGAAAAGTCGTACCTATGCTTTTCAAATGTCACCGTATAACGAGGGGGGCAAGTAAAAATGCTTAGTACATCCCAAGAAAATGAAGTATGGAATGGGAGAATGGGGGAGGAAGCAAATAACTGCGCTCGATCGATGGTTCGATTTCTGGTTGAACCATTGTTCTGCTATACTAGCAGTCAAAGAGGTTGTCAATGACACCGAAGTTGGTAGGTGCATATTCCAAGGTACCATAGTGACGAACACAAAAGCCTTAAATTAAATAAAATAGGAAACAACTTTACAAAAAGAAAATTTAGAGGTACGGCAAAATGAAGTAATAGTGTTATACTGGATACAGTGCAGTGGCTTAGTGGTTAGTGTGATGGACTACTAAGCGAGGGGTCCCAGGTTCGAATCCCGCAAAAACCCAAATTCCAACTTAGGGTTTTTTCTAGTGCGTCACCTCTCGCGAACGTCTGACAAACATCCGAGAGTATAAATGTCTTGAAAGAGCTTCTCAATTAGCCGTTTGGAATCGGCATAAAATTGTAGATCCCTTCCATTCGTTCCAAAAATGAAACTCACACAAAACGAATGGTTGTGAGTAGCTAGACCTTGGGTCCCTACGGACGTGTTACGCCAACTATATATCAGGGTATATACATATGTATGGTAGTAGCAGTTGCACGAATTAGGTGGTTTTTTTTTTTTTTGGCGTGTGTTTTTTCGAGTTATCAGTTCCGATTTTATTATTGCTGTTAAGATTTAACTGTCAAAAGCAAAAATTGGCCAATGAATTTCAAGGACGGGTGGGAATGGCCAGCGCTGAAAAACATCGACAGCGCCTCTCAGTGCGGTGAAGGTCCGTCCGATAATCTGGTAAGGGTAAAGTAAATAAAGGGTCCGCCATCTAACTTTTTTTTCAACTAGTGCTTATTTCGCGAATGGTATCACTGAGCTCATGTCTGATTCGACAGATAATTAGTTTTATCCTTCCGCTGAACGAATATGGTTGTGTATTTGCTTGAACAACCCTGGGAAATATTGCGACATTACTTTGAAAATCATGGTAATGTTGCAGAATGTGTGCGAAAATTGCGTACGGAATTTGGAAGAAGAGGAGCACCCTCAACTCCGTATGTTCGTTATCTTGTGAAAAAAGTGAAAGATACTGGCATCCTCATCGATAAACCAAAGCGTGAAAAGCCAAAAACAGTGCGTACACCCGAGACAATTGCTGCTGTGGCGGAATTTGGTCCAGAGGCATAATTGGGCCATTTTTCTTCGAAAATGAGCAAGGAGTGGCCGTTACAGTCAATGGCGATCGTTATCGGGCCATGTTGAACGAATTTTTGTTCACAAAATTTGAAGAGGAGGATATTGGCAACATTTGGTTTCAACAGGACGGCGCTACGTGCCACACAGCCGAAGCTACACTCGATGTTTTGCGCCCTGTTTTTGAAGATCGCATTATCAGCCGCAGAGCTGATGTCGTTTGGCCACCCCGGAGCTGCGATTTGACACCGTTGGACTATTATTTGTTGGGTGCCGTAAAAGATAAGTGTTACGCCGACATGCCAGAGACAATTGACGCTTTAAAGGACAATATTCGTGAAGCCATTGGTGAAATACAGCTGCACACAATCGATAATGTGCTTAAAAAATTGGACCGATCGTGTAGGCTACTGCATGGCCAGCCGAGGCAGCCATTTGAATGAAATTATTTTCCATTATTAACCGGAAGGATTGTACTTTCAAATAAAAAAAGAAATTTGAGAAAATATTCAGTAGTTTTTTTTTTACAGCATTTTCAAAAAAAAAAAAAGGTATTTGGCGGACCCTGTACCTGTTTGTCCGGCATGTTTTATATTTTGTAGTGGATTAGGTCGAGCAATGGGGAGCAAGAACCACACCATTCCGGTGAGCTGGGCCGTTCTGAGCAAGCATGCCAAGCTCTTCACTCTCGACCCTCATGTCACATTCTATTTCCGTTCCCATCCATTGGTCCTATCCCCTTCCTGTTCCGAGTCCCTTTTCCATTCCACGCTCCCACAATATCCTTCTCTAGTCACGCTACAGCACATTTAAGGAATATTCTTTTATATGAGAGCTATTTGCGAACAAGCAAATATTCGTAGGTTCTGACATCTCATTCACATGCAAACTTTTTTAGTCGCAGATATCCGCAAATCAGTTTCATTGTTCAAGGTTAAGTTCGAACGAATTTTTCATGGGTTTGTGGATCGCGACTGATTTATGTGGATTGTGAATAAAGTGTGACAGTTCGCGGAAAGAAAGAATTTTCAATTCGCGGAAAAATGGCTGTAATTGTAAATTTAGCTATTTAAATCAACTGAGAAGCATTTTTTTTTTAGACTAGATGTTAGATTAATTAAATATAATGCTTTGGTGGGGGAACAAAAATCAATTTTCAATTGAGTTTTCAGAAACTGCGATTTAAAATTAAATATGCTTAAGATATAACACGCCTTTCCATCATAACATCATAGTGTAGGGCGCGCCAATTCTTGTTGAATATTGTGAGAAATTCTAAATTTGCAGAGTGGCGCCAGAAAAGGCACTTTTTTCTTTCTTTCTTTGGTCTTTTTTAAACTAAATTCAACGAGATCTTAAGAAGTAGATATAAAAATGAGTTGACATAATTTACAGCCAATGTTTGATTAATATTTATAATAATTTATAAATGAAATCAAAATTTTAAAATTTGCATTTGAAAACGAATTGCATGTACTGTTTCGTAGTAGTGTCTAGCTCGCCCATGAACAATCTTAAAGACATCTAATTCTTATGTGATTTGGTTGTTTTGGTTGAAACAGAACTGTAACTGTCATAATTGTTTGCAAAATGTCAAGCAGCTCGGACGAAGAATTAATATTCTTAACTGCAGCGCCACGTTATTCGCGAAAAAGACAAAAAGAGAAATGAAGTCTGAGAATACCACCGGTTATGTCAAAAAATATGCTTGTCCTCATTCTATTCTTTTGAAATTGTCTCTCATATTTCTCTCTATACATATTTCGTACACATTAAATACATTTTTCCATATCGCAATTTCAAAATCCTTTCCACCTGCCACGTCACTAAATAAATACTGTAATTGTTCACAACACCGCGTTTTAACGCCCCGGTGAACTTGACGCGACGGTAAAAACACGCTCTATGTGACAGAGGATGTGTATTGCAGTATATTACATTACAAATGTCAAACGCGGCTTTGAAACTCTATTTGACTGAGTCTTAAACTACAAAATACAGGTTAGAATTCAAATTCTCGCGCAGGATACGCTTCTTTTTCTCAATTTCTGAACAACCGTGAAGTGAAATCTTAAACTGAAGATAAAAAAATAATTTTTATTATATTTGTTAATATTAAATAAAGAAATAACTGCGGAGGATTCAATTTTTTGTTTTTCGTTTATTTTTATATTCAACTACATAGCTTTAAATTAATTTTTTTAATTTTGATATATAAACCCTTAAGGTTTAATTTTTGGTTATTTTTTGTGGATGAACTGAAATTATTTATGTTGAATTAAATTAGGCTTTTTCTTTGTGATATTTTTTTAATGAATAAAAAATATATCCGGAAAAATACCAAATGTTTGGAAATGTATAGTAAAGGGTGATTTCTTAGCTGGTTTGGTTTTGGCAACACTGGTTTTGACAGCTGACGTGTGTTTAGTACCTTGTGTCACTGTCAAACAGCTTCAGTTTGGTTTGCAATTTAACCATGGATCGTCTTACAAATGAACAACGCTTGCAAATTATTGAATTTTACTATCAAAATTCGTGCTCGGTTCGAAATGTTCATCGCGCGCTGCTTCCATTTTATGATCGACATTCTCGACCTTCTGAGCAGTCTATTCGGAAGATTGTGACCAAATTTCGCACCAAATTTACTTTGTTGGACATTAAACCACCAACACGTTTACGTACTGTGCGTAGTGAAGAAAATATTGCGGCCGTATCAGCTAGTGTGACAGAAGACCGCGAAATGTCGATTCGGCGCCGTTCCCAGCAGTTAGGCCTTTGTTACAGCACTACGTGCAAAATTTTGCGGAAGGATTTGGGCGTAAAGCCTTTTAAGATACAGCTGGTGCAAGAACTAAAGCCAGCCGACCTACCACAACGCCGAATTTTTGGTGAATGGGCTCTTGGAAAGCTGGCCGAGGATCCGCTTTTTTATCGAAAAATTGTGTTCAGCGATGAGGCTCATTTTTGGTTGAATGGGTACGTAAATAAGCAAAATTGCCGCATTTGGAGTGAAGATTAGCCAGAAGCATTGCAACAGCTACCAATGCATCCCGAAAAAGCCACTGTTTGGTGCGGTTTATGGGCCGGCGGCATTATTGGGCCAGATTTCTTCAAAGATGATGCGAATCGCAGCGTTACTGTCAATGGTGAACGCTACCGAGCGATGATAACAAACTTTTTTTTGCCCGAAATGGAAGTTCTTGACTTGCATGATATGTGGTTTCAACAAGACGGTGCCACATGCCACACAGCACGCGAAACAATGGCGCAATTGCGAGGCGAGTTTGGTGAACAGTTAATTTCACGTTTCGGGCCGGTCAATTGGCCGCCTAGATCGTGCGATTTGACACCATTAGATTATTTTTTGTGCGGGTATGCCAAGGCTAATGTGAATGTGAATGAGAATGAGTAGAGTTGAGTATTCATTGAAAATTCCAATTGGTATCGATTAAGAGAACACCCCAATAACGAATGAAAAATAGTTGAAATTAGTTTTGGTAAATATCTTTTAAAATATTAGCTTTTCCGCAAAACAGCCTTCGGCACATTATATAGCTACGAGTATGAGTTACAAAAAAGGTATATATCCAGTTTGTTTGTAAATCGAGAAATAAACAGCTTTTTGTGCGAATGAAAATATTTTGTCCACCAAACAACTAAATACTCAAAAACGAGTCGATGTATTTGTCGTTTAACTAGAGGTTATACCGGATGTTGTATGCAAATTTCAGTCTTCTACGTCCATTAGTTTCTGAGATAGACCTAGGTATAAAATTGGTCAAAAAAGGGAAACAGTAGCAACAAATTGTATCAGGGTCCTCGAAAAAAGTGTCAAATTATCTCAAAACGGCCACGTTTGTCACAGCGCGCGGCTCACTCACAGATTGAAATCTGATTCGGAGACGCCGCCTCTGATGTGCTTGGTTTCAACCGACCACCACAACGAAACCCCTGGTTCGACGACGAGTGCCGGCAAGCACATGCAGCGAAACAAGAAGCATACAAAGCAGCGCTGCAAAGAAGGACCAGAGCTGCTCGTGAGATCTACGCGCAGAAAAGAAGAGAGGAACACCGGCTTCTCAGGAGAAAAAGGAAAGAGCACGAGAAGCGCGCGATCGAAAAAATAGAGAGATGATACTGCAGGAATGAGGTTCGGAAGTTTTACCAAAGGGTAAGAAGAACCTGCCAAGGCTACAGAGCCCGAACCGAAGCCTGCAAGGACGAACAAGGGAACATCATAGTAGAATCGCAGTCGATGCTGAGGATATGGAAGAACTACTTCTGCAGACTGTTTAACGGCGATGACGAACTAAATCCCGCTGTCAGGCAGAATGAACCATTCAATCTTGACAATGAAGACCAACAATTCCGTCCACCCGACCTGGACGAAGTGAAGATATCCATACCTAAGCTCAAGTTCAACAAAGCCGCTGGAGCAGATGGCCTAACCGTCGAGCTTTCAAAGCGGCAGGCGATGACTTGGTTAGGAGCATGCACCAACTCATCTGTAAAATATGGTCGGAGGAAAGTATGCCCGATGAATGGAACCTCAGCATTGTTTGCCCGATCCTCAAGAAAGGAGACCCTCTGAACTGCGCCAACTACAGAGGTATTAGTCTTCTTAACATCGCCTACAAGATCTTATCTGCCGTGTTGTGTGAACGCTTGAAGCCTTTCGTCAACAACCTGATTGGTCCCTATCAGTGTGGCTTCAGGCCAGGAAAGTCTACCGTCGACCAAATATTCACACTGCGGCAGATCTTGGAGAAAACCGAGGAGGTCCAAATCGATACCCACCACCTATTCATCGATTTTAAAGCCGCCTACGACAGCATTTATAGAGACGAGCTTTACAGAGCTATGTCTAGTTTTGGCATCCCTCGTCCGTTTGTGCAGGATGACAATGGAGAATGCACGCTGCTCCGTCAAGGACGGTAAAGAACTCACCGAGACCTTCGAAGTCAAAAAAGGATTTAGACAAGAAGATGGGCTGTCATGTGACTTCTTTAACATCGTTTTTGAAAGAAAAGTACAAAACTCAAACGCTAACACCTGAGGCACTATCTTCCAAAAGTCCGTCCACTTACTCGCCTACGCCGACGACATCGACATAATCGGCAGAACGCAGCACTTTCGTGAGCATTGAGACGGAAGCGGCAAAGATGGGTTTGGCGGTCAATGAGGGAAAGACAAAGTATATGCTGTCATCAAGAAAGGACAAGCAACACCGAAGTCTTGGACAGAATGTCACCATAAACAGATATAACTTTGAGGTGGTAAAGGACTTTGTCTACCTAGGCTCCGCTATGAACTCAGACAATGACACCAGCGCTGAGATTAAACGAAGAATGACTCTTGCTAATCGCTGTTTCTTTGGGCTAAGAAAGCAATTGAGTAGCTAAGCCCTCTCTCGAACAACTAAAGTGACCCTTTATAAGACCTTAATCATCCCAGTCCTACATTATGGTGCAGAGGCATGGACTCTATCAAAAGTGGATGAGGTCACTCTTGCGGTTGCTTCGAGCGGAAAATTCTTCGTGTAATTTTCGCTCCCTTCTACATAGACGGTGAGTGGAGGAGGAGATACAACGACGAACTGTACAGGCTGTACAGCGACATCGACCTAGCCAGAAGAGTGAAGGTCCAACGACTGAGGTGGCTGGGTCATGTAGAGCGAATGGACACGAATGCTCCGGCCCGGAAGATCTTCGAATCCATACCCGAGGGAAGGCGCAGTAGAGGAAGACCGCGACTCAGGTGGCGCACGCAAGTGGAAGGGGAACTTAACCAACTAAGCGTGCGAAACTGGAGACAGCTGGCCAAAGACCGTGCTGGCTGGAGACGCTTGTTGGTTGAGACCCAGGTCCACCCCGGACTGTAGTGCCACCTTAAGTAAGTAAGTTAGTTTCGAAATCATTTTCACAGCTGTGTTCAGCTGATAAATTGCAAATAATTTAAAATGGTCCAACAGCACTTTTCCAAATTTTATTTAATCTTTGATTAGGTACTTTTATGAAAAAATTACGAATGCAAGCCTTGGCTGTGTAGTTGCCCTTCTATAAGCAAAGTCTTCTGGTCTCTGTTCGCCTTGGCTGTTTTTTTTTTTTTTTTTTTTTCAAATTTATCTGACCATTCTAGTGTTGCTTTAAGTAAGCACAATGTTTCCCAATAGAAAGAAGTAAAAAGAAATAAAAAATAAATAAGGAAAAATTTAAGAAATGGGATCTTTGTCTATCACATCCTCGTATAGAACTTAAAATACACCATCTGGAATAGAACTTAAAATACACCATCTTACTGTGGTAGAAAATATATAGTGATCACCCTACTGAAAGTACCACGGCACGTCAGTGAGAACAACGTAACTGGCATGCCCACGTAGGAGAATCCAAGGCTATCAAATGAAATCTGTGTGCGGCCAATTCGTGTCGGTTAAACGCGACTGATGTCCTTAATGCCGAGCTTTCGGTTGACATTTAACGTTACCCCTCAGATTTATTGCATTTAAGCAGTGATCACATGAGCCTGCATAAGTTAATGCAGGTCTATGCAATATTTGTATATTTGTAAGTCTTGTTTCTCGTTATACCACAATCTGGCTCGAAATATTTGTGCCAGCCTTTTCAGTGAAACATTAAAGAGATACGACTGGCAAAAAATATTGCCAAATTTTCCAATAAAAAAATAGCTTTCCTTTAATATCCAAAAATAGTCTTAAAAATCCCATACCCCGACGTGGCTCCATAAAACCGAATTGTAAGAACCTTTTCTAAGAAGAGCGATATCTCTGTCCCGAAGCATCTCAAATAAATCACAACTACATTCACATTCTTCTTTTCTTTTTCTTTTTTGCATTTTACTCTTTAAGCCGAACATTCAATCGACATTTTTTTGCAGCAAAACAAATCAATGAACTGAACCCTTTTTTTTTTTTGTCTTTGTAGCCCAACCATTACTTGTTCCCTCCCATTAGCATACATATACAACATCCTACTTTTTCTTTATTTTGAAGCACACAATCAACCTGTGGGATCATTTCTATCGCCATCCGACAATGACAATCCGACAATAGCACCGAAATTCCTCTCCCGAGGCCATCTCTACAAAGTGATTGTGGGCGAAACCATTGAACTTCCATGTAAGGTTCAAAATCTCGGCTCGTTCGTTCTCCTCTGGCGGAAGGGATCATCTGTCCTAACTGCTGGACATTTGAAAATCTCTCGGGATTCGAGATTTAAAATTGTCGGTGACTATAATCTGCAGATAAATGGTGTGAAGACTCAAGATGCCGGCGATTACATCTGTCAATTGGGGGACCAGGAGAATCGTGACCAAGTCCACACGGTCGAGATTTTGGGTAAGAATAGCTTTAACTTTTATTACAGTTTTTTTTTTTTTTTGTTCAACTACCCCTGACAGAGGGATGGCTTATGGTATAAGAACTGAACCACCCAGTGATAGTGGATGGCTGCTGCACAAATCCAATGTTTAGTGGAGCGTATACATATTAAGAGTCCTCCCTCTGTCGACCAGGTTGAGAACGAACGTACAAATGAATCGCAAAATTGTCTAAATATTTTCTCGTATTAAAATTTTCATTTCCGGTGGATTACATTTGAAAATTTGGGGCGAATCCCTACTCTGTTGCGGCACTCGGATACACAGTTCCGCCCACTTTGAGAGCTCTGCCACACAATGGACAAGTGACAGCTCGTAAGGGCAGTACGGTAACATTGGAATGCAAAGCATCGGGGAATCCGGTGCCAACGATTTTCTGGTTTAAGAAGGACGTGTTCTCGGGTCCAACACATCTTTCGGATAGTTCAACACTAATCTTGGAAAATGTCGACCGACATCATGCCGGCATATATCAGTGCTCAGCGGATAATGGAGTTAAGGAACGGGTCTCCATGGATATTCAGTTGACAATATTGTGTAAGTGAAATGGAATACCAACTAGCTATTTTCAAAATCTCTATATTGTTTTGTAGAATTTTTATTGTAGCATGGGGACTGGGAATGTGTTGCATGACCTCCTAGGGTATGACAGACGACTAAGTGGAGCTCTGAGTCGTTCTGTGTTGTGATGAATTCTGACTAGTTGGAGATGTCAACTTTTCGGTGACCAATTAAATGTAGAATTGAGATGTTGACATTAAGCAGAAAGCTGCCTGGCCCTCCTCAACGAAAATATAACTCTTCACTACAAACGATTATCGGATTATCGTTCATCAGGTGCAACATGAAATCATAGAAGCAAATTTCCGTACCACTTAAAAGTTGTTGGCTTATTGCGATCACAACTGGTGACCACCACAACGTCTCATATATTCCGATAATTGATGTCTCGTTTTGGCCCAAGTTTATCAAGTGTTGTCCATGAATTATTCTATGCTGATTAACATTATTGTAGGCAAGTTGATAGGTGACTGTCTTGAATAAGTGAAGCCTCACGTATATCAAACAGAAACTACCGGATGAATTCTCGATACACCCTATCAATTTTGGCGCTTCTAGCAATAGGTATTTGGTAGGTTTTTTCTCTCTCCTACATCTACGTCTGCACCCAAAATTTGACCGGGTTTTTCAACTTTAAAACGCTGTTTTCCATTCTTATAGTCCCGGTTATTTTACATCTTAATAACGAAATTAAATCCAGCTTCAAGGAATTGTTTTTGTCTCCTCACTAACATTTTTATTTCGTCATTCGTGCGCCGACAAGTTCGTCTAAGAATCACTGGCGATTGATCCATCTTCGCCTAATTCTTGACGTCGCGATATATTCATCTAGGCAATGGTTTGCTTATTCTGTGGGTATTTGTGAGTAACGAAAGAACAAGTGTTTCGCGAGTGGACAGTTTGAGAGGGCTTCTCTCTGAAACAGCCGTGATTCGTCACTAGCTCTTGATGAGCTATGAGGCAGCAAGCGGATTTCAGCGTGGGGCGACTGTGATTCCACAAGGGTCGAAGCTATGATTTCGAACCTATAACCGTTGAATAAGCCGGAGCTTAAAATAATGCGTTGTAGGCGGCCTATAAGCGAGTCTACCATGACTGCCAAAGAAGTATCATCCAAGAGATAAAATTCTCTGAGTATAGAGAACTATAGGCAGGAACATGAGGTGAAAAATTGTTGCATCCGTCCCCCTTACATGCAGCTCTTGTAGAAATCTACTACTATGAGCACGCGCCGACTGTCCTCATAGTGTCTTTTAGAAGATTTCCACCTGCCCTGGAGGAAAAAAGAAAGAAAAATCAGTGGCACTCCGGAAGTGCCGACAGAAGTGCAAACTAGAGCAATTACGTGTGTATTTTTTGAATCTTCAGGAAATATTTTTTCAAACAATAATGCATATTACTTTATAAAAATAAAAAATTGCAATTTATTGCTTAAAACGTAAATTTACAAATTCATGCAATTTAATTAATTGGTATTCTTTGAAATGAATTCGAAAAGTTCCGGCATGAATTTATATCTATGTTGCACGTATACACGCAATATATATGTTTATATTATATACAGTTAGGTATATTTCAACCCAAAAACCACTCTTGTGTAAACGGGGCCAAGTCACAATCTCATGTGGAAACCGAAACTATCACTTTCTTTATACAAGTTAGCAAAACATTTATTTTATATAGGTACTGAGTCGTATGAAATTAGTATTAGTTTTATGCAAAAAGTTGTAAAAACCCTTAGCAATTGCTTTGAATCCGTATAATCTATTTTACATTTTTTTTTTACATTTTAAATTCATTTTTATTGAGATATTTCACTAAACTTACAAACTAGACAAAAACGCTTAAATCTAATTTAAAACTAACATTTATCTTATCTTTTCTAAAGTATGTTTGAAAATTCGAACATAGCACTTACTTCGCTGTACGTGTACTTTCTTTGCAGTTCCTGTTTATTTGAATTTTTGAATTTTTCTTAAGATTCTAACTACTTTTGTGGAAATTGAAATTAAAAAACTTAAATTCAGAAATATAAATGCAATCTATAGCTTCAATTGCACCGGGAAATTTAATTTTTGTTTGCCAAATAGATTGTTGATGCTTCATCTCTTCTTCAGGTGCCGGGAATTGTATCCGATATTGGTGGAAATATTAATTTGTAAACACACTAGACAATTAGTTAAAGAAGAACTATGAATTATAGAGAGGTTTTTGAACTGTCAACCTAAAAGACCAGATCTCCGTTGTATACCTAGACCTACCTTACAAATGATTCTTTCTAAATATTTCCACAGTCCATACTTCGCGTGAAGGTATTTCCTTGGTTTTCCTGTACAAACAGAATTAAACTTCGCTACTTATACAAAAATAAAACAATGACGATTCACAATTCCTAGATTATTTTATGTTAAAAATGTGCGTGCAAAATATTTAACAAAATGTTTGAGTCAACTTAATAGCAGACTCAGAATTTGCATTTGCTTTGTCTGATAAGTTTTATTCATACCGATCTGAGTAAAAGGTCAGATCCGCCGCTTATCGAACATGTCAAAAGTTGGAACAAATTCAAATTGGTTTTTATTCATACGAAACGTAGCAAATGCTTCGATTTTTAAAGCAATTGCTACCTTTTATTTTATTCATAGGACCCAATGAGTGAGTACGGTGTAGGTGTACCTGTCCAAAAAAACCAAACGTAAAACGTAAAAAAATCGTAACTCTTAAGTTACAATGAACTTTGAAAAATTACAAAATACAATCGCCCCGTAAAAGTTACCCTCAAAGAGTATTTTTTTTATTTTGAAAAATAAACATAATAATTACACTCAATGCATAATATTTAATAAAGGGTTTTCCAATGAAGGTGTTATTTCGAATGACCCGCTATTTCGGTAGCTGTCACTTTTGAAGCTTTTATTCTTTGACATTTGACAAGTAGAAACTACGCCATTACTAAAAATGGAACGATACACGCTTCAGCAACTTCGTGTCTTTGCTGATTGGGTCCTTGAAATGCATGAAAATGATGCGGAATTCCCTCGAAATACATCTTGACTGATGAGGCCCATTTCCACCTCGGTGGCTACGTCAACAAGCAAAATTGTCGCATCTGGGGCTCGGAAAACCCAAGAGGTGTTGTTGAGAAGCCTCTCCATCCTCAACGTGTGACTGTTTGGTGCGGTTTATGGTCCGGCGGGGGCATTGAACCTTACTTATTCGAAAATGAGGTTGGATCAATAGTTACGGTGAATGGACTGCGCTATCGAGAGATGATTAATGATTTTTTATGGTCGGGATTGGATGGTATTGATCTGGACAACGTTTACTTTCAAAAGACGGCGCTACGTGCCACACAAGCAACGAAAGCATTGATATTTTACGGAAAAAGTTTCCGGACCGTGCTATCTCTCGAAGAGGTGATCATAATTGGCCACAGAGATCTTGTGATTTAACACCTTGCGACTTCTTCCTTTGGAGCCATGCGAAAGATAAGGTCTACGCCAACATCCCAGCGTCGATTCAATACCTCAAAGATAAAATTCGTGAGGCTATCGAGGACATAGGGCAGCCACTTTGCGATTTGGTTATGGAAAATTTCATGAAAAGGATATGGTCCTGTATGCGTGCTCCTGGTGGCCATTTGGCTGATGTTGTTTTTCATTATTAACGGCATACCTTCCTCTTTATTATGAAATAAACATCCGATCATTTATTTCAAAAAACACCTCTTATTGGAAAACCCTTTACAATTTTACAATTTTGATTTTATTCGTTTATCCATATTATTGCTACATTTTTTACGAACGCATACAATTTCTTTGTACAACGTACCTAATGTAAGCTTCCCCTTAAAAATAAGTGAAGTGAAGATAAGCAGTGGGTAGATATTAGTGCCTTATGTGGTATTCGATTGGGCTTCTTCGGATTTGCTCTCAGATTTCAGATTTCGTGTCACGTCACTTGCTCGTGTTTTTTGTGTTCATATTTACAGAAATAGATTCACATGATGCGATACCTTTCTTTGATGCATAAAAAATTCACGAAAAGCTAAACAAACTCCACCAGTTTGTACCAAACGAACTTCAAAAGTGTTCTGAGAGCGCCCAATCGAATACCACATTAAATTGTTGTTATCACTGTGAGAGTAAAGCCTGAAGCCCTGAACTATATCGAAACAAAAGTTGAAAAATTAACTAGAAGGTGGAAAAAAATCCGTTAACGTCTAAATTGCTTTGGCACTTACTGCAATTTTTGTTTCAAAAAGTATTGTTCTTCTTAAAACTAATACGAGCCGTTGCTTAAGGTATCATTATTGTTAAATTCATGTAGAAAACGAAAGACGCAATTATTTTAAGCAGCATAAATTTTACGTGTACATTTTGGTTAAAATTGTTCGTTGTGCCCGTTTAGAAAACGAATGTTTAAAAAAAATGTATTTAGGTTGGGAAAAAAACAGTGTTTGCCATCAAGTTAAAAATTACCATACCTTTAAAATACATTCCATCGCAAATTTTGAAAATAAGACTCTCTCTTAGAATACGTATCTGTGAAGTTAATACGTGTGAAGAGTCATAAGAGTATTATGGTTCCACTATAACACTCTTATGTCTGTAAATCTCTTCGGCCATCGACTCTCTTTCGTGGCGTGCGTCGTTTGTGTACGGCGTACGGGCCATGAGTGAAAAAAAGTATTTCCCTGAATCATAGTTAAGTACATAGTTTCAATTTAATGTAGTAAAATTCAACTTTCTCAATTGTTAATATCTTAAAAAATTAAAAAGGCAAAGATAAGCACCAATGTTGTGCTGAAGTTCCCAATTGGGTAATTTGGCTCAAGTATTTTAGCTTTGGCTCAATGCTGAGAAATGGCTCACATTTGTCCCAAAACTTAAACATAATTTTCTCAAAAAAAAATGTTGAAAAGTAATAAAACCTAATCAGAAATTGAGAATTTACTCGACTGAACGCCGTCACAAAGACAATAGCAGGTTATAAAAAATGCACCAAGTGAACGCACCTATAAATTTTGCATTTATTTTCTTAAGAAATTCAAAAAAAAACTCCTTGCTCGTTTTTATTCAACTAATTTGGCTAGTTGTGTGGAATGGCTCGGAAAATGGCTGAACTCCAAAATTTCTTCGGAACAACGCTGATAGCAGCTAAAAAATCTCTTCTTTTCTTTACACTTCATTTGTTAAGATTGGATGAGCGTGTGAACCGCAAGAGGTAAAAATACACTACAGAAACTACAGAAATACTTCTATACAGGGGTGTCGGTAACAGTGTCGCTAGTTCAATGTTTTTTTTTCCCATCTCAAAAAATGCCCAACGCGCCTAAAGAATAGAAATCGTTTACCGGAATACCGAATATTAATTAGACTGATTTTCCGGTAGACTTGGCATATTTCATGTTGCAGATTGGCAATTACTTCGGACGTCCCTGTGGTCCAGCAACCAGTACCCGAATTAAAATTGCTCCGCCATATCGTTTCAATAGATATCACGCGATAGTAAAGTTCTCAGACATATGCAAATGCATCTAAGAGCTTTTCTCGAAGAGTGCCTATAGAGCTGTAGTTCAATTTTTGACTCGGTCGAAAAAATAGGGTTTCCAGCTCAGAAAAATGTCTCATCTTATTTGTAATGAGGATTGTAAGTTCCAAACCTGGCTGTAGCTCGTTATTTACATCTTCTATCGGTTTTGGATTCGGCAGACTCGGAATCTCATCACATAAAACTTTCCATAGCAAGGCACCTACAGTTGACCCTTGCACCACCAGTTAACTTAAACTCTTTTACTCGAGAATCGTTTAAGAAAAGTATATTCATTAACTAATATTATCCTCCCTCATAGTTTTACAATGACAGTTCTGTATTTCTGTCCATTTTCACGACTGGACTAGTGTCTCGTATAACTGATTTAAACGTCAAACATTATAAGACTCCAAATCGGCCAAACGCTGTCTCTACGTCCGGAGCTACAATGAAGCAATTTTTGTGTGAGCTCCTTCTATACTGCACCTACCTGCTACACCGGCTTTATTATTATGTCAACTGTCTACCTTGACTTTTGAAAAACATATTGGACCCCTTGTCACCCTTAGTGATGACTCAAGCTAATGGCCGCTCCAAAGAGCACTATTCCAGACTGCAAGAAATTCACTTAAAAGGAAGCTAGAAAAAAACCGTATTAATCAGCAGCCATGACCAACGGCCGGCATGTGTTCCACTAGACAAAAAAAAAACCCACGCTAACTTCCATCAAGTTGTGGAAACCAAATTCTCCGTACCTTCGGCCGGTTGCATCAACTTGAATATAAAATACAACAGCGAAACTGTACTCATTGGATTGTGAAATTTCTCGTATCCTTCTGGGTCGCCATCGTCTACGTTTTACATACTTGACACATATAGACAGTACACACGTGGTGGAACATTTCAAACGTGGAACGCTTGAGTGGAATTTTCAATTGTGAATTCTTCCGGTTTGGGGGGTTGTTCGGAACAGAGTATATCCATCAATGAGTAGGGACACTCTCCACGTGTTTCTTATCAGTTTACAATTTGCAGTACACAGACACGAGAAATAGACGGCACTAAAAGTGCTCTAGTAAAAGAGGGATGGAAGAGTAGTCGAACTGTTTCAAAATGTGGTACAGGGTGTGACGTAAAAAAAAAAGCAAAATCAATTTGTAATATTTCTTATTGCACATTTAATATCTTATATATATATTCACATGTGTGCTACACTTAAAGATTTTTGTTTGTTGGTACATTTTTTGTTATTTTTATTGAACTGTTTTAGAATAAAGTAAACCCGTACTCGGACGTAAAATTTGATAAGAAATTCCTTATTTTGATTTTTACAGCAATTGTAATGAAATCCATTTTTCAAAAAGTTAAAAATATTCTCCTCAAAATTATTTAGGTAGTACATATTTGGAAAACAAGAAATAAATTTTTGTTCAAGATTCTCTAACGAGTCTAAAAATTCTTGATTGGGCCGTGTCAATTTCGCATATTCATATTCTTTAAAATCTGTAAAAATTGAGGAAACGTTAAGTTGCGGACTGAATTTTAACTCACACTTGTGGTTTAGGCGGTATTTTTTTTAATTTAAAACCGTGAAATAGTAGAATGCCATTTTAAGCGCATCGTTGACTTTCCATACATGTCTTTCGAGAAATGTCTTTCGCAGATCCTGGAATCCTCCGAAATTGTTTCATGTATTAAGTGTTGTTTGTTTATGCTATTCAACCACTTCGCTTTTCTAAAAAATAAATAAGAAATACAACACAGATTTATATTCATTCTTGCCCGATCTATAACTTATATTGCTTACCTCTCACTTTTAACCGGTATTTTGAAATATTTAACTCCAACATTTTCTTTCTGCTCTCGCCCACACGCCAAATATCTAACATAATGTTTTCCCATTATTTTATTTAGAGTTCTTAAACTATGCAAACTTGCACTTCAACTTTCAATTTTCACTATTTTTAATTGTTTGCCACACGCACTGACACTGAACACCCTTTACTTCGTCAATTGATGGTAATGAACGACTGATAACAATCCAACTCCAGGTCGCCTTTAAAAATACGTGCGAAAAAAATGTAAACAATCCCCTCTACAACCAACCTAAGTAATTAGAGTGACCATCTGCTATGAAATATTCTACCTAAAAAGTGCTGGCAATAAAACTTAAAGTCGTAAAATATGGTAATTAACGAAGTCGTAGCAAAGCAAAAGGGTTGAATTTCGTGATATAGAATAAAACATTTCTTTTTCATGTCCATAACAAAGACCATTTAATCAATAACCAATGGCAAAAACTAAAAAAATTGTTTTTTATAACAATTCTACGAAAGCAAAGCTGGTTACCCTGATCAACCTGCATGGTGGAGGGAGAATACTAATATACTGACATTCACTCCAGGTCGCCTTTAAAAATGCTTTATGAAAAAACCAGAGTATAAACCACAATCGTTTGTCGTACGCAGCAAGCCGCATGTAGTGGTACAGACAAAATGTGTTGTGTACCCTTTTTTTCTCAAGCAGTCGTTGTATACAGGAAAAAAGTATTCTTTCGACCTGCTTCCACTTATTCTACGATTTTTTCTGCATTTTGCTATGTGGTGGTAACAAATACATATGTAGAGAGAGTGTCCCTACTCATTGATGGATATACTCTGGTTCGGAATCACAACATCCGGTATTTGCCGTTCCAGCATCATCTATTTGTCTCTCCACTGTACGTATACTAATTTCATGCATGCTGAGGAGTATGTGGCCCAAAGTCTAGCTGGTCGAATGCCAACATTGTTGTTGCTTTCGTATCGCTGCCCAGCACCGTTCTCGTTCAAAAGTAATCGCATTAGTCAGTCGGCCAACGAATGACATGAGTTAATGAAGATTTTTTTCCTCTGTCTCCTGTGCGGACCGTTGCAAATCACTTTTTTTTTTGTCCTGCTTTTATGGGCATTTCCACGTTTCCGCTTTTCATTTCACTAAATTGACCTAATTTTTCATTTACTAGGGAAGGGACATGAGCATGTGCGGATTGGTTGTATAGTATAGTAATGCATGAAGGTCTATTCCGTTTGAATGTAATATTAAACAGGACACAAATGGTTGCTGCTATTTGCTTACGTGTGCAAGGACACAGCAATTGAGGGCAGAGTATGAGGGTGATGGGTTTTTTCCCTCTTTAAATTAAAAAAAAATTCTCTTTGAAAGTTCAGGGGATAGTTTAAGTGAATAGTTTTATAAAGAGTTACTCGTTGGGCATTATTTGTATGGTAGATAAATACCGGTCATACCAGTGTCCAGCATTAAGTGAAGTACTCAATAGGGGAGTCTTTTGACTGCGAAAAGCGTAAGTCGAGTGCAATCGATATAGTCAAGATAGGATCAAAACGGCTCTTAAAAGGAGTTTGTTTTTGTATTCCTCACCCTTGACTATGTGGAATAGATTCAGGACGTAACAGCGTCAACTATTTTTGTAAGCTATTTTTCAGAAACTACACAAACTGACTGTAATGGTAAATACTCGTATTGCTACCGCGAACGAGTGCAGTCATCCAGTTACTCCAACTGGTCAATTTCTTTTAGGCAGCAGCAAACAAAATATTCAATTGAAACAAAAATATTCAATTTTAGTCAGTATGTACTCCCTAAAAAAATAAAAAGGAAGAAACTATGCCCATGTTCGAGACGCAGTAAAACTTCTCAACTTATCTACGAAGCGGTTTTGAAATAACATCATCATATTTTATAAACCGACTTAATGTACCCAATGATTGAAGGCCTTCTTCTCTCGGCTGACAAAAACGTGGTTTTGGCGACATGAGAAAATAACCATATGTTCTTTTTTGTGCATCTGTAGAGAAGAAGATCTGTCCTTGATGCCCTAAGAAGCATAAATAACGCTTGGACTGTGGAAGTCAGAACGAAATAATAAAAATAATAAAGTCTCGCCATGAGCTTCATGTCAACACGGGTTCTTGTGGATGTTGAGATGATATTTAATCTCTGCGTGATATAAGTTGATCTTCCATTGTATTGGTAGGCGTTCATTCAATGCATTAAAGCAAACTTATCAGTGGCTTGCCTTCACATTTTGTTGGTCCTGCAAACAGATTTGGTTTTCGTCAGTCTTTTATTTTATTATTCGGAATACTGGTTTTTGTTTCGTGGGAGTAATCAAGACTGCATTTCTTAAATGCACATATTTGTGCTGGGTTACATCAACTACAAAACGCTTTCCATCCATGTTTTATTAAATATGTAAATCTACGAACACGATTGCATGCGATTTTATTGCGTGGCATTTGGATTTGAGCAGAGAGACTGCACAGTTGTGTTCTATATTTAAAACCAGTTCACCTGAATTTTCTTTTCTTTTGAGTATGCAAATTAATTTCTCAAAATGTTTATAGCATGCAATGTGACTCGGATTCAATACAACTTGGGAATGAGATTCGAGTACTCAAGATACACGATACGCATGAACTTCCTTTACGATATATGATACACGAAACTTGTTGCGTAACACATTCACATTTATATCACACATGCACAATTAATAGTTTTGTAAAATCATTGACAAATAATAATTCATCGTGATGAGGTTTCTTAAGTGGTTTGTTTTTTGAATTGGCAGCACTTTTTCTAGCCACAACCAATTTGACACCACTGACACATGATTTCTGCTTTGGTTTGACATTTCACCATAAATGACACAAGAAAATCGATGCTTTACGTCTTATCACATGTCTGAACTCTAAAGTTGGCATTGGCTACAAAAAAAAATAAATTTTAAAATTATGCTTCAAGATTGCGCTTTAAAATATTGGCATAGAATTATCCTTCTATTGAAGTCAATACCTTCTTTCGTATGTGTCTTATTTCCTTTTAATATTCCGCTAAGAAAACCACTTTACGGAGAGTCAAACGCCCAACCACAACCACATTGACAGTGTGGCAATCGCTTCTAAAGCATCCGTCGTCCTTTATTTGCACATATGCCGAGGAACAAAGGCCTACTCTGACCAATGTTTTGTTAGAGTTAGATTGAGAGCTCGGCTGTCTAAGAAGACAAGATGAAATGTTGTTACTTCAAAAGAAAATCGATGCTTTACGTCTTATCACACGTCTCAACTCTAAAGTTGGCATTCGCTACAAAGGGCGTCTAATAATTAAAACCTCGCTACTGTTCATTGACCGTCAATAGTCGCCGAGGGTCCTCTAATCGCGACATTGTCAAAGAGTTAGCCGATAGGTGCTAGAAATGACCTATATGATGAAAGTTTTCTGCGAAAAAAGGGTTACGAAAGTCGATGGTCTTATTAAGGCGCTGCCTCATAAAGCAAGGGCAGGGGCAAGTATATTTGGCGAGAAGAAAGAAGGAGCACAAGATCTCACGTAAAAAAGTAAGCTTACAACTTGGGGAGATTCAAAATTCTAGTGATCAAAACAACAATAAGAAGGCCAATCAACCACATCACTAACGCACACAAGGAATATAGTCAATGCTTTTAGAAGCCATTTCAGTGCTGCTAATTGGGCAAAGGGCATCATGTGGAAACATTGCGATGGGGTAACGAAATAGCTAGCAAGGGAAAAACAATTTACCCAACCAATATTGAAGATCTTAGCTTACCTTTAAAAAGCTTAAGAGGAATCAGCAGGAACTGGGCTCTTTTGAAGAAACAGTTTGTTTGACAAATTTTTCGTTACAGGTTCGATTCCAAAAGAAAAAACAAATCTTAAGGTTTTTTTTCCACTGCGCCACATCTTGCGAACGTGGGGCTTTGAGTTTGTCACAAAAGACCATGCACCATGAAATGAAATTAAAAACTCACACACACCGAACAACTGGGAGAAGCTTGCTTAGTCCCTGCGGACCAGTTGCGTCAACTATTTTTTTTTTGTCAAGTATTTTGTGGAAGAGGAGTTGAAGAAAAGATGCGAGAGCCAATTTTGGCGGAAAACGAGGGACAAGGTTAAAAAAAGGAGAGAAAATATAAAAAGTTAAACTGAAATGCATTTTCATCATAAACAAATATCAAAGTTTACTCAGAATGAAATGTTCAACTAAATAATATGAAAGAAATCGAAAGCCCATAGAACGTCTACGAATGATTTTTTTTTTGTGGGTTGGCGTCAAAATTCCGGAAGGGATAAAATTCTTTTTACGAAATTTTACTCTTCAAAATACTGCTTTTTTAAAATTCTTCTCTTAAAAATACTGCTTTTCAAAATTCTGTAAGCAGTAAAAAAAGGTTTGGAAATTGCTAAAATGTGCGCGCTTTTGCTCACAGATGTAGAGAACATTTTTTTTTCCTTTTTTTTTTTTTAATTTGTTTCTTTCATTTTCGTTTTTCTAACTTTCTTTTTTTTAGTTTTTATCTCTTCTTAATTTTTTTTCAGTAAATTAAATTATTTAGATTATTTTCAATACAATTTTTTTTTTAATTTAATTTACATATTTATAAATTTTTTTAATACGTTCCTCTATTTTCTATCTAAGCAGAACAAGCTGAATTTTAAAGCTTTCAATTTGAAAAGATGAATTTTGTAAAAATACAGAATTTTGAAACACAACATTTTTGTGTGAGAAGAGGGAATTTTGAGAAGCAGTATTTCAACCCGCTCTATTTTCTGTGTACCTCAATGCATTCACTCGTTTTGACATTTTGTCAAATAGAAATCATTTTGAATTCAAACTTGTATATTTTTATGTTATATTCTTTTTTAAGTTTGTTTATAAAAACGACTTAAGTAGGGGAAATTATTGAAAAACTATTACATTTGCTGATAAAAAAAGGGAAAACAATCTTCAAAGGAACACGGTTAACAATAACATGGAGCAGCAGCATTTAGTTTTAATACCACTGTAGCCGGATGACATAAAAAGTCCATCCGTACTGATGGTACGGTCGTTTTCAATCGTATGTTGCTTCCTCTAAGTCGACGTTCGGAGCGGGTAAGTAATGAATAAAAAAACATGGCATCAGTGCATTAAATCAGTATTTAGTCAGTGTTTACGAAGTCGTGCGCATATAAAGTTTTATAAATATTGTCAGATGTTAACAGATCAAGTCAGGGGTCAGCTTCTGTAATGCGAAAAGATTGAAATGTTTTCGTGAGCACGAATGATTAGCTCAAAGTTGCAGAATCGTTCGCGCACGTCAGAAAGTGTTGACATCCAAAGAAGAGAATCAGGGTATACTGATAGGAATATACTAGCTGTACTAAGCCACTTTGCATCTGTCTCATGGGAAAGAAATTCTGTTCAGTGGACTTGTATTGTATTGTATTGTAAGTATTAGGCCCCGTACACTGCGACCAGAAGAGATCTATTGTGTCGGCCTCTATTGTTTAACCCAGGGAGCTCTTTATAAACCTCAGTACCCTTCTTGGTTCCATGTTTCCTATATATCTGCAGGACTTAAAAACGCCCCTTGCATGTGGATATCTCTGCCCCTTGCCACAGCAGGGCATTCGCAGAGTACACGTTCCGTTGTCTCCTCATCTTTTCCGCAGAGTCGACAGGAGTCATCGTCGGAAAGTCCCATTTTTTTTTAGATGGTAGGTATCTTAGTGGCCAATGACCAGTAAGATAACCTTAGATCTTCTTTGCTAAGCTAAAGTAACTTTTTGTTTTACTACTACTGAATCTTTTTGCCTGCCTCTGTCCTTTGGATTCCGTCCAGTATTCGGCAAGGTGATCATCTTCCCACTTCCTAAATTTTGAGTGTACGCAACTCAAGGGCAACCCGAAGTAGGGCTCAGGACCAGTGAGCAGGCGTGATGCGCCTCTTCTCGCCAGACAATCCGTTGCCTTCAAATCCCTCATGACCTGGTATCCAAGCAACGGTGGCTATGTTGTCCTTGGCCAGATCTTCATGAAGGTTAAAACATTCCCAAACCAGCTTTGATCTGATCGAATACGATCTTAGGGCCTTAAGAGCTGCCTGGCTGTCTGAGAGGATGTAGATGCGTGCACATTTAATGTACCTTCGTAAGCATTCTCGGACACGTTTCTCAGTGGACTTGGTAAAATGCGTAAAATTTTTGAAACCACTATTATTTAAAAAAAATATTAGTTCATCGTTTTTTGTCCAGATATCAGGTACGCATTTTTAGGGCCGCCTTGTATAAAATTTATTTATAGCAATCGTGCATCCTTATTTATTTGTTGATGGCGTTTTCAAATAGTTCAGCAGTGTTAAAAGTACGAGCTAAATTGACATCTAGAGTGAAAATAAGTCAGTATTGATGGCTATTTCCTACCAAGGATTTCTAATTTTTTAAATCCACAATTTGTATTCATGTACTTCTTAGCAGCAAGAAAGGTGTTCAATATTGGCTGTGCAGACATTTATACACACTTATCGATGTATGAGCAACCGTGCACTACTCTTCGGTCCTCTCATCAATCGGCAACGGCATTCGATCACCTACAGCTGAAGGATACAGACTTTGAATTCATTAGTCAAATAAATACCGGACGTGTTTTGTCCATAAAATAATTTTAAAGTAGTCTTTTCTTTTGATTAAAATCATAAGTGTACAGTATTCTAGCTAACTTGTCTTGTCTTAAGTCGCTATCCGAACATTTTAATTAATTTCACCACCTGAACTATCCGTAATAGGTTGTTCTTTTTTTCTAGTCCGATTTTCGAACACTGCTTCCTACATCGAATCAAAATTGCTGGAATAATGACAACTCGTGCGACTGTAATCAGTAAGATTTATATCCACCCGGCTTAGCTATCATCAAAAACACAAGAGACAGACAAAATTGAAATGTCGCAGTATGATTTAAACCAAGAAGTGCTCTTAAAGCTAATACCTGTCCTAAGGTGTCCAGAAGATGATGCTCTCCATCTGGCAATCCCAAATAAATGAGCACTGGATTCTGCTCCGAGATGAGGCCGCTGGGGACTACATCATCCATTACAATAAAATCCTACACCTCACTTTCTGCAGAAGCATGCTCAAAAGTTTAAACTCATGATACATTTGACCTCTTCCAGTGTGGGCGAGAGTGAGAAGTGTCACCCTCTCGAACTCCCGACTGAATCTCATATTGCGGAAATGACTATAAACTCGTTGATAGTGATGTTACGGCTGATAGACGACTAGTATACAAGTCGACGACAAACTCCACTCTGGCGACGATGCCTTAAGTAGAGAAAAAACAAACAACATCAACAGAGGTGTTCAGTGTTCGGTTTAAGAAGGTTTGTTCCACTTCGAGGAATTTACTTTCTATTTGCCAACACAGGAAGAGGAAAATGGGCGCAAAAAGGATTTAACGTCATTTCGGTAGATGAAAAATGTTATCGGCTTCTGTCAGCAGATAAACTTACTACTACTGCAAGGATACAGTGTAGTACTAGGTATGGTGTATCGCAAAATAGAGGTTCCCATATCAGGCAGGATATCTTTCATTCTCGTGAAGGGAAAAAAACTGATGATTTCATCACGTTGAATCGTGTTGTATTGTTATAGTTATAGTTGCGCCATTCTCGCTGAAATTGTACATTTTTCCTGTTTTTCCTTGTGTTTGTTCAAGGATTCGGTGTCGTCTCTATTTTATTGTTGCACCATTATGATGATGACGGTGATGATGATGGTATAGTGATTTTTTTTACGATGGTGTTATAAAGGATATCGTGTTTACTATCTCGCTGGCTGTATCTGGTCTCTCACTTGCTCTCAGGAGATGTATCCGTTTTTATTAAAATCCTTTACTGCCATAATGTTACTATACATTGTGTGTCCTGGATCCTGGTGTATGGTGTGACGAGGTGGAGCCGAGGAGAAGCATTTAAATTATGATTATTTGACTCTTCTTCCACTGAGTTGTCCTGATTACTGATTTTGTTTTTCTCTTTCTTTTTGTTTTTGTTTTTTGTTTGTTTGCATAGGCTGAAAAACAAATCTCGCTTTTGGTCTATTATGTGTGAGATTTGCGTCCGTACAGCTGAGATTGCAATTTGTTTTGTTGAGTTCTCTGTTCTGGGGGGGAGGGGGTTCTATTAAGGAGACTAACATCCTGCCGAGGACGTGGTTTGACACGTCAGCTGGCGTTTGGCGTTGCAATTTTGTTCAAATGCTGTGATGTCTTTCATAAGGGAGACGGTCGTTTGGCGAAGGGTATAACTTATGAAGATGACATTGAGATTGGAGTGAGTGCCTACAATTTGATACATTTCCTTGAACGAATATTATCATTTTGCGTACTTGCATTAGAAGAAGGGGTGTTTTGTATTTTTGTAAGACAACTGTCAAGCAAATGATGAACCAAGTGAACGAAGCAGTCATATGGAGAATTCGAAACATAATTCTTTTTGGTTTCAGTTTCCTCACGTTGTCTGTTTTCAAATCGATCAACGACAACACGTCAAGGGGAGTACACGGAGTTGATAAGAAATAAAAAACAATTACTCCATCTGCAATTGATTAATTGGCTTATTTCTTGACAGTTTGACAATTCTTAGAATTAATCCCGATATTGAGTCGGCGTACTGTTGGGTTATGTGGGGTCAACGTACTGTTAGTCTTATTTTCTGTTGGGTTCGCAACTCGCGCAACGTTTGAACTGATAAATACTCATCTTCTTATAAAGGCTTTTCCAATAAGAGGTGTTATTTTGGTATTCAAAGAAAAATGCCTTTTTTTGAGATGAATGATCGGATGTTTATTTCATAATAAAGAGGAAGGTATGCCGTTAATAATGAAAAACAACATCAGACAAATGGCTACCACGAGAATGCATACAGGACCTTCTCCTTTTCGTGAAATTTTCCATAGCCAAATCGCAAAGTGGCTGCCCTATGTCCTCGATAGCCTCACGAATTTTGTCTTTGAGGTCTTGAATCGACGCTGGGCTGTTGGCGTAGACCTTTTCTTTCACGTGGCCCCAAAGAAAGAAGTCGCAAAGTGTTAAATCACAATATATCGGTGACCAATTGTGATCACCTCTTCGAGACATAACACGGTCCGGAAACTTTTCCCGTAAAAGATCAATGCTTTCGTTGCTTGTGTGGCACGTAGCGCCATCTTGTTGAAAGTAAAGGTTGACCAGATCAATACCATCCAACTCCGACCATAAAATACGGTGTAATGACGTTTGTGGAATGCCCGATTCCAAGGAACGACGAGGAATGGACAAACCTGGGTTTTCTTCAACACTTTGGCCTACAGCAGCAATATTCTCAGTTGTTCTTGAGCGACGTGCACGGGTTTTATTCTTCACATCACTAACATGTCCCAACAGCTCGAAATTTTCCACCAGTTTCTGTATTACGGTCCGACAAGGTGCTTCACGACGACCAAAAAATGCTTTAGTTTTGCGAACTGTGACTGCAAGATTTTCACCATTTTTGTAGTGAATTTTAATAATTTCAGTGCGTTGTTGAAGCCACTATCGTTCCATTTTAAGTAATGGCGTAGTTTCTACTTGACAAATGTCAAAGAATAAAAGCTTCAAAAGTGGCAGCTACCGAAATAGCGGGTCATTCGCAATAATATCTCTCATTGGAAAACCCTTTATTAGGGTGTCCCTTATTTTTCGACTTTTTTTGAGCGCATTTATGTTCTTATTTTATTTATTTCATTTTAAAACGCAACCAAAAAAAAGGCAATTTGGAACATTCTTAACCGTCCCGTGCAAATTTTTATTGCATTTTTAGTTTTTAATCGGGAAACACTTATTTTTTAATCGGTTAAAGATGTCACTGCAATTAAGAAACAATACAAAAAACATTTACTAAGTGGGCGATGCAAGTTACCATCAAATCTTGCAGTTGCAGCGGGAAGTTAAATTGACAGTCAGCGAAACTGCAAATCAAGTTATTGGCGAGTGTACTATTTTTTGGGGAAAGGCAATAATCCCTCGAAAATTATCACCCAACTCTGTGAAAAAGCTTATAAATTTGGAGAGAATTGCAAAAAAGAATCAGAGAAAACCCACGAGGTCTATAAACGACGAGCAGCAGATTTTCAGGACGATTTGGATAACATATTTGACATAGCTCATGCTGATGAAAAAAATTAAAATAGAAGAGGACGACCGGGTTGCTTAGCGGGGGTTGATAAAAAACAAGCTGAAAAGGAAGATCGGTTAAGGCAAAGGCGATTAGAAGAAGAACAAAAACGTAGTAAGTACATGTCATCGGAAATAAATACCATCTACTTCTTCAGCGTCGTTGGAGGCTTTAATTCACGACATATTTACAAGCGACGAAAGCAGCGAAGGTCTTCCCTCTGCTCCTAAACCATCATCTGAGGTAACCTCAAAACTTAAAAATTAGTCTCAGCCTTTTTTTTTTTTTTTTTTTTTTTTTTTTTTTGTCGGAGGTTGTTACTATCCGATGGAGCACTCAGACACAACTACTGGTCCATTGTACTGCCAAAACAGACACCTTACATTATTGTACGTAGTTTTCCCGTCTTTCGAAGAAAGATGAGAAGGAGCTTCAGTGATGAAGAGCTAAGGTGTTCGGCAGTCACCACATCAGCCCCAAAGATCCGCCATCTGATGCGAGCAAAGGCAGGACAGCTACAGAGGAAGTGTTCCGCTGTATCATCGTCCTCTCCACAAGCAGGACAGATGGTGAAATCGCTCAAGCCCAATACATTCAAGTGTTTGGCGAAAGCTTGGTGGCCCGAAAGGACGCCCACAAGCAGTCTACAGTCGATTCTCCTGAGAGACAAAAGGAAAGACGCCGACTTTTTACAGATGTCCGGACGCAGTCGTTTGGTCTGTCTACACCCAGCACAGTCACGCCACCGACGCTCGTGTTCACGTGAAACCCAAGTATCAATGGATGACCGAACCGCAGATACAGGCAGACCCAACGCAGGTTCAGGTCCTGAAAAAGCTTCTTCAGAACCCAGCCTGGCAAGCTCATCAGCGATCTCATTTCCCTGGATACCAGTATGACCCGGGACCCAAAGAAGATTCACTTTGTTTAGCCTTCCTACCAGGTTCAGAGAAAGCTTGAGTTCGAGCACTAACTTAGACGAGGTGAGAGGGTTAAGCAGCGCTTTTAGTGCAGCTTGGCTATCACTGCAAACGCATATGCTTCTACCCCTCCACCTGTTAGTCACAATGTAGCGCATGGCCATAAGTATAGCGAAAATCTCCGCTTGGAAGACAGACGCATATTTACCTAAGGCGTATAGTAAAGTCTAATGTTCTCGCTTTCCACAAAGACTCCAGAACCAGACCCCTGTTCGGTTCTGGAGCCATCCGTGAATACACGATGGCATTCTTTCCCTGGCTCAGAGTCTGGCAGAAGCCATTCCGTTACCTGAGGAAAGTTGACATGGTAGTTTTGTCGCAATAGGATTTCCGAAGTCATTGCGTCAGACGGCATATCCATAAGACAAGGGTCAAAGGATAATTCTCGCACAAGTTCTTCAAAATTCCAATGCGCGTGGTACCAAAAGCCACCTCTCTTTAACCGAGAGATGGTTTTCAGAGTACACCCCATGATAAAAATATCAAGAGGGGGGAGGTTCATCATAGCATCTAGAGCAGAGCCCGGAGTGCTAGGGAAGGCCCCCGTGCATCCGAGACAAACCGTTCTTTGAAGTTTGGCAAAAGAGGCAGTAACACGTTTCCGCGAAAGCCTGTTCCACCATACAACCGATGCATATGAGAGAAGTGGTCTAACCATCGCCGTATAGATCCAAAGGACCCTTTTGGGAGATAAGCCCCATGTCTTGCCAAAAGCGCCTTTGCACTGCCAGAAAGTTGACAGCGCTTTATCGGTTTTTGATTCAACATGCTTGGACCAAAGAAGCTTTCTATCAAGGATTACTCCCAGATATTTGACTTCTTCGGAGATCGGGATAGTGACGCCTTTTAGCACAAGTTGAGTCAGACCAGTGATCTTCCTCCTTCTCGTGAAGAGAACAACCGTAGTTTTAAGAGGATTCACTGAAAGCCCATTTCTTGTGCACCAATCGTCGATGAGGCCCAAGGATCTCTGCGCCAGAGAGCATACAGTCCTTAGGTCAGAACCAACAGACAGAACGGCGACATCGTCCGCGTAGGCTTGTGTGTAGGTTCCAGGAAGATTGAGAGCCGTTAGCAGAGAGTCAACTACCATACACCATAAAAGGGGAGACAGAACACCACCTTGAGGGCAGCCTCTGTTTACCCCAGTCATGACGCATTTGCCACAATCCGCCTCGACAATCAGAGTCCTGTACATAAGCATTGCTTTAATCCACAACACCAATGTTTCATCTACACCGTGATGTCTGGCTGCATTACACATGCTGTCAAAAGTCGCATTATCAAAGGCACCCTCAATATCGACGAAAATACCCAACGCGTACTCCTTCCGATCAAGAGCACTTTCAATTCTACAGACAAGGTTTTGAAGCGCAGTTTCACAGGATTTTCCGCGCTGATAGGCATGTTGCATCTCAGAAAGAGGATGCGATCGAAGAGCAACATTGCGCACGTGCAGCTCAACCAGTCTCTCCAAGCTTTTCAGCAGGAAGGAGGACAGACTTATGGGTCTGAAACTCTTGGCGAGAGTGTAGTCGGACTTACCTATCTTTGGTATGAACACAACTCTAACCATACGCCAAGGAGAAGGTATGTAAGCCAGGGCCAAGCTAGCAGTGAAAATTCGCTTCAGCGTCGGCAACAGCTGGCTAAAACCTTGTTTCAGCATAGCCGGACAAATTCCATCCGGACCCGGTGACTTGAAACTCTCAAACGATGCGATCGCATATTTGATAGCGTCTTCCGTCACCACTCTGGATGCGATATACCAGCTACGCCGCGTGATGTTTGTCAGTTCAGGAGTGGCCACCGTTGCCGGTGCCACAGAAGAACACGTAGTGACCTGATTTCCCGAAAAGTGAGTCTCTAGCAGGAGACTGAAAGTCTCCGCCTTTGTCTCAGTGTAGGTACCATCAGATTTTTGTAGCGATTCCAGTTTACTTGGTCTGTCCCTTTTGAGGACTTTAACAAGCCTACTGGTTGCACTTAGTGATACGACCTCCTCACAAAATTTCCTATAAGAGTCGTTCTTTGATTTACGAATCAGTCTCTTAAATTCTTTTTGTTTCGATCGATGCAGATTCCAGTCTTCTACCAAATTAGTTTTTAAAGACCGATTTAGTAGTTTCCTGGTTTCTTTGCGAATACACTGCAGTTCGGTGTTCCACCAAGGTACCGGTTTTCTACAGGAATTTTTTGTAACTGGACACGCAAGTTCGAAACAGCGGATAATGGCGCTGCTCAGTTCCTGAGCAGACGACTCTACCTCTTGTATCGATCTAAGTTTGAGTGGTGCTTTGACAGAATTGCCAAGTTCATCCTCAAAACGAGTCCAATTCGTTTTTCTCGGATTTCTCCTCTCTAGCGAAGGTGAAATTTCGCAATAGATTTGAAATTCGATGTATCGGTGGTCTGACAAGGTGCTATCTGGCGATACCCTCCAGTTTGTGATAGTCTTAGAATGCCTATTGGACAGGGTCACATCGATTACCTGCTGTCTCCTGGCTGTAACAAATGTAGGTCGACAACCGACATTGTTGATGGTGATGTCAGACGTTAGGATGAAGTCCAGAAGACGATCTCCTCGTACGTTGCATTTACTGCTGCCCCAAACAGTGTTTTGAGCATTAGCATCGCAACATAAGATGAGACCCATCTTTTTGTACTCGCAGTACTCTATGAGCTCAACAACATCCTTTGGTGGAGGAGGTGTTAAAGAGTCGTAGGGAAAGTAAGCCGATGCAACGACAAAGGTTTCCCAATTGCCGTTTGCATGGAAACTGATAGTTGCGGCAACCAAATCTTGGCAACAGAACCGTTTGATTGTTACTGCCATAAGGGATTTCGATACGATAAGACATGTCCTAGGTCTCTCGGACAGCCTGTCGTAAAGAACGTTGTGCGAACCGCTCAACACACCAAGGCCACAGATGCGATTTTTCCACACCCATGGTTCCTGGATGGATGTTATGCAGTTTTTTGTTCTACTTGCAGCAAGTCTACTACTTAAAAGAGCAGTAGCAGCCTTGCAGTGCTGTAGGTTTATCTGAGTAAACAAAATTGATGTAAACTCTGAGTTACGACCACTGTTTGCATTACTTGACATTGAAGTGGAAATGAATCCTACCAAGATGCAGATAGGGACGCATGTCGTACCCAGACTTAATGATCTCGGCAGAAGCCATGTCTATGCTCACAACCAGAGAACTACCATCTTCACCGTGACGGTTTTTGCTCTGTCTGTGAGAACGGACAATCCAGGCTTTTGTGTCGAGACCAGGATTCTGGGTATGCAAACGTTTGAGCACGTCCGCCGAATTCCCCAGTTTTCCAGGGATCCAGCAGACAGCACGCGTAAGCTTGGGTGCCTTGTAGACCTCAAAAATTGAAGTACCAAGGGGAGGGATTTTCGGCACCATACTTCTGACCCATTCAGAGGTTTGCTGTGAGGAGGTCTTCACCATGAAGGTTCCGTCCTTGAACTCACAGCCCTCAACCTGGATGCAAGCATTTGTAACCGATACAAGCTCCAAAAGATGGGCTTTACAGTGTTTGCACTCTGCATCACTCATACTGTTGTCATTGCCTGCTTTCCCTATACGAACTACTAAAGAGGAGACAGCAGCATCCCTGTAGGACAGCTTACTGTTTCGCACCTTGTTTGTTCTGCGTTCAAAAGGAGCACTCTGACCGACAGGGCCATCCGCGACAACAATGCTCTGTCCGCTGGTACTGCAACCTGAGTTGTTTTCAGCACCTGCATTCATTACATGTGCACGGGCAGCTCCAACGATTGGAGAGCCTCCGGAGCTCACGCCTTTAGGTGCGAGCTTGAGTCGCTTCTGCTTGCTTTTCGGTTCGGCAGAGGAGGAGGCAGCGCCCGATCCGAGGGGTTGGTTGGCTTCAGTTGGTGAGACTTCCACCGACCTGTTCCTTTTCAAAGGCACCGCCGAAGAGCTGACAGAAGTGCTTGCGCCTTCAGCAGGTAAAGCATCTTTGCGCCGCAAAACCATCAGCTTCCTCCTTTTCCTCCTTCGCTGTCCCTTAGAACGGCCTAGCTCAAGGCCCGCCTCTTCCGGAGCCCGTTCAACCATGGAGGTATCCCGAGTCTGGCCGTCAGTGGCAGTGCAGTGAGCAGCAGCCTGTCCCATGCAAGAGTCGCTGATGCGTTCGAAACTCATGGCTGTAGGTATGATCGCAGCGTCCGGTTTCCATCCACCAGTACCACTTCCATTGCTGGTAGCAGCACCGGTCTCATTTGGAGACCGTGCGCAAACAGACTCACAGACTTGAGGTGGGTTTATTCTCTTTACGAGCTTGGGTCGTTTCTTCTTGCTTTTCGGTTCGGCAGAGGAGGAGGCAGTGCCCGATCCGAGGGGTTTGTTGGCTTCAGTTGGTGAGACTTCCACCGACCTGTTCCTTTTCAAAGGCACCGCCGAAGAGCTAACAGAAGTGCTTGCGCCTTCAGCAGGTAAAGCGTCTTTGCGCCGCAAAACCATCAGCTTCTTCCTTTTCCTCTTCTGCTGTCCCTTGGACAGACGCAACTCAAGGCTCGCCTCTTCAGGAGCCCGTTCAACCATGGAGGTATCCCGAGTCTGGCCGTCAGTGGCAGTGCATTGAGCAGCAGCCTGTCCCATGCTCAGCCTTAGACAGATGCCAGTTGAACATAAGATATTCTGTTTATATACTTCAGGCTACAACGGAGGCTCTAGGGGGAGGATTTTCCATTCAACAAGTCTTCGATTCAACGCGTGTGGACACGGATTAGAAAAGAAAGGGCAGAAAACATTAAAACCGATTTTCAAAATAATATTCCCGAGGTCGTTACTGTTCACTTGGATGGAAAATTGTTACCTAGCTTGAAAGTAAGGAGTGCTAAGGAAGAACGACTTCCTAAAGCGAAACTTTTTATTATTATTATCGCTTTTTATTAAAGAGTAAAGACTTGTTTTTGTTTTACCTTCATACTAACTTTAAAACCAACATATATAGTGAACTATTATATATATTATTCATATACATTTTTTTATTACCTTCTTAAAAAGAAATCGTCTTAATAAAAGGAACATTTTTTTTATTATATTCCAAATTCATCATAAATGAATCGAAATGGGGAAAAAAGTGTGGAAAAAACGGATATGGAATAGAAAATGTTTCCCCAAAATGAGGAATTTTGGCAAACAAAATCTGGTATCACTGATCGTACTACTGCTGGGAGGGAGCAAACAAGTGGCAAGGTCAACATTGCCAACCATTCACAATATTTCGCCCCAGATAAATCTGAAAAATCCCCGGATTTGCCTTTTTTTCTATAAAAAACTCCCAACTTTTTGTCAATATTTTCTTAATAAGTCTTTACGACTTAAAAGTGGGAATTTCAAATTTCAAGCGCGAACATGTTTGGTCTTACGAATGCAAAAGTGTGCCCCAGATAAATACACTCGATGAAAATATCAGCGCATGTTGCTTTTTGAAACATTTTGTAGAAATTTACGCAGCCTTAACGCAACTTTCATGAATTGTTGTTAATAAAATTTACTGATTAAATCCGGAAAAATATTTAGGTATGGAACTATTACAAAAAAAACTATAACTTTTTCCTAGCGAAACTGGAATAAGCTTCTTTTTTTTTGAAGACCTGTTCTGTAAACGAAAATAGTCCAAAGATATTAGAATTTTCACACGTAGGTAAATATTGCTTAGAGAATCGATTGATTATATTACAGAATTTAAAAAAAAAAAAACACACACATTTATTTCAAATTTGAGTCACTTGGTAGTGGACAGAAATGAACAACGAATGTCTGCGATAACTCATTGATTACTAAGCGTTTTTTACGTTCACAAAATGCGGATGCATGCTTTAAGGTTATCAAAAACGAACAATTTTACGAAATACGAATAAAATAGAACTTAAAGAAAAACCCCAGAGGATCCCCCTAAACAATTTCTTTGTAATTTTGGAACGGATCGCGTTTGATTTAATTGCGAAGAATCAGAAATCAAAAGAGACAATTTTATTTAATCGTCTTCAATTTAACGTGCTTCTCGCTTTCACTATATGACAAATAATAAGTCACAAGGATAATCGCTGGATATTTTGTGGCATCAATCTTGTATTCCAATGTTTCTCACGTGGTCAATTGTATATGGCGTACTCAAGTGTGAGCAAACAACGTTAGTGAAAAAGCGGAAGGCTGCCCGAGGCCGACACGTCAATCATTGCGATTTGATTGAAACACATCGACATTGTTGTTTGTACTTCAGTTATTTCTATTGTATGATTATAAGTTTTGAATTAAGAATTTGTAGGACTGTAATATTTATTCCTTCTCGTCGCAAATATTCGTTTGTCGTTCACATACTTTAAAAATGTATCCAAACGAATTATTTTAAGTGATGAGCTAGGTTTGACTGTTGCATCGATATAAAATAAACAACAAGTCTCAAACTTTTCGTAAGCGGTCTGCTAAATTATATCGACTTCATTTATTATTTCCATCACATACACACGTCTTAGGATGACCAGACATATTAGTACATTATATTGGGTACTCTTAATCGATGGACCGAGCATCAACTTTCCAAATAAATTTGTCAGTCCTTAATTCGCTCGCCAAACTGAAGACCATATTCCATTTATTTACGGTTGCTCCTAAAATGACCGCACATGTACGACCAACCACACCCAGATACAAACCATCGAAACAACCGCATCCATCATCGTAGATTCTGAAAATCTCCATCAACATTGATGTAGGCCAAACCGAGTTTCTAAACCAAAAAACGGATGAAATAAAAATAAAAAAAAACATAAACCGTCTCTGGTGCACAATGATAGCCTCGCATATAAACCACATCCCAATAGAGGGTGTCTGGCACTAGCCATCGAGAGCATTCGAGCTGCGAAAATGGTTCAGTTAATTAAAATTTCGCAAAATATTGGAACAATTTGCAGCTGACGGAGGCTACTACACTTGGTGAGGAGCAAAACGGACTTACAACAATGATGATGTTTGGCAACCGCACAAACGCCTGCAAACTCAATTTAGAAAATTGGGAATAAATAAAAATGCTGCTGCGTTTCCGACAGACACACTCAGCCAGCTCCGAAATCTCTTGACAATTCATTGCCACCAACACTGTTGTGGTTCGGTTTTTAGGGGTAAGGCGTAATGCAGCTCATGGCTTTATTTTCAGCTGCCCTTACAGAGTCTACACTCTGCAGACCACAGGCGGACAGGCTAACGAAGCGATTGTGCATTCAAGTGTGTGTGTCAGAGAAAAGCATACCCACCCATAGTCGGGGTCATTTCCGAACAGCCATTCGACCACTTGGCTTAAAATTATAGAGATTCCACCCCCAGCAGTACCCAGAGGGAAGACAAACAGATCGGATGACGGTGTCCCCTTACAATGACCCGACATTCGAGTGGTTGTCGCGTTGTCACAATCAACGCAAGAGCCACTAACAAAAGCTAATACCGTCAGATCCAATATATTCGGTCGAAACTATGATGTTACAACGATTAATGTTCAACTCCTGTTCACCCTCACAGCAGAGGACCTTTGTAGGAACAAAACAATGGGAATGTCCAACTCGTGGAGTGGATGATTATGGGACTTTGGAAAACATATTTTTGTCAAGTTGAAGAAATTGTTTTGCAATGTTCCGAAATATACATATTTTTTTTTTTTTCAAATTTAAGTTGGTGATGGTTCACACCGCTCGCACACAAAGGCTTAATTAAAAATGTTAACATCAACGCTTGTGACATGATAGCTGTAGGTATCTATGTATGTGAAAACATTTTTCGGGTTTAATTAAAAAACTTCGAACGAAAAATAGGTCAAGGACTAAATTAACGAGAAGTTGGAGTTTGTGCAAAAAGTTATTTCCACATATGGTATTTGGCATATTGCATATGCGATAGTGCAGATGCAGTTGTTAGGGAGATTTAGTTTCATAAACCTTATAGGGGTGCATTGATAATTGGTTTGGGTTTGTCGCATAATTGACGGCAAAAGGTGAGCAGAACAATATTGTCGGTCTTTTTGGGTGATTTCTCAAACAGAGGTAAGTGTGTCGCAAAAGATGTTTTCAAGTTCTTTTGCTATCCCTTCGAACGCAATTTTTGAAGGGCCCCAGGGAGTATGCCAATTATATACCAATAGCTATAATCCCGTTCTTGTGAATTTCGGATGTTTCCCCCATAGCTTCACATGGGAAATAACTTCACTTCGAGTGGGAAATAACTTCACTTTTGTTTTTTTTGTGAAGTTATTGTCCACTGAAGGTGAATTGCTTATGAATTGTGGGCTTACATAATTTTCGTCGCATGTTAAGAGTAATTATTTCCCACTAATAACTGAAGTTATTGCTCACATTCAGTGGGAAATAACTTCACATAAGAAAAGTGAAATTATTTCCCACTCGTTTATTTCCCTGTATCGTTTTATTCATACCATCCAACAAGTTCCATTTTAGTTAAAAAGTATTACATGCATTTAATATTTATAATAAACGTAATAGATTTTGTGCGAAAATAAAGTAAAAATATTGTGCACTTGAATATAAAATAAAGCACTATGCAAAATGTTTGGACTTTGGTCAAATTTAAAAATTATTGTTTATTCGTTTTCGTTCGCATTTCGGAAGTGCGAGTATATCTAATTTGAGAAAAATTTCAAGACTCAAATGAAATGCTGTAGGTAATCGAAAAAACTTCCGAGTGAAAAATTAAAACGTGCGTTCGTTCCTCCAAATTGCAAAATTGACTCCATTTATTTGCATAAAAGTAGAAGAGAGGTAGGGAATGATAGAAGGGAACAAAACTAGTACATTTCGGAAGTAAATCGCGCAATGGCAAAATTACCACTTTGGGTGATCGCAGGATATTTACGGTATTGCATCATCGAACAATTATCATACATTTTGCGTATATGATAATGACGCCAAAAATGACGGCCAAATTACCGCATCCGTGAGTGAGCCATACGTCACTGAATTTTGTGGATTTTACAAGCAAAACAATAACAAATTTAGTCACGTACTCGATCACGGATGCGGTAATTCAACCCCTGATATTATAATACAAGTAGAATTGTTATTATACGGTTGGCATCAGTGAACACAACACACCTACATTTCGACTGACCTACTTCAGTGGAAACATCAGCACCTGCCCTGAAATTATTATTTTAAAGAATGTTCTATTCATTCAAAAAACTAAGTCGAGTCAGTCATTGAAAAATAATAAAGAAAAAAAAAAATAATGTTCACGAAAATATCAGCTACGTATTTTATTTGCGCTGAGTATAATTTCTAAAAATACATTGGGCAGTATTACGACTCGCCTGGACCGACCTTCGATGTCGATAGCGTCCGCGTACGCATAAACAAGGAATTCCAGTAGTATATCTCGTTTTAAACGCTAAAGCTGGGTGTCTAGTCTTCCGAGGAACTTTATTGTGATTCAATGGTGGCATGTCAGTAGAACATAAGAGTCTAGACGTTCCAAGTGTTTAGCTGTTTTGACCGGCTTGCTGCTGCGAGGTATATCTAAGGGGTTGATATTTCACCGGTTATCCCAATATCGGCTGCACATATAATGTTGTTGCTAAAACATGAAAAAATAGCATTCTAGTCAATTGCTCTTCACGATAAAAATGAGTAAAATTTTTCCAAGTGCCGGTGCAAAGCCAGTCTACCACAATCCCAATGTGATGCCGAACTTCCCGATGCAAACCTAACCTACAATAACACACGTTTGCCATTCCGATGCTATAGGATGCAGAGGCCTTGCTCGAAGTAATACAAGACCTTCACAAATGTAGCCAGTCTCGGCACTATAGTTGGCCAGATTAACAGACACGTTTAACGACAACATAAGACCAACATAACAAAACAAAACACACATCAATCGAAACAGAAAGTGATTACTGATTGCCCCTGCAAAGCTTAAACAAACGATTTCGTTTAATTTTTGCAAAATACTTCTGCTGGTTGATCCCTGCAAATAGCCGAATTCATATACAGTCGAACAAGTTTGAAGAATATCACACAAAACCGCATCCATCCGCAGCATTTCCAAGCAGATACCTATATTTATAGGGCGCAGAGAACAACCCCGCCTTATCATGAAATTATAAAACTTTGACGCACGTCTTCTCTCGACTGTCAATCGCACAGACATTAAATTCGCTCGTAGATTTGTATCTCTTTAACAGCAAATCCACAAAAATTACACCCGCACACACATTTACCCAACAAGAAATGGACAATCGCGTTGCCCATTAAATGCACAATCTACTACATGTTACGAGTTCTTAACTCCAGCCGAGTATCATTTAATTCCCAACAAAAGCCATATGCGTGTGTACATACGGTTTTTATAAGCCAAATTTCTAAACCACAAACATCCTTACAATGTACAAGTATTGTACCAAAAACTCATGTCGTTTCATTCAATCAAATAGCGAACGATGTTCTTCGAAGCAAACCCCCCTCCCCGCCACAAAGATTCCTTAACTGCTTCGACTATTCCAAATAAAAGATCTCGCTTCTTTTTTCTTGTGTATACCCTTAGCTCGCAGGTATGTACGTCGATGATGAGCAAAAAAAGACGTCAAGGGAGCAAGAAAAATAGAAAAACTTCCCAAGGATAAGACCTGATGTCGATTCGAATTCGATTTCTCGAGGTAAATCCCTCGTGCACGTCGGTTTGGCCACACTCCCCAACCTCCTAGCGCGCACTCATATATATAGTGGGGCAATAAACCAGCGAAAATCATAAAATGGATCCTGAAATGGATTTCACCCTCGCTCGTCGAAAACGCTTTCTTTTTCTGATTGAGTTCAAAAGAGGCTACCAAGCCCAAACGAAGGAAGTACAGAAAAAAAAACCTGCTTCTTCTGCTTCATTTGATTATAAGACCTGCATCAAGCACTGTTAGGTTTTGTGAAGAAAAGTCATTGAGGTGGTGCCGTTGAGGGTCTGGGTAGTATCGGTATGGGCGGTTCGTGTCGTAAACCACACAATTTTAAATTACGATTATCTTACAGTCGAGACGGTAATTTTTTTCAAGTAACTAAATCAATCCATTTGGGAGTTGAAATCGTATTTTCAGAACGAAGGTCAAGTTGTGGTCGCAGTTCTAGCAATGAAGTTGAAATGTGGGCCTTAAATCGGGTTGTGGTTGTTTTATTAAATGAAAGTTGGAACGAAAGTGTTCGACTATTTAAGAAACAAGTTGGAAAAGAGGTGGCGTTGACGCCAAATAAAACGCAACTGACCAACCATCTGCGTTCAATTGCTTATCGAACTCGTAATTGGAATAAACACATTCACAGTGAGCTGCTGTATAAATTCAGTGTGCTCGCGTTGAGCAGGACTTTTTCACTAGCAAGTCCAAACCAGTGCTGTCGTTGTACTGCAGTTTTCGTACTGCTTTCTGTATCTTTGTACTGCTGTGCTGCACAGCTACTTAAAATACTGCTTTTTTTTTTAAATATGCGCTGTTTGTTATAACATGTTCCAGGACATTATTATTATAAAATTTAAGCATCTGAAATACAGACGCACCCTCAAAGTTTTACTAATTTGTACGTTATGCCATGTACTTCTACATCTACATCTCTGTTCAGCTGCGGCTGGCAAGGAGCTTCCTAGTTTGGTAGAAACTCACTTTTCTCATAGCACAAAAAGACAAAAAGAAAGACTTCTTTCACAAGATGGTTAGCTCTTATTGAAAGTGTATTTGATCGAATTTTGGAGCAATAGGTGCCCTTGAAACACTATTTTATTGTTTCAGAATTTGAGCCAGACTCTGATTTGGCAGAAAATACCTATCTACTCAGAAGAAACTCAGATAAACCTCCTTTTTCTGTCATATGTTTTAAGAATTACCAATGGAATTAATATAGAATTTCAGGATGAAAATCCCAGAATTCATATGTTAATGGATATGATAAAAAGCTTTCTAAAAACCATTTTATCAATTTTTATAAAGGGGGATTTTTTAACAGATTTTTGCAATTTAAATTTTTTAAATGATAAGTCTTACGTTGATTTATCAAACATTGGCCCTGGGGCGGAACTTTTAATAAAAGCTGAAAACATTCCATCAACGAAAATAAATGAAATTAAAAGTAACTGACTCAATTACTATAAAATACTTTGTAGCGCAATAACGAAAATGTTTGACCTTAAAGACAAAGTTTTGTGGGAAGTAGCAACTATTAACCAACAAAACTTGGGGAAAATTTAATTGAATTAATCTCTATACTTCCCAATCTTATTAGAGATGTTAATATAGAAGAACCTGATAGTGAGTGGAGGGCGCTTTTGAATTTGACAAATGTGTCTATATCTACAGACCTGAAAAGTTTTTGAAGTGAAGTGTTCCTCCTTTAAAATGCTATGGGAGCAGAACGCTTCCCGTCTTTAAAAACTTTCATTGGACCATGAATTGCCCCATCTCATAGTAGTGCGAAAGAGTTTTTTTCGGATCTTAAGCTAATTAAGACGAAAACTAGGAACTGTTTAAATGTTTCAATAGTAAGTGGCATCCTTTGCGCCAAATCTATGCTTGATAACTACAAAAGCTACGAAATTAAGCCATCACCAACTTTGTTAAAAAAAATATCGTAAAACGTAACTTCTTTAATTAATTATAAGTCATGAATTTTTAAATACTTTTTCTTGAATTGGAATTGTTTCTTTTTTTAAACAGTTCAATCTATTTTTATCTAATATGTGTTAAGCTATGGCGTTGTCAAGCCAAATGTCATATCAATTACCAAATGTGTTCAAAATGTAGGTTCATAAGACTCATGCTAATATTACATCTTCCCATTTTACTAATTAATTTTGTTTCATGCTTTTTACTTTTTAACTAATTTACTACTTAATTTATTACATCTTCCTCTTTTACCAATCAAATTGTTTCTTGCTTTTTACTTTTTAAATACTTTGTGGAATTGAATTGTCTTATTTTTTTAAATATAGAGTATAAGCTATTTAAAAAAAAGTGTGTTAAGTGTTTTAATTTCAACTTTGATAGGTACGCTATAGGTACTTGTTTTTTGTCGACTGGTAGTGCTGCTGCTTTTTGCCTTCAAACGACAGCCCTGGTTCAAATGTTCAATCGAAAGCGTTGCACGTTCCGTATTGTGACCCAGTGCTATCATCAGTGATCCCACTTTGATGGAAAACCGCCAATTTTGGCGAATACTTGTTCATATTTAACATGAAGGGAGCCCAACCGAAAGAATTTTTGTGTATCTGAATGCATTCACTCGTTTTGATTTTATGTCTAATAGAAAAGGAAATTATTGTATAGTATGTATATTTTGATGTTATATTCCCATTTTAATCTTGTTAATAAAAACGGTTACATTTTTACATTTTTCATATGAAAACAAGTGCTAGAGATTTTTGCTCGCATTTAGGGGATTTCATACAAATTTTCCACAGTTGATTCGTTTAGTTCTTTTGGGTTTAGACAAATTAGAATCATTTTATTCGATCACTATATTCGACACCCATTCAGCTGTAACTTTACCAATTTCTACTATTCCTTTGTCGCAAAGTGATTGCAATACATTTTTTACTGGAATTCGCAAAGCGAGCGGAATTCTTCGCGAAGGTTTGGCTACTAGAATAACATTACTCTTCAGCTCAATACTAAAATCTTTGCTTGGACATCGCAAACCTTCAAATAAACCTTCATGTTTGAACTCTAGCGATGTGGTTCTTCGAACTTAAGTTATGTTATCTGTGCCGCTCCAAAACTGACTCGGGATTCATATCTCTCAGGCGATCACGTCAGCGTCGTTTCGTTACCTATCGAAGAGCTTAGAGGGCTACTTAACTAGACTACTTCCGCCTATAGTCTATAGCCCATCATTGATGGTTTTTGTGTATGAAAAGGTGTAAGAAAGTAGATCTATTGGAGGTGACCGAATCTAAAGAAAGGAGAAGGGTGCGGGCAGAATCGGTGATTGAATCAATCAACCCTATATGTACAGGGTGGGCGAAAAGAAGTCATCCGATGTTGTTTGGCTCTAATTTTTTGTCTAAATGAAAAACTTCGATTCGGTTTTATTGACTATGTTTATTTGAACCTTTAGAATTTTATTGGTCAAGTCGAGAAGATGATATCGGTGAAATGGGCGCCGTCACAATTGATTGCCATACGGGCTCGTTTTCATCAATTCGGCGAGAACTTCGGGCGACAGATTCTCGCACTCGTGTCGAATGTTGTCCTTGAGGGCTCCTAGGGTCTCGGACTTGTTCACGTAAACACGAGACTTCAAAAAACCTCACAAAAAAAAAGTCTGGAACGGTTGAATCGGGCGATCTTGTGTGCCAGTGCAAACCGCCAAAACGAGAGATGGGGCGACCCGGGAACGCCGCCTTCAGAATATCGTTTGTGGCTCGCGCAGTGTGTGCCGTAGCTCCGTCCAGTTGGAACCACATGTCCTCCAGTCCTAATTCGTCCAATTGCGGCAGAAAAAACAAACTCGTTTAACTCCTGAGTTATAAATTATAGCTGCTGTTACATTGGCACTTGTGTTGACCACTCGAGTGCATTAGGTCTGATAGGCATGTAGTCACATGCCTCTGACGACTTGACCGTCGCAAATTATTCGGCTTTCTAGCGACTCGTTTCGCTGTTTCAGAGTTTCTGCCAGACCTTCTTGTGAGTCCAAAGACAGCTTCATTCACGGCGACGCCTGCGAAGCGTTATTTTTGTATATAGCCCCCTTCATCTTGTGGTCCTATCCCAGTGGCATTTTGTAGGCTGAGGAGGGTTATCCGCCTGATTAATAACATCTCCGCATTTGTAGTTGATGAATGTCCCGATGGGTAGTTGCGGTCCCAAAAGCCGTCAATATCCATAACAAGCTATCGGAAATTTGAGTGTACATTCTCGTAACTCTAAAAGTATCTCATAAATACACACAAATATGGGGAGCGAAATCGACGTCTTTGTGGCCCAAATATATATCCTCTTTGACGAAGGTGTATATACACACAATCCATCAGTTGTCGGCAATCGATACTTCCCACAGGTTTAAACTCGTTTCAATAGAACAGTCGACTCCCACCTCACAGCAGCACCCATCCATCAGACAGAGCTAAGATTTTCTCCTTCACCAGCATTCACAGATGATTCGATATGCTGAACTGATGCTGACGAAAGAACAACGATATAGACGCACGAGCACGAGTACTCGTATCTAGATCTACTCTCGTAGAGATATTCAAATACAAATTTGCATTTAAAATGAATTTATGAGGGCTTTAGCGTCGGATCCTTTCCCGTAGCAACCGTCGCATGATGAATGATGATATTTCAATAAAATAATGCCAAGCTCGGTGGTGGCGGCTGCTGCTCTCTCCATCAATGCTAATCATCATCAGCATAATCATCTGATTTTTTGGTCGTCATCTACAGGGATGAGGGTTTTTTTTTTTTCCGAAGGCGTCCTATAACCTATTATCTTCGTCTCCTTGCTCTAACAGTTGCCATGGCATTTGAGTTCACCAAGCATATGAATTTTATTTTCGCATTTTTTTTATTGCGCTATGAATTGCAATTGAACAGTAGATACGCGATGTGGGGCGGGAGTGGGAGTGGATCAGAAACCATAACCTCTCGATAACCGCCTTCAGCAATTAGAACTGAGATTCTTATTTTTTGCGTTGATTTCCTGCATTTAATGGATGACGGTCAGAGGTACTCGAACTCTCCCACTTTGGGATGGATCATAAAGTAGCCTCTCAGCAGTTTGGTGTTTTGATGAGGTTTCTCGATTCCATCTCGCTGTGGGACTTCTATCTCAACTGGGCAATTTCTCATAACTACAGCCAATTTCCAATGAGAAGAATGACTTTTTTTTTTAATCAGAAATTCCCTCTTTGCGAAGTTTTTCGTAGAATCAAGCAATCAAGTTGGTTTCTTTTACTTGCGTATTCTTATTTCGTCTTTTCGGTGGTGGTCGGCCTTAACCTCTAAGTATTTTATTGATGCTTTGCCTACGAGGCAGGACAAAGTTTTGCTCGTTCTGAAGTGGATACATCTGCTCGCAACGAAATTGAAATATACGACTGCTGCCTATTTTGCTGGCCCGTCATTTTGATGATAGTTGCAGGCATTTCGTTTTCATTGCGGTTAATGTCCTTGTACATCGATCGGGACACGTTTTTTTTTGTGTAGGCAGGAGGAAGCTAATTTTGCCTGCAGTGATAAAATGAAATTTGGAGAAGTTGCACGGAGATTGTGGTAAATTATAAAAAATAAAACATAAACGCCGATGCGTTTCAGAGAGAAGAAAAAACGTTGAACTTAAAAATATGACAACGGGGGGTGGATGTGACGAGGACGCACGAACACGAATTAGGACATTTATGTGCATGTCTTCTTATATACGTTTTTTCCATTATAAGGTCTTATAAGTTATAAGTGTGGGGATGATTTCTTACGTGGGAGAGTAAGTTCTGTGAATTCAAATGGGCACTTGTCTTTGGTTTCCCCCTAGTTGGTATTTGCTACCATTTGGTAGACATTTTGAAATAACACGACATGACGACATTTGTTGTATCTTTCAATTTGAGCACTAGTATTACTTGGTATCGAGACAATGGTTATAGTTAAAGTGGCGCAATGTGTCGGGAAAACTGCGCCATTCGTTGTATTTGACGGTTTATGTGGGCTCTTAAAATATAAATGACGATTTTTGAAATATTTTGTTTTAAAATTTGGGAAGCTACTTGTCACCAAACTAAGGCCTGCTGTCGAAGAATCAAACCTCTGTAAAAACTGTACTGGATGAATTTTTGTCAACTACCTATTAAAAATCGTCAGGCAACCTTTACGTCTACTTAGACTTGCATTGTCGGAGGATGATTAGAAGGAACTTAAGGGCTGCAACAGGAATGGATTCCTACACTTTGAGCTCTGTGTAGGCGAACGTCTGCCTAATAGGTAATGGCGATGTCACCAGACAATAACCACCTCCTTGGTAAGGTCTGACGTAACTAGTGCTAGTGCCCAACCCAGCAGTCCCGGCTATTCTGCGATAAATAAACTTTTGAGTGGGCTACTGTTGACAATTTATAGATATATACGAACAGGCCTAAAAGAAAAAAACAAAGAATCGACTGACTTACACAAAGTCGAAGAGTCAATTTCACAATTCGGTTTCAATGAACTAGATGTGCTCCGATATGACTGTTTTATTTTTAATTGTTGTCCCACATTCAAGAGGTTTGGTTGTGCACAAGGATAATCCAATGACGCCCATCCACAGTGCCTTTTTCAAGATAAATTTTAATTTCCTGGACCCTTTTTGATGTGAAACATCTATTTGCGCGTCATGAAGCTGTTATGCCGCGACGGAAATTGGCCTGTCGCCATCACTACGCGCTGCTTCGACTCCTAATCCACCGAACCGATTTCAATTAAATTTTGTAGGCGCGTATGGTTGGTCGCAACCATAGGATAGGACAGTTTTGGACCCGATAAAGATTTTCTTTTTAAATTAAATCTCTTAATACAATTCGAATAAAACACAATTCAGTTTAACATCCAAATTAAGCGAGAGGAGCTTCACATCTGGTGTGTGGTCACAAAATTCCGAACTCGAGATATTGATCAATTCTGACATTACGATGATAGAGAGAACGCTGCACTTGATATCCTGTTTCATCTGGCACCCATTGACATCTTCAGTAGGCAAACGGCAGCTTCCGCAGCCGTACGCCTTAAAGCCACTTCACAATGGACCAGCAAAACAACTGGCCATGCTGCTATCCTGAAGGATCTTCAGAACCTTCCAGAAAACATCGACTACACCACACCAGAACTTAAGTTCGATAAAAACTTCCAGGTCTCCATTCCCACCAGATTATTCTGGGAGGAGGACGCATTCCTGGGTATCTTCTCCGACAGACTAAATCTTAGTCTCTCCTCCCGTCTTCCTGATCACTGTAGCGTTTTTCAGGCGGAAATTATGGCGATAAAAGAAGTCTTATCTTGGCTGAAAGAAAACGTGATATCTGCTAAGGATATCCGTATATTCTCGGATAGTCAAGCTGCTATCAAGTGCCTGGAATCAGTCTCTACAAATTCTATAACAGCCCAAGACTGTCGTTCGTCTCTCATAGAGATGGCGGAGCAGTACAATATTCACAAAAAATCTCCTACGCTTCGGCAGTTCAATATTCACCTCTGTTGGGTGCCGGGCATAGGGACATCCCAGGTAGATGCAACGCTGATGAACTCGCCAAACACGGAACTACACTACCTATACTTCCAGTTAAGGATTCGTTAGATATTCCAATCGCTACTTGTAAACTCATAATAAAGCAGGATGCTATCAATAGAGCAAACCTTAGATGGACAACCGGCTCGACATGACTAGCGACAAAACGGATTTGGCCAAAGCTGGATCTAAAACGTTCTAGATACTTGATATCCTTGGATAGGAAGCATATAAGTGCTATAATAGGTGTCATCACAGGACACTGTCTCATAGGCAGGCATGCAACAAGGCTTGGCGTATTTGCAAACGATTTTTGCAGAAGCTGTCTTGACGAGGAGGAAGAAGACTATTCGCCATCTCCTCTGTACTTGTCCGGCCCTCTAAGAAAGACGAAAACTCCATCTGGGAGCGTTCTACTACAATGATCTGAACGATCTAAAAAACACAGACATTCGGAATCTCCTACGCTTCATCAGAAGCTCCAATTGGTTCAACGAGTAGGAAGAATTGCATTTTAGATTCATGTGGTATCATAAGGGACCTTACAATGGTCTAAGTGTGTCGGCTAGCCTAACCTAACCTATTGCTGAGATTTGTTAATTAATAATTGAACTATTTAGCACGCCAACAATGAGTTTCCATTGTTCACTTCTTATAAAACGCGACCTCGAGGGTGACTTAGTGATGGCAGATGTAACCTCCGCTTTGTCTTAGGTAGGTAGCATAAACTAACTATTTAATAGACTGACAGCTTTCCTAAGTCTCCCCGACTTCCTCCCGCTGTCAATTGTCCTGTCTGTAAATACGTATGAAGCAAAAAAAAATAAAATTCTAAATGGCGGGAGATGTAACAAACAACTGACACTCAGCAGTGTTCCTACATCGCAATATCTCTGCCTTTTGTGGGAATCCCAATTTCCGAAAAACTTTCCGTCCGTAAAAGGAAAAAACTTCAAAATTGTGGGGATTTAAATATTCTGACAAAAATATTTAAACTACATTTCACAAGGCACTAAATGTCCATAAAAAGAAGATTTGCCTTTATCAAAATTTTCTAGTACCAAAAAAAAAATCATTTGATTCTAACAAACTGCGAATTTTATACTTCTTTCCGCAAAATACGAATTTTACTTTTAAAAGTGCCTACGATTTATTTCATCAAAAATTCGAGCCGATTTGATTTCTGTGAGAAAGGAAAAATTACCACGCTTCGTGGGAAAAACAATAAGAACACTGACGGAGATTATCAGCTGATGGGTGCGTTCTGAGAGTTTAAATTCGTTGTTTTATTTCACCACGAAAATATGTACTCTACAAAGTGGCTTGTAGCTAATGAAATCAACATAAATAAATAAAGGAATTAGCGGTGAAAAATTCATTCGTCAAAACAAAATAAGATTAGTACCTACAATTGTTGCATCTGTTTTCGTTTGTTGTTTTTTTGGGAAATATTATTTCGCCGGGAATGTCCACAAAATAACGGCAGGGAATTTAAAGAGAAGATTAAGATTCCGTTTAGTAACGAAAAACTAAAAAAGGAAATGCGAAACTTAAAGGAAATTCTATGGCGAACATGCGAACAATTTTTTGATATCGATAACATATAAAAGATAGATATCTATGTGTCCAAAATGCATTATGGAATGATTTGAAAGAATATTCCTTTTCTTTATATTGTACAATTTGAATATTCATTGCACTTCAATTACATAATTATTTTTACTTGATACCAAGAAAAAGGAGAATCGAACAACTATTTCTATAAAAATTTAGCGAATAATTTCAACCTGGAACTCAGAAAAACTTTTGTTTGCCCAAAACAGCCCAACACTCCGTATTGAAATGAGAATCCACCTCAGGCTACCTGACATCTGGTTTGAATCGGAAGTGAAGGCTGTTTTTTTTTTTCAAGTATGCGTGTGCCCAGTGGCTTAGTGGTTAGTGTGTTGGACTACTAAGCGAGGGGTCTCAGGTTCGAATCCAGCAAAAAACCCAAATTCCAACTTAGGGTTTTTTCCACTGCGCCACCTCTCGCGAACGTCTGACAAACATCCGAGAGTATAACTGCCTTGAAAGAGCTTCTCAATTAGCCGTTTGGAATCGGCATAAAATTGTAGATCCCTTCTATTCGTTCCAAAAATTAAACTCACACAAAACGAATGGTTGTGAGAAGCTAGGCCTTGAGTCCCTCGGACCTGTTGCGCCAACTAATTATTATTAATTATTAAATTATTATGCGTGTGCCCCCTTTGAATAACATGGCACTAATACATGAATTCAAACTGGGCTACATTCAAGGTCAAATTCAGCTTCCCTCTTTTTTGGCTGAAGCTGTCAGTCTATTTCATACTTAGTTTATGGTAGGTAGAGGTAGCGGCTTTTGTTACCGCGACCAGGGTTGGTCAATGACAGTCTGCTCTTTTCTTAAATGGTCGACTATTACCGACCCAGTTTCGAAATTGTCAAAGTGCCCAAAATGATGTGCTTTTTAAAGGCCGCCACTGACTTCAGCTTAGAAAAACAGCCACTGTCATATTTGTTGTTAGGGATTCTATTTATATATTGTCACTCTTATGCATTAAGCAAGTTATACCTAGACGATCGGTATCAGGGGCAACCCCTAAGCTCTAAGTGTCTCCTTCACGCACTTTGTGATAAAAGTTAAATCAGTCCATAGTTCACTCCAAAATGTCCATGCTCAACATGAACATACACATGGTTTTGCACATAACTTGCAAAAAGTTATAAAAGTCCGTCACTTTGCTCCCAGTGTCTAGTAAATTTGAGTCACTTGTCTAGTATCTGAGGTGGAAAATTGTTTAAGTGCATTCCCCACCAATCGTATCAAAATCAGACGAACATTAATAAGCATTTTAAAGATGCCCATCTTGCACGATATAAACATCCTTGAATAGACACTTTGAGCTCAATTTTATTTGAATGTGAATACAAAGCAGACTTAATGGGATCAGACAGTCTGATGCCATTCAGAGTTTATCCAGGTTTTCATTATTAAAACGTCTCACAAGTCTCTCCGACCTCGACAACAGACGCATACTCAAGTCATTCAATTCTTCAGATAATTGCTTTTCTTTTACCTCTTTAGCAACAAGCTACAAAAAAAGGGAAGACTGGACTCCCCATTCGAATCAAACGCCCGCCCAAAAATCGAAAGGCTCGTCCAAATAACAATTGCAACAGACAAAACAAAAATAAGAAGAAAAGGTGCAAGGATTTGAGCAAAATTCAATTTGAATAATATTCTCCATCCCACTCATAGTGCGGAGCACGCAACACAATAGCCCTGGCTCTTATCAGGCGAAAATCCTTTCGGGGGGTATACGAGCTCTATCTGAACGGCTTAGCCCGACGCGGAGATAGAGTACTATTTCGAAATTGAATTTAACTCTCGCGTCGTCGTCGTCATTCGCAAATGCTAAGGGATGGAGAAATGAAGAAAAACGATGGATGCTCTTCTATCAATTGGACTCAAAGAATTATCCCCCAGAACAGGATATGTGGGAGCAGGCAACTCCGTTTCATTTTATATGAATGCGATTTCGCCCCATCACCATTCACCCAGTGACACAAGCCAGAGATTATATTATGCACTGGCTTGGTATTTGAAATTTCATATTATACTCGTGGGTGGGGGGAAAGTAAGGCCCGCTTAAATGTTTCTTATGCCGAAAACCGCCCTTTGGCTGGGTGCGCTTTTCCTGTGCGCGCAAAGGAAGATAATAAAATTGCATTCCTTCCTTTCGACAAGAGTGAATCATGTTTGCCAGCTCACACACACACCCACTCACCAATACTAACTGTTTACTTTCTTTTCTATACTTGCAGCTCCACCAGAAATCACAGTGGAAAAATCGTGGGTGCATGCAGCGGAAGGATATGATATTGAATTGGTTTGCATTGTCCATGGGGATGTTAATTCAGAGGTAGGTTGATGATGATGATGATTTTTTTTTTTTTTTTTTTGCGTCCCCCATTTGTTGTGTATGTATGTGAACCCTTTCATATTTTGCTCCACTCCATGCCAAATTTATTCATCCTTCTCGCAGAAAACCAGAAAATAAATCAAAAAGGCAGCAACGTGAAAGCTGTTGTGGTAATGGTGCCCTCAAAGGATGTTTGAATGAAGTTTTAATGGCGGGGTGGAAAGGGTTCGCAAATATACAAAGGGAATGTGTATTCCCAGTAATCCTGCAGCAAATATGACTTTTCGATGTTTTACTTATGTGCCTTCCATTGCCCCAGCGGATGCTTATCTTTTATTTTTTATGCTGTAAAGTAAAATACTCCGTCTATAGCTGGGGGCGTGTGGGATGATGATGATGAGAGGACGAATGGCGTTCGCTTTGAATAAATCTCATTTGTATATACTTACGAGTTTTCTTTGCAGATGCTGTGGTATCAGAACTCGTTTCTATTGGATCCCACCGATCGTCGATCGATGCATCCGCGCGATGATCGTTACAGTTTGGTGATTCGGAATTTCCAGCAATCGGACTTTGGCAACTACAGTTGCGTGGCCGATAACGCCCTGGGAAGGACGAAAAAGTATATTGAGGTGTCGGGGCGGCCAGGACCGGCGGATTTTATATCACCAGCACTGAGCGGAGCGCTGGACCACTACAATCTGACGTGGACAATCGAGTCGATACCGAATTTGGATGAGATTAAGCTGCTCTACAGGAGGCTATTGGTGAGTTGTCTACTTATTGTTGTTATAAATATGGACCTTTCAGTGATTCTTTGGATATGATTGATATGTGACAACAATTTCGGGTGATCAAAGATAAAGATAGATAGATAATTTTATTATTTCTTAAAACGTATTGCATTATTCAGTTTATGCAGCTTCAAAAAGAGATAGTAGTGAGGATTGTATTTTTTTGAACACAATAGTAATAATGCCACTTGGGCCATATAATACGGTACTTAATTGAAAAAACAAAAAATGGGTTGGGTGACCATGTAAAAAATAGCTCAACATATGTACAGGTGGGCCAAAAGAGATCACCCTATTGGAAGACGCTCTTATTTTTTCAAATGGCCGCCAATGTCAAATCTGTTTTGACATTTGTGGACTAGACAGATGAAGAATACAAGTGAATAAGCAATGGAGCGATACACTCCCCAAGAACGCGGAATAAACGAATTCGACGATTGTTCGACCAAAATGAGCGATGAGGCTCATTTCCACCTCAGCGGGTACGTGAACAAGCAAAACTATCGCTTTTGGGGCACCGAAAATCCACGAGTAATGGACGAGGAGCCATTACACCCGCTCAAAGTTACTGCATGGTGCGCTGTTCACGCTGGAGGAGTCATCGGGCCATTTTTTTTCGATAACGCCGCTGGTCCACGACAACAGTGTACGGTGCGCGCTATAGGGACATGTTAACCGAGTTTGTTTTTTCTGCCGCAATTGTACGAATTAGGACTGGAGGACATGTGGTTCCAACAGGACGGAGCTACGGCACACACTGCGCGAGCCACAACCGATATTTTGAAAGGGTCGCCTCATCTCTCGTTTTGGCGATTTGCACTGGCCCGCAAGATCGCCCGATTTAACCATTCCAGACTTTTGTGTGGTTTTTTGAAGTCCCGTGTTTACGTGAACAAGCCCGAGACCCTAGAAGCCCTCAAGGACAACAATCGACACGAGTGCGAGAATCTGTCGCCCGAAGTTCTCGCCGAAGTGATGAAAACGAGCCCGTATGGCAATCAATTGTGACGGCGCCCACTTGGCCGATATCATCTTTTCGACTTGACCAACAAAATTCTAAAGGTTCAAATAAACAGAATCGCAGTTTTTCATTTAGAAAAAAATTAGAGCCAAGTTAAATAAACGGCACGAAGCAAAAGAATAAGAACTACGAAACGCTGTTGTACGAAAAGCGGGTACAGATACTTGGTATAACACGCAAACTATGATTATTGATGAGCCTGTAAATAAGATTCCCTGATCTCATTAAGAAAAATTTAAGGGCTTTATATTTAATTGCTTTAAAGTTTAAAGTATGTTTTTGAATTGACAAAAGAGGTTGTGTTTTGATAAGTATAAGCTCCTCCCCAACAGGTTAGGTATACCATACACTCCATTCTAGAATGAAACATTCCATAATAGAATTTTAGCAAATGATGGGTAGGTATCGCAAATCCTTTGCAAGGAGTAAAAGTGCCTGAGGGCGCCACGAAAATAGTTTCTCAAATTTTGCGTGTGGATATTGTAGCTCATCCTTGAGTCAATTGTTAGTCCTAAGTTAATGAATTCAGTAACACTTTCCATCTTAAAACATAAATTACTGCAGCTAAGACTACTGTCAAAAGAAAAAGAAGACGGACTTGGATTGCAAGTGCAATAAGAAAGCGGTAATCTTAGGCAATCTGTAGTAGATATCAGCGTCAAAATTGTGAGGCGCTAACAAACTAAAAAATGTCATTTTGGTTTTTGAGCTGATAATCAATTTATGCTCCGCAAACCAGATTCTTAAGAGATGAAGATCAAAATTGAATTTGAGATAAGATTCAAACCACTTTCTGAATAATAAGTAAAGCCCACATCATCCGCAAATACTGTCAGTAATCCCTTAAACGGCAAGTCAAACAAGGAATTAACATAAATTAAGAGCACTAAAGAGCACGTATAGTGACCTGATTTCCAGGGAAGTGAGTCTCCAGCAGGAGACTAAAAGTCTCCGCCTTTGTCTCAGTGTAGGTACCATCAGATTTCTGGAGCGATTACAGTTAACTTGGTCTGTCCCTCTTGAGGACTTTAACAAGCCTACTGGTTGCACTTAGTGATTCGACGTCCTCACAAAATTTCCTATAAGAGTCATTTTGTTTAATCAAGAAAAGGCACCACTCTGTTTTTTGCAACTTTTTAAACAATTTTACTAATAGCAAGTATATAAGTGAGATAGATATGCCTATAATTACGCTATTCGTCAGCTGATCCCTTTTTAAGCTGAAATTTCAAAACGGTCGAATGAAATACCAAGTCAGCCAATGTAAACCACGCATTGTAGAATAGGTCTATTCGGAACCCACTGGCCTTTGATTTAATCACATTTAATTTGTATGTGATTTTTTTCAAAAGAGATTTTTCGTCCATATTTTGCGCCCGTGGGTCGGTCGGTCGTACTTATAAGGCACTTACTTATCAAGTTTCGAATGCAATCATCATGGAAATAGCTTAAGCATATTTCCGCTTTTTTTTGAATTCCATTTTTCATGTAAATTTTGTAGGTTCTGTATATTTTTGCAGCAAAGTCTTTCAAAGAGTTTTTCAATAAAGACGTTCCGATGTTGAAATGGTATAAAACAAGCTGTGTGAAAGGCACCAACGAAATTTTTATTTCAAAGGCATGTAGGCCATTATAGAACATAATAACGTTCAAATGTCCGACACCGATTTGAGAGGTCCAATTTTTAATGGCCGCCGCATTGCAACCCGTCGATAATGATGGTTTTTGGGAAAAAATTGGGATTTTTTACATGTTTTGTGCATAAAACTAATATCGAATTAAATATATCTACTAACGTACTTTTCTTAACCAATTAAAACGACTGGAGATTACAATGTAATGTTAAGATTCATTTATTAAAAAGGAAATAATTCAAAAGGAAAAAGAAAAAGGAATGAGGTTACGAAATACAATGTATTTTTTGGTGGCAGACGACAAATGTCAAAATCTTAGGAAATTCTAAAAATAAGTTTAAGGTTACAATAACATTTTATAGGGTAACATATCATTTTGAAATCGACTTCCCCATTCTTGAATCTACTTCACTTTTTGGGTCAAATCTACTTCGGTTTTTTTTTAAGTGGTAACGCTGCTATATACGACCATTTACCAAATTTTATCGATAAAGCTGCTACATATTGAGTTTTTTTTTTTCATAAAATTTGTTGTAGGTATGGTAAGGAGGTAGGTACCACGCCTCATAATCTTAAACCCTTTGTATAACACTGGGAATAATCTCAGAAGGCATTATACCGATCTGTAACAGTCAGTGGCGGACTAAGGGGGGGCGGTGGGGGCGGTCCGCCCCGGGTGGCAGACTAATAGGGGGTGCCATCAGTAACAGAAAAATAACTTTGCACACTACAAAAAATAAAAACACAAATAAAACAATAAATTTGTTTCCCAAATACCTACCTAATATATGTGCGCATGAATTTCGTTACTGGCCTATTCTCTTAATATAAGTAATATGGAAATAAAATATTTATCGCCCAAGAGCAACAACCAAGCATTTACCAAGCGTCGCAAGGAAAAAGGCTCAAGATGCTGGTTTGACGTTGGAAGAGGAAACACGAAGAGCCATGTTAGAATGTCAGGATACATTTTATACTGAACTTGTGCATCGATCTAAGGCCATGGTAGATATTGCGTAAGTTTTCTCAGCTCTTCAACCGAAAATATTGCTGTATGGAACGGAAGAAGAACTGCGGGCTGTGGTTCCAATGCTTACCTCGACATTTACAGAACTTACAGACAACAGTATCATATTGGAAATCCAGCGAATTCGGCGTCACATGGTAGCTTCAAAGATAAATTTAAAAGATGCAGAAATTTGGACAGCCTTTGAATTTTTAAGCTTCATTGTTAAGTGGGATTTTTCAAACTCTTTACCGAGTCTGTCATTGGCGATGAGAATTTATTTAACAATTTGCGTCTCAGTGGCATCGTGTGAACGAAGCTTTTCCAAATTAAAATTAATAAAGACTTCTAAGATCAACGATGAGCCAAAATAGGTTGACTAATTTGGCTATACTTTCAATCGAAACGGAGCACACAAAAAATATAGATTTTAATGATATAATCGAAACATTCAGTACAATAAAAGCTCGTAAGCACCTTTAAATAAAATATTTGTTCGTGTTTTTTTCTTAAATTTTTCAAGGGGTGTAAGCTTGCTTTACCGCCCCGGGTGTCACTGCCTCTTAGTCCGCCACTGGTAACAGTTTTGAATCATTTTAAATAATTGATAACGTTTGTAAACCAAGACCCTGATCCAAGTTCTACCAAACCAATCGTCGGTACTTAGTTTTGTAGCCCTATAAGTTTAACCTATAGGCGCCCAGAAAATTTGGGCAGCCGTCATTTCGAAGCTCGTGCCTTAAAACTGAAAACCAATATCTTTTAATTTGCTCTGAGCTATTGCAATAATTACTAAGTCTCGCTTGTGATCGAAAAGCAACTCGAAATGAATATGTAACAAAAATATTTGCACAATTTTCGATGGTCGAATGTTTGGTATACAAATCTGAATGAGGTATGCTAGTCAGCGGGGGGCTGGCACAGGGCGTACCTATGACTTCATAACAGAATGGCAATATTTTTAAAATAACATGCCTGCCCACGCTTTCATCCAAATAATTTAAACAGCTAACTTCTCTTGAAAAAGGAGTCCACCACGAAAATTATTAACAACCACCACTCATGAATAATCTAAAATGCACTCCATGAATCATTTACATATATCGAAAGGTCAGTTGGTCAATTATTGAAAAATCAACAGCATGCTCAAACGAACAATCAAATTATCGTTCATTCATTATTCTCAGTTTTGCTAGTAGTTTGTTTAAAAAAAAAAAAAAACAAAAAAACACCTGTGAAAAGTTACAACAACGAAAGCCAAAATTATTCACCCGGAAAGTAACGTTGTAATTTCAACTTGAAAAATTGTGAAGCCAATGAAAATTGACTTACATTAACGAAGCACACCATTCCCCTGGACTACAATTTCCCTAATAACTGTATTATTGAAGAGGCAATTTGTAAAGTTTGTCAACCTTGTTTGATCTCATTTCTATGGTATTGACACACGCCACTAAAAGTGGACAATAACCGGCTTAGTTCTGACACAATTGTACCGGGCCACCATGTCAACATACAAAGAAACAATTTCCTGTAGTATATTCGCTCGAAACAGGCGGACACCTAAATGATTTCCATTTGAATTTATTGATAAAAAAAGACACAAAATGTGATCTGGGGGTAGGTGTACGGGGAAGCATTTAATTTAATTTTAAAACTTTTCGAGGACAAACGCTGGGAAAAAACGAACAAACACAATCCCCCTGACATGGGCGGGCACCCATTCCGCCCGCACTAACAAATTGCTCCACTACCACGCGAGTACCAAACACCGTGTGTACTGTGGGTCCCTAAAAAAGCGAAGCGAAACCCCATCCAGATATCCTTTGAAATTAAACGAAGGAAAAACTCGTTTATCTCATTTGAATGCTGGTGGATGAGAGCACCTCCCAAAATGCATTAGAAAAAAAAACTATACATGTCTAAAAAAAGGAGTAATCGCAAAGTTTCATCCTTTTTTGTGTTGTTTCTCGCACACCCACACAATACAGCAGATACGTATAGGTGAAACAAATGGGTAGGGTCCCAATCCCAGCCGCAATCAAATATTCCCCCGGGTCAACCCCATCTCTGTTTGGCTTACACTCGCTTTTGCAAATTACCTCAACAACAATTCCAAGTTTTACCGGTTTTCTTTTTTTGCTATCAGCCTGTACCACGTTTGAGTTCGAACTTGAAGATCGCTTTGGGGTGATTTTAATGAATCCTTACGTTTTCTTTGTATATATACCTACTCTGAGGATATGGTATATCAATCGGATAGCGACTCCATGCCGGCAGTTAACTGAGTGAAAGTAAAATCATTGAAAGGGGGCAACCGGCATGCGAGAATGAATGTCATGAGATTTATCGGAATTGAATTATAAAATTGAACAGTTTCCGGTGTCGTTGGAAACAGCTTCCCTTTCAAGCACCTACACCAACGTTAAGGATGCATAGTACGAATCACGTTCACGGTATGTGGGAACTCTGTATCTGTAGTGAAAATAAAATTGGTGAAATAATTAAAAGTCAATTAAAATTGCTGCAGGATAAAAAGAAGTCCGAAACGGGATGGGGATGTAGCACATGTGTTTCCATCGGATATGTGTAGCCACCTACTCTGTAAAGATGAGATGTAATTACATATTCTGAAACACAAAGTTGATACATAATATTATTGCGTCTGCGATTGAAATTGGATTGTGCCACTGAAAGGAAAGTTATTAGTAACGACGTTTGAATGTGATTTCCTCAGGGGCATGGCTGGGCGGTAATTGGATTTTGTTTCCTTGGAGTCAGCTATAAGTGATGTTTTCTTAACACTGAGTGTTCTTCATAAAGGGGTATTTTTTGCTGTTGGCATAGCTAGGGATATATATAAATTACGTTTTCGTTTAAGGAGAACAGTTAAAGAGGTTTTGACCCTGCAGGGCTTGTTGAATTGGCCAGAGAGCTTTGCAAATCTGATTTTATCTCCATATAGTGGAATTGTGTACTTACCTTCTTTTAATTCTACTACGTTTAACATATAAAAAACCTCATGGCTATTGCACGTTACATAAACTCTAAAAAGTAGAGACTTTGTAATTTGGATAATTTCGACCCTTTATGCGGAGTGGAAACTTTCATTCGTTTCGTTTGCCCGAAACGTATGGCTTCAACTTCAAGTAACTTTAATTGTTTTCATCTGTGCGAAAGCCAAACTTCATTCATTTTTTTTGCTGCTTTTAACTTTTAAAACGAACGCATACGAACGAAAAACAACAACAGCTTTTTCACGAACCTTGTTTATACGTGCACGAAGCGCAGCCTATTTCAATACTATAGGGCTGAATCAATTCAGCATTATACCAGGCAGCGCGAACACAATTGCATTGATTTAATTTCCAAGATGACCAGCAATTAGCTGCTTTATCCTTTATTATGTCAATTCTTTATTGTTGAGAGCGAACTTCCTAACAAGGTTCACAGTCGTGCGTCAACCACATCAGGAGATTGCGCAATATTCAAGCCGAGTTCAAATATTGGCTTCAACCTGTATTCGTGGATTCTGAAGTGGTCATTGAACAGGTATATCGTGATAAGGATTATGGAAATTTCTTGCCAGGAATTGAATCCCGTTCAAGAACCGTTGCTATTTGGAACAATTTGCCTAAAAATGCGCAAGGTGTTTTATTATATGCACCACTTTGACTCTTCAGCTATGTTCAGACAATTCAAATTCATAGTTAGATAATTGCCAGACCGCCATCTGACAATGAAATTTTCAGGTATCTGTGCAATCGTCTGAACACCCAATTTTATCATTGTCAGACCATTGCCAGGCGTTAAAGACATTTGCAAACTCATTTGCTAGGATGGATGTGCTGTGGTTATGACATCTGCAAATTTTTCATTGTAGACAAATATTTTTTGCATGATTTCAACGACCAAAACGAAATTTCAGTGCAATTTTCATCGCAGATTGATTGGTGCAAAATGTGTGAATTATATAATTTCGAATATATACGTGGACGAAGAAGTCGATATAGGAACGAAAAGGATCTAGGAAAGTTTATAAACCTTTCGTATATTTTTTGTTTTATGTATATCTTACATTTTCTGTTTAATGATGCTTGAAAAGCATCTGGAAATGTTTATAATCCTTTCTAATCACTTTTTTTTTCATCATTATTTGTATTCTTCCTTTTATGATCCTTTTTATAGGATCTAGAATTATTTATTATCCTTTTCAATAGCTTTTTGTCTTATGTTTATTTCGTTGTTTAATTTTTCGTCAGGAAGTTCGCTTAAATGCAATTGGCTGAAAGAGGGCAGTTAGTAAGGAGTTTTTGAGGAAGTTTTATGTTCTGTAGATTAGTGCAAAATGAATGAACTAAATGATTTCAAATACATGATGAAGCAGGCAATCCAACATTTGGGCCGATTGAAATTCCATATTCGCAGTGGCCGATAAAATATAAACCGGAAAAAACCGAAAATGCAGAAATCATACAGGAAAAAAGTTGAAAGCGGAAATGCGGTCCCAGGAAGAAATTTTTAAACAGATTGTTAAAATTGAGGCATCCTCTGATGGTTAAAAGTGAGTCGAAAGCTGTTGGGTTTTTACATAACCAAACGTACTATTGCCATAGATGCGATGGTTAAGAAGAGCTGTAGTCAATCCAACATCTGCTGTAACAATACCCTGCCCTGCAAGACGAACGTTCTACTCGAATAGATTTAAAAACTATAACACGAACTTAACTCGGGTTTTTCACAGTTGCATTGTAAAATATCGCGGTTATGCTTTTTTGCTAACCGGGTTCCAGAATCAGAGATCCAAGCTGATATCAAAGCAGTGAGTATTTTACAAATACCGCACAACTCTAAGCTTTGAACTGCATTGGCCGTCAATACTTTCACACCTTAACTGGGTTTGCTAATCATAATATGTTCGTAAACAGACTGTAAGACAGATCGACAACGGACAAGTAATCAATCACTTAACCGATTGCATATGAAGAAGACACTCAGAAACGCCTGAGTACAAGTCACTGAATACAGACGCATTTACAGCTGTCCCTTAGCTCGTTATACGAATCGTTCTGGACTCTCTCCATATTTCATTCCGAACGACACAAAGACGCAGTCTATTATTGCTATGATTTAGGACATTCCACCAAAATCGCCTACTACATATATTCCGCTCGCAATCCTATTTATTCCCCACAGAGCAATCCAATCGTCCATTTAACAAAAACCGGATAGATCTTCAAACATTAATTTCCATTTTCTTCAAAAAACAAAACGAAAAATCCCAATAAGATAACACAACATGCAAAACATATTTCCCAAGCAAAGGAATAACAACTTTTCCTTTTTCTTATATGGCAGCAACGAAAAAAAAAAAAACGAAAACAGCACTAGCTACAAACTACTCCCCAGAGTGGCATATAAAGTAAGCTCCGTCCTAACAAAGAAAACAAAGCACACACGTATCTAGTAGAGTCCGCCGGCCAAATCCAAAATGTAATTCAATAATGTTGTTAAAAATTCCAAACATGCCTCCTAGACCACTAAATAAACCAAAAAGGGATGACCATTTGTCTTTCGAATAGTTTGGCTTACCACCCACCTTCATACCCCACCCCCACAAGCAACTTCCCTTTCTTGTTCAACTTTAATCTAAATCCTAAAAAATTCTAGACAAAAAAAGAGAACTATATACTAAAAAAGGATTTTCTACGTACTCGAGAATGAAGTAGCATTTTACCATTTTTATCCCTTTCGAACGAGATTTCCCTTTTTCCTCTCTATCTCTCCTCTAATGTATAACAGGCATTTTTATCATTGAAATCGTAAAGATGAACAATTCTACTCTCCACTGGCAAACAAAAAACGGAATTGTATGTACGTAGTTCCTTTTTGGTTCGTATGAGCGATAAGAAATCTGGTCGCTACTGCTACACACAAGGATATTATTAACACTACACTGAGAGGGAGTGTATCCATGTTTTAAAATAAATACATATCCTTGAAGCTCAAGGTATCAAAGCTCGGTTTTATTTTCTCTGTCTATTCCAACTATGGGAACAATTGTTATCTGCTCTGAAATAAGCCTTTCGAACAGCAAAAAAAAAAATAAAGAAAAATGAAAACTCATCCCGAGTGGGCTGAATAAGCACTTACTGCAGTTAACTAGGCACACTGGGACAAAAGATATATCCGGGCAAACATTACAATTGCATATCAAACACTTTTCGTATATAAAGCATCACTGAGCGGTCCTTGAATGAGACAAAACGAATGGGTGAAAAAAAGTGAGGCATTTACATTTTTACCATTGAATGTCCTTTTTCATGTGTGATTGTTTTTTTTTTTTTTTTTCAAAGAATTTTTCTATTTTTTTCTGCTTTTCAACAGATGAACGAAACGTATCAGCATCCGGGCAAATGGCATGAGTTCCACATCAAACCGACACCAATACGGACCGATGCCAGCCATTTTATAATGTCGTACGTAATAAAAAATTTAGAACATAATGCTGTGTACGAAGCGATTGTGCAGGCGAAAAATCGATACGGATGGAATGAGGTGAGTGTAGCAAACGGCCGGCTTGTGGATGGCTGTTTTTGTTGGTCAAATATTTTATCGAATTTTACTTTTTTTTTATATATATTTTTTAAGTCAACACTAACTACATGCAGGCGCAGTGGCTTAGTGGTTAGTGTGTTGGACTACTAAGCGAGGGGCTCAGGTTCGAATCCCGCAAAAAACCCAAATTCCAACTTAGGGTTTTTTCCACTGCGCCGCCTCTCGCGAACGTCTGACAAACATCCGAGAGTATAACTGTCTTAAGAGCTTCTCAATTAGCCGTTTGGAATCGGCACAAAATTGTAGATCCCTTCCATTCGTTCCAAAAAAAAATGAAACTCACACAAAAACGAATGGTTGTGAGAAGCTAGGCCTTGGGTCTCTACAGACCTGTTGCGCCAACTATATATATAACTACATGTGAAAGGTGTCTTGAAAAGTCATCCGAGAGATAGAGTATATGTTGAGCAAGTTGCTTGCAGTTGAATTAAATTTAATCGGAACTAGTTCATTTTTGCACCGTTAACAAAAAATTAAAAAAAAAAAACCTTTTCCTTGTTAAAACCTACCGAGACAAAAAGGTTAAATGGATAATAAAAATAAATAGTTGGCGCAACCTATGCCACATAATTTGTGTGTTTTCCGGTAATCGAACTTGGGACCCCTCGCTTACGCACTAACTTTTAAGCTACATCGCTTATTTTAGGCTTCTGGCAATATAAGCTTATACTGTAGTTGAAAGAAGGATATATTGCCATATAGAACAAGCTTTATTCACTACTAAAGGTCAATTAGTTCTATAATAGTTCTGGGTTATTCCATTAATATAACATGTGGAGTCTCGACGATTTGAGAAACACCTGGTTTCCTGCAAAAGGCTACTGGCAGGCAATACAAACCGATCTTTCAAGCATACGGAAAGAACTACTAGGCTTGTGTAGTATAGTTCGGAAATAAATGCTTTGGCGAATGATCAAAAATGCTGATCTTAGTTCATTTAGTTCTCATTTAGACGCAGTGGCGGACTAAGGGGGGGGCGGTCCGCCCCGGGTGGCAGACTAATAGGGGGTGCCATCAGTAACAGAAAAATAACTTTGCACACTACAAAAAATAAAAACACAAATAAAACAATAAATTTGTTTCCCAAATACCTACCTATATATATGTGCGCATGAATTTCGTTACTGGCCTATTCTCTTAATATAAGTATGTAATATGGAAATAAAATATTTATCGCCCAAGAGCAACAACCAAGCATTTACCAAGCGTCGCAGTTCTGTGTTCAGTTCTTTTTTCTTTACTGATATGAGTATTTTTCGTTGTTTCGTTTTTAAATAACGGTACGCATTTTTTATGGCATATAACTCTATTCTTCTATCCGACGTAGATACACAAGTTTGTGTGTATATATCTATTATCATTGGGCCAGAGGACGGAGTATAAAACCAAGCAAGCCGCGCAATTTTATGCTCTGTTTTTCCTTTTTTTTTAAGGGCTGTGGTTCCAATGCTTACCTCGACATTTACAGAACTTACAGACAGCAGTATCATATTGGAAATCCAGCGAATTCGGCGTCACATGGTAGCTTCAAAGATAAATTTAAAAGATGCAGAAATTTGGACAGCCTTTGAATTTTTAAGCTTCATTGTTAAGTGGGATTTTTCAGACTCTTTACCGAGTCTGTCATTGGCGATGAGAATTTATTTAACAATTTGCGTCTCAGTGGCATCGTGTGAACGAAGCTTTTCCAAATTAAAATTAATAAAGACTTATCTAAGATCAACGATGAGCCAAAATAGGTTGACTAATTTGGCTTGTACTTTCAATCGAAACGGAGCACACAAAAAATATAGATTTTAATAGCCCTTTTTTATTATCAGCCATGATCCATATAGATCATCGAAATACATGCACTTACAACAACAGCACATGATCCTGATATTCATCGAGATCACGAATCATGATCTGAAAATGTATTGTTCTAGGTGGCTTGTTTCATTTTTCAATGTTGGTGTGCCTGTAAACGATAGCCATTAGCCGAGCCACACAGTCACGTTGCCAGACTAAAATATTCAACACCCTTCACAACACAAAAAATCAAAAAGCATTTTTTTCACATCGAATACATTTCCCGCCTTCGAGATAATTTTGCTTTTTCATTCCATAAAGGTATGCCCAGACCAGCGAAATATTTAAGTAAATGTTTCATAAACATTTATTTAACAAAAAAAATGTTTATGAAATGTTTCGCAGTTCGTTAATAATTTGTTTCAGAGGTGTGTTTTTGTTCTTTTAACATAAAATACAAATGTCCAGAAAATCTTGGAATAATAAATAATCGAAACTAGCTACCTGTATAAATTTAAATTGTTTTAGAACCTAGTTATTGGGAAACACGTTTCTTTTTTATCACAGAAAATTCTAATTCTAACTTCATTTTGTTCTTCTGGAATTTCGTGCCTAAGCGGCTGTCATTTACTTTGTCTAAGAATTCCAATCTGAGCTTAATAAATACTTAATCGGCGTATACACCGGCAAAAACAGAAATGTTTGACAAATGTTTATGAAATGTTTCTGAAGCAAATCGAGAACATTTCATAAATGTTTAAAAAAATCATTCGCTCGCATGAATACACCGAAATACAGCAGCAAAATATTGTTTATTTGTTGCATTTTTAAACACAGAATTTTAAATTACTTTTCTTAAAAACAATATCCAAAAATAAAAATTATTAATTTGATTCATATGGTAACACCCCCCACAAGCAAATGAAATGTCATGTCAATTGTCATCATATTGTGACGTCACGTTGTACAGAAAGTTTTCAATATGTCTGGTGGCAATATGAGGTTTGTAATGCTCATACATTACCCCTTGTGTTTTGAAAGCAACTGTTGCCACAACTCGAAAATAAAATTTTTCTATGATCCGTATTGTTTTATTTTCATGATCTGATTCGGATCAGATCACGCTGATAATAAAATACAGCTAATGATATAATCGAAACATTCAGTACAATAAAAGCTCGTAAGCACCTTTAAATAAAATATTTGTTCGTGTTTTTTTCTTAAATTTTTCAAGGGGTGTAAGCTTGCTTTACCGCCCCGGGTGTTACTGCCTCTTAGTCCGCCACTGTTTAGACGCGAGTGGTTTTCTTATGCCATACAAACGTACATGATGACAATGATGACTAAAACTCACCAAGTGCTCTTGAAGTTCATATGACAGATAGTACAATACATACAATCATACTATCAACCGATTTGAGTGTTCATATTTTTAATGTAAACATAAATCAGCGCTGAATATGAAAAACAACAATCCTTGAATGATAAAACATGTGTACGAGTATAAATCTATATAAAGGTTCGTTGATTTTTCAGTTTCGAAAGTAAAGCTAAATAAAACACACACAGCGATACATTTTGGATGAAAATTTTATTTCACTAGTGAAATAATTGCTCATCAGCAACACTTGCACTTGCAGCAGAAATATTTTCGACCAAGCGTGCAAAATGTCTCTTCAATTTTACCGATAGCCTGCGTAGTCGGACGATTATGACGACCATAACCATCGCGTATAATGCACGAAAAGTGGCAACGTTTGAATCACAAAAAATTTTATTTCACTAGTGAAATAGCCTGCATAGTCGGACGATTATGACGACCATAACCATCGCGTATAATGCACGAAAAGTGGCAACGTTTGAATCACCACTTTTGTAGTAAGTTTTAATTATTTCAACTAATATGATGACTCTTCAAAAGACAACTGAGTTTGACAGGTGTCAAATGCCAGCACTACCAACCTGAAACCACGAAATGCATGACCCTTTATATGAAAGAGAATGACGTCCGTATGTGCACGCATAGCTCGAGAAGGGATCGATTTTCAGGATTATTGGCGCAAGAAATGATATAGGCTGTTTTTTGTCGGGAAAACGAAACTTTAAGGGACTGAAATATGGGATGAATGCTTATATGAGGAACCGCATTTTGTAAAAATCAAACTGAATAGTTAAACGAGGACTTTCACGTTAAATATGTATAACAAAAATTATTTAGAATTTTTTAAATTATATTGTTGATCTATTTCGACGGTTGCCAGTCTCATTTGATCGTGCCGCCAGTGAGAAGGTCAAACCTTTCACGTCGCAGTCGTAATGCACGATGTATGGCGAGGGCGACTGCTCATTAAAACGAAAATCGTGACGAAGGCTCAGATCGGAATGTACGCCATCTACATCTCAACCCTGCAACTGACAACCAATATTCGCATCACTCACCTTTAGTGGATGGTGCTACCATCAAACGAATATTATGTTGAGTGTTTTGGTTAAAGTCTCTTTAAATATATAAATTTGTGGAATTTGGAAAATATTTATTATATCGGGGAAGGCGGTGGGTACCAAATTTATGCTAGAAGATATAAGGGTCGGAAATGCCTTGTGTGTGTTGTACCTTGAATGGAGTTATAATATTTCAGGACGGTAAATATTTAATAAATTTCAGACCACCTAAAAAAATAAGGTTCTTGTGAAAAGAAAATGACTTTTAGCTTCAGAGCATTTGAGAAAATAAAAATAAAAAATTTGCGCCAAACAAAAAAAAAAACAAATCATTCCACTGAAATATTTCATTTCTTTACAGTTCCATCTGTCAGGCATTTTTTTTTTCTGATAAAATCCAATCAGTGTTGGTTGATTTCTTGTAAGTGTTTTTGTATGGAAAAATTATTTCTGACACAATTTTTGCTATGTAACTGAAGTCCCCTAAAAAATTTCAGAAACGTATGCTTCGTTTATAAGATTGCACAAATTTACCAAGCCGTTGGCAGTAATCAAAATTTGTTTCCCAGTGAATCCAATTGTATGATTCACAAAATATGCTCCATCCGTCACACATTTTGCCAAACAGACTATATAATCCTTTTTTTAAATCAAAGCGCATGTAGAGTTTAAAAATCCATGTTTGTTTTGTGTGGTTAAAAAAACAAAAAAAAACGCTTTTAACAGAAAATATGTGTGGCCAACCTAAAAATATTGTGTGTATGCCTTGTTGTTGTCGTTCATACGCCCGAGTAACCAGATAACATGCGGATTTGCCTTCAATATACGGATTTCATAATGTATTTTATTTTCGTTGCCTTTTTCACCTATGGTGTAGATATGTTCCTGTTTGTGTGGGGAGCTTTTTTTAAAGGACTAGATTTATTTTTAATGAAAACATGATTAAATGTCCGTTAGGGATATGCTCCATTTTATTTTTGATATATTTCTTTTTGTAGGGGGAAATTTGATTTTCTTTCCGATTTTAAATCATTTCATGTTTGTTATCCTCGAGATAAAAGAACACCATGTTGATGGTACTGTATGGTGTTTATTCCATTTGGGTTTACATTTTTTCCAATGGCGACTAGATTGACAGATTGATTTAGATTTTGGATCGCAAATGGAAATGGGTGAAAGATGTTGATGTATCACAAACCATGCGAGATAGTTGGTGAGGATGTACAGATATGTTTTTGAATTTAGTTCCGTTTAGCACATATTATTAGAAGGGTCGTGGGGTAACTTGGGGGGTTTATCTGTTGCAACCGAAAATAGCTTATTTTTCGCAGACATAACTCACAAAAAAAAAACTGCCTAAATAAACCTGTTTTCCATCCCCAAATAAGCAATATGTTAGCTAAAGGTCAAGTGAGTTATTTCCATTGAAACCTAAAGATAATTTATCAGTTGTTATTTTTAACCTTAACTGATTTGTATCCTTTAACTAAACTACTCAATAAGCGGATTGGCATACGTTGTTAAGTTAAGCTGAGAAAGGATTTTTTACGGACTAGATAGGATAATTTTGGTTTGTCATGCGATTTTAAGGGAGACTTTAAAGGGCGTGATCCAGAGTTTACATAAATAAATAAGCAGTTGTCGCAACAGTTTCAGAAATCTTCTAATAACCATTTTTTTGTGTGAGTTTTATTTTTTCGGCCAATTGGAAGGGACCTAAAGCATGTTGCATATTTCAATTGAACAGATATTAATGTCGAATGTCTGTCAGATACAGTGGAAAAATACTTAAGATGTGTTTTTATTTTCCAAAATAATACCCTTCTCACTCCGCGCCGAAAACCGTGTTTTTGTCGCCCACAAGTTTGACTTTTCAATCAGCTGTGTCGTTAAACTTCGGTGCAAACTTTTTTGGTTACAAATTTCGATCGCATTAATTAACAAATAAAGTGAATTAAGTGCATTTAAGAACAATATTAGCAAATCAATTAAATATGGAAAATAATTTAAAATTATGTGTTGAGACATTTGTTCGGCCAACTATTTTGCTGAATTTGCTGGATATTGCAAAAGGTGTGTTTGTTTCAACAACCCAACGATTGGAATTCGTTTTCTTGGTGTTTTCGTGGAAAACGACTTTAAACAACTAGTTTTGAAAACTGAAATATGTACGGAAAAACTCCTGTTTTCGATGAAGTTTTCGAGTGTTTTCAGTTCGGAGTGAAAAGGGAATAAGACCTACTTCGATATATCTTTGTTGACTTTCCAGGTCTAAAATCCGAATGCTGCTTATTGGTCTTAGTTTTACCAAGTTTAAGACGATGGTAGTTAAAATATTAAGAACAGTACTAAGTTAGTTATCAAAATATATTTTTATATATTTTTGCGGAAAAAAATTGTTAAACAACATCTGTATCTTAAAAAGAACAACAAAAATCGATTAAAATAGTTCTAACGCTATTTACATATAATCCGTTATGTCCGTTGCACAAGCCTGTTCAACGGAAATAACGGTTGCATAAAATCCATCAAATTAACTGGTCACTATGCTTCTTCGATAGTGACGTAGGTGCCGCTGCTGAAATGGTAACAAACATCATTCTCCTGGGTATCAAACCAAAGAGAATGCCTGGTGCGACTTGAGCTGCAAGGGGGCTATCAGGTTGAGGGAGTTGAGTTTTCGGGCTTATAAGACAAATCCAACCGAAGAAAACCGGAAAACGTTTCGACGATTCCGTAATGACTGCAACTCCAAGTTACGGCGTGCAAGAAGGGCATCACAATGGGTCCACATGGACCTAAGTGGGGTGCGACAGGACTCGCTTTTGCCGTACCCACCCATTAACCTAACCATTAACCTAACCTACGGCGTGCAAAGTTTTCTCACGATCAAAAGTTGCGACAAAAAATACTCCATCTCCATTATCCCAGTGGTAGTAAACGATTTTGGTCGTTCGTGAAAAATATTAGGAACTCCACCAAGTCGTCAATCCCTACACTCGTTTTCAATGACACTCAAGCTGTCAGTGCTTCAGACAAAGCAAAACTACTGGCTGCGCAATTCGCGGCGAGCTCTAACATTCTGGATTGCGTTATGTCTCCACCTGTGCTCGAGAGCGTAGAAGACTCCATGGGACAAATACATTTTCGCACTCGCACAGTGCATCCGCTGGTGCAGATGTTATAGCCCCCATAACATACGCCACTGCGTAAGCTTTTTCACCTGTCCTATTCTTCTGGACTCTTTCCGAGTAAGTGGAAAAAAACATTATTCCAGCCCGTCCCTAAAAAAAACGATTCTTCTCTTCCCACTAACTACCGACCCATAGCACTTACGTCCAGTCTTTCCAAGGTCATGGAAACGCTGATCAACCGTCAGCTTATGAAATATATGGAATCACGAAAACTCCTCAATGACCGGCAATATGGTTTTCGTGGCAGCAGGTCCACTGGTGTTCGATGACTTATCTCACAGAAAAGTGGAACCAATCTCTCCAACACTCTGGTGAAACGAAAATTGTTGCGTTTGATATTTCGAAAGCATTTGACAGAGTTTGGCATGAAGCTCTTTTGTCGAAAATGCCTGCCTATGGCATCGACGAGTCCCTTCTTCAATGGATTAGAAACTACCTTTCAGGACGTTCAATTCAAGTTGTGTTGGATTGTTTCAAGTCTGCAACTCACCGTATAAATTCTGGTGTTCCCCAAGGCTCTGTTTTATCTCCGACACTTTTTCTTATATTTATTAGTGATCTCTTGTCTGTCACTTCTAATCCAATACACTCTTTCGCTGATGATAGCACCCTCAGTTTTTCATATTCGTTCCCTGATTCACGTCCCTGCTCTTCGTCCGTGGAACTGGAACGGCAACGATTGTAAAACACATTAAATTCGGATCTTGACAGCATACTTAAATGGGGTACAACCAATAGAATGGAATTTAATGCTTCCAAAACACAATGCTGTCTTCTTTCATTGAAGCGTAACCTGAGCCTCCAGCCATTACCCATGAATGGCACTTGCATCGGCGAAACCGAAAGACTCTCCATACTCGGCATGTGTATCAACGACAAGCTCCGATGAACCGGCCACATATATGAAGTCGCCCAAAACGCAGCGAAATGTCTAGGTTTCCTAAAACAAAAAAATGAAGTACTTTACACCCTCTGAGCCTCAATTTACTAGGGTTTTATTCGGCCTAAGCTTGAGTACAACGCCCATATTTGGTCAGGTGCTCCAAAAACTACACTACACCTACTGGATAGTATCCAAAAGCGTGCGATAAAACTTATAGGTGAAAGAAATATAGCGGAATCAATTGACCCGGTTGAACACTGCCGAAACGTTTCTTGCCTTTCCTTGTTTTATCGCTATTTTCACCACCAATGCTCTGATGAAATAGCCAACTGCATTCCGCCCCTCCAACAAATCTCCCGCAATACTCGTCATTTATCGAATGCTCAACAGTTCTCCTTGAACCGATGATCTGATTGTCTTTTCCCTCAATTCATTCAACACGACCATGAACGTTTCTCTCAATTTGTAAATAACTGTCAATAAAGTATAACGCTGCGGCCTGTGGCTCCGGTGCTAGCGAATTTCAGGGAAGGGAATAAAACTCGCGCCATTTCCTGTGAATATAATTGCGAAGTTAGCGAATTATTTACGTAACAGTGCTTAGTAGTCGCACTTTGAAGTATCGTTCTTTGGAAAAGTTTAATTATGTCGTTGCCGTATTGTTAAAAAAACAATATTTTTGTCAGAAAATTGCTTTTTCAAGTACAAATCTCATTACGGTACAGCTATTTCATGTAACAGGTTTGCATTTTAGCAGAAGTCTTTCCTGTTCATGTCCCATAACGGTACTCGATTTTTAAATGCATAAATTACCTCTTCTCTGAATCTATTTTGCACGAACATTCCGTATACAACTGCCCAAAAACTCAAAGAAATTATTTAAATTCGCTTAGTTCGAGCGATTTAATAAAGCCATCGGAAAGTTGACTCGCTCAGATTCGCTTGGTTTCGCTTAGTTCGTGCGAGTAAATTACCACATTTCCAGTGTTGTGGTTCGGGTGCATAACAATAAATCTCAAGAAAATTTATGTTATTTATTTTAGTTTTGAAGGGTTCCCAGAATCTTATTTATGAAGTTAAAAATCGAGCACCATTATGGGAAATGAACATGCATTCTACAAGAATACAAGACTGTTGAATGAAATAGAGGTGGTCATTACATTGGTACTTCAAAAAGTTATTTTCTAGCCAAATTTAATGTTTCACAAAGCGACAGCCACAGCCTAAAGTAAACAAATCTCTGTTGGAAAAGAAAAGGAATACTCGTTGTTAAAAACTAACGAGATAAGAAGTTGAAATGCGCATTGTAAAAAAAAATACGCTTTATCAGTTGTTATCAACCAAGATTCTAGATTTATATCAACCCAACAAAGTAAGTTGGTTAAATTCTAGAGAGCTACTTTGTTACTAACGATCGAGAAAATTTGGAGGGAAATTGATAGATAAATCGGTTATTTTTAACCAAGTTTCCTTATACAAGTTGATTCGGTTATTTTAAGCCAACTAACTCTGTAAGTGCTATATTAACAGTTTTACTTGGTGGTTCTGATAGTCGGTTGATTTTGAACGCTGGAATTGGTTCCCAAAAGGGATTCAAAATAAATACATATTTACGTACATATTTTCCTTATGCTAAAAAACCATAATGGTCGCTTGACATTTTTGGAAACAGATTAGCACGAGGAAAACTCTGTTTCGATATATTTCATTAAATTATGTTAATATTAAATGTTCGTTCAGTCAAATGCAACTCAAATGATGTTCTATGTAAACGGAGCCAATTTTGTAAAGTTCAATTCAATTTGCATTTTCAATGTCAAATGTCGAAGTCGTTTCCAGACGTATCAGCTGATTTGATGTCTACGTATTTAACATGAGAAGCGCAACAACAAAAAAGAAATGTTCCAAACGTTCAAGGACAACACTGCATAAACTTCATGATTTATGACAATTTCCCGTACCTAATAGGTTATATTTGATGGCATTTCGAATGTAATAAGTTTGACAGAATTTGTTCCTCCTTTAGTACGCTTAGACTGACCATACGATCAACAATTCAACTGACTCTGACAGAATCAGGAATATCATTAAATAACAATTAACAACATCGAACGGGCGCTAGGTTTGTATAACTAGTCCAGACTGAGTATACGAACGCCCCCAAATTAGATAATATGTTTGTATTATATACCGAAGAAAGTTCAACACACATGATAAAAGTAAAAGTTGAAATCAAGTTACATTGCACGTCAGGCATAACCTCGCTTATACCTAGTTGTTTTTGTTTGACTTTCGTTGAACACACCAAATCGTAGTTGACCAGTGACCATCATTGTATATGATAAGCTATCAAAGTATGTATTTATGTTTACAAAGAATAATGATTTCGGACTCGAAACAAGAAACCGTCTATTGCGGTTTGCGGCGCTGGCCGAAATTAACGCTACAGTTGAGCTACATAGATAGCTGCGATTCCTTCTCTACTACTTTCCCTGATCCCTGAAACTCAAATTGTCGACAACAATCTGCACGGGGACGATGTAAATGTGACCTACATTTTGCTCTTCTAAATATCATTTTATATATGTGAGAGAAAATGATTTATGACATCAAGTTAGAAGAGTCTATCTAGCTAACTGCACTAAAAAGTGAATTTTTCAAAGGCAGATCTGTCTCAATTACTTACAAGTGTTTACGCTATTTATAATTTTGAGGACCTCGGTTAGGCATATTTTCTGAAGAACAGTATTTTAACAAGGCCCAGTCAGTGGCAGGACTATTAACAGCAGTCTCGGGGAATGTCCTATTATATTTACAATGGGGAGTTATATCTTAATCAAAGAAATCCCAATTCACATTCCCCACCAAGCCTCCAACTTTTTGCAAAGTTATAGAATCTGCAATAACAGAACAATTGAAGTAAACAAAAAAAAGAATGGATCGAGTTAATTTTATTTATCAGAAAACAAAGAAACGCTCAAAAATGCCCGGTTAAACCGGAAACAGAATACAGATTACAGGATGGAAAAAAAATTGTAATATAAAAGATTTTATGAAACTTTCTTATTATTTAATAATGCTAAATGTTATTTATAAAATGAAAACTTATAGGTCCCATTCAAACCCAATGTTAAGTGGAGCGCTGTTGACAATAAAACGCACCTTAAAAATGTACACATTGACCTAGAAACGTTATTAAGCCTACAATCGATAGAACTATAAAGCGTAGTCCGCAGCTGTTCCGGAATCAAAAATCCCATACAAAAGTGACACAGCGAAATCATGAACGGTAAATTTCGCTACCCTTTTCGTTTTTTAGTACGCAGCTGCTGCGAAATTATAGGGGAGACGTGAGTAATTGTATTAGAATGTTTGGTACAATTCTCCACTCCCTTTTCGCACACATTTATTGTCTGGGACATAAATTGCTTGCGAAAATTTGACACCGCAGTGTTGCCAGTTTTTAAAAGATTTATGGCACCAAATTGAATAATGTTGGAGCCACCCAAACTCAAACATGAAGATCAAAAATTCACATTTTGTTGTAATTCATATGGACACTTATTCTGATTAAATCGTTTTTGAAGACGACAATATTAAATTAAAAAAACAACACAAACTCGTAACTTAGAGACTCTAGTTTCCACTTTCCAATGTTAAGAAAAAAAAACTTTTTGATGGAAGGGGGCATACATACCGCAGTGTGTTTTCGTATTCATATTTTGTGAGATGTTTTTACTGCTTAGATGTGAGAGTCTGTTCAAAAACTGAAAATGGAGTTGGATCATTTACAATTAACTGTGTAGAACTTTGGTTATACGAAAAGAGTAGGTTCGCAATTGAAGCATGATTTTTTTTTTTCTTATAAATACCTAAGTAAATAGCCAGCGAAAAGTTCGAGTATCCAAATCGAAGATAAATAGCCAATGCTGGTAACACTGCTACTTGCGTAGCAGCTGATGGAACTCTTCACAAATTAGTTTCCGCTGCCTGTTCGCAGATGCTTCGCTCTCCATTTGCAGACAACCGGGAAATTTCGTTCCGGAACAGGTCCGTACTAGCCTTAAGGCTAAGGAGTAAGAGGCAATAAGGTGTGAAGTGTAGCCGTCAAACCGTTATTATTTTTCAGAACGTTGTTCAATAATAAAAACGCTTTGTTCTTTTAAATAGTGCTCCATTTTGATAACTCTGAACTTTCAGCTGGTAGCGCTGTCGTTTTGCTGCTTTGGTAACGCTTTACAGCACAAATAGCGCCAAATTTAGATCTTGCATGAACTCAAACCATCATCAGCGTTTATTACATACAAAGCAACCAGCCCAAAGCCCACAACCGACCCTTCAGTAACAATTATTTTACAATGGCTTCTCTGTGAAAATTGAACAAGGTGTAAACTCTGCTTCTTACCTAACCTAAGCGCTTAAATCAACAATAGGTAAATTGAAGCAATATAATTAATTGTATATGCGGAGCCTAAGTGCAGTAACAGTAACCTGACCAGGTATATTATTATCGAGTCTATAATTTTGTCAACGCGAGATTCCCCAGAAAGTTCACAACGTTCAACGCATAATTCATACATCTGACGACCCATATCCAACCATTCAATTATTCTAACAGTCTGAAACTTCAACAAGAAGTCTAACAAAAAGGTTTCACAAAGTGTCAAGTCATTTATGAAATTAACCAGTTTGATAAATGACCCATAAAACAGCACCAAAGTGTTTTAACATGATGATTATGACACCACCTTAGCACACGTGTAATATGCTACTCCATGAAAGCAATATTGACTCATTTGGCAGTCACCTGCCAACGGCCGAACCTTTCAAGCGTACAATATAAAATTTCATCTCAATTGCCGTGTCAGCCTACCTACCCCCTAAAGGCAAACATTCAAGCCAATTCGACTGCGCGGCCATTAACAGAAACATTATTTTTAATTATGCATAACAGTTGACATCCAATCGAAGCGATTTCAATTTTTAACTGCACTGATGTTACAAATTAAAGTAAAAACAAAAATAATAAAAATCGGGTCACCTCCGAGACCATGTTGAGTATAATTGCCCCCCGCCCTATATGGAAGGATGGAACATATTATTGTTATTAAGGCTTCATCCGCCCTCTCTCTCTGTGCAGAAAAATATGCCAAACAAAATAAAGAACTTTCTTTTTATTTTTTCATCGTTTTCGCTAATTGCCAATATTTTCGCTTACATCCATTTTTTATCTATACAAATATTGTCGGTGCTTTTTTATGCAATTTCAGATAAGCGACATCCATCAGTTTTACACAAAAAACCACGACATGCTTCTAGATATCGATATGGAATACAAAATGGGCGTACTGTCATCGGCGGGCACCCACTTTGCTTGTCATCATCTAGCCGCCATGTTTCCGATGGCTATGGGTCTAATTTCAGCCATCTCCGGGCTGGTGGCAACATTTTAACAACACAAAGCAATTATTGGTTCAGTTGTTTCGTGGAAACTGTTTGTTTTAAGCTGTTTTTGTATATTTTAAAATACACATTAATATTTAAAAATGTGTATATTGTTTTTTTGTTTTTACCTTTCTTTTTCTATTTTGAAAAATAATTGTTGTACAATGTTTGACCTATACTATTTTGTGTTTGTTTTTCTGGTAATATTGTTTGGAAAATATTTCAGAAAATGTGCCTTAAATTTCTGTAAACTATTGAATATTTTTATATATTTGTTATTCTTCGAAGTTTTTTGATACATTTATTTAAGTGAATTTTATTTAACAGTTAAAACGATGTGTTTGTAATTTTATTTTGGTTTTGTAACTCAAATGTAAATTAGTAAATTTAAGGACGATGATGGAAAATGTAAGTATAGGCAAGCCCAACGGACACGTAACTAGCTGATAAGTTTAATTAGAATTTAAGTGTAAATATATGAAGAAATTGTAAGGAAATTTCAAAGGCAGTCAAATCATGTGGGATTACTAGGAATATAAAAAGAATTTGCTGGCGCAATGTAAATTGAAAGGTCGAAGGGGTGTTGAAGCATTGCACAGGGGAGGGGGAGTTTTTAAGACATTTATTTTTGGTATTCCAATAGTCGGAAGAAGACATAGACTTTTTAACAATGACAACTTTTTGAGTTAAGCCGCATCATCGTCATCACCGACCTCGAACTTTGGTGATCAATTTTAATAATTGAATATTTTGGCACCTTCAATTAGAATATTACAAATATCAGGAACCGAGATACAAGAAACATCTAAACCAAACAGCTCAACACAAATTGAAACATGATAACACTGCAGGTAAAATTTGCAATTTTTTGTATAATATTAATTTTCTTGTTTTGCCAAAAAGTGCAGCTCCAGTTTTTTTTTTAATTCGTGCTAAACTGTCATCTTTTCTATCAAAAATATTTCTGTACAATCTTGTATAAATCCTCTGAGCCTTTAAGAGCCAAAAGGGAAATCACTCATTACTTTTATACTTTTCCCCTTTTCTGTCTTTTTCATACGAATGTGTATATGTACTTTGTGCGATTTATAAAAAATGCGCTAGACTTAAATCGAATAAGTGAATAGGATCAATTCCGTGCAATATTTCAACACGAATTTGAATGCGTTTACTGACCCTAGGGCAGCCAATCATTTTAAATAGAAGCTTCAGACAACGCATAAATAACGAATAAATAACTAAAGAATAATTTCAAAGTTTGTATAAAAGGTTTAGAATAAAATAGCGTGTAGGGAATCGCAAACCTCGGTTCATGACTGTACTTATCTGACAGCCCACTCCGCTATATGAAAATGCAATGTGGAGAAGGTACCTATATTGATTAACATTTCTACGAATCTTCTATGAGTGAGAGACTGAATCCAAGCTTTTCTCTTGATTTGTCTTTGTTATTAAAATGCCTACTATTTGTTAAATCCACCTAGCTGAACTCCCGAAACCCAAGTAAAATGTCTTCATTCTTCGTCCTTCAATGCAATCTGCCACGCAAAACTGAATGAAAAATTTTATACATAAAAGATAGGTTGACGACTAAAGCTAGGGAAATGAAAATGAAAATCTTCTCACAAAGTATTATCATATAAATTAGTTGCAATTATAAATAAAAGTATATTTAAAGCTATATAAAAAACAAATCAGAAACATTTGTAAATACAAATCATTTAATCGTAATCTTAAGTTAGTCAATGAAAATAAATTATTACAAAATAATGGAAAATAATGAAACAATTAATTTGTAGATGCGGATATTAATTTATTGTATGGTTGTAATTGTAAAAATATTAATAAATAAATAAAATTAACTATACATAAGAATTTGTATGGCTTAGTAAATAGAATGTAGTAAAAAAAAAAAAAAAAATGTAAATGTAAAAAACAAAAAAAGAAACAGATTATAAATCACTATTATTCGCACAAGTATAGAAAAAAATGCTAACTATAATAATGCTCGACCCATTGAGACTAATATGTGTTAAAAGTGTGTATGTAGCTATGCTATAATTTATGTAGAGTATTTGTAAGCAAACAAAAACGAAAGAAATAAGAAAAATTGAAAACAATTATTAGAAACAAATCCGAACCACTAAGTGAAATATAAATTAATAAAAATTAAAAATAAAAGCCCAATGTTATATAATATCTATTGTTGATCCACAGTCATCGGAGGAAACAAAACTATTCAACATAAATGGAAGTTTATTTGAACAAATATTCGAAGGGTGCCCTATTTTGAAATAATGAAACAACATTTCGAGCATTGTTTCTTTTTTTTAAATGCTGTCCCTTTGAATTGTCAATTTAGTTAACAGTGTTGGAAATCAGCCTTGGACTTTATATTTATATGTCAGTCAGAAGATTAACTTAGTAGGCCCATCGAATTATAGAATATTCGCTTCAAGCAGCCGGACTTAAGGTAAAAATATAGGTTCGTAAAAGAGTTAACCAGCTTAAGGCAGTGTGCGAATACATATTGAACTTCTACGTGGTGAAATCAGTTTTTGACATCAGCTTAAAGTCCACGTGATCCTTTTGTGGTTGACACTGGTACTCCCGTCTTCATGAACATTTTTCTAAACAAATTGAAGGTAATTACTTAAGCAATAACAGCAACTACTAACTCTACCTAACACTTCCGACTTTGGAGATTCACCATGAGCATTTATCCCAAGTTGAAGTGACAGCAGAAGCTTGGTTAAACACCTTTCTGGCGGTGTGTTCACGAAGTACTAGTAAGCTGCTTTCAGCGTTATTCACTTTCAGAGAAAATCAAACCACAAGTCAAAACATTTGTAACATAATATAGGCACGACTGCACGAGTTAAAAGAACTGCACTTCCAGCGTTTTGCGTTGCAGTGCGATAAGTATTTTTGAGTCGCATTTCTGACAGCTCCATAATAATTGTTTTCCGGCAGCAATCGGTTGCGGAGTTTTTTTACGATTTGGAGTGAAGTGTTAATAAATGTAAGCAATAAAAAGTAAAGCAAATATTGCAACGCAATTTGTTGTATTTATTACTTTAATTTGTATTTTCAGTACAAGATTAAGCGACAAAAACAAGCAGCAAACAAAAACTATCTGTTTCCGAAATCGGGTACCTGGAATGTAATTTGATGGAGTATGCGTCGTGGAGATTTGTCCGTTCTGACGGATACCTCGCTAGTTTTATGATATTCTGTAAACTGACGTTTGTAAGGTAAACAAATCCAAAAAATGTATTTGATGAGATGCATCAAAGTGTTTTATACACTGTAAGGCAAAGATCTAAAATTAAAGTGGTAACAAATAATGATCCAACGATTCGTAAGATTCATAAACCAACTGGCCCTGTACATTATGTACATGGAGCCTTATTAAGAGATATGAAATTTATCAAAAATGTGAAATGGCAGACTGACTGAGCTGGCAGATAACCATAAATCAAGTGTTTGTTTTAGCCAATTAATGCTGACCGTTCCAAAGATGGCGCACGTCAGTTACAAAAAACTATACATAGTTGACAGACATAATGTTCCACAATTATTGCATTTTGATACATAATGGGACTTTCAAAACTCCAGTCGACCAAATTTGTCTGGACTAGAGTTTCCCTCAACTTCAAAACTAGATTCATGTTAAAGTCACTTCAATACCTCTGCCGTACAGTCGAAATATCAACTTGGTTCTCGGTTGAGAACTTATGTGTCGTATTCTTGTGTGAAATATTCCGCCACAGCTGCTCTCCATTTTTACGCTGCTCAAACACGTCACAATACAAAAATTTCGGTGTAGAAAACCTGTTAAATTGTCCTACAAAATATTGAACCATTGAATGCTGTCTTATATTTTATCGCAATTAATCCTCTACTGATGAACTCCACGATCCTAAAGAGTCTAAGGACCGATCAATTTTTCTCTATTGACGAGTTGGGAAAAGTGTATCGCCTTTGAAAGATCAGCACTAAATGTCATTTTGCTATCACAACGTATATTTGACATGTTTGTTGTTGAAATTTATTAATGAGATAAATTCAACATGTGTAAACGAGATTTTATCAAGGGTTTTTCTACAACATGCGCCTAGGTCAAGTTTACTTCCATTTCTGTTGAAATTGATGTGATTTGAAATTAGTATTAGTATCAAGTTTGTGCGACGAAATCTATGTCTCTTTTATTCAACAGTTCTATCAGCAAAATAAAGAAAACAAAGGTAAAAAACACAAATATACCGACGTAAACAAACAGTTCAAAGCCAACTTTATGATAAAGTGGTAAAAACTGTTATATTTTGTTGTGAGTCTCAATTTTTATTTTTAGTCGTTTTCGATTTGGCTTTTCAGATTTTAATCGAAGATTTCAGCTTTCTGCTGCCAAATCAAACATTAAATATGAAATTTATTGGTTCTTGTGGGCATTGAGTTTGCCGCAAAAAAAATGTTCACACATTTTTAATAACGCATTCGAAATTTTATTTTTAAAACTAGTTTCCATACGCGCAAAATAAATAATTCAGTTATAAAAAAATAAAACCATTATCAATAAAACCGGCCTTAGCTATATTTAAGATTGGTTATTATCCGACGTTATGACGTTTTAATTACCGCATCGCATCTAAACGTCAACTTCGAAAAGCGCACTCATGTCCGATGCAACGTTCTTGAAAATGAACCCCTTAAACTTGTCTCTCTATCTTTTTACTTTATATATTTTTTAAATGTAATATATTTTCCTTATCGAAAATTCCCCTCTTCGTAGCGACTAATTGTCAGGCATTTTCATTTTAAGTGCGCAGTTGCTTTAAATGCCACAAACTTGAATACATAATAGTAATCGCGTTTCAAAATGTCCATCAAACTGAATTTTCGTTTCAAACACTTTTTTTCAATCACGACATAATAAAAGCAAATGTAAAAAGTAAAAAATCACTGAATAGAATAACTAAAAAGGAGCTAACTTTGATGTAATAATAAAAATGAATTCAAGATTATTTCAATATAAAACTTAAAATCAGCTAAACTATAGCAAAACGAAAACAAAAAATCATCATTCGACATATTTAAAAAAAAAATGAATATAATTGTGTACTTTTAAGAACCCCCTTCCTCCTCTCATAAGCAGATCCGAAAATTTTAATAAAAAAGACAATGTCATAGATCGATTTGAATAATAAAATGAAGCAAAGTTCTAAGATAAATATATATATTTAAAAAAAAAAAATAGAATAGGTCCAAATACTTTGCAAACAATTAGATTTAATTGAATAAAAAAGTGAATTGTGTAGAATCATATCATTAACTTTAATTTTGTACCATTCTATTATTTAGATTAACAATTTATTTAATACCTACATGAATAAATTAAGTCACAATTCTATTTCTAACGAAATCTGTGTACGACTACTTAACGAAAGGAAAACAAAAATTAAATTGAATAAAGCAAATAGAAATAAAAAAAAAAATATTATTTTTAATTTATGCAATGTTATGTAATAAAAGTTGACTAACTGTAGATACATATTTAGAAACAAATAAATAAGTGATAAATTTTCAAAAAATATAAAGAAGATGTTTGTTGTTACGTTGCGCTTGGGTGGTGCCAAATTTAATTAAACAGGGCATCGATGGCGAGTGGCGAAGGCTGTGGGCATAAGTGGGAAACGTTTAACCTCGATGCTGGATACGCTTTTAAGAAAATATCTTACATCAAATTTATACCTTGTTCAGCTTAGCCTCGATCCATAACGAATTTGCGCAGCACCTAAGTCGGGCAACGATTTTACTAAAGAAAGACTTCAAGGAGCCCTACAGGCAAAAACAAAAATAAGGGGGAACTGAATCAGGTAAGCATTCAGGTTACTTGAGCTCCCCACTCAGGGAGGTGAGCCGCCTGGGGCGGAAAATGCCATTGCAACCAATTAAACCCCTTTTATTTAGGATAAATATCAATTTGTAATTTATCTTCGTTTTATTGACAACGAAATCCGATCATTTCTGCACCTACCAATACCAAAGGTTACAGAATTTTGTGTAATTTTGCACCGCAGGCTGCCTAGAACCGAATCTTGTGAAGACACATACCGTTTACTTAAGAAGCATAGATTTTAGGAAGACAGTCTTGTCTGCAGTTGCCTCTTTTTAGTGGATTCCCTCTATAGCGGTTGGGCGGCTGTCGTTATTAGCGCGTTGATTGCGTTTACTGTCTACTCTGTAGATCTTGATGATCGCATCCGCCTTTGAAATCTTCGCTAAGGTGAGGTGTAGCTTGAAACAGCTAGAACTGAAGTGTTTGCTTAGACAAGCTATTGTTCTCTAAACATTAACGCATCAAGTGAGATCTCGGTCAAAAAAATACCCAGCAGAAATTGCTGGAGGCAGCTTCTCAATTTACGCGAGAGCATTGCTCCACGAAACATTCAGCTTCGGAAAAAGTTAAAATTTCAAGTTCCAGCATCCATCGATAACTAACTAAATATTTGTATGCGAATAGTCAGCGACACTTTGTAATGACGAAGGCCCAAAATAATTAATATACAATACATACAAATGTAAACACACAGTTGAAATATGGTCAAGTGCTTCGAAAGTGCGGGGAGTCAACCCATCGACCTCCTTATTTTAATAAGGGCTGCCTGTGCGTTTCGAATGATGTTATACTCGTTGGCCAAAAGAGATCAACCTATTGGAAGATGCTCTTATTTTTGTAAATGGCCGCCAATGTCAAATCTGTTTTGACATTTGTGGACTAGACAGATGTAGAATACAAGTGAACAAGCCATGGAGCGATACACTCCCCAAGAACGCGGAATAAACGAAGTCGACGATTTTTCGACCAAAATCATATTGAGTGATGAGGCTCACTTCCACCTCAGCGGGTACGTGAACAAGCAAAACTATTGCTTCTGGGGCACCGAAAATCCACGAGTAATGGACGAGGAGCCATTACACCCGCTCAAAGCTACTGCATGGCGCTTTTCACGCTGGAGGAGCCATCTGGCCATTTTTTTCGCGAGCGCCGCTGGGCCACGACAACAGTGGACGGTGCGCGCTATAGGGCAATGTTAACCGAGTTTTTTCTGTCGCAATTGGACGAATTAGGACTGGAGGACATGTGGTTCCAACAGGACGGAGCTACGGCACACACTGCGCGAGCCACAACCGTTATTCTGAAGGCGGCTATTTAAATTCTGCTTGCTGAAGAGTTGGAAAAACTAAAAACCGAATTAGGCGGAATTATTCGGGTACCTAAATAATGATGAAAAATAAAACGAAAGGAATCGCAGAAATCTGTATCGCAACCGGCAAGCAATAATAGAATAGAATAGTTAACGGAAAATGGACACACAGCCTCACACCATGGATTGATAAATGGACTAAACGGAAGCATGGTGGAAGGAACTTCTATCTGACTTAGGTCTTAACTTGGGCCGAACTACAGCATCCGTGATCGAGCCATACGTCACTGAATTTTGTGGATTTTACAAAACAATAAAGAAATCAGCCACGTATTACTCGATCACGGATGCGGTAATTCAACCCCTGGTCATGACTGAAGTACAAAATAAAGGCGGACATGTGAAACCATTTCAAACTGCCCTTATTGTCCACATTGTGAAATCTGTTGGGAAAAGGCGAAACAAATGTTCTATCATTGACCACAATACGAAACCGAAAGCATCGCCCTACGGGAGCAGTTAAGGGATTGGCTCACTCCCCATAATTCCGTAAATTACAGATTAAAAGAATGTGGCCAATGTTAATAAGGTGGCGATACGCAACGTAAGTCGATAATTTCAATAACAGAGTAAGTATTCAAGTCTTCTTGCTATAGTCGGTCGGGGAGTAATGAGGAAGCACTGTCGATATACGTCGGACCATGCCGGGAATCTCTTAACGAGATTGCGGACAGATGTTCAGTAACCCTGTGCTGGGTTCCAGGTCACAGCGACATTCCGCGCAACTGTAAAGCGGATGAACTAGCCAGAAAAGGAAGCGGCCTTCACTCAAACAGTAACAGTGAACTGTACTCTCCTATACAATCGATGAAATTCTCCCTATTTAAAGAGGCAAAAACGGTCGCAAATAATAGGTGGAACAGCATAAATACCTGCGTGATATCACAGCAAATCTGGCCAAAACTAGATGCTAAAAGGACTCAGAGACTTCTCTCTACAAGTAGAAACAGAATCAGCTCCGTAGTGGAAGTATTAACAGGACACTGTTTGATAGGTAGACACGCTCGCAGAATGGGAGCACCCTACAACGACTTTTGCAGAAGCTGCATGGATGAGGAGGAAGAAGAAACCGTTCTTCATCTTCTCTGCACCTGTCCAGCTCTGACACATCTGTGTCTCCATCCTAGGAGACTACTTCTTCGATAACCTCAATGACTTGTCTCACATAGACATACGCTGTACCAGCAAATTCATTAGAAAGACCAAATGGCTTCAATGAGTTTTTACATTTCTACTCAACGTCAGTAGTTGATCTTATCGACCGTACCACCTGCATCTCATAGACGGGTTGTTTATAGATAACAATCGGGGGGTAGACTGCTTCGGTCATCCCTCTTATATATCCAAAGCAAACCGTCACTCGGTCAAACTAACCTTCTTGACCAAGTTGAACCAACCCGTAATAGGCATAGTAAACCGGTCGAATGATACATTCACCACTACTACTATGCTTTGTGCCTGCAACACAGAGATTACACAAGTCGAGAGAGGAATCCGTCGGCGACTAACGTACAATATTTAATTCCAAAAGATTCTAAAAAAGGAATTTATACTCTCGTCCGCACAATGCGAAAAAGGCTCCCGCTACGAAAGAAATACATATTTCCCAGAAAATAATAGAAAAAAGTCAAATCCTATATAGTTTTAACATTTTTTTATTTTATTATAACAAAAAAAAACGGAAATAAATAAATAGTTGACAATATATACTCAGAGAAAGAAGTTTAAAGTTATTACTTTGCATTCACATAAAACATGTTATAATACACAGCGAACTCGCATAGATTACATTATAAATAAATTAATTTTTATTTGTTAATCGTGAGCATTAGAAAGATATACATAATATACCAATATTTATGTCAATAATAATATTTTTTTTTTGCTTAAATTGTACAATCTAACTATTGTTATTATTCTTTTCCAAATAACACGCAAAAAATGCAATTTATTACGCGAATGGCAATGACAGGTATATACGTATATGTACTTGTATAAGTATAACAGAAGTGTATGTATCAGTGCTTTGTTTTAAAACTATAACTAATTTAGTTTTACCTTTACTTTACATTTTGTTGATATAAAATTTAAATTTCGTTGTACTAATTTAAATTTACGTTTCCAATTAATTTTCTTTGATTAATATTTGTCTAACCGCGATACTAATAATCCTTAAGTGTAGAAAGAAATAAAACAACACGACGAACAGTGTGTGCACCGAAAATTTACTAGAACCATTTAAGAAAGAGAAAGTATGTAGTGTAGAAAGGGTTTTTGTCAGTAGTCGGAAAGAACAATTAATTATAATAATTGGTGTCCTTTGGTATGTTATTTAATATGCTTTTTCTTACAAAAGGAAAGAACGCACTGGCAGCAATGAACTTGATTGGGAATAATTCACTAGTATTCTTCTCTGCATTGTCATTCTTTGTTTGTTTTTTTTTTTTTTTTTTATATTTATGTTAAATGCTAGCTGAGCGAGTATACAACAAGAGACGGATATTTGTTTGGTTGAAGACTTGAGTTTATGTACCTCAACAGTTGTTGGCACTGATATTGATGATGGCGTGTTTTTACTTTGAATTTTTCATCGGCAAGAGAGAACCAGATCTGGAGTCCTCTTTGTATTTAAACTCAATTCTCTTACTTTGTTGTGTAGGTAGATTGTTATTTTTTTATTTCTATCTAGAAAATTTGTTTTACCATTTTAGATGTAGTAGAGGCGAACAATTGATTTTGTAATGAGGGTGTCCCGGTCGAAGAAGCTGGTTTCAATGGTTACATTTCCGCTGTGGAGGAGAAGTTAGTTTAATATTCTGCGTGTCAAACAATTTGTAATTAGCAAAAGTGTCCATAAGGACATTGATAAGACGATGCAAAGAAGAATAACAATTATTTGTGTGGCGTGGGATTTTAGGCACAAGGCGTAGCAAGTCGAAAAATGCTGCTATAGAACTTAAACGAATATTGTGCGCAGAACGAGAGAGCAATGGGCGTTGAAACTTCTGATTCTACATTTTATGCGAAGCCTTTACGACAGAGATTTTGTTCACATATTTTCAAATAGGGTGTGTCCCTGTTATTTCCAATTGTAAATAACATTTAATCCTGCAGAAAAATGTGATTGAAAAACGTTTTCAAATATTCAAAATCTGGATTGGGAATGACCCTTGTACATGCCAAACTTAACAAAAACGTATTTCAGTTTATAGTCAACATAATCGACCTAGAGAGAAAACAATCCTTGCTATGTTAACAACAAATTGTTGACCAGCTTATCGATGGACATTGTTATCTGACTAAAAAGCGTGCGCGGCGAAGGGGATATTGCCTTATGGCGTTTTTTTTTTTTCATTGAAAATCCGAGAGAATTGCACCGAAACTCGGAATTGCTCTTTTCAATGAAATTCGTTGGAGCACTTTTGCAACAGTGGTAGACACCATATATGAGATCTGGTTTCTGTTGCTACTTTCTGCTGTTTTCTAAATAAATATTAATGTTTTAATAAGCCAAATCAATTTATTTCAATTAAAGTTTTCATTTTCACGCTTAAATTGCAAATTTTCGGATCACAAAGCGCAAATTTTAATTCAACAACGCAACACACATTTCAATCTGGCATTCTGCTAGTGTGTGTTGGTGAGTTCAGGGCAATTCTTTAAAAACATCCCGGACACTTCTGTCGTGTTAAGAATTGGCACGGAAGTGTCCCTTTTTCTTTAATGAAACAAAGAAAGAGCACTTCTAGATTTGATCTTTTTGATAGAAAGGGTAATTCTTTTCTTCAATCGAAAACGCCTTTAGTAAGTGAAAGTTCAAAATATAAAATAAAAAATCTAGTTAATGGCAGAAAGAAGCGGTGCTAACAGTTTTATGTGAACCGATTGTGCTATTTATTGAAGTGAATACGCTATGGGCACGCTGGACCTAGGGAGTGAAGTGGTGAATATGAATCAAAATTGTTCTGGCGATGCAACGGAAGTGATGTTATCTTCTTTTTAATATATAAACTCAACCGTTTTCAATGAAATCTTGTGGATATGTATTGTTGGTTGCAGCTTGAAAGATTGTTTTGAACCCGATAGATGACGCTGTTGTCGAGACATAAACATTTTTCCAGTTCTTTCAACTTATTTTATGATGCGATTCATTCTGAACTAGTGAATGTGTTATAAAAATTGTGTCCTGGCGCGAGGCAACAGAAGTGAATCTTCTAAAATTATAATACTTAAAATATCTATATTGTAACCACATGAAAAGAAAATGCAACAAAAACTCGCAAAAAATATAAATGATTGGATTGGATTGCGATTGGGTGTGCCCTCTTGCACCGTGGGTTAATTCAGAACATAGGAACAACTTATGAATAGGCTTAGTTGAAAAAAAGCGATTATCTATAAGCTGACTGCAGGCAAACCACGGACACACACAATTCCCGAAACATTTCCAGCGTTGCACATAATTCTAGTCAACAAGGGCGGTAATAATACTTTCCGCATGGTAGTTTCGAAGTTCATCTTATCATGATAGCAGCTCTCTAGCAATAAAGAGAAGTTTCTGAAACCAAATACAGGCACTGCTAGCACTAAAATCAAATATAGGCGTACACACCACACAGTTCATCAATTCTAATTCGCCAGCATTTATATAGCAGTAAAATACATACGGCCGAAATAGCCAGGAGCTATAATCGACAACAGGCAACAATTCCACTTTCCAGTTTCGAGTAACAAGATTATTGCTCTGCGTCACGAAACACTATTGTGGAAATTAAAAACCGTAACTCTTCTGCATCCAATCTCCAGTTTCGCAGTGTGGGTTGAATGGAAGTTAGCACATATCTTTGGACGGCATGTAGACACATCAGAGTCTCCGCAATATATATTTGGACACAAAAAAAAAGATGATTTTAAACTGCTATATCAGACGATTCGTGGATAGGGATATTTGCACTTTTGGTCAACTTGTAAACATGGAACTGGATACATGGATATAAACTAAATCTATACTCGAACTAAAGCGAATCGAGTATAGACGGACGAAGACGGATTAAGATGAATACGTAGCACATAATCAGGCGCATTTGTAAGACCCGATTGCTGATACTACTCATAGAGATTTAAGTTCCACTTAAAATCGTATGTGACAGTTTATGACATAGAAAAAGTAGCCCATAAGGTATTTAAGCAGGACTTAAATCGCTGAGTAGTAACGGTAGACGGGCCTAAGAGGGTCAGACAGACTACAGCTTTAAATAAAATTCAGTTCCAAGACTCTGTCGGCTACTAAGACTTACCGGCTGCGAAACACAATCTTTGATATATCTTCTTGGATAAAAAAAAGCAACAATGTGTTGCATTACTTAAAGTCGTTGTTTTCCAACGATTTGCCTGGACTTCCTAAAACTGCTCCCAAAACAGCGCGCAATCGGCCGCATTTAAATCAATTACCATATTGGTTAAACACATCCGTTCCATTGTAAGGGAAAAACATACGGGCGTGTAGTACAATCTGAGAGGCGCCAGACATTGGCCTAACAGAAATGTCATCCCAACCTACCAGCTGGCAAAACGATCACTAAATCTGCGCAAATCAAGACTATCAATAGAAGTGACTGAAAACAGTTGCTAAAAATGAGGTGATAATTGAACGAGACACATGGAGCCAAAGACCGGTAGCACCAACCCACTTATTAAATTTACTTCTAAATTAGCTGGTGACTGCTAACTACGATGCTGTCACCATCTTTATTCAGCATGTACCTCTACAATTGTCGCAACCAGATGAAAAATCCCACGCAAAAGGCGTAAATGGCCGCACCAGAAGACAAAATCGAATCGATTCCCCTTAACACCTATCATTTGATGTATTCTTCTAAACAAATCTCCATACACGGCATAGAGCCGATACCGCAATTGCTCATAAAAAAATCTCATACTCAATCTGCCACTACGTCACCCCCACTACCTGGGACATTGTTTCATATTTCAATTGGCCAACAGCCAACTCATCGATTCTCCATAAGTATTCAGCGACAGCCCAGTTGGTGTTCTACTCGTCGATCAACTTTTCCTTTATATTTCCCGCACAAATGCTCTTCACCGTGCTGACCCAGAAAAATTGAAAACAAAAATTCAAATGAAACCAAAAATAAACACAAAAACCGGCACACACAACGAAACATTGCACTCTGCGGTATGAGTCACTGTCATAGTCGTTGACTTTGATTACAAGTTATTTTGAAAGACGAGACATCAGGAAGAACCTACGCACTTGACCTTAATTCCACCTACACTCACAGCGGCCCATAGCAACCGAAGACGCGCTTTAGCGGTTGACCACAACTAACGAATGTGCCTTACAATAGGCAAAACTCACTTTAAGACTTTTGCTGGCATCATTTGAGATTCGGGAGCCGCTTCAATTGTCGACTGCCATGTATTGGTAGTGTTGGGTCCAACCCAGCCCATCTCAAAGAACCACTCCTCCATGATGCGTCCCTTGAATAGGACTTTTTGATCCAATCGGAAGTTCTCCATCGATTCGATTGTACTGAAATTGATTTCTCGTGAGACCGCTCGCAAATCCAATATCTTCACCGGCACTTTCGCTTCGTGTTCGACATCTGGTGATGCAAAGTCCTTATTCTCTTGCCAAATGATTGTCCCCGTATCGGCATCGCGGAGGATCATATAGTTGCTGGAAGAAAAAACACGGTTAGTATGTTGTTTTTTGTTTGCCAGTCAGTCAGGAGAAGAGGATACATTTGGAAACCCTTTTGGATCTTAGCTCCCACACTGATGTCTTCGGAACTCATTTTTTGCGTGGCAGAATGTGTACTGGAATGTTTCGAGATCTTTTAATGAGATTTAGCTGGAGTTGAACGTTTTTTGTCAGTTTGAACAGATAATCTGCGGGTTCAGCTGGTGTGTGTTCAATTCTGTCCCACAGATATCACTTTTCCTTTTTGTGCGAGTGGAATAACCTCGCAACTCGAATTAAATTGGGAAACAAATAAATACAAAACAAATGAGAAAACTGACAAACGTCAATTATTAAGTGGTTCTCCATATTGGTAGTATCGCCACCGTGTGATAGATAGGAGCATCTTTGAGGCTTGTTTGTTGCGAACGTCCTAATTTGGACGGCACTGTCAAAGATATTTTCATGTGGTATTCAATTGAGCTTATTCAGATTTGCTCTCAGATTTCAGATTTCGTGTGCCTAATCGAACATAAAAATGTCACTTGCTCTTTTTTGTGTTGATATTCGTGCGATTTGAATTTGTGTAGTCTTCGTCACTTTTCTAAGCGATTTCCTTTCACTTTCCATTCGAAATTTCCATCCCGATTGATTTTTATACATTTATACATAAATAATTTACAAGAACAGATCCACCCGATGCAATGCTTTTCTTTGCTGTAGAAAAAAATTCACGAAAACCTAAAACAAACTCCAACAGCTGTTGTCAAACTCAAATGCACTTGTATTAGTAGGTCTGAGGCAAATCCGAGAGAATATCTAGATTCATATCGTTGAAGTAAATGGTATTCTAGCAAAATAACAGGATAATTTCTTTCCATTTTGCTATAGAAAACACTGCAATCACGTATAGTGGCGTAACATCATGATTCATGAACATCTTCAAAATGGTCTCAACATGAACACCTGCCGTCACTTTTACTTGTGATATCTACTCTAAAACACAAGTTATTTAATTTGTTTGTAATGCTAACGTCAACTACACACGCTTTAGTAACATTCGCAAATTTTATTTTTTTAAACAAAAAGCTTAGCATCACTACTCATGTTACATCATCTTAGCCCTGCCTAACGACTTCAAAAGTTTTCTGTGAAAAATAAGCAGCCATTTAAAAAAAATTATAGCCAGAGTTATTGGATTCTTATCTTGGGATAGTTGCACGTAAGCTGACTTTCTATTCAATCAGTACCTACGGAGGTTTGACCCTAGACTCAAATAATAGGTACCTAGGTAATAAACCGTTTTGTCAACATTTCTTCATCTTCGAAAGTTCACTCAAATGGAATTTTTGAATACGAAAGCGAACGTACCTAGTTCCACTCCACCCACAGCTGTTTAATTTGACAGTTTATTATTACAGAAAATTGAAATTTTCTAATCAGTTTCTGCCAGTGAACAAATTTTTTATATTTCTCTTCTTAACTCGCATTTGTATTCAAATTATTACATTCATCTGTCACATTTATGTGAATATCAATGAAAATAAACAAAATCAATTATCAAGGACCATAATTCGTCAAATCGCTTTCGAAATTTCAATCAATTCTTTTTTAAATTCGCGCATCGGGTATCAATCCTTGATGTAAAGTGGTATACCTAGTGCCATAAAAATGCTCAATAGCTAGCTGAACATTTTAGAATAAATAAAAAATAAACAAACTATTTTATATTGCGTTGCGTATGCCAAGCTGACCATGGAGACACCAACTATGGAGACAAATGGACAAAAAGGTTTAACTACATTATATGTTATTTGTTTTAAAGTTGATAATAAAAAACTCTGTCTTCCCCTTATCTTACATTTTCGGATACGCACAGCATCAAGTGATGACTCAAGTGAAAATAGAAGCCCCGCCGCCACAAAGGAACAATCCCCAACAACGATAGTAAATAATACAGAAAATGGAAACGACACTCAGTAAGTGCGCTAAATGTTCTTAACTCGTCTATGTCTAGTGTCTTCTATTTGATAAGACAGCCACCAACGACATAATTGAGTGTCTTAGATAAGAAGCTCCGTGCCTATGGAAACGCGTCTAGTGCCTCCTATCGGTAGGGATTAATTTTCATATTCAGTTCTGCGTGTCGGGGAATGCAAATTAATAATTAATTACATCAGGGCTTTGTATTGTGCTACAATTAGATGGCAGCCGACATGAATTGAGTTAGCACTGTCGGCACATGACGACAATCAAATAGAGCGGTGTGCAATTGCTAAAAATTTCATGGGCAGTGTGCATCAGTGTATATTGGAGAAGTTTTGCTTTTGAAGAGTCTGTTAGCCGGCAAACTGTTTACATAACAAAACGTGATTCGCGCTTATTTTTACGTTTTTATCTCAATTTGTGTTCTTATTTGTGTGATAACTTGAATGCAGAGAATTGCAATGGAAACGTAAGTGTTGCTCAAACAGTAATCTACCTTTTCAATTGTTATAGTGATCCGGTAGGAAATTACAACAACTGGAAATACTTTATTTTCACTGTTTCAGTATTTTTCGTCGAAGAACTCTTATTGGGGATATGTTGTTTTGACTTTTCTTTCAGAGTTACTTATGTTTACCTACGCATTCATTGCACTCTGCTTCGTTGTAACTATTTATGCACTAAACCACGCGGAACACTCGTGATATAGCTAGGAAACATCGTTCATAAGCCTTAGTCTTATGTTGTCACTTCTGTTTTGCTTTGTCATGCAATACATGGGTTGGGGTATCTGTAGATAGCAAGTTCTTTGTTTAAAATATGAGCACACCTCCGAATGACTGATAAAATCTTACACAGTTTGCTTCTGATTAGTAGGAATATTTCAATACTTGACCAAGTACACTGCAATTTGGAAAAGCGAGAGTATAAGCTATGTTCACACGATTGCCGGATCTGCTTATACTGTCAGGTCTACAAATGATCTAGCAATGAGCTGCAAATGATCTGGCAATAGCCAACTAACTTACAATACCGAATTGCCAGTTCACACGGTTGCCAGGTTCTGTCCCAAACTCCGACAATTTCATTTGCAGATGGTTTGCCTACAAATAATTTGTCTGACAACGTTGTCAGGTAGAAAATTGCCACTTCACACGGTTGGCAGATGTTAGTTTCCAAAATATTTGCATATCCGTTTGTAGGCATTTTCATATAAATTAAAAATGTTTTTTTTTTTTGTCATTTTAATTTAAATGGAATACAAAGATGCAGTTGCAATTGTTTTGGCCGTGTACGTAGGAGGATGAATTGGCACATAAACGTCGGCGTGTTTGCATGAAGGATAGGTTGGCCCCACCAACAGCAGAAGGGAGTTTACGCAAAATTGCTCGTGGAATTGAGAACTGAGGAGCCACAATTGTATCGCAATTAAGGGTCCGCCATCTAACTTTTTCAACTAGTGCTTATTTCGCGAATGGTAACACTTAGCTCATGTCTGATTCGACAGATAATTAGTTTTATCCTTCCGCTGTACGAATATGGTTTTGTATACGCTTGAACAACGCTGGGAATAATGCGTTTTCGCTTCGCTAAGTGGCCGATTTTGCCAAAAAATCATCTTTTCAGATGAAGCTCATTTTCACCTTGGCGGGCATGTAAATAAGCAAAATTGGCGCATTTGGGACATATAAAACCCGCACGCATACATTGAAAAGCCGATATACCCAAAACGAGTCACTGTTTGGTGCGGAATTTGGTCCAGGGGCATAATTGGGCCATTTTCTTCGAAGATGAGCAAGGAGTGGCCGTTACAGTCAATGGCGATCGTTATCGGGCCATGTTGAACAAATTTTTGTTCACAAAAATTGAAGAGGAGGATATTGGCAACATTTGGACAGGACGGCGCTACGTGCCACACAGCCGAAGCTACACTCGATGTTTTGCGCCCTGTTTTTGAAGATCGCATTAACAGCCGCAGAGCTGATGTCGTTTGGCCACCTCGGAGCTGCGATTTGACACCGTTGGACTATTATTTGTGGGGTGCCGTAAAAGATAAGTGTTACGCCGACAAGCCAGAGACAATTGACGCTTTAAAGGACAATATTCGTGAAGCCATTGGTGAATTACTGCTGCACACAATCGATAATGTGCTTAAAAATTGGACCGATCGTGCAGGCTACTGCATGGCCAGCCGAGGCAGCCATTTGAATGAAATTATTTTCCATTATTAACCGGGAGGATTGTATTTTCAAATAAAAAAAGGAATTTGAGAAAGTATTCAGTAGTTTTTTTTTATAGCATTTTCAAAAAAAAAGTTATTTGGCGGACCCTGTACTTGAGTATGGTTTCCAAACAGTTCGTGCTTTGGAGAAAGGATCATAAATATTTCTAGATTATTTTGCAAGGTTCCATATACTTTTAAAAGCATCACGGAATATATAAAATATACCTTAAACAAAAAGTGAATAGAAAGACCATAAATATTTCTAGATCCTTTTAGGAGTACCTAGCAACTATCATTAAAAAAGGGAAAGGTTATAAACTTTCAGTGATCCTTTTCAATGTTATATTGACTATTTCGTCCACGTACATATTTCAAATTATTTAATTCACACATTTTGCACTAATCTGCAGAAAAATGCAAAGAAAAAAAACACCGAAACTTCATTTTGTTCGTTCAAATTATGGAAAATATTTGTCTACAAATGAAAAGTTTGCAGATGTCGCAACCACAGCACATAGCAAATGTCCGTAACGTCTGGCAATGGTCTGATAATAATTAAATTGGGTGTTCAGGCAGATACCTGACCACCTGACGGTCTGGAAATTATCTGACAATGACTTCTGCAAATTTTGGTGGACAAAATTGCCAGTTCACACGGTTGGCAGACATTTGGGAGAGTTTTTTCATTTGTAGACCTGGCAATATTGTTAGATCTGGCAATCGTCTGAACAGAGCTTCAATACTCTTTATTTTCAATGTTAACGGAAGTAGGTACCTATGAATATTTTCCCAACCAACAATTATCTCACAACAAATAGACCACTTACATTTATCGCCGCTTATTAGCAACATTTACCGACATCGAGCTGCATTCAACTGTACCAAATATTTATACAAGTCTAAGCAGGGAGAGTATAAAGAAGAGTCATTCATTCTCACCACTGTCGTTCTGAAGTGCGCAACAAATCTCTCCCCTTTCTTGTTCTGATGCAGTGTTGCCAGGTGCTTTAAGTGAAATTCCCCATCACAGACCTTAAAATTCCCCTTTTTCCCCATTATTTGTGATATGGATGGATTCCCCACAATTAAATTACTGCTTCTTACTCCAAGTTCCAATACAAAAACTGAAACGCAGTTAGAATGAACCTGTGCATTTTGAATATGGCTCGTTTTCCAAACAGTCAGCATTGTTTCGGGGAAATTTGAGAGTTGTCATTTTTTGTAATTTCCTTAAAAGTCTTAAAATAAAAACTGCTAAATTCTTCAACCAGCTTTTGTTTTTGTGACGGGGCTCAGTCGAGTAAATACTGATTTCCTGATTATTGTTCAAATATTTTGTTTTTAAGAATATGATTTTTTAGTTTTGAGAAAAATGTGAGCTATTTCTCTTCGCCTCGAAGCATTGAGCCAAAGCTGGATCCATTTAAAATGGAATATTGGACTTAAGTATTCACATTTAATATTTTTTTTTATTTTCTCCGCATTTCCTTCTAGAAAAGGAAAGATTCCCCTATTCCCCTTTCATTCAATTTTTCATTTAAATCCCCCACGAAAAGGGGAATTCCCCACGAACTGGGAACACTGTTCTGGTGGGGTGGTAGATATTTCAATGGTTGTCGAATAACAGTCGTCGCGGCGGAACCTAGGACGATGTGCTGCCAAGATTTTTCAGTTGGATGATTGGTGCTGATAAATTGATCTAAGCCCTGTCCAGCCCGACAAGAACCTCAGTGACTTCAGCTGCCAATGAGTGAGAGTAACTTCAGTATAGAGAGGCGATGCGACGATACATCATCACCGCGTATTGAGAGCTTCAATCAGTCGGTCGAGATGAAAGTTGTAACATCCATTCGTAGATCTGTCTTCCATCAACGTTAACAAATGATGTGTTAAGAAAACAAATCTCTTTTCTATCCGTTTATGGATTGTCGCTGACAATTTTCATTGGACGGCGATCGTGAGTTATAGATTGTTCGTTTGAGAAGTCTACCCCCGAGACGCTTGCAATGGATCTGGCAGGCTTCATGATTAAAAGTGTATTTACCCATCTTCAAGTTTAAAGTTCCAGACTACGAACGCACAAATTACATTCATCGTCAACAGTTATAGTTGTAGACTTTTATGAATAACCATAAAAACTGCCTCCGACGCAACTAGTGATAGATACCCCAGTATACGAACCGTCATGATACGATTATGCAACCAGTTATGATTTCCCGAACTTGTTATTTCATCAAATATCTCTATACCTTCAAATCAACAAAAGACCTTTACGCCCGCCGAATAACAATCAACAAGTTCACTGAACTTGAAAAGAATTCTCCCAAAAATAAAAACAAAGACTAAAGCCCACTATCAGTCGCCCTAATTTAAAGCAAAACATGTCAATTGCATTTTCCGCTTTTAAAAAACCTGCCTGGGATCAAATTGTCGGGGTAGATTCCACTATCTTTTTCCATTAAAACACAACCCGTAAAATGTTACCAAGAGAAACTGATATTACGATTATAGTTTTACGACTCTGACAACAACGTGAACAGATTACACTCGCCCGCGAATTAGAGTTCCACCATTGCATTCGCAGTTTGCATACCGAGTTTATAGAACCTCAACGCCAAACCACTCATGAGTCCTGTTCACTCACACAAAGCGAAAGCCCCATCAATTGACTCGAAAAATCGTCATTCGCCATTTCAATACCTACTCCGAAACGAATCACTCACTCGAATTAAGAGCTTTTCGGAGCCACATCTGTGATGTCATAGAATTCGATGGCAAACAGCTGTTTACAGCTCCATCCAGAGCCAGACATCTCCCCATTATAGCTTGCGATTTAGTTTTAGTAGCTCGTTGCAATCCGATTGGATTGGTTTCGCTTAGCGGTAACGGTTTACGGTCAAACGGTCAAACCAAAGTACTATCTCGAGTGTTGCTGGTTTTTCGAATGATTTTTGGAAAATGCTTATCACCACATACTTCTGATGTTAGATTGTGATTCGGATGATTGGTTGCTATAAAAAATACGTGAATTCTCCCGATAAACGGAAAGTGAATCAAAATAACAAAATTCTGCCCCAATATGACGTCGAAGCGAAAGAACAAACATTCCGGATATGTCCTCTTGAACAACAACGATGACGAACATTTATCCAATGGTGATACTGTTGTCTACAGGTAAAGGGATATTTTCGGTTGATAAAGTATTTAAATGTATACTCCTACGGAATTGGCATTGATCAACAAGTGCCTGCTATTATATATTGTTTATGACATCTCACAATGTTTTATTGGGCCGTGGGTGTAAATATTCATAGAAAGGATTTAACAATCGCCAGACTGAATTGCTCGCAATAAAGGAGTGTTGATACTGTTAATGGATGTACGTTGTACGATTGTTGAACTGATGTTAGTTTGGCAAATGGGGTGGGCTTTGATAAGTCTGTAAAATGCAATCCGATTTGATGGAGTGTAATGTATACGTGCGCAGTATTTTATCAGTTAAACTTGACAAATGTCATTCAATGTTAAATTGTAAACTGTGGTAAGAAATTTGAAACTCTCTCTCTCTAGAATAGGCTTTTCTGAAGCCAGCTGGATCTTGGACACTGGGACACCTGTTCAACACGACCAAACCGTGTACGAAGAAGTAGGAAATACTGGCTGCTCAATATTGAGTACCTCAAATACATAGATCGCAATCTCGTCGGCAATTTCGATAGCAGAGTAACCGTGCGCCGCTTCAGTGGTGAGTGGCACTCAACTTAGATTTCTATGTCCTCATACTGAGTAGTTAAAAAATTAAATAAAGACTATGAAGTGACGTGGACGTATGTCCGTAACCCGAGCTGGGTGTTTACAGACCAGTTTATCAATTGCTGTTACTTTTCAAATGAACTGCCCAAATTGATCTTTTTTGTTTGGTTCCAGCGACCTTTTTTTTCTTTTGCTAGCCGCCAAAGCGGTCTGCCGCGGATTGTGCAACAGCATATGAGTGCTCTGCTGAATATATACAATACGTTATTTTGAACTATGGTTAACAGCTCTTCTCGAAGCTACATGAGCAAAATACTCAGCGATTTTTCAAAACCCGGTAAACTGCTTTCAGCTACATTCACTGTCAGCAAGCGGGTAGTAGAATAACCCCGAACTAGACGTAAGTTCTATCAAAATCTTCAATATGGCGGTTTCAAAATGTCCGCTTAGGTAACTCGTCAATCGAGACTCGGTATGAAACCGCCAAGTGGTCATTTTGGAACCGAAAGATTGAAGAACTTCCATACAATTTATCAAAAAAAGTGTACCGACCATATTTAACCGAATTTGCAGTTTTGTAAATTCCTTACATAATGGAATAAAATCAGAAGTTGAAAACTGTAAACAGAATCGCACTGAAATCAGTAGGTACTAACTACCTTTCGCTTTATTTGAATTTTAATTCATTAAGAACACAAACGGTAACTTAAAAAATAAAGTCCCACTCCCAAGTTAGTCCAACTTAAACAACAGTTGGTGAGCTTAATGCTTCCGAATCTGCATAATCACGTATGTAAATACGAATTTTGTGTTAATTTTGTGTATCTTCTTCTCTTTATTAAAACTTGCAACTAATACTGAAGGTTCATTGACCAATTGGATCGCATCGTATTTGCAAACAATATCCTGTTGCTAACTTTAATTTGAGACCATGAGCAGAGCGCACCACATGAGCTCAGAAAAAAATGGACTGAGGAGTGTGAGCATCGCATACTTTAACAGCTTATATGATTGCTGATTTGAGTTATTTTCAGTAAATAGATAAAGATAGTTATGTAACTATATAATAATTTAAAATTTTTCGAAATTCGTATACAGATTCGTTTTATTTTTGCCCAATTGATAGACACTTTAAATGTCAAAATAGGTAACGAAGTTTACTGAGTACTTGCTTATATGTGTACACGTAGACCTGTTGGGCTGGCTCTTTTGCATGACGCCACAAGAGAGGCTTAGTAAAGGTGCGTGACATGTTTGATTTGGCAGGCAAATATAGTTCGCTGGACAAACAAATATTTATCAGAAGAAATCATGTTTTACAGAGTATTTGTACCACGTGCCATGTAAGCCGTGCAATCAGTTGTTTTGTATGCGTCGCTTCGTCTGCTCGGGGCTGTGATTTGAAACTATGAAATTTTTTTAGAGGCGTCGTTAATAGATAGATAGATGTTATTTCGTCAACATTTTGCAGGCAAACAGCCATTACACAGAAAATGTTGAAGGCAACATCCCAGGTCTAAAAGACAAACCAAACAACCCATAAAACCTTGCAAAGATTATGCGACCTTAGCCCAAGTAGCCATGTTATCAAAAACTTAAAACGTTATCTTATATATATAGTTGGCGCAACAGGTCTATAGAGACCCAAGGCCTAGCTTCTCACAACCATTCGTTTTGTGTGAGTTTCATTTTTGGAACGAATGGAAGGGATCTACAATTTTATGCCGATTCCAAACGGCTAATTGAGAAGCTCTTAAGACAGTTATACTCTCGGATGTTTGTCAGACGTTCGCGAGAGGCGGCGCAGTGGAAAAAACCCTAAGTTGGAATTTGGGTTTTTGCGGGATTCGAACATGAGCCCCTCGCTTAGTAGTCCAACACACTTTTTTTTTAACTTTAACTTTAAAAATTCATTTTTTATTATTCTTTCTTTAAGCTTACTCACTAGACAAAAACGATTAAATCTAATTTAAAACTAACATTTATCTTATTCTAGCTTACTGGCTCCAAGCGAGCGCTCTAAACTTATCAATATCCTTAAAATTATTGCCTTTCGGCCTTAAATCTATCTATATCTATGATTTGTTTTGTTTTTTAATTTTCAAGAAACTTTAGAAAACTTGAACTCTTTATTATTTGATTTACTTAAAACTACTTAAAACTACCTAAGCTACTTAACCTAAATTACCTATAATCAGGGTGGTGAGCAATCAAATCGATTGGTCACCATCCTGATCGCGTCCATGGGCGCCTGACAGCCGCCCACAAGGGTTCATCAGTGTCACCGAGACTCGAGCGAGGCTATAAGCGTCGTTCGAGTCTCGGCAGCACTATCATGTTGGCTAGCCCGGCACCTCCCAAGGACCCCCTACTCTAAGCCTAAACCTACAAACTTAATCTAGCTTAAAACTAGGGAGAATGCCAGGTTAGTAGCGCACCGGCCCGGGAGAGCGTATCAACCCTCACCTCTTCCTTAAGCCACCAAAATTCGGTGAACTGCTTTACCGTATCGATCCTGTCCCGATCCGCAGTTGCGGTACTAAAACGGAGGAGCTCTTGAGCATTGGCGGCGTACCCGTCGTGGATGAGCCGCTTATCCCTCGCGCCGCGGTGGCTAGTCCAACACACTAACCACTAAGCCACTGCGCCTGGCAAAACGTTATCTTACAGGTTACAATATCACTTATGGTTCAATTAGGTTGAAGTGGCTGTCAAGCTGTTTCCTCCTAATAGCCTTTTCACACCGAGCTGAAAATGGTATGTTCGTCGAAAATTCGTCGATGCATTCACACCGAACACCAATCAGTTTTCGTTTGACGTTTCAATCAGCTGTGAGACACTAATCGTTAAGCTTCGGTGCAAACTTTTCTGTTTACAAATTTCGATCGCATTAATTAACAAATAAAATGAATTAAGTGCATTTAAAAATACTAGCAGTTAGTTTTCGCGAAAACCCGATTTTTGGCTCGGTGTGAAAAGGGCATAACCGTTAAATCCGTCGTTCGAGTCTCGGCAGCACTATCATGTTGGCTAGCCCAGCACCTCCCAAAGACCCCCTACTCTAACCTAAACCTACAAACTTAATATCTAGCTTAAAACTAAGGAGGATGCTACGTAAGTAGCGCACCGGCCCGGGAGAGCGTATCCACCCTCACCTGTTCATCAAGCCACCAAAATTCGGTGAACTGCTTGACCGTATCGACCCTGTCCCGTTCCGCTATTGCGGTACTAAAACGGAGGAGCTCCTGAGCATTGGCGGCGTACCCGTCGTGGATGAGCCGCTTATCCCTCGCGCCGCGGTGGCAGTGGTACAATACCGTCACACCATCTTTTTGCTGGACTAACCCTTTCATATCTACATGGAGAAATGCCTCAGGCGGGATAAAGCCAGACCGAAGCGTACTCTCGTGGTACATTAGATTGGGGTAGTAAGCCCCTGAGATCAGGTTATTATCACTGGCCATCGCCCTTGCGACGTGCCTCCGAATCACCTTAATAAGGAAATTGTCAATCCTATTCAGTCGAGCCCCATTGTATAGGGTCCTGTTGGGATAGTATTTTATGTACTGATATTCAGGGGTTCTAAACAACCCTAGACAGGCCCTGAGACATTGTCTCTCAAACACCCGAATCTTTTCCATATAGGACGGCGCTATATTGAACCACATAGGACAGCCATAAGCGATGATAGGCCTTATAAGGGCCACGTAGCAAATGACCTTCACCCTGGAATCAAGTTGACTGCTGCGAAACAGTCTCCTTGTCAGAGCGTAGGCCCTCTTAGCCCCAGCAAGACAAGCATCTATATGTTTGTCAAAATACAGATACTGGTCGAGCCAGATGCCAAGATACCGGACCACGTTTTTCACCGCCAATGGTCGCCCCTGCTGTCCAATAATTGTTAATTTTCTCCAGTTTTTTCTGGTATCCCCAGAGGCCCCAGCCAATGTTGTTCTGAACAGTATTGTTTCCGATTTTTGGAAATTGATTTTCAACTTCCAATCTTACACGCTATATAATTAAAGAAAATCTGAATTGTAACCACATGAAAAGAAAATGCAAACAAAAACTCTTAACATAGAAAACATTTGATTATATTGCGTTATGAAAAAATTTTAAATGAATCAATACACTTCTATTGCTCTTTACTAAGATTATTCTATTATAAGGATTTGGTTTTCAAATTAAATGTCTTTCTACAATTGCAACACAATTCAATTTAATATTCATTATGTTCCACATATAGCGAGAGATGTTTCACTTTTGGTGGTGGTCCATGGCAATTTTTTGGAACAGAAATAGACTTACAACTAAGCTGAGCCGCAACATTCACATCGAACTTATCAGGCAGTTCGCACGTCTTAATTAAGGATGTTTCCAATGACAAATAAAGTTTTCCATTTTTGTCAGACGTTAGCTAAAGGTGGAACAGTGAAGTGGGTTACGTTTTTTCCGTGAGTTGGACGACTCTTATTGGCTTAAGCTGGATTAATCTCACGAAGTACTACTATATTGTTGTTACTTTATTCTACTGCCTGTTAGCAATATTCCAAAAAAATCTAAACAGTTAAAGCAGATACTATTTGACTTCCATTTGTTTAATTTCTCAGCGTTTCACAATCATTCCCAGTTACAAGGATTATGTGGACTTAAACAAGTGTCAAATTAAGAAGAATATTGTCTTTAGTTTGAAACATTCGAATAGAACTGAACGCTTATTAGCTTAAGTTGGATTAATCTAATAAAGTGCTAATAGTGTTTTGTTCTGGTAGTCACGGTAAAGTCACCCAGTAGCTTATTACCGAATCATATAAACTTTTTATCAACAGGTTGTTAAATTAAGTATAACAATTTGTCAGAAAATAATCACAAATTTCATCTCCCTTCCAAAATTATCGTTATCGTGATTTATGAATCCAAACAATTCCATAGACACATGTTATCAATTCTCTGGAGATCTGTTGCACAGATGTCTTGAAACTTGAAAGTGACTATCGATGTTGTCATTTCATGTCGAAACACCAGATGTTGGGCGATAAGTATCCCCATTTGGGAGAAATTACATAACTCAGCTGACATTGAAAGTTAAATTATCTTTCACACTTCATGAAAAGTGAATTAATTTGGTCTTACTCATACGAGACGCCTTTTTATATGATTCAATGCAGCAGTACTGTAAGAAAACAACAAAGAAGTACTTTGGCTTTGAGCTGTTGCAAATCCTCGGTCAAACTTCCGGATTGTCTTATTATTTTAACAAAGCACATTAAGTACACGAGGCAGGCATGCTAAAAAGCACCACTTACAGTCAGATAACTATCTGTGACTGAAAGCATTTTAAAATCCGATCACGTTATGGATTTTTATTAAAGCCAAACGGAATTGGCTGGAGCACGAACAACCGCCGCCACTCAAACAGGGTGATTGAATTCTTTTAATACACTGATCGGGTTTTAAGGTGCAAGGTGGTCCGATGTAACTTTGCACCTTTTGCTAAAAAAATTGTCAAACAAGCCGCAATCAGATTGTAATTGCAGTCTTCTGTGGTGCGCAACGCTGTTTGTTACACGTTAATATTGTAAACGCTTAACTGTGGCTCATATCATAACATTCAAGTGTCATCTTATCGAATGTCGAATTGAAGGCGAAATCCTCATTTTGCAGGCGACATTCGAGAAAACAAAAGCAAAGCTTGGAACTTTAAATCGATCGCCGCAATCGATATAAATTGATGGCAAAAGCACAAAGTCTATTCAAGCTCTCATCAAAATGACATAAAATGAGAAGAAAATTAGCAAACGAGAAACGAGAAGTTCCTCTCTTGGCTCCAAACAGCTCAGAGAATTTCAACCGGCAAGTACTGATAAATATGTCAAATGCACAAAGAAACAAATTCTAAATCTGGCTTAAAAATCAATTCCACAGAAAAACAAAATCTCCTACAAATGTTCTCCTAAGAAAAGCAAAAACTAAGTTATACATTATTTGGTTCATGGATTAGATGTCAAAGATGAAAGTCGGTCAAAGTAGCTCGAAGTCTATCCACGTACTTTGGCGTATATTTTCAGGTGTCTTAGAGAGTTTCGCTCAATTTTTTGTGTTTGACATATTTTTAGTACGAGAAAATTTATAAAAACAAATTCAGCTTTCATTGACGGAAATGGCAAAAGATCAGATTGTGCTTAAGGGCTTATTATGAATACTCTTAGTGGATGTTGTCAATAGTATTGATTAGAAGTTAGGAAAGGTTGAGAGATAAGCCAACAAGATTGATACAGTAAGACAGTTGAAAGACTTGACAGCAATTTTGCGCTTGCTAAAAACTTTACAAAAGAAATTTGTTTGTCTTCTGCTTCCATCAGCATTACACAAAAACAAACAGCAAAGTTTACTCCCAGAGCAAAAAAAAAAAACGTAAAATCAAAGAAAACCACTTCAATTTAAATATTTTTCGGAACGATTTAGCTTCGGCTACGAACATTTTTAAATTGTCTCAGTAATTTAAAAAGAATATATTTGTAGGTTGATCTAACCACATATTATATCCTTGGTTGGATGTGGAATCATTCTTAAATCAAATTCACCTAACTTTAAAACAATGTTTATAAATTTCGATACAACAATAATGCATCGTAGATTTCAATACATTCAAAAATATTGCGACCTCGATGTTGGATTTAGATATAATTTAAGGTGTAGCCATTTAAATTTAAAGTCTGTTCGACTTTTGACAATGACTCATCGTACAATCAAATGTATTTGACTTTGAAAACACTACAAATAGATTTTGAAGCAATCACTTTGCATTCAAACAATTCCAACTTTGAAAATATTTCATTAAACTTCGTTCAGGTATTGATTGATTCAAAGTGAACCCATTTTGAATAAGCACTTAGTAAGATACTCTTGCCCATGTTTCGAATTTCTTCGTAGCCCTAATACGCTCCGAGTTAATGCAGAAAATTTCTTACAGGATTTTTATTATAGATGGAGAAATCATGCGATCCCAATACTTAAAATAGGTTTCACAAGCATACATACGCGACCGCCGCTGCAGAAGCGCTCACGGCTTACCTATTGATTAAATATTTATTTCATTTTGCAATACAAATGCACTAGATCTACAAAGTACAAAGTAGCTCTTCAATTGCATTCCATAAATAAAATCAATTCAATATAAATCACTTGCACTGCGACTGTTTTATGAAAGACTTTTCTTTGTGAAGTCGTGCTTAAAGTATTTTATCTCGTCGCTTCCAATTTAAGTGGGTCATTGATGTGTTCAAGCAAAATCACAATGCAATTGAGCGGCAAAAGTTAAACCGAGTAACACATGTTACTGACATACAGAGCATTGATAAAATAACTCTGAATTGCACAAGCTTCTCACAGGTTTACAGATTGTGCTGCAATTCATTGGAATTGAATTCGTAATTGATTTTTTGAAGTATTGTTAATTATATTCGTAGCAGATCAAAAATCAAGAACATCTTCAAATCAGATGAAAACGCAACTTTTATTTGCTACCAAGCCATAATTGCGTTTGCAAACGATCTTCTGGTCTAAGAAAATTGCTCCTTTGTTTAAATCCAAGATGACAGCATTGATTGTCACATGCTAATATATTATTATAGAATTCTGCGCATTAAATCACTGTGCAGTTTTGGTTGAATAACAAATTCGAACTGTTTATGAACTTTAGTATTATCTACCTAAAATTGTTCGCTATTTGGAAACCGGTCGGCGGTTTTTATTTATAGCAAGCGCTATACCAAATGGACTGCTTCATAAATAAGTTGAAATGTAATGGAAATTGATGCACAGGGTATGGTCATGGCCTTAGATGTTTGATAAAGAAAAATGTAAGGCGTCCATTTGATAAACAGAAAAAAAAATACACCGCCTTATTGCCAAATAAGCAGTAGCCCCAGAAAAATTGTATCCTTTGTCATCGAAAATTGAGATCCACACCCAAATTTGCTTTCAAGGAAAATGAATGTGTAAGTTATATTTGTTGTCTGTAATTCAGTTAACTGTAAGCACACTCTCACAAAACTAAACGAGTAAGCAATACCTAATTCAAACAAATAATTCAACAAGTCATTCGACATGAGCCCCGAGGTATGTCAAGGCTGCTTCGACAGTAAGAGTGTCTGTTAGTTGAAAGTTTTAATTATCATTATAATTAAATCTTTCTAGTCAGTAGTCAGTACCTTACCAAGGAAGGAGTAGGAAAAGCCTTCCTTTAATTTTGAACAGTGTTTGTTGGCCTATTTAGGAATTGTTAAATTTTATTAATATTTTAATTTCTCTTTTCTTGATTTTTCATATAAAACTGCATTTCCTTTGAGAACTCTTAGTTTTCAGAATAATTTTGCTGTAATTTGACTTACCTATACGCACTTTTTCAAACTTCGAATCTTAAAGGTTATAAATGCAAAACTTTGGATAGGGACTCTAATGGAAAAAAAAAACTAGAAAGGAAAAGATCTGTGAAATAACCCTTTAGGTAATTTTTTCACATTTTTGGTTTAAGCAAGAACTTAGATTTTGCCACACTACTCCGGTTTAAAGAAGTTTAAATAATGATTGGTATATGAAGCTCGCTAAATATTATTGCGGGAATTAGTACTTAGTTTTAATATGCCATTTTGAAGCTAGAAGTGTGTGAGCAAACTTTTTTTGGTTGCATAAATGTGTTCAGAAATAATCAAAATTTGATAAAGAATGTATATCTGTCTCATTAAGCCCGTATGACACTGCATTTGTCGCTTGTTTCTATCACATTATGTTCTATGTTCAAAAGTCGGCTACAATTGTTTGAAAAAAACAAGCACAAATGAATTTATTTTCAAATTCAGGCTTTAGCCTGCTGACTTTTTTGTATACACAAACACAAAATATGTATAACTTCGTAAACAAAAGTTGAATATGTAAGTGAATCATATTTTCATCCTCTTTTGAGGATTTTTCAAGAAAGATTTGTTCAAGCTACGACAGTGCCAGAACAAAAAAAACAAAAAACAGAACCAAAACGTGTTTATATGTGGCTATATTAATGATAATTAGTACGTGCCACTGGCGATTAGGAATTCATACAGACTAGCTTGACACCGTCTCCTCCCTCAACTCCACAGGCTGGTTTTGAACTGAAATATACTTTTTCTCTTCTTATTATCTAAATACCTCATGCGTTTTGGTCTTAAAACTCCGCTAAAGGCCCAAAATGTATTTTCCTGCCGAGAAACCGTTTTTACCATCCCCATCGACTAGTAGTCATATCCCCTATAATAGTTTTGTCCGCAGATTCAAAATAATTCGATGTCTATTCGACAAGTGGAGCGAAACATTTTTGATGAAAATTTTATTTAATTATAAAGTTTTGACTGCAATTAAGTGTGAAAAACAATATCATTCACTCGGGAAGATTCGCAGCATGCGATTCTTTTCAGGTAATATTTAACCATTTTTTCGTTCAATTACTGCGAACGCCGGAAAATCGATAAATGGAGATCATCAGCAACACTTGCACTTGCAGCAGCAATGTTTTGGACTGAGCGTGCATTACGATAATGCACAGGCCTTACGCGTCCACTCTCTTAAAATTTCTTCACAATTTTACCGATTGCTTGCGTAGTCGGTCGATTATGACGACCATAATCATCGCGTGATGCGTTAAAAGTGGCAACGTTTGACAGCTGAGTTTGACAGGTGTCAAATGCCAGCGCTACCAACTTGAAACCACGAAATGAGTGACCCGATACATATTTAAAACCGTACTACAAACTTAAACTGACATTTAAGCTATCTCGATAAATGTTTATTGTTATAAATATTTATTTACAAGTAAAACTAATTAAGAATATTAATACAAATAAATTACAGCACTAGTTATATGGCTTGCGGCTGGTATTTTTGTAATAGAGAACTTGTTTTGGGAGACGTCCAGGAGCAGCGAAACCCACGTTTTGGACTTATGTGCCAAAGATAGGTCAGTTAGCCCGGTCGTGATTTCCCCTGCACCCTACCATCTATTAGATAAGCTTAAATATTATATTACTCTGCTAGTTCCTTCAAACAATTTGTTAACTCTATTTATATTTCCAATAGATGGTACTTATTACATTTCGGTAAGTTTTTTTTATCAACAAATTTGGCACATACTACTTAATTCTTTTACCTTTTGGAACATTCTAAAGTAAAGTGTTTTGTTGTTAAGTTACGTCCGTATTGGCAGAAATTACAATTTGGGTGGGTTTTCCTTGTAACTGTGTGTTAAAGCACCTGTTCATATTTGATGTTGTTTTGGTTGAGTACGTTACCGGATCACCGTTCAGGTTAAATAAAATAAAATAAATAGTTGGTCCGTAGGGATCTAGGCCTACCTTTTCACAACCATTCGTTTTGTGTGAGTTTTTCTTTTTTGGAACGAATGGAAGGGATCTACAATTTAATGCCGATTCCAAACGGCTAATTGGAGAAGCTATTTCAAGACAGTTATACTCTCGGATGTTTGTCAGACGCTCTGTTTCTAAATTTGCTGCAAAATTGCAATTTCAAGTATTTGGCATCATCGCCTTTTGACACTTGCTGATCGCTTTTGTTTTTGTTTTGGTTGTAAACACGTCAGCTGCTACTATTTCACAGCGGATTAGCAAAGAAGCGGAATTAAAAAAAAAAAAAAAAACCTTTTCAGAGATTTAATCAAATGAGCGACAACTTGTAGGAAGAGATTCATCTCCGTAGAAACGTGTATTTGGAATGTTTATTATTTTGAAAAAGAACACGAGAAGAACAATAAATTTCAATTGTCAATAGTTCCGACGTATATCTTTTTAACTTCACCCACTGAATAGTTTCGTATTTTTTCTTTTTTATTTGGATTAAAAAAGTGTGAACAACTAGTATACAAAGATAGTAAATAAATAAATAAATAAATAAATATTTAGCGAAACAGATTCATTCACATAGCAGAACCATTTGTTTTGTGTGTTTTGTATTTTGTGACGAATGGAAGGGACCTAGAATTATTTTATGCATACTATATTTAATAATACACTACAGAACCAAGTAGATACTAAGACTATACGTAAATAAATAAATCAGAAACAATAACAAATCCTTTATTGTTTTTCACTCTCTCAACTCTTAAGGTAAGATTAGACGGTATGCCAAGTGGTCATAAAATCCCAATTTCTGACAGTTCTTCTGTCAAAATATGGTCATGCAATATAATGGGCATATCTCATATGCTCTAATGACCTGAATTCCACATATGACCAGGCTGATTTTTACAGATAAAAATGCCCAAATAGCATATGGTGTAATGGGACAATAGGAACGAAATTTCCTTATGGCATTAATGACATTTTTGATGGAACAGGAATTATTTTGTTGTCATCGGTGTTTGAGTTCGTAGAGTTGTGATTCATTTTGATTTTCGTTCTCTTTTTGGTAATAAATACCAAATGCCTCAAATGACATGACCATCAAGTCAAACATGACCATATTAGTAATTTTGGTCATATAGTCTAATATACAGTTTTGATAATCCTGACATTTTGTTCATTTGACAGCTAATCTGGTCATTTGCCTTTTGGCATTCATATGCTTAATTGGCATACAGTCTAATCTTAGCTTTAGTAATGAAAGTAAATTTGGTCGTATGAAGTTTATTTCGTTTTCCGCTGTAAACAGGAAATATTTCCTTCTCTTTCCCACTATCGTGTTCCTACTTTGGCAGCAACCGATGCTAATTGAATCCTGCACATCTGTTTCATCTGCAGTACGCGCAGTCACCAATTTCCTCCTATGTGTTTTGGGTTTAAAGCATTTTGCTGTCGTTTTCTTAGCATTTTAACCTTAGGGTGAGCTGTCACCCCAATGTATTCAACTAAAATAAATAATAAGAAATTAACTCAAAATTTAACTTTTATTTTTTTTAAAAACATTTTAGTGAATTCAAAAGAAAAATTAATTAAGTTAGGTTTTTAGGAAAATATACGAAAAAGTACTCTTTTTTTTAATTAAAAACAGTTTGTGAAAGTTCCACTTCGGTTCTCTGGGCACATTAAAAACAAATGGTACATCTTAAGTGCTTCTTAAATTCTATTGGCGGTTCTTTAAAGTATGGCTCCTGGGTGTCTCGAATACTAGCACACAAATCTCGAGGTAAATTTGTAAACAATCGGTGCCTCAGTGACGATATTTCGTCATGGTTAACTGATTCTAAACGGTGGTACTGAAGACTAAACGTGCTCATATTTTCCTCAACACATTTTCCTTCGATTGCGCTAACGGAATGTCCCCTTCGTCATGAGAACAATTATTTCAAATTATATCATTTTGCTGCTAATGCTCAGAGATGTTACCCTCGTTTTCAGAAAACTCAACATCTGACACACTGATGTTATCATATCTGAAATATTTCCGCAAACCTCTTGCACATATTTTTCCATAGTTTGAATCTATAGAAAAGCCATATTACACTGAAAAGTTATGAATTTCAAAACAAAACCTTTAAAAAAAATAGTAACATAAATAGCAACTGGGGTGACGTGTCACCCCAAACATGCCTTTAAAACAAAAAGTACGACCTACACCAGGAAATTGTGATCCAGAACTGACAGCTCAGCTGTCAATTTGAGAATAGAGAAAAGAAGAGAGCGATTGTGTGGCGGAAATGTGTGAAATTAAAGTTGTTTCAATTTTGAGGCGATTGTTTTTCAGTCCAAAAGTTTCACCAACGATTGAAATACTTTTTTTTTTACAAACAAACACAAACCCGCAATCGACTTAAAGCTCAACTAAAGCACATTGCTGAACGGAGCTTCCGGAGACCATGACTTAAACTTGTTCCACCACAACTTACCTAGTCACTCTACGATCGTGCAATACCTGCATGATCTGAAACCAGTTTCAGTTCCACTCACATCCAAAGCCCCCTGCAACTTGTGCTTGAATGTCGGGAATCGCTAGACTCATTGAAAAGACCAGGCCAGGGTCTTTGGGAAATTTGTCATACGGTGGCTTTCCTCAGTCAACCGAACGATGTGCCGCGTAATGGTATAAACGCCATAAAATGATTATTTAGAAAAAAAAAAAAGAAAAACAAACGAACTTATGCAATAAGACGCACAAAACTGAAACCGAAGCCGCTCGATTGCAATGTAATTATTGGCTGCCGGATACAGTAACAAAAAGTGTAACAAATTCAAGATCGCTTGCCGATTTCTCAGATTGTATTCGTATCTCTATCTCTATAACGTGAGTAGTGCCGCCTTTGCATTTACGTGAAATAGTGTCTCTCAGATACCTAACAACAAATCAAATACTAGCTACACGCAGCCAAGTGAAAAGTCGACGACTTGTAGGACGGAAACTTGGCTCAATGAATGAATAGGTGTAGTGCGAGTTATAATAAACCGCCAGCCAAATTCCTTCTTTTTATATGCTTTCTAACGCGCCGTTCTGTGAGTGAGTGTGACTACCTATTTACTTTTATGTTTTGATTTAGCTTTCCATTCGTGCTCGATTAAATTGCCTTTCACTTTGGGTCTACGATACCATTTCAACCTTAAACTGACTGCCAAAAGTTGGTTTGGTTTTGCTTTTTTTGTTACGCTAATTGGATTTTAACATTTTGTGTTATATTCTTATTATGTCATTCTCGAAAAAAAAGTGAATGGGATTATGGCCCGTAAATTAATGGCAAATTTTGGGCTTTATTTGGTATTTGGTGGCGCAACTAAATCAATGTATCATTCAAATGTCTGGCAGCTTATAATTTTTATAAACTGACGTAATTGATTGGCTGCCTGAAATAAACGAAATACATTTTTTTTATTTGCTAATTAGATTCGGATCTAGGTGTAGCATGTCGTGCTGATCCCTTCAATATAGAACCGGAACTATTGGAATCAACTAATTCAACTAATACTTGTGCAATCGAAAAGACAGCAAACTCAAAGTTCAATGGAATGTAATTGTTTATAAGTGTTTTTTTCTGTCGGGATTATATATGGATGACCTTGCAAACTTGCTGAATTTACTTTTGTAAAGTGCGGGATGTCAAGTTTTTGTAAGTAAAGGATCCAGTATATAATTCTAAAACAAACGCACTTTACTCGGTTGAGGTAACGTTTTCTTATACAGGTTTTTTCTGTTCCTTGTCACTACCAGTTTTACGAGTAACACTTTTTTTACGAGTATTACTTCTACCACTATACCTACTCTTCGATGTCGATTACGGTTGCAAATTATACCTACTTATGTGACTATTCACAGAGTTTGCAACCACTTTTATGGAAATGCGATGCGAATTTGTTTAAATTTTGTCGGACGCATACGTTGTTGATTAACCTGAAGTTTTATTTTTTACCAAGTGACATAATTGGAGCAGTACCTATACTTGTATCATAGGTTTTCTGACTTTATACACGACGATGCTTTTCCGTTAGGCTAAATTTAACTATCTCCTTCTGTCCTCCAAATCGCTCTTACGTATTCCACGCGGCAATGGTGATAAAAAAACTCATATATATGTCTGCACTTTCCCGCCTTCCCGGATGGCCAAGGGAAAATTGGAATTTGTCGCTTTTTCCCGCCCCATTCACTTCTATAAGATATTTGTTTGAATACAAACCGGATCGATATAAGAAACGTAGACATTTCGCTGCTTTTTTGTCAACGTTTTATATATACACCTATGGCAGTGCCGTAGCCATGATTTAGTTTCTGGGGGGTCTTGCTTCCAAAACTTACGAGGAGTTCTTTAACAAAAAAACTATATATATTCCAATTCATTGTGTTTTCAAGAGAGTTGAGAACTTCAGCTAAATTCAAATGGTGAGGTGAATTTAGAAACAATTTATATTTCATTAAAACGAATATTATCTACAAGGACTTACTATATTTTACCTGGATATTCCATACAGTATGTGTGTCGGTAATTATTTATTGTACTTAAATTATTATTTACAATATTGACCTTATTAATTTAAACCAAAATATCAACAAATAAAATATTTTGAAGCTGTCATATGCTCATTCATATGATACATTCAGCTTCTCAAACTTTAATTTCTTCGTCACACTGTTTCTTAAACCCATGCGAAAGAGAAAAGGGAAACGAAAGAAGTTACATGAAGCAAATTTTCGCTTTCGGATGACTTATTTCGTTTTTTGAAATGCCAATGAAATGGTTTTCGTTTCGTTTTTACAGAATCCCATCCCTGTTTTCACCGAACTCAAATTCCCTCGATTTGTTTATGAACAAATGTTTCTTCTAAAAGTAAAATTAGTATTATTCGGATAGAAATTCACATACAATTAACCTTCAGTATAAAAATCGCAGTTTGTTAACATTATAATAATTATTTCTTGACATTAGAAACTTTTAGTTAAAGTTAAATCCCTTGTTTATAGATTCCTAATATTTCTACAATTTTGATGCTTTATATCTGTTTTATACGCGGAAGTTTTTTCGGACATCAACATTTCTACAAAAAGGTAGAAATTCCACGATGTAGAGTGACTGCTCAGTGTCATTATTTCATTATACCCCCTCCATTTTTTTTTTGCTGCTTCACACGTATTCACGCATGCGAAATTTAAGAGGAAATGAACCACTCACCGCGCCTGCTGTACGCAAGTTTGCGCAAAAAGTTCGGGAGACAGCTATGCTAGTGCGGACAGCGCTCATAGTCCCCGTCGTCGTACGGTGCGCACAGACGGATGTGGCTTGTGGAGTGATGGCATCATTGGACCTTTTTTTTTTTTTTCGAAAATGAGGCTGGGAACAACGGTGGGCGTTAAGGAGCTAGTACGATTTTTTTTCTTACTGAAATTGACATGGATTTGGACGACGTCAGAGGCTGATGGTGTGACGACATTCCTATCAGACCTAATGCACTCGAGTGGTCAACACAAGTGCCAACAAGCAGAACAAATCACTTATTTAAAATCAACCAACTTCCGGTTAAAGACCACCAAGTGACGCTGTTAATATAGCTCCTACAAAGTTAGCGGATTAAAAAAAGGTTGTTTAAGGAAACTCAGTTAAAAATAACCTTTTATCAATTTTTATCGGTTGTAAATAACAAACTAACTCTGTTGAATTTAACAAACTGATTGATATTTATCTAGAAACTTGGTTTTTAACAACGGATAAAGTGTGCTATTTTTAACAGTATGCATTTTGCCTATTTATATCGGTAGTATTGAACAACGAATACTCGGTGTTTTTCAACAGAGAGTTGGTTAATTTTAAGCCATTTATTTTTAACCGAGCAATAATCGCACTCTGTTGGAGCCAATATTCAAACGTGAATGCGCAACTGCGCGAAGCTAGCCGAGGCAGCCACTTAACCAAAAAATGTATTTGGCTCACAATTTTCAGATACAACTTATAAGTTAACGTCGTAGTTAAGTCTTCCTGTAGTACACACATCGCCCCATGGCAGAAATGCAAACGAATAACGCAGGTCTTCTGAAATAGATGCTTCTCCTGGTCGCCTCTTATTGGCGTCGTCGCATAATGTCTAGCTGATGATAGCCTATGGCTTTATAATTATCATGCTCTGTTCTAATTCGAGATTGTTCCTGAAATTTGCTTGTCTACAAGCTGAGTAACATTGCTATTAGAATGTTGTAGCAATTTTTTTTGTTTGCTGAGGTCGTCCAGACTCCAGAGTGAAAACTACCGTCATCAGGTGGTTTTAAAGAACGATCTTTAGCAGTAAAGTTACGGCAGTTTCTATTTTCTTTCTTTTCATACGAAGCATCTTCTTGGTCAAATAAGCAAGGATACCTTTGAATGAAAAACGAGGATACAGCTGTATCTACTCGGAACAGCGCAGATATGTTAAGTTAGTTGCTAAATTTAATCGCGTCTTTGAACGCAAAGAGATCCGAATTGGAGACTAGTTCGCTTTCCTTATCTCCGGTTGTCTCATAAGATGGGTGATTGATAAGTCCTTGTGTTTGGCAAGAAAAAATTTTTTTTTTTATGCAATTTAAAAATAATTTTTGACATAGTCTCCTTTGACATCGATATATACAGGGTCCGCCAAATAACTTTTTTTTTTTTTTAAAATGCTATAAAAAAAAAACTACTGAATATTTTCTCAAATTTCTTTTTTTATTTGAAAGTACAATCCTTCCGGTTAATAATGGAAAATAATTTCATTCAAATCCCTGCCTCGGCTGGCTATGCAGTAGCCTACACGATCCGTCCAATTTTTAAGCACATTATCGATTGTGTGCAGCTGTATTTCACCAATGGCTTCACGAATATTGTCCTTTGAAGCGTTAATTGTCTCTGGCTTATCGGCGTAACACATACCTTTTACGCCACCCCACAAATAATAGTCCAACGGTGTCAAATCGCAGCTCCCATTGTGCCAAACGACATCAGCTCTGCGGCTGACAATGCGATCTTCAAAAACAGTGCGCAAAACATCGAGTGTAGCTTCGGCTGTGAGGCACGTAGCGCCGTCCTGTTGAAACCAAATGTTGCCAATATCCTCCTCTTCAATTTTTGTGAACAAAAATTCGTTCAACATGGCCCGATAACGATCGCCATTGACTGTAACGGCCACTCCTTGCTCATTTTCGAAGAAAAATGGCCCAATTATGCCTCTGAACCAAATTCCGCACCAAACAGTGACTCGTTTTGGGTATATCGGCTTTTCAATGTATGCGTGCGGGTTTTCTGTGCCCCAAATGCGACAATTTTGCTTGTTTACCTACCCGCCAAGATGAAAATGAGCTTCATCGGAAAAGATGATTTTTTGGGCAAAATCGGCAACTCACATTCTGCAACATTACCATGATTTTCAAAGTAATGTCGCAATATTTCCCAGTGTTGTTCAAGCGTATACACAACCATATTCGTTCAGCGGAAGGATAAAACTAATTATCTGTCAAATCAGACATGAGCTAAGTGCTACCATTCGCGAAACAAGCACTAGTTGAAAAAAAAAAGTTAGATGGCGGACCCTTTACTTAGCCCAACGATATTCAAACTTTTTTACACCCTCAAAAAAAAAAAATAGGTTTTGTTGAGCTCTGTAAAATATGCCTCATTTTTGACAATGATCTCCTCGTTTGCTGTGAATCTCTTTCCGGGAAGCAACTTTTTCATATTTGGAAACAAAAAGAAATCACATGGCGCCATCTGGAGAATACGTAGTAATCAATTTTTACGCCGCGAAGTGACACGAGTGAACCGCTGCATTGTCGTGATGGAATACAACTTTTTTCTTTGCCAAGTGGGGCCATTTTCTCTTCAATGCGGCGTTAAATTTTCCCAATAATTTAGCATAATATTGTCCTGTTATCGTTCTTCCCTCTTTGCAAATAATCGATGTAGATTGTCCTGAAAATTCCAAAAAACTGTGGCCATGACCTTTCCGGCCGATGAACTGCTTTCGCCTTCTTTGGTGCACGTTCTCCACGTGCACGCCACTGTTTTGAATGTTCTTTCATTTCAGGCGTATATTGATGGATCCAAGTCTCACAGTCACATAGCGGCGGATTGTACTTAAAAAGTCCAAATTCTGCTGTGAAGTGGTCATTCGAATCCGCTTGTTGCCGACGGTGATCAAACGCGGCACCTATCTCGCCGATAGCCATATCATGCCCAATGCAATGTATTCTGCACACCTTCAAATGAGATCCATCTGATCTCAACAACCTAACTTTTCTTCACTCGCAGGTCTGCCAATACAATTTCATGGATTTTGTTCACCATTTCATCCGTAGTCACTTCAATCGGACGACCTGGACGCTCTTCATCTACGACGGATGAACTGTCATCGAAGAGAAAGGTCCCCCTAAGCGGTGTCCACTATACGCAGAAAAATCGACCAACTTTTGGTTAAAAACCACCAAGTGATACTGTTAATATAGCTCCTACAGAGTAAGTTGATTAAAAATAACCGAGTCAAAACTCGGCTAAAAGTAACCTTTTATCAATTTTTCTCGGTTGTAAATAACAAACTTAATCTGTTGAATTTAACAAACTGATTGATATTTATCTAGAAACTTGGTTCTTAACAACTGATAAAGTGTGCTATTTTTAACAGTATGCATTTTGCCTATTTATATCGGTAGTATTTAACAACGAATACTCGGTGTTTTTCAACAGAGACTTGGTTAATTTTAACCCATTTTTTTTTAACCGAACAGAAATCGCACTCTATTAGAGGCAATTTTTGAGCGTGTACATGGTTTCCCATCCAAAAACAAGAATCCAATCACCGATCCGTATTGCACTTTTTCCATAACTAGAAAATACTCACACTTGCTCACTTTCAACAGCTATTAAAACAAAATTAATCGATGAATTTATCCGACAGTTGTGTTTGACAGATGACACTAAGCAATGACACACAGATTTTTCATCAATGCCATTATGTGTCTTCAATCACTATCAGTCACTCATCGTCATCGTACCCGAAAGCTATGCAAGAGCAAGACTACTTCACAAAGCCTACAGCACTAGGTGGCGTTATCTCACCGGACATAGAACATTGTCTACCATGTTTTAGATCAGCAAATTAAGCGTACAAACTAAGACAGATCGTATAAAATAAATCCAGACCCATTCTCACCTTTTCATCGGTTTCTTAAGCCACCTATGCTTCCAAATAAGCGACCAAATTAGAACCAAGTCTAGTTTTGCCATACCTTCCTAAATTGAAAATCGACAACTACCGACCCAATGTAAAAAAAAAAATTATTCAAGGGGCCGTACTAAGGTAAAAAAAATCGCAATCCTACGGATCTGAAACATGGAATCATTCCAAAGCGAATAAAAACCCCTTGGCCGTTTCGGGAGTAACACCGTTGCTTAGATGGGTAATTCATTGATACCTATCTCACAAATAAAAAAGAACCGCAACCAACTTTGTTAACCGGAGGCATTTGACATATAGAACGGGCTGACTTTAAGGTCTTTTAGGTTAATGCTCTGGGGTCCGATTACCGCATCCGTGAGCGAGCAATATTTCACGGAATTTTGTGGATTTTACAAACAAAACAATAACAAATTCAGTCACGTAGTATACTTGATCACGGATGCGGTAATACAACCCCAGGTGTAACCAGAACTGTAGTGCCACCTACATCTATAGCGGTCATTTTTCTTGTTTTAAATAATTCGCTAGAACTCTTACGGAAAGTGCGATAGATCAGTTATGAAAGGATTATGTTGGCTTAAGCTACTGTCAACAATGGACGAAAACAAAGATAATTTGAAAGGTTAAATGTTCTATAGTGATGACGTACAATTTCACCTATCTCGTGCATTGTCTTAAGCTGGATCACTCCTATGCAATCATTAATCATTTTTTCAATCATTAGAGGTAAACTTTTTCTTAGAACGCAGTTTAACATTCCGAAAGTTATCTACCAATCTATAGATAGCTGTCATTTCCCTTTATGTACATTTCCCTTCCAATGTAGCCCAAATATGTCAAAGAGGTGCCAAAATTTGTTTTTTTATATTTCGTTTGACGTGCCGCTATTAATCCGCTGTTCTGCCACTGATTAATTCTTATCTACATAAATAGTTACACCCAAGATCTACAGATAAGACCAATGCCATGCGAACATACACCTCCGTCAAGCGCTCGCAACTTCACGTCCGATATCTCATCGACTTATGCTCCATTTTCCATTTCATTCCGCATAATCTCAGTAGGAACTATGTTTACATTTCCACACGTTACATTTGCTATACCTCGCGGTGCACACGTCCGATAACGCACCTACATACAGGAATGTAAGCACAGTGCTACCTATCTATATCTATGTTAGCCTACCTATATACCTGAAAAGGTCGTTTAGTCGTTTAAGTTCCATCAAGCAGCACCTGATAACGAGCGGTTATCTTTATAATTGAACTGCCTATAAACTAGAGCAATAGTCCTCTCATTAACGTGTTCGAACAGTTCTTGTGCATTCCTTTGGTGGTCCTTTATTAAAAAATTCCGTTGCCAGTGAATCGTGAATTGAATTCCCAATAGAGTCTCCTCACATACTGTGGGTGGATATTCTACAAAATAATGCGGAAATTTGGGACGAAGAAAGGCGGGGAAGGATGTGACCGTCCCAGCAGTAGTGCTGGCATCCGAAGTGGCAGAAATGTAGACGTCAGAGAGAAAGCTGATGACTGTCAGCAGGCGTTCTATGTGGATGACGAACGTGAGCAACTTATATGGTAAATATATCATCGGGGTCCTTTAATAGATAATTAAATTTTTCCGATTGTCGTCTATAGGGAAAGAAAATGTGGGCATCAGATAGACAGTGTTGAGTGATAGGACCATTTGAGTAAGCTTGAATAAAAAGTTGCGCAGTTCCACTTATGTAACGCCAGAGATAAGATTAAGGGAACACAATGTTGTGCAAGTTTTAGCTTTCCATTGAATGTCGTTGTGGTTATTCAAATGTGGCAGAAAAAAATGTTTTTTCCACGTGACTACTGTAGTTAACCACTCTCTCCTTTCTTTGATTGCAATCTCTTATGTATGCCTTTCTTATCCAATTTGTATCTTTGTAGCAAAACGATGGATTTCGATTGTGCCGAATCGACGGGACTTCTATCGGAAACCCCACACAGCACAGTACGACTGCCAATCATTGGTATGACATGCCAGTCATGCGTTCGAAATATTGAAGGCACAATAGCCACCAAACCAGGTATCCTGAAAACACAAGTAATTCTCAGCGAAAATGCCGGCTACTTTGACTACGAACCGAGTAGAACAAGTCCCGAGCAGATCGCCCTCGAAATCGAGGAGATGGGCTTTGAGTGTCCGTATCCGAGCAGTAAAGCCCAACCGCTACTGACACGCATTCGCGTGATCGGTATGACCTGCAACAGTTGTGTTCGCAATATTGAAGGCGGCATCGGCAGCCGGTCGGGCATTGTTTCGATAAAAGTCAGCTTGGACGAGAAACGTGCCACGGTCGAGTACGATAGTACGATCGTTAAGCCGCCGGAAATTGCCGAAATGATTGACGACATGGGATTTGAAGCGTCCGTAGAAGAGCAGGCGAACGAGGCAGGAGAGGCCAAGAAGACTGAGAAATCACCGCGACGCGACAAGGGCGGTGGTGATGCTCTCGTGATATATGACAAGAGCAGGGAACTGTCCAATGGAAAGCTGAACGATGGGATGCTGAATGTGGAAATAGAACAGCACTTGACCAAGTATATGTTGCATATACAGGGAATGACGTGTGCCAGTTGTGTGGCTGCAATTGAGAAGCACTGCAAGAAGATCTACGGAGTGGATAGTATATTGGTGGCGCTATTGGCGGCCAAGGCCGAAGTCAAGTTCAACGAGAACGTGATCACGGCGGAGAATATCGCCAAGTCAATTACAGAACTGGGCTTCCCAACAAGTATTATCGACGAGCCGGGCTCCGGCGAAGCGGAGGTGGAGATCGAGATTCTGGGTATGACGTGTGCGTCGTGTGTAAATAAAATCGAGCAGGCGGTACTGCGAACGAAGGGAATCACTCATGCCGCTGTAGCTCTCACAACGAAGAGGGGGAAGTTCCGCTACAACTCGGAGGAGACTGGGGCGCGTAATATATGCGAAACCATCCAAGCATTGGGATTTGACGCACACCTGCTGTCGAACAAAGATAAAATGGCGCACAGCTATCTAGAGCACAAGGAGGAGATCCGAAAGTGGCGTAATGCATTTCTTATATCGTTGGTCTTTGGAGGGCCTTGTATGATCGCGATGATCTACTTCATGGTGGAAATGGAAATCCATGGGCACGATAACGATGCGATGTGTTGCGTTGTTCCCGGTTTGTCTATGGAGAACTTGGTTATGTTTCTGCTCTCGACGCCGGTGCAGTTTTTTGGTGGTTGGCACTTCTATGTGCAGGCATATCGGGCGGTTAAGCACGGCACCACGAACATGGATGTGCTGATTACGATGGCGACAACGATAAGTTACATCTACTCGGTGGCGGTGGTTATTTGGGCGATTTTGTTGGAACAGCGGTCGTCTCCGTTGACGTTCTTCGATACGCCGCCGATGTTGTTGATTTTCATTTCGTTGGGTCGATGGTTGGAGCATATCGCCAAGGGAAAGACCAGTGAGGCGCTGTCCAAGCTGCTTTCGCTTAAAGCTACCGATGCAACACTTGTCGAAATATCTGAGGAATTCGAGATACTCTCCGAGAAGGAGATTTCGGTGGACTATGTGCAGCGAGGGGACATTTTAAAAGTTGTCCCCGGATCCAAGGTGCCCGTCGATGGAAAGGTCCTCTATGGCCACTCGACCTGCGATGAAAGTCTGATCACCGGGGAATCAATGCCGGTGGCGAAAAAGAAGGGCGCGGTTGTTATTGGAGGATCCATCAATCAGAACGGAGTTCTGTTCGTCTCAGCGACGCACACGGGAGAGAATACCACTTTGGCGCAGATTGTTCGTCTTGTTGAGGAGGCACAAACGTCAAAGGCTCCCATTCAGCAGTTGGCCGACAAGATCGCCGGGTACTTTGTGCCATTTGTGGTGGCTGTGTCTACCATTACGCTCATTGGGTGGATCATAACTGGGTATATAGACATCAACAAACTCCCGCTGACAGCTCACATGAAGATGGGACTCAATCGCGATGAAATTATCATTGGCTATGCGTTCAGGTGTGCATTGAGTGTCTTGGCGATTGCCTGCCCATGTGCGCTGGGTCTGGCTACCCCGACTGCAGTTATGGTGGCCACTGGTGTTGGTGCTATCAACGGTGTGCTGGTGAAAGGCGCTGGGCCGCTGGAAAATGCCCATAAGGTAAGGTTGACTCTGGACATGAAAATATATATTCAAAATGTAAAACACGTCTCTTTCCGTTTCTAGGTAAAGACGATCGTTTTTGACAAGACGGGAACAATAACCTACGGCACACCAATGACATCCAGAGTCATAATGTTTGTCAAGCCGACCGTGTGCAGTCTGGCTCGAATGCTGACCATTGTTGGAGCGGCTGAGTGCAACAGCGAACATCCAATTGCATCAGGTAAGCAGTGGTAAACCACTGCTCAATAACTCATTTTCTACAAACTCTGTCTCTACTTTCAGCGATTGTGAAATTTGTCAAAGACATGTTGGACGTGGAACAATTCGGCAAATCGAACAACTTCCAGGCTGTGCCCGGCTGTGGTATCAAGTCGACAGTGTCCAATTTTGAGGCGGCCCTCAAACAAGCATCAAACTCTGAAAAAATAATCAACTACGAGAATTCGTATCGCACTTCAGCCATAGGAGCACACTTGGTTAATGGAGTCTCCATCGAGGGAATGAAATCCGCTACCGATGCCATTCAGAAGAATGCATTGGAGCTGCAACAACTGTTGGAACTAGACGATGCTAGTACACTCACCGTGTCTGACGAAATTGAAAAACCCCTTCTAGGAAACGAAATTCACGTTCTAATCGGCAATCGTGAATGGATGCACCGCAACGGCATTTTGGTGCCCGCTGAAATCCACTCGAAGATGACTGAGGAAGAGAACATGGGCAATACAGCCGTTCTTTGCGCCCTTAACAATCAGTTGATCAGCATGATATCGGTGTCAGACATGGTTAAACCCGAAGCCCATCTGGCTGTGTATACTCTGAAGAAAATGGGGATCGATGTGATTCTCCTTACGGGTGACAACAAGAACACGGCTGTGAATATAGCCCATCAAGTGGGCATCAATCGGGTGTATGCGGAAGTCCTGCCCTCACATAAGGTGGCCAAAATCCAACGCATTCAAGAGGGTGGAGTGCGCGTCGCCATGGTCGGTGACGGCGTCAACGATAGTCCTGCGCTGGCACAGGCGGATGTAGGAATTGCGATAGCTGCGGGAACAGATGTAGCTGCCGAAGCTGCTGATGTTGTCCTGATGAGGGTTTGTTTCCACTGCTGTATCATTGAATTCTAATTTTTGAGAATCTATTTTGCAGAATGACTTGCTCGATGTCGTTGCTTGTTTGGATCTTTCACGAAAGACTGTGCGACGTATTCGTCTTAATTTTCTCTTCGCCAGCATGTACAATTTGCTGGGCATACCATTGGCAGCCGGTGTCTTCACCACATTCGGCCTAGTCCTCCAACCTTGGATGGCTTCAGTGGCAATGGCGGCCAGTTCAGTGTCGGTGGTTTGTTCATCGCTGCTTCTTAAATTTTATAGAAAGCCCACAGCGGAATCATTGAGTACTTCTGAATATAAGGCACTGATTAGTGCAGTTAATCGAGATCCCGATACGGTTTCTGTACACAGAGGTCTGGAGGACATCCCACGGCCGAATTTCAGTCGATCGAATAGCTCAACGTTATCAAGGTATGTCATTGATGTGATTTTTCTGAATTTTGGTGATGGGATGTGGTGGATTGTGTTGTGAACATTCTGTGGGCCTTGGGTCTGGAAAAATATTTCGAGGTTATTTTGTTGTCTCTGTCTTTATAAGTTGAAGCTTTTACTGGTAAGTTTAAGTGTCTGAATTAAGTCGAGAGATCACTTGCGCACCAACGTTCATCTTAGTCAAGAAGTAAATATACATCGTGACAACTAATGAGTACAGCAACAGGAAGCTCAACCACGTTATGAAATGAACCGAGACGGAGATCGAAATTGAATGATGAGATAAGATGTCGATTGATTCTCAACGATCGTTTGTGTGCATTGCAATCAAATGTGATACGATGTCATCTTTGGTGCGCTCTGTGTTTAGTGATCGGCACCATGAGAGGGGCTTTTTTTGCAACTACGTCTGCTGCACAAAGGGAGAGAGAGAGCAGAGGAGACCAGAAAGGCTCAAACTATATCTAATACCGCATCGTTTACAAAAATGTATTTGTATCTTGGCAATGGACTTGCATCATTTAATAGAGTTTGCTGCATAAACGATAAGATTCTGGTCTGAAGCATTCATCTGGATTTTATGTCTGCTTGATTATTGCAGTTAAAGTAAAGGCGATATCTAACAATAAAAAGTTTCTTCTCTTATCTTGGTACATTGAAATTCCTCCTTATCAGATCTTGTTTGGTATATGGCTTCGGTACTAGTATGTGTCTCCTTGAACTTCCTAAGTTTATGTCAACATTTTTTACAGTGTGTGCTTAAAAAGTTCGTCTGCTATCATTCGTTGTCTGTGCCGTACATATTCAATGTTTATGCTGAAAAGTTTTCTGTTTGAAGACAAAAATACCGCTTGTTGGTTGCTCTTATTTCTTCAATATTTTGTAATTTCCTTTCAGTTTCTTACCCACGTCCGAACGAGTATATTCTTGGGGGAACAATAGCAACAATAACTGCTAAATTCATTCCACTGCCATATTGTTTTTCTTTAAATTTATAATATAGTGTTATAATTGTTCTCACATCGATAGGCTACCAAATATAAAATAATCGCTATTTAAAGTTAAGGAAATGAAAATTATACAGTAAACAATATATTGGTGCATTTCGAAGCTTATATAAATAATATACAAACACACACTTTACAAATAAAACCAGGTTACATCTTTTGGCAGTTTTATTTTCACCACAATATATTTATAAAACTTGCAAATCTTCCTTACATTGCATACCATCTTCCTAATAATTCGGATAAAAATGACAACTCAGGACAGAAGTTGTATATAAATAATGCAGCCACTTATGCTTATCAAGAAATATCGCATTGACCGTTACATACATAATAAACTGGCTTAGTTTAAAATATGTGATTATCACGCAAATACAACATTCTCACTTATTATTCCATTTATTATAATATGAATACAAATATAAATATATATGTATATATGGCGCAACAAGGTTATATAGGCCTGAGTCTAGCTTCTCACAAGCATTACTTTGTGTGAGTTTCTTGCTTTTTTTCAGGATGAACGGAATGACTTTACTGAAAATGCAAATGTGAGTAGACTGCTCAGCTCAGTATCATCGTCATTCTCTTCACAGCTTATGATCATATACTCTCAATAGAAAAAATAAGAATAGATATCCTGCTGCCGTACGTCTACTCAATCTAACCAACAATTTGTTTCTTATTTGTTTCGGTGGTACGTTACCTACGTGAATCTAGGGCATCACAACGGATCTACATTGGTCTAAGTGCGGCGATGCAGGTTCCCCCTGTCTCGTCAATCCGCTAGCCTAACCTAACCCTACCTACGTGAATTTGAATCCGTGTGACATGCAAACATACAAAAAAAAAATATGCTGCCAACATTGGGAGTTGTTCGGGACTCCCACATTTTAACATTACTGAATGCCATTGGTTACTAATTATATATTTTTAAAAGGCGAATAATTTGATTTGTTTGGTTAGTAAAACCATATTAAGGATAATTTGGATTGACTTCGATTTAATGTGTAAATTTGTCTTAAATAACTGAGAAAATTTGCTCAAAATGTTTTTATTTCCCCTCAACCAATCTACATTGTTAATTTTTCATAAATATTATAAGCAAATGTACACTTATTTAAAAAAAAACTCGATTCACACGAAACGAATAATTTCAAATTTAACGGATAAAATTCTATGAACGCTGCAAGCAACTTCGCTCGCAACGGAAGTTGTCGTATTTGTTGCGAGTGTGTTGGTGAGTTAGCATTCTTGAAGTTACGTCACATTTGTCAATACTAATTTCTATGTCACAAGAATAGCGCGCCAAATCGTGACCACTACGTGAAAATATTAATTAAAGGCAAGTTTGGTTTGTCTATGATAAAAAGGGTTCTCTTTCATCTCAATTACTATTTTTGCACAATCATGTATCCCTATCGCGGGTTACGCCGAGGGGATCTTCTCACTCAAATTCAACACTTGGCATCGTAGAATACCTTCGAAGTGAAAGATTCGTCGGGCGGTAAAGTGAATGCGTTTAACACCATCGTAGAAAACGTTCGCAGTGAAACTCCCCATACAAACTTTGACATAACAAATACGAAGCTAATTCATTGCGTATCCTATCGTTTGTTGTGCGGTGTTTCGTTGTGATTTTCTAAAAATTGAAACGAAAGCACTTAGTAAATCTGAGATATAAAAACACAATATTAACAAGTTCAAACACAATTATAATTCAGAAAACTCACGTCGAATCCGGAAGTTCCATTAGGTTATTTGCATTTCTTCTTAAATAGACGCACGCATTTTCCTATCGTAGGATGCTCTTTCCACATTAGGCGTTTTTTTGAGCTTGGATCGCAGCAAAGCAAAGTAAAGGAGGATTTTCAGCACGTAATACAAAAACTATTGCAACTATTGTTGTAATTGCGTGCTGCTACTTTACTTTGCTTTGCTGAGATCTAAGCTAAAAAAATAGGCGTGTTTTTTTCAAAAATACGTATACAAATAATAAGCCTATACCTACTATCTATTTGTCATGTATTTTCAAATGTCGAATACCAATTGGATACATGATATTCCGAACTGCAAATATGCACTTGTCGTGATTATTGGTATCGCACTGATATCTACAATTGTAAGGTCAGTTTGGTACGTACGTCTCTGTCTTATTTCAAATAAAATATAACGGCGTTCGGGATACTTCGTACAACCAACGCACTCGCACTTGCGGTTGACTCGTTTCCTTACTCACCTTAGTTCCTTGGTTATGTCGGTAATGAAGTTAAAGCAAAAAATGCAATAACCTATTACTTTGGCAACATTTTAGCGTACATTTTCTGGCGTAATTGAATGTACGTAAAACTGTTTTACGATCTACATTTTTTATCTACAGTTCTTCTTTAGACTTGAATCATCAGTAATTATTTAGTAGTTTTCGACGACAACTGTCTGAACGACGCCAATTTGTTAGCAATGTCCTCATCAGCGTACATGAATATCCGAATTCGCATGGTTTGTATTTTGTATTTGGCAGCAATAATTTTTGAAGTAAAGAACCCGTCCGAAAAAAATAATAATGGCAACCCTACAATTAAGAAAAAAATTACAACTCAATCAGTGGACAAGCAATCGAGTAACGAACAAACTTCCAGAGCACACTTCCTTTCTGTAATTATATTAGTTGAAGAACGCAATGGTAAAAAACGATCATTGGATTCGTGTTATTTCGTATAGGGTTATTCCCGTGACGAAATATTTGTAATTTTCCGATTACCTCAACTCAGTGACTACCTTTAAGAAGACCGACCTCCGATTACCTGTGCAACAACGGTGTGATCAAGGGTTAAGGGTTTTACACAGGGCGGGTTTTATTGCTCCATAATCCCCTATTCAGGTGCGTCTGTTGTGGATTAACATTAGTACTTTGTTGCTGGTTTTATTGGGGTTTTCATTTTCTTAGTAATTATTTTGAGCAACATTGTCGATACCCATGTCCTTCGACAAGTCGTACGAAAAGAATAAATAAATTCTGTGTATACTTTGGTTGTTGGTTGTTTCTCTGAATTTTTCTCAACCAATTTATTAGAAATGTTTCGTTTGTTTCTTTATGTGGACCGTGGATGATTTTTAAGTGAGTGGTGGAATTGAAATTATTGCCGAGAGAAACATGGAAGCGACTGTGTCCCGTGTCCCGGTGAACGAGTTTTGAGCAGAGTTTCTTAAGTAGTTTTGTCTTCAATGGCAATTTTTAACAATGTCCACCTTCTGTTGTCGATTTAAAATTTCTGTAGCCCAACAAAATAAGAGTGAAATCGATTGTAAATACATTCAATTTTTAGAAGGTTCGACTTTGAGTGCGCTTTTCCATTACCCAATTTGACAATAAATCCAATACCAAGTTCAAAGGAAAAACAGTTTTAATTTAATTCGTCTGTATCTACATATGTACATCAAAAAATAAATATCCTTACACTACACATCCCTTATATACAATTTAACACAGAAACAATAAATTTTTTTTCTTGTTTTTAACAATTGAATTGAAACTTCCTAGATCATTACGCAATCGCAACAGAACGTCACCGCCTTCTCTTCGAACTCCCACTGCTGAGCATATTCTCCGGTCACCTCATCAAAGCTGAACAGCCTTAATCGCTGGCTAACCTTTGCGCAATGCCCTTTACTTCGTCTTAGAACTTTTATACTGAACTTCTTTTCTTTGCAGGTGTAGTGGCCATACCAGCAGTTTTTCTTCATGCATTTGATGCTACGAATGTATCGTGGGAAATAATCAAGACCCAAGTCCATCCAATGAACTTCCGCTTTGCACTCCCAAGGTCGTGATTGGAAGTTGTCCTTAGTAGTTGCACTCAGCTGTTCGATGAGCACCTGTCGTGCGTCACGGTTTTTAGGCGCTTCTTGTGCTGCACGCTTTTTTCTTCGCTCACTTAATATCGCTGTATGATCTACCTCCCACGCTGGAACGCCTGCATAGGGATTATCATTGTTGTTCTCGTCCATGAAGAAATCCACGTCATCTTCCGTTGATGCACGCTTTGGTCCACCGCGACCTGTGTTTGTTACAGCTTCTGAGAGTTCAAAGCGCATGTACCTCGGGTTGTATGTTGTTCCCAGGATAGCCTTTAACGCTTTTTGTGGCAGTTCAGGACACTGAATGTTTCGTACATCGCAACAGGTGACGCTCAAAAGAATGAGTCCACAGACGTATATGCAAAAGTTGTCCGTTCTCCACATGTTTAGAAATTAGTTGTGATCACTGGTACGTTTCGAGTTAAACTGATCGTGGTAACCTGCAGTTGGCCTCCTTTTATAGGATAGTTTTCTGCATGGGGATAGTTGGATTATTCCCGTGGGTTATTCCCTAGAAGAAGCTGTCCAAGTAAAACCAAATCGATGGTTGGCATGTGTCAAGACCTACCTGTGGAGGGGTGATTCCTGGGGAAGGGTTAAACTACCTGTGTTGTGGGTTTTACGCTAGGCGGGTTTTATTGCTTCATAATATCTTTCCTTTGTTTGTTTGTTTCTGTTGTGCATTTTCATTTATTGCTCGTTGTTCTGTTTTCTTCTACTAATTATTATAGGGAACTTGGTTTTTGTACGAGTATAAGGAGCTCTTCACGAAATGCACACTTCTATATAAGGCTTCTTTACTTTTTACTATTATCGAATCACATACTTTGTGAGTTTTGTCTTTTGTTGATCTGACAGGAGTTGTCATTTGCAAAGTTGTCAAATGCAAAAAGCTTATCGGCATTCGAACACGTACTTTTGAAATTTAAATTGAAACAGAAATTAAATGTTTAACTATTTGTGTAGATACTAGAAAACTTGTTTAGATCTTACGTGTATCTGGATGGCTCTTGATTGGGACGACAGTGGCGCTTCATATGCCTCCGAACATTCTCTCTTTTAAGCTTCATCTTGGAACGCCTCATGGAATGGTTCAATTAATCTAAGGGAGCAAACAAAAGTTGTAACTGATATTAGCTAAGGGCAATGGTCTTGTGGTATGGTGCATGAACACTGCACAGTTAAAAACTTGAGACATTTCCCGCCACTAGCTAAAGCCAGACATCGCTCACTTGGCAGAGCCTTCTTCAGCGAACTATCAGGATTGCGCAATTTCATTTTTTTTAACTTATTTAAAATTGTCTTGTTTACAGGTAGTCACTTCTAAGTACCTACCTGAAAAACGTTAAAGAAGATATATTTCCTATATGAAAATATTTACAAGTTCAAGGAACTAGAGGTAGGCCGTAGGTGCTATAAGGCAGTATATACCTGCTTCTTTCTCGGCCTTCCTTGTGGGGTTGTGCAAAGGCAATTGCTTACACCATCCAAAACTTTGATTTAATAGTTGAATTTGTTGCCGGAAGTTTAGTGAAGCTGACTTTTGACATCTTTATATCGTAAAAATCATTCAGCTGTAGCTATATTTCACAAAGTAAAAAATTAACACATTGGAATTTAACAAGATTAGGTTGCACGACAGTGCGGAGCACTGTCTCCGGATTTACCAATAAATTTTGCAGACCAAGACCTCAACTTACAAGTCGCTCCAGTTAACCCCTGCCTCCAGTAGCACACTCTGAGTCGTTTAAGTTAATTCTCTAGCCCACAAATCTTATCAAGACCTTCGTCACTTGGTAAGTTGATATTACGTTGATGTGCTTTAGGGAAATTTACGTTACCGGCCAATATAGTTTTTGCGTTCAGGGTAAATCTGTCGAGACGAATCTAGTCGACTTATTTAACTAAATGTTTGCAGTACCTCATGAATATCTTAATCCGATGGCGAGATACAAAAACACTACCTCCCTTGGGGAGTTCTTCCTTCTGTTAAAAACTTGTCCAGAGTGTTTATTTTTATTTACTGTGAACCGCAAAAGATTGCTAGCGACTGCTTACTTATGTGCGCCTCTTGAGCAACACTCGTCGACAGTAAAATCGATGTGAGTGCCCGTCCTTTATTGACAGCCAATTTATAGGCAAATTTCTCTTCAACTTATATGATCTTGTTCGGGTTTTATGTAGGTTATTCCGAGTAATCATCGGTATTTACCGATTGGTTATATAACCAATTTAAATATTTAGTTTCGCGTTTATCATTCAACAAGTTTTGACGTACCTTTCCCATTATTATCTATATCTATCTATACATACAATAAAACTGTAGGCGTTTTCATTGGTTAACGGTTGGCGTGAAAACTACCGCACAGATTTCGATGAAACTTTTTTTGAAATGTTCCTTAAGATTCTGAGAAGGACATAGGCCAACACTTCCATAATTATTTTAAGCCATCAATCAGCTTTCTGTGTCAACTCGAAGTTGAGCTACAAACCAAAATCTAACATGAAAAAAACTAAATCTTTTTTCTCAAATCGAAAATTACCAGCAACCGTTGTTCTTGGTAATTGTTCTGCTTTGGGGTGGTGGGCTGGCGCAGGCGCACATCGCACACGCACATTCATTTGAACAAAAACGAAAGAGAAGTGTGCGAGGTGAATGAGGATGTAATCAACAGCGACAATGTTTTTCTGAGGAAATGCGCAGATGGAGCTCAAGTTTAATTATATTCACGCTGGGGTCATTAAAAAAAAATATCAAAAAGACAAGATTAGCAAAATTAAATGTCGGCTCAGTAAAAATTTTGTTGCGCAACCTCAATGCACTGAAAATTTGCAGCGGAACGCGTTTGATTTGGTTGTGAAGAATCTCAAATCAAATGTTTTGCAAGCGACGATTTTGAGGGGAAAATTCAAAGGCAGATATTATAATTCCGCAGATTCCGCTCATTCAGGACGATTTGCCACTCGTATTTAAGCGTCTTCAATTTCCCGTGTGTATCACTTTCACTATAACAAGTAATAAGTCGCAACGACATTCGCTGAATATTTGTGGCATCAATCTTTAATTCCCATGTTTCTCACATGGTCAATTGTATGTGGCGTGCTCACGTGTGATCAAACCTTCCGCTTTGCACATCGTGTACCATAAAGCACTTTAGTGAAAAAGTGGAAGAAAGGCTGACACGTCAATCATGACGGTTTGATTGCAACACAACCGAAAAACATAAAACAGCATGTGCATTGTACAGGGTCCTTCTTTTTTTTTTTTTTTGAAAATGCTATAAAAAAAAAAACCACTGAATATTTTCTCAAATCTCTTTTTTTATTGGAAGTACAATCCTTTCGGTTAATAATGGAAAATAATTTCATTCAAATGGCTGCCTCGGCTGACCATGCAGTAGCCTACACGATCGGTCCAATTTTTAAGCACATTATCGATTGTGTGCAGCTGTATTTCAACAATGGCTTCACGAATATTGTCCTTTAAAGCGTCAATTGTCTCTGGCTTGTCGGCGTAACACTTATCTTTTACGGCACCCCACAAATAATAGTCCAACGGTGTCAAATCGAAGTTCCGAGGTGGCCAAACGACATCAGCTCTGCGGCTGATAATGCGATCTTCAAAAACAGGGCGCAAAACATCGAGTGTAGCTTCGGCTGTGTGGCACGTAGCGCCGTCCTGTTGAAACCAAATGTTGCCAATATCCTCCTCTTCAATTTTTGTGAACAAAAATTCGTTGCTTCTCTTCTTCCAAATTCCGTACGCAATTTTCGCACACATTCTGTAACATTACCATGATTTTCAAATAAAAGAATCCTCGGTTGTTTTATAGTGTTTCCATATAACTTCCACAAACTTTTTGAGAAAAAAAAATATTTCTGTTAAACCTATACCTGCACATAATGCATCTAACAATTTACCTATATTTCTGTTCCACATATAGTTTATATGGAGTTCAAGTGGATACAAAATCTAGTACCACTGGAGGAGCAATCTTACCTTAAGGTTTGCTAAAGGAATTGAATTGCAAAATGTGTTGTATCGTGTGTCGTTCGATTTATTTTATGTAGATACTTTGAGCATTAACTTGTTTTCCGAAAGGCGCTATTTTCCTCCTATTTACATGTATAACTCAGTTTTATGCAAGGCAAATAATCTATCAGCTTGTTTTGTCTCCAATAACAAATAGTCGCCTGTTATCCTCACCTCAAGTTGAAGCCTCTCTAAAAATGAATCAACTGCTGTTTTTTTTTTTTTTTTTGACATGCTATTCAAATTTAAATCTATTGCATATTTCTTTTTCAAATTGCAGGCTCTTCTGTCGTTCAGATAAAGTCGATCCAAAGGAGGACCGACTGCTATCTAACAATCCAGACGACGAGGATGGGTTTCTTCACGTCGAAATTGTGAAAGGGAAAAACTTCAAAGATGTCACGGAAATGCAAAAACTTTAGACGGACATTTTTGTGAACAGCAATAGTTTTAATAGGTTAAGGTCTAAAAAAATGTATTGATTTTGGTATATTTTTTTTTTGCAATCGTGATATAATAGTGGAATTGTAAACATAAAGGCAAAATAACTATAATTTAAATATTTATTAGCTGTCCCATTTATTGTTGCATTTTAAGCCGTGTGTTAATTGGGTGTAATTGCAATACACTGAATATATTAATCTAACCAGGCTTACAGAGCCAACGTTTGACATCTTCTAAAGCCTGAGCCAGCATTTTTTCCCAAATTGCCACACGGCTTTGATAAAGTTTTAAGTCCAATCTACGGTTCAATTTTAAGAAGTACTTAAAGAGCCAATGTTGTCAATGTTTGCCAAGTTATACAAGGAACTTCCAAGAACAAAATATTTTATTCACTAACTATCCAAAAACACATCCGTTTTTTTTTTATTTCTAAAATTAATTAGTTTTTGTAAGATGATAAAGCTTTAGTTTGATAAATATTTTGAATATGCATACCTACGTTATATGATCACATTTATAATTAAAAAAGGAAAACAAAACCCTGTGTGTCTCTGTAGCTCACATAGTTTAACTATTTACACAAACTTTATATAAATAAACAAAATGTATATAAATACTTTTTTCAAATCAAAATGTTCTTGTTTTCTTTTAAAAAAAAATGCATAGCTAAGATGAATCAGAACAAAAAGCTATAACCAGTATACCAGAAAACCGACCGATCTAACCACGCCGACGTCTTTTTAGTTGGAGACTGGCGTGACATCAACAACTGTTTAACGTTTTCTAAACTGGTAGGTAGCCGACAAATTACAAAACTGACGGCAATTTTAAGGCTTTACCCATAGAATCCCGTGTCATTGTGTCGACGAGTCCGTCAAAATTAACATATTCAAAGAAAGAAATAGTTGCAGAAAATATTTTTTACAGCACTATTCCCCAAACAGTATGTTTTGCGGGTAAGCTGTCATCGACGCTTCAAAGTGTGCACCAACAAATGTAAAACAATGCTTGAACCAACAGTCGACAGGCTCTGTTTACACAAATAGAAGGACTTACTCTCATTTTTGTATAATCTGTCCACTGATTAATTGGACATATTCTATGAGCCCGAAGAGATATGAACAATTATTCTTTTTTTTTTTTTGTTTACCCCTCATCTTAGATGAATAGACGTCATTTATCCCTTTTACAATAAATTTCTCCTTACGAGGTTTTACAAGACAGAGGCTACCGTGCACGAACTGAAGCTGCTCTGTTACCGAAGAATATTGGATTTTTCGACCGGGTATTGAATTGCGATGGGTCCACGATGCAATCACTTCACGATAATGTCAGTGTCATATGTCAAAGAAGAAGAAGAAGAAAAAACCAAGTGGCAGCTACGAAATGTAACGAAACAAATACATATATGTAAATTACATTAACTGGAAATGAAAGGCATTTCTAAGGATGGACCTCGCAAAATGCCTTACTATATCAGTAAAATTTATTTAGAAAAGCTGACTGACCTACGTCTTAGCCAGGTTCTTACTTTGATAGTGCTGTTTACTTCTTCGTTATATCAACTTGGATTTGTATGCCTTAACTTAAGAAAAAAAAACGCCATAAAATTTAACTCACGAAGAATAATTTCCATATTGTATCGCTTTATTAATGTATTTTTTTGTTTTTTATTATTTATTTAAAATTAGTTCCTTTTTTATAATAATTGTAGATAATAATAGAATAAGAATACATATTTTTTGATAAATTTCTTTTTCGTATTCTCTGATCGTATTTATCTACATAAAACAGCATTCAATCGAACAAACAAATCTATGAATGATGGTAACTTTCTATAACAAAAGGGAATAAAACCAATAGACACAAGGACCTTCAATTCAAATATCCTTTTAGTTGTCATCGTTTGTTTGTCCATTTTCTTTCTTTAATTTACTATTTGTTTTGCTTTTATGATGAAACTTTATTGCGAATGGCTACAACTTAAGTTTTGATTTGGTTTTGTGTTAACAATTACTAATGGTTGCAATTTCAAGTGTTACTGGTTTTTAATTATTTGAAGACATTCAGTTTATATCGAATTTTAAATACATATAGATGCTTTCGAGGAAAAATGTGTTCTTTTATTTGGTTGCTAATTTTTGTGATAAATTTTTATAAATAATTTTATGTTTTGCTCTTAAAATTGTAAGTAAAATGTGAGTTTATATATACAGTGAAACGCGAAATAGTCTTTATAAATTTACTTTATTTTGTAATATTGAAGCAATAAAAAAATAAATTCCTCTTTTCTTGTTCCTCTCTCTATCTTTCTGTTTTAGTTATTCATTTATATTTAAGTCTTTTATTTAAGTTGCTGTAGTTATAATATGATATTCAAATAAATACGATGCGTAATAATAGGTAGGTACATACTTAAAGAAAAAAGAAAACACTTTAAAACGGAAAATAGTAACTTGGTAATTGCTTTAAAGTTCGGGAAAGGGTTTCTCGAAATGATAAATAGGTTTTTTTTTTTTTTTTTTTTTAAATGAAAGTAAAGACCACATTAGAGAAGACCAATTTATTATTGTGACATTTTTGTACCATCATTTTATGCTCTAAGGAAAGCAAACATAAGCAGTTCCAGATGGATGATCTGGAAACAGGACCCTTATAATAGGCCTTTTTTTTTACTATGATCTCATGATCTATACAGATAATTGATTTCCATGGTTTACAACAACAGTTGGATCTCGTACTATTGTTGTAAATCTTGGAAATCAATGACCTTTCTAGATCATGTGGGTAAAACGCCTGATGGCACCAAGCACTTTCAGTGGTAGGTTTATGCGTATTATTGGAAAATTATGTGCAAATTGACGGGGTGCATCGGCATCCAGTGGTAAGAAAGAATTTTTCCAAAATATACTTCACGTCAGCTTTATTCCTTTTAAATTTTTATGACTCCATTGGACTCGCTTTATTAAGACTATTTTCTCAACAGTCACACACATACATTTCTTTTATAAATAATGCGGATTATTGATGAAATTACCTCATCATATAGGTACCTGCTATTATATTACTCATCGTCATCTTACTGTACAAGACCGTACACATGTTTTCACCTGTTATTCCGACAGAGTGACAGATGGCATTCGCACAAAAAACACACCTCGTTTCAAACAGAAACGGGCAGGTTGCAAGTGAACAAAAATACAAAAAATCTCTTTCTTTTCTTTTATATATATCTTCAAACTAATAACAATGTACATTCACTTATCAATTGAAAATCACTCCGTGGTTTGCAGCATTCAGAATTTGTAATTTCCCTCTAGGGTTTTCACACTTTAGCAATCTGGAGCATGCAGAAATTGAACACCTCTACTGCAAACTATAAACTTAACGGACTTGTCAAAAATAACGTCTAAAATCAACAAATAAATTGCTTGCAAAAAACATTGTTTGTTTTGAATATAGACATCGTACATGCGATATCGTTTCCACTATCCAATCATGTTACTGCTGATTATTTGGCCTACTGGTATTTTTTGCTAATTTACTCATCAAAAAGTTCCATCGCATTTGAAAGTTTTATTCAAATCGCCCGCCATCTTTCGAAACGAATAGCGAACGCGCAAGAAAATTATTGAAAAAATACCAGGCCACCAGAAATATCAGCTGACGTGTATTACTGCACTCACAGTGCACATCCAGCAAACAAAATAGACATCACCATAAATGTATGCAATGTAGATTCGATAACAGAAATTATATTGCCACAACATCTATTTCCATTGCATATTCTAGGACGCGTGATCACATTTTTTGCAATACAATAATATTCTCTCTCGGTAAGTACCTATTGAAGTAACCGAATTATTGTTGTGGCAGAATTTCGCTCTTGATTTTCATTGCGCAACCGGTTTTAACATTAATAATGCAACATCGGGTACAGATATAAACGTGAACCATATTTTTAAGCTGAGAAATACAAGTAAATGTCGAGTAATTGGGTATATTTGGCAGTGAAACTTCTAGGTTAGAATTTCATATAAAAATTACTTTTTCGCTCTATCTTCTACGGAATTATAATTATGTTTCGTCAAGTTTTTTACATACGGATACAGACATTTTTATTTGTTGCATAGCAAACGTAACTACTCGTATCTTCATTATTTGGGAGTGTTTTCTGTCGCCTTGCTGCTTTCTGCTTGCCAGTTTATTCAATTCAATTCGGAAATAAAATGATCGGTTTTCTGCTATTATTTATGTTGTATAGATTCCTTTTGTGCTTCTCACACTTAACCACCTGGCGAATGAAGTGTCAACAAAAAAAAAAGTTAATTTTAATTCTCATCTGTGGCTTTCTAGATGGAGTCTATTTGAATTTCAAAGAATTTAAAACCTTATTTCAAATTGGTGATCGCTAAGGAACTGAGTTCTTGACAAACGGATAGTTCACGAAATGAAACAAAAGAGACACAAAATGAAACACAAAATAGAAAAAGAACAAATAAAAACAAACAAACTCTTTTTCACTGTTACAGGAATATTTTATGTATTTTTTGATTTATTATTTTGTTTTGTTTTATAATTATTGATTTAGACCGAAATAAACTTCTCCATAATTTTATTTTATTATTTTTTAGTGTGTTTTCATTTTGTTTATGTATATTATTTAGCGGATAGGTCCGAATGGCTCAAGTCAAATATATATATTCTTTTTATATAGAAATTTGCGTGTTTTATATTTATAATATTATTTTATATATATATATATATATACTTCCATCAATGCATACAAGAATAACAAACGAAAAGAATATAATAGAAGTTAAATAATAACTAAATCTACAAATTAAAAGTAGAAAACGAAAATAAATGTTACAAAAGGAAACTTAAGGGGGGGGTACACATTTTCCATATACAAACAGACGCAGAACATCACTGTGTTCTGCTTCATAATTGTTTAATTTGTTTTTCGGTTTAATTCTCTCTGTATGATTTTCTCTTAAAGGCAAAAAAGAAAAACGCCCAACAAACAAAGTAAAACATATTTTATAAACAAAAGCTTAAACGTAAAACAAGGATTAAATCAAAAATTTACAATTTATGTATATATTTATATATATACCGTGTCCTGAAGGAAATCTAAACCTCAGTGGAGCGTCCACTCTCATCGGAGCGCGACATCTTTCGTTCTCTGCCGGGAATCCGACCTGTGAGTGGCATTTGCTGCAGCTGTTGCGGATGCTGATGCTGCTGTGGATGTTGATGTTGTTGAGGCTGCAGTTGATGTGGATGTATCATACCGGGGTGTGGAATCATCATTGCCGGATGATGATGGTAGGCTTGCATCATATGATGGCCGGGATATTGCTGCGGATGTTGTTGTACCATGACGCCAGCTGCACCGGCGGGTGGAGGAAATCGCATTTTAGCGGCAGCGGCATTGGCAGCGGCAGCAACAACGGCGGCATTCTCTCGGGATGCACTGCTGGCTGTGGTCGATTGGAAGGATATGGACATGCCGCTGTCTAGGGAGCCAACGCTACCACGTCTTTGTGGCTTTTCGTTACCAACTAGAGGTGGAGAGGGGAGGAAATCAATAAATGAAGACGACGATGAATCTGGCTTAACTTACATTGCTCGTGCATATCGAGGAGACTATTGCTTAACGCGCTGCGTTTTAGTTGTGCCGCTGTATCGTGGCTGCCATTCGCGGTATCACTGCCCTGCGGCGATTGGAATGGACAGGGGCACACTTCAACGTCAGCCACTCCGCTATCACGATTCTCAGAGTTGCCAGGAGCACGATTTCGCGCAGACTTTTGTCGTTCCAATTCAGCTTCGATACGCAGTGATTCCATTTCGTCCATTTCACTGATGGATTCCTTAAGGTCTTCGGCAAATTTGCAGCGGTCGTGCTCGTTGCGCGCATTGAAAGTGACCAGAATCTTGGCGTCGCCCTTCTGCGACAACTGGATACAGAAGGGATAGTTGGGCACATCCAATAGGGTGACTACCATTCCGCATAGGGGAAAACTATTGCGGAATGTATAAGTAACTGATGACTTCTTTTTGCTGAATATTTTTGTGATCACCAGCAGATCGTTGAAGAGGAACACCTCCCGCTGATGGACGCCGGGTCGTTCCTTTTTATTCACATCGGGAATTTCGTACAGCCGGCAATAGCACACGAGACGACGATGGGGCAGAGCTAGATTTGGTTTCTTGCCGACGATTGTAGCTTGAACTTTCATTACTTGGGTGACATGATCACTGCCAGGCTTGAATTCGTTAGCTTTGACGCGTTCGTAGACGCCGGCCAACATATCACGTTCAATATCGTGGCAGTCATCGATGCCGCGAAGGTTCTTGATAAAGTCCTCGACACGCATTCGCCGCTCGGGCTTGAGGTTTGGTGTGTGCAGGTCTGTATTGAGCATGATAATGGCGAACGCTAGTACGAAGATCTGCAAGGAAAGGAACAAAAATTGACATTAGCCCGTGGATAAGGTGTGCATTGTTTAACTTACCGTATCTGATGACCGTAAACGTCCCACAATGTCCTGATTACACTGGCAGTAGCGTTGCGAGAAGATCTCCATGAGTCGCTCGATTTTCTGCGCCTCGCCGGGCATACGGAAGTACGCCTGGAATTTCCTCAACGCCACATCTACCTGCATGCCGGAGAGATCCAGCTCGCTGGCGAAACACTCCAACACGGCCATGTTGAAGGGATTCTGCAGGTTGCCAAGGTATTCGCCGATCATTTGCCGCGAGAGCCCCTTGCGTGAGATCAAGAATCTCGCCACACCCTGTGGAGTGTTCTCGAGGAATCCTCTGCGAATCAAGTACGTGATACCCTTCTCCGGTTTTTTGTTGAAAAGGTTTAATCCGACACGGTACTGCCGTTTGCGAATAGTCTCAGACACTTTGTAGTTCTGTGTGGTGGTAGCAGCAACATTCAGTTGTTCGGCTTCGGTATGCTGCTCATACTGTGCCGCACTGGTGTGTGAACTCATATGATCATCGGACACAACGACCATGCCACTTGTGTTTGCCGGTGGATGTGAGGCCATCATTAGGATATGATCAGGAGAGTGGGTGCTGAACTGGTTGGAACTGTTTAGCGCTGTGCCGCGCTTCCATGTGTGCGGTGAGTTTGAACGATCTGATCCTAGATCGCAGTTGGCCATGCGATCAGCCGATGTGGCACTGGAGTCGCTGCCAGAGCTTTGCACCGATGTAAGGCTGCCGTTCTCAGCGGTCTTACACAGTCCGTTGGTGCGAATCATCGATGGCGGAGGCGGAGTTTGGCGCATTTGCAGCAGCATCTGTTGTTGGGCGGCTGCTTGTTGAGCTGTTATCGACGATGTACGTTTTGGAACCTCTGGCGGCACTTTCTTACGCTCGGATGTCGTAACCAGCGCCTTGGGTCGCATGTAGATCTGGGCCGCGGAATAGTACGGTGTGTGAGGTGAGATGCCGGGAACAACTGGACCCCCAACGCTCACCCACGACGCATTCAGCGACGAGTCTAAATGGCTTGAGTTTGAACTGAAGCTGACGTCGTGTGGAATAGCATGGTATGTTGACTGAGCGGACACATAGTGAGGCCCGCCAATGTTCGCCTGCATTTGCGCCGCCGAAGTGTAATAATGCTGTTCGGTGGCATGTAGCAGATTCACATGTGGATGCGACGATGTGGAAGACGCTGTCGATGCTGATGAGGCGGTGGAAGCTGCCGAACCGGCACCTGAAATAACCGAAGACTGTGACCAACACGTACTATGTGCCGCCGGCATTGGCGATGTATTACCCGACTGACTGCGCGGTATTGGACTGGAGTCAAGTTGACGTCGCTCACGCAACGACATCGAGCGTGTGGGTGGTGTGCGGGCTGCATTACCACCAGATGCTCCCGGTGGACCTGCCATTATAGTGACTCTCGGCTGATGCGAGTGCTGCTGCTGTTGTTGCTGATGCGGATGCTCTAATTGAGATTCGGTAGCACTGCCATACGCGGACGATGATGATGTGTTCGATGGTGGACCATCTTCACCAGCGGCGGCTGCAGCAGCCATCATCATGCGCCGGCTGAGGCGTTTCTCGGCTTTGGCCATGGCTGTGATTGAGGCGAACTTCTTCACCATCATATAGTGTCGGAAGGCACGCTGAATTGTGATCGCAGCGTTGCGGGCACGCACTCCTCCGTATTTACGTTCGAGCAGTTCAATTTGTTTCTCCAACAGATCCTGGGAGAGTTCGTACCTGCAAGTAGATAAGAGAAACAGATAGTAAACGAGTTGATTGGATCACAGACAAGGCGAATAGCGTGTTTATTTACATTCGATGGATCATCGGGAAAGAAGTAGGTACTTCTGTGGCAGAGCCATACATCAAAGGTCCACAACAGACAATAATATCTTTCTTAACTCTGTACGCATCTGCATTTGATGCATCCGCAAGACAGTTGTGTGAATACTGGCGAGAGATGGCAGCCGAAAATATCTAACAACCCTCTACGCTCGCTGCCGGCTGTTACAGTTAAAAATGCACACGCAGACGCAGCACGCACACATTAGGGTGAGTGTAAAGTTGTTGCTATTCCACTTTCTCTCTCTCTCTTCTCCTCATTCCTACGTGAAGAGGGGAAGTTTTGTTATCACCCCTGGTTAAATGAAATTTCAAGAAAATTGCGTGCCCAAGGGTGTCTGGCTAAGTTTAATCACAAAAACCCAAATACCATCATCATCATTATCATCGCTATACCTACCACGATTGTACACGAAAAGGAAGTGGAGGAGGATCTATTGTTAAGATTGGCGCTTGTTCTAGAGAGTTTCTTATGCTTCCTTTTCAGTTTTGCATTGCAAGAAGGAAATTCAAACGTGAGACGTGTGCAATCAAGGAAATTTATATTCTTCACACGAAGGGTGATTGCAGTTGCACTATCCAGAGCCAGTATACCGTTTTGATGCAGTTGCATGGGGAAAAGGGAATCAACTAAGCGCGAGGAAACGAGCTGGAAATGCATTGCTCTCCGTTCTTCGTTGGGATCGCTTTGATGGACTGTTCGATGGGCATTTGAGCGTGTTTTCTTGGAAATAACCATTTATTACCATTACGCGTAAGGTATGGCATTTGCGATTGTGCAGCTAGACAGAGGAGACAGTTCTATCGAATATCCTTACATCAAAGGATGGTTTGGTTATTTTGTCAGTGATAGCCATTATTTGTGAAAAAGAGAAGTTACTAGAAGTAACTAGATTCATTGCACTAACGATCGCGGGTACAACTCAAGAGACTTCATCCACGTGGAAAGCAAAAAAGCAAGAGAAACTAGTACAACACACCCTACAAAAGGGGACCTGATTTATAAATGCACAAGTAAAATCGACTTACTTTGGAGTCGAATCAAAGTGGATGGTAAGTTTGTAGCGCTATAATCCGGAAAATCCTGATGAAAATCCAACCATCTATATATTTTCTACGTAAATTTAAATGCCAGAGGTCAGGAATCAGAATTGCCCGTGACAACTGAAACATAAGGTGCTTCGTGTCGTTATTATTGTTCGTTCCACCAATCGCCGCGCGACACCAATAAAATCAAGCGTTCATCTCACTTACTGTGAGGGTAGATCGCTGGCCACACAGTCTAACAAATGCATATCTTGTTCACAACAAGGGTAATTACCTCTCCATCTTCCATATTATAAGACGCCGATCTTAGGATTAAACGACGCGACTTGCGAAAGGAACTATATATAAACGACATATTCTCACCCAAAAGCGAGTCAATAAAATTGAGATAACTACCTTTATCTTACCTAGCGCAGAGGTTTCGCTTCCATTGATTCTTTTGTACTGGATATTCGTTGGAAATTACCATAATCCATTCATTCCCTAACCAAGTGATGTCTGCATCCTCCCCAGTCATCCCTGTCCCTATCCCTGGTCCATACAAATTCCGGTTAGTCCGCAAATCTAAAAATGTGACAAAACGACAGTCGATGGATCTAACTGGCTCGAATTTGGGACAGGGGATAAATTGACGGCCAGACGAAGGACTCTTGGTATGGATTTAATGGGTCGTAGCAAAAGGGTTACATGCAGTATTGGACTAGGATTTTTTTTACTGACACTGATTTGACAGGAGTAATGAAGCGAAAAAAAAAAAAAAAAAAAAAAAAAAAACAAAAAGGAATCACCTTCAGCGACGAATTCATTTATTCAAATGGCTTGGAACAAAGGACAAGTCAATGAAGGTAATCAACCCTTCCATTGTGAGTCTGTATTGTATTTGAACAACATTGAGCAGACATATTGTTTTCAAATGAATTTTAATCATTTCAGCTGCTGTTCAAAAAAATAGACACGTTCAAGATTTTAGTGCAATAAATCTGAGCTGAGTTTCGTGATGTGTCGGCGATTTTTTTGGGTATGCTAACAGTTCTTTACCTTTGTGAAGGGTCAAATCTACATAAGGCTCCTTTAAAACCAACAACAAGCTCTACTCAACTACAAGTAAAATCTAACGCAGATAAATATCCTCTGTGTAAGCGCACTGACTCAACACAAAAAAAAAAAAAAAAAACATTAAAATTACCACAAGAATTTAATCCGTATCGTGCAGTATTTCCTATATGTACTCGCATTCGCATCGTCATTGGGTCTCGTTTCATCTCTGTCAATGTCAATACTGGTGCCTTCGTCATTCTCATCATAGGCCGGAACCTCACCAATTTGTGTTACTGTAGTTGGATAAACTTTCAAACTTCGTCTGCGTTCGACACTCGCCCACTTGCGTATCGAATGCAAACTCTGACGTCGCCTATCGTGACGCGTCAATGTGGTTTTCTCATTTCCCTTAGCGGTGAGGGATGTCGTCGACCACACTACGGGGGATGATGATGATGATACAGTTTCTACTCCTTCGCCGGCTGATGCAAATGATGTAACAGCAACACGTGACAGAGTTGTTGCAGACTCCCACTGAATGAAACGACCATTCACGTCATAATCTACCGATTTAGATTTTGAATTCATTTTTTGTTTGGCGCATTTTTGAACTTTCCACGGGTTGGTGTTTACATGTATACAAATATACGTTTCTACGATCCACAGGGTTAAATGTGATTGCCAAGAATTCAATTCGAGTTGCGAATGTTTACTCGCGCGTAAGGTTGGGAAAACTAATGAAAATGGAACGGAACGCCGGTAAGTTGGGGAAGAAACAATTATTTAAATCATTTTTTTTTTCCTATTGTCTGTTATCATAATTGGTAGAGATAAGTGTGCGCAAGATTGTTTTATTTGTTTGGAAGTGGATAGAGAATGCAAAATTACTACAGAATAGATAAGATAAATAGATAAGTTTCGGTATTTTTGCGTTTCATGTGCGGTGTTGATAAGCAATTTAATTCTATTATTGGTGCGGAGGTAAATATTTGATCTTTCTTTATGTCATGTTTGACAGTCTTACGTTGGCGGAATAGCGAGATCCTGAAGTTTCGAACTGCACTTCGAGGATGAGTTATTCACCTAAGTGACGTTAGCGAATTTGACAATAGAATCAACAAAAAATCGTCACAAAATCTGGAAAATCTATACTACAGGCAAACTTACTGTCAGAATGATAGACGTTTTTTTTTGACACCTAGATGTAAGCACCTACACGTAGAAATCAAGAAAACGAATTACATAGAAAAAAACTCCACTTCGAACATTTGATGTCAAAATGCAACAAAGATGAACAACATCTGTATACTTAATGAAACAAATGTCAGATGATATACAACAAAAAGGCAACCTGTTCTTCATAGAAAGACAACTCCACTTTGAACTTTCGATGTCGAAAAAGGCAAAAAAGATGAAACACTTACCTACCGATGATTGATAAACCAAACGTCAGATGGAAGACAAACAAAGCTGTAGGCAGACACATATATATATACTTTTTTATAGTTCTGAAAGCAAAAGCAAGACATGGGGCATTTAGACATCAAATTTCAGGCGGCATATAAACAAATCTGTTTATACACCCCTTTTTCAATTTGACATGAGTCAGTGCGTACGAGTATAAATTTGTTGTTGTTATCAAAAGGTAATGTTTAAGTGCTTTTGGACAAATCCGAAGGGATTACGTTCCAAAGCTCCAATTGGGTCAAACATGACAGGAGGAGTAGTGTGGAGTGTGGACGCAAGTTACTTCACTGTTTACATAGCAAATTGTGTGCGGTTGTTAATAAGGCAATTAGAAGATAATGAGTGACGTCGACACTTGTGTGAATTTATGTTTTTGTTGGTAAATGTTGTCTGTAGTTGTTTGAAATAGCATTTAGTCAGGTGCTTCGGTAGTAAATTTTTTTCAATAGCGTTGTACTTTTATTGACGTCAGAGGAATTTTTTGTCGCTATTTTTGTATTTTTTTTTTGTTTGGAAAACGTGTGTTGGAAAGAAATCAGATAAAGATAATTAGAGGACACTTTGAAATAGAACAGTTTCAAGTGTGAAACATCAAAAGGCGATTTCCGTTCATATTTGACACATTCCATGCGCATTTTCGAAAACTAAAACGATATTTGGTTAAATACCATTTTCGAATTAAAAAGCCGGTAAAGCAAAGCAACAAAAAAGAACAAAAAAGGTCAAAGACAACAAAGACATCCATGGACATTTCGTAAGCATTTAAAATTGTCAAAAGAAAAGAGGCGTAGAACGCATTAAGACAAATGTCAACATGAAATGCTGTTCTACCAGTGAAAATAATTGAATGATACAGATAGTATTCATACACGGAATGTATTCCCAACAATAACAGATTATCCATCACAGTTCGGTCAACAGAAGAAAGGGATTACCCCAATATTTAGATTCGACTATTATCTCACAAGATAAACAAGGATATGTTTGATTTTCTCCATATAGCACAACAAAGGAAAATAGCTCCAACTTAAAATTGTCTTTGTCCTCCAGACAACGGGACACATTTTTCTCAGCGAAGAAAACCACAAAATTAAAAGGCAAAAACTCCATCTTGGGTGGCCAATTTCACTGTTGACGTACACGACAACACAATCTTGCAAGAGCACTCATGCTGTTTTTTTTTTTTTTTCTGCTGCATCTCAAGATATTAACCAAATAAATGTTTCTTTTCTTTCTTTTTTGTTTGCAAAAAATAAAAAAAATACAAATACATAATTAAGAAGCGACAGCAACAAAAAAACTCGTGTATTCTATTTCGGCAAAAAGCGCAGTGATACACAAATAAACCTCTCGCTTGAGGCGTCAATCATGATCAGCAAACAAAAAAAAAATGTTTTCTTAAATATCGTGGGGAAACGAAATGTTTTCATTTTTTTTCAAACTCCAAAGAAAATAGAAAACATTCTTTAGAGACAGCGAAAAGGTGATCGTAATGAGATAGAAATAATTTCAGTCCACCGTGACAGATATCTACGCAGTACCACTTATATAGTAACACGAAGCAGATGATGGTATTATTTTTAAAACCAAAAATAGGGAGCTGCTTGTGTACATGCATTCACCTCGCTTGGTAATGTATCTAATTAGACTAATAAACTTGCAGTTCATTGCTCTTGAAAATTGAAAATAAAATCTAAGGACATGCGTTAAGAGAAAATTCCGGGATCAGGGTAAACTATGCATATTACGGCTGAAGCGTTTCTGTTTGGTCTTTGTCATAAAGATGGGAAAAGGCAACGTGGCAAATTAAACAGTGTAGAAAGGACGATCTGGAGGGGGTTTTCATGGTCTTTTGAATTAAAGCTAGGATTTTAAATTTAGTTTTGCAATTGTTGTGTGGAATTCACTGATTGAGGAGTTTTCAGGGAATTACCCAAAATTAATGTGACTTTTTTGACAGTGATTCACTCAGATTCGTTGGTTAAAATTAACCCAAATTGTTGGCAATGATCTAAGAAAATAGATGTGGAAAGTATATTATTCTTACGCTGAATTTTGATTCTTGAAAACCTAAAAACGAGTTCTTCTTATCAAAAAATATTGTTAAAGCAAAAACTTTTAGCTTACAATTTTTTAAAAATATCAAAATTCTTCTCTTTTCAATTTTTTTTCCGAGTGTGCGGAACCTCTTGCAAAAAATTCAGCAGAAAAAAAACAAATGAAAATATTTTAGTTGCGATTGGCCGATGAAATAAGCTCTTGGTATAATTTTGATGTGTCAGCCGATTCCGGTTAAAATACTCACCAAAATAATGAAAGGCGATGCCTCCCATTTTAAGTATGCCTATAAAAAAAGGCAACTGGTTCGAGATAGCACATATAGATTGACCTGAAGAAGACATGTCTTTTATAAGATGTAAAGAGGTCTAAGTGCTGGTCCATATGACGAAGCCACTTCATTATGCTACCACTTGACATGATTTTCACGATTATAAGCTTTTATTTTCAGGGGTTGTGCACAGGATGTTTGCACGCAAGTAGCATCCGATGCCGTTGCATTAAAAAATTCGAAAAGAAACTAAAAAGATAGTCAGTTTAGTTCCACTAAATTAACTTCATGGTATTAGCCAGAAGAAATACCATATAGTAATAGCTGAAGAAAGTTTTTAGCGATTTTAGATCCGCTCCATCAAACAACTTGATAGATATTTGACGTTTTCTCTAGATCGCACACATGCACGTGAGTTTGTCTTTACTGATGGCCCACAGCAGACGGACATAGTACAGGGTCATTCATTTCGTCGTCTCCAGTTGGTAGCGCTGGCATTCGACACCTGTCAAACTCAGCTGTCATTTGAAGTGTCATGATATTAGTAGAATGTTTGTCATTTACGATAATGGATTGCTTAACAATCGAACGCGATAAAATTGGTGATTCAAACGTTGGCACTTTGCGCGCATTACGCGATGAATATGGTGGTCATAATCGACCGACTACGCAAGCAATCGGAAAAATTGTGAAGACGGCCATTATTGAATGATATTGTTTCTCACACTTCATGGCAAACTCCAAACTTTATAATTAAACAAAATTTTCATCAAAAAAAGAATCGCCGTATGTTTTTTAATTAGCTTTACTTTCGAAACCGAAAAATGAATGACCCTTTATTTGCAGGACATTTCTGTGAGACTAGACCATAAAAACGAACAAAAGTGTGCGCATTGATTTACGTACGACACGCGATGTATAAGATGTATGAAACTTATGATTTTTTAGGATATCCTGTGTCGTTACGATATAAAGTTGTACAAATGAATCACGCATGAATAAAATTACTCAGCAAACTAACAACATTTTAGAATACATATATTTCAATGGCATTGCAAACGCACTTTAGTGTGCGCAATGAAATTAGTTTTATTCTTGGTAAATTAATTCCATATGTAATTGAAACATAAGAAGAATTTAATAAGCGACGCAGTATTACAAACGCACAATCGTCCGCAGTTAATAACATGTAAAAGTTGGTTTCCCTTACAATAAAAAAAAGATTGCTTATCAAGGCATATTTTTACTCATCCTAATTAAATCACCGACAGGCAATGTAACCACACAAGTTGACCCGATGAAGATGAACAACTCATTCGATCAATACATTCACATAACTATAAATGTGGTACCAAAACGATGAGTGCTATTTTACAGAACATATCCTTCAAAAAAGTAATTTTCAATTGCAATTTTATTGCAAAACTAGTGAAAATTCGTGTGCGCAATGCATAAAGCATCATAAATTAGTAAGACATTATGCTGTATGCATGACCCAGTATTGCCGCAGCTTAAACAAGTAACTATAACTTTTAAGCTACAAAATATGTAAAATTGAAAATATCAGATAGTCAATTCTACTCATGTAAATATGGTTTTATCAAAAGCCTGTGAGCGTTGACGATTTTACGGAACATCCAACAATAAATCGACAGCTTAAATTATTATCTACGCAAATGCGTTCATGCGCTTGTGTGCGCTAAGAATATGGTGTTATGCGTGCATATAAATATTGGAATTATATTTTACGAAAATATATACGAATAAGTCAAATTCTCATCCATTAGCACAAATTAATTTTTCAAGCATTACTGAGTTTTCCTACTCTATTTTCAGATATGCTTCCATTTAATGTAGAATCAACCCGATAACGAATAGATTTTTGCGTTTGTTCACAGAGAAGTTTAAACATTTAAACTTGGATGGGACAAGTTCAACTTTTCAAATTGGCTTCAGCCCAGTTAGCAATCAGATTTATAGAGTACAGACACTAATGAATTGCAAGACCAATAACGAATGGTAAACCTCACAAATATCTTCATATTTTCAAGCGAAAAGCCCTTTTCACTGAATGATCTACTAACTAATCTACTGCAAGCGCACGCTCTTCCGTAGAGTCGATTATTTCTACACAAAACGATATAAAACAAGCAACAGCAGTTCGCGGCAATTTGCATCATATATTTACATCTATCAACAACAAACACAACTAACCCGGTGGAGAAACGTTTGTAACGTCGAATAAGTTCACTAATTTTCTTCATGATACGTTGGAATATATTACACGGAAAGCAACACGCACAAAAATTATTATATGACATTTATCTTTAAGAAACAAATGTCAGCAGAATATTAAGAAAAAACATCTTCCTTTTATTTTTGTTAAATTTATTCCACGTTTTATCTACCCACACACTTTAAATGTAAAATAATTTCTCTAAGATGTATGCATACTTTTGCAATCACTGCGTGTATTAAAAAGTCATTCACTTTAAAGAAAACATTTCAAAAACACCGTTTTCAACATATTACTCTGACGTAAAACTTGGAATTCACATTTTCAATTTGATTCGACTTTATTTTGAATAACAGAAAACAAAACGACACTCTTCAAAACTTCATTATATCCGCATAGCGGCATTGCTTTGTTTTTAAAGGCACCAATTGAATGTGTTAATGGCATCATTTGACATTGTAAATCATTCATCCACACTCCACAGAAGTGATGACAAAACTACGATATAAACAAAGATGTGACACTATGTCATCTAAAAGAAATACCCACATCCGAATTGAAAACACTAAATTGCGAAATGGTATGATTTCGAAAACGGGGGGGTTTTTAACGTGAAAATGTTTCAAAAACCACGACGCCACGACACAACCGCGACTGGGTGCTCTCAAATGCCAAGAGGACCATATTCCTAGTCCAAGTCAATTCACAGTCACACACTCCATTGGAAATTTCTTTAAGTACCTATCTCTCATGCCCCGAAAAAGAAATGGACAAGTTTTCTCTTTCATTTGGATTGCTTCACTCTTTGGTGCATCTATTTTCGGCAGTAAAGAGAAGAAGAACATTTCCAAACTTTTTCTCTACACACTGTTGGCCTCCAAAAGAAGCTTTTCCCGGCAAATGTCATCCATAACAAAAAACAAACATGGAAAAAAAGGACTTCGAAGAAGGTTCATGTGCAGCCAAAAATTGGTGGCGCCTCGTAAATTTTACTGCAAAAATTATTTTAATTATGCGACTTGATTCAGCCATGGTGGGGGGATCATTGTCTACCTAAGTACGAATTCGGATGCCAAGAATCTGTTTTGCAGGATGTCATCTCGAGTTGCTTAATGCGACTTAGATGCAATTTGTCGATACCTTAATGTGCATTAGGGTAGAATACAAGAATGACAGTTTTCCAGTTGTGATGCATTGCCAAAAGGTGGCTTCTGTTTATTGGCACGTGGAACCCAGGGGGTTTATATTTATTTATTTATTTATTTATTTTTTTTTTGTGGAAAATTGAAACAAATGGGGAAGCACTAATATGACTCATATGTGTGGGGTTCCGTTGAAGTGGAAATTTGAACAAACAAAATTTGGAAAGCATAGGGAAATCAAATGAGTTTCACCTATTTCGCATGTAGCTACTTAAAATGTTTGCATTTGAATCGAATGGAATGTTGATATCAGGAATGTTTGATTGACTCACTGGGTTTTGAAGAGGCTCTTCGGAAAAATGATTAAAATAAAATAAAGGCTAATAGATAATGGCTCATTGTTTCTGCATTGAAGTGTCAAATACACTTGAGTAACTGCTTATAACCGCATCGGGGTGACAAAGCGAATTGGCAAATTGGTTACAAAAATTTGTTTCCTAGTTGCTGAGTCTTCTGCATAGTAGTGGGAGCTTTTTTGCAAGTCAGTAAAACTGGATAGCCTGCACGGAAATAGATATAAGGAAGCAAGCTAGTCTTTAACTTGATTCAGCACCCGGTGGTGATAAACCAAATCGCATCTGGTACTTCTCACCTTCTTAAAGATAAAAACCATTTATGACAACATCGAAGCAAGGATTGGACCAGATTAGACCTCAATAAGCGTACATTTTTCTTGAGACGATGTGTGACCTTTAATGAAACAGTGATCCACATAAAAGTTCAGTCAAGGCATTGGGCTTCTTTGACAAGAAAATAGTAATCTGTGGCATTGCATTGCATATTGTGTACGCCAATACACATTGAAAAAAACCCTCACATAGGCCGAAGAAAGTAGTAATACTTCATTCATGACAACAACACACCCATCTAAGCAAACTGAGGGAGCCGTAGTCGTGTCCTTGTATTATCCATGTTTGCCACAAGCTAAAAACTGCATTTCTGGTTCACTAATATAACATGTAACAGCCGAAGAAAGTAAACAAAGTTTACTTTTTCACAGTTCGAATTTATTTCTTTTGACGATTTAAATAAATTTAGAGCACGGTATATAAAATTGCTTCGCTTTCCTCTCAAACGCACACAAAATAGAAAATGCACATAAAAAGCACCATATCGATAACAAGGAATAAGAAAGAAGCAAAATCTATGCTTGCCTGGTTGTTTTTCAGCAAAAAAAACGCAGTTTCGACAGTTTTGTAAGTGCGTTATTAATTGTTTGCGATTATTTCCTAAACTAAGGAAAACAAGCGCGAACCAAGCCAGGACCGAGATCTTTGCTTAACAAAAAAAGGCGGTTACGCACTCCTAAAATGGTCAAATTGAGATGCGCACAGATATGTGCGCTTTGATGTTCTGTTGACATTATCGTACAAATTATGTAATTCATTTGCAGGTTGTACGGGTTTGTGTAGTTTTAAAGCTTTGCTTTAACCTCCTGTGAACGCACATGCCATGTGCGGAAACAATTGTGGGGGGATTGAGCATTTTTATTCTTTCTTCAACCACAACGAATATTATGTTGGCATAGAACTTGGAAAACTTGCAATCTCTTCTGCTCACTTGTAAGAACGAAACGTAACAAGTAAATTTTGGGTTTAAATATTACATTTGACTTAACGGAATTTTGTGTGCGGAATAGTTTGTGCGTTTTCATTTTCCAAAGAAACACTGTAAAAATACATAATCTATTTCCAAAGCGTGCATTTTCGGGCAGTTGTGAAAGTATAACATGTTATTCCTCCTCTGCGGTTGGCAATAGAAATGACTTGATCATTGAGGAAGGAATAAAAGTGAAACTTGTGTACAAAAGATTCCGTGTGCAAGGGTGTATGGGTTTTTTTCATGTTCTCTTGACTACTCGATTTTATTAATGGAAATCAATAGATGGTTATATTCGCAAATGGTAAACTTTACTAAGCTTTTGACACCACAAACTGAAGTGGCAATCCTCTTGGCAACTTTACTATGACTCGTTTTTGTGAAAATTTGGCACAAGCCTTAACTAATTTCCGCAACATTAGCCTTAATGTATTTTTGCACAACTTTGACCTGGCTATACAAAACAGAACGATCTCCAGTCAGTTAAACTATTGACAACAACTTTTTCCAAGCCACTTACAAACATATTCATATATAGTTGGGTAAAGAGTTAATCCCATACAAACAAGGAAAAAATAATATATATTGCTCTGTTGAAAGCAAAGTGTACTTCCCCACTTGACAGTTTTGTCACATAATGTTTATTGTATTCCAACGGAACTCATTTAACACTGCGGCACGATTACACTATCAAATTGAATATTTGTCTCTTTAGACTCAGAGGAAGGCCAATTAAATTTATACGTACTCACAATTCCTTTCAAATATCTTCTCCTGATTGTCTCACATATCACAATATTTTTGACACACAATACACTCTCAAAATCGACTACATCTAATCGAAACCCGTTTCGTTCACCTGGTGTGTCAGAATTATTCTTAGTTTCGCACTGGTTTTGCAACTTTGCCATAGATAAACACGCAGGTGATGTGAAAACTACTTTAATAGACGCCACCAAACCGCACCGCACCGCGTAACCCTTAACCGAAAGGGTGCCACACCGTGATAACCGCTTATTCCCAGGTGATTCAAGCGCACTCTGCGAACAAATTGGAATCGAAAGTACAATATTCGCAGTGTTTGCCTGTCAGTTTGCCTGTTTGTGTCTCGTATATACGTCAACAACAAGCTTTTGGGTCCGCAAAAACGAAAAAATAAACCATCACAACCAAAAGATTAGGAATTATATGTGTTTTCTGTTTTGTTGAATTCGTGTCAAGAGAATATGCGCGAACTGAGACAGGTAACCAGATGTCGTCTATTGCCAGACAGAGACGCGTTCGTCATGTATATATGATAACCAGAAATGACAATAAACTTTGTACAGATACGAGAATGTATCTTAATGCGATAAGATAGGGAACCATCATGATTATTCCGAAATCTCTATGGCACGTGGCACCTTTTCACAAAAAAAGATGCAAAGTGACAACGCGAACACAACCTCAGTATTGAGTACGAAACTTAATTAGAACGTCTCCTGCTTTGAATGCAGATACTCAAAAAAGACGGAAACGGTTGTGCAGCCGGAATACACAATTATTATCGAATTGATTGGTGAAAAGTTTGGACGGTGCTCAATCATGTGACCGGCCGCAGCAGACGTTGATGTGTATATCTGTATCTATATATGGAGGGTATAATTTAGATATGGATTATAAATTATTGCTTGTTGCACTCTGTGGTTACAATCGTGTACTTTCGCCTTGACTTCTTAAATGCGGAAAGAAAGCGTTGCGATGTTGCCAGGTGGATTATTTTTTATCTCTCAAGTTGAGCGAATAAATTAGCAACTTCTTGATTGACAGGGTTGAAGAAAAGAATGACAATCGTCATTTTTTATTTTGGATTATGTTGCCTCATTAAATTATGGCTGTTCTTCGGATGTCTTCTAAGCTGGTTATGGTAATTTTGTATGAAAAGTACGGTACGACTGACTAACACTTGACGGTTTATGGCTTTAAATAACCAGAGTTATTTAATGAACATCACGGGAGCCGCACGTAATGGAGCTAACAAATACGGTTGTAGACAGATGTTTTGCCGTGCTTATAGGAAAGAAGGGAAAGTTGAAATGAAATGGATCGTACAAGTCAAGGCGACGTAACACGCAGTGAAACACGCAACTGGCGGATTTTAAAATGATTGTCAAAAGAACTCATAAGACGACACTCGACTAATGGCAATTCCAATCAACGATCGAGTATCGTTTTGTTTAAATACCCGATCGGTTAATGCCCAAACCCAAGAATAAATTTTAAACTGTTAGCTGGGTGATCAATAGCTAGTTTCGAATGATACATTCATATCATTGTCTGTTGTTTATATAGTGGATCCAGCGTTGCCTTTAAACAGCTTATAAAAAAGGGGAATAAGAAGGGGCCTCCACAAAAAAGACTTACATAAAAACGGAACCGTGAAGAAAAACATTTATTTATGACAAAAAAAACAATTGTTTTTATTTATTACGAAACAAATTTTAAAATTTTTCTATTCTTTTTCGTTCAATAAAGAATAAAATCTTACTTAAACTGAAATAGGGCGACATTTTTATAAATTTAGAATAATTGGGGGGCCGAAGCCATTGAAGCTCATAAAGGGATCGACTGAACAAGTATTTACATATATGTATCACTTCCGCAGTACAAAAGTTGTAGTGCAATCCCTTTCTGAGACTTGTTGAAGAACACATTTCTGATACCTTTGTCAGACTCTGACAGAATTTTAATCATTACTCAGGGGAGATATGGCATGACGCGGAGTCCTTCCTCAGACTACGACTTTCTTTCTTCAATAGATAGTTTTTTATTAAATAATAAATCGTTGGCGCAATAGGTCAATATAAGTCCCTAGGCCTAGTTTGTTACTATATACTATTCGTTTGTGTTTGTCCGTTTCTTTGGGGAGGGATATACAATAACATTTTATTCAAAATCCAACTGGATTGAAAGGATTTCTCTATAGAGTTATATAGTCGGGTATTTGTCAGACTTTCACGAGAAGTAAAACGCCTATAGATATAAATATTATCCGCCGGCGCTAACTTGGTATTCGCCTAGGTTCGATCACGTCGCTTTATGAGAGAGGGTGACAGTCCGTCCAAAAGGGGTTGAAACTTCCCCCGATGCGCAGGAGCATTTTATTTAAGGGAATATTTTCTCTTAGAATCATTTTTGATCAAATGAAATTGTTAATGCTTTTCTCCACTTCATCATTTTTTACCATTTTTTTTTAAATATATTATAAAAACCCGTGAAATTTACCTGTTGTTGACTTGAGAAGAAAGATTATCCGTTAGAAGTTTATTAAAAAGGGATTCTACTAACGATTTCTTAGCCCTTTTTAATAGTGGTTTTAATGCTACTCAATGAACACAAAACTCAAAAGTTCATCCGTAAACATTTGAGAAGTGCAAATTTTCCCAAATTTCCCTTTTCTCATGGGTGGAAAAATGTGTATTCTTTTCACACGCCAGCAACGATGCTGTGTTGAAATCAGGGGTTGAATTACCGCATCCATGATCGAGTAACACGTGACTGAATTTGTTATTGTTTTGCTTGTAAAATCCATCAGGCAGTGACGTATGGTTCGATCACGGATTTTGTGTTGCAAGACTCTTTTTTGTGTCGGAAGGAGAGCAACATATCTCATGTAAAGAACCCTGCGCGTGGAAATTTCAAATAAGTTTGGACGGACTATACAACCGAACGCACGTTTTCTGTATACTCCCAAGCAGACGACAAAATGGAAGCAAGGAAAAAGCAACTTTTGTGATAAAATGGCCTCATAGAGTTCTTCCTGTTCTCAAATAAAAAATAGAAAATCAAAATACAACAACCAAAATAAAAATATATATAGGTATGTTTTGTTTAGTTCATTCAAACAAATAAAATTGCAAAATAAATTTAAATGTCAAATGGATGTGTTCAGACGATTGTTAAAAAAACAAAAGATGGTGTTGTGTTCAGAAATGAATGAGTTCGGGTAAAAATATATTTAAGGTCGTGTTCACACCAGAAAGATGCAGACAATTTCTGAATTAGTGTTGAAAAAAAGTTTTGCTGTAGTTTTGTGGTGTCGAAAAATTCCGTAAACCGTGAAATCCCAAAAAGAGGACAAATGGCATATTTTTTTTTCGAGAAAAAGAGGACATGTCCCTAAAAAGAGGACGTCAGCCTTCACATGAGTGTCATAGCATAGGTGCAGTTTACTTTTGCTTCAAGGTGGGCACCATTCAAACAATTCGCTTAATCAATTTAAAAAAAAAACAAACACATCCACCTTGTTCAGAAATTGCACATAAATTCTTTGAGGTAGCTCTGACATGTGTAGCCAATACACATATCGATGAAGGACAAGTAGAGAAAACGCCAACTGAATAAATTGATTTTGTTTTAGGAGAGCTGGACTTCTGAGTTCTGACCCACAAATAAACTCTTATGCCCTTTCCACACCAAGCCTTCGATACATTCACACCGAACACCAACTAGTTTTCGTTAGACGTTGCAATCAGCCGTGAGACACCAGTAGTTAAACTTCTGTGCAAAATTATTTTGGTTACAAATTTCGATCGCATTAATTAAGCAATAAAATTAATTTAGTTGTGGAAAATTATTTTAAGTTGTGAGTTGTGACATTTGTTCGGCCAGCTATTCTGCTGAAGTAGCTGAATACTGCCAAAGTTGTGTTTCTTTCAACAACCCAATGATTGGAAGTCGTTTTGTTGGTGTTTTCGTGGAAAACGACTTAAACGAATCGTTTTGAAAACTGATATGTGTATGGGAAAACTTCTGTTTTCGATGAAGTTTTCGAGTGAACCCGGTTTTGGTGTGAAAATGGTATTTATGTTTATAAACTGGCGTCTTGTCAATTCGATGAATTGTAGAACTTCTTACAGACACTTTCATGGAAATTTATGTTTGTTCTACAACAATTGGTTTTGGGTGATTTTAATTTTGACAGCACAACGAACAACACTCTAGTAAACAAGATGAGCCGCAGCCTATATTTTAAGAACCCCAATTTATGAATTTCAAATTAGGAATAGGAATAGAATATCTGGCAATACTGTCCACGACAAAAGACACTACAATTGGTGGCATTTCCGCACCTACATAGTCAGTTTTGTTTTTCTTTTTTTGTCAAAGGTACGCGAGACGATGTACACTTGTTAATTTTCCTCTGCGTCTCTGCTTTGTCTACCTTCTTTGCATAATAAACTATAAATAAAGCAAAACCCAAAGAGGCAAACAAAAAAAAAACGATATAAAAAAAGGCACGAAAATATAATAAAATAACCCATGAGAGGCAGGTATAGCCAGTATGGAATATTTTTTTTTTTTTTTCAATTCGCTCTTCGTGTTTATTCCGTGGTTATTTGTGCACTTCCGTGCGAAGCAAATTCATTTAAAAATAAACTCAAAGAAAAGACACAAAAAAATAAAAATCTCCATTCAAGTGAGAAGGTGTGCAGAGTACACGTATATCATCGGATGAAGGGGATACTTCCGCTTTTTCCGAGCCAACGACGACATAGGAGAGAGAGAGATTCCACGAAGAATCGACTTCATCAGCATCCGGTTTTTCATACAACCCGTGTATAAGTAAATAAACACAATCAAAACAGGTGAATCAAGGTGGTAGCACCTTGCGTGGGAATTCGCTGCTAAACTAGGATTACTATTATATGATGGTACTTACGCTGTTTGTGCTCGGGAACGTTTCATGACCTCGCCACCGCTGCGTACGGAATTTTTCTTGTGCAGCGATTGTTGGATAACTGCATTGCAGCCATTAGCTGCACCAGCGTTACCAGCAACAACTCCGACTCCGGTACCAACACCACTGCCAGCAATAACAACAGCACCCCCATGATGATGATGATGTCCGTGGATGTGATGATGATGACTGTGATGGACAACACCGACAGACGATGCTGCGCCCGGTGAGGAAGACAGTGCCGATGGTGCTCCGGCAACGGCCACTGCCGTTGGCAGAACTGCTGGGGGTAGCTGCTGGCACAGCTGATGATGGGGATGATGCTGATAGATTATTTGCTGTTGTGATGAGGGCGGGTAATGGGTGGATGGTTGCAGGTAGACATATCCACCGGTGCCAGTGGATGTGCCGCTTGATGATATCGATCCAGGCGTTGGGGCAGCAGCAATGGCGTACTGGCCAGGTCCAGGCCGATCGATGACCTTTTGTGGAAAGCTGTAACGAAAAGATGGACCCATCAATAAGTGACAATTTCAAATTCAAGGTTCTAGCACACAAATTGGAATAATTATAATAATCAATATGTATGCAAAGGCAAATTGGAGGAAACTACTCAACAAACGTGGCCAACGTCGTGACTGTAGGTTTTTCTATCCAATGGGGGAAGGTGCATTTTCGTGCATCCGCCAAGGGGTGGCGATGGAGAAATCGATTTTTTTCCTATTTCGTGCACGATGTAGTTATACGTGGGTAATGTAATCGGGCATAAAACAGAAAGAGGGGAGCATATAAGACATGAGTCATTGGCGGATGCAGTGACGTTGATGAAAGCAGGAATGGGACCTACGTGGAGACAGGGTAGAAGTGAGTAGAGAGACTGATAACATATCACATTTTCGGACTAGCTGATTGAACCCAACAAAGTTTGAAGTAAACACACATTTAATTTTGCAGCAGGAACACCAAGTGCCAAAGAACAATGAACAGCTCATGTGCGCAATCGATTCAACTCACAGAGAGTGACTTAATGTTGAAATACCTAAACAAAGCCCTCGCCATATCAGTAAGAACACTTCAGAGGAACTCAAGTGTTTCTCCATTGTCAATTCATTTATTTATTTTTTTGTTTATTTATTTTTTTATTTATTTGTTCACTTATTTATTTATTTATTTACTTATTTATTTATTTATTTATTTATTTACCTATTAATTAATTAATTTATTTATTATTTATTTATTTATACATTCATGTATATCTTATTTATTATTTTTTCCCCCTTAAATTGAGTATTTTAAGTCGTTGTTTTCCTCAAAACATTGTTCTAATTTTTTTATTTTTGTCACTTCCAAACTTTTTCCAATGTTCAATTTTATGCGAACTGAAAATTCCTTTTTGCCTTTATTACACTGACGAGGTTGAATCCTTTACATTTGACGTTTGGTTTATTTTTTCAATACCTACAAGATGTGGAAAGACTGTTTTCACAAAATGGGTTCTAGACTCAGCTAGTCCAATAACCCCTAATAATAGTTGTCCACAGGCAACCGTTCTTTTTTTTTTGATGGGGTAGTGAAATGCAAAAACGTCTGCGATACGCAACAACAGCTTTCGGAAAAGAAATTACAATAAAATGTTTCAACACTTATAGAACTGCATCGTTTTTCAACAAAGGCGCAGGAAAACATTTCACTGACTTCGCGGAGATACATCGCTAAATGTAAATAGGCGTCTACCTGACATTCAACAAGTTTGAAACAGTTGGATGGTAATAAATAACCTGACCGTGTATTCTTTTAGATAAAAATAGGTACACTTCTCTCGGTTGACGCGTCGTGTAGGCGCCACTGGCGACAGAGAAAGTATCTTTAAACTAAAGTGACAATTACATATCTTCTGTGCATAATTGAAACAATCTTTAAAACAGTTGTTCAATCGCTTCATTTCCACTGCACCGAAGGTATCCTTGAACTAGGTCTGCTTCTTTTACAATGCAGGTAATTGAGTTTTCAAATGAAAACAAAGAAAACGCCACCGACAAGGATGCCATTCCTGTTGGCATTTTCTTTGGAAGTGTAATAAAAAAAAGATCGAAGACTGTTTTTCGTTTGCTCTTAATTTATACAATCAGACAAATGAAGGCTAATACTTCTTCCTAATTTTTTTTTTAGTTCCTAGTTCAATGATGTTAAGTCTTAGCGAAGAATGTTTGTATTTATTTAAATACATTTAGCAAAACAAACAAAAAATAGAAAATAAGATGAATGTTTTTATTTTTTTTTTGTCTTAAAACAACAGAATTTTTTAAAAATATACTTTATGTTGCTCCGATCTTTAATGCTTCTTTTCCATTTTTTTTTTCTTCTAAAAATACACAAGTAAATTAAAATTTTCCGATCATTTTTGTGTCAAAGTGAAAGGAGTGAGAATAAAAATAATTAATTTTATTTAAATAGACTTTTGAGGACAGAAATAAAATTATATTTGTAACAACATTTGTCACGGTTTTTGAGGTGACGTTTGACAGTTAAAGTGGAAACATTTTTATGACACTCGAATATTACGTTTGTCAGCGTGTGGGTGATTAAAAAAAAGGATTTATATTGCGTCGTCTTTAATTTACTGTCAGTGGAACAATTGTGGGGATATCACCTTATTTAGGTTGGATGTTGGCGTAAAAAAAGAAAACAAATAGTTGGCGCGCAACCGATCCTATTAGGTACTCCGTAGGCGTAGTTTCTCACAACCGTTCGGTTTTGTGCGACCTTTTTAATTTTGGGGCAATGGAATGAACATACAATTTTATGCCGAGTCCGAACGGATGAATTGAGAAGCTCTTTCAAAACAGCTTTAATCTCGGATGTTTGTCAGTCGTTCGCGGTAGGTGGCGTTGTGGAAAAAACCCTAAGGAGGTAATTTGTGTTTTTTTTTTTTCTCGGGGAGATCCTCGCTCAGTAGTTTAACACAGCAACCACTGAACAACTGAGCCGCCCAAGTAGAAATTTGTGACTGTTATCCAAATTTAAAATCACCACACGGTATATTTGACTCAGTTTTGTGACGATAAACTCCAATCCAATAAGATGGTAACTGATTGACATTTTTGTAACCAGTACGTGTCTCAAAGATACAAATGTCCTTTACTGTAACATTTTAAAGCACACAAAAACTGTGAGGTTGCTATTTTATGTTACCACTTAACTCACCCAAAACGAATGGTTGTGAGAAGCTAGGCCTTGGGTCCCTTCGGATCTGTTGCGCCAACTAATTATTATTATTATTACGTTTGTAAATGGGATGTGTGTGAATGAGACAAATGATTTTTGAACAAGATGTACTAATTCCGACGTCGATTAGCCGATTTGAAACTGTTATCTGCCGAAATTTGTTTGGTTTGATGCTCTCATCACATTACTACCATTTTCATCAGAATTTTACCAAGTTTTTTACACTAGTATCACTGCAGCTCTACCGCCTAAGGGTTGTGGGCGCATTTAAGATACGTTATCACCTAATTTACACCTGATTAATGCAGATATTTTGGGACCACCGCTCGAACTCTGCAAATGCACGATAACGTTTTTTATTCAAATTGCCGATGGACTCAGCGAGCTTTGAACAAATCGTAAAATCTAGGCTTATACAAAACAAATGCAATTTCAAATATTCACTCACGCTACTTTTTGAAATTTTCCTCGAAAACAAAAACCACAAAAAAACACATAATTTATATAGTGTAACAGGTAGTAGGTTAAAAACACGATTTTAATTGTTTTAGCGAAGAATAAAAAATACTTCTCGTATTTGTTTCAACAAAAAACAGACTGACATTGAACCACTTTTGTCACAATTTTAATTATCGATAATTGCAATCAAATTTACACTGGATATAACCAATTATAACCACAAAATGCAATTTATTTAATATTCTTTTGCGCGAACCCGATCAAGTTCAGTAAATCAACCCGAAAGACTAAAATCGCTCATCAGTCAAGTCAGCGCGCACCTGAGGCAACATAAAACGTTGCAAACGAAATCGTTAAAATACACCAAACAAAAAAAGCGCTAAAAATGGGTAAAAAAAAAAACTAGAAAACATGGAAAAATGTTTTTTCTTCTTTTTTTTTATCGGTTTTATTGTATACTCCCCACTTTGTTCGTAGACAACAACAACGGCAAGATAAAAGCTACAACGCAAGTATGGTAGGTATGCAGAAAAACGATTGTCTCAGTGATTGTTGCACGAAAAAGCGTCCACACGATACCCTGTATTAGCAACAGAGCACAATTGAATAACACTATAGGTATATCAATCTAAGCTTGTATGAGTAGAGTGTGCCGTGCAATTGTGTTTTCTTGTTCTTTTACTGGTATTTTTTGTTGTTGCTGTTGAACTTCTTTTGGCCAGTGTCGAGAGCTTTTTTAATGTTTCTGGTATGCTTTTGGAAAACTGCTCGCAGCTGTGTGTAGTAGCCCCAAGTCCATAAACCATACGAAGCAGGTGCACAAGAAGTGTATCTATGTGCAAAGTGCATTAAATATAATATTTGCTGAAGGCAAACGTAATACAATTAGAGTGGTTACAGCTAGTAGTTGAACTTTGGGTTCATATGTCGCGGTGTAGGGCAGGTTACTTACCACACACACATAGCAAGATTCAGTTTTCTCGTGCAAATGCTCCGCAGGTGATAAATTGTGGATTTTTAGTGCTACATTTGTCACGTAGTTATTTAGGTGGTGTTATACTTGTGATGAAATTTAAGTGTTTCTTTGAGCATTCGTGAAACAGAGCCAGACGTCATTTGTTATCGTTAGATAATGTCGTAAAATTTGGTATTTTTTCGTTTCGAATTAGGGTTACCAAGAGTTTCTTTAAAGAGTTTCGGTCTCGCTTCAAATTCCAAGAAAGATGGTTCTTAGCTTGTAGAGAGAGTCGAAAGTAGTTTAGGTTATGTCAAGGCTTTAGTTTTACTTGTAAATTGATCACTACTTTAAAATGGAACTTAGTTACTGCCATATGAAGTTGTTGGGGGTTTACAAGAAACATTCAGAAAACCATTTCTCTAGATATTTCAACAGCTTAAACACTCTGAAAGCTAGGAAGAGGAGTGCGGGTCTCCTAAAACGGATGGTCCTGTACCACTAGATTGTTGAATTTAGAGAATCGCTGAGCTATGAGATTCGTCTGTAACTAAGTTGCAAGTGAATCCAACCAAAAATTTGTTGTGCCAACCACTACATATTTTTGTGCCCCCCCTTAAAATGGCTATTGGGCACAAATACAAATTTCCTTAAATACCTGTCCAATAATTATGTTAAAATTCTCATCGCAGTGGGAAACATTAAGAAAGTTACAGTTCTAAGAAACATACAGAATTTTTATATATCAAACCACAACTAGGGGTAGAGGGGTCACTTTGAAAAATGGCGAAATACTTGCCCCTTAAAATGGTTTTTGGGCACAAATACAAATTTCCTTAGATACTTTCCTAGTAATTATGTTCAAATGCTCATCGCAGTGGAAAAGTTTCAGAAAGTTCCAGTTCTCAAGAAACGTACAGAATTTTGATATATCGAACCACAACTAGGGGGTAGAGGGATCACTTTGAAAAATGGCGAAATAAAGGGTTTTCCAATTAGAGGTGTTATTGTGAATGACCCGCTATTTGGGTAGCTGTCACTTTTGAAGCTTTTGTTGTTCGACATTTGACAAGTAGAAACTACGCCATTACTAAAAATGGGACGGTACACGCTTCAACAACGCATTGAAATTATTAAAATTCACTACAAAAATGGTGGAAATCTTGCAGTCCCAGTTCGCAAAACTAAAGCATTTTTTGGTCGTTGTGAAGCACCTTGTCGGACCGCAATACAGAAATTGGTGGACAAATTCGAGCTGTTGGGACCGGTTAGTGATGTGAAGAATAAAACCCCTTACACGTCGCTCAAGAACCTCGTCGTTCTTTGGAATTGGGCATTGCACAAACGTCATTACACCGTATTTTGCATAAAGACTTGGGTCTTAAGGCTAATAAAGTTCAGTTAACACAAGAACTCAAGCCGGCCGATCATCAACAACGCCAACAGCCCAGCGTCGATTCAAGACCTCAAAGATAAAATTCGTGAGACTATCAAGAACATAGGGCAAGGGAGAAAGGGGTTCTGTTCAAAAATATCATTTTTACTAGCCGACCTGGCAAACATCGACCCGCCCAAAGTTGATTTTTTGATTTAAATAATTTCGAGCGTCTAACTTTTGTGATCGACTACAGATCTGCATTTTAATTACTGATTAAATGGCACACAATACAGAAACTTTGTACTGAAACATGATAAACATTTAAACTACACGGTTACTAAGCCTGTCGATGGATTGATCATACTTATTTCAAATCATATGAATCCTCTCCATGGCAGAACATGAATGGATAATGCGTCGTATGAGTGATGAGTCCAATAAAGTTCGTCCTGCATGAGTCCCCGGCACAGGTGGTCGAAGTTGTTTTCGATAAACTCAAAAAATCTAACGATACAGCACTCAGAGACGAAGCACGAATGATTTCAATACAAAATCTTCATAAATGGTTTCCCTAAAGAAAATTACCGAAATCAGCAGAATTTTTGACAAAACAATCTCACTGTGCCTATATTGCGATCAAAATTAAAAAAAAAAATATCCCGTGCAAAATGTATGGAATATTAATTTCTACGAATTTCCCAATTTCCAATTTTCTCGCCGTATGAACCTTCCTTAGGCGTAGACAAACACAACAAAGAAAATATAGCTCAAATCGGACGATCCGTTCTCAAGTTATGGGCGGTCTTACAAGTCTTGCAAGTCTGTTTTATATGTATAGATTACGCTAGTGGAACACAAATACTCAAAGCTTTGTCTCCTGGTGCTGCGAATAGCGTTGCGTATTCACGGAAAGATGTGGGCGAAGTAGATCCCTTTTATTCCTCGCAAAAATATAAGCTCACATCAAAGAAGAATGCGTGTGAGCCGCTATAGCCTTACGGTCTCACATGTATAAGGATCGTTTGCAGCAACACTTTCATTTCTATTTTACAATGTGATCCCAGACTCCCTCCAATAACCTTTGGCACTTTTTCCTGTCAAACTCAGTCGTATTAAGGTTTTCGACACACATGTCAAGATAATTCGAAAAAAAAGTTTCCAATCCATACGTCACCCCAGAAACCTAAATGCCTCGAATATAAGTTCCACCCTTACTGTGTGAAGCAAACAAATTCTTTTTATTCACTTTGTCGAGCTCCGTAATAATTTTAGGGCTTCTCAGCAATCGGTTAGGCTTTCAATAACTACTATTGCTTCGCTTCAATGTTCATGACACATGCATGACAAGGGGGTGGATATGTACTACTCCCTCCATAACAACATATCTTTGCTATTTCTTCGGAGAATCAGCCTGCGTGTGAATAAGTGAATAAGGGGCGTTTGCTACTACGATTTCCACCCCTTTTTCGGTGTGCATCAGAGATGTAAAAAATTTCCTGCTACAAATCAAAATTATTCATCCCTATGTAATACGTATATACAAAGTCAACCTAATATATTGCTCCGCGGGTTCCTTCTGCATGCTTAATTTCAATTTAACACATCTATTGTTCTTGTTCCCGCTCTTAGCTTTAACCTAATAAATGACGAAAACAAAAAAAAAAAACTCAATTGAAGCATCACGCCGTCACCGGTCGTAAAAGGGGAAAGTTTTCCCTGTCATAATTCAGCGAACATTTTTAATGCCTCATCGGGTACGTTGCTTTTTTTCAATTTGTTTGTGCGCAAATAATGATTGCCACCCCTTGAACAAAAAATAATATCCTATGACAAAACAAAGTTAATACAATTCAAAAGTCTAAAAAGGAAACACTTGGATACAAAAAAAAACTTCCGGCTCGGTTAAGTTAAATCACAGGTGGGATTTTATTTTAATGGTATAGCGTTCCCTGGATGGGCAAAAGAAAAAAAAAAATGCCTCCAAGGATAATTTTGTGGAAATGTATAACAACGAAGTACATAAATAAATTTATGAATTTATGTTTAATGAAATAAGCCCGCTGGAGGTTTCCGCTCAGGGGGTAAACATTAGATAAGCAAAAAAAAAAAAAAAAAAAATAGAAACAGTCTCTTCTGGTGGTGGCTGTATATAATATTACTCCGAGGGTAAGTCTTGAATGTGCCTTCATTCAGATGTTCAGATGATGGAAGGGAATTTCGCCCGAGCACCATCCACGTGAATGTGCTTGAGGTTGGTTCTTTTATTTTGGCAGTTTCTTCAAGTTAACGTATTGCTGGTGATTGTTTGCGAGCATACTTTAATTAAATTGTGCAGAAATGTGGAAATGTAGATCTTTTTTTTTTTTTTGTTTTATTAAAGAATCACAGGGGAAACTTAGAAGCTGAAGGTGTTCAAGTCGAAGCGATTTAAATTTTTAAGAGCTTTGGCAACGTGTTGCTGTGAATTTGAATAACAATTTTTATAACATCATGCCTTCCTACTTTTTTTTTTGGTAATGACACCTGCAATGAGTTGCTGCAAACACGTGATAAAATTAGGATACACACACAGGTGACTATATTATTTGATTAAAAATACCACGCTAGATGTCATTAAAATAAGAAAGAGTACTACAAAATCTTTATAGTGATACAAAAGCAGCAGTTTGGAACGGGTACGTATTATCGGAATGGTTTGAATCGTGCTCTGGAGTAAGACAAGGCTGCTCTTTAAGTCCAAGCCTTTTCGCTCTCTTCATAGACATAGACATGGGACATAATTGACTTCTTACCGGGAGGAATAATGTATGCAGGAGTGCTGACCAAGGCTCTCCTATTCGCAGATGACATAGCGCTGTTGGCATACTCTCCAGAAGCTTTACAGCTCATGATCAACCGCCTTGGTAGTTATGGGGGTGTAAAAAATATGAAACTGTCGAGGAACTGCTTCGAATTTACCTCAAAAGAATATTTCATCACCCGCCCAACACGTCAAATTACATGCTGGAAACAGGTGTACAACCTCCTTTTACGAAGACGCTGAGACTCCAAGCGGATTATATAGTAAGGGTGCTAAGCATGCCGGATAACCGACTCCCAAAAATAGCAACCTTACAGGCTATACAAAGTAGATCTGGATGGTACAAAGAGTGGTTGCCTTTTGCTCGAAACATTAATATAGATATTAATGAAGATGATGTAAGGTGTTTGAACAACCAGCTTTACAAAATCATTGAAGATACCGATGAACGAGTTGGGGTACGGTACCTACTTAGAAGAAGCTGTGGGATTGTTTCACAGAACTATCTACAGCTGCGCTTAAACCACAATTTTGCAGACAAATTATGTTCGAGATGAATGCACCATTGATTAAATAGCGATGATTTTGAGACTGCGGGGCGAACTTCTACGGCTTAATTATATACCACACACAGAAGATTTACGACAACTACTGTTCAGCTTGTGTAACTTAGCAGAAAGGGAAGATACACATCATTTCATTGGAAGGTGTCCAATATTGAAAGAAACGCGAATGAATATCTTGCGAAGCGATATCCATCTGAGAATCAAGTTTTAACACTCCTCAACGATGTAAATGTTCCTAGCTACAATATCGGGCGAGAATATTATCAGGCAACTTTCGATAAAAAATATAAATATTAATTCATTTTATTTTTCTACAAGATACATGTCATTTGTATACATTATATAAATAAGTATATTGCCAATCAGGCACACGGCAATGCCATGCAAACTATTTTATTTTGTAAACTGAATTTTAAAGTGCACAAATTAGTTTAATCTAATCTACAACGCTAGTGCTTATATACAATAATTGCACATTAATTTAGAAAAAAATAACTAAACTCAAGCTTGCAAAATATTGCTTTAGATATTTTAACTCAAATATATAGAAGAAGCAATAAAAGTTCGTAGGTTTACTTTTGAGAGTTCTTCTTTAAGCTTTTCAACGAGAAACATTTGCAATTAAGGAGAAGGCAACATTCTTTTGCAATATGTAGCTTTAAACTGAAATACAAGAAGTTGTTTAAAGACGTATAGGGCTTTTTTAAGCCACCATCTTACGACTTACAAGTCTAATGCTGTGCAACCTTAAAATACAGGAACATTTTCGAAGATCTAGGGAGTGCCCTTAGGTCCGAGTCTTAGCAATTTGTTGAAGGAGTGCCATATGGGTATACACTTATACAGTCATTATATACAGAAACTGGCAACATGTTTATGTAAATATAAACTTAATGTAAGTAAACGTGATTTAAAAAGTATGAATTAAAAGGTGACCAGCGACCGATTTTAGACAGTTCAGAAATTGTAGATTTGCGAGAACGTGGAAGAATTCAGAACAAAAGGTGTTTTTTTTGATTTTGGTTGGTACAACTTATACTACATGACAGAATAACGACTCAGTTAATATTTTCTCACACGAAATATTTTTCTATCACAAAAAAAATGTCTACAAAATTTGCGCTTCGATCATTTTCTTTTTCATGAAATACTTTCTGCTGTGTAAATATATCACTTAAGCTAAGAATTGCTATCTTGTCATATTTGTCAATCATGAAATAGTATCTGGAATATGTCTTATAAATTAGTCCATAAATTAAATAATTTCTTTCACAACATATTTTATGAGATTAAAAACTCTTTGATGAATCTTATTCCCACCATGAAATAATGGTTATAAGAATATTATTCACTGTCATTTCCTGTCAGTTTAATCATTTATGCCGTTAATGTAGGCATAGCTCAGCAAATAATTATTTCATGAAACATATTTCCATGATGAAATAAATTTTGAAGAGATTGTTACTAAGCGTTTTTCGTTGCTCGTATGAGTTCCATCAAAATAAAATTGAATAGGTAAAACTTTCTCATACTACACAAGTTTGAAAAATATTTATTGTGTCATGACATTTGGACTTTTTTTCACGATTCATTCTTTGAAGCACAAATCAGTCTAAACGACTTTAAATTTTTTATCGTTGTCATAACTGACTTCGAATACAAAAGGGTAAACGCTCACTACCCAAACACATCTTTATTAGAGTAATATTTCATGAAACAAAGTGCTTTACTGGACGTACTATCGTACACCTTTCAGCTGCAGTATCTTTAGCATAAGCAACCAATCACTACATGTTTGCTTAAATATCCGGTAGAAGAAACCTTGAAACCTGACTGTAACCACTTGTAATTAATTAAAAAGCACCACCTGGTTGTGCTGCTCACTAATGAATACGAATGAGAAACGACTACCAATATCAGATGCTAGTGAGAGTTCCAGCAGTCGCTTGTAATCTCTCTCAACATGGTGCAAACATCCAAAGCAACATCTATTAAACTAGATAAGCATCAGCCAATTACAACGCATTAATTCAGCACTTCGGGTGCAAAAGTTGCATCTCTATCGTTGCGACAAATGATCTCACTTCATTATATCACCTTTCACTACCAAATAGCATGTACACTGTGTACAAGCGAGCAAATGAAATGCGATTTCTTAGATTCGGAGCGATTTGTTGCAATATATAACTATAGTACTGAGGGTGGTAAATAATACTTGAAAAAAGAGAATGAGTGGTTCTAAATGTGCCCAAGACTTTGTTCTTAAAATTAATGTGACTGACAGTTGACAGTATGACATATACTAAAAATGGCCACAATAAAATGTTCATAATGGACAATGGTTAACTTTTACGGTGACAACAGACATTTATATCGAAGTTATCAAAGTGCTTGATCGACAGTAAAACCTGTCATAATTATTTTCCTCTTTGTGGCGATAGAAAGTCTGACAGAAACTATAAGTTCTTGTGCTGGATGAATGTAGTTGGTCGCAGATCTTACAGACTACAATATATATGTTGTCTCTCATGACAGAAAATTTATTCGAAGTATTGCCGCATGTAAGGCAACACCTTAACCTTAAATATTATGTAGATAGTTTTTTAATTGAAACAAAGAGACTAAAACGCATTGATATTATAGGACGTTATCAGGTTGAAACCTTTACACTTGTGGGGTTACAAAATTTGACTTAAAGTTAAAGCAACATGTAGCAACTGGTCAATTGCTGAGATTATTCTGTCAGCGGTCAGTGATGTAGTGATCTGATCAACAACAAACTTGAAAACAGTGATCTTGTCAACAACAAACTTCAGAACAAACTCTCGTCCCTTCGTTTTAGTCGATTTGTTTCTGTTGACTGCAACCGCTGTCAGGATCCAGTTTATGCAGTTCAAAGACATTTCCTCATTGCAGGGGCGATGCGGAGAGATCGTGTGGGGAATACCTAAGGGGAAGCCAATGTCGATCAGCTATTTCTCTAGCCGGTAGGGTTCCTGCTCCATTGAATTTAACAGATGGTATCAGGTATAGACTTCTCCTCTAGACAAGCCCCAGAGGTAGGTTGTCATGGTACAGTAACAAATCCAACATCTCTCCCCTACTCACATGGGGATTGCCCTTAATGATTTATAGTCTGCGGTGGAAGAACAAGAGTTATGGAGAAGCGACCCTGAATGATGTGGTGATGGAATTATATTGTTCCCACGATTAGCCCCACAATATGCAGATAAGGCTTCAGGATCCAGATGTTTCTTGTCAATCCTAGCATCTGGATATACACTTATCGCGTTTGATGTATTAATAAACTGGGTCCTCATCCAGACAGAAGACGGATCATGATCATCGGCACTGCTGTGGTTGGAACAATTTATCCATGATGGATAAGAGTTTGGAGAAAGAGAGGAAAGAGATTTCGACAACAAATTGAAAATTTAGGCTGCGGTGACACCTAGCAGTCATCATGGCGATATCAGGCAGAAACAAAATAGGATTATCCGTCGTAAGTCAATGTGCGATTACATAGAAATAAGTGACACCGCCATAATAGGATTAATGGCATACTTCAAGCCTTCCACTGAACAATTTTCGACACTAGCTTAATACAAAGTTAATCCTCCCTTGGTTGACATATTTTAATAGCCACGTGATGACGAACGCAATTGTGCGCCTGCCCTTTAACAAAGTGCGCGCCTATCCATCAACAAAAATAAGTTTCTAAATATAGTAAAAGGACAACAGCTTCGCAAACAAATAAAGGAATACGTATGAAATGGGAACACGGAAACGTGTTGGCGTAAATTTGTTCTATTCTTCATCAGTGTCCTTTAAATTCTTAAAAATATACTCCACAACTCTCGCCGACAGTCGAAAATAAACTTGGACGTCAGTTTTATTTTTACATGACAGGTTAGAGTTAGGTTAGTTTTTTTCTCACCAGAATAATTTATATCCTTTAGTTGGCATAAGAACAGAACAAATATTTAACAATACCAATCTCATATGCACATAAAGTTTAACAATAGACTTTGACGTGCTACCGCTTGAATACGTGTCAGTCTTTTTTCAATAACTTTTTTGAAAGCTTACAGTCGATGATAGTCATTGACTCGTGGTTTTTGCAACACATTTCTTAAATATGTTTGCACACTTAAACAACTAAACCGTGATCAGGGGCCTAAACACTGGTAAAAAAAGAGTTGCGTTTCTACAAGTGTAACAAAAAGTTACATAACAAAATAACAATACGGAATTTATAACCACTTTTACAGACAATTAATAGGCAGTTGTAAGTCTTGTCGCGTTGTATGATATTCCCCTGATGTTAGAAGTGGAGCAGATAGTTTGACGACAAAATTTACAAATTGTTGAGGACATGGAAAAACCACTTCTGCAGACTGTTAAACGGCGAAGACGACATAGATTCCGCTGTCCGGCAGAGTGAACCAATCAACTTGGGCGATTAAAGGCAAGACTTCCGTCCACCTGACCGAAGTGAAGTCCAACAAAGCTGCCGGACCAGACGGCTTACCTACCGAGGTTTACAAGGCAGCGGGAGATGACTTGGTATCGCCAAGATATGGTTAGAGGTAAGTATGCCTAATGAATGGAGCCTCAGCATTGTTTGCCCAATCCACAAGAACAAAGATCCTCTAAACTGCGCCAACTATAGAGGCATCAGTCTCCATAACATTGCATGTATTTAGATTCTATCTGCCGACCTGTGTGAACGCCTTAAACCGTCATAGAACTGATTGAACTGATACGTGCGGTTTTAGGCCTGGTAAATCCGCAACCGACCAAATATTCACCTACGGCAGATCCTGGAGAAAACCCAAGTCCATAATTCGATATCCACCACCTGTTTATCGATTTAAGGCCGCAAATGACAGCATTTATAGAGACTAGCTGTACAGAGCCATGTCTAGTTTTGGCATCCCTGCCAAACTTGTCAGATTGTGCAGAATGACGATGGACAACGCTCGCTGCTCCATAAAGGTCTGAAACAATCTCACCGACCCCTTTTATGTCAAAAAAGGATTTAGACAAGGTGACGCGCTGTCATGTGAATTTTTCAACATCATTCTTGAGCAGATTGTGCGAAAGTCGAAAGCCATCACCAGAGGCACAATTTTCCAGAAGTCCGTGCAACTACTTAAATACGCTGACGACATCGACATCATTGGCAGAACACACCGAGCTGTGACTGATGCGTTTGCATGTATAAGTACAGAAGCGGCAAAAGTGGGTTTAGTGGTGAATGAGGACAAATCTAAATATATGCTGTCAACAAGAAGGGACACACCAAATCGACGGATCGGTCAGAACATCACGATAGACAGATATAACTTTGAGGTAGTTCGGAACTTTGTCTAACTCGGCTCCGCTATTAATTCTGAAAATGACATCACCTTAGAATTCAAGCGAAGAATCACACTTGCCAACCGCTGTTATTTCGAGAAGGCTAAGGAGACTCTATTTAAGATCCTCATCATCCCAGTTATGCTTAATGGTACAGAAGCTTGGACGCTATCAAAGTCGAACGAAGATCTCCTTGGTCGCTTCGAATGCAAAATTCTTCGTGTGATTTTTGGTACCGTTTGCGTTGACGGGCTCTGGACGAGGAGATTTAACAGCGAACTTTACGAGCGACATCGACCTAGTCAGAATAGTACGCTCAGTCGTCTTAGATGGCTGGGACATGTAGAGCGAATGGACACCAACGCTCCGGCCCGAAGAGTCTTCGACTCCAGCCCGGAGGGACAACGCAGTAGAGGAAGACCTCGAGTTAGGTGGCGCGCACAAGTGGAAGGGGACCTCAACCAACTTCGAAAGCGGATATGGAGGCAGTTAGCCAAAGATCCGGCTCCACGCCGGACTGTAGCGCACCTAAGTAAGTAAGTAAGTAAATTTTTTTTTATTAAGGAGTCCAAATTGAGGGTTCAACCGACAACCGACCAAAACGTCCAGATCGACATACCTACACAAAATTTTTAATCGATCTTAAGACCACATACAAAGCCATGCTTAAAACTTTAACATTCCTCCCAAAAACCCTCATTTTTCTAAGGGTCTAAAATAATTTCGTCGATACATATACAAAACATATATAAGAAAATTCAACTAACCGATTAAAGACATTATTTGTGAACCCAACTACTTTCACAGCGAGCTGCCAGTAGCATAGTAGTTTGCAAATACATTTTGCATATTATTCCGGATATGGAAGTGCGTAAAAGGCACCTTGTGTTACATTGGCACACGTCATCACAACAGAAATCCAGCGAAGAGTTAGACGCGGTTTCTTTGGTCAAAACAGACAGAGCTTTCCTAGATAGACTAATATTCTATATAAGACTCAGATAATTCCAGTCCTGTGTTATAGAAAGTTCAGTAAGTCTGACAGCTGGCTGCCTTGATGTGTTTCAGATTTTAAATGCCTCGATTGGTGACGTGAACGAACACCTTTCTTCAGATTAAATAGGCAATGTGCAGGAAATCTAAAAAGCGACCAATCGATTTTTGTCGTTTAATCGACTTAATTTAACAATTAACGACTGCTAGTCGTTTGGAGCTGTCGATTTGTCTAGTAAGTGTACGCCCCTTTCCAGTGATAGGCTTTGAAGAGACTCATTTAACACTGAATTCAACAAATTTAACAATCTTTAAAGGGCACTTTCTAAAATGCGGCTATCAATAGTGATGACAAATGGGCACCAACCTATGGATCCGAAAAGGGACACCGCAGAAAGGCCTTACCTTAAGTGGCATGGCATTTCAATTAATCCTGGATACGCAACTCAAGTCAGTTATGTGTTTAGACCCAGAACCACCTAAATAAGTTATTAATCTAATTGGAGGGACTAAGTGGCGAAATCCCCTGTTAGTACCGACAAGTGGATCTTCTCAAATCCCGCCTGACGAAAGTCAGGTGTCCTTGCCATGTCAAATTTGTGCCAAAAATATGCCACGAACAGAGAAATTCTCGCGAAATATCCATATGACATAGGTATGTACTCGTAGGTACCTAATTAACATACATGGGTAAATGGTTACGCCGGTAATATCTACTTATTTAATTTATATTTAGTCTGGTTTAAAATGGGTGGATAATACTCTAACACTAACAAGTTGATATATTAGATGTCCACTTTACACTTGTTCGTCGTAAAACAAATGGTTGTTTAATTTACAGAAGACACTTAACAAGTTTCAGGTGCAACCATGTAGAAAATAAATTAATTCAATGGTTTCTCAGCGTGGTATCTTCAAGCGTGAATTCACGGTCAATACTCTGTGTGAAGGGAAATAACGAAGCGCATCGTTACAAATGATGTCTTCTTTTCATACATTTTTTTAATTATTTGATTTCAGAAAATATATAACATTCGAAGCAAGTCACCTATTAAAAATGCACTTCCCCTTCAAGATTGATTAAATTACATACATTTGAACTCGTTAACTTGAGCGTTATAAAAATTCGTTCAAGTTGGGAGGATATTCCCACGATTTTCAAGAACTACGTAGATCTTCAAAGGCACTCCTTGGTGAAACTAATCCATTGGCAACAGATTTAATTGAATTATTGAGATTATCCTAGAGAAATAGTAAAAAAAAAACTTATGGAAGCACAATTAATAAGTAGAAAAGCAGACGCTACAAGGCTATTTTTGCTCAACCGAAACGGACTTTAAATAAACCTCAAAGTATGCAACATTTCATATCATTTATGAATTTTTATCCATTCCATTTTCACCATTGTAAACAACGTACATATTCGACACATTTTGACTTTAAAAGGATAACTCCATTCAAAGCACTAATTGGCACAACCAACCCAATTTCCTTAATTAAACAATAAAAATAAAAATAAAAATAAAAATAAAACAAAACCATACCTTGTACCAATAATAAATCCAGAAATGCAAATTATCATTTTAAATTGCGTTCAAACGTATAATCCAATCGATACAATAGTGCAATTGTACAATGGTTTGTGTATGTGTAAGATTTAGTTTCAAAAAATCATTTCCATAATTCGTGTAATGTACACAAGTGTGTGATTAGGTAGAACAAACATAACAAATATATTTTCGTAATTGATGATTATTTACGCACAAAAATTAATAAACAAAACTAATCAAATACGACAAACACATAAACTAAACATAAATAAACATGAACTCAATCAGAATAGGGTGATGATTAATGTACACGAACAGAAAAAGAAATAAATCACTATCAACATTCAATTTTTACACAATAATTACTTCATAAACATTGGGAATAGCAGCATTTTGTTATTGTTTATATAGATTTTGAGCGATTCTATTATTTCAATTCGATTAATCTCAATCACTGTATCAATAGTACAATATTAAACAATCCACTTTACTAGCAACATGTTGCGAAGACAATTCTTTAGTGTTTATTTAATTTTTACTGAAAATCCGTTTTTTCTTGAACACAGGTAGTACGATTTAACACAAATTCAAAGCATACACACTACCAACCGTATCGAGCGCTACTTTAGAACTGTTCGCGACAGTACAGATACAGAGGTTTGATGGGCATAACCTGAAACCAAAGTGCACACAAAACAGACGACTCGAACAATGTGTGCTGTAGTGTAGGTTTATAGAAAAAGAAAACAAAAATCCCAATCCACCCCAAAAATGATAATACACGAAAAACGGAGAGCGAAGGAAAGACTAAAAAGAAACAAAAAAAAACACCACTTGCGAATGTGTTGAGCGGGAGCCCTACGTTGAACGGCAAACTTGTGAAAAGGATAGACGAAGGATAAACATTTGCTGGGGTTGGTAACTTATTTTGGGGGGTAGAGATGTCGTGACGCTGCCAGGCAGGAGCGTTTTACAGATTCCTTTTCAGGGGCGGTTTTTGGGATAATCTTAATTAAAGATTGCGACTTTAGTGGGAGTACTTGTGATGGAAAGTAAGAAAAGCTTTATATCCAGGTTGGTGGGTATCTCTCATAAGGAATTCCATCGCCAAGCGATTTCTAGATAGAAAAGGATGATTATGGGACAATAGTCGTGAACAGGAATTGTAAAGTAGAATGGGTTGATAAAATAACAGCAAAGGACAAAATTAGAATGCAGACGTGGGGGAGTTCTATATATAGCTTGCGAGGATACTGATTTTCAAGTACCTGTGGGATTTTATGAAGTAGACAATTCTTGGAGTCAAGGCTCTGGTTAATAGACTTAGCTTTTTGATGTGGGTTGTGAATATCGGAAGTGTTAATTTGAACACAATTTTGAAGCTGACTCAAACGTTGCATGTTTAACGTGAAGTTGTTGTGAAGGTGGAGGTTGAAAGACAGAATCGTCAACTTCGAATTGAAATAACTGAAGGGTATCTGTGCCTGTGACAAGAAATCGTTGTTCAGTGGAGTGCGATTTTCAGATTAGTCCTGAACCACAAGAGTTGCTCATAGATTATATATATATAATTGTACCTAGAAATACAATTGGCCTGAGGATGCACCACATCTATAGGTTGAATAAAATGGAAGAAGTGAAATTCAAGTGTCACAGATTTTAGAAAAGAAAAGTTAAAAATAATAAACTGATTTATTGGTTTAGAACAAATTGGTTACGCTTTTCCTGTTCCCTACTTAATCGAAGAATCCCGTAAAGTGAAATAATTTAATACAATATTCAAATACAAGTTTTAAGATGATCCATTGAAACTAGGTGTTTAAAGTAGGAATGAAGTCTAAGATTTTTCGATTTGATGCTTAAATTTTAATTTAAGCGAGTTGTCCGAAGTCAAAATGGATGGGTGGTGTTTCCGTACTTGATCTCGCTTCAATTAGCTGAATGGTTTTAGGCAGGCCTTCGCTGAAATAGGTAGTGAAATAGTCGGACAAAAATAGGCTGAATCAAATAACAGCTTTAATAAAAACATTTAAAAGTCCGTGGTGGTATTTAAATTTTTAGAAAAAAACAACGCTATAGATCGAAGAAAAATCTTTCAAACTAGTAGATGTTTCTGCAAAGCTTGAGAAAATGTTTATATTAGTTTATTTTATTACATATGCAGAAGTCGATCAAAAACAGTATTGTTACTGATATTTTTTGGCCTTGCGTGTCAAAGACTGAGAACTCTTCTTCGGTGATATTAATCATCGACTAGTAAGAGCTACAAATGAAATTCATTCTACGTTAATAATGGATTCCACTAAAATTGAATTCAAAGAGCCGAATTCCCTTTATAAAATCCTATATGCCTATAGAACATTGAACCAAACATGTATGCAGGAATGTGAACCAAAGTCATGAGCAGATTTCAGAATTATAAGACTTAAGCCGGTTTCAATCAATTTTCGGTTAAAATTGTTAAGTCAAAAAAAAAAAATTGGTACTATCAAGTGCGGAAAACCCACCCATTTCTACTTCGGTTAAAATTTTAAGTCAAAAAATTGCTCCAATAAGCTTTTATGGATCCCCTAAGAAATTGAAAATGTAACAATTTCAATTCAATTCAACTTATTCTTTATTCAATATGTACAAAATATGAAAAAAAAGTTTACAAAATTATACAAACAATTTTACATACAGCTAAAAACATATTGAATATTTAGTAACATTTAAAAAAGAGATGTTGTAACATTTATTAATATTTAACCTTGTGTGGGGTGTACAAAGCTAGATAAAAATAAAAAGGTTAATGTTAAGATTAAAAAACAAACAAAAAGGATAAATTCAAATATTGTCGTCTATAGCTAATTTCGTGATGGTTGAAACCAAGGCGCCAAGTTTTCGTTTATTTTGTAAAAAATGCGTATATTTCGTATGGACCGAATTTCCAATGGTAATGAGTTAAAAAGTTTGCGTGAAAAAATGGAGTAAGAGTTTCCGTACCTTGTAGCGCGAAAAGCAGGTAAACTTACAACAAAATTTGAATACCATCGTGAGCTGCGAATATCAGAAATCGGAACTTCCAGATACCCGCCTCTCATGAAAAGGACCGTAAGAACTTTTAATTAAAATAAATGTCGCAAAGGAAGAATTTTCGACGACCTTAACAGGTTCATAAAAAAACCTAACGGTGTCAAATCGCATGATCTTGGTGGCCAATTGGCGTCGCCAAAACGTGAAATCACGCGACCAGGAAACTTCTCACGCAATAAAGCCGTAATTGGTCGTATTGTGTGGTTTGTTGCCCCGTCTTGTTGGAACCACATGTCGTCCAAGTCATGATCTTCAATCGCCGGCCAAAAAAAAAAATCGGTTATCATTCGTTCAATTGCTGCGAACGCGGGAAAATCGATAAATTCGGATCACCAGGAACACTTGTGCTTGCAGCAGCAATATTTTCGACTGAGCGTGCATTACGATGATGCACAGGCCTTACGACATCAGTAACGCTTCGACTCCTTCAATTTCTTCACAATTTTACCGATTGCTTGCGTAGTCGGTCGATTATGACCACCATAATCATCGCGTAATTCGCGAAAACTGGCTACGTTTGAATCACCACTTTTGTAGTAAGTTTTAATAACTTTAACGCGTTGTGGAGCGATAAATTGTCGCAAATGACAAAAATTCAACTAATATTATGACACTTCAAATGACAGCTGAGTTTGACAGGTGTCAAATGCCAGCGCTACCAACCTGTAACTACGAAATGAATGACCCTGTATATCATATTTCTTTTGGTTTTTCCATAAAGGACTCTATGCCTAGCTGCCCTTAACCATTCGATTGTGTCAGTCTCTTTTTTCGGGGCGAATGAAAGAAAAGCAAAATTTTATGCCGCATGCAAACGCCCTGAATTGAGAAGCTATGATGCTAAAGAATCTCAAGAAATAATCCGCGTTTTTTCGGAGTTTGGACTTGACATTTTGTTTCTGTTTTTCTGAAGGGTTGTGCAACTATTACTTTAAGGGTTGTATATGTATGAAACGGAACAAAATACGTTCGTTTCAATTAGAAATCACTATAATGAGTCGTTTTCAATTGAATGCGACTTAATCAGGAGGGAAAGTACGCCATCCGTGAACGAGCAATAGGTTGCGGAATTTGCTTTTCTGACGTATGTAAAATTGACATCATTCCATAAACGTATTCACGCATATGTGGCGGTTGGGCCCCAAGTCTACCACATTCAAATTGGGCTCTCCTCAAACAGGAGGAAATCTCTCCAACAAAGATAAACAACCTTTTATGTCCGACTCCTTGAAACCCCATACCCAATTACTACCATTGCATTGGTATCCTACCATGTGAACCCTTTTTCCCCAGAAGCTAAGCCCCAACGATAAAATTATATTTATCTTAGGTTTTCTCACAAATACCAGCTTCTAGCACCTATATTCGTCGCCCTATACACTGTAACGTTAATCGCATAAAACATTCAAATAGTGTCCTTGCCTGCAAATGCAGGGATAAGGCGATTATATATGCTGACACACAACGCCCAGATCACAGTCGTAAATTCCGTACTGTTGTGAATCTTGTAACCCCTTTGGGAATGGTTTATAAACAGAAGATTCAATAGTGCACGCAGACGTGCGCAGGATATGAGTGTAGAAATTAATCCTCCCCATATACCATATACAAATGATAAATGACTTGGAAGCCGGTAAAAGGCCTTTGCGATGACATTATTTCGCACTTAATCCGAAAATAGAAACTTTTTCCCCAAAAACAAATCCATTCATCTGGCACGTCCTGCTCTGTTCCATCTAACAGCAGTATTTATAGTATAAATAACTTTTAATGAGAGTATTGGACTGGCATGGACACGGGATACGTTTCTTTTCTTTTTTTTATCATTGACAAACGTAAAATACCTTTAAAAATAACCTTTGCTGACGTGCGGTAGGTATAGGTCCAACCATACCACTAATTATTCCCGACTCCCACCTGAGTGCTAACTGTGCGGTTATTTTTATTTAGCGATGCGATAAGGATCTCCAGCCAAGCGTACATTTCGCAATTCCGAAGGCAATACAAAACATAACATATGGGGATATGTATAAATATCCTTATGGCTCATGTGAAATGTGAGGTACTGGCACAGTGCAGCTACAATTAACATCTGGATGTGGTTAAAGTTGGGAGCTGAAAGAATTTAGGACGTGAACCATAGGCCTCGATGTGGCCGAGTTCATTTGCACTTTGGTCTCATGCTTGGATGGATTTCAGTTCAACCAACGGAGGTGAACTTTTGTTAGTCTGATGTTGGAGTTGAAGTTCGTCTCCCCCCCCCCTTTTATCCTGTACAAATGTATATATAAATATGATGTCGATTTGTATCGAGAAGTGAGTGCGTAAGGGGAGAAAAAAAAAAACTCATAAAAACAGCACCCAAACAATGCAAATGCTTGGAGATGAATTTCCATTCAATAGAGTGTTGCCAGACGAAAATAAAGGTGTCTTTGTGTTCGCCATAATTGGATGGTATGAACTTTTATTTCGTATGAATTTTAAGATACTTCATAGTAACACAGGACTGCGAGTCAGTACTAATTAAATTCTATAAATCAATTGGTTCTGCGTTGAAAATACAGACTGGCGGAGAAGTAATGACCCTCTATGAGTTGTATGATTTTTCCCAGATGCTGTCTGCATTTGAAAGGAGAGTCCTACCATGATCGAGAAGAAGCTATCCAGTTAAAGCTACCCCGCAAGGGTAGTGCATGTTATTTTTCAATCGAAGGACACTCAGTTGCATGCTCAAAAATCTCCTAGAAGAAGAAAATCATAAAAGAAGCGATTGTACGGCGCACATTATTCCCCAATATATTTACGGTATGCCAGAGCAATATTAAATCCTGCCCTATCCTCAAGCGTCCTTTTGCAATATTTAAACCCACGACAAGCGGATACAAACCAAGAATGCACTTTAATCCTTCTGTTCGTTTACATACATACATACAAACGCGATGAAAGAAATGCATTTCCTCTCCTCGAGACTGCTCCTTCATTTCTGACAGATATGCACACTTGTCGAAGGCAATCGAACTCATACATCTTCGTATAACAATCGTTGTTTTCATACCCTAAAGGACCAACCACAATGAAGCGCACATCAAATAGGAAAATTCTGCCAGGTTGTGTGTTCATTTTCCTCTGCTCTCTTTTTAGCGATTTTTCACATCATTCTTTCGTCAAAAGGATTCTACTACGGCATTGTACAATATTCGCTATTCATTCACCTCAAGGATAAGGATATTACAGAGTTTGTTGTATTTCTTTTGCCAAAGAGAAACGAAGGATTTGATGTATACCTATGTATGCTTCCTTCAGTTTTGTTCCACATGCATCAAAATGAAGCGTTGAACGGATCATCTTGCAGGATGTTATTCAAGTATTCAAAAGCAACAACACAACGCTGTGCAGTGTGTTGCATGTTTGGTTAAACCAAACGACCGATGCACCTACTACCATGATATTTGATGGGTTTACAAAATGGATTTGCGTTATCCTCGTTATGCTTTGCAAAATTTTATTTTTCTTTGCGCGCAGCAAATTGGTTTTTGGTCGGTATATAGCTACATGTTTTGCAATTTTAATGGCTGGCCATGATGACAGCACCAGCAGGAGAAACCAATTTCATTTGTATTTTCCACAACGATAACTTGGTAATAAATCATAAATTAAATCATAAGTAATGAACGGCAAAGGGGTAAGTCGATTATCCCATGCTATGTGTTATTTTTGCGGTGAACGATGAACCGTTCGAATTTTAGGGATTTAAGGGAGCCACGTCTCCTATCACGGTGGGGTCCTTAAAATGGCTGATTTTGAATGAAAAATTGATATCACCTAAATAAGTTATTAATCTAATTGGAGGGACTAAGTGGCGAAATCCCCTGTTAGTACCGACAAGTGGATCTTCTCAAATCCCGCCTGACGAAAGTCAGGTGTCCTTGCCATGTCAAATTTGTGCCAAAAATATGCCACGAACAGAGAAATTCTCGCGAAATATCCATATGACATAGGTATGTACTCGTAGGTACCTAATTAACATACATGGGTAAATGGTTACGCCGGTAATATCTACTTATTTAATTTATATTTAGTCTGGTTTAAAATGGGTGGATAATACTCTAACACTAACAAGTTGATATATTAGATGTCCACTTTACACTTGTTCGTCGTAAAACAAATGGTTGTTTAATTTACAGAAGACACTTAACAAGTTTCAGGTGCAACCATGTAGAAAATAAATTAATTCAATGGTTTCTCAGCGTGGTATCTTCAAGCGTGAATTCACGGTCAATACTCTGTGTGAAGGGAAATAACGAAGCGCATCGTTACAAATGATGTCTTCTTTTCATACATTTTTTTAATTATTTGATTTCAGAAAATATATAACATTCGAAGCAAGTCACCTATTAAAAATGCACTTCCCCTTCAAGATTGATTAAATTACATACATTTGAACTCGTTAACTTGAGCGTTATAAAAATTCGTTCAAGTTGGGAGGATATTCCCACGATTTTCAAGAACTACGTAGATCTTCAAAGGCACTCCTTGGTGAAACTAATCCATTGGCAACAGATTTAATTGAATTATTGAGATTATCCTAGAGAAATAATAAAAAAAAAACTTATGGAAGCACAATTAATAAGTAGAAAAGCAGACGCTACAAGGCTATTTTTGCTCAACCGAAACGGACTTTAAATAAACCTCAAAGTATGCAACATTTCATATCATTTATGAATTTTTATCCATTCCATTTTCACCATTGTAAACAACGTACATATTCGACACATTTTGACTTTAAAAGGATAACTCCATTCAAAGCACTAATTGGCACAACCAACCCAATTTCCTTAATTAAACAATAAAAATAAAAATAAAAATAAAAATAAAACAAAACCATACCTTGTACCAATAATAAATCCAGAAATGCAAATTATCATTTTAAATTGCGTTCAAACGTATAATCCAATCGATACAATAGTGCAATTGTACAATGGTTTGTGTATGTGTAAGATTTAGTTTCAAAAAATCATTTCCATAATTCGTGTAATGTACACAAGTGTGTGATTAGGTAGAACAAACATAACAAATATATTTTCGTAATTGATGATTATTTACGCACAAAAATTAATAAACAAAACTAATCAAATACGACAAACACATAAACTAAACATAAATAAACATGAACTCAATCAGAATAGGGTGATGATTAATGTACACGAACAGAAAAAGAAATAAATCACTATCAACATTCAATTTTTACACAATAATTACTTCATAAACATTGGGAATAGCAGCATTTTGTTATTGTTTATATAGATTTTGAGCGATTCTATTATTTCAATTCGATTAATCTCAATCACTGTATCAATAGTACAATATTAAACAATCCACTTTACTAGCAACATGTTGCGAAGACAATTCTTTAGTGTTTATTTAATTTTTACTGAAAATCCGTTTTTTCTTGAACACAGGTAGTACGATTTAACACAAATTCAAAGCATACACACTACCAACCGTATCGAGCGCTACTTTAGAACTGTTCGCGACAGTACAGATACAGAGGTTTGATGGGCATAACCTGAAACCAAAGTGCACACAAAACAGACGACTCGAACAATGTGTGCTGTAGTGTAGGTTTATAGAAAAAGAAAACAAAAATCCCAATCCACCCCAAAAATGATAATACACGAAAAACGGAGAGCGAAGGAAAGACTAAAAAGAAACAAAAAAAAACACCACTTGCGAATGTGTTGAGCGGGAGCCCTACGTTGAACGGCAAACTTGTGAAAAGGATAGACGAAGGATAAACATTTGCTGGGGTTGGTAACTTATTTTGGGGGGTAGAGATGTCGTGACGCTGCCAGGCAGGAGCGTTTTACAGATTCCTTTTCAGGGGCGGTTTTTGGGATAATCTTAATTAAAGATTGCGACTTTAGTGGGAGTACTTGTGATGGAAAGTAAGAAAAGCTTTATATCCAGGTTGGTGGGTATCTCTCATAAGGAATTCCATCGCCAAGCGATTTCTAGATAGAAAAGGATGATTATGGGACAATAGTCGTGAACAGGAATTGTAAAGTAGAATGGGTTGATAAAATAACAGCAAAGGACAAAATTAGAATGCAGACGTGGGGGAGTTCTATATATAGCTTGCGAGGATACTGATTTTCAAGTACCTGTGGGATTTTATGAAGTAGACAATTCTTGGAGTCAAGGCTCTGGTTAATAGACTTAGCTTTTTGATGTGGGTTGTGAATATCGGAAGTGTTAATTTGAACACAATTTTGAAGCTGACTCAAACGTTGCATGTTTAACGTGAAGTTGTTGTGAAGGTGGAGGTTGAAAGACAGAATCGTCAACTTCGAATTGAAATAACTGAAGGGTATCTGTGCCTGTGACAAGAAATCGTTGTTCAGTGGAGTGCGATTTTCAGATTAGTCCTGAACCACAAGAGTTGCTCATAGATTATATATATATAATTGTACCTAGAAATACAATTGGCCTGAGGATGCACCACATCTATAGGTTGAATAAAATGGAAGAAGTGAAATTCAAGTGTCACAGATTTTAGAAAAGAAAAGTTAAAAATAATAAACTGATTTATTGGTTTAGAACAAATTGGTTACGCTTTTCCTGTTCCCTACTTAATCGAAGAATCCCGTAAAGTGAAATAATTTAATACAATATTCAAATACAAGTTTTAAGATGATCCATTGAAACTAGGTGTTTAAAGTAGGAATGAAGTCTAAGATTTTTCGATTTGATGCTTAAATTTTAATTTAAGCGAGTTGTCCGAAGTCAAAATGGATGGGTGGTGTTTCCGTACTTGATCTCGCTTCAATTAGCTGAATGGTTTTAGGCAGGCCTTCGCTGAAATAGGTAGTGAAATAGTCGGACAAAAATAGGCTGAATCAAATAACAGCTTTAATAAAAACATTTAAAAGTCCGTGGTGGTATTTAAATTTTTAGAAAAAAACAACGCTATAGATCGAAGAAAAATCTTTCAAACTAGTAGATGTTTCTGCAAAGCTTGAGAAAATGTTTATATTAGTTTATTTTATTACATATGCAGAAGTCGATCAAAAACAGTATTGTTACTGATATTTTTTGGCCTTGCGTGTCAAAGACTGAGAACTCTTCTTCGGTGATATTAATCATCGACTAGTAAGAGCTACAAATGAAATTCATTCTACGTTAATAATGGATTCCACTAAAATTGAATTCAAAGAGCCGAATTCCCTTTATAAAATCCTATATGCCTATAGAACATTGAACCAAACATGTATGCAGGAATGTGAACCAAAGTCATGAGCAGATTTCAGAATTATAAGACTTAAGCCGGTTTCAATCAATTTTCGGTTAAAATTGTTAAGTCAAAAAAAAAAAATTGGTACTATCAAGTGCGGAAAACCCACCCATTTCTACTTCGGTTAAAATTTTAAGTCAAAAAATTGCTCCAATAAGCTTTTATGGATCCCCTAAGAAATTGAAAATGTAACAATTTCAATTCAATTCAACTTATTCTTTATTCAATATGTACAAAATATGAAAAAAAAGTTTACAAAATTATACAAACAATTTTACATACAGCTAAAAACATATTGAATATTTAGTAACATTTAAAAAAGAGATGTTGTAACATTTATTAATATTTAACCTTGTGTGGGGTGTACAAAGCTAGATAAAAATAAAAAGGTTAATGTTAAGATTAAAAAACAAACAAAAAGGATAAATTCAAATATTGTCGTCTATAGCTAATTTCGTGATGGTTGAAACCAAGGCGCCAAGTTTTCGTTTATTTTGTAAAAAATGCGTATATTTCGTATGGACCGAATTTCCAATGGTAATGAGTTAAAAAGTTTGCGTGAAAAAATGGAGTAAGAGTTTCCGTACCTTGTAGCGCGAAAAGCAGGTAAACTTACAACAAAATTTGAATACCATCGTGAGCTGCGAATATCAGAAATCGGAACTTCCAGATACCCGCCTCTCATGAAAAGGACCGTAAGAACTTTTAATTAAAATAAATGTCGCAAAGGAAGAATTTTCGACGACCTTAACAGGTTCATAAAAAAACCTAACGGTGTCAAATCGCATGATCTTGGTGGCCAATTGGCGTCGCCAAAACGTGAAATCACGCGACCAGGAAACTTCTCACGCAATAAAGCCGTAATTGGTCGTATTGTGTGGTTTGTTGCCCCGTCTTGTTGGAACCACATGTCGTCCAAGTCATGATCTTCAATCGCCGGCCAAAAAAAAAAATCGGTTATCATTCGTTCAATTGCTGCGAACGCGGGAAAATCGATAAATTCGGATCACCAGGAACACTTGTGCTTGCAGCAGCAATATTTTCGACTGAGCGTGCATTACGATGATGCACAGGCCTTACGACATCAGTAACGCTTCGACTCCTTCAATTTCTTCACAATTTTACCGATTGCTTGCGTAGTCGGTCGATTATGACCACCATAATCATCGCGTAATTCGCGAAAACTGGCTACGTTTGAATCACCACTTTTGTAGTAAGTTTTAATAACTTTAACGCGTTGTGGAGCGATAAATTGTCGCAAATGACAAAAATTCAACTAATATTATGACACTTCAAATGACAGCTGAGTTTGACAGGTGTCAAATGCCAGCGCTACCAACCTGTAACTACGAAATGAATGACCCTGTATATCATATTTCTTTTGGTTTTTCCATAAAGGACTCTATGCCTAGCTGCCCTTAACCATTCGATTGTGTCAGTCTCTTTTTTCGGGGCGAATGAAAGAAAAGCAAAATTTTATGCCGCATGCAAACGCCCTGAATTGAGAAGCTATGATGCTAAAGAATCTCAAGAAATAATCCGCGTTTTTTCGGAGTTTGGACTTGACATTTTGTTTCTGTTTTTCTGAAGGGTTGTGCAACTATTACTTTAAGGGTTGTATATGTATGAAACGGAACAAAATACGTTCGTTTCAATTAGAAATCACTATAATGAGTCGTTTTCAATTGAATGCGACTTAATCAGGAGGGAAAGTACGCCATCCGTGAACGAGCAATAGGTTGCGGAATTTGCTTTTCTGACGTATGTAAAATTGACATCATTCCATAAACGTATTCACGCATATGTGGCGGTTGGGCCCCAAGTCTACCACATTCAAATTGGGCTCTCCTCAAACAGGAGGAAATCTCTCCAACAAAGATAAACAACCTTTTATGTCCGACTCCTTGAAACCCCATACCCAATTACTACCATTGCATTGGTATCCTACCATGTGAACCCTTTTTCCCCAGAAGCTAAGCCCCAACGATAAAATTATATTTATCTTAGGTTTTCTCACAAATACCAGCTTCTAGCACCTATATTCGTCGCCCTATACACTGTAACGTTAATCGCATAAAACATTCAAATAGTGTCCTTGCCTGCAAATGCAGGGATAAGGCGATTATATATGCTGACACACAACGCCCAGATCACAGTCGTAAATTCCGTACTGTTGTGAATCTTGTAACCCCTTTGGGAATGGTTTATAAACAGAAGATTCAATAGTGCACGCAGACGTGCGCAGGATATGAGTGTAGAAATTAATCCTCCCCATATACCATATACAAATGATAAATGACTTGGAAGCCGGTAAAAGGCCTTTGCGATGACATTATTTCGCACTTAATCCGAAAATAGAAACTTTTTCCCCAAAAACAAATCCATTCATCTGGCACGTCCTGCTCTGTTCCATCTAACAGCAGTATTTATAGTATAAATAACTTTTAATGAGAGTATTGGACTGGCATGGACACGGGATACGTTTCTTTTCTTTTTTTTATCATTGACAAACGTAAAATACCTTTAAAAATAACCTTTGCTGACGTGCGGTAGGTATAGGTCCAACCATACCACTAATTATTCCCGACTCCCACCTGAGTGCTAACTGTGCGGTTATTTTTATTTAGCGATGCGATAAGGATCTCCAGCCAAGCGTACATTTCGCAATTCCGAAGGCAATACAAAACATAACATATGGGGATATGTATAAATATCCTTATGGCTCATGTGAAATGTGAGGTACTGGCACAGTGCAGCTACAATTAACATCTGGATGTGGTTAAAGTTGGGAGCTGAAAGAATTTAGGACGTGAACCATAGGCCTCGATGTGGCCGAGTTCATTTGCACTTTGGTCTCATGCTTGGATGGATTTCAGTTCAACCAACGGAGGTGAACTTTTGTTAGTCTGATGTTGGAGTTGAAGTTCGTCTCCCCCCCCCCTTTTATCCTGTACAAATGTATATATAAATATGATGTCGATTTGTATCGAGAAGTGAGTGCGTAAGGGGAGAAAAAAAAAAACTCATAAAAACAGCACCCAAACAATGCAAATGCTTGGAGATGAATTTCCATTCAATAGAGTGTTGCCAGACGAAAATAAAGGTGTCTTTGTGTTCGCCATAATTGGATGGTATGAACTTTTATTTCGTATGAATTTTAAGATACTTCATAGTAACACAGGACTGCGAGTCAGTACTAATTAAATTCTATAAATCAATTGGTTCTGCGTTGAAAATACAGACTGGCGGAGAAGTAATGACCCTCTATGAGTTGTATGATTTTTCCCAGATGCTGTCTGCATTTGAAAGGAGAGTCCTACCATGATCGAGAAGAAGCTATCCAGTTAAAGCTACCCCGCAAGGGTAGTGCATGTTATTTTTCAATCGAAGGACACTCAGTTGCATGCTCAAAAATCTCCTAGAAGAAGAAAATCATAAAAGAAGCGATTGTACGGCGCACATTATTCCCCAATATATTTACGGTATGCCAGAGCAATATTAAATCCTGCCCTATCCTCAAGCGTCCTTTTGCAATATTTAAACCCACGACAAGCGGATACAAACCAAGAATGCACTTTAATCCTTCTGTTCGTTTACATACATACATACAAACGCGATGAAAGAAATGCATTTCCTCTCCTCGAGACTGCTCCTTCATTTCTGACAGATATGCACACTTGTCGAAGGCAATCGAACTCATACATCTTCGTATAACAATCGTTGTTTTCATACCCTAAAGGACCAACCACAATGAAGCGCACATCAAATAGGAAAATTCTGCCAGGTTGTGTGTTCATTTTCCTCTGCTCTCTTTTTAGCGATTTTTCACATCATTCTTTCGTCAAAAGGATTCTACTACGGCATTGTACAATATTCGCTATTCATTCACCTCAAGGATAAGGATATTACAGAGTTTGTTGTATTTCTTTTGCCAAAGAGAAACGAAGGATTTGATGTATACCTATGTATGCTTCCTTCAGTTTTGTTCCACATGCATCAAAATGAAGCGTTGAACGGATCATCTTGCAGGATGTTATTCAAGTATTCAAAAGCAACAACACAACGCTGTGCAGTGTGTTGCATGTTTGGTTAAACCAAACGACCGATGCACCTACTACCATGATATTTGATGGGTTTACAAAATGGATTTGCGTTATCCTCGTTATGCTTTGCAAAATTTTATTTTTCTTTGCGCGCAGCAAATTGGTTTTTGGTCGGTATATAGCTACATGTTTTGCAATTTTAATGGCTGGCCATGATGACAGCACCAGCAGGAGAAACCAATTTCATTTGTATTTTCCACAACGATAACTTGGTAATAAATCATAAATTAAATCATAAGTAATGAACGGCAAAGGGGTAAGTCGATTATCCCATGCTATGTGTTATTTTTGCGGTGAACGATGAACCGTTCGAATTTTAGGGATTTAAGGGAGCCACGTCTCCTATCACGGTGGGGTCCTTAAAATGGCTGATTTTGAATGAAAAATTGATATCAATATCTTCTAAGGTAATGGAGCCAGTAGTAGCTGTCAAATTTGTCAAGGTTATTTGAACTTAAGAATATTCTGTGAGCGTATAAAACTTGTAGGTACAACCGTTTCCAAAACAGTTATGTTTTGTAACAGAGGACTCGTTTTGTCGTAGTACTTAGTAAAGCAATCACTTTCAAACGCCAGAGAGACACCCGTCACATCAGCGGACTACCAACCATCAATATATCTATTTTTAATTTCCAACTCAAAAATCTTTGGGTGCACCGCTGACCACTTAAAAATGCATTGCCCCAGAAACCATCTGCCGTTCTTTAAAGCATTTTTTTTTTTGTTAATCTCTGATACATAAAAAAAATATAACAGATTTTCCTTAACCACCCCTAAAACCTATCAGCTTCAACATTCAACATGTGCAGCAGGTAGTATGGACACAAAAAAAACCAACACTCTGTCAAGATCAGGTCTAAACACCAAGCACAAAGGCTTAAAGAAAACGAAGCCATATAGCAACAACCACAAGGGCAACAGAGTGGCAGATGGTAGATGTTCCTTTTCACTTTTTCATCTTGATCCTGGTCGACCCTATAGGAAAGACAACGACAAAAACTAAATACGGAATCTTCCGAAAAAGATGCATGGCAGTATTAAATCAGATTCACTGGGATTTTTACATCCCACTACCTGACACACGAATACAATTCGAAAGGGATGCTGTTTGCTACCTGCAGGATGCATTAATTGCATCCCAAAAGCCAGGTGCAATTTTTTTCCCCACGTGAGGTGTCTTTTGATGTTTTTTTTTTTTTTTTTTCTTTTCTTTATTTGATTTTTCCATGTTGTTGTTTTGAGAATTGTTTGATTTGCTGCAAGTGTTGATAAGAACAGCGAAGATGTTTCATATGAAGTTAGAAATGTACAATTTTTGAACAGATGTTGTACGAAACTGTTGCTAAACTGAAAGGCAATAGGTGGTGTTGTTATATATCTAGATATATAACATATGCAGAGTCACAGAGGTGGCATAGTGCCATGGAGCATATAGCAATGTTTACGCGAACAGTATGGAATATGTTGCGAGCGAAATATTGGTACATTAGCACCGCTTCAATTTAGTGAAAAGAGATATTTTAAAAATTCCGAAAACATGTTTCAGGAAAGTGTTAAACTACTTATGATTTTGTACCAAATGGAATGAGGCTTATATGCTGATGATTTGTACAAAGTTGTTTTTGCAAAAATTGGTCTACAATTTGGAACGGATGTAAATTGTGTTTTTTTTTGTTTTTGTAGTTAAAAGCAAATACATGGTTGCCACTATTTTTAAAAATAATTTTCCCTGACCTACCCTGACCAGTTTTGAAGTTTTCCCTGACAAAATTTTGCAAATAGCAATAAAAAAACAACGCATTTAACACTAGTCCTTGAGATCAATAAGTTACCTAAACAAAGTTTATTTTTTTGTTTGAAACAAATCACAATCAATACATGTATAGGTAATAGGTATAAAAAAAATAATTGTGCGATGCTGTTTCGAGCTCGTAAATTCTTTTACATTGATTTATTATGGACTTATCACTCACTGAAGTGGGACATAAGTTCAAAATTTTGGTTTGGACTTATGTCATATCGAAGTGGGACACATATGTCCCTTCTAACATGTTCTCCCAGAGCTGCAATGCTAGACTCTGAAGCATCCAGCGGCCTCATTGTAGTTTGGCCGATGGTTCATCAAGTTTTTATTATCTCAAACTGAATTTTAGCTTCAGAAATTTTAGGAAATAATAGTCAATTTTCATCATCAAATCAAGAATTTTTTTACATTTATTTTCTCAAATTTTCTGAAGCTAAAACAAAGAGTCGTTTGAGTAAATAAATTGAGCTTAAGCTTCAGAGTTGTTTCCTTCTTTGTCGTTAAAATAAACCTTAAATTGTAAATGACAATAATGCGTTAAGAATTGTTGGTGTTTTTTGTATGGTTACGTGAGATCTAAAGCTTGCCGAAAAACACTTGTCAAAAATTGAAAAGAAGGTTTTTTTCCTAACTTCGGCTGAACGGATTTTCTAATTTTCTAATTTCTAAACCATCTATAAATGGTCCCCTTTCCCCTTTCATTTAAATTATGTAAATCCACCCAACCGGATTCTAGATATAAGGTCACACACAAAAGTGAAAAATAGATACACAGCTACAAAAAGTGCATAAGCAACGCGCTCATACCGGTGAGCCGTATACGCAATGTTAAAAAAAATCCCCAAATGTACTGAAAATCAAATGTTTTTTCACGCACGCACAAGACACACATACGTTTTCCGATTTCAACTTCACAAAAACCATATATAGAACATTACCAAAGATGTGTTAAAGTTTGGTGAAAATCGGTTAATGCGTTAAGCCTTGAATCGGCGACAAACGAACACTATTTCATAGCTCAATTTCTATATATAGAGATATCACTTACATTAAAAGCATTGGCAAATCCCAGTGGGACCTGAAGTTTAACTGGACGAATTATTTCAAATAGTTTGGAGCAGATATTATATGAAAATTTTGATGAAAATAGACAATGGATATACGCAAGATTTTGTAAAATTTGGAACCATTAACAAATCTTAGTTGGAGTTTATAAATATGTTTAGGAGGCTAAAATGAGGAGGCTAGTGATTGCAGTGCAAGCGAAACAATTCCGATAAGACGATTTTTTAAGAGGTTTAGAACTTTTTTTAAAAAAAAAACACAAAAAATTCGAAAAAATGAATGAAATATTTATTTGAATCGATAGTTTGAACCTTGCAATTTAATGTTTAAAGATAATTTCATGCAAATGTTGACCGCGGCTGCGTCTCAGGTAGCCCATCCGCTGAGTCCAATTTTGGCATACTCTTTCACACATATCGGCCGGTATCTCACGAATGAATGCATGGATGTTGGCTTCCAGTGAGTCAATCGAAGGGGGCTTGTCCCTATACACATTAGCCTTGGCATACCCCCACAAAAAATAATCTAATGGTGTCAAATCGCACGATCTATGCGGCCAATTGACCGGCCCGAAACGTGAAATTAACTGTTCACCAAACTCGCCTCGCAATTGCGCCATTGTTTCGCGTGCTGTGTGGCATGTGGCACCGTCTTGTTGAAACCACATATCATGCAAGTCAAGAACTTCCATTTCGGGCAAAAAAAAGTTTGTTATCATCGCTCGGTAGCGTTCACCATTGACAGTAACGCTGCGACTCGCATCATCTTTAAAGAAATATGGCCCAATAATGCCGCCGGCCCATAAACCGCACCAAACAGTGGCTTTTTCGGGATGCATTGGTAGCTGTTGCAATGCTTCTGGCTGATCTTCACTCCAAATGCGGCAATTTTGCTTATTTACGTACCCATTCAACCAAAAATGAGCCTCATCGCTGAACACAATTTTTCGATAAAAAAGCGGATCCTCGGCCAGCTTTCCAAGAGCCCATTCACCAAAAATTCGGCGTTGTGGTAGGTCGGCTGGCTTTAGTTCTTGCACCAGCTGTATCTTAAAAGGCTTTACGCCCAAATCCTTCTGCAAAATTTTGCACGTAGTGCTGTAACAAAGGCCTAACTGCTGGGAACGGCGCCGAATCGACATTTCGCGGTCTTCTGTCACACTAGCTGATACGGCCGCATTATTTCCTTCACTACGCACAGTACGTAAACGTGTTGGTGGTTTAATGTCCAACAAAGTAAATTTGGTGCGAAATTTGGTCACAATCTTCCGAATAGACTGCTCAGAAGGTCGAGAATGCCGATCATAAAATGGAAGCAGCGCGCGATGAACATTTCGAACCGAGCACGAATTTTGATAGTAAAATTCAATAATTTGCAAGCGTTGTTCATTTGTAAGACGATCCATGGTTAAATTGCAAACCAAACTGAAGCTGTTTGACAGTGACACAAGGTACTAAACACACGTCAGCTGTCAAAACCAGTGTTGCCAAAACCAAACCAGCTAAAAAATCACCCTTTATTATAAATTCATAACCACAAGCCGATTTGTTCTCTGACAAGTTTTTGTATGCTGAAAAATCAACACTTGTAACAATTTATTTGCTGTCCATATATCTATTGTTAATAGGTTGGGAAAGATTTGGTTCCCGATGCTAGCAACGACGGAAAGAAAGTACGTTTCTCATTTTTGATGTCAGTAGTTTTGGTTACTTTTAGAAAATTTGGAACCAAACTTTGCGATTACTTTCTAAGAAACGGAACCATTTGTAGCTATAGTTCAGATCAGTAGGTAACTAGGTTCACATTCAAGCTAAAAGTTTTGATTAAGTTCTGATTTTTTTTAATAAATCACTCCCATCGGATTTGCTATTTTAGGGCTAATTTTTTTTGATGAAATGTGCTGTGCAAGAGTTAAAATTGAAATGAACTTGGAACTTGGAAATGAGTATGCATTATTTGCGATGCCTAATGTTTCAATCGCTTACCATCCTGAAGGGTCGGACCTGCACTAAACCGGTCTCCATATTGAAAATAAGACCGTTCAACTCTATTTTTAGCAAAGATACAATCATCTTTTTAAGAATCCAATTGGGCACCACACCTAATACCACACCCTTCTTAAATGCGCTTTCACCTCATCTTATTTATCATCTTCACAACCCATCCTCAGCTCATGTGTGTTTCGATTATTTCCTTTCAAAAACAAAAAAAAAAAAAAAAAACAAGCGATATAAACATCTCACTTGGACAAGCGTAGACAATGATCAATGCCCGAGGCGGATACAAAGATGTGCATACTGCACATCCTATCGTCACATCAAGCAGCTTCATACAATGCAGCTGCGTACGACTTGACGTACGACTTGATGCCTGACTGGCGATAGGTTCTCAGGAGCGATAGTCTCCTCATAGAAAGTCAAAACTATTCTGCCGAAGTTAATGTACCCAACCAATCCGCACCCCCCACCGCTCGTGCTCCAGGCTCGTGTGAAGTTCATAACTTCTAATAACAAAACTATAAACGGAATCAAGTTGACATACTCGTGTACCTGCACAAGTGTGAGTTTGTACATTTTCTATATAAGCTAAGGTCTATGACACTGTATGCTACTGTATGGTGTCAGAGAACTGTCAGTTGATAGACGACGCGACGAAGGAAGTGGGACGATAGGGCTAGTTTTGCATAGCAGCGCACCACCTCCTGTACGATTATTCTCGCAGACTTGATAAAAGTTTATTGCGCTCTGCACTGCCATATTGCCGCTTTGGTACTTTTTTTTCACCGTGTATATACGGTTGTTGTATACAAATACTTTGTGTACGATCTGAAGGAGAGTAAATATTTGCCGCCACTTGATGGTTGCATTTTGATATGCGATAAAAATAGAAAATTCTAGTTGCGTTGCCGTGTGTATAGATGATGGTATATGTAGAATGTACAACAAACAAATATATACCAGTGCGCTTTGTGTTGGTTGGCAACATGTTGCTGGGCAATAACCTTTCACAGAGATTAGGGAATATTTTCTATTTTGATGGTAAACACTTTTGAATTATGGGTAAACACGAACCACAGAGGGGCAGAGAGAAGGGGGAAGGAAATTAAAATTAAATTGGTTTCTCTCGTGTTGCTACCAAGGTTATTGGTTTGAGGTTGTTACTTTTGAATATCATTTGAAATGTTGGTTTAAGTATTACAATCGATTTTGGTTCATAGAGATTTACGATATTCAACTCGAGCTCCAACATTCTCTTCGTCTGTTTATTTCACAAAGAATAAGTACAAAAATGCACTTATCTACGTATTTAACAGGTGGACATTTTTTGGAAATTCAAAAAACAGACATAGTTGAGCCAACTATAATTGGTTTAAGAGCGTCAGTGCGTATAGCTGTGCCAAGGATGGAAAAGTCGATACAATTGTATCAAATTCGATACGAATGAGTTTGCTCGAGTACCAAAGTACAATTAATCAAATTCTCTTGTAATTTGTATTTTTCCAAAAATAGACAGTCAAATCAATTAACGAACTATTTGTTTTAAGCGTTAAAGCATGGATTCTACTTTTCATAAGAAACTCATCCATTTGGAATATGAATGTGCTAAATGAGTAAAGGGATGCCAAAATTTTGTTTGCTTTAAGCGCCCAAACCTTAAAAAAGTTTAGCCCAAAATCGTTGCCCAGAAATATGCCCAAAAATCATTGAAAATTTTGGTATTTTTCCCACTTACACATCAGATTTATTCGCGCCGGGAAATTTATTTGACATTCTATCTTCTGCAATTGGCTTTTGTGGCTTGTGTCAAATCAAAAGGCCTTCAATATAAACTGCTGTGCTTGCAAGTTGAAAACGACTTTTCGATGTCACTTGACTGCAAGAGTGCTGCCAATTTTTAAAAGTGCGGGTTTGTTCGGAAATATATATATATTTTTTTAATTTTGTGAAGGAATAAAACAAAAAACAAAGAAAGACATTTCTATCGTTTTTTTTATTTTGTTTAAATAGCCCAAAATACGATTAAGCGCCCAATCTGGCAACACTGAATGAAAGTATTAAGAAGAGCTAATAGATTAATATTTAAACGTATGTCAAATACAATAATTTATATACAAATTTGGAAATTGTTGCTCATAGCGTTGAGCACGACTATATCCAAGGATCAATACGATGTCGTACACTTGTTTAGCAACGCGTTGTTTTTACATACTAGTTCGAAACTGACACATTGCGCAGTTAGTGTACGACCGGCATTACATTCCTCAAGTTCCTTAGCAGCGTTCCACATTTTTGAAAAGGTTCGTACAAATAGTTCACAATTACAGTGATGATTGTAAAATTTTCGTTTAGTTTAAAAATTTTCCATCATCATGGTGTGTGTCTGCCATGCGACCAAGGATTTTGAATCCGACGTTATCCAGTTATGGTTCGAGATGCATGTGGATGAGGTGCATGAAGGTGATCGATCTATACCCAAGGAGAAGCAAACTGACTTCAAATATTTTAAGGTCTTCCACATTTATCATATATGTAGATGGTGCGCAGAAATATTCTAAATTCAAAAAGCATGTAACTAGTCAAATTAATTTCAAAGTCTCTGTCTTAGAATCCATTCACAAAAATAGAGATTTTTGGGAAGCACTCGAAACTTATCTCTAAAACAGAAGTGCTGCGACACTTTTTCTTATTTTCGAAAACCTACTGGCAAACGAAAAGCTTTTTGAAGCAACTGCACCTTTGGAAACATTCAGCAAAACTGTCGACAGAATAGTTTTCAGGTAGTGCTGCCATTTCTACAGATCTCTTTAAATATTTGTCCTTTGAAAGTCGCCTGGTATCGCCTAAGCATGAACCAGAAGATCTCTTGTGTTTCTTACATTCCAAAACAGCTGTCACTGGTGAATTCTTATCTGTCGTCATTTTGCTTACAAGTTTGGGACAAGGTCTGACAAACATCCGGGAGTATAACTGTCTTTAGAGCTTCTCAATTAGCCGTTTGGAATCGGCATAAAATTGTAGATCCCTTCCATTCGTTCCAAAAATGAAACTCACACAAAACGAATGGTTGTGAGAAGCTAGGCCTTGGGTCCCTACGGAACTGTTGCGCCAACTATTATTGTTATTTTGAAAACTAAATTAAGGATTATGGAAATATGTATGCGAGCGAAATTTGGTTTCCAAAATAAAAGTCATCTGTCTGAATAAGCATTTTACACATTGTTTCACATGTGGTGGTCAGTTTAAAGAAGTAAAAAAACATTGTTAACATTAAAAAACTTGCTCTCGGAAACTAAATTTCCGTTGCGGTGTGAAAGGGTATGAACAAAAGGTCCTTAACATACCGATTTATCAGATTCCATTTATTTTTCTTCGCTTCCTCCGCGTTCGTTTTTCCAAATCATTTAAAGAAGTTGTTGTTTTATCGAAGGTGACAGTGTGACAGTGGATTGTCGATGGGTGCGTTCAGCTCCGACGTCCGCACAAATGCCACTTTCTTCAACAACGCTCCCCTAGAAATTCATACTCCAACAAAAAACAATGAATAAAGTACCATTTTTACACAATTGAAGGACAAAAAAAAAAGTATTTTCCCCCCGCTGGTATAGCACAAAAGATCGATATGATTTTTTTTTCACAAAAGGTTCCCAGCACAGCCCTTTTATGGTTATACAATACAGTCTGCTCTAATAAATCGTGGAGAGTCCTTTCACTTTGTTTTTATTTTCAAGTTGGTTAGCTGCCAGTTGAAGGTTTTTTTTTTCGGACTACCAAAAATATAAATGCACACCTTTTTGCGTCCATTATGAATGGATCTGGATGGTTGTGCATTATTAGGACGTATCTCCCTGTATTTTGCTTTGTTTCGGAAGGTTTTCCAAAATTACAGAAAACAGTCATGGATATCACATCACTATATAAATCATCCATTAATAATTAAAAGGGTGAATACCAATCGGTTTGGTAGATTAATAAGCAATAAGGGTTTTGGGGATAACCTTTATCCAGCGAACGGATAGAAACATACTCGTATGATTTTTTAAAAAAAAAGTACCTATCTGAACAATGGTTACACCAACAACGTACTTAAGATAAGTAGTCCTTTGTTTTTATAGCCATGTGTGGGTATGTAAAAACATGTACACCCAACAGTACACCCTTACCTAACTTTCTTGAAGGAGAAATGCTTATTTTTTGGCAGGAGAAAATGAATTGTAATTATTATGGTTGTTGCAGCAGTAAGTAAGTAGAAGTAAGTGGTTGCGATTTGAGGAGGCTTCCAGAAAGAGTAGGCACTTAGCTGAGTTTATTTGAATAGAGCTTTGAATAGAAATTACTATTCTTTGAGCTGCAGTCTTTGGGAGTCATTTCCGTATAAGCACTTTTGTTTGATCTTAAGATCAATCGTTAATTTGAAGAGTTAGTAAGAATCTATAGTTTAAGGACGTCGCAGTCTTTTTGTTGTTAAGACAACTGCCAAGTGTTTGTATTGGAGCTCAACAATATAAATAATTATTTTTGTTCAATTTATTGCATTGTATAGTAGCAAAGATTTCGTGATTTGAATTTTGCGCCTAAAACCAAGTTTCGACATATTTTTTTTTATATTTCAATTTGTACTAAAAACGGAAGTGTTGTACTAAACTATGTAACTTTGCAAAATACATATTCAATGAAATCATTCGTTGTTCTGCTCTTCAAGAGGAAAGAGCTTTCTCCTTCTTATTTTCGCTCGTTTTACGTCGCTTATCGTTCCATAGTCCCAAACTGAAAACGTATTCATCCAAGGGAATTGTCCCACAAAAAATAAAACGTAAATTCTCCCGAGGAGCAGTCGGAAAACGCTCTGACTGTACAGTTTGTATTACAGAGATCGTAATAAAAACTTTTCTATGAAAATGAACAAGTACATAACAATGTAATATTTGATGGGCATGTCCGCAAAACTCTCCAAATGCAATTAATAATTTTATACTAATTGATTGCAATGTTTTCAGCAAATTCAAAAACAACCCAGATTAAATAAGTAGATATTTGTGAGAATTATCAAAATGTTGCTTCAATATCATTAGCCACATTGATGTTGCTGAAGATATTTTATGTATTCAAAGTTATTACTAAATTATTCTACAGACCTACCTAGTTTTGAAAAATAAACACAAATAATGGAACTTCAATAACAACTGTATAAAAGGAGTTTCAATACACAACAGTGACCACAAAGATACAAAGAAAATTTGAAAGAATTCAGTTAACACTATCATTCGTTTGAAAAAAATTCCAGCAACATTTTAAAATCCTCGTTAAAGTGGGCTGAATGGTGATTGCAAGCAAATTCACAACCATTTGCAATTCTCGTTTTTTTACCACAGAAATAAACAGCAACATGTTGCTAAAAGTCAAATGAAAAATTGGTCCGTATACTATTCTAGGCATAGGCTTCTCACAGTCACTTGGTTGCGTGATGTTTTTTATTTAAGGGACTGTTGCAAAATCCACCAATTGCAAAAGCGAAATATGCTTTTATGGCGAATCTCGACGGCTGCGCAAAGACAGTTGAACCTACTTTAGGATGTCAAAACAGAAAATTAATATATTTAGCGCACGGATCTCTATTGAGTATCTATTCCCGAACCAATAGTCACAACTCAACTATCCAAAGACGGAGATGGCAGTGAAATGGTAATACATTTAGAAAGCAAAGGAGGTGCATGCTACACAATTGAATTCAATATTGAAGATTGACGGAAACAAGATTAAACAAAACATATCCCTACAACTCTTTCAGTCACTTTTTCAATGTTTAGAGAAATAAGGAAAACAAACCATAAAAACATAGTTAAGAATGTTAATTGTTAATGTTACTTTTGTATCAAAGTTTGCAGTTTTAAGGCAGCAGAACGTTGAAATGAAGTGCATCGTTAGTTCACCCTTTTATGTAGAAACAAAGTACTTCTGAAGTGCTTCCATTTACGTAGGTACGATGTACTTCCTTTTTCGTAGGAACACAGCACAGCCATCTTAAGTACTTCCTTTTACGTAGAAACACAAATTCAAGCCAGCTTTTTTGTTAAAATATGTTAGAAAGGATGGGCTTAAGGTATTCTCATGTATACAGCAGGTATATAACTGAGTATTTTCCCAAGCGCCTATCCTCTTTCAGTGGACAATAAGTACATCTTTTTCGTCCATTTTTCAGAAGTTATACCCGTACTTCTGCGCTTGCAGGGTTGCCAACCCAGAAATACAATAATTACTTTTAAATATTTACGTCTCAAACGAATTCACGAGCAACTACGATGAACATTTTTGTAGCCACTTGGTTCAAACTGAGCAGCATTGGCGTGCATACATATCTTCGAGGAAAACATTTGTTATAAACATAATCAAAACTCTATCAAAAGTTAATAGGTAACTGATTCCACACACAAGCTGCTAAAACACATTTATTCAAGATGACCAAAAAACCGTGAGTTAAAAAAAGAATGTTTAAAAAACTCATTACAACATTTTGAGCAAAAATTTCAATATTAAATTTATACTCGTTTTATGTATCATCACAGCAATTTCAAATTAATTTGAGTTAACAAAAAACTTGGACAAATTTTGCAAAGAATGTTCTCTGATTCTGATTTCATTTCAGCACCCAATAAGAACTCTTCCAGCTTAAAGAAAAAAAAAAAAAATCTTTTTGCCACACGCTCACCTCTACCAACATTCTGTTATATTTACATCGACAAAATCATCAATTAACACTCCAACCACGTTGCCCCCGCTTCGAACGGAACCATTAACCTTTTGTCACCCATTAAACCTTTTTTTTCTCTAGAATCGATCGTCGTTCATTAAACATGCGCAACACATGACATTGTGTACCTAAATGTCTAAATGCCGACAATCGGCGATGGGCATAGACTGACCACACATATAAACACAATACAGCAGAGTCCCTACGTACAAACCATTACAAAGCGATTGCATTTATGCTTCCGTTTTGAATGCAACTTTGTTCTATGGCTTATGGCCTTAAGCCGTTAAGCACTGTCATTAACAGTGCATATAGAGGCGTAACACGCCCGGCGGCACCAAATGTTGCACAAGATTCTTCACCCAGTGTTAATCCTACAGTCAAACTCAATTTGTGGTCAGGGAGAAGTTTCTTTTGGACCTGATCACCTGGTCGAGGATAATTCGCATAAATTTGCATTTTCCTTTTGTCCGCGACGGTTACACCTGTCCATAAGTGTGGGTTGGATCCGCAAAAGAAAACAAAAAGGCCCAAGTAACAGCAGATGTTGCAGATATCAAACTTAGGCACGAAAAAGTGTTTCAAGTCGATTACCATCGCATGGCTTCTCTGGCCAAATTGATTGTGTCTTGGACGTTTCGGTGCATCTTTTGGGGGTCGTCCACTTGTGATTTGGATCGTTTTATCGGCGAGAGTAGCGTTTGTGTATAAAGATGTGACGTGAAGACGCACACAGCACGTCAAATTGGAGGGCTTTCTTTTTTTTTCTTTTCTTTTTTTTTTACTACATCCACCTGCCGCCGTTTTTGTGTGTTCTTTTGTCCTTTTGTTCTTTGATATAACATACTGCACTTTGGATTGAAGTCGTGTGTCCGAAGGTGCTTACTGCTTATGTCGTGCGTGACTTATAAAGGTGGGGATCGACTTTCAATGGCTTGTTGAATTGTTTTCTTTTTATCTGCCGAAATAAGGATATACGCGCGTGGAATCATAACACTGTCCTGTTGTTAATATTCATAGCTTATAACTTGCCAGTCGTGGCGTCAAAGTGCTGACTTGTCAACAACGACAACAGCTGTCAGAGCTCATGAGGGCACTAAGCACTAATAAAGCCATAAACTGCGTGAAGCATAAAAAATCCACATTGAGAAAATACAATGTGAGCATATATTGGCTAATCTCCTGTAGCTGTCCCGAATGCGTAATTATTGCATTTCGATGAACATAAAGATTGGAAGTTGGACCCTCGTAATGGACTTTAATGTGCGTAGCTAATGCTTTCATCTTTGTAGTTCAATTGCTGTGAACGCAAACGGTTTGTAATCAGTTGGTGAGACAAAAAAATGTATAGATAAAATATTTCGTGGAAAGCTGGTACATTTATGGGTGGATGGTTCCGATAAGGTCTAACGATGAATATATGAAAGGCGTTCTAATTTTGTTTGGTGTCCGTAGGTTGACCATACAACGTTGCACAGTGACATGGGTTCTGTGTGGAAAGTCTAAGGTAACAGAAGGAATTATTTAAGAGCCTTTAACATGTTTAAATGTGGAATTTGGGAGGACTTTAAAGCAGAGTTTTGACTATAAATTGTAAATTGGCAGCCCTCAAACCTCTGAATAACACAATAAGTTAGTCTTACTTAAGTGGCTTAAAATGCTGATAACTTTCGCAAGGAGACCCAGGCTTTTCAAGAAGATCACCTGAAAGAGCCATCTATTAGACAGTTTGTGAATTAAAAATGTTAAAGTACGCAGAGTATTGACGACAAGTACCTTATTTGGCTCAAAAGGACGCAGTGGCTCAATGGTTAGTATACTGGACTATAGAGGGAAAGGTCTGAGGTTGCATCCTCGAAAAAAAATGTTACGAACATTCAAGCTTATAACTGATGTGAGAAAATAAGCCGTTTGAACTCGGCATAAAATAGTTGGCCCTGTCCACTCGTCCAAGAAATAAAGACCCTCAAAAACCAAGCTAGGCATGGGATCCTACCTGTCCAACAGTTCTATCATATACTTATGTCTCCTAGGAAGCTTAGCAATGTGTTGAAGGCTTCAGCGGAGTGTAGGCTCACAACATATAGGAAGCATCAGTCCTCACATGGGCCTAAGACTACATGCTGAAGGACTGCCGAGAACTCAGCATACCTCCAGATAACCCTGCTAGCTCACTTTTGAACAACAATCAACGTGAGTTTCAACAAACGCTCATGCTTTCCAAAGAAATCCCACACCCAAATGAGAAAGGAACGTATCCATAATTGGAAATGACACTCCCGCTCAGCTACAGATGCAAACACTGTCAACTGAACAAGTGTTCCTGTGTCAAACATCGACGACAAATTTCGTTCAGCAGTCCGATCCAATTCGATTGTATTTTTTCCTTCACTTTCTTGTTTCATGTTATTTTAACGACAACCCATAAGGACGGACCTTCATCCGTCTTATCTATATATATGTCTTACATAAGTTTCAAATGAAGGACGAAGGTGGCCCGTATCGAATTTCATTTTTGTCAGACATCCAGTACAAGGCATATGGCACACGAACAGCACAACAATTAGGCAATGTCCTTCGGCGTTTTCAATTTCTTTTTATTTGACTATTCTAATACACACAAAAAAAAAAAATTGGAAGGAGCATCTTTTCAAAGGAGAGCACATCCCTGGCTAGTTGCCCAAAATGCTGAGTAATGATACGAGTGCTCTTCTGGTATAGATACATGCCAGCGACAACAGAGCAGATGTTTTCATTCCTTGCGGATGTTGCTGTTCACAGAAAGAGTTCTCTCTATCCAATTAGCAAGAATGCAGTTTATTAGAATGCAAATATATTGCTGAAAAAACACGGCGTACAACATTTTTTGCAGCTTTTCCATCTTAGCCAACACCTGAATAAACCAATTAATGCCGAGAATATTTATGTAGGTACGTACAAAAATTTATTCAGTCCATTGAAAGAGTGAATAATTAAAACATCCACCTACTGCGAATGCAAATTTGAAGAGCAACCGCACAGACATACATAGCCGGTTGATGTGTGAACATTCCTACAAATTGCATCGTAAATATCCTTGAAAAGCAGGCGCATCCTTAATCGACCCAATTAAACGAGCTATACCTCGCTGATATGGCTCATATGCAGTAAACCACCATAAAAGGGCGATATTTGTATATATACACTCATGTAGTCCAATATCCCAGTGAACTAGGATCCATATATCCATTTACAGTAAAGATAAGGAGAACTACTCTGCCATAAGATCTCCCCGAACGTAGAGAGAGTTTTAAAATTTCTATAAGTGTACATTAAGTGCCCTATGTGAATAAAATCAGAAGAACTTGACTACTTTACCTCTTTTGCTTCGCTTAACTTCCTGTGTCGCTGACTTCTGAGGGTGCGGTTCATGGTAATAAGGATGTCCGGAAAGAAAGGGATTATTAACATAGTAAAACTCCCAGTTGGGATGATTTTCTTTTGCACCTTTTCTCGCTTTCAACGATTTGCATTTTCATCTGCGTCCTGGGAGTAAATTATTCAAGGGATTTACTTATACCCCCCGCTAGGGATAGTGTTCCTTGAGCGGATATTTTATGCAAAGGCGGCGTGCGGTGCTTGGTGTTTGTTTATTTTTTAATTAAATGAAAAACAAAATTCAATTAGTGGGAGTCGAACAAAAGGGCGTCCCAATGTTGTTAATTAGCTGTTAATTTTGTTTGTTTATTATTTAAATAAATTGTTTTGAAATGAAAATCGAGTATCGTTTGTGGTGCAGCTGAGGCGCAAACCGAATGATTTACGGTGGCGCTTGGAAGTATGTGACGGAGTTTGTATGTGAAATGCGAGTGGAATTTGTGGACTGTACGTTGAGTTTCATTGCATACTTTTAGTATCACAAATTAGAGTGAATGAATGCAGAAGCAACGGAAAGTGGTGTCACATAAACAGAAAGCTAAAGGACTATTCACAGGAGAGCGAATTGCGCACGGCGAACAAGCGAATTTTTGTAGATTCAGACATTCTGACATTCACATGAAAACTTTTTTTAGTCCCAGGTACCGCGAATCAGTTTCATTGTTGAAGGTTAAGTTCGAACGAATTTTTCATCGTGGGTTTGTGGATTGCGACTGTTTTATGTGGATTGTGAATATATAAATTTACCTATTCATCAAATCAATTGAGGCGCAGGTTTTTTTTTTTTCAAATTAGATGTTAGACTAGTTCAACATAATGCTTTCGTAGTAAAACAAATAGCAACTTTCATAAATACAGTTTAATTGATTTGTTTCGCAATTCGCTTATTCGGAGTTCGAGCTCGTGTTGAATGGTCCTTAATACAGCTTCTTTACTGCAGAGCCAAAGAGCAGCGATGTCTACCATGGATTTATTCTACGAGCGGTGTTTAATGTGAATTTCAGCAGGATATAGGCAGAAGACCCATTGGCATCCACAAAGCGTTCGTTATAATTAAGGCAGCCAATTCTTCAATTTGTCTGCTAGAATATAAATATGTATTTAGTCCCTCGTGCGGCACTGATAATTCGGTGAGGGTTTATGTCATCACTGTTGGTATATTTTGGAAGGTTGTCGATCGAGTTCCCGCAACGGATTTGGAGAATCTCTTGATTAAAGGAGTATACAGATGGGAAAAAGGTCCCACCAGCGAGCCAAATATAGTTTCCTTCCTTTGACAGATTTGTAGCTCTTTTGATGTGCAACAGTATGTTCCACAGAAAGTTGTATGTACTGTTAACTATTCTATTTCTTATGGTGAAGGGATAACTGCCATCATGGGTACTAATGGCATTCGATAAATTTTGTTGTGACAAGAGTTCAATTGAAAAAAGAGACAAATGACTTCTGTTTCTGATTCTGATTGAGTAAAAGTGAAAAACTGAAAGGCTTAAGAGTTGTAACTAAAACTTAAAGCAGGGCATTAGTACCCGAAAAAATAAAGGAAACACATATTGACTAATGTTATCATCTATGCAAAGACTGTAAAGGGAATAAGTGAGAGCGTGCATGTTTCTAGAGGGACTAAACAAAAACATTGAGGTATGCAATAGAGACTAAAAGAAAGGAAGTCGGGGCCAAGTTGGTTTCAACCCAAATGGAGACCTGTCACATCGTTTATCAGCGATCGCATTAGTCATAAATGACGGTAAATCTAAATGATGTCAACAAGAAGAGTGACAAGACGTTGACCCATAGGACGAAATGAATAATATACATATACAGCTTTAAGACAGTCATGTAGAACCAATGGAATACGGCTCCGGGCTAAAGAATCTTCTACTTCAACCCAGATAGAAAATCTAGTACATACAGAGAAAGATATTGCTGGTCCAGAAAAGTGAAAGGGAACCTTATCCAACTTACTGGGCGGAGTAATGCAGGCAGTTAGTTCGCGGACTGTAGTAAGTAATACGCATCCCAGTCGAGTATATTAATTGCAAAAACCAATTCAAGTACTTGTTTAGTCAATAAAAACATGGAAACAATTTTGAAGAATAAAAGCAGTAGGTAGGGACCTGTTATTTTAACAAAACAGGCCAATCTTCCTAGGTAGATAGATAGGTATACATAGTGGCTGTCTACAAACCGCTGACACATCGTTGTCAGTCATTTGCAATTCCGAAAGGATCAATTGCCAAAAGTTGGTAACGATATTCAATGCCTTCACCAGTTTTCGATGTTAGGAGACAATTTACACATGGAGTTGACGAATCGACAAATTGTCAAGGTAATAGGACCCAAAGTGGTGCATTCATTTTAAAGCTAATGACTGACAATTACAGAGATTGTGGACAATAGTCTAATTAAAAAGAAGTTGCGACAGAAGTTATAGTAAGAAAGGCTTAACTTTCTGGCATGATGGGAGATCTTTTTGACTCCCATAGTTCTTGCATAATTAATACTCAACGACTCTAAGAATTGACCGCATGGTAATACTAAACAATAAAAGGAAATCAGTAGATTATAAACAAAGTCATAGGGAAGATAGTCAGAAGCTATAACTACGGAGAATACGCCTTAGAAGCTCTTCTGGGTAAAGAGGTCGTTTTTAATACTGTGAATACCGGGCCGATTGCAAGGCCATACAGAGTGGGAAAATGAAAACATGAGCCGTAAGCATCCTTCACTAGCGACCTTCTTAATGGTAAACTTGGCATTGAAAATGAATGACCTTTTATGATCATTTTTGATTGAATCCTTAAAAAATGTATCAAGGGAAATGAACTCTTATCAGATCGTAGAACTAAAAGTACGCACACAAATTTCCTGTCAAATCAATCACTAAACTGTTTCCTGATGTTTTTTTTTGCCACCTGTTGAACTGCAACGACTCCATTATAACCCCAATTACCAAGGACAAGCAAAACATAAAAAAAAAATCAAACCAAACAAGTTTACGGTGTCAACAGTGTTCTCTAGGTGATGCAGTTCCAAACCGGTTGCCATTGGAGCTCTAACCTCTCACGACACCAAACACAGAGTCGAATGATGTCAAAGTAACATTGTCAAAAGAAGAAATTCTCCAATTGACAGGTTACGCTGCAGTTGTGCCCAAAAAAATCGGTCAAAGTGATGCAATAGTGACGTGGAAATTCGCTTACCTATAAAGAGAAAGAGAGAAAACAAATGTTCAGTTAGAAACAATTTTATTAAAACAAAAAACAAATTTAATATGTATTTAGAAAGAACACAAAGCCAATGAATACATTACTCATACCCACACGACTAAAATTAGTCCCGACCGACCATATTAAATTAATTTTATTCAAATGTTGTGTGAATATTTTAGCTATGATATCAGATATAAATAAGATGACACACACAGGCATATACAAATAAATATATATTTATATGGGGAGAGTACTTGCTGTTGGGTGCTTTCGAATTCCAAAACTGACTGATGAGAGGATTTTTTTAGCATCAGGGTGAAAATTGAAATGCACATAAATATCCGATACGGGTTAATAACTCAGTTAGTCATGAGATGCAGAATTTTCAGACGCACGCTCCCCGTTGATGTTGATTGAATTAACAACTATTGTAAAAGTATTGTGGGTTGGAGCATGAAGCTAATTGAAGAGCGCCCTCTTTAAAGGCTTCAAAGTTTGGTTTACCCATTTGGTCAGTTCGAAATGAATGATCGTGCATAGCCAATTCGTTGGTTGGAAAGTATTTTCAAAGTCTTCAACCATTTCATGTAAGTTTGGGCTGATTTATATCGGAATATCCAAGATCGTTCAGCGATCACTTATCAAGAGGTGTTATTTTAGAAAATCATAGGTAAATATCGATCGGCGGATCTGTATATGTGAAACGTTAGCACTTTGAACTTTTGATGTGCCGAGTCATTCATAACTTTACAGAAATTTGTTGACTATCCTACTGTGAATGTGTCCAGCTTTGGTTAAAAGATGATCACGGGAACTTTTGCAAACTTCGATTCTTGTGAGATAATTTTCCATAAATGTTTGCCATCCGTCTGTGCTCTCTTTCAAACTAATTTCACGCATATCATCCTCAGAGACAGGATCCATGAATAGACAGACTTCCTACAACAAGTCGATTTAATGCTGCTTATAAATATGGATACCAACACGGGCTGAAATGTGTCTGTATTGCGAGTGCGACAACATTTTGGGAAGTAGACATTTGCTGAAACATGTAGTAGGTTTACTGTGGCGTATACGCACTATTATGTATCACTTTGCTTAAAGAAGCGGATGTAAAGGGTTTTCCCATAAGAGGTGTTATTTTTTGAGATAAATGATCGGATGTTTATTTCATAATAAAGAGGAAGGTATGCCGTTAATAATGAAAAACCACATCAGCCAATGGCCACCACGAGCACGCATACAGGACCATATCCTTTTCATGAAATTTTCCATAACCAAATTGCAAAGTGGCTGCCCTATGTCCTCGATAGCCTCACGAATTTTATCTTTGAGGTCTTGAATCGACGCTGGGCTGTTAGCGTAGACCTTATCTTTCACGTGGCTCCAAAGGGAGAAGTCGCAACGTGTTAAAGATCTCGGTGGCCAATTGTGATCACCTCTTCGAGAGATAACACGGTCCGGAAACTTTTCCCGTAAAAGATCATTGCTTTCGTTGCTTGTGTGGCAAGAAGCGCCGTTTTGTTAAAAGTAAACGTTGTCCAGATCAATACCATCCAACTCCGACCATAAAAAATCATTAATCATCTCTCGATAGCGCAATCCATTCACCGTAACTGTTGATCCAACCTCATTTCCGAAAAAGTAAGGTCCAATGACCCCGCCGGACCATAAACCGCACCAAACAGTCACGTTGAGGGTGGAGAGGCTTCTCAAAAATAACTCTTGGGTTTTCCGACCCCAGATGCGACAATTTTGCTTGTTGACGTAGCCACCGAGGTGGAAATGGGCCTCATCAGTCAAGATCATTTTTCGATGGAATTCCGGATCATTTTTATGTATTTCAAGGACCCAATCAGCAAAGACACGACGTTTTTGATGATCGGCCGGCTTAAGATCTTGTGTTAACTGAACTTTATAAGCCTTAAGACCGAAGTCTTTATGCAAAATACGGTGTAATGACGTTTGTGGAATTCCCAATTCCAAAGAACGAAGAGGAATGGATAAACCTGGGTTTTCTTCAACACTTTGGGCTACAGCAGCAAAATTCTCAGTTGTTCTTGAGCGACGTGCACGGGTTTTATTCTTCACATCACTAACTTGTCCCAACAGCTCGAATTTTTCCACCAATTTCTGTATTGGGGTCCGACAAGGTGCTTCACGACGACCAAAAAATGCTTTAGTTTTGCGAACTGTGACTGCAAGATTTTCACCATTTTTGTAGTGAATTTTAATAATTTCAATGCGTTGGTGAAGCGTGCGTCCTTCCATTTTTAGAAATGGCGTTTCTACTTGTCGAATGTCAAAGAATAGAGCTTCAAAAGTGACAGCTACCGAAATAGCGGGTCATTCACAATAACACCTCTCATTGGAAAACCCTTTATAAAATTTCGCTAACTTACCCTTTAACTTATTTTTTAGAACTTTCTTAGATTTTTGACATCTGTCATCTGTCACAAAAATCACCTCAACACGTTTTTCGTAACCTCATTCTTTTCTTTCTTTTCTGAATTACTCTTTTTTAAATAACGAATCTTAAAATTACAATCAAATCTTCAATCGTTTTAATTAGCTTCGAAAAGTAAGCTAATAAGTATTATCTACTACTACATAAATTGAAGTCAATGTTTAGTAGATACGAACTTACTTAACGATTAAAAAATAAACATAGAAGACAATTCTAAGCCTCGTCAAATAAGAAGCAACCTTGGTTAATATACTATCGTATACGTTTCGACAGATTGCAGTGTCATTTTATAAATTGTAACTGCAAAATATAAAACAAAAAAAAAAAACAATACTACATCTAAAGTGTGCATCTTGGGTATTCCCCATCCTCATATTCGCTCACCGCAACTTCATTATACAGTATCAATCAATTAATAAGACTTAGTTCTATTTTATCTGTATTTTTTTTAATTTTATCTCAAAGCTTACCTTACAGTCGTCACGTGATGTGAAGTATGAGTACGCGTCTCCTTGTGCCGTGTCGAATAACTAACTACCGTCACATGACGTGTAGCCGTTCGGACGACACGTCGCACACGACTGCGGCCATCGCCGACCACAACAACAATTGGTGGTGGCTTACCATTACCATATTGGAGGAAGGATTCAGCATTCGGTTTGTCAATTAGTTCGGTTTCGGACATTATTAGAATTTTATTTTAATTTTTTTTTTTTTTCGATAAAGATTTCGGCGAATTTTCGTTTTGGTTTTAGTTAGACTTATTTACAAATTTTACTTAATTTTCTTTGGTTTCGTGTTACAGTGTTTTTTTGTTTGTCACTTTTACTGTTCGAGTTCACATTTTATCGTTGAATTTTTTCACACAATTTTTCTGTCATAGTCTATGGAATAAGTTTCCTTGTAGTCCGGCCAAAAGAGTTTCATTTTTGATCTGTAAGAGGAAGTCTTGTTAGCTTTAGCTGAATGGAATTGAATTGTGCAAGTGCAGTGCACAATATTCCAGTTGAGCAAGCTAATCTTCTGTTCACAATCGTAGGTAATTTCAATATTCATGACTCAACGATGCAAGTGAGCACGTATATCCACACACATGTATAGTCAGTCATGAGTCAACCCTCATCAAAGTACAATTATTCTGTTAAACGAAATTATTTATGGTCATGTAAGCAGTTTGTTTTCGTATTTTATTATTTATTTTTTAAGCGAGGGAGTTGTGTTGTACGGCGGATGACATGGGAAGAAACGAAAAAAGCGCAATGACAGTGTGGCCAACAGGTGATGATCGTTTTAATTAAGGTGCTTAGTTGTTACTAAACGATCGTCGAAGATCACCAAACTGTGAAGCGGCGGACAAAAATTCGTATTAAAGACGGTATGCAGTTTGAGGTGTATTATCAGAAGGAATACAAATCAACGATGGAGATCGTTTTTAAAATTATATGAAGATTGGAAGCGTGATCCTCAGCAAGCGAATTTTGAATCACTAGATAGTTGTGGATTTTGTACAATAAAGAAAAAAAAAATCAAACAGTTCAGAAGCACCTTCAGATGTATGTTATATGAATACAATCGTCACCAAATTGCTCGTAAAATATAAAGATTAAGTTCCGAGAAGAAATATAGGTGGAGGTAGCACGACCGATCTTCATTAATTGAAATATCATAAATTTAGTGTCTATTAAGCGCGTATTATTTAAAATTCAAAGATATTTATTTAAAGAATTTAAATGTATTTAATATTAAACTTTAAAATGTTTTTAAGAAAATTCAAGAATAATGATCTGCCTCATCCAATGGCTTGATTTACTCCGATCTCTCCTCACTAGTCGTCCCTTCTAGTCGCGTCTTTATTTCGTTACATATAAATACTATATTATTAAATTCAATTACTCGAGCTCTCCTCGATCTCAATTTAGGTACTATACAATCTTTACACTTAAGTTAATACACATCACTTACAGATCGATTTTCATTACAGAGAATACAATTTGAACATGATCGCTCATATGATAATTAATAAATACGATCATTAATTATCCAATCTATATACTGACATCTACCACGTCTATAATCGCTTTCACGATCAGCTACTTCAATATAAATTTTCAAAAGAGACTGTAAAACTTTTCGACAAACCACATTGTCAAAAGATCAAGAGCTGATCGTTCATCAAACGATAACGTATTTTGAAGATTATGATCTTACAGACAGTTGATCATAGGAAATGCTACCACTAATTTGGAATGAAATGGCACACCTATGGTAAAAGGGAATCATGGTATATACACCGAGATTGTCAAGCTTGAAGAACTTCAATTGCAATTTAAAATAGGTCAAACAAAGTGATCGTTACTAAGAGAGAGAGAGAGTAGGAGTGCGAACAGCACTGTCCATTATAGCAAGATCTATTTTAAAATAAAAGAAATTCTCACGGTCAGTAAATAACGATCTGTGGGGGATCAGCGATCATTATCGACCCTCTAGAAACTACGTCAAACGTTGTTTAAAGATCATATGTAGATATGAAAATTAAAAACGATATGTATTCAAATTGAAGTCATCGTTAATACCCTTGATCATTTTATGAACGAAAGTCTGCGTAGTGACAAGATTAATAGTTATTAATAACACTAAAAACGTGGACTATTTAAGCGGTTAAAGAGGTAGCCCAAGCCTCAACCCACAGAAAGGGCATGATCAGTAAGCACACATGATCATCGATCCTCAAAATATTTTGTATTAAGGTGATAGTGAATGTCATTGATAGTTTTCTGCCCAGAACTCTGGGTATTCTCAGATCAATAGTTGTCAATAAAGCTGGAAATAGAACCTATTAAGACGGCAAGGGAAAAAACCTAGATTATAAAGAACATGCTCATGGCTGTCGATCGTTACAAGATCGTGGCATAACATCTACGAACGATGATATCGATGTAAAAATTTGTGACGCTGAGATATTTAGGCGAAAGTATCGATGTAAAACGACAAATAAAACAAAACAATAGCAAATACCTTTGATCATCTACTGCATATCATTCATATACGCTCTCAATGTAAAGTAGTTGGCCGATATCGGTAAATTCCAGAAGTAAGCCACGTCGAAGGTCACAAGGTTTTGTATTAAGATCGTCGGCCAATAATATAAATGCAGAAACTCAAGCCTATACAAATTTGTAAGGAAGTCCCTTATCACATGAGTCGTCAGCTATTCAAACACGATCAGCTTTTATATACTCAAATGAAGAAATACATAATAAGATCGAAAGACTACAGTTCTAAAATTCAATTGACTTCAAGATCAATGATCTTACGATCCATTGTACAATACATAGAAAATGTAACTCCTGCCCACCACACTGTAAATATCTCATCGACAAACTACCTAGCCTTGAATTTGTACTGCAACAAAAAAAAAACAGCCCAGACAGGGGGAAGCTTCAATCTAAAACAATTGAGACTGACCACAATGGAATAAAGCTCATTTGTTTCCCCTATTCCGCGCAGGTCATAATTGAGTTTATGACCATCATTTGCGGCTTTTGAATTCGGTTTCATTGAATCTATGCGCATCTTGAGATACAGTACATATACAATACAATTCAATGTGGGAAAATATGTTGCGTTAGTTAACTCATCTAATAACTATTCAAGTTTTCAATTCAGTTTCAAGTCACGTGGAACGTGTTAAACAGGTCGTCTCACTATACGTATGGAGCCGCGTACATTACTCTTTCACACTGCTGGTAGTTACGATTAGGTATGACTATCAATTTGACAGCACGAATGACAGTTGACTTCAACTGACTTGCAAATTGCATGCTGTATATAGCCGGTGTGTTACTTATGTCTGTGTCCATTCCGTTAACTTTTCGAAATCACGTTACGAACTCAGCACACATTTTGAGTGCACATCCGTCAACATTTATACGAGTTCTAGTTGAGAGCGCATGTGTTCAGTGTCCTAGATTTTTGCGCACAGATCATGGTCATGACTTGGGCTGGAAATTAAGGGAAACGCCTGATTATACAATGTGACGGTCATTTTAGATAAATGCAGATATCAAGCGATCTCATAAATCAATTTAAACCAAACGCACACACAAATCTGCGACGAGCAATTGGATAATAATTTGATTACGCGATTGGGGATTTACCACCAACTGTGGCAAAAGAAAACAAAATCAGGTTACCACAACAACAACAGAAATAGATCCAGCGAAACAAATATGGGGTGGGGGTTTTCATATATGAATTAATCTAATCGTTGAAATGTAGAATTGCACTTTGATTGATGATATAAGTATTTTTCTTGCCATCCTTTGCACGTACGAATATAGGTATATGAGGGGGAATTTCGCGCAGAAAAACCTCATAGCATCGTGAAAAACAAAAAAAAAAGAAAAAAACTAAGAAATCGGTGGAAGTTCGTGTGGGAAAGTTGTACATCTATTTAATGTACCTGATGGCAATCTGTTGAATATATGATAATTGGATTGAGGAGAAGGAAAGAAAAAAATGTGCGAAAAATTTATCTCATTGTATGCACGGTTTGATGATTGTAGCGGAAGACAACTTTCTCTACACACATAGTAAAAGGAGGCGCTATAAATTCGTACGCACTTTAAGGAAGTTTGCGTTTTAATTCATTAAAAATTCTTGACAAATGATTTATGTCCGATAAATTACTATTTGATGGAAAATATTTTAATTACCACAGAAAAATGAATCACATAGTGTCACTGATGAACACGAAATAGCTTCTGAGACCTAGAACTGACTTTGTTAATTATGTTGTCGACGATTTATAGAAGTCGTTGGAGAAGATTAATGGGGGGAGCATTTCTGACAGAGTCTGACGGAACCAGAAGGTTTGAATTTGGTCGAATGATGAAGTGGTGGTCAGTGGGATTGTTGGTTTTTCTTTGTGGTTTTGTAAATGAAACTTGTTGATTTAGGGATCATAAATTCATACAATAGTCAGAATACGAACCTTGGTACAAATGATTATATTTTCGAATGAGTTGTTTGTGACTTATTTTCTTTTATTGTTTTGCATGTAAAATGGAAATAGTGTGGCTCTGTAAAATCCAGAGCATCATGAAATGTGTAGTGGGAATTGAAAGCGAGTGCTAGAACTAAATAAGTATACTTTCATGTTTATCAGGACGAACAGTATTCATTCTACAAACTTTTATGAATCTCATGCCTCAATAAAACCATAAAACCACTATTCTGAAAACGTCTGATGATCTTAAAAAACTCGCTTCGCTAGGAAGATCTTGAATATGAGGGATGCCATACGTAATTGGGGTACATAAAAGGATTGTGACGGTCCAAGGACCTACTAAATCAACAGCATGATACAGAGGCTCCATGTTAAATCACTGTCATCCCTTTTGGTTTTACACTTAATCTCGATATGCTTCTTGTAGCCGAAATGGCATAACGACAATTTTGACAATCCGTAGACTGGGAATCTTATTCGAAGTGGATCTTAATTTATTGGTCCCTCGAGCCGCATACCACAACTTTCTCTGAATCGCAATGTAATTTTATTTGCCTTTCCGGAATCTCTGTAGCAAATTCATTGGTCATAGGAAAGCTATAACAAGCAATAAACAGCGAAATTGTATGAGATCTAAAGAAAGACATGATAGTCCAAAATGCGCTTAATTTTTATTTTAAATAATTCTCTGGGGAAATCAGAACCTATATCGCATTAACTGCACGCTGAAGTGATTATAGATATATGCCACTTCTGCACTTGAGTTGTTAAGCGTTGCTGGTTTATGGAAATGCGTCTCAATGAATTGTGTTTAAAAAAAATCATAAGTGGAAAAGTCAAGGTTACTGTGTAAACTTTTTAATATACTTGTTGTCAGTCTTGTACTGCACTCATATGTTGCATTTTTTGTTTGTGTTTTGGCCGTATACTTATATAAAAACAATATATACCCGCCCCCGAGGTATTTGTTTATTCTTTACCCAGATTTTGGTCCTTCAACCCGGATAGTACAGTCTTTTCCATGAATCCAATGATGTTGTTCGCCATCTTCATATAGCTCTATATTTTAACAGTAATACAGTGATTAGTTCTTTAGATTCCACCTGGCAATTATTATAGTCCAATATGTACCACAGAACCACAGATAGAACTCGCTATGACGCACCATTTTTTTCCGCCGGCAATACGACTACTCTGAACAATTCCACCGCTCAATAGATACATCCCGCCTATGAATGACCCCCCAGTTCGCCGAGGCTATTCGAGGTTAACCACCTAGCCAACCATCAAATAAAAGACGTAACAAATACCAAAAATAAAAGAAGTATCTTTCGTGTCATTACCACTCGCGCGCACAGGAAGTTATTGTGGTGGCGGTGAAAGAAAGTTGTCATTACCAACCTTGCGGTAGTTTTGTACATCTTTAGCACCAGCTATATAGCCGTAGATCGTGATTTTGTAAAGTTTTCTTGTTTTGCGCAACCGTCTAATTGTTAACGGATACGTAATTTCACTTTCAAATTAATTTCTAGTTTGTAAAGCGCCCCTTGCCCCAAGTCAGACGGGTTGCATTTTGAATGACAATAAGTTCACACAGGTCAACCGCAGAAAAATGCTGAGGAAGCACTTTCAGTTGTTGCTTCACACGAGCGTACCCGTACTCCGGTATCGGTGCCAGCGCTTTCGTGGGTGTATCCACGATCATTATTTCAATTATTCCTGCCGTTGAGTGTTGTGTTGTGTAATCCGGGAAAAATGAAAACTAACCCGTCACAGACAGGTAAACGTTAATCAAATTGGATCAACATTCGTAGTTTTTTTTGCAGTGAAACTGAAGTACTCACCCGAAACTGTCATGAATCAAACACAGAACTATCTCCCAATCTAAGAACAGAGAAATCCATTTCGGGATATTTTTATACACAGCGCCGAAATTGAAGCTGAGCTGTGAGTATTCTTTCGCTGAATTAGCCAAGTCATGATATGGAACGGGAGTAAGGGGCTTTTTCCTGTTTATTCCACTAGAGTACCTAGTCATCGCCTCTTTCCATATAAATTCAAAAATAGAAACAATAAAAAAAAAAAATCTTATAGCTGTTTATATACCAAAAAAAGGTTTCAAGATTAAGAGGCCTTAATTAATGAGGTCAATTATATTAAAGGTTGGAAAACTCTCGAAGCTGGACACTGATGGGTTTTGACCTTTTCAGTTGTGGGTGTTTACGACCGAGTGGTGAGTAAGACTTAATAATTCTTTAAAAGACTTTAAAAGACAGTCTTTAGGAGACACCCACACTCAGCTTGATCCGTTCCGCTTAAGGTTATGTATTGGTAGCGAGATTAACTTGTTATTTTTTGTGTTTTTTTTTTGTTTAAATACGAGATGGTTCAGGTTCAACGCTGTCATGATGTAGAGAAGATGAGTTAATAATTGTGAATCGTGATGTTTGAAAATATCTCAATTGGGTTTGTGTTTGTACGAAATTAATGAGCGAGACATAACATTCGAGGTCGGAGTAAGGAGCACAGGTAAGACAAAGGTTTATACCAATAAACATTTATAGTTATGACTCTAAATCTTAGTAGTTCACAGTGGCAATATTTTCCATACAAATATCGCAATTGTGAGTTAACCGTGAATTAAAATTCGAGACTAAGATTTGTTATTAGTACGGCGCAAGGTGTAGCTTCTTGCTTAATACTGCATTTCTCAACCTCTGTAATAGTCCTTCGACTTTAAATTGATACTCAGTTGTTTCTGGTCGAATCCAAACATTTTAGTTTTAGTCCTGAAAACCAGTTGCGATTATTTTCAAGAAGTTTAACCCTTCGATCGGGATGCGTATCGAGGCCAAGAAAACCACAGACGAAAAAAAAATTTGTCATTGAAGAATCACCTCATCAGTTCATGCGCTAGACAGTGGCAAATAAAATATGTAAAAAAAATGGCATCCTTCGAGTTAGACTCTAAATAAGTCCAATTGAAGTCTAGCCTCCAGCGCCACAATAATTTCGGACTTCCCTTATCGAACGGGCCGAACCAATTGAACTTACTTTATGCCTTTGGTCTCCCAATGAAATTAGGTTCCTCATTATAGAGAAATACTTAGGGAATTAACGTTTTGGTTGAACTATAGCATTTTCGCCTTACCTAGGAAATATTCAAAGGAAAGGTATTTTTTGAGAGCACACATAAAATTCTAAGCTAAGTCTAAATCGTAGATTAAAGAATATAGAAGGAAGCAAAAATCGCAAAAACTAAATATCAGTCTTGGACTTGCTTCTTACGAATAATCGTTTGAGTTCTGTTTACGGAAGCAACGCAGGTCGCTATTTATATGGTACGCAGTCCGTCCCTTGGTTCCAATCACTTTCTTTAAATCTCTGAAAACGACAGGCTCGTATTCCTCTCAGAACTGGTAAACATGGGGAGTACACAAAAGGGTTTCTAAGGCCTGGTGTAAGTCGATATTGGTGTTCAATTGGGGGATCGTCTTAATACCATTATAGACTGATGGTTACTTAAGCTGGTGCTGCGTACGCTTCTCTTTCGGGCCTCTCTATCATTGAGATACAAATGCAGAAAACAAAAAGCCGTGATTGTGCTGGGCGTTTAGGACGCTAAGCCAGTAAGCTAATAAAGCGCTCATTACTTGCTCGCAGTTTTTATTTAACTTGCGATGGAGGGAATTGATTGTTATTAATACAGGTACATACTTGTACTTCCAGAATTTATTAAGGGTGATAAATGGCGAATGTAAAAGTATGGGTACTAACATGGACGCTTGGGTAGGTCCATTTGGGAAATTCATTCAGGTAAATATTGATAAGTACGTAGAAAGTTGAACATTTTGTTGTGGGCTTATGTAAAATACCGAAAATACCTAGGGCTTAATTTAAGTCCTCGTAATATACTGCTAGTTTTAAAAGTCAATTGTGTCTTTCATTATTGTCAGACAGTTAAGGTGATTAGGGCTTTGTTTTCCACATACCTCAAGACCGACAGGAGATGCCTTGGAGGCAAACATTTTCTTTCCTTTCGAACAAACAAAAGTGTTCAATGAGAACTGTTTTTATAATGCGTCAGCGATTTGAACTCTGTGGAACTTTAAACTTGGGTAGAAATCACCGCCAAATTCAGCGCTTTTGTTTTTTCAATCATGTCCTTTGGTGCTGCCAATGGTAGCTTGACTATGGCCAGCTGTCCGGATTTGACTAAAATTCTGCTCACTTATTCAATCTTAACTTTCTGATTTCATGAATTCAATGAAATGGAATTTGGTGCGATGATTCGTTGTAAAATTAAAGCAACCTGAACCTGTATTACACTTAATAAGGCTGACCTAAGGATGTCAGATCTCAAAATTTTGTGGGGCTGGATTATTGCAATCAAAACGTTTGGAAACATACCGAGGACAGTTTCCTTTTCTGAAAAAAAAGCTCTTTCTACAAATTGATAAAGATATATCCCGGTTGAGCCCTTAAAATGCATGATACAGCGAGAGCAAAATATTATAGGTCAGAGAAAATTACTGAAATAAAATGTGATTCTGTGTAAATACTTTAGAAACTGATGCTCATTTGATGTCGGAACACGAGCAAAAACGAATGTCTGCTTAGGGAGCGCAATATTACAATTATGTACTCAGCAGTAATTTAGCTTAAGCCAATGCGAGACTACATTAAAATTGCAGGTCGTGGCGGTAATATGCTAGTGGATTTTCGTCCTGAATACCTTTGATCTAAACATTGTGACCAGCTGATGCAGCCCCCAAAATAACCACGAAACACCTTCCCATTGAAATTGCCTTAAAATATTCACATCAAACACAGTTTCAGCTGCAAAAATTAAATAAATCTTGGTCCTTCGAGCCGGATTGAAAACACATCAAGGCACATAAATTGCACACAAACCAACTGAATACCACCTTTAATAAGTTTCAACGCAATCAAAAAATTGATAGCTTCGAAAGTAAAGTTGTGAAATTTAAAATGTCGAAAGGTCCGTCCCATTAATAAATCGCAATAAATATGAAACCACTTAACACCTATCCTAACCAGAACGAAAAAGTACCACTTAAGTGCGCACAAAATGTCCAATAAATTTGTTACCCAACACATTTTCACCCAACAGCTGTACCAGTATAGATAGTCGGTAAAACTTTACTGCTGCCTTCAATAGGTACCGACACCGATACCTTTCGCAATAAATAAAACCCTCCTCAATTACTTTGTATGGGTGGCACGTATGCATTCATCAGATACGGGCATCCACCTCAGTCGTCGCTAAACTGATTTAAGTTGCCAATACATGGGGAGCCAGTATCGGGATGGCAGACAGAGAACCAATTTATGACGTCTGAAGGGGCGGTTGTGTTTTTGTTACAGATTAGATTCTCCTCCTCAAATTTCCTTCAGGGAATGGAAATTGTATTTAAAAGCCCGGAGAAAAAAAAAAAAAAAAAAAAAAAGATAGAAAGTTCGCACAAACCGTAATAAAGCATCGGCTACCCTATACTACACAAATCAGCATCAATGTCATGTGTCTCGAAATAGCTTCATCGGTAATCGTAGCTTCAAATCTTTGATTTGTTCGTTTTGTTTTCCTGTTAATCTTCTTGCATAATCTATTCATTTTGACTGCGGTCGTGAAAGTCTTCTGCGTCATGTAACGCAACGAAAATTGATGAACATAAATTCTAATGGTTGGCTTTTGTGATGTCATTTCGAAATGCAGGGGCAAGTGGTTCATCTATATTGGTAAACCAGTGGCATCGATTCCACTTTCAATTTCAGTTACAGGGCACAGCATGGTGCTCTCTAATCACACTGCGTCATCATCAAGATCGCCATCATCATTAAAATTCACTTTCAGGTTTCGTTGTCGTTGTCGTCTTCGTCATCATCATTTTGTTGGTGTTTGTCTTCTTATAGTTGCATATTTACAAGACCAGGAAAATTGTGGTTTCTCTCCGCAATAGATGGAATGTTGATGGAAATTTTGTTTTATATATTAAGCATGACAGGATGGCAATAAACAGGAGTGCCTATATGCGAATAGCAATGAGCTGTCAGTTGACCATCAATCATTTATTTTTTTCCATTCAATTGTACTCGTATCTTGTATCTTGATATGGCGGCATAATGCTGATTTGATCCAGTGAATTGAAAAAGAGTTTTTTTTTTATTATTTTGAAGTGTACCAGACCAGGGAGTGAAATGGAGTTTTTTTATACAAATGAAAGCCTAATCAGATTGCGTGGGTCAATTAAAGGTATTGGGGGTGGATCACCTCATGAGCAATTAGTTAATATATACGGAGGAAGTAGACTAATGCATATTACCGATGGACAACTCATCTACTGAACGACGATGAGGTGCTCTTTCTACACTCACATTTTTCGGAATCTTTTCATTCCTAAACATAATATTGAAAGTACTACTTTGTGGATGAAATGTCCTCAAGTCCGCTAGTTCGTAGACGAGTTGGATTTGTAAGAATGTTTTTCAGTGAATTTAATGCGATGATGCAGCAAATAAGAGAAGGGAATGGAGCGTGCATTTGCGGTGTACAATTTTTCTATAAAAGTCTACGTAGGCATGTAGATGAAATGCCCATAGTGACATATTTTGTAGGCAAGTGCAACGTACGAGTATCTTTTTCTGTGGAAGAAATGCGATGGAACTTGAAATGAAGGAAGCAAATAAACAGAGTAATTGTTCAATCTTGTGCGTTCGCGATTTATTTTAGAACTCAAACCACGCCTGTTGATGAAATATCCATAGATGAGATGTCCGCAGATCAGTTTTTCGTAGAAGGATGGTATAGGTACGGTGACCATCCGTTCATTAAAATAATGAACAGTTCTGTATTATTGATGACGATATTGATTATGAATTATTTTTTTTTTTTTTTAAAAAAAACACATAAAAGTTCTGTTTTTCAGAAGTTGTTCATTATGTGTTCTGTGTTTTATTAAGACTGTTTTTTTTTTTAAATAAAAATTAAGAAATTCAATGAACAAAATGATAATTCTTTATGAACAAGCAAACAAAAAATGTGGAATATTTTTTTTTTTTTTTTATAAAGTATACCTAATTATCAGATGAAAAAGAATTGAAAATTGTGTTGAAATTTTTGTTTACTCTAAAATATGGCTATGGGTATTATTTGGCCAGGTATGTTTTGCTGTGGATGCTTTATCCGCCTATTTGTGCATTTATGTCGCCATAAGAGCGCGCTACAGTCGTTTGCATCAGCGTTGCCGCTGAAACATTTCAAAATGGGGACTAAAAAGGGGCCCGAGCCGGAAAAGGGTCCTCCACATAAAATACTTGAAAAAAAAAAAGAAAAGAAAACTCAGCAAGAAAGACATTTACAGTCGAATTTCGATAGCCCGAACCATCACTTGCCACAAAAAAAAATTCGAGGTATCAAGTAAAATACAAAATTTTAACGTACGCTTTACCGACATATCAACGTTAACAATATGTTATCAACTTTTCACTAAACAACTAACAATAACTAGACAGTCCACTGTTCATTCGGATCTTCAACTTTGTATTTTATTTTATCGTCCTCTTATTTTTCAAAAATTCAAGCCAATATACCAATCTAGTAATAATTATATGTTCTAAGAAATTTGACAGTTGACGAAAATCACGATTTTCTACACGGTATGTATACTAGGTCATATAGGACCATACCAACACAGTGCCCCCGAAAGCGTTGTATTATAAAACTATCTTGTAAAAACACGGAGAATTTGGGAATTCCTCCTCAGTACTCGACTTATCCAAGGTGACGCCAAATAATCTCTTCGAGTTATCAAGACATTCGAGTACAAGAAGTTCGAGTTATCAAATACAGATTACATGTACATTTTAGTCTTGGCGCTATTATCAATCAAATTTATTCGAGGTATCGAAGTTCGACTGTATTTAAAAAAACAAAAATAATTTATGTATTACGAAACACTTCTTTTCATTTGTTTGCATTCTTTTTGTTCAACAAAGAACAAAATCTTACTTAAACTTAAAAAGGGGCCATTTTGATAATTTTTCAAAAAGTGGTGGCCAAGGGTCCTGAGGCTCAAAAAGGGGCCAAACGTCAACCCTGGTTTGTATTAGTCCCAGCAGAAAGAGAATGCAGGTAACTGATAGTTACAAATTCGTTCGACAAATAAAACATTTTATATCGTTGCAGGAATGAATATATTTCCATTTACAATCAATTTTTACAATTGATGTCGGGTAACTTTGACAATAACCCACCCGAGTATTATATGGAAAACGTGCACTTAATTTACACCAAAGCATTTGGGTCTTAAAATGCAAATTGAATAGCAGTGACTTCGAAAAATTTATATATATATATGTAAAACAAATCTGACTTATGAACCTGAACTCAAGCGATTTTAATCTGTCTAATCTGAACTACACAGTCAAGATTTAATCACAGGGCTTGCATCACTAGCTTCTGACTGATGATTTAGGTGGGTATGGTACTTTTTTTTTTTGTGTTATGGTTGACTGCAAATTGTAGCAATTATCATCTGAATCGAAACTGATCTCTGATATCTGCAGGTTACAACCAGAGTATTAGCCAGAGTCTTTTTTTTTAAGATTTAATGAGAATGGGTAATGAAAGTCAATTACTTTAGTTGCAAAAATTGCATGCTAAGTACACAACAGTGTTGCCACTTAAGAAAAAATGAAAAAATTTGTAAATTTTAATTTTATTAACTTCTTTATTAGAAAGATGGAGCCAAGTTTTTCCTTTATAGTTCACACACGTTTTGCCGCACTTTCTTATTTAATAACTACAAAGTTGGTTCCCTTTTGACTTAAGAGTCAAAACTGTATCAATTTGTTCTATGTTATTGACAACTGGTATAGAAAATGGTTGTGACTGGCTGAAATCAGAAGTTCGCACACGGAACCCATTTAAAAAAAAAAAACACAGAGCAAAAAGGGACATTTAATAAAGGTAACCCCGGCCGTTGATTAACTTGTCATTTTAACAAGTGGCACTTGTCATTTTAACAAGTGTCCTTGAGGAATTTTATATTGAAAAAACTTTTTAAATTTGGCAGATCATAACGTATCAAAAAGAAGACTATAAAGTCTAGAAGACACTAAATTTCATTTGTCAGTGTTTTCGCAGATTTTTTCCATAACGTCTTTCAAGCTATGACTCAATTTGAATAAAGGTCTATAGCTCCAAACTTGGACTTGAATCTTTCGAATTTTCGGAGAACCAATTTAACTAGACAAAGATCCGCCAATGCTGATAGAATTTGTATTTTCTATCCAGTATAAAGAGATATGTCCGCATTCATAACAAAGGTTCCGAAAAGGTGTTGACAATATTTGTAGGTCACTCCAAAGCCGGCTCTAGCAAACGTCGACCACTTACATAGATAGGGCGTGTATACAATGTCCAACAAAATGATGCCACCCACTCTCCGCCAACTCGCAATATTGATCCCACTATCCATTTTTTTGTTAGTCATCATTTACAGCCAATTTTGGTCTACTTACCTCCTCATAATATCTACAAGCAACGTGTGACCAGCACCAAGCGGAGGTAATTCCTCGAATTTATGTTAATAATACCTCATTGCAAGCTCACCGGGGGGAAAATATTAAACCAAATTCGTGGGAATTATGCCAGCCAATTCATAAAACATCCGACACAACTAATGCGATGTCACAAGAGGGCAACATCCGGAACATGTTTCTCAAATTGGAGTGTGGAGACTCCTCGGCTCCTCGACTCCCACTGGCCACATGGATTTATGTGCGCACACATAATTAATGCAAAATCAATATGAAAATACTAATAGAGATATTAGTTTAGCACCATATGGTCGCACACAGAGAGACAGGACCAAGTTTTGTCTAGAGAAAAACGGAATTTCAAATTTGTTCACACGCTCTCGATTTTGGTCGTGTTCGGGGAAATGCCATGGCTGTTGGGAAAAAACAATTATTCAATTATTTCTTTTTTTTCTTAAAAATAATAATAACATTTTTGCTCTCTAAACTGGATTCTAATTGCTGTGGGCTGATGTTGTTCAAGATTTTGTCTATACATACACCGAAAGAACACATTCTGTTGGGGCTTTTTGCATGCAAAAATAAAAGTATCTTTCTATCTATCTACCCACTGGTGAGGAAAATGTTGTTTTAACTAAAAATGGAGTGATTGCGTAGAACGATTTAGCGTTTTTGCTGATTTTGTTTTGTTTGTGTTACTTTGGGTGGAAACCACGGTAGTTATGTTAAAGATGCTAATAAATGCGATGTTATAATGGTTGGAGGTTTTCAGTTTTTTTTTTGTTTTGTTTTGTGAATATAACTTGTTTTGTAACTGTTTGTTGAAGAGGAAGGAAACCGATTTCGGTGGGTGAGAGTTCATTGAATCTTTTTTGTGGACACAGGTATTTGTGGTGAAATTATATGCAAACATTGATTGCCAATGGAAAATATTTGTTTGAGTTAAACTTATCCCATTTTTCTTATTACATAATGGAATTCAACAGGTGTGGCATACGATTACGTTAAATATGGACGGAGTGAAGAAAAGGCAGTGGAGGTCATTTCGATTCGATATATAAATGCGCATCCGCAACCGATTTCATTTCGATTTATTTCCACAGACAGTGAGGCATGTGTGATTCAGACGATCTTTGAACGAACATATGGATTTATTAGGTATAGGTTCGCGTTCATTATGTCAGGATGTGTTTGTGTGACTATTTTTTTGGAAAAAACTTCGACACTTATGGTTACAATCTCTACTACGTTCATTTTGCTTTAACTTAAGAAAGGACATACTCAAAAAAGCGTATTACATGACGTTGGCTTGTATTGATGAATCCGCCACTAGTACTTTGCAATATATGAACAAAGATTCCAGCAAAAGCCGTATTTTCGTATTGTTTTGAGGCAGTTACCAGCAGATTTCTGCAATGAAATCAAATTCAGGGCTCGCAGATTCAGTTAGATTTGCGGACACAAAAATCGGACGAGTCTTGACTTTTGCGAAAATTATTTTTGTTTAATTTCAATCCTGAACTAGCGATTTCGACTATTGCAAAGGATATAAGTAGTAGATAAGTTAGTAGCTACAAAAAGCAGCAGTATGCTCGTCTTTTGTGACGACACTACAGGACCTCCAAGCACTTTCCGGCAGGTCTGTAAATGACTTGTAAAAAAAATATGCAAACGACTCCTAATGATTGGAAAATTAATAAACTTTGATAGGTTTTATAGCATAGGAATCATCAAAACGAATCTGTATTGATCTAAGAAAGAAAATTCACTTTCACGGTTAAGGAAAAAAACCGTAGAATGATCGAACTTGTGACCCCTCGCTCAGAAGCCCTTCACATTAACCATACTGAACCACTTTGCTCAGGGATACCTAGTTTAGTTTTTAAATCAAATACCCGGCAATTTGTGGGGTGATAACTAAAAGCCGTCGAAAGGTGCCCTTGGTTATAAAATTAAGAGCTTAAAATATATTTTAGCACCTGTTTTCCGTCACATCTAAGTATGTGATAAATTTTAGCTTTCTAGGACTTGTGTGCCATAGTTTTTTTTGTTTTTCATCTACCAGAGGATTTCTCACGTAACAAATTGGTTATTTTTAATGGGGAATAATGTAAATAACTATTCCCATCGCAAAAAGCTTTGATCTGATAAATATTTCACAAAATGTCACTTTCTGAGATTCTGTTTTTGAGAGAGTGCGATAACTTTGGCGCCAAATTGTTGTTTATAGAGGGGTTAAATACGAGCATGGATGCTGGAGGGGTAATTTAAGGAAAAAAAAATACAAATCTTTAAAATGCCAAAAAATATATTATAAAAACAACGGCAACACTTACAATAAAGAATTTTGCCATTTTCGAAATCCAGGAACCTGTTCTTTCAAATTAATTGCAAACCAAGTTATTGCTGTTAATAGTTTTTTGAAAAAAATACTTTTATAAATACTTGAAATGTAGGGAAAACAATTTTAAACAAATTTTGAATGCTGATTTTTTTTTTTTTTTTTCAAAATTGTGAACTAAATTTGATTTTAGTAATTACTGCCCCTAGTAATTCTTAGCCGAACACTGAAAGCCAGACTGATTTGAAAATAATTTGAAAGATCATGTTCCTGGCTTCAAAAATGGTAAAGTACTTTTTTGTTAGTATTGCAGTTGTTTGTTTGTTTGTTTTTTTAATAAATTTTCAAAGCAGTTTTTAGACTCTTTGAACGAAAATTGAAAAAAGCTGCCATTGTGAACATATAGATGTTCAGGAAAAATGTATCATCGCCGTATCGAAATGTTGACCGGTAAAGTATATCTGTTTGACTGCGTTTATGATAAAGTAACAAATTCATTTTTAAAACTGATATATAAAAAAAAGCTCTAATCAGGCTTGCGAACATTTTTGAACGTGCCCTTAGCCTGACTTGGGTTGGGTACTTTTGAGAGGAATCTAAAAACCTAAATGCCTATTTAAAAGGTTGTCCAATCAGCAAAAGCCCAAAAACTCAGTGCTACAAATATCAAACTCCGAACTGAAAATATGAAAATACCTCCTACATATGATTTGACAAGATTTTTGATTAGGCGCGAAACAAAAAGTTCTACAATTCCTAAAAAATATAGTTCCTGTGTTAGATGATCTACATCAGACAACATAGGTCGAACTATATGCCCAATCTACGCCGCTTCTTTTAGGTTTGCCATTAATACTAAATTTTTTTACATAAATTCAATTCAAAAACACAACATCGACTTTGAACTTCTTTTTGTTTAGCAAAATATCTAACAACTGTCAAGAACCATAACAAAAAAACATAGATCAAAGAATATCTGTACTTATTTTATATCTCTAGACAAAGTTGTGACAAATTTTATCAATAAAGCCTTTTATCAAACATTCCGACGTGAACCTAATAAAAAAAAAAAAATCCAAACAAACTTTTTTAATCTATTTTAAGTTTAATAACTTTCCCAGAGAAGGTATCGGCGTCCGATAAAAGTTATATATTTATATCTTGTTATACCCAATACACCTGCTCAAATAAGTCGAAAGCAAAGGAAAAACCTTTTCTCTTTCTTGCCTTGACACTTGAATTGTATTGTAACATTTTTTATTTTCATTTCAATTGCCCTCCAAATCAGTAAACGAGTCTTAATGATGTGCTTTTTAGACAGGCTAATAATATTTACGTGTAAGGTGGGCACGACCTCTCGGGTTATAATTGGAGTCATTTGAAACGTGTCTTGTGTTTTTTCAAGTGTCCCTCGGAATTGAAAATGTTTTTATTTTTAATAGAGCCGCTGACCTTTTTCAAAATAGACATTGAAGACGATAAGTTTAGGCAATGCCACACACTATTATATAACGTGTGACATCCCTCTCTATTTTGAAATCGAAAGAAAAGCGTTCCTTTTCCTATTTCCAGGCTGACCCCAATTGAACTCAATTAATCTCACTTAATTACGGAAACCGCCACTGAGAGGGTGTAAATTGTTTACGCATTAGCACTCACCATCTCGATAACGATAAGTAAACAATGGTCAATCGGAATACGGAATAGCCCGACTCGATAGGAGGACGTGGTGGAACTTAAAATCAATTAATCGAAAATTCAAAATCAAAAGAAATTTGTATCAAACTTCCTTATTGAGGGCGGCAAAGCCAACCAGATGGTTAGTAATGAAAATTTGATTATGAAATGAAATTTCGTTTTCTTTTTTACGATGCGGCATCTTGAGGGGAAGGGCAACATTAGCGTGCCGCTTTTTGGAGTATCATTTCGTTTTGCTAGGATGTGGGTTAAAGCCAGCTTATACCATAAGCAGATTGCCACGGTGCTAAGTACTCTCAGCGATGTGGAATTCGCAATCACAACAATCTCCGGACACTGAGTCATTGAGAGTGTGTTTTACCAAAGCGCTGTAACAACACGGAGTGAACTCTGTAAACGACTGTGATATTGCAAAATTCACAAGAATCTTGTTTACAATCGCCGTACGTTTGGGTGGAAATTATTCATCTATCGGCGGTGATTTTTTTAAAAGCTTTTGGTGCGTGAACGTACCGTGAGAAATTTTGTAAATACAAGGTGCAGATGTTTCCCCCATTTTCTGGCAAGTGATGAAAGAAGATGAGGTTTTCGATTTCGTATAACAACAATTGAACAAATAATTTGGTGAATGCGAGATACTCTGAAGGCCGATGGGCTTTGTGTGGAAATTGCTGGGGTAATTAAGATATTAATTCAATTTCATAACAATGTGGATGTTTTGGTGTTCATGCGCGTTGGTGTTTTTTTTTTTTTAATGAATAAGGCTGTGCTTTGCATACGCACAGTCAGCTTGAAGTTTCAAGTCAATTGCAAGAAAATGCTATTCAAAAGTCATGCAGTCTCATTTTTGGACACAACCATAATTTTTTGAAGCATGTTGTGCATGATAATTTGAGCAATTTAAGCTGTGTACATATAATTGGGAATTGTTTCTTAAGGCATAATTACTTTGGTGGCAATTGGCTGAAAATGTAGACGAAACCCGCCTTTCCAATTCACAACTATTAATGGCAGTTGGCAACATGATCTAAACAGTCACAAACTGCATTTTGTTACAATCGTATTGACCATTTTCGAGATATGTCCAAAAAGTATCGTTATTCGATTTTTTAGCGATGATTTCCCTGGTTTAAAAGTCAGCTGGTCAGTTGCAAGCAATTTAAGTGATATTGTGTGACGAGGAGATAAAAAGTTAAATTCTTTTTATACATGATAAAAAATCAGAAGATACAGCACGAATCCTTCGAGCTCTTAGTACTTAATTGGGCTCTTGAAATTGCTTCAGATTAAGACGCACATCTATCTCGTGATGGAAAGCCACCAGTTAAGCTGACAAGTTCCCATGTAAAGGTCGTTCTTACCATCTCTTACCGTGCATCTATTCCTAGTTGTTTAAACGCAAACGGATATCCGACAATACGGCGCAATATCTTATGCCAAAAAAAAAAAAAATTTATTATGTCTTTTGCAAAAGCCACATCGAAAATTGCTCCATTTTTTTCTGTGCAAGTAGTCGATGGCAAAATGATTTAAAAGACGAAAACCCTTAAGAAACTTTAACCCCTTGCTCAATATTTCAGAATACAAAACACGGGTTTATTGCAGGCAGAAAGACAACTTAGTTCTGCAATTTTGATCCGAATCAGATCACGAAGACAAAACAATACGGATCATACAAAAATTGTATTTTGTAGCTGTGGCAACACGATAAAGGCCGATGTTGAATGTGAACCACACCTAAACGTCAAGTTTTTTTCTGCATTTCATTTGACATTTCTCAATTTCAGACTAACTCAATTTGAACCATGGAAAGATACACAATCGACCAACGCGTTAAAGTTATTCAGGCTTATTTTGAAAATGGGCGTTCAAATCAAAATGCATATCGTGCACTTGGTGATTTTTTCGGTCAATTTAATCGGCACATTTTCACCTCATTGGATTCGTCAATAAACAGAACTGACGCATTTGGGCGAATGATAATCCAAGAGTGATTGTCGAAAAACCAATGCTTCCACAAAGAGTGACTGTTTGGTGCAATTTTTGGGCTGGCGGCATCATCGGGCCGTATTTTTTCCAAAATGAGGCCGGTCAGGCAGTGAAATGATAACGAACTTTTTATGGCCCGAATTGGAAGATATGGACGTGGACGATATGTGGTTTCAACAGGACGGTGCCCATATAAAATGTTCGTACCAGTTTGATTTGTTCGAAAACGGCTCCAGGGATTTTAACCAAAATTGATATTTAAGCTTAAGTAGGTGAGGTTACCACGACTGCATACCCAGTTTTTGGCTAAAAAATCGAATAACGATACTTTTTGGACATATCTCGAAAATGGTCAATACAATTGTAACAATAACGATTTTGAAAATGCATACCTAGAGCAGAATTGATGTTTTCAACATGATTGCGTCCTTAATTGTCAATTCGAATCACCGAAAACGCATATTTAAAAACTGCTCATATCTCGAAAGCCCCATTTTCGGTTTCGATACAAATTTAAAAACCATGTAATGCTTAGGTACATCCCGCACAATATCTTCTTCTCAGTTTTCAGCTAAAAAGTTAAGCAAAAGTATTTATTAAACTAAAGGTTGCTAAATTTGTTACAAAAAACCGCTTAAACGATTTTGATCCTTTATTTCACGAGAAAGTTTCGTTCGACTCAGTCGTGCACTTACTTTATTTATTTATTATTAATTGTTTCAAACAGTGTTCCCTTATAACTGGAAAGTGTTACCGCACACGAAAAAATCAAACGCACAAATGTGTGCGCATACCAATAAATAAGCAAACTAAGTTGCAACTCTTTTATAGCGACTCGTAGCCCTTTTTTTTTTTTAAGTGCTCCCTTTAATTGTAAAAGCACACGTTAACAAAACTGAGAAATGTGTGCGCATGCGAATAAATAAGGTATTTAAAGTGGACAGCTTTTAAAACGACCTACAGCTGGATTTTTTGTTTTAAAGTAAGGACCCGCACACATGTTTCTTAGTCGAAAATGTAAATGTATGCAAATGACACTCAGAAGTATCATCATTGACAATTTTTTAGTCAGCACATGCAGAATGGCAGACAAGAAAGTCTACGAAAAGGTAGTTTTCTTATAAATCATATCGCACACACTTGTCTCGGGAACACCTTATTTGAATGGATGTACTTTGTTGTCGCACTAAGGAAAAACACGTACATATTTTTTTATGAATCCAACAAAAGGAACTGAATTGTATGTATTTCATTAGTTACAGTTTTAGATACTAGGAACAATTATAAAAATTATATTATAATTAGCATGAGAGCTTTTATGATATATATTTATTATACAAAGAAAAGTGGGCATATAAGAGAATGAAAGAATTGTAATTTGTTATACAGGGTGACTCACATTTCGTTTTAAACAGAATAAACTAAAATTATTGGAAACAAACTTCAACTTTTACCTTAATGAATATCAAGGGTAAATGATGAAATTTATATATAATTCCCAACAACGGACGGATTCCCGTGGCGAAATTTTCAGTGCGCCTTCAATTTCCCTACTATCTATTTGTTCCGAGTAATTTCACAATACCCCACCGACTGGTGCCAGCTCTTGCCATAATTGTTTACGTACTGCCTACATCATAGTAGCGTGTGTACATAGGCACGGCTCTGTGTTACTAATTTCCGGTAACGAAAAAACAAAATAAAGTGAAGACTCACCGACTGCAAACAACAACAAACCACTCCTTGTTACGTGGGTCATCATCATCAACATCACAGTGTACATATACATACATCTGTTCCTCTTTCGAATGCGCTTACCACACGAGTCTGCATACACTTTTGCATGGCGTGTAACGAGTAAGTGCACATAATGAGGATTCGATATCTGCCCCCTTTTTCAATGGATCTTAAATTAGCACACTGCTGCGTTCCACCTCATTTTCAAGTGGCCCAAGCTAAACGCGCGTACACATACACATACTCATGCGTGTATATTTCCTTGTTCCATTCACATCCCAGGGGCGTTCGACCGATGAAATGAATACAGGCCGCCACTAGAAAAGTTACCATACTGGACTTTGGCCACTCTCCACATCTCCGTCATCATTAACATCATTATCATCAACAGAAGCGCTCTAGCCGGCAGCGTTTAGAATGTCAGATTGATAGAAGCCGTTTTCAGTTTCTTTGATTGCAAATTCACTGCTCGGATATGAAAATCGCCGTAGAAGAAGGAAAAGCGGAATGGAACTAGTTAACCTTAAAAAAAAGAGACGTTACTAATGGATTTTCCACATGACATTCATTTGTATAGGCAGACTTTTGTGAAATGGATTGGGGATGGGGGCGAGTCAATGTATTGAATCGGACGGATGATTTCTTGATTGAGAAAGTTTTCACAAGAACGTCGGTAATTAATATTTTGGAACACCTATCGGACGGGACAATACTGTCAGTCATTATAATGCAGCCCATCAATGTCCATCAGCCGTATCTATGCAATTGCCCCAATCAAAGTGGACAGTAGCGCATACATAACAAAAAATCGTTTGGCTGCAAACATTTTTCAAGTGAAAAGTTTTCTTCGTCGATTGGATGGCCGTAGGTAGCCTCCTTTTGGCGTAACTAATGACCATCGCCGTGCATGTGCTTGAGTATACCCTGCATTTAGGCGCACGCCAAATGGTACGTTCTGCAGGTTTTCTCGGCCGATGAATGAATTGAATTTGATTATCGTCTCTGGTCGACTAATGTCAGAGATCCATCCAGAGAGGGTTTGATGTACCTAAAAGTTTGCACGAAACAACTCTGAATCAAAAGCTATGAGCAGCAGCATATCTGACTGAATGCATTTCTGATGCGCACTCATGTGTGCAAGGCTTGTACAGCAACACTGATATCTATCGCTACATTAATGATGAGTTTAACTTCGTTGTTGTGTAGTTATGTGGAATGAAGTCAGATAGGAGTACACGAGGAGGTGGGTGTCAAAGCCGGTTTATTGGATTGGTAAATTACTGCAAGCATTCAAATACATATGTAGGAACAATAGAAATATAGCGTTTTTGTACCAAGTGTGGTCAGTGAGGAATGCGACATCCATTTGGGAACGAGGCGTGCGCTCTTCGATAGAGTGTAATTAAAACAGTCACGCATTGGAATGAACAATTGTTGGAATGCGAGTAAATTTGATTGAATTCTCTGAAAATAATTCATTTCGCGTAAACGCACGCGATTTGACGAAACGCACACTTGTATGTGCGCACACGCTCTAATGAAGTGATTGATTATTTACGTTGTACCAGTAAATGCAAGTGAGGAAAGGTTCAATCACTCGTGTGATGGGTTTTTTTTTTCGCAACGGTCACGTTTGTTCAGAGGGAGGTACGGATGGTTTTTGTTTGCATCCAAAATGAAAAAAACATGTACATATGTCTACCACGAAAGACTAAGTGTATTTCAGGAGATTATTATTTATTCCGGTAAGTAAACTAGGAACCGACTATACATTGCGCACATTACATGTTCGATACTCACTGCAACCGCTTTCGGAACACATTACTCGGTCATTGTACGGAGTAGATCGATCTTGTGTTGAAATGACTTATTTACAGCAACTTGTGAATATTGCGAACATTCTATTAGTAATTCAGGGACCGCAATTTTAAGACTCGACTCAAACTCAAACCCACATATACCAAAAAGTTTATGAATAATCAGTTTATCTGCTTTTTCGCATACTTATTCGCAGCTGGAGCCGGTTTGACTTCCAACTAAAAAGAGTCGCTCCCTGGGCAAGCTCCTCTATTAGTCCATTCAGCACAAGCTCCCGACAGTTGAAATGATACAGGTAGTTGCCTAAAGTGCTGGTAAAATTAAAGAGATTGTTCTTCTTTCCAAGACCTTCGAAGCCGTATGTCTAAGTTGGCTTCTTAAGCCCCTGGATCACACCAGAGAATACCTACGATATAGCGGCCTATACAGGTTCTGAGTAGACCTTTTCACTGATTTCATTTTGAGTCCAATAAAACGCCCCATTATATCATTATATCCCTACTTGGAGTTTTGAGGGACATTTTGTCCACAGTGTAGGTCCCATTTGTTGTTTTTGCCCTCAAAAGTGCACGCGAATTAAGCAAACGCACACTTATGTGCGACAATAATAAATAATTTGTCTCATAAAAGAGCACGTCAGCCGGAAAACCACAAAGTGGAAGCACTGCGTTGACACTTTCAGGTACAAAAATACACTCGTACATTGACGAGTGGATTACCCCTAATGACTTTATTTAACAGGATTACCTTCGAATTGTTCCGAGCACTCTGGACCACCAGTTCAACACAGAAACACAACTTTCAACCTGTCAACTATTTCCACAAATGACTCAATTAAAAACGATTTAAAATGGTTACAGTCCCAATCTTGTCCATGTTCATGTTCATTGGATACGCATATTATAAAATTGCTTACAACAGTCCACATCAAGTCGTTGTTAGATAATAATTACGCGCGCAGATTGAAACTTAAGACTCCTTTAGTGCGGTTGAAAACAAGCCAGACGCAACTTCATTCGAAATCGGCCATGCGTCAGAGAATCGACTGCGACTTGTCGCCAGGCACGCTATGCCAAAAGGGAATTATCTCGCAAGTTGCATAACGCGTCTATCCAACAGTCAGCCACTCGATGCCAATCACCGGGCTTTGATGGCAACCAAGCAGACAGCTCCAGCCAGAAATTGGTAACAAAAATATTGTATTTCACAGCGCGCAGATATACACAACAAGCCCATAAGTATCTATTGAGAGAGAATTTCCTCATTCGTCAAAAATAAATGATTTTCCCGCATCAAAAAAGGGAAAAAGAGACAGCCGAGACTAGACTTTAGTCAGATAGCCCGCAGTTTCATAACTTTCACAATACGCCACACCGACACCAGCTCAGTCGGCATCAGCAATGCGTTTGGCAAGTGGGAAAACTGTACGTCCAAAGAAATTGGTTAAAAAGGGGGAAACAAAATAAAGGCAAAACATAATTTTGTTAAAAAAAAAAAAAAAAAAACGAAGCGGAAAACCCCAACTTGCCCCGGAGTCATTGACCATTTCGATTGGATAAAGTAATGAAATTGCATGATCTGATGCCATCTGACGGTGGTGTGAGGCATAAAGTGATTGGTGGTCAACTTACTGCATGACGTCGTCGCCGGAAGGTTTCGTATTTGTTGTTCCTCTTTATGCAAGTCGAAACAAAGCGCTATTTATACGTGAAGAGAATGCGGTGATAATGGCTGCAATTGGTAATATTTTCTGTTTCGTTTTTGGCGGTGAATTTGTTTCACTCCCAGTTGAAGAGGTCAGAGTTTTTTTTTGTGTTAAATTTGCATTTGGCATTGTTTTTGGCAAGAAAGTGTGGGGAAAAAGCTCGAATTAAATTATTTAATACATTTTTTCCGCGTCTCCCAGCAATGGCTAAATGCAAACTAGGCTACAAGCTTTGCGTTGATGATCCCATTGCAGAGTTATTTCCATATTATGTGAATTTACGATCGCTGCATTGATGGGAGGCTAGCAGATTCGCACTGCTGTAAGTCCAAGAGAAAAGCAAGCATACATATTTTTTTAGAGAATATTTTTTTAATAAGAATACTATATTGTTGTTGTAAGCAAATTAACAGTAAGTATAAATTTGCCAACATATTAAGACTTTCGTATTTCTATATATTGCATTAGAGTTGGAACACCCTATATTTAAAATGTGGACTGGATCATGAATCCTTTTTATGGCATAAATACCAACACTAAATAAATATACTGGTCTTTTTCAAATGTTGGTAGCGCATAGAAATGATGGACCTGCAACATTATTTCGAAATTTATTTAACAATTTTAGAAAATGTGCAGGCTGGAGTTCTTTATTTTGAATTAGTCGACCCGGCGAACTTCGTTCCGCCCAAATTCGTTAATTCAAGATCTTTATTCAAAAGTTAAGCTGAAGTATAACAATGTCGATGTTCACGACATTCCGCCTTTTGACTAAACAGGTTAGTTCGCGACGACGTCAGTGTCAAATAAGAAGAAGAAAAAAACCAAGTGACAGCTAAAAAACAACAAAACAGATTTTATATTGCTGTCGCACAATCATGTTAAAAAATTACTGAAAAGTTTAACACAAAGTGCAGAGAACCGAATAAAAACATTGTAGAATTGAAAAATTATGTTTTCCAAATGTATTAAGTAAAAACCGTGAAGTTAAAGTAGTGGGAATTGTGCGCTTTTCAACAATATTTGAACAAAACACTCCTCTCGCCATTATTAACTGGCTTTGTTATCCTACAAGTTTCTTTTTTGACGTTTGAACGAAAAAGAAAACCCATCTGTGAAAGGATGGGCTTCGCTAAACACTCCATACAATGCGGGATGTTGGCAGCCAAATGAGCAAGCCAATTCACAATGGGAATTCACGATTCAAGGCGCACGGGAAATTTAAGGCGTTTCAATACAAATGTCAAATCGTACGGAATGAACAAAATCCATTAAATAAGAACAGGCCTGTTCGTTTACTTTTACGTTTTTACGAATTTTTACTGAATGCCGTTCCTTGACTCTAAAAATTCTTAAAAGAGAGCGTCATAGAGGGAGCAAGATATTACCCGTCCAATGAGAATCTTACGCAAAAAATTTCTTGGTTTAAGAATAAGAAAAGCTGTGACAATTGAAACATGATTCGAAATGTGTCGTCCTATTTGGCATTAGCGTGCACCGTGCATATCCCTCACCCTTTTCCTACTATTTGAGTAAAGGAACAAAGCATCATCGCCTTTGAATTTTCTCCTTAAAATCGTCGCTTGAACGACATTTGATTTGAAATTCTTCGGAATCAAAGTTTCCGTGGATTGAGGTTGCGCAGTAAAATTATAGCTGAGCCGACTTTCAATTTTAAATTCTGTTTCCAACTACCCAAATCCAATTGCATATAATAATTAATAATAAGTTGGCGCAACAGGTCCGAGGGACCCAAGGCCTAGCTTCTCACAACAATTCGTTTTGTGTGAGTTTCATTTTTGGAACGAATGGAAGGGATATATACAATTTTATGCCGATTCCAAACGGCTAATTGAGAAGCTCTTTCAAGACAGTTATACTCTCGGATGTTTGTCAGACGTTCGCGAGAGGTGGCGCAGGTTTTTGAGGGATTCGAACCTGGGACCCCTCGCTTAGTAGTCCAACACACTAACCACTGAGCCACTGCGCCTACAATTGCATATACCGAAACGAAATCAAATACAGTTGGTTAACCTCACTCTTCACAATGGAATTTCGATGGATATCTGACTACACACAATTGCAAGTAGGTTTCGATTGGAATAAGGATACGAAAACGACACCTGTCTTATTGCACAATGGCAAGTGGACTCACCACTCCACCTGGCGGTTTTACGAATCATCAACAAATGTCAAAGGATGTGAAGCGCCATCTGCTTTTGAACAAATTTATAAACTAAAAACAGCATGTGCTGTTCGGATTTTCGTTTTCACGACTGCGACGTGAAAGATTTGACCTTTTGCCTGGCCGCATACGACTTTGAAGCACCGAAATCAATCCATAATGATATTATCAAAACTTTAAATAATTTGAAGTCACACTCCTCGTTTTTCTATCCAGACTATTTTTTTCACAGTGCTTTTCCCCATACAAAATGTCACCCCCCTATTTCGGCCTTTTAAAGTTTTGTTTTCAAGACAAAATCTTTCCTTGGGCCAAAACGAAACCATCCAGCCCAAAATCGTGAAAAACGAACAATCCGTTCTCGAGTTATACGAACACACACGGACTTCATTCTCTTTTATAAAGGGTTTTCCAATGAGAGGTGTTATTGTGAATGACCCGCTATTTCGGAAGCTGTCACTTTAGAAGCTTTTATTGTTTGACATTTGACAAGTAGAAACTACGCCATTACTAAAAATGGAACGGTACACACTTCAACAACGCATTGAAATTATTAAAATTCACTACAAAAATGGTGAAAATCTTGCAGTCACAGTTCGCAAAACTAAAGCATTTTTTGGTCGTCGTGAAGCACCTTGTCGGACCGCAATAGAGAAATTGGTGGAAAAATTCGAGCTGTTGGGACAAGTTAGTGATGTGAAGAATAAAACCCGTGCACGTCGCTCAAGAACAACTGAGAATTTTGCTGCTGTAGCCCAAAGTGTTGAAGAAAACCCAGGTTTATCCATTCCTCTTCGTTCTTTGGAATGGTCGGAGTTGGATGGTAGATATTGATCTGGACAACCTTTACTTTCAACAAGATGGCGCTACGTGCCACACAAGCAACGAAAGCATTGATCTTTTACGGGAAAAGTTTCCGGACCGTGTTATCTCTCGAAGAGGTGATCACAATTGGCCACCGAGATCGTGTGATTTAACACCTTGCGACTTCTTCCTTTGGGGCCACGTGAAAGATAAGGTCTACGCGAACAGCCCAGCGTCGATTCAAGACCTCAAAGATAAAATTCGTGAGGCTATCGAGGACATAGGGCAGCCACTTTGCGATTTGGTTATGGAAAATTTCATGAAAAGGATATGGTCCTGTATGCGTGCTCGTGGTGGCCATTTGGCTGATGTTGTTTTTCATTATTAACGGCATATCTTCCTCTTTATTGTGAAACAAACATCCGATCATTTATCTCAAAAAATGACACTTTTCTTTGAATACCAAAATAACACCTCTTATTGGAAAACCCTTTACTACATATTATTTTCTGTTATGATAATGAACAAATGCTGACGCAATTGAATCGCATTACCAATATTTCAGCGTTCGGTGCTAAATATTTAAACAAATAATTCGCAAATGCTTTCTTTGCTTGTTGTTAACAAACAAATAAAACACAAAGCAAAGCGATAATCTCTCTCTGCTGTGGATCATTTATATTTGAATTATAGCTTCTATGTTTTTTTGTTTTTTTTTGAAACGAAAAGCCCAAGAAAAGTCGGCATGTAATAACCCGTAAGAACATATGAACAAAATCGGTATTCTGTAAATAGTTAGGTTTTGCTCTTTAACAGTACTTTTCAGTAGCAGAGGGGATTTAACAAAATTTTGTAAGTAAGCTCAAAACTGTGTAAAACAAAAACAAACATACTGCAGTTACAGCTAAAATATTCTGACAGAATGAAACGCTCCCTGATTAGTTCGCTTTAAACTGGAACTAGGTGGTAAATAACATTAAAAAAAAATATTACACACATTTATTTTACGACGGCATGCAACATCAATTTTATTATATTATCTGTGATGCTACCCACCCCAAGTGGGAATGATTCCCTAAATCATCTACCATGGGTCAAACTCCCAATATCCAAATTATAGAACCGGGTGCCCCAACTATTTACGTAGAGTATACATAAATTCGAAACAAAAACCCACCAACCGCAAATGGAGTAGGTACCAACCAACAAGCAAAACAACACGACAGCTACATCCAACGTTGCTTTAAGTGCTTTGATTGTTATAATTTTCTTTTGTTTTTGTTTTTTTTTTTACAATTTGCAAGCAAAACAAGTGAAAAATGAACATTGCCCACAAGTCTTACACAATAGCAATAAAAACAAATAAAACTACCTACAGTAATAACAAACATAATAATGACAAGAAAAAAAAAAAACGCAAACAACTTCAATGGAATTGTTTTAATTTTTTTATGTCCACACTATGATTCATTTCATGACATTTGGTTTTTTGAATTATTATATTTTGATTTTCTCTCTCTTCCTCAACTGGAGAGCTAATACGAATACATCCGCTGAGTGCCCGAATGGTCATTAATTCTGCACGAATATTTAATTATTGTTAATAATTTATTACACTTGGAATGTGTTTGGCCGTTGTTATATTTGCCAAATGTTTGGAAAGTAAAATCTTAATTTCAGGTGATAAAGAAAATCGAAACTCGAATATTAAGCACGATGAAGACAGAGAGATAGAATCAACAGATAGATAGAGATACAGAAAGTAGGTTCAACACCATTTTATTTTCTTTATTAGCTATTCAGGTTAATGAGTGCACGGGAATTAATTATTAGGCACTGAATAAATGTTTACTTTGATCTTGATGCTGCAAAGCTTCCAAGTGCGATTGATCTCTGTGGAGGAGAAACTTGTTTTGTCAAATGATAATGGGAAATATGTGGAATACTAAAGAAACCTTAAATGAGTATGAGTATACATTGTATTTGGCGGAATGTCTAGCTCAAGAACACTATGTGGACTGGTGAAGGCTGCTATGTACTCTTCTAAAACTATTTTGCCGGCATAATGCGAAACAGTGCTGTGAACTATCAATGTTTGGGGCATAGCATAAGCCAACAGGTTTAAAGCTACTTCTCCAAGAGGTTTAGTCACGTTAAATGTACGCCCTCGAACCGGATTCCAAGACGTGCTTTGGATTTTGAGTTATTAGGTAGCCTCGAGTAAACTACTTTTCAGGGATCCGATGATTCGCTGACGAGACCCCAACACCGTCGACGATGACCGCCATCGAAGTTTAATTCCATTATTTCTCCGGTTCCGGTCAAATACATTAGTTCGTCAAAAAGTTAACTGAAGGGGACAAAATTGATGTCAAGGAGCCGTCCGTCCCAAGGGCAAAACGAAAAGGAGCAATGAAGTTGCGTTTTTACAATCGAGCTCTACCCTAGGAATACCTAAGTCTCTCTGAAACTACTCAGGGTCAACTTTAACCGAAGATTCTACAAGAAGGTTGGTCACAGAAGCGTATCCAACTGACGCATTTTTTTTTTAAATCGTGTTTATATATTTAAAATGCAATTGAGGTCAAATACAAAAGTACTTCAACGAGCTGCTCTAATTCTGATTCACATCGGTTGATGCTTTACATCAGTTGATACTTTATATCAACTGATGCCTCACAGGTATGCAACCTTTATCCCCACTGATCCAAATTTGATTGCTTTCGATTTTGTTCTGCTGTTTTATCCGGCTTTATTCAATGTATACATAATCCTCTTCGCTGCAACACCATCGATCCGAGAGTAACGCAAAATGTGGCAGAGAATCCGTAAAACCCCACCTCAAGCCTCCGTATTAACACACAAGTGCGGCAAAGCACCAAGGCACACACACTGTACTGTGCACAACTTCGAATAGATACAATTCCTCTGCAAAATGAATGCGAAAAAAAAAGGAAAAAAACGACAAAGGCACAAGTAATTAGTATACTATACCTAGTATTGCATTTCCATTTGCAAACCGTAATTCTTTATAACGTATGTGTGCACACATTTTCTTTTTTTCTTTTTCTGTTTGTTAGATACCATATTTTATTACCACCAGAACCGGCATTAATGTGGCAGAAATAGTGTGCGCTCAAAACAAATATTACCTACATTCATGAGGAAGAAGTAGATACAGATACGGATGGGGTACAAAAAAAGAAAAAGAAAATTAAACCAAAACCAGATATTATGCAAAACACTCGAAGAGATACTTTTTTTCTGCCTGCCTGTTGCTGTTTCGTTTCGCGGTTCTTAAACGTGAAATGTGAATTTTTGCGTTTATGCACCTGGAGATGTATTAAATCATTGTTAGCATACGAGATTTGGTGGAACAAAGTTAAAACAACAACAACTAGGAAAAAAAAACGGAAAAGATGCTTATCGCCGAGTGTGGGACTTTCCGTTGGGAGACAAACAAAACGCCACCGCGCTACAATGGATGTGTGCTGCTTGATCCACTTCAAAACTGGAAGGTGTGTATCTGCTATTTATACATCCGGTCTTACGCTGATCCTAAATAGTTAGATACCTTTTGATGGATCTTCGGGTTTTTTTTAAGTAAAAAATCGACATAGATACAAATCAGGACCCCAGTGTGTGATGATCGAGGAAGAGAAACGTCTGAAATGAGGTCTGGAGTTTGTTTACTTTTGTCTGACGATCACGATCTTTTCATCGCTGAGAACTGGGTTCCGATCGAAGCCCAAATGCATTTCATTGTATTTCACGACCTTCCGTTTTAGCAAGCAAAACTCTTCCTTGTTATGGAGTAATAAAACGACATAAACAACATTTTTAAAAATACTACGGTTGCCTTGGAAATATGCAAACCGTAGCAATAAATTTTGGTTTCTATATATTTTTTAAAGCTTTACTCAATTTTAATTTCGACCGCAGTTGTCTGTCGACAGACTGACAGAAAAATTATCAAAGAGGAATAAGGTACTTAAATTTGAGTCGATCTTAAATACAAACAAGTCGTTCACTTAAAGATCAACTAAACGAACTTGCAGTCGGTTAAACAATTGTTGCGGCAACTTTCTATCCATAGATCGAAGTTCAACATGATCGGCTATTGATCACAGAGGAGAGAAAGAATCAGATCCTACCTGTTGTCGAGTGTTAATTAAACTGGTAAATACTTCCGATATATATCAGCTAGGTATACAAACAGAATCGTTAGTAAACTCGCTGATCGGCAAAAGCAGATTAATTACGTTCGTGTACAAGTGTGTCTGTGCCGACTTAATGACCTCAAGAGTGTAATTTGCGTTTATTCACCTGAGTAGATGCAAGGTTAGTCATAAATTGAACTTTTTGCTTTGATTCTGACAAAAGAATGATCACATAGGCGTGGAAGAGGCGAATTCAAACTTCAGTTGTGTCGTGAAGGGCTTACACCTCTGTACATAATGATCATGATCGTCGCTGATCAATCAGATCGCACTTAGTATAAACCTATATTGAAGTTAATGATGTTGTGACTGATCAGATATACGCAAGTCCTTTAAATTAACCAATTCCAACCAAATGATGGTCTAGTTTAATACTAGGACCCAACGTCTAGCTTCCCCGTACTTCAGTTTTATTTAGTACCATAACTGAAGTATCCTTGCAAAGGGTGGTCCATCCAGCAGGGCCGGACCAACCATATGTGCAAGATGTGCAAATGCACAGGGCGCAAAATTCTGGGGGCGCATTGCTAGGAAGGAAAAATTAATTTTATCTTGAGCGAAGAAATACTTCCATTTGCATTTTAACAAAAAACTTGTTCAAATAAACCCAAAATACCAACATCCATCACACCTGCGCTGAATCATTTCTTGCACAATAACTCAAGAATCTAACTCAAAATATCGAAAAATAAAAAATCCCATTAGACCGATGCAAGTTCATTTCTTACCTACCTACTCTCAAAATGTTCCTCCCTGTTCGTTTAGGTATATTTCTTGTACATCCCCTTACATTTTACAAAAGAGAATAATACAGTTTAAAATACTCAAAACAAAAAAGTTCCGCCTCGTATGTGCAGGTTTTATTTCATGCACCTTCACTCACAAAATCTGCATGGAAAAATTTCCAATAAAAAAATTAGTCCTACGGAATCGTATGTGCGTAGGGTGCGAGTTTTAATTCTGCACGTAATGTATGGGAAATGGCAAATGGGACTTCTCATCTACCCGAAAGAGTAACAAATTTCTCTTACAATTACAAAGTGAGTGAGTGTCTGATTTGGCATTTGGTTTGGCTTTAGTTACATACAAATAGAACAAGTAAATAGCTTTGTTCTTGTAAGAGAAATTTGTTTCTCTTTTGGGTAGATGAGAAATCCCATTTGCCATTTCCCATACATTACGTGCAGAATTAAAACTCGCACCCTACGCACATACGATTCCGTAGGACTAATTTTTTTATTGGAAATTTTTCCATGCAGATTTTGTGAGTGACGGTGCAAGAAATAAAACCTGCACATACGATACAAGGTGGAACTTTTTTTGGTTTGAGTATTTTGTACTATATTCTCTTTTGTAAAATGTAAAGGGAAGTGCAAGAAATATAGCTACACGAAGTCACGAACCGGGAGGAATATTTTGAGATTGAGTAGGTAAGAAATGAGCTTGCATGGGTCTAATTTTGAGTTAGATTCTTCCTTGAGTTAATGTGCAAGAAATAATTCAGCACAGGCACAGGGCACAGGTATGATTGAATATGAAAATATAGTATTCTCTTCCACTGCAGTGCCTTTGAAAGTGTCACTGTCCGTGTACTTGCGTACTTCATGCCTCAATTTGCAGAATGTTTTAACATTTGGTAGTTTTAAAGATTTAGATGGAGCAGAATTGTATCAAGAGTTAACAGTCATTTCCCACTTGTAACACCACAAAGCTCGTGTTTATATGTGCTTAATTTTATATTCAGTTCAAGCCTTGAAGATCTTGCTCCTAATTTAGTTATTGCTCTTCAAATTCTAAATACAATCCCGTTACAGTAGCTTCAGGAGAACGTAGTTTTTCTAAACTTAAAATTATTAAAAATTATCTCAGGACAACTTTGACTCAAGAGAGATTGGTAGGCTTATCTATAATGTCTATAGAAAAGGAATTATTAAAATCTTTAGATTATGATGATCTTATTGCTGAATTTGCCAAGGCTAAGGCCAGGAAAAAAAGTTTGCAAGTTTAAACGTTTCCCATCTGCACAATTCTTCGCTGCGTTTAGTTTATGTTTTTCCTTTTTTTTCCTAATGAAATTAACTAAGTTCCTTAAATGAATTCTTTTATTTTATTTATTTTGTAAATATATTTTCATTTAATTTTGATTTTGATTTATTTATTTTTTATTTGTGTAAATACATTTATTTACAATCATTTTTTGTTACTGAGGATAAGGCCTACCGGGGATACCTCAATAAAAACAAGCGCACTGAAAGTCTACCTCCTGGGTGATGTGGCAAAGACTTATGCATTTGTGCAAATGTGAGAAAAGGGCGCTTTCTGTAAATCTTGCACAGGGCGCTAGTTTGGCTGGAGCCGGCACTGCCATCCAGTGGTTTATTTTTAAAGCATATGTTATTTTGACACTGACAGCTGTTTTCCGCTCGAGATCTTGACAGAAAGTCAGTATCATACCTCCGCGGAAGGAATACCAGCCAACATCATCGAAGCAATCCGTGAGCTACAGCCCGAAACCATCAACACGGTCTTGGAAAATTGGAGTGACAGAATGCGCTGCTGCGAAGCCAGCCGAGGCAGCCACTTGAGCGACGTTGTGTTCCATAATTAATGGTAATGTTTGCTCTTACTAATAAGCCAGTAAAATTTTATTTTATTAATTTTATTGGAATTTTTAAAATTATTTAAAAGTATTTGGCCCATCCTGTTCAGGACGTTGAAAATCTCGCTGAGTAGTACAATACGCTTAGAGTAGTCGCACATTTTAGCATTTGCCATAACAAAATCATTCGCACGACCAACTTAAACTTGTTCACTTTGACACTTATGTGTTGTGCTTTTCGCGACACTGAAAAGTCGTGTCGAATTTTTTACTTGGCCATCGGTATGAATAGAAGTGGGGAAGTAATCCCGGAGCCCGGACAACCAGTGCCGACAGTTGGTGACAATAGATTGGAAAATGAAGCCTTCTCGAAAACTAATAGACAACAAACTCCTCACAACTATTCGATTATAGAACTTCAATTATTGGGACGTAATAATGAGAAGCATTCCCATGTAATTGAACCGCATGGCAGTAAGCCAACTTAAGTCAGCTTAAGCAAACCTTCGATTACATTAATATTGCATGTCGGAAACAAAATAGGAAAAGAAGAACAATTCAGTGAATTTTTCTTAATATCTGACATTAGCTTAAGTCCACATAATGCTATTGTTGTTGACGCTTAATAATCTGAGATTGTTATCGGCCTTTGTAAAAGTTGGGCAAGAGATAAACAGTTAGAATTTTTCTGAGGGATTGAATGTCGAACAGTTTAAGTGCTGCTGACCTTCTGCACCCACCAATTGCCGAAAGTTCCAAGCAGAGTTGCCGTTTGAGCCCTTTTTGAACCTCAGGATCCTTGGCCCCAACTTTTTGAAAAAAGATCAAAATGGCCCCTTTTTCAGTTTAAGTGTTTCGTGATGAATAAATTTGGTTTTTGTTAAAAACAAATGTCTTTGTTGGTCTGTTTTAGTTTTTTGTATGTTAGTATTTTATGTGAAAGCCACTTTTTTCGGCTCGGGCCCCTTTTTGAAAAATTTCAGCGGCAACGCTGGTTCCAGGCGCATATCTAGCTCTCCTTTCGGATCTAAGATATGATAAGAGCAGTTACTGAAAAGTATTGTTGCTATAGACTTTGTCGTCGGGCTCGGTCACAAAATATTCAAACCCTTTTTAAGCCCTGGGCTTTCCAAACCTTTTAGATGGCCCAGGCAAGAAGCATTTATAAGGACCGTGATGATGGTAGAAAACGATCGTAAGAATGAATTTGCGAGGAGTCAATTTAGGATGGACGTTAAGCAGAACCAAAACTTTTGGCCAGATGACTTATTTGTTTTTAAAAAAAATTAAAACAAAACTATTGAGAGGGATGCGGAAAATATAGGATGAAGATCCACGTGAAAAAATTCTCAACACTTTTAGGCAGATAGTTCGAAAGGTCAATTAAATTTTACAGAACATATTTCTGTATTAGTTCGAAGCTCTATTGTAGTAGGAAACTCGAAACGAAAGTTGTTATGTGGTTAAACCTGAAGGGAAAAATCTAGACGGATTATTAGGGGGATATGATGATATGATATGATGATGATCGATAATAGGCTTGATAAAAAGAAACCTCCTAAAAGAAGGTACGATGAAGCTGCTTAGAGGATACCGGCAGTATTCATAAAAAAAAACTGTGAATATCTGAGGATTCGGAAGCAAATGGAGACAAGTTTCTTCAGAGTTGGTATAGTAAATCATGGTGAACGCGACACCAATTTTGGTCAGAGCATTGCGAATGAAGTCTTTTGTGCTGAGGGCTTGATGTGCATTTTTAAACGGTGCCATGTTATGTGTGGATTGATACTTGAATTACAGTATACTACTTACCTCATATCTTTTCGAAGAAAGGGATTGTGGGTGTAGGATGCTTAAGTGAATTCTCTACAAGCGACTACAAACCTTGAATAGCAATCCCCATAGGAGAGATATGGGTTTACCTAGGCGACGCCTGACCGATCACACAGAATCCATAGCACGTGGAAGTCCTTATGTGGAGACATGAGTTAAACTTGAGCAAAAAACGGAAGTATGGGCCATTCTGTCCGAAGAAGCAAACAAAAAAAAAAGGATCCTCAGCAGCTTGTATTCACGCTCCTAAATACCTTCGATTGTTCCCCAAATCTCAAGACTGTAGGTAAGAGTTGGAACAAAAGTTAAAAGTTAAAGACCGACAACTTAGCTTTGACACAAGTTTCAGTCCTCCTTATTACAAAATGATCTAGCAGCCTCCAATTTGTCTCAAATTGATCCTACAGCAAAACTCAGCAATGTTACTTCGATTAGCGCCTGTTTCATTGGGACTCCATTAAAATAAGGGCTACAAACATTTTAAGCGAAGACAATAACAATTTTCACTATAAAGTAAAGCTACGTGCAAGTTTTCAGGCGATTAAAAAACAGCAGCGCACTTCACTCCGTCCAGCGAGTGACATCAATGTCCCGATTAAGTGAAATTAATCCTTTGATTCTTTGGCTATTACGTAGTGTTTTGTTTTTCGATTTTAAATTCATTTTATCAGTTGCAATGCGAAACTGTAACCCCTGATTTCGTTATCATCGGAATTCGTTGTCATGCTAATTTTTTAAAGTATTCAGTATCTATGTCAAGAAAAGAGACTGCCTTCGTAGGGAGGGTGTCAAATAGTTTGTTTTCTGACGAAATGCTTTTAGTTATTACACCGAATGTAGATAAAATCGTATGGATAGAGACAAACATAAAAGTTGCACGCCTTTCCCTCTGCAACGCTCATTATGTCTACAAAATCGGTAAAATTTCTTTACCTATACCTATCTTCTGTCATTGTTAAGAACTCGAAAGTTAAAAAAATATGCTATCGGATGAATGGGAGAATCCGGGGAAATGAGGGAGCGGGTTCCGACATTTTTTGCCGCGAAATCATTGACAATATCAATCGTATTGGAGTCAATTTGGTTATAGTCAGGACTGCCATGGTAGTCTGACATCTTTCTAGTCTCGCAAAGACGCAGTCCTTCATACCAGAAGCCGCAAAAACCAACCCATAAGAAATTTGAATCAAAAAGAAACTGAACAATGACATATTCAAATTGGTGATAATACTGCTACCACTGATTTGTATACCACACAAAATACGTTCCACATTTTGTCAGAGGCACCCCCTCTATGATTTTGATTTACAATTTCGATCACGTATCACCCACAAGTATCCGCTTTCAATTGAATTGTATCAATCGTCGTAATTGGCATGCTATTGCCCTCAAAACTAGTTATCAACCTTCTCTCAAACATCGTTAATTCACCTTCACCGAGGCTCGTGAGATTGCCATTATTCGCACTGCTGATTGTATTTTCGTTTAAATAAAATAATGTTTTTACACAACAGCAGAGAGAGTGAGAAAGAGAGAGACCGAGAGAGCATCGACATGAACAGTGGTAGAGGCCAACTGTTTTCCAGTGAAATTTAGATTTTCGTCTGAATACAAGCCACACAATAGGAAAGGATACAACATGCCATTAAAGCCATCCTTCCATAACGACCATAGACTTCATTTCTTGTTTACTGCGAATTCTTTGAAAATTTAAACAGAAAAAATATAAAAAATAGAAACCCCGTATATACGGATCCGCTTAATAACAATACAGACAGACTGTGGATAAAAGAAGAACAATAACGAATATTATCCTGTCTTGTGTGTAGAGATGTTTTTTTTTTTTTTATGAAAATTCTTTCGTGATTTTAATTTGTTGTCTCTTTTCAAGACGTGCGTTGTGGCGTGACTTCCTTCAGCCACACACAAGTCTTACGTAGTTAATTGCAAATTGCATTTTTTTCTCCTACATATTTATATTCCGTATTATTTGTCGGTGCATACAGTAGGAGAAGTGATACACATTATATCCGCTGGTGTGTGATGAGGGTAATTTAATCCTTTTTCAATTGTGAACAGAAGACGTGGTGCACTATTTTTTCGCTGGCACTTTTTTTCATTATAAACATACATACATTTTTATTTAAAACTGCAACACTTGCGTGGATTTTTTAAACGATTTTCCTGTTAAAAATGAAATAAATGATGTCACGATTGCGTGCCATTGTCAGTGGTTTTGTTATTCAATCGCATCACCGCTGTGATTAAGCACACGCCATAATAAACTATCGCCTGTCGTAAATTTGTTCGATGCTTCGCCGTGTCATCTGTCACTGTTCTTTGTTTGCAATTTTTATTTTATTTTTATATATTTTTGGAATGAGTTTTGTTTCAGGCGAGATTGTCATTCGGTTGAGGCTATAAGTTGAACCTTTTAAAGTTGAATGAGTTTACGCAATCTACGGGTAAGCTTAACCTCCTAACTATGGACTGAGGCGGAAAATGTGATGTAAGGGGTCATTTGGGATTGGAGTTAATTAGGTAATTGTTTTTTTCTGCGTCGTTTAGTTTAGTTAGTGAATGTTAAAAACAGTAGATGATCAATCAAAATTAGTTACGAATTAATTGAAAGCATCTACGTATACGGGTAGGTGATGTAAACAAGTTTGTGCTTGCACAAGTTTTAACTGAAATTAATTGGTAAGATCTAAGCAACTGAGTTTGGTTGGGGATGTGAAATTCGGAACGCCAACTGATAAAGCTCGATGAACTTTGAAGGCTATGTTAGAAAATCAACCCTATTCTCAGCGTCATTTTTCGTATGCAAAAAACCGGCCAAGTGCGAGTGTCACTCGCGCACCGAAGGTTCCGCACTTCTTTAGAGTTGGAAATTGCGAACAAACAACAAACAACAATATGTATGGATGAGAATGAGTATCCATTGGAAAAGTCCAATGAGAATGAGTAAAGTTGAGTATTCATTGAAAATTCCAATTGGAATCGATTAACGAATGAACAATTGTTAAACGGAGAGTATACTTTATGTAGTGATCGACAGTTTTTTGTAAATATCTTTTAAAATATTAACTTTTCCACAAAACTTCGGCACATATGTAGCTACGAGCATGATCTACAAAAAAGGTGAATATCCATTTTTCTGTAAATCAACAAATAAACAGCTTTTTCTGCAAATGAAAATATTTTTTTCACCACATCACTTATTACTCTTAAACGAGTCGATGTATCGCTACTATTGGTATTTGCCTTTTAACTAGAGGTTATACCGGATGTTTTGTGCAAATTTCAGCCTTCTACGTCAACCAGTTTCTGAGATAGACCTAGGTACAAAATTGGTCTAGTGGTCGGACAGACGGACAAAAGAGAAACTAATAATATTCCGATTTTTCCCTCTATGTACGGAACCTTAAAAATGAAATAAAAGTCCTAACATACTAGTCGTGCACGACCAGGGAAGTAACCAAACAGCTTCTGTAGCAGTATGCGCTTCCACAGAAACTGAAAGACAGAATACGGAGACGGTCCTGGAATTTACTGAGGACCTTAACTAAAACTCGGTTAGTCGTGCACGACCATGACGATTTTTAGGGTAATTGGCTTCGGTGTTTTTCAATCGAGCAGATTTCTTGATGTAGATACCTATATAGATAGAATGAACTACAGTGTGAATTTAATTGATTGTGCGCCAGGATACAAATTTTGTTAGTCGTGCACGACCACGACTGTTATCAATTCAATTTGCATTTGATTTTGATTTTAGTAATCTGAAAATTTTGGAAGATAAAGATCCAAGTGCAGTGATACATCAATATTAATATTGTGACCTCTTGCCACAGGTTAGTCGTGCGCGACACTGACCGTTTTCAAGGTATTTGGCATTTGCTCATATCGATAGGGCAGATTTGCTCAAAAAAAATAAAAACAAGGAAACCACCACTACCATACCATTTTAAAACGAAAAGAGATCGAACCTCAATGTAACTTATCACAATTTATGTAAGCCCTTGCTACGATCTCCAGTAGTCGTGCACGACTGTTAGTTTCCACACAATTTGGCTTCGTTTCCACCGACTTTTCAACTTTTTAACAGTGTGTTTCAACTGCAGTGCGATGGTTAAATTCGTTATAAGCCCTTGACTAACCGCTTAGTCGTGCACGACCACCACTATGTTAACTCATTTGAGTTTGTTTTAAAGGAGTAGGTAGATCATTTTTAACAGACAGTTTGGACTGTGATGATAACTAAATTTATTGTGAGTTCTTGCCAATAAATTTCTTGGTTGTCCACGACCAGAAGTTTAAACAGACTTGGGGCACATTTATTTCATTCCAAAACATTTTCTAAAAAATCAGTGCACGACTTCTACACACTACTACCATTGACACAGAAACGGTGGATTGTTTTGAGGCGGCTTTTGAAAATTTATAATAAATTCTAATGTCTGGTCTGGTGCACGACTTTGACTTATTGATATATTTCAACACAAATTTGACTGCTGAACAAGGGTTAGTGGTCAAATATTACAGAATTCATCTAATAAAAAATATAAAATAGTTGGCGCAACGCGTCCGTAGGGACCCTAGGCCGAGCAAATAAAATCCATTCGTTTGGTTTAAGTTTTTCAATTTTGTGACGAATGGAAGGGATCTACAATTTTATGCCGATTCCAAATGGCTAATTGAGGAGGTCTTTCATGACACTCTTGTACTCTCGGATGTTTGTCAGACGTCGGGAGGTGTCGCAGTGGAAAGAAAGTGCACGACTGGGTCGCACGAAACTTTCTCGTTCATCAAAAGTTTGCTAGAGTCAATTACCAAGGTAAAAAGTTCAGAAGCAACCGTACATAAAATGTATGAATAGTTAGTGTTAAATAAAATTCACTTTTAGCTTATTCATTCGATTAGGCAGTAGGTACGCATGAAATAAAAATGTGAGTTTTTAGCTCTCTATAACAGGCAATTTTCGCAAGTTCTGGTTAGAGAGTTGTAAGCACTTACTGTTTTATTTTATAAGCTCGTACACTTTAGACGATTTTTGAGTAAGAGGACAAGCGTAGTAGGAGTTTCGGTTTTTTGATCTGTCTGAATGGTTTTATTTTTGACTGGAATAGATTAATGATGCTGGTTTAAGTTGTCAATGGGTTCGTGTGAGATTTGTTCTTGAATTTGCAGTAGCAGTTATAAACTGAATATCCCGATGGTCGTGTGTATGCGGGTGCAACTGAAGTAGATTTTCAGTACCCAATACTGTAATGTTTAGTTTGAGAAACACAATTGTTTAACTGTTTAGCTGTTAACTGAGTATAAGTTATTGTTCGGAATGTAAAGCATTACTTGGTTTTGAAGGCCTTATCGAAATCGAAAATGAGGTTTTCCAGATATGAGCAGTTTTTCGAATTAATGTTTTCGGTGATTTGATTTGAAAATTAGGGACGCAATCATTTTGGAAATATCAATATTAGTATGTATTTTGGTTGAAATCGTTACTGCCGTTTTCCGGTAAACCGAAGAACCCCAAATTATTCCAAAATGTCTTTTTTCAAAAATGCATTGCACGATAATATAGACAAAAACTGAGTTTTCTACTAGTTACAAATGACCATATTACCTTAGAAATGGATTTACAATCGTTTGGACCGTTTTCGAGATATGTATGTTCAAATTTCAAAAGTACCGTTATTCGACTTTTTTAGCCAAAATCTGGGTAATCTGCAGTAATGGTAACCTCACCTACTTAAGCTTAAATAGCAATTTGGGTTTAAATAGCTAGAGCTGTTTTCGAACAAATCAAACTGGTACAAAAATGTTGTATGGGAAGAACTATTAATATTGAAAAAAAAAAAAAAAATCGGCCCAAAATGTAAGTCCCCAAACTCCGATTCCCAGGATTGAAAGAAATCCGGGCAGCCGTTAAGGCTGTAGGCCTCGGGAGCATAAGGGCAGACAGATGGACAGAATTTTCCGAACCACTTTTTTGAGTTCCTCTACGAAAAAAACTTCTTTCTCTTATTATTATATTAATTGGGCGATATTACGCCGAAGCCATCGCATTTTAAAAGCTCGTTTAATGAAATGCGGAATTTCTAACAGACACATTACAAAGGTGGACAAAAGCTGGAAATGCCCAAGAACAGGACTACCTTCTCTTTGCTATACCACTGGATTAAGTTGAGCCTACCACAATGCAGAAGACATAAAGGGGCTCAATGGAAAGGTGCACAACTGCGGCTAAGAAGGGAACCATGTATATAATTACCGCATAACAGGTTTTTGCGTCACAAGTTGTACACTACGGTTAAATGGAAGCGGGATCAAGCAGTTCCAATAACGGCTACCCTTGACCTGAAGCAATCGGATGATGAAACATTGGTGTTGCCTTCACATAGGTTAAATGGCGATTCACTTGGACCAATTAAGGTCCATTACGTGACCACAATAGCCTGTCATAGGCTGCACGGATATAATTTATCATTTTAATGTTCACCAATCCAAAGTCAAGCTATTTTCTTTGATTTTGTTCCCCGATTTAACACTCTCCCATGAAAATGTTTGCAAATAAACCAAATCCCCCCGAAATTGCCTTCTCTTTTAGCATTCATTTTAACAACCACTAATATCCACTCTAAGTATGATTAATGTTCAGCGATTTTAAATAAAATAAAACGCACAAAATTCATTTCTAATTACATTTCTCTGAACAAAACTGTTTTCGATCACAAGTTTTGCGCCAAACAAAATTGCAATCAAAACAATATTTGTACACCGAATCCGGATTAAAATTTATACTCGAAATGAAATTATAGCCCCATCAGGTCATGGTTTACTTTTTCCATCAACCGAGTGGCCTAAAAAAAAACTGCTCACTCCATTTGTGCGATTACCTCATAAGTGGTAAATACATGTGTCTAAAAATGGAAGACAAACAAATAGCGAACGCAATAATGACGATGGATGACCAAAAAACTTAAGAATAACGACTTTTCGCAAGCGCGAGACACTCGTACGAATATTTCCCCATACTGAGTTGTTTTGGTGGCGGATATCACTTTCACCGGCTATTTCGCGATTGCCTGGAGGGTTGAATAAAAACAATTAATACATTCAAATTAGTATTAATTGCGAGAATTGAAAAATATTATACCACATCGACTTAAAGTAGAAGCTATCCCCACAGGCAACCTGCTCATGTTCTAGATAACCTTGGAAATGGCTTTGTCGAGCCGAGAGCGACGTTGTAAGTCGTGTTGAGTTGCGAACGTAGAGTGGAGTCAATCGATGCGATTGTCGCTCTAGCTGACGATTTATTTTCAAAATTGTTTTCTTTTTTTTTTTGGGCGGGTACAATGAAAATATCTGTGGGAGATATAATCACAAAGTATATTTTTTGTTTGCAATGGGTTGATGACATTCAGTCAGGTGCGACTAAATTGTTTTGATTCGGGGGCGATTGCGATGTTTGGCAACATTCGATGTGATTGGCAAGGGGGTCAAGGTGAGTGTGTGGTTACGAAAGGGCGGATAAGAGCCCTTTTTGGGGATACATTGTCGGCGCTGGATTGAGGAAAACAACTCACGCTCAAGGTGGTCTGTGGTGAGTTCATGCTCTAGATTGATACAGGGCACGGGGATTAATCTGTCGCGACACCGATTTACAATTCAATTGAAGAGTGAATTGCCTTGAAAGTAAGTGGATGGCGAGATGGCTTGTACGATAAAGTTGGCAGCAGATAAAACAGAGACTATTGCGAACTTGCCTGGCCTCGAAACGCAACAGGCTCCTGCTGTTAAATGCATTTGGGTTGAAATGGAGAATTTGACAGGGAAAGTCAATCATTATGCATGCAAGCATTTACAAGACTCAATTGCTTTCTGCCGGTCACATTTGTTTCTTCAAATTGACGATTGTTAGCCTTGATCTGGGTCGAAGGCAAGTACTGGATGATATTTACAATATGAAAGTGACAAGATATTCGAACAAAGCTATGATGGGCTTCAAAGTAAACCAAATAATGCATCCGAGCACTTTTGGGGGAGAGTGACAGTTCTACGAGTGAGTCCTGGAACGTAATGTCCACGCAGACGAGTTTTGTTAAGGCACCTGTACAGACACAAATGAATTCCGACAAAAGCTCTGTACCTGCGATGACTAGGTACCATTACATTTTTTTTTTTTTTTTTTTTTTCAAATGACTCAGTAATTCCCATCGAATAAAGAAGGAAATTTTCCACAGCTACCGATCCGCTCGATGTAGGTCACTGAAATTTCTACACACTACTAATAAACGGATCGTTTTCAAAAACGTCATCCACAAGGAGTTGGGTTGAGTTGCATCCTTTAATGACAACAAAACTAATTTATTTAGCAAAGATCAGACGCCACAGAAAAACCGATCGAGTTACAAAAGCAAATGCTATCCCAACGATCACATTTTTTTAGATTCTACAATCAGACAATTTTGTTTGCCAAAGTTTTCGAGACTACCTTTGTAAATCATAGGAAATGCATGATATGAGACACGCCATCATCATTTTCAATGTTTCCGCCTTGTTATCAGAAGGTTTGAGCTTCCATGTGACTTACAAAAACGAAATTGTCCAGTTAAAGCAGTCTTGAAATTTCTGTGCCACCTTAATAGCCATGAGATGCTCATCGGAATCTGTATGTATAGAATCCATCAGAACAGCCGACAATATCAATATTTATTGTCAATTGCTCATGTCAGCAATATGGGAAGGATTATGGGAGTGGTTTGCCCGGGCTTTTATTTTATTGATCATGGCGATCTGCAAACGTACATAACTTTGATTTTATAAAAAAGTCTAGTACCACTGATTAGAAAAGTAGATAAACCTCTGTCAAATTTAGTTTGGATATAGTTTAATTCTGAACAGAGCTTCCTTTAATCATGATCGTCTATAAGATCATATTACAATTTACCAACTTTTTTTTTTGCTAAGCGAACCTTTAGTTTAGTGATCTTGTCGCACTACATCGTTTTGATTAACCGTCGGGTCACACTTAGCATTTAACTGATTGGATCAGTACTAACAAATCCATGCCAAGGCCGTTTGAAAAACTATGTAAATAGGCTCGAATGAATGATGATAATTGAGCATCGGAACAATGACAATTAGTTCCTTAGTTCCATAGAGATCAATGTCATTCATCAACCGATCATGCCATGATCACCTATTGCAAGTTATATTTACAATTTGCCATCAATTAGGTGGACTTAACAAAACATAGGGTTCGTGATGGTGTCGAACTACCGCATCATATATCGCTACGTATGATCTTATATTGTTCTAACATTGTAAAAAAATTCCGACGATCGATAGAATCACTATCTTCGAACGATAATAACTACTTTTAAGGATCAGCAAAATCGCTGGTTTTGCAGGGGTTTTAAATTTGGCTAGGTTCATTCTATTAACAGACACCTGTTTAGATTGAGCAAGATCACCTCAAAGATCAGTAAAAACGTCTTATTGCTTAGCCAAGCTGACTTTTCTAATGAAGCCGTTTGCATCTTTAAAGATAGGAACATAGATGATGACTCCACGTCCAAGTACCTACATTTCACATTGGCGAATCGTAGTAATTTAGTTCTTACAACAAATTGTTTTCATCCCCTTCAGCACCTTCGCATTCATTATGAGGCAGTATTTTGAATCTCCAACTTTACTTCACCTTAGGTAAAGCTGTCATATATCAATGATCTGTTCAATTTTCTTTTTGAGTAAAAATACCACCATGAAATAGTTCTCAAAATCACGTTCGGAAATGCTTTCGCAACACATGCCGTCAAATTGATGCCGGAAGAGGTGTGTATACAGAAGTTAAAAGCTGAACGTGTTGAAGTGCAATCTTCCGCGTCTCGAAATTTTGTCTAATTCAAACATCCAAAGTAAAAGTTCACCAATTTAATTTGCAAGCCAATCTCTTCGAATGCGATTTCACAGTCAACAGTTACTTAAACTCAAATTATAAGCCTTATATGAATAGCACCCTCTTAATTTAAGAAACGTGCTCATCAAAGTGATACTGAAAGCGAAAAGACCGGAATAGCCGATTAGTTACAGGAACTTCCGACAAGCCTTTATAATATTTAAGAAGAACCACACTGTTTCCTACTTAGAAAGAGAATAGAGATTTCTCTCAATCATACACCATTAAGGCGTAAGTCGACAAGGTAGACAGGCCTACACTCCGGCTTAGAAACGGAAACGAGATTCCGCAAAAGGTTTCAATTTAGCGAATAGATTTTGTCTAAACATGTCCAAACTTTAACTAGTACAGAAGAAGCTTACGAAAGCAAGTTCGGGCCCTGCATTCCTTCAGTCAATAAATTAAGCTTAACTGCCGGAAATAAATACAATGACGCGTGAAGTACACTTGCGAAGAAAATCCAAGTTTAAAGACACGTAGAGACAGAAGGCGCTGACTTTTGATAAATTGAAACTGGCCGCATAGTTTGTCTCAGCACGTATTTCGTTTGGCAGTGTTTTGAAGTTTGCATGCTTCCATTAACTATACGTGCGTTAAACAGGTTCCTACATTTTTCTGAGTGTAATTCCTCCAATCTAGTCAGCGATTGGAATAGATGTCAGTTCAGCAGTTCATCAAAAAATTCATGAAATAATCTGTATGAAATTGATTGGTAGAGGGATATTTCGATGTCTGCTGATCTAGAAATCTAAGAATTTCATAACTTTGGCAAAAGCGTCGGAATGCGTTGTGATTACATCCGTGACAAAACTGAGGAGAATATGTATGTCTTCTTTGGCAGGACCCAGCAGCAGAGCTGAGTATGATTTGACTAAAAGCGTTGAGATCACATATTCTCGCAAAGATTTGGATAATGTTAACAGCTCTCCATATTCGTGTTTAAAAATTGTTATCAAATATACATCGCTGACATTGATAACCTTAACCTTTCTTTAGGCTTAGGCACACCTCAGATTTAGAACAGCTTTTAGATGAGCTGTGATCTGTAACAATCAATATTCAGGGTAATTTTCTTAACTAGTCCATAGAACTAATAAGGCGAGACAAATAATCCACATTATCTATCACAGATCAAAAAGTTTAGAGAAAAGACAACTTGGTTGCATTCACAAAGAAGACATACCCACATCCTGTATGTGGTCAAAAAGAACGAACAGCCCATATACACATTCCTTGATTTAGCAGGACCATAAATACCAAGATTGCAAGAACGAGTTACCAATTTAGAGCAAAGACGTAGCAAAGAAGTGGTGCCGTAACATCCCGACATACCATCAGACAATGACTTTTCTAAGCAAGTGAATTTCAACAAATGTAACACATTTCTGTATAACACCACTTTTTTCCAATCACATTTAAGAGGACGCTTTCTTTTTTAGTACGCAAATGGTCAAAGCACATTTCTATTATCAAATAAAAATTTCCTAATGCGACAACTTTCCTGAAAAACAAGGTCAACGGTTTCTTCCACAACGAGGATTTTATTCGAAGAAAAGGAATACATAAATAGCAAATAAATTTGCCCAACAGATATTTTTCATAGGCTTTTTGAGGCTTATCTCTATATATAAAAATTGAGCCTCAAAATTGTGTTCGTTTGTCGCCGATTCACGCCTTAACGCATTTACCGATTTTAACCAAACTTTCACACATCTTAGGTAGTGGTCTATATATGGTTTTTGTGAAGTTTGTTTGAAATCAGAAAACGTATGTGTGTGTTGTGCGTGTGTGAAAAAACACATGCTTTCCAGTAGATACATTTTTGACAATAAATGTTTTTCGGCAAGCTTTAGTTCTCATTGAACTTTATTTATTTATTACAAATTGATTGATTTCATTTTGAATTGAATATTTTCCAAAAAAAAAAAGGAGAATATTTTGTTTATATTTTTTTTTATCGCCATTGCGATAAGAGGCACGTCGACCTATTGTGCCATAGGATCAGAAAACTTTGTTAGAGTTTCTACTTTCCTAATGTAGCTGATGATGCTTTCAGCAAAGGATGTCTTTACTTCTTCTGGGCTTATTATTTCCCTGAAGAAGAAATTCCTTCTAATGTCACAAAGGGCTGGGCATTCACATAAGATATGCTCAGTTGTTTCGTGTTCTTCAAGACATAGGCGGCACTCCGAAGAGTCGGCTAAATGTACTTTGTTTAGGTGATATTGCAAACCATGATACCCTGTTAGGTAGCCAACTAGATTTTTGAAATCGTGCCTACGTAGATTTAGTATCTTTTTGGCGTTGTTTTTGAAATAAGAACTTTTTTGGCCTGGGATACTCTCCCGATATGAAATACAGTTATTGTGTTCACAGCTTTTTATATCAAGGTTTGCCGCTGATTTAGAGATTACACAGTAGGGTTCAGGTCCCGCGAAAGGTGTTTCCGAACCATCATCTGGCTAATACATACGTCGGCTTTTTCGTTCCCTTCAATTCCCTCGTGACCAAGAACCCACCAAATTTTGGTTTTGTTTTTGGTGCTTAGTGTTTGGAGGGTATTGAAGCAGTGTTAGACCGATTTGGAGTCAATGGTGAGTTAATCCGTGAATATATGGATGTTTGCGCCTTTGATACCTGAGTTGTAGATGAGGTTTGCGCCTTATTCAATGGCATGCAGATCTGCTTTAAATACGCTTGGGCTTGTTCCCATTGGTATTGAGAGAGTTTGGTTTGGTCCGAAAATGACGGCTACGACCCCTGAATCCATTTTGGAACCATCCGTATACCACTTTATGCCATTTTGACAGTTTGGTGGGCTTCTGCTAACCCACGCTTCTCTATTTGTGATCTCCGTGGAGAATCTTATGTTAAAACGTAGTGTTTTTGGGAGGCGGTCTGTGATCGCACAGATCACGTCAAGATCTGTAATCTCATTTGTAACAGATTTGTTACATCATATAAAATCAACAAACAGTGAATCGATGCAGGATACACTCTTTTTTAGCGTATCGACTACGGTTACATTTCAGAAACGATTTTTATAGAACAAGGACCAAATTTAAGGTCAATTACCGTAGGTTTTTTCCGCATACATTTTTTTGTCACGAACGACTATTACGGGTAAGTTAGAGAGCATGACTGATCATCATTTTAGAACTCATTTGAGATAATTTAAAGAAACCTATTCGCACATTTAATAAACGACGTTTTGAGTAGAGTAGACCTTTAAGTCTATTTATATAAAATTACATAGTTTAGTTCCGCAAGATTTAAACTGACTTTTCGTCCCTCTTCTAAATTCTACAAAAGCTAAACAAATTACAAGTTCTGTGTCTAATCCAGGGGTCAGACACTGTGCACGAAGAAATTTGCTTGTATAACATATGGCAAATAATTCGTGTGCACGTTTCGCCTTACAGAATCTGACCCCATGATAACTTAGGTATGCCTTCTTCTTCACAGGCTTTTGACACTTCTCAGCGAAATATGGTTTAAAGTGTTTTTTTCTTTTTCAAGCTAACTGGTCCGCTGGTATAGGTAGATCACGAAAAAAAAAACTGACAGGGTCGAACGTTACTCGCCCTCCTCTCCGCTTTTTATAGACAGTTGAAAGATTTTTGATTTTCAGAATTTGCCTGGAATTGTCGAACCCTCTTTATTGGGTTTGTGTATCACTACAATGTCATTTGTAAAACCTAAAGATCGACATTCCTACGAAAACAATACACGCCCTTTACTGACTGACGTTGGGAGTGACTAAGGAATTTCCAATTCCGACACACCATGGTCCCTGCCAACAAGATCAAATTCCTCGCTACCGTAACCCAATTCCCTGCTCAACTCATCCAACATGTTCAATAATATGACTCAACCAACGCCATCTGGTCTTAGCGCAGAAGCTACCTTCTTCAATTTTATTTTTTTCCATTTAATCCTTGTTTTCGTTAGTAAAACAACAGATGCATCGATGGCACGCAATCGCAATTTACCCAAACACGAGCGGCTATCCAAAACGTGCCGTCTGTGAAATTGATATCCATTTTCAAGTGTTGCCGTTTTAAAAAAAAAATCAAAAATAAAAAAAAATCACTATACCATCACTTTTCACAAAAATTCACTGAACTGTTTTCAACTTCAATTAGCTTCGATTTATATTTCCACTTTATTCAGGATATTTCACTTGCTTATATCAGAGAATTCACTGAAATTCAGTTTTGCGCGTATTCGTTGCGCTGCTGATGGAAGCGGAAGTAGTAAACGCGAGGGACATACACTCGTAAGGTATTCAAATTGTCGACTTCCGAAAAAAAAAAAACACAAAACGCATGAAACGAAAGAATTATTCAACTCAAAAAACACCTCGCGTCGTCCAAGCTCCGGTCCGGGTTGCACAGCAAATTAATCGTAAATAACTTTATTATTTTTTTTTTCGTTTGTTTTCGTATTCGTGTTCGGCCTAAAGTGGGAGGGGGGATTCCGATTAATATAAATCTTTTTTATTTTTTTTTTTTAATTTTCCAAAGTACTCCAAAAATGCATATATAGGGAATTTCGCAAATTTTCGAGTACAAGAAATAAAAAAAAAAAAAAAATTGTGAAAACAAGGTAAACACAATTGCACGAAGAAAGTTACGAAAGAAAGGAGAAGAAGATGTTCGTTAGCGCGGCACAAGTGTTTGTCAGAGTTATACCACCGGCCGACGTTATACCGTACTCGCAAGACACAAACCAACTGACTAACTTGACTCACTTGTTTTGAATTGTGGTATACCCCCATATGGATACACATTGGCTGCGGAGAGAGATAGTACCTACGTGCTTCGTGAACGTGATACTCGTCGGACACAACGGAAAAAGTATCCAAAGAGATACGTTTACAAATGGAATACTAAACAAATCGTAAACAGCTGGCTGACTGTGGAGACGGAGAGTATAGCGAGACACAACAGATGGATGACGTTTTGGCCGAGAGAAAGAGAGCCACAACCACACGATACGCTTAACTGCCTCACTGTACAGCACAGACCTAGTGTACCAGTACTCGTATCTAATACCGTACGCCAGCGAATAATGAATTGACTGTAAAGTGTTTAGCATGAGGTATCTCGAATCTCGATGCCGAGCGCCATGGCGCAGCATTGACGGCAGCCAAACAAAAAATAAGAACCGAACACAAACTCTGGACTTAAAAATAAAAAGCGGGAACTGTGCTCCATGCTGTGGCGGAAGGAACACTTTTGCAAGAACAACTTCTTGGGAGTAGGTTCTAGGTTGGTTATGTTTTATGTTTTATGAATTTTACGTACGTTGGATGGAGCTGATGTAATAGATTCTGTTTCTCTTTTAAGTTTAATTATATTTTTGTGTATTGAGGTAAGACGGAACTGGCTTTCCCACTGGGTAAATGTCTTTTGTTCGTTCTACGGAGTACGAATGCCGGCTCTGAGAGGGTTTTTCTAATGACATCCATGTGTCCATGTCCCTGTCCATGTGGGATGTGAGTTGTTTATAATTTGAAACTAAGTGCTATGTGGTCTATTTAAGGGAAGTTGTTATGTTAAGTAATAATTATTGATTGTGTACTTAGAAAAAAATACTTGTTTAGTAATATTTCCCTTATTGTTTGCATTCCTTTAATGGGACAAGCTTTCCTAAATAGAAGTGTGCCTTTTGTAATTTGTTTTGTTTATAAGAGGCTGTTTGGGAAGAGACAAATTGCAGCTTAACTTGAACAGACAGTTGGATACGGAAATAGATCAACGGCATCATGCCTCGGAAGAATGCGTTTTAACACCTAGACGTAGTTTTTTTTTTTTTGTTTTCTGCAAACTTTGCGGAGCTATTCACACGCAATGTGGTGGAAAAATAGCTCATAATGAAATTATCCATTGGATCCAATAACGTCAATAGCTGAAACAGTTCTATATTATTTTGCGCATACAGGCAGTCGCTAGGGCCCTGTATGGATTTGCAACGCCAACTATTTGTTTCATTATTTTAAGTAAATATTTTACGCAATTTCAAAACGGACATTTACAAAACTTGTACCTGGAAATTATGGACGCTTTACATAGAACGTGGATGCTGCAAGGCAAATATGACTGCAGTCTAGCTGGTCCAATGGATAGGTTATGAATAGAATAAAATAGATATTTACTATAGCTGTCATAAACGATGACAGTTGGACCATTTGCTTTCTTAACTGCATGCCCTTTCGACGTTGACAGCTCATCCACACTTAAGAAAGTTGCATAAACAAAATCTAATACGAGATACGGAATGTATTGCTTTAGGCTTGAAGACTCTGCGGCCGGAGACAATGCAGCTTTATATCTTCTGCGATCTAGAGCACCTTACTCACAGGTGAATAGACCAAGTGTAAGAACAACTTTTCGAAATATTGAAAACAGTTTTTTAAAAAGTGCGAATTTTGAAAGTGTCATTCAAAATTCCTAAGCAGCAGCCGTGCCCTTTTATAGGAAATTTTGTAGAAAAAGTTCGTGAGACCCACATGTTAGCTGACTCGTCAATTCGTCGACATGTTCGTCCGGTCCAGTTCATCGTTTTAATATCTATGATGTGGCTTTTTCGATCGGCACGGCAATATTGACGAATAGGTCTTGAGAAATAAAGATGGCAACAAAATTACGGTCATGGAAATCACATCCAAAGTACACAGTTTTTTTTTTTTCCAAAAATTAAAATAGGATAAAGTAATTTGGTAGGATTTAAACGTTCAATTGTTTTCGCTTCATGTAACTTCGAAAACGAAAAATATTTTCGTTTTGCATGCTAGGAAAAAAAAAAAAAGCTAGTTTTTTGATGTTTTTTTTAATCTTCAGTACTAACCTTTTCACAATCGACTCATAACTTTGCAAAACAAAGAAGGCTTCGGTCCTAGTAGTGCTAAAACTATGCTATTTAATTTCCATTACTTCATACTCCTAAAAGATAGCGAACAGAACGAATTTCCATGCATAATATAGAAACGAACAGAACGCTTTCGATTAATTTCTTTCGTTTTTCTTTTTGTTAAATGCGAAAGTGTTTTTCGTTTCGTTTTTTACAGAATCCCAACCATCATTTTATGGCGTTTCTGACCGAGCTACAATGCCGAGACTGAAAAGGAAACCATCTTTGGTAAAGACACACAATTGCTATGAAACCATAAATTGATTCTGCAGCAGCTCGTAATAAGTTGATTAGTTATACATTTAAAGTTTGCAAGGCGAATGACCTAAATCACTGTTTCCAGAAGGTCAAAACGTCAACTGAATCGGCAAAATGCTAATCAATGTGACTATAAGTAGGGCTAAATTTAGAGCTCGACTTTCTAACTGTAGAAGAAGCAGCGAAACGATCAGAAGAAGTTCGACGTCAAACCTGTACAAGACAGAGGACCTTACTAATATTAATCATATTTGACACTCACCTTATAATATTTTGTATGCAATTTTGTAAATTTTGAAATCAAATTTTGCCACTGTGAATTTGGGAAATTTCGCCAGGACACTGAAAATGATCAATAGAATCGCGCTGAGTGTCAGAGAGCATCTAACATTAGATGCCAAAAATCAGTGGGTGCAGTTTTGTAAGTCATCAAAAATAATAGCTAAAACCAGTTTCCAGATAAAGACGATATGGGATAAAGAATATGAATGGGTTCACCGGAATAGGGTGACAGAAGATGCATACTCAATGAAAAGCGAATATTAAGAAGAAAAAAGAGTGCAAAACAACTGGCTGGCGATTTTAAGACGGAAAAGCAGGCTCTTTGACACAAGGTTATTTATTTAAAAGGTTTGGTCTTAGAAAGCCGTTTCTTAGCGAGAACCAAGGTGCATTTGATGGAAGCTCTTCATATATGAATGCAATATTTGGCTAGAGTGAATGCACCAAGCATGAGTGGAAGAAAGCAAACCTGATGACTGTGGACTATCGGCTTTGTATGTCCCATCTACAAAAAAAAGTTATTATATCGAATATATTTATATGCTTATTAAAGCATCAAATGAACGTTAGAAGTGTAGCTCTTACGACCGACAAATCGCAGGCGCAGTGTAGTTTGTGTTAAAAGTAACTGACAAAAATTGTATCTAAACGAACGTATACATATACGCCTAACTGCAGTACCGTGGGGACAATAGTGTGCTCAGCGGTTAGTGTGCTGGACTTACTCAGAAACGTGTCTCAGCTTCAACCCCCTGAGTCTGTAGGTCAAGTCACATCTTTGAATTATTTGAGGAACTCCCCTACCATAAGCTCAACGTCTATGATCTACACTACCCTGCTTGCTTTTTCATCTTCGACTGACAATACGCCTGTTTAAATGAACATTTTTCTCAAGAAAATTATACAAGTATGAGATTCCTGCTAACAAAGTCAAAGTGACTGAAGCGGTATTTATGACTCATAATCACACCTTAGGCGCAGTGGCTTAGTGGTAAGTGTGTTGGACTACTAAGGGAGGGGTCCAAGGTTCGAATCCCGCAAAAACCCAAATTCCAACTCAGGGTTTTCTCCGTTCAAGCCATTCGGAATCGGCATAAAATTGTGGATCCCTTCCATTCGTTCCAAAAATGAAAACTCACACAAAACGAATGGTTGTGAGAAGCTAGGTCTTGGGTCCCTACGGATCTGTTGCGCCAACTATTATTTATTCACACCTTTCTGGTATAGACGTGTTAATAACACTCCTACTACGAACTACGATCTGGAAAATGTCATACAGTCCAACACGGATATAAGAAACACTCAAACAAAAGAGATCACCCCATTGGAAAATGCTCTTAATTTTGCAAATATCCGCCAATGTCAAATCTGTTTTGACATTTGTGGACTAGACAGATGTAGAAAACAAGTGAACAAGCCATGGAGCGATACACTCCCCAAGAACGCGGAATAAACGAAGTGGACGATTTTTCGACCAAAATCATAATGAGTGATGAGGCGCATTTCCACCTCAGCGGGTACGTGAACAAGCAAAGCTATCGCTTCTGGGGCACCGAAAACCACGAGTAATGCACGAGGAGCCATTACACCCGCTCAAAGTTACTGCATGGTGCGCTGTTCACGCTGGTGGAACCATTTTTCGCCGCTGGTCAAACGACAACAGTGGACGGTGCGCGCTATAGGGCCATGTTAACCGAGTTTTATACTGCCGCAATTGGACGAATTAGGACTGGAGGACATGTGGTTCCAACAGGACAGATCTACGGCACACACTGCGCGAGCCACAACCGATATTCTGAAGGCGGCGTTCCCGGGTCGCCTCATTTCTCGTTTTTGCGATTTGCACTGGCCCGCGAGATCGCCCGATTTAACCGTTCCAGACTTTTTTTTGTGGGTTTTTTTGAAGTCCCGTTTTTACGTGAACAAGCCCGAGACCCTAGAAGCCCTCAAGGACAACATTCGACACGAGTGCGAGAATCTGTCGCCCGAAGTGCTCTCTGAAGTGATGAAAACGAGCCCGTATGGCAATCAATTGTGAAGCCACCCATTTGGCCGATATCATCTTCTCGACTTGACCAATAAAATTACAAAGGCTCAATCAAGAAACAGAATCGAAGTTTTTCATTAAGAAAAAAAAATTAGAGCCAAACAACATCGGATGACTTCTTTTGGCCCACACTGTATAAGAACAAATTCGCTTATGAGAAACGCATGTGGAAACACCGTTGTCTTTTCTCTATATGTCCATAAAAAAAAAACAAAATTATTTGAGAAACACGCTTATAAAAAGCTTTCGGATACAAGAAACGAACCTGCATTCACAAAATCTACTATTGAAAAGAAAATGCATCTCACAAAAGAAACATGCACTTTTTGTATGTGTAATAAATGACATGAATCCGTTCTTTTCAGAAAAAAGACTTCGTTTATTAAATCAGTTGTTTTCATTTCAGAAACTTTGTTCCTTATATACGTGTTCCCATATAAGAACAACAATTTTTATTGGATTTTAGAGCTTTCTTATATCCTTGTTGGACTGTAGTATTATAGTCTACCAAAATGTTGAGATATACTCCAAAATATACCAGTTAATATAGCTTAATCATAAATGTTTGCATACGTTCAGGCGTGTTCGAAGAAAGTCATTTCTAAATTGGGTTGCTTTGCTGAAATAAAAAATATTTGAATGGTAGCGGGTATGCATTATTTATAGAACCCTCACCCTGGAACGCATTGTGGCGTATTAGCCGGTAGGATAGGTACCTAAACGGATGAATAAGAATTCCATGGATATTTGATCCCATGTGAGGATTTTGAACAGAGAAGAAGCTATACAACTGCGAGGTCGTCTATATAGAGTGGATAGACATTAATTTGGCAGCCAAAAAGAATATTTAAATTCCAAGTTCGAGACTGGGAAGAAATAACTTTCGTATTAAAGATAAAAGCGGTGGAGCTTGGTACATACGTACAACTGTAAGTAACGTTCTCGCATTTTGAGAAGATGAAAGGCTGCTACGACTTCTAGGGGTCAGGAGCCCATAAATAAATAAATAAATAAATAAATAAATAAATAAATAAATAAATAAATAAATAAATAAATAAACAAATAAATAAATAAACAAATAAATAAATAGATAAATAAATAAATAAATAAATACATAAATAAATAAATAAATAAATGAATAAATAAATAAATAAATAAATAAATAAACAAATAAATAAATAAACAAATAAATAAATAGATAAATAAATAAATAAATAAATACAAAAATAAATAAATAAATAGATAAATAAATAAATAAATAAATAAATAAATGAATAAATAAATAAATAAATAAATAAATAAATAAATAGGTCCCCTAGGTTCTCACAACCACTCGTTTTGTGTGTGTTTTCCAATTTTGATGACGAATTGAAGGGATCTACAATTTTATGCCGACTCCCAGCAGCTAATTGGCTCTCTTTCATGACAGTAACACTCTCGGATGTTTACCAGACGTTCGCAGGGGGTGACCCGTGGAAAAAACCTTAAGATGTAATTTATTTATTTTATTCCGGGATCGAAGGTGGGTCCTCTCGCTTTAGTCCAACAATAACCACTAAGCCGCTGCCCTTTGGAGCCCAATAAGTACGTATAATCTTTTTCAGACCATGCCTTAGTTTAGAATCTCAAACTTCTATCGACTAAATGAATAAAATTAATTAAAGAGAACTAAAATATAAATAAACCTGTCACATAAGCCACATGCAAATTGTCATCTATGTAGGTCATTGAGAAGTTCTAAAATCGAAATTATGTCCTCCATATCCCGCAGAGATAGTAGAATTCCCATGCAAATTGAGTGCAAATTTAATTATAATTTAAAAAACACACACACAAACGTATCAATCAATCATTGATAAAAAACACAAATAGAAATAATAATTCTTAACCGAAAGTAATCGAAAGTTTTCTATTGTCTGACTCTAGTCGAAAGCCCCCCTTCTACCACGGCGCGCCGCCCAAGTGAAAGTCATCGAAAATGTCAAGACGAAACTGAACCATGACTTACAACTGTTTGGCCTACTGAAAATTAGAAAATTTATTAATTCATTATGTCGCGCTGGTGATATTAAAATGCTCCTCTTAATGATTTATATTTTCACATGATTTTAATCGCAGCCAGCACAACACAAACACTGATCTAGCTGAGATGGAAAAGCGAGATACTCGGATGGCATAATAAAACAATTGTCGTTTGTTCGTTCCCTATACACCAATCTGGCGAGCTGAGCTTCATGTACGAACTTCTCTAGTGGACGACAGTTTTGTTTCACTTTCTTTTGCTTTTGTATTGAGAAAAGTATGGCGCAGAGCATTATTTGTTAGTTAGAAATACATACCAAAGGTTTTCACTTAACCGTGCATGGTGTGTAGCTGTAGGTACAAGTAATCATGTGTTTACACTGAAAACAGTTCAAGAGTTAGGTAGATGGAGAGATGGAGACGACTTCTTGTTTATGTATACGCTGCTGTACCAATATGGTGGAGCTACTTGTGCGCACACGTCTATAATGCACAATTTCACATGGCGCACACAGTACAAATATGGCAAAGAAAGTGTTAGATTTCAGATTCGTTGAGTTGTTTGTTGTACAACAATTAGATTGAATTGACGATGGAACATGAATTAGTGATGTACTCTCCAGTAAGTAGACTCGGGTAATGCAATTTAATCAAGCTGGCCGAGCATGACTTCAGCGAGGCATGTGCACTCGTAAACATGGAGTCAATTTGAATTTTATGCTTTCATGTTTAATGGAGGATTATGTCTGACACACGTACGAGCATATGTGGAGAGATGGAATGTGGTTAGAATTCATACTATAAGCACTTGTGGAAATAAAAAAAAAAAAAACAAATATAGGTAAGGTATCTTAAACCCGACAGTTCTCTAATGTCATAAATCAATTGGTTATGGGGTGTAAATGTCAAAAGTAAATGGGCTCGTAAAAATCAATTTTATCGGTCCAATAATATTTGATGGATATATACGCTGTGCTGTTGGATGTATTTATCTATACATATTTGATAAACTTTCCAATAAAGAGAGTACGAAAATGATTTTTGTTTGGGCGATAGCTATGGAAAGTTGTGATTTGTTTTAAGAGTAACGACATCCTTACGGGGGTGAAAGGAACATGCCACAGAAACATGCGGCTAGAAAAATGAAAACCAACAACAAACTTATGGTAACAGCTTTTTTGTCCTCCAGCAGTTCATTCTTAAAGTAACGTCTACAGCTAATTTTAAATCATTTTTACTCAGTGAGACAAATTGGAAATCCCGTTAGAAAAAATCATCCTAAATGGTTCTGGGTGAGTACCTCCAGTATCTAGCATGAAATTGAAATCTTGGACTTAGACAAACTGCTTCCAATTTATTCCATAAACTATTTATACATATTATAGGTACTCTGCGGTAAAAAAAAAATAAAAATAAAAAAAAAACTTTTCACGTTGTTAAAAATAGCTCAGAAGATTTAACCACCATCTTTGTACATGTCCTTGTCAAATAATTATTCAGCGAAATAATTACAGGACACAACAAGAGCTTGTAACTACGCCAGTCACTTGTTGAACTCTGAAAACTCAACTGTGACTGCATATAGCTAAAGGGCGTATACAATTTGAATAGCAAACAAAAAATAAAAAGCCTTGTGCTGCTTTGCCATCATCAGTTGAAAGGGCGATGGCATTTACAGGGAACAGAGGGAGGCAACAATTATGAAACTTTTTCGCTTCGATTGCTACATCGCTTTCATTTGACAACATCAAGTCGGGGGAAATGTAAAAGAAAATACAAACTTAAGGACTGCAACTGCTGTTTTGTGCTGCGAGTGTCATGAGTTGTTTTAGCAAGTAGACTGTACACAAAGGGCAACTCGTCTTTGACTGGGATTTTAACGATGTAAGGTAGAAAAAAATAGAAGTCGGTACATTATACTTTTAGGTATGAAATCAGGAAATAAAAGAGCTCTCATCGTATTTGAGTTTGAGAATGAAAAATACACCTTCCTCCATAAAGGGGAGGATCAAATCAGTTATTTCTGGACGTTTGTAAATACAGTTACTTGCTGATCAGTCCTCAGAAAGTGAATCCTCTTGATCAGTAACTGCGAAAGTTTTCGAATTTATCTACAGAAAATTGAGAGTATAATTAATAATGAGTATATCAGTGACACAAATCGTCTTTCCTCAATTGCACTAAAAACGGAAAAGAAATAGTACTGAAATGTACAAAATAGTACACATTTTTTTAAATGTCAACAAATAAAAAAAAAAAAAAAATCTTATCATAGTAAAGTCGGTTATTTTAAACGAAATTTCCTTTATTATCTTATATTTTTATTAAATTAAATTGCACATGCCTTTTTGGGCAGCTGTCTCATTTTTCTTTTTCTTTTCAATATGGCCGACACTCACCTGAAGTTAGTTGTCGTATACTATCTACTGGACTGAACACGTCCACAACTTGGTCGTGGGACGAGTTCAGTACTCATTTCTTATTTTACTACAATAGTATTGAATCTAACGGTCATATTATTCACTCCGATAGTAAATAGGGTTTAAGTGTATTCAACACCCTAATCCTTATTTTTTAAACACGACGATTTAATTTAAATTTATAATATTCTCTCAAAAACATGCTTGAAGCCTGCTGGATAAAGATGCATCTAAACGAGAAGTTTAAGCCGAGTTTATCTCGATTTTAACCTACGTAGTGTTAAATTTTCTTATTAAATTATATTAATTTTTTGTTGTTTGTCACTTGGCAATTCATTTGATTTGCTGTGTGGTGAGTTTCATTTGTATTATATTAACTATGATTTAAGCTTCCAACAGGCCTCTTTTTTAAGCCGGATAAATTCATTTTCCGACGACAAAGCCAACAAAATTCATCCACTTTACAAATGAAATCAATTTTTTTAGCTTCTTGCTATATTTTACATTCTATTTCACTTTTACTTATTTCCTGAAAAAAAAATAAATGTCATTATTATGAAATTGAGTTTCAACCCGAGTTAAAATTCTTAAACTGGTTCCGCAGTGCAGTTTAAATTCAATCGGATTGAACACCGACAAGTTTCCGAAAATAGGTTTTTGTTCGGGTTTATTGACTGAATATTATGGAATTGGGTTTAATTTGTGGAGGAGTGAATAATATAGCCGATAGTGAAATAACCTTACATATTTCGATTTATACATCTGTTTATTTCAAAATTAAAAAAAAAAAAAAAATAATATCTACTCAAACTTGGGAAGTGGTACTTGCGTACTCGGGAAAGTCAAAAAGTAGAGAAATCATGGGCCGAAATATGGCATCCGTGATCGAGAAATACATGACTAAATTTTTTATTGTTTTGGTTGTAAAATTGACAAAATTTAGTGACGTATGGCTCGCTTACGGATGCGGTAATTCGGTCCCAGTACTACTACTAAGCCCTTTTCCAACAGTGGAGTAAATCCTGTTTTGACTCTAATCGAATCCAAGGCAATCGATTTGAACGGCTGACAATTGCACATAAAATGTACGCAATATCTTCATTATTTGCAGAAAATGGGAGGATTGCCGATATATTTATAGAGTAGCGAGTAATTTTTTTTTTTTCTAATGAAATCGAACGTTACTAAGTTGAATCGATCGTACATACTCGTATTTGCGAACATAAATTATGGACCAAAATGAAACAAGTGAAATAACGAGTAGGGTGTATTTTCCCTATTGACTCTAATTGAATCGCACGCAATGTTCTCAGACGCACAAAGCCTTGTGACTTTCGAAGTAAAGAACATAAATGAGGGGTTTAGTAAAATAACGAGTAGCGAGTAGGTCAACTCTTGGATCTAAGCGAGTCGAATCAAATTAATTTAAATCGTTCGCAATGGCACAAAATCTACGCCATAACTCATCACAAATTACATATAAATAAGGAATTTTGAAAATAAAGAGTAGCGAGTAACTTCCCCATATTGGCTTTGCTGGAATCGAACGTAACTTTTTCATTAAAAACTACAAAGATTTTATTAAATGTTGAGTAGCGAGTATAATCCTCTTCTTCACACTAAGAAGTTCAAACAATGTTCAAAATGTCAAAGGATACAACCAAAAGTTATGCTGGACAGGGTATGAGAACGCTCATACAAGTTCCCAGTGTACTTTCGCAGACTCTTAATTGTGGAAGCCGCTAGAAGCCCTGAGGCATAACAGAAATTTAACGAAAAAAAAATTCAAATGAATATCACTTTTCTAGTAAAATCCCGCATTTTATGAAAGCGAATAAGTACCCTGAGCATCATAGGTACTTTCGTTTTTCGCTGATAGATTTTTCATCGTTTCCAAATAACTACTAACAAGACAAAATTCTAGCTTAACCTAGAAAAATTAGCCTACTTACCTCGCCCACTAATTTTACTCTAAGTATGAGATAAGGTGTCATTAACGATCAGAGAAAGTAAGTGAAATGATTTCTCAAAACAAAATCCCCACGTGCATTGCCACTATCATCATCTTACCGAATACCCAATGATTAATAATGCCAAAAACGAGCCGGTCATTTATCAAACGAATTTCATACTCAGCTAATTTATCATAATCACCGGACTTCCGGTGGAGAAATCAATATACAATTCACGTTTGAAAATGCATTTTAATTGTTCTGCAAATCAGAGTTGTATAAGAAGGACTTGTACACAATCGGAAAATCAAAATTGATGTATGATACACGATCAACATGATCATGATGTATATATATACACATAATGATCATTACACTCGTACCTATAGGATACCCATGGGTATCAGCGAGATCTGCGTTGCAAGATGTTCCGCTTCTATAATCTCGCATGAAGATATGATACCCGACAGGCATTCCTTGAATTGTTCAGTTGACATAATTGCTTGACATAATTGCTTGACATAATTGCTTCTACAGTTTGGTCAAACAAGTTGTGTTTTTCAAGATGCACTTACTGATCTACATCGGAGAAAGATCGGTGTCGGAATTTCTGGAGTGCAATTGCTTGTAAGGAGGGAAACCATGCAATTTGGTTTAAAATTTAAAGATTTCGTGATCGTACCTGTGATCATATTCACGGACGCTATGATATTTCACCTTGTCATTTTGGTGTGCATCTATGTACAGGGTGGGCCAAACACAACTTTTCTTTTAAAAATGCAATCAACAATATCAACAAATCAATATTTCCCAACGTTGTTCAACAATATAAAGCGACTCATTTCGTTCCGCGGAAGTATGATCAGACTTTCTGTCAGGATTTCGAGCGGGAAATAGCTGTCCGTGTCACAAAACCTATGAGTTATAAATAAACCACTAGATGGCTCACCATTTATATGATGGCATGTGTTTTTTGGATACATTTTGTCAATGTCATGTATCTTACATTGAGTGTCAGTTCTAAATAGATGCGATCATACAACACGATCAATTTAAAACCAGTTCTGCATGCACTAAATGCGACCATACAGTAACTATTCCAAAATTTATAAAGAAAATATCACTCAGTAATAAGAAACCGATCAGTTAAGGTGAGGACCGCTTGATCCTCGATCACTAAAACGTTGAGCAGCTCATCACCATTTCGAAATGCAATACATTTGACTTACCTACTGTAACTTCAGTAAAAAGAAAATGAATATCTGGAATATGATCAGTCGAGGAGCGAATGCTAAAATTCGCAATAACATCTCAAAGTATAACTTTTATTTGCCCACAATATAATCTACCACATTTTCAAGTTCAACGACTGACCACAAAAGTACGTATCTGAGCACCGAGCGTTCAAAGTCAAACATAATCACAAATTAACCGGCAACAAAGTTCCTACTTCCGTCGGGCCAATTGATTGAAATGTACTCGCAAGTGGCTATTCAAATTTTCAAATTGGCTACCACATTGTTTGCGTCAATAACATTAGCCATTGAGTCATTGAGTGTACAAGTACTTCAGAAGAAGAAAAAAAAACCTACAGCTAGAGGTCAGGATGGTTTCAATATCTACTAGGACACAGTGAACTCATTTTGAAGGGTGGGCTGACCCACCATGTTTCACAATCGATAACATGCCTACTAGTGCAGTTTCTTCACCACAAATAGTAGAACTATACTTATTTAAATTGACAACTAGTGGTAGTGGAATACCTACGGACGTGCATGAGTAATTACAAAAAAAAAAGAATGCTCAGATATTGAAAAACAGAACTCAACTGTTTGTTTAATTGGATTTTCCGTTTTTCTTTTTTTTTTCGTTCATAGTTAGATCGATCTTTCCGCTTGAATGAGAAATATAAACACATTTTATCTGTAAAACCAATAATTGCTGTAATTTAGAAGGACTTCTTTTTACGGATTGGGTTCCTTCATTGTTGTACACAAGTTTTCATTGGCTTTTTGTTGAACTTACTTTGACGGAGTCGTCTCTGTACATTAGTTTTAATTGGTCTTTCAAAATAGACTTACCTGAAAGGAAACAAAAATGATGAAATAATAAGTAGGTACTCTATTTATGTTTTTGTGTTCTCAAAGAAAGAAAAATAAATAAAGGATTTCCTTTAACAAATATTGACAAAGATACAAATTCTGTAATTATAACTGAAAGTGAGGTACAATAAGCAAAGACGGATGAAAGGGAAATTGCATAATTGTATCTCAGTTTAAATGGCCGCCTGTGAATGCAATTTAGAATGTTTTAGATTTAATTGTAGGCTTTGAGACAAAGATTGATTTTAAAATGGATATCATTGAGTCACGAACACATTTTCGATTTGGAGAACATTAACGGCTGACAGCAACAGCAGCCTTAGTACATATAATAAAATATATAGATTTAGTGATTGGGAAAGCTTAAAGCAAATGTATTGTACTTTGTAAATTTGTCAAAAAAGACTAAACATGCAAGTTGTAGACTAAAATATTTTCTAGCATTATTATACACTGATAAATTTAACTCCAACCCGTACTGTCACTTCTATTTGGTGGCCTGGATTTTAATTGATTGAAGAAATTGTTGTGCTCAAAACTTTCATTGAGCTAAGCGAAGACTTTTAGCGCGAGGGGCCAATACCATAAGGAGAACTGCTCCGGACGTAGCGAACGGAGCGAGCTTGTGACGTAGAGCTTTCCGACGAGCAAAAAAGGAACGTCGTAAAGATTGCGAAAACTGGAGAGGGTTTTGCGTGCAATGGCTAAGGGTATAGGTTAAGTTGTTATAGGTTAAGTTGTGTTAAATCGAGTAAAAGAAGACATGTAAAATTCCCTCGATGCCGAATATTCAGGCTCTAGGTCCTCCTGTGTTGCGGGTTATTAATGTACAGTGCGTCGAACACAGGTCACTAATTCTTTGATTTTTAAAACCCATGCGACAGTGTCCCAAAAAAATTTTTTTTTTGACATTCCTCGCGTATAAGAGCTATAGCCCATAAACATATACCTTTAATAAGATACTGAAAAGTGTATGAAGAAAAGCTTGACAGTTGGTGAAAAAAAGCGAAAGTGAATTGAACACACATTGGAAAGAGACGACACTTCCATAGCTAAATATGCCATGCAAAGGTACTCGTTAATCCATCTCGCGTTCGATTGAAAAAAAATCCCTCTTGTATATAAATATATGAACGCCAAGTCCAAAAATAGGTCTAGTGTCGCACAGTTTCATATAGGTTAGGTTAGGTTAATGGGTGGGTACGGCAAAAGCGAGTCCTGTCGCACCCCACTTAGGTCCATGTGGACCCATTGTGATGCCCTTAATTGGGGTTAGCCGATGTTGTTGGCGTTAGCGTTGTTCCCTCTCGGTTACTCGACCTTGTCCAGCCATCCTGATGTATTTATGAACCTGTAAAGATTGGATAAAGATACATCTGAGAGTTCCTGTATGTCATGGAAGTAATATCTTCCAAGTGTTCTATTCCTCAAGTGACAGAGACTAGGGCATTGACAGAGGAAGTGAGGTGTGTCCTCATGTACCTCCTCGTCTCCGCAACCCCTACATATATCGTCATTCTTGAGTTTCATTTTCAGTGTGTGGTATCTTAGGAAGTTGTGACCCGTTAGGGCCCCTACCAGTTTATACATAGACGTTCTATCAAACCGCATAAGCTTGATAGTCCGACTTGGATTATATTCCGGCCATAGCTTCCGTGATATTTCGCAGGTAGTTAATTCTTTCCACCTGTTGTTGGCTTTCATCCGGGTTTTGTTTTCCACTCTCGCTCTAAGATTGCAGAGTGGTGGTTTGATTGAATCAATCGCCCGGTTTTGATCCATAGCAGAACCATTTCTTGCTAGTTCGTCAGCCATCTCATTGCCGGTTTTGTCCCTGTGTCCAGGGACCCAGCAGAGACGCGTGATGTGCTGCGAGCAGAGAACCTTGAGCTCTTCGCGGCAGCGGCGAACCAGCTTCGATTTTATTTCAATAGCAGCTACTGCTTTTATAGCTGCCTGGCTGTCAATAAATATGGTAATATCATTGTTTGGTATTGCTAAAATTGACACCATATGGGCAGCTTCGGCGATTGCCAGAACCTCCGCCTGAAAGACACTACTGTGATCGGGTAGTCTTATTGAGTGGTGTATGTTTAACTCTTCAGAGAAAATTCCAGCACCTGTTCCACAGTCCATCTTAGATCCGTCTGTGTAGATGGATATCGATGTCACTTTTGTGGGTTCATCTGTGCTCCATTCCTCCCTGCTGGGAAAATAGCAAGAGAATGGTATGTCGAAGTCAAGGTGGGGAGACAGGTAGTCAGATGTGACAGCATCTCCCACGTATTTATTCAGAATCTGTGCATGTCCCGGTTTGTAGGGTCTCCAGCTCTTTGTTTGACTGATCCTGAGGGCGCTTTTGGCTGCAGATTCTTGCATGTATAGGTCTAGAGGTAGCAGGTCGAGGATTGCCTCCATGCCAGCAGTAGGTGTTGTCCTTATTGCGCTGGTTGTACCTATACAAGCTAGTCTTTGTATTTTGGTCAGTAGTCTTAGATTCGACGCTTTGTTCGTGGCTTGCCACCAGACTAAGCATCCGTATGTGAGTATTGGACGCACAATAGCCTTATACATCCATAGAATTATTTTGGGGTTTGGTCCCCACTTTTTTCCGAAGATGCGGTTGCATGCATAAAAAGCATTTGCAGCTTTTTTAACTCGTTCATTGACGTTTAATTTCCAATTGAGCTTCCTATCTAAGATTATTCCCAGATATTTGGCGCTCTCGGCTACCCTAAGGGGTATACCCTCAATAGTAGGAGGATCGAAGTTTGGAATCACTCTTCTGTTACTGAACAATACCAGTTCAGTTTTCTGTGGATTGACTCCAAGACCGCATTGGTCTGCCCACACCTTAAGTGTTCGTAATGCGTTTTGTAGTAGTTCGCTAATGGTAGGTAGGAATTTACCTGTAGCAAGTATTACTACGTCGTCTGCATAAGCAGTTACTTTGACCCCTTTATTTTCGAGTTTTGTTAGTACTTCGTTTATAACAAGAACCCAGAGTAAGGGGGATATTACTCCTCCTTGTGGTGTACCTCTCGAGGCTGTCGCTCTGAGATCAGTGTCACCTAGTCCTGCGTTAATGATCCTTTCAATGAGCAGGCTTTCAATCACGTTGGTTAGCGATTGGTCAACGTTGGAGTTGAGTAATGCTCTCTTCACTGCGCACGTCTTAACATTGTTGAATGCGCCTTCAATGTCTAGGAACGCGGCTAGTGTATATTCCTTGTCCTTTAGGGACTTCTCAATGGTTCCGGTGACTTCATGCAGCGCGGTCTCAACCCCTTTGCCTTTAATATAGGCATGCTGCGCCATCGAGATCACACTATCATCAAGTCGACTGCGAATGAAAACGTTCAGTAGTTTTTCGAAAGATTTCAGGACAAAAGATGTTAGACTTATAGGCCTGAAGTCCTTAGCAGTCGTATGGCTGGATTTGCCTGCCTTCGGAATGAAGACGACCTTTACTTCTCGCCATGACCTAGGAATGTGGCCGCATTCTAGGCAGCGTGTGAAGAGTCTCATCAGGACTGGTATAATAATTGGCCTGGCCTTCTGGAGCATGATTGGAAAAATCCCGTCAAGCCCAGGTGACTTGAATGGAGAGAAAGTCTCAATCGACCAGTTGATTCTTTCCTCAGTTATTATACCCTCTGGTATTGATGCAATAGTAGTTGCGGTGTTCGGTGTAGACTGGACCCTTATATTGGGAATACAACCCGGGAAGTGTGTAGATAGAAGCAGACTAAGAGTCTCTTCAGAGGACTTCGTCCAGTTACCAGTATTGTCTTTCAGATAGCCCGGAACCGTAGGTTCTTTCGAAAGGATTTTCCTAAGTCTGGCTGATTCCCTAGTGTCTTCTATTTCGTTGCAAAAAGTATGCCAGGCCGTACGTTTAGCACTAGTGACAGCGGTTTTGAACTTCCGTTGTCCGGCTTTGTATAGATCCCAGTCTGACTGGGAGTTGGTACGCTTGGCCAGATTGAACAGAGATCTGGCTCTCCTTCTGATTTCTAGGAGGTCCTTAGACCACCAAGATGGAGAATTCCTTTTCTTATTTGTCCGTAGAGGACAGGCTTTATCATATGCCTTACCTAGAATTTTGTTTAAATTCTCTGTAAATGCATCGATTTCTTCTGGTGTCCCTATTTCCTGATCTATCAGATTTTGGCCATTCCTCACGATTTCTGAGGCAAAGGTGTCCCAGTTGGTGAGTCTTGGGTTTCTGAATTTATTTCTAACTGCTGCCTGTTCATCTATTAAGAATTCTATAATCCTGTGATCTGAGAAGGATGGCTCAGAGGAGACCTTCCATTCCCTCACATTTAGAGTTTGTGAGTTACTGTACAGAGTTATATCTAATACCTCACGTCTATTCCTAGTAACGAAGGTTGGCTCATTGCCAATATTTGCTACCAGGAGATTATTTTTGATTATAAATTCTAAGAGGGACTCACCTCGTACATTGATGTCCGTACTGCCCCAGAGCGTATGATGGGAGTTGGCATCACAGCCAGCAATCAGGTCCCATCTTTCCTTTTCTACTGTTCTGGCTAGTGAACAGGATAGCTCTGAGGGTGGGTTGTCCGACTCGTATGGCATGTAAATTGTCGCCAGTACCAGCGCGCCTTTTCCTGCCCTGTCCCATTTGACAGCCGTTTGGTCCGAATCACTGAGACTAGGTAAAAGAAAAAGTTTAAGCTGTTTCCTAGCGACAATACATGTTCGAGACTTACCATTTACTGGTGTATTGTGGTAAGTAGTCAGATCTTTGGAATTCAGGCCACTTATCTTACCCCGGTGAATCCAGGGTTCTTGAATCAGGGCGACGTCTACATGTTTCGTTTCCATAAGGAGAACGAGATTGGCGCTGGCCGCCTTACTGTGATGAAGATTTATTTGTATTATCTTCATCACGAGTGGTCGGTTGCTCTCCCTTGCCTTTCGCCGCTAACAGCCGGAGTTTGCATCGCGTTATGCCTACGCGGACCTTAAACTCTTGTTTCCGGAGTAGCGGCAGCGATTTGTGACTTAGCAGCACTGTCACGTCCATGCCGTTCTGGGTATATTCACCCGTTTCCAGGACTTTCCATTCCCTGCTTTGTAATTCCGGGTTAAGGAATTGCAGGTTCCGTTCTATCCTTTCAACGGGTAGATAAGGACCTCTTAAGCGGATAAGACCCTTTGGTCTGGTCATATTCAGGATTTCCTTCCTATCAACAACGCGCAGGTCAGCATTAGACCAAGTTGCGTTCATGTTGGTGATGAAACCCTTTAACCAATCCAAAGTCTCTTGGTTGTCGCATTCCATGGTCTTGAATCCTTTGAAGGTGGATAGCTGGCCAAATAGCGGAGGCTTGCCTTCTGCCCTCACGATAGCGTCGTTGACACCATCAAGGATTCGTTGTTCAATCAACTCCCATTGGTTGGATGAGAGTTTCCGTTCTGGGTTGCCGTAGTCGACAATTGCGACGCGCAGACTTTCCTTCACCTTTTCGGCGAATTTCAGCCTTTTTGCCTGCCTGCCTACTACCGGGGAGATCGTGTCATCGTTGCGACTTCTTTTGGAGACTGCCGGAGCGTTCCCAGGTTTGGACGTATCCTTGCCCGAGACAGCCCCTTGACACCTTGGATTAGTCGCAGTCGAGGTGAAAGGCAATCGGCATTTCGCCCCCGCTACGGCCAATCTCATGTCGGCTCCTCCAGAAGTCCTACCTACTTTCCTAACCGGCAGAACCTTTTTTGAGCAACCAGGTGTCTGCTCGGCCTTGGACGAGTCTTTAGCCGGGCCGGCACCTGATTTTCCGGGTTTTGACCTTTCCAAGGCGGAAGGCAATAGGCATTCCTCCCTTGGTCCAGACAGCATCCCTTTTTCAATCGGGTTCTGCCTCCTCTCTTTAAGGCTGCTGCGCCATGCCTCCTCGGTCGACTTGATAGTCTCCCGGGCCCTAGCTACCTGCGCTGCTTCCCTTTCCGTGAAGGAACCGGGGTCGCGGCTTTTAAGCCTATTTAGCGTCCGGCGCGCGTTTTTCCTCCTCCAGTTTCATATAAAAAACGCCACTCGTATTAACCGCCGCACTGTGGTCCAAAATGACTTTTTTGGTTGCAAAAATTTTAACTTTTGAACGCATGAAGATATCGCTACAGTTTTCTTTTAAAGGGAAATTTGCAAGCCTATAAAAATACTGATTTTTAAGAAAATTTCTTCACAGGGTGTTTTTAAATCTCAGACGGAAGCAATATTTTTCTTTGAAAGAGGAATTAACGGAGAAATGAATTAAATAAAAAACTTTAAAAACAGGTCAAATTGTTTGTATCTTGTAAAAAAATGTCCGCGGCTATTTAATTGTTCGCAGGGTGATCCAAAATAATTTTTTTTACAACAGTGGATGCGTAAAATTAACTAACCAATTTTTAATGTTTTTTTAGCAAGTATTTAAAGTATTTAAGTATTTTCATGTATGGTCCACCAAATCTTGGAGATTCACTTCAAAAGAAGTTTCTGTTACTATCAAGTTTGATGGAGTGCCTTGGATTGTAGCTTCCATTAATAAATTAGAGCTTGGAACTCCGTCAACGTTATGGCTTCTTAATGATCTTCTCATCAAATTGCACCTATATTTCGTTAGAAAGCTCCATAACCAAGAACAAGGCTAGTGCAGTGGGACCATCGTATTTTATTGGATCACTTTGAGGTGAACGAATACTCGCCTTTATCCCTTGCACTCGTATTGCATTAAAAACTGCTATTGAGTCCGCTTTTGTCTTTTCGTGATCCTTATTATATTTTATATTCAGAGCTGTGGAAACACTTTCGGTGTAAAGATTGCCCGTAGCTTCCAATAGTTTCCTCCTTTTGGTGTATTCTAAACATGCATCTAAGGATTTCATAGGCCTTCCTCTGGATGCACTTGGAACGTCTTCAATTTCATAACATTTGCTTGCAAATGTTCCGTTTAAAAAATTCTTTTATAATTTGCATTTATATAAAAAGGGGCTTTTTAAATTTCACGCTCTCAGCTCTTTAAATTAACAAAATAATTTAAATATACGATAAGAAAATTGGCTTTTAAGTCCAAAATGTCAGCATTGGCAACACGACTTTTTTTAAGCAAATTTTTAAACAATATCTCCGAACATTGCAAATATTTAGTTGCAGCAACAATTTTGGATGGTTTAAGAAATAGTTAGAGTCAACTATCGTGATGAATTTTCCGCGAGAATTCGTTTCGTTCGTTTTTTTCAGTTTTTTTTTTACCCTAGACCAAAATTGACCAACTTTGAAAAGCTCTATAATTCAAACTAGTTAGCAGAAAATTATTTTGTTGTTGATTTTGAAAACAATAAAAATAAAACATCGAATTAAGTTTTTTTTGACAAGAGTTGCTTTTTTAGACTGATTGTATCCTTAATCCCGCAAAAACCCAAATTCCAACTTAGGGTTTTTTCCACTGCGCCACCTCTCGCGAACGTCTGACAAACATCCGAGAGTATAACTGTCTTGAAAGAGCTTCTCAATTAGCCGTTTGGAATCGGCATAAAATTGTAGATCCCTTCTATTCGTTCCAAAAATGAAACTCACACAAAACGAATGGTTGAGAGAAGCTAGGCCTTGGGTCCCTACGGACCTGTTGCGCCAACTATATATATATATGTATCCCTAATACGTAGGTACAAGGTAGGTGGAAGTTGGAAAAAGTCAAGTCTTTACGAAAAGTTTCTCTCTTAAAAAATAGAAGGTACCTGGAAAAAGACAATTGAAATGTTTAGCTATAAGTCTGCTGATCTGATGATCTTTTTCTTATCCACATTCTAAGTCAACAGTATTTAGAGCCCCATACTTTGACAATTATGTTGCCACGAAATCAGTTATACGAAAGAACTTCACACCGGCCTTGCAAGTCACAGTTAAAGCGTTTCCCCTTCAAGACACACCAATTCACTTCCAAAGATCGTAGCTTATTCAAAACCACCATTTAAAAAAATATCAAAGGAGGAACCGGTAAACGATTCTAATTCGAATTTCGCCCCAGGAATTGTGTCAGCAATTCGTTTTCATTTGCGCCATTCTATCTCCCGTTGGCTTGGTTTTTTTATCCCAGAATTCTCCGGCTACAATCCAGTTACCACCATCGACTCGCACTACCGATTAACTCTAATTTAATGCTTTTATCTTTGCGTAGCAGCCCCACCATCTTCGGAATATTACGAATGGCAAAAGGAACAACAAATAAGAAGAGTGGAAGAGAAAAAGAAACACTCTAGTGGGGCTTTAGGTCTCTAGGCCTATCTCTCTAGCAAGAACATGGTTATGCGCTTAAGTGCACTTTACGGCAACATCGTTGAAGCGATGACGCCTTCCACGACAGTATCACCTATACTACAGCTGCTACTGCCAGTAGTTGTATGCTAGCCGCCAGTAACAAGAATCCATTTGGACGTAAGTATAGCTTCGAAGGTATATATCACGATATTTGCAAGCGCGACCGGTTCTAAAGGTAAAAACTTGAATTTTTGCCTTTTTCGTTGGTCATTTCAATTTGGACTCCGAATATACCCACATAGAAGCAGACCGAACCGACACAGATACGTGCACGATCGTTCAATGGCCCCTTTTGGTTTGCACAGTCCGGTGTACGGTTCTTGTCCGATTTCGAGAAGGTTTTACATCTTTTCTGTTTTGCTTTGTGTGCGAACTTTGAGCACATGCATCGCATAGCTTGGCGCTACAAAGTGCAAGATGAGAACGTCAATCCATCGGGTGCATGAGGAGATGAAGTAAGAATTTGAAAGGCGGTTAGGTGGTTACTGGATTTTCGTAATCAATACAAAATTCTTCTGCTCACGCTGGTGTATGTGTGTTTCGTGCCCACCGCAAAATTGCGCCGCGGGCCTAATTGAGTGCCTCTCGTTTTATTGCGTGTAATGGATCGAAGATGCAAAGATGATGAGCGCGCCGTAGTGTGTTAAGTAATTCCAAAGCACCGCATCGCATAGCCTGATGAGAAGTGTTGAGAAACGTTAGTCAGCAGTCAGACGCAGTCAATCACTTTTTGCCTTGATGTGACCTTATAAGGTGCACAGCACTGCAAGGTGGGTGAGTACAAGTTTTTGTTTTTATACTCTGCCGCGCTCATTGATCATATATGCTATCGATATCTGGGTGAATGGGACGTCAGTGTATGCGAGAGAATTGGTGTTCTCGATGATCGCTTTGACGTTTAATTGATTGAGAACAATATTGTGCCAGAGAGAGAGTGGCAGCAGGAGAAACTTTGCGACAAGTTGGCTGTGTGCAAGCGATTGATAGACCTTGACTTATTTCTGCAAAAGGCATGTCACTTGTTTGTATATCGGCTTGATCGGACAAATGGTATCGGGCTTCGAGAGGTGATTTACTAAACCAAAGCACACAGCACCAGCTCCGAGATCAGCCGAACATCGGTCGAACGTTTTCATTCAAAATTATTGAAAACTTCAAGTCGACTTTTAAGTAATCAGTGATCCTTTGAAATCATCGATTTGGGCATGGCATGATCAGTGATCTTGAAGAATTTTAGAAGACTATAAAAGAACCTAATTCATTTTAATCCTGTTAACTCATCAATAACTATATACGAGTATACCCGCTTCAACTTATTCTCGAAAGTATTGAATTCTAGTAACGAATGATCGCGTACATTTTTTTGTCAAACTATTCTTACAACTTAAATTGATCGCTAGTAATTGGAGACCCAATTTGAAAGTTTAACACTTTCCCATCAGTTGAAAACGATTGAACAATTTTCGGTGCCTCTCAGAAGTGATCGTGTCAAGGTCGGAAGACGACTTCTGTGGCCGAATTACCGCATCCGTGAGGGGTCCATACGTCACTGAATTTTGTGGATTTTACAAGCAAAACAATAACAAATTCAGTCACGTATTACTCCATCACGGATGCGGTAATTCAACCCCAGATCTGGGGTCTAAAACAACGTAGCTCTTCCAGGTCTATATTTTCCTCCCAATTTGGCAATCTTTAGTCAGAAATAATAGTGTCAGTTGGAGGTGGGTTTAAAATACTCGTGCAGGGGCAACATAGGAATCATCTGAATGTCCTTCTGGGACCAAAAGACCGCATTAAGAAGTAAAACCAAAAAAGGGCTAAAAGAAGGCATACCAAACGTGTGGAAGAACAGAAGCAGAAATTGTGCATATCTATCTTTGCATGTTTAGAGCTAAATGAGACTCTCAGACGAATATAAGGGTAAAGCGTAAGCGTAAGCAACTTTAAAGTTGTATTTTCTATTTTTATTTTAATGCAATTCTTGATTATCTGGCTGGTACTTGCTCTGGACCCAGAGTGCAGTTTCTAACACTTTGAACGAACAACTATAGTTGTTTACTGCATTGACGAAGAGTTGGTCGAGTACCTTCGAGTTTCAGTCTTACGAAACTACGCCCAATTCAAAGTTTTTGTGGTATTTTGGTCTTATTTCGTTTGGCTTTATTTCACGCCACAAATGTAGGTATTGACACTCTGGACTTTTTTTCTTACTTTATCTTGAAGCTTATTCTGGTCGTTTATCTGGGAGTTCGAGTCTTTCGAGTGACCAAATCTGTTGTCTGAAACGAGGCATTTTGAATTAAATTTTGGTCGAGTACCTATAGGTTGCAGACTCTTTAGGGCTCTGTACGATCGACCAAACAATTTTATACTGCGTGTTTATTTTGGTCGTTTATCTAAGAGTTGGAGTCTTTGCCTGAGTCACCGAAAATGTTGTCTGAAACGAGGTATTTTTAACTAATTTTTTGGTCGTGCATCCAGGAGTTGCAGCCTTTCTGAATTAATAGAGGAGTTCCTGACATTTTGAACGAATTAATAAAATTGGTTACTGGAATGCGGTCATTTTGACTTAATTTTTGGTGGAGTATCTAGGAGTTGGAATCTCTCTGGGCCTTTGTACGATCGATCAACAATTTTTTACTGCATCGTAATTTTTGGCCCTGTTTCTGGAAGTTGTAGTTTCTGTTATGAATTCTAAAAACTGCACGATCAAACACTTATGACAACCAAAATGTTGGATAATTTTTAGCCTTAAATTTTGACGGTTCCATACTTGATTCTGAATATTTGGTATTGATAATTTTTGATCAATTCAGAACCCAAATGTTTCGGCAGCAAAAAGTCACAACGATCACAATCTACTTAGTGCTTGCCGTACACGCTTTAGAACATTTTCGTACAAATCGGTCTGAAGCTGCGTCATCTGAGAAGTACGTAGAAATAGCAGTTTCTAAATGCGAAGTAAGTGCATAAACAGGATATGACTCCTTATCAAATGCTCTGTACCACAGGAACATAGACCAACCTACTATCAAATGGGTCAGGGCGATGCTAGAAGGTCGCAAAATAACTGCTTCGTCAGGACAAACCTCAGTACCAGTATCAGCAATAAAAGGCTGTCCACAAGGAGGAGTTCTGTCACCCCTTTTGTGGTCACTGGTCATTGACGACCTGCTTTACAAATCAAGCAATCTAGGCTTTAACACAAAAGGTTACGCCGATGACTTGGTCATCATCATTACGAGCAAAGAGGAAAACAAAATCACAAGACGCATACAAAGTGCCCTTAAGACACTACTAGACTGGTGTACCAAAGAAGATCTATCGACAAACCCCAGTAAGGCTGTCACAGTTCCCTTTACCAAAAGAAGAAAGATAAACTTAGGTCAAATTTCAATAAATGCTACGATCATTGAGTATTCCAACGAAGCAAAGTATCTGGGAGTAATCCTCGACAAAACACTAAGTTGGAACTCCCACATAAATAACAAAGTAACAAAAGCAATAAACGCTTTATGGGCATGCCGTCGCATGTATGGCAAAACTTGGGGAATCTCTCCATCATAAAATACGCTTCTTTTGTATGGTGGACTAAAGCAAAACAAAAGACCGCCATTGCTAAGCTTAAAAGGGTACAACGACTTGCATGTCTCGGTATATCCGGAGCCATGCGTACCTGTCCTACTGCGGCTATAGAAGCCTTAATAGGACTAACACCTCTCCACATTCACATAAACAAAGTGGTAATCCGCAGTTTGGCAAGTTTGATCCAACTGAAAGAGACAAGTCTCAGTGAACATCCTGAGTTAAATGTTTTGTTCTCTGAAATTCCAGAACTTGACATGATCTGCGCGGTAACAGACCGCCTCCCAAAGAAGTTATGTTTCGAAAAGCGGTTCTCTACGGAGATCCCTAGCAGAGAAGCATGGGCGAGCAAAAGCCCACCTATTTGCCAAAATGGCCTAAAGTGGTATACGGATGGTTCCAAAATGGAAACAGGAGTGGGAGCTGGTTTCCACGGACCTAACCATAATGTCTCAATACCGAAGGGGGCTAGCCCAAGCGTGTTCCAGGCAGAACTTCAAGAATGCGCTAGTCACATATACAACACTGGTATTAAAGGCATTCACATCCATACATTCACGGACAGTAAAGCAGCTGTAAACGCCCTTAGCTCGACTATCATTTACTCCAAATCGGTACTTACCTGTTTCAACGCCCTTCAAACGCTTGGCCTCAGGAATAAAATCAAACTTTGGTGGATTCCGGGCCATGAGGGTTTTAAGGGAAACGAGAAAGCCGACGAAATGGCCAGAATAGGCTCTGACCTGAAGCCTTCTGCTACACTCCCAAATCGTTTATAAATTTAGCCCTTAAAAGATGGGAACATACAAAATGTATTTCACATTGGGAGAGTATCCCAGGTCTTAGACAGGCCAAGCGCGCTAAACAGTCGTTCAATAAAAATGCCGACAGAATCTTAAAGCTAACAGGCATGATATCAAAAACCTTACTGGCTTCCTAACAGGACACCACCACCTACGATATCATTTAAGTAAAATAAATCTAACCGACTCCTCACTGTGTCGGTTGTGTCTTGAAGAAGACAAAACAGCTGAACACATAATATGTGAATGTCCACCCTGATGTGGAATCAGAAGAACTATCTTCTACAGGGAACTTCTGAGCCCTGAAGAGATGAAGACGTCATCTGCTAGCAGCTTAATTAACTTTATTATGAAACTGGAGAGCCTGCTAGCCTAACAATATTCTGGCCCTATGGCTTAGGCGTAGTCAGAAGGTTTTAAAAAGCAAAAAAAAAAAGGATGTGTAGTACAACTATCTTTAATTGTCAATTCTCAAGGGGTGAATGTGTCAAAGATATTTGAAAAAAAATGTAAGGTACACATTTCTGAGCTCGACTCGTTACAGTCTAAAATTGAATTTGCTACTGTAAGGGACAAAGAGTCAAAACTTATAGCGTAAAAGCTCTTTCTCTGTTAAACGAACACCAGAACGATTACGAACAACTTATCACTCATAAAAATATGAATCCGAGTCATCTGATACCCACCGTTGATACAATTGCAGATTGACTTCACTTTTAGTGTCAGTACGATTGACAAATACAGGGTCCGCCAAATAACTTTTTTTTTTTTTTTGAAAATGCTATAAAAAAAAATACTGAATATTTCCTTCCGGTTAATAATGGAAAATAATTTCATTCAAATGGCTGCCTCGGCTGTCCATGCAGTAGCCTACACGATCGGTCCAATTTTTAAGCACATTATCGATTGTGTGCAGCTGTATTTCACCAATGGCTTCACGAATATTGTCCTTTGAAGCGTCAATTGCCTCTGGCTTGTCGGCGTAACACTTATCTTTTACGGCATCCCACAAATAATAGTCCAACGGTGTCAAATCGCAGCTCCGAGGTGGCCAAACGACATCAGCTCTGCGGCTGATAATGCGATCTTCAAAAACAGGGCGCAAAACATCGAGTGTAGCTTCGGCTGTGTGGCATGTAGCGCCGTCCTGTTGAAACCTGTAACGGCCACTCCTTGCTTAACCAATTATGCCTCTGGACCAAATTCCGCAATTTTCTCGGGTGTACGCACTGTTTTTGGCTTTTCACGCTTTGGTTTGTCGATGAGGATGCCAGTTTCTTTCACTTTTTTCACAAGATAACGAACATACGGAGCTGACTCTTCTTCCAAATTCCGTACGCAATTTTCGCACACATTCTGCAACATTACCATGATTTTCAAAGTGATGTCGCAATATTTCCCAGCGTTGTTCAAGCGTATTCGTTCAGCGGAAGGATAAAACTAATTATCTGTCAAATCGGACATGAGCTAAGTGTTACCATTCGCGAAATAAGCACTAGTTGAAAAAAAAAATTCGATGGCGGACCCTTTAGTTCGTGTATCCAATTCTAGTGCAGTGTTTCCCCGGCTTGAACAATTACCATATCGTTCGAAGTCTCCTAGATTTCAATTTGTATTTTTGGTTTGCCCGCAAGTCTTTGCCAACCCATTCACCTAGGCGGGTGCGATCGTTTTCGATCGCTTTAAGCAAACACAAGTGCAACAACTCGGCTGTGTAAATGTTGAACTTTCTTTTTTCTTTTCTTTTATGTGGTGTGCAGGTGTATTGTCGTTTATTTGTTTTTGGCTGGTTGGACGGTAACTGCTTTTTAATTTTTTGCATACCCACTCTGACGTAAGGCCCTCACTTGCCAAATGTGTCAACAATGTTGGAAAATATACAATTAAAAGCGATTTAATTGATATTTGACTTTTGGCCGTCAGATGGCTTAATTTGTGTGATGCGGCGTTAATGTCCGCGCTCAAGACTGTCATGAACGTGGAGCAGTTAAATTGCGCAAAATTAGAAATTGATATTTGAGACGCGCATTGAAAGCATAATGAGGCAGTGACATGAGTTTTACGACAGTATACCTTCAAGTGGTGTAGGTATGCCCAACATTGATCTACAAAGTTGTGCAGCCACACCCTAAAGCACTTGACTTTCGAGCGCCCATACCTACGCGCAAAAGTTAGCGTGAAAGTCGTTTGCGTTGCATTATGCTTTTCATCTTTGTATAGAGATACTCGTGTCTACACCTAAAGACGTTATGCAACCATTGCGCGCATACGATATCTGTTTTGTTTTTCCGCCTCTTTATGTGTCAGTTTTGCACATTTGTATCGGGCAAGTATAGGTACACCACACCTGAAGGTTGATGGAGGCCGCCGACGCCGCCGCCGGTTGATTTGTCTTCCGGAACTTCTCGTTCGTACAATCTTTGTAAGAGCCAAGACAATGCGCACACAGTTTATAATAATGCATGTGCGCTCCTTTGTTTTGGTTGTAATTTTCAAAGGTATAATCACTGCACTGTATCAGGCACAACTTTGTTTAAAGCTTTATATACATATAGACGAGAAGATAGACCCAAATGAATGGCTTTAAATGGAAATTAAAATCATTCAGTTGGCTTTCTTTGTTGGGCTGGCAGCACGGTACTGAGTATTTTATGTGCATCGCCGCAGTGACGGAAGCAATGCAATTTATTTGTTGACGGGCTGTTAACGTGTAATGGGCATGAAGATTGACTTAAGATAGGTAAGTGCCTTTGAAAGGGTGACGGGTTTTTTTTTTTAGAAAGGCCCAGTGCCCTACTTGTGATTGTAATCAATGTCAGTCGAATGGTGGTCTTATAGATGACCTATATTTAGATACTTGCTGTCTTTATTGTTTAATGATGATTTGGAGTTGATTGTTTGAATGATTGGTAATGGTTGGGGTATTGGATTGATCGGTTTTAGTTATTTGAGCGGTTTCCTTAAAAGTAATCATTAACAACGCCAATTTCTACTGGAAATCAATTGCAAATCGTACCGCAATCACAACACTTGCAATTCAATTCTTCTAGTTTCGATGTAATCTAATGTCAGCCAAGTTTCAAACCGCCTAGAGAGCAAATTCTAGCTTTAGGTGTAAACTGTTTATTTGTTCACTTATTACTTGGGTTGCGACTGCAGTCCGGAGTGGAACACCATCAAGCACATTCTCAAAACTCTAAGTAGCGGCCTCCAGGCTGAGATCGCTATCTGCAACTGACTTTGGCTCGTCCTCTACTGCCTTTGTTTTGAGGGTGTTCTTATAAGTTCCTACTCATTGTTGTCCTTCAATCTTGAACACATATCTAAGCGGTGTCATTTTAGGCTCTTGTCGTAGAACCCGTCGTTGAAACTTCTCCGCCGAAGAAGAATCTCTCTTTAGAAACTTTCCTACCGGCTTTCTAACGTTCCAAAGAAAGACCATCTTTCGGTGCAATGTACCCCACGACTGCCACGATTAGGGTCTTGTATAATATTTCCTTTGTTCTATTGGCGAGGGCTGGACTTTTTAAAAGAATCTCGTGTGAAAAGTATCAGCGATTAGAAAGAGTGGGTCTAAGCTTGATGTCATTTTACGAGGTAATAGTGGAGATTAGTCATACTAGGTTAAGCACTTCGCCGAGTCGCAAAATTTGAAAGGTCCCGTCTCGGTTACAACATATATATTCTTTATTTTCTCCAGTCAGTGCCATCTTCGTCTATTCATTTTAAATAGGTACCTACTTTCAAAATGGTTGGCTCGTTCTTTCGATAATGCCAGCAATAAGTTCTGAAACATTGCACCCCTGATTTGGGTTTGTGGGGTTCGTAAATTCCTTCCAGAATGATGTTAAAAGACTTAGAAGAAAGAGAATCGCTTTTTCGATAAGCAAGCGTAATCAGCGGGAGCAAAGTGGCTGAAATGTGAATTTAAAATCTATAAAGAGTGATGAACTCCTGTGGTCTTCCAAGATTTGACGAGGTATGAAGACTTGGTCAATGGCTGACTTTTCTGAACCAGATTCGAACTGATGTCCGACGATAAAGTTACTGGTGAAAAGTTTTACGCGGTACACTCTTTATCCGACAAAATCCGTTGTAATAAACGCCTCCTTATAGGCATAGCCGGACAACCACGATACCTACTGGAAGTATGTCTACTGTCTAGAGTTGAGTGTCCTCGTCTACCTCCTCGTCCCCGCAACCCCTGCATATATCGTCCTTCTTGAGTTTCATTTTCATTGTGTGGTGTCTTAGGAAGTTGTGACCCGTTAGGGCCCCTACCAGTTCATACATAGACGTTCTATCAAACCGCATAAGCTTGCTAGTCCGACTTGGATTATATTCCGGACATAGCTTCCGTGATATTTCGTAGGTAGTTAACTCTTGTTGTTGGCTTTCATCCGGGTTTTATTTTCCACTCCCGTTCTAAGATTACAGAGTGGTGGTTTGATTGAATCAGTCGCCCGGTCTTGATCCACAGCAGAACTATTTCTTGCCAGTTCGTCAGCCATCTCATTGCCGGTTTTGTCCCTGTATCCAGGGACCCAGCAGAGACGCGTGATGTGCTGCGAGCAGAGAACCTTGAGCTTTTTGCGGCAGCGGCGAACCAGCTTTGATTTTGTTTCAATAGCAGATACTGCTTTTATAGCTGCCTGGCTGTCAATAAATATGGTAATAACATTATTTGGTATTGCTGACATTGACACCATATGGGCAGCTTCGGCGATTGCCAGAACCTCCGCCTGAAAGACACTACTGTGATCAGGTAGTCTGATTGAGTGGTGTATATTTAACTCTTCAGAGAAAATTCCAGCACCTGTTCCACAGTCCATCTTAGATCCATCTGTGTGGGTGGATATCGATTTCCCTTTTGTGGGTTCATCTGTGTTCCGTTCCTCCCTGCTGGGAAAATAGCAAGGGAATGGTATGTCGAAGTCAAGGTGGGGAGACAAGTAGTCCGAAGTGACAGCATTCCCCACATATTTATTCAGAATCTGTGCGTGTCCCGGTTTGTAGGGTCTCCAGCCTTTTGTTTGACTGATCCTGAGGGCGCTTATGGCTGCAGATTCTTGCATGTATAGGTCTAAAGGTAACAGGTTGAGGATAGCCTCCATTCCAGCAGTAGGTGTTGTTCTTACTGCGCTGGTTGTACCTATACCAGCTAGTCTTTGTATTTTGGTCAGTAATTTAAGATTCGACGCTTTGTTCGTGGCTTGCCACCAGACTAAGCTTCCGTACGTGAGTATTGGATGCACAATAGCCGTATACATCCAAAGAATTATTTTGGGGTTTAGTCCCCACCTTTTTCCGAAGATTCGGTTGCATGCGTACAAAGCATTTGCAGTTCATTGACGTTTAATTTCCAATCTAAGATTATTCAAAGATATTTGGCACTCCCGGCTACCCTTAGGGGTGTACCCTCAATAGTAGGAGGATCGAAGTTTGGAATCACTCTTCTGTTACTGAACAAGACCAGTTCAGTCTTCTGTGGATTGACTCCAAGACCGCATTGGTTTGCCCACATTTTAAGTGACTTTATAACAACAAAATTCCCACCTTTCCGATTTCGGCGTAAAAGTCGCATTTGTATATTTTGGTCGTAAAATACTTTCTTGTTGGTTTCTGCTAAACTTCTAAGGCACTGGAATTCAGACCCAACTACGAGTCGTGGAAAGTGCCTTAGTATGAAAAGACTCTTGGCTATCTGTCACCAGCTGCCACTCATATCCTTTTCCAATCTCCAGTCAATGATAGTGAGGCTGTGAGAAGTGTGAAACTTTATAATTATCAAAGATTAAACATTAAACGAGAATTGAAAGGTCCATTAAGTGCGCCTGCAGCGAGACCCCTCCATCTCCCAGTCAAGTTTAACCTTTGTGCCAGTTTGATTAAAATCGAAATTAACATTTACACAGCTTCCATGTTGTAGATTAACCATTAGGTTCCAGGCCGCACACTACACAGTGCGTCTTCGGACAAAATGCACATTCCCATGGCACCTGCATCAGGGTGACCTTTTTCTGTAAGTACATTGCTTTTTCCAGCCTCGCAACAAACCGTTTGATTAATTCTTTTTGCGCCCGGTTACGGTATAGAAATTCCAGTTTTTTGCTCTTAACTTGCATATATCCAAGTCGGCTTGACACTCACGGTCCACCACTGAAACGGACAACCAGTGAATAAAACAATTAGAAGCGCGCATGCATGCAGATCCCTTTTAACGTATTTGTTTGCTGACTTTCTGTCAAAAACTTTGCGTCCGATGTTGCACTGAAACTTCATCAGTGGAAACTCAATTATCTGTTTCGCCATTAGCCTTATCTGGCGGCAAAGGGAGAGAGAATTAAATAAAATCATCATCGTCAGCTGCAGCATATCTGTGCCATCGGTTGACACATTTATGCAACACTTTCTTATGCAACATTATGTATTTAATTTTAGTTTTTAGAACCAGAAGGCCGGCTTAATGGGACGAGGGAGTTATTCATGTCTTCGTGGAATGAACGGCCATCCGAGTGTGGTTGGTTATTCTGGTCTTTTATGAGCGCGCGCAAAATCAGGTTTTGATTGAGATTCCATTTTCCAATTGGGTCACTTAACGTTGGCGAATTAACGTGCTTTGAATGTTGGATGCACTAGATCGAAAGAGGTATATGCTGTGCGGCAATCAAATCAGCTGAGAGGGAGACAGAGAGAAGGCCATAATTGACGGTGTAAGGTATATAAATGGCTGATGGTCATTAGCCTGGGTACCACTGACACGCTCAACTGAAGGCCGTTCGATGCATACAGTATACCCTGAGCGGGGAATGTTGTTTTGTTTGCGCAGTTGAGGAAATTCTAGGGATTATGATAATCAGGTGTACAGACGTCTGGGAGTAACCATTTGTAAATGCAGTCCACGGAAAAACGACATGTGTAGTAGAGGACACAATTTAAGCAAGACCGAACGAAAACGGTGTCAAACGGCAAATAAATTTCTTTCCGATGGCGTAGTCGTCCTTAAGGAATCGTCTTGAAGCAAATTGAAGTTGCTTCTGCGTATGTACCACCAGATTGACATCGTGCATGAACTCAGTTGATGTGTCGACAGGTTTCGTGTTTAAAATGGTTGACCACAATCCGATTTTGCTTGAATAGTGTTTGAACATTTCCATACTTGATATTGTACTCTTCATTACCACGACACTGCCTACTCGTTAGTATTTTATAAACGGACGTTTGACTGAATTCTATTCCAAAAAGCGTTTCGCCCCGACATGGTAGGTGAGTTTACGTACACAACTTTTGATCCGTAAGCTATGTTTGCTCAATTGTTACCCAGCACGTCTCTGCAGTTAAAATGTGTTTGAGTCTGATCGCTGCAGCTTCCGGGTCAGCACCGATTTCAATTCAATATGGAAAACATGTCCAAAGGTTCAGTACACCTCACTCGGATAACTGAAGCAAAGCACGCCCCTAAGGGTATGCATCTCTCCATAGCTTTCAACTATTTACTTTGGTTGAAATATAGAAGCATAATTTCAGTCTAACTGCACTTGTGCTCCATCTGTATTCAGATAGAGGCAGCTGAACTGTAAAACAATTGCACACTCCGAAGAGCAAGAGGTGATATTGCACTGTTGCATATTTTTAGGCAGCAAGTAAAACGAGTGTTCAGTGTTTCTCTGTTCAAAGCTCCAAATATCCTTTAAATTCGACTCCCGAGTAAGTCGATACTATTTATAACGCTTGAACAGTGCCCCGAAATGCTTGCAGATGGGTGTTCGTTGCCTACGTTAGTATTAATAAGTAGTCCTCTAGAAATATGTCTCCAGGGAGCGAGTTCCAAAGACAACTTCTTTTGTAGCCAACGGAGTTTTGAATTAGTTTGTTACCTCGGTTGTTAAGTTTACAACTGAAAGGCGATGCGCATTGGTTGCCTACCTTGAGGGCTGCTGATATGACAAGGAATAATTTCGTCTCTAGATGACACATTATGCGCGGGACTGCGGCTGGTACGGCTTAGAATATGCGTTGGTTACTTAACGAGTTGAGAATTGATGTTAGCAAATGTTTGAATTAATGGAACCAATCGTCGCTGAATGCTGTCAAGTATGTTAAGTGAATGTTTTGGGGTAGACCTCCATACAAGCAAGGCCTGGCCTAGCCTTAGCTATATCGAGAATGAGAAGCTGCTTCGGGTTTAAGTAGTTCTGCTATGTGATTCTAACATTGACTGCGACTGTCGTCCATATAGCTTAAATGTTCGTTTATTTGCTCATAAACCTCATTACCTTAAGTTTTACTATCGCAGTCTTGCTGGATTTGCCAGTCTTTCAAACGCAATGATTCAATAAGTAGCTAGCATTTTCTGTCCTCATCCTGAACAGACAGACGTGTTTAGCAGTGCTGATGCAGCTTAAAATAGCTCTGTATGTGATTTTGAAGTTGATGAAAAGATGGTCGAACTGGACTTCTTATGGGTATTTAAGATCTTTCAAATGCTGACACTCGGTCTATGCTTGAGTTTTGTGGATGATGTAGACAAAATGTAATACTATTCCTTTTGAAGAAGGCAGAGCGAGGCGGGATCTAACTTTAATCAGTGCTACATCTTTTGGACCAAATCGTAGAAACACGAATGCTCTTAGTCATATTTAGCTGCTTTACTCATCTCGTGGGATAACTCATTAAACCAAGTAGCATTTTTGGTCTTATACTTGACTATTGATATTCTCACTTTATTTTTAACTAGTATAGATGCATGTATTGAATGATACTGTCTTATGTTTTATTATGTCTGATAGCATATGCTGTTACTCCGAATCAACTACAAGTTTTCCTTCATGATATATACAACTAACAGAACGGGATCTTTTGCCCTGCACGTTTTCTTAAACTTTTTGTTTTGCATTTTGTACATTAGCCTTAGGCAAGCCGTAGCACCTCTCGATTTATTCGATGGGAAGCTTTGTATGCACTGTAGTTCTTCCTGAGAAGACGAAGTGCGCACAGGGTTGTATTGTAAGTAGAAACTTTGAACAAATATAAATGCGCAACTGGAGGTGGTTTGCTAAGGACAGGGCTAGCTGTAGAGTCTTGTCAATTAAGGCTTTCGTTCACTCCGAACTATAGACTCCCCTAAGAAGAAAAAGAAGACTTTTACAGTGTTGCTCTATGCACCCCGACATTGTTCGTCAAATCATCAGGCAAACCGACATCGTGTGTTCACAATTGTTTCGGCATTATTGATGGTCTGGTACTTTTTCCACTGGTGTCTTGAGACAACTATAGCAGGTAAGATTCGTACTTAGTGTACTGAGCCAAATATTGACCGCTTGGAAGGTTTGGACATCAAGTTCCATTGGTGCAATGTTGAGCCGGAGACCGCCATGTTCGATTGCGGTTATTTAGACAGAAAAGGTTTGGAGTTTGTTAAACTACCAGTGGTTCATCGGATGACAAGCTCGTAAGGCAATAGTTTCGGTTCTGCTCAAGTTTCATACGCAGTCCTCTTCTACATAATAGACTCTTGTCGGTAAAATTATCCTTAATGTAGTTATTTATTGTTACATATAAGATGGCCGTTTATGTGCTCAATACCTCTATTTGAGTATTTGTTGGAGACTCGAAATACCCTACAAGGGCTGGCGAAAAGCTTCGCACAGGTTGATGAGGTTTGATCACGTAATTTTGTGCGCTTTTTGGATATCCTACAAAGTCCTCCGGTTTGGATACCAAGTCATAAATCATTGCAAACCTTTGAATACTCACTGCGCCACTGCGCTACTTTGAACAGTATAATTTGTCAAGTCGTACATACCTGCAAGTAAATAAAAATAAAAAACGCATTACTTACACATCCATACGACACAAAGGTATTATTTATTTATTATTTGAAATTCATTTTAAAAACCAAAATAATCCGCCTTCACATTTGCTCTCCTTTTAAGGGAGGCGCATTCTCAAACAAGAGGTTTAAACTTGTCAGCTGGTTACGGGTTACCAACCAAACCAACATCCACATATTGCCAGGCTCTCATTATCCATACGACGAGTATGCAAACAGAAAGCCAACCCGTGCGGAAGACCGGATTACACAGGATTACCAGTATGCCCTTGTGCTTGCCTTTTGACCTGGATTTTTCCCACTCTCTCGATAGGGATTGCGCTGTTGAAGCATGTGATGTAAGGTACATCCATACACAAATCGCAAGCCATTAAGAGAAACCTTGCAATAAGTGAGCACTGTGCTTAATTATTCCCTATTTCATGCTGAACCCTACCAGCATACGACAAGTAAAACAATGCCAATTGATATATGGAGGCAGCTCGAGTTCCCCATTTCGTCGATTTAAATTAAGGGAATACCAGAAAGGAGGCAGGAAAATTACATTCACAACACACACATCGCATCGGTTAAGTGGAGGAACCACGAGAAGACAACTTAATGGCCCACATTAGGTGCGCGCGATTCTGAGTGTGTAATTTCCCTAGAGAACATCAGACAAAGAAAAGATGACACGGGTATGCAACTCTTCAAACATGAGAGTGGTGGAATGCACCAAACAATTGCTCAAGCCAATGAGTATCTCCAGGCATTCTTGTTACATACAGAGGAAGGAGTGCAATCGGGTATACAGCGATACGGAACATGTCCGCATTGTCACTGCAAAACAATAGTAAATGGCAACTTTAGTTGCTTTTTTTGCTTCGTTTTGTTGGCGTCGTAGTTTAGTCACCTCCGGGGGCGCGTATGCGGAATGCGGTTGCAATATAATGGTTTCGCCTGGTTGTGTTTCGATGGGAAGGAGTAAGGGCTTATTCACCATACGGGTGAACCTTTACGTTCGCCTGCGGTGTGTTTGGTGCTAGGTAGGAAGTAAACACTCCTCCCAGGGGGGTTTTCCGCAATGTTCAAAGGGGGTGTAAATAGCCCGCGAGTTTAAATCAAGGATTTGTAATTACAGTTAATGGTGGCGATTTGTATGATGGTGTGGGCACATTCGCTAGTGGGATTTGTTTCAAATGTTGAAATGGACTTCACCACGTTTGTCTTGTTAGAATGGCTTTTAAATTGTATGACAGAAGCAGACAGAAGCAGACATTTTTGGTCCCAGACTACTCGGCACCAGGTTGTGGGAAAAATTATCCGATGGAAAAACGACATCTAATGGAATATGCGACTGAGGACTTCGAGCAAAATAAGAGGTATTGCGATGATTGGAAGTTGAAAATCAATTTCCAAAAATCGGAAACAATCCTGTTCAGAACTACATTGGCTGGGGCCTCTGGGGATACCAGAAAAAACTGGAGAAAATTAACAATTGTTGGACAGCAGGGGCGGCCGTTGGCGGTGAAAAACGTGGTACGGTATCTTGGCATCTGGCTCGACCAGTATCTGTATTTTGACAAACATATAGATGCTTGTCTTGCTGGGGCTAGGAGGGCCTACGTTCTGACAAGGAGACTGTTTCGCAGCAGTCAACTTGATTCCAGGGTGAAGGTCATTTGCTACGTGGCCCTTATAAGGCCTATCATCGCTTATGGCTGTCCCATGTGGTTCAATAAAGCGCCGTCCTATATGGAAAAGATTCGGGTGTTTGAGAGACAATGTCTCAGGGCCTGTCTAGGGGACAGGGACAGGGTCGATACGGTCAAGCAGTTCACCGAATTTTGGTGGCTTAATGAAGAGGTGAGGGTGGATACGCTCTCCCGGGCCGGTGCGCTACTTACGTAGCATCCTCCTTAGTTTTAAGCTAGATATTAAGTTTGTAGGTTTAGGCTTAGAGTAGGGGGTCTTTGGGAGGGGCCGGGCTAGCCAACATGAATAGTGCTGCCGAGACGCGAACGAAGCTTATAGCCTCGCTCGAGTCTCGGTGGCACTGATGAACCCTTGTTTGCGGCTGTCAGGCGCCCATGGACGCGATCAAGACGGTGACCAATCGATTTGATTGCTCACGACCCTGATTGTAGGTAATTTAGGTTAAGTAGCTTAGGTAGTTTTAAGTAAAACAAATAATAAAGAGTTCAAGTTTTCTAAAGTTTCTTGAAAATTAAAAAAACAAAACAAATCACAGACATAGATAGATTTAAGGCCGAAAGGCAATAATTTTAAGGATATTATTAAGTTTAGAGCGCTCGATTAGAGCCAGTAAGCTAGAATAAGATACTTGTTAATTTTGAATTAGATTTAATCGTTTTTGTCTAGTATGTAAGTTTAAAAAAAAGAAGTGAATAAAAATGAATTTTAAAGTTAAAAAAGTTAAAGGGACTGAGGAAGAGAGTGGCCTTTGAAAGGACACAGAGAAAGAGTTTCTTAAGGCCTATGGAAGAGCCTTATCTCTGTTGCAACAAGGAAAAACCGCTAAAGTCGAATTTGATAATTTTTCAGGAGAGCATATTAACGTTTTGCTAAAAAGCTTAAAATGACAAATGGTTCTAGACTATCTATTAAAAGTCGTCGGCATTAAAATTCCAATTTTGAAGATAAAAAGCTGGAAAAACGAATCTTGAAGATTTGGGCATGCTGAATCTAATTGTATCAAAAACTCATTTCGTCTTAACTCGACTTTAGCTGTTTTTGCTCGTGGCAACAGATCTTCTTTATAGGAATTTTTAAGTTAAAGCTTCAAAAGATTTAAATTTCTATTTGATACATTTTTTAAATTAAAAATATGTCAAAAGAAAAAACATCGACTGTCGGACTCAATTTCTATGTTTACGTATTTAAGAACTAATTTATTTTATTTTTTATTTTTCAGCAAGAATCAATTATATTCTGAGATTAACATTTTCGAATACGCTAAAGCTTTTTTTATGTATGTGAGTAATTTATCCCAGTTTAAATTTAGATATCCATTTAAAATATCTTTGATTTCAAGATTTGTAAGATAATTTTTTTCCGAAAAGCGAGTAATCTTAATTCCTTAAGAACTGGACATTTGCCTAAAAAGTCCTGTATCGTTTCCGTCTCCCTCAAATTGCACAGCGTACATAAAGCCCTAGTTTTAGCCATACGTAAAACAAATTTTCCACTTAGACCTATTGGTTGAACTCAATCTTGGTCTTAAAATGTTGCTTACGAATTATAAAGTTAGTCTATGAAAAAAAAAAATACCAAATTGATCTTTAAATTTTCTAGAAAAAATATTTCGTTCATTTTTCCGTAAGAAAATCACTTTCTGATCAACTTCTCAGTCAATTCCACTAAGAAAAAACCAAATCATTCAACTGAAATATTTGCTATTCCATTTGTCAGGAAATTTTTGTCCGATGGATTCCCATCTGTGGTGGTTGTTTTGTTGTGGTTGTTTTCGTGCTATTACCTCCTAAACGTAAAAAATAACTCAATTTTACACTGTTCCAACTTTTTCGGTTGCATTTTACGTATGGCTACAAATAGGGCCTAACTTCGTGTCATTTGGATTGTAACCATTTCCCTTGAGCCGGGTCAGATCGCAGCGCGCTTGAAATATCCAGGGTGATGTTGCTTTGGTATAGTGCAAATATTTGTAGATTAGAGGACTACTCCCAGCTGCTTTTTCCAACCTCTGTTGATGGTTTCTCGGTTTGAGTTGTTGTAGTACGAATTCCATATTTCTGCGTTCCCATTCTGCTGAATGAAGAATCTAGAAGATAGCGAACAACATTCTCCTGGTTGTGAGGGCGTTTGTGTTCCAACAGAATACAGAGTCGCAAGCCAAAGGAGAGGCTGGTCATGGTGGGAGCTGATTTTCCGACGGGCAATACGGCCAAACGATCCACTGAAGTTTTGCAGCCTTATTCATTAACCCAGCGTAGAGTCTGCTTATCTTTACGTACCCCTAAAGTGCCCTTACGCAGGAAAATGTGATTTATAAAGATTTTTTTCAACTTAAGCAACGTTACTCTAGGGCGTAAGTTAAACGCGATAATTTGCGCTTAGAGCCTGTGTAGAACTTACGTAAAAATGATTTTACATCGTGGACGAATTGTAAACAAAACCAAAAATTGGAACCAATTTTTTTTTTGTGCATTCATTTCGCAGGTTGTGTAATTTTGCGCCAAACGTATTTCGTTTAGAAAGAGATAAATTATGTTTAACAAATAAAAAAATATCAAATAATTGTGCGTTTGTGATATTCTTTCTTCTACTTCAGTTTTGTTTCTTGTAGGGAATGTTTTAAGATATGTCTACCTATGGCCAGGCATTAGAATTGGTGGTGGTTAATCGAATTGGACGAGGAATACAGGAAAACACATAGATATATGATTGCAGGTTGATTTTTGACATTTCGGAATTGTGCCAGATAATTTGACTTTTGACTATGTAAAATGATTTTAGTTATGAAGCTGATCACAGCTGATGTCGGTTTCAGAGCAAAAAGTAATAGATTTCTGTGTTTCTGTAATAGTTTATCGAAAGTCTTACCTTTTTACCATGGAAAAATGTTTATAAACAACAAGGCAATGTTTAACTAAACAACATCGTAGAGGCGTCGAAAGGGAATCTAATAAATTCGGCTGTTGAAGTCTTATCCCACCGAAATGGGAAAACAATCGCCATTGCCACACGTCGATGATCTGTACTGGTTTTCATTTATTTTAATTGAATGCTTACACATTAAGACATAAAATTATCTGATAATTTAGTGAAAGCTTAAAAACGATGAATTCAATTGCTGCTCTCCAACGCCAATATGCATATACTAGACGAAAGAGGTTTGAATAATGAAAGCCGGCAGATCATTCACTGATAGTAGGTACTTGCTGCTGTATCAGTAGAAAAATTTGTTTAAATACACTACAGAATGGGAGTTCTCTTTGGAACATAGCTTAATAGACCGGAATTCATGTCATCAGACACCTTCCGTGATGCCAACTTAGGCTTTTTCATTTTTCACACGCAGAAAAATCGCTAATTTAAAATCAACCAACTCTCGGTTAAAAACTACCAACTGATACTGTAAATATAGTTCCTACAAAGTAAGTAGATTAAAAATAGCCGAGTCAGGTTGTTTAAGGAAACTCGGTTAAAACAAACTTTTATCATTTTTTCTCGGTTGTAAATAACAAACTAAATCTGTTGAATTTAAACAGCTGGTTGATATTTATCTAGAAACTTAGTTCTTAACAACTGATAAAGTGTGTTATTTTTAACAGTCTGCATTTTGCCTATTTATATCGGCAGTATTTAACAACGAATACTTGGTGTTTTTCAACAGAGACTTGGTTAATTTTAACCCATTTTTAATTAACCGAGAAAAAATCGCACTCTGTTAGAGCCAATTGTTGAGCGTGCATACCTTTTAGGCGTTATTTCATTGGCTAATTTCAGATATCTTTCTTCTTTTGTTTTTTATTCAACATACCTTCTGACTTTTTATTCTTTTTCTTTAATCATTCTTAAAAAAATCTTGGCCAAAAAGAATTTTATATTCGGCCTTAAAGAATGTGTTTCAAACTCTGTACATTTCGAATTCTTTAAAAATAATTGCTGCTTCCACTTCCAGTAAGTGGATTGAAATTGGAAACAAATTTGAAAGCTGTTACTTTGCTTCGGTTGGGTTTTTTTTTTTGTTTTCAAGAATGAGTTTGTTGTTAAATAAGGAAGTAAGTAAGTTATAAACTCATTTTATTATTTTGTCTTGAAATTTAGAACTATATTCAGTCTAAAACGGATGAAACAGAACAAATAACCATCGAAAATGATAAAAGTCATGAATTTTGTTCCTATGAAGAATTTTTTTTTGTGGTTTAGACATAATTTAAGTTTTTTTTTTTTTTAATAAAAATTTTTTAATATTTGTGTCCAATTTTTGATTTATTAATCCAGTTTACCCAAACAAATTATTTAAGGCATTATTTTATTGAAAAAGACATCTTTTTTCAAGCTAGGCATTTTTTTCGCCTAAATTGGTTGGCAACGCTGGACACGATAGAATTTCAAATCCCCTTATCAAAACAAAAAAAAAAAAAACAACTAAAACACGCCAATCCACCAAACTCATTCGTACTCATTTCTATTTCCAATACTTAACATTCACATTGCTTCATTTTTGCAAGAAATCAAATCGCACTTCAATCGTGGAAAAATACTGGACGCCTGCATATTTAACGAGCAAAATTTACCTCAATACTTCTCCCTCAACTTTGTTCGAATGCACTTAATGCTCGTACGCTGGCTGGAGCAGATCCATTGAGAGCAAACATGAGAACAAAAAATAAATAAAGCCACTCACGCACGCACTTATTACCCCATACAACGAAAATTACTTTCACATAGAGTGTGGATTATAATTAGAATTCCAGAGTAGGAGAGCCCATTTGATTGATTTTTGTTTTATTTTCTTCACCCGAAGAATAATAAATGGAAATTGAGAAGAAAAAAAAAACAAAAAAAAAACTGGTGGGCTGTCAACGCTGATTGTTTATTACGTAAGACGGTAGTCCATAAAAGTGAGAACGAAAAAAGAAGGTTCTAACAGGTCAAAATAAGATGCGACCCACACATTGCATGCGCATGAGGTTTTTCAAACAAGGAGTGCTCGTATAGGACCATGACATCTGATTGTAATGGATGCATCTAATGAGGTCACATTTTGGAAGGGGGTTCGGGGATATCAATCACTCAATTTGGATATATGGTTGAGTGCATGCGTGTAATTGGATCATTGTTAAAAGGATTAAAGTTTTGATGGAGTAATTGATAATGAAGGCTGGATTTAGGGATCCCAACCCTAACCATATTCATTAGGGGTATATTTTAGAGAATGTAGTGAAGGGGAATGTGTTCTTGTGGAGATTTTTTTTGTTGTTGTGGTGGATGCGAGGTGTGTATCCAAATTATGTGAGACTGATGGACATCAATGTTCCGGTCCAGAGAATCTTGAGTTGGGGAGGGGACCTCAAAACCGACAAGATATGCGCAACTGGATACAACTAGCTCTGGTTCTAGGCGGGTATATGGAAGTAAGTTGGTTTGGCCCCCAAAAGCAAGTGAGCTACTTAATTTCCAGTTGACTATTTGCAGTAGTAAAAGTATCAGGAAGGTAGGTAGGTATACAGTTGGTCAAGGGCTCATAGCTGGAAGGACAAATAAGAAGAAAAATTGGGGTACCAAGGCAAAAGTAGGCCACGTCTTTGATCGCAGTTTACAATTAAATTGACCATCTTCATGTTCATGATTCCCAGCCAGCAATATACCTTTATTTGTGCCGTCATTTTCTAACATCTTTATCATATATGAATAGAAATAGACACGACTCCCATCCATGCAAGCAACGGCAATCGGAGCAGATTTTATTGGCAAAGAGTCCCCGTTCTTTGCAGAAACACAAAGTAAGACCTTCCACAGGGCAGAAATTTATTTTCGGCTGGTCCTCGTATCGAATAAAAAAAACCCACTCACTCGGAAGAAGACATTCCCATTCATAGAACACAGTTTTATGACACAGACGTGGCTGGTAGACAGCCATTTTTAGGTGTAATCAAGTAGGAGACATCTATTTATTAAAAGTATTCCTCTCCGTGATTTGAATAAAGTCCCACTGTTTTTCCGTTTTTGCGGTGTCGAAATTGCTACGCGTATATCTCACAGGACTGGCTGGTCCCTGTCGAAAATGACATGTCATCGTAGAGCCTACTTGCCTCACAGAGGCCGCCACCATAATCGTTGTTGTAATAACTCTAAGTCGTCATTTTGCGGCCAGAATGTTCCCCTCAAACAACTGGAAATCTTTAAATTCAATTCCCCCAACAGAGAACAGAGAAAAATCAAATAAATTTCCACCCGAAAACCATCAGCATTCCAAGACCCTTGGGGGTGCGAGTTCTTCTGCATTGTGTGTGTATATATTGTACGCTCGATTGGATGCCGCCTGCAGCAATAACTCAACGAGCCATCATGTGGATTGCTGCTGTGCTGTTGAAATATGCACACACATAGGTACATGGTGAGGGTAGAGCGAGTGTAATCAAATGACGTCAAAGCATGCGGCGCTGCACAGAAAAAGCAATAAAAACTGCTCCGTTACAGCCCACCCAACCCCCAATGTGAAGGAAACTATAAAAGTTTAACCTTCACCCCAGATGGCCCGTTGGCGATACTTTTTGCCTTGCCACACTCATGCATATGTGGGCATGGATCGACGAAAATAATGCACAATTTCAAGGGTACACACAGCAGCTCGGCTGGTATGGTGTGTCGAAACGGAACTAAGACCGACCGGCCGACACACCAAGGCAATTTATTTCAATCCACAGATTCGTTAAATTTAATTTCTTCTCCGAAAGTAGGTGCTCGCAGATTGGACGGAATTGTTTAAAGTTTTACAGTGACCCCTGCGAGGAGGTTAGAGTTCGTTGGCTTCGTCTTTGGATCAGACTGTTGCTGGCGCTGTCACTGATGTGATGACACAGAGATGAGTCATAAGCTCTTTGCGGAATTAAAACATCACGAGTGTCTCGCCACTGTGTTAATGTCATCGCCAATGCCCGCCACGCAAGGGTGGCGATGGTAATGAGCATCTGACATGAAAGTTTTATTCATCCCATTAGGGTTAAGTAAGTTAGTCGAGTGCGGCGGACAGACAGTTTTTCCGCTGACGGATAGACAACAAGTTGGCATAACACAGACAGGGAATGGATGATTTTTTTCCATTTATACTGTGCAGATGCATAAGAAGAAATAATTTGGGGTGGGGAAGAACGTCCCAAATGGGTGACTTCATCGGGGGGTTTGTGAGTTGCGACAGAGGAGGTTGGTGTCTGATCTGGTAGACGAATTTTTCAATTTCAACTATGCACAGAACTAATAAGCATTTAAATTGGTACTTAGAGGAGTTTATTAAATTGGGGCAGACATCTTCAAAGGCGTCACGCCCATGGAAACATGTATAGATGAGGGTGCGGGTGGGCATTTCGCATCGAGTCGTTCGTCGTTGGAATAATAAAATTGAAGATGGGGGATGCTTTTGAGCCGAGATATTTGAGGGGAGAGCCAAAATGGTGCTCTGCTTTTAGACTACATCCGGACCAAGTGTATTTCCGACGTTCAGATGAAAGTAATCCCGAGCTGAGACGTCGTGAAAGACAAACGTTTCGGTCTAGCTTGATATTGTTTGTATGTTCTTGATGGTTGTAGTTCATAACCTCGTTGAGAATTTGTTAAAAATAGTTCCATTTCTGCCAATGTTTTAGCACCCGTCGTCTGTTATCCTACGTCCTGAAGCCCCTTTCGTCATACCGGCTTTTGGATTACCAACCATAGTTCAGACGAGTTTTATTTTAAAGCTTGCATAAACTGCAAGCATCTCTTGACGATATTGAAGAAAAATTATTTGAGAAAGACAGTTCCAGTCGACGTGGGATTGTAGATCTTCACATCTGGAACGAGTTTGACACAGCGTGGCACCCCAAACTGTTACCTTTATAAAGTATACGAGCTTCTTCTGCACGTCGATTGTACCTATTGCAACTATTTTGTCTTCCTAAGTTTAATAAACACTGGTGTACTCCAAGGCTACCCCCAATCTCAACCACTTTCTTTCATGTTTTTACTGTCCAATTTTTTTCAGCTTGAACCCTGTTTGGTCTTGAATAGTATTTGTCATACTTTACACGTGAGGTGTTTTCAAGATGGGAATAAGAGACAAATTTTACTAGCATTATGCCAAACCCACAAGATGGGGAGGGGTCCGAATTGTTTTGACATAAGGTACTCGTGTTCTTTTCCGAAATGGTCAATAAAATCCCACCTGCCGATTGTAATTTGCAGATCTAAAGTCTTCGTGAAAGAAAAGAGTATGAATGCCAATGGTCGAAGTAAGGTTTCTGTACGCAGGCTTTTGTCAACGTTTTCCAATCCCTTGTATTTCAGCTAGACAGATTGCTGTTTATAGTGCTACCGCTGACGGTATTTAACTCTGTAGTAATGGACCTTAAAATTGTCAGCCTCCGTGTTTCCAGTTTGTGGGTTTTCCCACAGTTTTAAGGTACGATTACACGGCCTTTTTTTCGAGTCGTTTAAATTGCGCTGTGACGTCAATAAAAAATGTCTAATTAAAGTGACATTCAATCCCCGTGATTCGTCATTGGTCATTTGGGAAAAATGGCGATCACACGAAATGACCATCATCGTCATTTTTGTCCCAAAATATTATGACAGACACAGCGTGTCAGTTAGAATTTTCCTTTAGAATGCCATTAAATGAAACGTGCGAAAAAATGACGGTCACATGGTAATGACATGCCTCATCAAAATGACAAATGTCACCTTTCCTATTGATTCGTAATGACCAATGAGAAAAATATAGCTTCTGTCATTGAGTGGTTGAGCCGTCGCGAGAAGAGTGGATTTTGTGCGGAACTACTGTTGGCTTCGGTTACATCGACTGCGTCGATGGCCAGCTCTAGTACAACAATTTCCCAAGAGTCGGTTTTAAAATACTGAAGTTTGTATTCTGTGACTGAGCTATTCCAAAGCGTCCGTTGCTTTTGCACCGCCACAGTCAAACGCGATTCATCTTCGTCGCTCAACGAATGGCCAATTTTCCTATTACGATTCACTCCTGTTTCTGCGTTTTGTCTAATTTTCTCGACTTTGTTGTACTTTGTGTGTTCAAATTCACAACATAGTTGACGGAATAGTCCAGATTGTTGGCACTTGACGGCTTGTATTCCATTTCTCTCAATACCGAACAACACAACCACAACAAAACAAATACAAACCAGCTTATTTATATGTACCGAAATAGCAGCCATACACAGTTGCATGGTGCCTGGTAATTTTTTGGAGGCTGGCATTTAAATGACGCAACAGCCAAAAAGTTTGGTCACTTGTCCTAGGCGTCATTAAAGAGCAATGACACGGTAATTTCTATTCCGTCATTTTAATGGCACGAAATTCATGTCATTTGGTCCGCCATTTTCTTAGTCACGCCGAAAATGTTATCCCAAAAATGTCGATCACACAGAACGAAACTAAAATGACGGCTTCGTGACGCGATTTTGACGTCAAAGCGCCATTTAAATTACCCAAAAAATGGTCGTGTAACCGTAGCTTTAGGGGTTTTTTTTTGTTCGACGCTCTGAGGGAAATCTGGTTGGAGAAATTGAAATTTTATTTGTGTTTATTTATAATATCCTTTTTGGTAACCTCAAAATGTGCGTGTTATTCTAAAATGTAGTTAAATAATCAAACGATTACAAGATGTTTTGAAAATGCAACATGCGTTGTATTTATTTGGGGCACACTATTGTATTCGGAAAACCAAACTTACATATTCGCGTTTCAATTTCGAAATTCCATCTTTTAAGTCGTACAAAAACATTTAAAAAAAAATAATGACAAAAAGGTGGGGTTTATTTTTGAAAAAAGTAGCCATATCTGGGGCTTTTGAGGAGTTATCTAGGGGGAAATATTTTGACCGTCTGGCAACGCTGGTCAGCCAACGGGCTTGTAGATAAGAATTAATTTGAGAAAGCCCATGATAAAGCATGAATTAGTTCACGCATTTGTGAGCTATATATCTAGCGGCGTCGCGGATAGCCAGATAGCCTAGGTATAAAAATGATAAAAGATAATTGAGAATCGAAATTCATTAGATTGATCAATCAATTGATCGTTCATTGAGTTACGTCTTTTAGTTCAGTATAGTTCACGCGACTCTGAGCTATGTGGAAGCTTTTCTTTGGTCAGAGACAAGCATTTCTCGCCCCTAACGACATGAGTCATGATTTATGACACACATACATCGTTCGTGTGTTAATTTTCCGACCTTGTAAACGGCTAATCAGGCTTCGAGGGCCACAGCTTCATAACACGCTCAGTTCATTTGCGGGTGCCTGCAATTTAGTTCGAATGTTCCTATGGAAATAACTAGTTCGTTCAGTTAGTTCATCGAGTTCAATATATTTCTAGACTCTGAGGGCAATGTCAAAGGGCGATTTCTCTTGTATTCACCCACAAAAATTTGTCCACTTACAAGAATCGCACTACAGTGGTCAATTTTGACCTGTGTGTGGCGCGAGAAAACTTCTACCTAGCTTGGAGAATATGTTTCTTGTTTTGACCTTCCAGCTATAAATATGGTTTTCAATATTCACGTCTTTTTTAGCCTGTCAATTTATCAACGAACGACAAGTGTGTAAACCGTGGCATCGGTCATCGAAGGGCTCGTAAACTAAAAACCAAAAGATTTGACAATTTTTAAATCAAATAGAAGCTTTTTACATAAATAGACCTTGCGCTACAATACACAGACTGCAGTACATTCCCACGGGCCTCATAAAACGTTACGACATCATCCCTAAGACGGCCAATAAGCCGGCAAATATTTTAAAGCTCGACAGCCTAAAAAGAGATTGCTCTCAGAGCTGCCAAGCCTTTTTTACTGCGGCGACATCAAACTTCTTATGGAAAACCTCCCCATTAGTCGTCAGGCATCTTACGTGAATTTTCCACCAAACAAAAGTCGTCTCGAAGTGTGTCCAACTATTTGCTCAGCTACTCAATCCGCCTCGCGTTTGTTTATTCGAAACGTTTCTGTTAACAACAGATACCCGTCCTCAGCCAGACCATTCGGTATATATCATCTATGAAAGTGTTTATCTTTCAATTAATTGACCATTCGTGCCACGTTTGGTTTAGAATTCGAATCTTATTTAGCAAGGTCACACCTCAGCGACTCACAAGTTGGTTTGCTCATTATTGTCCGCCATTGTGGGACTCATTTCATATTTCGTTGGTACGGTAGCTATACTGACTGTGGTAGGCGTAGAGTGCTTGTCCATTAGTCATACCAATCTGTCAACAACATGAATAGATGTTAGCTCCTTACCTACTCGTATATATGCTGTTGGTCTGAGCCACCCCAACAACTTGGATTACATTAATTCGTTGAAGAGTCATTTGTTAGTTGTGGCAGCTGAAGAGATACAAATACATCAAAGTTGGAGGAGTGCAGCTGGTCATTAGTCTTGTCTGTCTGGCGGGATGTACAAGGTGAAATCGATTAATTTATCATGCCATTTGGCAACAGTTTCAAGGGAAATCCATAAAGAAAGCTGCACATCTCACGCACTTATTACAAACAATTATCAAACTGCGCGTGATAATTGCTGGATGTACAGTGTACACATCTTGTAACTGGTACGTGAAGAATGCACAATTTTCGATCCCCCGCATGAGCGCGCAGTCCAAGCAGACGTTGATACCCATTTATCAACTTATGTATCTTTCGAAGGATGGCTCCTCAGTTTATAAACAACAAACCGCAAACACGTAGTCTCATCATTGTGTGAGTTCAAGATAAAATCAAAATCAATGCAAAAAGCAGTGCGCTCCAGATGTGGAGGGGGGCGGCAAACGCGAAGATGCCAGACCAAACCAAGACCATTGCCAGAAGCAGTTATAGGTAGGTACAAATGTGTAGTGTATCCATTTGCCACTTGGCCTTTGAGTATCTAATAACGATTGCCAGCGATGAAAGAAATTCAGGCAGGCAGCCAGAAGTGGTCGCCGTGAAGGTCAGCGCACATCTGGGTCTCAAAGGTATACTCATACTCAAAGGTATGATCTGAGTACGTGCAAATTGAGATCTTGTATCGAGATATTTGAAATGGCTCATAAACTGTTTGGGGTACTGGAGCGATGGTCGTTGCCTAGATGTCTGATTGACAGGTTTACTTGTGGGTGAATGGGGTCGGATTGGTGGTCGCTTTGAACAAGCGTATTTATTTGAACGGTGGGGGCACATCGTGTATGAGAAACAATGTTTTGCATTTCGTGAATTGGCCATGGAAAACGATACGCTGCGCTGTTGGGTTACTTTTGATTGTCGATGTTGTTGAGGGAAAGATGATGATGCGGATCATTTGATGGTTTGTCAGGCAATTACGTTCGCAGCGTGTGAGGACTTAGTATAGTAAAACTGAAATCATTTGTATAAAGGTTCTAGAGGTGTATCGACAAGTCAAAATTTTTGCTACAAAAGTCAGATTGTGGACATCACTCTTGGACAGACTTCAAATGCTTCCGAAACAAATTTTTCTTCAATTTCCAGTATTTTACGTTTCCTTCGACGGGTATTCACTCGAACGAATGCCTTTAGGCGAACAAAAACAAGGGTTTTCCGTTTTTCACGAATGGAGATGCATGGCCATTGGCTGATACGTGCTGTTGGAATATTTTATTACTGCCCCTTCCGTTTTACTGCTTCTGCAGGGCCAACCACAGTGTCATTATCAGGCATTAAGGGCAGGAAGAGTATTACCACCCCTTCTGTGGTCCTTGGACGTTGATTATCTACATCTACCTAATACCTACAAATTGCCAAAAAAAAAAAAAAAAGGAATATACAAAAAGTATCTCCCATTGGTAAACACCACAGAGCTAAAACAGGCTAAACGAGCTATCCATCGCTTCAACAAAATAGCCAACAGGACCTTAAATCTAAGTAGACGTGATATACGGGCAAGGGTGCCGCACACATAACATGTAAATGTCCGGTCCTTTGCGAAATTCGAAAGCAGATTTTCCTTGGGGAACTGTCTTTAAGAAATGAAGGAATCTGCTACTAAAGGATTTTTCAATAAAGACGGGTCGATGTTAAAATATTTAGTATAAAACGATCCGTGTGTGAGGTTATAAAGAAATTCTTTTTTAACTTTCTCAATTACATAGTAGATAAGAGTCTAAAGACATTGTTTTCGTACAAAATTTCGAACTCGAGATGTTAATCATTTCAGACATTACGAGGAACTCAAAAAAGTGGGTGGCAAAATTCTGTCCGTCTGTCCGTATGCCCCCGAAGCCTACATCCTAAATGGCTGACCTAATTTGGTTCAAACCTCGGATTTGGAGTTTGTGGTCCGCATTTCGGGGTCATTTTTTTGTTTGCACTGTAGCTCAATCTTAGGAAAAATGACCATACCTTTTTGATTTGTTCGAAAACGGCTTAACGATTTCAACTGAAATCGACATTTAAGTAGCCGAGGCTAGCATAGCTGCATACTCAGTTTTTGGCTGAAAAATCTAATAACGGTACTTTTGAAACCTGGACATGTCTCGAAAACGGTCCATACGATTGGAACGGAAACTCATTCCTAAGGTAATATGGTCACTTATAGCTTAATAGTAAGCTCAGCTTTTCTTCATATTGTCGTACAATGGATTTTTGAAAAGGTAAATTTTTTAAAAAATGTGGTTTACCAGATAACGTTTAAATACATACTTAAAGTTAAATTGATGTTTTTAAAATGATTGCGTCCTTAAATTTCAATTCGAATCGCTAATTTAAAAAACAGCTCATGTCTCGAAAAAAAAAAAACGTTTTCGATTTCGATAAACCTTTCAAAACAGTATCAAATACTCAGCTTTCAGATAAATAGTTAAGCGATAATATTTTTCCACAAGAAAGGAGACCCTCTAAACTGCGCCAACTATAGAGGTATCAGTCTTCTTAACATCTCATACAAGATTCTGTCTGCCATACTGTGTGAACGCCTGATACCTTTTGTCAACGATCTGGTTGGTCCCTACCAGTGCGGTTTTAGGCCCGGTAAGTCCACAACCGACCAAATGTTCACACAACGGCAGATCCTGGAGAAAACCCAAGAAGCCCAGATCGATACTCACCATCTTTTCATCGATTTTAAGGCCGCATACGACAGCATTTATAGAGACGAGCTATATAGAGCCATGTCTAGTTTTGACATCCCTGCCAAACTTATCCGATTGTGCAGAATGACGATGGAGAACGCTCGCTGCTCCATAAAGGTCGGAAGCAACCTCACCGAGACCTTTGATGTCAAAAAAGGATTTAGACAAGGTGACGCGCTGTCATGTGACTTTTTCAACATCATTCTTAAGAAAATTGTGCGAAACTCGCAAGCCAACACCAGAGGCACAATTTTCCAGAAGACTGTGCAACTACTTGCATACGCTGACGACATTGACATCATTGGCAGAGCACAGCGAGCTGTCACTGGTGCGTTTGCAAGTATCAGTACAGAAGCGGCAAAAATGGGTTTAGTGGTGAATGAGGGCAAAACAAAATATATGCTGTCAACAAGAAGGGATACACAACATCGACGAATCGGACAGAACGTCACGACAGACAGCTATAATTTTGAGGTAGTTATAGGGACTTTGTCTACCTCGGCTCCGCTATAGATTCTGACAACGACATCACATCAGAAATCAAACGAAGAGTTACACTTGCCAACCGCTGTTTCTTTGGCCTAAGAAGACAATTGGGAAGTAAGGCCTTGTCAAGAACCACTAAGGAGACTCTATATAAGACCCTCATCATCCCAGTCCTACTCTATGGCGCAGAAGCATGGACGTTATCAAAGGCGGATGAAAATCTCCTTGGTCGTTTTGAACGCAAAATTCTTCGAGTGATTTTCGGTTCCGTTTGCGTTGACGGGCTTTGGAGGAGGAGATTTAACAGCGAACTCTACGAGCTGTACAGCTATACATCGACCTGGCCAGCAAAGTGCGCATTAGTCGACTAAGATGGCTAGGACATGTAGAGCGAATGGACACCAACGCTCCGGCCCGAAGAGTCTTCGACTCCAACCCGGAGGGACAACGCAGTAGAGGAAGACCTCGCCTTAGGTGGCGCGCGCAAGTGGAAGGGGACCTCAACCAACTTGGAGTGCGCAACTGGAAGCAGTTAGCCAAAGATCGCGCTAACTGGAGAGGCGTATTGGTTGAGGCCCAGGTCCACCCCGGACTGTAGCGCCACCTAAGTAAGTAAGTAAGATAGTATTTTTCAACATTTGTTACTGTTTTTTCTACCAAATTTTACAAAAAACGCTCCAAGGATTTTGATCCAAATATATAGTTGATTAAATAAGTATTCTAAATAAGCTTCCATACTTCGTTTTTCTTAAAAAATCGAATAAATCCAATCCCAATCTGTCTTCGTATATGTTTGTAAAACTCGAACACCGTACTGCAAATAAAAATGCAATTACACCTTCTTTTTAGCAAATATTTCATACTTCTTCTCTTTTTTTCAATCAAATTGATTTTGCACCTTAAAATAATTCCAACCAATCGGAGCTTACACACTCAGGAACTCAAACTTCATTTGCCCTTCCCACACACGTCCATCGGCATAATGTTCCGTTTAGAACTGCTAATGCAATTTCAAAAACAAATCCTCGAATTCTTTCATAATACCTCTATGTAAAGATTTCAGTCTTACGAACTCTACTTCCAGTTCCAATCAAAAAAAAAAATCACCAATTGCAAAATTTTGAGTTGCAATTTACAAATTATATATTTTTCGCATTTCACGATTTTTTCTGGGATTATGAAAATTCGTTATTAGACATTGAAAACGTTGGAGAATATAAAAGTACTTTTGTTTTTGTTACGATTAGAAGTACAGTAGAATCCGGATATAGGGACGGTCAAGGGACATTAAGTCGTTCTAACAGGACGACGCACAAAACGAACTGAAGATTTTATATACGTATGTATTAACTGTAGGTAAGGAAGTAATGTCAATGAAAACCAAACAAACTTGCACCGTCGCGTAACTCTGTCACTCAAAAACCGTCGCCGGTCGTGAGAATTATAATTAGTCAAGTACCTACTGCTATTGCATTTATGGGAAAATTCAAAAAGAGTGACATACTACCATTTTTTTTTTTTTTTTTAACAGCCACTAGTTGCTGTGCCGTAACCGAACGATTTATCGGTAAATTACGTCGTTTAAAGCGGTGAGTCGCTCAAACCGCAGACGCTCTAAAAGTCTAAGCGGATGTTCGTTCATAGCAATTGGTATGCAAACGTAACACGTTGTTGTGTCTACTCTACGTCGCATAAAACGGTTCGTTGTTATAAGGGAATTCGTATTAAACGGATTCCACTGTACATATCATAATTCGAGCTTTATTTATTTAATTTAACACTTCAATGGAACAATTTCTTAAACACCACTTTACAATTTCAAACTGCCAACAATTATTGATGATTTACCACCACTGAATGATGAATTGATTGTTGAGATTCATATCAATGCCAAGTTCTTAGCAATTTGTGTGTATTTTAGATTCCAGCATAGACAGAAAAACCAACCCAGACAAATCCAGTTGTCTCCGGACGATATGGCGTCGAATGATTCTCATGGATATCAAGAGGGAAAAAAATACGACTTTATGTATTCGAAAATAACCTAAACAGTAAAACTATGAATTTTGATTTGTAAATAACAAGATATAAGTTGTAAATTGAGAATAAAGTTTTCTAATTTCACGATAAAACATTTTCAATTTAAGACGATGATGCCTCAAATCACTGCTCAATCTTAATTTGCCAAATATGACTTGTAAATTAATAAAAACAAGTTTCAATTTACGATTAGAATTTGTAAGTTGCAACTACTGAAGTAGTAAATCTGCCCCTGTTTGTTCGCAAATCAACACTATTGACTTGCATTTCAAGACTAAATGGTTGCGATTTGCTAAGGGATGAAATCGTAATTTCGAACAGAAGAGTGGTGTTTACGACGTAGTATATGTTTGAAGTCGTGAATTAGTGCTACGCTAAGCTAAGCTCTAAGATGAGACAAACTTTTCGTGACTCTGCGCTTGTTTTTTTATTCATTTACTTTATTTCAAAATTCTTTCCGTGATTTGAGATGTATATATCTAACCTAAAAGTGAATTATATTTTTCACCACATATTCTTACATTTTATGTACGGTTTCTTCTTAGGGTTTCTGAGATTGTCGGCGCAGTGTTTAGTGTGTTGGACTACTAAGCGAGGGCTGCAGGTTCGAACCCAAATTCCAACTTAGGGTTTTTTCCACTGCACCACCTCTCTCGAACATGACAAACATCCAAGAGTATAACTGTCTTGAAAGAGCTCAACCAAACTTTTGATAAACGAGAAAGTTTCGTGCGACCCAGTATTGCACTCTATTTATTTAAAAGGGCCATCTATGCCATTAAGTAGAGTCTATTAGATATAAATGTCCGGCTTCTCACGGCGCACGATGGGCGAAATTGACTTTTGTGGCTGCAAAAATCATAACTTTTGAACGTATCGCTACAATTTTATTTTCTTAAAGTTCCAGCCTATAAAAATAGTGAATTTTAAGAAAATTGCTTCACAGGGTGTTTGTATATCTTAGGCTGAAGAAAGATTTTATTTGAAAAACGAATTAAAGAAAAACTAAAAAAAAAAACAGGTATGATCCAAAATAATTTTTATTGCAACAGTGGATGCATAAAATGAACGAAACTTTTTTTTATGTTTTGGCAAGTATTTAAACAGTATTTTTTTCATTTTGTGGCGCATCAGTATATCCTATAACCTGTTTGAGTGACATATTTTATATGAAACAGTGTAGGAAATATGTAAACGGACGAAAAAAAAATAATAATATAAGATTTAAAAGAATACAAAATATATATTTATAAAATAAAAAAGAATACACAATTACTATAGATCTTAACTTTCAGAAGAATATTCATTGCCATCATCGTCATCATTTTCAACATTTAATAGATAGTGCTGGGCAATAACTTTTTTCCTATATTATTTCTACATATTTTATTAGATCATAAAAAAATATTTTTTTTTCGAAGTACATATTTCTTTCGACTTTTTGTAATGTTTAGGCAATACTTCAATCAATCCCGTTCTATTGGCAAACTAATCCATATCTACGTATACTTTAAGAATAAGAAGAATTTACAATATTTTAAGTAATTCGAAGAAATTCAGTTACTCAGTTACAGCATAAAACCCTTTTGTTTAGGAGAAATTTATTGAAAAAGACTCGTTAAAATTGGCGGACTACAAATATCAATGGGCATTTATATGAATAAAAAGGGGCGTGAAGAAAAATTTACGCTCTCAGCTCTTTAAATTAACAAAATAATGGAAATATTCCATAAGGTCAAAATGACAGCACTGGGAACACGACTTTTTCTAAACAAATTAGAATTTCTCCGTACATTGCGAATAGTTGCAGCTACAATTTTGCATACGGTTTAACAAATAGTTGGACTCAACTACCGTGGGCAATTTCCCGCCGGAACTCGCGAGCGTTTTTTTGGAGATCTACTAAAAACAAAAAAAGTGCTAACAAAGGTTTTTTTTTTGTTTTATTTACTAAAAATATAAGTTTTTTTTTTTTATTAAAATTTTAGATTACCGATTTATAATACAACTAGACTTCTTTAAAAAAAAGTAAGATTTTTCATTTAATAGCCAAAGTAACAAAAAAGAAATAAAGAAGTTAGTTTTTTCTGTTTTTTTTTTTTTACTCTAGAATAAAATTGACCAACATTGAAAAGCTCTTTAAGTCAAACTAAAGCAGAAAATTATTGTGTTTGCTGTTTTTTAAGCTCCGTTTATGTTTCTATTAGAAATCAAAAATAAAACATCGAATTTAGTATTTTTGCCATGAGATTTGCCTTTTTGGTGGTCGTCGCCAAATATTCGGCAATTTTGTTTGCTAACATAGCAAATCATCCAAAATCGAATAGATACTCTTTGAACTTTGAAGAGCCTTGGTATCCATTCAGTCTACACGTTCCAGCCATCTTAAACGATTGATGCGTACTTTCCTGACCAAGTCGTTGTTCACTTCGCTATCAAATTTCGGTCTCGGTGAGATTATTTCCGACCTTTAACGGCCCGCCGACCATTAGTCTTTAACTTACGAAAAATTGTTGAAGGACATGCCAAGGTTTTCGCTCAATATGCATGCTACTCGACACAAAAAACAACAATGGGCCCAACTTTTTCTTTCAAAACGTTTGCTACCTCCAACCCTGTTTGGTATAGATAGAAGGTTAGCGCATGTATGTGAAGTAGATCCAAAAAATTCATCATGCTAACTATTGTGTAGATGAGCGATGAGTTGCCTCGAAACGAGACGATAATTCTCAAAATTGAGACACTTATTACTAGACTAGCAAACAGATTAGCATATCTCCCTCCCCCCTCAACTACTTACACTTACAACTTACAAAAATTATCTCAAAGTGCTGACGTAAACATGTCTAATTAAAAAACGTCGTCTTCCCCAACTTATCCGCTGATCCTTAATGAAAATACTTGAAACACGTTCCGCTGCTCAAATTGAAACCCTAATCAGGACAATCTTACATCATTCCGCCCTTCAAAACACCCATTCCATGCAAACAAAAAACAAAAATCGATTAAAGCTCTCCTTGAAAAGTTGTGCAGTTCTATTCTATAAGAACATCTGAACGAATGCCATCTCATAATAATCATTATCCTCTGATGCCGCAGGGAGCTGTATATAAAACCAACCCACCCCCACACACAACACAAGCAACTTATCATTCTGCCTTCAAGGGCCAATAATCAGAGAAAAGCCAACACAAAAACGCCACACAGGGAAGATCACAAAATAGGCGAACCGAATGATGAATCAGAGAAAGGATACGAAAGTCACGTATTATACTCCAAGGGCAAATAAAGAAGAAATAAAACTCGATCCATAACGAGATATCGATATTGAACTGAACCTTTAGCGTGGCGGCTAACAAGGATCGCGTTCCAAAAGGAACACAGAACAAATACAAAAAAAAAAAAAAACCGTTCAATCTCCCCAAAAAGGATATTGATTTTCTCTACCAGTCGGGACGTGGTATGGAAACGCTCGTACGATTCAATTCAGCCAGACAAAGTGTCGTCCGTCGTCTGTGTTTTAATGTTTTTCGTCGTCGTTGTTGTTGTTTTTGTTCCCCAATTTCGCTTTGGGGTTGCCATTTGCGAGGGATTGCGCCCGCACTTTCAGCTGTGTCTATATATAGTATGTATATCGTTTGAAAGGGAATTTCGAAAAGGACGAGAAGTAAATAACTTTAGACTACTCACCAATAAACATCATTCGACGTCAACATGTTTGTTGAAGTGTACACCACCAACAACAACAATGACAACAACAACCACAACTAGGAAACGCAGCAGGGGGTTGATGACTTTTCCTCTGTGGTTTTCTACGGGGATGGGGGTTGCGAAGTACTACGGTGGGCTCTGTGTTGTAGGTGATTTTTCACTTTCACCGCTAACGTAATCCAACAGTTAGAGCAGACGGGCTCGGGGTGGCAAATGTCTACCGGGTTGGGTGGTTGTTATATCAAAACACACAGAGAAACACGCACAAATACAATACAATACAATACAATACAAACGCAAGTCGCGGCACGACGCACACACAGCACTAGGGCGGATCGAAATAAAATGGACGGCGGATTTTGGAACTTTTTCTTTTTTCACTACTTGTAATCTTGGATTTTTCAATCGCACTTCATATGTTCTGAGGATGAATGCGAGCAATATTCTTTGCAAAATTCACTCGAAGAACTTTCACTTTCACAACACAAAATGGCTTCCGCGTCGACAATGTAGCCAGACAGAGGCTTACATAAACACCGGGTGGCTTCTAAGTAGACCGTTTTTCTTCTTCACAAACATAAATAACAATCACAACTCGCAGTAGGTTATAACATTTTTAAAAAAAGGTCCAAAGACATCAGCAATAGCGGGTAATTTGTTTTATTTGATAAATAACAAAAGTGGAAAGAAATAAAATAAAACGCTATGTCCCTTTAGTTCGGAATTGTTGGGAGGAAACCAGGAATTGTCTCTTCCGTCATTTTCACGAGAAAATCGCCTGAGAACTAAAGTTTCTCGCAACAGCCAGCCATCGTTTGAAGGGTAAGTTTTTCCACAAAACAGCAGTTTTTCAGTAGCATACTCGTATAGAGCTCTATTCGATTCCATTTTCCATCCCCTAAATGTGTGAATTTCATTCTCTCTCCCGTTAGGGTGTACGGAAGATATTGTTAGTGGCTGAGAGAGAATACAACGGTGGTAGGTACAAATGTACCGTAAAAGAACAAAATACGCAGCTGTAATGTCGTCGTACCGCGAAGGGGCATGGAAAAATACGCACACACATAGACACAGATGCTGACGGTGGTGGGTGGCAGTGAGACATTTCCGTTTTCCCTTCTCTCGGTTGTTATTCTTTTTTTTGTTAGGATATTTGTACTGGGCCTGGTAAAATATGTAGAAAACACTTTGCGGTGTATGTGGAGGTCGATTGTACCATGGACGGACACCCCTCTGTCTGATGGTTTATGACCATGATATATGAGTGTGGTTGAGTGTTGCCAGATAGAAATAAAGTACGGGGGTATGGAGTGGACTTTTCTGTTAAAGATTATGAGGATAATGGTTGTAGTAAAGGGTCCGCCATCTAACTTTTTTTTCAACTAGTGCTTATTTCGCGAATGGTAACACTTAGCTCATGTCTGATTTGACAGATAATTAGTTTTATCCTTCCGCTGAACGAATATGGTTGTGTATACACTTGATGAGATGACCATCCAATGCGTTTTCGCTTCGCTAAATGGGCCTGCGATCGACTCAGAGAAGATGCCGATTTTGCCAAAAAAAACCTCTTTTCATACGAAGCTCATTTTCATCTTGGCGGGTATAAACAAGCAAAATTGTCGCATTTGGGGCACAGAAAACCCGCACGCATACATTGAAAAGCCGATATACCCAAAAAGAGTCACTGTTTGGTGCGGAATTTGGTCCAGAGGCGTAATCGGGCCAGTTTTCTTCGAAAACGAACAAGGAGTGGCAGTTACAGTTAATGGCGATCGTTATCGGGCCATGTTGAACGAATTCTTGTTTACAAAAATTTAAGAGGAAGATATTGGCAAATTTGGTTTCAACAGGACGGCCACACAGCCGAAGCTACACTCGATGTTTTGAGCCCTGTTTTTGAAGATCGCATTATCAGCCGCAGAGCTGATGTCGTTTGGCCACCTCGGAGCTGCGATTTGACACCGTTGGACTATTATTTGTGGGGTGCCGTAAAAGATAAGTGTTACGCCGACAAGCCAGAGACAATTGACGCTTTAAAGGACAATATTCGTGAAGCCATTGGTGAAATACAGCTGCACACAATCGAAAATGTGCTTGCAAATTGGACCGATCTTGTAGGCTATTAACCGGAAGGATTATTCTTTCAAATAAAAAAGAAACTTGAGAAAATATTCAGTAGTTTTTTTTTATAGCATTTTAAAAAAAAAAAAAGTTATTTGGCGGACCCAGTAGTTGTGTCGTCTTTGTTTTTAACAATTTTGTACAGAAATCTAATGCAGCTGTTATGCACTAGTCTCGCAGTTCTGTCCAAGATCGGTAGTGCTCGAGCTCGTTTTGTTCGTAGTACCACATCGTGTTGGGCAACGATTTCGCAATTTGTTTTCGACGTTCAAATAACAAGGATACTTGATCTTTGAAGACTATGCTCTTATTCCGCATATATTTTCGATCATCAACTACTGCCTGGAGATGCAGAAGTACTCGTTCCTAACCGAGGCAATAAATACCAGAATCCAAAGATTGGTACAGCAAATGGCTTTCGAGATTATCTGGAATATATTTACATGGGGAAATAACTGATGAAGGGCAAACGTGATGAACGTGCTACTATGTCATTGCACCATATAAGAATGGAGTTAATTTAGCTTGATGCACTGTGGTTAATATATATTTGTTTTCGTAGCCGAAATGTTGGCGGTGAGATATCCATGGATGGTTTTACTAAATGATGACTGGATCTACTGGGCCTTTCTATTTTTAAGATGTTCTCCCCGCTTTTTTGTAGCACTATATTTATTTTCCAATTTGCGCAGTGGATTCATTTCAGAGCAATAATCTTTGCACGACTTTAGCTACTGTATTTTCACTTTTTTTATATACGAAGCTATATGTTCAAGCACCCAATTTTCTGGTCAATTTTTTCTTATAGCCTGTTCCACTCAATTGTTTAAATGCGTGGTTGTCAAAAATGGAAGGTGTGTCCTGTCGACAGCATATTTCACTCAATCATTGCAAAGTGGGCTTGACACTTAGCCTGTTCATCGCCACAAGAACAACTCCCGCACACTCGGTTGCTGTGTTGTTATTGTCTTCGCTAACGGCTGCTGCAACCTGCAAGCTCAAACAGAGCATAGTCGGTGCATAGACCAACGGCCTAGTGTTCTGCTGTGGACTTTTCTCCGCTCAGGGCATTGACCCTCAAAATCGTTATTGTTTTTGGCTAGCAGCAGTGGATCTCGTTAGTCGCTGATCTATTCGTTCAAAGACCGCGATTCCACTGACGGATGAAAAAAATATTGTGATCATTCAGGGACTATTGGCCAAGCTTCTTTATTCTTGGACCTACAATTTAATGGAGATGCTATTTGTGACTTTTTATTTAAACGACAATGACACTGGGTCTAGCAAAAAAAAAAACTAAAAATGTAATTGGCTTCGTTAATAAGAAAAATGTATGGACCCGTGAATACCAGTTTTACAGCATCTTCCGTCTACCAAATCTCACTAATAGGTGCAAAATTTCGATTACCAAGCTAACGATCCAGGAATACAAAGAACATTCGAAATGTTCAGAGCTGAATAGAACCATTGGATATAAACATTATACTATATATTTATATATAGTTGGCGCAACAGGTCTATAGGGAGCCAAGGCCTAGCTTCTGACAACCATTCATTTTGTGGGAGTTTCATTTTTGGAACGAATGGAAGGGATCTACAATTTGATGCCGGTTCCAAACGGCTAATTGAGAAGCTCTTTAAAGACAGTTCTCGGATGTTTGTCAGACGTTCGCGAGAGGTGGCGCAGTGGAAAAAACCATAAGTTGGAATTTGGGTTTTTGCGGGATTCGAACCTGGAACCCTTCGCTTAGTAGTCCAACACACTAACCACTAAGCCACTGCGCCTATATAAACATATAAGTAGGTACTATCAAATCGATTTTTTTTCGAATCGAAGGTACCAGATGGCGCTTCGATCAACTTTGGGTGCAGTTTGGCTATATTTTAGTCCAATATGCACCGATTAAGGTGATTCTTTTAGCAATTGATTTGAAAATATTCTACCTCGTTAATGTATAGTAATAAAAAAGGATGTTGTGTCGTCATATTGTGCTGCTTAACATTTACGTAGGTAGGATAACCTACCCAGTATTCACCCTTTTACAGCAAATATTTGTTGAATTGGATTAGAAGCTGTACACAGAAGATCATTTATGATAGGGGAGGACGAAACAGACTAATTTATAAGTTTTTAATGGTCGTAAGTTAGAGTCCTTAGAAATAATAAAACAATTAGGAAATAGAATAAACTTTGCATTCAGATTTAAAGACATACATATCTAGCCTTATTCTAGAGAAAAGTAGTAAGTCTGTAAATATTCTGCTATCGCAATTACAGTGGACGTCCATTATAACAAATATCCGATATAGCAAATTTGCTATAAATACATGAGTATCTCTGTATAGCGAATGGTGCCCACGATTTGCTTTCCGATATAAGGAACGTATTTAAAAGTTGGTTTTAAAACCCAGAAAGCATTTGTTTGAATGCTTCTTAAGGTTCCGTACCGTCCAAACCCACTAGACCAATTTTGTACCTAGGTCTATTTCAGAAACTAATTGACGTAGAAGGCTGTAATTGGCACACAACATCCGGTATAACCTCTAGTTAAAGGTCAAATATTTTCAAAAAATATTTTCATTCACACAAAAATTTATTTATTTCTTGATTTACAAAAAAAAATGGTCATATATCTACCTTTTTGGTAGATCATGCTCGTAGCTATGTGCCCAAGACTGTTTTGCGAAAAGTTAATATTTTAAAAGACATTTTAAAAAACTGTCATTCACCATATAAAGTACGCTCCTTTAAACCATTTTGAATTGGAATTTCTAATGAATACTATAATCCACTCATTCTCATTCACACACCGACACCGTACTCCATCCAGGATCCAGATACCAGACTCCACAGTCGACAGGCCATATCCTCAGCCACACTAGTGTTTGTAATCTCGGTCATCTCCAATCTATAATTCTTCATTAATTAAACCCTGTTCTCTTAATCGTTTTCCTTCCATTGGATAATCATTCTCATCCACACATATTGTTGATTGTTGTGCACAAACTTCGTATCGGTCATTTCATTCTTAAAGCGTGTTCTCTACTCTTACGCTCACATTCATCTAGTTTACCACCAGGGCTGGCTTCGTAGATTTTGAAAAAGTCGCAAAAACAAGGGCATTTGCTGATTTGATGATAAATTCAACATTTATTTTATTAGTTAAAATGATTTTATGTAACATAACGACAAATTTTAATAGGTTCAACCCATAAATATAACAAAAATAAATAAATAATAAAATAATAAATGACACAAACCGAACACAAAAAAGTTCAAATGGCTCAACGCTTACGCATCTCATACTCTCATCTCGTTCTATCTTATTGTTCCATATGCAATGAATGAAAATGTAAGTTATGGCTAAACGGCTTATGGCTGACTTATGACAATAGCTGATAGAAAAAGGACGCATTCAGATACCAATTAATTTTTATGAACTAGTTTCCTGAAGTATTTATTATAGAACATTTCGTGTTTTATACAACAAAAAAAATGTGGGAAAGTATCGTCGAAATACAGAAAAAGGGCAAATCTGGACAATTTTGGAAAAATGGTCTCATTGGGGACAGAGAGAAAAAAGGGGAAAAATGCATCTTTAGGCGCATAAAGTCAGCCCTGTTTACCACATCTGCAAAAACATCTTCGCAATTTCCAACTCTAAAGAAGTGCGGAACCCTCGGTGCGCGAGTGGTAATCGCACTTGGGCGGCTTTTTTTTTTTGTATTTTAGCGCCAATAGACACATACATGGCCATCCAGTGTAACGAATGATATAATGTTTGATGTCGTTCAGTAGGTATATCGAACGCGTTCGTTATATCGCTCGACTTGTTATACTATTTTTAAAACAAGAATACATTGAAAAATATATTTATTTAAAAGGTTTTATTTGATTCTAAATTGAATGGATAATGGTCCTGCCCAGTGGTGACAGATAATGTTTTACGAAAGCTCCATTTTCTTCTTAAAAAAACGTCACAGAATCATCATTATCGTAAACAAAAAATAAATTATAATAATGATTGGATTTGAAATGAATAAAAATCACAATTTTCAAGCTTACTTCTTCTTTTCTAACAAACGGACTCCTGCCATTTAAATACCTTCAGAGTTTTTAAACCAACTTTTATATACGTTCCTAATATCGGATAGCAAATCGTTGGCACCATTTGCTATACAGAGATACTAATGTATGTATATCTGCAAAGGGTTTGTTTTATCGCTATAATGGACGTTCACTGTAGTGTTAAAATTTTGAGAGGGGCAACAAGGTTTTCAGTGTCTACCTTAGCACATTTTATACGAAACATTTTGTTGAAAACAAAAGGATCGCAAATTTCGTAGTTAATTCGCGGTCGATAATGTTTTTTTTTTTTTCGTCTTTAGGGAACAAAATCTTCAGTTACTATCGGCAGTACTATGTCTTCGACATTTATAGGTTTAGAAAGTGAGTCCTTTGGAAAATTACAAATTGTTATTCAATCGACACACGATCTTTCTATTGTGAGACATTTTAAGCGATTGAACAAATTTGTAAATTTTCTTGATTTCGTGAAACACAAACATGAACAATAGTATGAATTTTTACAATTTTGTACTTGTACGCAAAAAAGAATTTCAACTTTCGGTGAAACGGAAATAATGAAATTCCTACAAATACAATTTTGTAAAACAGAAAAATTTGTTAAAAAAATGTTTGTAAACAAGAATTTGTAAGTTGGTAAAAAACCACCATAATAATTGTTAAGTATCCGATCTCATATATTTTCTCTTCTGTAGTTCTTGTTAGTAAAAACTCGTCATGACAATCATCATGCTAAAAAATCATCCTTAACACCAATCCCCAAACCACCGCACTAAAATCTAAATACAAAAAGAATCGGATCGGAGATTTCATCTTCGGCTGCAATCAATGGAGAATGGCAGACACAAAAAATATTATTTTTGTTTGATTCAATCTCTTTCTTATCCATGTGTTTGAAGATATGAACAAAAAGAGAAGAATGGGTATTGCATTTCTTTTTCAATATTCAAATACAACAAGCATTTTCGATTTATGAATAGTTTTGCAGTTTTGCCACCGGGACATTTGGTGGCGTTAGTGAAGTTATAGCACTATATAGAGTAATAGAACTCAAAAAAATCCCTAAACATGTATATTTGCCAGAACTTGACTAATCCTTTTCAAACGAAAGCAAAGCCTGAGTATGGTATGTGCTTTAAAAAAAAAATTCATAATTCCATACCACTTCAACCGGTCACATCTTTTCAATTCTAAAATATTTAACTGCAGACAGATTTCGAATTTGATGTTAGCAACGCCACTTCGAAAAAAAAAACATCCAACAAAGGCAAATGCCTCTCAGGAGAATATTCCATCACCCCATCACTGCACAGAAGGCCCATCTAGAGAGCGAGCGTACCAAAAATATTATAAAACCGCACACAGAGGCACACAGAGGAATGCTGTTTTGTTGTAGTGCAAACAACTATACCAAGGGTTGATGCCATTTTTTTTTCTTATTCCCTGCCAACGCAGATGCGGTGTTAGGTGGATATGCACGTGTCTTTATATCCCAAATGTGTACATATTTGATGCGTGCTAAACGAAACATCCCCAGCTACATAAAGGGAATAAGGAAAACAAAAAAGAAAGACGCTAGCCCCCGAAAAAATGCATTTTAGCTTCTTGTACATTTCCACGAGTGGGTATTATCCCAAGCAGTCAACTGAACAAGGGTGGAAAGTGGGAACTGGCTGCCTCTTGCACGAAAGAACGAAAACAGTTGAGCGTATATTTCGGAAGGCGAACGGAATTCCGTTCTGTGTCATTGTCGTCATAGAATGACTGCGCATCGGAGAATGCAACAAAAACCGAATGTTGCCAGATATGTGTGTTCCTTCACCATCATCCCTTAACCGGGTGACATTGTTAGATACCATTGTAGCGTTGTTTTCATATGGATGAAGGGGTGATGTGGGGGATGAGGAAAACAAACATTTGTGTCTGTGTTTCGGCTGCTCCGTCCGCTCTACACATCTATTGTGACCTTCAAATTAATGTGGACTTTGTGGGTGGATGGAATTGCGTGCCGTTAACGAATACTTATGTGTGTATAATGCGCGAGGAGACGGATGTGGTAAGTGGAATTTTGTGTCAACCCAAGGAAGGAGTTAAGTGGATCTTTGATGGAATTTTTGATTGCGTTCTACGCACTGGTTTATGGAAATGTTTATGGTGGATGTGCCAGGGAATGTTAAGAAGACGAATACCACAGCCGGCAATAATTACCGCGCAGTTGTGGGTTGATAAGAGAACCGACTACGTCTTAAGAGATGGCCTACTGCGCAGTTGCTCTCTTTTGAAAACAGCTCCAAAGAAAAATGAGCTGCAAAAAGAAAGCAGAAATGCAATGCAAGCTGACAAATGTTGAAAGTGTTGTTAAACAAATGTCCTCTTTATGGGATACATAATTTTTCAATCACAGTTGAAGATGTCCTGCACAAGAGCATGGGGTGTGTTAACATATACAGACTGTAATTGAATAAAGTCGTCAGCGATGTAAGGTCCTCTGGAGGCGAAACTTTCTTAGCACTAGACATCAGGTGTGTGTGTGTACCTGAGAAATGTCAGCATGCATGTCCAAGAGCGTATTTCGTACAAGGACATAATGTTGAACCCATTGATGGAAAGCTGTTTGAATGACGGACGAAATGAGTTTTTATTGCAATGCTACTGCAGAGAGAGGGGTGTGCCAGTTATGATGGTATTTTCCTTACTACTATACGGGATTTTAAAATGTTCATCGGGGCGTGGAATCAGGACTTGTATCTTGTACAATAAAACCTGTCAGTGATAGTAAAATTGTTCGCGTTCTATTTTTAGAATATCCTTGGCCTGATATAGGAGTGAGGACTTATACTTCTAACTTGTGCATTTGTTCTGATGGAGTTCGGTGGGTATATGTTGCTTTTGGTTTAAGAAGGCTGACCACCAGTGTCTTCGTTTATTTGAAAGATTGACTGGGACTATCGTTTAGATTTGAAGGCGGAAGTGTGGGAGTTGATTGAGGACTTCGAAGAGGACCACAGCGAAAACTCCTGAGCAGTTCGTTAAGATTGATAGTGATCTGTCATGATAGATATCACGCTCTTATCAATGTCCGGAATTTCATAGCGGAAGACTATTTGTGTAGGCAGTTGATCAGTGATTTGGGGAGTTGATCCCCTGCAGTATGGACTGTATAACCTGTTGATATCTCTTGTGTTTGCTTCATTGAGTCTCATTGCTGCATTGCGTTGAATTACGATGTCAAAATTAAGTAGGTAGGGTATACAAAGAGACGGTTGGAGAGATTCCCAGTTGCGGTACGGATTAAGTTTATGTCCGGGGCCCTTAAGTTCGAGCCCGTACCAAAATAAAATTTAACGTACAGAATTATCACTTTTATAGCAGCGAAGTAAGGCCGATGTGGGACCAAAGCCCTTATCGTTGGAGCCGACCGGCCTTTTGCATAGGTTTAGAGTCTTCAAGGTTTCTATTGGGATTTCTAAAAGAAGCTTCCTTTTAAGGCTGATTCGCGGATAGTTGTCGTTTTCGATGAACGCAAGTCGAATGGCATTTAGCTTGGTGGGAGCAGAGCTAAAACAAACATATATGCTGGTGCATGAGAGTAGTTAACGAGCCGCGAGTTGCAGGGTAAAGTTTGAAAGTAAACTACCCCGACACAAGTTAGTCAATGTCGTTCGATTAGGGTACAATTTTGCTTAAGGGGGAGATCTATATGGAGAAATTTGTTGCGGTATTGGAGTTAGAACTCTTTCTTGGGCAGCTTGTTAGCAGAGCTAATGATAACTATCACAACTAGACGGTCAACTTCCGTGTACTTCCTTGATTTTCCCCACAAATTTTGGATGACAGCCCTCTCTCCCGCGCTCTTTTCTTTCGTTTCTGTGAATATGTGTTATAAATGGCGGTGGCACTTTTTCAATAACAAACAGTTTGTAAATGAATTTATCACAATAAATATAAAAAGAATAAATGTTGAGTATGGGTTTTTACTTGTTCTCTATCCATCTGCGGAACCAAAAAATGTTCATCCATTTATATTTCAGGTGCTTTTAATTTAATGTCCTTATATGAATAATAACAGCAGAAATCATGCAACAAACTTGGGTGGTTGTTCCAAAAATAGGATAATAACATACAAGTTAAGCCCAAGTTTCGACTAGGGCAAAAGTGAACTTTTTAAAATATTCCCCAACATTGCATAAATTTCCACTTTGTTTATTTAGCACCATATTTGTACTGAATCAAAACATGATTGGCAATTAGGTGGTTTAATAACATTGAACACTGTTGAATGATTTTACTTAGGAACAGTAAAAATGCAAATGCTATTTACATTTAAAAAAAGACGTATATTGTGGAAATTAATTGGATTCTGCGATCTGATCCGATTTCAGATTTTGCGTATTCAATCCAACGAAAGAATCCAAAGATCAGTTTCCGAATTTTTAGCAGGTTTATTATTGGATGCTTAAATTCCCTAAATAAGTCCAATTTCAATTTCAAGTTAATTTTTTTATTATAATTAATTCTTACGTTTAGTTTGGTTTAAGCAATGTTTATTAATACGCAAATTAAAAGTAAAATTTAAGTTTTAAAGAGGTTAGTTTGGCTTATGACCAGGCGCATTGGCTGATTTAATATAAAAATATAGAAAGAAAGAATTTTTTGAAAATTGAATGCACAAAAAAGATATGTTCATAAAACGAAATAATTCAAGTGAGTAAGTATGCGCCATCTACCTCGCAAATCTCAACAGTTTTGTGAATTAAAATTCGCATGCTCTACTCCATTTACACATATCTTGAAATGTCCACTGATATTTTTGTAAGCCCCTCTAAATTATTAATTAACAGAAACAAGTGCACTCAATGTGTTTTTGAAATAAAGGGTTATTCAAAGTAAAGCTAAATAAAACACACAGCGATACATTTTTGATGACAATTTGGTTTCATTCTAAAGTTTGGACTTGCCATTCAGTGTGAAAGACAATATCATTCAGATGACCGCCTCGGGAAGATTCGCAGCATGCGATTCTTTTGAGGTGCTTTTTAACCACTTTTTCCCACATTTCGGGCGGTATCTAGGCCTTAACTTGAGTAATGTTGGTTGTTAATGCGTCTAGAGTTCGGGGATTATTCGCGTGAACGCACGGTCTCTTGGGTAGCCCCACAGAAAATAATCGAACGGTGCCAAATCACTTGATCTTGGTGGCCAACTGACGTCCCCAAAACGTGAAAATACGCGACCAGGAAACTTCTCACGCAATAAAGCCGTAATTGGTCGTATTGTGTGACTTGTTGCCATGTCTTGTTGCAACCACATATCGTCTAAGTTCAATCGCCGGCCAATAAAAAAATCGGTTATCATTCGTTCAATTGCTGCGAACGCCGGGAAATCGATAAATTCGGAACATCAGCAACACTTGCACTTGCAGCAGCATCATTTTCGACTGATCATGCATTACGATGTTGCACAGGCATTACGAGTAACGCTTTCACTCTCTTCAAATTTCTTCACAGTTCAACCGTTTGCTTGCGTAGTTGGTTGATTACGACGACCACAATCATCGCGCGTAATGCGCGAAAACTGGCTACGTTGGATCACGACTTTTGAAGTAAGTTTTAATAATTTTAACGCGTTGCTCGATTGTTAAGCGATCCATTATCGTAAATGGCAGACATTCAACTAATATTATGCCACTTCAAATGACAGCTGAGTTTGACAGGTGTCAAATGCCGCTACCAACTTGAAACCACGAAATGAATGACCCTGTACAAAAACTGATACTGTTCCGAGTACTTCAAATAAATAAAGGGCGATCTACATACATAGGATTTTTTTATTTTTGCAATTTACCAGAAAAAGCCAAATACATAAATAGTTAAATTTAAGAGGAATAGGTAGTATAAACGGAAAATATATAGGTAGAATTAAATTTTTTAATTTATAAAAAATATATTTCAATGTATCAAAATGAATACTACAGATTAAAAATTATACTAAAACTAAAATATCTTTTTTCCCCACAACATAAAAACAGAAACGTTTCCCTAAACTGTGTTAAAATACCCATTTTGTTTTGACTTCGGAATTAAAAGCATTAAAATCGACGAAAAGTGAATTTTCTTTAAAATATCCAATGAAAGCTTGAAGTTCAAAATATCTTTTAAGAAAAGTGCAAAAAAAAAAACGTTTTAGTTCAATTTTCTCTGATTAATATCATGAGATGGATTTCTGCTAGATATTGACAAAAAACGAGAATTATATTGTAATAATAATAATAATCTTTTTTTATTTCATATGAAGAAACTTAAATTATTAGTTCAATGAAATTCTTTATGTTTTTTGAAAGAAATAGCTTAGTACAATTTACTGTCTAATAAATGCCAAGAGGCGAAAGTACGTATCAGTTATATTAATGAAATACAAGAATATATATTGATGGGGAAAACAAACAGAAATAAAAAAAAGAAAAAGTGGAAATTGCAAATTATGGAAATAAAAGATTAATTTACATGTACTATAAGTAAATAATATATATACAGACATTTTTTACAGCATTGGCGTTGAAAAAGCATCTATTTCCGAATGGTTAAACGAAAAAAGTTATTTCTTAATACTATTTAAGAATACTGTTTTCACTCTCTCACATCTGAGGGATTCGGGTAAATTATTAAACAGACGAAGACCAGTAACATAATAAAAACGAGAAAAATGTATTTTGTGGATTGTTGGTGTATTTACGAAGTTTCTGGTATTGACACGCAAGTTGTGACTATTGTGAACTCTAACTTCATAAAACCCGGAATTTTCAAAAAAATCTTTAAAATTTTGTAGCAGTACAGGTGCCTTAAAGGAAGAAGTTCGAGACGTGTGAACAATACAAAACTAGGGGTGCTGCGATCAACTCTACACATAATTCTTAATGCATGCTTCTTTTTGATCTGTAATGGTTCTATTGTATTGAAATAAGTGCCACCCCAGCTAGAAATTCCAAATTGTAGCTTCGATTTAAATGTGTCGTTCTAAACTACCATTTAGATACCTTTTCAAGCAGGATGCATGGTCCTTCCAACTAAACTTATGGTTCAATATAATGCCTTGGTATTTAAAACTGTCAACGCGCTTAATTAAAAAGCAACCATCACCATTGCTTACTTGACTGTCAAATAATAAACGATCTTTTGCATTTCCTAAACAAAATCGAGAACAACTTGGGGAGTGATAATATAAAGGCAACTCTTCGCATACCTCACCCTTGATATTAAATACCATACATTTTGTTTTGTTACTAAGGATCACTTTATGAGTATTGAACCATCGTCGTAGTATATCGAGATCGTAATTAACATCGGAGAACATATCGAAGAAGTTCTCATTGGGAATCGAAAGAGTAGTATCATCAGCAAATGCCGTGATTTTGCCTTGAAAAGGTTGGATAAATAGCGAGGTTTTGGGATAAATGAAAAAAACCTACTATCTTCTGAAACGCACTTGTATACTTTCGGATGTTTGTCAGACATTCACTATCTGTGGGTTAGGTTTGACAAACGCATAGGCAGAGCTGGGTGAACCCTACAACACCGCACAAGAGTAATCTTGGTCCTATGCATCGGATGTCTTCATGTCCTTCGTTCTTTTGGTTACCAGACGCTGTCCAGCCGATGTGCTTAAAAATCTGTAAAGATCGACAGTGAAACATCAGAAAATTCTTGTAAAACATGGAAGTAGTAGCTTCCAAGTGTTCTGTTGCTCAAGTGAGAGATACTCGGACAATGTCAAAGGTAGTGGTGTGTGTCCTCGTGGACCTCTTTGTCTCCGCTGCCTCTACATTCTTATATTCTGGCCGGAAGCTTTCCGTGAGACTGCCACAGGTCGTTAGTTCTCTCCAACTGTTTTTGGTTTTATACGAGTTTTGTCCTGCACTCGCTCTCTAAGAAGTGGTGACTTGATCCACTGAAGTGCTCAATCACGATCCATTACAGACCCATTTCTAGCCAGTTCATCCGCCCTCTCATTGCCGGCTTTGTCTCTGTCTCCAGCAGGGATTTGTGGCTTGTTGGTTAATGTTGGTCGAAGTTGACAAATAAGACTTCGACAGCCTATTTAAATAAGTAGAGCTGATTTTTCGTCTCAGAAAAATGGCATAGCCGTTTATCGTATTTGTGGCAAATGGATGATCGAAATTTTTGGGTGGATTCGTGCATCTTTTCGTCGGCGGTCTTCGTAAGAGTGCTGGGTATAAGGAATCGTCTGCAAACATAGGGAAATCACTCATACATAACCACACAGTGGGTTACTGGCCATGAAGTAATTCACCAAATGGCGAGTGCGACGATCAGGTCTAATCGATATTAACTGCCCTTACTTTCGGTTTGTTAGTGGAAGTTTCACAAGCTCAGCAGCTATGCATATATGCTTTGTACCAGTTTGCTCCATTGAGACTTTGTGTATTTTTGTGCCTTAAGTGTCCCTCAAAAGAAGTAAATTGGTCCGGTTTTCTGAGGCAGATACTGACAAATACTTTCGGTGCATTTTTAGGGATCGAGCGCTAAGCAATACTAAATCGAACCGAACTTGACACACTACAGTAATGGGTTTCGTTTCTTTGTGAGGTATATGTTTTGCTTGCCGCGTTCAAAGATTATTCTTCATAAATTCCTCTGTATTAAGACGTTAACATCAACACAGCTGAAAATTAGATGGTCCTTTAAATGGAATGGTCTTCTTGAGTAACTTACATGTTTTGAATGTTTTTTTCCCTGCTGTCATTGTTTGGAGGAAAAAGGACACCTAATGCAAGCCATCCAAACATGACAGAGATAGATGCATCACTCTGTCCCAAGCTTTATCTCATGATGCACTAAACCCCTCCACTGCATGTTGCAGCCTTGTTGACCATAATCCATAATCTAAAATAAAATGCATTTACTTGCTCAAAAGCACTTAAACACACTTCATTTTATTTTCCTTTGCGTGTGTGCGTTTTAACTGCGACGGCTCATGGTCTCTCTACTCTCTGTTCCACGACAATGCATCACTGGATATTGATGTCAAGTTGTATCTTTTTTATATTTTTATTCACAACTTCGCCGGAGATCTATTTAAGGCTTAAGTTTTTCTATTCACAAACTTTGCCTTAGTGTTTGCCTCTATGCGTGCACCAAGTATATGTCTGGAATTGTTAGTCAAAAGAATTTATGATATCAAAAATGCAGATGGCAGAAAGAAATGCGACACAAGCCATACATTTTCCGGTAGAGTACCTGAGGTAGGTACACTTGATATTATTTTTGTGTCCCCTTAGCGAAGAAGACAATTAGTTCTGCTGCAGTGGAGGAGTTTCCTTTTTTTTTTTTTTTTGTGCTAAGACGCGTGCTGTTTTCATTTCATTGTGTGTAATTATATGCAACGTGCGCAAGCGTACACAAGATTCCACTTGACTTGGCGACGAGAACGGCGGGCAGCTGGCGGTAGCGGCATTTTAACACTCGACCGCTCGTGACAAGTACAAAAGATGATTTGTCGTATGGAAGTTGCTTTTAGAAATCGTGATCAAATCTGGTGGCTTTTGTTTGGTTGTAATTGAAGGGAAATAATCGAAATGAATAAGCAAATTGGAAAATCGTGCCAGAGAGGGGTGTCACCGAATGATATCCTTGTTCCTTGGGTTGCAATTGACTTGCTAGAATAAGTGCCAAATTGTGTTCAAGGAGGGATTTGGTAGTGTCCTGTGTTAAATGAGTTTTTTGTGCTGTACATTTCAAAGCGGAGAAGTAGAATCTCGGAAAGATGAACGTCCTATATATGAACAGTTCGGAAAGATGAGCGGGACCTGTTTTATATCTGTTCAGCTTTCTGAGATTCTACTGTATTACTACTAAAGGGTGTTATTTTGGTATTCAAAGAAAAATGCCCTTTTTTTGAGATAAATGATCGGAAGTTTATTTCATAATAAAGAGGAAGGTATGCCGTTAATAATGAAAAAAAACATCAGCCAAATGCCCACCACTAGCACGCATACAGGACCATATCCTTTTCATGAAATTTTCCATAACCAAATCGCAAAGTGGCTGCCCTATGTCCTCGAGAGTCTCTCGAATTTTATCTTTGAGGTCTTGAATCGACGCTGGGCTGTTGGCGTAGACCTTATCTTTCACGTGGCCCCAAAGGAAGAATTCGCAAGGTGTTAAATCACAAGATCTCGGTGGCCAATTGTGATCACCTCTTCGAGCGATAACACGGTCCGGAAACTTTTCCCGTAAGAGATCAATGCTTTCGTTGCTTGTGTGGCACGTAGCGCCGTTTTGTTGAAAATAAACGTTGTCCAGATCAATACCATCCAACTCCGACCATAAAAAACCATTAATCATCTCTCGATAGCGCAATCCATTCACCGTAACTGTTGATCCAACCTCATTTTCGAAAAAGTAAGGTCCAATGACCCCGTCGGACCATAAACCGCATCAAACATTCACACGTTGAGGATGGAGAGGCTTCTCAACAATATCTCATGTGTCTTCCGAGCCCCAGATGCGACAATTTTGCTTGTTGACGTAGCCACCGAGGTGGAAATGGGCCTCATCAGTCAAGATGATTTTTCGATGGAATTCCGGATCATTTTCATGCATTTCAAGGACCCAATCAGCAAAGACACGACGTTGTTGAAGCGAGTATCGTTCCATTTTTAGTAATGGCGTAGTTTCTACTTGTCAAATGTCAAAGAATAAAAGCTTCAAAAGTGACAGCTACCGAAATAGCAGTCATTCACAATAACACCTCTTATTGGTATAAAAGCCAGGACAATGAAAATCTCATTTAAAGTAACGCATTGAGACTATTTCAAAAATATACCCTCGATATGTGAAAAAAAATCGATAGATATAAATATTTTTCGAATATTTAGAGTAAAACTAAGTACGAGATCTTATTTAAAGGGTGGCTAAATTTTAAGCGGTGATGTTGAATGTGAACCACACCTAAACGTCAAGTTTTTTTCTGCATTTCATTTGACATTGCTCAATTTCAGACAAACTCAATTTGAACCATGGAAAGATACACAATCGAGCAACGCGTTAAAGTTATTCAGGCTTATTATGAAAATGGGCGTTCAAATTAAAATGCATATCGTGCACTTCGTGATTTTTTCGGTCAATTTAATCGGCACATTTTCACCTCAGTGGATTCGTCAATAAGCAGAATTGCCGCATTTGCGCGAATGATAATCCAAGAGTGATTGTCGAAAAACCAATGCACCCACAAAGAGTGACTGTTTGGTGCGGTTTATGGGCTGGCGGCATCATCGGGCCGTATTTTTTTCCAAAATGAGGTCGGTCAGGCAGTTCCTGTGAATGGTGTTCGCTATCGTGAGATGATAACGAACTTTTTATAGCCCGAATTGGAAGATATGGATGTGGACGATATGTGGTTTCCACAGGACGGTGCCACCTGCCACACAGCTAACGAAACAATGGCTCTTTTGCGGGAGAAATTCAATGGCCTTGTTATCTCACGTCGTGGCGATGTTAATTGGCCGCCACTATCATGCAATTTGACACCGTTGGACTTCTTTCTTTGGGGTTATTTGAAAGAAAAGGTATACGTCGATTAGCCAGCAACAATTCAAGAGCTAAAGGATGAGATAATTCGGCACATTGACGGCATAGAACCTCAATTATGCCTCAGCGTCATCGAAAATTTGGACAATCGGATGGAGGTGTGCCGCAGAGGTCGCGGCGGGCATTTGGCCGATATTTTGTTCCATACATAATTGAACCGTACCAATATTATCATAATAAAAAGAAATGACGATAATTTCCTAAATAATTTATGTTTTATTCAAAATCAACAACGGCCCTTAAAACTTAACCACCACTTAAGAATACTGATCGAAATCATTAGAGCGGTTTTTCTGAAATGATGCAGAATATATTGTTTAACAATTTAGCTGAAAACTGAGTACAACTTATTGTTCGGGATGTAAGTATAACCTGTTTTTTTTTTAAGTTTTATCCAAATCGAAAATAGGGTTTTCGTGATATGAGCTGTTTCTGAAGTTAGCGTTTTCGGTGATTCGAATTGAAAATTAAGGACGGAAGAGTTTTGGAAACATCAATTTTACGCTAATTATGCGATTTGCTCAAAATTCTTGGTACAGTTTTCGGCTAAATTAGAGAAAACTAAATTTAAAAAAAAAATACTTTTTTTCAAAAATTCATTATTCGATAATTTAGAGAAAAAACTGAGCATGCTAATAAGTTAGAAATGACCCTATTTCTTACAAATTCTTTTTTTTTATACAACCGTATGCACCGTTTTCGATATATGTATGTATTGTATGTCCAAATTTCAAAAGTACCGATATTCGATTTTTTAGCCAAAAACTGGGTATGTAGTCATGGTGAAATCATCTACGTATTTTCAAATATCAATTTTGGTTGAAATCGTTAGAGCCGTTGTCGAACAAATCAAACTAGTATACAAATTTTGCATGGGAAGTACGTACCTAAATACGACCCAAACGCAAAACAGTTGGCCTAATCAATATTTCTTCTTAAGAGGTTCGAATAAAAGACTGACGTTCTAAATTAAACAAAGTAAATAAAATTTTATTTTTATATTGTGTGTGTGTTAGACTTACACATTTAAAAACAGTACTTCATAAAATCAAGGAGCTCTTTTATAAAGAGAAAAAAACAAAACTATACCAACGCATAGTACGCAAAACAGTTGGCCCACTCCTTTATCGACGCAAAAAAGTTGACCCAATACAAATAAATGGGCCTTCACCAATGAGTGACGTCACCTTTGTTTTTGATAACGGCCATGATTCGACTTGGGAGTGTTTCCACTAAATTATGACAGCATTCAGGGGTTATGCCATCCCAAACTTGTTGGATTTTTTCCTTTAACTCATTTAAGTTCTTCGCCGGATTTTTTCTTAACTCCTTTTTCATTTTTCCCCATAAAGTCTCAATTGGAGACAGGTCGGGGCTATTTGCAGGCCACGTTAGGACTGGAATGTTGTGTTCTTGGAGCCAGCTCATATTTCGCTTGGCTGTATGACATGATGCCCCATCTTGCTGATATGTAAACCTGCCATCTTCTGTTTGGAGCCTTGGAATCGAGGGTAAAAGTTGGTGCTCTAAGATATCTTGGTACCTACTGGCATTAACAGTGCCATCGATGAAGCAAAGGTTTCCCACGCCTTGAGCTGACATACATCCCCAGATCATAACTGAAGCCGTAAATTTTGTTTTTCTTCGAAAGCAATCTGGGTGAAATGCTTCAGCTGGCGTTCTCAAGACTCTTGATCGCGAGTCTCCAATACAAAGCTCGAATCGGGACTCATCGCTCCATATTACCCTTCTCCATTGCTCCAAGGTCCAGTTTTGATGTTCACGGGTCCACCTTAAGCGCTTCTTTTTTTGCAAAGGAGTTAAAAGTGGTTTTTCTTTTGCCTAAGTAACGGATTGTTACAATAATTTATTTTCGAAGGTAAAAAAAAAATAAATTAAAGTAAGAAAACCTACCTTATAAAATTTGTAACCCATTTTCTTCATTTCTCGAATGCAGGTGTCTCTTGAAACTTGCTTTTTAATAAAATTTGTCCACTCTAAGCTGATATTTGCTGTCGTAGAACGACGATCTTTTTTTAGGATTTTTCGCAAAGCCCTTCTGTCACGATCGGTAGCTATCGATGGCCTTCCGGGTTTCTTCAGCGGGTTCACATTACCGGTCTTCTTAAATAAATTAATTATGTTTCGCACTGATGTCCTCGAAATTTCAATTTTTTTTGCGATATCATATGCCGAAACATTTTTTTTAAACTCTTTTATTATTAAGTTACGCATGTCTTCCGATAAGCACTTGCCGCGTGCCATGGTGAAATTTGATAACGAATGCGGTCAATGCATGCTTCACTTGAGACACCCAAATTCAAATAACGCAACATTAAACGGTAAATACAAAAAAAAATAGACATTATCTAGCTTAGGCCAACTATTTTGCAACGAGAAAATAGCGGGTCAGCTTTTTTGCAATAAAAAATAATCTGTTTACATATTCAAATTGTGACAAAACCGGTTTAATGTTCGAACTTATCAATTACCTCGTAGAGAAAAAATATTCATGAACTGTATTTAGAAAAAAAAAATAGCCTTTTTATTATTTTAGCATAACAACTGCACATTGGAAAATGTTTGTGATGCAAAATAGTACTAGGCCAACTATTTTGCGTTTGGGCTCGTACTATTAATATTGAGGTTACCTTGCAAAAAAACAACAACGAAAAAAGGCCCCGAACTGTAAGCCCACAAACTCCAAATCCGAGGTTTGAACCAAATCCTGGCAGCCATTAGACTGTATGCCTCGGGACATACGGACATACAGACAGACGGAGAGAATTTCGAAACCCACTTTTTAGAGTTCCTCTGTCGTTATGTCAGAATTAATTAATATCTCGAGTTCAAAATTTTATACGAATACAATATCTTTCGCTTACTACGAGTGCATAATCGAGAAATTTAAAAATTGAGTCTCTTCAGTCTTGATGGTCAATTTTTAACTTTCGCGATGTGTTGAGAATTTCGCAACCAAACTTCTATGTTTAAGACTGCATGCATACACACTTTACTCGCCCTTAAGAGGACACTTCCTTAACCGGACGCGGACGAATAGGTATATCTGTTAGAAATTCCTTTAGAGTTTCGACGAAATAAAAAGAAAGCCTCCGTTGCTTCATAGAGAGATTTTTTGACCTTGAGTTTATTTCCTTTAAAAATGTCTCTCTAACCCCAGAGAAAGAACCACGTAAAATCAAAGAAAACCACTTCGATTTAAAAAAAAATTTCGGAATGATTTAGCTTCGACTACGAAAATTTTTAAATCAAAGTGGCACGACGTTAATTCAAAGTGTTTCAGTAATCAAATAGATCATATTACATTTTGGTTAACATTTTTTCTCTGAGTGTATAAGGTTGTTCGTATTGATGCCACAAGTCCCATCAGCAAATCAGGAGCGACATGAAATATATATACAGTGAAAACACACTTGAGCGGACAAATATGTTACCACCGTCACTGTCCGCCTAAAAGAGCATTCTCTCTATATGCCGAATGTATTTGAATGCGCTCCTAATTTGCTGCGAGGTGTGTGCCCAAGTAGAGGCCCGGTATGTTACCTGGTCTTTTGCAACGGCCCCACAACAAAACTCAACCTTGCCTATTTATTTTATTTATTGAATGCTTAAAATCAGTAAACTTTATTATATTATAAGTTTGTCTCAAGCTAATTTTACAATTTTATAATTTTCTTAGTTAGAGAGCTGCGAACAACAAAATAAGGCATTATTTAATATCATGAATACTACCAGTTATATCTAAAGTTAATATATCTACAATTTTTTTTGTTAATAAAGGGTCCGCCATCTAATTTTTTTTTTTTTCAACTAGTGCTTATTTCGCGAATGGTAACACTTAGCTCATCTCTGATTCGACAAATAATTAGTTTTATCCTTCCGCTGAACGAATATGTTTGTGTATACGCTTGAACAACACTGGGAAATATTGTGACATTACTTTGAAAATCGACTTAGACACCGTTGGACTATTATTTGTGGGGTGCCGTAAAAGATTGACGCTTTAAAGGACAATATTCGTTAAGCCATTGGTGAAATACAGCTGCACACAATCGATAATGTGCTTAAAAATTGGACCGATCGTGTAGGCTACTGCATGGCCAGCCGAGGCAGCCATTTGAATGAAATTGTTTTCCATTATTAACCGGAAGGATTGTACTTTCAAATAAAATTTGAGAACATATTCAGTAGTTTTTTTTTTATAGCATTTTCAAAAAAAAAAGTTATTTGGCGGACCCTGTATTTACATATTTACTGAAAAGTAATCCTTTAATATTTTTGAAGTCATGTTATATTCTCTGTTTCTTTAAATGTAACGCGGTAGAGAATTCCGCAGACGGACATTTGACAAAAAATCGACGCTCCGATGAAAAACAAGCAAAGCGACCTAAGATGAGCTCGAATGAGCTCGTTGAGTTTTAGAAATTCTTCCATCATCTTTTGTAAAGTAAAAATATCTGTATTTGTAGTAATCATATTGATTATAGTCATATTTTGAGAAAATGCTTAATCTGAATGCACTTTTTGAAACTGAGTAGCAAAATCGTCTGGCGTCGTTGTGGAAGAAAAGTTCTTATTTTAAAAGATCAAGAAACCATCCAGATGGTATCAAGTCTTATAAACCGAGTGAACACACTAACTTTAACAACTTTCGTACCTGGAAAAACTCAGGTGGATTCAATTGAACAAAGCAACATCAGCAGTGATGACTAAATGCTTTCCAGAAGATTCATTGGTACGGTCTGATACAAGAGCTTTGGATCTTTAAAAAATATATTATAGGACTACCGAAAATTGCATCATTGGCAAACATGCCCTGGTGAGGCATAGAGTTTCAGCTTATGAATAGCCGGATCTGTATGCCCCAGACCTTGCAGCAATAAAAGAAGAATCAGGTGTGGGAAGGTTTGTTGCAGCATTCGTATAGCTGCCGTATGATCAGAACATTCTATTCCACTCATAGAATGCGTTTATGTTCTTTCGGAATGATCTCCTGTGAATAGAAATTTATTGCAGGGTTTGTAACTAGACTTGTCATCCATTGTCTACTTTAAGGAATTCACAATTCTCTTTCTTCCTTGTTTTTTTTTTTTTTTTGTGGCAGGCCAACTCTTAAATTTCCCCACTCAAACTCCACACAGTATGAATATCAACTTCGTGTAACCACCGAAAAGATGTTTGCGAAAATCCAAAAAAGACCGGCTATTCCATGGACTTGTAATAATCCCGAACGACCCCACATCTATCATTCATTAAAACACAATTTAATTTAAATTACCCCCAGAAGACCACCGCTACTGCTTTCGTTCGTCTTCAATACCCTTTCATCGTGCATATGCAAAACACTCAAGTCCTAATCAACAAACATAAAATATTTAAAGATGTTTGCACACTTGACTGTTTCAATTTGACGCTCATTCACTCTCTCTAACAACGAAAGGCTGCCATGCAGACTTTGATGTACCCCGGCGAGTAAACAACAAAAAGTTGCAGGCCAACTCGATGCGAGTATGTACTCATATCTACACCAACATCAAAGTGAAATATTCATGTACAGATTTATTTAGCACGAGCACCCTGTACATATGGCAATAATTAACCAATTACATGCATAGCCACCTTAAACTGCCACCAGCAGTATTCCTACAGATACGTTGTAAATTAACTTTGAAAACAGTGCGCGTGCTTATGACGCTTCAAGGGATGTCTGGCACATATTTAGCCATTCAAAAATAAAATAAAATCTATTAACATAAAGCAAGTGGTCTGGCAAATCCACAATTCCCATTATGGGATAAGGGATCACTTTAGCGCGCCGGCCACCCACAGGCTGCTACACTACTGCTCTGTTTTATAAATCGCCTGCATGCGCGGCCCCCGACAAAATGCAATTCAATTAATTGATGGAATTATTTTATTTGCAGGCATGGAGCCAGTGATTTAGTCCCTCCTCGGTGTACACAGAAATCAAGTAAATCAACATTGGAGCACGGGGTCGCCCCCAAACACCGCACTGGCCACACTGCATGCAGAGCGATGCTTTGCTATACCCGAGTGCATTCGAGTTACTGTGGCCACTTTATGCACTTGTAATGAGCTCATAAACGGCACTTGTTACTCATTACTTGTTGTATGGGTTATTTTTTCCCGTTTATGGTAGGTTGACTTTTGGACCGAGAGGCGCCAATTTTTAGCACCTTACACATTAGACGGGCAACGCAAATCCTTCAATTTAAATTGAATTTTCCCTCTTGCGTGGAAAGATGCACATTAGGGTAGGTCAAAATTTTTTCAAATCGATTTGTAATAGCGAAATTATGTTGTCTTATTAGGTCAAATATAGATCTGCAAAATATTGTTGATTTATTTTCAGTGTAACAGTCCGCGCATCAACCCCCAAGTTTAATACAGAAACGTACAGTGGTAATATCGAAATTAGTCGCTGGTCCCGTGCGTATCGCGACACAATATAGTACGATAATTGTTTTTGTTTAGTTTTAGTGCTTCAAACAAATTTAGGTAAGTTGTGCGCGATACACTTTTAACACTTCTAACATTATTTTCTCTAAAGTAAATAGATTATAGTATAGAAACTAGAAAACAAAGTTATAAGTGTCCTATATTCGGTAGTGTAGAAGATATTAAGGACAATGTTCTGCCGACCTACGAAGATATAATGAAATGCTATGAATGGAATGGACAACAACTAAAAATGAGTAGGAATACCATCAAAGAACCATCATTTTTGGATATTGCCGATCTTGTGTCTCAAAAAGTAGAAGATGTCTGGAGAAAATCTTCCCTTCCTACGGTTTCTCGAACAAGAATCATTCAGCTATTAAAGGCTTATCATATAAAGTGCAAAAATCTCATAAAATCTTTAAAAAGATTATCCGCTGATCAGAAAAATGATTTTATACACCACAGCAGAGTTCTTTTCGACATTTGTTCATGTCAATGTAAACAAATTCAATTTTGTTGTTGTCCAAGAGAAAACAAGGTGCAAAAAGAAGAGCAGGAGTTTTTACTTGACCAAAGACAGGCAAGAAAGATGCGAATTGGTGGAGTAGACCACATTCTTACAACTAAATTACAAAAAAAGGTAAAGCGTGCCTCAAAGACAAAAAAAAAAAACAATTTGGACATTAACAAAAATCAAGAGAAGAGTAACACTGAACAGCAGGAGTTGTTGTTCTTCGCCTGATAGGCTAAACTTACCCTCGACATCACAAACAAAGAAGAAAACAACAAAGTCTGCAAAAACGTTGCCTATGTTGTCAAAAACCTGCGACCGTTACGGTATTTCTGACAGAGCAGCCGCTGCGATTGTTTCTTCAGTATTGCACGATATATCTTCGGATATTGAAGTGGTTGATAAATCAAAAATACGCCGGGAAAGGAGGAAAGAACGTAATGAATTATCTAAACAACAAGTGCTCCTTCACTTACCTGCGTTATACTTCGATCTTCGATGGCCGAAAAGATAAGACATTGAGTATTGTAAAGAAAGGAGCAAAAAGGTACAGACAAACAGTGATTGAGGAACATATATCTGTTATTAAAGAGCCTGATTCAGTTTATGTTGGTTACGCCACACCAGTTCAAGGTACTGCCAAAAGTATTGTAGAATCGATTAATGCACTTCTTTTGTCACAAAAAATTGGACTAGATGATTTGGTGGCTCTTGGTTGTGATGGAACGGTTACTAACTCAGGAAAATTCAACGGCAGTGGATTATTTGCATGCTACATTTAAACGAATTGCCTTTGAGGCATCTATTTAACAAACTAGATGGTGTTACCACTGGCCCATCCTCACATGCTGGTCCTATTGGCAAATCTTTAGAAAATTGTGAAAAATTGCCAATGACAAAATACGAAGAAATACAAAGCGAACTCCCAGAAGTAAATTTCGAAGATTTAAGTACAGACCAAAAATACTTATACGAAATAACGATGTCAGTTATTTGTGGAAAATGCTCTAGAGATTTTACTAACAGGTCCCCAGGAAAAATGTCCCATGCCCGATGGTTAACAAAAGCAAATAGAATACTGCGACTATACATTTCTACATCAAGTCCTTCAAGTGAATTAAAGCTATTAGCTGAATACTGCGTCAAAGTATATGCTCCGGTATGGTTTCAAATAAAAACAAATCCAACTTGCCAGGATGGGTCTAAGAACTTGTGGAAATTAATTAAGAGTTCTCGATATCTGCCAGCAGAATTTAAACAAATAGTAGATCCCGTAATTCAACGTAACGCCTATTTTGCTCACCCTGAAAATTTGCTTCTGTCTATGTTGTCTGATGAAAATAAAAGAGTGAGGGAACTCGCTGCCAGGAGGATACTTAAAGCACGAAATTTGCATCATTCAGGAAAACTACCTCGTCTGTTTGAAGTATCGCAAATCAATTTTGATGCTAATAGATATATTGACCTCATAGATTGGCAACAACACATTTTCGATCCACCAATTCTTCGAAACATCACAAACCAAGAAATAAACGAGGTTGTTGAGTCACACGGCGCCGAAAACTTGCATTTTTTAAAGCTACCATGTCATACGCAGGCAGTCGAACGTTCTGTTAAGATAGTGACGGAAGCAGCCATGTCTTTATGTGATAAAAAATCAAGAGAGGGTTTAATACAAGCGAACCTTGCATCCAGAAAACTTATGCCCCGATTTGAGAGTAAACAAGATTTTGTGGTCACCTCATAAGAAGTTAGACTTTTTTTTACAGTATTAATTAATTAATGTTTTCTATTACCAAATTTCTCGCCTATGCTGTTTATTCATAAGTGTTTTATGTAATATTACCTAATTTTCGATTAATATTTATTTGATTCCTAATTAAATATGAAGTTTCCCATATGTTGTTTTTTTTTCGGATATTCCCTAAATTTTGGATCGCATGCGCGGGCTAAAGATACGAATTAATTTAGTTTTTGTAATGTTTTTTTTATTTGTTTGGACCTAACACAACATAATATCACTATTAGAATATCATCAAACAATTTTTATTTTTTCTCATACACCCACCCTAATGCACATGCACAACCTTGCAGACAAAGTCTACTTGAAAAATCCTCCCGGACACGTGTAAGCTATCGGTTGACATTTTAAGGCAAATGGGCTCTTGTCCAAAAAAGGACGTGTGCATACAAATTGGTTTTCCTTGTTGAATGCTGGACATGTTCAACTTTCGGGAAATCACGACTTTCATTTACTTAAATAATTCCCTCTCTGGTACACACGGTACATTCAAATAAATCCCCCTCCCAATTAACCGAACGGAAGCCAGGTCCCATACGAGTATGTACAGCTGGATTTTGCTTCTGTCGAGTGGAGATATATTTTTGGACAATCTCACACTCCAATAAACTCGAGCATCAAAAGATAAAAAAAGAAAAACTGACAAAAAGTTGCCCTAAAAATGTCAAAACCCTTCTATGACTATAAATCATAACAGTCGCCCTCAACTTAATACACATACTCGTATATCCATTTGTGCCCATCGAGTATATAAAACTCAATCGGATTTATTTACTTTGCGGCTTATTTTGGAACACATGACTTTCCGTCGCTATATACACAGGGGAAAAAAAAAACATCAACTGGGCCTCACTAATTGGACCGAATAAATTTCGTGGCAAATTGTAGCCCCAAAACATGGTATCTACCTATCGAACAAAACACGGCAAGGAGTAAAACTCCTTGTGCATAATCCAACACATCGCTGTGTAGTCAGGATGATGCAAAATAAGGGTCGAGAGGTTGTGTGATGCGATGCAATGCTCAAGTGCACCCAGGGCGTGTAATTAGTTTCAGTTTTTCCTTGTTGCGTTGCCGGAGCGACGGCAGAAAAGTCGAACACCAAAAAGGGTTAATGGATGGAGCAGCAAAGGCCGACAGAGACTATAGTACGGGGCGAAGCAATCCGGTACACGGTTACACAGTGATTAGGAAGGTTGTTTGTTTTGAACTTTATTAATATATGGTGTGACTCTACATGGAGAATTAAGGGGAATGGAATTTTCACGGTAAAAAAAAGAAGTTGTTGCTTCCTGTGAGGGTTTTTCCAAATAAACACTCAGCGAGGTATTCACCGAGCAATCTTTAAGAAATAACTTTGTGCAGATTTAGGTGGTCTCGCAAGGCTTATGACTGATCTCGGCTGTGGTCTAGACTGGTGGAAAATGTATGACCCTGCTTTAAGGAAATGATGATGATAAAAGTGGATTGAATTCTAAATTTTCCACAACTTCTGGATGTTTGAGCCCATTGCAATTGTTCGTGACAGGCCACGGATTCAAAGAAGCTCCTCATTTGTTTAAATGAGTTTGAATCTTTTATTTCTGAATTGAAATCATTTTACAGAAGGAAAATTAAGTTAAAATAAATGGTTACAATTATTTGTGGCCTCCTAGAGTAATTTTACACGAATGATCAAAAGGGCAAATGAGAAATATAATTTTGACATTAGTCTTGGTTTTGTTTACACAGGGCTGTTATACGATTTTAGGTTTGGCTCGAAATCTTTGTGGTGAGCTCACATTTGCTTTGTGACGGAACTGAAATCGCAACAGCAATGAAATAAAAACTAAATGTCACTGCATCACGGCACACTGTGATACAAAAAGGCAAATCTCGTGGCAAAAATACTAAATTCGATGTTTTATTTTTTATTTCTAATAAAATAATAAACGGAGCTTCAAAAACAGCAAACAAAATAATTTTCTGCCAACTAGTTTGACTTATAGAGCTTTTCAAAGTTGATCCATTTTGTTCTACACGAGTAAAAAAAAAAACATCTTTATTTTCTTTTTTTGCTATTATGGCTATTAAATGAAAAATCTTGATTCTCTTGACAGTAGTCTTGTTGTATTATATAAATCTTTATTAAAATTTTAATAAAAAATATACCTAATATCTTTAATAAATAAAACAAAGAACGGATTTTTTTTTTTTGGTTTGAGTAGAGCTATGAAAAAATTCTCGCGATTTCCCGCGGAAAATTGACCACGATATTTGACCATAACTATTTCTTAAGCCATATGCAAAATTGTAGCTGCAACTATTTGCAATGTTCGGAGAAATTGTAATGCTGACATTTTGGCCTTCAAAGCAAATTTATGGAATATTTCAATTTTTTTGTTAAATAAAAGAGCTGACAGCGTGAAATTTTCTTCTTATACGCTTTTTACACCGAGCCGAAAACCGAGTTTTCGTTTGACTTTTCAATCAGGTGTGAGACACTAGTCGTGGAATTTCGGTGCTTCGGTGGTTTTCAAAAACTGTAGTGTTTTCGTCGAAAACGACTTTAAACGACTCGTTTTGAAAACTGAAATAGGTATATGTATGGGAAAACTTCTCATTTCGCTGAAGTTTTCGCGAAAACCCGGTTTTCGGCTCGGTGCGAAAAGGCTTTTATTATTATTATTAAATCATTTAAAAATAGTTTTGTTATTATTTTGGTTGTTGAAAAATCTACCAAATTTCACGCCCCTTTTTATAGAAATGCCAATTGGTTTTTGTAATCCACCCACTTTAAGAACTTCATGGTTGCCACTATTTTTAAAATAATTTTCGCTTACTTTCCCTGACCAGTTTTGAAGTTTTCCCTGACCAAATTTTGCAAATATAGCAAAAAAAAAAAAAAAAACAACGCTTTTAAACACTAGTCCTTAAGATTAATAAGTTACCTACATAAAGTTTATTTTTTTGTTTGAAAAAAAATTACAATCAAAATGTATAGGTAATAGAGATAAAAGTAATTGTAGGGTGAATTTTTAAGAGGTTTAGAACTTTTTTTTAAAAAAAAACACAAAAAATTCGAAAAAATGAATGAAATATTTATTTGAATCGATAACCTGATGAACCTTGCAATTTAATGTTTAAAGATAATTTCATGCAAATGTTGACCGCGGCTGCGTCTCAGGTAGCCCATCCGCTGAGTCCAATTTTGGCATACTCTTTCACACATATCGGCCGGTATCTCACGAATGAATGCATGGATGTTGGCTTCCAGTGCGTCAATCGAAGCGGGCTTGTCCCTATACACATTAGCCTTGGCATACCCCCACAAAAAATTATCTAATGGTGTCAAATCGCACGATCTAGGCGGCCAATTGACCGGCCCGAAACGTGAAATTAACTGTTCACCAAACTCGCCTCGCAATTGCGCCATTGTTTCGCGTGCTGTGTGGCATGTGGCACCGTATTGTTGAAACCACATATCATGCAAGTCAAGAACTTCCATTTCGGGCAAAAAAAAGTTTGTTATCATCGCTCGGTAGCGTTCACCATTGACAGTAACGCTGCGATTCGCATCATCTTTGAAGAAATATGGCCCAATAATGCCGCCGGCCCATAAACCGCACCAAACAGTGGCTTTTTCGGGATGCATTGGTAGCTGTTGCAATGCTTCTGGCTGATCTTCACTCCAAATGCGGCAATTTTGCTTATTTACGTACCCATTCAACCAAAAATGAGCCTCATCGCTGAACACAATTTTTCGATAAAAAAGCGGATCCTCGGCCAGCTTTCCAAGAGCCCATTCACCAAAAATTCGGCGTTGTGGTAGGTCGGCTGGCTTTAGTTCTTGCACCAGCTGTATCTTAGAAGGCTTTACGCCCAAATCCTTCTGCAAAATTTTCCACGTAGTGCTGTAACAAAGGCCTAACTGCTGGGAACGGCGCCGAATCGACATTTCGCGGTCTTCTGTCACACTAGCTGATACGGCCGCAATATTTTCTTCACTACGCACAGTACGTAAACGTGTTGGTGGTTTAATGTCCAACAAAGTAAATTTGGTTCGAAATTTGGTCACAATCTTCCGAATAGACTGCTCAGAAGGTCGAGAATGCCGATCATAAAATGGAAGCAGCGCGCGATGAACATTTCGAACCGAGCACGAGTTTTGATAGTAAAATTCAATAATTTGCAAGCGTTGTTCATTTGTAAGACGATCCATGGTTAAATTGCAAATCAAACTGAAGCTGTTTGACAGTGACACAAGGTACTAAACACACGTCAGCTGTCAAAACCAGTGTTGCCAAAACCAAACCAGCTAAAAAATCACCCTTTACATAGATGGCTCAAGCTCGTAAATTCTTTCACATTTTTGCATTTTTTGCGTAAACGTGTGGGTAGAAGACTTCAGGGGTCGACATAAATAATTGTTTTTAGTAAAAAAAAAATGCAGAGTGCAGTTTGGCGCAGTAACATAATTCCACGAGACATTAATCCATTATGGACTTATGTCTCACTGAAGTGGGACACAAGCTCTGGACTTAAAATTTCTCCGAACATTGCAAATAGTTGCAAATTTTGTTCTGGACTTATGTACTACGAAAGGGGTAGCATTGAAAACATTTATGGAATTATATCCCTTCTAACATGTTTTCCCAAAGCTGCCATGCCAGACTCTTTAGCATCCAGCGGCTCGATTGGAGTTTGGCCGATGGTTCATTTAAGTTGGGACTATTTACTGAATTTAAAAATTGAGCTATTTCTCATGTTAAATAATCTCCCAAATTGTTTAAAATGGAAAGCAAAATACTATTTTCGGCGATCCTTTATTTTCTCAAATTTTTCGAAGCTAAAACAAAAAGTTGTTTGAGAAAATAAATTGAGATATAGCTTCGGAATAATTTTCTTCTTTTTGTTAAAATAAAACTTAAATTGTTAATAACAATAGTGTGTTTGAAACGTGGGGTTTGGACTTTTTTATGATAGCATATTCTTTAACTTACAAAATGTTGGAATTATGTCCCATCTTTCAAAAATAAGATCTTATAGGCCACATTTGAGGGACATAATTCCAGAATCAAATTTTGAACTTATGTCTCATCAAAGTGGTTCACAAGTCCATTATTAACTTATGTCCCTGCGCCGTAAGTTTTCCCTGACTGTTTTCGAAATTACCTGACTTTCCCTGACATTCCCTGACCAAATGTTCGTTCCCTGATTTTCCCTGACCAAGTCCAGTCCAGTGTCAACCATGGACTTTTTTGAATAAATTCCCACTAAACCAAAAGGGTTTACAGATGTAAGGAGCTCGTTCTAAAACTAGCTTTTGGACTATACCAAGAAGATAAGACCACCGACAAGAAAAAGGCAGAAAAAAGAAGAAAAGCGGATTACGAGATTTACTACAAAATTCGTAAAATTTTACCTGTTTTTTTTTTAAGTTTTCTTTAATTCTTTTCTCTGTTAATTCCTTTTTCTAAGAACCTACGATTAAGAAATAGCGTGTAAAGCAATTTTCTTAAAAATCACTTTTTCTATAGGCTTTTAAATTTGCAGCGATATCATCAAAGTTACGATTTTTTCAACCAAAACAGTTATTTTGAACCACAGCGCGGCGTTTGTTCTGTCGAGAGATCGATGCGGATGGGGTTAGTAGATTTAACGTGATGCCATTACAAATTCAAAGCCACACACAAATAGTCAGACAGACATCAGAAGACAAAATTAGTGTTTGGTCCTGTAGCTAGTGCCGGACAAGCGCATAAGTATTGAATAAGAGTTTATTTGTGTCATAAAAACTGCGGCATAACACAGTGGCCTGCTTTAGTTAGTCTTTTCGCGCATTGCTTGCGCAACAGATTTTTGCTTGATGTAGTTTGGTCACATCTTCCCAGATAAGTATTATTCATACTTTTCCTACGCAAGAGGTGGACCATTGATAGGAGTTTAGAGGAGAACCAAATGTGAACTGCTTCCGTGTGTGAACTTTAACCCTAGCAGCTCGTCAGCATTTACGTTGCTATGCCCTGTCACCTAAATTAGGGTAACGTTGAAGTGGTCAAGCGAAGCCAGCTCATACCGACATTCTAGGAGTCATTTTAGAGGTGACGACAGTCTTGGCTGTAAGAGAATATGTTGGATTCCGGAAGCCTATATAAGATTCTAAGGGTGAAAAAGAGACCTACTCCACAGTCCATTTACGAAACGTCAAGTCCCTGTTTGAAAGTGGTATGAGTTCTTTCGATACAGGGTGGCTGATGAATAACTTTTTTCTCTATTTAATGAATCTGATTAGTTTTTTTTTTATTTTACAGATTGATTTTTAGATGCTAACAAGTTGTTAACAATTTTGCCGAGCATGGGACAGTCGAAAAAGTTCTTACCATCGAAACCCTTCAGTTCGGACGGAGGAAACAATCGCTGCTGTAGCTGCTGCAATACAAAGCAATCCAAGAGTTTCGATAAGAAGCTTATCTGCTCAAATGGATATAAGCAGACAGTCATTGCAGTCAAATATGCACAATGATTTGGACTTATTCCCATATAAAATTCAAATGGCCAACAAACTGCACGCAGCAGACTTGCCGATTCGCTTGTGATTGGTGGAAGAGGACGAAAACATGTTGAACTGTATTTTTATGTCTGACAAGGCCCATTTCGATTTAAACGGCAACATAAACAAACAAAATTGTCGAATATGGAGTGCTTCCAACCCACAGATACTCCATGTGACCGAATTGCATCCACTTCGTGTCACAGTGTGGTGTGCAGTTTCATCACGCTGCATTGTCGGGCCCTAATTCTTCGAAGAAAACGGTCACACCGTTACGGTTACTGGAGACCGTTACTTGAGCATGCTGAGAGAGTTTTTCTATCCAGAATTAAGCCGAATGAGAATTTCTTTCAAGTGTCTGTAGTTTCAGCAAGATGGTGCAACTCCTCAAGCCCGGCCTGTTATGACAGAATTGCGACGAAAATTTCCCAAAAAAGCTGATATCCAGAAACTCCACATTCCGTTGGCCCCCCTGGTCGCCAGACCTTACTGCACCTGACTTTTTCTTGTGGGGTTATTGCAAACAGGAAGTCTACAAAGCAAAACCAACAAATTTGAATGAACTAAAGCAATCCATTCGAGAAACAATTGCGGCTATTCCTGTCTCAACTTTCCAAGCAATGAACAACTTTTTGGTAAGATGCCGCACATGCATCAACGAGCAGGGGGGGGACATTTAAATCCCATTATTTTTAAAACCAATTTAGCTATATTTAATAAAATTGAATGAGATTTAACATGAATATTATTTGAGTTTCTTAATGTAGCAATATTCATCAGCCATCCTGTAGATAGAAATTAAATATAGCCAAGGGTCGATAGGTTTTCGAAGACCAGCACTTAAACTTTTTGCGTCCAATCCTGATAAGTGCTGTTATCTTTGCTTAATGTGCAGATATAGAGATAAATAAAGTGGGCTGGATAACCAAGAATAGGAGAACACCATTAAGGACAAGTGATGTCTTATTATACATATTAAATATTTTTCTTGTCGTAAAGCGGAAGCTTATATAGTCCAACTTTACCGATGCATTATCACCGATATTTTTAAACACTTCATCCCAGTCGTGCGGTAGTTTATTTATTTTGGTCCGTGTGAATGCCTTGACATCTTAATGTCAAAGTCGCACTTCCATTTTTGTTTGTTAATTTCTCAAACGGTGGGAGAAAACGGGCAAAAAAATTAGGTTAATAATGTGTTGCATTTACGGCGATCGTGAGTTTTATTTTTTTAAATCGTTCCGCCTAAGGATCGTCGGAAAGAAGAGAAGAATAATGTAGGCAGGTCTTAGAAATATCAGAAAGTTATAGCCAAAGACTAGTGATAACCACATTGGAATAAAAAACCAGAGTTAGGGTGCTTGAACGTATAGCTTTATTGACAATGTGCAAGTAGTATAGCTTAAGTCGTGCAAAGTTTGTGGATCCAAATGTATTCATTGTGTAAATTTAAACTTTCCCAAAAATGTGACAACAAATTTGGTGCTACAAAAACGTGGAGATGACAGTCTAGTCATCGTTTAGTAAAACACTTCCAGTAACCTCTTCAACCATGGATATCTGCCTGCCAACAGTTCGGCTATGAATACAAATATGGTAACCACAGTGCATATAGCGAGCAAAATGAACGCCCCTTTTATATGCTGCAACGATATACTAGCAAGTTCGTCACGTTGGCCCTCCTTCATCAGTAATTTGTCCATCTGGATATATTTCCGAACGCTTCGCTCCATATAGCCATTTGCTATCAATCTTAGGATTCTGGTATTAAATGCTTCTGTTAGGAATGAGAACTTCTGCATCTCCAGACAGTAGTTGATGATCTTTACCGGGTCCGGAATAAGAGCATAGTCTTCATACATCGAAGGATCCTTGTTATATGTACTTAATTGAGAATCTGATCCTATGGCAGCAAACTTTTTTTCGTTTGCCTTCAATGAGGTCAAAAAGTCAACAAAAGGAGCCTGACTCAACACCAAACGGTCCGCCAATAGAGGAGAGCTCTTTAGGGGAGTGTAAGCAATATTGCCAAGAAATTTGTATTCATGCTCTACTGCTTCATCAATGGTTTGTGGAATCCATTGAATGGGTCTGTTCTGAAGAAACCGAAAGATCGAACCTTCGTATGAGCTGCGGACAATGAACATCGCATAGAGCCATGCCATGGTGTGTAGACGTGTCGAACAGTGTCGAGCTACAACACATCTATTTGCGTATTTCCTCCACAAAAGCTGGCATATCCATTTGGCGAATAATATTGTGCACAGACATAGCCAAGTAAGCCAATCAAATGGCAGGTATATGATATCCAAAGATCTGTATAACTTCGGCCGTCTAACTACTCCATATAGGTAACCAGTGTAATAAGACACTGTTGACCCAAAATGCACTCGCCTATCTACGAGGCAGCCGGAGGGACCCAGTATTATGTCTCCGAGGCCGTCTTTTAGCTGCAACCAAATTTTATTAGACTAATCAAAATGCAAGAAGTGTAGGGACTTACTAGTTTATAACTTCCAGTCATACTGTTGTTGGGATAAAAAATACCCTTGCCCTCTGGCGACATGATCAGTTCGATTGAGAAGTTCATCATTGTAGCTAGAGTTTTGAAAATCTCCCCATCCATCCCATAGATTTGGTTATCATCGATTAATATGAATGGTGGTTGTTGGTAGACTATAGCTCTTATTGGGCACTGCCAAAGGTTGTCCATTTTCGGGGGGAAAATTTCCTTATTCCACTGAAAGCTTCCGTGTAAAAATTGGTTATGTATAGTGGGCGTACTATCTCGACAGTTCAGCTTGGTAAATGGATAGTAAGTGTAGAGGTTGACGGTTTTATTTTCGTCTTCGATTAGCACGTTCACGTTTAGAATGTAAGCCTTCAAACACAAACTGAGGATGTCCTTCAAAGTTTCAAACAAAACGCCGCTCGGCAATACAACAAAGAATTGTTGGTTACCGCCGGACGCGTCGCACTCTCGACTACGCTGCCGATCAACCAAGGTTCTGTAATCAGTCAGTTTTTAATTATATATTCACTTTTGAAATACACGCAATACCTACTTGAATGACTTTAGAGAATCCACGAAATATAGCCGAATGAAGGTACTGCAAGACTCTGTCGAGGCCAAGTCCACTAGAAGCGTATCGTTCTTGGCCAAGAACCGATTCACTGTGTCATCGAAACCTCGTCTTAGGGTGGCGTCTTCAACTTCAATGCTTATTCGAAGGGTATGACTTTGTAGTCTAGCAATGCTGGCATGGAGGCAATCGGCCATATTATTGTCAGTATTGACCAACATGTGACCCATGGTCGGATAGAGAATCGTGGATAATACCAGAGCTATTTTCCAAAACCCTGCCATTTCTGCGGACTGTAAAGTGCAACTGATTCGACATGGACTCAAAGTCGACATGCATAGGTAAATACGGGTCCTAAAGTGGCTATTTCAAATGAATTTACTTTTAAATAAAATCAAAGGGTATACAATGTAAACCACAAGCAATTTGCCCATCAATGTTATCGATTTTTAAATAATACTCCTTGATTATACACGCGGTACTTGGGTCATGTAACTTAACTTTGTATGCGTTTATAGTCAGTCGTTAGGACACAAAAGACACTATTGCAAAAAGAAACAACAGAACAAAACTCTCCGACTTTCGATGCAGATTCAGGTTACTATCTTGTCTAAACTTATTTTAGACATCACACCGTTGAGATTGATTCCCAACTCTTGTGGAATGTTGAGTGTTATACTTGCCTTTCCGGTACCATCTTTCGCTTGTGAAGGCGATCCTAACTCTAGAAGTAGTTCCGTATATAGTTCGCCTTCATAAAACCTATCAACGGCGGCCTAAAAGTCGATACAAATAGATGGTGGTCCATTCTCTTGTCATAACTGCTACAATGATGTCCCAGCCATCGAGATGCCATCAAAAGTCATTCAATGCTCTCTGATTATTTGCACTTTCCTTCACAATACGAGCGTCAAATTGTTTGTGAACATTTTCTTTTACACTCCCCTACAGAGCTGTCCTCAATTGGCGGACCATTTAGTGTTGAGTCAAGCTCCTTTTGTTGACATTTTAACCTCATTGAAGGCAAACGAAGCTGCCATAGGAATAGATTCTCAATTAAGTTCATATAACAAGGAGCCTTCGATGTATGACGAATATGCTCTTATTCCGGACCCAATTTCGATCATCAACTACTGTCTGGAGATGCAGAAGTACTCATTCCTAACCGAAGCAATTAATACCAGAATCCTAAGATTGATAGCAAATGGCTATATGGAGCGAATCGTTCGGAAATATATTCAGATGGACAAATAACTAATGAAGGAGCGCCAACGTGATGAACATGCTAGTATATTGTTGCAGCATATAAAAGGGGCGTTCATTTTGATCGCTATGCTGCAGGGTGTTAGCATATGTGTTCTCGTGATGGAATTACTCTCGGAAAAGTTTACATGGTTCAAGAAATTACTGAATTTAATATTTAAACGGTAAAAGTGATTTAAGCTATATCCAAATTAAATCACTTCAAGGCAAATTGATAAGTTTCACATTGTTTTCTAAATAATGCATAGTTAAGCTGTTTCGGACTTTAGGGTCGTTCTCTATGTAATTAATTTGCTGCGCTACTTGTATGCCTTTTTCCTGTAAAAATTAAATCCACCCAAAAAACCCGCACAACAACTAGGAACTACTTTTTGTATGAGTTTTTTATTTTTTAGACCGATGGAAGCGGTCTTAGCTTTATGTCGAACTCGTACGCTGATTTAAGAAACGGTTTGTGATACGATCAGGAGAGGTGGTGCATGTAAACCAACATTTAAGTTTCAGTGCCCCTGACCTGTTGTAGCCTTATGCTTTTACATGCAAATCAATAGAATGTCGTGTTAACAGCTCTAGTTTCAAACTGTGCAAAACCGGTCAACTGTGTTCATCTTCTACCATTTAAATCCGATTGGAAAAATAATATTTAAAACTACAGAGAGATCTGTAAAAAATCGTCCGCCCTTAAACTGTGTGATGAGTTGGTGACTGATAAGTTACATTTTTCTTATACAAATTTTATTTTCAATAACCAACATGGTTTTGTAAAAAACAGATCCACTGTTATTAGCCTTCTCCCTCCCGCGAGTGCAGACACCTTGGCGACTGGCGTGGGTGCGGGAGCTTAAGCCAACTCACGTGAGCCTATTGACGGGATCAACACCACCAGCCATCGGAGTGCTTTATTGTATACCGGTCACTGGTGGAGTTGCTTCTGGCGAAAGGTGATGAGGGTTGGTGGACTAATTCTGCCACCCCTAATCCGAGAGAGTTATGCGACCCGTGCTTATCGGATATGGTTTGCAGTCAGGGGTAACCGACTGTATTATTACGGAGCCTCTCTGATACCGGGCCGCCTCAGGGAGTATTCTTGGCCTTACCACGTTATACGGGGCTCTGACGTGGCGGACGACGCTTTCTCCGCGTTACTCGTGGGACATAAAACCAAAAAAAAATAAAAAATAAACAAAAACAAAAAAACTAACTGAACAGACTGCGGGGTGACACCGCGTCTGGATTGGTTACCCAAGTGGAGCAAAGGCTCTGCGATAATTTTTATAGCTGTCAGCCTGGAACAAGCCGAGGAAGCAGTGCTATGCAAGTGCAACCAAGCACCAGCCAAAACACTGCCAAATCTAACATTCCGGTGTCGACACCTATGTTGGCTAAACGCCTTGAAGCTGCCAGACTGGGAAGCGGGAGCCAAGCTCTAGCCTCTCAACCTTTGGCCAAGGCTGTAGTGGGAAGAACGGAGACGGCAACGAGCCAAGCTCGTATACCTGAACCTACACAACCTGCAGCATCTGCGGCTAAAAGGAAAGGGCGCCTATGCCCACCGATGCCACCACCGGGCCAGCCTGGTGGAAAGGACGACCCTCTTTGGAGGGGACTGAGCGGTGCGGGCACTATATGGTTATCTTCGCTACCTTGAAAAGGGCTTTGCACCTGAGGAGGCAAGGAAGAAGGCCGAAGAACACAAGGCTAAGCCGGGTTCTGGTCCGACACCCGCACCAAACCACATTGGCACTCCTCGAAGCGCAGAACGATGGCCTGAACATCAAAGCGTGGAAGATTTTGAATGGTCGGAAAGAGGGAACTGGGCAAGTACTGGGCTTCGGTATCGACCAGCAGTCCTATGATACTATGAGGGCTCAAAACAATTCCCTCAGCTATAGGTTCGGCAGGGTTGCAGTGTCTGGACTCAAGAAGTCGGAGGAGAGCAAACGACCCCCTCGAATCCAACTTCGGAGAGGACTGAAGCCGCAGTGGAGCATCCTGCTCCGCAGCAGGCTGTATCACTTCCTCCTCCTGCTGAACAGGTAACTGAGGGAGAGAATTAAGAACAGTACATGTCCCTCTCTGAGAGCTCGCTCTCTGATGAGGAACATGACACGACGGTTGTTGAGATGGACGAGGACATCCTGCTTCGGGAGGAGGATGGGACAGTAGCCCCACGCAAACAATGATCTCCCCCACACTAAAAATGGCCCAGGCAAACATCCACCATGCTATAGCGGCATCAGCCGTAATAGCACGGATGTTCACAAACAATGGACTGGGCATTGTACTCATTCAGGAGCCATGGATCCTGAGAGGAGAAGTCAAAGGACTCGCATGTCAGAATGCAAAGGTAATTTGGGACACTCGTGTACGCAACCACAGGACTTGCATTCTTATTAAGAAAAAATTAAGTTTTATTCTACTTTCAGAATATGCTACGCGAGACCTGGTGCCACTACAGGTAGCTCTGGTACTCGAAAGAGTGTACCGCACCATCATCATCGCATCAGCTTACTGCGCTGGGGACGAACCAGCAGCACCAATGACACTACAACGCCTTGTGGAGCATGCAAACAAGCTCCAACTGCCGTTGCTGATAGGATGTGATGCTAATGCTCACAATACCATTTGGGGGAGTACCGACACTAATACTAGAGGTGAGTCATTATTAGAATTCTTTTTAAGCTCTTCTCTTGATATTTATAATGTAGGTAACACCCCCACCTTTGTTACTCGAGCTAGGCAAGAGGTACTAGACCTCACACTAGGCAGCCGTAGTATGAGTAGATTTGTTAGGGACTGGAGAGTATCTAGTGAGCCATCTATGTCTGATCATCGGATCATAACCTTTGATTTAGACAACACTCGTATCACAAGTAACCCAGTTAGAAACCCAAGAAAGACAAGCATAATTTAGAGCAGGTACATACTAGGAGAGCTCCAGCTCATCATTTAGAATTGGAACACACAGCAGAGGGCATAACATCAGCCATCACAGGTGCGTTCGAAACTAGCTGCCCAATGAGTAGAAGTGCAGAGAAGAATAAGGTTCCATGGTGGAGCAACAATCTGGCAAGACTTCGGGCGAAAACGCGTAAACTGTTTAACACAGCGAAACGTACTGGGAACTGGCAGAGCTACAGCATGGCACTGACTTCATACAACAAGGAAATAAAGAAAGCAAAACGGGAAAGATTTAGGAAATTCTGTGAGACAATTGTGCATACCCCTGTTGCGGCCAGAGTGCATAAGGCACTTGCAAAAACAGAAGGAATATCGATGTCTCTCAGAAAATCGGATGACAGCTTTACAGAAAATGAGCAACAGAGGGCACGACTTCTATTAGAAACTCATTTTCCTGGTAGTCATCCGAGCACAGAAAATAGGAACATGACCAATATTCAATGACCTCGGAAAGAGGATTGGAAAATAGCAACCCAAATCTTCTCCAGAGGGCGTCTAAATGGGCAATTGACTCCTTTCAGCCGTTTAAATCACCCGGGGTGGATGGAATTACGCCAGTCCTACCACAAAAAGGACAGGGTAAATTCCTACCACATTTGGCAAGAACTTTTAAAAGCAGTCTGGCACTGGGCTACATACCAAACCAGTGGAGACGAGCGAAGGTAGTGTTCATTATGAAAGTGGGACAAAAAGGACCCAAGTCTACCGAAGTCCTATAGACCAATCAGCCTCACTTCGTTTCTTCTTAAAACGATGGAAAAGGCTGTGGACAACTACCTAAGAGAAGATGTACTAAGTATATCGCCTCTTCATCATTGTCAGCATGCCTACAGAGCGGGCAGATCTACGGAGATCTGTATCAGCTAACTGAGATTATTGAAAATGCTCTTGAAGCGAAAGAAATAGTATTGTGTGCCTTCTTGGACATCGAGGGAGCAATCGATAACACATCGCATGATGCAATTATATGAGCTCTTGATAGAAAAGGAGTAAATAGCACAGTATCGAGGTGGATGTACGAACTCCTGAGCACAAGATCAGCAGAGACTCACACATCAGAAGGTACTATCAAGGTTAACACAGAAAGAGGCGGTCCGCAAGGAGGAGTTTTATACCCCCTAATGTGGAGTATTGTAGTGGACGAGTTACTTGAGAAATTGACGAATCAGGGCATTAAATCTCAAGCATATGCTGATGACATAGTAATTATTGCCAGGGGTAATTTTGAGGGAACCCTATGTGACATTATACAAAGGGGGCTCGAAATAACTCGAGATTGGTGCGTAACGGCTGGGCTTAGCCTAAATCCGGCAAAAACAACAATAGTACCATTCACGAGGAAAAGAAAACTTGAACGACTGAGGCCGATAAGGTTATCGGGTACAACACTGACATCGGTCAATGAAGTTAAATATCTGGGACTAAACCTGGACAGCAAACTCGTCTGGAAAAAACACACAGAAGAGATAACCAGGAAAGCAACGCGGGCCTTAATGATTTGCAGGAGCTTAGCTGGCAAATCCTGGGGATGTAGCCCGACCATCCTCAGATGGATGTATATCGCTATTGTGAGACCAATGATCACATATGGAGCGATTGCAAGGGCAAAAAGAACCAGTCTATTCAGCACAAGGAAGACACTAAATAAAGTGCAAAGACTGGCATGCCTCTGTATTACAGGAGCCATGAGAACTTGTCCCACCGCAGCTATGGAGGTGTTATTGGAACTAACTCCGTTGCACCTCGTGGTTGAGGAATGTGCAAGTAAAACGATCCTAAGAATGGCCAAGGAGGGAATAGGAAGAGGAAAGTGCATCACACTAAGACAGTTTGACGTACTACTCAAAAAACAACCACTATTGGCCTTTCCTAGAGACGACATCATCAAAAGATTTGATTTCCAAAAGAACTTTGTTACAAAGCTGAGCAACAAAAAGAACTGGAGCAATGAATCCACAATTCACAGACTGAGCAATCACACAACAAAGTGGTACACAGATGGGTCGAGAACTGACGAAGGAACTGGAGCGGGAGTTTTTGGGCCTGGAACCAAATATTCGGAATCAATGGGAAAAAGTACCAGCATCTTTCAGGCTGAAATCTATGCCATAGACAGATGTGTCCATATAAACCTCGACAGAAACAAAGTCAACTGTGATATAGCTATAATGTCAGACAGCCAGGCTGCTATTATGGCACTTGATTCCTACATCATTAAATCCAAACTTGTATGGGAATGCGTACAGAAACTTAATGAACTTGATAGGAGAAACAAAATAACCCTCTGCTGGGTGCCTGGCCACGTAGGAATAGAGGGGAATGAAATGGCCGACTCCCTTGCAAGAAACGGAGCATCAGAAACATTCATAGGTCCTGAACCATTCTGCGGAATAGGGGATCACACCCTCAAAGAAGAATTTAGGAAACTAGAGAAAGAAAACAGGGCAAGAACCTGGCATGAGGCAGGCTAAGAAACTTCTTGGGCAATATAACGAGAAAAGATTCCAAGCTTGCATCGGCATGAGCAAAAATAACCTCCGTATCCTAACGGGCTTCCTAACGGGGCACTGTAGACTAAAGGAACACCTTAGGAAACTGGGTATATCTGAAGAAGGTCTCTGCAGATTCTGCGATGAGTCCAGTGAAATCCCAGAACACTTGTTGGGATCTTGTGGGGCACTGACCAACAAAAGATTGAAATACTTGGGCAGGTACCAACTATCTGATGAGGAAATATTGTCACTGGAGCCAGCTCTCATCCTTAGATTCTTAAATGAAACAGGACTGGAGAGAGTGCTATAGGAAAGATTTCCTCCGCCAAGGAGAAAGAAGAGTCCAAGAACCTCTAAAATGGTTCCGAAAGGAATCATACTGTGAGGGAACTCTTATGAGGGAACATACCTCTCTGAGGCGTAAGCAGGGGGTACAATAGACCAAAAGGTCGCAGTACAATAACCCCTTTCACATAATAAATAATAAATTAATAACCTTCTCCCTTTTTACAAATTTTGTTATTAGTGAGTGTTCCGGATTGTAAGGTTGCGTTCGAGGAGCACCTAGTCGCTGGTTGTCGATGGGGTCTCGCCGTGGTTGAGATGGGAGGAAATCGTAGTCAAGACCAGAAAAAAGAGTTGTATAAGTTTCGGTATGGTTTTATTCTTTTTCACAATAATATGTCTTACCTCGACGAGTAGTGTAACAAAAAGAAGCTTATAATTATGGATTGACATTAAAGAAAAGTTATGTTAAGAGAATAAAGTGGAACTTAAAGCTCCATATAACAGGATTTAATGCATATAGAATTGCAACTTGTATGTACAATAATTTAGAGATGTGCTTTATACACATGAACACGGATATTATATAAAACATAACAATTTATTTGTTGTTTTTCTTTATAAAATTGTGTCGTGTAAATGTAAACAAAAATAATGTAAATAAAGCCTTAAGCTATAAGTGACATTTGTCAATAAAAGTCTCCACACATTTTACATAAGAAAACAAAAGTATAAATGTCAAACATTTTCATATACAATTCATTCGCTAATAAAAACCCGAACATTTATAACGTTGTGAGAAAGTTACCGTGCGTTTTTCTTCAACTTGTATCCGTTTCAACCGAACTATTTCTCAGCGGGCCATTTCAGAATTTTGCAGTTTCATTTGTGTGATAAAAATTACAGTTACAGGAAGTCAAACAGGCGCATTTTTATTTATTTTATTCGTTAATGATGTTGTCAGATTTGTTCCATCCTAAAGTTTGCCGGTGATTTTTAAATAATCGCTTTCTCAATGACCCGAATAGTTTTGATGGATTGAATTCACTTCGTTTTGTGGTGCACTAAAAACTACTTGTCCCTTTCAATCACGCTTATTCCTTCGACATTAATGTCATTCCGCATGCATCTTGATAAAAGGTTTAGCTTTGCCCTCAGACGTCTTCCTTGGTCGGATTTTAATAACTTACCCCTTATTTAGCACGATTACAACTGAATGGACTCGAATCTTTTGAGGTTAGGAGAAGGGTGTCAAGAGTTGTTTTTCTCCACAGAATACTTGTAGGTCTTAATGTTCTATCACTTAATTTGCGTAATAGCAGATTCTTTTATATTCCTCGTTCTCGTACTCTTGGTTAACCAAGAATAGGAGAACACCATTAAGGACAAGTGATGTCTTTTTATATTGGTTAACTATTTTTTTCTTCTCGTAAGGCGGAAGCTTACATAGTCCAACTTTACAGAGCATTTTCACCGACATTTTTAAATGCTTCATCCCAGTCGTGGCAGTTTATTTATTTTGGTCCGTGTGCACGCCGTAAAACTGAAATAACGTGTTGACATCTTAGTGTCAATGTCGCACCTCCATTTTTGTTGGTTAATTTCTCAAACGGTGGAAGAAAACGGGCACAAAAATTAGGTTAATAATGTGTTCCATTTACGGCGATCGTGAGTTTTATTTTTTTAAATCGTTCCGTCTAAGGACCGTCGGAAAGAAGAGAAGAATAATGTAGACCTGTCTTAGAAGTACCACATTGAAATAAAAAACCAAAGTTAGGGTGCTTGAACGTATAGCTTTATTGACAATGTGCAAGTAGTGTAGCTAAAGTCGTGCAAGTTTGTGGATCCAAAATGTATTCATTGTGTAAATTTAAACTTTCCCAAAAATGTGGCAAAAAATTTGGTGCTACAAAAACGTGGAGAAAACATCAAAAATAAAGATCCAGACAGTCTAATCATCGTTTAGTAAAACACTTCCAGTAACCTCTTCAACCATGGATATCTGCTTGCCAACAGTTCGGCTATGAATACAAATGTGGTAACCACAGTGCATATAGCGAGCAAAATGAACGCCCCTTTTATATGCTGCAACGATATACTAGCACGTTCATCACGTTGGCCCTCCTTCATCAGTAATTTGTCCATCTGAATATATTTCCGAACGCTTCGCTCCATATAGCCATTTGCTATCAATTTTAAGATTCTGGTATTAAATGCTTCTGTTAGGAATGAGAACTTCTGCATCTCCAGACAGTAGTTGATGATCGAAATCGGGTCCGGAATAAGAGCATAGTCGTCATACATCGAAGGATCCTTGCTATATGAACTTAATTGAGAATCTGATCCTATGGCAGCAAACTTTTTTTCGTTTGCCTTCAATGAGGTTAAAATGTCAACAAAAGGAGCATGACTCAACACTAAATGGTCCGCCAATTGAGGAGAGCTCTGCAGTGGAATGTAAAAGAAAATATTCACAAAAAATGTGTATCCATGCTCTACTGCTTCATCAATGGTTTGTGGGATCCATTGAATGGGTCTGTTCTGAAGAAACCGAAAGATCGAACCTTCGTATGAGCTGCGGACAATGAACATCGCATAGAGCCATGCCATGGTGTGTAGACGTGTCGAACAGTGTCGAACTACAACACATCTATTTGCGTATTTCCTCCACAAAAGCTGGCATATCCATTTGGCCAATAATATTGTGCACAGACATAGCCAAGTAAGCCAATCAAATGGCAGGTATATGATATCCAAGGATCTGTATAACTTCGGCCGTCTAACTACTCCATATAGGTAACCAGTGTAATAAGACACTGTTGACGCAAAATGTGCTCGTCTATCTATGAAGCAGCCAGAGGGACCCAGTATTATGTCTCCGAAGCCGTCTTTTAGCTGCAACCAAAGTTTATTAGACTAGTCAAAATGCAAGAAGTGAAGGGACTTACTAGTTTATAACTTCCAGTCATACTGTTGTTGGGATAAAAAATACCCTTGCCCTCTGGCGACATGACCAGTTCGATTGAGAAGTTCATCATTGTAGCTAGAGTTTTGAAAATCTCCCCATCCATCCCATAGATGTGGTTATCATCGATTAATATGAATGGTGGTTGTTGGTAGACTATAGCTCTTATGGGGCACTGCCAAAGGTTGTCCATTTTCGGGGGGAAAAGTTCCTTATTCCACTGAAAGCTTCCGTTTAAAAATTGGTTATGTATAGTGGGCGTACTATCTCGACAGTTCAGCTTGGTAAATGGATAGTAAGTGTAGAAGTTGACGGTTTTATTTTCGTCTTCGATTAGCACGTTCACGTTTAGAATGTAAGCCTTCAAACACAAACTGAGGATGTCCTTCAAAGTTTTAAGCAAAACACCGCTCGGCAATACAACAAAGAATTGTTGGCTACCGCCGGACGCGTCGCACTCTCTACTACGCTGCCGATCAACCAAGGTTCTGGAATCAGTCAGTTTTTAATTATATATTCACTTTTGAAACACACGCAATACCTACTTGAATGACTTTAGGGAATCCACGAAATATAGCCGAATGAAGGTACTGCAAGACTCTGTCGAGGCCAAGTCCACTAGAAGCGTATCGTTCTTGGCCAAGAACCGATTCACTGTGTCATCGAAACCTCGTCTTAGGGTGGCGTCTTCAACTTCAATGCTTATTCGAAGGGTATGACTTTGTAGTCTAGCAATGCTTGCATGGAGGCAATCGGCCATATTATCGTCAGTATTGACCAACATGTAACCCATGGTCGGATAGAGAATCGTGGACAATACCAGAGCTATTTTCCAAAACCCTGCCATTGCTGCGGACTGTAAAGTGCAACTGATGGACTCAACATGGACTCAAAGTCGACGCACAACTGTTATTTCAGTTGATTGAAATGACTTTCAGTGCTACACTGTTATTCAAAATCAATTCAATTACGAATGCAAATGTCCTACGTGCAACCTTTTAACTTTGAATGACGATCCCCGAGGAAATCGTAATAGATTTTAATGCCGGTTTATATAGTCCCACATTATTTCTATAAAAGGCATTCATTACATACAAAGTCGAAGAATTCCAGAAACTAGAGTCATACCAAAAACGTCCATTTTATCGAAAACTGTTTTTCAAATTTGAAAATAGAGGTAAATTGTGAAATACTTTTGAAATTAATAATATTTACATAGGAAAAAAATGGCTTTTTAACAGTAAGTTGGCTTGCCAATTATTCACTATGATAACCGAAAATGATATACTAGAGATTTAAAAACCTTTTCCGTGAGTGAAGTGAGCCAACAACCCCAAATTTATAGTTCAGTCTTAGTTTTGTCGATGTGTAGTATTCTGTTCTTTTGGATTCCAGCCAAACGTGCGACTGGCATCCAGGTCTTCAAAACTGTGCCCATGGTTTTTTTATTTTTGTTTTTCAATTGCCTTTGCGGCTTTGTCCGAAGCTTTCTTCATTTGCTGCCACATTTAGTGTCTTGCAGCTTCGCACCTCAAACATTTAACCATTCAAAATGTTCAATAAATGCGATGTCATCATTGAAAACTGACTTAATATCTGACACATAGGTAGATATTTAACAACAAAAAAAATCACCCAGATATTGCATCTCCAACTTTCTCGAATACGTAGTAAGAGGCAGGTTGGATCTAAACTCTCCTATTCGAAATCGTATTTGTATGTTATGTCAACGATTTTCGTTTGTTAAAATGGACCCCAAATATAAAAACTTTTATATACTTTTAAGAAAGTAAGTGTTGACAATGACTGAGAAAAGAGTATATTATTCTTACGCTGAATGAATTGATTCTTGACGAATTAAAAATGAATTAGATTAGATTTTTTTTTAGAACTGAATATGGTTGTCTGGAAGCAGTACAAGGGAGGTGCCGCCTTTAGGAATAAAAAACACTCTCACTCGCTTAAATCATTACACTTAATGTACTTTTTGCTCCGTTTCTGAACGGTAAAAACGACTGAGCGCAATAATGACAAGCGTCGTTCCCTTGGGCCCAGGCACTAGACTAGTAGCAGCTTTGACATATCGGTGCGGTGTAGGTCGATTTGCCAAAGAGAGTATGCGTGACAGTGTAGAATGATCGGCGCAGGCGATCTACAACCACAGCAGTAGTAGCTTACTCGTCCCGTCAGGCCTAATGTGCTTCTATACTTACACTTGACTTCTTGTGCTAGCTGCCGGCTGCAGAGCCCTTATGTTCAGGCACTAAATTCGATTTACAGGCGGATATTAAGGGATTACCTTTCTTTACAGACGAGGGTAGTAAACTGTTGAAAGAGTCTTGTCAGAAGCGTGTTTTCAAAGCTCAAATCGACACCAGTTAAAAAAGCAGCTAAATACGGCTTTATAGCAATGAAAATTGCCTGCGGCGTGGACAGCTCCAAGAGCTATCCACTTCAATTGAAAAAGTGCTTGGAGCTGTAGTGAGAAGGTAGGAGAAAGCCTTAAAGCTGATCAGATGTGACTCTGAATTGGAAATGTCTGTTAGCTACTGGAACCAGAAAATACCCTTAAACGAATAAAGTCTGGCATAAGGGACTGATCCATAAACTACAAAGGTAACTGCCGAAGCAGTATTCTACAATTCTGGAGTCATATATAACAGATCGATTCTTCAGAAATAAACAAGAGACAGAGTACTCAACACTAAGAGCAATTAAAGCTGGTGTACCACAAGGTAGTGTGCTAGGTCCAGTGCTATACCTTCTGTTTATTAGCGATCTACCTCAAAGTGAAGAAACTACTATAGCAATTTTTGCAGATGACACAGCTTTGCTTGCTGTTGGAGCAACCGTCGAAATAGCAAAAAAAAAAACTCCAAATGGCAATAAACGGTATTTCAGAATGGACTAAAAAGTGGCAGATTATAGATTGAATGACCTAAAGTCAGTCCATGTGTAGTGGAATACTCAAATACAGCTAAATATCTGGGCATGACCCTAGACGCTAATCTGCGTTGGAAAGAGCATGTAAAGAAAAACAAGAGATGAGCTGAACATGCAATACAGTAAAATGTATTGGCTTTCTGGGAGATACTCATCCCTGACCAACTACAATAAATTACTGCTATACAAGCATGTCTTGAAACCAATATGGACCTACGGGCTCCATTTGTGGGCAGAAGATTGAGGCGGGTAAGACCTCTTGATCTATAAGAGTTAGCCAAGGCCAAGAGATTAGGTAATAGCTTCAAACAAAAAAGTTTCGAAATCCGACAACCGGCGGATTCTTCTTCTGAATTTTTCAAACAATTTAAAAATAAATTGCCGATTAGTCGAACGACTAGGTGCAATCCCATTCGGGCTGACGACAGTCGGTCCCTCGCGGGAGTTTTTTTTAGAGGTTTTTCGAGTCCCTCACTATTGTAGAAGCATCCCTCGCGTACTGCACTGTCTTTCGATGATTTTTCCTTACAGCGAATTCGAATTCCTCCTGTCAGCGCGAGGGCTGACTTTGTGGGGATTAGGGACGTTCTCCTATGGTAAATAGTTTTGCTTCGGAATGGTTATTGATATGATTTGCAAATGCAGACATTTTTGCAAAAATTTGGAAAGAAATATTAATGACAACCGAAGTGGGGGGGGGGTCTGGTAAACCAAGAAAAGGAGAACACCATTAAGGACAAGTGATGTCTTTTTATAGATGTTTACTATTTTTTCTTGTCGTAAGGCGGAAGCTTACATAGTCCATCCCAGTCGTGGTAGTTTATTTATTTTGGTCCTTGTGCACGCCGTAAAACTGAAATAACGTGTTGACATCTTAATGTCAATGTCGCACCTCCATTTTTGTTTGTTAATTTCTCAAACGGTGGGAGAAAACGGGCACAAAAATTAGGTTAATAATGTGTTCCATTTACGGCGATAGTGAGTTTTATTTTTTAAAATCGTTCCGTCTAAGGACCGTCGGAAAGAAGAGAAGAATAATGTAGACAGGTCTTAGAAATATCAGAAAGTTATAGCCAAAGACTAGTGGTAGCCACATTGAAATAAAAAACCAGAGTTAGGGTGCTTGAACGTATAGCTTTATTGACAATGTGCAAGTAGTATAGCTAAAGTCGTGCAAAGTTTGTGGATCCAAAATGTATTCATTGTGTAAATTTAAACTTTCCCAAAAATGTGGCAACAAATTTGGTGCTACAAAAACGTGGAGAAAACAAAGATCCAGACAGTCTAGTCATCGTTTAGTAAAACACTTCCAGTAATCTCTTCAACCATGGATATCTGCTTGCCAACAGTTCGGCTATGAATACAAATATGGTAACCACAGTGCATATAACGAGCAAAATGAACGCCCCTTTTATATGCTGCAACGATATACTGGCACGTTCATCACGTTGGTCCTCCTTCATCAGTAATTTGTCCATCTGAATATATTTCCGAACGCTTCGCTCCATGTAGCCATTTGCTATCAATCTTTGGATTCTGGTATTAAATGCTTCTGTTAGGAATGAGAACTTCTGCATCTCCAGACAGTAGTTGATGATCGAAATCTGGTCCGGAATAAGAGCATAGTCGTCATACATTGAAGGATCCATGTTGTATGTACTTAATTGAGAATCTGCTCCTATGGCAGCTTCGTTTGCAGTCAATGAGGTTAAAATGTCAACTATAGAAGCATTACTCAACACTAAATGGTCCGCCAATTGAGGAGAGCTCTGCAGTTGAATGTAAAAGTAAATATTCACAAAAAATGTGTATCCATGCTCTACTGCTTCATCAATGGTTTGTGGGATCCATTGAATGGGTCTGTTCTGAAGAAACCGAAAGATCGAACCTTCGTATGAGCTGCGGACAATGAACATCGCATAGAGCCATGCCATGGTGTGTAGACGTGTCGAACAGTGTCGAACTACAACACATCTATTTGCGTATTTCCTCCACAAAAGCTGGCATATCCATTTGGCGAATAATATTGTGCACAGACATAGCCAAGTAAGCCAATCAAATGGCAGGTATATGATATCCAAGGATCTGTATAACTTCGGCCGTCTAACTACTCCATATAGGTAACCAGTGTAATAAGACACTGTTGACGCAAAATGTGCTCGTCTATATATGGAGCAGCCAGAGGGACCCAGTATTATGTCTCCGATGCCGTCTTTTAGCTGCAACCAAAGTTTATTAGACTAATCAAAATGCAAGAAGTGAAGGGACTTACTAGTTTATAACTTCCAGTCATACTGTTGTTGGGATAAAAAATACCTCTGCCCTCTGGCGACATGACCAGTTCGATTGAGAAGTTCATCATTGTAGCTAGAGTTTTGAAAAGCTCCCCATTCATCCCATAGATGTGGTTATGATCGATTGATATGAATGGTGTTAGTTCGAACACTATAGCTCTTATTGGGCACTGCCAAAGGTTGTCCATTTTCTGTGGGAAAACTTCCTTATTCCACTGAAAGCTTCCGTTTAAAAATTGGTTATGTATAGTGGGCGTACTATCTCGACAGTTCAGCTTGGTAAATGGATAGTAAGTGTAGAGGTTGACGGTTTTATTTTCGTCTTCGATTAACACGTTCACGTTTAGAATGTAAGCCTTCAAACACAAACTGAGGATGTCCTTCAAAGTTTCAAGCAAAACACCGCTCGGCAATACAACAAAGAATTGTTGGCTACCGCCGGACGCGTCGCACTCTTGACTACGCTGCCGATCAACCAAGGTTCTGGAATCAGTCAGGTTTTAATTATATATTCACTTTTGAAATACACGCAATACCTACTTGAATGACTTTAGAGAATCCACGAAATATAGCCGAATGAAGGTACTGCAAGACTCTGTCGAGGCCAAGTCCACTAGAAGCGTATCGTTCTTGGCCAAGAACCGATTCACTGTGTCATCGAAACCTCGTCTTAGGGTGGCGTCTTCAACTTCAATGCTTATTCGAAGGGTATGACTTTGTAGTCTAGCAATGCTTGCATGGAGGCAATCGGCCATATTATCGTCAGTATTGACCAACATGTGACCCATGGTCGGATAGAGAATCGTGGATAATACCAGACCTATTTTCCAAAACCCTGCCATTGCTGCGGACTGTAAAGTGCAACTGATTCGACATGGACTCAAAGTCGACATGCATAGGTAAATATGGGTCCTAAAGTGGCTATTTCGAATGAATTTACTTTTAAATAAAATCAAAGGGTTTACAATGTAAAACGAAAGCAAATTGCCCATCAATGTTATCGATTTTTAAATAATACTCCTTGATTATACACGCGGTACTCCGGTCATGTAACTTAACTGTGTATGCGTTTATAGTCAGTCGTTAGGACACAAAAGACACTATTGAAAAAAGAAACAACAGAACAAAACTCTCCGACTTTCGATGCAGATTGAAGTCACTATCTTGTCTAAACTTATTTTAGACATCACACCGGTGAGATTGATTCCCAACTCTTGTGGAATGTTGAGTGTTATCCATTGTCCTTCCGGTACCATCTTTCGCTTGTGAAGGCGATCCTGACTCTACAAGTAGTTCCGTATATAATTCGCCTTCATAAAACCTATCATCGGCGGCCTAAAAGTCGATACAAATATATGGTGGTGCATTCTCTTTTCATATATGCTACAATGATGTCCCAGCCATCGAGATGCCATCAGAAGTCATTCAATGCTCTCTGATTATTTGCACTTTCCTTCACAATACCTACTACCCTACAGAGCTCTCCTTCATTGGCGAACCACTAAGTGTTGAGTCATGCTCCTTTTGTTGACATTTTAACCTCATTGACTCCTGGGGGGTGGTTCCCTACCAGGCGCGACCACAGGTGGCGGATAGTGGAGCCTAGGTACGATTCGTTCGCGATCCTAGGACTTAGGGCTATAGCAGAGATGTATGGGCGAATGCGGTCTGTATAGGTTGAAGCCACATGCTTGCACCCGTACGAGCTGCTACTGCTCTTCTTCCTGTGAAATCCCTATCGCGGACCAAACCACTTGTCATCCTGAACTCTTGCAACCGGGAGACTGAACTACATCAACCTGCATTCAGATAGATGTTCTCCCGTGTAGCGGTTCGTCAAACGTTTGTTTTTATTAAGGGATGACCCCAAGGCAAGGGACGACGCGCCGAGGCCTGCATGGCTGGGGGGGTGCTCAGTCGCAAGCGCAAACTCTGAATACCTGGGGACCTTCAGTTTTAATTCAATTCCTCTTACCTGCATACAGGGGGTGAGTGCAGGCGGACATCTTCTTCCCCCTTACTCGTGGGACCCAAATAAAATCAAATGAACAAAACAAATAAAAATACAAAATTAAACAAAGCGAAGAGTGCGGACCGGCCAGGCGCTCCTAGCTCTACAAATACTGACCGGCAAATGGGAGTTAGTGCGAAGGATGCACTGCTACACAACTCCGACGGGGAAAGCGTTGGAGTGATTGACGCTAATCTAGAAAAGCTTCTTCTGGACTCTAGCGACACTTGCTCCATCGCTAGCTCATCATTTTCCCACAGTTCCACCAGCTCAAGATAATTATACAAAGAACTGTAAGCTAACAGTTAAGAGACTGGGGACAAAGAAATGGGAGGAACTGTCCGATAACGACAGGAAAAGACTCCACAACGCGCGGGCCTACCTTCAGGGGCGGTCGGCAACGGGGGGTACTCCAATGGAATGCTCCCCTCTGCCGTCGGTGCCGGCTGGTGACCAGCGCGTGAGCTCACTGATGGGGCCACCCAAGCCCGCGACAAGCCTCTGCCAGTCAGGGCCTACGGTGACCGTATCGGCTGACTCGGAGCCTCCTACCCTCTCAGTGGCAACTCACAAGCCGGCTGAAGACCAATCCATTCCAAAGACGATCGGGACCGTCCCGCGTTTGAATGTGAGGTGATCTCAGGCAGACGATTGCAAGGTGACGCCGAACGATCCGAAAGAGACAAGCCTCTGCTTTTCTCTGGTGGAAAGATCGGCGATACCGGCAACGTCAGGCGAAAGTAGCCCTGTGGATAAGGGAAATTCGACCTCAGACAGTTTTGCGACAGTAGTCAGGACGGGTAGAGTGGATCGGGTCGCGCGCCATCCAGTCGAAACCCATAAAAAGACCAGGGACGGTACAATTACACCACTACGTAATCGAAGACGTAACGCTATTCGTCTTATTCGGCGGCTTAGGAAGCGTGATCCGAAATCCTTTACGGACAAGGAAAGAGCGGCTCTGGATAGAGCCCGCAACACGCTCAAGCTTGCAAGGTCCACTAGGGAAGACAAGAACAAACGGGGACAAAAGGAGAGAAGACCTCTTACGACGAGGGTGGGAAGCCGCTTGCTCCCCGCCTCAGTTGATGAGAGACTTCGGCTAGCAAATGACTCGAAATCAACCGGTTCCGAGCCGGCTGCAGGCTGCTCCAAAAAAGTCCCAGACTTAACCGACCGACACACGAAAGGTACGGACGTCAGACAACGCTTTCCAGGGACGACTAGGCGAACCGCTGGAAGACTGGTCGAGACGAGGACGGAAAGCCTTTTGCCATCGACCTCAGTCTCGGACAGACTCAAGCAACCCCCAATCGGCGCGGAAGTTGTCTCCGGACAAACATCCTTGCCGATTGCGGGTAGTTCGAAGAGGAGTAGACACGACGACACGCAAACGCCACCCTCTAGTAGGGTCAGCAAAAAGGCCAAACTAACTGCGACTACCAAGCCTAACCTCCAAGTGGCGGTAGTAGACTTCAGCAAGCCAGATCGTAGGTTGAGCAAGGACCAATGGAGGCTCATAGAGTTGCGCATCCTTGATGGTGTTAACGGAACTATCGTTAACAAAGAGGGTCAGCTACCCCTCTTTGAGCAGCTCTCGAACTTCAAAGGTTTTAAGCTCCTTTCTTGTGATAACGAGTACACAATGAACTGGCTGAAGACTTTTGTTGAAACTACACAGGCTCCGTGGGCTAATGCCGACTTACGACTTGTCGTAAAGAAGGACCTGTTAGAATTCACGAGACCTAAGGGTCGGATTTCGATTCCCGGCCCGCATATTCCAAAAGAGCGAATCGAGAGAAACCTACGACATCTAAATCCCGAACTCCATAGCGAGAACTGGGAGGTGCTCGAGGTAGGTTAACACTCCGAGGCAGGCACCGAGATTGTGGTTTTGCTAAGCCATAGATCAATGCCTTTGCTGAGGAGGTTCAACAACAAGGTTCGCACTGGAATTACCCGGTGCAAGGTTCGGCCCTTTACGGAAAGAACGGAAAGAGAGAGGAAGGTGGTGGTTGATCAGGTAAGACCATAATGAAGGTTGCACAAATTAACCTACACCACAGCATAGCTGCCAGTGCTAACCTCATCTATCTCTTAGGTGACAGGAACATAGACATCGCCTTGGTGCAAGAGCCATGGATATCCCGTGGCAGAATACGTGGGCTAAACCATAAAGATTTAGTCACCTATAGCATCAAGCCGCTTAATGCGGAGAGTAACAATAGAACATGTATAGTAGCTAGAAAGCATATTAACTTATTACTTCTATCTACCTACAGCAATCTAGACCAGACAACGGTAAGGCTTGAACGGAGGGGGCTTCCCCCACTGATTATATCAGCCGTCTGTATGCCCTACGAAGATGAAAGACCACCAGCTCCAATCACCCACGCCTTAATCCATAAAACGGAACAGGAAGGATGGGACTTGATAATGGGATGTGACGCAAATGCCCACCATTCACAATGGGGTAGCGGAGATATTAACCCACGAGGTGAGTCAGTTTTTGAATGCATTATTGAAAACAATCTTCTAGTAGCTAATAGAGGGTACGAACCAACATTTGTAGTTAGGAATAGGCAGGAGGTCATAGACATAACGCTCTTAAATAACTCCAACACCCTTACCATCGATAAATGGAACGTTCTGAATGTGGAATCCTACTCTGATCATAAATTGATTGAATTCCTTGTAGGCAACTGCAGTGACCCTCCCCAGTCTCACAGAAATCCTAAAACAGCTGACTGGGATCTTTTTTGTAAGGAGATTGAGAAAAGAAAGGATCTTTTACAAGTAGGTAATCTTCATTGCCCGTCAGACATCGACCTGAAAGCTGAGAAAATAGCTACTGTTTTCAAAGAGGCATTCGAAACTGTATGTCCGATGGTAAAACGGAAAAGGAAATTATCACCTCCATGGTGGAACAGGAAATTGGCCGCTATCAGGAAAGAAACAAGAAAACTTCTTAATACGGCTAACCGGACAAAACTGGACTCTGACTGGGTTTTATACAAGGCTAGTCAGAGAAACTTTAAGAATGAAATTCAGAAATCCAAACGCCAGTCGTGGCAAAATTTCTGTGATGATATAACGAGCACTTCAGAAACCGCGAGACTGAGGAAAATCCTAACCAGAGAACCAGTCACTCTGGGAACTCTCAAGGACACCGAAGCTAACTGGACTGAATCTTGTTCAGATTCTTTAAAGCTGCTACTGGAAACGCATTTTCCGGGCTGTACCGCTCAGCCTTGCTCCGGAGTATGCTCCAACATCACGGGGCAAACAAGCCTTCCTGGTGAACTGATCACAGAGGACAGAATTGAATGGGCCATCCGATCCTTCTCTCCCTTCAAGTCCCCGGGGCTCGATGGAATCATCCCCATTATGTTGCAAAGAACTGTCAACACTATAACTCCGGTATTAAAAGAACTCTACATTGGCAGTCTCACACAGGGATATATACCAAGAAAATGGCGAGAAGTGAAGGTTATTTTTATACCAAAGGCTGGTAAAGCAAGTCACACCAACGCAAAAGACTTCAGACCAATAAGCCTCACTTCCTTCATACTGAAAACATTAGAACGACTGATAGATATACACATTCGTAGCAGATTACGCCCGGAAGATCTATCTCCGGCCCAGCATGCCTACACTAAAGGTAAAAGCGTGGAAACCGCGCTACATTGTGTTGTCGGTACAATTGAAAAAACTTTAAGTGATAAAGAATATACCCTAGCGGCTTTCTTGGACATTGAAGGAGCGTTTAACAATGTCAAAACGGATGCTGTACGCAGAACGCTGAGTAAGCTTAACATTGATAATTACATTATCAACTGGATAGTTAGCATACTCGAAGAAAGACAAATTATAGCTGAACTTGGGGGTGTTAGGCGTGAAGCTTACGCCTCTAGAGGAACTCCTCAGGGTGGGGTTATATCCCCACTGCTCTGGGTTATTGTTCTTAACGAGGTGTTTATGCAGCTTAGAACCAGTGGCGTCAGGACAACGGCTTATGCCGATGACGTAGTGTTGTTGGCAACAGGTAAATTCCTTCCAACACTCTCCGATCAAATTCGCGAAGCTCTAAAAACCCTCGACAGCTGGGCCCGGGACTGCGGCCTAACATTAAATCCCCAGAAAACTGAATTGGTTATATTCACAAATAAAAGGATAATACCACAGTTTGTCGCACCTTCTGTTGGCGGTACACCCCACAGAATAATTGACAGTGCAAAATATTTGGGACTTATATTGGACAAAAAACTAAATTGGAAACTGAATACATATGAAAGAATCAAAAAAGCCACAGTAGCCTTCTACTCCTGCAGCAGAATTTTTGGAAAAACCTGGGGACCATCCCCCAAAATTACACTGTGGATGTACAAGGCTATAGTAAGACCTATACTGTCCTATGGCAGCCTTGTATGGTGGCCGGCAACAAACAAAACCACCTATCTAAAGGCTATTACGAAAGTGCAAAGACTAGCGTGTATTGGTACCACCAGTGCGATGAGAACAACTCCAACCGCAGGTATTGAGGCTATCCTCAACCTGCTGCCGCTAGGTGCCATGAGAATAAGCCAATCAGTAAACTGGAAACTGAATGAAACGGGTCATTCATCGATCCTTAAGAGATATTTTGGTTATGTACCAAACACAGACTACATTACGCCATACTTAGATTTTACAAGACCATTCTCAAGCGCCTATCCCAGCAGGGAAGAATGGAGAGACGGACTAGTGCCTAACACGCAATCCATAGCCGTTTTTACGGACGGATCTAAAATGGAAACCGGGGTGGGGTCAGGCGTCTTCTCCGAGGCGTTTGGTCCCTCAAAATCTATACGCCTCCCCGACCACAGCAGCGTCTTCCAAGCAGAGGTCCTGGCAGTGGCAGCAGCAGCCCGTGAGTCTGCGATAAGGGCAATACCAGCTGATGGTATCTTTATCGACAGCCAGGCAGCAATAAAGGCATTAACTGCAATAGAAATAAAATCAAAGCTTGTGAAAAGCTGTCGCGAAGAACTCAGGGTTCTTGGCACTCAGCATAAGGTATTGCTCTGTTGGGTTCCGGGACATGAAGGCATTCCTGGCAACGAGAAAGCTGACGAATTGGCTAGGCTAGGTTCAACAGCTACATTAGCAGAAGCTGATCCCTCTGTGAACATCCCGCCTTGCTCACTCAAGCTCGAAGCAGGAAGAAAGGCCACAGAAGAGGCGAACGCTAGATGGACCGCATTAGAAACCTGCCATACAACAAGAATACTATGGCCAAACTTTAATGAATTTAGAACCGAGAGTCTAATACGAAAGGATAGGAAATCTCTGTCCATCCTCGTAGGTATCTTAACGGGACACAACACTCTGCGGTGTCATATGAAGAAACTACGCTTAACAGAAGAAGAACTCTGTAGAGGCTGCGGTGATGAGGAAGCGCTTGAGGACACAACCCACTTCCTATGCCACTGCCCTAGTCTCCAACACAAAAGGCACAGATTCCTAGGGAGACACTTCTTCCACGAGCTAGACGAGCTTTCCAGCACATCAATAGACAAGATAATGAGCTTTATCAAATCCACAGGATGGTTTGTATGCAGTAGCACAGTGAGTACTTAATCCACAAGTACATTCGCATAATTATATAGGGTTATTACGGGTAAGGAACAACCTTTCCCCCCAATGGGCATCACAATGGGTCAATATTGACCTGACTGTGGCACGGAGTACTCCACGCCAACCCGCTTACCTAACCTAACCTAACCTCATTGACTGCAAACGAAGCTGCCATAGGAGCAGATTCTCAATTAAGTTCATATAGCAAGGATCCTTCGATGTATGCTCTTATTCCGGACCCGATTTCGATCATCATCTACTGTCTGGAGATGCAGAAGTTCAGACGAATGGAAGCGGTCTTAGCTTTATGTCGAACTCGTACGCTGATTTATGAAAAGGTTTGTCATATGATCAGGAGAGGTGGTGCATGTGAACCAACATTTAAGTTTCAGTGCCCCCGACCTGTTGTAGCCTTATGCTTTTACATGCAAATCAATAGAATGTCGTGTAAACAGCTCAAGTTTCAAACTGTGAAAAACCGGTCAACTTCGTTCATCTTCTACCTTTACGTGCTTCGAAACGCCACTCACAAATTGTAAACGCACACTCATGTGCGATACTAAAGTACTTTTTGTATGGTGCCCGCTTTACTGTTTTCACACGACTCGCTTCATAGCGGTATCGTGAAAACTTACATATAGAATACAAGACACTTTCGAAGTTAACGAAATTAACCTCAACATTCACTTTTCTTTTCTCTTATTCCTTGATTTTTAAAACGAGTATGTGTCGTACATGGGAATCTTTAGATAATGATGTTGCTCACTGACGCACATATTGAACTATTTCCTAATCAGACATTTGTGAAGTAATGTAATGCATTTTTGTCTATGGAGGACATTCGACAACAAAAAACAGCATGAAATCGTTCAATACGTTTCCAACCACAACGATTTAGTGACCCGAAACTGGTCGTAATGCATTTACTAAGCGCACACTTTTGTGCGCTATAGAAACGCTTAATACTAGAATGTTGGCATTATTTATTTATTTTTTGTGGTTTAACACGTAACTATGAAAACGAAATTACGATGTTCGCATTATACAGGGTGGCGCAAAATTAGTCATCCAATTTTGTTTTTGAATTATTCTTAGTAAATAAAAAAAGAGATTTTTTGTGATTGAAATCCCTACTTTACAACTTTTTCTGCTGAGTGATTATACGCGACCAGGGAAGGCTTTGTAATTTATAATTCCGTGCAAGTTTTAATAAAAACAAAACTAATATACAGAGCAATAAGAGATTGTCAGAGGACGTGGACAAGACCGTTGAACAATTATGTTCAGCGAAAGAAGAAATTATTAACTGGCCCAGGCATTATACTTAGATCGGTTGGAGAGGTTAGTTATTACCCCAGTCAGCTTTTAAGTAGACTACAGTCTTTTCTGATAACAGTCTTTTGAACACTTTTTTGGGATGTAAAAAATTCCCAAAACAAAAAAACTTAAGTGCACATTCATGTGCGTTATCGTGTTTATCCTTAAAAGCTTCCATAGAGGTCGAGGCTTTATTATTTTCAGTAGCGCACGCATTTATCAGGGAGACGCACACAAATGTGCGCTTCCAAAAATAGCGCTACCGACACGTTCGCATCATTTGTTCGTGTAAACACAAAAGGTGCACTTGCATTATGTGCTGTAATTCTTGTCTTATTCCCTTAAGTTCCCTATGGAAAAATTCTTTTAAAGTACCAATATTTAAATCCGGTAGGAAAAATAATCTTGAAAACTACAGAGGGATCTGTAAACAATCGTCCATCCCTAAACTGTGTGATAGATTGGGGACTAACAAGTTACATTTTTCTTATACAAATTTTATTTGCAATAAAAAATATGGTTTTGTAAAAAATAGATCCACTGTTATTAATCTTCTCCGTTTTTACAAATTTTGTTATTAGTGAGTGTTCCGGATTGTAAGGTTGCGTTCGAGGAGCACCTAGTGGCTTGCAGTCGATGGGATCTCGCCGTGGTTGAGATGGAAGGAAATCGTAGTAAAGACAAAAAAAAGGGGTATAAGTTTCGGGATGGTTTTCTTCTTTTTCACAATAATATGTCTTACCTCGACGAGTGGTGTAACAAGAAGAAGCTTATAATTATGGCTTGACATTAGAGAAAGGTTATATCAAGAGAATAAAGTGGAACTTAAAGCTCCATCTAACAGGATTTAATGCATATAGAATTGAAACTTATATGATCTAGTACAATCATTTTAAGTGCATATAGAGATGTGCTTTATACACATGAACATTGCCGGCCGCGTTGCAGCAACCGATGCAAAGGCAAACAAAAATCAAAATAATGAAACGAAAGTAAATCGTTGATACCTTATATACTATGGGGATCCTTTTGTTAGGGGTTCCACTCTCTCCGTTTGGGGAGGACATGTTAATAGGGGAAAATGAATAAAATTATATAAAATATGTAAGTGCTAGAACTATGATCGTGACAGAGGGTACACACAACCAAATACGTGACATTCGTCGTTACTCAAGTTAAACACCCTTATTCTTTTTGAAGTATGAGCATTGGGTACCTCGCAGAAGTAAATGTTTTTGTAAAGATACTTCACTTTGAGAAAGGACTATGGACGAATAAAAAAACCTTCCCCTGTGTTTCGAATTGGTTTGGTGAAAGCGAGCCCAAGATAAAATCCTTTGTAAAACTGAGTCAATATTAATGGCTAGAGTCGTTAAATAAGACTTGATACGTTTTCGTTCTAATTTCCCTTCGTCTGGGCTTTAAAATGATGGCTGAGGCCAAGATAATTGATTTTGGCGGAGCCACATTGGAACCACCCACCCACCACGCTAGCTTACTTTTTGCGCATAGGAGATGTGAAACCCAACTATTCGATCGAAATCATTTTTGCAACGACCTAAATCAGTGCTAACCAACCGACCGGGTCAAAGAGGCGAGCTATAATTGACAATACAAATCGCTTAGTGAATTCACTGCTTCGACTGACAAGGTCGAGGAAAAAATGAAAGGAATCTGAGTTAGCATTCCATTGCAAACCTACACAAAGTTTTAGTTTTTTTGTCTTCGAATTTTAGAAAGGAACTAGGGAGAGTTCCAAGAAAGTCCAAGCTATTCGAAGTCCATTTTATTAAAGGAAAACCTGCTGGGGTCAAAGCCGATAAGAGCTCTTGTTGACCTTGAACAGCTGAGTTAAGATCGTGTGATCCTGACAACACGTCATTAACATAAAAATCATTTTTCAGTAGAGAGGATGCAATGGGATATTTTATTTTAATGTCGTCGGCCAGCTGCTTAAGAGTTCGGATCGCCAAATATGTTGCACAATTTACTCCAAAGGTAACTGTCTTTAGTTCGTAATCACGACACTCTTTCTGTGATGAACCTTGAAAAACAATCCTTTGGTATGGAGTGTCGTCAGGATGCACCCATATTTGGCGATACATTTTCTCAATATCGGCGCTGAAAACGTATATTATACAATAGCCGTCTTAAGATAAATAGCATAAGGTCTGTCTGTAGAACGGGGCCGATATGTAACATATCATTGAGGCTGATACCGTTGCTCGATGGGCTTGACGCATTGAATACAACCCGAATTTTTGTAGTTCTGCTCTCCGGTTTGATGACTTTCGTGATGAGGCAGGTAATATGAAGTTATTTTGTCATCCCGAATGGTTTCACGTGGCGAAACAATCTTCATATGACCGAGAGTAGAGTACTCTTCAAGTACTTTAGAATAATTGGAGTGCATTACGTAAAAGTTGTTTAGGAGCAATGTGTCGGGAATGGCCTAAGGCTGTTGGGGAGTCCCTGAACGTAAGTCGTACTACATACCGACCATCTACAGCCTTAGTTGTAGTTTCTGAGTAAAAAGTTTCACAGAATCACAGATCTGCTCAACTTCCCAAAACTTCGTGAGCTGCTGATCGATTGAAAACTCTGAATAATAAGAGAGGGTAGTTGAAAAAGATCTTATTTGTTTCTGTGGCAAGGGACCTGAAAGGACCCAACCAAAAACCGTGTTCCGCCCCACAAGAGAACCATAGATATTTTGTTTTATACCGTCTAATATTATGAAAGGCTATAAATCAGCTCCTATTACAAAATCGATATTAGAACTTTCGTAAAAGAAAGCTTACCATGCAAGAAGATAAGTGCCCAGATAAACGGTTTAAGACAAAAGACTAGCTATAATATAAAACGACGGAATTTTTTTCCGAGCTTAAAACAAGTGAGGAAGTCGCCGTAACTACAGCGCTCATGCCAGAAATATCAGTTCGGATTGACGTTACTGGAAGATTCAGTCTTCGTTCAGTCTCTTCTGAAATAAAACTAGCTTCAGAACCCGGGTCCAGAAGCGCACGCAACGTAAATTTATCACCCGGGGTGATGAATTTCAATTAAGGCTGTAGCGAGAGGAATTCGTCTGTTACTTTGTGTCAAATGGGATTTAACTTGATGTTGTTGAATTGGTGCAATGGACTGTATTTGCTGAGAGGGTTGTAATGAATACGCTGAGTTTGAAGCGGGTGCTCTGAATTAGAAGGTACTAAATGACTTGCTTCGACTTGCGGAGCCATGTGTAAAAGAGAGTGATGTCGTTACTTACACGTCATACATGTGTAGATACTGCGGCAATCTTTGATCAAATGCGTGGAAGCGAGGCAGTTCAATCAACATTTTAATGCTTTAACCTTAGAGACTCTATCGGAAATATCTATAGTTCCAAAAAGGTAGGACATAAACGAATCGGATGATAGGCTTTACACAATTGACAGGTGTAATCATTTGCTTTGGTGTGGAAAGAGCGATGCTGTTGTTGGTTTGGTTTTATTGGGATAAATCGAGTTTTTTGTTCCTTTATATTAAGATCTCTCATATCAGACACCGTTTCTAAGATCTGATATTGTTTCGTAAGGAACGAGTCCATTTCAGACCAGCAAGGAAGATCCCGGGGTTTTTTCAGTGATTGTTGCCAGTGGATAATTTCGCTTGGCAGTTTTTTAATATTTCTACCAGATTCAACACTGATCGCGGATAGATTAAAATGAATCCTTACTTGACTGTTAATCAATATCCGTTTGTTCTCATATTGATTTGTTAGAGCGTCCCATGCGAGGTTAAAATTGTCCGCTGTAAGAGCAAATTTAGAAACAATATTGTTTGCTTCGCCTTCAGTTTTTGAACGAAGGTTGTATAATTTTTGCACGGCACAAAGCTTCGAATGATTATTATAAATGGCGGCAAAAAATCACGGAAGGATGGCCAGGATAGATAATCACCATGAAACGAATCCGTGTCGCATGGCGGAACCTTAATGCACAAAGCTAAGACCAGAACCGTCATGAACCATTGGTGTACTCGAGTGTGATTGACGATCACTTTTAACTACTTCAAGTTTTCTAACTAAGTCGAATATTTCACACAAGCACGTTATATAGGTGCTTGATGAATAGTGATGTTTAGATTTAACGGCTTCTTAACCTTCGGAATTCACCGATTCATTAGATTGTAAGTAAAAGGAATATGAATTTTTAACTTCTGCCCACAGCTCTTTTAATTCTATTTTTGATGCATTTAATGAGTCGGGGGTTTGATCTACCGCGCAAATTTTGTTCAATTTATCATGAAAGTCTGTTAACTGATCTGCGGCAGTGACGAAATTATCTAACCCGGTCATATTGAAAGACGTCTAATGGAATAGATTGGTAATGAAAAAGAAAGAATGACTCACCCCAAAGCAATGGAAAATAGCACAGTTCGTAATCCCAAATGGTATCATAGCCGCTATTCAATATAGCCTTTCTTCACAAAGAAATATTAATAAGAACACTTCTCACGAGGCAAACGTTAATTCCCGTTTTTTTTCTGAATAAATTATGTTGGTGACACCCATAGTTTTGCACAATGGCTTGGTTACCAAATTATATAGATAATATCTACAAAAATATACGGATATATGTGTATATGAAATATAAAACTGAATAATTATTATTCCTTTCACATAAAGGTTCATGTGTATACATTTGCTCGCGAATTAATACAATAGGATTACTAAATATTATGAGAAAATTCATATTTATATGTAGAACAAATACACTGCCGCACTGATTAAAGGGAATTCACGTACCTGTTAACAAGTTATGACTGATGAACGTTTCTTGGGGTTAGAACTTAGAACAAGCGTTTTGTCAGCTCAGCAGCGCTGATAATGTTAGCGGGTACGGTTAATATGCGGAAGTTTTTGCTGGTGATTATCAAGCGTTCTCCAAAGCGGGGACTGAATTGGGATGATGTGTCTGGCGGTTTAGATGAGCGGGTAGCGGATGATCGAAATTCAATTGGGATCTCGTTTTTCTTCTTGAACAGTTTCTTAAAGATTAGGGATCTAAAAGAAATCTGCTGATTTTCTTTTAAAAATATCCGGCTCGAAGGACCAAATGTTAGGTTGCGTTCGAGAAGCACCTAGTTGCTGGTTGTCGGTGGGGTCTCGCCGTGGTTGAGATGGGAGGAAATCGTAGTCAAGACCAGAAAAAAGAGTTGTATAAGTTTCGGGATGGTTTTATTCTTTTTCACAATAATATGTCTTACCTCGACGAGTGGTGTAACAAGAAGAAGCTTTTAATTATGGATTGACATTAAAGAAGGTTATATTAAGAGAATAAAGCTCCATCTAACAGGATTTAATGCATATATTTAGAACTGAAACTTGTATGATCTAGTACAATAATTTAGAGATGTGCTTTATACACATGAACACGGATATTATATAAAACATAGCAATTTATTTGTTGTTTTTCTTTATATAAAGTAAAATTGTGTCGTGTAAATGTAAACAAAAATATTGTTTATATAAAGCCTTAAGCTATAATTGACATTTGTCAATAAAAGTCTCCACACATTGTACATAAGAAAACAAAAGTATAAATGTCAAACATTTTGATATACAATTCATTCGCTAATAAAAACCCGAACATTTATAACATTGTGAGAAAGTTACCGTGCGTTTTTCTTCAACTTGTATCCGTTTCAACCGAACTAATTCTCAGCGGGACATTTCAGAATTTTGCACAGTTTCACTTGTGTGATAAAAATTACAGTTTTTGGACGAAACAGTGAGATATCTACGGCTAATAAGGTCGATGCCATTTACACTGATTACAGTAAAGGGTTTGACCGAGTTGACCACAAGCTTCTTCTTTACAAACTTGAACGTTTAGGGCCCCTACAGCTTTTCTTAGGTGGCTATCATTCTATTTAGGAAACAGAAACCAATTTGTAAGGTTTCGAGGAAACTTGTCCAAAGAAATCATGGTAACATCCGGTGTCCCACAGGGAAGTCAAACAGGCGCATTCTTATTTATTTTATTCGTTAATGATGTTGTCATATTTGTTCCATCCTAAAGTTTGCCGGTGATTTTAAAATAAACGCTTTCTCAATGACCCGAATAGTTTTGATGGATTAAATTCACTTCGTTTTGTGGTGCACTAAAAACTATTTGTCGCTTAATGTTAGTAAATGTTCGGTCAATATTTTTTCCCGTCGTGCCTCGCCTTTCATTCACGCTTAATCCTCCGACTGTAATGTCATTCCGTATGTATCTTGATAAAAGGTTTAGGTTTGACCTCAGACGTCTTCCTTGGTCGGATTTTAATAACTTACCCCTTATTTAGCACGATTACAACTCAATGGACTCGAATCTTTTGAGGTAAGGAGAAAGGTGTCAAGAGTTGTTTTTCTCCACAGAATACTTGTAGGTCTTAATGTTCTATCACTTAATTTGCGTAATAGCAGATTCTTTTATATTCCTCGTTCTCGTACTAATTACGACGGATCCTCCTGATTACAGTAAAGGGTTTGACCGAGTATTGCTCACATTTTGTACTTGCTTTTTTACTTAACTTTTCTTCAATCATTGTCTCTCATTTGTTTGATGCTACTAATTTCAAAATCGAATTCCTCCTGTCTAAAAAAGGCCTCCTGTCAGCGCGAGGGCTGAGTTTGACGGGATTAGGGATGTTCTCCTATGGTTAACGGTTTCGCTTCGGAATGGTTATTGATATAATTTGTAGTAGTTTTTGCAAAAAATTGGCAAAACTGGAATCAGCCGCACTTGTGTCTTTTGGCCAATTTAGAAAAATTGTGACAACCAAAGTGGGGGGCTGGTTAACCAAGAATAGGAGGACACCATTAAGGACAAGGGATGTCTTTTTATAGATGTTTACTATTTTTTCTTGTCGTAAGGCTGAAGCTTACATAGTCCATCCCAGTCGTGGTAGTTTATTTATTTTGGTCCGTGTGCACGCCGTAAAACTGAAATAACGTGTTGACATCTTAATGTCAATGTCGCACCTCCATTTTTGTTTGTTAATTTCTCAAACGGTGGGAGAAAACGGGCACAAAAATTAGGTTAATAATGTGTTCCATTTACGGCGATAGTGAGTTTTATTTTTTAAAATCGTTCCGTCTAAGGACCGTCGGAAAGAAGAGAAGAATAATGTAGACAGGTCTTAGCCAAAGACTAGTGGTAGCCACATTGAAATAAAAAACCAGAGTTAGGGTGCTTGAACGTATAGCTTTATTGACAATGTGCAAGTAGTATAGCTAAAGTCGTGCAAAGTTTGTGGATCCAAAATGTATTCATTGTGTAAATTTAAACTTTCCCAAAAATGTGGCAACAAATTTGGTGCTACAAAAACGTGGAGAAAACATCGAAAAAAAGATCCAGACAGTCTAGTCATCGTTTAGTAAAACACTTCCAGTAATCTCTTCACCCATGGATATCTGCTTGCCAACAGTTCGGCTATGAATACAAATATGGTAACCACAGTGCATATAGCGAGCAAAATGAACGCCCCTTTTATATGCTGCAACGATATACTGGCACGTTCATCACGTTGGTCCTCCTTCATCAGTAATTTGTCCATCTGAATATATTTCACAACGCTTCGCTCCATATAGCCATTTGCTATCAATCTTAGGATTCTGGTATTAATTGCTTCGGTTAGGAATGAGTACTTCTGCATCTCCAGACAGTAGTTGACGATCGTTACCGGGTCCGGAATAAGAGCATAGTCGTCATACATCGAAGGATCCTTGTTATATGAACTTAATTGAAAATCTGCTCCTATGGCAGCTTCGTTTGCAGTCAATGAGGTTAAAATGTCAACTATAGAAGCATTACTCAACACTAAATGGTCCGCCAATTGAGGAGAGCTCTGCAGTTGAATGTAAAAGTAAATATTCACAAAAAATGTGTATCCATGTTCTACTGCTTCATCAATGGTTTGTGGGATCCATTGAATGGGTCTGTTCTGAAGAAACCCAAAGATCAAACCTTCGTATGAGCTGCGGACAATGAACATCGCATAGAGCCATGCCATGGTGTGTAGACGTGTCGAACAGTGTCGAACTACAACACATCTATTTGCGTATTTCCTCCACAAAAGCTGGCATATCCATTTGGCGAATAATATTGTGCACAGACATAGCCAAGTAAGCCAATCAAATGGCAGGTATATGATATCCAAGGATCTGTATAACTTCGGCCGTCTAACTACTCCATATAGGTAACCAGTGTAATAAGACACTGTTGACGCAAAATGAGTTCGTCTGCCTACGTAGCAGCCAGAGGGACCCAGTATTATGTCTCCGAGGCCGTCTCTTAACTGCAACCAAAGTTTATTAGACTAGTCAAAATGCAAGAAGTGAAGGGACTTACTAGTTTATAACTTCCAGTCATACTGTTGTTGGGATAAACCATACCTCTGCCCTCTGGCGACATGACCAGTTCGATTGAGAAATTCATCATTGTAGCTAGAGTTTTGAAAAGCTCCCCATTTATCCCATCGAGGTTGTTATGATCGATTAATATGAATGGTGTTTGTTCGTAGACTATAGCTTTTATTGGGCACTGCCAAAGGTTGTCCATTTTCGGGGGGAAAACTTCCTTATTCCACTTAAAGTTTCCGTTTAAAAATTGGATATGTATAGTAGGCGTACTATCTCGACAGTTCAGCTTGGTAAATGGATAGTAAGTGTAGAGGTTGACGGTTTTATTTTCGTCTTCGATTAGCACGTTCACATCTAGAATGTAAGCCTTCAAACACAAACTGAGAATTTCCTTCAAAGTTTCAAACAATACGCTGCTAGGCAATACAACAAAGAATTGTTGGTTACCGCCGGACGCGTCGCACTCTCGACTACGCTGCCGATCAACCAAGGTTCTGGAATCAGTCAGGTTTTAATTATATATTCACTTTTGAAATACACGCAATACCTACTTGAATGACTTTAGAGAATCCACGAAATATAGCCGAATGAAGGTACTGCAAGACTCTGTCGAGGCCAAGTCCACTAGAAGCGTATCGTTCTTGGCCAAGAACCGATTCACTGTGTCATCGAAACCTCGTCTTAGGGTGGCGTCTTCAACTTCAATGCTTATTCGAAGGGTATGACTTTGTAGTCTAGCAATGCTTGCATGGAGGCAATCGGCCATATTATCGTCAGTATTGACCAACATGTAACCCATGGTCGGATAGAGAATCGTGGACAATACCAGAGCTATTTTCCAAAACCCTGCCATTGCTGCGGACTGTAAAGTGCAACTGATGGACTCAACATGGACTCAAAGTCGACGCACAACTGTTATTTCAGTTGATTGAAATGACTTTCAGTGCTACACTGTTATTCAAAATCAATTCAATTACGAATGCAAATGTCCTACGTGCAACCTTTTAACTTTGAATGACGATCCCCGAGGAAATCGTAATAGATTTTAATGCCGGTTTATATAGTCCCACATTATTTCTATAAAAGGCATTCATTACATACAAAGTCGAAGAATTCCAGAAACTAGAGTCATACCAAAAACGTACATTTTATCGAAAACTGTTTTTCAAATTTGAAAATAGAGGTAAATTGTGAAATACTTTTGAAATTAATAATATTTGCATAGCAAAAAAATGGCTTTTAAACATTAAGTTGGCTTGCCAATTATTCACTATGATAACCGAAAATGATGCAGCTTCGCACCTCAAACATTTAACCATTCAAAATGTTCAATAAATGCGATGTCATCATTGAAAACTGACTTAATATCTGACACATAGGTAGATATTTAACAACAAAAAAAATCACCCAGATATTGCATCTCCAACTTTCTCGAATACGTAGTAAGAGGCAGGTTGGATCTAAACTCTCCTATTCGAAATCGTATTTGTATGTTATGTCAACGATTTTCGTTTGTTAAAATGGACCCCAAATATAAAAACTTTTATATACTTTTAAGAAAGTAAGTGTTGACAATGACTGAGAAAAGAGTATATTATTCTTACGCTGAATGAATTGATTCTTGACGAATTAAAAATGAATTAGATTAGATTTTTTTTTAGAACTGAATATGGTTGTCTGGAAGCAGTACAAGGGAGGTGCCGCCTTTAGGAATAAAAAACACTCTCACTCGCTTAAATCATTACACTTAATGTACTCTAAGAGCTATCCACTTCAATTGAAAAAGTGCTTGGAGCTGTACGTTATCACACAAATAGTACAAAGTTGCCTTCCTTGACAATACGTAGTGAGAAGGTAGGAGAAAGCCTTAAAGCTGACCAGATGTGACTATGAATTGGAAATGTCTGTTAGCTTCTGACACCAGAAAGTACCCTTTAGACGAACTATCCAAACTTATAATCTAAATGAGATTCCTTATTTGTTGCACTAATGCAGTGACTCACATAAATTGTATAAGAATGTGGGGTTGACAATGTGGAGCAGCTACTTTGGTGAACGGAACGGTCCAGAACTTTCGGTTGTTGGTTGGCCGTCAAGAGAGATAGTCAATTTTCAATTTGTTCTCTGATGACCGTACAACAAAAGTTCTATACACACCAAAGCTCTGTATCGAATTCCCTATTTGAACAAAACGAAAAGGGAGTAGTTTTAACCTGATTCCATACAATATTCAAAAAAAAAGCCCACCGTGCATATGTAACAAACATATCACGGACCCGCAACTCATTCTCAGATTCATACAAGAACTAAGCTGAAAATAACTGAATGAAGTGCTCTTAGGTGGATACTCCTGCTGAGACTAAGACAGATCAAAGAACCTCAGACAGAAGTCCAAAACAAAATCATAACCAATAGTTTTATTATTAACATATGTATAACTTTGCCGATCGCTTTAATTAAGGGAACCCCAACTGGGTCGTTAGTCGTATAGGTAATTGATTTTTCTGCTGACTTTCAGTCATTAAACTTCTGTATAACCAGAGAATGGCTCTGACGAAACCACTCATCAATGACCCCCATTTCGGTCAATGAAAAGAGCCACTCTCTGCACACTTTCCCATTCAATTAGACATTTTTCATCTCGCGTCATAAAATGACACACTCAAGTCCGGAATGGTACAAAAAAAAAAAAAAAAAAAAAGGATACCACTATTCTATATATCCATTGAATCTGCCTCTAGTCCTCTTTCTGACCGTTCTTTCATTTTGTGCTCGCAATGAAACATTCTTGACTGAACTCGGAAAGTAGAATTTCTATCCCCCCTCCCCCCCCTTGAAATATCCCAACTCAACGTCCGCAAAAGTTACTCCATGTCGTTTGAGAGGGACATTGATTTGGACAAGATCCAGGAAATTTAGTTTTTTTTTTTTCTTTTTTTCAAGAAAAACTCACCCACAGAGAGAAGAAGCAAAAGTATAACGAACTAACGGCAAGAATAACACACAACATTACGAAATCTAGCTCTTACACAGTCCAGCGCCATCCCCACATCAACTTGGATAAGACTGCGCTGTTTATTCAGGTCAGTCAACTAAGGATATTCATCTGTTGACCCGTTTTTTATTTTTTTTATTTTTCTGTGTCTGTTTTGTTGTTTTCCTTTGCGTGTTGAATTTGAGAAGAAAACAAAAGAAATCAAAAACAGTTGTCACCCAAGTTGAAGATATACATTTCGTTTTCATTGTGTACACGTTTTCGTCAAACAATCTAAATTAGGGCGTTCCACAGGGTGAGGTGTGACTGTGGCTTCTTCTTTACCCGACTGTCGTCGTTATGAATGAAATAAACACCTCGAGTGGGCCGCCATCAGATTTGTCCATTACAGCCAGTGTGGGCTAACCGCACGAATAGCATCTAAAGGAAATTTTATGCTTTTACTATTATAGATACGCGAACGAATTAACTTTTGTGTATCCGTTGTTCGTTTAACACTTCATTATCGTTGTGCAAATTGGTTTCAAATGAATTGGTGGCGACTTCCGGAGGAGATTATCTCCGGACAGAGGGCAACAACTTTTGGAGTGAAAAATCACAATTTTTCGAACAAATCTGAAAATTTTGGATTTGAATATTATCTATAACCCATTGGCCATATAAAAAGTATGCAATGGCCGGAAATGTGACATCATCTTTGGTTGTGGAATGAAAGACACGACGGCTAGTTGGACCGATTGTTTTGTAGATATCGAGTGAAATTAGCATAGTCGATTATGATGGATTGACAAATTTAGTGGCTCGACGAATATTTATGGGTATCCTCCTAAACTTGGGGGGGGGAAAACGTATTTCAAGCAAAACGACTTGCAAAAGTAGGGAAAACAACTAAGAATTGTTCGAACAATCGAACAATAGCGAGCTAAAGGCAGCAGAGTAAGAAAAACATCGACAAAATGTAAGCTTGGCAATGACCGACATTGTCTATAATTTTCTCACAGTCTTAATAAAATAGGAATTACAGTTTTATTAATGTCATGTATTAAAGAGAGCCGTGCAGTGTTATACTTTTAACAATGTTTTCGTTAAATTAAGCATTAGAGTTAAGTAGGCATTGTGCCTAGAGTTAGTTAATAAATGGATTTAAACCTGCCCGGTTGTTTTGACTCAATACACAATAATTATCTAAAGCAAAATTACATCTGTAAAACCGCTCATAAATCGAGAACGGATGGTCCGATTTGAGCTATCTTTTCTTTGTTGTGTTTGTCAAAGCCTAAGGAAGGTTCATACGGCGAGAAATTTTAAAAGGAAATTGGAAAGTTCGTAAAAATTTATTTTCCATACATTTTGTACGGGGAATCTTCGGGAGCAAGAGTTCTAGAGTATTTGCTAAGAATTTTAAAAAGTACTCTTCGTTTATTATTTTTTCTAACTATGGGTTGCTAAATTCACGGAGCACCCTATTTGTGAAAATATTAAATTTTTTTTTAAATAGTTCTGAGTTCCTCATAGTTTTTTTTTTCCAAAAAAATTGTCAAATTTCACAAAATTATTTTCGATTCTATGACAGCACCCCATTTTCAAAGAAATTAGTTCTTAACAAAATAATGTACTACACCAAGAGTTCTGGAGTTCACTAAACAAGAAAAAAAAATTCGAAATATCAAAAAAAAAAAAAAAAAGGTTATATAAATTTGAAAATTGATAAAATTTCAAAAATATTTTTTTTGTTTGCATGAGTTCTGATTAGAGTTCTGGATGGTGCCCGAGAAACGAAATAAAAAAACCTAAAAGAATTTATTTCTGAGCCCAAACACAAAAAAGTTGGGACAAATAGAAAAATTACAAATTATTTTTTTCGGAGTTCCGAAGAGTTCTGAATGGTGCTCAAGAAACGCAACAAAAATCTTTAAACAATTTATTTCTAGACCCAAATACAAAAAAAGTTGACACAAATAGAAAAATTACAAATCCTTTTTTCGGAGTTCCGAAGAGTAATAATTTGAGTTCTGGATGGTGCCCGAGAAACGCAATAAAAAATCACTAAACAATTTATTTCTAAACCCGAACACAAAACAGTAAGAACAAATAGAAAAATTACAAATCCTTTTTTCGGAGTTCCGAAGAGTTCTGATTTGAGTTCTGGATGGTGCTCAAGAAACGCAACAAAAATCCTTAAACAATTTATTTCTAGACCCAAACACAAACAAGTTAGAACAAATAGAAAAATTACAAATCCCTTTTTCGGAGTTCCGAAGAGTTCTGATTAGAGTTCTGGATACTGCTCGAGAAACGTAACAAAAAATATGTTTAGTAGATTTTCTTTACGGAAACAGTTTTGTTTGGCACGGGCAAAGACGGGCGGAAACAGCTATCTTGTTTTGGGCCCGAAAGTTGGCACTGTTGTCGAGACAAACATTATTTTTTAAATGCTTCCAACCTAATTTTTGAAGTGAAGACTTCTACGCCTGAGCTGGGGAGTGAACTGGTGAATGTGTTACGGAAATTGTGATATGGCGAGGCAACGGAAGTGAATCTTCTCGAATTTGAATTCATAAAATTAGAAAACTTTATATTAAATAAGGAATTCCACCTGAGACTGCAAAATTCATAAGCTAGGTATTCCACAGACACAAGACTACTTCTATAAAAATAGAAAACGATCGATTGGATTGCGTTATGAAAACTTGTTAAATTCATGAATACACTTATCTACTGCGCTGTATTAAAATTATCATATTATAAAGATTTGATTTTTACAATAATTTTCTTAAATTGATCTGCAACTATTCACGTTCAACAATTTTCTGGGATATGGTTAGATACAACATACATAGGAACGTTATTTTTTTAATAAATATTCATCAAGTGATCACAAAGATGAAAATGGTTTATGTTTTTCAATAAAAAATCCGTATCAAATACCATCAACATTTATTTTTAATTTTAACGCCTAGCAAAGCAAAGCAGGCGGGGGCCTGCTAGTTTACAATAAAACCCTCAGCAATCCGGTTTAAATTACTTATCTACATTGAATGAATTGCCTTGCATAAACGTGAAGAGACATCGTCTTTGTTGACACTCACTGGCCCTCGAGGTCTTAGAGGGCATACGTAAAGCTACTTACTCTTGCAATGGATAAATAGATGAAGTCGGACATACCTGAAAATACAAAGAAAATACAAAATTATTAATTTATCCATGAAATAAGTTATTTATTATATTACAACAATTCAAGGAAACTGCATCTAGTGGTCTCAGAGTGTAGCTTGAAAATACAGCCAATATTAAGTGATCTATGACCCCAATGAACATTCAACTAGTGGGAAAGTATCCAGCAGTTAATTGGAGTACTGAATGTTGTAGTTGCGTAAGCCAGTGAATTTTGAGGTCACCTTAGTGACCTGGTATATGTTTAAAGAATGGTTGTAGATCGAAAATAGAGTACTGATGGCAAAATGAGTTTAGATAAGAATCAAAAAAAGAAAAAAACTCCCCGCAGCAACGTTTCTCTCGTTTGCCAACAACTGTGTGCGTTATAGTTGGCTTCGTATTAAATAGCTCCGAATCGTTCCTGTCGGCCCATCCTGACTGGATGGACTTTTTATTAATTTGGATATGATTCCGATCTGCAATTCGCTTGCGCACATAAATGTACGTTTTCATATTGCTGTTACAAATACTTTTCTTTGCAATAGACTTCATTTGTCTTCTGTATATTTCTTGTACCGCCCCAACTCACACTGATAATGCCTCACAAAAGTGCAACATGATTTGAAGAGACAATCATGTCGTCCTTTTTTTCGTGGCAATGTTTGTGCACGAAGGAGAATAAACCAAGACCAAACCCTCCAGGTATTGCCATAAATCAGATTGATTGTGGATTTTTATTGAAAGAGGTTTTCCTTCGGCTATCAGTCATATATTTAAATATTTATTCGCCAAAGTCTTCCGCATGCATTTATCACCCATCCCCCACAATACAATTAATCCTTCAGGTTGCCAACAATTATTGCAACACGATCTATCCCACGAACAAGAACCGCACGCCACCCCCTCAACTCGATTGCGAAATCTCGTACGTACTGCAATTACCAAACCAATCTCACTTTTCTATTCTCCAGCACTTGACTGTAACTGGTTTTGTGGTTCACGGTGCACCTTGCAGTGCAACAACCAAAATCCAAAGCAAGCCAAATACATTCTTAGCCATGAAATGTGTAATTCCACCTCATATACTACTAAGAAAGCGAAAAGTTTGTAGCCTTGCTGGCACTCTCTGATCAGACTGTCGATCGACGTCTGTGATGTTGTCACTGGCGATGACAGTGAAGCCTGGACAATTGCAATTGCAATACCCTTCGTATCATGGCGACCATATGCTATGCGGAAACTAACATTCATTTCTGTCTCATAAACGTCAGAGGGGGACTCTTAGCAGCCATATCGATTAGTACTCAATAAAGATGGGAAGCGCACACAATTGAATCCAATCATCGCGTCTCCATTCGCCTTATACACAAATCGCATTTCAATTGCCTTACAAACAGACGTAACACAAAAGGAAAACACGACAAACCGAACAGAAGATAATAGAACAAAAAAAAAAAAACCTTCTGCCGGTTTAGTTAATTCCATTTAAATTGTCCAACATTTCCATAGAAGCAAACGCGCGCGCAAAACAAACGACATTGGCGCCATAAGACACGTATAGCTATGCTCAGTGTAAGTGCTAAGCTCCTTTGCTTACCCGGGCGAGGGAAGACGAAGGGACTTATTGGATGACGCGAAATGAAACTTATAGCCTTTCAAAGTTGAAAAAAAAAAAAAAAAAAAAAAAAAATTCTATCATCACAGTTCTGATGGCAGGCTAAAGGGAGATAGTCTTTCTAGCGAGGCTGCTGGTGAAGGTCGGACTGGTGACGATACGACGTAGCCGGCATTCTGGCGGCCTGTCCCTTTATGCCAATTAATCTCCTCGTATTTCATGCGAGTCGCGTGGGCAGGCAATGAATATGCGCTTAGCTGGGAGTGATCTAATGTGCGGAATGATATTATTAGATGTTGCGGCTTATAGAGGCGCCTTCTTGTGATGGCTCGTATGCTTTGCAATGAACTTGGACTTTTGGTGTTGCTGTTTATTTAAATTTTTGCGTTTTTTTTAACAAGTTTTGTTTAGCAGACATCGGAACGGATCCGAAATGATTCCAGTTTGAAGATTTTTTGGGTTTCAGGGTATTTAACAAAGAATTGGCAAGCTTCAGTATTATAATGGAGAAATCGGTGACAACTGAAGAGCATTACTGCGTTTATATGTGATTTTGTTTGAAGCGATACAGTTTGTGAGCAAAAATACGTTAGCGCACACACTGTGTGCGCTTCGAGAATATTCCTAGAAAAACATCCAATTCAAGTTGTAGGATGTAGCACTATGAGTTTAAAGTACTTTTTTAAGCACTAGTAGTTCGACTAGAGAAATAATTGAATGAACGGTTAATATCTACATTTGGAGCAGTTTTCGGCACATAAAATTGTACAAACAGAAGTTGGTGAATACAGACATAATATGAACAAAGATTTGTCAGAGGGTGTTAAATCTTGAATTGGTGTTGGTTTAGGAATTATACGTTACTGAAGCACCATCTGAGATTAGAATCATAAGAAAAATGCAAACCAAATTGGTGTCAGGCAATTACTTCAGACTAAAAATATGAAAACTTGCATAAGCGTGCGCAATACGGTTGCAGGTTCGACATTGAGTAGTTAAAAAAAGTGATGATGATTACATTTTGAGTACCAAACACATCAGATATCACATATCTAGTGGAGTTCCAAGGACATCGACGCTTAGAGCTGTCTCGCAGAACTTTATGTTAAACGGATTTGTGATGTTGGCGACTGATCAAGCAACAAACAATTTTTATCAGCCGGAATGGAAAATACAGGCCAAAAGGCACCGCAAATAAACAGGGGTAGATAAAAGAACGCCATTGTAACAAAATTCGGAGAGTGTTCCCTATATGATTGACTAGATTCTAATGAAACCAATGAACTTTCAATAACTGAGAGTTTGGGCAAATTCTTGTATATAGAGTTGGCAATCCATGTTAGATGTTCGCCAACAACAGGAAAGGTGAGATAAACATAGTAGCATCCATAGGTTAAGGAGCGGCAATGAATACGTCACAGAAATTACAACTTCAATAATTTAAACGCCTAAATTGGTGCGTTAGATACACTTGACTGTGCGCTACCATTTAAAAGAATTTATGTTATATTTCTTTTGCTTCATTCAGCAAACCAACCAGTTCACATTTTCAAAAAAAAAAAATCCAAACGCTTTCAATTGGTTCACTTATTTGTGTTCATATTTAAACTTTTACGCACAAACTACGTCACCGCAATAAGGTCGCTTTGTACGCCATAGTCGGTAACAAAATTATAACACTGCACTTCATCACAAGCAAATATGTAATATTTATACCCATGGACGATTTCAAATGATTCTGGAGTGAGTTTTATTACATTTTAATGCGGCTACTCAATGTTTGTGTGACTACAGACTGGTGTCTTTGGGAATGCAAACACTACAATCAATGCCCACTGAGTGTCTTCACAATTCTGCGTTTACGAAAATTACGCACATGAGTGTGCGTTTACAAAACTTACGCACATAAGTGTGCGTTTTTCAATAGACAATTTATTTACACTAGCATTAAGGGTATGGAAGTAAAGCGCACACGACAAAAGCAATTTTCGAGTATTCTATTCAGTTTAATGTGCTCCTTGACTTATAGACTAATAGAACCACCAATTAAGTAACAAACCCATTAGTTGATTATATCACTCTACTCCTTGCGTATCATTGTAGGTGCTTTAGTCTTCTGCTCCGACAAAACTATTTCTCTCGTACTTTATCTGCAGCACCTGTCAAGTGGTATTACAAAAACAAACCTATGTGACACTATTAACGTAACAGCACCTAAGTACCTACTTTCGGGCACTTGCATCGGATTACTTTTTCATCCATCCGTCCATTGACTTACTGAGGATTTTCATCCACCCACCCTACCCATATACTTAAGTAAATTAACTTTCACTCTGCCCAATTATTTCATGCCAAACCAACAAAAAGGCAGATCTGCCTTCACTACGCTGCCACTTTTGAGGGTGTATTTTCTGTTTCCCTCATTAAATCCGAAATGAAATTCCACTTTGCCTGACCCATTTTCCGTGTGGCTTTACAGACCTCTGTGTGACTTGCTATTTGACACATTTTCGCTCAAATAGTTCTTTTTTCTTTTCTCCATTCAACCGAAAAGGAAGAAGCAAAAAATCACTGAAGGACTCTCCCTGTTATCCTTGCTCCATTTTTGTTCTCCATTATTCTACATCAACATGCAACACAAGATAAAGCTCACTCAGTTGCGAAATGCTTTTCTACGACTTTCATTATCATCATCATCATTATGTGCTTCTATTCTAGCTTTAGTCGCACCCTCCTTTGTTATGATCGTCATGTTGATGGCTTTTTTTTCTACTTCGTCTTTCAAAGGACTATCGATGAACTGAATTCAATTGTAGCAACAGCTAAAGACTACAGCAATACGTTCAGAACTGCTCAAGTTTCTCGGGCAAAAGTTCACGAGGTCTGATATGAATGCAGAAGGAAATCCATTTCTAGTATTCAGTTGTCTCAATCTAGAGGTTTATAATAAGGTTGTAATGTACGAGTATATATACTATCCGGGCTAGGTTCCCGGGGATATTTTCTGTTCCGAACCGCACCCATTTCGCGGGCGCGATGGAAATTGCAAAAATCTCAGGGACATGACCCGTTTGGAAACACAGTATCTACCTATCGTGGCAACGCGATGTATATCCATTTATTCGCTATTGCCACTTAGCTACTTCAAATGCAATTTATTCCATCGCCATTCAATTTGGCTTGGTATAATGAAATTTTAATTAGCCCTGTGACACCGACGACGATGTCAATTTCGCCAGACGCCAGAACCAAGTGGCAGGTGATACACTTGTTGTTTTGGTTCGTACATTGCATACATACTCGTACAGGCATCTGCGCTATGTTGCTTAGTGGTGCCACTTTATTAAATAATGGAGCAAGGTGCAGCACACCAAGTAAATTCATGACCCGGTACACAGGGATGTGAATTATAGCTCATCAACTTTGGGTTGTGTATTTTTTTGTTCACATGCACACGGTATAGATATATCTACAGTGTTGGCTCGTGCTTAAATCCTTCGTGATAACGAAATATTAATTTCGAATTTCATTTTCCACGCGCAGAACATCTTGCAATTTGTAAGAACCTATATAGGTGTATTTAGAGCAGGCATGGCTGATGGCAGGCGGCAGCATGGTTAAAAAAAAAGTCAAGGTAAAATGTGACTTCGGGCAGGCAGGTGGAAAATTAGTAAGTGCCCGCGTCGGAGTAGTTCTTTGAACGAAATTTGCAAATTACTGACAAGGTTATGCTGTGTTTGGTTTTGTTACTTTGGTGGAGAGATATGCGAATGGAATACGAGTTTTGTGACCTCATGGATTCTATTTATAATTTAGCGAATTTTTAATTTATGTCACATGAAAGGGATAAGTACCAAGCCAAGTATGGGCTGTTGTATGATACATGTAAAAAACCCTTACTGTGCCGTTTTAGTTGCTTGTTGGCTTTTTTGGTCCCACCATTAATCCTGTTCTAAAAAAAAATGAATGATCCCTCCTTTGTATGCAAACGCACGAGATTCCCTCTTTCAGTTTTCCTAACGCACTTGCAATAGTTCCATCTATAGGTAACGCACCAAATGCAATGATTTGTAAGTGCTAAAAGTTCAACAAAACGATAAGCTGCGATTCCACCTGTCTGCACATAAACGCACGACACACTTGCACAGTAAAATTGAATAAAATTGTGCGAAAAAGCATTAAAAATCATCAGCAGAGTCAAATTTAAAAAAAAAAATAAAAATTTGGACAAACATTTGGCAAGCTAAATTTCCGTATTATATATATATATATAGTTGGCGCAACAGGTCCGTAGGGACCCAAGGCCTAGCTTCTCACAACCATTCGTTTTGTGTGAGTTTCATTTTTGGAACGAATGGAAGGGATCTACAATTTTATGCCGATTCCAAACGGCTAATTGAGAAGCTCTTTCAAGACAGTAATACTCTCGGATGTTTGTCAGACGTTCGCGAGAGGTGGCGCAGTGGAAAAAACCCAAAGTTGGAATTTGGGTTTTTGCGGGATTCGAACCTGGGACCCCTCGCTTAGTAGTCCAACACACTAACCACTAAGCCACTGCGCCTATTATTCCGTATTCCTATTATTCCGTATTCCGTATTATTTATTAATAAAAGTGTGCACATATCGTTTGAATTGAAACGCCCACTTATGTGCGTTCTCTATTTTGTTAACGCACACGAGCAAATATTGAAAATGACTACCGCAGATAAATTGGTGTTATTGCCGCTGGATCGTTTTAGATTTTCGGAGTCTGTACGATAACGCAAAAGCCATTAATACACAGAATTTTATTGAAATCTCTCCCAATTGGTAACAAATTCAAACGCTCCCGTCGTCTTGTAGTGCACATGTGAATTTATTTCATGGCAAAGCAAGCTAATGTGCGTTTTTTCTAGACATCAATCGGACTCAATGCGAACTTAATGATTCTAAAGAAATGGCCATGAGCAAACTCAACCCGACTAAATGTCTTTAAAATGTGCGCTTCGCTGCCTAGTTAAACGCGTGTACAATGTACGTATTGTTATGATTATAAAACGAGAGAGCCCAACATGGGCGCCAGACTAAACCCAATGCAACACTATCATGTACTTTTCTTTTCTCTATTAATCGTTTGTCATTTTCCCAAAACGGCAGTTCTTAACTAGAACTCAAGTATACAGCCTGGATAAATGTGGTACAGATATCGTCAGGGGCCTGAACTCGGAACTTAACTAAGCAACTCCGCCGTAATTGGCAGTATGTAAAAATGGCTAAAAAGTCGCCACACTTTTCTAAATATAACGAGTCTTTAAACATCTTAAAGCGAATCAAATCCTTCCCAAATGGAGGTTCAACGACTTTACTTAAAGACCTGCACCAGACAGTTGGCATTTCATATAAAATTCGCGTCCTAAATTCAATGCAAACAAGCGCCCCCAACCATCCAATTCACGGCAGCCACTTCCTTTAATAACATCCGCCAACACACAGTTCCTCGCAACATCCCTAACCTAGAGCTTGTTTGCCAATTATAAAAAAAAAAAAAAAAAAAAAAAAAAAAGGAACGCAACTCTCCAACCAACACACAACGGACAACAGAAAAATAACAAACCAAAAGCACAGAAGTACTTGAGTAAATACAAATTTTAATATTTATACTCGCAAGTATCTGTTGGATACTGGTACTGCGATACTGAAGTTGTTGCTCTCCGTCTATTCGCGTCAGTGACAGGGCAAGTTTCAATAGTGCACCTCTTGTATATCCACAGAAAAGATGATATTGACTCGGCTGCTGCAGTTCTGTTATCGTTTTCTCTTTTCAATTCGAGGTGCAACGAACGCATAAGTTTTCTTCTCTCACTCCCAAAGAGCAGTTCCATTGTATTCATCACGTAGATTTCCTTTCTGAATCGAATAAGATACAGAAATTCTTTTTTTTTTTTTTATTATTACTTTTGGTGTCAGCGGTTTGCTTTGGTTGGCTCGTTTAGTCATCGTATTCAATATCTTTGCACTAATAAATGGATTTTTACTTATCTCAGAGTAAACAATAGAAAAAATAATCAATGAAGGCAAACTGGTGGAAGAGGGAAGGAGAAATTTGATTTTATCCAGACATCACCCATTTTAGCTATGTACGAGTAAGTGCTGACTTTCGCTGTGTTTGGCTTATCTTGAATGTATATCTTTTTTGAACTTGCCCTTTGGGTGGTTATGATTAGAATGTTCTGTGTACAAATTTGTATTATGGCTTAATGGAGGTGCTGGTAATTTCGATGGAAAGAATTTTAAATGTGAAAAATGATTATCTAATCGGTTTTCCTAGAACAAATGGTTGCGATTGATTGTTTAGTAAACATTATGTAAGTTGGATTCGGCTCAAGGTTTTATGTCGCCGGTCAACGGTGCATTTTAATTTGAGACCTGCTTTGGTTACACTAATTGTCTGGAAAGAGTTTCGAAAAGCGGTATTCATAGTCGAGGCAATTACGAAATGCGACACCGATCGTGCCACAGGTTCAAACCATTTTAGAGAAAAATGAACAGCACCTTGGTAGCTTTGATATTTTGTGCGAATATATACACTCCAATTGATCAGAACTGCATTGCAATGACTTTTCTAAATGACCAGAAGACTGGAGCGGCACTGCTTCTATCACTGTTACTACTACTGCGACTATCTGTATAGGAGCTTTATCGAGGAGTTAATGGAACGCACGATCACGCTTTGTGACTGATTCAACAAATGGTATGAGTTAGGAAAAATGATAGATAGTTAGGAAAAATTATAGCACAAAAAAATGTTGGGTGTATTCTTACGAGTGCGTGACATTATCGAGAAAACAATTTATATCAAAAGGCCCTTGATGTATAGCTTTGCACAGCCTTTCACTAAGTCAGTTTCAATTTTGAATACTTATGGAGGGAACCTAAAGTTTATAGCGCTATCCGAAAGTGTGTTTTGAGAGGGTTTCTTCAAGAAAGTTATTCCTTCTGTTTGACAATCGCAAGAGGAAGATCAGCGGAAACTTTCTTGATAACTGCTTTTTTATATAACATGCAAACTAATTGAGATATCTCAAAAACAATTTTACAGACTTAAATCACTATCAAAACAGTTATGAATGGAATTCGACTTCGTTCATATGCCCACCACGGGAACTTATGCAGCGGTCAATACGTTCGACCAATACGGCCGCTATTTTTCGTTCAATATTTAGCTCCTCTAACGTGCGGCTTGTTGGCATACCCCAATGATTTAATGTTCCCGTGAAGAAATTGTCGGTTTTAGTGCAAGCGCTGTTTCTACATTTCAGAAATGTTTCCCTAACAGTAACAGTGTGTACGACTTATTATTTGCCATAGTGAAAGTGAGACGCATGGGAAATTGAAGACGCTTAAAAACCAATGGCAAATCATTCTGAATAAGCGGAATTCGCGGAATTATAATATTTGCCTTGAATTTTCCAGTCCAAAATCGTCGCTTCCATGACATTTGATTGCAGATTCTTCACAATCAAATCAAACGCGATCCGTTAAAAAGTTTCGGTGGATTTTGGTTGTTCAACAAAATTACAACTGAGCCGACTTTCGATTTCAAATTGTGTAGGGGTAAGCACGGAACATCTAAAGAACTTAAAAATTAAACAATTGAAATAAGTTTTGTGGTTTTGCAAATTATTTCAACTTGCGGTTCCCCATAAAAAGTTCTATTCCCAATTTCATCCCCTTAAACTTCGATTTTCATAGCATGTGTCCTTCCTTGGGCCAATACGAGTCCACCAAGCCCAAAATCGTAAAACTCGAACGATCCATTCTAGTGTTATGAGTACACACACGGACGTCAGTCTCTTTTATATATAGCTGTACCCATACATATGGACATATCGGGCCTAAAATGCTATCTATACGTGTGAAGAGAAGGGTCATGTATTCACTACTCTTATGAGTTATGTGACTGGAACTTTCTTCGGGCGTCGACTCTCTTTAGTGGCGTCGTTTGTACAGGCTTGAAGAATAGAAGCAAAGTTTTTCTTGGAGTCATAGTTTGCACATAACTGCGTAGTTAACATTTAATGTAGTAGAATTAAACTTTTTCAATTGTTTTAAAAAAAGTATAAATGCAAAAATTAGCACACAGAAAATCTCTTGTTATTGACACTTCATTTGTTAAGATTGGTTGAGCGTGTGGTAAATAAACGCTCCAGAAACTATACAGAAATAATAAAGAGTGGATGGATGGATGGATTGGATAGGTATAGCTTTTACCACGTAAGCTGCCTCGCAGTGTTTCATTCACGTAGTGCAAGAAATCAAAAAATGGAAAAAAAAAATAAGGAGCCTATCGCAATACTATATCCCGTAGCTTTCTATAGTGGAAGAATTTTAGAAATCGGTTCAGTAGTTTCAGAGATTACCTCTTACAAATAAACATGACCTCTTTATAGTGTGGTAACGTTTGTAGTCCATGTGTAAATATTCTAAAATAAAGAAGTCTCTTAATTACATATTTCGATTCTTTTTAGAAATTTCGGTGGTACATTTTTTCATTATTTGTAAATGTTGTTCCTTTGTGCACTTCACCATGATGAGAATGTTGATTTTACGGAATATTTTGACATTGTCTGTACGGTTATCGGTTTAAGGGTGCGTTCGCACTGAAAGTTTGAAATTGTCAAGTCGCTAATGAAAGACCCCTTTCCAAATAGTACAAAAGACTATCCATTGAGTCACTGGACATAAATCCTAAATAATTAGAGGAAAAATCTAAATAAATAATAATAAAAATAAAAAAACAATGTGCGTATAAAAAATTAATTTCGAGGTTGGAAAAAAACTGTAAGGATTGAATCCTTAGAAGAATTAAACCCTAATCACTTGCGAGACAGGTAAAAAGTAGGTTAATCGCACACGATTTAAGTAAATTTGTCAATCAATCGTGTGCGCTAATAAAAGTACTAACAAATTGCATTCGCTTTGACGAACGACGGAGTCTTGCGCACAACTGCAACAACAAAACTTTAAATGTTTAAATTATAACGATCAGGTCATAACTTTAATCACTTTTCTAAGTTTAAGAACAATTTTAATAAAGAAACACGTTTCGTTCATAAAAAAAAAAAAACAAAAAAATCTGATCATAAGTAAACTAAATTTGTCACAAGGCCGAATATATTATTCACTCAAAATTGTCTTCATCATGGATTGTTTATATGTACGCGGCTACAGTACAGTACGGACTGGGCCTTGTCAATGAAAAAAAAAGATGGGAAAAGGGAAAAAGTGGAATTGGCGATGTATAAACTTAAACAAACAACTTTCTGGGTGTGGACAAAATTCGACGCTACAACTATGAACCAGCAGAAAATTTAATAAGTTTTTAGCTCATTTTGGCGCATCAGTTAACATTTCAATTCCTCTAATTTACACCGCACCCATAACCTGCTTCACCTTGACAGTGTTTCTTTCCAATGTCCCACATCTGCGTGGTCTTTTCAAACACGAAATGATACTTAATCGTGTGAAAATTTATGCGACTAAAATGTTATAAACAATTTCAGTAAATACGCCCACTTACCCACGTGTCCGTCATAAAATAATATGACGGACACCCGAGAAAAATAGTGAAAATAAACCCTATTGGTTTTCTAAAGAAAAACTTCCACTGGAACCCCCACATCAAGACTGAGAGATATATCGACACAATCTTCGAGGAACCGAACCAATTTGGAATTAAAAGTAAAAAAGCCGCTCAATCTGCATACATACATTTCACAACAAATAAGAAAAGGGTTGACAGATTCAAAACTTGTTAGCGTAGCCTCTTTCATTTAAAAGCTGAGAAATCTGTATTTTTTTTTCTTCTAACCTTAGCGCACCATAAATCAAACCGCTGACGTTTTACACAGCATAATTTATCATAAAAAAAAAATTGAAATGCCCATAATGATTTGTAGATTAACGCCAGACCTTTTAAATTAATTCCCCATAATCTGAGCAACAAAACAAAAAAAAAAATGGAAAAAACCGTACACCACTCATTAAATCCGCAACCGTAGGAACACAAAAACGAGGCACAAACAAAAATGGGGAATAAAAAATAACACAAATTTGCAGCCATCCGAAAACCTCTTCCTGCGTCGAAGTAATTTGGACCTCATTCGTTGGCAGACATTATATAGAAAGGAATGACGTTTTTGATGGGTAGGGTATAGCTCGTCCTTTGTAAGGTTTCGCAATTTAACGACTTATTTTAGTTACATTCGTAAAGAGTCTTCACACCTCTTCTCCGCCACTGACACTATAATAGTAAAGACAACCTTATACAAATGTTCTTGCGCGCAATGGTGCACAACTTCATCAAGGATTTAGGGATTTCAGAAATGGGCTTTCTTCGTCTTCCACGATTGCTGGCGCAGTGCGTCTTCAGTGAAAACCAAGAAGACTGTGAAACACTCATGAGTTACATTAAACAAATGACACGCACGCTCGAGCAGACAATAGGAAAAAGTGAAGAGGGAAAATTGTACACGGAATGGGATTAATCTCTTGGAGAGGGTTACGCTCACTATTCACTTGATGGAATTGATGGAGCATTGCACACTTTGTTTTGCCTTTAACTATTGCATGGGAACTTTCACATGGGATTTGTACTTAAAAAAAAAGGGGGACGCATCATATTCTTTGAATTGCGTCTTTGCTCGGATTGAAAGAGTCGGTCAGAAATGTTAGTTAGGGAGAAAAATTATGACAGGCCGTTGGCTATAAGAGAAAAATAAATAATCGGTCTTTAATAATGCTAATTTGAGCGGTAACATTTTGAATTAATATACAAAGATGACCGTTTTCGAAACCGTAAATTAAATCATTATCAACTGACATTGGGTTTGAATGATTTTTATGAAGTTATGCGTTTAGGATCTTCCAAGTGGAACAGCAATCGTGTAATTTTTGTGTGTTTACAGCGGTTATAGCACTTAATCAAGTATTCAAACTAGCAGGGGGGTGTATGTGAAAAATGTATGCAGAGTTATTTAGGTTACATTTCTTCAGTAAATTGGTAATACAATTAATACCCGTTCCTTTGTATATAGTTTTATTAATTAAAACAACGCAATATATACAATATATATACAATATTCGTGGTGAAATACAGCTGCACACAATCGATAATGTGCTTAAAAATTGGACCGATCGTGTAGGCTACTGCATGGCCAGCCGAGGCAGCCATTTGAATGAAATTATTTTCCATTATTAGCCGGAAGGATTGTACTTTCAAATAAAAAAAGAAATTTGAGAAAATATTCAGTAGTTTTTTTTATAGCATTTTCAAAAAAAAAAAGTTATTTGGCGGACCCTTTATATATATATATTTTTTTTTTTTTTTGTTGGAGCCGAGTTCTTTATTCAAAATTAGAACTAAAACTAAACTTAATGCTATTTGCATGTCAGAGCGTAATATAAGCGTATCTGATGAATCGATTAAGGCTCTTAATCTTCATCTTCTAATAAAGTTGCAGAGAGAGAGAGAGAAGGAAGACGGGTTTGGGCCAATATCCACTTAGTGTTTGATTCTATCAAACAGCAGAGGGCTCAAACTGGAACTTAATATTATGTGACAATATGCATTATGACAAAATAGAGTTATCTTAGTAAGGCCAAGAAGGAAATCTGTTATGCGCACACGCAAAGAAGTGTGGAATATTAATCTTGGTTGCGCACACTCGTTTTTGGGAAAGCAATAGCAATTAAATACAATAAAAAACTGTTTTACGCCACCCTTGGGGCGCACTCATAATCGTATTACAACTACAATCGTTTCGCACATAGCGTAAGTACATAGTGTGCGTTAACAAAAATGTTCCAACAAATTGCAGGTGTTTTAACGCTACTTCCTGACACTGACAAAGCCCTAAGAGCAATGTTCTTTAGGTGTATACTGTATACAGCTGGACTTAAAATCAGTTGGTCATTGATATCACCTATGGTCAGACGGTGACGCAGCGGACTGACTACAGAACGGGTATACTCGACCTTTCAAAGAAAAATTTGTCCGATTGATATGGAACAACCTGGCTTCCGCACAGTTTGCTACGCAACTTTATGGAATTTATTTATAAAAAGAAGGCACATTACTCTAGTGTGCGCAACAGATTGTTATATCTAAACAAACAACAAACAAAAATCCCTTTCAATAATAATATGCTAAGTACCTAAATGCTCCGTAAAATCCGACAGCTATAATGGTTTGGTAAATATCTTAAAAATTAATCAGAGAAAAAAAAAACCAAAAACCATAACCCCATTTAATTGACGGCTAGGAAATCTCTTTGAACTGCATATGGTGTTTGGTTTTGCGCACATTTTCTGTGCGTTAGCAAATAAAATCAGTTTCCAATGCGCAGTTTTTGCGTCCATGACTTTTGACCCATGCTTACTGAACTTACTAGTACATTTACATTCTAAGCCAAGATATACTTAAGCAAATACTATGTATAGGGCAAGTTTACAACAGTATACAAATTTTAGAGCCTCGCATCGCTCCCAATCTTCCACCAACAAACACACCCCCATTCTAGTCCTCAATCCCCTATCGAGTACATTACTCTATCCGATCAAAAGGCTTTTATGGAAGCCCATTTAACGCAACGATGCCAACGCAGTGGTGTTATCGATTCACTCCAAAACAACTCCGAAACACGTTCTGCTACGTTCTACATTAACAAAAGGCGTCTCTTCCCCTGCAGTCGATAACAATGAGACACACTTTCGACTGTCTATTCATCGTTTCATCACAATGAGGTGAAATATACATAGAACACATTTATAGCTTGGCATGAGTCTCATTGTGTGCAACGCTATTGACACCTTCACCACCAGCACCAGGTATGCCGCTGTCAACCGAAGCTCGATGGAAAACCTCTCAACTTTAAACAAAGCAAAAAAGTGTCCCAGTCAGCGCGCACGTAGAATGTATCTGCACGATGCATTTTTAACTTTTTCTCGAGTGAGATACAGTTTTCAATATTTTTGTGACTTTTATTCTGAAATAGTCCAACGACCGGCAAACAGACAGAGGAATTGAAAGAGAAAAAAAATACTCCTACAGAATGACAGATGAATCTGGAAATTATTTCATTTGTAGAGAATAAGAACTACTACACCACGATGTAGCGAACCGAAAAACCACACACACACACGCTCCTCAGCGCCTAGGGAGCCGACCGACGACGTCGGCGACGATGCTGTGTTGTGATGTGTGCCCAGTTTTTTACGGCCTGGGATGGATGATGATGACGATTTTGTATAGTTTGTTCACCATAGGGGGGTTCAATGACATCTCGTCGAGCAGAGACATCCACATGCAGCGAGAAAGAGAGACAGAGATGAAGGCATATCATTTTTTGCTAGCTCTGGAGTCTATCTCCAAGTTTGTCCAACACTCAAGACGAAGTTTTCACAACAAGGCCATAGAACATACATTCGTTCTGTTTATCTATTCGTCTATCTGTTTGTGTTTCTGATGTATGTGCGTTTAAAACAGGAATATGGAGATGTAACAGGGAATCAGGGAAAGCAGATACAGATCTTGATAGCCCGTTCGCTATATGACGACAACGATGATGATGGAGGAGGTGCCGCTGCCGCTGCTGCTGTGCGAGTTTAGTGCACATCAGTGATCACCCAAGTAGGCCTTGTTCATAATTTTATGATAGTTTTACATGCTGTCGCAAAAACCGACGTAGCGAGATGGTTGTCTTCCGGTCTACAGCAAATGAGAAGCATGTTTATTTTTTTATTTGTGTTGTATAGTATGTGCCAAAGGCGTTAGACAAAGGTACTTATTCTGAAAGATTTGCATCAAGTGGGGGGGTAGCATGCATTTAGCATAGAGAAATGGAAATGGCTTTTATTTTCACGCGAAATTATTATGAAATCACTCTGAGGGACGCAGAGCGTCTGCCACTCGAGGATCAATTTGCAAAAGATTATACTGGTTTGTAGACTCCAAACCGCATTTATTTTTCTTAAAATACACACTGCGCAGGGCAACTTAAGATGTTCATGCGTTGATTTCTCTTAATACATCAAAAGAAATTGCTTCAAAGGACAAATACAAATCAACAATCACAGAAAGAGATATAGAAATGGAAAACGAAGGCGATTCAGATGACGGAAATGAACTGCTAGATGGTAAATTTGCAATCTTTGTCAATTTGCATTGAATAAAATGCGCAAAATACTTTTTTTTCGTTTTTTTTTTTTTTTTTTTTCAATTTTTTGGTGAAATATACAACTTTAGGCCCGAAAAAAGCTACGAGTGTTAGTTATGTGAGAAAGCGAGAGCAAATTTGTTGATCTAGCTAGAAAAAAACGGAAACGCACACTTGTGTGCGCAACCAAATCAGTAAGGATTGTCTTAGTTTTCAAAACAATCGCATGAACAAGTATATTTCTTGGCTTTATTGGTGGAAGCGCACAGCGGCATAGGTCGATAGGTATGCTTTGGTAATCAATTTTACTTAATTTTCTTTGCGAAATCTTAGAAGCAAAAATATTGTGGTATGGTTATGGGAGGATAATCATATACCGATGTGTCAGTCCCATTATTAAGAAAACCTCGGTATAGGGAATGGTAGATACTTCTTTAAAATCAGAAAATATAAACGCACACCCATGTGCGGAAGGAAACCTATATATGCTCTTCTGTTTTATCAACATCAATACAAACTCTGGTTGTAATGGTTATGGTTTTGGAAAGATATGTTTGTTTAGAGAAAAATTGCTTTTCGTTATACAGACGTCTGACAACACACAAACGTAGCGCACATTGATGTGCGGAAGGAAACCAATAGGCTGTTTTTTTTTATCAATATGAATATTTCAAATAAGCTGGGAGCGCACATCAAAATAGGCACTGCCCTATTATGTCAAACTCTATTTGAATGTGGATATATTTTAAAATGGATCTTTTCTTTCACATGAGCACGCGCTTAAGAGGTTATGACTACCCTTATATTATGTAGTGTGCAATATACAGAACAGGTATTACGGAAATGGGCACAGTTGTCTGTAAATTGTAACAAGCCGGAAAAAATAGAACAGCATTTGGTATCGTAAATGAGTTTGCCAACGATATGTCGAAGAAAAACAATTCTTTCCACAGAATGCGGCAGTCATATTCAAAGCTTTAACCCTATCCTCTATCTCTCTCTCTCTCTCTCTCTCTTTCAAAACGCAAATCCTTTACTATTTCCATGCAGCATTCCCACGAAGTGCACAATATATTGTATACTTATAAGGACCATGTCTTATTCACAAAGTAACAATCCCTTCTATATGACTGAATGCAGTCTGCTTCTGTTCGTCTTCTATTCAATTTATTTCTTGACGAAGCACCAAACCATAGATGAAGTGCAGCAATTAAAATTGTTAGATGAATTCATATGCGCACACAATGAGGCACCGTTTGGATGTGAAATTCTCCTACAATTCCAGAAAGATATATATTATATACCATCCACATCTGGCGTCGAAGCAATCTCATGAGAGTTTATTCATTTTTTAGTCGAAATTGTTTTTATTTTATCTTCCATTTGGGGTGACATCGTAAATGGATGCAATGACACGTATTTTAATTGCTTCTATTGTTTGGCGTCACATATAAGTTATCGTCAGTCGCAGTCTTTGAATATGAAAATAGTAACATAGCTACATAAAATATTTGGGCTAGGAATTGGTGAATGAAAATTTCATTCCAAAGATTATTGTTTTGTGTTTTTTTTTGTTTGGGTGGGGATCTGAAGAAAGCCAATTCAACTTTGAATTTGTTCCAATTAAGACTGCTTCTTCAATTGGGCTTGATAGTGGGAGATGTATTGGGTAATCGCGCTAATTGAATTCGTTCACAGATATCAGTAAGAAAAACAAAACAAACAAAAACCGCTTCTTAGCTATTGTTCTATTTGGGTTGACATTTTTAAGAGTTATTCCATTTTTATTGTTTGCATTGCATATTGAGAGGGTTTCCGGCTGTGGAGAATTTGTGCTGAACCCGTGACGGGAATTTGAAAGGTCGAAATGCGAAAATGTTTGGAGCTTGTATCCAATTGTCACGTGACAATTTTGGCATTTACTGGTGGCCTGGCGCATGGTCGAAAATGGTTGTTGCGTCATGCGCTTATAAATTCGGTGGCTTATGTAAATGATGACATATTTGCCTATCATGTTTATAGTTTTGTTCGGCGCTATGTGAGTGCTCTCCCTATAAAATTGTCTTAGCTAATCTGCGGAGCATTTTGTGTAAGTTCAGTGAACAGAAAATTAGCGAACAGTTGACTCCATCGACAAGAAAAGACTTAGCCAAACCTCTGTGAAGGATTCGAGACTGACAGTAAATTGAACTGAAATTTGAAAATATCCGAAAAAGGCAATGGTCAGTCGAACAAAGTCCCTTCTCTGTATGGACTAGACTATTTATACACCACTACTCAATAAATCAAATCAATTCACTGAGAATTGGACTTACCAGCAGCAAAACCGTAACGCACACTTGTATGTAGCATACTGATGAATCGCATAACGTCATGTGCTACACTTGCAAATATCAAAATTTGGGCTCGCTTTTTGGTAAAAAGGACTTACGGAAGTGGAAAGCGTAGCGCACATGAAATAAAAACTATGTAGAAGTATATGGATTGCCCTCATATAATGTGCGCAATTGATAATAATAATAATTCAAAACTAAAAAAAAAACTATTGGGCTGTCATTTTACTTCGATTGGGTAAACAAAATATATTTCCCATTAGTTAAGGAATTTTTCAAAACGCAGATTACAGATTTTGTAAGAAAGCAAACAGTATCGAATGATTGAGTAAATTGTGCGCAGTCGAAACAAAATGGTATTTATATTTATTTGCAGATTTTATATACTTCTGAAAGAAAGCGCACAATTCAACTCAGTACACAGTAGCTAAGAGATAAAATAAATTGTGCGTAGTCGACACAAAATGATGACCAACGTAGAATCAGTAGCTAAGTGATTGAGTAAGATGTGCGCTCTCTCTCGGACTTCGCAAAATATACTTTGCAGACTGTTTAAATCGACAGAAAATGATAACCAAGTTAGAGTATAGGATCTTCGACACATAACTCTCACCATCTATTCATTTGATTGAGCTCTATTTTTGGGACGAATGGAAGGAGCTTACAATTTGATACCAAATCCTATTGGCTGGATTGAAGCGCAGTAAAAATAAAAAAAAAATAAAAAACAAATTAAACGTATAATTTGCGTTTTCCGATTGTCGGTCGAAACACCACACCGATCCCCGCAAAATTGATGTGTGATCGATGCTAGGTACTACTTGTGGAAACATTGACACTATTTGAAGAACTGTATCTAAAAAATGTACTTCCACACATGGGCGTGGTTCCTGCTTCTTCATCAAGATGCTGTTTATGATGTTCGGTTCTTAGGTTCTTTGCAAGGCTCTACGACCTGATGTGCGATTGCGCTTAAAGAATTGTCCGTAATGCACTCGCCCACCTTCAAATTAGGAAATATATAAACATTTGTTTTGCTTGTTGTTGTCTTGTTTTAAACAAACGAAAAATATGTACGCATTTTTGCGCACATGAGTGTGCGTTTGAAGATATTTCTCATTTATAATAATCGGAGACACTCTTACTCGCACTTGGCGAAATTTTGACAATTTCCACTTCGGTGCGATTCTGCAAATATTAATGGACTTAAGGCACTCATTCGCTTGGAAAATAAAATTTTAAGAGCTGGTATTGTCTGGTTGTAAGGCAAGAGAAAAAATAAAGACACATTTTCTAGCGCACTTTGGTGTGCGTTTCCATTTATTTCTCTCTTTAGTATACATATATACTCGAAAACCCCTTAGATGATGGACTTGTGCTAGAAATCCGGTCAAATATGACTTACGTTGCAGAAATTAACCAGATGCAAAGTGATGGAAATCAATAAATCAGCCAGAATCAATCAACTCGATTGACATTAACAAAGCAAAACACGCAATATAACTTATTTCTATATAAGTTCCTGGCATATCTCACACAACTTTTCTTTTGCGTAACACTAACTTGTTGAGTTAAGTATAAAATTCCTCCTCCTCATACAAATATTTTGTTTGAAAAAAAAAAATTCCGCCATCTGTGGCGTGCCCATCAAAGTGCACCCTACGTGGCGCCACAGCCAGATCTGGTAACCGGTACCCAAACAAATTGAATGAAAATTCATTCCACATTCCATGTCACTGGCTATAGGATCCATAAAGCGCTGGGGAATTTTTTGTAGCAACGAAATACACCACCAAATGATTTCAAAATCTAACATCAAGATAAAGCATTCCGCATGTTTAAATTTCATCACTTTAAGTGTAAATTAATAGAAAAATAATCAATTTCCGACTATAATGGAAGATCCCCAGGGCCAATGCGCACACCAGAGGCAACTTAGCTTTAATGCAATCTCAAGGCTCCGCTTTAGTGACTCTAATTGAATAATTACCAAAGGGACTACAAAAACCAGTAGCAGTCTTAGGATCAGTGCCAGTCGCATCCAGTTAAACAGTTAAACAGTTGAACATGGGTAAACTTGTATCTACCAACAGGAAGGAAGGAAATTCGCTCAGATGGCTTCACAGCTCGTTTTTATTTATTTTTTCACCACTTCCTTTGGGCAAGATTTGCATTTTTATTTCGCAATCAAGAAAGTAACCCTGTCTGTCCTTAGATTTTTTTTTTTTTTTTTGTTTCCCTCCTTTTTCTTTATGCGAACCCCTTCCAAACCCGTTTGCGATTGCTCATACTTGTAAATATTTTTTTTTGTTTCCCAAAAATATTTGCATATGCGGCGATGCATAAAAAAACGTGTCATCGCAATGAGAAATAAAAAGAAAAGTAACCTTCAGGATGTAGAACCGAGTACTCATACTCAATCCATAGGAAGGTATGTCAAGGAGACATGCGAAGGGATTTGATTACGAATAGGTAAAACCCGCGTGACCTGACTACCGTGAAGTGCAGGCTATAGGGTAGCACAAGATACAATGAAGGATAAAGTAAGGATTGTGCTGGATATCATGCAGAAAAAAGAATTCTACGTATGGGTAGCTTATAGCGAGATATGGAAAAACTTGATTTTCCAGTACGATTACCATACATATCCATGGAGATGGATGAAATTGAGGGAAGGTTGGATCTGTTGAACGACAAACTAAGTAGAAAAGTGTGCGTAAACTCATGAGACACAAGCGTAGTAAATGGGCGAGTATATGGATGATTCAGCATCAAATAAAAAGACGACATCAAGTCTAATGGGTATTATAGGAGAATTTTTTTGTCAACGCGAGGGATGCGTTTGTCGGGATTAGGGACGTTCTCCTATGGTGAAGAGTTTCGCTTCGGAATGGTTATTGATATAATTTCCAAATGTAGTCATTTTTTGCTTAAATTTGGCACAACTCGATTCAGCCTCATTTAATCTATGGGCCAATTTAGAAACATTGATGACAACTGAAGTGGGGGGGGGGGGGGCACCATTAAGGACAAGTGATATATTTTTATAGATGTTTACAATTTTTCTCGTCGTAAGGCGGAAGCTTATATAGTCCAACTTTACAGAGGCATTTTCACCGAAATTTTTAAGCACTTCATCCCAGTCGTGGTAGTTTATTTATTTTGGTCCGTGTGCACGCCGCAAAACTGAAATAACGTGATGACATCTTAATGTCAATGTCGCACTTCCATTTTTGTTTGTTAATTTCTCAAACGGTGGGAGAAAACCGGCAAAAAATTAGGTTAATAATGTGTTCCGTTTACGGCGATAGTGAGTTTTATTTTTTAAAATCGTTCCGCCTAAGGACCGTCGGAAAGGAGAGAAGAATAATGTAGACAGGTCTTAGAAATATCAGAAAGTTATAGCCAAAGACTAGTAATAACCACATTGAAATAAAAAACCAGAGTTAGGGTGCTTGAACGTATAGCTTTATTGACAATGTGAAAGTAGTTAGCTAAAGTCGTGCAAAGTTTGTGTATCCAAAATGTATTCATTGTGTAAATTTAAACTTTCCCAAAAATGTGACAACAAATTTGGTGCTACAAAAACGTGGAGATGACAGTCTAGTCATAGTTTAGTAAAACACTTCCAGCAACCTCTTCAACCATGGATATCTGCCTGCCAACAGTTCGGCTATGAATACAAATATGGTAACCACAGTGCATATAGCGAGCAAAATGAACGCCCCTTTTATATGCTGCAACGATATACTAGCAAGTTCGTCACGTTGGCCCTCCTTCATCAGTAATTTGTCCATCTGGATATATTTCCGAACGCTTCGCTCCATATAGCCATTTGCTATCAATCTTAGGATTCTGGTATTAAATGCTTCTGTTAGGAATGAGAACTTCTGCATCTCCAGACAGTAGTTGATGATCTTTACCGGGTCCGGAATAAGAGCATAGTCTTCATACATCGAAGGATCCTTGTTATATGTACTTAATTGAGAATCTGATCCTATGGCAGCAAACTTTTTTTCGTTTGCCTTCAATGAGGTCAAAAAGTCAACAAAAGGAGCCTGACTCAATACCAAGCGGTCCGCCAATTGAGGAGAGCTCTTTAGGGGAGTGTAAACAATACTGCCAAGAAATTTGTATTCATGCTCTACTGCTTCATCAATGGTTTGTGGGATCCATTGGATGGGTCTGTTCTGAAGAAACCGAAAGATCGAACCTTCGTATGAGCTGCGGACAATGAACATCGCATAGAGCCATGCCATGGTGTGTAGACGTGTCGAACAGTGTCGAGCTACAACACATCTATTTGCGTATTTCCTCCACAAAAGCTGGCATATCCATTTGGCAAATAATATTGTGCACAGACATAGCCAAGTAAGCCAATCAAATGGCAGGTATATGATATCCAAGGATCTGTATAACTTCGGCCGTCTAACTACTCCATATAGGTAACCAGTGTAATAAGACACTGTTGACGCAAAATGTGCTCGTCTATCCATGAGGCAGCCAGAGGGACCCAGTATTATGTCTCCGAGGCCGTCTTTTAGCTGCAACCAAATTTATTAGACTAGTCAAAATAGAAGAAGTGTATGGGACTTACTAGTTTATAACTTCCAGTCACACTGCTATTGGGATAAAACATACCTCTGCCCTCTGGCGACATGACCAGTTCGATTGAGAAGTTCATTATTGTAGCTAGAGTTTTGAAAATCTCCCCATTCATCCCATAGATGTGGTTATTATCGATTAAAATGAATGGTGTTAGTTCGAAGACTATAGCTTTTATTGGGCACTGCCAAAGGTTGTCCATTTTCGGAGGGAAAAGTTCCTTATTCCACTTAAAGCTTCCGTTTAAAAATTGGTTATGTATAGTGGGCGTACTATCTCGACAGTTCAGCTTGGTAAATGGATAGTAAGTGTAGAGGTTGACGGTTTTATTTTCGTCTTCGATTAGCACGTTCACGTTTAGAATGTAAGCCTTCAAACACAAACTGAGAATGTCCTTCAAAGTTTCAAACAAAACACCGCTCGGCAATACAACAAAGAATTGTTGGCTACCGCCGGACGCGTCGCACTCTTGACTACGCTGCCGATCAACCAAGGTTCTGGAATCAGTCAGGTTTTAATTATATATTCACTTTTGAAATACACGCAATACCCACTTGAATGACTTAAGAGAATCCACGAAATATAGCCGAATGAAGGTAGTGCAAGACTCTGTCGAGGCCAAGTCCACTAGAAGCGTATCGTTCTTGGCCAAGAACCGATTCACTGTGTCATCGAAACCTCGTCTTAGGGTGGCGTCTTCAACTTCAATGCTTATTCGAAGGGTATGACTTTGTAGCCTAGCAATGCTGGCATGGAGGCAATCGGCAATATTATCGTCAGTATTGACCAACATGTGACCCATGGTCGGATAGAGAATCGTGGATAATACCAGAGCTATTTTCCAAAACCCTGCCATTGCTGCGGACTGTAAAGTGCAACTGATTCGACATGGACTCAAAGTCGACATGCATAGGTAAATACGGGTCCTAAAGTGGCTATTTCGAATGAATTTACTTTTAAATAAAATCAAAGGGTTTACAATGTAAAACGAAAGCAAATTGCCCATCAATGTTATCGATTTTTAAATAATACTCCTTGATTATACACGCGGTACTTGGGTCATGTAACTTAACTTTGTATGCGTTTATAGTCAGTCGTTAGGACACAAAAGACAATATTGCAAAAAGAAACAACAGAACGAAACTCTCCTGCTTTCGATGCAGATTCAAGTCACTATCTTGTCTTAACTTATTTTAGACATCACATCGGTGAGATTGATTCTCAACTCTTGTGGAATGTTGAGTGTTATACTTGTCTTTCCGGTACTATCTTTCGCTTGTGAAGGCGATGCTGACTCTAGAAGTAGTTCCGTATATAGTTCGCCTTCATAAAACCTATCATCGGCGGCCTAAAAGTCGATACAAATAGATGGTGGTCCATTCTCTTTTCATATCTGTTATAATGATGTCCCAGCCATCGAGATGCCATCAGAAGTCATTCAATGTTCTCTGATTATTTGCACTTTCCTTCACAACACAAGCGTCAAATCAATTTGCAGTTAAGACCCCGAACATAATGGCCTCTTTGTTAATAGATCTATCTCCCCTGTGTGCATTCATATTTGTCTTGGCCTATCCAAACTCCCCAATAAATTTACAAAAAGCCGAACTACGTGTCCACCGCACAGACCCTGAACATGAATATACACTTTACAAGCCGACATCTCCCTCCCACAAACTATACACCGCCACCTCACTGAAGACGACGACTCTGCTGTTAATGGCATCTGCCGATTATGGTAACTATTTTTATCGAACAGGCGACACCACACCAGCACTTCTCGCACACCCCCAAAACTACTTACAATTGATTTGATTCAATCAAAATGATATCGCACATACGTGCGGAAAAATAAAATCAATTTCTGTGCGGAAAAAAAAGGAGAAAACACCCGCCGCTATGATTCATCTAACCCCTGACGACTCGTATATTTCGCATGCAGTTTACAGATACTCGTACGATGCGGGGTAAAATAGGGCAGCAAGGAAAATGCGGTACACAATGCGAGTGTATATTCCTTCTCGCCATGCAGAGTCAGCCTACTTTAATGCGTGCTGCTATTTTAAGTGGTGCCTGATGCGTGCATCTTGCTCACTCTCAGTGAAACCCCGATTGACCCTAATCTGATGCCAATGGAAATGCCTGTAACTCTGGGATGACGCCGAGGTGGGGGTATAAAATTGTGCGAGAACATAACCCAGTATATGTGTGCGCTGCTAATGCGATTTGAGTGACTCCGACTAGAAGAGGCAGATAAGTGTAACGTGCACTTCAAATAGAAAAAAAAAATAAAAAATCCCAAGGGATACGGGGTAGATTATGGAATCACTGCAGTGAGAAAGATATAATAACATTAAGTGTATCTGTTTCTATCTGTTTCCTTCGTCGTCATGTTTACAGCCTTTTCGCTCGCTGTGTACACTCGTTCCAAGTACAAGCATCTCTTTGAGACTGAAGAATCTTAATGGGTGCGCACAGAAACTATGGAAGCCATTAGAGATGGAAAATGTGTATTGCAGTCGGATTGCTCGGCAGTCACAGAAGGCGCACAAGACACAGACAATAAGACAGTTTTCTAATTATCCATAGTTGTTATGGAAAATTTTCCATAATTATGGTAATTTACTTGAATTTTCAATTGCAGATGAAGGCGCACAAGAAGGATGTGGGAGAATAATGATGATGGATTCACAATTTGTAACAAGAGTGGATCGCATGTGCGGCGATTGCGTTGGGGAGTGTTGCAGATTTTCAAATATGGTAAACGTTACAAACATTTTAAATGTATTATGGGAAATGTATTATTATTGTAACACTAAGTGAACGCACTCTTTTTTTGCAAACGTCAAAAACTAAAGCTATTCACCACTTCGGTTTTGACAGAACATTTTTAATTCGACTTTGCAAGGGAGAGGACACACAAAAGTGTAAGTGTATAAAAATTAAATCGTTTGTAATCTATTATTTTATGGTTTCCTCTATTAATTCCGGATAGGAAATAAAACGCATGCATCGAAAACATTAAGGACGTGTTCTTATTTGTCGCCCTCCCTAAAAAGGTCGAACAGGAAGTATTACTATTTAAATATATAACTGAATGTCGCTTTTCACTTTCAATAGATCCTTCAGAAGATCCTCCTCAATTGTGAATAATGGGTGAATACCATTTTGAGAGCAATGACCGCCAAGGGAATATTTATGTTTCACGGGGAAAATTGCCAAGGAATTCATTTGATTGTGTTTAGTTGTTCATTCGCCCGTCAGGTTCAAATAACTTTAGTGGGCGGTGGGCCTTATAGTTGAAGTCCAGAAAAATCTTAAATGGCGATGCTACTGGGCGATTCAACTACTAAAAAAAGTTTTTTTTCAGGGGCATTCAGACGTACCAGCTTTTGGAATTGATTTTGAATGTTTCCTTAAAAAAGGCAGAATCATCTTTAAGGTGAAAACTTTATTGACAGTTTTAGGGCCAATGGGAGCTATCCCAACAAAATTATTCGCTATTTTATATAAAGTAGGCGCAGTGGCTTAGTGGTTAGTGTGTTGGACTACTAAGCGAGGGGTCTCAGGTTCGAATCCCGCAAAAACCCAAATTCCAACTTAGGGTTTTTTCCACTGCGCCGCCTCTCGCGAACGTCTGACAAACATCCGAGAGTATAACTGTCTTAAGAGCTTCTCAATTAGCCGTTTGGAATCGGCATAAAATTGTAGATCCCTTCCATTCGTTCCAAAAATGAAACTCACACAAAACGAATGGTTGTGAGAAGCTAGGCCTTGGATCCCTCGGACCTGTTGCGCCAACTAATTATTATTAGTAGGAGGACACCATTAAGGACAAGTGATGTCTTTTTATAGATGTTTACTATTTTTTCTTGTCGTAAGGCGGAAGCTTACATAGTCCAACTTTACAGAGCATTTTCACCGAAATTTTTAAGCACTTCATCCCAGTCGTGCGGTAGTTTATTTATTTTGGTCCGTGTGCACGCCGCAAAACTGAAATAACGTGATGACATCTTAATGTCAATGTCGCACCTCCATTTTTGTATGTTAATATCTCAAACGGTGGGAGAAAACGGGCACAAAAATTAGGTTAATAATGTGTTCCATTTACGGCAATCGTGAGTTTTATTTTTTAAAATCGATCCGTCTAAGGATCGTCGGAAGAGGAGAAGAATAATGTAGACAGGTCTTAGAAATATCAGAAAGTTATAGCCACATTGAAATAAAAAACCAGAGTCAGGGTGCTTGAACGTATAGCTTTATTGACAATGTGCAAGTAGTTAGCTAAAGTCGTGCAAAGTTTGTGGATCCAAAATATATTCAAATTTAGTGCTACAAAAACGTGGAGAAAACAAAGATCCAGACAGTCTTGTCATCGTTTAGTAAAACACTTCCAGTAACCTCTTCAACCATGGATATCTGCTTGCCAACAGTTCGGCTATGAATACAAATATGGTAACCACAGTGCATATAGCGAGCAAAATGAACGCCCCTTTTATATGCTGCAACGATATACTAGCAAGTTCGTCACGTTGGCCCTCCTTCATCAGTAATTTGTCCATCTGGATATATTTCCGAACGCTTCGCTCCATATAGCCATTTGCTATCAATCTTAGGATTCTGGTATTAAATGCTTCTGTTAGGAATGAGTACTTCTGTATCTCCAGACAGTAGTTGACTTTCAAAATCGGGTCCGGAATAAGAGCATAGTCTTCATACATCGAAGGATCCTTGTTATATGAACTTAATTGAAAATCTGCTCCTATGGCAGCTTCGTTTACAGACAATGAGGTTAAAATGTCAACTATAGAAGCATTACTCAACATTAAATGGTCCGCCAATTGAGGAGAGCTCTTAAGGGGAGTATAAAAGTAAACATTCATAAAAAATGTGTATCCATGCTCTACTGCATCATCAATGGTTTGTGGGATCCATTGGATGGGTCTGTTCTGAAGAAACCGAAAGATCGAACCTTCGTATGAGCTGCGGACAATGAACATCGCATAGAGCCATGCCATGGTGTGTAGACGTGTCGAACAGTGTCGAGCTACAACACATCTATTTGCGTATTTCCTCCACAAAAGCTGGCATATCCATTTGGCAAATAATATTGTGCACAGACATAGCCAAGTAAGCCAATCAAATGGCAGGTATATGATATCCAAGGATCTGTATAACTTCGGCCGTCTAACTACTCCATATAGGTAACCAGTGTAATAAGACACTGTTGACGCAAAATGTGTTCGACTATCTATGAGGCTGCTAGAGGGACCTAGTATTATGTCTCCGAGGTCGTCTTTTAACTGCAACCAAAGTTTATTAGGCTAGTCAAAACAGAAGAAGGGTATGGGACTTACTAGTTTATAACTTCCAGTCACACTGCTATTGGGATAAACCATACCTTTGCCCTCTGGCGACATGACCAGTTCGATTGAGAAGTTCATCATTGTAGCTAGAGTTTTGAAAATCTCCCCATCCATCCCATAGATTTGGTAATGATCGATTAATATGAATGGTGGTTGGTGGTAGACTATAGCTCTTATTGGGCACCTCCAAAGGTTGTCCATTTTCGGAGGGAAGAGTTCCTTATTCCACTTAAAGCTTCCGTTTAAAAACTGGTTATGTATAGTGGGCGTACTATCTCGACAGTTCTGCTTCGTAAATGGGTAGTAAGTGAAGAGGTTGATGGTTTTATTATCATCTTCGATTAGCACGTTCACATTTATAATGTTAGCCTTCAAACACAAACTGAGGATGTCCTTCAAAGTTTCAAACAAAACACCGCTCGGCAATACAACAAAGAATTGTTGGCTACCGCCGGACGCGTCGCACTCTTGACTACGCTGCCGATCAACCAAGGTTCTGGAACCAGTCAGTTTTTAATTATATATGCACTTTTGAAATACACGCAATACCTACTTGAATGACTTAAGAGAATCCACGAAATATAGCCGAATGAAGGTACTGCAAGTCTCTGTCGAGGCCAAGTCCACTAGAAGCGTATCGTTCTTGGCCCAGAACCGATTCACTGTGTCATCGAAACCTCGTCTTAGGGTGGCGTCTTCAACTTCAATGCTTATTCGAAGGGTATGACTTTGTAGTCTAGCAATGCTGGCATGGAGGCAATCGGCCAAATTATCGTCAGTATTGAACAAAATGTGACCCATAGTCGGATAGAGAGTCGTGGATAATACCAGAGCTATTTTCCAAAACCCTGCCATTGCTGCGGACTGTAAAGTGCAACTGATTCGATATGGGCTCAAAGTCGACGCACAACTGTTATTTCAGTTGATTGAAATGACTTTTAGTGCTACACTGTTATTCAAAATCAATTCAATTACGAATGCGGATGTAGTACATGCAACCTTTTAACTTTGAATGGCGACCCCCTAGGAAATCGTAATAGATTTTAATGCCGGTTCATGTAGCCATAAATTATTTCTGTAAAAGGCATTCATTCATTACATACAAAACTAAAAAATCGATGAATTCCAGAAACTAGATTCCATTTTGTGGAAAACAGTTTTTCAAAATGGAAAGCCAAACGTGGCTTGATCCTCTCCCCGACAGGTCTTCAAAACCGTGCCCATGATTTTCATAGACTCGATAAATTTTGCCTCGCTATAAGTAGGTATCTGAGCACTGTGTATTATTGCAACCTGGATTAATTTTTGACAAATAGGTAGATATTTAAAAAAAAAAAAAAAAAACACCAGCATATTAAATTTTTTTAACTTTCTCGAATAAGTTGTAAGAGGCAGGCTGGATCTAAATTCTCCTATTCGACAACCTTAAACAACCAGGTCAAATGAGTTGTGGTATCAAAACGGCATATAGTGCTAGTCCTACTTTAGTGCCTAGAGAAAGATATTGTATTCAGAGTACAAAATTTCGACTCGAGATTTTAATCAATTCTGACATTACGATATCAGAGAACTGAAAAAAAAGAAGTTGTCATGTTGATGAATGGCGTTCATCAATTGATTGATATTGATATTTGACTTTTCTTCAATATGATGAACCAATTCATGAAACTTTTTAATAAATGATGAACCGTTTTTCAATATGAAGAAAGTGCATCACAAATTTTGTTGGCAGGATTCTGATAAGAATTTGACGTATTTCCTTGTGAACTGCGTTCATCATTTCATCTCATCATTTCATCAATATGGCGAAAGCACTTATTTTGATGAATTTAGTTAATTGTTCATCCAGTTGACGAATCGAATCATCATATTGAAGTACGATTGCCACGTTTTGCATTTTCATCATATTGATAGCGTAATCATTATATTGATTACCGCGTTCATCAAAAAACTGACTTTAATTTTTATTACGGAGAATGTTGATGTAAGCGTTCATCTTATAGTTGAACTGATTCGTTATATTGATGAACAAAAATAAATTCACCGTTATATTCATCATATTGATGAATTTCTTTCGGAGTTTTCTTCGATGTGATGAACAGATTGTTTATATGATGTATGTATGCTGTGAACAGTGTACACACACGAAGTTGGTACACCATTTATACTCATACACGCAAAATGAATCTTTTAATGTATGTAGACAGTGCGCATCAAGCGTAAAGAATCTACACAGGGTGGCATAGAACAAAAATCGTGAATGGCTTAACGATGAACAATGAATATCTCAAAATAAAATGTATGTGAGTTAGAAATTTCATCATATAGTTATATGTTTATCCTTTAATTAATGTTCCCCCAAAAGTATTAATTTCCATTTTAAACATTGAAACGTGCTTGCCGTTGAATAAACCCTTTAGTTTGCTTTTACTACGGGCGACTGATTTTGCTAAATAAACTGCTGTAGATAAAACTGAAAACAATTAATGAACAGTAAAAAAAAATTAATATTAGTGTAAGAATAGTGGAAATATAAAAAAGCTATGGTGTAGTTTCGATTATTCACATTATATAAAATGTTATCAATATTTTAATATATGAACATCGAAAGTTCCCGTACAAAGAGTACTTCAGTATTTATTTTGCAATCAATAGAATGAAACTTATATAATTAGAAAGGTACTGTGCAAAAAAATCGTTGATTTTTCGTCATATTGATGAACTTTTTCATGAATATGATGTATCTTTTTGGTTCAGTGAGGAACTCAAATAAAGTGCGCGACTGGGTCGGACGAAACTTTCTGGTTCATCAAAAGTTTGGTGGGTACTATTTTCTTATTTTATTATGCAAATCTGAGAAGCGATGCTAGATAAAAGAAACGGTTCATTAAATATAAGAATAGTGTTTTAATAAAAATCATTTTTGGGTTATTCATGTGATAAGGCAGTACGTATATCAAATAACAATGAGCATTTATAAGGTTTAGCTCTCAGTTTTCGCAAAATCTGGTTAGAGAGTTATAAGACCCTACTGTACTATTTTAGTTATAAGACCCTACTGTACTATTTTATTTTTGAATCGAATAGATTAGTGAAGCGCGTTAAAGCTGTGATTGACAGTAGGGTTCGTGATTGAGCGATGTCTTTACATACATAAATATGTATGTTGAACTTTCAAAGATTTATTTTTGAGTTTTCCTTAGCAGTTGTAAACGGAATATCCCGATGGACGTGCGTGGGGATGCAAATGAAGGATGATTTTCTGATTGTGTAAGCTTCAAGCGTTTGGAATTATTCTAATGTGCATATTCAATTCAATAAATGTGAAAAAAGAAGAAGTCGGTAATATTTGCTAAAAAGAAGTTTTTCATAGGTGGGTGTAATTGTAATTTTATTGGCAAAACGGTATTGATTTTTAAGAAAATATTCGAACACAGATCGGGATTTGGGTAGTCACTTTTGAGAATTAATTCAAAAACAGATTTATTCGAATTTAATGAGGAAAATTAAGTACTAGATCTTATTTAATATACTCGTTTTATCTATAGTATTTATTTCGAACAAAATCGTTAAGAAGTTTTTGTAAAATTATTCAGACGAAACAAACATGTATTGCAAGTTTAGTTTCAAAAATACTATTGCCTAACTATTTAACTGAAAACTGAGTATAAAATATTCTTCGGGATGTATCGAAACGCTTCTTGTTTTTTAAAGTTTTATACAAACGGAAAATGCGTTTTCGATATATGAGCAATTTCCAAAATTAGCGTTTTTTGGAATTCCAATTGAAAATTAAGGACGCAAAAATTATTTTGAAAAAATCGATTTCGCTCTAAGTATGCATTTTGGTCAAAATCGTTAGTGCCGTTTTCAAGTAAACTATAAAAGACCATTTTAAAAAAAAAAAAAAAACTAGTTTTTTTTTTTCAAAATTCCAGCGTAAGATAATTTAGAGAAAAAATTGAGTTTACTATCAAGTTAGAAATGAACATTTTACCTCAGGAATGAATTTTTGTTACATTTGTATGGACCGTTTTCGAGAGACATAGGTATGTCCAAATTTCAAAAGTCCATTATTAGATTTTAAGCGAAAAGTTGAGTGTGCAGTCATGTTAACATCACCTACTTAAGCTCAAATATCAGTTTGGTTAAGATCGTTAGAGCTGTTTTCAAAAAAATCCAACTGGTATGGGAATTTTATATGGGAAGTAGCTACCATTGATATTGAGGTTATCGTGCAAACAAAACACCGACCCGAAATGGGGGCCCACAAACTCCAAATCCAAAGTTTAAACCAAATCAGGGCAGCCGTTTATGCTGTAGGCCTCAGGAGCATACGGACAGACAGACAGACAGACAGACAGACAGAATTTCGCGACCCACTTTTCTCACATCTCGAATTCGAAACATGAATACAATATCTTTCTGTTACTGCGTGGATCGATTTTAAGAACTGGGCATCCATCAGCATTGAGAAAATTACACATTTGAAATTTAATACAAAAAAAAAAAAACATATAAAGGGTGGGCCATCTAGTGGTTTCTTTTTTAATCATAGGTTATTTTGACACTGACAGCTGTTACCCGCTCGAAATCTTGGCGGACAGTCAGTATCATACCTCTGCGGTACGAAATGAGTCGATTTATGGTTGAACAACATTGGGAAATATTGAAACTTATTTCCAAAGTGATTGCTGTTTAGCCCAAACACTGGGTTTTTTTAAAAGAGTAGGCAGCCACTTGAACGGCGTTGTGTTCCATAATTAATGGGATTGTTTGTTCTTAGATACTAATAAAGCCATAATACATACGGCCTTACCGATAATCAACTTTAGTCTGGCTGTTTACGCAAAGACCCCACACTTTCCAAAAGCCCTTTACCAATAAACAAATATAGTTGCCAGAATATCGCTAACTGTAGGGTTAAATGTTAATGTTGAGAAAGCCATGTTTGTCTCGGGCATTAGCAAATAAATTCTCCCTTAATGTCATTTTCAGGACAAGTTTTGCCCAACCGTCCAATATCACGGTATTCATTTTAGTAATAGGAGCGATTTTAATGCGCTGTTGTCAGCCTGAGCGTTTACCATTATAAATAATTTTTAATTTTTCCTTTTTCAAGCAACGAATGGATGCTTACTGAAAAAATAATTTTATGTAAGTTTGGGATATTTCCAAGAACATCTTGACAGTCGTCGCAAACGGAATAAAATATCTAAATATCTTCTTACTTAAGTTTGGAAGGCTCATACATTTTTTCAACAATTATCAGTACCTTGGACGAGTCAGGTAGATATTTGGCTGCAACCAAACCCTTATCAAACTCATTGCAAAAGGAGTTTGTTTACTCGGTAATAAGGATCTCTAATGAAACAATGGTTGGTGTGAAACGGTTCACTTCGCGGAAAATATAGTTTTAAGAATATATTATATTTACACGCGGAATAACAAATTAATTAACTTCTGGAGGAAGAACAAGTAGCACGAGAATATGTGTGAATTCATAGAAGAGGAAACATGACAGCTTTCGTGCATAAAAATGAGCGCTTTATATTTTTCAGCGAGAATTTAAACTTTTATAGGTTTCTAAGTTTCCCGAATTAAATATGATAATCCATAATATACCATTGCTAAGGATTCAGTTGTGATGTTTAGACCACCAATAAGTTTTGATTTGCATTGTTAGCCTACGAATAAATCAAAGAATTCAATTAAACTGTGTACCGTTTGTTGAATATTTTGAAAGGAATTTTATTAACACACAAATGCACTCATAAAACAATCGTGAAGAAGTATTAGAAAACAATTGAAAGCGTACTATAAAAGTACCGAAAATTGTGTCCGATCGAACGATAAGGCATTACTGATTTGCATATGATATTTGACAGATCAGCGGATATTTTGTGCGTTTGCTATTTTGTGTTTTGTTTTTTGCTCAAAGCCGCTAAAATATATCTGTTGGGCAAATTTAATTGCGATTTATGTATTCCTTTTTTTAAGAATAAAATCCTCATTGTGAAAAAAACCATTGACCTTGTTTTTTTCACGAGAACAAATTATGAAATTTGAATTCTGCAATGACAACAAATAAATAGATTCTAAGAAAGTTGTCGCACTAGTAAATGTGGAGGTCTAATTGTTTATTGGTACCGTTTCACAAATGCTCTACATTTTTACTAAAGCTGACATCCAACTAATTGTCGACATTAGTGCTTGATTATTAGTAAGGCCGATAGAAAACAAGTTTAGTTTGTTCTTTTAATTGCATTTTTAAAAAGAGACCCTTTACGTGAACTTGATAAACAGACAAGATAATGCTTTGGGAAGCAATCTCACGGGTGTGATGTCTAAAATAAGTTTAGACAAGATAGTGACTGTTGTTTCTTTTTGCAATAGTGTCTTTTGTGTCCTACCGACTGACTAGAAACGCATACAAAGTTAAGTTACATGACCCAAGTACCGCGTGTATAATCAAGGAGTATTATTTAAAAATCGATAACATTGATGGGCAAATTGCTTGTGGTTTACATTGTATACCCTTTGATTTTATTTAAAAGTAAATTCATTTGAAATAACCACTTTAGGACCCGTATTTACCTATGCATGTCGACTTTGAGTCCATGTCGAATCAGTTGCACTTTACAGTCCGCAGCAATGGCAGGGTTTTGGAAAATAGCTCTGGTATTATCCACGACTCTCTATCCGACTATGGGTCACATTTTGTTCAATACTGACGATAATTTGGCCGATTGCCTCCATGCTAGCATTGCTAGACTACAAAGTCATACCCTTCGAATAAGTATTGAAGTTGAAGACGCCACCATAAGACGGGGTTTCGATGACTCAGTGAATCGGTTCTTGGCCAAGAACGATACGCTTCTAGTGGACTTGGCCTCGACAGAGACTTGCAGTACCTTCATTCGGCTATATTTCGTGGATTCTCTTAAGTCATTCAAGTGGGTATTGCGTGTATTTCAAAAGTGAATAAATAATTAAAAACTGACTGGTTCCAGAACCTTGGTTGATCGGCAGCGTAGTCGAGAGTGCGACGCGTCCGGCGGTAACCAACAATTTTCTTTGTTGTATTGCCGAGCGGCGTATTGTTTGAAACTTTGAAGGAAATTCTCAGTTTGTGTTTGAAGGCTTACATTCTAAACGTGAACGTGCTAATCGAAGACGAAAATAAAACCGACAACCTCTACACTTACTATCCATTTACCAAGATGAACTGTCGAGATAGTACGCCCACTATACATAACCAATTTTTAAACGGAAGCTTTAAGTGGAATAAGGAACTCTTCCCTCCGAAAATGGACAACCTTTGGCAGTGCCCAATAAGAGCTATAGTCTACCCACAACCACCATTCATATTAATCGATCATTACCAAATCTATGGGATGGATGGGGAGATTTTCAAAACTCTAGCTACAATAATGAACTTCTCAATCGAACTGGTCATGTCGCCAGAGGGCAAAGGTATTTTTTATCCCAACAACAGTATGACTGGAAGTTATAAACTAGTAAGTCCCATACACTTCTTCTATTTTGACTAGTCTAATAAATTTGGTTGCAGCTAAAAGACGGCCTCGGAGACATAATACTGGGTCCCTCTGGCTGCCTTATAGATAGACGAGCACATTTTGCGTCAACAGTGGCTTATTACACTGGTTCCTTGAATGCAGTAGTTAGACGGCCGAAGTTATACAGATCCTTGGATATCATATACCTGCCATTTGATTGGCTTACTTGGCTATGTCTGTGCACAATATTATTCGCCAAATGGATATGCCAGCTTTTGTGGAGGAAATACGCAAATAGATGTGTTGTAGCTCGACACTGTTCGACACGTCTACACACCATGGCATGGCTCTATGCGATGTTCATTGTCCGCAGCTCATACGAAGGTTCGATCTTTGGGTTTCTTCAGAACAGACCCATCCAATGGATTCCACGAACCATTGATGAAGCAGTAGAGCATGGATACACATTTTTTGTGAATATTTACTTTTATACTCCCCTAAAGAGCTCTCGTCAATTTGCGGACCATTTAGTGTTGAGTAATGCTTCTGTAGTTGACATTTTAACCTCATTGACTGCAAACGAAGCTGCCATAGGAGCAGATTTTCAATTAAGTTCATATAACAAGGATCCTTCGATGTATGACGACTATGCTCTTATTCCGGACCCGATTTCGATCATCAACTACTGTCTGGAGATGCAGAAGTACTCATTCCTAACCGAAGCAATTAATACCAGAATCCTAAGATTGATAGCAAATGGCTATATGGAGCGAAGCGTTCGGAAATATATTCAGATGGACAAATAACTAATGAAGGAGCGCCAACGTGATGAACATGCTAGTATATCGTTGCAGCATATAAAAGGGGCGTTCATTTTGATCGCTATGCTTCAGGGTGTTAGCATATATGTGTTCTCGTGATGGAATTACTCTCGGAAAAGTTTACATGGTTCAAGAAATTACTGAATATAAATATTTAAACGGTAAAAGTGATTTAATTTGGAGCTATATCCAAATTAAATCATTTGGAGCTATATCCAAATTAAATCACTTCAAGGCAAATTGATAATTTTCACATTGTTTTCTAAATAATGCATAGTTAAGCTGTTTCGGACTTTATGGTGTTCTCTATGTAATTATATTGCTGCGCTAGTTGTATGCCTTTTTCCTGTAAAAATTAAATCCACCCAAAACAACAGCACAACAACTAGGAACTACTTTTTGTATGATGGAAGAGGTCTTAGCTTTATGTCGAACTCGTACGCTGATTTAAGAAACGGTTTGTCATATGATCAGGAGAGGTGGCGCATGTAAACCAACTTTAAAGTTTCAGTGCCCCTGACCTGTTGTAGCCTTATGCTTTTACATGCAAATCAATAGAATGTCGTGTAAATAGCTCAAGTTTCAAACTGTGAAAAACCGGGCAACTTCGTTCATCTTCTACCTTTACGTGCTTCGAAACGCCACTCACAAAATGTAAACGCACACTCATGTGCGATACTAAAGTACTTTTTGTAGGGTGCCCGCTTTACTGTTTTCACACGACTCGCTTCATAGCGGTATCATGAAAACTTACATATGGAATACAAAGACAATGTCTCAGTTAACGAAATTAACCTCAACATTCACTTTTCTTTTCTCTTGTTCCCTGATTTTTAAAACGAGTATGTGTCGTACATGGCAATCTTTAGATAATGATGTTGCTCACTGACGCACATATTGAACTATTTCCTAATCGACAACAAAAAACAGCATAAAATCGTTCAATACGTTTCCAACCACAACGATTTAGTGACCCGAAACTGGTCGTCCAATACATTTACTAAGCGCACACTTTTGTGCGCTATAGAAACGCTTAATACTAGAATGTTGGCATTATTTATTTATTTTTTGTAGTTTAACACGTAACTATGAAAACGAAATTACGATGTTCGCATTATACAGGGTGGCGCAAAATTAGTCATCCAATTTTGTTTTTGAATTATTCTTTTAGTAAATAAAAAAAAAGATTTTTAGTGATGGAAATCCCTACTTTACAACTTTTTCTGCTAAGTGATTATACGCGACCAGGAAAGGCTTCGTAATTCATAATTCTGTGCAAGTTTTAATAAAAACGAAACTAATTTATAGAGCAGTAAGAGATTGTCAGAGGACGTGGATAGGACCGTTGAACAAATATGTTCAGAGAAAGAAGGAATTATTAACTGTCCCAGGCATCATACTTAGATCGGGTGGAGAGGTTAGTTATTACCCCAGTCAGCTTTTAAGTAGACTACAGTCTTTTCTGATAACAGTTTTTTGAACACTTTTTTGGGATGTAAAAAACTCCCAAAACAAAAAACTTAAGTGCACATTCATGTGCCTTATCGAAAGGGTTAATGTTAGGATGTGCTCGTGTTTATCCTTAAAAGATTCCATAGAGGTCGAGACTTTATTATTTTCAGTAGCGCACGCATATATTAGGGAGACGCACATAAATGTGCGCTTTCGAAAATAGCGCTACCCACACGTTCGCATCAATTGTTCGTGTATACACAAAAGGTGCACTTGCATTATGTGCTGTAATTCTTGTCTTATTCCCTTAAGTTCCCTATGGAAAAATTCTTTTAAAGTACCAATATTTAAATCCGGTAGGAAATATAATCTTGAAAACTACAGAGGGATCTGTAAACAATCGTCCATCCCTAAGCTGTGTGATAGATTGGGGACTAACAAGTTACATTTTTCTTATACAAATTTTATTTGCAATAACCAACATGGTTTTGTAAAAAAGCAGATCCACTGTTATTAGTCTTCTTCCTTTTTACAAATTTTGTTATTAGTGAGATATCTAAGGGTAATAAGGTCGATGCCATTTACACTGGGTTCAGTAGAGGGTTTGACCGAGTTGACCACAATCTTCTTCTTTACAAACTTGAACGCTTAGGGCCCCCTACAGTTTTTCTTAGGTGGCTATCAATCTATTTAGGAAACAGAACCCAATTTGTAAAGTTTCGAAGACACTTATCCAAAGAAATCATGGTAATATCCGGTGTCCCACAGGGAAGTCAAATAGGCCCATTCCTATTTATTTTATTCGTTAATGATGCTTTCGAAGTTGTTCCATCCTAAAGTTTGCCGGTGATTTTAAAATAAACGCTTTCTCAATGATCCGAATAGTTTTGATAGATTCAATTCACTTCGTTTTGTGCTGCACTGGAAACGACTTGTCCCTTAATTTTAGTAAATTTTCGGTCATTATTTTTTCCCGTCGTGCCTCGCCTTTCATTCGCGCTTAATCCTTCGACTGTAATGTCATTCTTGATAAAAGGTTTAGGTTTGCCCTCAGACGACTTCCTTGGTCGGATTTTAATAACTTACTCCTTATTTAGCACGATTACAACTTATTGGACTCGAAACTTTTGAGGTTAGGAGAAACGTGCCAAGAGTTGTTTTTCTCCACAGAATACTTGTAGGTCTTAATGTTTTATCACTTTATTTGCGTAATACCAGATTCTTTTATATTCCTCGTTCTCGTACTAATTACGACGGATCCTCCTGATTACAGTAAAGGGTTTGACCGAGTATTGCTCACATTTTGTACTTGCTTTTTTACTTAACTTTTCTTCAATCATTGTCTCTCATTTGTTTGATGCTACTAATTTCAAAATCGAATTCCTCCTGTCTAAAAAAGGCTTCCTGTCAGCGCGAGGGCTGAGTTTGTCGGGATTAGGGATGTTCTCCTATGGTTAACAGTTTCGCTTCGGAATGGTTATTGATATAATTTGTAGTAGTTTTTGCAAAAATTTGGCAAAACTCGAATCAGCCGCACTTGTGTCTTTTGGCCAATTTAGAAATATTGTGACAACCAAAGTGGGGGGCTGGTTAACCAAGAATAGGAGGACACCATTAAGGACAAGGGATGTCTTTTTATAGATGTTTACTATTTTTTCTTGTCGTAAGGCGGAAGCTTACATAGTCCATCCCAGTCGTGGTAGTTTATTTATTTCGGTCCGTGTGCACGCCGTAAAACTGAAATAACGTGATGACATCTTAATGTCAATGTCGCACCTCCATTTTTGTTTATTAATTTCTCAAACGGTGGGAGAAAATCGGCAAAAAATTAGGTTAATAATGTGTTCCATTTACGGCGATAGTGAGTTTTATTTTTTAAAATCGTTCCGTCTAAGGACCGTCAGAAAGAAGAGAAGAATAATGTAGACAGGTCTTAGAAATATCAGAAAGTTATAGCCAAAGTCTAGGGGTAACCACATTGAAATAAAAAACCAGAATTAGGGTGCTTGAACGTATAGTTTTATTGACAATGTGCAAGTAGTTAGCTAAAGTCGTGCAAAGTTTGTGGATCCAAAATATATTCAAATTTAGTGCTACAAAAACGTGGAGAAAACAAAGATCCAGACAGTCTAGTCATCGTTTAGTAAAACACTTCCAGTAATCTCTTCAACCATGGATATCTGCTTGCCAACAGTTCGGCTATGAATACAAATATGGTAACCACAGTGCATATAGCGAGCAGAATGAACGCCCCTTTTATATGCTGCAACGATATAATAGCACGTTCATCAGGTTGGCCCTCCTTCATCAGTAATTTGTCCATCTGAATATATTTCCGAACGCTTCGCTCCATATAGCCATTTGCTATCAATCTTAGGATTCTGGTATTAATTGCTTCGGTTAGGAAAGAGTACTTCTGCATCTCCAGACAGTAGTTGATGATCGAAATCGGGTCCGGAATAAGAGCATAGTCGTCATACATCGAAGGATCCTTGTTATATGAACTTAATTGAAAATCTGCTCCTATGGCAGCTTCGTTTGCAGTCAATGAGGTTAAAATGTCAACTACAGAAGCATTACTCAACACTATAAATGGTCCGCAAATTGACGAGAGCTCTTTAGGGGAGTATAAAAGTAAATATTCACAAAAAATGTGTATCCATGCTCTACTGCTTCATCAATGGTTCGTGGAATCCATTGGATGGGTCTGTTCTGAAGAAACCCAAAGATCGAACCTTCGTATGAGCTGCGGACAATGAACATCGCATAGAGCCATGCCATGGTGTGTAGACGTGTCGAACAGTGTCGAGCTACAACACATCTATTTGCGTATTTCCTCCACAAAAGCTGGCATATCCATTTGGCGAATAATATTGTGCACAGACATAGCCAAGTAAGCCAATCAAATGGCAGGTATATGATATCCAAGGATCTGTATAACTTCGGCCGTCTAACTACTGCATTCAAGGAACCAGTGTAATAAGCCACTGTTGACGCAAAATGTGCTCGTCTTTCTATAAGGCAGCCAGAGGGACCCAGTATTATGTCTCCGAGGCCGTCTTTTAGCTGCAACCAAATTTATTAGACTAGTCAAAATAGAAGAAGTGAATGGGACTTACTAGTTTATAACTTCCAGTCATACTGTTGTTGGGATAAAAAATACCTTTGCCCTCTGGCGACATGACCAGTTCGATTGAGAAGTTCATTATTGTAGCTAGAGTTTTGAAAATCTCCCCATCCATCCCATAGATTTGGTAATGATCGATTAATATGAATGGTGGTTGTGGGTAGACTATAGCTCTTATTGGGCACTGCCAAAGGTTGTCCATTTTCGGAGGGAAGAGTTCCTTACTCCACTTAAAGCTTCCGTTTAAAAATTGGTTATGTATAGTGGGCGTACTATCTCGACAGTTCAGCTTGGTAAATGGATAGTAAGTGTAGAGGTTGACGGTTTTATTTTCGTCTTCGATTAGCACGTTCACGTTTAGAATGTAAGCCTTCAAACACAAACTGAGGATGTCCTTCAAAGTTTCAAGCAAAACACCGCTCGGCAATACAACAAAGAATTGTTGGTTACCGCCGGACGCGTCGCACTCTCGACTACGCTGCCGATCAACCAAGGTTCTGGAACCAGTCAGTTTTTAATTATATATGCACTTTTGAAATACACGCAATACCTACTTGAATGACTTAAGAGAATCCACGAAATATAGCCGAATGAATATAGTGCAAGACTCTGTCGAGGCCAAGTCCACTAGAAGCGTATCGTTCTTGGCCAAGAACCGATTCACTGTGTCATCGAAACCCCGTCTTATGGTGGCGTCTTCAACTTCAATACTTATTCGAAGGGTATGACTTTGTAGTCTAGCAATGCTAGCATGGAGGCAATCGGCCAAATTATCGTCAGTATTGAACAAAATGTGACCCATAGTCGGATAGAGAGTCGTGGATAGTACCAGAGCTATTTCCCAAAACCCTGCCATTGCTGCGGACTGTAAAGTGCAACTGATGGACTCAACATGGGCTCAAAGTCGACGCACAACTGTTATTTCAGTTGATTGAAATGACTTTCAGTGTTACACTTTTATTCAAAATCAATTCAATCACGAATGCAACTGTCCTACGTGCAACCTTTTAAATTTAAATGACGATCCCCGAGGAAATCGTAATAGATTTTAATGCCGGTTCATGTAGCCATAAATTATTTCTGTAAAAGGCATTCATTCATTACATACAAAACTAAAAAATCGATGAATTCCAGAAACTAGATTCCATTTTGTGGAAAACAGTTTTTCAAAATGGAAAGCCAAACGTGGCTTGATCCTCTCCCCGACAGGTCTTCAAAACCGTGCCCATGATTTTCATAGACTCGATAAATTTTGCCTCGCTATAAGTAGGTATCTGAGCACTGTGTATTATTGCAACCTGGATTAATTTTTGACAAATAGGTAGATATTTAAAAAAAAAAAAAAAAAACACCAGCATATTAAATTTTTTTAACTTTCTCGAATAAGTTGTAAGAGGCAGGCTGGATCTAAATTCTCCTATTCGACAACCTTAAACAACCAGGTCAAATGAGTTGTGGTATCAAAACGGCATATAGTGCTAGTCCTACTTTAGTGCCTAGAGAAAGATATTGTATTCAGAGTACAAAATTTCGACTCGAGATTTTAATCAATTCTGACATTACGATATCAGAGAACTGAAAAAAAAGAAGTTGTCATGTTGATGAATGGCGTTCATCAATTGATTGATATTGATATTTGACTTTTCTTCAATATGATGAACCAATTCATGAAACTTTTTAATAATTGATGAACCGTTTTTCAATATGAAGAAAGTGCATCACAAATTTTGTTGGCAGGATTCTGATAAGAATTTGACGTATTTCCTTGTGAACTGCGTTCATCATTTCATCTCATCATTTCATCAATATGGCGAAAGCACTTATTTTGATGAATTTAGTTAATTGTTCATCCAGTTGACGAATCGAATCATCATATTGAAGTACGATTGCCACGTTTTGCATTTTCATCATATTGATAGCGTAATCATTATATTGATTACCGCGTTCATCAAAAAACTGACTTTAATTTTTATTACGGAGAATGTTGATGTAAGCGTTCATCTTATAGTTGAACTGATTCGTTATATTGATGAACAAAAATAAATTCACCGTTATATTCATCATATTGATGAATTTCTTTCGACGTTTTCTTCGATGTGATGAACAGATTGTTTATATGATGTATGTATGCTGTGAACAGTGTACACACACGAAGTTGGTACACCATTTATACTCATACACGCAAAATGAATCTTTTAATGTATGTAGACAGTGCGCATCAAGCGTAAAGAATCTACACAGGGTGGCATAGAACAAAAATCGTGAATGGCTTAACGATGAACAATGAATATCTCAAAAGATTCGATGTATGTGAGTTAGAAATTTCATCATATAGTTATATGTTTATCTTTTAATTAATGTTCCCCCAAAAGTATTTATTTCCATTTTAAACATTGAAACGTGCTTGCCGTTGAATAAACCCTTTAGTTTGCTTTTACTACGGGCTACTGATTTTGCTAAATAAAACTGAAAACAATTAATGAACTGTAAAAAAAAAAATGAATATTGGTGTAAGAATAGTGGAAATATAAAAAAGCTATGGTGTAATTTCGATTATTCACATTATATAAAATGTTATCAATATTTTAATATATGAACATCGAAAGTTCCCGTACAAAGAGTACTTCAGTATTTATTTTGCAATCAATAGAATGAAACTTATAAAATTAGAAAGGTACTGTGCAAAAAAATCGTTGATTTTTTCGTCATATTGATGAACTTTTTCATGAATATGATGTATCTTTTTGGTTCAGTGAGGAACTCAAATAAAGTGCGCGACTGGGTCGGACGAAACTTTCTGGTTCATCAAAAGTTTGGTGGGTATTTTCTTATTTTATTCGGCAGGTAGGTACAAATCTGAGAAGCGATGCTAGATAAAAGAAACGGTTCATTAAATATAAGAATAGTGTTTTAATAAAAATCATTTTTGGGTTATTCATGTGATAAGGCAGTACGTATATCAAATAACAATGAGCATTTATAAGGTTTAGCTCTCAGTTTTCGCAAAATCTGGTTAGAGAGTTATAAGACCCTACTGTACTATTTTAGTTATAAGACCCTACTGTACTATTTTATTTTTGAATCGAATAGATTAGTGAAGCGCGTTAAAGCTGTGATTGACAGTAGGGTTCGTGATTGAGCGATGTCTTTACATACATAAATATGTATGTTGAACTTTCAAAGATTTATTTTTGAGTTTTCCTTAGCAGTTGTAAACGGAATATCCCGATGGACGTGCGTGGGGATGCAAATGAAGGATGATTTTCTGATTGTGTAAGCTTCAAGCGTTTGGAATTATTCTAATGTGCATATTCAATTCAATAAATGTGAAAAAAGAAGAAGTCGGTAATATTTGCTAAAAAGAAGTTTTTCATAGGTGGGTGTAATTGTAATTTTATTGGCAAAACGGTATTGATTTTTAAGAAAATATTCGAACACAGATCGGGATTTGGGTAGTCACTTTTGAGAATTAATTCAAAAACAGATTTATTCGAATTTAATGAGGAAAATTAAGTACTAGATCTTATTTAATATACTCGTTTTATCTATAGTATTTATTTCGAACAAAATCGTTAAGAAGTTTTTGTAAAATTATTCAGACGAAACAAACATGTATTGCAAGTTTAGTTTCAAAAATACTATTGCCTAACTATTTAACTGAAAACTGAGTATAAAATATTCTTCGGGATGTATCGAAACGCTTCTTGTTTTTTAAAGTTTTATACAAACGGAAAATGCGTTTTCGATATATGAGCAATTTCCAAAATTAGCGTTTTTTGGAATTCCAATTGAAAATTAAGGACGCAAAAATTATTTTGAAAAAATCGATTTCGCTCTAAGTATGCATTTTGGTCAAAATCGTTAGTGCCGTTTTCAAGTAAACTACACGCAGAAAAATTGACCTTAACCGAGTGGAATTTTCGCTCGGTTAAAAAAAAATGTGTTGAAATCAACTAAGTCTCTGTAGAAAACAAATGAGTTATTATTGTTAAAAACTACCGTGTTAAAAAGGTTAAATACATGTTGTTAAAAATAACACACTAAATGTTTGTTATCAATTAAGTTGCTTCGTTAATATTAACCAACCAGTCTCGTTTTCCTGTTTGGTTAAATTCAAACAAGTATCTTGGTTAAGAAAAACCTACTAAATTTGGGGTTTTAACACATTGATTGGTTATTAATAACCGTGCTACTCATGTAAAATTAACCAAACGAATGTGTGTTAAAATCTAACAAGCTCTCTGTTAAAAACAACCAATAAACGTTGCTTAAATACAACCAATGACTTGTTTGTTTTTAACCCTTTTACTCGTGAGAATTTAACCAAGCGAATGTGTGTTAAAATCTAACAAGCTCTCTGTTGAAAACAACCAATAAACGTTGCTTAAATACAACCAATGACTTGTTTGTTTTTAACCCTTTTACTCGTGAGAATTTAACCAAGCGAATGTGTGTTAAAATCTAACAAGCTCTCTGTTGAAAACAACCAATAAACGTTGCTTAAATACAACCAATGACTTGTTTGTTTTTAACCCTTTTACTCGTGAGAATTTAACCAAGCGAATGTGTGTTAAAATCTAACAAGCTCTCTGTTGAAAACAACCAATAAACGTTGCTTAAATACAACCAATGACTTGTTTGTTTTTAACCCTTTTACTCGTGAGAATTTAACCAAGCGAATGTGTGTTAAAATCTAACAAGCTCTCTGTTGAAAACAACCAATAAACGTTGCTTAAATACAACCAATGACTTGTTTGTTTTTAACCCTTTTACTCGTGAGAATTTAACCAAGCGAATGTGTGTTAAAATCTAACAAGCTCTCTGTTGAAAACAACCAATAAACGTTGCTTAAATACAACCAATGACTTGTTTGTTTTTAACCCTTTTACTCGTGAGAATTTAACCAAGCGAATGTGTGTTAAAATCTAACAAGCTCTCTGTTGAAAACAACCAATAAACGTTGCTTAAATACAACCAATGACTTGTTTGTTTTTAACCCTTTTACTCGTGAGAATTTAACCAAGCGAATGTGTGTTAAAATCTAACAAGCTCTCTGTTGAAAACAACCAATAAACGTTGCTTAAATACAACCAATGACTTGTTTGTTTTTAACCCTTTTACTCGTGAGAATTTAACCAAGCGAATGTGTGTTAAAATCTAACAAGCTCTCTGTTGAAAACAACCAATAAACGTTGCTTAAATACAACCAATGACTTGTTTGTTTTTAACCCTTTTACTCGTGAGAATTTAACCAAGCGAATGTGTGTTAAAATCTAACAAGCTCTCTGTTGAAAACAACCAATAAACGTTGCTTAAATACAACCAATGACTTGTTTGTTTTTAACCCTTTTACTCGTGAGAATTTCCCAAAAATAAAGTAACATTCTGTTCAAAAAAAGAGAATTCTCCTCGATTTATTTTACATTCCATTTTTCCATAAAACAATTCTATAAAACATTTTCATCGAAATATGTACCTATCTGATATTTGTTATACGTAGAAATTGTGTATCTGTTAATTTTATCATTCAACTTGGTAAATTTCAACAAACACATACTGTTGTTTCTTAACAAGTTATACGCACACCACGAATTACGACGCTGCTTTTTCAAAACGCAGAAACCAGGGATGAAAAAATAATCGCAATTGTACTTTTATCGACACAGTTGATTTAAAGATATATACAAGTACGATTTGCCCAAATTCAGAACTTTGATGAATATATTCTACTTCTGAAAATACGTTCCGACATTCCTTCCGAATTTAGTACATTCACATTTCACGAACAAACTAAATTCTAAACAGGCTAATACAGCCTTAAAAACAAAGTTTTCTCTACTACTTTTTTGGCTTGCAATAGGAAAAAAAGAACACAGACAAAAATGGCCAAAGCAACAATTTTTTTTTTACATTTTTGTCTGATAAAATATGGCTTTTACTCTTAATTGTAGCTAGGCACTTGAAAACTAATTTAAGATAGGTATCTAATTGTAAGAAAATTTGCCAAAGGTACAAATTTAATGCAAAATAAATATTAGCTTTTTATTGAGTCCAATTGACATAATGGCCTTAACGCAATATTAATCTAATCTGTTTCTGTAGATATAATGAAGTAAAATTAAGTAATTTTTCACTCTGCGATTCAATCATTTTGAGAACCAAGCTAATGAAAAAAGCTACACTTTTGCACATGCTGAACAAAATGGTATAGTCTTTAGTTTAGCCCTTTACTTCAAAATTTGTAAGTACCAAACTCGTTTCGACCTATGCGTTGGTGAGAGATGATAATAATAAAACTTATATCGTTTTCCACGCGGCAAAAAGAAGCGTCCGGCAGAGTCCGGAATCAAAAAGATAGATTCTGAGATTTCATCTAATTGTGCTCTACAATATGGTATATATAGTCCTGCATTTATCACTTTATTTCAAAATTTGTTAGTACCAGACTTGTTTTGAACTATGCGTTTTGTGAGAGTTGATAATAACTAAACTCATAATGCAATTGGTACATACACATTTTAAAATAAAGATACAAACAGAAAATTATATATACCATCTTGTAAAGCACAGTTAGGAGAATTTGAAGAAACCAAGGAAGTATTGGTAACCAATCTCGACTTCCAGGAGCAGCCTTGAATAAATCGTCTTTTTCATTGCTGTGCTGCCTTTGCTAGGCCTTTGCGATCACAAATTATTCACGCACAATTGAACCCATTTCGGTACAGCACCTAAAAAATCAGTTTTGTCATCCCTGGTAGAAAATATGTGTGTGGCTGTTGATACAGATCATTCACGAACAATGGAAAACATTTGGGTACAATACCAAAAACTCGTTTTACATTCCTGGTAGGTAGAAATATGTGTGTGGCTGCAGATACAGTCAACTCGGTTAATATCTACAAACACAAGGCTTCTCGTTCATCTGTAAAACAGTGTGTCTCGGTTGATTTTAACACATACATCGTGTTATACGCATACGCATACTATCGCGAATTATGAACGACGCACGCTGCTCGCGACTAGTAATTGAGTCATTAAGTGTTGAACCTTTGTAGTGGCTGGTGGTGTGAAATCTGTGATAAGTGAAAATAAAAAAAACAAAAAAGACAAGGAAAAATAAAAAATTCATATTTATTGGTGAGTACATAATATTATTATCTTGTTTTCCTCTTGTTTAAAACAAATTATTGTCAATTTTGGTGGTTTTTATGTGAAAAAAGAAATAGAACTAAAGCAACGAATTTCAACGTAGTACTCGGTTAATAATTGCCGAGTTGAGAAACACTCGGTTAATATCAACCCTTTCAGTCTGGTATCGTGTTTTGACATGTTTTTTTCTTCTGGGATTCAGGTTCTTTATTAGCGAGTGCATTAACTTTGTTGTTTTTCTCGAGTTTTAAACAATTTATTGTCAATTTTGGTGATATTCAAGTGAAAAAAAAATAGAACCAAAGCAAAGAATTTCAACCTAGTACTCGGTTAATAATTGCCGAGTTGAGAAACACTCGGTTAATATCAACCCTTTCAGTCTGGTATCGTGTTTTGACATGTTTTTTTCTTCTGGGATTCAGGTTCTTTATTAGCGAGTGCATTAACTATGTTGTTTTTCTCGAGTTTTAAACAATTTATTGTCAATTTTGGTGATATTCAAGTGAAAAAAAAATAGAACCAAAGCAAAGAATTTCAACCTAGTACTCGGTTAATAATTGCCGAGTTGAGAAACACTCGGTTAATATCAACCCTTTCAGTCTGGTATCGTGTTTTGACATGTTTTTTTCTTCTGGGATTCAGGTTCTTTATTAGCGAGTGCATTAACTATGTTGTTTTTCTCGAGTTTTAAACAATTTATTGTCAATTTTGGTGATATTCAAGTGAAAAAAAAATAGAACCAAAGCAAAGAATTTCAACCTAGTACTCGGTTAATAATTGCCGAGTTGAGAAACACTCGGTTAATATCAACCCTTTCAGTCTGGTATCGTGTTTTGACATGTTTTTTTCTTCTGGGATTCAGGTTCTTTATTAGCGAGTGCATTAACTATGTTGTTTTTCTCGAGTTTTAAACAATTTATTGTCAATTTTGGTGATATTCAAGTGAAAAAAAAATAGAACCAAAGCAAAGAATTTCAACCTAGTACTCGGTTAATAATTGCCGAGTTGAGAAACACTCGGTTAATATCAACCCTTTCAGTCTGGTATCGTGTTTTGACATGTTTTTTTCTTCTGGGATTCAGGTTCTTCATTAGCGAGTGCATTAGTTTTGTTTTTCTTGGGCTTTTTTTTTCTTTTATGGCGATGTTCGCAACTTTTCTGGGACGAACTATTTAAAATGATTTCTGTCTATGTTTTCATCATTTCGAATCGTTTGTCACCAATAAATGGCGAACATCGTCTTAAAACCAGGCATAGCCTTAGTTCTCAATGTTTCTGTCAGTAGTAATTTAGTAATTAAATGATCGTATTTTGATATGCACATGCTCATATTAACACGTGCTTCACAGTTATCTAAAATGGATGAAGAAGTGTCAACCTTACTAAAGGAGTGGGGCCTGGAAGCCTACGTAGACATTTTTAAAGGTTCGTTTATATACCAAAACGTAAATTTATACAATATTATTCGCATATAAGAAAGTTGTAATTTGCTTAAAGTATTTTTGCTACACATGTGTTTTGCATTTTTGATTTCGATTCCTTACGGCACGAAAATTCTTTTGCGCTTGAAAAGCTTTTTAGAAGCTTGTGTTTTTCACAGACGATTCTTTCTTATACGCGACTTTCTTATGCAAGGTGGTGCAAAATTAATCCTCCAATTTTGTTTTTGAATTACTTTTTTGCTAAATTAATTTGATTGACGTACGAAGCTATTTGCAAAAATTATAAAATCTTCCGAAAGGGTGATTAAATTTGCGCCATTTTGTATATCTGATAAAAACCTATACTTTGCAAGTGATTAACTACGTGACATTGGTTAATTTTCATTTATAACAGAAAATGCTATAACTTCAATGTCTTTGGCGCTGCTTGGTGCCAGAGAGATAAAGGAAATGATCCCAGTTATAGGGCATCGGGTTCTGTTTACACGGAATTTCGAAGAATGGCGGAAAGCTATGCACCCTAATGCGTCCACGACTTTGGTTGGTTCATATTATTTAACCATTTGAAATGGTAGAAATAAAGTCTTTTTATTTTTCAGACTTTTGAAACTTCAGAATTATCTCTTGCTACAAACACACAAGAACAAAACGACTGCCTTAATTTCTCTTTTAGTGAGATTCTGCCAAATTTCGCTGTTAGCGACAGAGGGGATGCACTAGATTCCCCTTCAAGCGTTGTTGCTGATGATCAATTCAGCGAAAGTTTAGATGTAAGTACAGGGTTTAAATCGGAAAGGTGATTAGTGTTGATTGATGGTCTCTGCTTTCAATTTGCGTTTCTTTATGCATTCAGAGATCAATCAGAATAAATTGACTTATCTATCAGTTTGAGTAAAAAACACTGCATTTATAATCAACTAAGAGAAGGTGATTATAATAGGTGATTGCCACTAATAGCTTTAGCCGATAGTACAAAGGGTTTTTTTTTCACTTATTTTATTAATTATTAATATATTTCACTAATTTTTTATATTTATATGCACATTAAAATATTTTGTTACTAGGAACTTAACAAGCTGCTCGAAAGCTCACTGGAAGGAACCGGTCTACTGTCGCTGGATAAAACTCGACCGCTGGATAACGTTGCTCGACTGCGATTGGTGCGTATTGTCTGCACCAACATTTTAAAGAAAAACCCGGAAAAAAATATCACAGCTCAAATTTATGGGCACTGGACAAATCAGATTGTTCATTTGTTCCCTACCGAGAATAGATCGGTATATTTTCACAAAAAGCTGATAAATTCGAGTCGTGGGGTTGTAAACAGATGGGCTGGAAAATTGCCAGATCACATCCACAATCTAAAACGAAAATACCGGGAAAGTGGTGTTATCACTAAAAGGAAGCGTTCGTTTTCCGCTTCTGCGACGTCGTCACCTTCCTCCAGTCGAGTATCCTCTCCCGCATCAGTATCACATCCTATAAAGCGCCTAGCAACAGCTGCCAATTTCGAAGACTTCGAAGGACAATTCCAAGAAGATCTCCAATGGCTAAAAAATTCTAGCCATCCATGGGAAACAACCGAGGACAAATGGGAGAAAACGACCCATGCCCGACTTCACCATTTAAAGGATATGAGCATATCCGAGTATTTTGAGGAATATCCGGCCTTAAAAAAACCATTGGGATTTAAACTGGTAATATTTCATAGAAGTATAATTATATCAGAAATACATTATACATATATTTAGTCTTTAACGTGAACTACAGTTTCACAAGTAAAAGCTCTTATATTTATTAGTTCAGATTTTACTCATAGTTGTCACATAAATGCTTGCGTTATCTATGAGTTTCGATCTTTTCTTTTTATTTGGATATAGTTCAGGCTTTTCTTTACATATAATATTATGTAATTCTTCTTTTCTCTACAGCTGGTAAGGGATTTCGATAAAATATACAGCGACAACTGCAACGGACTGGTTGAAAATTTTCCAAAATTAAAAAAGGACATTTTCCAACTTGCTAGAAGCAAGGGAAAAGGAGTAAGAGGAAAGGATAAATACTTCGCTCACCTGCTGACTCGGGAAAATCGTAAGAAAACGTCATTTGTTAATAAATACATAACCTGCTAATCGAAATAAATCGAAGAATTTCCGATTCGATCGAATTTCAGAAAAAGCGTGGATATTTTAGCTTTACTAGATTGTTCCGAAAAATTTGTTTTTGTTTTGACCATTATGTTTTCTTTAGAAGAAAAAAACAAATCTGCATCATATTTTCTCTATATTTTTTAGCGCATTCTCTATATAGGTATAATTCTTCGAATCAGATTTGCACACATTTTGTGTAGAAAAATTAATTGGACGCATATGACTTATAATTGTTTTATTATTTTATATTTTCTCAGTTTCTGAAGAGATCAGCAACCTCGCGGCATTCCTGCTAATCCCTTCATTGTTGACCACATCAAACGTTAAGGTCAAAGGATCGAAGCAGAAAATTTGGCGACCCTCTAAGGCGGAAGCAAGGGATGGATTCATAACGAGAGTTGCAACGGATGCAGAGATAGATGCAGCAATTACCAGCAGGCGAGAAAAACTACAAGGTATTGGCCTTACATTACAGCCCTTCATTATAGTAGTAGGTAACTCAATCGATGCTATTGGGTCCTATTTTGTAGTTGTAGATGAAACTAAATATTTACTACCTACCATTTTAGAGGCAGTAGATGTTTGTTTCAAACTAATTTTTATTATTAATGCTGAATATCCGCCAGAGAGTAGATGTTCTTGGCTGTTTATTCAAAAAGCATTTTTTAAAATTAAGACAGAGTTCGATAAGGAATCTACCGCGGCCAATACCTTGTTGGGAGAGTTAGGTGTCAAGGAAAGTTAGAGTTTTCCCCTTCCAATTCATTTTCTTACAATGGTTGTTTGTTTCTTATGCAGATCCTACTTAAAGGATCTCAAAGTTCTAAGGCACCACTTTGATTTCAATCACAGTGACCATAACTTCACAACTTATAAATGTCGCGAAGGAGATTGTAAGCGATCGTTTCCAATTTTCAATTCCTTTAGAAGACACTTTAAAAAAAAACACGATTTTCAATGTTCAAATAATCCAACAAATTCTGAGAAGAATGCGGATATACTTAATGAAAGTGTTGTTGCAGAAAAACAATTAGAACAAACCAATAAAACTGAAAATACAGAAACCCTGTCACTTGATAAATCACTATCACTTTTTATAGCATCCCTTTATGCAAATGTGATCTTGCCTAGAAACGTAGTGCAAAAAGTGATTGATGGCTTAGCAGAATATTTCGGTTCATTAAGTTCAAATTTGCAGAACTGTGTAGACAATATATGTATTGAGCATTCTCTATCTAATGATGTTTCAAATCAATTAATGCAAGCACTTGTTCCTTCAATCACCTCCCCCTTAGAATGTTTCCGAACAGAACAAAAAAGAATTTCTTATTTCACAAAACAAAAATCATACATTGAGCCTAAGGGAATAATAATCGGCCAAAGGTTCGATTATGTCAAAAAAGGTGGAATAACACGTATGGAACCTATTCCGTGCCAAGAACATTTTATATCTTTAAGAGATATATTGCAAAGATTTTTCTCCCTCGAGAACGTACTTTCGGAAACTTTTGAATATATGGACAGTCTTCGAAATAAAGATGGAATGGAAAATTTTATTCAAGGTTCACATTGGAAAGAAAGACTTAAGCACCATTCAAATCGCATTGTGTTACCTCTATTTATGTACTTCGATGATTATGAAATCGGAAACGTTCTAGGAAGTCATGCTGGTGTTCACAAACTAGGAGCTGTGTACGTCTCAGTTCCATGTCTTCCACCTTGGCGCTCCTCAGTTCTGTCCAACATATTCCTTATTTTATTATTTCATTCATCCGACAGAGTATCTTTTGGTAATAATGTTATATTTCAACCAATTATTGATGAGTTTAATTTTTTAAGCGAAGTGGGCATAGAAATAGATATTCCATCTTTCAAGGGATCTTTATTTTTTGAACTAGCTCTGATTCTTGGTGACAATTTAGGAATACACTCTCTGATTGGGTTCGTAGAGAGCTTTTCAGCAAATTTTTCTTGTAGAGTGTGCAAAGTTACAAAAGATGTATTGAAAAAGCAACTTTACGAAGATACAACACTTCTTCGAACAATGGCAAGCTATGAAGCAGATCTGGCTTTAAATAATTTATCTTTAACCGGCATTAAGGAAAAGTGCGTTTTTCTGGGCATAAACAACTTCGACTTGTTTCAACAGGTGGGCGTCGATATTATGCATGATATGCTAGAGGGTGTTGCCAAATACATTTTGAGTTTTATACTTTCAGAGTATACCGAAAAAAACAAATTTTTTTCTTTAACAATTTTCAATGATAAGCTATTAGCTTTCTCATATGGCCCTGATACTAAAAACAAACCTTGCCCTATCGAAAGAGAACATCTTAGGCGGGGAAATGTGCGTTTATCTTCAGGAGAAACGCTTACTCTTTTGCGGTTTTTGGGTTTACTTATAGGTGACTTTGTGCCGAGGGGTAATATTATTTGGGAAATGTATATAAAATTAAGACAAATTGTTGACATACTTCTTAGTATAAATGTTTCTGTTGGAACAGAAGATTTCTTGCAAGTATTAATAGCTGAACTTAATGAACAATATACTACACTTACCGAGGACTGTCTTAAGCCAAAGTTCCACAATCTCATTCACTACCATACCGCTTTTAAAAAATACGGCCCATTAACATCTTTGTGGTCAATGAGGTTCGAAGCTAAGCATAGGCAATCCAAAATGTCGGCTAGATCATCATGTAACCGAATGAATATCACTTTAACCTTAGCAATGAAACATCAACTTCAACTTAATGAAATGTTTTTAAGGGGAAAACTTTCTAATCTACTTGACGTTGGACCCAAAAAATATGGCATGTTATTTGAACTTGATAATATACGATCACAGCTATCACTGGACCCTAATAAAACGTTGACTATGGTCAGTTGGGCGACCATGTCTTCTGTACATTATAAAAAGGGATCCGTCTTAGTAAAAAGTCTTAGTTCAGATTGTTATTTGTACGACTTTTTTGTATTGGAAAAAATATATTTGTATGACTCAAGTCAATTGATTTTTGTTGGTATAGTACTTAAAACTAAATGTTTCGATGAACACTACTATGCATATGAGGTAGAAGTTCCATTAATACCTCAACAAATTGTTATTCCACTTGAATTTTTTCTATCGCCAATTCCTAACACTTTAAATATTTTATCTAACTCCAAGCAGTACGTTATTTTAAGAAGTCCACTATAAATAAAAAATAGATTAAATTATAAATGTAAATGATTTCGCTTTAACACTGCAGATTTCATAAATATGCTAATTAAAATAATATTATGTAAATTAATTTATAAAAATACACAATTTTGCACATTTCTTTTTAAATGATGAAATTTATGACCCATATATTTTAAGTAAAATTAAGTTTTGCATTAAAATTAATAAAAACATGTAATAAACAGAAAACATATATTTTGTATTCAAAAATACATTACAAACGATATTATAATAAAAAATCTATGTACTTAATATGAAAAAGATTTTTTTTTTATTTTACGATAAAATTATCCCTTTTAGATGGTTCAATTTTCAGGTGCACTCAAGTTCAACCAAGTAAACTGGTAAATTGGTACCACATGGACTGGCTAATAAGAAGTAAGTAGTTTGGTTAAATTCAACCAAGTAGATGTGCTAATTCCAACCGAGTAAGTTACGTAAATTTAACTTTTAGTTGGTTAAATGCTACCAAGAAAGTTGGCTAATTTTAACCAATTGGAATTGTTAAATGCAACCAAGTAGGTTGGTTAGTAACAACAGAGTAACATGGTTAAATCCAACCAAGTAGGTTGGTTAGTAACAACAGAGTAACATGGTTAAATCCAACCAAGTCGGTTGGTTAGTAACAACAGAGTAGCATGGTTAAATCCAACCAAGTCGGTTGGTTAGTAACAACAGAGTAACATGGTTAAATCCAACCAAGTCGGTTGGTTAGTAACAACAGAGTAACATGGTTAAATCCAACCAAGTAGGTTGGTTACTAACAACAGAGTAACATGGTTAAATTCAACCAAGTCGGTTGGTTAGTAACAACAGAGTAACATGGTTAAATCCAACCAAGTCGGTTGGTTAGTAACAACAGAGTAACATGGTTAAATCCAACCAAGTCGGTTGGTTAGTAACAACAGAGTAACATGGTTAAATCCAACCAAGTCGGTTGGTTAGTAACAACAGAGTAACATGGTTGAATTCAACCATGTGTATTGGCTAATAACAACAGAGTAACTTGGTTGAATTCAGCCAAGTGGGTTGGCTAATAACAACAGATTGAATATGTTGAATTCTACCAAGTGAGTCGGCTAATAGCAACAGACTAAGTAGGTCAAATTCTAACAAGTTAGTTGGTTAAATACAACCAAGTAGGTTGGCTAATTTCAATCAAGTGAGTTGGATAATAACAACACAGTTACGTGGTTAAATTCAACCAAGTGGGTTCGCTTATAACAACAGAGTAACTTGGTTAAATTCAACCATGTGTATTAGCTAATAACAACAGAGTAACATGGTTTAATTCAACCATTGGGTTGGCTAATAACAACAGAGTAATTTGGTTAAATTATACCAAGTTAGTTTGTTATTTACGACCGAGCAAATTTGGAGGGGAAATTGATAAATCGGTTATTTTTAACAGAGTTTCGTTAAACAAGTTGACTCGGTTTATTTTAATCAACTAACTCTGTAGGAGCTATATTAACAGTATCACTTGGTAGTTTTTAACCGAAAGTCGGTTGTTTTTAAATAAGCGATTTTTCTGCGTGTATAAAAGACCATTTTTTTTTTTTAAAAAAACTATTTTTTTTTCAGAATTCCAGCGTATGATAATTTAGAGAAAAAATTGAGTTTACTATCAAGTTAGAAATGAACATTTTACCTCAGGAATGAATTTTTGTTACAATTGTATGGACCGTTTTCGAGAGACATAGGTATGTCCAAATTTCAAAAGTCCATTATTAGATTTTAAGCGAAAAATTGAGTGTGCAGTCATGTTAACATCACCTACTTAAGCTCAAATATCAGTTTGGTTAAGATCGTTAGAGCTGTTTTCAAAAAAATCCAACTGGTATGGGAATTTTATATGGGAAGTAGCTACCATTGATATTGAGGTTATCGTGCAAACAAAACACCGACCCGAAATGGGGGCCCACAAACTCCAAATCCAAAGTTTAAACCAAATCAGGGCAGCCGTTTATGCTGTAGGCCTCAGGAGCATACGGACAGACAGACAGACAGACAGACAGACAGAATTTCGCGACCCACTTTTCTCACATCTCGAATTCGAAACATGAATACAATATCTTTCTGTTACTGCGTGGATCGATTTTAAGAACTGGGCATCCATCAGCATTGAGAAAATTACACATTTGAAATTTAATACAAAAAAAAAAAAACATATAAAGGGTGGGCCATCTAGTGGTTTCTTTTTTAATCATAGGTTATTTTGACACTGACAGCTGTTACCCGCTCGAAATCTTGGCGGACAGTCAGTATCATACCTCTGCGGTACGAAATGAGTCGATTTATGGTTGAACAACATTGGGAAATATTGAAACTTATTTCCAAAGTGATTGCTGTTTAGCCCAAACACTGGGTTTTTTTAAAAGAGTAGGCAGCCACGGCGTTGTGTTCCATAATTAATGGGATTGTTTGTTCTTAGATACTAATAAAGCCATAATACATACGGCCTTACCGATAATCAACTTTAGTCTGGCTGTTTACGCAAAGACCCCACACTTTCCAAAAGCCCTTTACCAATAAACAAATATAGTTGCCAGAATATCGCTAACTGTAGGGTTAAATGTTAATGTTGAGAAAGCCATGTTTGTCTCGGGCATTAGCAAATAAATTCTCCCTTAATGTCATTTTCAGGACAAGTTTTGCCCAACCGTCCAATATCACGGTATTCATTTTAGTAATAGGAGCGATTTTAATGCGCTGTTGTCAGCCTGAGCGTTTACCATTATAAATAATTTTTAATTTTTCCTTTTTCAAGCAACGAATGGATGCTTACTGAAAAAATAATTTTATGTAAGTTTGGGATATTTCCAAGAACATCTTGACAGTCGTCGCAAACGGAATAAAATATCTAAATATCTTCTTACTTAAGTTTGGAAGGCTCATACATTTTTTCAACAATTATCAGTACCTTGGACGAGTCAGGTAGATATTTGGCTGCAACCAAACCCTTATCAAACTCATTGCAAAAGGAGTTTGTTTACTCGGTAATAAGGATCTCTAATGAAACAATGGTTGGTGTGAAACGGTTCACTTCGCGGAAAATATAGTTTTAAGAATATATTATATTTACACGCGGAATAACAAATTAATTAACTTCTGGAGGAAGAACAAGTAGCACGAGAATATGTGTGAATTCATAGAAGAGGAAACATGACAGCTTTCGTGCATAAAAATGAGCGCTTTATATTTTTCAGCGAGAATTTAAACTTTTATAGGTTTCTAAGTTTCCCGAATTAAATATGATAATCCATAATATACCATTGCTAAGGATTCAGTTGTGATGTTTAGACCACCAATAAGTTTTGATTTGCATTGTTAGCCTACGAATAAATCAAAGAATTCAATTAAACTGTGTACCGTTTGTTGAATATTTTGAAAGGAATTTTATTAACACACAAATGCACTCATAAAACAATCGTGAAGTAGTATTAGAAAACAATTGAAAGCGTACTATAAAAGTACCGAAAATTGTGTCCGATCGAACGATAAGGCATTACTGATTTGCATATGATATTTGACAGATCAGCGGATATTTTGTGCGTTTGCTATTTTGTGTTTTGTTTTTTGCTCAAAGCCGCTAAAATATATCTGTTGGGCAAATTTAATTGCGATTTATGTATTCCTTTTTTTAAGAATAAAATCCTCATTGTGAAAAAAACCATTGACCTTGTTTTTTTCACGAGAACAAATTATGAAATTGGAATTCTGCAATGACAACAAATAAATAGATTCTAAGAAAGTTGTCGCACTAGTAAATGTGGAGGTCTAATTGTTTATTGGTACCGTTTCACAAATGCTCTACATTTTTACTAAAGCTGACATCCAACTAATTGTCGACATTAGTGCTTGATTATTAGTAAGGCCGATAGAAAACAAGTTTAGTTTGTTCTTTTAATTGCATTTTTAAAAAGAGACCCTTTACGTGAACTTGATAAACAGACAAGATAATGCTTTGGGAAGCAATCTCACGGGTGTGATGTCTAAAATAAGTTTAGACAAGATAGTGACTGTTGTTTCTTTTTGCAATAGTGTCTTTTGTGTCCTACCGACTGACTAGAAACGCATACAAAGTTAAGTTACATGACCCAAGTACCGCGTGTATAATCAAGGAGTATTATTTAAAAATCGATAACATTGATGGGCAAATTGCTTGTGGTTTACATTGTATACCCTTTGATTTTATTTAAAAGTAAATTCATTTGAAATAACCACTTTAGGACCCGTATTTACCTATGCATGTCGACTTTGAGTCCATGTCGAATCAGTTGCACTTTACAGTCCGCAGCAATGGCAGGGTTTTGGAAAATAGCTCTGGTATTATCCACGACTCTCTATCCGACTATGGGTCACATTTTGTTCAATACTGACGATAATTTGGCCGATTGCCTCCATGCTAGCATTGCTAGACTACAAAGTCATACCCTTCGAATAAGTATTGAAGTTGAAGACGCCACCATAAGACGGGGTTTCGATGACTCAGTGAATCGGTTCTTGGCCAAGAACGATACGCTTCTAGTGGACTTGGCCTCGACAGAGACTTGCAGTACCTTCATTCGGCTATATTTCGTGGATTCTCTTAAGTCATTCAAGTGGGTATTGCGTGTATTTCAAAAGTGAATAAATAATTAAAAACTGACTGGTTCCAGAACCTTGGTTGATCGGCAGCGTAGTCGAGAGTGCGACGCGTCCGGCGGTAACCAACAATTCTTTGTTGTATTGCCGAGCGGCGTATTGTTTGAAACTTTGAAGGAAATTCTCAGTTTGTGTTTGAAGGCTTACATTATAAACGTGAACGTGCTAATCGAAGACGAAAATAAAACCGACAACCTCTACACTTACTATCCATTTACCAAGATGAACTGTCGAGATAGTACGCCCACTATACATAACCAATTTTTAAACGGAAGCTTTAAGTGGAATAAGGAACTCTTCCCTCCGAAAATGGACAACCTTTGGCAGTGCCCAATAAGAGCTATAGTCTACCCACAACCACCATTCATATTAATCGATCATTACCAAATCTATGGGATGGATGGGGAGATTTTCAAAACTCTAGCTACAATAATGAACTTCTCAATCGAACTGGTCATGTCGCCAGAGGGCAGAGGTCTTTTTTATCCCAACAACAGTATGACTGGAGGTTTTAAACTAGTAAGTCCCATACACTTCTTCTATTTTGACTAGTCTAATAAATTTGGTTGCAGCTAAAAGACGGTCTCGGAGACATAATACTGGGTCCCTCTGGCTGCCTCATAGATAGACGAGCACATTTTGCGTCAACAGTGTCTTATTACACTGGTTACCTATATGGAGTAGTTAGACGGCCGAAGTTATACAGATCCTTGGATATCATATACCTGCCATTTGATTGGCTTACTTGGCTATGTCTGTGCACAATATTATTCGCCAAATGGATATGCCAGCTCTTGTGGAGGAAATACGCAAATAGATGTGTTGTAGCTCGACACTGTTCGACACGTCTACACACCATGGCATGGCTCTATGCGATGTTCATTGTCCGCAGCTCATACGAAGGTTCGATCTTTCGGTTTCTTCAGAACAGACCCATCCAATGGATTCCACAAACCATTGATGAAGCAGTAGAGCATGGATACACATTTTTGGTGAATATTTTCTTTTACATTCCCCTACAGAGCTCTCCTCAATTGGCGGACCATTTAGTGTTGAGTAATGCTTCTATAGTTGACATTTTAACCTCATTGACTGCAAACGAAGCTGCCATTGGAGCAGATTCTCAATTAAGTACATATAACAAGGATCCTTCGATGTATGAAGACTATGCTCTTATTCCGGATCCGATTTCGATCATTAACTACTGTCTGGAGATGCAGAAGTACTCATTCCTAACCGAAGCAATTAATACCAGAATCCTAAGATTGATAGCAAATGGCTATATGGAGCGAAGCGTTCGGAAATATATTCAGATGGACAAATAACTAATGAAGGAGCGCCAACGTGATGAACATGCTAGTATATCGTTGCAGCATATAAAAGGGGCGTTCATTTTGATCGCTATGCTTCAGGGTGTTAGCATATATGTGTTCTCGTGATGGAATTACTCTCGGAAAAGTTTACATGGTTCAAGAAATTACTGAATATAAATATTTAAACGGTAAAAGTGATTTAATTTGGAGCTATATCCAAATTAAATCATTTGGAGCTATATCCAAATTAAATCACTTCAAGGCAAATTGATAATTTTCACATTGTTTTCTAAATAATGCATAGTTAAGCTGTTTCGGACTTTATGGTGTTCTCTATGTAATTATATTGCTGCGCTAGTTGTATGCCTTTTTCCTGTAAAAATTAAATCCACCCAAAACAACAGCACAACAACTAGGAACTACTTTTTGTATGATGGAAGAGGTCTTAGCTTTATGTCGAACTCGTACGCTGATTTAAGAAACGGTTTGTCATATGATCAGGAGAGGTGGCGCATGTAAACCAACTTTAAAGTTTCAGTGCCCCTGACCTGTTGTAGCCTTATGCTTTTACATGCAAATCAATAGAATGTCGTGTAAATAGCTCAAGTTTCAAACTGTGAAAAACCGGGCAACTTCGTTCATCTTCTACCTTTACGTGCTTCGAAACGCCACTCACAAAATGTAAACGCACACTCATGTGCGATACTAAAGTACTTTTTGTAGGGTGCCCGCTTTACTGTTTTCACACGACTCGCTTCATAGCGGTATCATGAAAACTTACATATAGAATACAAAGACAATGTCTCAGTTAACGAAATTAACCTCAACATTCACTTTTCTTTTCTCTTGTTCCCTGATTTTTAAAACGAGTATGTGTCGTACATGGCAATCTTTAGATAATGATGTTGCTCACTGACGCACATATTGAACTATTTCCTAATCGACAACAAAAAACAGCATAAAATCGTTCAATACGTTTCCAACCACAACGATTTAGTGACCCGAAACTGGTCGTCCAATACATTTACTAAGCGCACACTTTTGTGCGCTATAGAAACGCTTAATACTAGAATGTTGGCATTATTTATTTATTTTTTGTAGTTTAACACGTAACTATGAAAACGAAATTACGATGTTCGCATTATACAGGGTGGCGCAAAATTAGTCATCCAATTTTGTTTTTGAATTATTCTTTTAGTAAATAAAAAAAAAGATTTTTAGTGATGGAAATCCCTACTTTACAACTTTTTCTGCTAAGTGATTATACGCGACCAGGAAAGGCTTCGTAATTCATAATTCTGTGCAAGTTTGAATAAAAACGAAACTAATTTATAGAGCAGTAAGAGATTGTCAGAGGACGTGGATAGGACCGTTGAACAAATATGTTCAGAGAAAGAAGGAATTATTAACTGTCCCAGGCATCATACTTAGATCGGTTGGAGAGGTTAGTTATTACCCCAGTCAGCTTTTAAGTAGACTACAGTCTTTTCTGATAACAGTTTTTTGAACACTTTTTTGGGATGTAAAAAACTCCCAAAACAAAAAACTTAAGTGCACATTCATGTGCCTTATCGAAAGGGTTAATGTTAGGATGTGCTCGTGTTTATCCTTAAAAGATTCCATAGAGGTCGAGACTTTATTATTTTCAGTAGCGCACGCATATATTAGGGAGACGCACATAAATGTGCGCTTTCGAAAATAGCGCTACCCACACGTTCGCATCAATTGTTCGTGTATACACAAAAGGTGCACTTGCATTATGTGCTGTAATTCTTGATTTATTCCCTTAAGTTCCCTATGGAAAAATTCTTTTAAAGTACCAATATTTAAATCCGGTAGGAAAAATAATCTTGAAAACTACAGAGGGATCTGTAAACAATCGTCCATCCCTAAACTGTGTGATAGATTGGGGACTACCAAATTACATTTTTCTTATACAAATTTTATTTGTAATAACCAACATGGTTTTGTAAAAAAGCAGATCCACTGTTATTAGTCTTCTTCCTTTTTACAAATTTTGTTATTAGTGAGATATCTAAGGGTAATAAGGTCGATGCCATTTACACTGGGTTCAGTAGAGGGTTTGACCGAGTTGACCACAATCTTCTTCTTTACAAACTTGAACGCTTAGGGCCCCCTACAGTTTTTCTTAGGTGGCTATCAATCTATTTAGGAAACAGAACCCAATTTGTAAAGTTTCGAAGACACTTATCCAAAGAAATCATGGTAATATCCGGTGTCCCACAGGGAAGTCAAATAGGCCCATTCCTATTTATTTTATTCGTTAATGATGCTTTCGAAGTTGTTCCATCCTAAAGTTTGCCGGTGATTTTAAAATAAACGCTTTCTCAATGATCCGAATAGTTTTGATAGATTCAATTCACTTCGTTTTGTGCTGCACTGGAAACGACTTGTCCCTTAATTTTAGTAAATTTTCGGTCATTATTTTTTCCCGTCGTGCCTCGCCTTTCATTCGCGCTTAATCCTTCGACTGTAATGTCATTCTTGATAAAAGGTTTAGGTTTGCCCTCAGACGACTTCCTTGGTCGGATTTTAATAACTTACTCCTTATTTAGCACGATTACAACTTATTGGACTCGAAACTTTTGAGGTTAGGAGAAACGTGCCAAGAGTTGTTTTTCTCCACAGAATACTTGTAGGTCTTAATGTTTTATCACTTTATTTGCGTAATACCAGATTCTTTTATATTCCTCGTTCTCGTACTAATTACGACGGATCCTCCTGATTACAGTAAAGGGTTTGACCGAGTATTGCTCACATTTTGTACTTGCTTTTTTACTTAACTTTTCTTCAATCATTGTCTCTCATTTGTTTGATGCTACTAATTTCAAAATCGAATTCCTCCTGTCTAAAAAAGGCTTCCTGTCAGCGCGAGGGCTGAGTTTGTCGGGATTAGGGATGTTCTCCTATGGTTAACAGTTTCGCTTCGGAATGGTTATTGATATAATTTGTAGTAGTTTTTGCAAAAATTTGGCAAAACTCGAATCAGCCGCACTTGTGTCTTTTGGCCAATTTAGAAATATTGTGACAACCAAAGTGGGGGGCTGGTTAACCAAGAATAGGAGGACACCATTAAGGACAAGGGATGTCTTTTTATAGATGTTTACTATTTTTTCTTGTCGTAAGGCGGAAGCTTACATAGTCCATCCCAGTCGTGGTAGTTTATTTATTTCGGTCCGTGTGCACGCCGTAAAACTGAAATAACGTGATGACATCTTAATGTCAATGTCGCACCTCCATTTTTGTTTATTAATTTCTCAAACGGTGGGAGAAAATCGGCAAAAAATTAGGTTAATAATGTGTTCCATTTACGGCGATAGTGAGTTTTATTTTTTAAAATCGTTCCGTCTAAGGACCGTCAGAAAGAAGAGAAGAATAATGTAGACAGGTCTTAGAAATATCAGAAAGTTATAGCCAAAGTCTAGGGGTAACCACATTGAAATAAAAAACCAGAATTAGGGTGCTTGAACGTATAGTTTTATTGACAATGTGCAAGTAGTTAGCTAAAGTCGTGCAAAGTTTGTGGATCCAAAATATATTCAAATTTAGTGCTACAAAAACGTGGAGAAAACAAAGATCCAGACAGTCTAGTCATCGTTTAGTAAAACACTTCCAGTAATCTCTTCAACCATGGATATCTGCTTGCCAACAGTTCGGCTATGAATACAAATATGGTAACCACAGTGCATATAGCGAGCAGAATGAACGCCCCTTTTATATGCTGCAACGATATAATAGCACGTTCATCAGGTTGGCCCTCCTTCATCAGTAATTTGTCCATCTGAATATATTTCCGAACGCTTCGCTCCATATAGCCATTTGCTATCAATCTTAGGATTCTGGTATTAATTGCTTCGGTTAGGAATGAGTACTTCTGCATCTCCAGACAGTAGTTAATGATCGAAATCGGATCCGGAATAAGAGCATAGTCTTCATACATCGAAGGATCCTTGTTATATGTACTTAATTGAGAATCTGCTCCAATGGCAGCTTCGTTTGCAGTCAATGAGGTTAAAATGTCAACTATAGAAGCATTACTCAACACTAAATGGTCCGCCAATTGAGGAGAGCTCTGTAGGGGAATGTAAAAGAAAATATTCACCAAAAATGTGTATCCATGCTCTACTGCTTCATCAATGGTTTGTGGAATCCATTGGATGGGTCTGTTCTGAAGAAACCGAAAGATCGAACCTTCGTATGAGCTGCGGACAATGAACATCGCATAGAGCCATGCCATGGTGTGTAGACGTGTCGAACAGTGTCGAGCTACAACACATCTATTTGCGTATTTCCTCCACAAGAGCTGGCATATCCATTTGGCGAATAATATTGTGCACAGACATAGCCAAGTAAGCCAATCAAATGGCAGGTATATGATATCCAAGGATCTGTATAACTTCGGCCGTCTAACTACTCCATATAGGTAACCAGTGTAATAAGACACTGTTGACGCAAAATGTGCTCGTCTATCTATGAGGCAGCCAGAGGGACCCAGTATTATGTCTCCGAGACCGTCTTTTAGCTGCAACCAAATTTATTAGACTAGTCAAAATAGAAGAAGTGTATGGGACTTACTAGTTTAAAACCTCCAGTCATACTGTTGTTGGGATAAAAAAGACCTCTGCCCTCTGGCGACATGACCAGTTCGATTGAGAAGTTCATTATTGTAGCTAGAGTTTTGAAAATCTCCCCATTCATCCCATAGATGTGGTTATGATCGATTGATATGAATGGTGTTAGTTCGAAGACTATAGCTTTTATTGGGCACTGCCAAAGGTTGTTCATTTTCGGGGGAAAAAGTTCCTTATTCCACTGAAAGCTTCCGTTTAAATATTGGTTATGTATAGTGGGCGTACTATCTCGACAGTTCAGCTTGGTAAATGGATAGTAAGTGTAGAGGTTGACGGTTTTATTATCATCTTCGATTAGCACGTTCACATTTATAATGTTAGCCTTCAAACACAAATTGAGAATTTCCTTCAAAGTTTCAAACAATACGCCGCTCGGCAGTACAACAAAGAATTGTTGATTACCGCCGGACGCGTCGCACTCTCGACTACGATGCCGATCAATCAAGGTTCTGGAACCAGTCAGTTTTTAATTATTTATTCACTTTTGAAATACACGCAATACCTACTTGAATGACTTAAGAGAATCCACGAAATATAGCCGAATGAAGGTACTGCAAGTCTCTGTCGAGGCCAAGTCCACTAGAAGCGTATCGTTCTTGGCCAAGAACCGATTCACAGTGTCATCGAAAACTCGTCTTAGGGTGGCGTCGTCAACTTCAATGCTTATTCGAAGGGTATGACTTTGTAGTCTACCTATGCTTGCATGGAGGCAATCGGCCACATTATCGTCAGTATTGACCAACATGTGACCCATGGTCGGATAGAGAATCGTGGATAATACCAGAGCTATTTTACAAAACCCTGCCATTGCTGCGGACTGTAAAGTGCAACTGATGGACTCAACATGGGCTCAAAGTCGACGCACAACTGTTATTTCAATTGATTGAAATGACTTTCAGTGTTACACTTTTATTCAAAATCAATTCAATCACGAATGCAAATGTCCTACGTGCAACCTTTTAACTTTAAATGACGATCCCCGAGGAAATCGTAATAGATTTTAATGCCGGTTCATGTAGCCATAATTTATTTCTGTAAAAGGCATTCATTCATTACATACAAAACTACAAAATCGATGAATTCCAGAAACTAGAGTCTATATTTTGGAAAACAGTTTTTCAAAACCGTGCCCATGATTTTCATCGAATCGATAAATTTTGCCTCGTTATAAGTAGGTATCTGAGCACTGTGTATTATTGGATTAATTTTTGACAGATATTTAAAAAAAAAAAAAACAGCAGCATATGAAATTTTGTTAACTTTCTCTAATAATTTGTAAGAGGCAGGTTGGATCTAAATTCTATTCGACAACCTTAAACAACCAGGTCAAATGAGTTGTGGTACCAAAACGGCACATAGTGCTAGTCCTACTTTACTGCCTAGAGAAAGATATTGTATTCGTACAAAATTTCGAACCCGAGATTTTAATCAATTCTGACATTACGATATCAGAGCACTGAAAAAAAAAGAAGTTGTCATATTGATGAATGGCGTTCATCAATTGATTGATATAGATATTTGACTTTTCATCAATATGATGAACCAATTCATGAAACTTTTTAATAATTGATGAACCGTTTTTCAATATGAAGAAAGTGCATCATAAATTTTGTTGGCAGGATTCTGATAAGAATTTGACGTACTTTATTGTGAACTGCGTTCATCATTTCAACTCAACATTTCATTAATATGGCGAAAGCACTTATTTCGATGAATTTAGTTAACCCTTTCGGTATTTTGATGCCATATGGCAACAGGAATAATCATAACGTCCATTCTCTCTCTCTGAGGATATTTTTTTTATTTTATTTTCTGATTATCTTCTTGAAGTATCTGATATCATTGTGCTTTTAGCTCTCGTGCAAGGAAGGTCCGCAGTAGAGCTCGAATTTTTTCGACGGAAAAATATTTTTATGATTTCATTTTTACATTGGTAATTGGAAAATACATTATCAATTTCGATTTTATTTTAATGAGAAATAGCAGGCATACAATAAAAAAAATAAAATAGACATCTGAGTTTGGTTTTTTGGATTTGACAAATTTTTCCTTTTTCTATGTTGCCAATCGGCATCAAATTTGTTTAGAGGTCCTTTTTGAGGCATCATTTCCGAGAATAAGATTGATGCCGTTCGGCATCATTTTTTATTTAACTTTAGTTTTTGTTGCCTTTTTACCTATATTTAGCTCTTAAAATGTCAAAAAAATTTAAAAAATCTGAAATTCAAAATATTTTGGATAATTTCGAAGAGTCGGATATATCTGATCTCGAAGATGCAGATGAGCCAGATATTCTTGATACCCTTCTAGAAAACTTCAACGAAGTTTTTCTATTGGAAGATAGCAATAAAAGTGAGCATAATTTGATCGAAGAAGCTAAAGCGGATAGCGAAGAAGCTGGAAACCCAGATGTTGACGGGGTTCCAGTGGAGGAAGACGAAAATGTGGCCAGTTGTTCACATACGGGTTTTAAAAAATGTGAAAATTTTAAATGGGTTAAAATACTGTGGACCATTCCAAAGTCGGATTTCAAGGAAAGCTACCCAAAAGATGATTTGAAAACACCTGTTCAATATTTCTTAAGTTACTTAAATGATGAATTAATAAATATAATGCTTCAAGCAACAAATCAAAATTCGCTTTTGCGAAATGGAACGTCAATCAATATTACAAGGGAAGAAATCTTAAAAATTATGGCGTTGGAAATTATTACTGGTACATTGGGGTTTCCGAGATTAGTAATGTACTGGACTAAGGCCACTGAAATACCGTCATTCAAGAAGAATATAACAAGGGCAAGTTTTCATTCCTTACGTTACAATCTTAAGTTCACCGTGGGCGAAAATTCAAAGGACAAACTATATAAAGTTCGCCCATTTATAGATACTTTCCTGAAGAAAACTTTTGAGATTCCTAAGGATGAACACCTTTGCGTTGATGAAATGATGGTTCCGTTCAAAGAAAAACAGCTTTGAAACAGTACATGCCTAAGAAACCCATAAAATGTGGCATCAAAATATTTTGTATGTGTAGCTCAAATGGCATTTTATACGATTGTGAAATTTACCATGGTAAAAATACAATTGTTGGCAATTCCATATTAGGTTTTTGTTCCGATATAGTTATTCATCTCGCAATGAAAATTCCGGAAAACAAAAACTTTAAGCTATTTTTCGATAACTATTTTACGACCATTAATTTGATAGCATATTTAAAACAAAGGGGCATTTGGGCTACAGGTACTATAAGGGGCAATAGAACTGGAAAAGCCCCGCTTGCAACTGAAAAGGAATTGCAAAAGAAAGGAAGGGGTACTTTCGACTACCGTATTGAAAGAAGCAATAATATTTTTCTTTTGAGATGGCTTGATGGGGGAATTGTTCAGCTTGCATCTAGTCTTTATGGTGACAAGGAATTGACTTCGATGTCAAGATTTAATTATGAGCAAAAAAAGATGGTTGATGTTCCGCAACCTAGTATTGTAACTATGTACAATAAGAATATGGGAGGAGTAGATAAAATGGACTTTTTGTTATCGTTATATAGGATTTCTATACGAACTAACAAATGGACATTAAAAATCTTCGACCATTTCATTGATCTCGCCGTATGTAACTCTTGGTTAGAATATCGAATTGACCATGCTAAAACAAATTTGAGACCGAAAGATCGAATGGATTTACTAGACTTTCGCAACGATATCGCAGATGGACTTTTGGCCTTAGCATCGCAGCAAGGCTCTTCCCGAAAACGTGGGCGACCCAGGACAAATGAGGATTTAAAAGGAGGTGCAAGATAATAGGATGCTCAGGATACTCCAGGTACATGTGTGTGAAATGCAACATTCATTTGTGCGTCCCAAACGCAACCAGAAATTGTTTTAAGGCATACCACAAACAAAACATGTAAAAATGTAAAACCTAAGCTTTTTTTCTATTTTTTTTAGCTTGAAAATCTTTAATTTTTATTTTAGTTTGAAGGACAAAATTTACCCAGCACCAACGAAGAATTTCTTGAATTCTTTAATTTTTTTATTTTTTTAAATTAATTTTTTCTATATAAATACACATATTACCCTGAAATATTCTTAATTTTGAATTCGAGTTCGAAGTAAATGACGAAAACCGATTCTTTAATTTTTTCACTTTTTGTACTTGTATAAACATTAGTGTTTTTTTAATATTTTCGAAGCTCCCTATTTTTTTTATATTATATTTGAAATATACAAATTTAATGATATTTTTTTTTTTTTTTCAATTTTGATAATAAATGTTTTGTAAAAAAAAATACATAATTTAAATATAATATTGTTATCCTTTGTTTTGCTGCCACTTGAGACAATTGATGCCATTTGGCAACGTTCCCAAAAACCACTTTCGAACACATAATTAACAAAAATAATGTTCCAATGTTTTTAGTCGGAGCCTCCTTAACAACAAACAGAAAAAAAAAAATATTTTTTTAACCTTAGAACAAAAAAGAAGTACCGAAAGGGTTAATTGTTCATCCAGTTGATGATTTATTATTCTTATTGACGAATCGAATCATCATATTGAAGTACGATTGCCACGTTTTGCATTTTCATCATATTGATAGCGTAATCATTATATTGATTACCGCGTTCATCAAAAAACTGACTTTAATTTTTATTACGGAGAATGTTGATGTAAGCGTTCATCTTATAGTTGAACTGATTCGTTATATTGATGAACAAAAATAAATTCACCGTTATATTCATCATATTGATGAATTTCTTTCGGAGTTTTCTTCGATGTGATGAACAGATTGTTTATATGATGTATGTATGCTGTGAACAGTGTACACACACGAAGTTGGTACACCATTTATACTCATACACGCAAAATGAATCTTTTAATGTATGTAGACAGTGCGCATCAAGCGTAAAGAATCTACACAGGGTGGCATAGAACAAAAATCGTGAATGGCTTAACGATGAACAATGAATATCTCAAAAGATTCGATGTATGTGAGTTAGAAATTTCATCATATAGTTATATGTTTATCTTTTAATTAATGTTCCCCCAAAAGTATTTATTTCCATTTTAAACATTGAAACGTGCTTGCCGTTGAATAAACCCTTTAGTTTGCTTTTACTACGGGCTACTGATTTTGCTAAATAAAACTGAAAACAATTAATGAACTGTAAAAAAAAAAATGAATATTGGTGTAAGAATAGTGGAAATATAAAAAAGCTATGGTGTAATTTCGATTATTCACATTATATAAAATGTTATCAATATTTTAATATATGAACATCGAAAGTTCCCGTACAAAGAGTACTTCAGTATTTATTTTGCAATCAATAGAATGAAACTTATAAAATTAGAAAGGTACTGTGCAAAAAAATCGTTGATTTTTTCGTCATATTGATGAACTTTTTCATGAATATGATGTATCTTTTTGGTTCAGTGAGGAACTCAAATAAAGTGCGCGACTGGGTCGGACGAAACTTTCTGGTTCATCAAAAGTTTGGTGGGTATTTTCTTATTTTATTCGGCAGGTAGGTACAAATCTGAGAAGCGATGCTAGATAAAAGAAACGGTTCATTAAATATAAGAATAGTGTTTTAATAAAAATCATTTTTGGGTTATTCATGTGATAAGGCAGTACGTATATCAAATAACAATGAGCATTTATAAGGTTTAGCTCTCAGTTTTCGCAAAATCTGGTTAGAGAGTTATAAGACCCTACTGTACTATTTTAGTTATAAGACCCTACTGTACTATTTTATTTTTGAATCGAATAGATTAGTGAAGCGCGTTAAAGCTGCACGCAGAAAAATCGCTTATTTAAAAACAACCGACTTTCGGTTAAAAACTACCAAGTGATACTGTTAATATAGCTCCTACAGAGTTAGTTGATTAAAATAAACCGAGTCAACTTGTTTAACGAAACTCTGTTAAAAATAACCGATTTATCAATTTCCCCTCCAAATTTGCTCGGTCGTAAATAACAAACTAACTTGGTATAATTTAACCAAATTACTCTGTTGTTATTAGCCAACCCAATGGTTGAATTAAACCATGTTACTCTGTTGTTATTAGCTAATACACATGGTTGAATTTAACCAAGTTACTCTGTTGTTATAAGCGAACCCACTTGGTTGAATTTAACCACGTAACTGTGTTGTTATTATCCAACTCACTTGATTGAAATTAGCCAACCTACTTGGTTGTATTTAACCAACTAACTTGTTAGAATTTGACCTACTTAGTCTGTTGCTATTAGCCGACTCACTTGGTAGAATTCAACATATTCAATCTGTTGTTATTAGCCAACCCACTTGGCTGAATTCAACCAAGTTACTCTGTTGTTATTAGCCAATACACATGGTTGAATTTAACCATGTTACTCTGTTGTTACTAACCAACCGACTTGGTTGGATTTAACCATGTTACTCTGTTGTTACTAACCAACCGACTTGGTTGGATTTAACCATGTTACTCTGTTGTTACTAACCAACCGACTTGGTTGGATTTAACCATGTTACTCTGTTGTTACTAACCAACCGACTTGGTTGAATTTAACCATGTTACTCTGTTGTTAGTAACCAACCTACTTGGTTGGATTTAACCATGTTACTCTGTTGTTACTAACCAACCGACTTGGTTGGATTTAACCATGTTACTCTGTTGTTACTAACCAACCGACTTGGTTGGATTTAACCATGCTACTCTGTTGTTACTAACCAACCGACTTGGTTGGATTTAACCATGTTACTCTGTTGTTACTAACCAACCGACTTGGTTGGATTTAACCATGCTACTCTGTTGTTACTAACTAACCGACTTGGTTGGATTTAACCATGTTACTCTGTTGTTACTAACCAACCTACTTGGTTGGATTTAACCATGTTACTCTGTTGTTACTAACCAACCGACTTGGTTGGATTTAACCATGTTACTCTGTTGTTACTAACCAACCTACTTGGTTGGATTTAACCATGCTACTCTGTTGTTACTAACCAACCTACTTGGTTGGATTTAACCATGTTACTCTGTTGTTACCAACCAACCTACTTGGTTGGATTTAACCATGTTACTCTGTTGATACCAACCAACCTACTTGGTTGCATTTAACAATTCCAATTGGTTAAAATTAGCCAACTTTCTTGGTAGCATTTAACCAACTAAAAGTTAAATTTACGTAACTTACTCGGTTGGAATTAGCACATCTACTTGGTTGAATTTAACCAAACTACTTACTTCTTATTAGCCAGTCCATGTGGTACCAATTTACCAGTTTACTTGGTTGAACTTGAGTGCACCTGAAAATTGAACCATCTAAAAGGGATAATTTTATCGTAAAATAAAAAAAAAATCTTTTTCATATTAAGTACATAGATTTTTTATTATAATATCGTTTGTAATGTATTTTTGAATACAAAATATATGTTTTCTGTTTATTACATGTTTTTATTAATTTTAATGCAAAACTTAATTTTACTTAAAATATATGGGTCATAAATTTCATCATTTAAAAAGAAATGTGCAAAATTGTGTATTTTTATAAATTAATTTACATAATATTATTTTAATTAGCATATTTATGAAATCTGCAGTGTTAAAGCGAAATCATTTACATTTATAATTTAATCTATTTTTTATTTATAGTGGACTTCTTAAAATAACGTACTGCTTGGAGTTAGATAAAATATTTAAAGTGTTAGGAATTGGCGATAGAAAAAATTCAAGTGGAATAACAATTTGTTGAGGTATTAATGGAACTTCTACCTCATATGCATAGTAGTGTTCATCGAAACATTTAGTTTTAAGTACTATACCAACAAAAATCAATTGACTTGAGTCATACAAATATATTTTTTCCAATACAAAAAAGTCGTACAAATAACAATCTGAACTAAGACTTTTTACTAAGACGGATCCCTTTTTATAATGTACAGAAGACATGGTCGCCCAACTGACCATAGTCAACGTTTTATTAGGGTCCAGTGATAGCTGTGATCGTATATTATCAAGTTCAAATAACATGCCATATTTTTTGGGTCCAACGTCAAGTAGATTAGAAAGTTTTCCCCTTAAAAACATTTCATTAAGTTGAAGTTGATGTTTCATTGCTAAGGTTAAAGTGATATTCATTCGGTTACATGATGATCTAGCCGACATTTTGGATTGCCTATGCTTAGCTTCGAACCTCATTGACCACAAAGATGTTAATGGGCCGTATTTTTTAAAAGCGGTATGGTAGTGAATGAGATTGTGGAACTTTGGCTTAAGACAGTCCTCGGTAAGTGTAGTATATTGTTCATTAAGTTCAGCTATTAATACTTGCAAGAAATCTTCTGTTCCAACAGAAACATTTATACTAAGAAGTATGTCAACAATTTGTCTTAATTTTATATACATTTCCCAAATAATATTACCCCTCGGCACAAAGTCACCTATAAGTAAACCCAAAAACCGCAAAAGAGTAAGCGTTTCTCCTGAAGATAAACGCACATTTCCCCGCCTAAGATGTTCTCTTTCGATAGGGCAAGGTTTGTTTTTAGTATCAGGGCCATATGAGAAAGCTAATAGCTTATCATTGAAAATTGTTAAAGAAAAAAATTTGTTTTTTTCGGTATACTCTGAAAGTATAAAACTCAAAATGTATTTGGCAACACCCTCTAGCATATCATGCATAATATCGACGCCCACCTGTTGAAACAAGTCGAAGTTGTTTATGCCCAGAAAAACGCACTTTTCCTTAATGCCGGTTAAAGATAAATTATTTAAAGCCAGATCTGCTTCATAGCTTGCCATTGTTCGAAGAAGTGTTGTATCTTCGTAAAGTTGCTTTTTCAATACATCTTTTGTAACTTTGCACACTCTACAAGAAAAATTTGCTGAAAAGCTCTCTACGAACCCAATCAGAGAGTGTATTCCTAAATTGTCACCAAGAATCAGAGCTAGTTCAAAAAATAAAGATCCCTTGAAAGATGGAATATCTATTTCTATGCCCACTTCGCTTAAAAAATTAAACTCATCAATAATTGGTTGAAATATAACATTATTACCAAAAGATACTCTGTCGGATGAATGAAATAATAAAATAAGGAATATGTTGGACAGAACTGAGGAGCGCCAAGGTGGAAGACATGGAACTGAGACGTACACAGCTCCTAGTTTGTGAACACCAGCATGACTTCCTAGAACGTTTCCGATTTCATAATCATCGAAGTACATAAATAGAGGTAACACAATGCGATTTGAATGGTGCTTAAGTCTTTCTTTCCAATGTGAACCTTGAATAAAATTTTCCATTCCATCTTTATTTCGAAGACTGTCCATATATTCAAAAGTTTCCGAAAGTACGTTCTCGAGGGAGAAAAATCTTTGCAATATATCTCTTAAAGATATAAAATGTTCTTGGCACGGAATAGGTTCCATACGTGTTATTCCACCTTTTTTGACATAATCGAACCTTTGGCCGATTATTATTCCCTTAGGCTCAATGTATGATTTTTGTTTTGTGAAATAAGAAATTCTTTTTTGTTCTGTTCGGAAACATTCTAAGGGGGAGGTGATTGAAGGAACAAGTGCTTGCATTAATTGATTTGAAACATCATTAGATAGAGAATGCTCAATACATATATTGTCTACACAGTTCTGCAAATTTGAACTTAATGAACCGAAATATTCTGCTAAGCCATCAATCACTTTTTGCACTACGTTTCTAGGCAAGATCACATTTGCATAAAGGGATGCTATAAAAAGTGATAGTGATTTATCAAGTGACAGGGTTTCTGTATTTTCAGTTTTATTGGTTTGTTCTAATTGTTTTTCTGCAACAACACTTTCATTAAGTATATCCGCATTCTTCTCAGAATTTGTTGGATTATTTGAACATTGAAAATCGTGTTTTTTTTTAAAGTGTCTTCTAAAGGAATTGAAAATTGGAAACGATCGCTTACAATCTCCTTCGCGACATTTATAAGTTGTGAAGTTATGGTCACTGTGATTGAAATCAAAGTGGTGCCTTAGAACTTTGAGATCCTTTAAGTAGGATCTGCATAAGAAACAAACAACCATTGTAAGAAAATGAATTGGAAGGGGAAAACTCTAACTTTCCTTGACACCTAACTCTCCCAACAAGGTATTGGCCGCGGTAGATTCCTTATCGAACTCTGTCTTAATTTTAAAAAATGCTTTTTGAATAAACAGCCAAGAACATCTACTCTCTGGCGGATATTCAGCATTAATAATAAAAATTAGTTTGAAACAAACATCTACTGCCTCTAAAATGGTAGGTAGTAAATATTTAGTTTCATCTACAACTACAAAATAGGACCCAATAGCATCGATTGAGTTACCTACTACTATAATGAAGGGCTGTAATGTAAGGCCAATACCTTGTAGTTTTTCTCGCCTGCTGGTAATTGCTGCATCTATCTCTGCATCCGTTGCAACTCTCGTTATGAATCCATCCCTTGCTTCCGCCTTAGAGGGTCGCCAAATTTTCTGCTTCGATCCTTTGACCTTAACGTTTGATGTGGTCAACAATGAAGGGATTAGCAGGAATGCCGCGAGGTTGCTGATCTCTTCAGAAACTGAGAAAATATAAAATAATAAAACAATTATAAGTCATATGCGTCCAATTAATTTTTCTACACAAAATGTGTGCAAATCTGATTCGAAGAATTATACCTATATAGAGAATGCGCTAAAAAATATAGAGAAAATATGATGCAGATTTGTTTTTTTCTTCTAAAGAAAACATAATGGTCAAAACAAAAAGAAATTTTTCGGAACAATCTAGTAAAGCTAAAATATCCACGCTTTTTCTGAAATTCGATCGAATCGGAAATTCTTCGATTTATTTCGATTAGCAGGTTATGTATTTATTAACAAATGACGTTTTCTTACGATTTTCCCGAGTCAGCAGGTGAGCGAAGTATTTATCCTTTCCTCTTACTCCTTTTCCCTTGCTTCTAGCAAGTTGGAAAATGTCCTTTTTTAATTTTGGAAAATTTTCAACCAGTCCGTTGCAGTTGTCGCTGTATATTTTATCGAAATCCCTTACCAGCTGTAGAGAAAAGAAGAATTACATAATATTATATGTAAAGAAAAGCCTGAACTATATCCAAATAAAAAGAAAAGATCGAAACTCATAGATAACGCAAGCATTTATGTGACAACTATGAGTAAAATCTGAACTAATAAATATAAGAGCTTTTACTTGTGAAACTGTAGTTCACGTTAAAGACTAAATATATGTATAATGTATTTCTGATATAATTATACTTCTATGAAATATTACCAGTTTAAATCCCAATGGTTTTTTTAAGGCCGGATATTCCTCAAAATACTCGGATATGCTCATATCCTTTAAATGGTGAAGTCGGGCATGGGTCGTTTTCTCCCATTTGTCCTCGGTTGTTTCCCATGGATGGCTAGAATTTTTTAGCCATTGGAGATCTTCTTGGAATTGTCCTTCGAAGTCTTCGAAATTGGCAGCTGTTGCTAGGCGCTTTATAGGATGTGATACTGATGCGGGAGAGGATACTCGACTGGAGGAAGGTGACGACGTCGCAGAAGCGGAAAACGAACGCTTCCTTTTAGTGATAACACCACTTTCCCGGTATTTTCGTTTTAGATTGTGGATGTGATCTGGCAATTTTCCAGCCAATCTGTTTACAACCCCACGACTCGAATTTATCAGCTTGTTGTGAAAATATACCGATCTATTCTCGGTAGGGAACAAATGAACAATCTGATTTGTCCAGTGCCCATAAATTTGAGCTGTGATATTTTTTTCCGGGTTTTTCTTTAAAATGTTGGTGCAGACAATACGCACCAATCGCAGTCGAGCAACGTTATCCAGCGGTCGAGTTTTATCCAGCGACAGTAGACCGGTTCCTTCCAGTGAGCTTTCGAGCAGCTTGTTAAGTTCCTAGTAACAAAATATTTTAATGTGCATATAAATATAAAAAATTAGTGAAATATATTAATAATTAATAAAATAAGTGAAAAAAAAACCCTTTGTACTATCGGCTAAAGCTATTAGTGGCAATCACCTATTATAATCACCTTCTCTTAGTTGATTATAAATGCAGTGTTTTTTACTCAAACTGATAGATAAGTCAATTTATTCTGATTGATCTCTGAATGCATAAAGAAACGCAAATTGAAAGCAGAGACCATCAATCAACACTAATCACCTTTCCGATTTAAACCCTGTACTTACATCTAAACTTTCGCTGAATTGATCATCAGCAACAACGCTTGAAGGGGAATCTAGTGCATCCCCTCTGTCGCTAACAGCGAAATTTGGCAGAATCTCACTAAAAGAGAAATTAAGGCAGTCGTTTTGTTCTTGTGTGTTTGTAGCAAGAGATAATTCTGAAGTTTCAAAAGTCTGAAAAATAAAAAGACTTTATTTCTACCATTTCAAATGGTTAAATAATATGAACCAACCAAAGTCGTGGACGCATTAGGGTGCATAGCTTTCCGCCATTCTTCGAAATTCCGTGTAAACAGAACCCGATGCCCTATAACTGGGATCATTTCCTTTATCTCTCTGGCACCAAGCAGCGCCAAAGACATTGAAGTTATAGCATTTTCTGTTATAAATGAAAATTAACCAATGTCACGTAGTTAATCACTTGCAAAGTATAGGTTTTTATCAGATATACAAAATGGCGCAAATTTAATCACCCTTTCGGAAGATTTTATAATTTTTGCAAATAGCTTCGTACGTCAATCAAATTAATTTAGCAAAAAAGTAATTCAAAAACAAAATTGGAGGATTAATTTTGCACCACCTTGCATAAGAAAGTCGCGTATAAGAAAGAATCGTCTGTGAAAAACACAAGCTTCTAAAAAGCTTTTCAAGCGCAAAAGAATTTTCGTGCCGTAAGGAATCGAAATCAAAAATGCAAAACACATGTGTAGCAAAAATACTTTAAGCAAATTACAACTTTCTTATATGCGAATAATATTGTATAAATTTACGTTTTGGTATATAAACGAACCTTTAAAAATGTCTACGTAGGCTTCCAGGCCCCACTCCTTTAGTAAGGTTGACACTTCTTCATCCATTTTAGATAACTGTGAAGCACGTGTTAATATGAGCATGTGCATATCAAAATACGATCATTTAATTACTAAATTACTACTGACAGAAACATTGAGAACTAAGGCTATGCCTGGTTTTAAGACGATGTTCGCCATTTATTGGTGACAAACGATTCGAAATGATGAAAACATAGACAGAAATCATTTTAAATAGTTCGTCCCAGAAAAGTTGCGAACATCGCCATAAAAGAAAAAAAAAGCCCAAGAAAAACAAAACTAATGCACTCGCTAATGAAGAACCTGAATCCCAGAAGAAAAAAACATGTCAAAACACGATACCAGACTGAAAGGGTTGATATTAACCGAGTGTTTCTCAACTCGGCAATTATTAACCGAGTACTAGGTTGAAATTCTTTGCTTTGGTTCTATTTTTTTTTCACTTGAATATCACCAAAATTGACAATAAATTGTTTAAAACTCGAGAAAAACAACATAGTTAATGCACTCGCTAATAAAGAACCTGAATCCCAGAAGAAAAAAACATGTCAAAACACGATACCAGACTGAAAGGGTTGATATTAACCGAGTGTTTCTCAACTCGGCAATTATTAACCGAGTACTAGGTTGAAATTCTTTGCTTTGGTTCTATTTTTTTTTCACTTGAATATCACCAAAATTGACAATAAATTGTTTAAAACTCGAGAAAAACAACATAGTTAATGCACTCGCTAATAAAGAACCTGAATCCCAGAAGAAAAAAACATGTCAAAACACGATACCAGACTGAAAGGGTTGATATTAACCGAGTGTTTCTCAACTCGGCAATTATTAACCGAGTACTAGGTTGAAATTCTTTGCTTTGGTTCTATTTTTTTTTCACTTGAATATCACCAAAATTGACAATAAATTGTTTAAAACTCGAGAAAAACAACATAGTTAATGCACTCGCTAATAAAGAACCTGAATCCCAGAAGAAAAAAACATGTCAAAACACGATACCAGACTGAAAGGGTTGATATTAACCGAGTGTTTCTCAACTCGGCAATTATTAACCGAGTACTAGGTTGAAATTCTTTGCTTTGGTTCTATTTTTTTTTCACTTGAATATCACCAAAATTGACAATAAATTGTTTAAAACTCGAGAAAAACAACATAGTTAATGCACTCGCTAATAAAGAACCTGAATCCCAGAAGAAAAAAACATGTCAAAACACGATACCAGACTGAAAGGGTTGATATTAACCGAGTGTTTCTCAACTCGGCAATTATTAACCGAGTACTAGGTTGAAATTCTTTGCTTTGGTTCTATTTTTTTTTCACTTGAATATCACCAAAATTGACAATAAATTGTTTAAAACTCGAGAAAAACAACATAGTTAATGCACTCGCTAATAAAGAACCTGAATCCCAGAAGAAAAAAACATGTCAAAACACGATACCAGACTGAAAGGGTTGATATTAACCGAGTGTTTCTCAACTCGGCAATTATTAACCGAGTACTAGGTTGAAATTCTTTGCTTTGGTTCTATTTTTTTTTCACTTGAATATCACCAAAATTGACAATAAATTGTTTAAAACTCGAGAAAAACAACATAGTTAATGCACTCGCTAATAAAGAACCTGAATCCCAGAAGAAAAAAACATGTCAAAACACGATACCAGACTGAAAGGGTTGATATTAACCGAGTGTTTCTCAACTCGGCAATTATTAACCGAGTACTACGTTGAAATTCGTTGCTTTAGTTCTATTTCTTTTTTCACATAAAAACCACCAAAATTGACAATAATTTGTTTTAAACAAGAGGAAAACAAGATAATAATATTATGTACTCACCAATAAATATGAATTTTTTATTTTTCCTTGTCTTTTTTGTTTTTTTTATTTTCACTTATCACAGATTTCACACCACCAGTCACTACAAAGGTTCAACACTTAATGACTCAATTACTAGTCGCGAGCAGCGTGCGTCGTTCATAATTCGCGATAGTATGCGTATGCGTATAACACGATGTATGTGTTAAAATCAACCGAGACACACTGTTTTACAGATGAACGAGAAGCCTTGTGTTTGTAGATATTAACCGAGTTGACTGTTCTGCAGCCACACACATATTTCTACCTACCAGGAATGTAAAACGAGTTTTTGGTATTGTACCCAAATGTTTTCCATTGTTCGTGAATGATCTGTATCAACAGCCACACACATATTTTCTACCAGGGATGACAAAACTGATTTTTTAGGTGCTGTACCGAAATGGGTTCAATTGTGCGTGAATAATTTGTGATCGCAAAGGCCTAGCAAAGGCAGCACAGCAATGAAAAAGACGATTTATTCAAGGCTGCTCCTGGAAGTCGAGATTGGTTACCAATACTTCCTTGGTTTCTTCAAATTCTCCTAACTGTGCTTTACAAGATGGTATATATAATTTTCTGTTTGTATCTTTATTTTAAAATGTGTATGTACCAATTGCATTATGAGTTTAGTTATTATCAACTCTCACAAAACGCATAGTTCAAAACAAGTCTGGTACTAACAAATTTTTAAATAAAGTGATAAATGCAGGACATACCATTTTGTAGAGCACAATAAGATGAAATCTCAGAATCTATCTTTTTGATTCCGGACTCTTCCGGACGCTTCTTTTTGCCGCGTGGAAAACGATATAAGTTTTATTATTATCATCTCTCACCAACGCATAGGTCGAAACGAGTTTGGTACTTACAAATTTTGAAGTAAAGGGCTAAACTAAAGACTATACCATTTTGTTCAGCATGTGCAAAAGTGTAGCTTTTTTCATTAGCTTGGTTCTCAAAATGATTGAATCGCAGAGTGAAAAATTACTTAATTTTACTTTACTTCATTATATCTACAGAAACAGATTAGATTAATATTGCGTTAAGGCCATTATGTCAATTGGACTCAATAAAAAGCTAATATTTATTTTGCATTAAATTTGTACCTTTGGCAAATTTTCTTACAATTAGATACCTATCTTAAATTAGTTTTCAAGTGCCTAGCTACAATTAAGAGTAAAAGCCATATTTTATCAGACAAAAATGTAAAAAAAAAATTGTTGCTTTGGCCATTTTTGTCTGTGTTCTTTTTTTCCTATTGCAAGCCAAAAAAGTAGTAGAGAAAACTTTGTTTTTAAGGCTGTATTAGCCTGTTTAGAATTTAGTTTGTTCGTGAAATGTGAATGTACTAAATTCGGAAGGAATGTCGGAACGTATTTTCAGAAGTAGAATATATTCATCAAAGTTCTGAATTTGGGCAAATCGTACTTGTATATATCTTTAAATCAACTGTGTCGATAAAAGTACAATTGCGATTATTTTTTCATCCCTGGTTTCTGCGTTTTGAAAAAGCAGCGTCGTAATTCGTGGTGTGCGTATAACTTGTTAAGAAACAACAGTATGTGTTTGTTGAAATTTACCAAGTTGAATGATAAAATTAACAGATACACAATTTCTACGTATAACAAATATCAGATAGGTACATATTTCGATGAAAATGTTTTATAGAATTGTTTTATGGGGAAAAATGGAATGTAAAATAAATCGAGGAGAATTCTCTTTTTTTGAACAGAATGTTACTTTATTTTTGGGAAATTCTCACGAGTAAAAGGGTTAAAAACAAACAAGTCATTGGTTGTATTTAAGCAACGTTTATTGGTTGTTTTCAACAGAGAGCTTGTTAGATTTTAACACACATTCGCTTGGTTAAATTCTCACGAGTAAAAGGGTTAAAAACAAACAAGTCATTGGTTGTATTTAAGCAACGTTTATTGGTTGTTTTCAACAGAGAGCTTGTTAGATTTTAACACACATTCGCTTGGTTAAATTCTCACGAGTAAAAGGGTTAAAAACAAACAAGTCATTGGTTGTATTTAAGCAACGTTTATTGGTTGTTTTCAACAGAGAGCTTGTTAGATTTTAACACACATTCGCTTGGTTAAATTCTCACGAGTAAAAGGGTTAAAAACAAACAAGTCATTGGTTGTATTTAAGCAACGTTTATTGGTTGTTTTCAACAGAGAGCTTGTTAGATTTTAACACACATTCGCTTGGTTAAATTCTCACGAGTAAAAGGGTTAAAAACAAACAAGTCATTGGTTGTATTTAAGCAACGTTTATTGGTTGTTTTCAACAGAGAGCTTGTTAGATTTTAACACACATTCGCTTGGTTAAATTCTCACGAGTAAAAGGGTTAAAAACAAACAAGTCATTGGTTGTATTTAAGCAACGTTTATTGGTTGTTTTCAACAGAGAGCTTGTTAGATTTTAACACACATTCGCTTGGTTAAATTCTCACGAGTAAAAGGGTTAAAAACAAACAAGTCATTGGTTGTATTTAAGCAACGTTTATTGGTTGTTTTCAACAGAGAGCTTGTTAGATTTTAACACACATTCGCTTGGTTAAATTCTCACGAGTAAAAGGGTTAAAAACAAACAAGTCATTGGTTGTATTTAAGCAACGTTTATTGGTTGTTTTCAACAGAGAGCTTGTTAGATTTTAACACACATTCGCTTGGTTAAATTCTCACGAGTAAAAGGGTTAAAAACAAACAAGTCATTGGTTGTATTTAAGCAACGTTTATTGGTTGTTTTCAACAGAGAGCTTGTTAGATTTTAACACACATTCGCTTGGTTAAATTCTCACGAGTAAAAGGGTTAAAAACAAACAAGTCATTGGTTGTATTTAAGCAACGTTTATTGGTTGTTTTCAACAGAGAGCTTGTTAGATTTTAACACACATTCGCTTGGTTAAATTCTCACGAGTAAAAGGGTTAAAAACAAACAAGTCATTGGTTGTATTTAAGCAACGTTTATTGGTTGTTTTCAACAGAGAGCTTGTTAGATTTTAACACACATTCGCTTGGTTAAATTCTCACGAGTAAAAGGGTTAAAAACAAACAAGTCATTGGTTGTATTTAAGCAACGTTTATTGGTTGTTTTCAACAGAGAGCTTGTTAGATTTTAACACACATTCGCTTGGTTAAATTCTCACGAGTAAAAGGGTTAAAAACAAACAAGTCATTGGTTGTATTTAAGCAACGTTTATTGGTTGTTTTCAACAGAGAGCTTGTTAGATTTTAACACACATTCGCTTGGTTAAATTCTCACGAGTAAAAGGGTTAAAAACAAACAAGTCATTGGTTGTATTTAAGCAACGTTTATTGGTTGTTTTCAACAGAGAGCTTGTTAGATTTTAACACACATTCGCTTGGTTAAATTCTCACGAGTAAAAGGGTTAAAAACAAACAAGTCATTGGTTGTATTTAAGCAACGTTTATTGGTTGTTTTCAACAGAGAGCTTGTTAGATTTTAACACACATTCGCTTGGTTAAATTCTCACGAGTAAAAGGGTTAAAAACAAACAAGTCATTGGTTGTATTTAAGCAACGTTTATTGGTTGTTTTCAACAGAGAGCTTGTTAGATTTTAACACACATTCGCTTGGTTAAATTCTCACGAGTAAAAGGGTTAAAAACAAACAAGTCATTGGTTGTATTTAAGCAACGTTTATTGGTTGTTTTCAACAGAGAGCTTGTTAGATTTTAACACACATTCGCTTGGTTAAATTCTCACGAGTAAAAGGGTTAAAAACAAACAAGTCATTGGTTGTATTTAAGCAACGTTTATTGGTTGTTTTCAACAGAGAGCTTGTTAGATTTTAACACACATTCGCTTGGTTAAATTCTCACGAGTAAAAGGGTTAAAAACAAACAAGTCATTGGTTGTATTTAAGCAACGTTTATTGGTTGTTTTCAACAGAGAGCTTGTTAGATTTTAACACACATTCGCTTGGTTAAATTCTCACGAGTAAAAGGGTTAAAAACAAACAAGTCATTGGTTGTATTTAAGCAACGTTTATTGGTTGTTTTCAACAGAGAGCTTGTTAGATTTTAACACACATTCGCTTGGTTAAATTCTCACGAGTAAAAGGGTTAAAAACAAACAAGTCATTGGTTGTATTTAAGCAACGTTTATTGGTTGTTTTCAACAGAGAGCTTGTTAGATTTTAACACACATTCGCTTGGTTAAATTCTCACGAGTAAAAGGGTTAAAAACAAACAAGTCATTGGTTGTATTTAAGCAACGTTTATTGGTTGTTTTCAACAGAGAGCTTGTTAGATTTTAACACACATTCGCTTGGTTAAATTCTCACGAGTAAAAGGGTTAAAAACAAACAAGTCATTGGTTGTATTTAAGCAACGTTTATTGGTTGTTTTCAACAGAGAGCTTGTTAGATTTTAACACACATTCGCTTGGTTAAATTCTCACGAGTAAAAGGGTTAAAAACAAACAAGTCATTGGTTGTATTTAAGCAACGTTTATTGGTTGTTTTCAACAGAGAGCTTGTTAGATTTTAACACACATTCGCTTGGTTAAATTCTCACGAGTAAAAGGGTTAAAAACAAACAAGTCATTGGTTGTATTTAAGCAACGTTTATTGGTTGTTTTCAACAGAGAGCTTGTTAGATTTTAACACACATTCGCTTGGTTAAATTCTCACGAGTAAAAGGGTTAAAAACAAACAAGTCATTGGTTGTATTTAAGCAACGTTTATTGGTTGTTTTCAACAGAGAGCTTGTTAGATTTTAACACACATTCGCTTGGTTAAATTCTCACGAGTAAAAGGGTTAAAAACAAACAAGTCATTGGTTGTATTTAAGCAACGTTTATTGGTTGTTTTCAACAGAGAGCTTGTTAGATTTTAACACACATTCGCTTGGTTAAATTCTCACGAGTAAAAGGGTTAAAAACAAACAAGTCATTGGTTGTATTTAAGCAACGTTTATTGGTTGTTTTCAACAGAGAGCTTGTTAGATTTTAACACACATTCGCTTGGTTAAATTCTCACGAGTAAAAGGGTTAAAAACAAACAAGTCATTGGTTGTATTTAAGCAACGTTTATTGGTTGTTTTTAACAGAGAGCTTGTTAGATTTTAACACACATTCGTTTGGTTAATTTTACATGAGTAGCACGGTTATTAATAACCAATCAATGTGTTAAAACCCCAAATTTAGTAGGTTTTTCTTAACCAAGATACTTGTTTGAATTTAACCAAACAGGAAAACGAGACTGGTTGGTTAATATTAACGAAGCAACTTAATTGATAACAAACATTTAGTGTGTTATTTTTAACAACATGTATTTAACCTTTTTAACACGGTAGTTTTTAACAATAATAACTCATTTGTTTTCTACAGAGACTTAGTTGATTTCAACACATTTTTTTTTAACCGAGCGAAAATTCCACTCGGTTAAGGTCAATTTTTCTGCGTGTGTGATTGACAGTAGGGTTCGTGATTGAGCGATGTCTTTACATACATAAATATGTATGTTGAACTTTCAAAGATTTATTTTTGAGTTTTCCTTAGCAGTTGCAAACGGAATATCCCGATGGACGTGCGTGGGGATGCAAATGAAGGATGATTTTCTGATTGTGTAAGCTTCAAGCGTTTGGAATTATTCTAATGTGCATATTCAATTCAATAAGTGTGAAAAAAGAAGAAGTCGGTAATATTTGCTAAAAAGAAGTTTTTCATAGGTGTAATTGTAATTTTATTGGCAAAACGGTATTGATTTTTAAGAAAATATTCGAACACAGATCGGGATTTGGGTAGTCACTTTTGAGAATTAATTCAAAAACAGATTTATTCGAATTTAATGAGGAAAATTAAGTACTAGATCTTATTTAATATACTCGTTTTATCTATAGTATTTATTTCGAACAAAATCGTTAAGAAGTTTTTGTAAAATTATTCAGACGAAACAAACATGTATTGCAAGTTTAGTTTCAAAAATACTATTGCCTAACTATTTAACTGAAAACTGAGTATAAAATATTCTTCGGGATGTATCGAAACGCTTCTTGTTTTTTAAAGTTTTATACAAACGGAAAATGCGTTTTCGAGATATGAGCAATTTCCAAAATTAGCGTTTTTGGGAATTCCAATTGAAAATTAAGGACGCAAAAATTATTTTGAAAAAATCGATTTCGCTCTAAGTATGCATTTTGGTCAGAATTCCAGCGTATGATAATTTAGAGAAAAAATTGAGTTTACTATCAAGTTAGAAATGAACATTTTACCTCAGGAATGAATTTTTGTTACAATTGTATGGACCGTTTTCGAGAGACATAGGTATGTCCAAATTTCAAAAGTCCATTATTAGATTTTAAGCGAAAAATTGAGTGTGCAGTCATGTTAACATCACCTACTTAAGCTCAAATATCAGTTTGGTTAAGATCGTTAGAGCTGTTTTCAAAAAAATCCAACTGGTATGGGAATTTTATATGGGAAGTAGCTACCATTGATATTGAGGTTATCGTGCAAACAAAACACCGACCCGAAATGGGGGCCCACAAACTCCAAATCCAAAGTTTAAACCAAATCAGGGCAGCCGTTTATGCTGTAGGCCTCAGGAGCATACGGACAGACAGACAGACAGACAGACAGACAGAATTTCGCGACCCACTTTTCTCACATCTCGAATTCGAAACATGAATACAATATCTTTCTGTTACTGCGTGGATCGATTTTAAGAACTGGGCATCCATCAGCATTGAGAAAATTACACATTTGAAATTTAATACATATAAAGGGTGGGCCATCTAGTGGTTTCTTTTTTAATCATAGGTTATTTTGACACTGACAGCTGTTACCCGCTCGAAATCTTGGCGGACAGTCAGTATCATACCTCTGCGGTACGAAATGAGTCGATTTATGGTTGAACAACATTGGGAAATATTGAAACTTATTTCCAAAGTGATTGCTGTTTAGCCCAAACACTGGGTTTTTTTAAAAGAGTAGGCAGCCACTTGAACGGCGTTGTGTTCCATAATTAATGGGATTGTTTGTTCTTAGATACTAATAAAGCCATAATACATACGGCCTTACCGATAATCAACTTTAGTCTGGCTGTTTACGCAAAGACCCCACACTTTCCAAAAGCCCTTTACCAATAAACAAATATAGTTGCCAGAATATCGCTAACTGTAGGGTTAAATGTTAATGTTGAGAAAGCCATGTTTGTCTCGGGCATTAGCAAATAAATTCTCCCTTAATGTCATTTTCAGGACAAGTTTTGCCCAACCGTCCAATATCACGGTATTCATTTTAGTAATAGGAGCGATTTTAATGCGCTGTTGTCAGCCTGAGCGTTTACCATTATAAATAATTTTTAATTTTCCCTTTTTCAAGCAACGAATGGATGCTTACTGAAAAAATAATTTTATGTAAGTTTGGGATATTTCCAAGAACATCTTGACAGTCGTCGCAAACGGAATAAAATATCTAAATATCTTCTTACTTAAGTTTGGAAGGCTCATACATTTTTTCAACAATTATCAGTACCTTGGGCGAGTCAGGTAGATATTTGGCTGCAACCAAACCCTTATCAAACTCATTGCAAAAGGAGTTTGTTTACTCGGTAATAAGGATCTCTAATGAAACAATGGTTGGTGTGAAACGGTTCACTCGCGGAAAATATAGTTTTAAGAATATATTATATTTACACGCGGAATAACAAATTAATTAACTTCTGGAGGAAGAACAAGTAGCACGAGAATATGTGTGAATTCATAGAAGAGGAAACATGACAGCTTTCGTGCATAAAAATGAGCGCTTTATATTTTTCAGCGAGAATTTAAACTTTTATAGGTTTCTAAGTTTCCCGAATTAAATATGATAATCCATAATATACCATTGCTAAGGATTCAGTTGTGATGTTTAGATCACCAATAAGTTTTGATTTGCATTGTTAGCCTACGAATAAATCAAAGAATTCAATTAAACTGTGTACCGTTTGTTGAATATTTTGAAAGGAATTTTATTAACACACAAATGCACTCATAAAACAATCGTGAAGTAGTATTAGAAAACAATTGAAAGCGTACTATAAAAGTACCGAAAATTGTGTCCGATCGAACGATAAGGCATTACTGATTTGCATATGATATTTGACAGATCAGCGGATATTTTGTGCGTTTGCTATTTTGTGTTTTGTTTTTTGCTCAAAGCCGCTAAAATATATCTGTTGGGCAAATTTAATTGCGATTTATGTATTCCTTTTTTTAAGAATAAAATCCTCATTGTGAAAAAAACCATTGACCTTGTTTTTTTCACGAGAACAAATTATGAAATTTGAATTCTGCAATGACAACAAATAAATAGATTCTAAGAAAGTTGTCGCACTAGTAAATGTGGAGGTCTAATTGTTTATTGGTACCGTTTCACAAATGCTCTACATTTTTACTAAAGCTGACATCCAACTAATTGTCGACATTAGTGCTTGATTATTAGTAAGGCCGATAGAAAACAAGTTTAGTTTGTTCTTTTAATTGCATTTTTAAAAAGAGACCTTTTACGTGAACTTGATAAACAGACAAGATAATGCTTTGGGAAGCAATCTCACGGGTGTGATGTCTAAAATAAGTTTAGACAAGATAGTGACTGTTGTTTCTTTTTGCAATAGTGTCTTTTGTGTCCTACCGACTGACTAGAAACGCATACAAAGTTAAGTTACATGACCCAAGTACCGCGTGTATAATCAAGGAGTATTATTTAAAAATCGATAACATTGATGGGCAAATTGCTTGTGGTTTACATTGTATACCCTTTGATTTTATTTAAAAGTAAATTCATTTGAAATAACCACTTTAGGACCCGTATTTACCTATGCATGTCGACTTTGAGTCCATGTCGAATCAGTTGCACTTTACAGTCCGCAGCAATGGCAGGGTTTTGGAAAATAGCTCTGGTATTATCCACGATTCTCTATCCGACCATGGGTCACATGTTGGTCAATACTGACGATAATATTGCCGATTGCCTCCATGCCAGCATTGCTAGGCTACAAAGTCATACCCTTCGAATAAGCATTGAAGTTGAAGACGCCACCCTAAGACGAGGTTTCGATGACACAGTGAATCGGTTCTTGGCCAAGAACGATACGCTTCTAGTGGACTTGGCCTCGACAGAGTCTTGCACTACCTTCATTCGGCTATATTTCGTGGATTCTCTTAAGTCATTCAAGTGGGTATTGCGTGTATTTCAAAAGTGAATATATAATTAAAACCTGACTGATTCCAGAACCTTGGTTGATCGGCAGCGTAGTCAAGAGTGCGACGCGTCCGGCGGTAGCCAACAATTCTTTGTTGTATTGCCGAGCGGTGTTTTGTTTGAAACTTTGAAGGACATTCTCAGTTTGTGTTTGAAGGCTTACATTCTAAACGTGAACGTGCTAATCGAAGACGAAAATAAAACCGTCAACCTCTACACTTACTATCCATTTACCAAGCTGAACTGTCGAGATAGTACGCCCACTATACATAACCAATTTTTAAACGGAAGCTTTAAGCGGAATAAGGAACTTTTCCCTCCGAAAATGGACAACCTTTGGCAGTGCCCAATAAGAGCTATAGTCTACCAACAAACACCATTCATACTAATCGATCATAACCACATCTATGGGATGAATGGGGAGATTTTCAAAACTCTAGCCACAATGATGAACTTCTCAATCGAACTGGTCATGTCGCCAGAGGGCAAGGGTATTTTTTATCCCAACAACAGTATGACTGGAAGTTATAAACTAGTAAGTCCCTACACTTCTTGCATTTTGATTAGTCTAATAAAATTTGGTTGCAGCTAAAAGACGGCCTCGGAGACATAATACTGGGTCCCTCTGGCTGCCTCGTAGATAGGCGAGTGCAATTTGGGTCAACAGTGTCTTATTACACTGGTTACCTATATGGAGTAGTTAGACGGCCGAAGTTATACAGATCCTTGGATATCATATACCTGCCATTTGATTGGCTTACTTGGCTATGTCTGTGCACAATATTATTCGCCAAATGGATATGCCAGCTCTTGTGGAGGAAATACGCAAATAGATGTGTTGTAGCTCGACACTGTTCGACACGTCTACACACCATGGCATGGCTCTATGCGATGTTCATTGTCCGCAGCTCATACGAAGGTTCGATCTTTGGGTTTCTTCAGAACAGACCCATCCAATGGATTCCACGAACCATTGATGAAGCAGTAGAGCATGGATACACATTTTTTGTGAATATTTACTTTTATACTCCCCTAAAGAGCTCTCGTCAATTTGCGGACCATTTAGTGTTGAGTAATGCTTCTATAGTTGACATTTTAACCTCATTGACTGCAAACGAAGCTGCCATAGGAGCAGATTTTCAATTAAGTTCATATAACAAGGATCCTTCGATGTATGACGACTATGCTCTTATTCCGGACCCGATTTCGATCATCAACTACTGTCTGGAGATGCAGAAGTACTCATTCCTAACAGAAGCATTTAATACCAGAATCCTTAGATTGATAGCAAATGGCTATATGGAGCGAAGCGTTCGGAAATATATTCAGATGGACAAATAACTAATGAAGGAGCGCCAACGTGATGAACATGCTAGTATATCGTTGCAGCATATAAAAGGGGCGTTCATTTTGATCGCTATGCTTCAGGGTGTTAGCATATATGTGTTCTCGTGATGGAATTACTCTCGGAAAAGTTTACATGGTTCAAGAAATTACTGAATTTAAATATTTAAACGGTAAAAGTGATTTAATTTGAAGCTATATCCAAATTAAATCATTTGGAGCTATATCCAAATTAAATCACTTCAAGGCAAATTGATAAGTTTCACATTGTTTTCTAAATAATGCATAGTTAAGCTGTTTCGGACTTTAGGGTCGTTCTCTATGTAATTAATTTGCTGCGCTAGTTGTATGCCTTTTTCCTGTAAAAATTAAATCCACCCAAAACAACAGCACAACAACTAGGAACTACTTTTTGTATGAGTTTTTATTTTTTAGACCAATGGAAGAGGTCTTAGCTTTATGTCGAACTCGTACGCTGATTTAAGAAACGGTTTGTCATATGATTAGGAGAGGTGGCGCATGTAAACCAAATTTAAAGTTTCAGTGCCCCTGACCTGTTGTAGCCTTATGCTTTTACATGCAAATCAATAGAATGTCGTGTAAATAGCTCAAGTTTCAAACTGTGAAAAACCGGGCAACTTCGTTCATCTTCTACCTTTACGTGCTTCGAAACGCCACTCACAAAATGTAAACGCACACTCATGTGCGATACTAAAGTACTCACACGACTCGCTTCATAGCGGTATCATGAAAACTTACATATAGAATACAAGACACTTTCGCCCTTATAATAAACCTCAGCATGGATTTTTCTTTTCTGTTGTTCCCTGATTTTTAAAACGAGTATGTGTCGTACATGGCAATCTTTAGATAATGATGTTGCTCACTGACGCACATATTGAACTATTTCCTAATCGACAACAAAAAACAGCATGAAATCGTTCAATACGTTTCCAACCACAACGATTTAGTGACCCGAAACTGGTCGTCCAATGCATTTACTAAGCGCGCACTTTTGTGCGCGATAGAAACGCTTAATACTCGAATGTTGGCATTATTTATTTATTTTTGTAGTTTAACACGCAACTATAAAAACGAAATTACGTTGTTCGCATTATACAGGGTGGCGCAAAATTAGTCATCCAATTTTGTTTTTGAATTATTCTTTTACTAAATAAAAAAAGAGATTTTTAGTGATGGAAATCCCTCCTTTACAACTTTTTCTGCTAAGTTATAAAAAGATGATATCCATCAAATGCGGCTGCCGCCAGTGTCGATACACATTTGTGCCCGTTTTATCGCATTTTCCATGACTTTCCGCAAGATGACCGGTGAAAACTGTCCGCATTCCTGTCGATTGTTCTCCTTAAGGGCTGCGATTGTCTGAAGCTTGTTGGCATAAGCCCGCGACTTCAAGTAGCCCCAAAGAAAGAAGTCTGGGATTGTTTAATCGGATATCTTGCTGGCCAGGCCAAATCGCCAAAACGGGAGATTATACGCGACCAGGAAACGCTTCCTTCACAAATATCCATTGTGGCTCGTGCTGTGTGTGTGGTTGCACCGTCCTGTTGTGCAGGGTTGGAAGCGTGTTTGAAAGCTTTTTATATTTATATATATTATATTTTTATAAAATTTAAAAGTTGTAATTCATAATTCTGTGCAAGTTTTAATAAAAACAAAACTAATTTACAGAGCAGTAAGAGATTGTCAGAGGACGTGGATAGGACCGTTGAACAAATATGTTCAGAGAAAGAAGGAATTATTAACTGGCCCAGGCATTATACTTAGATCGGTTGGAGAGGTAATTTATTACCCCTGTAAGCTTTTAAGTAGACTACAGTCTTTTCTGATAACTGTTTTTTTTTTTAATACTTTTTTGGGATTTAAGAAATTGCCAAAACAGAAAACTTAAGCCCACATCCATGTGCGTTATCGAAAGAGTTAATTTTAGGGTGTGCGGTTGATTTTATTAGCTAAGGTAGTTAAGAACTAGATACAAATATGTTATCCGTCCACTAAAATACTTTTAAGACCTTTGATTTTTTTATGAAAACCGCTCACTTTGAGATAAAAATCAATATATCAATGTTTGTTCCCGATCTAGTGCTCGATTTGAAGTCACTCATTACAACTGGTAAGTCTCTATTTTGTGTTGTGGTGTCTTCATCTCCACTGGCTTCATATAGTCCCAACAAAAATACTTCCCAATATAAAACATTCGTTTGCTTTAGCTGACATACGGCACTTTACGATTTCAATCTGTACAAAGATCGCAATTAGATACTCACTGTCGTACTCTCCAACTCTTTCGGGTTACTTTTTAAAGCGATTTAAACACAACATACGTTTACAGACCATGTCGCGATTTGACATGTCCTTACTGCTGTTGTTTTGTTAAATCTCTCGTTTTCACTAACAAAACAAACACCAACCAGCTATATATCCCGTCTCAGTTTAATCTCCCAACGCCAGTCGCTGCGTTACGCCTCATTTCCGAAACACGCTGCGCAACATCACATTGTGTAGCTCAAATAAAAAAAAAACACACACACAACTCATCCGAGCCAAAATAAACCACACAAATATATTAGCACTAATTAAAACAAAAAGAATAACAAGAATAACACACACACACAGAAATTATATACCATCTCTACTTACCCCACATTGCATGGTACTGTGCATTTTGTTTTATTTTTTATCTAAAAGATACATTTATCCAAATTTAGTTGTACAACACGCACCGCTTGGCAGAGAAATGTCGCAATGGATTTATTTATAGCCGCTGTGGAGCGTGGAGGTGTTTGGCTTTGTGCATATAAAAAGGGCGAACGGTCGTGAACTTTATAGGACGAAAAGTGAGCAAAATAAATATTTTAAGCCTAATCATAAACAATGCCGGATATCAATGGCCTTTGGTGGTAATAACCGAAAACCGGATGAAATATTGTACACAATTGGAAATTTGCGGGAAAATGTTAAGTCAAAAGAAACCAGCAGAAAGCAAGCCAAAACGCACTCAGGTGTGGAGCCACAGTTCGGTCTGTTGTAGTTGGTCGCGGGCACTTTGTCGTCCGTCATACCAATTTTGGGCCAATGCACTGAACTGAACATGGCGTAAGTGTATATCCACACATAACAGCGTGTGTGGTTTTTATTTTTTCGGTTGGTACAATTATTTCCACATCGCACATCGATTTGGCACGAGCGGGTTTCTTGTGCGGCTTGTGTGCCCGTCATACGTCCACCCACCAGGACACACGTCGATTTTGGGTCATGGTAATAAATTGTCAATGCAGTTGCGGGGCATTAAATGACACTGTTCCGTATGCAGACAGTCGTTAAAAATTAGGGTTTGCGTGTGTGGCGTCAACCCTAAAGTGAAATTTTCACGAAATTTCCAACGCACTGTGGAATATTTATTTTGTGCAGTGAGAATGTGGTGAACTTAATTCCAGTCGCGGTTTAACGGTCGCGAACCAATGCTAGACATCTGGTATAGTTTAGTGCAACTAATTAAAATAGTTGACATGTGGTCGGGACAATATGTTTGTAGTTAGAATTACGCAATTTGTGGACATACATATAGTCACTTTTGGTGGAAATAAAATTTAAATGTGACAGGGAGCGATATTAATTGGTTTTGCTATGCCAATTGAAATAGGTGCAGCATTTGACATTGTTAAGAATAATGGAAGTAGGTTGGATGCAGAAATCGGATCACTCGTTCCTCTTTGTTTAAGCCACTCAAAGTCGAAGAAAGAGCGTCATAAATACGCTAGCACAGTAAGCAATGGCTTCATTCAAGATTATATCGATACTATTCGAAAAAATGTAAACGCACACTTATGTGTGCGCTTTCGAACCGTCAATGTTTGTGTGTGCGCTTTCTTGTTTCTTATTTACTCAGATAGTAGCGAATATGAAATAAATGTGTAGTTCCTGTTATTCACTATTTTTGTAGGTTATTTTTTTGATTATATAGTGTGTTTACGAAATAGGATCGAAATTGGTAAGTTAATATGTAAGAAGACAAATGCTGCGAAAACGGGTTTCGATTTAAAGTGTCGGCCTCAATCAATTAGGGAGTGTACGACTCGCGAAAATATTCAACAGAGGCCTAGAAAGCCCCAACGATGTGTTGAACATTTCGACGCCTCTCGTTGGATTTAATGACTATGTCACACAAATCAAGCAAATGTTTCTGAAATACAGAGTGTAGCCTTTTGTTTTGAAGTGGACATAGGGTCCAAAACTAAGATCGGCATATATTTATATAAGAAGGGACAGATCGAGCAAAGCTTGTCTAAAGAATATAAAAGAGAAAACAAAGTGCAGCAGGGTTTCAATTTGAATCAACTAATGATTGACGCTTTTTTAAACCAACAGATATAACCCTAATTACCCACTATGATTTTACAACTAAAACGCAAAGGAAATCCCTTCACATTCATCGAAAAAAATACGCCCCATCATTTAGATAAGTTCACATTGCAAATGACCAGTAGGTAAAAAAGAATCCCTCAATTTCCGGCTAATTGTCTAAATATAAAGAAATTCAAACTGATTTGGCCATTTTTCCCCAGACTTTTCGCTGAATGGCCAAAAATAAAAAAGAATATATTCACTCGCTTTGATAAAATTTATTTTAATCAAACCGCTCACTGCTCCATTCCTTTTTTCCGTCACTATGTCGTCCTCATCACCATCATCAACAATGTAACAAAAGCGCTCAATGTCACCTTCATAAAGGAAGGGCCTCAGTGGCCTCTTTCCCAAAATTCAATTTTCTCGCTTGACAGAGACACACCATTGCCTGCTTCCCATAAAAGGTTGCTTAGTTTAAAACACTTCTGCTTTTTTTACTGTGATAACTGTGATAATCTGAAGGCAAAATGGACAGTGGTCCCTTTTATATAAAATATCCCTCTTGGTTTATTTCTTTTTTTATTTTTCATCAGAGCTCTGCTTTTCATTGTGTGAAAAACGCCAGCAAGTGTTAGACGAATTGTAATTGATTTAATTAACTGTTGAACTGACAGAAACTGACAGGTGAATACTGTATAGGTGTGACTAAAGGAGAATGTCCAACCCAAAAAAAACAACACGAGAAAGGAACTGATAAAGTAAAGCGCTGTGTATGTACTTATCAGCAACTAAAGCGTACAGACAATATTTATGGAAACCAAATTAAATCGAATCAAATTCGTTCTGACACTATCGCCGAAATAACGGAGATGTATTGTTATACTCGTAGGTATGAGTCAGCCTTTTTGTGAATAAAATGATAACTATGCTTGTTGTATAAATATGGCGTGGCGGTTGTTAGACAATGTGTGTCATAGCGCTGTAATTGTATTTGCAAATGGAGGGGGTGCCGACTTGTAATTAAGTGTCCGGCATATTCGTTTTTGCGGTACCCTGACAATTTATAACTTGCACAAAAAGGGTGTGAATGGATGACCTAAACTGGGGTGGACTTGGCAGTTCATAGTGAGAATGTTTTATGCGCACGATAAATCAATGCCTCGGGCGGGGTTGCGCCTGCATGTAGCATTATCCTTTAGAAAGCGAAAATGTTTAGAAAATGTGGTGCTATGTTTGAGGAGGGTATTGACCTGTAACTCTGTGAGAATACCAGTACCTCAAAGAAGGAACAAGATTAATTTAAGTCCAAATCCACACTTATCCGTTTGTGAAAAATGGAGGAAAAATAAGTATTCAACTGGTTTTTATCCTTAAAAGCTTCCATAGAGGTCGAGACTTTATTATTTTCAGTAGCGCACGCATATATTAGGGAGACGCACATAAATGTGCGCTTTCAAAAATGTAGGTATGTGCGTTGTCGAGCTAGATCGTGTAGGGCATTTTTGCACAAGTTCGTTAAAAAAACTACACAAAACGAGCTAGTGCGGTAAATCAACTAGGGTAATGTGCTAGTGACTAGTTTAGCTAGCTCACTTAAAACGACCCAGTAGTCCCCTAAGACAAATTTTCAGTTTTTTAATAAGAACGAATAGTATGTGTCTGTCAATGGTGACCCCTACCGACAATTTTGACTGCATGTTTCTGTACGAATTTACCAACGTTACATGCATCTGAGAGACTAAGACTGAGTTGACTTTTAAGCTGCCCCACTTGAAAGTTTATCACTGGATAAAGTGGGTAGGTAACTTAAAGATGGTTAATGATGTACAAGTGATCAAAATAGCTTTATTTCCAACCAAAGTGGAACTAGTAAGATAGAATTGCTTATGTGATTCTCTCAATAATAATTTCTGAATACTTCTAAGGCTCTTTTCTTTCTGTATATTGAGGCGTATATTGACGTCACCGCTGTAGTTTTTCTAAACTTTTTTACTACTACGTCCGATATATGTCAGTCTGCCGCTCAAGCACTCAGACGCCGCCCAGACCCACGCAAATAAATGCATATCGACTGACAGACAGAACGACAGTCGCTAGGTAGACAGAAACACAATCATTTGTCCTGCACTGCACTTAGTGACAAACAAAAAGTCAACGAACATCAAACACTGTACCGACCCAATAAATACCATAAATACATCGCGTCACAATCGTATCCATCTCGTTCTTTCTTCGCAAATATTGACCTCAAAATCAGTGCCCAAACTATATTTTCGTTCGTCTTAGTCGCCTTTGTTTTGGCGCGCCTAATTATCTTGCACCCATTCCACATTTTGTTGCTGGTAATTTATTATGCCGACCTCAATCGCACAGTGAGTCGAGTGCAATTATGATCAGCGCCAGTCCGCCGTGTAATGGGCCAAAACTTTACGTTCTGCATCTTTTCGGCTTATTATCGGATTCGTATGAAACACCAACAACATCATCGTTGTGGTCGTCGGCATTTATAATGTGGTGGCATCTGGCGTGTCATCATGTGGGCCGAGAGAAGAATTGCAGTCTTTGAGCTTGCCATCCTAAAGTTTTTTTTTTTTTTTTTTTCTTTTCTTTTTAAGCCTTTCATCGGAAGGCGTTGGGTTATGAACTTGGTCAATGGTGTTTGCTATTTTTGTGCAGAGCTATTGACCTTTAAACGATGAAGTATGGCGATTAAAATACAAAACCGTTCGAAAAGATGGTGCACGAGGCAGACGGATACTCTTCAATGCATGAACGTAAACGATTAGGAAGGCAGTGACCTTTTCTTTCGAGTATTTTTGCACAGAGACTTTGTACATTACGACTGTGACCTATTTCTGATGCGCAAAGTGATGGTGGGAGTTTAATGTGACATCGGGATAGATGGTGGTCGTTGGTATCAAGTCACTGTTCCATTTTGTGCGTTCTTCATTGGAACTGGGGGAAAAAACTTCTCAACCACATCAGCTACTCGTGCAGCATAAAAATAGCAACAGCCAAACTTATCTAATCGAATTGAGTCGTTAGTTTGTGTTTGTTTAACTTTTTCACACTGTCACACTCACGCAGCTGGAATTTTGCTAATTTTTATCGAACGCTATCTTTCGAGATAAGATGTTGGCGGCTCTTCGATAATTTACGCCAAACACACGAAATAGTACTAGATCATGCCGAAGCAATATGGGGTTAAAGTCATTTTTTATTCCCCGTTAATGTTCATTATAGCTACGTAACTGTGCGTGAGAACAAATATTTGGCTACCTGTTTCTGTATGTCTGCCTAATTTCACAGTGATGTGTTCATAACGATCTCATACCATTTCCGGTACATAGAAAGCGACCGCAACAAAACTGCTTGATTGAGAAGAATCAACCAATTGAAGTTTACAATTATCTACGAAAGTAGTCAATAATAGAGCAGTTGACAGGGTTTGTTGGTTGCCGAGAAGGTAAATTCTATAACTGCGCTCCATGTCTTTATTCAAAGTTTCCAACTCGCAATAGCTACTGTCAGCCCCTGATCCAGCTTTCTTAGATTGTCGGCATTTTTTAAAAACAGAAAGTCAGTTAAATACTGAAGTTTTGTATTTGAAAGGTAGTTGCGGCCGTATATGCCCAATGAAGGAGACAACTTTGGTATTGCAACCAGCTAAGCTAAGATTGCGTCTTATGGGTCACTGTGTCATTGTGAGACATACGCCCTATGGTTGGGTTGTCTTGCAAACGATTTTTGAAAATTCCACACGGACGAGGGCGAGGAGGAGAAGGAGACAATACTTCGATACTGCTATGTAGTTGCCCAGCTCTATTATTTCAAAGACGACTATCTATGGCATTGGGTCGCGATCCGGGAGTATTAAAAAAGCAGCCTTCTTAGATATCGAGTACTTCTTCTTCGTTTGCTGAATATTTTTCTCATAGTATGCGATGATAACTGAAGCACTAGAAAAGAAGCTCGTGTTACATTGTCCTAAGAATTAAAATACAAATATCTGCGGCCGCTTTGTAGGCCAAACTACGCCCGTTCGAGCAACAAAGTACAAAATTATTTCCAAATGCATATGCTTTCATAACTCAGAAGGATAATATCAAATTTGTTTGCACATACAAATTATTCTAACCAATGGAACTCTGCAATTTTAGTAATTTTATCTGCGCCATTGGGACGGACATTTAGCCCGTACAATGTAAGGTTACCTGACTTAGGTAAAGCTACCTAAGTGCATGTTATTTACAAATCGATAGAGCCTTTTAACTTGGAACAGCGATTACCTCTGGGGATCGTTCTGACAATAACAAAACTAGTGATTACATTGGAAATAGAAATGAGCATGTAGCACGAAGCAACTATTGTACGTAGACTTTAATTGAATGTAGATTCAGTTGCACTTTACAGTCCGCAGCAATGGCAGGGTTTTGGAAAATACCTCTTATTTTCTATCCGACCATGGGTCGCATGTTGGTTAATACTGACGATAATTTGGCCGATTGCCTCCATGCAAGCATTGCTAGACTACAAAGTCATACCCTTCGAATAAGTATTGAAGTTGAAGACGAGTTTTCGATGACACTGTGAATCGGTTCTTGGCCCAGAACGATACGCTTCTAGTGGACTTGGCCTCGACAGAGTCTTGGAGTACCTTCATTCGGCTTTATTTCGTGGCCTCCCTAAAATCATTCAAGTGGGTATTGCGTGTATTTCAAAAGTGAATAAATAATTAAAAACTGACTGATTCCAGAACCTTGGTTGATCGGCAGCGTAGTCGAGAGTGCGACGCGTCCGGCGGTAACCAACACTTCTTTGTTGTATTCCCGAGCGGTGTTTTGTTCAAAACTTTGAAGGAAATCCTCAGTTTGTGTTTGAAGGCTTATATTCTAAACGTGAACGTGCTAATCGAAGACGAAAATAAAACCGTCAACCTCTACACTTACTATCCATTTACCAAGCTGAACTGTCGAGATAGTACGCCCACTATACATAACCAATTTTTAAACGGAAGCTTTCAGTGGAATAAGGAAGTTTTCCCCCCGAAAATGGACAACCTTTGGCAGTGCCCAATAAGAGCTATAGTCTTCGAACTAACACCATTCATATCAATCGATCATAACCACATCTATGGGATAAATGGTGAGATTTTCAAAACTCTAGCTACAATGATGAACTTCTCAATCGAATTGGTCATGTCGCCAGAGGGCAGAGGTATGTTTTATCCCAACAACAGTATGACTGGAATTTTCAAACTAGTAAGTCCCATACACTTCTTCTATTGTGACTGGTCTAATAAACTTTGTTTATAGCTAAAAGACGGCCCCGGAGACATTATACTGGTTTCGATAACGTATATATGGAGGAGTTAGTGGGACGAAATTCTACAGAGCCTTTAATAAACCTGCCCATTTCATTGGCTATGTCGAGGAAATACGCAAATAGATGTTGGAGTTCGATACTGTTCGACACGTGTACACGCCACGGCAGGGCTCTATGCTGTGTTCATCATCTGGCAGTTCGTACGAAGGTTAGATCATTCGGTTTCTTCAGAACAGGCCTATCCCATGGATTCCACAAGATATCCATAAAGCAGTAGATAGTGACCACTTGGTGTTGTTCAAGAAAGAAATAAATTAACTATCTATCTATCCATTTATGAAAACATGGTGAACATAAACAGGAAGGTATGTAGTTCTGACATTGGAGTTTTCTATGAGTTTGCTCATCAAAGTCTGAGAACTATGCTCTTATGCGGACATCAATTTTGTCGATGAGCTTTTGCATGGAGATGGAAATGCATTCTCTTTGAGGAAGGTAAAAGTGAACCGTGCTAGTATATCTGTGCATCATATAAAGGGAGTGGCCATTTTGCTCGCCGTGTTTATACAGTGGCAGTTTTTTTTTTCGGTGATATTGCTGGCGGAAAGAAGTTGAAGCATGGTTGAAGAAGTTGTTGGAAGTGTTAAGCTAAGCGTTGGAGAGCTAGAACCTAAAGCACAAATACACGTTTTACAGGAACATATGGATAACTTTTGCTTAAACACATACCGACGCACACATTTTCTTTAATATGTTTTTTTTTTTACAAATAAATAAAGTGTTCGTTGTACACTAAATGTGGCATAACGCGCTTAACTATGGAATTATTTCACCGAAATTCCAATGACACAGTGGGCCTCATAATTTTTAATCTACACACTAAATATTTTGTAGATCACAATATGCAATTTTATATGGGAAGTTTCGCCACTGTGAGTTCGAAAAATTTAGCCTCGGCACTTAAAATGATTATTAGTATCGCGGAACATGTACAGTATGAAAAAATGGATGCGGTGTTACCTTGGAATGAGTAATCTGTCCTTTTTTTTGTTCAGGAGGTAGCCGCGAACAAACAAGGATATCGGGAGATGGTCAAAGAGTTTTTGAAAGCACATTTATTTCAAGGACGATTCACAAATACCAAATATATATTCGCCACTTTCAACAGACATTTTCAGCGCTCAAACAAATTGCGGTGGGGTACAGTAAAAATTGTATTGCACCAAAGTTCTTTATACACTTACAAAGTAAGTTAAAATAAAGTGTTATTACAGTTTTGCTTATCTCTTAGAAAGGGATGGGATTTACAAAATGTTAGTTTGGCGTTTTGCACTGCGAAATTTACGAAATGCTCCAGTGGAGTAGGTGTAAAACGCCTTACCCAATACTTTGGTAAACATGCTTATTAGAGCTTCTTTCGGTACTTATTTTTAATAGAAATGCCGCGGAATTTCAAAAGGACTACAGTGCGGGCATAATGGAAATTTCAGATGAAGATTTTAATGGGTGTATCGAGTGGACTGACAATTATTACAAGATCGTTTCTGCAGATGATGGGCACTATGTATAGTCCAACTTGCAACAGATGTGGCCGAACAGAGAAAAGACGGACAATGCAACGTATGCTTAGCAACGTATTTTTCATATTTTTTCTTAAGGACGATTTGCCAATAAGTTGGGGCTTTTTACCCAACAACCTATTTAAAACCACCTCAAATAAAGGGTTTTTCAACAGGGACGCTACAAAAGTAGAGCGACAGGGACAGCAAACGACGTCGAATTTCTTGCCGCTCTTTTGACATTTCTCTTCAGTAAGGTTTGCCATTTCATGATGGAAAGATATACGAGCCAACGACGAGTCGAAATTATTAAAATTTACTATTTACGTCATAATCGTCCTAGCAGATAAACAATTGAGCGTCCACAGGCACAGTACAAAATGTTCCCGTGCCAGTGAGACAAAGAAGTGCCCGTAGTGTCGAGAATATTGCTGCCGCTGAGGCTTCAGTTGAAGAAAGCCCAAATGTGTCTCCCACACGTCGTTCTCAAGCGTTGAGCGTCTCTGTGACGTCGTTGTGGCGAATTTTGCGAAAAGATCTTGGCCTACATCACTACACGATTAAATTGACGCAAGAACTGAAGCCGCTAGACAGGAACTTGAATCAAATCGACCTACGCCATTGATGAGTCCAATCTTTTAGCGGAATTGTTCAGTTTTTCGATTGCGTTAAAGACGCATATTCTGATAGTATTGAAGAGCCATTCGCAAAAGCATCGTCGGCCTTTTCACAAGCTCAAGGCTTATGCTGAATCGACATCGGCACTCCTGTCTGCTTTTCTTCTGCCAGGGGTCAACGATACTTAAGAGGACACCTTTTGCTACTGTCTGGCCTTTGCTGGAGCAAAAGGCAGATCTTCGGTCCTGATGTGCAAGAACCTCGTCGGTAAAGTATGCACATGCCTTTGCTCGGTTCAGGTGGCTGAAATTACGTCAAGCACTCCAATGACGTTCTGTATAGACAGGTAGACAGCCCTGGCCACCTTGTGTCTCTTAATTAAAGAGCTCGGTAACAACAGTGGGTTATGGAATACTTTTTTAAACTACTTTATTGTTATTATTACTATGCCCACGCCCTCACTCCTCACGGACCTTTTAGCTTTTTTGATTTTTTTATTATTTGTTATGATTTTCTTTTCACTGAATTCATTGAGATTTTGTAAAATATATTTTGTTTTATTTTGAGAGTTTTTTGGGTGTGTGACTCATTATTTGGCTTACGAAGCCATTTATTTATATTATTTATTAATAATTATATTTGACTGTCTGATTTTATAAATTTGAATAGTTGCTTTTTAAAATTGTTAACATTTATAAGCGTTTTAAATGCATTGGGAAGGTTGTTGAACATATTTATCCCCATTTTTTTTTTTTTCATTTTAAATTCATTTTTTATTGAGCTATTTCATTAAACTTACATTCTAGACAAAAACGATTAAATCTAATTTAAAACTAACATTTTTCTTATTCTAGCTTACTGGCTCTAAGCGAGCGCTCTAAACTTAACAATATCCTTAAAAATTACTGCCTTTCGACCTTAAATCTATCTATATCTATGATTTGATTTGTTTTTTAATTTTCAAGAAACATTTAGAAAACTTGAATTCTTTATTATTGTTTTGTTTAAATCTACTTAAAACTACATAAGCTACTTAACCTAAATTACCTATAATCAGGGTGGTGAGCAATCAAATCGATTGGTCACCATCCTGATCACGTCCATGGGCGCCTGACAGCCGCCCACAAGGGTTCATCAGTGCCACCGAGACCCGAGCGAGGCCGTAAGCGTCGTTCGAGTCTCGGCAGCACTGTTCATGTTGGCTAGCCCGGCCCCTCCCAAAGACCCCCTACTATAAACTAAACCTACAAACTTAATATCTAGCTTAAAACTAAGGAGGATGCTACGTAAGTAGCGCACCGGCCCGGGAGAGCGTATCCACCCTCACCTGTTCATCAAGCCACCAAAATTCGGTGAACTGCTTGACCGTATCGACCCTGTTGCGGTGCTAAAACGGAGGAGCTCCTGAGCATTGGCGGCATACCCGTCGTGGATGAGCCGCTTATCCCTCGCGCCGCGGTGGCTGTGGTACAATACCGGCACACCATCTTTTGTCTGGACTAACCCTTTCATGTCTACATGAAGAAATGCCTCAGGCGGGATAAAGCCAGACCGAAGCGTACTCTCGTGGTACATTAAATTGGGGTAGTAAGCCCCTGAGATCAGGTTATTATCACTGGCCATCGCCCTTGCGACGTGCCTCCGAATCACCTTAATAAGGAAATTGTCAATCCTATTCAGTCGAGCCCCATTGTATAGGGTCCTGTTGGGATAGTATTTTATGTACTGAGATTCAGGAGTTCTAAACAACCCTAGACAGGCCCTGAGACATTGTCTCTCAAACACCCGAATCTTTTCCATATAGGAACATATTTATCCCCTTGAACATTACGGTGTTTTGAGCGCGCACTGTAAAGATTTAAACTGTGGTCTAAAGTTGTGTATGGTTGACTTTCACTAATATATTGTAAATTGTTAGTTAGATATTCCGGCAGCAAGTCGTTTTTCATTTTAAATATAAATACTAATACACGTAATTTAATTTGTTGCCTAACATTCAACCACCCTAGTTTGTCCAACATATATTTGATGTGGGTTTACCTATGGCATTTATTACCCTCATTGCCCTATTCTGGAGTTTTTGCAATCTTTTTAGGGGTGCTTCTGTTGAAAGATACAAAATTGTAGTGCAGTACATACCAAAAATTAGGCCTTATAGCGTTATAAAGGGTTTTTTTTCCCAATAAGAGGTGTTATTTTGGTATTTAAAAAAACAAGACATTTTTTGAGATAGATGATCGGATGTTTATTTCATAATAAAGAGGAAGGTATGCCGTTAATAATGACAAACAACATCAGCCAAATGGCCACCACGAGCACGCATACAGGACCATAACCTTTTCATGAAATTTTCCATGACCAAATCGCAAAGTGGCTGCCCTATGTCCACGATAGCCTCACGAATTTTATCTTTGAGGTCTTGAATCGACGCTGGGCTCTTGGCGTAGACCTTATCTTTCACGTGGCCCCAAAGGATGAAGTCGCAAGGTGTTAAATCACAAGATCTCGGTGGCCAATTGTGATCACCTCTTCGCGAGATAACACGGTCCGGAAACTTTTCCCGTAAAAGATCAATGCTTTCGTTGCTTTGTGCTGTGCTTTTTGTCTGGGCTGAGGTTAGCTCGCCGGATCGCCAAGGTTCTTCCCAAAGAAACACGAACTTTGGTTGCAGAGGAGTTTCCTTTATTACCTTATTATCTAGGTTCTACTTATAATTCTTAATGTACTATATTTCAATTCTTGTTTTTACAATAAAAAGTTCATTTTTAATATTCCAAATATAACTTTAACAATTCAAGATAATTTAATTAACTCTAATATTACAATTATAATTTCTATGGTTCACTTAACCTCAACGGCAACGGGGACGGCTTCAACAGATCCCAGTCCTTGGGATTAACGGCTCGGTCTTCTTGTGGGCGTGGGATAGCCCTGGTGTTCCACGGGTCTGTTTTCGACAGCCCTGGCAACCTACAGGTCCGCCTTGCGGCAGTCCTGGCACCTACAGGTCCGTCTTGCGACAGTCCTGGCTCCTACAGGTCCGCCTTGCGGCAGTCCTGGCACCTACAGGTCCGCCTTGCGGCAGTCCTGGCACCTACAGGTCCGCCTTGCGGCAGTCCTGGCACCTACAGATCCGTCTTGCGACAGTCCTGGCACCTACAGGTCCGTCTTGCGACAGTCCTGGCTCCTACAGGTCCGCCTTGCGGCAGTCCTGGCACCTACAGGTCCGCCTTGCGGCAGTCCTGGCACCTACAGGTCCGTCTTGCGACAGTCCTGGCTCCTACAGGTCCGCCTTGCGGCAGTCCTGGCACCTACAGGTCCGTCTTGCGACAGTCCTGGCACCTACAGGTCCGTCTTGCGACAGTCCTGGCTCCTACAGGTCCGTCTTGCGACAGTCCTGGCTCCTACAGGTCCGTCTTGCGACAGTCCTGGCACCTACAGGTCCGTCTTGCGACAGTCCTGGCACCTACAGGTCCGTCTTGCGACAGTCCTGGCTCCTACAGGTCCGCCTTGCGGCAGTCCTGGCACCTACAGGTCCGTCTTGCGACAGTCCTGGCACCTACAGGTCCGTCTTGCGACAGTCCTGGCTCCTACAGGTCCGCCTTGCGGCAGTCCTGGCACCTACAGGTCCGTCTTGCGACAGTCCTGGCACCTACAGGTCCGTCTTGCGACAGTCCTGGCACCTACGAATCTTCCTTTCGGAGGATTCGGCAATTTGCTAACTACCCGCAGGCTTGTTAGCGTCAAAAAGTTTCAAGTAGCTTGACAACTACTTGCGGAACAAATCAGCGGTACACCAGATTGGTACAATTCTACTGTGTGATCTTGCTCGCTTGTTTGGGAGTTTTGCTGGTGGTCTCATAGAGTTACCATCAGCAACCGGGTGTGAATTATATTATGTATCGAGATCATTGGTTGGACAAAAACAAAATATTTCCCCCTCGAATGCACCCGCCTTGTACCAGTGATGCTGTGAAAGCACAAGAACAACTGTGTGGCTACTGCGGGGGTGTCTCGTGGGTATCCGTGTGGGGGACGGAGCAGTCGATCGAGTGTGAGGGCGCTTGCACCAGCTGTTGCTGAGCGAAAGAAAAATGTGTTGTAACGAATGCATCGTTACATTCCCCCTCTTCTTTCTCAGACGAGAACCTTCTCGTCTGGCTTACTACGGTATAGGAAGGTATACATATACATATTCATAAAAAAAAAAATACAAATAAATTCATGGATTGTAAAAAAACAAATATATAGGCCGCGGTTTTTCAGCGTCTGAGCCTGAATTCCTTTGAACGAGACCACGGGGCTATACTGGTGGCTATGTAGAGCCAAGCTGGAAGACCGGTATTGACTGTTTCGGCGGTGGTTACGGTTTTGACGTTGTTGACAGTTTTGACATTGTTGAAGGTTTTGACGGTGTTGGCGGCGTGGGCGGTTTTGGTGGTGCAGACGGTGTGGAACTTATTGGGTGTGGTAGGCTGGAACCAATTTTTGTTCGCCTTCTGATGAAGGCGTCGGGAGATGGTCATCGGATATGGGCGGTGAGGAATTGGAACAATCGGGTCGGATGGCGGGGGCACTCCCCGTTCCTTGCGTGTACTGGCGTTGTTGGGTTGTAGCGTGGCCGGAGTCCTGTCAGGGCCGGCGTTCTGTCGTGCCAAGCGTTTCGCCGGCAATTTTGTTTTCTGGTTAGGAATCGCAGTAGATCTCTGTTCTAGTCCGTCAGTGGGTGATCTTTCTCCATTGCCATGTGGACATACCCTTCGGCGTAACTTCCTGTGCTTACTTTGCATTTGGGCTGCCTGTTTCGGAGTTTGGTCGACCAGTGGGTACAGCGTCTTGACAGCTTCTCCCCGAATATCCGAGGATTCGGAAGTGGCTACCCTGTATCGGTAAGAGGGGGAATAGCCGGTGTCCTCGTGTTTGCTGGCAATGCTTGCCATTCCCCTATGTTTAGGTTTCTCTTCCTTCATGAACGCGTTCCGGTTCTTTTGTTTATTCCGGGTAAAGTGCCACTCCCTAAGTAGGGCACACGAGTTGTTGGCTGGACTTGTGCGTAGTACCTTTCTGTTCGTCAACGTCTGACCACCCAGCGTTATCTCGAATTTGGCTTTATCAAGCAGGTCCATCCCGAAGATCGCATCCTCAGCCAACGTCTTCATATATGTGAGCTCGCCCGTAAGGGTTTGGTTACCCAAGCGCAGCTTCACCATATAGTGCTCCCTGGTCGTGATTGTGTCTCCGTTAGCCAGTTGGATCCTCCGGCCATGATATCGGACTGGTACCTGCATTCTTCGCAGGGTCTGCCGTACCTTTGGGCCGACAAAAGATTTCGACGCTCCGGTGTCAACTAGACATTGAAACAACTGTCCCTGAATGGTAGTCGGGACGAAGTATCGCGGGTCGGTCCATCTGGCATACGACATAGAGGCTGCCTGGTCCTGGTGGCACCTACAATCCCTTGTATGTCGGCCGTCTTCTCCACAATAGGAGCAAAACAGGCGGAATGGTCGTTGACAATCCTGTTGTCGATGGCCTCTTTGTTTGCAGCGCCAACAGTGCGTATCCCGATTGTAGGGGACATGTGTTGCGTGTGGTCTGGGCGCTGGGGCAGCGGCGGGGTTCGGTGGACGGATACTCCGTTCCTCACTTTTGATATGTTCGAATTCTTCGGCTAGCTCCATTAGTTCATCTAGCGTTGTAAAGTCCCGACGTTTAATGTAGAGACGGTATTCGGGTCGCATACTATCATATATCCGGTCTATATTATTGTGTATGCTCATCAGCGGATGTTGTCGGATCAGGTACTGGGTGGCACGGATGTAATCCTTGGCTCTCTCCCTGGGCCCTTGCCTTTTCCTCATAATCTCCTCCTCGAGTTTATGGATATAGCGTGCCGGGAGGAAGTGACGCAAGAATGCTTGTCTGAACTGATCCCAGTTCTGGAAGCCATCTCGGTTTATTCGGAGCCACTCTAGGGCCGTACCCCGGAAGACTTCGGGTAATGGTCGTACCATGTAGTCGGGCGGAATGTCGTAGCAGCGGGTAAGTTCTTCGATCCGCTCCAGGAATTCCAGGGCATTCCCTGAGGAGTCGAATTTCAGTCCCCATTTGCGGACTGTGTCCATCACCTCGGCTTCATAGCTCAACGTTGGCCTAGCTCGGGTTGATGTGGTCGGGGCCGGTGTCTCGGTCGTCCTCCTGGACGGTGAGGCGGTCGGGTTTGGTCGGTATTCATCTGCTGGTCTATGGTGCGGGGCAGGGATGGGCAGCGGCTGAACGGCGGCGTGGTGGGCAGCGACGGGGATTTCAACGTACGATGGGAATTTGGTGGTCCCTTCGGTCGTGGTTGACTTGTCGTCATCATCGGATGATGTGTCCCCATACCCTCGGGTCGACGTCTTGGCTTCGAGTTCCTCGCAGAGATTCTGTGTCGAGGATCGCATTCGGGTGGCTTTCAAGTAGCCGCTCATTCGGGCTCGAAGTTGTCCAACCGTGCCATCTGTATTTAGTCCTTTTTTCTCCATAGCTTCTATTAATTCGACCTTCTTTAATAGGTATATCCATCCCACGGTCAGGTCTCTGGTTTGTTCTTCCGGAACGGTTAAATAGTTTTCTGCTTCCATCTCGGATGTTGGCGAAACTCGGTTCTCGGCTATGGTCGGTCCTCCTTCTTGAGGTTCCTCGGGTTCAGTTCCTTTCGTTGGTCCTTCTTCGGTTGTCTCCTTCCGGATGTAATAACTTTGGGCCTCCTTCTGTTGAAGTCCCTGCTCGGGCGCCAATGTGATGTGCTTTTTGTCTGGGCTGAGGTTAGCTCGCCGGATCGCCAAGGTTCTTCCCAAAGAAACACGAACTTTGGTTGCAGAGGAGTTTCCTTTATTACCTTATTATCTAGGTTCTACTTATAATTCTTAATGTACTATATTTCAATTCTTGTTTTTACAATAAAAAGTTCATTTTTAATATTCCAAATATAACTTTAACAATTCAAGATAATTTAATTAACTCTAATATTACAATTATAATTTCTATGGTTCACTTAACCTCAACGGCAACGGGGACGGCTTCAACAGATCCCAGTCCTTGGGATTAACGGCTCGGTCTTCTTGTGGGCGTGGGATAGCCCTGGTGTTCCACGGGTCTGTTTTCGACAGCCCTGGCAACCTACAGGTCCGCCTTGCGGCAGTCCTGGCACCTACAGGTCCGTCTTGCGACAGTCCTGGCTCCTACAGGTCCGCCTTGCGGCAGTCCTGGCACCTACAGGTCCGCCTTGCGGCAGTCCTGGCACCTACAGGTCCGCCTTGCGGCAGTCCTGGCACCTACAGATCCGTCTTGCGACAGTCCTGGCACCTACAGGTCCGTCTTGCGACAGTCCTGGCTCCTACAGGTCCGCCTTGCGGCAGTCCTGGCACCTACAGGTCCGCCTTGCGGCAGTCCTGGCACCTACAGGTCCGTCTTGCGACAGTCCTGGCTCCTACAGGTCCGCCTTGCGGCAGTCCTGGCACCTACAGGTCCGTCTTGCGACAGTCCTGGCACCTACAGGTCCGTCTTGCGACAGTCCTGGCTCCTACAGGTCCGTCTTGCGACAGTCCTGGCTCCTACAGGTCCGTCTTGCGACAGTCCTGGCACCTACAGGTCCGTCTTGCGACAGTCCTGGCACCTACAGGTCCGTCTTGCGACAGTCCTGGCTCCTACAGGTCCGCCTTGCGGCAGTCCTGGCACCTACAGGTCCGTCTTGCGACAGTCCTGGCACCTACAGGTCCGTCTTGCGACAGTCCTGGCTCCTACAGGTCCGCCTTGCGGCAGTCCTGGCACCTACAGGTCCGTCTTGCGACAGTCCTGGCACCTACAGGTCCGTCTTGCGACAGTCCTGGCACCTACGAATCTTCCTTTCGGAGGATTCGGCAATTTGCTAACTACCCGCAGGCTTGTTAGCGTCAAAAAGTTTCAAGTAGCTTGACAACTACTTGCGGAACAAATCAGCGGTACACCAGATTGGTACAATTCTACTGTGTGATCTTGCTCGCTTGTTTGGGAGTTTTGCTGGTGGTCTCATAGAGTTACCATCAGCAACCGGGTGTGAATTATATTATGTATCGAGATCATTGGTTGGACAAAAACAAAATATTTCCCCCTCGAATGCACCCGCCTTGTACCAGTGATGCTGTGAAAGCACAAGAACAACTGTGTGGCTACTGCGGGGGTGTCTCGTGGGTATCCGTGTGGGGGACGGAGCAGTCGATCGAGTGTGAGGGCGCTTGCACCAGCTGTTGCTGAGCGAAAGAAAAATGTGTTGTAACGAATGCATCGTTACAGCTTGTGTGGCACGTAGCGCCGTCTTGTTGAAAGTGAACGTTGTCCAGATCAACACCCTCCAACTCCGACCACAAAAAATCATTAATTATTTCTCGATAGCGCAATCCATTTACCGTAACTGTTGATCCAACCTCATTTTCGAAAAATTAAGATCCAATGACTCCGCCGGACCATAAACCGCACCAAACAGTCACACGTTGAGGAGGAGAGGCTTCTCAACAATAACTCTTGGGTTTTCCGAGCCCCAGATGCGAGAATTTTGCCGAGATGAAAATGATGGCCTCATCAGTCAAGATGATTTTCCGATGGAATTCCGGATCATTTTCATGCATTTCAAGGACCCAATCAGCAAAGACACGACGTTGTTGATGATCGGCCGGCTTGAGTTCTTGTGTTAACTGAACTTTATAAGCCTTAAGACCCAAGTCTTTATGCAAAATACGGTGTAATGACGTTTGTGGAATGCCCAATTCTAGAGAACAACGGGGGCTACAGCCGCAATACTCTCAGTTGTTCTTGAGCGACGTGCACGGGTTTTATTCTTCACATCACTAACTTGTCCCAACAGCTCGAATTTTTCCACCAATTTCTGTATTGCGGTCCGACAAGGTGCTTCACGACGACCAAAAAATGCTTTAGTTTTGCGAACTGTGACTGCAAGATTTTCACCATTTTTGTAGTGAATTTGAATAATTTCAATGCGTTGTTGAAGCGTGTATCGTTCCATTTTTAGAAATGGCGTAGTTTTTACTTGTCAAATGTCAAAGAATAAAAGCTACCGAAATAGCGGGTCATTCACAATAACACCTCTCATTCGAAAACCCTTTAGATTTGTATAGCCGTCCTTGTCGTGGTCTTCGTTCTTAGTCTAGCAAAGAAATATATTTTTGTAGACACTTTTTTACATACGTAATCTATATTAGCTTTCAAATTAATTTTATTATCTATAACAACACCAAAATATTTAAATTCATTGACGAGCTCTATTCTTTCTCCATCTATTTTCACATTTATAGTTTCGTCACTATTCATACACACAAATTTTGTTTTACTAAATATTAAATTTTGGTTTATTAATGTTCAGCCATTTACTTAAAGCTTTTAAATCATCATTGATTTTATTTACGCGAACTTCAGAAAACGTTTAAAAAAAAACTTTGAGAAGATAGACCCCTGAAATGGTAGGCGAAGCGTTGGGGAGTAGTCCCAAATGTTTGCGCACTAAACTTTAATTGTTCCCCGTGAATATGCTTCGAGCTCCAGGAAACGGACTTGCTTGTTCAGAACCAGAACTCTTTGGCTATAAGGAGTTCTGGTAAAGCTTGTCATATTTATCCTATTAGTTGACGTGCATCTCGACATAACATGTTAAATAGTAAAAGAATCCCTCTCCATCACTCTGAATGGTTGATTTGATATAACCTTTCAATAGATGCTATTAATGATAGGCAGGTATATAAAGTCCCAGCTTCGAAATGAATATGTTCCTTAATCAATAATATTCCACTTTTTAACAATTTTACCTGACAAATGATAACGTGAAAGATTCCCCGGTAATATGGGCGATTTACAATTTATTACCCCATTACAACAATCTGATATTTTTTAACTTCCACGTTCCGCCATTAGTCGCCATTAAAGTTGGACCGCCCACCTGAACTCGTTCCCAAAAACGTTGACAGATTTATTACCCACCGTGGTAACATACAAATTAACAAAAACGTTGTCACTCTTGTAACGACCAGCACATCTACCACTAGTCCCAATGGTCCCACGAAAGCATTCCCCAAATATAGAACGGACCACCGCAAAGCCCCATCAAAATCTAACCCCAGAAGAGAATTTCCAAGATGCGATGGTCATTTGGAGAGTAGACGTAACCAATTCACATAAATTGATGTGGGTAATGCTAGTGCCTACCCACGTCGTGCGCTAGTACACAAGTTCCCAAAGGAAAACAATGGTAACCATCGGCAGGGCAAACAGCCGGCAGCACCATTGAAAGCGGTTTCACTCTCAGCCACTGTAAAATGTATTTATTTTATTTTTGGGCAGCGTGCGCACTCAATTACTACCTAAACTCCAACGTAGCAAGTGCACCACCAGAGGAACAGACCGAACTTGGAAGTCAATTTACAAATTGATAAGAACCCAACGGGTCGGCTGGCTGGCACAAGTCGTTAGGTAGTTAGTCTTGTCTGTCAGCCACTGGGGATGGGCGAGACCAAATATTGGCCAAAAATACCATACAGGAAAGACGTTCCTCCTATACATGAGTGTCTAGAGAGAAGGTAATAAAAACGGTTCAGAGGCCACTTCGTATTAGACGGGTTTTTGTTTTCCACAAACCTGATAACTTACTAACAGAGATGTAGGTATTGTTATTTTTTTTTATTAGGAAGCAACCTTTATCTAAATGAACTCATGCCAGTGCCTAAGGTAAGAAAAAGGTTATCCAAAACTTTTAAGTAAGAAAAGAAACTGCGAATTGAACTTGCACAGAACTCGTTGTTTGGGCGACTACACTGGGCGAACCAAGGCCTCAACAAACAAACCTCTGCAATTAGCCAAGTATTTACGTAACTGCCTACAGTTGCACACACCTCGAAGGTTGGGGTTACTTTCTATTCTTGTCTGGGCCATTTAAGGCGAGGTCTGACTCTGGGAATTGTTTTATCACTCTAGTTTGAAGTCAAGGACTCCACGGGTCGTACCGTTTGTGGTCATCCAGCGACCATCTTCAACGACCTGACCGCATTTGTTTGATTAGGTCAATGGCGAATTACAGCTTATATAGATATTCGTCCAATAGCCCGTCAACACGAACGGGATCGAAAATTGTACAAAGACAACCGAGGATATCTTGATTCGCTAAAGATAAAGTTTAACCTTCAACGCCATAAAGCAAAACTGGGACGGTTAAGGTCTTGTACACAATTCAGATCGCGATATATATATATAGTTGGCGCAACAGGTCCGTAGGGACCCAAGGCCTAGCTTCTCGCAACCATTCGTTTTGTGTGAGTTTTATTTTTGGAACGAATGGAAGGGATTTACAATTTTTTTTTTTATGCCGATTCCAAACGGCTAATTGAGAAGCTCTAAAGACAGTTATACTCTCGGATGTTTGCGAGAGGCAGCGCAGTGGAAAAAACCCTAAGTTGGAATTTGGGTTTTTGCGGGTTTCAGATCGCGATGCCCTCGATAAAAATCAGAAAGTGTTTCACACCCCGCTCGAAGATCTTGAAGTGGCTTTCGTAAAGCTGTTTGCATGCTGCTGACGAGCTCTATAAATACGGTTTGCAGGCCCAGGAGAGTCTAAAGTCTAGAGTCAACAGCTGCTGGAGAACGCGTCTCGCTAACAATCCTCAGGTGGATATCCAATGTCTTTAGGGCGGGTGCGCCGTCATGAACGTTGCCTTTTCAAGACTCTAAAGTTAGGCGTAAATCAGAAGTTTTGTGGTTTGTATGTAATGGGAACTCTGTCTATGCCAGGAATTGCTCTCTCTCTCTCTCTTTTGTAACTCACTGAGTATTTACGTCCGTCATTTGATTGTTTAACAGAAAAGAAGCTTAGAGAAACCATCAGTTAGCGAGCAGCCTTTCTTAAACTGCACCTCCAAAATGACAGAGTCCGAGGCATCAACAACGATAACCAGTCCGCATTTAATACTTGACCCAAAATAATGTCGCGTTGAGCACCTGTTACTTGCATTCTTTCAATATCCTCAAGGCAACTGCAACCTACTCTGCCTCTCGCTTGTGAGCTGGCCTTCTTGTACTTGTTTAAATGGGCTTGCGAATGGGACCGAGTTTCGACGGTAGAAAATTGAATACTAACTCAAAATTATTACATATATAGTCTCTTTTTGTTGGCAGCATATAAACTTGGTTTTGCCTCGCTTAATTACACATTTTAGCTGCTTCCGAACTTCGAACTAAGTCTAAGAACTTAGACGATTTCACCGAGTACTAAAGATCCTTTTCCATCACAAATCTAAGTTGTGTAAAATGCGTATGTCAGAATGAAGTCTGGAGACATTCGCAAAGTAAATGCTGTCAGTCCGACTATTTGATCAGGACAGCTGTCATCACCGCAAAAGTGGTGCATGCTAATCTCACAGCGACATCTGTAGTCTGGTATCTGGTGCTGCGTAAGGTCTGTCAACAAAACCATTTGCACTGCGGTGCAGTTGCAGTTGTTACCTCTAAATTGTGTCACTGCGGACAAAGGAATGATCGCCCCTTTGCTCAGTTTGGTTTCGTTTGCACCCAAAAAGAGTAATCTGACGCGATGTCGTGTTTCCAGAAGTAAACATTGCCATATGCATATTCAGCAATGCAAATTCCAGTTGCCAGTGTTATTAATCAAGAAAATATGGCTCGTGGAATTAATCGCTTGTAAAATATATACATTAACGATTACTAAACTAATTAAGATAAATGCTTATCAAGAAGTGTATGGCACTCCTGTGGCATTCCATTAAAAAATATGCAGTCCCCTACTCTAATTAAAGTCATAAGCTAGCCATAGACAACTCAAACAAGTTCAAATTTATTGCTCTACATTTAAATTGATGAACATCCACGCATCATCTCTAAATTTGAATCGCTAATTCAGGCAACAAAAAGTCAAAAATTTCAAAACAAACCAAGCGACACGAATGCGCTATAAATAATTTAATCGACAATCGATAAGTTTGGAATAAAATTGTTCGTTCTACGCATCGGGCGAAATGTTCAAGCAGTTTGTTGAAATTAAGGTATTCCTTATGTGATGACTGATGACATACGAGCGGCAGAATTTCGAGTGAAATTTTGAATTGAATCATATTCACTGACACCATCGACTTTGCATAGCTTTGCATTTGGAATCTCAATTTGCATGAATGACCGTGTGAAATATTGTGAGATTATTTTTCCGATGACTGACCAAGAATCGAAGTTTTGACAGTGAGTTGTGATTGTATGGATATCCCCAGCACATTGTGGTTCGTTCTTCACTGAATATGCATATGGTTTTTAAATGAACAATAGAGATTATTTTAGATTCTCTTGGTTCTTCTTGTAACATCTATTTAGATGAGCTATGCGGTCTAGCTAGACTTTACAGAATAACTGTTGTAAAGTTAAAGCTGAGGTCGTCTTTTGTTGCGAATAAGTTTTGTATACATTTGTGTGCCTTGGAACTTTCGAGTTTCTATTTAAATAAAACAAACGGTAGGGTTTTTGTGTGAAGCTGTTTAAAACACATTGTATGCCTTTGAGAGCAGCCACAAGTCGGTGTTTCATCACTTCTTCTATAGTCACTCATCATTGATGACCTACCAGTCAAAAGAGGCAGTCTTGGCTATACACAAGGCAATTGGATGTCGATGATACATTAATCATTGTAAAAGAGAAGCGCGAGCAACATTAGTACACAATGAAATTCAGAGAGCTTTTTTAAACAAAAATTCCACATTATCGTAAAATCTAGAGACTAGTCGCTGACTTATAGGCTATCTAAATATACGTACAAAAAAAATAATGCAAAACTAACTAGGTGACATTGATCTCAGAGTGACAGCCCCAAGAGGTACACCACAAGGAGGAGGCGTATCCCCCTCACTCTGGGTCCTTGTCATAAACGAAATACTAGTTAAATTCGAAAGCAAAGGGGCTAAAGGAACTGCTTATGCAGGCGATGTAGTAATACTTGCCAAAGGTAAATTCCTACCTACAATAAGCGAACTACAAGGTGGGCCAAAAGAGATCACCCTATTGGAAGATGCTCTTATTATTGCAAATGGCCGCCAATGTCAAATCTGTTTTGACATTTGTGGACTAGACAGATGTAGAAAAAAAAGGGAACAAGCCATGGAGCGATACACTCCCCAAGAACGCGGAATAAACGAAGTGGACGATTTTTCGACCAAAATCATAATGAGTGATGAGGCGCATTTCTACCTCAGCGGGTACGTGAAAGCTATCGCTTCTGGGGCACCGAAAATCCACGAGAAATGCACGAGGAGCCATTACACCCGCTCAAATTACTGCATGGCGCACTGTTCACGCTGGAGTAGCCATTTTTCGAGAACGCCGCTAGTCAAACGACAACAGTGGACGGTGTGCGCTATAGGGCCATGTTAACGAATGAGGACTGGAGGACATGTGGTTCCAACAGGACGGAGCTACGCCACACACTGCGCGAGCCACAATCGATATTCTGAAAGCGGCGATCCCGGGTCGCCTCATCTCTCGTTTTGGCGATTTGCACTGGCCGGCAAGATCGCCCGATTTAACCGTTCCAGATTTTTTTTTTTGTGGGGTTTTTTGAAGTCCCGTGTTTACGTGAACAAGCCCGAGACCGTAGAAGCCCTCAAGGACAACATTCGACACGAGTGCGAGAATCTGTCGCCCGAAATAGAGCCCGTATGGCAATCAATTGTGACGGCGCCCATTTGGCCGATATCATATTTTCGACTAGACCAATAAAATTCTAAATGTTCAAATAAACATAATCAAAAAACAGAATCGAAGTTTTACATTTAGAAAAAAAATTAGAGCTAAACAACATCGGATGACTTCTTTTGGCCCACCCGTTATTAGAAAAGGCATTACGAACACTTAATAAGTGGGTAAAACAATGCGTATTGGAGTCAGTCCACAGAAGACTGAACTAGTCTTGTTCAGTAACAAAAGAGTGATTCCAAACTTCAGTCCCTTACCCCTCTGGGTATAATCTTAGAGAGGAAGCTTAATTGAAAATTAAACGTCAATGAAAGAGTAAAAAAAGCAGCAAATGCTTTTTACGCATGCAACCGAATCTTCGGCAAAAAGTGGGCACCAACCCCAAAATAGTTCTGTGGATGTAAAGGGTGATTTTTTAAGAGGTTTAGAACTTTTTTAAAAAAAAAAACACAAAAAATTCGAAAAAATGAATGAAATATTTATTTGAATCGATAGTTTGAACCTAGCAATTTAATGTTTGAAGATAATTTCATGCAAATGTTGACCGCGGCTGCGTCTCAGGTAGCCCATCCGCTGAGTCCAATTTTGGCATACTCTTTCACACATATCGGCCGGTATCTCACGAATGAATGCATGGATGTTGGCTTCCAGTGCTTCAATCGAAGCGGGCTTGTCCCTATACACATTAGCCTTGGCATACCCCCACAAAAAATAATCTAATGGTGTCAAATCGCACGATCTAGGCGGCCAATTGACCGGCCCGAAACGTGAAATTAACTGTTCACCAAACTCGCCTCGCAATTGCGCCATTGTTTCGCGTGCTGTGTGGCATGTGGCACCGTCTTGTTGAAACCACATATCATGCAAGTCAAGAACTTCCATTTCGGGCAAAAAAAAAGTTTGTTATCATCGCTCGGTAGCGTTCACCATTGACAGTAACGCTGAGATTCGCATCATCTTTGAAGAAATATGGCCCAATAATGCCGCCGGCCCATAAACCGCACCAAACAGTGGCTTTTTCGGGATGCATTGGTAGCTGTTGCAATGCTTCTGGCTGATCTTCACTCCAAATGCGGCAATTTTGCTTATTTACGTACCCATTCAACCAAAAATGAGCCTCATCGCTGAACACAATTTTTCGATAAAAAAGCGGATCCTCGGCCAGCTTTCCAAGAGCCCATTCACCAAAAATTCGGCGTTGTGGTAGGTCGGCTGGCTTTAGTTCTTGCACCAGCTGTATCTTAAAAGGCTTTACGCCCAAATCCTTCCGCAAAATTTTCCACGTAGTGCTGTAACAAAGGCCTAACTGCTGGGAACGGCGCCGAATCGACATTTCGCGGTCTTCTGTCACACTAGCTGATACGGCCGCAATATTTTCTTCACTACGCACAGTACGTAAACGTGTTGGTGGTTTAATGTCCAACAAAGTAATTTTGGTTCGAAATTTGGTCACAATCTTCCGAATAGACTGCTCAGAAGGTCGAGAATGCCGATCATAAAATGGAAGCAGCGCGCGATGAACATTACGAACCGAGCACGAATTTTGATAGTAAAATTCAATAATTTGCAAGCGTTGTTCATTTGTAAGACGATCCATGGTTAAATAGCAAACCAAACTGAAGCTGTTTGACAGTGACACAAGGTACTAAACACACGTCAGCTGTCAAAACCAGTGTTGCCAAAACCAAACCAGCTAAAAAATCACCCTTTATAAGGCTATTGTGCGTCCAATACTCACGTACGGAAGCTTAGTTTGGTGGCAAGCCACGATCAAATCGTCGAGTCTAAAACAACTGACCAAAATACAAAGACTAGCTTGTATAGGTACAACCAGCGCAATAAGAACAAAAACTGCTGCTGGAATGGAGGCTATCCTCAACCTATTACCTTTAGACCTATACATGCAAGAATCTGCAGCCCTCAGGATCAGTCATATAAAAAGCTGGAAACCCTACAAATTGGGACACGCGCAGATTCTGAATAAATACGTGGGAGATGCTGTCACATCTGACTACTTATCTCCCCATCTTGACTTCGACAAACCATTCTCTTGGTATTTTCCCAGCAGGGAGGAATGGAACACAGATGAACCCACAAAAGGCAAATCGATATCCATCTACACAGATGGACTGTGGAACAGGTGCTGGAATTTTCTCTGAACATTTAAATATAAACCACTCAATCAGATTGCCTGATCACAGTAGTGTCTTTCCAGGCGGAGGTTCTGGCAATCGCCGAAGCTGATGCCTATATGATGTCAATGTTAGCAATACCCACTAATGATATTACCGTATTTATTGACAGCCAGGCGGCTATAAAAGCAGTATCTGCTGATGAAATAAAATCGAAGCTGGTTAAACGCTTCCGCGAAGAGCTTAAGGTTCTCAGCTCGCAGCACGTCACGCGTCTCTGTTGGGTCCCTGGACACAGGAACTTAACCGGCAATGAGATGGCTGATGAACTGGCAAGAAATGGTTCTGCTATGGATCAAAACCGGGCGATTGATTCAATCAAACCACCACTCTGCAATCTTAGAGCGAGAGTGGAAAACAAAACCCGGATGAAAGCCAACAACGGGTGGAAAGAATTAACTACCTGCGAAATACCCGCCCGGAATGTAATCCAAGTCGGACTAACAAGCCTATGCGGTTTGATAGAACGTCGATGCATAAACTGGTAGGGGCCGCCCTAACGGGACACAAATTCCCTAAGGTACCACCCAATGAAATGGGAACTAAGGAATTACGATATATGCAGGGGTTGCGGAGATGAGGAGGTAAACTCACTTCCCTTGTCAATGCCCGAGTCTCTGTCACTTGAGGAATAGAACACTTGGAAGATATTACTTCCGTGACATACATGAACTTTCCAATCTCTCTTTATCTAATCTTTACAGGTTCATAAACACATGAGGATGGCTGGACAAGGTGGAGTAACCGAGAAGGAATAAACATCGCCAACAACATCGGGTAACCCCCAACAAGGGCATCACAATGGGTCCACATGGACCTGGTTCTTCTGTTAAATGTAGAAAATAACTGTGCAAATGTGATGGGCAAACAAAAAACTACAAAATCTCAAATCCCCAAAAATCATTTAATTTTATTTTTAATTTTACATTAAACTCAAAATGCTTAAGTCAGTTATTTCTCGGAGCTAAAGTTGTAAAATTAAGATTACCTATGCGTGTTTAATACGAAAGAACGACACGCGCCAAGCTGGGCGAGTACAAGTAGTTCTATGTAAAGGTCCAACCAATGCTGATTTTCCAAGGAAGTTCATGCGGCACTATGAGTGCCCTTCGAAGAAGATCATCAACGCAAATGCCCTATCAGGCCATCACATTTTTTAAATTCTTTTCGCTGGAGTTGAAGCGAACTTTGTCTCATCTTACCTGATGGAGAAGTAAATGTCCACAGGACTACAACTTAAGAGAGTTGGAGTAAAAGCTTTATAGGTTCGCCATTTCCGAGTGAAGTACACGTACAAAATAAAATTAAACTAAAAAGCAATTGGTCTGCCTAAAGCGGTAGGCGATAGAAGTGGAACTTAATGGAACTCGATAAGTAGGTAAACTGAGGATTATCACCCCAGATCAGAAAACGCACTTGATTTCCGTATTTTTTATACGATTTCGTTTTGATTTAATGTTCGAAATAATAACCTCCAGACTATTTGGCAGGGTGTCTCTTTTTATAACCTCAATCACGTCAACACAAGATAAATTACAATTGCTGCACAACTGATGACAAATGATGGCGATACTCTGCATTCTACAATATAGCTTATTCCCATGTGGATTCTAATGATAACTCGATATACTCATACAAAGCCAGTCCTGACTATGTACCTAATCTCGGTCTGTAGTGCGGGGATTCAGCATCATGCATGCATTGTGCACTCATGACTTATTGCCTTCTAGCTTGTAAGAACACTACGCGTTTTGCCATCACTCTTTTTGTTCCCTACTTTGAGTCTGTCACCTTTCAAACTTTGAGAAGTTGTACTTCAAAACTGACCTCGCAATCAATCCTGGTTCTCTTTGCAAAATAAATCAGGTCTAAACCGCCCTATCCTTCAATAAGTAACACGTCTTCGAAGTTGAGTGGATTTTTTATGAGAAACAATAGCAAATTTGAACACGTAGGTAATGCTTGGATAACGCGATTCGGGCCCATATTTCCCTTAACCTTTCGATAAAGTCACATTAAATAAAATACTATACAGCTTTTATATATCTACACTACAAAATAGTCACGGCAACTCAAGCAATGTGGATTGGTCCAGTTGCCAAAAAAATCATCTTTTCAGATCAAGCTCATTTTCATCTTGGCGGGTATGTAAACAAGCATAATTGTCGCATTTGGAGCGCATACATTGAAAAGCCGATATACCCAAAATGAGTCACTGTTTGGTGCGGAATTTGGTCCAGAGGCATAATTGGGCCATTTTTCTTCGAAAATGAGCAAGGAGTGGCCGTTAGTCAATGGCGATCGCTATCAGGCCATGTTGAACGAATTTTTGTTCACAAAAATTGAAGAGGAGGATATTGGCAACATTTGGTTTCAACAGGACGGCGCTACGTGCCACACAGCCGAAGCTACACTCGATTTTTTGAGCCCTGTTTTTGAAGATCGCATTATCAGCCGCAGAGCTGATGTCGTTTAGCCACCTCGGAGCTGCGATTTGACACCGTTGGACTATTATTTGTGGGGTGCCGTAAAAGATAAATGTTACGCCGACAAGCCAGAGACAATTGACGCTTTAAAGGACAATATTCGTGAAGCCATTGGTGAAATACAGCTGCACACAATCGATAATGTGCTTAAAAAAAATTGGACCGATCGTGTAGGCTACTGCATGGCCAGCCGAGGCAGCCATTTGAATGAAATTATTTTCCATTATTAACCGGAAGGATTGTACTTTCAAATAAAAAAAGAAATTTGAGAAAATATTCAGTAGTTTTTTTTTATAGCATTTTCAAAAAAAAAAAAGTTATTCGGCGGACCCGTACATGAATCCTACGACCGCCGACAAATCGCCAAGGCGGACAAAACATACGTCATCATCACAGTGCACCTAAGGGAGATTCCAGTCCACATGGATAGCCAAACTACCAACCTAAGCCAAGTCTTTACCTAAAATCTTGGTTAAAGGCATCCCAACAACATACTCACGAAGAGTCAAGCAGGACTTAGGTATAGATCAAAGCTCCTGATTGGCTTCAAATGAGTTTTGGTTATCTCAAAGGAATAAAGTAAACTTTTGGCTAGTGCCAAGATAAGTCCGTCTCTGTTTAAGATCGGCAGCGCCGGCGCAAAACGTTTCTGCTGTGTTCATGAATCAGCAGTAAAAACACCCAAAAAGTATGGGGATTAGGAAGTCTTGTATGTCTTTACTATTGCAGTAACATCCGGAGTCTCTGCCTAGGTAGACAGCGTTAAAAGCCCTTCAACAATGAATCAAATGATAATCTCAGATGGTTAGTTGAGTTTATTACGGGTCACTTCCGTGTCACTTGCGCAAAATATGAATGAATTTATTAAGTGACTGTATAGCTACTCTGTGTGAATACGAGGTTCTATGCGACAAACTTTTGTCAGAGAAATTGAAGGTAAAAAAATGCTCAAATTCATAAAGGGAATTGAACTTCTAGTCCCCAACTAATGTGTGTTGAATTCCCTAACAAACTTGGTTGTCCTTAAAGCATTGGACTCTTTTTTACTCTTGTTAAAACGTACTTGCACTGGTGCTGAAGCCTCCTACAATTCTTAAACACAGCAAACAGTTCTATGTTGGGCACTCTTATTTGGCCTGAGTAAGCACTCTCATTTGGTCAAGGGCCCTTTTTTTGTTATGTTTCACTAGCTGCTGTTCCGAGTTCAAGCCAATATCACGTACGTTCTCTATTTACCCACAGGGCAGATCTACCTTTCGAAAACTGATACGCTGTACCTATAAAAAGATCAGTTTGGTTGCACTCGCAATTGGACGCACGCAGGCAATTTTATCGATCAGTGTAGACTGTGGATCAGTAAGCCGAAAATATCGCTCCTAAACAGTTCTCTGACCCAAATTCCTTGCTAACAACATCCCATTCTTAACCTACCTACCGGTTGTAGGTATTGCTCATCAGATTAACAGCCCACCAACACTAACAGACCTAATGTTATCGGCGTTTCTCTGATACCAATTTTGATTACGCTATTTGCATAATACCTTTTCTATAAGAGAGCGCTGATGTACGAGAGAATTTCCTTCGTGTTGCCCTTATTTTATCCGAACTGATCCAAGCAAGTATCAGAAATTGGTGCAAGCGATTACGATGCCCCAAGAAGGTAGCTTATTCAAGGGCACACACGGCAATGTGATATGTAAGTAGCGTGAATGGAATTTCATATAAGATTAGGTATTAGACTTGGTTAAATCAAATTAGAAACACATTCCTACCTTTCGTGCGGCAATCTCTTTAGCTCGCTCATGTCCAGCTCCAGGCGAAGATTGGACACTTCGCACACTAGGCGGTCTCGGTCGGCAGTCACATCCTTTAGCTTTTCGCGCAGTGCGAAGTTCTCCCGAATCAACTCCTCCACATTGACCTTAACGTGATTATTGATGGCGGCCATAGCATGAGCCGGGCCAGGCGATGCTGACAATGGTACCGTAGCCGATGGTAGCTTCCCATCGGAGACCACACCACCGCCACCAGCGCCAATGCCACCGCCGCCATTAGCTACCACCATCATCATGTTGCTGGCCATCAATAGGGATTGCGTTGTTTGATGCAACAGGGTAGCTGCTGAATTAGTATCCAGTTCCATGGAGCTGTTCACATCCTGCTCTGTGTCCGGGTCACCGTTGGACATTGTTTCACTATCGCACATTTCTTTAAGAACACACCCACGAATTTGATTCGACTTACGTTTCACTATATTTGACTAGCGCACTTTGAAATTATTTTTCTTTCCTTTCTTATTTTTTCTTTTTTTGTAAATTCCGCGGCGAAGATTGAAAGGACCACCTCACAGAAAAGACGAAAACCAGGAGCACACCACTACCGCTGCCGCAATGGGTTTCCTTCGTCGACGGCACTCTCAACTTGGCACTTTGTTTTGGGAAATTCCCGGTTTTTCGCTAAGGGAAATTCCTATCTAACTCGGATTTCGGTCGGGATGAGTGAATTACATTTCGATTGCGGTAATTTAAATCGTTAAACACAATTGGCTACAGTGAGCGCGCGGGTTTTGTTTGTTGTTCGTTTTGCGTTCGACCGTTTGAAAGACACACGATTAAAAGATTCGAAAAATGCAACACCGCACACACCGTCGTTGAACAAACCGGAATGGAGAATGACAATGGCCAAGAAAAGTGTTGTTTTAACGAAGGCGACGAACAAACGGTGGATGGAACGAGCTGGGAAAAATCTTTCAAACTGGTTTATCGCATGGAGTGATCTCTCTCACGCACATTGGAGTTTGAAAAGTGTGTAGATTTTCCAACTGGAAAAGGGAGATGGATAGAAGTAGCGAGCGGAGATGGAGAAAAATGTGTAAACATGTTTTAGGTGCGTCACCATATATGGTGTGCTCACTTTGGTGTGTGGGTTTCTCGCAGTGGTGGGTTGATTTTGTCTTTTTCTGTCTTGTTTTTGTTTTTATTCTTCTGTCAAATTAAAATTAAGGGGCAAATGCGAAACGGAATGGAGTGTCGAACAAGCTGTGTTCAGTAGGTCGGGAGGATTGTTGGGGTGGTCGTACCTATGATTGGTAAATACATACTAAGCAGATGCAATCCACGCAAAATTAAATCTTTAAAACGAATGGTTATAGAAATTAAATCCTGCGGTCCTGTTAATGTATTTCAAACCGACTAGATCCAGAAGGGTTTTAATATTTTTCAAGTCAGTAGTTCCATTGTGACCTCTTGTAGCCTAAGCGGCTTGACCGATTAAAAAAAAACACGACTTTGACCTCCATTACTAAAATAAAACTGCCTACGACTTATTTATGAATTGTGCGACTTCACTTTGTATTGCTCAATAATTGTACTCGACTTACAAGGGGCAAATTAACGAATTGCTAAAGTACTAGAACGTTTTTGAGATCATACAGTTTCAAGTCGAATAACTTGGTTGCGACGGTGTCATAGAGCACTATATCTGAACTAAACTTCTCTAAACTAGATTTCCCCTAAATTGAACTGCCAGAGCTAACGTCACTTTTACTGCGGATCAAAGCGCAATCGAATTGTTATCTAAGAACTTTCTCGAAAAATTCTTGACCACATTTGGCGGCTTACCCTCCGTAGTCGGAAAGTAAAAAAACAACAATTCGATTGTTCAATCCACGTAGATAAAATCTCTCCCATCTCACGTCAAGCAGCTAATAAATATACAAAGCTACTAACGGGTGATTTTTTAAGAGGTTTAGAACTTTTTTTTAAAAAAAAAACACAAAAAATTCGAAAAAATGAATGAAATATTTATTTGAATCGATAGTTTGAACCTTGCAATTTAATGTTTAAAGATAATTTCATGCAAATGTTGACCGCGGCTGCGTCTCAGGTAGCCCATCCGCTGAGTCTAATTTTGGCATACTCTTTCACACATATCGGCCGGTATCTCACGAATGAATGCATGGATGTTGGCTTCCAGTGCGTCAATCGAAGCGGGCTTGTCCCTATACACATTAGCCTTGGCATACCCCCACAAAAAATAATCTAATGGTGTCAAATCGCACGATCTAGGCGGCCAATTGACCGGCCCGAAACGTGAAATTAACTGTTCACCAAACTCGCCTCGCAATTGCGCCATTGTTTCGCGTGCTGTGTGCATGTGGCACCGTCTTGTTGAAACCACATATCATGCAAGTCAAGAACTTCCATTTCGGGCAAAAAAAAGTTTGTTATCATCGCTCGGTAGCGTTCACCATTGACAGTAACGCTGCGATTCGCATCATCTTTGAAGAAAAATGGCCCAATAATGCCGCCGGCCCATAAACCGCACCAAACAGTGGCTTTTTCGGGATGCATTGGTAGCTGTTGCAATGCTTCTGGCTGATCTTCACTCCAAATGCGGCAATTTTGCTTATTTACGTACCCATTCAACCAAAAATGAGCCTCATCGCTGAACACAGTTTTTCGATAAAAAAGCGGATCCTCGGCCAGCTTTCCAAGAGCCCATTCACCAAAAATTCGGCGTTGTGGTAGGTCGGCTGGCTTAAGTTCTTGCACCAGCTGTATCTTTAAAGGCTTTACGCCCAAATCCTTCCGCAAAATTTTCCACGTAGTGCTGTAACAAAGGCCTAACTGCTGGGAACGGCGCCGAATCGACATTTCGCGGTCTTCTGTCACACTAGCTGATACGGCCGCAATATTTTCTTCACTACGCACAGTACGTAAACGTGTTGGTGGTTTAATGTCCAACAAAGTAATTTTGGTTCGAAATTTGGTCACAATCTTCCGAATAGACTGCTCAGAAGGTCGAGAATGCCGATCATAAAATGGAAGCAGCGCGCGATGAACATTTCGAACCGAGCACGAATTTTGATAGTAAAATTCAATAATTTGCAAGCGTTGTTCATTTGTAAAACGATCCATGGTTAAATTGCAAACCAAACTGAAGCTGTTTGACAGTGACACAAGGTACTAAACACACGTCAGCTGTCAAAACCAGTGTTGCCAAAACCGAACCAGCTAAAAAATCACCCTTTATTTTGAACGTACCAATTGCTGAATTCAGGAATTCGTGTGATCTACTCCATTTAGTTAATGTTTAGCCTTTTCAGACCCATTTCTTAATCTTGTAAGGCAACGATAATAATAAAAAACCTACGTTCAAGAATATGAACGTACTAGACTGAAATCAAATACACAACAAATAGTAAGTACGTTTCTTGTTTCCACTTTTTAGAGAAAATTATGCCTGCGGAAGCGGAAACAGTTCTCATTTGTAATATAAAAAAGGAAATTACTATTATTTCAGCTTACAACCACTATCTAACATCTTTGGGTATAGATGGCACCGAATAAAATGTCAGTCGATGTGCAAACCAGTCGAACTACTGGTTTGACAATGTCATAAGCTACTTAACGACGGTTTGTGCCTGGAATAAGACAAATAGGTAATTCGTAGGAAACATTTAGGCGCAAGGTAAGTTCCATTCCATCGAAGTTATATGTGTACACTAATGGGGGAAACAAGAAGAAAATTAAGGCCGCGAATCGCCAGGGACTCCACCATTTTTCTGGTCAATTGGAAAGACTGAACTACATCGAAACAAAAGTGGGAAAAAGTACAAAAAAGTGAAAACCTCGAAACTAATCGAAAACATACGCATATTTATATGGCATCTATAAGAAAAGTCTGAACTATCAAAGCTAAACTAAACTATTAGTTTACATTTAAAATTTCTAGAAGCAATAATAAACAAATTTAGGCGAGTGTGCCAACATTTGAGATACATGTTCTAATCACAGCATTGCCAGAACTACATTTAAGTACACTAAAAATATGTAGAATCTACCTCGTTCAAATGCATCTTTAGTAACAATTTTGCACGGAAGCTTAATTTATGAACCAATTTTTAATGGAGGAGCGCGTTTTCTTACAAATATAAGTACTCGTAAGTAGCGCATTATTAATAAACCACAAATTTTGATATAAGCTTAGTACGCTGCTCGAAGTAATTATTAGCTCCCATACAAAATTCTCTTCAGAATTAAGCTGCGCTAAATTTAAGCGAATCCCTAAAATAGTTGATGTTGCGCGGATTGTCGCGCGGTCCATGCGAAAAGGAAAGCGCTGTCCAAATTGTAGCGTGATGCTTCTGGGTGTTCAAAAAGTAGGTATATTCAGGATATTCGGAATATAGGTTAGGTTAGGGAGGCGGATTGCCGGGGAGTACTCCGTGCCACATTCCGGTCAACACTGACCCATTGTGATGGAGGAAAAGGTTGTCCCCTATCCATAATAACCCTGTCTATAAAATTACAATTAATTACTCACTGTTCTGTTGTACACAAACCATCCTGTGGTTTTGACAAAGCACATTAGCTTGTCTACTGGTGTGCTGGAAAGCTCGTCTAGGTCGTGGAAGAAGTGTCTCCCTAGGAATCTGTGCCTGTTGTGTTGCAGACTTGGGCAGTGGCATAGGAAGTGGGTTGTGTCCTCTAGAGTTTCCTCATCACCGCAGCCTCTACAAAGTTCTTCTTCCATCAGGGGTAATTTCCTCATGTGACACCGCAAAGTGTTGCGCCCCGTTATGATTCCTACGAGGATGAAAAAGTGATTTCTTATCCCTTCGTATGAGACTCTCGGTTCTTGCTTCATTGAAGGTTGGCAGCATTCTTGTGGTATGACAAGTTTCTAGGGCAGCACATCTAGCCTTCATGTCCGGGAACCCAGCAGAGCAATACCTTATGCTGAGTGCCAAGAACCCTGAGTTCTTCGCGGCAGCGTTTCACAAGCTTTGACTTTAGATTCGATTAGATTCGATTTATATCATAAATATCTATACATATAATTCATTCATATATGTAATTCATTCTATATTTTATTTCTATTGCAGTTTATGCTTAGCACTGCCAGGACCTGTGCTTGGAAGACACTGCTGTGCGGTTGGGGAGGCGTGCCGCTTTTGAAATACCCAACGATTCGGAGAAGACGCCTGACCCCAACCCAGTTTCCATTTTGGATCCGTCCGTAAAAACGGCTATGGATTGTGTGTTAGGCCCTAGTCCGTCTATCCATTCCTCCCTGCTGGGATAGGCTTTCCAGACTGGTCTTGTGAATTCTAGGTATGGCGTAATGTAATCTGTGCTTGGTTGATAGCCGAAATATTTCTGTAGGATCGACGAGTGACCCTTTTCATTCAATTTCCAGTTGACTGATTGGCTTATTCTCATGGCACTAATGGCGGCTGAAAATTGTGTAGAGATGTCTAGCGGCAGCAGATTGAGGATAGCCTCAAGACCCGCAGTTGGAGTTGTACTCATCGCACTGGTGGCACACGCTTGTCTTTGTACTTTCTTAATAGCCTTTAGGTAGGTGGGTTTGTTGGTTGCCGGCCACCATACGAGGCTGCCATAGGACAGTATAGGTCTTACTATAGCCGTCTACAACAGTTTAATTTTGGGGGTTGGACCCAAGGTTTTTCAAAAAATTATGTTGCAGGAGTAGAAGGCTACTGTGGCTTTTTTGATTCATTCATATGTGTTCAGTTTCCAATTTAGTTTTTTGTCCAGTATAAGTCCCAAGTAAAGGGTTTTTTAATAAGAGCGCTACAAAAACAGTTTTGGATATCAATGAAATTCTTAATTCCTGTGAAAGTACGTTCGATGCCATTATGTATGGAACTCGATTTCTTTTGCATGGCACGCTAGCAGAAGTCCAGACGCTGAACCCAATTTTCGACGGTTTTCAGGCATAAATCGGCTGATGCTGCTGCAATTTCACGTTCGATATACGTAGGAAGTTCATCAATCGTCGCTGGCTTGTTGGCATAGACCATAGACTTAACGTAGCCCCACAGGAAATAGGCTAACGGCGTCAAATCGCACGACCGAGGCGGCCAAGCGACTGGACCATTTCGTGAGATAACATGTTCTCCAAACTTGGTTTCCAATAAATTGATTGTGACATTCGCTGTGTGGCTTGTGGCGCCGTCCTGTTGGAACCACATGTCCTCCAAGTCCATATCATCCAATTAGGGCCTAATATAATTCGGTTATCATTAAACGGTAGCGATTCCCATTCACAGTAACGTGCCGGTCTTGATCATCACGGAAGAAGTACGGCCCAATGACGCCGCCGGCCCATAGACCATACCAAACCGTAATTTTTTCGGGATGCAATGATGACTCATGGAGTACGTGTGGATTGCTGCCTGACCAATACCGCATATTTTGTTTATTGACGAAGCCATTCAGCCAGAAATGAGCCTCGTCGCTGATGAAGAAAACCCTACCTCCCTTAAGCAGCCTGTACGGTTCTTCCTTCTGTTAAAAACATGTCCAGAGTGTTAGTTCAGTTCAACCAGTTCAGATTTCTGGGGATTTAAAGCTACGCCGCAGTTCCGGGTCCAGATGTCGAGGGTTTTGAAAGCGCCACCAATTTGTTCGGTGAGTGTTGGAAGGAATTTGCCTGTTGCCAGCAACACGACATCGGCGTAAGCCGTTGTTCTGACGCCACTGTTTCTAAGTTGCATAAGCACTTCGTCAAGAACTATGACCCACAGCAGTGGGGATGCAGAACCCCACCCTGCTGAGTTCCTCTAGGGTGGAATATACTTCACTATTGAAATATACTCGCGGATCTTATTCGTTTCATTTTGTATCGGATACACTCGCAAATATCTTCAGTAGGAATGCCCACTAATTTTTTAGCAAACCTACTTTTTTATCGCTGTCAGACGTTGCTTACCTATACTTCGCAGCTTAAAAAAGAGATCAAGGAAATCACAAAGATCACTTTATGTATCTTTTAAGCAAAGATCGCGTAACATTCTTTTAGGAGAACGCATTCGCCTAGTGTTTTGCTGGGTTATCGTGCAAAGTTGAATCAATTTAGATGCTAAGAAAAAAAAAACAATTATTTGATATGAAACATCGGAATTTATGTTCGTTCTCTTGGCAATAGTTTTACCTGCATCAGGAAGTCAACATCGCACTTTACTGTCAACTATGCAATCGTCAATTGCGCCATAGGGGTTCATTTTTGTTATTTTCTTAAGGTTTCCGAGAAAGCTCAATTCCCGCTTTGCGCTGCCATATTGCGCTAAGTACCCATATGCCTTTCAAACGTCAAGACCATTTTCTGCGAGGCCATACGCTTCAAAGTGGTCAAAACACAAGACACCAAAATTGATATCATACAGAATTTTTTTAATCACGTCAACGCGACCCAAACATGGAACCGACGAAACAAGTGTAAAATGGCTACCTTCATCAATCTTCCCGCGCCGGATGATTTCCTTTATCCTACTCCCCATCTAACTCTTACCGCAGCACCACCATCATCCATTTTCCACGGTACCCACCGTAGCTATACATTGCCGCACTCATCAACCCCAGCATCCAATCAGTGGCCAGTTCGGCGTCGTACAAAGCCGATCATCCATCATCGAGCGTCACACTAAGGGCAGCCTTCTTTGTGTTCGAACGCTAATTAACCGCAGAGCGCGGCTCTTGCGTGAGAAGGCGTTAATGAGCAAAAATCGTCCCCAGTGACTGTGTCACGATGGAGTGTTGCACCGAATCGCCATTCGTTGAGCCTGTGTAAGATTTGAGGTGGGACGCCCACATCGAAGGAGATTCACGATTCCTTCTCCGACTGGGATAAAAGGACCGAGAACCCAAGTAGGGAAAGTCAACAGCGTGCTTACCCTGACCGCCTACTACAGATTTGCTCCCATTTTCTTCTGCCATCCCTCCACTTTGTAGATCTGATTGAATTCTGATACACGATGGTGTTGCTATTTATTTTTATTTTTTCTTCGTTTTTATTTGTTAACACTTCTTCATTTCTTTACCTCTTTGTCGCTGCGCGCAAGCCGACGTTAGATGTAACGTCCGGCCGTTCTGAGTTTTGACAGAGAGTTGGTTTTTTGTTCTCTTTCGGTTTATCTCACTTCTTTCATGATGGGAGTGTAAATCGTTGGATGCTGTCGCATGATGTTGCGGTTACTTTTGAATTCCGTTCTGCACATAATAACGTGCGATAACTTAACGGTTGAATGGAGCAAGGGATTGTTTTTATGCGTGGGTAATGGCGCACATGTTTAGCCAGTATGGAACTGGTGTGCTTCAGAAAAGACGCAGCTGTGTCTAAGGAAATCCAATTATGGAGTCTGACACGTAAGAGCACAGTGACAACTTAGCGGAGCGAAGCTCAACGATTACCTATTGAAGGGCTGTGCGGAGTTTTCGGATTTTCGAAACGGGTCCAAAAAATTAAACGCTGGTGTCTATCTTGGGCAAATGATCTTAAATTGTGACTTATAGTGTCACTCGCATTAAGTACTATTACCAACTTCATGACTTTTGAAGGGCTCCAGCAAATTGTACAGGGATGACCGAAATGACAGTATGTATTTAGTAAAAACTACATCTGTTAATTCGGGAATATGTATGACAAGTCGAAAACGCTGTCTAGTGAACCTACTGTTAAAATGCTACCTCAGCTGCAAGCGACCTTTCATAGAGGTCTCTCGATTGTTTTTGCTTTACAGCCGCTATTTCAGTGTGGATAAAAATAAAGCTGCCACGACTGAAGAATGCTCACGTCCGCGTGTCGCGTCCAATGTTCACCCGTTTCCATCTCGTGCCAGAATCACTTTGAATTCTTCTAAACGCTGCGCAGTTTGACTTGGTCATGCACTTAAGTCTTAAGTAAAGGGTGGTTAAGTTTTAAGGGCCAATGTTGATTTTGAATAAAACACAAATTATTTAGGAAATTACTGTCATTTCTTTTTATTATGATAATATTGATATGGTTCAATTATGTATGGAACAAAATATCGGCCAAATGGCCGCCACGACCTCGGCGGCACACCTCCATCCGATGGTCCAAATTTTCGATGACGCGGAGGCATAAACCGCACCAAACAGTCACTCTTTGTGAGTGCATCGATTGTGTATCTTTCCATGGTTCAAATTGAGTTAGTCTGAAATTGAGAAATGTCAAATGAATTTCAGAAAAAAATTTGACGTTTAGGTGTGGTTCACATTCAACATCGGCCCTTAAAATTTAACCACCCTTTATAACCAATATCTGCCCGCGACGTTCACAATGACCCCCAACTATGATAAGGGTTTTCCAATATTGTGAATGACCCGCTATTTCGGTAGCTGTCACTTTTGAAGCTTTTATTCTTTGACATTTGACAAGTAGAAACGACGCCATTACTAAAAATGGAACGATACACGCTTCAACAACGCATTGAAATTATTAAAATTCACTACAAAAATGGTGAAAATCTTGCAGTCACAGTTCGCAAAACTAAAGCATTTGTTGGTCGTCGTGAAGCACCTTGTCAGACCGCAATACAGAAATTGGTGGACAAATTCGAACAGTTGTGATGTGAAGAATAAAACCCGTGCACGTCGCTCAAGAACAACTGAGAATATTGCTGCTGTAGCCCAAAGTGTTGAAGCGAACCCAGGTTTGTCCATTCCTCGTCGTTCTTTGGAATTGGGCATTCCACAAACGTCATTACACCGTATTTTATGGTCGGAGTTGGATGGTATTGATCTGGACAACGTTTACTTTCAACAAGACGGCGCTGCGTGCCACACAAACAACGAAAGCATTGATCTTTTACGGGAAAAGTTTCCGGACCGTGTTATCTCTCGAAGAGGTGATTTAACACCTTGCGACTTCTTCCTTTGGGGCCACGTGAAAGATAAGGTCTACGCCAAGAGCCTAGCGTCGATTCAAGACCTCAAAGATAAAATTCGTGGGGCTATCGTGGACGTAGGGCAGCCACTTTGCGATTTGGTTATGGAAAATTTCATGAAAAGGATATGGTCCGGTATACGTGCTCGTGGTGGCCATTTGGCTGATGCTGTTCTTCATTATTAACCTATATATACCTTCCTCTTATGAAATAAACATCCGATAATTTATCTCAAAAAATTACATTTTTCTTTGAATACCAAAATAACACCTCTTATTGGAAAACCCTTTACTTACTAGAAAGAATTGAAAATGCAATTTACAAAGAAACAAAAAATCACTAAGATTTTTCTTGGATTAAGAAAAGTTCGTAATTTGACATTGAAAACGGCGGAGAATACAAAATTCTGTCTGTTGAATTTTACGATTAGAAGTTTTAATTCGATTTTCTTCTTCGATTTGTAGTGATTTTCGAGATGGTTCGGCGCAATTTGCCACTTCAATGAAATATTTGGCGATTTACCATAAAATCTTATAACAACAACGAAGGCCCAAAAGTCAACTGACCTTCAGCTCCAAACAGATAATCCCTGTTTTCCTACCCAGTCTATGCCACTTACCGGACTTGACCTCGATCTTTTGAGCAAACATCCAACTGTGCCAACATTTTAGCGACCGTAACCAATCGGGACAGTCTTTTTCTTCAATGTTCACCTCGATTCGGCATAATCATTGCTCCCTCATTAAAAGAAAGGCTTGCCGGCTGCCGTTGTATGTCTGATTTACCCATTTACTCAGACAATTTAAGCCCCTCCACAACAAACATCAATCGCTGGCGTTTCAAGCGCCTTTGTCTATCTACCTTGTTCTATGGCAACGTTTACAAGACACACTTATGTGTAGGTACACAACCTTCTCGCTGATGCTACAGAAGCATAATAATCGACGCAACTTTCCATAGCCACCAATGCGCAGAGGTCTACATGTTATTCGAAAGAAAAAAAACCATCAATCCATCGGATTCATCGATCATCATAACCGAAAGGTGTATCGATGATTTGACATTTCCTTCGATTTAAATGAAAAAAAAAGAAAAAAATAATTCCCAAAGTGCCGTGTCATCAACGTCAAATTAAAAATTCAAAATTTTCGGCATTTTGATGAGCGCCGTCGCGTCGGTCGGTTTCATACGGTACCCGCATGCGCATCCCGCAGCGACTTGGGTACATCTCGATCTTGAGGGGGTGTCGCCTCTCTAAACGTCGAATAATGAATTTCGATAATTTTTATGAATCGAACACAGTAAGAGTGGATAATTTGACAGACAGGGGGCTCGGGAATATGCTCTGTTGTTCTGCAATCCCGAAACTTGTAATTGCTGGGTGTTGAACGTGTACCTATTGCAATTGATTTGGGTCTTGATGAGTGCGCGTATGTGTGTATATGCAGATTGATGAATGGCTTGATTGCTGATTGTCTGAATGAAGGGGAGTAGTTAATGCTTAATGACGTGGCCATTGAGCTCTTGTCAAATCGCTTGCGTGTACGAGGTCTTTCTCAAGCTCGTTGAATGCAAAGATATGCGGCTAAAGCGTGTAGAGGGACCGCAGTTGAAATGGCTCGATTGTCCAGTTTGACACATTGAGGGTGGTTGAAAAGACAAAATAATGCTGCCGTAATTAAGAGTGTGTGTACAATATATGGTAGCCAATAAGTTGTCAAATGGAATTTGTCTTGAGTCGATCGAGTGGATTGGCGAGAGTAGTAATTATAGCTTTCTATTGGAGAAATGGACTCAGGTTTATGGAATGGAAAACGATTTGGAAAACAAATTGAGGTGCAACTATTGAGAGGTCCTTATGCAAAATTTGAAAGCTTTGGCAAAGCCAATACATTTCCAAGATCACAGAGATCTTCAGTAAATTTGTTTGGAAAACGCAATGTTCGACATAAAATGTTATTCCTGACGACTAAAAGAACTTGGAAAAGGGAGGAGTCAGCCCTGGCTAGGCACCCAAAAAATGTTACCCTTTTTTGCAGACTCAGTGCAGACCTACCAACGAGCGTCGAACTTGCAGAGTTGTAGGGGCTGAGTAAGGTCAATGATTCTCGAGATTTTCTCCAAAGGACGCTCTACTCCGCCTGGTTACATAAGTGTAACTTGCCGGTCCCAAGCCCGGTCAAAGGAGCAGGGAGAGGAGTAAACCTCTGTAATAAATCCCTGATCCAAGGCATACGCCGACGGATGCATGGCTAAGGGGGTGCTTAGTAGCAAGTTTGCGAACTTCGGATACCAGGTAAACTCCGATTTCAAGATAGTCTCCCTGTTGTTAAACTGGTAGACTACGGGCGACCGATTATATCCCGCTTACTCGTGGGTCAAAATAGATTCAATAAAAAATAAAAATACCATAGAGAATGATGCCTCTAATAATGCATCATCCAAAAGTGATGTTACCATCGAACACCCTGTCAGCAGTGATGTGACATCTGGCACTCGGGCAGAGTCAAAATCAGTCATGCACTGCTTTAAGGCCCTCCAAACTCTCGGCTCCAGAAACAGAACCAAAATATGGTGGATTCCCGGACACGAGGGTATTGAAGGAAACGAAAAAGCTGACGAACTTGCCAGGAAAGGTTCAGAGACCCCTTTTATAGGACCAGAACCTTTCTGTTCCGTCATCAAATCAGCCATTAACTCCACTATAAAAATCTGGGAACACAAAATGTGTGTTAAACAGTGGGAAGAAATCCTAGACCTCAGACAGACCAAAAGGGTAATCCTGCCATTCAAAAAAAAGCTAAACAAATTCTAAGCCTAACAGGTCACCACGGTTTGCGATACCACCTAAACAAAATGCATTTAGTCAACTCCTCGGAGTGCCGGCTATGTCTTGCCGGCCGCCCAGCTCTTTCCAGTACTAGAAGGAAATTATTCTTCCGTGAATTACTGAGTCCTGAAGAACTGAAGAAGTCCTCTGCTGAAAACATTGTCAGCTACATTAGGGAAGTCGAAACTCTGTTAGCCTAAATATATTTTCTAGCAATCTTCGGCACTATATGTATTTTAGGTCGACATGCCTCTTTATCGCCTTGATGGCGAGTCAGAAGTTTAAAAAAAAAGAAAAGCGTAGTTTAGGAATCAAGGCTGCTTTGCTATCTCACATGATAGATATATCACAGTTAGCTTTGTTTCTGTCTATGGGATGACTTGGACAAATCTGTGAAGGGCGTGGATCTCAGCCTGAAAGATGCTTTTACTTCTCCCCATAGATTCAGAATAGTTGGTTCTAGGTGCAAGTAGTTCCACTCCAGATATGAATCACCAGTTCTTGACCCAACTTTGTGCCACTTTGTTGTGTGATTGCTGAGTATACGGATTGTGAACTCACTGCCAGAAATGTTCTTGTTGCTGAGCTTGCTGACAGAGTTCTTTTGCAAATTAGACCTTTGGATATTATCTTTTCTCGACAGAGGCCAAAAGTGGCTGTTTTACGATTATTGACAGACATTCCTCTTCCTTTTCCCTCTTTGTTCATTCTTTGAATCATTTTACATCCACATCCTTCAGCCACAATGTGAAAAGGAGTCATTTCCATCCATTGTTGAAGCAGGACAAGTTCTTATGGCTTCTGTAATGGATTGTCATGACAGTTTTTGCAATAAGTCTAGGACTGTTTTCCTAAAAAAGGTTCTAGACTGTATCAAATTCATTTCATTTGTCCAGCACATTGTTGAATAATTATAACCCAAGGGCTATAACTCTTTCATCTTTCACAGCAAAACAAACACCACTTACCACTGGCCACATCCACTACTCGCCATAGCCTAAAGACCGAGATAAATTACTCCTAGATCGACAGCAGTCGTACATCTTCCCCCCCATCCATCCCAAACAAACAATAAACCATCTGCTTGTGCACCAAAAAAAAAAAACTTAATCCCCGATCCATATAGGGGGAAAACAAAAGAGTTCGGCCACGAACTGGACTCTTGTTCTCACCTCTCCGCCTAGTTATATCGCTGCCATCCAATCGTTTGCATATTAATAATGCTCATTGAAACACGCTCAACTGCAAAAATGTATAATTTCCCCCCTTGCCAATAATTATACAGTTCGCCCCACGCCCCATGGATCCCCAATTTATTCGTGGAGATCCTCGACGCGCCGCATGTAACTCATAACCACTGAGCGATCAATAAAAACTGTTGACCCTGGCATTTGTCAGTTTCACAACAATTAGAGGTACACAGCCGGGTGGCGATGGTGAGTCCGTCCGGTGGCCAGCGGCGTCTCACCTGAGTTATGAACGAATAACAACAAAATGCAAATGGAATTCACGAGGGGCGGATGCTAAGTGACGCGCCTACCATTCACGGCAACCATACACACGGCTGGTGGTCTTATCGGAAGCTACGATTTCTGTCGAACGCGCACCAAGCGAATGCATTTGTCATTGTTTTTTGGCCAACTCCACGCAGTAGGGGGTTTGGCGCTCCGACTGCGACTGCGATGACCGGTGGCGATTCTCAATCGATGAGCGGTTAATTGCTGTGGTTAAGTAAAATTGATTTCGATATGCTTGTGCAGTTTTATTGTGCCAATTGGATGTGGGCCTGTCTACGAGTATCGCTGGTCTGCAATTCAGAAATTCATGGGTGGCCAGGAGCGACTTGGCCATAACAAGACGGCAGCAACAGGTCCTGTCCGCACTGGCAACTCTCAATGTGTGGGTCGTAATTATACACCCTTCCTCGGGGTGGAGAATATTTATTAGTCTATCGCGCCATGGGAGTGGAATATATTTTGGCACTTTTGCGGGTATCGTGGAAGCAACACCTCCGCCGCAGACTCATCTCCTCGGTGACTCGACAAATTCCGTTGAAAAAAAAAACCTCAGGTTAATTACTTTTCCCCTTTGATTTTCGTAAAGATGCGGCATTTTTAAATTTCACACGATCGCCCCAAAAATGTGATCCGATCGCGCGGGCAATTAATCATTCGACAGCGAAAACCATTCACTTGTATCAGCACTACCTACATGGAGGATGATTGCTTTTTTCGGATCGAACATGAAAGCATTTCCTGGCGCATAGCAGTACCGATCGCACCGGCGATCGCCAGCGATCGGTTTGCTTCAAAGAATTGTTCGATTGGAATTGATTTGAAATATCAAACGGTATATACACAAAAATAAAGAAATACACACACACAATACAACCATTGAACACTGATAGCCGAGTTGGCCTCCGCACCTCCAGGCGAGAAAGTAATAAAACCAAATCACATGTAGACACACTTTTATCAGGTAGCCATAATGCGTTTCGATTAACATTAATTTGGACCGCTTAGGCGGCCATTTAGATATGATCGCAGGTTTTATGGCGAAAATGGCAACAGAGTTAACAATTCCTATGCTAATCTGCATCTCTGGCCAATGTAATACATCCGTTTTTGATAACTTTTACGACCCAATGAATAATAAATGTTGGTGAATTAAAAATGTGCATTTCATAAGTAATAATACGGACATGATCGGAAAGGCGATAAATTCATATGTAAATTTTTTGAGGAGAAACAAATTGCTCAAAATTGGTGACACGCTATGTTGTATGACTAGTTGATACCTTTTGTTTTTGGAGATTTTCTTTTACTTAATTGAGGTGTGGAATAAATTTGAAAAGAGACTAAAGCGTGGACCTTCATGTTTAGAGATGTGTGAGATGAAGTGAATGTGGCTCTTCATTGTGAGCTTAATTTTCATGGAACAATCTCGGTGGTGGACAGCACTAACGTTCATAAGTTGCGCAGAGTGTGGCTACAGTGGCCGAGAGTGAAAATGCTGATGGAAATTAAGTTTTCCAGTCAACGGTGATTGGCATAGAGAGCTATGACTATGGACTGAAACTGAAGACGTTGACTTGGATGGTGTTTTCTTTTAGCAGGCTGGCGCGCCTTGCCACACAACACAACCCATCGAACAATCGGTCTTTTGGGAGTTAAATTCGGTGGTCGAGTCATAAGCAGCCTGGGCTAAGCCTTTGCAAATTTCGTCGAAGCCATTCATGAGATAGAGCTAGGCAGTAGCCAACAAAGTCTTAGAAATTTGGGTTGATCACTCAGAAAAAAAATTGTAATGCCAACAATTTTCGGTTGTTAAAATGAACCCAAACATAAAAATCCTTTATTTAAGAATGAAATTGTTGGCAATATTTATTCTTACGCTGAATAATTGATTATTGAAAACTTTAAACCGATTTCTTACCATCAAAAATAAAAAAATTATTTCTAACCATAAAAACTCTCCAAATTCTTTGCCTAACAATCTTCTTTTTTTAACGATGGAAGTACTCTTCTGCGAAGCCTGCCTCAGAACCGCATGAACAAAATCGAATTCCCTAAATAACACGACTGCTCACTGTTCGCTTTTCAGTGAAGCCACAACAAGTGGAAAATTACAGATTTTGTAAAGTTTAATTTATTTTTAAAAAGAAAATTGGAAGTGGAATGAAAAAAACTCTCTCCGTCTTTTATACGTTTCCAAAATCTTTATCCGATTTGGTATCCATGAATGGTAAAACATCTGTGGATCTTCTTAGGAAGTTTCTACGACTCTAAGAAGTGTTTCGGACAAGGGGCGTGGAACCTCTCATACCATAAGCACACTTTAAAGGACATTGGAGGTATAGAAAAAATCTTGGAAATTAAAATTTAAATTTTGGGTCTGACTCAACAGTTACCTTGAATGATGAACGAATTCATTCCAACGTTTAATATCCACAGCATTTCTCCACACTCCATCGAGTTCCGAAGAATCTTTCTCACAAAACATCCCAGGAGGTTTGCATCTGATTTTGATAGAGTCCATACTTCTGCACCTTACAGCAGGACCGGGATGGTTAGGGTCTTATATAGAATCTCCTTGGTTCTATGCGTGTGGGCTTTACTTCTTGAATGTATTCTTAGCCCGAAGGACCAGCTATTTGGGCAAGAGTGATTCTATGCTTGATTTTGCCGCATGGAGGTATTGCCGCTTCAGTCTTCTTATTGCAGATCTTGGATATGAATAAAAATTTTAATAACATTTTCAGTTGCTTTCATCCATGAAAATAGCCGAAATTCCAGAAAATCCAAAATCCCGTAAATATTCCGAAATCAAGAAAAAAGAATCCGGACAAATTATATAAAATGAAAAATTCGAGGTTATTTTTAGGCTTGGAAATTTAGGGGGCTTAAATTAAATGACTTGTGAAAACATTGGCCATACAATTTTTTGGGATTTTGAAAAGATTTGTGATCTGAAAAAGATGTCAAGTTGGATACTCTATAATTTTTGAACTGTCATAATGTTGTTGTTGATGCGCCTATTGTGATATCTATAACATCCTCCCAACCATCAAAACTATCCGTACTCGGAAAGATAAAAGTTCGAGCGTTACCTCTATTGCATATTGACAGATTGTTTTCGATATAATATAATCAAAAAGAGACTCAGCACGTTGGCATCGCAGCTTATCAGCAGTTTGGACTTCGCTTTGGTAACGAGCTGATGTACTTCTTCTGGTGGTGCTGTTCGGTCATGTGCAATGTAAACGGATGCGATTTGCAAGTCCGTACCTCCCGCATTCTCTAGTTTAATTACTGTTAAATCAGACGAGCTAACATTTGGACATATAAAAGCTTTATGTTCTTAAGCTAAAATGGAGGTTCTTGGTCAACCAAGACTGTTTTTATTTCCCTTTACAGTGGGGCATTTCTTGGACTACGTGATGTCGATATTTTCCTCCTTAAGGAGAATTATCAGGTTATCTGTAGAGTGCTTCAGATTAATCTGTACGACTTTCAGCATTGGAGTTTAGGGTTGCTGGGTTGTTTTGGATTGGGGATTGGATGGTATCGGTCAACATGTCCTTCAGCAGCTTGCTGGCGCTGTCGACTTCGTCAAAGTCGTCGTTCTGGCCTGATGATCGGAAGATCTTTACTTTAGCGTGACTGATGTCGAAGCGAAGTTTGCAGCCGATCTTCTCGATCAGGTCCGTGCTGTCTTCAGTTATCAGCATCAGAAACGATAGGGTATTGTTGTGTGGTTCCTCTGCTTAGATGACTTACCAGTCGTCCATGGGAATCGTCGTTGGGTTGTGGAGCCTTAGGCAGTTGATAGGTTTATCACTGTCAATGGTCATGTAAGGGAGCCAGATGCGTATTTTCGGTCTTCTCGGAATCTCCCTGGCTAGGATCACCTTGAGTCTCAAGCCGTCCCACACGTCACGTATCTTGTGAACGTAGCCAACTGAAAATTCTTTCGAGAAGGTATCCTCGCATTTGATGACCCTGTACCCTCTTACGACATCGGCTGAGTCAAAGCAGTGAAGTGGTCCGCCTTGGTTGTTGTGTAGATAGTCGTTGACCATCTCGGATAGTTTGTTTTCAATAGCGCCCCATGCGTCATTAACTGTCTTACCGCTGGTAGATAACTCATCGGTCGCCTCTGACAACCTCACTGACAGTTCGTGTCGATTGAGGCGCTGATGTTGGTGGAGCGTTTTGGCGGTTGGTGGACAGCCTATAACTACCTAACTCCTTTGAGGGTCTGTCTTGTCTTGACCGTTATACGCGCTTGTGGTTGTGGTTGTTTTGCGAAGTTGATGTACTCATCAACAATCCGCTGATATTTTTCTTTATCAGCCAGGTCCCGCGAAGAAACCGTACCGGCCTCCTCGTTCTTGGTAATCTTACCCAGAATGAAATGGCTCTCTTATACGCAGTTTTCCGACGGTTGCTGGCTAATTTGTGGCTAGCTTCACGCCTTTGGGCACTGGTGCTAGTGTCCTGCGCTGTGGATGAAGAGGATTTGTATGGTTTTGGGAGCGCTGCCAGAGTGAAACTCCACTCTAAGCTGTCCACAACTGACTCCTGGCTGAAGGCTAGTAGGTCATCTTCGGATGACGTATTGTAGGCCGTCTGAAAATTTAATTAATAACAACACCAACACAAAGTACTTTCCACAAACAAATCACGTTTATTGTCTCTCCCGCACGTCCGCTTATCTTCGCGATCGATTCAACAATGACTTAAAAACTACTACCCCTACCTTATTACTCACACCAACAGTCTTCTCTTACAAAAATTAATTATGGTTGTGTCTGTACCTATTTTTATGTTTACAATATTTCTCTTTAAGTTTTTGCCAATGTTGCCACATTATTTATTTCTGTTTGTTTTCTTCTTTGTTTTGGTTTTTGTTCATTTTATGTTTTGGATTTTGATTGCACGAGTAAAACGGAAAATATATCCTTCCCGGTAGAGGCGTTATACCGGGATAGGGCTAGATTACGACAGACCTCGCCTGTGCATGTGAAGGAGCCCGTAAGTGACTGGTTTAACACCCAGCCTTGCATTCTTCGGCACAGAATTGTGCGTAAAAGCGCTCGCACCACCACTGATGTCGTTTACCCCTATCCTATGGTCAAAGAGCATGTGTAAAGAATTAAACTCCCTGAACTCAGCTAACCCCGTCCTCACATCGCACAAGTCAACTGTGATGATAGTTATTTCCAGCCGGCACCCTCGTGGAGGGTTTGGATGAGGATTTTTACCGTCGGGTATCTCTCCTTTTAGTCCTCAGGTATCTGATGCTTGCGTCGAGCCAGCGTCTTATTTGAAGCCGCTTATCTTCGATACGGCGCGTCTGATAGGTCATACCCTTCACTGGAGTGCCGATTCAGCTCCAACTTTTGTGACCACATTCTTTTCCGTGACGCATCCCGCAACACAAATACGTCTGCCCCGCAAACAGCATCCCCTCGCTCAAATCAATTACGACTTACTGAAAGTACCCCACGTGACTAATGCTAAGCCAAAGCCACACATTCCTTTTTTTCGCCGCATAAATAAGTTGAATCAACTAACTCGGCTGAAAGTCAAAACATTTACCGTCGCATGTCGCCTATGCGAATCCACTCCATCATAATCCCCCCTCCCAACTTCAGTCCTCCCTATAAAGAAAAAAAATAGTCCTTGGCCAGCCTGAATATTGATTGCCATCATATTTCCAAGTTTATCCTACCCGCCGCTCGCACCCTTACTATCATCGCCACCGTGTGACAATTTATCAGAACTAGAATCTGGCCGGCAGTTACGGCGGCAACACCAAGTACCAATCAACTAAATTACTATCATAGCGACGGGTATGCATTCGAATATTAAAACTCATTTGTTGTCCTTCGGAGATGTACACACAAGAGAGTGTGCAAGGAGCCCGATCCAGTGTAGGGTTCCACCAAGCGTGACTTCAAAATCACGCTCATAATGATCACAAACGACGCTCCGACTTCTGGTGGCTTGTCTTTCGGTTGCGGTACACTGCACTCCACACAGCGAATTGCAGATGCAAGTGCGAAATTAATTCGTGTGTTGAGTGGGATCTTCCACAGATTACATGAGAGATCTGGTGGACAGTGGGACGGAGGGGAGTCCTTACTGAATCTGAGTCCGAGTCCGAGTGTGTGTGGACTGGAATTAAATTGTCGTCACATTATCACCGGCAGGGATGCATCGCATGGCCTTGGCTGCAGACTGCACAGCCAGTTACAACGAGAAATTCTCTAAGCCATATCATCCGTGCGTTGCGTACTCTGGGTAGCGCATTCCCTTTGGTCCGGCGGGATTCGGATTCGGATTCAGATTCAGATTCAGAATCAGAGTCAGACTCAGCAGAGAACATCTCTTTTTGCTGGATGTGTGACTTTGGTGCGGTGTTGCTCGAGTGTGAAATGAAAAGCCGAAGGCAAACATAAAAAAAAGCCTGACAAAAATAAGCAACAAACGATTTAACACTAATGTCGCGCCCGAATGGACGACAACGACACCACGACGACGACGACAACAACTAAAACGACTAAACCGAAGGCGGCAGCAGGCAGCAGGCAGCACGATCCACACCGCAACTACAGAGACAGCAGGAGCGGATGGGTGATGGTGATAATGAGGTCCGATCAATTTGGTTTTAACTGCTGGACTTTATACACTTTATAAGAATCTTTATAGGGCGAATTATTTTCTGTTAATTGCCAAAGGCGTTTGAGTTAAGTGGTTTTCGTGCTTTTTATAAATATCTCTTAATTTTGCTCTCACTCTGCAGCAGTCAGACTCAGATTGGTAACCACACAGCTCTCTATGGTGTTGGTGTCGACTGTCGACATCCACATGCGAGGTGACGCACAAAAGGATTTCTTTTGAATCTCTAATGGCAGAGAGAGCGAGAGCAAGGATGGAATGCCTTGCGTTTTTGGTCTGGTATGGCTGCCCCAAGTCGGTGAGCTGGATGGTGACACTTTTTGTTTGAAGAACCGGAGCAGACATTCTGGCAGCGATCGTTAGAGATATGTGCGGACTTTTACTTTAGCACGCAGATAGACGATTTTTCGGATTCTTTTGTATTCTTTTCCCTCACTGGTGAATTGCTTCACGATCGCAAGAATTTTTTTTTTTTTTATTAAAGGACGACTACCATTGGGATGTGTCACGATGACCATTTTCGGGACGAGCACAGATTGTTTGAAATTTTCGGCAAATTAATTAACTGGATGCGAGTGGCAATCTAGTTTGCACGCAAATGGACTTACGACTTTGCAGCACTTCGGCGGTTGAGAGGTTTGAATTTTATGTGTGGGTTTCTTATGAAGCCATTTGCTAAATATTCAACTCAACGTGAAGTGTGCAGCGAATTAACACAAATTCACTGTTAAAAGGCCTCATGGTAAGAACGAAAGTTTGAAATTTTCGGCATAAATTTGATCGGATTGGAAAGAACAAATTACGGGAATTATATTTGCGATGAGGAGAAAGGCCTCCAAATACGAGGGTAGTAGTATTCCGATTGCAAGGAGTGAATCAAGAAACCGATGGGCTTACTGAGAAAAAATAAGCAAAACAAAATCGAGTGGAAAAAAACAATGAAAAAAAGGAAGTAAGTAAGATTTTAATTAAATAAAGTGTCATTCATTAGCGACTTGGCAAGTTCAAAATTTCAATATGAACGCACCCTTTAACCGATTACCGAACTGTCAATGTCAAAATATTCTGTAAGATCATCATTTTCACCATAGTGAATTACACGAAGGAACAACGTTTACAAATAATGAAAATTTACTTCCGAAACTCCGAGTCGGTGGTCGCAACTTTAATAGCGTTAACGCCAATTTTCAGTTGTCAGCGATGAAGCGCTGTTTTGGTTACACGGCTTCGCCAATAAGCAAAACATGACTGGACACGTGGGAACCCTCATGTGCTTCATGAAACATAACTTCATTCGCAAAAAGTCACTGTTTGCTGCGGTTTTCACGCTGGTGGCGTCATTGGGCCGTTTTTTTCGTCGATGAAAATTACCGTCACGTTGCGATAAATGGTATTCCCTACAGAGACCCGTTGGAATGTTATTTCCTCAAGCACTTGCATGAATTGGACATCAGTGATATATGTTCCTACATGACGGTGCCACAAGCCACACAGCCGGTGCAACAATCGAGTTATTGAAGTCTCAGTTCGGTGAACGTGTTATCTCGAGAAACGGACCCGTCTATTGGCCGCCGAGATCAGATCGTGTAATTTAACGACTCTAGGCTTTTTTTTTATGCGGCTACATTAAATCATTGGTCCATTACAACAAGCCGGCTATATTAGAGCAGCTCGGAGCCAATATTGAACAATTTGGAGATATGCCAAGTAGTTTGGTTTTATTTAAAAAAAAAAGTTATCAAGTCCTCAATGAAAGACCCCTTACAATAGTTTTTGGCTTTCACTCGCTATCAGCTGACTGAACCCCGTTATTTCACATGACAGTCTCTTATATTCCATCGCATCTTCCGATCTCGAGCGTCACTCATAAAGTGTATTACCTTTCCGCAGGGTCGAATTTAAGGGAGTGCATCCGGGGCTAGAGCACCGGGACCTCCGCAAAAGATTGGTGGAGACAGAAGGTTCCGCTAGAGTTAACGCTAAAATTTAATTTCGCACAATTCCTGTTTTTGTTTATAATTCTAAATGTTTGTCAAAAGAATTTATTTGGTTTCGCAATTTCACAGTAAATTATTTATTGAAAAACTAGACTGAAAAAAATTGTGTATTTTATTTGAAAACAAAGTAGTTTCTAAGGCGCCTCCACTCCTTTGTTGCCCTCTAAATCCGGTCTTGCCTATCCGTCAATACAGTCGCCAACCATGCACTTCTGCTAAGTATATTTCAACGGCATCGGCAATCGACATGAGCTGACGAAAATAAAATACAAGTCTCCGGTTGAGATGCTCTAAGATTATGGGGGGATCTGGTGAAAAAGGTGATACACAAGTCGTAGTCTACCTAAACGTAGTCCACCGAGAACAACCATTTTGTAATTGGGATACACAAATGCAACAAGTTTATACAAGGCCCAACCCAGTCTCTAAACGAGCTGCTTCGACGCATATTGGATACTAACGGGTGATTTTTTAAGAGGTTTAGAACTTTTTTAAAAAAAAAAACACAAAAAATTCGAAAAAATGAATGAAATATTTATTTGAATCGATAGTTTGAACCTTGCAATTTAATGTTTAAATATAATTTCATGCAAATGTTGACCGCGGCTGCGTCTCAGGTAGCCCATCCGCTGAGTCCAATTTTGGCATACTCTTTCACACATATCGGCCGGTATCTCACGAATGAATGCATGGATGTTGGCTTCCAGTGCGTCAATCGAAGCGGGCTTGTCCCTATACACATTAGCCTTGGCATACCCCCACAAAAAATAATCTAATGGTGTCAAATCGCACGATCTAGGCGGCCAATTGACCGGCCCGAAACGTGAAATTAACTGTTCACCAAACTCGCCTCGCAATTGCGCCATTGTTTCGCGTGCTGTGTGACATGTGGCACCGTCTTGTTGAAACCACATTTCATGCAAGTCAAGAACTTCCATTTCGGGCAAAAAAAAGTTTGTTATCATCGCTCGGTAGCGTTCACCATTGACAGTAACGCTGCGATTCGCATCATCTTTGAAGAAATATGGCCCAATAATGCCGCCGGCCCATAAACCGCACCAAACAGTGGCTTTTTCGGGATGCATTGGTAGCTGTTGCAATGCTTCTGGCTGATCTTCACTCCAAATGCGGCAATTTTGCTTATTTACGTACCCATTCAACCAAAAATGAGCCTCATCGCTGAACACAATTTTTCGATAAAAAAGCGGATCCTCGGCCAGCTTTCCAAGAGCCCATTCACCAAAAATTCGGCGTTGTGGTAGGTGGGCTGGCTTTAGTTCTTGCACCAGCTGTATCTTAAAAGGCTTTACGCCCAAATCCTTCCGCAAAATTTTCCACGTAGTGCTGTAACAAAGGCCTAACTGCTGGGAACGGCGCCGAATCGAAATTTCGCGGTCTTCTGTCACACTAGCTGATACGGCCGCAATATTTTCTTCACTACGCACAGTACGTAAACGTGTTGGTGGTTTAATGTCCAACAAAGTAAATTTGGTGCGAAATTTGGTCACAATCTTCCGAATAGACTGCTCAGAAGGTCGAGAATGCCGATCATAAAATGGAAGCAGCGCGCGATGAACATTTCGAACCGAGCACGAATTTTGATAGTAAAATTCAATAATTTGCAAGCGTTGTTCATTTGTAAGACGATCCATGGTTAAATTGCAAACCAAACTGAAGCTGTTTGACAGTGACACAAGGTACTAAACACACGTCAGCTGTCAAAACCAGTGTTGCCAAAACCAAACCAGCTAAAAAATCACCCTTTAGTTCTTGAAGGATCTGCATTACTAAGTTCTGAAAAAAAGTTGGCGTCGGATAAACCTTTAATGGGCCAATACAGCCTGATGTTTTCGGGTCAAAAAGGGCCTATCGCTGCAGGTTGGGGGTAGCACCGTCGAGGTAACTACTCAAGTCAAGTTTTGAGAGAGACGCAATCAGTCTTATTGTTTGAACGAACTCTTTAAATGGCAAATAGACAACTAACATCAATGGGCTACGACATGAGGGTATGCACCTGGAATGTACGAACCCTCTACACTTCAGGTCATACTCAAAAACTTGAGTCTGTCCTCAACTAGTACAAGGCAGATACTACCGCGGTGCAGGAGATACGATGGAAGGGATCAGGTATGATGAACAGAAAATGAATGTATTAAGGTGGGAATTCGTCGTTGGAAATGGGCTCAAGACAAAAGTAATTGATTTTAAGCCAATAAGTGATCGGCTCTGACTGCGTTCCGCATCAAAGCTACTTTCTAAAACAATAACCCTAATATGTTGACATGCTCTACTGACGAGGCTGAGGAATCTATATCTGTAGTTCTATGAGTTCTATAGTTCTATGAGCTCCTGAATGGAGTCTACTGAGACCTTCCGGAGTATGATGTCAAAGTTGTAGTCGGGGACTTTAATGCTAAAGTCGGAAAGGAAAACATTTTTGTCCGGCTAGTTGGTAAGCCCAGATTGGACCAAACGATTACAATCAACGGTTTCCGACTAATTAATTTTGCAGCAGCTCATAGTAGCACAACGTGTCCACTGTCCAAGGCTAAGGATCCACTGTCGAACCAAATCGATACGATGCGCGTATCCAACATTCCTAGGGACAGATGTCGGCTCTGACCATTCTTGTTGTGGATAAATTCAGAGCTCGACGCTCCAATGAGAAATAGCTGCAAGCCCCAAGAAGCAGAAATTCGATGCTGGACCCCTTCTGGAGTAGCCAGAGCCTATATAGAGAGCTTCTGAGTTCGAAACTCTCCATCTGTCCACTCATCTACCATAGACGCTTACAACCTGTGGTTCCAGTATCGCGACATAATCAAGGAGGTAGCCCAAAACTGTACTGTGCGATACCAGTCATCCCATAGAAAAAGCTCGTGGTAGTACTATGAATGTGTAGATACAGGATACAGGGAACTGGTAACACAAGATACATAAAAAACAAAGCTGCAGCGCAAAAGACGACAGCGGGGGGGAATATTATCGACCCAGTAGGGGGGAGGAGAAGAAATCCTGCATAGAAAGAGAAGGCCTACGCAGTGTCTCCCAGCTTAAGGAAATCGAAGAGTCACATGAAAAAGTCAAGCAACTGACTGCTGGCGTCAAGACCGCAGTATAAATGTTCCTCGAAAGAGCTATAGAACCTAGAGTATATGCTTAAGCAGCATTTTAAGCAGCTCCTAAACGAGCATCTTGTAGAGAGAGTGAATGATCGAGAAGAGAACCCACTTCAATGTAGAACTCGAACTCGTTCCTCCACCCAGTATGAAATAAGAAGACTTAGCCACATAAAAGCTTTAGAACAACTTGGGCGCAGGGTCAGATGGGTTACCAACGGAGCTCTTTAAAATACGGAGGCTATGTTGTACAAAGGCGGGAAGTCGCAAAGATAAATTTGGAAGAAGATTGGTTTACTTCTGCGGATCGAAGAAAAGGAAACTATAAGGGTGTTAGTTTGAAAGTCAAAAGGTAACTTATAATATATTACGACTTTTGTGTAAAGATCTAGTCCCTGAGTGCAACCAATAGACGCAAAAGGGTTAGCCACAGACATATTCTTGACGAAACCCATTTATTTCGGCTTTTGCTATGAAATAAGCCCTCAATCATTAGTTCGATAAGTATCTTAAACAAAAATTAACGATCACATTTTGGAACTTTGCCGACGGTCTTCCCGATAAAGAAAAATCATTCCGAAGCTAAGAGTTGCATAAACGAATGCTGCAAAAATGTGTAGTATTTGCTTCCTAAATTGTAATTGATCTACCCTGCTAGGATTAGATATATCGACATAAAAGCCACCAAAAGGCAATTGGTGAGAGCGCTTTTCATATACAAAAGGTTGCCAAAGATGACAGTCTTACCACATACGATGGGTGATTGATAAGTACCCGTGTTTTATGACAGATAACGGCATTGATGAAAAATCTGTATGCCATTGCTTAGTGACTGTCAAAATTTCAGATAAGTTCATCGATTAATTTTGTTTTAGTAGCTGTTGAAGTTGAGCAAGTGTAAGTTTTTTTCTAACTATGGAAAAAGTGCAACACCGATCGATTGGATTTTTGTTTTTGAATGGGAAAACGTGTAGTGAAATTAAAGAAAAGTTCGACACCGTTTATGGGGACCTTTCTCCTTCGGTGACAAAAATTCGATATTGGTTCAATGAATTCAAACGTGGTCGTACATCCCTCGCAGATGAAGAGCGTCCAGGTCGTCCAATTGAAGTGACTGCGGATGAAATGGTGAACAAGATCCATGTCACTGTATTGGCAGACCTGCGAGTGAAGATGATGGAGATTGTTGAGACCAGATGCATCTCATTTCAACGCGTGCAGAATATATTGCATCAACATATGGGCAAGAGCTATTGGTAAGATGGGTGCCGCGTTTGCTCACCGTCGACAACAAGCGGATTCGAATGACCACTTCACAGCAGAATTTGGACCTTTTTAAGCGCAATCCGAAGGAGTTTCTGCACCGCTATCTGACTGTTGATGAATCCATCACGCCTGAAATTAAAGAGCATTCAAAACAGTGGGCTCCACGCGGGGAACGTGCACCAAAGAAGTCGAAAACATTTCCATCGGCCGGAAAGGTCATGGCCAGCGTTTTTGGGATTCTCAGGGCATAATCGACATCGATTATTTTCAAAAAGAGAAGAACGATAACAGGACAATATTACGCTGAATTAATGGGAAATTTTAACAATGCATTGAAGAGAAAACGGCCGCACTTGGCAAAGAAAAAAAATCTTATTTCATCACGACAATGCAACGGTTCACACGCGTCACGTCGCTGCGGCAAAATTGATGGAATTAGGTTACGAACTAACTACTACCGCATCGACCGTATTCTCCAGGGGCGTTTTGTACGCTCTATTTTCGAAAGCTGAATGAAATGTTCTACTACTCCGATTGAGGATTCCGAAAGTATTACAGAGTACCAACTGAAAAGCAATTTCGAATAGGATTGACTTTCGGAACGGAATAGAGAGCAGGGCTCCAGATTTGGCTCCATGTGATTTCTTTTTGTTTCCAAATATGAAAAAATGGCTTGGCGGAAAGAAATTCCCAGCAAACGAGGAGGTCACTGTCGAAACTGAGCCATATTTTGCAAACTTCGACAAAACCTATTTTTTGGAGCCTGTAAAAAAGTTGGAATATCGTTGGGCTAAGTGTGTCGATGTCAAAGGAGGCAAAATGTCGTAAATATTTTTTCTTGGCTAACACAGGTACTTATCAATCACCCCTTACCTGCAAAAGATTAGGGAACCTTCTCTGTGAGAAGCAAAATGGACAGTCTTCTGCAAGGCTGGTCATTGAATTGGCCATGCATTTTACAGGACAAATTTCGCTCTATGTCAATTTGTTGACGTAGAGAGTGCTGTCGGCAAGGCCATGCTGAACAAGACCATAATGTGCGAAAGCTGAGTTATGTACATGTGCCGCTGAACGCATATGGTTGTGTATACGCTTGAACAATGCTGGGAAATATTGCGACATTACTTTGAAAGTCATGGTAATGTTGCAGAATGTGTGCGAAAATTGCGTACGGAACTTGGAAGAAGAGAAGCACCGTGAGCTCCGTATGTTTGTTATCTTGTGAAAAAAGTGAAAGAAACTGGCATCCTCATCGATAAACCAAAGCGTGCAAAAGCCAAAAACAGTGCGTACACCCGAGAAAATTGCGGAATTTGGTCCAGAGGCATAATTGGTCCATTTTTCTTCGAAAATAAGCAAGGAGTGGCCGTTACAGGATTCAACAGGACGGCGCTACGTGCCACACAGCCGAAGCTACACTCGATGTTTTGCGCCCTGTTTTTGAAGATCGCATTATCAGCCGCAGAGCTGATGTCGTTTGGCCACCTCGGAGCTGCGATTTGACACCGTTGGGCTATTATTTGTGGGGTGCCGTAAAAGATAAGTGTTACGCCGACAAGCCAGAGATAATTGACTCTTTAAAGGACAATATTCGTGAAGCCATTGGTGAAATACAGCTGCACACAATCGATAATGTGCTTAAAAATTGGAGCGATCGTGTAGGCTACTGCATGGCCAGCCGAGGCAGCCATTTGAATTAAATTATTTTCCATTATTAACCGGAAGGATTGTACTTTCAAATAAAAAAAGAAATTTGAGAAAATATTTAGTAGTTTTTTTTTATAGCATTTTCAAAAAAAAAAAGTTATTTGGCGGACCCTGTAGGTGTTATCAAAAAATGTCCGCTAGGTGGCGTTCCCCCTCATTGAATACTATACATAAGTGTTTTATCAGGTCGATGCGAGCGATGTAGCCACAATTTCTGCTGAGAGAGCTAAATTTAAAAATATGGGTTCCAAACCCGAAAGGTTGTTTCCTACACCCATAACTTGGCTAAGTTTACCCATATCGTGGCTGTCATCCCCAAATCGAAGGCTATTGTAGCCAACCATAGCTCTTTACGACGCGGTTGTTAACGAACTTAGTTTGGGGCGGGTATGAACACCGTACACCCATGTCCTGTTACCCGCTAAGCCTGCTATGCTTGTTTAGAACAGCCTTTTATCAGCTGCGTTACTTAGTCGTTACGGTACAAGCACTGCCATACGGCTATGATAGCTCTTTTCTGTATAGTTCTGCTTAGGGTAAGGTTGTTCTGCCTCGTAGTATAAGTGACAACTCAGCAGTTTTAGTTAGAACAACTGACATGCGGCTATGACAGTTCTGTGTTGGTCCAAGCAGCGTTGCCAACCAATTTTGACGAAAATATCCCTAACTTGGACAAAAAGATGCATTTTTCAATAAAATAATGCCTAAATTATTTATTTACGTAAAGTGGAACAATAAATCAAAATTGAACACAAATATAAAAAAAACTTAAAAAAAAAAAACAATTTTTATTTCCAAAAAAAAAACTTAAGTTATTAATCACAGTAGAAATTCTTGATAGGATGAAAATTTATGACTTTTATCATCTTCGATGGTTATTTGATCTGTTTCGTCCATTTTAGAGTGATAATCTGTTGAATATAGTTCTCAATTTAAGGACAAGATAATAAAATGAGTTAATAATTTACTTACATTCTTTATTTAAAACCAAACTCTCTCTTGAAAACAAAAAACGCAGCCGAAGCAAGGTAACGAACAAAAAACAAACAGCAATCAGCTCTTAAATTTGTTTCCAATTTCAATCCACTTACGGGAAGTGTAAGCTGGAATTATTTTTAAGGAATGCAAAATGGGCAGAGTTTGAAGGTGGAAACACATTCTTTAAGACCGAGGTTAGATATAAAATTCTTTTTGATTTTTTAAGAATGCTTAAAACAATAAAAAGTCAGTAGGTTTGTAGGTAAAAAGTGCCTTTTTGAAATAAAAAAAGCCTTGAAGCCTAAGCTGGGTCCAAGCAATTCTCTATCTTCCCTTCTACTGCTATTGGTATCAAAGAAATCGGGCTGTTCAGACGTGTTGTTAAGTTCACCAGGTAAGAGTGTTTGAATTTTTTTAAGACTGCTCTAAAATTTTGTAAGCATTTTAGGAAAGTGGAAAAGAGATACCGATTCTTTTTGAATTTAATTTTTATATTTCTTATATTGCCCCTTCAACAGAGAAGGACGAATATATATGGAGGTATTAAAGGGGTTTCAAGAGATAGCTGTCATACTGTGAGCTTTCCAAATTCTTACGAAGTCAGGCTAAGTATGAATGGTTTTTAATGCTTCAAAGATGCTAAAACATTTACCAAATTTTGTGAGGGTACATGAGAATACTTTTTCTATGCTTTCTCAGCTTACCATTTGGGTTCACAGCCTCCCTATGTGGTTCTGATAGCGCTACTTATGGGTATAACAAATCTTTTGAGAGGCTGTGACAGCCTCGAATGTGGCGCATTAGCTCTGTGGGGAGGTCTTAACAGCTCTGTATGCGGGTCTGATAACTTTTTTGTTGGTTACAACTGCTCTGTTAATGTGCTGTACGCATGTAACTGAAGGCATCACACCTTAATTTTGGTTATAACAGCCGCAAAGTTAGCAATTGATGTGCCTACATACAACAGAGCTGGCGCATTTAGTAGGGCTCTGAGTGATGTAGGTTAATGTTTTTGTGTCCGTTTCTGCAAAAGTGCATCAGGCAGCATTGAGCTCGATCGATGATTGTTGTTTTAGTAAATGGATTTGAACCTAGTCCTCCTAAGAGGGAAGTCGTCTTTCTTTACGAGGGAAGGTTAATTTGTTGGCCATCAAGTAGGTATACTGAAGCTGCACAAGTGTTCATCTAAAAATTAAGATTTGAGTATAATGAATGAGGAGTCGAATACAACGAATGGGAGGACTATCTTGCAAAATAAAAGTCAACTGAAAATCTGCTGCACTTTGAACCATTTTCATCGCTTCGAAGAGAAATGGTAAAGGTACAACAAATGGATAGCAAAACAAAACCTAAAAATGTGGTTAGCCTTAGAACAATGCGTTCATAGTTTAAGTTGGTAATGGAGTGCTTTGAACGCGATCTCCTGGTGCCCAGTGCCAGCTAGAAAAAGAATGCAGATTTTTGGACACCACTGGGTTGAGACTTAGATCTCCTGCAAATAAAAGTAAGCGTGGACACTAGGAATCGAAACTAGGGAAGAAAGCTGTAGAAATGATGCTGGGGCAAGATGCATAGTGTAAGAGATACGACATGCTGTCGCCTGATTCGAATATCTGAATATCTCGCAAATTTCTTTCAATATAAATGGTATCATGTTACTGTATCCCAGTAAGGTCAAATATATTAAAGGAATCGAACAAAATGTCGAAGGAAAAACCTCAAACCACAAGAGCACTGTCGGTTTTCCGACGGTCCAACGGTGTTAATTACCAAAGAAGATCTTCTCGATCTGGCTAGCGATGATAAGACTACTTATCTTGTAGGTACAAGTAGTTTTATGAACCATGTATTCATACTAATCTATTGTTGCTTCTGTTGTCAAATTTTAAAGAACTTGCACGCTCAGCTGTGTTTAGGGCCACCTCGGTAGATACGAGTGGATGTATGCGTAGACACACAAAATACTTCACCAAAGAAATCATCCGTGCATTCGGCAACTAGATTAAGAACTATGGACGAATTTCCACGGCCGTCTTCAGGTCACACTGACACTCCAGGCGACGAATTCCCCTACCAATTTCGAAGACAAAGTCCCACAGGTTTCCAGTGTCTCCAAACCCACTCAATAAATTTTCACACTTACGTTTTTGTACCCAGTTACATCTGCATTGCCCTAAGATTAATCGAAACCCAGTTCTGACACCAACTCTTTTGTTTTCACGGTTCTCGCCACCTGGTTGCTACGGCCATTAAATAACGGACAAAGGCAAAAAGTAATTGATTACACAATTCGAAAACGAATGATTTTTTGGGTGTCATTTCTCCCATACCATGATTGATGGCCAGATTATGCAAACATTCACCAACGAGACCAACAAAACTTTCAAAGAAAACTCTTCTCCATCTCGATCGAGATTTCATACCTCACTGCGAACCAGTCCTAATGCCTATTCAATGGTACACGCACGCTTTGGTGATTCTAGTCAGATGACCATATATGCGCCGTTAATAGTGACTTATCACACCGTTAATAAATTTTAATTATGATTGCTTGATGTCTTTTAGAAATTCGACTCGATTGGGAAATGATAAAGAGGCCACTGGAGCCCGAATATTTGCGCGAGCATTCTACATATGAACCCAGTGCGTACTACGGTGTGTGTATGTGAGTTGTGCCTTAATCTATTTTGTTTTACAGTTTAATCGCGTCGTACAACAATGGTTTTGTGGAAAGTTGAATTCATTTTGTCGCGGCGGTTGGATATTAAATGCGGGAACGCAATTTCAAACAGATCAGCGGACAATAGAGTCGAAATATAATTCAACGCGTGTTTGACTTATGTCTTTAGAGATCAGTTTGCCGCATAGCATAGCACTGCTGGTCGATGAATAATGGGCCATAAGTCTGTGGGGCAAGTATCAATTTGGCGTTTGTTTTATTGGGTTCCGTTTGCATTTATATATTAAAGATATTATTGACGTTTATTAGTCGAAGATTTGGATTAAGTAATTCGCCTGGACTTGGGAGCTCATCAATCGGCGAAGATTATACTAATCCGAAGAGCGTGCGGAATACATTTGGAATGGTATGTTACGTGCGGTTTAGTGAACCTCGAGGATGACCTTAGGGGCGAATCGAATTGGCGCCGCTTTTACAAGCTATAGATTGCAAGACTGGTTGACCTCCGTTTAAGGAAATGACAAATTGCTGTTGAAACTTGACTTCTTGAGCTTCTTATTGTGACAAGTGAAACCAGATTTTTATTAAATTTTTGTGCTTTTTATATGTATAGTATAATTATTTGTGTATGTATATTCGTGGGGCTTTCTAACAACGGCATGGAGAAGAAGGTTATTTTTGATAATCGTGGTAGGCAGAGTCAGTCCGAAAAGTCAGGCATTCAATGTTTTGGGGTCTTTTAAAGAAAATGTATCAGTGCAGCCGACTGACTAACCAGCAGAAGTTGAACAAGTGTACAAAAATGTTTTCGGAAGCCATCTCATCGCTCATGAGAATGCCCATCAAACACTCAAAAAAGGTGGGGCTGTCCAGTGAACAAGGATCTAGCTGTTTATAGTGTCCAAGAGCAATCGGCTTAAGAAAGTCTACAAAGGTTGCTTTTAAAACTATGACGTAAACATAAACTGAATATTGATATGAATAACACGATCGTCGGTCCCATTATTTAAAGGCTTTGTATGCACATCTAGTACTCTGAATTTCGTGTTGTGACTGGGGTCTTTCCAAAGAATGAAGCTTTGAATCAGAGGTCAGCTCATAGTGTGCTTTTGTTCCGTGAGTATCTATTTCCTACGACCCAGATTAGCTCCTTGCTTACAGACCATAGCTCAACAACAAGCTTGGGTCTATGAGGGTGAGCGATTCCGCCAGGCCCTATTAGAATGTGTGGTTATTCTTACTACAGCAAAATGTGTCTCAACAACAAGCGTGGTTCCCAAAGGCCCTGCAACAGAAGTGGTTCCTGGGTATATTTAGCAAGTCAAATACCTAACGAGTTGATATTTTCACGAGAAATGTTCATCCGCCATGCATTCTATTATCCTCTGAAATCGATTGGTTTACAACATATATTGGTACCGGGCGATATAGATTTATATATGGGTCCCCAGAACTTGACTGGCATTCGTATACTCGTAGTTGTGAAACTTCCTATACAAAAAGCAAGTCTTCATTTTAACGGTTGGTGGACAAGTGGACTAATGCTGAATACATTTCGAGCCATTGATGGTGTCCCTGAAAGAGAATTACATATTCGTTGGCCTATTATGTCCACCAATTTTGACATTACAATGCATCCAATGCCGACTCTGATTGGCCTAGAATTTGAAGGGTTATAGACTTGCTTCCGAGAGAGCTTTCTTGTACGGAAATATGACCACCATAAGGCGAGTTTCATTTTGTAGCTCCCCCGGGCCTGTTACAAATCCCCACTAAGTACGTGTAATAAAGGGTGTATTTTAAAATTAAATAAAACACAAACAAGGAAGGACTACAATATTCACTTTATTAGTCAGATCACTTTGTGCTTTTAGTGTTTAAGTTATGACTGCGCACATAGCGTAAGGGATACTGTAGTTGGCACCCGCATGAGAAAATTTTGACTTTAAAAAAATGTAGCTTAATTATTTTAAACCAGATTTTAATATGTTATACATTTGTATATTGCTTAAGGAATTTTCTTTTTTTACGACAATTTACTTTTTCTACTCAGGGTGTTTCAATTTAGAAATAAAAGCCTTTTAAAAAATTTCTCTCAAAAACTACAGTCGCACTCTAAGGAACTACAGTTGCTGGCGTCCAAAAAGAATGCTTAAATTATACCTATCGGCTTATTAAAATGCATTTGTTGCTTCTTGATTAAAAATGCAACAGTTTGGTAGGTTAATATTTAAATCAACAGTTTGGTAGGTTAATATTTAAATAAAATAAAAAAAGTATACATAAATCCATTAATTTAAAAAAAAGAGTAATAAATTAATTATTAATTAAATTTATTGCAATTTTAATATTTTGATTAAAAAAAATATTTTCGAAATAGCTGGCCTCATCGTAAATTGTTCATTCAGAACCATTCTTCGGATCGTCTAGGTCATCGAAGAAGTAAGTGTTGAGAATTATCTGTCGGCTGTTTTTAGGGGTTGGGCACTCGCAAAGTAGATGGCGAACAGATTCTATTTCTTCAATGTCCCTATAGCTTCTGAAAAAATTATTATGCAATATCTCCAGCCGTTCGGCATGTACGCCTATTGCCCAGTGTCCAGTAATGACCCCCTTGAGTATGCGGATATTTTTGCGGCTCAGTCCGATCATACATTTAGATCTATTTTGGCTCAGCTCTGACCATTGTTCTTTTGTGTGCCTGCAGTTAATGAGATGTGTCCAGCTTTAGGTTAGTTCTACTCCAGCATTCAATGTCAATCTACCTCGCAAGTGTACCTAGCGGACTTCTTACTGATCTTAGGGCCACATATACAAGTATTTTCCACCCGTTTCTTGCAAGCTCAACCGACTGTTCATTACTCAGAATATCCATATGCCCTGGTACCCAGCATAAGTTCACCACCTTGGCTTGTGTTATTTCGTCCACATATTTCTCACGGTGACTTACTGCTCTTGACTTCACCACGACTAACTCCATGGCTTTTATGGCCGCGTGGTTGTCAGCGAAAATATTGATTTGTTTACCGACAATGTGCGTCATCTCTTAGGTCCTTCGCCGCTTGGGTGATAGCGGCTGCCTCTGCTTGAAAGACACTGCAATCATTGCTGATTTGGCATGATTCTCGCAGGTCATGTACTTCGCTGAAGATACCCACGCCTGTACCGATATCCACCTTAGAACCGTCAGTATATGGGGCTAACTCTTCTTCGACTGTTACTACTTTGTTCTCCTATTCGCTTCTGTTTGGAATTCTAGTAGTGAATCTCCTGTCAAAAAACGAGATTGGTGGTAGGTAGTCACTAGGCACCTTCTCCTTAGCCGCGCTCCATTGGGATTCAATGAAGGCGTGTTCATAGGGTTTGGATGACCATAATCCAGAATCTCTTAGCCTGATTGCGGTTTTAACCGCCTTGATACTGCAGTAAATGTCCAGAGCATCATCTACGGTGGGAGTAGTCCGTACGAAACCCGTTGTCCCGTCGCATGCTGCCCTTTGTACTTTGGTAAGGCTTGAAAGATGGCATTTCTTCTCAATAGCCTTCCACCACACTGTTGTACCATATGTTAGGATGGGCCGAACTACAGCTGAATCCCCATGTGTTGCCGAATGCTCTTCTGCAGGCATATAGTGCCAAGTATGCTTTTTTGATGCGATCCTCTATGTCTATGTTTTCCTTCCAGCTGAGCTTGGAATCTAGGATTACGCCTAGATATCTCGCTGTCTTTAAAATTTTCAGGTCCACCCCGCCCATCCTTGGGGGATTGAAGGCCCGGGGATCGACTTTCTTCTCGTAGTAGAATTTCCATCCACGGCCCATGACCCAGTTATTGACTAGTGCGTAACTATAAGTCTACCGCTCAGAATTGAAGTGAATTTACCTGGAACCAGAATGCCTACATCGTCTGCGTATGCGCTCACAATGAAACCTTCCTTTTCCAGAATTTTTATCAGTTCATCAACTACGAGGTGCCATATGAGTGGTGAGAGGACTCCACCTTGAGGTGTTCCCCTATACTTCCATTCAGTGCTCACGTCGCCTAGCTGTGACTTGATCCTACGTCTGCCTAGGATGAGTCCAATCCAGTCACATAGGCTGCTATTTAGGTGGGCTCTACGCAAGCTGCGTAAAATTGCGTCAGCTTCGATATTGTTGAAGGCCCCCTCGATGTCTAGGAACACACTCAATTCGTACTGATTCTTCCACTATCGATATTTCCCTATGTAGCGTTGTGTCTACTGATCTGCCTTTCTTGTGCGCATGTTGTTGTGATTTTGATAGGCAGCTATCGCTACGTTCGTACAGATCTGTTACTCGTTCCATTGTTTTTAGGATCTATTTAGTGCCAGAAGGTTCTTTGTTTCCTTTTTGCCTAGTTAAGGCAATAGAGTACTGGAGGTGGCGAATAGTTATGCCTTGAATAGTGCTATCGAGACTCGAACGACGCTTGTAGCCTCGCTAGAGTCTCGGTGGCACTGATGAGCCCTTGTGTGCGGCTGTCAGGCGCCCATGGACTCGATCAGGTAGGTAATTTAGGCTAAGTAGCTTAGTAAGTTTAAAGTAGTAAGCTAGGATAAGATAAATGTCAGTTTTAAATTAGATTTAATCGTTTTTGTCTAGGATGTAAGTTTATTGAAAGTTACAAATAAAAATGAATTTAAAATGTAAAAAAAATAGTTCTCCCTGGATCACCCGAATAAGTTGGCCTCTGTCTCTACCATGTCGCTGATTATTCTATCCAATTTCCCAACCGATGGCAATAGGGATGTGTCCCCCACACTGCTTCCGGTCCCATTCTTGCCAAAGTATCCGCCTTTTCGTTAACTTCTATACCTATTTCAAGCTGGGGAGCACAGCAGGGTTTTACTGAGTGGTACCTACCTCAGTGCCTCGCGTTCCACACTGGCTTCGATTTAATTGTGTTAAATTTAATCGATATCAGTCCAGCTTGACTATGAACACAGATAGCTATATGTCTGACGAAGGTAAGTGACTGTCTTCTATGAATCTCTTAGCTTTTTCTATTGCTTCTTCTGGAAATTCAAGAGATTTATTTTTTATTTTAAAAGCCCACCTAAATCTCTATGTTTGATGCATCGGTGAAGACTGTGATGTCTAGTTCGTTATACAGGTAGGCGTATTGCGTTTCAAATAGGTCTTGGGAGTCAGTCATACCTCTGATATATGAGTCGGTTTAGGGTTTTTAGACGAGCGACTGAGTGGTCTATACATTTTGGCCTTGGTGATAAAAACCAAACTTACCTCTCCCCATTTGCTGGGTATGTACCTTGTGCTTAAACTGCCTTAAAACATATGGTAACGAGGTCGAGTTCACCATATTTACAGACATCATAAGATCGGTTCAGGTCCTGCAAATTTGAACCAGTTTATAGTCCATGCCCTTTGTCCCAATTTATCATGCAGGACACCATCTTACTTTTTGTATCTTCTAAAGAAATTGGTTCTCGGTGGAAGATTCCATTCCATTTATTGGTACTTTTAAGAACTGACTTGATACTCTTGTAACTTTAAACCTGCCTCTTTTTCACTTGTGACCTTCTCCAAACCAAGGTAGAGTATGTTTACCTTTTATAATTTTTAAAGCAGGTCACCGCACCTATACCTAGGCGCCTCAATCTCTAGACTTTGCAATTGCAAGAAAAGACGCCAACATCTAAAGCTTACTCGGGACACAAACATCACTACGCAATAAAACAGTTCATAAGTGCCTACACATACTAAGTGCCCATCTGTTGCCCACAGATACAGATACCAGCCGCGACAATTAATTGAAAATAAATCCAACGGATATATATGGTGCACTGCACAGCCCTCTTATGCTTGTCTGTCTATCTGTCTGCCAATACAACTTACTTATTTGCATATCCATTAGCATTTTGGCCTCGCGTCGAATTTCAATTTCAACACCTTCGTCCACCCAAACACTGTCGAATTCATTTCGTTCTCCCCGCCTGCTGTTTGCGTTTGTGTTTGCATCATCTCCGCCATTGTATGCGCATAATCAACGTATGGTAGTACAAATATAGGTCCCAAAGGTGAACCATTCGGCACCTCATGATCATCATTAACAACCATCGCGTATATATGTACACATTATCTGCTCCAACATCGGCGCGCATCATTGGCAGAAATATCTGCGCGCACCGGGTTAAAGGTATGAGAGCGAACATGTGTAATCTGGGTGTTAAAGAATTTGAAGTAGCGCGGAATCTTTCTACACGTATCTGCGATGTGTTGTGGAATTTTAAATCGAATTTAATTTAGTCCCCCATCGAAAGATGTACACGTTAACATTTGTGTGTACACATAATATACACGGGAGAGATGAAAGAACGCAAAGAGAATAAGAACACAGACAAAAAGGATGCCCGGGATTGCGTGCGTGCGAGCGCTTCCATAGGGCTCATGCGGTATCTAAAGATAGAATTGAATTTGCAGATAAAATTTGTTCTAATGTCGCGTTCGCTTTGACTCCGTTCGCAGCTTAAGACTTTTTCGTAGGTTGACTTTTCGTGAGAGAATGAAATGTGATTCGGGCGAGGGCTGCTTAGTGAAGGTGAAAATGAGGTTTGCTTTTGCATGCATGCATAGGCTAAACGTGCGTAACAGGTAATTCGTATTGACGGAGGAGTTGCTGGAATGTTGCAAAAAATAACTGACTATGCAACTGTATATCAGGTTGGGTTAATAAATGTGCCAAAGCGAATGAACACGACACTGAGTGTACCCATTGGTACTCGTAAGTTGCACTGCCATGGTAGATCTATTTAATATTTGCAGTTTTAGTTCTAATTGCTGCGGCAATCAAATTAATTAGCATAGCTATAGGGGCACTTCAGGTGCATGCCAACTGTCGGTAGTTACAAGTCAATTCGTTTCGAGGTATAGCTACAATGTGACGGCCGAGAGTGTATGTGACCAAGTGAATGACTTGCAGTACTAGAAAAGTAGCTAGAGGAACTTCTAATTCAGCCATTTATTCCGGACTGAGAGGCTCAAGTTATTTTTAAGTGGCCCATTTATCGATTAAAAGGAAAAAAAACTCTCGATCTTCTGCCCGAGGCTTTAAGTTATTTAAATCGCCATACGGCTAGAAAAGAGATTTAAGGATTGATCTCATCTCAGGACACATAATCGATGGCCTTAAGAATGGGGCTTTACATTTTAAAAACACCAAATGTGACAGAATCGCAGCGGTGAAAAGACGGGCACAACCGACCGAGGAAAATCGTGACCTGAGGAAAAATCTCGACTTTCTTAAGGACCCCGAAGTGTACTAAGCTGAGACCTTCTGAGACCTTTTCTGATTTTCTTACAATTGAAACTCCCAGGGCTTGGTTTGACCATTATCGTACAAATAAAGGTGTTATTGGGAATGACCCGCTATTTCGGTAGCTGTCACTTTTGAAGCTTTTATTCTTTGACATTTGACAAGTAGAAACGACGCCATTACTAAAAATGTATACACGCTTCAACAACGTCGTGTCTTTGCTGATTGGGTCCTTGAAGTGCATGAAAATAATCCGATACATGCTTCAACAACGCATTGAAACTAACGGGTGATTTTTTAAGAGGTTTAGAACTTTTTTTTAAAAAAAAAACACAAAAAATTCGAAAAAATGAATGAAATATTTATTTGAATCGATAGTTTGAACCTTGCAATTTAATGTTTAAAGATAATTTCATGCAAATGTTGACCGCGGCTGCGTCTCAGGTAGCCCATCCGCTGAGTCCAATTTTGGCATACTCTTTCACACATATCGGCCGGTATCTCACGAATGAATGCATGGATGTTGGCTTCCAGTGCGTCAATCGAAGCGGGCTTGTCCCTATACACATTAGCCTTGGCATACCCCCACAAAAAATAATCTAATGGTGTCAAATCGCACGATCTAGGCGACCAATTGACCGGCCCGAAACGTGAAATTAACTGTTCACCAAACTCGCCTCGCAATTGCGCCATTGTTTCGCGTGCTGTGTGGCATGTGGCACCGTCTTGTTGAAACCACATATCATGCAAGTCAAGAACTTCCATTTCGGGCAAAAAAAAGTTTGTTATCATCGCTCGGTAGCGTTCACCATTGACAGTAACGCTGCGATTCGCATCATCTTTGAAGAAATATGGCCCAATAATGCCGCCGGCCCATAAACCGCACCAAACAGTGGCTTTTTCGGGATGCATTGGTAGCTGTTGCAATGCTTCTGGCTGATCTTCACTCCAAATGCGGCAATTTGGCTTATTTACGTACCCATTCAACCAAAAATGAGCCTCATCGCTGAACACAATTTTTCGATAAAAAAGCGGATCCTCGGCCAGCTTTCCAAGAGCCCATTCACCAAAAATTCGGCGTTGTGGTAGGTCGGCTGGCTTTAGTTCTTGCACCAGCTGTATCTTAAAAGGCTTTACGCTCAAATCCTTCCGCAAAATTTTCCACGTAGTGCTGTAACAAAGGCCTAACTGCTGGGAACGGCGCCGAATCGACATTTCGCGGTCTTCTGTCACACTAGCTGATACGGCCGCAATATTTTCTTCACTACGCACAGTACGTAAACGTGTTGGTGGTTTAATGTCCAACAAAGTAAATTTGGTGCGAAATTTGGTCACAATCTTCCGAATAGACTGCTCAGAAGGTCGAGAATGCCGATCATAAAATGGAAGCAGCGCGCGATGAACATTTCGAACCGAGCACGAATTTTGATAGTAAAATTCAATAATTTGCAAGCGTTGTTCATTTGTAAGACGATCCATGGTTAAATTGCAAACCAAACTGAAGCTGTTTGACAGTGACACAAGGTACTAAACACACGTCAGCTTTCAAAACCAGTGTTGCCAAAACCAAACCAGCTAAAAAATCACCCTTTATTAAAATTCACTACAAAAATGGTGAAAATCTTACAGTCACAGTTCGCAAAACTAAACCAAATCTTGCCGGACCGCAATACAGAAATTGGTGGAAAAATTCGAGCTGTTGGGACAAGCGATGTGAAGAATAAAACCCGTGCACGTCGCTCAAGAACAACTGAGAATATTGCTGCGTAGCCCAAAGTGTTGAAGAAAACCCAGGTTTGTCCATTCCTCGTCGTTCTTTGGAATTGGGCATTCCACAAACGTCATTACACCGTATTTTATGGTCAGAGTTGGATGGTATTGATCTGGACAACGTTTACTTTCAACAAGACGGCGCTGCGTGCCACACAAGCAACGAAAGCATTGATCTTTTACGGGAAAAGTTTCCGGACCGTGTTATCTCTCGAAGAGGTGATCACAATTGGCCACCGAGATCCTTGCGACTTCTTCCTTTGGGGCCACGTGAAAGATAAGGTCTACGCCAAGAGCCTAGCGTCGATTCAAGACCTCAAAGATAAAATTCGTGGGGCTATCGAGGACGTAGGGCAGCCACTTTGCGATTTGGTTATGGAAAATTTCATGAAAAGGATATGGTCCTGTATGCGTGCTCGTGGTGGCCATTTGGCTGATGTTGTTTGTCATTATTAACGGCATACCTTCCTCTTTATTATGAAATCCGATCATTTATCTCAAAAAAAGGCATTTTTCTTTGAATACCAAAATAACACCTCTTATTGTAAATATTTTGCGCGGCAGGTGCTTCTCACAATCAATCGTTTTGTGTGAGTATCTTTTTCTTTGGAAGAAGGGAAGGGATCTAGAATTTAATGTCCAAACTGATCTTTCATGACAGTTGTTCTCTCGGATGTTTGTCAGACGTTCGCGAGAGGTGGTGCAGTCGAAAAAAAACTTAGAAGGAATTTGTTGTTTTTTTCGGGAATCTAACCTGCGATATTTCGTTTTTAGTCCAACTCATTTATTGAGTCCATTATGATTACGTCATGGAAATTGTACCAATACTGCCACAGAAACGATTTACCCAGCGGATTTGGTTACGGAGGACAAAATAAAAACAGAACGGGTAATTCCATCTCTTTCCCCAGGACACAACATAATTATTTCGTTCATCCCGCCAAAACCAAAAATTAAAATCTATCTCCGAATTAAAATGATTGCTCTAAAGGAAGAACCCAGTGCTACAATGAGACACTGAGAGATAAAGAGTGTATACACTTTCGAAAGCGAAAAATTAATGAGCCTTTACGATGCAGAAAACTAGACACAACAGGCAAATTCAAATTCAATACTCTTCACATGTTTTACAAAATACGTATGAAGTATGCTTAAAAACGACTGACTGTGATTACGGTACACAACAATTAAAACGGAAACCTGCTCCACGACCCCAAAGGACTCGTTTAAACACCTTACAAAAGCGATAAAAAAAATTAATAGTCCGGAAAAAGAATACAATTTTAAAATGCAACAAGAAAAGTTAAACCTATTAAAAGGGATATTGAAGCCCTTTTAATAGGTTTAACTTGTTCTGTTACAAAGGCTCAACATTAAAACTTCGCACTGAACAAAAAAAGACAGAGCCAAAAAGCGACAGAGCAACTAGCTAAAAACGACACTGCCACATTTGCTGCGAAGTGAGATCGAAAAAATTGACAAATGCTTGGAAAAAACTCTTCAAGGAGCCTCAAAATACTCACTAGAAAACGTGCGAAAAAGTGGTGTAAGAAGTGTACCAAGGTAGTCAGTAAAAAAACAGCCCACACTTGTAAAATAAAGAGTAACTTAATTCAATAAATTCACCAAAAACTTCACGAAAAACAGCTCAAAAATGCAAACAACTCGACAGTGTATAAAAAGTCAATGTCCCCGAATGCTTTAACTATTTATCTGTCACCATACCGACTCTAAGTGATCAAGGGACATTTCCCTACGGATGATGGAGAGACGTAGAATGTGATCTAACCATCTCATGTCTGTGCAATGGTAAAGACATTCCGTAGCACATTTGGGAGTCCCGGCTAGTGACATGCGTTTAAATTGACCAAACCTCCACAGCATTGACCGCTTCGGAGATGTAGCTCCTTGACTACTCCAAGTGTTGTGATATTCCTTATGCACGATGGGTACGATTCACACCGGGAATACGACGGGGGAGTCTCCCTTTGGGAGCTTGTGTTCGCAATCTTTTTCTTACAGTCGTTACCCAAATCTCATGACCATAAGTAAGAGTTGGCACAAACACCGAGTGAAAGACCGATAGCTTAATTGTGACACCAAGTTCGGTCCTCCTGAATAACGAAATGGGGAAAAGAAAAACAATTAAAATTACGTCAAAAAACTGACTAAAAAAAAAAAATGCATAAGACTTAGAGAGGGAGGCGATTTGGAAAATGCAGTAAAAAAAAAAGAAAATATTGAGGGCTGTCTACTGTGTTAAAACGCACACAGGAACAACATGATCATATCCGACATAAGGCCAGAGTTTGATTTTATTTGCTTACGCACTTTACTGAGCTTGTGTTTGAAGAAAGCCTAGGAAGAGATTTAACAAAGAAATTTTAACCAATTTGCACTCGGCGTCCTTTACCTGGCCAACTCTCCATATTTGTCATCCGTACAAGGTCCAAGTCAATATTTCGACAGTGATTAGATTAGATTAGATTTTATTAATCGATTAATTGATTACAGATCATTACATTAATCGAAAATTAAAGAAAGCATGGCAACAAGCCGTCTGCCAATTGACAATAATTTGTTTAACATTAGCTACTTCGTGTTATTGTAGTTTAGTAAAATAAAAGTCAGGGTTTTCTGTTAGAATTCAAATTAAAAACTTTCTGATATAATTCTTTGCCGACAAGCAAAGGCTGTCTTACGGTTCGCGAATAGAGAAGTCACATTCAGTTCGTTGAGCTTATTCAGAATTTCTTCACCGATGATTTGATCTACTCCAAAAAAGTGCCGCCTTGTTTCCCTAAGCGTAGGACATATTTCCATAAAATGAAAAACATCCACCCTCTCCGCCATATTACATAAATTACACAATATCGGTAGATCCTCTCTATGGGGTTGATAATTTAGCGGAAGTAGTTCAGATCGCAGTTTTATTATAAAATAAATTTCCTTGGCGCTGTTCCGATCCCCTAAATCATAATTCAGCTGGCTACAGATAGATCGATGCAGTGATTCCGGTGCTTCTCTTTCCGATTGGTGTCTGGAGTTAAGATCTGCCGCTGCAATCAACTGATACAGCTTTCGCTTCCATGATCCCAGGGTTGCTTCATCCAAGTCCAGGCTTATTCCACACGTATGCGCAAGGTAATTCCATTTCCTGTACCAACTGTTTTTGCGTCGTAGTACTTCCAAGGCCACTTGCCTTGGTAATCTTTCCAAAGGCGTATTGAAGGCTTTCAAAATGTTGTCCATTTGCAGTTTAAGTGTCTTTGTAGCTAGTGGAGATAGACCAGTCTCCAGCATTATGACGTAGTTTGGGGTGTTGAGTGGCAAACGGAATATCCTTTTGATGTAAAACTTCAGTAGTTTTTCCACTTCCCCAAACCGCCGCTGCGTACAGCATAGTTGATTCTGCAACCGCCTCAAAAACACGAAACTTGTTGCTATGGCTATATACTTGTTATCAAAACATTTTCTCCAAGTTGTATTTATCATGGTTTTGGCCTTTTGAAGTTTGCATTTCAGGTGTTCTTCCATGCTTAAGTTTTGTGTGAACAGCATGCCAAGGAAGTTGTACTTTTAAACGACTTAGATCTGTTCGCCGTTCAAAAACCATTTCTCGTTGTAGCACATTCTTCCACTAGTCTTTTAAAGATCAATTCCTCCGCGTAGCGAGTCAGTGATGTCTTCAATGTAGAACTCGATTTTATTTAAAGTAAATTATATAATAGGTTTAAGAAATTCAGAAAAATTAAACAATAAGAAAGAAAGAATGGAATGCGAAAAAGATAATTAACAAAAAAATGAATGATAGGCGCAAGTCCCCGTCGTACGTCGTGTTCGTTCTTTCGCCGCTCGTCTTCAACTGCCTTCGTCTGTTCGAAATATGAGAGTCCGTTTGACAACCAGTATAGTCGTAAGGTTGAGAGTTTAAATACCGGCTGGACTTGAATCCCACATCAATGAAGAATGCGAATAACAATGGACATAAAGTGCTAGCACCTGTGTTGGCTCTAAACCAGTCCGACTCATTTTCTCCGGTCCAGACAGCTGCCAGCGTGTCTTCTTAAATGTTTTGTATTCCCCTACCAACATTTTTAGGCAAAGAGCTTATACATTTAGGAACCCCTGTTTAACGTGTCAAAAGCTGCTACATATGCTTCCGCAATGCTCTTGAGTACACAGATTTGATCTACCGTTGAATATCCTGGCCTGAACCCGTCTTGGAATTAATTCACCAGACCATTAGTGGTTATCCATGAAGCAGATCTCTTTTGTAATACATTTGTATTCAACAGTGCTTGCGAACGAATCGTTTTAGTCTCAATTCTATCGGGAAGGAAAGGAGGTAGAAAAGAAACAAAAAAAAAATACTTTAACAACTTATCATGCTATTTCGGAACGTTTAATGAATCAAAGCTATAACCGACTTACAAAGGTGCTGCAATAACTTCGATATTGTTCTCTAGTCCAACCTGTTTTGGAATATTGTACTTCTGTTTGGTGTCCGAGCTACGAATGTGGGACCTCAAGAGTTGAAAGCTTTCAAAAGCAATTTCTTCTTTTTGCATTACGTGACTTATTTTCACCCGATGGTCGTCCTCCCTCCCACATTATAATTAAAAATAAATAGTTGGTGCAAAAGGTCGGTAGGGACCCTAGGTCTGTGCTTATCAAAATATTCGTTTTGTGTGAGTTTTTCTCACTTTTGGAATGAATGAAAGGGATCTACAATTCTATGCCGATTCCAAACGGCTAATTGAGAAGCTCTTTTAAGACAGTTATACTCTCGGATGTTTGTCAGACGTTCGCAAGAGGTGGCGCAGTGGAAAAAACCCTAAGTTGGATTTTGGGTATTTGCGGGATTCGAACCTGGGACCCCTCGCTTAGAAGTCCAACACACTAACCACGCAGCCACTGCGATTATAGATTGATAGAGTTGAAATAAAATAATTTTAAGCCGCTCGCTAAGAGCCAGTAAGCTAGAATAAGATAAATGCTAGTTTTAAATTAGATTTACTCGTTTTTGTCTAGTATATAAGTTTAATTAAGGACAAAAATAAAAATGAATTTAAAATGAATTGCTTTTACTCACGAGAAATGTCAAAATCGAAGCATTTGCTACGTTTCGTATGAATAAAAGCCGATTTGAGTTAATTCCGACTTTCGACATGTTCGAAAAGCGGCGGCACAGACCCTTAACTCAGAATGGTATGAATAAAACTTTTTAGAAAAGGCAAGTGCTATGCAAATTCTGAGTCTGCTATTTAGTTGACTCAGACCTTTTGCTTAATATTTTGGACGCACATTTTTAGCAGAAAACAATATAAGAATTGTGAATTGTAATGGTTTTTTTTTTTGTAAATAGTTAAGTTTAATTCTGTTTGTGCAAGAAAACCGACAAAATACCTACGGAAAAAGCAGCAATTGTTTCGTTTCACTCGACTATTGCGGACAATTTGGCTAATACTTCTTTTAGATGGAAATATTTAGACAGAATCAGTTGTTAGGTTCAATCATTTAAGGTGGACATTTCAAAACCCTCTCTGTAATTCACAGTTCTTCTTTAACTAATTGTCTAGTGTGTTAACAAATAAATATTTCCAACAATTTCGAATGCAATTCCCGGCACCTGCCGAAGGAATAAAGCATCAACAAGCTATTTGGCAAACAAAAATTGAAGCTTTAGATTGCATTTATATTTCGGAATTTTATATTTTTAATTTCGATTTCCACAAAAGTCGTTAGAATCTTAAGAAAAATTCAAAAATACAAATTTACTGGTCAGGTTTGACAGGAACAGTAATGTGGTATTCGATTGGGCTTCTTCAGATTTCGTGTGCCTAATCGAACATAAAAACACTCTTGCTCTTTTTTGTGCTGATATTCTTGCGACTTGAACATGTGTAGTCTTCGACACTTTTCTGATCGCTTTCCATTCACTGGTTAAACTTTATATTAAAACATTCGAAATTTCCGTCAGGATTGATTTTAATTATTTATACATAAATTATTTACAAAAATAGATTCACCCGATGCAATGCCTTTCTTTGCTGTGGTTTTTACTTTGCTACAACCTTTTGCTCAGAGAAAATGCTAGTTTTATTCATACGACCCGTTAAAAGAAATGTAACATTATGTTAAAGTAATTACATTTTTTTAAAAAAATATTAATAAATAACTGTTGCTTAAATCCTTAGTAGTTATACTATTAAATTTAATTAAATAAGTTCCTCTGCACTTAATACTTAATACCATAAACTAAGTATGAAATGGACTTACAGCTTCAGCCAAAAACGAGGGATTGCCTACAAGCTGAATTTGAATTCATGTATTAGTGCCATGTTATTCTAAGGGGGCACACGCATACTTGAAAAAAAAAAAAAAACCAGCCTACACTTCCGGTTCAAACCAGATGTCAGGTTTCAGGTAGGTGGACTCTCATTTCAATTTCGAGTGTGGGGCTGTGTTGGGCAAATAATAGTTTTTCTGAGTTCCAAGTTGAAATTATTCGCTACTTTTTTATAGAAATAGTTGTTCGATTTTCCAGTTTCCTGGTATCAAGTGAAACTAATTATGTAATTGAAGTGAAATGAATGTTCAAATTCTACAATATAAAGAAAAGGAATATTCTTTTAAGTCATTAATGATATCGATATCAAACAATTTTTCGCATGTTTGCTATAGAATTTCCATCAAGTTTCGCAACCTGTTTCACCTTTTACATTCACATTTTTTTCAATATTCTCAAGCTGTTTCTCTTTCGAGTGTTTTTTAAAATTAAGGATTTGCTAAACAACTAACAACAGCATTAAACAAAACCGACAAACTGTACTGTCGGTTCAAAAAGTGTAAGAAAAATTACAAAAAAAAAATTGTTTCCTAGAATAAATTTTTGGAAGAAACAATAATAAATGTGCAGTCATCATTTTGGAAGAAATCTTTGGATGCTTATTTTCTACACTCACGGTGATTCTTTATTTTATTCGTTATTAAACGGAATATTCATGAAAAGGTTGTAACTACAAAATCATATTTCAAATCTTAATATTCGTCATCGATCCTTCTCTTTAAATTCCCTGCCGTTTTTTTGTGGACATTCGCGGCGAAATAATTTTTCCCAAAAAAACAACAAACGAAACAATTGTAGGAAATTTTCTTATTTTAATTTGACGAATGAATTTTTCACTGTTTCTTTATTTATTTATGTTGATTAAATTAGCTATAAACCATTTTGTAGAGTACATATTTTCGTGGTGAAATAAAACAACGAACTTAAACTCTCAGAACGCATCCATCAGCTGATAATCTCCGTCAGTGTTCTTATCACTATCTTTTTATTTTTCCCACGAATCGTGGTCATTTTTCCCTTTCATCCAAATCAAATCGCCCCGATTTTTTTATCAACAAAAATCTTACTTTTAATATTAAAACTCGTATTTTGCGGAAACAAAATCGCAGTTTGTTAGCATTATAATGATTATTTTTTGGTACTAAAATTTGTTCCTAAAGGCAAATCTCCTTTTTATGGACATTTGTTGTCTTGATATTTGTGGTGAAATGTAGTTTGAATATTTTTTTGTCAGATTATCTAAATTCCCACAATTTTGAAGTTTTTTCCTTTTACGCACGGAAAGTTTTTCGGAAATCGAAATTCCCACAAAAAGGCAGAGTAGGAACACTGCTGAGTGTCAATTGTTTGTTACACCTCCCGCCATTAAGAATTTTATTTTTTTGCTGCTTCACACGTATTCACAGTCAGTACAATTGAGAGCGGGAGGGAGGGGTTAATATTGAAAAAAATTGCGTGGTAAATCGGGGAGACGTGGAAAAGCTGTCAGTCTATTTAATAGTTAGTTTATGGTTAATACAATCTTACCAGAACAACTCAAAACGTATATCTTGAGCAATCTGACAGTGTTTGACGCTGGAAGCTAAAAATACCCAAATATACATTACTTTTTAGCATTTTCCAAAAGCCCGGAAAAACTGTCACTTTTTTGAAAATCATATTGTCCGGGCTTTTCTTTAGCTAGAACGCTCTGAAATGTTGTGATTAGATACCCGAACCTTTGTGAAACCAGAGATGGAATCGTTCACGGAATCATCACGATGTTTAACACGAAACAGAAATAAATTCCCTATCGTTTTGCTCTCTCCCGGATGTTGCAAAAATCAGAAAGTTCTCCTCATAGATTGAGTGAAAAGGTGCATATCCTGACGAAATTTGAGTTTTACTATGGATTGAGAACAATATGCGCCCAGATTTCCATGAACAACATTCTACATTGGCAACGTTGCGTGCGCACAAACAGATCCGGTGAAAGCACCGCTCCATGTGGCACTCCATTATCAAGCGCAATCATAATATATGCAAACTCCTCTAACGCTTCGTTAAAATTGAGCTCTCCTTTCACAATAGCGCGTTTAAAATCAATTTTCATTTTTATTTCGCACCGCAACTGGCATTTCTCTGATCGTTACCCAATTCAAGCTGTCACAGCGACATGACATGTCATTTCCTTTTTATCACGTCTCGCAGTAGGTGCACTCGAGCTGGAGCAACGTGTCCCTCATTTTCTATGCCGCCCGTAATCGGTGATAATTGCCCAAAAGAATTGCTGAGCGCAATTATTTTTATCTTCGACTATATTTCTCAAGATTCGTGCACGTAATCACTATACGCGAACATACTCTTACCAATAGTCGGAGAGACCAGAGACGACACCTTATATTGTTCTGAAGGATGGGGGTCAGAGGGTCCGCTCTTTGTGCTGTCATCTCCTCGGGTGGGGATTTAATCGATTTACGAGGAAATTTTGAAATTTTCTTCTGTTCGTGCCTGATCTGCGTGAGCACACCAACGACCTCTTTCAAAAATTAAAAGACACTTTGAATTTAAGTCGAAACTGGGACGTGTCCCGCTGTCTCATTTTGAACGAAAATTAGTTCAATTAGTGACGATGACGTGCGGTTGTACAGGAACTTGTCACGAACGTGGAGAACAGCGACAGAGACCCAACAAAATTGAAGCTTTACACGGTGAGTTGATTTGCCATTGTACGAGTACACGACAGTGGCATTCCATTAGCTCAAGTGTGCGCCTAATTATCGATTTTTTGTATTCAGAATTTTATTGTGTACCTGGGTGATGGGGTTTTTTCTTTACATTTTTAGCATAACAATCGTTTAATCGTTGACTGTATTTACTTGGGTTAATGAGCAGCTTGCTTTCAATAGCACAACGGTAGCCGCATAACCGGATGTGGTAGGTGAACAAAAGCACATGGCAAATGTTTGTGTTTTCAATTGTTGGCTGAAATTTATCTTCAATGGATCAGAGAGTAATCAATCAATATTAGCATCTCAATGAGTTGTTTGGCTGTTTGGGGACATTTTTGGGGGTAAGGAGGTACGTTCTAGTTGAAGGTTAGATGGGAGGAGCGCAGCTTTTATGATTGATTTTGGATGGGTTTGTATATGTATATGTCGACCTTGGTGACCTAAGATATGGATGTGTGGTCGTACAACTTGGATTACCCAATACAGTAAGCAGTCGTGGCGGGGCTAAAACGATGGCGTTCACTGTAACAAAGCGCTAAAATATCACAGTTAATTACTAAAACTATGATGTAGGTTACATGAGGTTTGTGATGTCCGTCGGCAAAAACGAAGGCCCTATCTTTGCTTACATATTGTCCTGTTCCATACAAACCTTCCTGGGCATTTGATAAAGTTAATTGTATCATTTGTTGAGGAGCCGAAGTTTGATTCGGAAGAAGTATTTCTCAAAAGAAATTTGTTTCTAAAATGTTTCAGTCCGCGGCTGTGACTTGGGAAGTGAGTTATGTCCTCAAGTACTTCCCAAACACCACAACCTCTGCAAAGGTCCTCTGCCGTCAGGCGAACTTTCCTCATGTGTTGCAGATTGTTGTGCCTGCCTCGTTTTTCGATTCCTATAAAAGTAGAAGAGAATCTTTTGAATTTATACGCCTGAGTTTCTCCGTCCTGGCTTTATTGATGAATAGCTATAGCTTTCTTATGATGCTATACAAATGTCTCATTCTCCTTAGAGAGCTTAGGCTGCGGCAACAATGTGTGAAAATCGGTTGCTTAAAGGAAGAGCCATATTAGGTTCCAAAGGGAGTAACTCGGCCGCATGAGATTAAATACAAATTTAATATCGAGACCATAGCAGGATTGATAGACGTTCAAGCGTTCAACTGAACTTGACTTGCTCTTTGTCCATTTTTAAGTTAGTGAAGCTAACGAGCTTTGCTCGTAATCGTTATTGTCGCAGCGGGTAGGTCCCCAAGCTTCAATTCCTGTAAGTGCAGGAACACACAATGTGAAGTCTTATTTGCAAAAGAAAAGTCATGGGCGGCTCTTGGGTCAAAAGAGATCTTCTGTGGCAAGAAGGTTATAGTTATTTTTCATTGAGGTTTATCAGTAGAGAAAAGTAAGTAGATAGAGAATTAATAAAGTAAAGGGTCATTCATTGTACAGCCGCGAAAGTAAAGCTAAATAAAACACATACAGCGATACATTTTTAATGAAAATTTTATTTCATTATATAGTTTGGACTCCGTCATTAAGTGTGGCCACTCTTTTGAGGTCATTTTTAACCAATTTCGGGCGGTATCTCGGCCATAACTTGAGTAAAGGGGATTATTCACGTAAGCACGGTCTTTTACGTAGCCCCCCAAAAAAATCGAACGGTGTCAAATCGCTTGGTCTTGGTGGTCAATTGACGTCGCCAAATAAAGCCATAATAAGTCGCGTTGTGTGACTTGTTGCCCCATCTGGTTTGAACCACAAGTCATTACCTTCGATCGCCGGCCAAAAAAAAAATCGGTTATCGTTCGACCATATCGCTACGAATTGATAAATCGATAAATTCTGATTATCAGCAAGTGGCACTCGCAGCAGCAACATTTTCGACTGAGCGTGCATAACGATGATGCACCAGGCCTTACGACGTCAGTAACGCTTCCACTCGCTTCAAATTTCTTCACAATTTTACCGTAGTCGGTCGATTATGACGACCCTAATCATCGCGTAATGCGCGAAAAGTAGCTACGTTTGAATTCCCACTTTTGTAGTAAGTTTTAATTATGCTAAGAACGCATTGTTCGATTGCTAAGCGATCCATTATCGTTAATGGCAAGTACTAAGGTGTCAGCAGCGAATCAGGGTACACAGGGAATTAGTTGCTGGCATAATTTCTTTTTTATTTTAAAATGAATCTGGAGATGAGGAAATAACACATTTTCACTTCCCCTCGCAACAGACTATAAAGGACCATTCACATGAGCGCGAACTGCTAATAGGCGAATTGCGAACAAAACAATTTAACTGTATTTATGGATTGAAAATTGCTATTTGTTTTACCACAAAAGCATTATATTCAATTAATTTAACATACAATCTAAAAAAAAAACTGATTAAAATAGCGAAATTTACAATTACAGCAATTTTCCCACGAATTGAAAATTCTTGCGGCGAACTGTCACAATTTATTCACAATCCACACAAAACAGTCGCGTTCCACAAACCCGCGAATGAAAAATTCGTTCGAACTTAACCTTCAACATTGCAAATGATTCGCGGGTACCTGCGACTAAAAAAGTAGATAGTAGATACTCATGTGAATGAAATGTCAGAATCTACAAATATTCGCCAGTTCGCAGTTCGCTCTCATGTGAATGGTACTTAAGTCTACGCGATCGACTTGTCGAAAGTGGTTATCCTCGTGTGTTTGTGTTTTTTGCATAGGTAATTAATTTTTTTTTCCTGTTTTATTTTTCATTTTATTAAAAAACTGTGTATAGTAACTTCGTTTGGGTCTAATATTTGTACTTTTGCTTATAAAGCGTTTTCCAATAAGAGGTGTTATTGTGCATGACCCGCTATTTCGGTAGCTGTCACTTTTGAAGCTTTTATTCTTCGACAAGTACAAACTACGACATTTCTTAAAATGGAGCGATACACGCTTCAACAAAGCATTGAAATAATTAAAATGGTGAAAATCGCAAAACTAAAGCATTTTTTGGTCGTCGTGAAGCACCTTGTCAGACCGCAATACAGAAATTGGTGGAAAAATTCGAGCTGTTGGGACATGTTAGTGATGTGAAGATTAACACCCGTGCACGTCGCTCAAGAACAACTGAGAATATTGCTGCTGTAGCCCAAAGTGTTGAAGAAACCCCAGGTTTGTCCATTCCTCGTAGTTCTTTGGAATTGGGCATGATTAATGCGGTCGGAGTTGGATGATGTTGATCTGGACAACGTTTACTTTCAACAAGACGGCGCTACGTGCCACACAAGCAACGACAGCATGGATCTTTTACGGGAAAAGTTTCCGGACCGTGTTATCTCTCGAAGAGGTGATTACAATTGGCCACCGAGATCTTGTGATTTAACACCTTGCGCCTTCTTCCTTTGGGGCCACGTGATAGCCCAGCGTCGATTCAAGACCTCAAAGATAAAATTCGTGAGGCTATCGAGGACATAGAGCAGCCACTTTGCGATTTGGTTATGGAAAATTTCACGAAAAGGATATGGTCCTGTATGCGTGCTCGTGGTGGCAATTTGGCTGATGTTGTTTTTCATTGTTAACGGCATACCGGCATGAAATAAACATCCGATCCGATCATTTATCTCAAAAAATTGCATTTTTTATTCGAATTCCAAAATAACACCTCTCATTGGAAAACCCTATATATCCTTAGTATCCTTTGTCGATTTCTTTACTTTGGCGAAATATCTTACAAATTATTAACATGTTTTTGTGAAATGAGAACAGCGTACACAGTGAATCAGTTGAAAGTGGTCCACAGTAAATCCTTGATTCGAGGCTCCAGAATTCAAATTTTTAATTCCATGCTAGTTTTTCAAATATGGATATTCGCTAGAAGCCTATGGTAATAATTATGGGCAGTTGAACTAACAGTTTTATTTTTATATTATTTTCAAAAAAAAGTAACGTTTTGTGATATTTTTACTGACTAGAACTTTTAAGTTTTGTTATTTATTTTATTATTATACTTGAAGTATTTTTATTTTCGTGTTTATTCTTTTATCTATCCCTATATAATAAAATGAATTAATAAACATGTATAATGTATATGTTATGAAAAAACTTGTGTTTTTACTGATATCAAATCCCTGTTTCACTGTGTAGTTTCAAATATTTTTTTTACTATCTTAGCATTAATGAAGCTTTGAGATTTTGTGCTTGAAATGAAGATAAAACATCGAAAAAGCTGTGGAAGAAAGGCCATGGCCATACTACTATAAATGCGAACTCAACGGCGCAAAAAGTAAAAAGTGATCCACTATTAACACCCTTACCCTATTCATCTAATAAAGGGTGATTTTTTAGCTGGTTTGGTTTTGGCAACACTGGTTTTGACAGCTGACGTGTGTTTAGTACCTTGTGTCACTGTCAAACAGCTTCAGTTTGGTTTGCAATTTAACCATGGATCGTCTTACAAATGAACAACGCTTGCAAATTATTGAATTTTACTATCAAAATTCGTGCTCGGTTCGAAATGTTCATCGCGCGCTGCTTCCATTTTATGATCGGCATTCTCGACCTTCTGAGCAGTCTATTCGGAAGATTGTGACCAAATTTCGCACCAAATTCACTTTGTTGGACATTAAACCACCAACACGTTTACGTACTGTGCGTAGTGAAGAAAATATTGCGGCCGTATCAGCTAGTGTGACAGAAGACCGCGAAATGTCGATTCGGCGCCGTTCCCAGCAGTTAGGCCTTTGTTACAGCACTACGTGGAAAATTTTGCGGAAGGATTTGGGCGTAAAGCCTTTTAAGATACAGCTGGTGCAAGAACTAAAGCCAGCCGACCTACGCAAACGCCGAATTTTTGGTGAATGGGCTCTTGGAAAGCTGGCCGAGGATCCGCTTTTTTATCGAAAAATTGTGTTCAGCGATGAGGCTCATTTTTGGTTGAATGGGTACGTAAATAAGCAAAATTGCCGCATTTGGAGTGAAGATCAGCCAGAAGCATTGCAACAGCTACCAATGCATCCCGAAAAAGCCACTGTTTGGTGCGGTTTATGAGCCGGCGGCATTATTGGGCCATATTTCTTCAAAGATGATGCGAATCGCAGCGTTACTGTCAATGGTGAACGCTACCGAGCGATGATAACAAACTTTTTTTTGCCCGAAATGGAAGTTCTTGACTTGCATGATATGTGGTTTCAACAAGACGGTGCCACATGCCACACAGCACGCGAAACAATGGCGCAATTGCGAGGCGAGTTTGGTGAACAGTTAATTTCACGTTTCGGGCCGGTCAATTGGCCGCCTAGATCGTGCGATTTGACACCATTAGATTATTTTTTGTGGGGGTATGCCATGGCTAATGTGTATAGGGACAAGCCCGCTTCGATTGACGCACTGGAAGCCAACATCCATGCATTCATTCGTGAGATACCGGCCGATATGTGTGAAAGAGTATGCCAAAATTGGACTCAGCGGATGGGCTACCTGAGACGCAGTCGCGGTCAACATTTGCATGAAATTATCTTTAAACATTAAATTGCAAGGTTCAAACTATCGATTCAAATAAATATTTCATTCATTTTTTCTAATTTTTTGTGTTTTTTTTTTTAAAAAAGTTCTAAACCTCTTAAAAAATCACCCTTTAGTAATAATTATGAGCAATTGAACTACCAGTTTTATTTTTATATTATTTTCGTACAAGAAAAAGTAACGTTTGTGATATTTTTACTGACTAGAACTCTTAAGTTTTGTTATTTATTTTTGTATTATACTTGAAGCATTTTTATTTGCGTGTTTATTCTTTTGTCTATCCCTATATAATAAAATGAATTAATAAACATGTATAATGTATATGTTATGAAAAAACTTGTGTTTTTACTGATTTTCAATCCCGGTTTCACTGTGTACACCCACGGAACACAGTGGATCACATGTGAAGGGTAGTTTCAAATATTTTTTTTTACTATCTCAGCATTAATTAAGCTTTGAGATTTTGTTCTTAAAATAAAAATAAAACATTGAAAAAGGTGTGGAAGAACAGCCATGGCCATACTACTATAAATGCGAACTCAACGGCGCAAAAAGTAAAAAGTGATCCACTATTAACACCCTTACCCTATTCATCTAATATTATGAGACTTCAAGTGACAGCTGAGTTTGAGAGGTGTCAAATGCCAGCGCTACCAACTTGAAACCACGAACTGAAGGACCCTGTATTTTTACACTTTTTTCGAAGGATTTTTGGGTCAATTTTGTTTATTTCTTGCTCGTGGTTTTTGAAAATAATCTTGGGTCGTTGATAATCCCGATTATCACGTGTTTTTATTTTGTTGTTTCGCGCGTTTAGTTTATCCAGTTTGGCAGTTTGTGCACACCTTTTCTGTCGATGTTTGTATTTTTTATTAGTTTTCTTCGCTTGAAAGCCTATTTTACACTCTATGTAGGATATTGTGTCAATTCAAGTTTGTGAAACCTTTTCTTCATGAACTGTTTCCTTTTGGTGGCCATATTGTAGTGGATAGAGTGTTTGCTTGTTACCCGAACTTGCCACCGAAAAATGGGCGTCTACTTGATAATGCGATGGGTCTGTATTCAAGTCTATAAGTGACCCAAGATGTGAAGCCCCTATATTTTGTCTTAAAGTGTAAAATTCCAAGTAAATAAATCAAACTAAATCTAAATCTTATTTAAAACCCGGACTACCCCAAAACTGCAAGAAAAAATATATTTTTGTTTAAAACACTATGATTCTACAAACAGTTGCTGGTATTGCCTCTTATCCATAAAAGCTTACCTATCAATCAATAGTTTTGTTGCACTTAGGGAATGCACATCTGCAGAAGGCGAGACACGCTACCAGAGTCTACGAATAAATTTTACTTCGTTCAATTAAGTAACAAGTCCGTCAAGTCCAAATGGGGTCGCTGGACGTCAAACCTCCGTGACGAAGTAATGAGCTTTAAAAGGCTGTTTAAGATTTGTTTTCAATACTCATTGTATTGTATTGTGCCTTAAAATCTTAAGCGGTGAATGGATTTATCAAATAAGTCGATTATGTTCGTGGAAATTTAGCAAAATTTGTCCAAAAATCACACAAATTTGTTTAAAAGGCAAAAGAATTTATTTTTTGAATCAAGAATAATTTATAACAACCAATTAAAATGCTTCGTTTGTCAGTTGTGCAGTGAATATATATCTTTGTGATTAGGGCTATAATATATTTTATTTTTAATGACAGCAATACATTACTTTCCAATGAACCCTTCTCGGTTCATTGTTTTAAGGTGAATTTTGTCCAGTCCTTCAAATATCTTGGATTAATTCTTGACAGTAATTTGAATTGGTCCAATCACACTACCGCACTGAAAAATTACCTATTATGTAGCACCATATAGACAATTTTGTAATCATAACTTGTACTGCTCACAAAAATTACTAACTATGATCTACTACGGTATCGTTCACTCAAAGCTACAGTATCCCGTACTCTTGTTGGAGTGGGACTTATTTGAACAAGATCATTCCACTTTTTGTTTTGCAAATACGTATTGTGCGTATTATTTGTAAGAACAGCTTTGGATCTCAGTTAAATTAAACAACGTTAATAAAGACTTTGTTCATATCATAGTAAGTTATGTTCTTCCACCAAGGTATCTCTACTACTTTGAATTTTTAAAACTATTTTTAATTAGGAGTGGCTATCTTTCAGTTAGAACAAACTCTCTGCATAATTCACTTGTAAATTCCGTCAGTTTGGTCAATATCCCAGCGTATAATAAAATTCACTACAAAAGATTCTTCACAGTAGTAGCTTCTTCAATTTTCAACCTTTTTCTATCAGAAGTCTAAGGAATTTGTCACCTTTCCTACACAAAATAATATCTTGCCTTTTCAATCATGATCATACTCAAATTGAACACATATTATCTTCAATCAGTTAGTCCTATAATTTAAATCAATAATTAATGTACATTCTTTTTTCTTTCCATTATTTTCTTGTTCACCCTTCACAATCAGTCATACGAATGAATACGAATATTTTTGAAGCGACACTGGCCACTAGCTCTTGCTAAAGCTTAGATAAAGAGTGTCTTAACCTTTAGAGTACCAAGTAAATTTTGAGATCCAAGATACGGAGTGAGGAACCATAGGTCCCCCCAATTACAGTCAGGTATAAACTTTATTCAAGTTTATTTTAATGTTGTTTGCAGCCGAAACACATTAAGAAATTTAATTTGCAATGTTTATTTTCATTATTATTAGCAATATAAATATTTCTTCAAATGCAAGACTTCAATAATGTTGACCTTAACTTAAAATGGTGATTTACTTTTAAGAATGCCAAAAAACTCGACTAATCAAAAAAGAATTAAAAACAATTATTACTAAACGGAATATAGACAAAAATCTGGTCGTGGGAGACCCAAAGTCCTCCAATCGGTACTCTAAAGGTTAAACAAATTTTGTTGGGTCTTACAATATGTTTACTTTCGTTTTGAAGAACGCTTCATTATTTTTCCTTTTTGCATAATGTTAATTATTACGGTTATTATATTCCATTAATTAATGGTTTCTCAATTATATCAATATATAATGTTAATCTCTTATAGTATTGTTCTTCTTAGTAATAATGTCTTTGAATTGTTCTTATCACATTTTGTATATTGTTCCTAGCAAGATGAATTAATAAATACAATACAAATGCAAATACTAAAACTTTTTAATTATGTATATTTAATTTATTTTTATTTTTTTTCAAACATGGATCCTACAGCTTATATATATCTCTTCGCATAATAAATTCATTTGGCAGTCTGGAAGTGGATTTGTTAGAGCATCGCATTAAGACTACCTACTCCCCGAATTCATGTGTTTATCTGAGTCATTCAACCATGGCACATGCTTCATCACAATCACTATCAGTGCGTTTAATCAGCGACAGGTATTTTCATCTAGTGGAGACAACAGCCCAGCCAGTTGCTCCTGTCTTTGTCCATGCAGCGGTGGGTAACGTTGCTACTAGGTTATGACGCCATCGGTTATGCCGACGATTTGGCAATTGTCATTAGTGGAAAGCACTGCGCTACCATTAATAGTAGAATGAGGAGCGCTCTTCTACATGTTTTAGAATGGTGTACTACGGAAGGTTTATCTATAAATCCCAGTAAAACTATTCTAGTTCCTTTCACCAGGAGGAGATTGGTCAACTTAGGGCCCCTTATCCTGAATGGAACTACATTAAACTACTCCAATGAAGTTAAATATCTCGGAGTCATCCTTGATAAGAAACTAAACTGGAACTCACACATCAAGTCCGCCACAGAGCGTGCCTCTAGAGCCATGTGGGCCTGTAGGTGTCTGTACGGCAGAACTTGGGGTCTTAATCCCAGAATGATACACTGGTTGTATACCATGATGGTAAGACCCATTGTATCGTACGCGGCAATCGTCTGGTGGCCAAAAGTACTCGAACGTACCACGGCAAATAAGCTTCAGAAGCTTCAAAGGATTGCCTGTCTCGGTATCACAGGTGCAATGCGTACCTGCCCAACTACAGCACTTGAGGCCATTATTGGGCTCTCACCCCTGTAGTACTTTATCATGAAGACGGCAGCTAGATGCGCCATTAAACTGCAGCTAGATTATAGGTTTAAACCAGCTGACCTTGTGGGACATCTGAAAATACTCAACCTAATCCCTAACTTGGACATGTTCTGCTCAGTCCCAGACACTATGGTTAGAGAGTACAGTTTCGGAAAACTTTATGAGGTCGAAATACTTGAACGTGCAAGCTGGACCAATGGTATTCCGTCACTCAACCCAAAAAGCTTAGTATGGTACACCGACGGATCCAAAATGGATTCCGGAGTTGGAGCTGGCGTCTTTGGGCCCAACACCAAAGTATCGGTACCCATGGGATTGTGTCCCACGGTCTTTCAAGCGGAAATCCATGCTATCGAAATTTGTGCCGATCTTATATCCCAAAAAGGAATGAAAGGCGCAACCATTCAAATATTTTCAGACAGTCAGGCAGCTTTACAAGCTTTGGCGTCCAATACAATGGATTCCAGAACAGTTAAGTGCTGTCACGATGCCTTGCAAGCCCTAGCCAAACACAACAAGGTAAGGCTAGGCTGGGTGCCGGGTCATCAGGGTATTGCAGGCAACGAATATGCAGACAAACTAGCTAGGACTGGCTCCGAATCCTTTCTCTGTGGACCAGAACCCTATTGCTCGGTCAATTGGACTACTGCACTAAGACAAATTAACGATTGGGAAAAACAACTCCGTCTTGAACACTGGGAACATGTCCCGGGTCTAAGACAATCCAAACGATTAATTAAACCTTACTCCTATAAGGAAATACTTAAACTCAGTAAGGATAACATAAGTAGGCTAGCGGGCTTCCTCACAGGTCATTGTGGCCTTAAATATCACCTCAACAAAATGAATCTTTGTCCGGAAACAGAATGCAGATTCTGTCTGGAGGATATCGAATCCTCTGAACACATTTTCTGTGACTGTCCGGCTCTTCATTGGTTAAGAAAACGGGTCTTCAATAGGGAGAATCGTACACCAACAGAGATAGCGTACTCTGCTACTAAAGATTTACTGACCTTCATCAGGGAGGTCGAACGTCTCTTAGTTTAATCTCTCCCCATTGACACAATAGATCTTTCAAAAAAAAAAAAAAAAACGTTGCTACAGTATTTGTGCCCTCTCCCAACCTCAATACTTACTACTGATACAAACATTCAGTCGGTAATATTACCGCCATTGATTACCGCTTTTAAATTTTTAGTTAATTTCAAATAAAAAGACAAATTCACGCTCATTATAAAGATTTTTACTATATTTCTGCACCTTGATCGATACTAGTATAACGAAAACTTAACTTTTATTTCTTAAGAAAATAGTTTAATTTATGTTTGGAAACTTATTTAAATTTATTTATTTATTTAAATTTAATTCATTTCTACAGGCAATTGCTTCATACAATAATATTCACTTTTCAATTTCACTCTCTGAGACATAGTTTATTATATTTATTATTCTTAAATTTAATAGTATTGCAGATTCAACTTAAAATTAAAATTTTTACAATATAAGCTCTTGTTATAATACTATTTTCGTCATCTCAATGGTTGAGGGAATGCGGTTGTGGAGGTTACATAAATTTAGGGGAGCACGGGTTTTCGATTAATTTTTATAAGTTTTTAAAATTCAAAAGTAAATGTGCAAGTTGAATTCAAAATTTGTATACAGACCGTTCAGCAATTTAACATTATGCTCAAAATTATTCAAAAACACGTGGTCAGGGTCCTTGGTGATACCACTTTTAGCAATGCGCCTAATGCATCCACTGCGTGCTGCCGATGGTATGAATGGAACCCTCCAAAGGTTTTCAGAACTTGAAAAACGGACGGCACTTATTGTAAATGGAAGATATTGTCGTCACAAGGTCGAGTCAGTGACCACTTCAATAAAATCCATGCGACAATATACAACAGCTTGACACCCTCTCCAGCTCGTAGAAGACTCGTTTGCCGGTCTTTGACGGATTGGGCATATACGGCGATCTTTCTGACAGCACACACATGGAAATTGCTTTCAATTTGACGCATCACCTCTATGAGGCTGGTCCCGTTTCCTCAGCTGCATTGGAGGTCGAAAATGCTGCTTCTTGTTCGAGGAGTCGTCACTATCGTCGCCGTCGTAATCATCGTGGACATTGATCTCCTCATCCGAATCTGGTGGTGACTTCCTTCCATTGGGATCGGCAGATATTGAAGCGGCATACTGCTGGGCCAAACCGAAGGCAAACGCTGCTGCAGACGATGGATTCACCAAGGACCGGAAGGCGCTGTGCTCACCGCCCATTAATAATGGAACTGATGCTGTGTGTGATGATGGCGTCGCCTGTTCGCTTGCTGTTGGATGACTTTGCTTCAGTTCGTCCTTGTTGTTGCGAACTGCGGCAACAATCGCTGCCAGAGTTGTCATCGATTGATGTTGGTGGTGCTGTTGGTGTTGGTATTGGTGGGGCTGCTCCTGGCAGGGATGACGTGTGATTTGCATGGAAGTGCTGTCGTTGGACCTGGTTGTAGGGATGAAATCTTTCAATCGATTGAATGAATTTTGGCCGTTCGACTCCTGTTCCTCGCCAACTTTTGTCAGCTGGATGACCGCCGATTGTGCAGCGTCCAGGTTGTGCTGAGACGGGGAAGTAGGAAGATGGTAGTTGTTGCTTAGCTGCATTGGCTGGGATGGTGGTCGTGAAACCGGTACTGGTGTTGTCCGGGCTTGCACTGATGAGGGTAGGGGAGGCGTTGAACGATGTTTCAGCAGATTCATACGCTGATGTCGTCTCCATTTCGCTCGTCTGTTGGAAAACCAAACCTAATTGATCAATGCGAAGAAATATTGCGTTAGTTTGTAAAAAAAATGTGTCTGCACTGCGTTTTTCAGTGTGTGTGTGTTTTGTGGGGCATTTTTTTTTGGTTAAGGTTTTAAGCGGTTGATAGAGATAAAGAGAGAGAGAGAGAGAGAGCGAGAGAGAGGGAGAAAGACTGTGAGAGAGATAGCACTGAAGTCTGTCGTAAAACCCAAAAATGTGTGATGAGTTTATTAATCAGTTAGCGAGAATTATCATAGAGAACTCGTTCTTTTTTTTATAAGGAGCCCCCTAAGTATATTCAATCTCGTGACCACGACAATACTGAGACTGCGTTTAGGGAATATCTTGACAAAATCATTGCCCCAAGATGAACATTCTAAAATGCTCTGATATTAACTGGGCGTTTTTATGTCTGTTCATTTTTAAGACCTTTTTTGAGTCAGTTCTTAGCGCGTTTTTTTAAAGGTTTCTAAGTGCGATTCATAGGAAACGTTAAACTAAATTCCAAAAACCACGATAAAAAGCAATTTTGGAATTTTTTTTAAACGTTTCTAGGGAGGCTTTCGATAAGTCGTTTAGTAACAATTTTGAAGCCAGGTTTTTTGCCCAGTTCGGTGATCAATTTTTAAAACTTTTCGCTTGTGGTCAGTTTGTTTTTTTTTGTCTTTTTTGTTCAACCCGCTTAAGGCTTTTCGAGGTTCTATCTTGTCTGGAGGCCGTTTGTTGTGAGGTTTTTGGTGCGCTGTTTTGGTTATCTTGTCTGTTTTCGGAAGTTTTTTATTATCTGTTGCGGAAATTTGTCTCCCTTTTTTCTACATGGTTTTTGAGGATTTAGTTTGATGTGACCCTTTTTTACTCCTTTGAGGGCGTCTTTCCAATGGCAGAATAAAGGCTTAAACAAATTTGTCTTCGTGCTAAGCGATGTGACTTTTTTGTGCGTTTTTAGATGGGAAAATTTTGAAGCCATCTTGGACATCTCGGAATGGATGAGAAGATACAACCGCGAATTATATAAACATCAATAAAAAGTGGATGTAGCTATCTGAGCAGTTTGTGTTCACAACTAGAAGTAACTTGGCCTCGTCTTTTGTAGAATATTTTGAGACAATTTGTGTGCAGGAATTTGGAGCCTTATAGGGAAATATTTGTTTTCTAATGAATGACAATTTTTGAGAAGTTTTCAACAAATTTTTGAATTCGTTTGTAAAAGTTCTTTAGTCAAAGTACGAAGACATTTTTTATGGCATTTGGGTAGTTCTTTGAGGAGTTTTTTGACTCTTTTGATGTACTGCTGCTCTCTTTTGATGTTTTGTGCGATTTTTTGTAAATTTTTGTTGGTGTTTCCGACACCTTTTTCGGTGCGTTTCAGACGGGATTGTTTAAACATTTGTGATATACCGGATGTATTTGGATTTTTTGGTTGGTTTCATCTTACAAGCTCAAAAAAAAGTAGAACAAACATGTTCGGTCACATTTTTGTTATAACCAGTCGACAAGGAGTGTCACACAGAGGTTTGAAAAAACGCTCTAGATATACTCAGGGCGGCAGATCTAATGTAGATAGGATCATAACCTGTTTTCACAGTTTTTTTTTGCTCCAGACAATTGATTCTAAAAACCACAATTCCGAAATAGGCCAGAAGCTGTCGTAGAGTGCTCAAAACTGTACTGGTTAGCTACTGGAGCTTAGTCGTGTAGATTGAAATGTAAATATGCCAGTGGAACTAGAATGTGTAGTGAGCGTGTGGATATCCAAGGTAATTGTTAAGAGCCCTCCGACCAAAGATGGTGACACCTTGTTGGGCTTGGGATATCTGAGAAACTAGGCAGGAATCAGCTTAGAAAACTCATTGTAATCTTATCGCAGAATTACAAATCGATGATGATCAACCACGCATCGTAGGAACATTTTACGAAGTCGTAGAAAAGTTTGCGAAATATATCTAGCACTTTGAGGAAATGCATAATTCGCAGGGGGCCAGGATACGTACGTTCTTCCTTTCGGCTTTTTGGCGATGGAATTGTGGACCAGGATACGTACGTTCTTCCTTTAGGACAAGTATACGCACGTTCTTCCTTTCGGCTTTTTGGCGTCTGAATTGTGGAAAATGAGGTAACTTATTGGGTGCGCTATGTCTTTATGTCAAGTGCGGTTGGACCTGTACTACAACAACGATAGAGCTTTCCACTTGTGACAAATAAAAATCATTCGTAACGTAATGTTTTGAAGAGTGTACTAGAAAAGTATTTAGACCCATTTACATAACAATTTGGTTTACCTAAGGGCCAAAGGAAGCGAGACGGAATTTAGGCGAGGCAAATGTCACCGTTCACTATTTTTATAGATCTGTCCCATAAAATTAAAGTGGCAATTTTAAGAGCCCCCCAAAATGGCATTCACAATTTGAATAGTTGTGGATGGAAATCTAATCTACACCTAAATATCGATTTGAGAAACTTCGTCAAAGGCAGTTTGCCACTGTTGAACCCACCTGAACTCGCGCCTCACTCAAAGTAGTCCTCGCTGCCAGACGTTCTCTTGTACTAACACACGGATAATGACTTTTGTCGAACTCCTTTTCCAGTTCCTCCAACTGCTCCGGACTAAACGTGGTTCGATTGCGTCGGAACTTTGGTTGCTCTCCGTCGAGGGATTCTGAATCTTCGCCTTCAATGTCTGCGGAGAAGAAAGAAAGCAAAAATAGGACTTCTGTGAATTAATACTGTTTGTCGAAGACTGTGTTAACTAAAATTGTGCTTGGTATCAGCCTAAGAAACGCTGAAACAGGTTTCCAACTAATGGGGGTAGGTATAGCTGCATTTAACTAAGTAACCAATACAGCCTAACAGATTAATCTGCGGGAGAAGTCCAAGTGAGTGTAGATCGATGTCGATACTAAGACTTTAAAATCACGCTAGGACCTTACTAACCCACCGAATTCTTTCTTTCTTTCATTGTATGACAAAAATGTGTTGCACAAGCTTCTACAAACGTGCATAAAATGGGGAAAGCTCCACTTACCAATCATTCGATTCGCATCCGGTGACCTTGAGGTATCATGACTGCCCGAGCCCGGCGACAGTGCCGGTCCCGATATTGTTGTGCTCCCTGCACTGGTAGGGCAGAGGCCCGTCATACTATTACCCGGCTGCCAGAGGTGAACAGCAGCGGCCGCCGCTGCCGCTGCCGATGGTGGCCACGTAAATCCCGGATAATGATGCGGTGGATGCTGATACAGTCCGTACCCAGCGGCGCGCGCAAATTCAGCAGCAGCCCGTTCGGCGGCCCGATTACGAAGAATGCGATTAATCGATGACACCGATGGTGCAGTGGCATTTGTGCAGACACCTGAAATGGGAGGACACGGTGCTGGAGTAAGAACAAAAAAAAATCAATTACATAGTGAAAGGAGGACAATGTGATCGAACGAGTAAATGGCATTTGCCAGAGTTGTTGGCCTGCGTCTACGGAATGCGAATGAACAAGATTCCGGTTAATTATTTGGTCATAGATACGCGCTTGCTCTTTGGCGAAGCACAACAATCCACGGTTGGGCACAAGAAACTGCGCAAAGAAACCATCGCCACAAACAAGACACACATTCACGCACGCATACAGACAATAACCGGACCTGGTTTTGTGGTGGTTTTTGCTGCATTGTCATACCATGTCCATCATCATAATTGCTCGGCCATTGTGTCATTTGGTTTTTGATCAGCGGTTTTCACAGCCATCTCCGCAGTGTGGTGCGCAGCTCTGAGCGAGACAGAGATAGAGAACTTAAACCAGAAACCCGATTAAGATGAGGATGCTGGCCGATGAGGCGATTTCCACTTGAAAAAGCTTCACACTGCGCGCAGCGTCAGAGTGGAAAATTAAAGACGCAATACGACAGTCAGCTTGTCAATCAATCAAAGCGACGAGCAAACGCGGCGCGCGAGATGGTCGGATTCGATTAGTGATGGAAATGAAAATGGACAAGGGAATTGAATGCATATATACGAGGGTACAGTGGATCCGTACACATGCTGCGTGTATGGCAGTTGGTCGGATCCTTATGGAGTTTGGTTTCTTGCTATGGAGTGTGAACTATGAAGTTGGCGTTGTACCCACGTGTGTAGTTCGTGGTCGAGGTGCTGCGTGAGGTTGAGATGTCCGTCCTACAAGCTGTTGTAGTTTTGCGATAATGTGGCAAATTTAGTGTTAGTCGGGTTGCTTTTGGGGGACTTTTTCGGTTCAGCGCGATATTTGGTATAAACTGTCAAAAGCGACCTCGTTTTGTATCGTCAAAAGGAGAGTGCCCGTGAAGCGTATCTACCGTAATCTTAGAAATACAAGAAAACCTGCGACTTGGTTTTTGATGTTAGTATCTATACTAAGAGCACAGTTCAATCGGCTCAGTTCCGACACGAAATGGATCAACTTTATGACACTGCGATGGGTGACTGACTATTTGCCAAATGTGTCGTTAAAGAACTAAATGTCAGTCTAAGAAACTAATTAACTAAGAACTGATTTGCGCTTTGAAGTCAGTGGATGATGCAGGAAAACCAGATAGCTAAGCCTTTTTAAACTAGGGCACATTCATCATCGGGGCACATTCGTCGTCAAAGCCATTTTCGATTGGATGCACTCTGAATTAAGAAATGAAAATAGTGCTGAATACATCCATTACTGAAGTCATGAACACAGTCCTTAGTTTGACGTTTGTATTTTCGCGCTCAAAAAAGTTGGGTGCTGTTTTGTGTTATTGTGATCTGCGGTATAATTTTGGCTAATAGATAAGTAAGTGATTTTTAAAGCAAAAAATAACTGTAGTAAATGCAGGTTTCACTAATTTTCTAGTTAAATATGTTAGGAAGTGAAATATAATTCAGAAAAAGCCTGATTTCAGTTGTGATAAAAATATGTGCAAAAAAAAGAAAAAACAATTTTGAGAAGTCGGCATTTTGATTGAGGCACATTCAGCAGGTGCCAAATGTACCGCGAGATTATCAAAATTTTCTTTTATTTTAATTTTTCAGGATATGGTTCGAAATTATAGAAGAAAAACAAACAGAATCTACATAAACGAATATTTAATGAAAAGGGCAATTGAGAATGACTTAAAAAAAGAGGAAATTATTTCGTCTGCGGCAAGAAAGTACGAAATAAAACCTGGCAATCAAGGCTTCAGAAACGGGACCTTTGAAACGAACATCGGATTCCGAAAGTGAAATTGAAATGAAGTTTCATTCTAAGTATACCTTCAAACAAGTTTTTACTGAGGTTCAAGACGAAGAACTCGCCGCTTTTCATCACTTTGGTTTGACTTTTAGTTCATGTCGAAAGCTCGCGTATGAATTCGCATTAAAAAACAATTTGCGACATCCAATCAGCTGGAACGCATCTAAAGAAGCTTTAGAAGATTTGCTTTTTGGGTTTTTAAAGAGGAGTCCGAGTCTAGCATTGCGAAAACCATAAAACATAAGTGTTTCTCGGGTTAAGGCTCTCAATAAAACAGCTGTCGAGACTTATTTCTCAAATTTTCGAGATCTGTATGACAAACATCATTTTCTTCCAAAAGATGTATACAACCTTGATTAATCGGGAATAACGACCGTTTTGGAAACACCAAAGGTAAGATGGCAATTCACGTTAATAATGTTTTAATTTTCCGGACGTTATACAATTTTGTAAAAGGTGCTTGCCCAAAAAGTTCAAAGAAGTGTTTGTCGGGTGACTTCGGCAGGACGAGGCACACTCGTCACGATTTTAGGCATTATTAACGCGATTGGAAACCATTTACCGCCCGTATTTATATACCCACGACAGAGAAGCAATCCAAAGTTTGCAATTGCAAGCTATCCAGGATCCTTGTTCCTGCTGAGTTAAAGTTGGATGGTTGGATGTTGGGCGGGCGACGACTACAGTTTAATTCCCCCTGAAGTCCAATGAAGATCACCGAAAACGGTCAGTCTCTTAGTCGTCACTCTCTGAAAGACACAACTTAAACTTGGATTGTAAAACATTATTTTGTTTTATTATCCAACATGAATGTCCAACAACACATAAAAAAATGCAAATTGTTCCAAGATCAATACAATCCTTTAAATATTGGACAACCATTCCTCTCATTGTAGTTTGGAAAGTATAAATTTTTAAAGGGACAATGGTATAATTCTTTTATCTCTTCCTCCTCGCACCTATCATCGCCTACAGCCGCTTGATGTGGCTGCCTTGATCCAGTCAAATAATTTTGTAGGACATCATTCAATGATTTTTTGTCGTCAAATAAAGACGTGACTATCACAGCTAGGTTGACAAACTTACCATTTCAAAAAGCATTTTCAATTGAAAAAATCACAAGCGGCTTTAGGATAACTGATGGGATACATCCCTTTAACTCTCAGATGCTTAAGGAGGATGATTTTGCCATAGAAAATCCACTGACAGTGGATCCTCTAGAATTTACACCAATTCGTCACAGAAAAAGAGATTAGAGGAAAGCGCACATAGGCGCGGTGCCAACAATAAAAGAGACAAGGCTTTTTAAAGAAAATTAAAGGCCGTAAAGCGAGTCATATAATTTTTGAAAGAACAGAAGAAAAAAAAAAAAAACTCGTGTTCTTCATCTGTTGAAAGCGATACTGAACTACATTATGCGGAATCTAATGAATCCGTAGGAGATTTCATTGAAAATAATATAGCTCTTCAAATCTTGATGCGGAGCCAAAAAACCTCGAAAATCATTCAAACGCGTTGAAAGTTGATCACGATCAGGATTCTTTTGAAGTCAAAAACCAAGTCTTAGTTAAGTTGCATATCAATCTAAAGCAAAAGTTATTTTTTTGTGGGCATGTAACTGACAAATTAAACGATTCTTCTCTGAATGTAAGTTTCCTTCGGAAAGCATATAATTGTTGACCCTCCGAACGAAGAAACATCGGTAGTTTTAAAAAGTGAGATTGAGGTCAAACTTCCTAACTCCACCACTCCAGCGTCAACTTCAAAATATCGAAAAAATGATTGTCTCAATTTTGACTTTAAGGGTTGCAAAATCAAATAATAAGTCTCATTTTATTAGAAGTTCGACAGATGAGCTAACAACAATTTAGGTTTTTTTTTTAAGGGACTTGAGTTCCTAAACATGTGATGTTTTTATTTTATATTTTTTATGTTGACCTGAAGTTATTTTTGTGTTTATTTATTTATATAGTTTCATAACATGATTTTTTCTTAATTGTTAGAATTTGAGTTCCTAAACATTAAATTAAATATTTTCTATTTTTTTTTATTTTGACCTGAAGTTATTTTTGTGTTTATTTATTTAAAATCAACCAACTTTCGGCTAAAAACTACCAAGTGCTTCTGTTAATATAGCTCCTACAGAGTTAGTGGATTAAAAATTACCGAGTCAATTTGTTTAACGATACTCGGTTAAAAATAACCTTTTATCAATTTTTCTCGGTTGAAAATAACAAGCTAGCTCTGTTGAATTTAAGCAACTGGTTGATATTTATCTAGAAACTTGGTTCTTAACAACTTTTTTAACAGTATGCATTTTACCTATTTATATCGGTAATATTTAACAACGAATACTTCAACAGAGACTTGGTTAATTTTAACCCATTTTTTTTAACCGAGCAAAAATCGCACTCTGTAAGAGCCAATTTTTGAGCGTGTAACATGATTTTTTTTTAATTGTAAGAATTTAAGTTCCTAAACATTTGATGTTTTTATTTTATGTTTTTCTATGTTCGGCCGAACAAAAATTTTGTTTTTTAGTTATTCAGTCATACGACATGAATTTTTCTTTAGTTTAAATTGTATATGCTATGAACGAACTCTTTACGTATTTTTTTTTTTTTTAAGTTTTTTCAATGCTGAATATGATCCCCACTGAATGACGAAACTGCCCCGGCCCGGGGTACGTTCACTAAACAAAGGTGAATTTCAAAAAAAGTTAAAACTACGATCCGGTAAATAAAATCAAAAATATTTCTTCCAAAAATTATTCACAAATATTGAATTTACCTCTTAAGACAAAAAAAAATGTTCAAAGTATAAAAAACGGTAATTTTGGCGTGTTACAAAAAAGTAACCATACTGTGGCAAGAATTTAATGACAAACATAATCCTGCGGCACATTTAATACATTTTCCGGACCTAGTTATGGGTGTCGATTATATTGTATGAATTCATCTCTATAAGTTTGACAGACTTGTATTGGTTTTTTTTTGCTAGAAATATTTGCTTTATTTGAAGGCCTTCTTTTTTCAACCTGAATAAGTGAAAACTAAATAAATCAGAAAGAAATAATTGATTTCAATTAAATACCACGTTCGACTGTAGTAAGACTTGGGTCTCTACGTCTATTGACGTAAAACATTTTGCCAGCAGATTGGCTCGTGAACGGCTCTTCATCGCTGAAAAGTGGGAGCATCCGCGTTTAGGACGTGCTTCGATGAGTGATGTATGTTTGCGCCTAAGAAGCACCTTGTAACCAGAAGAGAATCACTCTAACGATTTTGATCGAAATGCTTAATAGAGATGAAATGAGTATTCTTAATGAGATGCCGTACTTCGTTTTTCTCAAAAAATTATTAAATTTAATTTTTTTAATTTATTTCTCAAAAATTACAGCACAAATCCCGATCTGTCTTCGTATATTTTTGTAAAACTTCTTTTCATTAAATAAAACTCACTTCTTCTTCTTTCAACAATATTGAATATGCACCTTAAGAAAATGCCAACATTTGGGGCTTACACAATCAGAAAATCCAATCCCACTTCATTTGCGGCCCACAGGCGACAATCGGGATATTCAGTTTGCAACTACTGATGCAAATCCAAAAACAAATGCCTGAATTCTTACGTGTATAACTATGTAAATCATTCCAATCATTTTGACAACTTCAATCAAATTCCAGTCGAAAATAAAAACATGTCCTAGCAGGTGAAATGTAGAAACTCTTACTACGCTTGTCCTGCACTCCAAAGCCTTGTGAAGTGTAAAATAGTACAGCAGTAGTCTCTAACAAGAACTTGCGACAGTTGTCTGTTACTGAGAGCTTCAACTTTTGAAAACGCATATTGTTATGTTTGGATTTTCAGTATCTAGTATCGCTACTCAGATTTTTAACTACCTGCCTAATAAAATAAGAAAACAACCAACCAGACTTTTGATGAACGTGAAAGTTTCGTTCGACCCAGTCGTGCACTTTATTTTTTTTTGTATTTTCTTAAAGTTTTTGCATGTCGCACGGATTCGTATTGACATAACACCGAAAGGGGAATCAAAAAGGCAGAATTTGAGAAATTTAAAAAAGTGAGGGGGTCAACGGCAAGAGTATTGCGAGTTGGGGTCTGAGTATGATTTTTGTCTGTCACGCATTTCCCGCCTGATTACACTGGTATTTGTCCCAATTGACAAAAACGAACAAATCCACACATTAGTGTGCATCAGCCATCTACTACTACTGCTCCGCACAAACAGTTGTGCACTTGAATTATATTTCCGAGTATCCGCGTTCTACAGACGTAAATTCAAATGGAATGTGTATCTGCAACTGCACAATTGCCCAGGCAAAGCCAACAATGGCACACTGCAAGGCAGTCATTAGGCGGATCATATACCTAATGTAAGCAGGTATGCCCCTCTCACTTGGAGACCAGTTTCCTCTACAGCGCAGCTCTCGTCGTCGGGGGGTGAAACATGAAACCCATAATGGCTGCTCGAATAGTTTCCATAATTGATTTTCACCATATTACATACCGGTACGGCACAGTGGGGGCTACAGCTACAGCTATGTACCTACTGTGTGTGCGCCTGACTGCATGTACAGTTAGTTCGGTGACAGCTCCTCTTATGTGACATTTTCCATTTTGATTAATGTCGCTTAGGCTATAGGTATAAGCTTTACACGAAAGAGGAAAAAATTAAACAGTCTGTAAAGGGAGCGATAGGGGCGCCTTTTAGGGCAATGAAACGCAAGCTTACATCGGACTGTCAACTGTCAGCTGTCAGTGGGGCGGTTTTTCTTATCTGCTTCTGTACTCCACCCATTTTGTTGCTTTTGATTTGTGGCTTTTGCTCACGGGAGCTGCTATGTATACCTATAGCGTGCTGATGGCTGAAACAGAAAGAAGTTGTTTCCTTTTGCAGGAAAAAAGTCGAAATATGCCGGCGGGATGTTGTGAAGCGGAATGTTTCCTTGGTGGGCGTATTAATTTAATTGGAAGGAGAACTTATGTTCGGTTAATTGTGTGCGACATGCTTGTCAAGCCGGCGGGGCAGGGAAATATATATTTTTTTTACACTGCCCGTGGCTAGACGGAATGGCGGTTTCGATTATTTAATGAGGTTCGGGGCGGCTAATCAGCGGCGCTGCTGTTAGCTGTTCATCGTGGAATTCAATGAATTTCGTCGCATGTAAGGCGCAAATGGGTTCGTCTTTCGTGTGCTGAGCGGGGAGATGGTTTGTACCCCAAGAACATAGATGTGGGGGGAAATGGCAATCCAATTTGTTGGCGGAAAGTAGGATGTTTCGGTGGGAAAAAAAAAACCCTCGGAGGGTGTGAAATTGTCTTTTTTTTTGTGTCGAGAGGCAATGACTTTGGGTAGTTCGTCGTTGGTCGTGCCTATCTAGGTAGAACCGTCTTTTCGATAGACGTAGCTGTACTTATGGGTGAGCAAGCTTGTATTATGTCTATAAGATCCGTTTTCGAAGATCATTTCTCTCAAGAATCAGTTTTTGTGATACGCGGCTCTTAGCCTAAACTTATTCAGCTAGAAAGCTTTAAGCGATAAGCAGTTCTTATAATCTATATCATAATACTTTTAGTTAACCCCTTTGTGCTACATCCAGTGGGTAATTAACGACATTATATTCTAAGTTCATACACTGCATGTTTGCTTGAGTCATCGCAAGTACCAAGTCATAAAAGAAGTCAAGAAATGTAGAGGTTTCTGTTTCGAAATGCGGCTCTTATCAAAGTTGGTATATAACTGCCCTACTTCGACTTACAGATCTTAAAGAGCTATTGAGGGAAGTGCACGCTGTTTGGTGGGCAATAAGTTGCAGGTTTTGCGACTGCAATTACCGATCGAAGTTTATGGATAGCTGAGCAAGAATCTCGCTTGTCCGCCACGAAAATAACACACCGGAACTATTTGAAAATTGTCACAACATTACTCAAAGATGGCGGATATGCGGTACTCGCATGCAAAACGCAATTTTTATACCTTTCTCAAGAAGTTGTGTATAGGTTTTCTAGATCGTGATCTCAGGCTCAGGTTCTGCATAGAAGGACGTGCAAAATCTCGCCTAGAGGTACCAAAACATTTAAAAGTTATAAAGATAGGCTCCGCGTCGAAAATGGCTACCCCAAAAAAGCTAGCAAAGAGTGTACATCGAGGACAACGGGACAATATTTACATGAATACGTTTCGGAAGCATATTTAAGTCAATCGACCCATTGAACCAGGGGCGACCGTTTTCTAAATATGTGTATCCATTTGTCAAAAGTTTCGTTCTTCGATTTCTTAGCAAAAAAAAAAAAACTGAGTACGCAGTCATGTCGACGGAACCGCTCTTCATGAAGTAGTGCGTACAGTTGAAAGGTCACTCTCCCATCACCAATATACCTTAGCTACCTTCTTAGATATTGAGGGTGCTTTAAACAACGTCCACACTGAATCGATCCAGGAATCTCTCTTAGAACTAGGGGTAGAAGATTTCGTCACTTCATGGATCATTTCCATGTTCAAAACAAGGATTATTCCAGCGAAACTTGGTGACCCTTCTAACCAAATCATTAAGCAGAGGAACACTTCAGCGTGGTGTGATCTCGCCTCTCTTATGGATTATGGTACTTAAAAAAACCTGTGAATTCTCGACGGGGAAGGTATCAAAGTCATTGCGTATGCGGATGACTGGGTTGTTCTAGTATCAGGAATGTTTCCGAACATGATAAGCGAAATCATGGAAAGAGCACTGGGTAAGATTAGCGGCTGGGCAACAAGTTGTGGTCTTAGCGTTAACCCGAGCAAAACTGAACTGATGCTTTTCACCACCAAAACCAAAAAACCAACTTTCTCACTTCCCCGCTTAAATAACCAAAATCTTCCTTTATCCACCAGCGCCAAGTACCTTGGAGTCATGCTTGACCCTAAACTCAAGTGGAAGTTCAATATCGAACACCGAGAGCGGAAGGCAAGCATAGCTTTCTACGCCTTAAGTCCGACCGAGGCGCTCAATGCGATTCTTAATCTTCTACCAGTGGGTCTGCACATAAAAAACTTTGCAGCGTCTAGTGCAGTCGTTATGGCCATCCCAGACTGCTCCTTGACATAGTGACACCCAGCAAAAGATAGGCATCTTCGTCGACAGTCAGGCTGCGATTAATGCTGTTGGTTCAACTCAGTCAACCTCCAAGCCTGTTGTGGAATGCAGGGAGACACTGACCAGGGCTTGTCATCAGTTTGAAATCTCTCTCGTCTGGGTTCCCGGCCATAGGAACATTGAGGGGAATGAGAAAGTCGATTAACTTGCCAGACGTCGCTCTGCTCTGTGCGTGTCTCATGTACTGGAAGTCTTCCCTCCGCTGGGATATGTAAAGAGAGAAATCCTCCTGCACTCCACCTCAAGGGCTGAGACTAGATGGAGGAACCTGACGAACTGTGTCATTTCAAGGAAGATCTGGCCAACCTACGACGATGCCAGAACAAACAACCTCTTAGCAAGAACGCTTGTAGATGTCGCCAGACTAACGGCAATTAGTACGGGCCATTGGAACTCACGCAGCCAAGCTTGGCTTCCCCCATAACACCCACTGCCGTATAGCTGCGCTGACACAAATAAGAGTGAAACAGTGTTCCATCTTCTTTGTGAGTGTCCGGCTCTAGCCAGACGCAGTGCACTAGGTCATCCCTTTTATGATGACGTTTCGGCCATCCAAAGCATCCATTTTAATAAGATCATCAAAAATGTCTCAACTCCACAGGCTGGTTTTGAGCTCCCTTAACCTCCTCATCCCCCTTTATTTCAGGTTCCCTTAGTTCTGTTTTTCCCTCGTCTGGTATCGGGGAATACAGCCACTTTAACCAACCAACCAAGCAACCAGGCAGTCATGTTAACCTCACCTGACATCAAATATCAATTTCCGCTGAAATCGTTAAAGTCACTTTCCAACAAATCAAACTGGTACGAAAATTTCATATGGGAAGTACCATTTATATTGAGGTTACGGTGCAAGCATAAAAACGGCTCCGAACTGTAAGCCCACAAATTCCAAATCCGAAGTTTCATCGTAATGTCAGAATTGATTTAGAACTCGAGTTCGAAATTTTGTAGGAATTAAATATATTTCCTTTACTACGTATTCGAGAAAGTTAAAGAGGAAAAAATGTTTTGCTCATTGTTACGACTAAGGTAGCTCGATTTGTGCTTGGCTTAGAGGAGAGCATTGTATGAAAAGATGATAAAACGACGTAAGAAAACGTGATTATCGAAAAATTTCGTTAAACTAAAGTCATTGGAACTACACATACAACAAACATCTTCGAATTCAAAATATCCCACATGTAGCTCATCCTATAACTGCAGAATATCGGTCCAGAATTGTGCAGAACAGAAATAGAAACATCTGTGCAATTCCAGTTCTCTGGCTACATATTTCGAAAAATTTCGAAATTCGCTTTCGAACTCAATTGAAAACAGAGTAAAGTCATGCAAAAGAGGATGGTAAGAAAAATCTTAACTTAGCAACTTTAAAATTCTTTCGTCAATGTCAAAACATTTTCGAAAATGTTCGAAAAGTACACATATTTCGAATTCCAAATATAGGTACCTACCCCATTGAAAGAAATGGCTCGGAATATTGACTTCTCATTCATCTACTAATTTAAGCATTTTTTCGAAGATGTTCGAAAATATATGCTCGAATTTAAGGCATTGCCCTCACATAGCCAACCCACTCGTACCGAGGAGGCATCAGGATCTCACGGTATCAAAATGGGATTATAGCCTATCCGGAAAAATATTTCAGCGAGACAGGGTGACATGGGCGATCTCGTCCTTTAGCCCTTTTAAATCACCGTGAACCGATGGCATCTACCCCTGTCTTTTGCAACAGGGCGTGGATCTATTGGCTTCTCAACTAATTAGGGTGTTTAGATCCAGCATCCCTAAGCCACGTACCATTGAGCTGGACTAAGGTGAAGATGGTTTTCATACCAAAGGCTGGTGGGAAATCCGAACAACTAGCGAAATAATATCGCCCCATCAGCCTTAGCTCCTTCCTCCTAAAAACCATGGAGAAAGTCCTTGATCAATACATAAGGGATCAGTTCCTTACAAGTAACCCACTTCACGCGAGCCAATTTGCATACCAAGCCGGTAAGTCTACCGAAACTGCCATACACAGCCTCACAATGACGATTGAAAAGGCTCTGGCAGCAAAGGAGACGGCTCTCTGTGCCTTCATAGACATCCAGGGAGCATTTGATAATACCTCCTTTGAGCCCATAAAGAAAGCTATGATAAGGAAAGGCATTGCCCCACTAATCATAAAATGGGTTCTAAATATGTTAGAAAGTAGAATCATTAATCTGGCGTATGGAGGCTCACAAAAGACTGTTAAGGCCACTAGGGGCTGTCCTCAAGGAGGAGTACTTTCTCCTCTATTGTGGACTTTAGTCATAGATGAACTCCTAGACCACCTCACACAATCGGGGTATTTAATACAAGGTTATGCAGATGATGTAGTGATCACTGTTAGAGGCAAGCATGACTCCACGATATCTGAAATCATGCAAAGGGTCTTAAACTTAACCTACAGATGGTGTCAGAACAAAGGATTGACCATAAATCCCTCCAAAACAGTCATGATACCATTCTCAAGAAAGAGAAAACTAGAACTGAAACCGATCAAGCTGAATAACGCAGTTATAGATTTATCAGGAGAGGTAAAACATCTGGGAGTAATCCTAGACAAGACCCTCACCTGGAATTCACACCTTGATCATGTCACAAAGGCAATTTATATGTGCCATCGTCTCTATGGCAAAACCTGGGGCTTAAAACCAAAAATGACCTATGCAGCGATATCATGGTGGCCAAAAACGGAACAAATAACGGCCCAACAAAAACTAAATAAGATATATCGCTTAGCATGCGTTGGTATAACGGGGGCAATGAAAACTTGTCCAACCGCAGCCATAGGGGCAATGCTCAGTCTTTTTCCTTTACATATTTCTGTAAAGAAGGAAGCTGGTCTCAGTGCCGCTGATACATCAAATCTTGAAGCAGGAAACCTCACAGGACACCTTAGGGTACTACAAATGCTCCAAGATGATCCTGTGATCAAGGTATCAGACATCATGCTCAAAAGGCTTCGCTTCTCCAGGAAAATTAAGATAGTCATATCTGACAGGAGCACCTGGAGAGGCAACCAATTCGTAATACCATCAGGATCACAAATCTGGTACAGCGATGGTTCAAAGATGGAAGATGGTGCCACCGGTGCTGGGGTCTATGGGCCTAGGTTCCAAAAAGCTATAGCACTGGGAAAATCACCAGATTTCTTTCAAGCGGAGGTACACGCCATAGAGATATGTGTCCGAGAATGCTTACGAAGGAACATTAGAGGTGCCCGCATCTACATCCTCTCAGACAGCCAGGCAGCTCTTAAGGCCTTAAGATCGTATTCGATCAGATCAAAGCTGGTTTGGGAGTGTTTTAACCTCCTTGTTTTAACCTCCTCTGGCCAAGGACAACATAGTCACCGTTGCTTGGATACCAGGTCATGAGGGATTCGAGGGCAATGAACGTGCGGATTGTCTGGCGAGAAGAGGCGCATCACGCCTGGCTCACTGGTCCTGCGCCCTACTTCGGGTTGCCTTTGAGTTACGTACACTCAAAATTTACGAAGTGGGAAGATGATCAGCTTGCCGAATACTGGACGGAATCCAAAGGACAGAGGCAGGCAAAAAGATTCATAATCCCAGCTCGTAGTAAAACAAACAAGTTACTTGAGCTTGAGTTACTGAAGAAGATCTAAGGATCCTAACTGGTTAAAGTAGCTATATGAAGTTGTTCACAACTTCCGAGTAGCAAATTTGGAATATGCGAAACATTGAGGGCGTGGCAGTCGAGTGAAATTTGGAAATACAAATTTAAATTATCTTTTGGATGAGCATTGAGCACTCTTCTGTGAAAACCATGATGTTGATGACCCTTCCTTGAAAGTGCTGTATGGAGAAAACTGCCTGCAAATAACTCAGTATGAGTTTTAAGAATTCAATCCAAAAACAGTGAATTGCCCAAAACCCCAACTAAAGTCGTCGACCTCCTTTATATATAGTTGTTCCCACTAAAACCAGTAACGTACTCAGTACTCCCAGTAATGAACTTCCTCAACAGTGTAAAGAAAAAAAGAAAAAAATAATACCTTCCTCCATTATTTCGCATTATCTGCCATCACGTCAAGTTGATCTCATCAAGCTCGAAGCCCACCCTGAGCTACAATAAAACATGTGTCCTGGTACTTGCGCACCAGTTGAAATCGCTCTATCTCGATCGCCATATCCAGAACAAAATCAAATAACCGATCAAAAATCGGCTAAGAAGACTTCCCCACAGAGACGACGACCCACGGCCAAACTCAATAAATCAGCTAACGCAATCGCGTACCCATCACAAGCGGTGGCTGATCGTCGCAGACGAACTACATTTAACCAACTGCTCAGTGCGCGCATCCCTAGGACAAATACTCACTTTTCATGCCCGACTCGAGATCCCTATCGCGGCCGCAAATATAATGCCAATCACTATCATTCAACTCCTCGCAGCTACTCATTGAGGAATGAGGAGAGCCTTCACAAATGGATGGAGAGCATGCGAGCTGGAGCTGGAGCTGATCGTGGACCAGCAGCAGATGCTGCTAAACGCAAACCCACTGGGCACGCAATTGTCCGGAGGAGCGAGCGAGACAATTCCGCCGCGAAAGACTGATTTCTCTTAATGTGACGATGATGACACAAATGAGATTACACCGAACGGACCACATAATGAGGTCTGGGGAGATCAATCGATCTCCTCGAACGATGCGAACAACGACGAGGACCGTATGTTTTGCATATGCTCGCATACATGTGCACTCTTCTACGCTGTGGTGTCCGGATGCCCATAAATTAACCAATCGATCTAAAATGGAACAACAATTTGATTACTCAGGACACAGTAACCCTTCACTGTGCGCCGTGTCGCATCCTTCGTATATATACCTATGAAAGTGCATAAAACATCAAAGGGAAGACACGGGAACAGCACAGCAGCGCACTCGATGGATAGCTGATGGACGCGCTGTTGTATAGTTGAGCCTACTGTATAGATGAGAATCAGAGATTTGGTGAAACCGATGGGGGCCAAGGAGGAAATTATTGTTGTCTTATGTCTTACCTTCGGAAATTAGCCGCTCGCGTATTTCCCACGCGAAGATGGTCGGGTTCTCGCGTTTGTACTGTTCAATTTTCGATACCACCGCTGGGGTCGCTACCTTTGGCTTTGATCCACCGATTAGGCCAGGTGGTCGAAGCGTACCTGAAATTGACACAAAGATGAAAGTTAGATTGGTATATTGTATAGATACGATTAAGTGCGGATGGCGGTCTTAATATTTGCGCAGAATGCCTGCAGGTTGCTTCGATTTGAGGATATTGTAGGTATATGTAGGAAGTGGGCGAGGAAAATTGTCTTTTTGGGAGCTTTCCTTCTTAAATTGCCCGTACCCGGTGCAGTTGTGGCTGGTAGTCTCAACATCGATCCAACTGGATGGGACTGTGCCACATCGAAGTCTTGTGGGAATCTCAGTTGGCCAGCTGATGAGCTGAAGACGATAACTAAACGATAGCTACAAGTAAATTGATTCCACACAGATATCTATGGAGAGGTATCTAAATACTGGTAGACAAGTCCGAGATATAAGGCAAATGAAACGACAGTGGAAATCACTGTCAAAAGTTCAACAAATGCACCGTGTATGGGACACATTAGAGCAAAGAGTCACAAGTCGCAGTTCGAAAGTGAGATCAAAGAGCTCGAATTACTTCTGTATACCATTTTCGCTCTTCCACTGCAGATAAATGCAGAGTGGTTGTACATTCTGTTGGAAATATTGTACTATTGTTGAATGCAATTAGGTTCCCGGATTAGTTATTAGAACTCATCTGAGAAGGTCAGGACTAAAAACATTCCACGTAAGTCCATGGCCCGTAAGCTTAACTCATCAGCAATGTCTATAGCGTGTTTAGTCCCTCAAAATCGGAGGTGAACTGGAAACACTGCGTCGGAACTTGCGGTGCAGATAAAAACATGAACAGGATATTTAAGATTTTATATTTTTAGAGATCTACGCTTTCCATTCGCTGACGAAAAGAGAAAATCATCCGAGGACATTTTGGATTAGATAAAGGGCTTTTCAATAAGAGCGCTACAAAAACGGTTTTGGATATCAACGAAATTCTTTATTCCTGTGAGAGTACGTTCGATGCCATTATGTATGGAACTCGAATTCTTTTGCATGGCCACCACGGGCACGCTTGCAGAAGTCCAGACGCTGAACCCAGTTTTCGACGGTTTTCAAGCATAAATCGGCCGATACTGCTGCAATTTCACGTTCGATATTCGTACGAAGTTCAGCAATCGTCGCTGGCTTGTTGACATAGACCATAGACTTGACGTAGCCCCACAGAAAATAGTCTAACGGCGTCAAATCGGAAGACCGAGACGGCCAAGCGACTGGACCATTTCGTGAGATAACACGTTCTCCAAACTTGGTTTCCAATAAATTGATTGTGACATTCGCTGTGTGGCTTGTGGCGCCGTCCTGTTGGAACCACATGTCCTCCAAGTCGCTCTACTTTTGTCGCGTCCCTGTTGAAAAACCCTTTATAAGAAAACAGTCGTAGCCTGCTTTATAAAACTTCGCCTCGTTCAAAAATTCAAACCATTTTATTTAAAGGGTCACGCATGAACAGCCTAAGGTTAAAAATATTTTGTCAAACCAATTCTTTCAAGTAAATGACTTGATGCCTTCAAAAGTGAACTTCCATAAAAGGTACAAAAATTATTCATCTACGGTGACCTAAAAATGCCAACTGGTGTTGGGGCAGGGATCAGCGAAACTCACTGCAATATCTCAGTCCCTACTAGACACACAGCTACGAATTTACGCATGCTGCGATAGCTCTTTCTGGGTTAGTAGCAACTTTTCGAGTAAGACGGATTCTGTGATTGACGCGGAAATTTTATAGAAAGTCATTATATCAAAATATTTTCAGACAGTCAGGCAGAGCTAAAAGCTACTGATTTATAGAAGCTTAAGCTTAAGAAATAGTCTTTGTCCTTCTCAGAATTAAGGATCTTAAGGAACATTTCCAAAAAAAATGTCATCGAAATCTGTGAATTAGTTTTCACGCCAACCGTTAACACATGACAACGCCTACAGTCTTATTATAAGTATAGATGTTTGCTGAAAGAATTTACTTAGGCTAGGTTGAGTGGGGTTGTGAGATCGTCACAAAAGACTAGCCACAATAGCGGGCCCACCGCCATCCCCAGGGAACCAACCAAATCACCCAAACAATCAATTTCCCTACAGAATTTAATTATAGTCTCAGTATTGTGTGAGGAACCAACCATAGGTGGTCTTATACCCTCAATCATCGTATTAAGTGGGAGCTCCGCTCCATCCTTGGCCAGAGCGTCGGCCTTCTCGTTGCCTTCAATATCACAATACCCAGGCACCCAACATAATCTGACACAGTTCTGCGAACATAATGCCTTGGGCATTGTGCGGCAACTCCTGACTAGTTCAGATTTAGTGGTATACGGACACAAAGGTCTGCCCGGTAATGAAAAAGCTGGTGAGCTGGCAAGAAAGGGTTCTTCACTAGAACTTAACCAGGCCGTTACCACAGTATTAACCCCTCCCTGCAATCTCAAACAGGAAATTGAGAGAAAAATACTGGCAGCGACGAACGATAGATGGAGTAAACTCGAATCCTGTGTCATAACCAGGAAAATGTGGCCAATCTATAGAAAACATAAGACAGAAATAATTCTACAAGTGAGAAAGCAATCGTTATCCTCTCTTGTAGGCATTATTACAGGACACAACATGTTGAAGTATCACACCGAGAAAATGGGAATCACTACTGATGACCTGTGCAGAGGATGCGGAGATGAAGATGTGCATGAGGACACTGCACACTTTCTTTGTCACTGCCCGGCACTCTGCCACATCAGATACAGTGTTCTTGGAAGACATTTTTTGGAAGACTTAGAGGACCTCTCTGAGAAGTCCATAAAAGACTTACATAGATTTGTATTATCTACGGGACTTGACTAACCGGCTTCATAGGTTTCCACAGTATGGTGGTCATAAGAACACCATGGGCCATGGACAACGGATCTACATTGATCTAAGTGCGGCGGTGCACGTTCCCCCTGCCTCGCCAACCCGCTAACCTAACCTAACCTTGTGGTATGTGACTCTATCCCTTTAAGCGTAGCCTTATTTTTATTGGATGTCGATCTCATCTCAAGTTCCTCCGCAGCTCTGAGTACGGCCAGAATCTCTGCCTGGAACACACTGCATGTGTCCGGAAGTCTCAGGGACAAGTGTAGGTCCAATTCGTTGGAGTATATACCAGGCCCTGTGCCCTCACTGTTTTTGGAACCCTCCGTATAAATCGAGGTATCATTTTCCCTCGAAACAAAGTTCCTATACCAATCCTGTCAGGTTACAACACATCGTACGGTGTGTCAAAATCAAGTGCCCCAAGACTTTCATCCGCTTTTTTTAGTGAGCCGTAGCGCACTATTACTTGCAATTGAATGTATTTGTAGGTCCAGTGGCAAGAGATGCATGCATCCCGATTGGATACGCACCGCTTACCAATAATGTACCTACCGAACTGCCAAAACGGCCGTATACGTGTTGTTCAATCGAGTCCCTTTAGATTTTTGAACCTGACGTCCACGGACCAAACCAAAAAGAGCACCCAGAGCCGCAGCGCTTTTATTTACACACCTGCGCTGTTACCTCACTCATCTTCGACTCCAAGTCAGTCTTGCAGTGCCTCGACATACCTTCTATACGCACTAAGGGATCCTTGCCTATAACCGAACTATGGTGGGTTCCTGGGTTGAATTGAATGAAAATACTGACGAAATGGCCAGAAGAGCTTCTGAAATCTCCATTTATAGAACCAGAATCCTTCTGTGTTATTCTCAAATCGGCTGTAGGGAGCTGGAAGCGCACGAAGTCAATATACCATTATGAGAGTTAGGCCGAAGTGATACCAGTTGGCAAGTGTGATTATTCGCTTGGTTTCCGAGGTTATGTCATTTCAGAGTTAATAGCGGAGCCGAGGTAGACAAAATTCCGAACTCAATCCAAGTTGAAGCTGCCTATACTGACGTTCTGTCCGATTCGGCGATGTTGTGTGTCCTTTCATGTTGATAGCATTCACCTCATTCTTAGTGGCGACCTATTTTTGTCGCTTCTCTACTGATACTTGCAAACTTACTCGCTGCGTCTGCCAACGGTGTTGATGTCGTCAGCGTATGCATGTAGTTGCACAGACTTTTGAAAAATTGTACCCCTGGTTGCCATAGTTTCGCAGAGTTTTCTCAAGAATGATGTTGAAAAAGTCTCTTGACAGCGCATCATCTTGTCTGAATCCTTTTTTGACATCAAAGGTCTCAGGAAGTTTGTTTCCAATCTTTATGGAACTGCGAGCGTTCTCCATCGTCATTCTGCACAAGCTGGCGAGTTTATCAGGGATGGCAGACCTTAAAATCGATAAACAGATATGGTTATCGATTCGGACTTCTTAGGTTTTCTCCACGATCTGCCGTCGTGTGAAAATTTGTTCGGGCCTTAAACCACGCACTGATGGGTGAGGGTAAGTTAAGCAGGTCCAGCCCCTTGTGGAATGTGAAGGAAGTTTCGTCTTTAGGGACATAATGTTTTTTCTTTTAAAGAAATTTTCTGCTAAAAGTTAAATGAGGTACATAATATTTCCGCCGCCCTTTAGCATCATAGATCTCTCAGGCCTTTTATCGCTTTTGAATGTCCAGGCGCTTCAAAGCTGACTACTTCCAAGTCCTCATTGCTGCTACAGATGTCCCTTTCTCCAACATCGACACGATATGTATCCCCCGCTACCAACAGTCAACCCCACTCAATTAGCATCCAACATTGGTTGAAATTCCCGCTTGTGCTGTGTGTATTGGCCGTGTGAACCATCTCCATACAAAACAACCTCCACGCATCCGCCAGCAGAATAAAAAACAAAAAGACAGACAAAACCCCCTGAACAAATTTCCTGCGATCACAATCGCGCGGATCGCGAAAATCACTGCAATTTATCCAAGCGGCGATCGTAAATCTTCCTACACCGGCGTAGCTACATACATAACGGACGCAGTCACCAGCCAAACTCACACTCATTGAAGGTTTTCGCGTGCCTTGCTTTTTCGTTACTGCTGCCTTTTGTCGACCTCTGGCCACGTCCGGCCCCAGTCTCGTCCGATCAACCGTTTGCCGGCGGCACATTCGCCTAACAATACAGGTGCGCGCGCACTCCCGAGAGATGCTTGCAGTTGCACTCATCAATTTAGTTCGCATTTGACAATTTTATCTCGGCAAAGAATCAATTGCAGCGTCCGGATAGAGATGCAGCGTGCGGCCAGACAAAAACAGTCAACCATACATCACCACATCACCCAACAAATTGCCCATACAGCAGCATGGTAGTCACAGTGCGCGCGGATCGTTGTCATCCGTATAGTATGGCATGGCAAGAGTAACTATCTTGCGTCAGGTCGGTCGCTGTCCCATCCAACTGATGATAATGACGGCGGGATGATGAAGTCACTCGAGTCGGTGCGCGGGCAAATATGGATTTTTATGAGCATTTAAGAGGTGAAAATTAATTAAAGCCAAACATTGATGGCATTGCTGCAATAACTGCTTCTGCGATGGCTGCGTAAGGCATGCTGCATAGCCTCCATGTGACCGGTGGGCTTGGAATTCGAGACCGTGTAGCGGAGGTATGTGTTTCTTGTTTGAGCGGGGCTGTCTGGGAGTTATTCCGCGACAGAGAGAGTGGGTTAATTGGACAAATGTAATGGGTAGCTGCGGTTGCGTTTGGAATGCCAGTTTAGGAATAATTACTTCCAGAGAAAGCCTTACAATTAGCAGTAATGACTCTCGTCTGGAATGGACTTGCAGAGCGAATGGTGCAAGACCAGTACCTACTTAGTTGTTGAGTGGATATAGGAATACACTTCAAGAGGAGAATGTTGAAATGGCGCGGTACAGTGTGTAGGGGTGTCCAAAGGACTTCGGTACAACAGTAGAGAAATCCAACTTACATCTTGCATGGAGAAAGCCCAAAGCCCTACAAAGAGTGGGTGGTGGCTTGGACAGAGACTCTATATTCAGGGATTAAATATCCAATAAGCCTATTCAATTGAAGTATATTTGAAAACGGGCCCATTGATATGTTTGGCTTGATGCGTACTCCTCGACAGATGCTGGCCGGTCAGAGTGTAGCCAAAAGTCACAGATCTCGCTTGCGAAGCCCTAAATCTGTGCTATAAATATGAAACTTTCTTTTAATTTGCAAAGAAGCAACCCGTCTGGCACAATGTAGAGCTCCGAAGTCAAACTGCACAGAACCTTGCTGAAGACCTTAGCAGCTGTCGTACTCTATGAGGGTCACTCAAACACGGTATCACTGGACAGCCACTTCATGGCCAAAGGCTGATGTACATCGAAAAAGTAAAAGCCATTGTCAGGGCTGCTTCCCCATATAGCAAGAAACATTGTAACTTGTCCACACTCTATGACGACGTGGTCACACTCCAATCTTAATTTGTGATCAAGCGGTAGAGAATGACTGCGAATTTTCTGAGCTGGTCTCAAGATGAGAGTTTTTGTCAAAAATCCGAAACAGACCAATAGGCTCGGTCACAATCGGCGTTTTTCTTTTTAAGTTCAGAGCAGAACCTGAACTGTTATACAAAAATTTCGTGTTTCTTTTATAGCTCAGATACATCAGAGCTCAAATTTGTGTTTCTTTTTTCGTTCAGAGAATGATCAGAGCGCGCTCTATGAGCTCAGCATAAAATGACGCTCAGTTCAGAGCGCGCTCATAATGCTCGAGCTCAGTTCAGTGCTCAGCTCTGAACTAAAAAAGAAAAACGCCTCATAGGCGAATGGTTGTGAACCTTTGAATAACAAGATTCTACCAGAAGAAAAAGCCCGAACATCCCTTTCAAATATCAAGCGATAGCGCTTGTCCTGAATAACTGGCGTAAGCAAAGTCCGTGTTGGGATCGCATACCACGGAATGTTGCTGTGTCTCAGGCAGATACTGTTCACAGATCGGTCGCTATAAGGAGGTGTGGGGAACGAAATTATGGCTTATTTTCAAAATATTTTTCTCAAAACAGCCATGTTATCGGAATAACGCCATTCGAGCTCGAAGACTCTCTAAATTCCTGCTGGAGATAGGCCTTAACAGCATCGAGTGCTTCCTATAATTACCCGAGGAATAAGGTCCTTGTCTAAATTCTTAAAATATGTAAAAATTTCGCTTCTGGATTGCGATCACGAGGAAACGAAAGTTTTGCAGCCCTTTGTTATCTAAATGTTTATATTACCTAGCTTTATTGTTCTAAATTTGTTTTATGTACAAAAGCTGACCCCGGAACTTTGTATCGCCTAGTCAATTAATTTAATGATACCTTTTACTTAATTTATTATTGTAATTAAGTTCAATAGTTCATTAAGGTAATATAAATATAAAGTGTGTTTTTTTTTAGAGGTATAGAACTTTGAAATGATGATTTTTTTAAAGTGACATGAAATTCGCTTTATTCGAAAGATATACTCTTCTGGCATTATAATTCAAATATGATTTCTGACATATGACCGCCAGGGCTGGCGCGTGCGTTGTCTAATCTGGAGGTTCAATTGGTGAATGGGCCCAAAACAAGATTGCCGTTGATCCCAATTTTCATATGCCAACTTTCGTTCAGCGATGAAGCTCAGATTTGGTTGAATGGATACGTCAATAAACAAAACTGCCGTATTTGGAGTGATGATAATCCTCAAGTGTAGGTTGAGACACCGTTACATCCACAAAAACTGACTGTTTGGTGTGCTTTATGGGTTGGTGGAATAATTAGTCCGTACTTTTTGAAAAAGGACGCTGGCCAGAACGTTACAGTCAATGGTGACGGCTATAGAGCCATGATTACTGACTTTTTCGTTCATCAATTGAACAACCATATGATGTGCATTAGCTGTGGTTTCAACAAGACGGCGCTACATGTCACACAGCTCGTGCCGCAATTGATTTTTTGAAGGAAACGTTTGGTAGCCGCATAGTTTCACGTTGCAGACCCGTGAATTGGCCTCCAAGATCGTGCAATTTATCGCCGCTTGACTATTTTCTGTGGGGATGTGTCTAGTCTACTATGATAAGCCCGAAAGGATTGACCACTTGGAGGACAACATTCGCGGCGTTATTGCCGATATACGGCCACAAATGTTGGAAAAAGTCATCGAAAATTGGACCTCCAGATTAGACAACGTCCGAGCCAGCCGTGGCGGTCATATGCCAGAAACCATATTTAAACTATAATGCCAGAAGATTATCTTTCGAATAAAGTAAATTTCATGTCACTTTAAAAAAGTCATCTTTGTTTTATTCCATTTCAAAGTTTTATAAAGTTTTCTAAAAAAAAACGCCCTTTAAACGGAAAATACAAATGTAATAAAAGTACAAAAATCAAGTATTCCAATGGCCTGTCAGCAAGACATTTGCTTCAATGAAGCCATGTGTTTCGCTTCACTTGCCCGTACAATTGACTATCTTTCTTTTGTCTTTCTATGAGACAAAATTGGAAAAATTCCAATTTAGATCAATCCGCTCAATTCGTCGACAGGAATACGGCCATTACCGACAGTCAGCAATTGCTCGCAGGAATCTCGAGTAGAGTTTATGGATCGTTCAGCAATGCACTTCTCGCATGTTTGCTGTTAGCTGAAGTTTCTTCACATAGCGCCACTGATTTGATGATTTGAGGCAAACGTTTATTCCATCGGCATCAGTCGATCTTGGAATGACTGCGGCGTTTGGCGGAACTCGCCAGACAGTAAAATCATTGCGCCTCCAAAACATCTCGAGTCATCCTGATCCTGATGATCCTGCTATTCATGGAGATCACGAATCATGATCTGAAAATTTATTGTACTATTTCCCACTGGGTGGCTTGTTTCATTCTTCAATGTTGGTGTTCCTGTACAGTCACGTTGCCAGGCTAAAATATTCAACACCCTTCATAACACAAAAAATCACATCGAATAAATTTCCCGTCCTTCGAGATGATTTTGCTTTTTCATTCCTTAAATATTTAAGTTAATGTTTCGTTAACATTGCTTTAATAAAAAAAATGTTTATGAAGTGTTTCGCAGTTCGTAAAAAAATTGTTTCACAAGTTTCCCTATAGAAAGGTGAGAGTTTTTTTTTTTGTCTTTTAACATAAAATACAAATGTCCAGAAAATCTTGAAAAATGAAAAATGGAAACTATAGCAGGCTGCATAGATTTAAATTACTTTCAAAACTAATTATTGGGAAACACATTTATTTATTATCGCAAAAAACAGGGTGCGCCAAATAACTTTTTTTTTTTTGAAAATGCTATAAAAAAAAACATCTGAATATTTTCTCAAATTTCTTTTTTTATTTGAAAGTACAATCCTTCCGGTTAAAAATGGAAAATAATTTCATTCAAATGGCTGCCTCGGCTGGCCATGCAGTAGCCTACACCATCGGTCCAATTTTTAAGCACAATATCGATTGTGTGCAGCTGTATTTCACCATTGGCTTCACGAATATTGTCCTTTAAAGCGTCATTTGTCTCTGGCTTGTCGGCGTAACATTTATCTTTTACTGCACCCCACAAATAATAGTCGAACGGTGACAAATCGCAGCTCCGAGGTGGCCAAACGACATCAGCTCTGCGGCTGATAATGCGATCTTCACAAACAGGGCGCAAAACATCGAGTGTAGCTTCGGCTGTGTGGCACGTAGCGCCGTCCTGTTGAAACCAAATGTTGCCAATATCCTCCTCTTCAATTTTTGTGAACAAAAATTCGTTCAACATGGCCTGATAACGATCGCCATTGACTAACGGCCACTACTTGCCCATTTTCGAAGAAAAATGGCCCAGTTATGCCTCTGGACCAAATTCCGCACCAAACAGTGACTCGTTTTGGGTATATCGGCTTTTCAATGTATGCGTGCGGGTTTTCTGTGCCCCAAATGCGACAATTTTGCTTGTTTACATACCACCCAAGATGAAAATGAGCTCTCTCTCTTCTTCCAAATTCCGTACGCAATTTTCGCACTTTCGCACACATTCTGCAACATTACCATGATTTTCAAAGTAATGTCGCAACCACATTCGTTCAGCGGAAGGATAAAACAGATTATCTGTCAAATCAGACATGAGCTAAGTGTTACCATTCGCGAAATATGCACTAGTTGAAAAAAAAAAGTTAGATGGCGGACCCTTTATTACAGAAAAATCTAATTACAACGGTTTTCGCCGAGTTCTTTGAATCAATAGCTTTAAATGTATGTGAAGTAACGATTTAATTTTGACAATCAAACGTATATTTTCTGTGTGTGCTGAGAGAACTATGGTGCCATGGTTGAGAAACCGAACGCCCTGCTGCTAATAATCCTAAGCGGACCACTTTTGAGTTCATCATCTTCCAATGGAAAAATTATTATAAATGTATAACAGAACAACCACTCTTTGGATTATGCCAACGAACAAAACTTGTGAGAATGCCATCTATGAGTATTATTATAAAAAGAAGAATGTTTAGTTTTAACTAACTTCAGTTTGTTCTTCAGGAATTTCGTGCTTAAATCGCTGTCATTTACTTTGTCTAAGAATTCCAATCTATGCGGACCAAGGTGCAAAATGCAGTATGATTTTCATTACATTTCGAACTGGTTGTAAACTGATTTCCTTTTATAAATAATACACACCATATTACGGAAGCAGTTTTGTCGTTTTCGAGCCTCTGGCCGTGAATTTCCGACACTAAAAAGCATTTCATAAACATTTTATAAATACTTAAACGGCGTCTAACCGGTAAGAACAGAAATGTTTGACAAATGTTTATGAAATGTTTCTGAAGCAAAAAAATCATCCGCCTGCTTGGATACTATTAGTAAAATATTGCTTATTTGTTGCATATTTGAACATAGACTTTTAAATTAGTTTTAAAAAGCAATGTCAAAAATAAAAATTATTAATTTGATTCATATGGTAACACCCCCGACAAGCAAACGAAATGTCATGTCAACTGACATCACATTGTGACGTCACCGTGTACAGAATGCTTGCAATATGGGTGGTGGCAATATGAAGTTTGTCATCTCATACATTATCCGTCGTCTTTTGAAAGCAACTGTTGCCACAAGTCCAATTTTTCTATGTTTTATTTTCGTGATCTGATTCGGATCAGATCACGCTGATAATAAAATGCGGCTAATGGGGTCGTTATTCCAGACGAAGCAAAACTGCTACCGCAATGTCGGATCTCGCACGAACAGTGGGCATCATTTTTTTGAGCGGCACCTATGCTGCTATAGTTTTACTGAGGACGCTATCACCATCTATGTGCGATGATCGGCATATCACACCCTTTTTAGCACAGAAAATTAATGTCATTTACTGTGAAAAGCTTAATTCGATCGACGGCCACCGGAAGGTAGTCAAACGCTCTCTAGAGGTGACACATTAAAAAGGCGCCTTAGGATTGGATTTTCTATTTAATTAATTAATTAAGATCCGAAAAAGCTGGTAAATGCAAAACATGCGAGGCATCAGTTGATTCGACCTGAACAACAGCTTCAGCCAGTCCCGCATCTGCTTTCACCTCGTCGAAAGACGGTCAATCAGCTTACAAGCAATTAAACGCCATTCCAACAATTAATACATCTGCGATTTCCTTTGAAACTATTAAGTGCGCAACTAATCACAGATCGCAACCATCACACTGAATGAAATGAGCTTCCGCACGACATACATCAAGCGGTAATTTATTCGCACCTCTCCTCCGTCGTGATCATGACGGTCCGCGGCAGTCACCCCTAGAGGGAGGCACTGCAACAACTGCCACCCGATGATAGCGTTCGTGGTGTGTAATTTTCTGCGATTGATTCGGCGTATGTCCATTCATCACTCGGTCAACCTCCGGCAGCCTACCTGTACCTACTCCGAGTTCGAATAAATTTTTCACATAATTGTTTGGCACAAAATTTATGTAATTCACGCGATTAACTACGAGTGCTACGAGTATGCCGCAGCTCTGCTGCCGCTCATTGTTTGCCTTTCTCAATTTCACCCCAAAGCAAATTTGCACAAGGCACCGCAGTATCGCGCTCTTAGATGCATCCGCACACATAGATACGGCAGCGCATTCTGTTGCGCTACTGCATCTCTAATGAGATGAGATAATAGGTCGGTGGCAAACACAACAACCACCTGTCGGCCGCATCCATACGAATCCACAGAATTAAATGCTTCCGGACAATTGTTCGCGCACTCTGATATCGGGCGGCAGGGGTCGGACTCCGATCCCGGTCTGTATCTGTGTGTGGAGAGTTCGCGCCAGTGCTTCATAACTTTATTCAAATGAGCAATTGTTTCGAATGTTTGCACTGCTGACTGTCAGTCGTTTGTGCGCACTACCGCGGATTGACGTTTGTCTGTCTGTCCGTTGGCCATCCATCTGGTTGAGTTCAGTTGTATAATTGCGAGAGTATGTATTTGTATATAGGCCTGAATGCTGTATACTTGTTCAAGTGAAGTGTGTCACTGCGATAACAATTTACACAAGCCAAGGCGATGCGGTTGTGCAAGTGCAATTTAAATGTTGCAAATTAGCTGCGAGCATATTAATTTGTTGCGCGATAAAAGTGCGCTCAGGGGTGTTCTCGCGGTGTGTTTCCCTAATTAGGGTTCTTTAGAGAAATGAAATAAAAATTTCTCACATGTCATCAGGGGGAAGGGGAGGTTGATAAGCGGCACAACTGAGACACTAATTGAGTGCTTAACAAATCGCTTTAAGATGTGATAATTTGCTGGCGGAAAAACGGACAAGCCACTTGCATATGCAAGCGCATGTGTAAAAGGGGAATATAATACCACTAGGTCGGACACCTTTCATATTAACGGGCAGCAAGCACGCTACCGACTCAGTAGCTAAGTGTGAGCGGTCATTTATGAAGATCTGATTTGCAGTTGTCAATTTGGCATGAAGGGGTTTAGAGAATACACGGTTTCAACGACCCAAATTGGACACAACTCCTTTGATACAGGAATTCGTTGGAGATGTGAACGAATCTTACTGTCAGCATTGTCTATATAGTGTTCGGCTCTGCCCTCATCAAATCTGCTGCAAAACTCCTTTACCTTCATTCCCAAAGTCACACTTATCCATTAATTTTGGCAATACCCCCATATATTTGGCTTAATACAAGCTAAAACTAACATTTAGGCTTAAATTAACAACTTAAAACTAGGGAACTTTAAACTAAGAAGGAGACCGAGTTTGAGGTGGGCAGTACTGCGGTTGAAATCAGAAAATGAAAGGTTAGAATTAACCTTTCGCAGCATACGGGAGAAGGGTTCAGTGGAGCCATATGAGGTACGATGGTTTGATGGGTAAAAGAGCCGAGCGAAACGTAATTTACGGGGCTTTGTGTTAAAGAAAATAGAGTTGTGAAGAGACGCGCAATCGACGGAGCCTGAGAGGAGACGTTAAATGAAAAGAAAGTCTGCAGCGTCTCTGCGTTCCTCATGGGTATTCAGGTTAATGAGTTTAAGCCGGTCGACCTCGAAGGGCAAATCAAACAAATCGACATTGGACGTTCTCAATTCTGTTTGAATGAACTCGATGAAAGGGAGACTATTTTTTTTTTTTTTTAATGCATCTGACTACGGCTAAGCGATAAAGGTGCACTTCGACCTGTAAGATCTTTTGTGCCATAGGGCTAGCAGGTTCTCCACTTTCCTAATAAAGTTAATTAAGCTGCTAACAGATGAGTTTTTCATCTCTTCAGGGCTCAGAAGTTCCCTGTAGAAGATAGTTCTTCTGATTCCACATAGGGCTGGACACTCACATATTATGTGTTCAGCTGTTTCGTCTGCTCCAAGACACAACCGACAGAGTGAGGAGTCGGTTAGATTTATTTTATTTAAATGGTATCGTAGGTGGTGGTGTCCTGTTAGGAAGTCAGTAAGGATTTTGATATCATGCCTGTTTAGCTTTAAGATTCTGTAGGCATTTTTATTGAACGACTGTATAGCGCGCTTGGCCTGTCTAAGACCTGGGATACTCTCCCAATGTGAAATACATTTTGTATGTTCCCATCTTTTAATGGCTAAATTTATAGACGATTTGGGAGTGTAGCAGAAGGGTTCAGGTCCTGTAAATGGAGTTTCAGCGCCAATTCTGGCCATTTCGTCGGCTTTCTTGTTTCCCTCAGTACCTTCATGGCCCGGAATCCACCAAAGTTTGATTTTATTCCGGAGGCCAAGCGTTTGCAGGGCGTTGAAACAGCTTAGTACCGATTTGGAGTCAATGATAGTCGAGCTTAGGGCGTTTACAGCTGCTTTACTGTCCGTGAATATATGGATGTGAATGTCTTTAATACCAGTGTTGTATATGGGACTAGCGCATTCTTGAATAGCCCCCATCGGTATTAAGACATTATGGTTAGGTCCGTGGAAACCAGCTCCCACTCCTGTTTCCATTTTGGAGCCATCCGTATACCACTTTAGGCCATTTTGGCAAGTAGGTGGGTTTTTTCTCGCCCATTCTTATCTGCTAGGGATCTCCGTAGAGAACCGCTTTTCGAAACATAACTTCTTTGGAAGGCGGTCTGTTACCGTGCAGATCATGTCAAGTTCTGGAATTTCAGAGAACAAAACATTTAACTCAGGATGTTCACTGAGACTTGTCTCTTTCAGTTGGATCAAACTTGCCAAACTGCGGATTACCACTTCGTTTATGTGAATGTGGAGAGGTGTTAGTCCTATTAAGGCTTCTATAGCCGCAGTAGAACAGGTACGCATGGCTCCGCATATACCGACACATGCAAGTCGTTGTACCCTTTTAAGCTTAGCAATGGCGGTCTTTTGTTTTGCTTTAGTCCACCATACAAAAGAAGCGTATTTTATGATGGGCCTGATCATCATTGTATAGATCCATTGGGTTATCTTTGGAGAGATTCCCCAAGTTTTGCCATACATGCGACGGCATGCCCATAAAACGTTTATTGCTTTTGTTACTTTGTTATTTATGTGGGAGTTCCAACTTAGTGTTTTGTCGAGGATTACTTTGCTTCGTTGGAATACTCAATGATCGTATCATTTCTTGAAATTCGACCTAAGTTTATCTTTCTTCTTTTGGTAAAGGGAACTATGACAGCCTTACTGGGGATTGTCGATAGATCTTCTTTGGTACACCAATCTAGTACTGTCTTAAGGGCACTTTGCATGCGTCTTGTGATTTTGTTTTCCTCTTTGCCCGTAATGATGATGACCAAGTCATCGGCGAAACCTATTGTGTTAAAGCCTAGATTGCTTAATTTGTAAAGCAGGTCGTCGATGACCAGTGACCACAAAAGGGGTGAAAGAACCCCTCCTTGTGGGCAGCCTTTTATTGCTGATACTGATACCGAGGTTAGTCCTGACGAAGCAGTTATTTTGCGCCCTTCTAGCATCGATCTGACCCATTTGATAGTAGTTTGGTCTATATTCCTAAGGTACAGAGCATTTGATAAAAAAAGAAAAGGGAGACCATACTTGACTAGCGTATTCAAGGAAGGGGCGAACTAAGGTGATATAGAGAGATCAAGTCACGTAGGGGTTGGAGAATTCTTTAATTCTTTAGACAGCCGAGTGAGGAGTTGGCCTTACAAATTATTTTGTCAATATGCGAACGAAAATAAAGCTCCCTGTCATACAATATGCCAAGGTCGCGAAGAGAAATGAACGAGAGTAATTGGTTGACCGTGGAGAAGGTAATGTCGGTGAGGGGTCTTGTTGCGCTTTCGTGATAGAGTAATGGATTGGCATTTGGTGATGTTGAGCTCTAAGCAATTTTTGAGGCACCAGGTCGAAAAACGATCAACGTCTTGCTGAATAAAAATTGTGACTTTAATAATTGAACTTCTTCGTGTCCGAAGGGAAAATATTCAAACGAAAATCAGTTTCACCACGAATGTCAATAAGCTGCAGGGGAAAAAACTCACGCGCTCAAGAAATATTGAGGATTTATAATAAACAATTTTATTTCCTAAGCTTCTTTTACTTTCCCGTAATATTTGATATTGGATCCCAATTAAAATCAGAAAACGGCCACTTACATTTCTTTGTGTGTTGAAATGTGTTTTTGCGTTTTTTGTTATTTAGTCATGTTCAATAGTTAATTGATCCATTCTCTTGAATTATGTAATTTTAAAGCATGAGAAAACATGTTTGGTTGAATAGCATTATAAAACTTATTTTGAAAATACTAAAATATGCGCCTCGACATACTTTCTTAAAATTGAAATAATAAGGTTAACATACGCCCTTTTGAAAAAAATTACTCATGATTTAGATTTGAATACGTCGCTATGAAAATTAAGAGCAAACAGTTTGTGTCGAAAACTGTTCGCTATGCAATAGTTACATCATTGAAACGAAAGTGATTGGTCAACACCTTCCAGATATACCTAATAATTGCATACCTTTAAGGGGAGGTAAATTGCATTCCGTTTTGGGTAAATGAGGCGCTCCATCAGAAATATTTATATTTGAATACATAACTGTGTTAAAATACGGCGACAATTTGAATGTCACCAAAATTAACTGATAACTTGATTTTACCAGTATTTATAGCGACTTATAACCACGATTTTTTGTCTGCTTAATTCTATGGCAAACCACCTTTCGAATGATATTTTTCATTCTTCTGATTACATAATAAATAGGTACTTAAAATATATTAATGTATTGATGCAATTTGTTAAATATTGATCACATTTTAAACTAGCTGGATTTTGGTCGCTCAGCAAAATTATAACTGGGCCGACTTTCGATTTCAAATTGTACCCCAAAGCGCGGAACGTCCAAAGAAGTTAAAAACTAAATAATTGAAATAAGTTTTGTATTGTTACCCTGTAAAGTAGGTACAGCTTCATTGAACAGGGAAATCCCTCCTGCTCAAAGGTATCATTGTATAAGTATAGGACTGCACAATGCAGCTCGTCAAGTGGGTGTGACGTATTGAGTTAAGATCGCAGTTCGTATCTGACTTTCAAGGGCGCTTGGCGAGTTCGCACAGTGCAACACAAATGTTGTTTACTCGTATAGTATGGTATTGGAAGTGACACTACCCTTTTTTCTATCCAGTACAATTTATTGAAAGTGCGGTTCCTCATGCAAAGTTCTATTCCCAATCTCATCCCCTTAAACTTCTATTTTCAAGACAAAAAGTAGCATGTGTCCTTCCCTGGGCCAATACGAATCCAGCAAGCCCAAAATCGTAAAAATCGAACGATCCATTCTTGAGTCATGAGTGCACACACGGACGTCAGTCTCTTTTATATATTATAAATGTACAAGATGTACACTCGTTTCTGTCCGTGCCTTTCGTTTGGACCTATCGGGTCTAAAATGATCTTATCTTTAAGACTGGAACCAACAATACCCACCCACAAAGTCGACTTTCAGAAGGCCTTCGATACCGTATGGTTGGAGGGGCTCTTCTATAAGCTGACCAGATTGGGCATTCAAAAACCTTTTCTGTATATGACTTATGCCATGGTTATGGGAAAGAAGTTCGTAGTCAAGGTTGGCATCGTGACTTCTCCGGTCCTGTTTAATGTTTACACAAGTGATCTGGTGGGTTCCCTCAGCCATGCTATAGCGTACGCGGACGATTTAGTGGCGTACAGGTCAGGACCAAAAATCGAGGTCATTGACATCCTTCTGCAGCGTGACTTCGAGCCAGTTAAGAGGTATTGCGATGATTGGAAGTTGAAAATAAATTTCCAAAAATCGGAAACAATCCTGTTTAGAAGGCTAGGGCCTCTGGAGATACCAGAAAAAACTGGAGAAAATTTACAATTATTGGGCAGCAGAGGCGACCACTGGCGGTGAAAAACGTGGTGAGGTATCTGGCATCTGGCTCGACCAGTATCAGTATTTGGACAAACATATAGCTGCTTGTCTTGCTGGGGCTAAGAGGGCCTATGCTCTGACAAGGAGACTGTTTCGCAGCAGTCAACTTGACTCTATGGTGAAGGTCATTTGCTACGTGGCCCTTATAAGGCCTATCATCGCTTATGGCTGACCCATATGGTTCAATATAGCGCCGTCCTATATGGAAAAGATTCGGGTGTTTGAGAGACAATGTCTCAGGGCCTGTCTAGGGTTGTTTAGAATCTCAATACATAAAATACTATCCCAACAGGACCCTATACAATGGGGCTCGACTGTATAAGATTGACAATTTCCTTATTAAGGTGAGGCACGTTGCAAGGGCGATGGCCAGTGATTAAGGGCTTACTACCCCAATTTAATGTACCACGAGAGTACGCTTTGGTCTGGCTCTATGCCGCCTGAGGTATTTCTTCATGTAGACATGAAAGGGTTAGTCCAGACAAAAGATGGTGTGCCGGTATTGTACCACAGCCACCGCGGCGCGAGGGATAAGCGGCTCATCCGAGACGGGTATGCCCCCATTGCTCAGGAGCTCCTCCGTTTTAGTACCGCAATTGCGGAACGGGACGGAACTGATACTTTAAAGCAGTTCACCGAATTTTGGTGGCTTGAGGAAGAGGTGAGGGTGGATACGCTCGTAGCAACCTCCTCAGTTTCAAGCTAGATATTAAGTTAGTAGGTTTAGGTTTGGAGTAGGGGGTCTTTGGGAGGGGCCGGGCTAGCCAACATGAATAGTGCTTTCGAGACTCGACCGACGCTTATGCCCTCGCTCGAGGCTCGGCGGCACGGTTGAACCCGTGTTGGCGGCTTTCAGGCGCCCATGGACGCGATCAGGATGGTGACCAATCGATGAGATTGTTTCTTTAGCTTTATAATTAGTAAGTAGTATAGTAGAAAATGGAGCCGGAATAGGATGAACTGTCTATCCTCCTCTTTCAACTGGAATTGCCCATGCAGGAGCCTCAGTAGATTTTGCTTTTTATTCTCTTCTCTTTCTCTGATTATAGATAATTTAGGTCAAGTAGCTTAGGTAGTTTGAAGTAGTATTTAAATTAAACAAATAATAAAGAATTCAAGTTTTCTAGAGTTTCTTGGAAATTAAAAAAAAAACAAAACAAAATATAGATTGATAGAATTAAGGCCGAAAGTCAATAATTTTAAGGATATTGTTAAGTTTAGAGCGCTCGCTAAGAGCCAGGAAGCTAGAATATGATAAATGTTAGTTTTAAATTAGATTTAATCGTTTTTGTCTAGCACATAAGTTTAATTAAGGATAAAAATAAAAACGAATTTAAAATGACAAAATGACAAATGAAGAATGAAAGCAAAGTATTTCTTGGAATCATAGTTTGTACCCAACTGCGTAGTTGAAATTTAATATAGTAAAATTCATCTTTTTCAATTGTTTTAAAAAAAAGTAAAAATGCAAAAAATAAACACGCAGAAAATCTCTTTTTATTGACACTTAATTTGTTACGATTGGTTGAGCGTGTTAACCGCAAGAGGAAAATATAGCTACACCTACAGCATACATCTTATCAATAATCTGTTCCTCATTTTGAAGACAATGTCGAAAGAAATTCATCAACATGATGATTTCATTTATCAATATGATGAATATAACGATGAATTTAATTATGTTCATCAATATAATGAATCAGTTCATCTATAAGACGAACGCTTACATCTCCTTTCTAAAAATTAAAGTCTGTTTTTTGATGAACGAGGTAATCAATATAATGAAACCCGCCAGCAGTACGATGAATGCCGTCATCAGTATGATGAAAATGCAAAACTAGGCAATCGTACTTCAATATGATGATTCGACTCATCAATAAGAAGAATAAATCCTCAACTGGTTGAACAATTAACTAAACTCATCAAAATAAGTGCTTTCGCCATATTGATGAAATGTTTTGTGGAAATGATGAACCCAGTTCACAAGGAAATACGCAAAATTCTTACCAGATTCCTGCCAAAACAATTTATGAATGGCTTCATATTGAAAAACGGTTCATTAATTGTTAAAAAGTTTTGGGGGTCATCCTTGACACGGTTGTCTTATCTTAGCTCCTCATCGCTACCAGCTTAGCTCATTAACCTGACTACCCATGAAGAACTCCAACGACGCAGTCGACTTTTTCTTCAAACATCGACTCCTCTCAAGCTCGGCCGATTACAAGTCTCCACACTACTCTGTCTTCTTTAAGAATCCCCTCGTGAGAACCTTCCCACGATTCAGATCCCAATCGCCATGGCCAAAGGGCTCCCTTATACAAATCTTCACATGCACTTCCGGAAACTTGGCTATAATTTGTCCACTGAAAGATGCAAACGAAACAAAATAAAAATAGAACCATTCAAAGCATCAACCTGCCCCCAGGACAAATCGCATTCAATAAAAAGAGAACCAGGAGGGGGGACAAAATGGAGATCACCCTCCTGCATCATACAAACATTCCAATTGAATTTATGAGTCCTTCCACTTACCCAGTAATTTTGAGACAGCACCTTGCTGGGTGAGCATATGTTGGGCCAGATCATAGCCACGCAATCCGAACCGTGATAACTCCAGCAGGCGATGTTGTGAGACTAGAGCGCTTAGAGTTGTCGGCGATGGTGCGCCCCCAGTAAATAGTCCTGCAGCAGCCGACGCCACCGATGAGGATAGACCAACTATAGAGAAGACAAAAGCAAAACAAAAGTTGTATAAATTCTTCTAAAGAGTGCACGAAAAATCACAGTCCGAAAGAGAGAGAGGGATAAATAATAATCTGGCGACTGGGATGGTAATTGCATATTACATCCAGCGATTGACATGTGGTTCGGCTGGATGCGTATAGTTGGTTGCAGTTCTTTTACTTTTCTTGATTTAATGCCGGGGTGTCACCTCGACGTCGATGTTGGCAATAAATCGAATCGGTTGTTTGTGTGTTGGATTAGGCATGTAAGCAAGCGGCTACTGTGAGTGCGTTTGCATCGTCGTCGTCGTCATCGGGCAAATTTATACAGGAGGTGTACTTAGGGATTAATCACATCTGCCGGGGGACACCCGACTGCCGACTCCCAAGTCGGGATTAGTTGATTGAAATTACAAGTGACAGGGAATTTCATCGTGCGCGGGGCTGCTGATTTTTTACGTGTGCATTTAGTTTAAGTTTGCTGGGTTCGGCGAGGTCAAGCCGGGGTATTTTCGTAGGCAAGTCAGTGAGTTTTAAGGAGGAGGACGAAGTTAGGGATTTTGTGTAGGTATGTCATGGGAGCAGGGATGCCAAATGAGACACATGACTCATTGATTTACATGTGGTTACAACAATAGTACCAACTTTTATTGTAAAACATGGAAATCAATGATCTATATTGATCATGCGGGCAAAAAAAAAAAAACCGCCTACTTTTACTTTTATCTTAAATTATTGATGAAATCCTTTTTGTTATCCTTTCTTTTATTCAAAAGCGATTTTCTTCTATCCTCAAAAGTATATTATCTATGTACCGAAAAAATACGCCCATTTGAAGATCAGTTTAACTCATGATTTGAAATTGTTTGTTATACCTAGAGCAGAGCCCGGAGTGCTAGGGAAGGCCCCTGTGCATCCAAGACAGACCGTTCTTTGAAGTTTGGCAAATGAGGCAGTAGCACGTTTCGACGAAACCCTGTTCCACCATACAACCGATGCATATGAGAGAAGTGGTGTTACCATTGCCGTATATAGATCCAAAGGACCCTTTTAGGAGATAAGCCGCATGTCTTGCTAAAAGTGCCCTTGTACTACCAGAAGGTTGACAGCGCTTCATCGGTTTTCGATTCGACATGTTTGGACCAAAGGAGCTTTCTATCTAGGATCTCTCCCAGATATTTGACTTCATCGGAGCACGGGATAGTGACGCCTTTTAGCACAAGTTGAGTCAGGCCAGTGACACTCCTCCTTCTCGTGAGGAGAACAAGTGTAGTTTTAAGAGTATTCACTGAAAGCCCATTTCAACAATTATCGATAAAGCCCAAGGATCTCTGCGCCAGAGAGCAGACAGTCCTTAGGTCTGAATCGACAGATAGAACGGCGACATCATGCGCGTAGGCTTGTGTGTAGATTCCAGGAAGATTGAGAACAGAGAGTCAACTACCATACACCAGCCTCTGTTTACCCCTGTCATCACGCATTTACCTCAATCTGACTCGGCGATCAACGTCCTGTAGATTAGCATTGCTTCAAACCACAACACCGTGACGTCTGGCTGCATTGCACATGCTGTCAAAAGTCGCACTGTCAAAAGCACCCTCAATATCGACGAAGATGCCCAACGCGTACTCCTTCCGATCAAGAGCACTTTCAATCCTACCAACGAGGCTCTGAAGCTTAGTTTCACAGGATTGCCCGCGCTGGTTGGCATGTTGCATCACAGAAAGAGGATGCGATCGAAGAGCAACATTGCGCAGCTCAACCAGCCTCTCCACGCTTTTCAGCAGGAAGGAGGACAGACTTATGGGTATGAAACTTTTGGCGAGAGTGTAGTCAGTCCTACCTATCTTTGGTATAAGCACGACTTTAACCATACGCCAAGGAGAAGGTATGTAGGCCAGGGCTAAGCTAGCGGTGAAAATTCTTTTCAGTATCGGCATTAGCTGGCTAAAACCTTGTTTCAGCATAGCCGGATGAATTCCATCCGGACCCGGTGACTTGAAGCCCTCAAAAGATGCAATCGCATATTTGAAAGCGTCATCCGTCACCACTCTGGATGCAATATACCAGCTACGCCGCGTGGTGTTTCCGCCTTCCTCACCTTAGGTGGCATACACAAATGAAGACCGACTTCGACCTCAGTATCCTTAACAGGTGACAGCAAGCTGGGAACCAAAAGCCGACTCAAGCGACTTGTTCATTTAGGCCTATGGCCACGTCTGACTGTAGTCCAAGTCCCCAAGTGATGGTTCACCTCTGTCATTGCATTCACTAGAAGACTGGCCCTTGTAGGTATAATTTGTCTGGATCACGGATTCCCATTGATGCCCAGGGCCGAATTACCACCTAAAGAATCAACTCGTCTTTCTGAAAAAGGAATCACTCATACTCTGAAGTACTCACACTAAAAACTTGGTACGCAAAGTTTCCCACTTTAGAAGCAAATACCTCTAGCTCCCATACATGGTGTAGCTTTGTGCAAAACCCGCCCGAACGCAACGTCCCATAAGTCACGGCTTGTAAAAGTATATGCGATGTGGGTAGAAAAACACACACCCCCTCAACTATGTCATTAGTGCGCGCTTCCATGTGATGGATACCTCTATTGGGCATGTCGAGCTTTTACCAGATCCACGAGCAACACGCTTTTGATCTATACCGCGACCAACCCATATAGCCACCGACGACAAATCGATGTCAGACTCAAAAACATTCGTGCGTTTTCCCATTGCAAATTATACGCCGCGATGGTGTAATTAAAAGTTAAGACCTGCAATAATTACCATCGGGGGTGGCCACTGATGGCCACAAGGACTGCGAATTATTTATGCGGCAACCACGTTCGGTGTTTTGTTTACGCCTTGTGCGCAGCCAGCCTCTATATGCACGTGCGAAAGGCCCCAGATCAATCGATTTGTTTCTCTCGTATAATTAAATTCGAATTAAGGGCACACCGAGTCATTAACCAAAGGGCAGGGAGGTTATACCTACGTATAGGTTAGCCACACGGAACTTCAGTAATGCGTGCTGGAAGGAGCGCAAATTACACGCCTGGGAGGGACATGTTGTTGTCATACGAGATGAGTGCGATGGCCCGTCGCAAACAGGTCACCTGCAGAGCAGTGACACATGGTACAGTTTTGCGCCCGAAATACGAAAAGCTCTATTCTCACAGAAAGCGGTGCTCGCAAATAGACCGCGCTCCGTCAGCGTCACCGTATAATCCGCTTGGCATTTCCCCACCTGTGTCGCGCGTTCTCTTCCCGGGTGAAAAATGTTCCAACGCATTAGCTCAATGAGCGGAAGGCATTTGTTCATCGTATAATTTGGTTGCACGGTTCTCGATACGTGTAGACTGTGCTGCTGCTGCTGGGTGCTGTCATCGTGCGTCGGTCGTTCCCTTCGACCGAAAAGTTCGCTTTGCAGCGATTTGCAAAAATACCTGTTCATGAATGTGTTCACAGGCATTTTCGCACCTCATTGAGGTGTTTATCTTTTCGACTTGCTCTTCGCCAAATGCAAACGACCAACAGTCAGATACAGATATAGACCGATTTGAAGCGAAACGAGAATGGAGACGTCACTTTGGTGGAGACGAGAGCGACGCGACAATGACTCCCAACTTATGACACACTCCAAGACCATGGAGCAGGACACGGGGCGCATCGACGGGGACTGCTCGTCGGATGTTTCATGACCAGTTGACATTATGATCGAATTAACCAGTTCGAAGGGTGTGAATGTGCATATCGAACGAGGGAGAGCGTAAGAACCAGCGAAGAATATAGCTGTGTGTGCTCTAGACGGACAACCAGAAACCGTATTGGGTTACACTTGTGCGCGATGATTAATAATATTTATTTTTTTTTCTCTGTTCGTCCCTCTTCGCCCACTTGAAAGACAGAGACAGCTGAGATGCTAGTTTTGGAGGGCTCAGGGCCAGAAGTGTAAGTGCAGAAGTGGAGGACTGGTATATAAGCGAAACACAAAAGTAAATATTGACAGCTCTACTCAGCTGATTGAAGGTATTTGGTTACCGGGAGAACTGGAAAGGTCTATGATTTCTGAAGGAAGTGGGATTGTTGCCATATATTCAAAAAAATCATTTTTTGGCGGTAATTCGAAATCAGTACAGGGGCGGTTGTGGTGGAGTGGTCTTATGAGGCGCCATGTCAGTAGAAAAGTGTCAGCGAAATTATGTATCCGTTGATTAAAATTATTCATTATTATTATTATTATTATTTTATTATTATTATTATTATTATTATTATTATTATTAAACTTTATTAATGATCACTACAACTAACCAGGTTACAATATCAGTGCTGATTAAGAAAAATAAAGTGATTATAACAAATTCATTATCATTCTTAAACTTAAAAGTTAGTGTTGAATGATCGCAAAATAATATTTCGTATGTAAAGAATAACTGACGTGGGGTACCATCAGCTGTTCTTATACTAAGAACTGAAAATCGAGAAAAAGCTAGATAAAAGTTCATAAAATGCGTTTTGTGCGCGAGTGGGATGCCAAACTGTGACAGGTTATTAATCCGTTAGCTATATGTATATCGAAGAATTTCTAGAAGGAACATTACCACTTCGTTTGAAGAACTCTTCTAGTACCTTGAACACATAGAGATTTCTCAGTGGAAATATTCGAAGGTTAATAAAGAGAGGCCAACTTTTCGTATAACGATTCTTACCACACATAATTCGAACTATATGCTTTAGGGAATGCAATAGTGTACCTCCCCAGCTAACGATACCATATTGAAGTTTCGACTGAACTAATCCGTAATAGAACATTACGAGAACTCTTTGCGAGCAGTATGGTTTCAAAAGATACATTTTGCGAGTTATTAGTAACATATAGCATTTTAAGTATTGGACATGAACCTTCCAGTTTAGTTTGTTGTCAATATATACACCGAGATATTTGAATTAATCAACTGATTCGACTTTAAAGCAACTAAAGAGTTTTTCAATAAGAGCGCTACAAAAGTTTTTTTTAAATTAAACAAAAACGGTTTTGGATATCAATGAAAGTACGTTTATTCCTATGAAAGTATGGCCACCACGGGCACGCTTGCAGAAGTCCAGACGCTGAGCCCAATTTTCGACGGTTTTCAAGCATAAATCGGCCGATACTGCTGCAATTTCACGTTCGATATTCGTACGAAGTTCATCAATCGTCGCTGGCTTGTTGGCATAGACCATAGACTTGACGTAGCCCCACAGGAAATAGTCTAACGGCGTCAAATCGCAAGACCGAGACGGCCAAGCGATTGGACCATTTCGTAAAATAACACGTTCTCCAAACTTGGTTTCCAATAAATTGATTGTGACATTCGCTGTGTGGCTTGTGGCGCCGTCCTGTAGGAACCACATGTCCTCCAAGTCCATATCATCCAATTGGGGCCAAAAATATCCGGTTATCATTGAACGGTAGCGATTCCCATTCACAGTAACGTGCCGATCTTGATCATCTCGGAAGAAGTACGGCCCAATGACGCCGCCGGCCCATAAACCACAGCAAACCGTAATTTTTTCGGGATGCAATGATGGCTCATGGAGTACGTGTGGATTGCTGCCTGATCAATACCGCACATTTTGTTTATTGACGAAGCCATTCAGCCAGAAATGAGCCTCATCGCTGAAGATGATTTTTCGATGAAAATCCGAATCATTTTCAAGTTGTTGCTCAGCCCAATTCACGAACATACGACGCTTCTGGTGGTCAGGCGGCTTCAGTTCTTGCGTCAATTTAATCTTGTAAGGATGTAGGCCAAGATCATTTCACAAAATTCGCCACAACGACGTCACAGAGATGCCCAACGCTTGAGAACGACGCGTGAGAGACACATTTGGGCTTTCTTCAACTGAAGCCTCAGCGGCAGCAATATTTTCGACACTACGGGCACTTCTTTATCTCACTGGTACGGGAACATTTTGTACTGTGCCTGTGGATTCAAATTTGTCCACTAGACGCTCAATTGTTGATCTGCTAGGACGATTATGACGATCATAAATTGGACGTTGAGGCCACTGACTCCGAATTTCGGTAGTAAATTTTAATAATTTCGACTCGTTGTTGGCTCGTATATCTTTCCATCATGAAACGGCAAACCTTACTGAAGAGAAATGTCAAAAGAGCGGCAAGAAATTCGGCGTCGTTTACTGTCCCTGTCGCTCTACTTTTGTAGCGTCCCTGTTGAAAAACCCTTTATTTGAACAGTGGCTATAAGCGTTGAAGTTGCGTCTCCCACAGGTATGTAGTGAATCACTGTAAAATCCATTGACTAGCACCCTTTTCTCCCCTCCCAACAAATATGACTTTAGTCGTTCATATGCCATCCCTCTAAAGCCAGCTTTGAATAGCTTATCCAATAACATTTGCAGATCTACCATGTCGAATGCCTTGGTCACATCAATGAAAAGAGCCATTGTTGATTGACTTTCGTTAACACCACTAAACATATCGCAACAGACCTTCAGAATAGCATCAAGTGTTTCTTTCGTTAGGGTATTACACGTATTTTATATAGGTAATTAAAAAAATTAAAAAAAACACTCTCTCAACATAATAGGCAACTATACAGATGAGTGCCAACATTGCTGGTATACTTTTCTATTGAGTTCTTGTAATTGTGTTTCATTTTGCTCAAACGAAGTGAAGTTTGCAAACATACACAAACATTCTAGTTGGCAATAGAAATTGCAGGCTTGTCTCGTTGCCGTGCTCCTTATTATTGAAAACTAATTACCCTGGTACCTAATAAGAAAAAAATAGGTAGCGCTTTCTAACATAATAGGTCTGTTCCTTTACTCTTAAATCTTACGAATTTTTAGTAATTGTTACGAATTTTTACTCAATGCTGTTCCTTAGCTCGAAAAATGCATAAAAGAGAGCTTCGTCGAGGGAGCGACTTAAGATACTACCCCTCCATTGAAAATCTTAAGAATTTTTACTCAACAAAGCTTTGTTGTCCTATTTTGGCATAAATTGAATGCGTGCATTTGTTTTGATTTTTTACGTATTCAAATTTTATCAACAGGCGGCAAAATAAAATTGAATGTAACAAGGAGCTATCTCCACCATGTGATTCTTAATGCAGCCTCGCTTTTTCCTCTTCTCGAATGCTTGTAGTTCAATCAGTAGAAGCTCTTCCACATACTCGGGTTCATCAAGCAAAACTTCGATTCATTTCAGCTCACTTTCATCGCTACTTAGATGATGTGAATTATTTTCTTAGTATCAGACTTTTCGTATCATTTTTTTGAATATTTGAATTATGTATCTGTCATTTTTCATAGATTACCACAAAAGCGTTCCCTAATTTTTTCGTAAGTGTCTCTCTCTGTGAGAGAATTCATCCCCAGCACGTCCATTTTGACAGAATTTTCCATTTTTAGTACAAAAGGAATTCTGTTTTGATAAGTTTATATGAAGTAAAAATTGCAAACATCCCAGTCGGTAGTAGGTATAACGTATAAGAAGTTTTAAGTCGTGTTTTAAAAGTCCTTATGAAAATAAAAAATAATCGACGTGCAGAGAATATCTAATTTAAATTATGTAGGTATTACCAAACAGTACCCGATTGTTTGAAACGACTTCTAAATAAGGTGCAATACGTTTGGCCCTTCCTGTTATTTTAAAAAAAGCATAGGACTGCAAAAAGAAATTTAGTAGAAACTTGGTAAAATGTATTAATGAAATGACATGCATTTGTGTAGGTAAAACTGGTTGAAACTGTAGACAAAGGTTTTAATTTTTTTTAGTGTAGGTATGAAAAAAATAAAGTAGGTTGAAAAAAATAACAAGGGTAGCATAAATTGTGTCTCCCCTGGCGTTTTCACGCTACGCCACTGACTCTAAAAAAAACTAGTCCATCGCAGGTTGAATGATGGAACATTTCTGGTGAGAAGGCTTAGAACATTTAGAAACATTTAATGAAAGGTTGCTTTTAGAGCACCACAGATGAAGTTTCTAAGGATATGAATTTAATGATAATCATTTCCCGGCAAATATATCTTACAGTCATCCACAAACATAAACAAAGAACATTCAGCAATAAATTTGACCACATCATTCACAAACAGAGGTCCTTCCTTGGGGAGCACCAGAGGTTACCGATAGATTTTTCGAAAAATGATTACGAAACTTTGCATTTTGAAATCCATCAGTAGGATAGGTTAGGTTGAAGTGGCTGTCGGCTAGCCGACACACTTAGACCATTGTAAGGTCCCTTGTGATACCACATGAATCTAAAATGCAATTCTTCCTACTCGTTGAACCAATTGGAGCTTCTAATAAAGCGTAGGAGATTCCGAATGTCTGTGTCTTTTAGATCGTTCAGGTCATTATAGTAGAACGCTCCCAGATGGACTTTTCGTCTTTGTGAGAGGGCCGGAAATGTACAGAGGAGATGGAGAATCCATCAGTATAAGGAAGGAAGAAATCCATTTTAAAAACAAAATTCGAAATCCCAATTTTGTAAGGTTAAAAAGTAACATTTTATGGTTAAATCGATCAAGAGCCTTACTGAAATCCGTATAATCGCATCAACCTGGTTACCCTTACTGATTTCAGAGATCACAGAGTTAGTAAATAACTGGTAATAGTTTACCTCTTGATCCTCATTCTTCTGCCAGGAAATGCCGGACATTGACACACTATATGTGCCGCTGTCTCAGATTCCTCCGGATATAGTTAACAGGTATCATCCTCTCTTCCTTAAGTGATACCCGAAATTGTCATGTCCTGTAGACAAAGCCACCACCCCTTTCAATGTCCCTCGACTCATGCCAAGGACCCTTCTTTGAGTGGAGCAGGTCGTCCACTTAATTGGCATTTTAGCCTGTCTACATTGTTCCACGGTTGGTAAATTTTCCAGGTGTTCTCCCGTGATCCATTTTTGAATCAGCTGTTCTACCATTCCTCCGCAAATTGAAGAGAATGGTGCTGATCCCAGCAACTCTTCAGCTGACCCCTGTTTTACAAGGGAGTCCGCCTTAACATTGCCTTCGCTCCCTATGTGTCCTCTTAACCAAGTCAGTGTTACTCCCTTTTTAGATGCAAACTAATTGAGCTGGAGTACACATTCCAGTGCCAATGATGTTGTAATGTTTGCTTGTTCCATGCGTCGGATGATTGTCCAGAGCTATAAGGATATTTCTTCCCTCCAACTGACTCTCATGCAGGCAGTCCAACGCATGAAGCAGTGCAATCATCTCAGCCTGGTATACAAAAGTGTGTTTCCCGAGGTTAAGGTGACGGGCTAGTTCAAGCTCTTCTGAATTGATACCGGCATCCGATCCGCCATCCATCATGGATCCATCTGTGAAAATCTCTATTTCACAATTAATTTTTTCTGGAAGTAATCCGTTCTCAATACGAGTTTTGTGATTCCTTTCCATAATACGCACCCTTGTCATCCCATCCATAGGCATGTTCAGTTCAGCTCCCTAATCTCGTTTTTAAGAAGTTCCAGGATCTTCGTATGTCCATAAATGGAGCCACGATTGTGCCATTTCGCATCTCGATGCAAACGGAGTATTGCCTCTGTAACTCCTATACATATGCCAAGCCATGGACCCTATCCAGGTGCTTCCTCACAGTTTTCTGGGAGGCTTTCGCCCACCATACAACCGAGGCATAGGTGATAATGGGTCTAGTTATCATCGTATACATTCAGTATGCTGACCTAGGAGGGAGACCCCACCTCTGTCCTCACACACGTTTGCGCTTTTTACCTACCGGGACTTCTCCTCAACATGGTAGAGGAGTTAGCCTCCCAGATACTTCAGCTTCTTGGTCGTTGTTAGTTCGGTTATGGACTTACTGCTACTGCAGACTTTTACACGAAGAAGACTTCCAAAATTCTAGAAATAACTAGAAGAACACAGTAAGCTGTCACTCTAGTGTAGAAAAAGAAGCATCAATGGGGTATGTGGTCAATGAGGGCTAAACTCTTAATAAATAGAGACCCATATGGACAAATTTGACAGAGCGAACAGTAGCTCGAACTTTAGTGTAGAAAGGGACATTGTCTACCTCGGCTCTGAAAATGGCTTCTCGCCATAAAATAAGCGAATAGTTACACTTGCCAATTACAAAAGGCGAGTGAGTAATAAGAAGATTCTGTATCAGAGCTTGAAAATCCAAGTTCGGCCTCATGCCGCAGACGCTTCGACTCTATATATCTAAAGCAGATGTAGATATCCTCGCAATTGGAGGCTGTTAGCTGAGGACCGCGCAACTTGAAAGTTGTATACGTTGAGACTGAGGTCTCTTTTTTTGTTAAATATACTTTTCTCTGGAAAGGGGAAGCTATAATGATTCAACAGCGTCGCGAGCTGCTTAAGGATGCTTAAGTTCTGCACCTGGATTGCTGTAAGTTGCAGTACTGTGGAAATAGGTCTCCAGGAAGTAAGTGCCGAACATGTGTAGGTGCAATATTCGAAGACTAGCTTTATCGAGAACGAAGAGATGTTTCGGCCTGAAGAACCTCTTATAGGTGACCAATCTTTGAGGACGATGTTATCATGTAAACGGTGTTATCATGTAAACCTGCATTGACGATGACTCCAAGAAGGTACATAAACTTTTTGCCATGGAATTGTTGGCCGTTCATCTATCAAAGTCGAAGCATTAATCATTCGTCAAGTGTTGTGTCAATGCGAATGGGCCTCTCCTTAAACTTTCTAACAGACAAAACAAATATTTACGTCGCTGTTTTTGAGCTCATTCTAAAAAGTTGTTTGATTGCGAAGCGATCCATTTAAAAGGCTAGTGGCACCAACAAGTTAAATAATTTAGACCTGAGTAGGTTTGCTCCCGATTTAGGCTGCACAATTCACCCTTTTTTTACGAAAGTTAGTTTTACGGTATAATTGGAGGACTATTGTGGGACAGCCTTTGGGCCGTTAGGCTTCAAAACTCGTCCTTTATTTACTCTGATGGTACACTGAAAGCCAAAAACTTTTTTATTGATTTTTTTTTCGATTTCCTTATATAGACGAACTCCATGTTTTTGAACTTCGATAGTCAGCACTCAACACCTGTCGCCGAGTCTTGAGTAAAGTTGAATATTTATTTAACAATCCTTTTGTGAACAGTTGTTTATTCTCTAATAATAGAAGTAGATACATTTTTATCGTCAAAAGCGGCTTTCTAGTTCTTGCTATACATAGGCCTCTCATTTTTATTTAACTTTCTTTTCGTCAACTTCGTTGGCCTGCTTCTGAGCTCAGTGACGGATGGCTGCGAAATGTGAAGACAAGAGCCGAATTTGAATTGACTTAGCGTTTGCAATGTTTCCCCGAGTTCAAAACAACCAAACTTAGCCAACATCTAGTGGCGATCTTCGCACTCTAAAGATGAGTTCATGCTTCTAACCCTGTAAGTAGCACCACTGTTATAGTCCGATTACCGGATAGTTGCATTTCCCGAAGGAGAGATGCTGTTTTCGACGTCAGTCAGTTGTTTTTAAATCTTCTATACAGAAAAGACAGGCAGCAAGAAAACTGGGCACAGCCTTTTAACTGAATTCTATAAGCTCAAAAGCTCTCCAGCTCAGCTCCAACCTTAGTGAGTTCAGGGACCGAATCACCACTTCCAGGAACGAGCTATACGCTCTCGGAATTTGGTCGATTTCACATTAGAAACAAAGACAAATATCGCCACGGATGACGCGATTCGACTTCAGCTTTATAGTTGAATGAGTTCTTCAATTAACTTGAGATTATGGGGTAACAGTCCAGGCCCAAGGCCGGCCTGAATGAGTTCTGTCTTCTGGTCTAAATAACGTTGGGGACCAAAACCAGCCTTCCAGTAATAGTTATTACTACTAACAACGATCAATCGCCGAAAACCCTAAAAATGTGCGATCTCCAAGAACCCTTCCTCCTCGATGTTGCCGTTCAACTTAACAGCCTTGAAAAGGACATTCTTGCTGGACGTATCGAATAGGTTATCGTGAAGATGGTGAACTGCGTGTTTTATAAAACCTGAACTAGAAGGGCTTTCTCAACATTTTTTGGCAGTGAAACCAATTATAGCTCTTTCGACAGTGACTCTGCATTCCAATAGCACATGTCATCAGTCGTGCAATATTTTTTATTTATCGCGTTTGCATAACTTTGTTGGGGTTAAGGAGTGGAAAGGAAGTCCAATGTTAAAGCATACAGAGCTCGACTTCTGATTTAACTAACTTTAGTTCCACTTTTATATCGCCCATCCGCCTTCCCAGAGAGACATTAATGCGGTCTCCAGTTCCAGCTTCTAGGGGCCTATAACACAATACAACAAGTTCTTAAGGCCCCAGGTCCTTACTCAGTTCCTATGGGAAATCAGCAATACGTCATACATCGCAAGGCGAAAAATCGCTCTGCATCTAGGTATACCAAACGATATTCTCATCCCACGTGCCCTACCAAGGACAAAGAAAAGCATAAAAAAAAACCCTCAAACAGGGCATCCTTTCACAATGTGTTAATCTCATACAACACGAACAAATCGCAGGCCGGCCGGCCGGCACAGATTTCCAAGAATCCCCCACACACCATATGAGACAGTTTAGCCAGAAGCACTTCGCATGGCCAGCACATTGCGTAACCCAGTTTTTTACTTCCTTTAACACAAAAATTTGATCCAAATCCAGTCCAAAGGGTTACCTGGTGCTGACCAGTTCACAAAATGCGGGAACCAAAAAATCGAACCCTCTGGCCTATTGCTCTTCTTCTCCTTCATCGTCGTTGGCTGCTGTTGCTGGCTCTGTTTAGGCAGCGTAATATCATCGCATGACCAGAATTGTAATTCGAAACGGGATGTCGCCTTTTTTAGGGTTCAGTTATCCCTGGCGTCGCCATCGTCATCGGCATACTGGTATTTGTTTAACAAATTTCCCGGAATTTCACTTTTAACTTGACTTTCAACACCTTAAGAGCCAGAAACTATGTGTCCGCAGCTATCGTCCTAAACTGGATTAACCTTGTCCATCCAGAGGGACAATGGATCTAGAGGAGTTTCACATTGGTCGTGGTCTATAAGTCCGCATGATTAAGTGCCCGAAATACCGCTGTGCTCATCTTGGCTCATAAATTAGGGATTCGTTGATGGAATTCTGCATGAGCTAGGCGATGGGCATGCAATCTAGTTTGGGCGGCGAGGCACCCAGGGATTGGGTTCATTAATCAACATGTCATCGGAGCGCAGCAACTGAATTGCGCAACATGGCAGTAGGTACATTCGCGTAGTTATTTGTTTGATTTAGGAGCGCGACTGTTAAAGCGATTTCACGTGGATGTTGGGTTTGGGTGTGGATTTGGCGTCCAGAGAGATGGGACTATGGGAGCGAAATCAGAGCGTATTTGTGGAATTGAGACTGAGACTGAGACTGAGACTGAGACTGAGACTGAGACTGAGACTAAGACTGAGACTGAGACTGAGACTGAGACTGAGACTGAGACTGAGACTGAGACTGAGACTGAGACTGAGACTGAGACTGAGACTGAGACTGAGACTGAGACTGAGACTGAGACTGAGACTGAGACTGAGACTGAGACTGAGACTGAGACTGAGACTGAGACTGAGACTGAGACTGAGACTGAGACTGAGACTGAGACTGAGACTGAGACTGAGACTGAGACTGAGACTGAGACTGAGACTGAGACTGAGACTGAGACTGAGACTGAGACTGAGACTGAGACTGAGACTGAGACTGAGACTGAGACTGAGACTGAGACTGAGACTGAGACTGAGACTGAGACTGAGACTGAGACTGAGACTGAGACTGAGACTGAGACTGAGACTGAGACTGAGACTGAGACTGAGACTGAGACTGAGACTGAGACTGAGACTGAGACTGAGACTGAGACTGAGACTGAGACTGAGACTGAGACTGAGACTGAGACTGAGACAGACTGAGACTGAGACTGAGACTGAGACTGAGACTGAGACTGAGACTGAGACTGAGACTCAGACTGAGACTGAGACTGAGACTGAGCCCCAATCTGGAAGAGTTAAGTACAGTGACATTATTATCTTGTAGATTCAAATCTCTTACTGCTAGCTGGGAGGGATCGCAGGTGGAGACCCAGCTTCCAGCTTTACCTCGTACAAGATGAGTAGAACCAACAAATATTTAAAGAGAGCAGAGCATTACCCGCAGCCCCGGGGCGTAAAGCCTGTACGTTGTTAATCTTGCTTTAACCGAGACCAAACACTGTTTTTAGGAAGTTTTTCCTACTTGGTTTTGTAGCTTAGTCCGCTTTTTGCACATTCAGCTTAAAACGTGTTTGAGATAGGCGCCCACAAGCGTTTTCCGTCGCACAGCCATCTTCTATAACGTAGACACTTAACCTTCAATGTGAACAACCGGACCTGATACCCAGATATAGCACATAAAAAGCATTCTTGGGCTCGATAGCTTTAAAAGCAAAAGGGGCCATTCACGTTGCAACGGTCAACAGACCCGTACGTCAAAAACGCATGGTCCGATGCACGCCAAGCCTGCATTTCCGATAGAACCGTACGACCGCATAGTTTGGATATTTGTTGTATCGCGTACGGAAATATGAGTCTAAAGCAAGGGCCCTGGTAGGAGGACCCAGTTGCTAAAGAAGGGTAAAGTGACAAGTCGGCTGCAACTCTGTTGTGTCTGCCCAATTTTGTGGGGAAGCTTCTGTGGAGTTGAAAAGAGCTCAGTTAGCAGTTGGGATTAGTAAAAACCCCTTGATAGAACTGACCTCCGTTACCTCTTGCTAAGTTAAACCACATCTGTGAGCGAGCACAGAACTATGTGGACTCTGCCAGAAGCGGTAATTTTGTCGTTTGGTTGCCCTTTGCCCAGAAAGGGTACTCGTATATCAAATACCCCTTGCTTCTGTGCCCATATGCCGAGGATTCCGCCAACAAAATCGGTGTACCGCAGGGCTGCGTACTTTCAACGCTGCTTTTTCCGGTGCTTATGCGACAAAGCGTGTAGTCTTTCTGTCATTTCACCCTTCATCATTAGGACAAAACAAAAACAAAACAATTGACTTCAGCGGGCCCTGCTTTCTAGTACAGTTAGCCTTCAGACTAGACTCCTCTGGCCATTTGACTACTTCCCGTTACCATACTGCTTACTTAAGTTTAATGGTAATGAATTTCCTTTGTGACTTCAACGTCGTCGGCGAGGCATGAAATAATGCTGCTGGCAGTAGCACATTTTGCCACCGATGTGGACAGTTTTTCTGTGTCTTTTGTCCCATCGCTGCAACAAAGTAGAGCATAAATCATCTCGTTAATACTGAATCCCACTGATGGAAGATTTATTGGCAAACCCACTCAAGTGGTAGGTTTAATTTATTTTCTCCTTGCGCGCTCCCATCCCATCCCGTTCGGTCGCGTCCCTATGCCATTAACTTAATCGGCCTAATCGGTTACGACGCGTCTCTGCATTTTAAGTTGAATCTTCATGTACCCCGGGATGCTTGTAATTTTTGTGCGCGCGCAACTCTTAGCCAACCGAAGGAACTATCCAAACGGTTGGGCGGCAAAACATTGTATAATTCCTTGCAATCCACTTTGCAGCTTATGGAATTTAAATTAGGTATCGCCATGGAATTCCGGCTCCGGAATTTAGCCCCTGCTCAGCAAAGAGGATAGCCAGAGCGAGAGAGAGAGAGAGAGAGGCACACACTGTGTGACACATGAAAAGATCACAAAAACAATCAATGCCAACGTAAAAGGAGTCTCGATGTAGCAGTCCCATCATGTTTTGGTGCTAATTTCAGCACTCTTGTGGAATGCGCAGAATTCAGGACGAACCAAGACCACCAACCAACCACCAACTAAAGGTATATAGCCGAAGTTGTTTTTGCGCTGCTCCCCCCCCCCCCCCCCCCCCCCCATTCGAAGAGCGTCCGCCACTTTGATGTACCATTTGACACTTGTGTGTTTTTCGAACAAATGACGATTTTGTGATGTTGATTCCTTTGGATTGTCCATCGCAGCATCGCATCTCCCGTTCGGTTTCTGTTTTTTTTTTTGCGCGGGCATCTGTTGGAATTTCCTTCTTTGTGGCGGTTGTTGGGCCCGTGTGTCTCACTGAATGATCAAAGATCAACCTTTTGAGTACCATTATGTCGCCTGACCATCAGCCACATCAGCAAGAGCGAACTCATCAAGTCAACATCAACATGATGTCAGAGTTTGTTTGGATGTGCGCGCGCACATCTCGCACAGTGGCTGCCGACTATAGAGGATGATGATGCGCGCGGATCGTATTGTGTCGCGGTGTCCAGTTTGGTGTCATGACTGGGGAACACATTCAATTTGTACCTATCACGTGTATGCTCAATTGTTGTCGTCGTCGTGGTCGTCTTCTTCGTCGTCGTCGTCTACGTCGGGCCCCTTGTTGGTGCGTGCGTTTGATGTGGCACATTTCCAAATGTGGTCGCGAATAGTCTGTGCAATTGACACGAAACCAACCGCGCAGAGTATGGCGGTGACCAAGATTGGCCACCATCAGCAGCGGCATGGTGATGCTTTGATTTATTGCGCGATAAGTTATTCCGCGCAAGCGGTATGGGTTTCGATATGATTTTTGGCGATGGACTTGCGTAAGACTGAACGATGTCTGATCAGGGAGGTTCCAGGGGTACAGACAACTCTAAGGTCTGATGAGTACGTTTGAAATCCCACCGGGTGCGCCAAACTACAGGATTGCGTCTTTTAAGTGGCCCATTGGCCTTAGTCCTAAAATATATACATCTGAGTCTGCTCTTCCTCTGACTTGGACCGTGGGATCTGAAAAAACAACTCTATCGGAGCAGGTCGAATCGACTCTTGGCCTACCTTCCGTCGTTTTAAAAGAATCTGGATTTATCTCAGACGACAACCAAATCGTCTCATACCTAAACGAGCAATAGTTTAATGAGCGTACAGCTCGTTCACGGATGCGGCGACCCCTGTTTCATTTTACTCTCATCTGATGATGAAGGTGCGATAAGCATCGTCCTTCGAGGAAATTCAAGCTGCGCTCTTTGTATAACCCTACCATCCTGCATACTGGTTGTAGCACACATGACTGCGGTTGACAACTAAGTGACGTATCTCACTCCAGTCCGTCTGTCATGAATGCATCTCCCACTTGCCGCTGACAAATGACAGCAGCGTCTGTGACGTCTCTTTTCGAATCTCAACGTTAGAAGCTTACTACTATGGGGGTGCCACTTTTCGTTCAGAAAACTGCCGTTTAATTTATCTCCGACTGTAAGATTAAGCCAGCGTCTAACCTACTTAAGTTCTACAAAAGCATTAAATGAGCAACCGGTTCAATTGTTGGTTTGACACTTAAGGACCATTCACATGAGAGCGAATTGCAAACTGCGAACTGGCGAATATTCCCAGATTCTGACATTTCATTCACATGAAAAGTTTTTGTAGTCGCATTTACCCGCGAATCGTTTGCATTGTTGAAGGTTAAGTTCGAACGAATTTTTCATTCGCGGATTTGTGGATCGCGACTGTTTTATGTGGATTGTGAATAAAGTGTGACAGTTCGCGGCAAGAATTTTCAATTCGTTGTAATTGTAAATTTCGCTATATTTTAATCAATTAAGACTCAGTTTTTTTTTTTAGATTATATGTTAGATTAATTGAATATAATGCTTAATAGCAATTTTAATTCATAAATACAGTTAAATTGATTTGTTCGCAATTCGCCTATTCGCAGTTTGCGCTAATGTGAATGGGCCTTTACTGTTTAAGTAAGAAACGCTCATAATCTTAAGCCAGGAAAGCTTAAAGTCGTACAAAATATTTCGATTGAGCAAAAATGTAATTGGCTTAACCCATTAAGTCCCGAATTATTTGTATATTCATTGACAATCTTCCCATGGCTTAGAAATTACTTATTTTTCCTAAAATTATTATTTTTTCATAAGGGGTCTTAGGCCTGTTTGCTGATACTACTCATATAGATTTCAGTTCTACTTAAATACCTTATGGGCTACTTTTTCTATGTCATAAACTGTCACATAAGACTTAAATCGCTATGAGTAGTATCAGTAAACGGGCCTTAGTCTTATAAGCTGATCGCGTTTGATATCGCTGGGAGGATAGTACAAAAAATGTGTATCTTTCACTTATTTTATTTTACACGTTATGAAAAGTTTTAAAACAAGCATGATGTTAGATCGCATTTCGCACCAAATTTTTTAGTCTTCCAGTTCATCCCTCTAACTGGCAATGCCGCTGGTTAGAACTTTTCTCTAAAATGCGGTTATTGCCATCATATCTTATACCTTCGAGCGCGAAGATTATGGTGTTGCTGTTGGGCGACCACGAGCAACTCTCACACTTTTTCCTAACTTTAGATAAGTTTTGGCTATTTCTCTCCTTACTGATTTTATGGAAACTGTGCTATCCCCGTGCATCCTTTTGTATAGAGTAAACGTGTTCACCACGGCCATATCAATCAGTCTTGTAAAAAGGCACCAGTTCCATTTATTGCCACGAATAGCAATTGCGTGTTTTTCCATGAGCCAATCCTGATGATCTACACGTCCCACATATGTTTTGGAATTGTTAATTACACTCGGTTGACCCAAATTGATTTTTTCTTTACTAGTTGGCCACCATCGCTTTACTTGTGACAAGTGAAGCCACAGTGTCAATGTTTGTGGCCACAAAAATAAAAAAACTATACAAATTTGGTGATTGTTGTCAAACTTGCTGTCGTAGTACCTCCTTTTCTCTTTTTGTATAACTTTTTCAAATATCAATGGGCACTTTTTAGTTCGGATCTCTCTTATGGTACCTATTGCTGTGAAAACTTTGCTTTTCAAAGCAATAAGTAGATCAGGCCCCCTAAGAAAGTAGTCAAAAAACTCGATGTTTAGAGGGATCTTCAACACATTGCAGCATTTCGATAACTACCTTTGACTCAAGAGGGGTGTCCTGTTGCCCACTTGATGGCTTTCCGCAGTAAAGTGAAAATTGTAGCAGTAAACATCTGCACCATGGATGGCCCAAAGCTTATATCCAAACCTTATTGGTTTTGCACGAATAAATTGTTTGATTGTGTAGTGCCCGTAACGCCTAACTATCATTTCATCAATCGACAAGTTCTAATGAAAAACGCTCCACTTTTGAAAGTTTGTACATTCAAATCCATCAAGGGTCTTGTTTTAAGACTCCTATCGTGTCTACTTACACCTGCTAAGGCATTGTTTTGAAAATGAAGAGCACTTTGTATAGATAAATACTGGTTTCTGCTCATAGCGTCTTTCACAATTTGCACTCCTAGATCGTCTTCTTCGGACCAATAGTCTTTTTGACTTGTGAAAGTATGTATCCCAAAAATCGAATAAAAACTTTTATATTATCCTTAGTGATAGTGAACGACATGTTGTTTTTATCTGATGAGCATAACGATGAGTCTCATTTACGATTAGTTCCAAAACAGAATCATCAAAGAGTTCTATAACACTTTTGCCACGCAAAGATGTTTTTACACTTTCACAATTGATTGTATCAGTTGTATTCGAAAAGCTATAGGTAGGGTCACTCGAAGACAAACTTAGTGGCGTAGTCTTCAATTTATTAGCACTACTCGGGCCTGGTTGAAACGTCTCATCTTCTGGGACATAAACCTCTTAAGTACCTGGAATATTTACTACAAGTGGGACTTCCAGGTTTTCATCATCAACATTCGCTTCATCTGTAAGCTCGTCCTCATCGGGTGGCAACGCCAAAATATCAGCCCCTATTCTCTCCGAATGCGAGTAGGCTTCAGCTTCTTCAATATTTCTGAATACGCGATGAAACGTGTTGTTTGTTGACCTTGAAAAAGTAATACAGAAATTACACAGCAGAACCCAGCGGTATTAATCGAGATCAGTGGTGCTTACATATAAAGGGTGGTTAAATTTTAAGGGCCGACGTTGAATGTGAACCACACCTAAACGTCAAGGTTTTTCTGCATTTCATTTGATATTTCTCAATTTCAGACTAACTCAATCTGAACCATGGAAAGATGCACAATCTAGCAACGCGTTAAAGTTACTCAATCTTATTATGAAAATAGGCGTTCAAATCAAAATGCATATCGTGCACTTCGTGATTTTTGCGGTCAATTTAATCGGCACATTTTCACCTCAGTGGATTCTTCAATAAGCAGAATTGCCACATTTGGACGAATGATAATCCAAGAGTGATTGTCGAAAAATCAATGCACCCACAAAGAGCGACTGTTTGGTGCGGTTTATGGACTGGCGGCATCATCGGGCTGTATTTTTTCCGAAATGAGGCCGGTCAGGCAGTTACTGTGAATGGTGTTCGCTATCGTGAGATGATAACGAACTTTTTATGGCCCGAATTGGAAGATATGGATGTGGACGATATGTGGTTTCAACAGGACGGTGCCACTTGCCACACAGCTAACGAAACAATGGCTCTTTTGCGGGAGAAATTCAATGGCCGTGTTATCTCACGTCGTGGCGATGTTAACTGGCCGCCACGATCATGCGATTTGACACCGTTGGACTTCATTCTTTGGGGTTATTTGAAAGAAAAGGTATACGTCGATTAGCCAGCAACAATTCGAGAGCGAAAGGATGAGATAATTCGGCAAATTAACGACATGGAACCTCAATTATGCCTCAGCGTCATCGAAAATTTGGACCATCGGATGGATGTGTGCCGCCGGGGTCGCGTCAGCCATTTGGCCGATATTTTGTTCCACACATAACTGAACCATCCCAATATTATCATAAGAAAACGAAATGGCAGTAATTTCCTAAATAAATTGTGTTTTATTCAAAATCAACATCGGCCCTTAAAACTTAACCACCCTTTATATCTACACAAAAAGTATATATATTATCTCGTTACTTTCACAAATAAGATACACGTATTTGAAAATATTAGAAAAAAATTGCTTCGTACCTAATATTTCCACTATTAAAAAAAAAAAAATATAAAAATCGTTTTAGCACGCACTGAGTATAGGTACCTCGAATTCAAAACCGATAAGTGAGGCCAATTTGGGGGATTTCCCCCCCAGATTTAGGATTTTTTTGGTCGACGGGGGACAATCTGGGGGGAGAAATCTGTGGTTTTTAGAAATCTATTTTAAAGTGCTGTGAAACTGCTTACAAGATGTTTTCAAAATACAACATACGTTGCATTTATTTGGCATTCGGAAAACCAAACTTAAACGTTGGCGTTTCAATTTCGAAATTTTCACTTTTAAGGCGTACAAAAACACATTAAAAAAATAATGACATAAAGTTGGGGTTTTTTTTGGAAAAAGTAGCCAAATCCGGGGTTTTTTTCAGAGCCATCCTGGGAGGGAAATATTTTGACCGTCTGGCAACGCTGAAACCGATTCACGAGAGAAGTGATAACCACAAAACATTGCAATGGCACTAATTTAGTGGAATATATGCTAAATAAACAGTTGTCCTAGCGGTTTCATTCCAGCCACTATAAAAATAATTAAAAAACATATTTTTTGCACCAATCTCAAACGAGGGACCTAATGGATTAAGCCAGGTCACTCTCCTCCAATCTTTATCTAAGCCCAGATCTTGCAGTAAGACTACGCAGGCTTAAGGTGGCGTCAACTAAAGTCCGCTTAACCACTACCCTACTCTAGTGCCCTCAGTCAGCTTTTTTAACTGTCAAATTTGATTTCGAATTGAATTTACTTGGCAACTCTTTCCGTGGGTGCACTTTTGGTGGCCGCACTATATTTCTGCGGTTAATAAATTCTCACTGACACACACACACTCACACACCTACATGCAAACGGAAAAATTAAATGATACACATAATTTTCTAATCGAATTTTAATGATTGCCCTGGCAAAGTCCTGCAGTCAATGCTCAACTGTGTGTATGCGCCACAAACTCACTGACTTTCTGATCACTATCCCCGGGGCTGGTAAAATTAACTACACACACACACTTACAGCTTCGGTGACAACCCCAACAGGTAATCTGTGAGAGCAGTCCACATGTTGCGGTTTTAATTCTCGATGAAATTGACGGGCAGAAGGTTCGCAGAAGTGTCATGAGTTTATACTCGTACAGTTTATTCCTTGATTTCTGTTTTGCTATATCCGTTCTCCCCACATGATGCGTAACTAAACGAGTACGCATTGCATTATGTTTCACGCACTGGCGGGCTGTGTTGGTATATGGTGGGAGACATTGTACTTGCTATACCCAGGATTTTATTGTGTATATGCCTGTAGGTAATTAAAGTGAGTGCTCGCAGGAAATTGTGCGTCGCTATGCAAATGCGGGGGCAATTGTCAATTCTGGTGCGTTCGTTTCAAAGAGGAGGATGGGCGGTACCTGTATGAGATGTATATGAACGCAGGATTGATGGCGGCCTATAGAGAGGCATCGATGCGCGGTACGCACTCATTACACATACGCATGTCGTCTAATGTAGAATGGCAAAGTGGAAACGGAGAGACAATCATTCGAACTAAGCCCACGGAAAGTGTCGTTGAACTGCCCTTAAGGTTTGGTCTTCGCAACTTTTTGTTTTATGGTTTCATCAAGACGGTTGTGCATTAGGGATTGAGAAGCGGACATTTATCATTGTTGGGTATATGCATAAGGAACTGGTCCTTTAAATTAGCTGTAGCTCATTATCCGTTCAACAACGTGCAACCTTTTAACAATCTTTGGAACATTTTTCACGGAGCATGCTTGTGATCGATCGACTTTTAGCCGTGTCAGTGTCGATGGAGGTTTGACAGTAGAATGCGCTAACGTCGAACTCACACTGAGCTTCCTGTAACAGAGAAATGTCACCCAGAGTTACCCATCAGTTACCACCAATAGAAGCCTATATCTACATCGCTTCTTTACGTGTGAATGGAGTATCGGATGCAACGATCGCTCATACCCTGTACTGATGAACAAACAAGTCAAAAATCGAAGAAGTCGAGACATTCCAACTACGACGTTTAAACCTCATCCCGCATGCTAAACTTTGATGGAAGGATGACTACTTTGGTGGCAGGCAATTGTCTGGTTTGACTACCGCCTTACATTGCGGTAAATAGTCCCTGACTCTTAATTTTCCATTAAAGGCCTACTTTTGAGCGGAATTTTTAAAAATACTTAGATTTTGATTGCGCCGTGGTTCATGTTGTGATTTCGGACTGCAATCTAATCTCGATCGCAGTATAAGGACTTGGATCGGATCTAACGATAATTATAGGTATAACTTGTCCTTGGGAGGGAGTCAAACGCAAAAATTGGTGGTAGCTATATCCTTGGTACCCACCGACTGCTGTTTTTAGATTAAAAATTTAAATATTGTCTTATATCGAAAAGAACTTAGAGCGTCCCCAAGTATGAAACTGGTAAATCGGTGTAAATTCATTCATTTGAGTGCAAAATTGAGAAAAATTAAAATTGTTATGTATTTATCAAAATATAACGGTATAAAAAGAACGCCATTGTCTATTCTGTGCAAAATATCAACATTTCTGTTGAAATGCGGTGCAAAATAAACCGATGTTCAGCTGTTTTATATGCACCATAAATGGTGGATAAAACTATTCGATTCTGAAACCAACCAACATAGTATATTTTGTTCCTCATATTTTGTAGACCAACTATTTTTCGGTGAAGGACTTACACCCTGTGGAAATTAAATACACCAAACTACACAAGGGTCGAAAATAAACAACAAAATGTTATTGAAACTATTCAGTCTCAATTTCATTCTTAATGAGCTCTGCATTCTTAACGAGCAGTCACAAAAATGAGTGTTAACAAAAATGAGTACCTAGCTAGAAGTTCAAAAATGATGAGAAGTTGAACCAGTTGACAACATCCAGCAATAAGTCGTCGAAACAAACTGCATTCTATCAAAACTGGAGCTATTCAAAAATATGAAAAGATAATTCGCACCAAGAAGGCAACTTAACTCAATGCTCTTTGCAGATTCCCTTCTAAAGAACGCATTCCTTTACAATAGCTTCAGAGAAAAAGCTTAACATGTTTTTCAAGCCAAGTGCTGTTTTTTTTCTTTATTCATAAATGTTGTAAGCGCAGGTGTAAAAATGATTTAAATGGCACCCAAAAGTACATTCGTGATTTGTTGTAGAGGAAGGAGGACGTTGCCCAAAGGGACAAAAGAAATTAAAGTTAAAAGAAAATACGGACAAGGAGTCCCAATGAAGAAGAGGAAGAGGGTCCGGAACCAGAAAAGATGGAAGATGAAACCGTCGTTGTTGAAGAGCAAACGTAAGATGAAATCATTTAAAAAATGTAAGAAAGTGTATTTATATAAATATTTCTTTTATTCTTACGAACCGATGATCTGAACGATCTAAAAAACACAGACATTCGGAATCTCCTGAGCTTCATTAGAAGCTCCAATTGGTTCAACGAGTAGGAAGAATTGCATTTTAGATTCATGTGGTATCACAAGGGACCCTACAATGGTCTAAGTGTGTCGGCTAGCCAACAGCCACTTCAACCCAACCTAACCTAACCTACGAACCGATTTATTATGTTTTTTAAACAAACTTTTGAACATTTCCTACACCATTTACAGCAAATAAAGTATACAAAAAAAAATGTTCGCTATATTTTCCTAAAATGTGGAATGTCACTTAATTATAATAATAATTAGTTGGCGCAACAGGTCCGCAGGGACCCAAGGCCTAGCTTCTCACAACCATTCGTTTTGGATGAGTTTCCTTTTGTGGAACGAATGGAAGGGATCTACAATTTTATGCCTATTCTAAAGGGCTTATTAAGGAGCTCTTTCAAGACACCGAAAATAGAATATTGCATATAACTTTTTGAATTCTTCTTCTTCTTAATTGGTGCATTTTTATTTCCAAATTCAGGAATTGGTGTACATTTTGGACGATTGCCATATTTTTCTAGGAATATTAGGACAAAATTATATTCGGCTGGCCGCAGGCATGCCGAACCCACCCCCCGAAAATCTTAAAAAAAAAAACATTAAAAACTTAAACTTTCTAATATAAATTCAAATTTATAAACATAAGGAGACTACCCAGGTAGGTATAGTTTATTTGAATTTAGCTAAAGTTCTCAACTACTACAAAACACAATGAATTTGAAAATATATATCTTTTTGTTTAAAGAATTCCTCCTAAGATTTGTAACCCCCAAGGAATTAAATCCTGGCTGCGGCACTGGCTGCCCGCCATATTTAGAATACAGACAATACCGGCCTTTTTTTAGTATATTTTGCTAGTTTTTAACAGTAGGTACGTCTCCAAAAAATTTAAAAAACAACCAGAAAATTATAATTTTCGAAAAACTAATTGGGAATAATGGAAGGGATGGATCTACAATTTTATGCCGATTCCAAACGGCTCATTGAGAAGCTCTAAAGACAGTTATACTCTCGGATGTTTGTCAGACGTTCGCAAGAGGTGGCGCAGTGGAAAAAACCCTAAGTTGGAATTTGGGTTTTTGCGGGATTCGAACCTGGGACCCGTCGCTTAGTAGTGCAACACACTAACCACTTAGCCACTGCGCCTACACTTTTTACACTTAGCACTTGAAAAAAAAAAAATGTTTGATACAAGGTGTCGCCAGAACCCAGTAAAGACGAACCTTTTTTTTTGTAAACGACTCACCCTCCGGAGATAAGCAAATAAATCTATAAGTAGGGTCTTTTAAGCGGCGAAGAGGACCGGTATTCCCTGTCAGCCAAAACGAGTTCAATCAATCCGAACGATGAAAGTCGACATTTTCGTCCACCTGCCCAAAATGAAGTGAGGATATCACTATCTAAGCTCTAGTTCAACAATGCTGTCGAACCAAATGACGGAAGGCGGTCATACACGACCTCTTCTCCAAGATTTGGTCGAAAGGATGAATACATGCCTAATGAATGGATACTCAGCATCGAAGACTCTGTGAACTTGGACAACTACAGAGGTATCTGTCATTAGTATTAATACCGGATGTGCATACAAGATCCTTTCTGTGGTACTATGAGACCGCTTGAAACATTTTAGTCAATCTGCCCCTAAAAATGGGATTTTATTCCTGGTAAATCCTCGACTGACCAAAAATGTACCCATACCTACTACGGCAGATCATGCGCATAAAGTCCTAGAAGTCCAGATGAATAAATCAAAACATGGCTATGACTAGGATATATGACTGTAAAAGCAAGAAACAATTTCAGTCACATCCTTAATGTCGAAAACGGTTGTGCCCTTTCTTGTAACCTCTTGAGATTATTGTGCGAAGCTCACAAGCCATGGTAAGGGACTTGGACTACCTTGGCCTCGGAATAAACACTGAAAATGACAGCAGAAATTTAACGAAGAGCAACACGTGCCAAGAACTGTTTCCTTGTGCTGAGTGGGAAATTGCGAGTAGTATTGCCGCTTATGCCGAACAACTAACGAGGTTCTGTATAAAGCCATAATTTTGCTGTCCTACTTTATAGTGCTTCGGCTCTGTCAAAAGCGAATGTGTAATTTTTGTTCAAATTTTTAGTCTCGTTTTCGTTGACGGTCCTGTAAAAAGGTAGATTCAACGACGAACTAATCGAGCTATAAACGGACATAGAGTCAAGAATGATTCAATGACTAGCACATAAGAATGACCAAATTGACAAATATGCTCTCGCTCGTACAGTTTTCGACTCCAACTTAGATTCAATACCTACACAATTTTGCACAAGAACCCTGAAGAGTCTCGCCTGTCGAAAAAGTATTTAAAACCGATAATGTCAACTATGGGCTGTCAAATAATTTAAGCGTAACGAATAAAAAACTGTTCATTTCCATACAAGTCAGTGACAGTAGCTTATTGTTTGTCCATTTGATTGTCTTTTCACGACTTTCGCATTTTTAAATTTTGACAGTCAAAACACTATAGCTCACTCAGTCTGTCTGGACCTGTTTCACTTACTATTGCGTCAACTGTTAGCTGTCAAACAATTGTTTTTAACACAGGATAAAAACAATTGCATCAAGAACTGTTCATTTCTATACAAGTTAATGACAGTTGTAGGTACGAGTAACTTACTGTCTACATATTTTATTGTCTCTACACGACTTACCTATTTAAATTTGGACGATAAAAATAAGTATTACCTCATTTAGTCTGACAGCTATCTGGCTGACGTGATGGAATTAAGTTCTTAGTGCCGAGAGATCCAGTCAAAGGTTTTGAGAATGTGTCAAATTGTGCAGATTTTTCGATTCGTATGCCTGATGTTGTTAAAAATGATGTTACCGAAATTTTTATAATTATTGCGCTAAGAGTAGGTAGTATCTATCATAATTAAGAGTGTTGCCAGTTTAGGGGTTTTCCTCCCAGATTTAGGGGGTTTTTTGGTGGACGGAAATATTTTGACCGTCTGGCAACGCTGAGAATACGAGAGTTTTAAATTTGAATAATTATTTTCGACGGTGAAAAAAATAATAAACTGTCAAATCTGTCAAATCATTTGTCATGGAGTTTCACCTTTGAATCTTTGTCTTTTCCAGAAGTGTACTAACTAAATGAACGCGAATATAAGAGTCACACAGTTAAACAAATGTCAAAAATTTTGTGCATAAAGCGTGTTTTTTAATACGCAGTATTCTTTTGCATTTCTACATCAAAGAGGAAAAAAAAGTTCACTTACGTAGCTGTCAAGGCTTAGGCACGTACGATTACCGACCAGTTGACTCTGTCGCGACTGTCAAAATCAAAGTCACACAAAATCAGTCAGTGGAAAAACATTGAGCAGACAGATGCACTTGAGCGAGTCTAACTAATTGAATTGAATGTTGCCAGTTACCACGTGTTGCTGGATTTAATTTCTGACAGTGCGTCGAACTACATTCTAGTTCGGCTTTCCATATGTATTAAGTGTGTTTGTATTGTATGTCCTAACGGGCGATCTAAAGACATCTCAATATAACACTTTTTGTTATGTTTCGTGGTCAAATTCCTGTCCTTAGTCTTACTCAATCCATGATGCAGATTCAGTGGTTCTATATTTTGTCAATAAAAATTGTTTAGCGTCACCTGTCAGAAAATTTCTATACATTCCCGTCTTGAAATTAACATTTTAGAAGTGTACTGCTGAAAATAAATATTTACCATAAGGACTGTGTTCTTCATTTAAATATTGATATGGAATTTTATTTTATGAACAAATACATCCAAATTTCTGATTGTCTTTAGGACTATGTATGGACCGTCTGGAATGGAAAATGCGACGGCCACAATCGCTTGTATGTTTGCTTTTTGCAAATACTGTCAATTGAAAACAAAGTTTGGTACTTGGTTCCTCCTTAATAAATCTGGTGCAGATTCGTTCAGTATAGCCCTAGTATTTGTCCAGAAAACTACAGGAATCTGCTTTCAAATCAATCACGGAAATGAAAATGTATTACTGCTGACCTGCTGACACCTGTCACTTTGCAAAGATTTAACAATTGGGATGACTTAAAATGGATTCAATGAATAATGATCTTGATACTGGAAAACTAATTTCCAGTTAGGTACTTGACAAAAATAACATGTCATCCAAATGACAGCTGTAATTGACATTATGTGGGGTCAATTGAGTTCTGAACCCAGTGCGCTACTCAAAAGACTAGTTTTTATGGTCTGTTCACAACTGGGATTTAATATTGAATTGGCATAATAAATTACTATAAGTTGTGTTTGTGTTTGAGTAACGCTTTACCGAAAGTAAACAAACATAGCAGGGAACTGTGACAATTTTTTCTCAATAAGAATGCTGTTACGGAAACAAATGTCAAATAATCTATGACATTTGGCATTCGTTTGTGTCGCCATTATGGAAGTTTTTATAAATGCAATACAAATTCGCATTGTCAAGCTCAATCCTAAAACATGAAGAGCGTGACTTTTTAAATGAGCGGACTGGCGAAAAAATCAAAACGATGACATTTGATTGACACTTGTAGTATATTGTAATAAGCGAGTAATGCACTAGGTACATCGCATTGGAAATGCCACTTAAAGATTTAATATTCTGACAGCTAATTTTGTAAGACTGCCTTACCCAACCAAATTAGTTACTGCAACAACGCATTAATGAACGCCATTTGTCAATTAGTTAAACACTGAATGTCAATTTATCCCCCTTCATGCAATCAACGCATAAATTATAGAAAAAAAAACACCAATATAGTACTCACCGGTCGGTGACAATGGCAGTGTAGGCGGTGGCGGTATTGATGCCCCGCCGCCACTGCCGCCCACTGCGGCTGTAGCTGTCATAGCACTGCCCGCTGTCGTCAGCGGTGGCCTTGGCGGCTCCATACTCCACGGAGCACTTGGCAATTGTCCAAACTCACTACCGATATTCGAACCAATCAACATGACAGCACCCTGACGTTGCACTTTGTATGCACATGTGTGAGTGTGTGTCTGGAACAATACTCAAATCGTAAATAATCTAATTCGCAACAAACTTTCACTGACAGTTGATGTCAACAATTTATATAAAAGGACAAAATTTTCGAAAAACAAAAAAATGTATAGTCAATTTGCCGTAGGTAAAACGTAGCACAGTGCTGCAGAATAGCGCGAAGTATTTTTATCGTTCGCTTTAGGCCAGGTTTCTACTGGAGAGAGCGCGCACAGACACAACCCCGAACACGACGTGAATACGCGCGATGCACACACGTAAAACTGAATCGCAAAACTGAAGAGCACACACAGCCAGTGGTTGTGCGGGGACCCTTTCAGGGCAGTTCAGCTGGGCGCCCATGGTGTGGCACGGCAACAACAATACATAACAGCAGTGCAGCAGGCAGCAACCAGCAGCAGTCGTCATCATCATCATCATGTGGGTCGACTTCTGTTTGGTGTGTGGTGGCGCTGCTACCGCGCGAGCAGTGAGCGCGCACAGAGTGGAAAATTAAAAGTCGCACACCACAGGCCGAAAGAGAAGACAGAAGGAACGGAGCGAGAAGCATGTATGCACAATTGACACCCCATTTCCAAATAAAAGCGAAAAGAAACGGAAAATAAAATAAAAGAACTGTCCTCCGGGGAGTGGGAGTGGGAACTGGAAATGTTTGCACAAAGCAAATCGGCAAAAGCTTAACCAGTCATTGGCACAGAAGAATGACGTAAAAGGGAAGGACAGATGACAGCCGGCGGGTGAGCGACTGAGACGGAGAGAGTGTTGTAAATTAAGGGTAATTGATTTGTGGTGTGCACTGTGCATTGGACGGTGTATGTTTGCAGAAGACAGAAGAGAGCAATGTGCACTGGAAGTGAGGAAAAGAGGCAGTTCTGCTACCAAAAGGAGATGGAAGTAGTGTCAGATAGTGAATGACGGATTGAGTGGAAATGGTGCACGTGAGTGGGAATTACGCTGGAACTCGGAGTGGGTTATAGCTGGAAAAATGCACTTCCATTAAACTTGGAAGAAAAAGGAATAGGTAATGAAGTCGATGGCGGATGAATTGTATTTTAAGTAGGGCTTCAAATAGAGATGCGTTTGACAGGGCGACTAAATACGAAGATCGAAGACATTTCGATGATATGGGTACCTAAGTAGGTGAGCCTACATTGCATTTCCAAATGCTTTTAGATAAATGGAAGACTTTTATTCAACACACAATGAGCCGACGGTGAAGCAAGACTATACCGTTCCGAATAAGACTTCTACAAGCACCTGCGGGCCAACATTGAGAAGCTGTGTCTAAGGTATGAAATCAAAATTGTTCTTGTCAAATAAAGGTAAAAAATGTATTAATCCGTTCTTAGGGTTGGGCTTTGAAAAATTTAAACAACCTACAATGGTTTACTACCGGGAAATCTTCCATTGAAATCGGTGCATTCGTGAAGTTTGTTGTTGTTCAGTCAAGTTCAAGTAAAGCTTAGGTCACATTTAAAAGTATGCGTTTCATTTATGGATGTTTAATGGCAGGGTTCCACTGCCCGCTAGACGTCTAGCACAAAATATCACAGATGAAGGAACGTCCGCGCTAGATCGATAGCGCCAGCGGCAAAATGACATTTGACACTCTTTTATTTCCACACTACAATCAAAGAAATGGTACAATATGTTGAAAACAATGTCTGAATTCCTATTTCAATTAGGTAACTACCAATTTTATCACAATTACACTTGCTCGATTTCGTTTTTTTTTTTTTTTATTTTGTAAACGTTTGCACGATTTCCTTTGACAAGTGTTTTTTTTTTTGTTTTTCTCTCAATGCAGCGGGTAGTCTTGCGCTAGATTGAGAAATTTCCCTGAAAGGGATATTTCACAAAAAGTGCAAGACATCTAGCGCAAATGGTGAAAAGTCAATTTTTTTTTATATGGAGTTTTTCATGCCGCTGGTTATCTAGCGGGCAGTGGAACGCGGCCAATGACAGATTTTCCATTGTCTAGACATTTGTTTTTCATCATGTCACTAACCGATATGAGACAGGAGACACTTTTGGTTATACCTAGATATCTAATTTTTTAGAATGAGTAACGTTACTGTTTTTTCGATTGCAGCGAATCTGAGAAAGCTCTCTATCCCGTTTAGCGTTTCCATTTAACGATAATTTGACATTCCTGGCGACGGTTGAAGAAAACCGCTCTCACTGTCCGTCCATCTTTTACCTAGTTGGTTTTCTCCGCAAGGAAACCAGGGGCTGTCCCGAAAAGGGCTGCTCAAGACCGTTATACGTGGTGAAGAACCACATCCTGCACGAGGTGCCACTGCTTTCGACTAAATATAACGGATCTAGAGGGGAATAACTCTATAAAACCCGTAATCCCGGGTTAACTACCGCGCCCATGGGATGTATGGCACAACGTTATGTGTCTTTTAGCGGCGAACTCTAGATACCTGGGGACCTCTAGTTTCAATCCAATTCCCCTTTTCTGTATACAGGGGGTGAGTACAGAACGACATCTCCTTCCCCCTTACTCGTGGGTCCAAAATTGACAAATCAAAACAAACAAACAAACAAAACAAAGGGACTGGTGTAAATGAATCGGGCACCAAGAACTTCGGCAACACCGATTCTCAGACGAACATGACGGAGGAGGAAGAGAATATCTTACTCCAAGAACCGTCAACTAGTAGGGCAGCTTCGGTTGAGGGAAGCGTTAGAACGGTTGACTTCGGACTTGAGAATCTTTTTCTCGAAGATGATGACAACCGCTCAATCGCCAGCTCATCCAAATTCTCTATATCATCTACAGCTTCAATCAGGAAAAAGGTGCTGAACTGTAAGATGACAATAAAGAAACTGAAGAAGAAGCACCAACTAGAGGACAAGGACAAACAACGACTTCAAAACGCCCTTGATTTTCTAGAAAGGCAGTCCAGGGATATTGGCGAGCGTGGTGCTTGCAATCCACCTGAGGCTGACCCTACGAAAATCTCGAGCGAGGGAGCTCTTATGCAGCCGCCTATGCCTGTGATATGCCTAAGCCTATCGGGGCATGCGGCGGTTGCATCCGATCTCTCTAAAGAAGCCGACAAAGAGGACGTAGTTTCACCGGGAGAGGCGGACTCGACTCTGAACAGCGCAGTGACTGTTGTTGATAAGTCAAAGCCAAAGGACAATGAAAGTTTGGTAATAACCGAAGCCTCATCAGTCCCTGCGGCGAACATGACGCAAGACAACAAGCTGTTCAGTACAGTACAACAGGCGGATCCGCTCAAAAGGAGGAAAAACGCGCGCCGGACGCTAAATAGGCTTAAAAGCCGCGACCCTGGTTCCTTTACGGAAAGGGAAGCAGCGCAGGTAGCTAGGGCCCGGGAGACTATCAAGTCGACCGAGGATGCATGGGGCAGCAGCCTTAAAGAGAGGAGGCAGAACCCGACTGAAAAAGGGATGCTGTCTGGACCAAGGGAGGAATGCCTATTGCCTTCCGCCTTGGAAAGGTCAAAACCCGGAAAATCAGGTGCCGGCCCGGATAAAGACTCGTCCAAGGCCGAGCAGACACCTGGTTGCTCAAAAAAGGTTCTGCCGGTTAGGAAAGTAGGTAGGACTTCTGGAGGAGCCGACATGAGATTGGCCGTAGCGGGGGCGAAATGCCGATTGCCTTTCACCTCGACTGCGACTAATTCAAGGTGTCAAGGGGCTGTCTCGGGCAAGGATACGTCCAAACCTGGGAACGCTCCGGCAATCTCCAAAAGAAGTCGCAACGACGACACGATCTCCCCGGTAGTAGGCAGGCAGGCAAAAAGGCTGAAATTCGCCGAAAAGGTGAAGGAAAGTCTGCGCGTCGCAATTGTCGACTACGGCAACCCAGAACGGAAACTCTCATCCAACCAATGGGAGTTGATTGAACAACGAATCCTTGATGGTGTCAACGACGCTATCGTGAGGGCAGAAGGCAGGCCTCCGCTATTTGGCCAGCTATCCACCTTCAAAGGATTCAAGACCATGGAATGCGACAACCAAGAGACTTTGGATTGGTTAAAGGGTTTCATCACCAACATGAACGCAACTTGGTCTAATGCTGACCTGCGCGTTGTTGATAGGAAGGAAATCCTGAATATGACCAGACCAAAGGGTCTTATCCGCTTAAGAGGTCCTTATCTACCCGTGGAAAGGATAGAACGGAACCTGCAATTCCTTAACCCGGAATTACAAAGCAGGGAATGGAAAGTCCTGGAAACGGGTGAATATACCCAGAACGGTATGGACGTGACAGTGCTGCTAAGTCACAAATCGCTGCCGCTACTCCGGAAACAAGAGTTTAAGGTCCGCGTAGGCATAACGCGATGCAAACTCCGGCTGTTAGCGGCGAAAGGCAAGGGAGAGCAACCGACCACTCGTGATGAAGATAATACAAATAAATCTTCATCACAGTAAGGCGGCCAGCGCCAATCTCGTTCTCCTTATGGAAACGAAACATGTAGATGTCGCCCTGATTCAAGAACCCTGGATTCACCGGGGTAAGATAAGTGGCCTGAATTCCAAAGATCTGACTACTTACCACAATACACCAGTAAATGGTAAGTCTCGAACATGTATTGTCGCTAGGAAACAGCTTAAACTTTTTCTTTTACCTAGTCTCAGTGATTCGGACCAAACGGCTGTCAAATGGGACAGGGCAGGAAAAGGCGCGCTGGTACTGGCGACAATCTACATGCCATACGAGTCGGACAACCCACCCTCAGAGCTATCCTGTTCACTAGCCAGAGCAGTAGAAAAGGAAAGATGGGACCTGATTGCTGGCTGTGATGCCAACTCCCATCATACGCTCTGGGGCAGTACGGACATCAATGTACGAGGTGAGTCCCTCTTAGAATTTATAATCAAAAATAATCTCCTGGTAGCAAATATTGGCAATGAGCCAACCTTCGTTACTAGGAATAGACGTGAGGTATTAGATATAACTCTGTACAGTAACTCACAAACTCTAACTGTGAGGGAATGGAAGGTCTCCTCTGAGCCATCCTTCTCAGATCACAGGATTATAGAATTTTTAATAGATGAACAGGCAGCAGTTAGAAATAAATTCAGAAACCCAAGACTCACCAACTGGGACACCTTTGCCTCAGAGATCGTGAGGAATGGCCAAAATCTGATAGATCAGGAAATAGGGACACCAGAAGAAATCGATGCATTTACAGAGAATTTAAACAAAATTCTAGGTAAGGCATATGATAAAGCCTGTCCTCTACGGACAAATAAGAAAAGGAATTCTCCATCTTGGTGGTCTAAGGACCTCCTAGAAATCAGAAGGAGAGCCAGATCTCTGTTCAATCTGGCCAAGCGTACCAACTCCCAGTCAGACTGGGATCTATACAAAGCCGGACAACGGAAATTCAAAACCGCTGTCACTAGTGCTAAACGTACAGCCTGGCATACTTTTTGCAACGAAATAGAAGACACTAGGGAATCAGCCAGACTTAGGAAAATCCTATCGAAAGAACCTACGGTTCCGGGCTATCTGAAAGACAATACTGGTAACTGGACGAAGTCCTCTGAAGAGACTCTTAGTCTGCTTCTATCTACACACTTCCCGGGTTGTATTCCCAATATAAGGGTCCAGTCTACACCGAACACCGCAACTACTATTGCATCAATACCAGAGGGTATAATAACTGAGGAAAGAATCAACTGGTCGATTGAGACTTTCTCTCCATTCAAGTCACCTGGGCTTGACGGGATTTTTCCAATCATGCTCCAGAAGGCCAGGCCAATTATTATACCAGTCCTGATGAGACTCTTCACACGCTGCCTAGAATGCGGCCACATTCCTAGGTCATGGCGAGAAGTAAAGGTCGTCTTCATTCCGAAGGCAGACAAATCCAGCCATACGACTGCTAAGGACTTCAGGCCTATAAGCCTAACATCTTTTGTCCTGAAATCTTTCGAAAAACTACTGAACGTTTTCATCCGCAATCGACTTGATGATAGTGTGATCTCGATGGCGCAGCATGCCTATATTAAGGGTAAAGGGGTTGAGACCGCGCTGCATGAAGTCACCGGAACCATTGAGAAGTCCCTAAAGGACAAGGAATATACTCTAGCCGCGTTCCTAGACATTGAAGGCGCATTCAACAATGTTAAGACGTGCGCAGTGAAGAGAGCACTACTCAACTCCAACGTTGACCAATCGCTAACCAACGTGATTGAAAGCCTGCTCATTGAAAGGATCATTAACGCAGGACTAGGTGACACTGATCTCAGAGTGACCGCCTCGAGAGGTACACCACAAGGAGGAGTAATATCCCCCTTACTCTGGGTTCTTGTTATAAACGAAGTACTAACAAAACTCGAAAATAAAGGGGTCAAAGTAACTGCTTATGCAGACGACGTAGTAATACTTGCTACAGGTAAATTCCTACCTACCATTAGCGAACTACTACAAAACGCATTACGAACACTTAAGGTGTGGGCAGACCAATGCGGTCTTGGAGTCAATCCACAGAAAACTGAACTGGTATTGTTCAGTAACAGAAGAGTGATTCCAAACTTCGATCCTCCTACTATTGAGGGTATACCCCTTAGGGTAGCCGAGAGCGCCAAATATCTGGGAATAATCTTAGATAGGAAGCTCAATTGGAAATTAAACGTCAATGAACGAGTTAAAAAAGCTGCAAATGCTTTTTATGCATGCAACCGCATCTTCGGAAAAAGGTGGGGACCAAACCCCAAAATAATTCTATGGATGTATAAGGCTATTGTGCGTCCAATACTCACATACGGATGCTTAGTCTGGTGGCAAGCCACGAACAAAGCGTCGAATCTAAGACTACTGACCAAAATACAAAGACTAGCTTGTATAGGTACAACCAGCGCAATAAGGACAACACCTACTGCTGGCATGGAGGCAATCCTCGACCTGCTACCTCTAGACCTATACATGCAAGAATCTGCAGCCAAAAGCGCCCTCAGGATCAGTCAAACAAAGAGCTGGAGACCCTACAAACCGGGGCATGCACAGATTCTGAATAAATACGTGGGAGATGCTGTCACATCTGACTACTTGTCTCCCCACCTTGACTTCGATATACCATTCTCTTGCTATTTTCCCAGCAGGGAGGAATGGAGCACAGATGAACCCACAAAAGTGACATCGATATCCATCTACACAGACGGATCTAAGATGGACTGTGGAACAGGTGCTGGAATTTTCTCTGAAGAGTTAAACATACACCACTCAATAAGACTACCCGACCACAGTAGTGTCTTTCAGGCGGAGGTTCTGGCAATCGCCGAAGCTGCCCATATGGTGTCAATTTTAGCAATACCAAACAATGATATTACCATATTTATTGACAGCCAGGCAGCTATAAAAGCAGTAGCTGCTATTGAAATAAAATCGAAGCTGGTTCGCCGCTGCCGCGAAGAGCTCAAGGTTCTCTGCTCGCAGCACATCACGCGTCTCTGCTGGGTCCCTGGACACAGGGACAAAACCGGCAATGAGATGGCTGACGAACTGGCAAGGAATGGTTCTGCTATAGATCAAAACCGGGCGATTGATTCAATCAAACCACCACTCTGCAATCTTAGAGCGAGAGTGGAAAACAAAACCCGGATGAAAGCCAACAACAGGTGGAAAGAATTAACTACCTGCGAAATATCACGGAAGCTATGGCCGGAATATAATCCAAGTCGGACTATCAAGCTTATGCGGTTTGATAGAACGTCTATGTATAAACTGGTAGGGGCCCTAACGGGTCACAACTTCCTAAGATACCACACAATGAAAATGAAACTCAAGAATGACGATATATGTAGGGGTTGCGGAGACGAGGAGGTACATGAGGACACACCTCACTTCCTCTGTCAATGCCCTAGTCTCTGTCACTTGAGGAATAGAACACTTGGAAGATATTACTTCCATGACATACAAGAACTCTCAGATGTATCTTTATCCAATCTTTACAGGTTCATAAATACATCATGATGGCTGGACAAGGTCGAGTAACCGAGAGGAAACAACGCTAACGCCAACAACATCGGCTAACCCCAATTAAGGGCATCACAATGGGTCCACATGGACCAAAGTGGGGTGCGACAGGACTCGCTTTTGCCGTACCCACCCATTAACCTAACCTACCTACTCATTCACAGCGCACTGGAAACCGTGTTTTCGTCGAAAACTAGGTAGTCGATGCATTCACACCGAACACCAACCAGTTTTCGTTTGACGTTTCGATCAGCTGTGAGCTATTTCACTAGTCGTGAAACTTCTGTGTAATCTATTTCGGTTACAAATGTCGATCGCATTAGTTTACAAATAAAATGAATTCAGAGTTTGAAGTCCATCAATTAATTGTAGAAAATGATTTAAGTTGTGAGTTGTGAGTTTTGTTTGGTCAGCTGTTTTGCTGAACTTGCTGAATGTTGCAAAAAGTGTGTTTGTTTCAACAACCCAACGATTAAGTCGTTTTTGTGGTGTTTTTGTAGAAAACGTTTGAAAACTGATATATCTATGGGTAAAATTCTGTTTTCGATGAAGTCCTTCGACCACTTCCTGTCGCTCTGTGGCTTGTTTTTATTTGTTTAGAACAAATTGAAAATGACAGTCAAAAAATTCGTAGAACAGAAAGAAAACTGCTAGTTTTGTATAGTTTGCTGATGGACTATAGTGCCTTGTGTTAATAAATAGGTTTAGGTCGGTTATATTGTTATTGGACCCGATGATTATAGATAGATGGATACTTATTATGTAGGTGCCTGGTCTAATGCAGAAGCTGAATTAACAAATCAATGCTGCGGAACCTGACAGGCTGTCAATGGGTGAGTACACCAACCGCGACCACTTACCAATTGCTGACCTACTGTATTCTTGAAGCCGATGCAGAAGGAATGGCGTTGCCAGGGGCAGACGATACTCTTTTGAGAGCCTTAAAGCCCACCTCTGTAGACAAAACACCAGTGGAAGAGCCTGAGGAGGTAAATAGTTATAAGGAAGAGTGCACAGTTGGAGAGCGGTATCATTAGTAGAACCAGGTAGCTATGGAAGATATTGTCAACCCAGGACCCAGGAGGAGGTCTATCATGAGTATATGTAAATAAACTCTGAAAGGTATGTGAAAGTAGCTATAGTAAGCTTAAGGTACAGACCCAAATAGCATAATATGAAGTCTGGTAGGGCCACACCTACCAGCCATACATATACATCTCACCGCCATCGTCTTCTCAAACCGAGATGCTTCACCAGTTCGGGGTATTTCACTTCTTGGACATGCCATGTATATTAAAAGCTGATAGGCGCAACACGAAAGGGAAACTCAGCATTACTTCCAATGCTCGTGAATGACCCTGAAGTAGGTACGAATACATTCTCAATTAGTCTCAATTAGATACCTATAATGTAGTATGGAACAAGCAGATTGCATTGAACAGGCTTTCTAGGTATGGATTTGTTCAAGTCTGTCTTCATCTTAGCTAAAAAAATACAGAAAAGACAAATCTAGCTGAAATTCAGTCTGTGGTTCAAGGATGACCAAGTCTCCACCAAATGACTTATCCGTAGTCTTGCGTTGGAACGTCCATTGGAAATATCTAAGTAAGGAATAGAAGAGGAAACAAAACCCACCATTGACGAAGTTGAAAGTCGCCGAACTTAGATTGAATTCTTCGTGTAAAGAAATCGATTCAATTTCATACTACAGGGGCAATCAAGAGGAGCTTACCTCAGGGTATTCTAACATTTTCGCATACATGTTTTCTCCTAGACCACAAAGTATGTACAAGACACTGTCAGCCGGTTGTACTAGACGAGGTCCACACTGCTCATCCTCCAATCTGGACTCTGTAGGTCATTTTCAAATGCTTGGCAAACAGTTTTCCCCAGAGACTTGAATTGAAAGTGTTGTACATACATAAAACCTATAGTTGGAGCAATCCCTTTTATTCGCTTTCATTAAAAATTTCCCCAATCGCCAGGTATTTCGGCGCCCCCCAAATCAATTTAATGATTAGAGAAAGCTAAGCAGGCATTTATTCATGCCAGACTGCAAGGACTTGAGGACTTGAGCATTTCTGCCTCGATTTCATGCTACTTCAGGCATGAAGTAACGTTTTCATTTCCATTCTTTCCGGGTAGCAACTCAGAGAAGTGTTGCCACCCACAACTGCGTAAGAAGTTGCACCATCCTTGCTCGCGCACATTTGGCTTGCAGCCTAACTTTTAGCCGAACCCCTTCCCCGACATTCTTCATAGGCTTTTAAAGCCGTTTTCGCAGGATAAACAAGAAACAACGTTTTATTCGCTATGAAATCTTTTTGTTGATTGGTGGATTTACTGGAAATAATGCGTCGTACTAATAACAAATTTTAGTATCGACATTAAATTGCCGGAAGTACATAGTTGTAAAATTTGTATGGAAAATAATTACTAAAATTTAAAGTCGAAACTAAAAATGTTTATTGTGGTAAGGCCCAATGTATTTAGTGTAAGAAAACAGTGGCAACACTTTCAATTTGTAGCTTTTCATCAACTGCTAGACGGAACAAATTTTAAGATGAAATCAAGAAAATTAAGCACAGAGTCACGAAAAGTTTTTAGAGCTCGTTCTCAGTAATTTACTTATTCACGACTTTTTATTCGCAATTCTAGAAATTGTACAAAGTGAAGATATTGACCCTAAAAAGTCGCGAATCAACACTTTTCATTGTCAATGATGCGATTGAACGATATAACTATGGATCCTGAATTACAAAAACCAAAAACTTTTCTGTTGCAAATTACGGGTTCACCCCTTAGCAAATTACAACCATTTAGTCTTGAATTGCCTTTTGGACGAGTAGAATTTGACATCAGTGTTTCCTGCATTTTTCGGTGAGTTGAGTGTTGTATTAAAAGTCCCATTGGTTTCTGCTTGGAAGTAAAATGGACCGGCAGTGGCCTTCCTACAAACAGGCATTTGGTTATGAGTTTGTAAGTATATTATTTGATAAAAGAACTGTGCATATTATTAGCATAAGACTCCATGAGCCATAGCTTGGGCAAAATTCTGCAAGCCTCAAAAGTGTCTTAAAATATGACAGCTTTGTTGTCATAGCTTGTGCAAAATTCTGCAAGCCTCAAAAGTATCTTAAAATATGACAACAATTTACGACAACAAAGCTGTCATATTTTAAGACACTTTTGAGGCTTGCAGAATTTTGTACAAGCTATGGCTTCTTAACATTTCACTTTTTTGCAGATCAAGCAAAGACTGAATACCGACAGTCTGTCGCAGCCCATCCCACACATATATCCATCCATAAAAAAAAAAAATTTAAAAGGACTTCGATACATTTACTATGGACATGCCGTGACGTGTCGTTAGGTAGGTAGTTAGTTCCTTGGAAATTACAAGAAATATTTCCCAATTTACGACTTCTCTACGTCCACTTACGTTTTCAATTTACATGTGCTAAGTTATTGTAAGATTTTATTGATTCACAATTCAGTGGTACCCCTCAAATTGAGGTTCTTAAGTCTTTTTTTTCCTCAAAAACAAACATTTTTCTAATTTTATTTATTATTTTTTTGTCACTTGTAAATTTTTCCAGTACAAATGCATAACTGTGCTATAGCAAATTGTGAATTCTAAACGAAAATAAATTTAATTAATTAAATCATTCAGTGGTGGTAAATCACCAAATATTTCTTGCAATTATAGATTGTAAAGTGGTGTTTGAGAAACTGACCTATTGAAGTGGTAAATTGAGCCCAACAATGTCGCAACTCACTACAAATAAAGGAAGCTCGAAATAATACTTCTTATCGTAAAATACAACAGGATTTGATACTCTTCGTCGTATTCAAAGTCAAATCACGAATTTTTGTATCAATTCAAAGAATCGTTGTGATTTGCGAAAAATATATATAATTAGTGAGTTGCAACTCAAAATTTTGCAATTTGTGAATTTCAATTCTTTCCGTGCAAGTTCTGAAGAACGGCGTGAGTTTAAGAAGTTTTGAGATTAGCTTCCGAACCGTTTCCTCGAATTTATCTACACTGAACTCTCCCTAATAAATATTTTATATTTACAAGGTGGGCCAAAAGAGATCACCCTATTGGAAGATGCTCTTATTTTTGCAAATCGCTTTGATGAACTCTCTTAAAGATCGTCGTAAGTTGCGGAACGATGCAGCAAACAGAAGGCGAACTGTGACAAGAAAAATATTATGCTACCCACGTGCGTCCTTGAATCGTCTAGCGCTGACTTCTAAGCTTGTGACGGTGACAGAAAACAGCGTCAGCAGGGTGACAGCAACTTCCAATCATCGCCACAGTCGACTGTAAAAGTTTTAGCTAGGTACCTACCTTTGATTGGTATCAACTGAACGACCCTTCGTAGGATTCCAAACTACATGTTTTCATAAGTGCACAATAATGCCCAATTCACAATTCGGCGCTGAGCGCGTGCGTGCGTCGGCGCGCTTTGACACGCTTTATTCGAAACGATTTCAAATGCCAAAGCGCGCGAGCAGGAATTTTGTAAACCGAAATGCTGCTTTGAAGCGAATGCACGTTGAGAGGGTAAAGTATGACAGACTAAAAGTTCGGTTTGTTTCTTGGCTAAAAAACACAAATTCAGAGCAGAATTCAAATTTCAAGTGTACTCCTTTTTTTCTTGTATCTGTAAATTTTATGCACGAATTGAAAAAGAAAATACAAGAAAATCATATTTAACAATATATATATATCAAATCAAAAAGCAACCATAATTGATTAATATTTTTTGTCCAAGAAATCTACAAAAAAAAAAAAATTATTCCTCATTTCCACACATTGAATTAATTAATTTGCATTGAAGGAACATCATATAGCTCTTTAAAAGTTGTTTTTGATAAACATTAGTGTATCTGTGCCTCTCCAACTATGAACGGTACATTCTATGCCTTCAAATCGAACAAGTCGAAATTCTCAAGTTGTCAAACGCGCGTGATAGTAGAAAGTAGGTCTACTCAGGCGTCGCGTTGAACTTTACGATATTTACGATCTAAAGTCGATTCAACGCCTGACGTTGTATTTTGTGTGGCAGCATATAAACGCTTTGTTTCTACATAATTTGCCAACGCACATTGTGAATTGGGCATAAGTTGCAAAAGATTCATTCAAATGCATCCCACCACCAAAAATATGCAGAAAGCTGATCCTTCCCCTTCAAAAATCGGCCTAATTCAATTAATTGCCTCTCCGTAATTGAATTTCCCCCGTTAATTAAATAAATTACTTGCCCAACCAAAGTAGGCGTCACAATTTGTACCCGCTGAAGTGGAAACCGCAGGCACAAATAAAAATAAACTCATCTTGCGAAACTGCTCAAAGTGTGCTTTTCCCACTCAACAGGAAACTCACTCAATTAAAAACCAAATTCCCTCAGCGAAAGAGACAGTCAAAGAGAGAAACAACCTCATCGTCTATATACTTCTTCGGATGGTATGTATTGAAATAGGCGGTCGCAGCAAGCCCTCTCTTTCTCTCATCCCCGTCGCAAGTAGCTGAATAGAATTGCCTCTCCCTCTATTAGGTGGTGGCCAACTCCATCCACCAATTATTATGCCCCGTCGTTCAAACGGCTGTCTAAACAAAGGCGCACTTCAAATGCAGATCCACAGTCAAACGAGGGCGACAAAAAAAAAAAAAATGGATCCTCAGAGAGAGACAACACGACAAGGGTGTAAGGAAGGCTGTCAATGTCAGCTGACAGGAATGTCTTCTTGCCCCCCCACACACAGAACAACCATTCAACGCGGTAAATTTATTCACGCAGCCCCTCGGTGCTCAGTTGGGTTTGTCTGCTCGCCAAAAGGGTGGCCAAAGTTGCGTTGTTCAGCCAACGCAGATGGGAACTAATTCCTTTTCTCTATTCCCCCTCTGTTCCGTGTGCGAGTGTGTTTTCAGTTTTTCCAACGAAATTCTTTCGGAAGTTCGCAGTTTTAATTATGACCCAAGTGTGGAATGAATGTGCGAATGAATAATTCATTTCGATGATAAGAATCCCAGTTGTAGGGTATATATTCCGTTTTTCGGTTGGCACTCGTGAAAAGGGGGCCCGAAAATCATGTTCTCGAGGCGTAGTCCATTTGTATGGCAAGGACCGCCGTCGCTGTGTTCATGTGACCTCCGTTGACCTGCGATGTTGGTAATTAGTTTATTTTCCCATTCCGTCCGTTGGCGGATGGTGGCATGTAGTACAGAGGCACACACATGGACGTGGACTATGCACGCAGTAAATCTTCATAAATGTTTACGGCTTAGCTGTCCACTGGTTCGGATTTCCACCATTTTTTTTTTAATTTTGTGCGTTTCAGTCAGCGGTAGGTACCTACCTACGTAGCGGCGGGTTTCATGCGAATTAATTGTTTTCGTTAAATGGCTGGAGGTTTCGCTGGCTGTATCATAAATGAAACTGCTTAACGCTTGATGAATGTTAATTTAATTGGGCTTTTGTTAAATGGTGGGAGGACGATGCGGGGTCCAACATAATAAATTTTGGGTCTACCTTAGGGGCCTGCATGTGAATCGTTTAGGCAGTTATTAATGCCTCTGATAGATGGGACTTAATGGCAGTTTGTTCTGGGGGCACTTTGTACTGATGGCGCACTTTGTTTTTATGGCAGACAGGTCGGTAGGTTGCTATGAAATGAATGTGTTAACTTCAGACGCGAGTTGTGCATATGAAGATGTACTTACTTAAGTAACAAGCTCTCGACCCGTGAAGAGTCTCTTCCTGGGAAAATGCAGCTTTCCATCCTCTCTGCAGCACTCTCCTTTCAGTTATCCAGACAGAGCGCTCAGCGCTCAGCGCTCAGGCATCTGCGAAGGTCTTTAAAACGGAGGTTCGGCCGACCTTCCTTGACGTTTCGAACCCGAGGGCCAGAATTCGAAGAACGAAGTGAGCTCAATTCAGTGGTTTTCGAGTTCGTTTTCGAACGGGAAGGGCCACACCCGTTTGTTCGATTTTGACCAAACTACGGCTACGTTTGTACGTCTTTAGGTCCCACGCCACCTCTTTGCTAGATTACATCCCGACTCTTTCAGTGGTAAAGTCGTGAAGAAGAAGAGGTAACCGGCAGGCAGAGTTACTGTTGCAAATATAACTTTAGAAATTAGCGTGATTCCTATCGCTGCAGATTGTTTTTTAATATTCAACCTAAAGAAATTATAGAACTAAAGGGTTTTTCAATAAAAGCGCTACAAAAGTTTTTTTTTTTAAATAAAACAAAAACGGTCTTGGATATCAATGAAATTCTTTATTCCTGTGAAAGTACGTTTGATGCCATTATGTATGGAACTCGATTTCTTTTGCATGGCCAACACGGGCACGCTTGCAGAAGTCCAGACGCTGAGCCCAATTTTCGACGGTTTTCAAGCATAAATCGGCCGATACTGCTGCAATTTCACGTTCGATATTCGTACGAAGTTCATCAATCGTCGCTGGCTTGTTGGCATAGACCATAGACTTGACGTAGCCCCACAGGAAATAGGCTAACGGCGTCAAATCGCACGACCGAGGCGGCCAAGCGACTGGACCGTTTCGTGAGATAACACGTTGTCCAAACTTGGTTTCCAATAAATTGATTGTGACATTCGCTGTGTGGCTTGTGGCGCCGTCCTGTTGGAACCACATGTCCTCCAAGTACATATCATCCAATTGGGGCCAAAAATATTCGGTTATCATTGAACGGTTGCGATTCCCATTCACAGTAACGTGCCGGTCTTGATCATCACGGAAGAAGTACGGCCCAATGACGCCGCCGGCCCATAAACCACACCAAACCGTAATTTTTGTCGGAATGCAATGATGACTCATGCAGTACGTGTGGATTGCTGCCTGACCAATACCGCACATTTTGTTTATTGACGAAGCCATTCAGCCAGAAATGAGCCTCATCGCTGAAGATGATTTTTCGATGAAAATCCGAATCATTTTCAAGTTGCTGCTCAGCCCAATTCACGACCAAACGACGCTTTTGGTTGTCAAGCGGCTTCAGTTCTTGCGTCAATTTAATCTTGTAAGGATGTAGGCCAAGATCTTTTCGCAAAATTCGCCACAACGACGTCACAGAGATGCCCAACGCTTGAGAACGACGTGTGAGAGATACATTTGGGCTTTCTTCAACTGAAGCCTCAGCGGCAGCAATATTCTCGATACTATGGGCACTTCTTTGTCTCACTGGCACAGGAACATTTTGTACTGTGCCTGTGGATTCAAATTTTTCCACTAGACGCTTAATTGTTGATCTGCTAGGACGATTATGACGACCATAAATTGGACGCAGCGCTCTTAACGTTGAGGCCACTGACTCCGAATTTCGGTAGTTAATTTTAATAATTTCGACTCGTTGTTGGCTCGTATATCTTTCCATCATGAAACGGCAAACCTTACTGAAGAGAAATGCCAAAAGAACGGCAAGAAATTCGGCGTCGTTTGCTGTCCCTGTCGCTGTACTTTTGTAGCGTCCCTTTTGAAAAACCCTTTATTTTCCAAGATGAATTTCGCCAAACATCAAGTAGATCCATGTACACACTACCTCAAAGAAATCATGGAGTACCGTGGCCAGTGTTATAACAAAAGGCCAAGCAACTGCTTACTAAAGCAATATGTAGGCACGCACAATAGAAAAATAACCAATTGATCTTCATTAGTTCGTTGACGTATGGTTCAAATAGTTCAGTATATTTCAACCATCAATTAACGCGGTGCTTTGTAAAATCGCAAAAATGTAGGGTATTTCAAATATAGCCGTATTTAATTATCCGCGTGATCCGATCCGAATCAGTTCACGAAAAAAAATTAATATGGATCTTAGAAAAGGGTTACTTTGGAGTTGTGGCAACAGTTGCTTTCAAAACATGCAGGAAAAGCAGCTTGTAGGCAAAAGTACCATGTCTGCTCTCAGCCGACCCTCTAGTTTAGATCCTCTTTGCTCTTTCCACTGCCATCATCTACATTTGTCGGGAATATTGCGGTTTTCTTAAAAAAATCCATTAATTACATCTCTTTTTCGGAAAAAAAAAAATTGTGGACTAAAGTCTGGTTCACGTGAAATCCAATTTTTCATACAAATTTTTCACAGCGAAATGTCAAACTGAATTTTCCACATGAAAATTTCACTAGGCAGAAAATAGTACTTCCAAATCTGAGTTGTAGGTGGCGATAATAAAATCTCTACACAGCTTTTTCACTTGGTTTTTATTGTCCGTCGCATTAATTTTTTGATCATTCGATGGAAAGCGACTTCGAATTTTATTGGAATCTCAGATGTTTCTTTAAGATTACTAAGTTTTTCGTACTAATAAAATAGTTTTTTCATTGAATATAGTGCGATAATGTTGGGTGTACAATAATTCGGTGGCATTGGTGACTTTTTCCATAAGCAGGATAAATGTAAAGCGAACGAACTAGCCAGACAAGGAAGCGGCTTTCACTTAACCAACAACAGTGAACCATACGCTCCTATTCAATCGATCAAATTCTCCTTATTCAAAGGGGCAATAAGGGTCGCAAATAATAGGTGGAACAGCAAATCTGTCCAAAACTAGATGCTAAAAGGACCCTGAGACTTCTCTCTATAAGTAGAAACAGAATCGGCTCCGTAGTGGGGGCATTAACAGGACACTGTTTGATAGGTAGGCACGCTTGTAGATGAGGAACGCCCTACAATGATTTCTACATGAGCTGCATGGATGAAGAGGCAGAAGAAACCGTTCTTCATCTTCTTCGTACACGTCCAGCTCTTGCAAAGATACGAAAAACCAACTAAGGGGAATACTTCTTCGAGGACCTCAGTGACTTGTCTCTCACAGACATACGCTCTATCAGCAAATACATAACAAAGACCAAATGGCTTCAATGATCTTTAATAAATACTCAGCGTCATCTGTCGACCGCTGGCCGCATCACCCGCATCTCTTAGACGGGCTGTTTTTTAGATTACAATCGAGGGGTAGACTGGTTCGGTCACCCTTCGTATATCCAAAACAAACCGTCACTCGGTCAAACTCACCTTTTTCACTAAGTTGCCGTTAATAATGAAAAACAGCATCAGCCAAATGGCCACCACGAGCACGCATACATGACCATATCCTTTTCATGAAATTTTCCATAATTTCCTCGATAGCCTCACGAATTTTATCTTTGAGGTCTTGAATCGACGCTGGGCTGTTGGCGTGGATCTTATCTTTCACGTGGCTCCAAAGGAAGGCGTCGCAAGGTGTTAAATCACAAGATCTCGGTGGCCAATTGTGATCACCTCTTCGAGAGATAGAACGGTCCAGAAACTTTTCCCGTAAAAAATCAATGCTTTCGTTGCTTGTGTGGCACGTAGCGCCGTCTTGTTGCAAGTGAACGTTATCCAAATCAATACCATCCAACTCTGACCATAAAAAACCATTAATCACCTCTCGATAGTGTAATCCATTCACCGTAACTGTTTTTTTTTCCGAAAAAGTAAGGTCCAATGACCCCGCCGGACTATAAACCGCACCAAACAGTCACACGTTGAGGATGGAGAGGCTTCTCAACAATAACTCTTTGAAGACTGTCCTTTTCATATAACAAATCATACTTTATTTTCCAAATTAAAAACTGCTAAAATTGTCATGAACAAATACAAAACATTTTTTTTGTTTGTGTTTGGAGGTCCACCGAAGGAAGGGAAAATCATTGAAAGGCTTTCCAGAGGTAGGTAGAAGGACTTTACACCGATCTAAAACACCTCCCTAGGGCACTGACTTTCGTCGTACCGAATGGGATGGCACTTAGCCGTGCGACTAATCGGCAATTTATTTATGAATTATTAGAAAAATCTTAAAAGAAAAATCCCTCGCTTGTCGAATTTCAGAACTTTTATCGTTGGAAAATATTACGGAATTCCTTGACTTAGCTAATTTTTGTATATCAAGAGGTTTTATCCGCCTTAATCTCCTAATTACATTGTCTGTATTTAATAATTCGGTTATTTGTAAGCTTACTTCTGTGCATTTCAGCAACTTGCTTAACTTCGTTTTCAACTATTTCAATATTTAGATCTCTATGTAGATCAGCGTTTTGTTTGTAATATATTTCGAAAGACCTTCATTTTTTAGAAATTCGTTTGGCGTGGTCATGCCCACAACTCTGGTGCCCGAAGGTTCATACTGGTTTCAGAATTTGGAAAAGTTTTTTTCGTGTCTAAGGTTACCTATAAAATAAAAATTACTTCAATATTAAATTTTCGCACTTTTATTCTACTAACCAAGAAAACAAATTGGAAACTTCACTTTTTCTGAATCGTGTGATACTGTAAAATGTATTGACTAATTGGCAGAAATTCATCCCTTTCATTTCTACCTCAAGAACCCGATCAAAATAAAATAAGAAAAATAACAAAAATAAAGAATTCAAGTTTTTCAAAGTTTCTTGAAGAATAAAAAACAAATAAAATCAAATATAGATAGATCCAAGGCCGAAAGGCAATAATTTTAAGGATATTGTTAAGATAAGAGCGCTCGCTAAGAACCAGTAAGCTAGAATAAGATAAATGTTAGTCTTAAATTAGATTTAATCGTTTTTGTCTAGGATGTAAGTTTAATTAAGGATACAAATAAAAATTAATTTAAAATGAAAAAAATTATCCCGATAAAAACTGCGGGAAGATTCAAAACCAACCTCAACACATAACTCGGACACAGTTCAAGAAACGCGTGCAATTTCAATTTTTTTTTGTTACCAGTGACCAGTGTCTGAATATTGACATAATAAAAAATGCAAAGCTTTTAATAAAATCAGGAATTTGGTGCACATTGAAACTTATAATAATTTCATGTGTCTACCTGGTCTCTCGTTACTATCTGTTTGCTATACATTTTATTTTATTGGTTTCATGTTTGAATTCTGTAAAAAAAAAGAAACGAAACCGACTTTCGCATTTAAAAATAACGAAAGAAATCATGCTAAAGCGAAAACCTATTTCTTGTGACCACGTTTCACCTAATAAGCAGTGTCACTTAATCTGTGTACTTTGGGTCATTTTAGCAGTTCGAGAAACTTTACTTTCTAGCACCAACTTAATATACCTACACATACATTATAAAGGGTCTTCCAATAAGAGGTGTTCTTGTGAATGACCCGCTATTTCGGTAGCTGTCACTTTTGAAGCTTTTATACTTTGACATTTGACAAGTAGAAACTACGCCATTACTAAAAATGGAATCACGCTTCAACAACGTCGTGTCTTTGCTGATTGGGTCCTTGAAGTGCATGAAAATGATCCGGAATTCCATCGACAAATCATCTTGACTGATGAGGCCCATTTCCAACTCGGTGGCTACGTCAACAAGCAAAATTGTCGCATCTGGGGCTCGGAGAAGCCTCTCCATCCTCAACGTGTGACTGTTTGGTGCGGTTTATGGTCCGGCGGGGTCATTCGACCTTACTTTTTCGAAAATAAGGCTGGATCAACAGTTACGGTGAATGGATTGCGCTATCGAAAGCAACGAAAGCTTTGATCTTTTACGGGAAAAGTTTCCGGACCGTTCTATCTCTCGAAGAGGTGATCACAATTGGCCACCGAGACCTTATGATTTAACACCTTGCGACTTCTTCCTTTGGGGCCACCTGAAAGATAAGGTCCACGCCAACAGCCCAGCGTCATTTCAAGACCTCAAAGATAAAATTCGTGAGGCTATCGAGGACATAGGGCAGCCACTTTGCGATTTGGTTATGGAAAATTTCATGAAAAGGATATGGTCCTGTATGCGTGCTCGTGGTGGCCATTTGGCTGATGTTTTTTTTTTTTCATTACTAACGGCATGCCTTCCTCTTTATTATGAAATAAACATCCGATCATTTGTCTCAAGAAATGTCATTTTTCTTTGAATACCAAAATAACACCTCTTATTGGTGTTTATCTTTATATTTTGACAACTGACTTTTCTAGCTTCTATATTGAAATATGAATTAGAATTCAACTTATCTATAGTTTTTTCTTTGGAGTGAAACAAGTAAGTATCTTCATGAATGAGTAAAAATAAAACAGAAACGCTTTCGTTTTATTCACCTTTCCCACGAAACGAAAATTCTTTTCGTTTTCAAGTGACATAGTGTAAAACTCGCAATCGTCTCATGTTGCACGACCGTTTTGTTTCATGTCAAGCACATATTTTGAAAACGAAAGTAATTTTCGTTTCGTGTGAAAGCGTTTTTTTCCAGCATCTTTCGACAACTCTTCATGAAAATATTTAAATTCCAAACGACCCAACATACCCCATAGCCATATTGAAAAATTGTCAACCTTCCATCGATAATTGCCACAGAAATTCGCGCAGTCCCAATTATAGCTGTCATCGAGTGCAGCCCAACATCGATGCACTACCAATGCCCATGTTTAGGTATTCCCCGCCCTAAAAGACAAACCACTTCGCCGTTGATGCGATTTCAGGTAATTAACGTGAACAACTGCAACTGGTTCGCCTCAATGGCCAGTTGATGGCATTCTCTAACTGGACTGCATTGTCCCGCATCATCTTGCAGATGCGGATCAGCACGATCAGCGCGCAGCGTCAAATTACCCATTCAACCGTTGTGGGCTGCCCGCTGTGCAATGGTGGCAAGCAGCACAGCGCCGCCGATTCAGGCAAAATGGCAGCCACGGGTGCCTGGCGTTTTGGATTGTCGCACTCAACTGCAGTGCGCGCAGATCGCTGCAATTAAATGTGCAGTGCTATTGCCTTTAAATATCCGGTTCTATGCAGTTGCAGTGCCAATAGAAGGTATGCCCGCGGACCGGAGTAGGGAGTGGCGGCGGTCGTTTTCATTCCGCCATGTTGCGCAGTCAATTGATTTCCTTTTAGAGACGCCAACTTCTGTGGGCATAGATTCATTGGCTATATTAAAAGTTAGATGCTTCCTATGCGGCTGCCATGGAGTGTCCGCGAATGGTGTCGTATGTCTGCTTTCTATGCCACACTTGGAGGGCAGTGAGCTAGCATTCTTAATTGAACCACTGATCGGCACATGGGCACTCAGAAAAATTCGTTACAGTGGCCTGCGCTGAACGGATTTTGGTCTGGTTTTCGAGACACTACAACTCCCGCTTCTATGGAAATGACATGAGCTGTGGAATCTGTAACTAAACTTAGACAATGGCACCAGAGAAGGACAAAGTGGGACCCTCACCACCACCCAATGAGAAGTGCATTTCAATCTGAAAACAGCTTCGCAACCACAAAGTACTCCCGACGTCACAATAGATGCTTAACTCATCCAAAAACAATTATGCGCCTGCCCCCAAGATGGTCGACTCTGTCGGTGTCGCCCTTCAACCGAGCAATGGCCAATTATAGCAAGATCCCTATCGCGCAACTATCGTCGGCAGTATTGACTGCGGCATTCGCGGTGCGATATTGACTGACAGGGGCACAAACAGCCGTACACACATCGGGGACTGCATCTCCTTCGCAGCACATCCACCCATACTCACAGTCGCACTCATGGATGTCCCGCTGAGTTTCGATTACTCGCGCGACTTGATGCATTCGAGCTATCGCGTCGACGGCCATTTACGCTTGATGCGAAGTGACAACCAGCCATTTGGTACTGGGGGACAGCAGACAGCATCTTGTTATACGGGGCATTGCGCGCACGACCAACAACCAACGACCAGCGATCAACAGGCGGCAGCAGAAGCACCCAGCGTTGATTGCAATCGACAGTGCGGACACGGCCAGGATGCCAGAGCACAATATATACAACTGCCTCCTTCCCTACATAGATACGCAGCGGAAAGGCATCCGCAGCAGCCCCTCATCACGATCATCACACAATTGCACTTATTCACGCGAGACGGACACCGAATTCCGATTGCCGCATTTAGCAGATACACCCTCCAAATGAGTCGATGAGGCATCACAGTAGGAGGACAGCGCATTCTATTTGGCGACAGTGCACTTTACACGGTAGGTGACTGCAACTCCAACTCCAACTCCAACAGAAAGGCTTCTCTCTGTCCGCTCTTTCGCTCCTCGTGTCTGTCAGAGTTTAACATCACGAAAACCACATAAAACAGTGCCGAACATTTTGTCCACTTCTTGGAGGTGTCGTCGTGGCCAAAGTGACTGGTGTTGGTGGTGGTGGCTGCTCGCTGGTTTGGCTTCGCTTTCCGCCTAATCTATAGATAGGCTAAGTCACCTTAAGTAGGCATTTGTTGTTGACAACTATACCAAAGGCGACGCGACAGTGTTTTGCGACCGCCATTTGCACTTAGTCCGTATCGCTCTGCCTTTGGGATGTCAGTGGTTAAGAATTTGGAGGAGGGTTTTGGTCTGGGTGTTAGTTTTGGGGGCGCGCACACATTTTCGGTGGAAGTGTGCTGACATGACAAATTAATTCAATTCCGATTCCGATCCAAGAGTTGTGATAAGAAGTCACGTGATGCGAAATTGTTTCACTCGATGTGGTGTTATCTGCCAAACGTACGTACAGCGAACTGACTTGGAAGAGACGAGGACAGGGTGAGATTGTCACCTAATGCTGGCGGACATTGGTGGTAAATTCTTATTTTGGCAGAATTTCTCCTTTAGGGACATTTGCGAAATTGGTGGATTGTAATTATGTGCAGGACCTCTGCCTTTGCTTCTGTGCGAAGGGCTGATGTGAAGGTATATACCAAAATAATCGTCTATTGTCCTGTCTATTTGTTTTTCATTTAATTTCATTTCATTTATTTCAATTAATTGGTTTGTGCATTAAGGTATAATCTTTTATAGTACCCACTTAGTCTATTTACTTCAGGAAAATTGAAAATCTAATTAACAATTTATGCATCTTAGTGTAAAAGGTGAGATCTGGGGGGAGAGGTTGAGCTTAGGAAGGTAAAAAAAGGAAATAGAACAAGACCGGCGATGAAGGCAACTGTCCATCACATCTGGGCAATGTCCGAAAGGCAAAAAGATGAGTCGACTTGTGAATTTTCTACCAAAATAAAGATGAAGAAGGAAAGTGGGAACATGTTTAGCAAGAGGACGAATCGCTCGGTTGTTTTTGGGCAATAGAAAGCGGGTTTTTCTGTAAGCTTTAACGATAAGAAGAAGGCGCTACAAATTTTTTGAAAAAAAAAAAAAAACGTACACAATTTTTTGTGCACGTAAGAATGTCTGCTGATTCTAAACAGACAAATATACAGGGTCCGCCAAATTACTTTTTTTTTTTTTTAAATGCTATAGCAAAAAACTATTGAATATTTTCTCAAATTTCTTTTTTTATTTGAAAGTACAATCCTTCCAGTTAATAATGGAAAATAATTTCATTCAAATGGCTGCCTCGGCTGGCCATGCAGTAGCCTACACGATCGGTCCAATTTTTAAGCACATTGTCGATTGTGTGAAGCTGTATTTCACCAATGGCTTCACGAATATTGTCCTTTAAAGCGTCAATTGTCTCTGGCTTGTCTGCATAACACTTATCTTTTACGGCACCCCACAAATAATAGTCCAACGGTGTCAAATCGCAGCTCCGAGGTGGCCAAACGACATCAGCTCTGCGGCTGATAATGCGATCTTCAAAAACAGGGCGCAAAACATTGAGTGTAGCTTCGGCTGTGTGGCACGTAGCGCCGTCCTGTTGAAACCAAATGTTGCCAATATCCTCCTCTTCAATTTTTGTGAACAAAATATCGTTCAACATGGCCCGATAACGATCGCCATTGACTGTAACGGCCACTACTTGCTCATTTTCGAAGAAAAATGGCCCAATTATGTTTCACGCACACTTTCTGCCACAGCAGCAATTTTCTCGGGTGTACGCACTGTTTTTGGCTTTTCACGCTTTGGTTTATCGATGAGGATGCCAGTTTCTTTCACTTTTTTCACAAGATAACGAACATACGAAGCTGACGGTGCTTCTCTTCTTCCAAATTCCGTTCGCAATTTTCGCACACATTCTGCAACATTACCATGATTTTCAAAGTAATGTCGCAATATTTCCCAGCGTTGTTCAAGCGTATACACAACCACATTCGTTCAGCGGAAGGATAAAACAGATTATCTGTCAAATCAGACATGAGCTAAGTGTTACCATTCGCGAAATAAGCACTAGTTGAAAAAAAAAAAAAAAGCTTGATGGCGGACCCATTATTTCATTTCGAAAATTATTATGAGGGATGGTTAAATTTCAAGGGCCGATGTTGAATGTGAACCATACGTAAACGTCAAGTTTTTTCTGCATTTCATTTGACATTTCTCATTTTCAGACTAACTCAATTTGAACTCATAGAAAGATACACAATCGAGCAACGCGTTAAAGTTATTCAGCCTTATTATGAAAATGGGCGTTCAAATCAAAATGCATATCGTGCACTTTGTGTTTTTTTCGGTCAATTTAATCGGCACATTCACCTCAGTGGATTCGTCAATAAGCAGAATTGCCGCATTTGGGCGAATGATAATTGATTGTCGAAAAATCAATGCACCCACAAAGAGCGGCTTTTGGTGCGGTTTATGGACTGGCGGCATCATCGGGCCGTATTTTTTCCAAAATGAGGCCGGTCAGGCAGTTACTGTGAATTGTGTTCGCTATCGTGAGATGATAACGAACTTTTTATGGCCCGAATTGGAAGATATGGATGTGGACTATATGTGGTTTCAACAGGTCGGTGCCACTTGCCACGCAGCTAACGAAACAATGGCTCGTTTGCGGGAGAAATTCAATGGCCGTGTTATCTCACGTCGTGGCGATGTTAATTGGCTGCCACGATCATGCGATTTGACACCGTTGGACTTCTTTCTTTGGGGTTATTTGAAAGAAAAGGTGTACGTCGATAAGCCAGCAAAAATTCAAGAGCTAAAGGATGAGATAATTCGGCACATTAACGGCAAAGAACCTCAATTATGCCTCAGCGTCATCAAAAATTTGGACCATCGGATGGAGGTGTGCCGCCGAGGTCGCGGTGGCCATTTGGCCGATATTTTGTTCCATACAAAATTGAACCATACCAATATTTTCATAATGAAAAGAAATGACAGTAATTTCCTAAATAATTTGTGTTTTATTCAAAATCAACATCGGCCCTTAAAACTTAACCACCCTTTACCTGTTTCACCGTGAAATTGTTGATAATAATGTCCGCAGGATCAGTTGTCTTATACTTGTACATATCTAAATTGCACCTTGGAGATGGACAGGGATAGGTTGTATGAAGGCTTTTGGGCTGCTGAGCCATCTTAGGAGCTCTTATCTACTGTCCTCTTCCTTTTGCCATTATTTAAAACTGCTCTTTTTTTTATAAAGAGTTGCCTTAGCTTTTTACAATCTTAAGTAATAGATCTACTTCGTTGTTTGGGAGGACAAATTATACAGATCAATTCAGTGCAAGTTAGAACGGGGAACGGACCTTCTTCTTCTCCACAAATTACTGGCGAATGACTGACTTGTTTCTTATTACATATCTGATCGGACGGTTTAACAGTGGCTATTAGAATTGGAGCATAGTTCTGATCTTTATTTCTCAAATGCAATCAGAGGTTTCTAACTACAGCAGCACCGAAGTTTCTTGAAGCTTATAGTTTGTGGATTTAGGTTTGGATTATTTGTGGGAATTGGAAGCAAGTTGCCATATCACGGCCACAGTGGGGCAAGATACCCCGAAAATTGGAATTAAGTCGCTTTATAATAAATAGCATCTGTGATGAGCCTTACAATGTCAACTGGAGTCTATTTTTAACTCTTCGAATAGAAGAAATCTGCTCAGCATTTTATCGCGTCTCAAATAACTTAATTTTTGGTCTTGTCACAGTTGTTCAAACTAAACATTTTATTAGTGGTTTTTGTCCTTCGGATAATGATGTAACTGTTCAAATTTGAAAATAAAAAGGCAAGTCGGTCGCCTTTGAAGTAATAGTGGCGCTCGAGTACAGGTCTAATGATGACTATACTTTGTATTGTCAGCTCAGAACCGATTTGAAAACTGCCTTACACCGTGCCTTCGTATCAGCTTGTACCAAAAATATTGAATCAACTATTAAATCGTTGTCAAACATTTTTAGAATTTTGTTTACTTACAAGTGATGGTTTTTCTCTTATAGAGATCAGTCATATTCATCAGAAATAATTACTTTATACCCTTACTTTGCCGTCATAGGATAAAAGGCAATAAAGAATTTGGTTTAATATTTTAGGAATCAATTTAAATAAAAGTCAACTCTTAAGGGTATTTGAAATGAAGCTGGACCTTTTGCAATTTCAGTATAAAACTCGTAGTGGGAAAAGTTATTTCGAGAATTATTTTCGTAGCCGGGTGCAAATGTGATTTATTTTGTTCCTCAGTGTTTGGCCAAGCCTTTAGGTACAATAAAATTTTTCTCCGACAGAGGTAGAGAAATGTAGAAAATCACAAGGTGCGTTATTTGGTGCAGGGACATAAGTCCCGAATTCATTTTTCGGGATTTAAGTCCCGCTAAAAATGGGACACAAGTCTCGAATGATATGTTAAATTTTATTAGCGCTCATAAATTGATAATTAGAGAGAAAAAAAAATCGATACAAATTAAACAAACATTTTCAACAAACTGTTGGTCATTTTACAAATAAATAAAACAACTGTTTTTTATATTTTGTCGACAGAAAGGACACAACAATTCATTTTTATTTGCAATCGCCTCTACATTTAGCTTCGTGAAAAATCGATTTAATGCCTTTTCTCAGCTTTTCTGAAGCTTTTCTCAGCACTTTTGTTCTTTTCTGAATTCGATGTTTTTTAGAATTTGGCGAATTTCTCAAAAACATCGATTTAATCGAGCGATTTTTTTATTTTGATTTTATCAAATTCCCAAAAACATCGATTAAATGGATTATCTCAGCACTTTTGTCCTTTTCTGAATTCGATGTTTTTTAGAATTTGGCGAATTTCTCAAAAACATCGATTTAATCGAGCAATTTTTTTATTTTGATTTTATCAAATTCCCAAAAATATCGATTAAATGCCTTTTCACAGCACTTATGCCCTTTTCTGAATTCGATGTTTCTTAGAATTTGATGAATTTCTCAAAAACATCGATTTAATCGCGCGATTTTTTTATTTTTATTCGATAAAATTCTCAAAAACATCAATTAAATGGCGTTTCTCAGGAATTATGTCCTTTTCTGAATTCGATGTTGTTGAGAATTTGATCAAATAAAAATGAAAAAAGCTCAAATTTTACTAGTTTCCATTTTATTTTATTTTTTTTAATTGCTTCGCTTACTTTCTTCGTCACGATGCAAACTCGAACTCGACTAATAAAGAATACAAAATTACATGATTTGCATTTTTCCCAACTGCTCGTACCTAGCTAACTGGATTTTTTTTTTCAAGGTAATACTCCAAAACAACACCGAGATAACGAAACCAGTTTGACTATTTGTTGTAGCATTTGGAATGGTCTTCTAAGTTTCTCTCTAGGCGTATATTTAGTAAATGTAACTTAAGCGGGTCATAAGTCCCGAATTGATTTCGGAATCCTTCTAAATCAAGCGAAACATTAAATATACTCAGTTAACATCTCAAAATTCCTTTTTTTTTTTTTTTTTTTTTTTTTTTTTTTCAAAATTTACATTCCCCATGAACGAGCACCTAAACCAACCACTTATCCAAGTTCCCAACGTACAAGTTGGTATCCCATTAAAAATTTAATTCGTGCGGTATGGGCCTATCGATTACCATTCACCCACAGACTTGGCCAACCATTTGACCGAACAGAGTCCTCCTTTGGCTAAACAAATTAAAATACCTCGCTGGTGATACAAGTGCATTCAGTCGATTAGGTGGATACACCTCGAACACCAAACAAAAATACTCCAATAGACGAGAACAGCAAACACGGCGAATTTGTAAACAAAAACCCACTCAACCGTCAGTGTCCGGTGTCTGCAAATATCAGCCCTGGCTACGTAAATTTGCTACTTTGTGTCCAAAATGTTGCAAACTTCGGAGATTTGGGCAAATTTTGTGCCCTCTTGCGGAAGATTCTTTGAGCAAACATCGCACCGATATTTTCATCCACCGACACATCCGCCTATTCATGCGTTCCGACAGTTTTGTGGAACCAACCAAAATTTCCGCTAAATTTCATCCGAGCAAAAACAAAACTGCCGTTCGCCCATCATATCCGCGTCAATTGGCACCTGCATCTGGGGTAGGTTTCGCATGTTATTTATGAGCTCAAAGATGTGGTCATAAATAAGTGACCAAATAAACACTTTGCACTGTCATAATCATGCGAGAGTTATAGTTGCTCAGTTCCGGCAAATGAGCACGTAGCTCGCTATAAATATGCACCAGCGCAAGTCCTTCCGTCTGTTCTGTGGTCCGACACAGATGGCATTTGGTTTCCTCTTTTGTGTTTTTTGTTGTTGTTGTTAAATGTTTTGCGTTTCGGGGTTCGCGCCACGGTGGATGATTGCCGGGCTAGCTTACGAGTTACGAGTTTATCCAACCACAAGAAAGATGTTAAGCTGGAGTGTGCCAGTGCCAGTGCCAGTGCCAGTGCCAGTGCCAAGAAGTATTCAATTTGGTGGCAGATATTCGGTGCTGTACATATGGTTGCAATCGAGCGCGCAGTTTGTAAGACAAGCACAATTATTTATCAGAGATCCTCATCAAACCACAAATTGATGGGAGGATGGCGTGCGTCTGACCGTGTACTGCAGGAGAGGTGTGCAATTCGACCACATTTATTTGCATTCGAAAAAGTTTAATAAATACATCACTTTTGAAGAGAAAATTGGCCAAAGTTAATGATCCTCCATCGGGTCGGATGTAGATATCAATCAGCTTCCAAGTGGTGGAAAAAATGTTGTTTGGCTTATTCAGATGGACTTGGGGGATGTTCTTCGGGAAGATCGGGGGTGTGGACGAAGCAAGTGTGGTCCTCCGTATAGTGTCCCGCCTTCGAGTCCAAACCATCAGGGGTACTCCCCATATGGGTGGAGGGTGGAAATATGCAACTTGATCAGAAGGAGCCAAACAGTATTAAAAAAAAAGAAGAAAATCCAGAAAGCTGCCGCAAGCTTTTGCAGTGCAATAAATCTCTGAGAAGCCCTCAAATAATGTTGGACTGCGCCACGTGTCTGGCGCCAAAAATTTTGTAATCAGTTTTGGTTGATCTTTTGCTAAATCGACCTGTCCAATAACATCGACATGCCCTTCCTCTTGTTACTAGATATAAACATGGTTCTATTTTATGTTCATTTGTTTTTTTTTTTTTAAATATATCCAAGCAACTTTGCAAATTTTACTGTAGCAAAAATTAATACTAGTTATTTTGTTTTTTTATCAATAAAAAAAAATTCATCAGGAAAATTATTTAAATAATAGTACTGATTGTATAGGAGTCATGTCGGGGAATTTTTTAAGTTTTAGTTTGGTATTTTACCAAATCCAGTCACAAGGTAAAGCCTTTTTAAATGAGTATTTTTATAACTTTCTTATACAGATTTTCCCTGAATCAACAATGGGTCTGGAACAAAGTTATACTTTACAAAAGTCGATCTACTGACAAACACTGATAGATACGGAAGGGAATATCGATAAAGAATTTAAAAATAAGAGTACAAATTTGAAGCTAGAACAAAAAAATAATCGAGTTCAATATTTTTTGAATTATAATTATTAATGTTGTTATTTTCTTGTTCTCATCATTTGTTAGTGTTCAAGTTTTTTTTTTTTTTTTTAAGCAACATTCATTTTAAACAGAATCAGAAAGTACATATTTTAATTTATGTTTATTATTTAGTTAGCTTAGGATATTTTACGAATATACACTTGCATAAATAATCAATTTTAGTACTTTTCAAATTATAATGTGGGTAGTTACTAATAATTTCTTTTTATTTAATTTAAACGTAGTTTTAAAAGGCAGTTTATTTATATTATAGAATTATAGAATCCAAGCCATGTTTGCTTGTATAATTACAATTTGAAAATTGTATGTTTGACAAATGATGGCTTAAATTTTGTTAATAGCCCACAAATGAAGTCATTGAGGCGACGCGCATTGTAAAGGATGGTTAAGTTTTAAGGGCCGATGTTGATTTTGAATAAAACACAAATTATTTAGGAAATTATTGTCATTTCTTTTTATTATGATAATATTGGGATGGTTCAGTTATGTGTGCGAACACCATTTACAGTAACTGCCTGACCGGCCTCATTTTGGAAAAAATACGGCCCGATGATGCCGCCAGCCCATAAACCGCACCAAACAGTTACTCTTTGTGGGCGCATTGTTTTTTCGACAGTCACTCTTGGATTATCATTCGCCCAAATGCGGCAATTCTGCTTATTGACGAATCCACTGAGGTGAATGTGCCGATTAAATTGACCGAAAAAAACACAAAGTGCACGATATGCATTTTGATTTGAACGCCCATTTTCATAATAAGCCTGAATAACTTTAACGCGTTGCTCCATTGTGTATCTTTCCATGGTTCAAATTGAGTTAGTCTGAAATTGAGAAATGTCAAATGAAATGCAGATAAAACTTGACGTTTAGGTGTGGTTCATATTCAACATCGGCCCTTAAAATTTAACCACCCTTTATTTATAATGTTTTTATTGTTTGGAAATAGATTTACTTTTTTTTTTAAATATTTAGAGATACAATTTTAACTCGTTTTCTTGTTGTTTCGTGTACTTTTAAATCTTACATCTGAAATGTGAGTTTCTAAAACTCAAATGAATAATTAGTTAGTTTTTTTCAAGTTAAAATACTTCAAACCAATTAAAAGACTGCAATACATGGAATTCATTCAAATGCCTAAAATAATGCAAAGAATAGAAAAGACTTCAAAGAATTCAAGCAATCAAGAAGTATTGCCATCTTTTGACTTTAAGTCTATTGACTGCATCAGGTGATTGCCTTACTTATATATAGTTGGCGCAACAGGTCCGTAGGGACCCAAGGCCTAGCTTCTCGCAACCATTCGTTTTGTGTGAGTTTTATTTTTGGAACGAATGGAAGGGATCTACAATTTTATGCCGATTCCAAACGGCTAATTGAGAAGCTCTTAAGACAGTTATACACTCGGATGTTTGTCAGACGTTCGCGAGAGGTGGCGCAGTGGAAAAAACCCCAAGTTGGAATTTGGGTTTTTTTTGCGGGATTCGAACCTGGGACCCCTCGCTTAGTAGTCCAACACACTAACCACTAAGCCACTGCGCCTTACTTAAGACTTCAAAATAAACTGGGATTTTAAATTTGAAGTAAAAGAACTTAAGTGAAGTAATATGATTTAAAAACTCGTATTTTTAATCAAATGACGGCAGTACTGAAAAGATTGCATTTTTTGTAACTCTGAACCGAAGAAATGGAATTGGTATCTTCGTGGATGGGGTGGCAGGCTAAGGAGTCCTATCAACATTAGGGCCTCCAGATCCAAGTTTTTCTTTTCCCCCTTTGACCAAAGATCTCTCTGTATTAAATTTGTTCCTCTTCGATTTTTATGATTTGTACTACGCTCAGCCGAGATTGAACCATCAGAAAGATTAGCTACTCCTCTCCATAGCATAGTTACACTCTCAACACGCTCCATTGAAGATCCCTCTCAGATGTCGCCACAGATTATGGTCTGTAATACCCACCCTACTTTGAAATCCGAGATCAATTACCGCCCACGAAAATAACTTTGCAGCACCTACCGATAAAGTCGACAACAGACTAATGGACTTCAAACTCTGATACTGATTGACCCCCTTGGCTTAATTCTACGTCAGTTACCATGAACGTTTCGATTATCTTAGTTCTAATACAATTTATGCGCATTTTCCTGTAACATTTGATATATGTTGCCGCATCGGCATAGCATTTAATTACGTTTCCTGATTCACACTCACCTTTTGCATTCATTTGGAACTGGCAGATTGCTTTCTTTCTGAAGCACCAGCGACACATTTGCTCGTCTGTAGCTTCTGGCTCCACCGATCCTTAGAAAAAGTCTTGTTCACAACTCAGTCTCAGTCACGCTTGAATTCAAGCTCTTTGCCGATCACTGCAGCCAGGTGGTTACCTGTAAGTGAGCGATCAAACGCACTTATGATGGTCAGTTTGGATCGCATGGTCATACCGTACTTGTAAGCGTACTTGCATTCAACAACTCCTTGATTGGTGACTAGGACTTCTTGTTAAATCAAGGCCTGCAGTTTCAAGACAAGCTTCGATTTCAAAAATCTTTTCGCTTATTTCCGATTCTATCTCGTGAATGTGCTTTGCCGCTGAGGATGACGAAATCGCCTGCAAAACCTGTAATCCTCATCCTTGGAGGCATAAGCTACTCAGCCTGAGAATACTATCATCCATAAAATTGTCAACAACAACAGCTGCCTTAGAACAGACAGTCGTGGAGCACCTGCTGATGATGGAAATAATCATGGTCATGCGGTTATCGTCTAGACTAGCCAGTTCTCCAGGGATACAAAACTTCTTCCGAAATCTGCCATAAGGCCCCTCAACGAATGAAAATTTCCTCTTCTATAGATGAACAGCTTCCGCTTAGTCACCTTATGCAACCGCCTCAAATAGAATTTCACAAGCAGCTCACTTTCTACCGTCCGCCACTGCGCTCGTAAATATCCACCACCCAAGCCAATAATAACACAAGTCCTATCGACTTTATTTCACCGTCCGAAGCAACAAATCGTGAAAACACCCACAACCAGCACGGCCAGGCCAGTCCACAGTAAACTAGCCCGACGCCACTTTGTCAAATGACATCACATTGACATTTTCGGTTGTTCGCTGCAGCAGCTTCTGAAGCAGTTGAGCCCAATAGGGCCCAGAGAACTTCCACACACACCCAGCGATAGAGATACCACCCAAGCCAAAGTGTGGCCAATATATCTCGCCTGCAACCGCAATATATAAATCCAGTTCAGCGCCTCGATAAGGACACTCGTATATTGGTAGCCGCGAAGAAATTTGGCTACCACCAGATAACCTAAATTTTTTGTCTCAGCTACTTGTAGACAAATTTGTCAATCACCGCGTGAGTCAGTTAACAACTTTTCTGCTGCTGCTGCTGCAGTTGTTGTTGGGCAGCAGTGGCGCTGGCTATGCCGAAGGCGAATGCAGCGATTATGTCATAAATTGCGGCCGCTGCTGTGGCAAACCGTAAATCAAGCGTTCAACACTTGGTGTGTCTTCGCGTCGTCTGGCTTGTGTATACGCGAAAATAAGCGGTTGCAAAGCGCCACGCACGTGATTCATGACGTCTAATTGAATAGCTTTTGTTTTGGCGCAGATCTGATGGGAATAATCGCTTAGGATGCGCCATGCCCATGGCCCGCGCCGCCGCCATGATTAAGTCATCATGCGAGTGGTATTGTTCGACGGGCCGAATAGTTTATGGGTTATGATTGTAGCCAGAGCCGCGTGTACGCAAGATGCAGCGAGCTCGAGTATGGTCGTTTGTGGTAATTTAATGGGAGTAGGTATGCTGACAGGATATTGTGAATGCATGGCATTAGGTTGGGTAGATTGACTGGAGGGGCATTAATCAGCGCCACAGATGCATGTGTTGATGGGTGCTGGGCTGATGAATTGGGTCTACACATCCTAAAGAACGTCCAAGGCGAAGGTTTCACTAGAAACTAGACTTCACCACTCGAACTGACTTGGAAAAGCTATAATGCCACAGAATGTAATGATCTCAAAAGTACGCATTGCACCAAGATAGCTCGAAAATAAAGTACTGCAGCTTGATGATGTTTATTTAAGCACAACTTCGTCAATTTTGTCGAAGAGGCATTTCACTATATTCCTATGGAGAAATCTAAGCCAAATAGTTGTGAATGCATGATCGACAAAACTGATCTAATACGCTTGGAATTTATGATCTAAAACACTCATTTCTATCTAGTGAAATTCCGCCAGTAATGTGTCGGACATAAACTAAGTAGAAATAGACTGACAGCTTTCCTATGTCTCCCATGTTTCCGCAATTTTTTTCAAAAATACCCCCTCCCTGGCGCTCTCAATTTTACTGTCTGTGAGTACGTGTCCCAGGTTCGAATCCCGCAGAAACCCAACTGAGGGTTTTTTCCACTGCGCCACCTCTCGTGAACACCTGACAAACATCCGAGAGTATAACTGTCTTGAAAGAGCTCCTCAATTAGCCGTTTGGACTCGGCATAAAATTGTAGATTCCTTTCATTCGTTCCAAAAATGAAAAAAAAAAAAAAAACTCACACTAAACGAATGGTTGTGAGAAGCCAGGCCTTGGGTCCCTACGGACCTGTTGCGCCAACTATTTATTTATTTTAATACGTGTGAAGCAAGGATGAAAAATGAACTGTGTGGACTACGTTAAGCAAATCTGAAGGACTATTCACATGAGAGCGAATTGCGAACTGCGAACAGGCGAATATTCGTAGTTTCTGACATTTCATTCACATGAACGAATTTTTCATTCGCGGGTTTGTGGATCGCGACTGTTTTGTGTGAATTGCGATTAAATCGCGGGAAAATTGTTGTTATTTTAAATTTAGCCATTTAAATCAATTGAGACGCAGCTTTTTGTTAGATTAATTAAATAAAGGCTTTTCCAATAAGAGGTGTTATTTTGCCATTTTTTGAGATAAATGATCGGATATTTATTTCATAATAAAGATAGTAATGAAAAACAACATCAGCCAAATGGCCACCACGAGCACGCATACAGGACCATATCCTTTTCATGAAATTTTCCATAACCAAATCGCAAAGTGGCTGCCCTATGTCCTCGATAGCCTCACGAATTTTATCTTTGAGTTCTTGAATCGACGCAGGGCTGTTGGCGTGGACCTTATCTTTCACGTGGCCCCAAGGGAAGAAGTCGCAAGGTGTTAAATCACAAGATCTCGGTGGCCAATTGTGATCGCCTCTTCGAGAGATAGAACGGTCCGGAAACTTTTCCCGTAAAAGATCAATGCTTTCGTTTCTTGTGTGGCACGTAGCGCTGTCATGTTGAAAGTAAACGTTGTCCAGGTCAATACCATCCAACTCCGACCATAGAAAATCTTTAATCATCTCTCGATAGCGCAATCCATTCACCGTAACGGTTGATCAACCTCATTTTCGCAAAAGTAAGGTCCAATGACACCGCCGGACCATAAACCGCACCAAACAGTCACACGTTGAGGATGGAGAGGCTTCTCAACAATAACTCTTGGGTTTTCCGACCCCCAGATGCGACAATTTTACATCCACCGAGGTGGAAATGGGCCTCATCAGTCAAGATGATTTTTCGATGGTATTCCGAACTGTGACTGCAAGATTTTCACCATTTTTGTAGTGATTTTTAATAATTTCAATGCGTTGTTGAAGTGTGTATCGTTCCATTGTTAGTAATGGTGTAATTTCTACTTGTCAAATGTCAAAGAAAAGAAGCTTCAAAAGTGACAGTAACGAAATAGCGGGTCATTCACAATAACACCTCTCATTGGATAACCCATTATAATACTTTTGTAGTAAAACAAATCGCAATTTTCAATTCATAAATACAGCTAAATGGATTTGTTCGCAATTCGCCTGTTCGCAGTTCGCGCTCATGTGTAGTTCCATCAATTTCAATCACTTCAAAAACATTTTAGAAAGGATCAACAATTTCACTCAAAAATCTTGAAAGATGCAAAAGTAGCAAAAATATTTATATCGTTAAACGTGTAAGACATTCTGGCTGAAACTTCTGAAAATTGGATAAAAGCACTAACTATGGATAAACAAATAAAAAAAATATGTGTTACATATGTGCACTGGTCCTTAGAAATAGAAAAAAACAAAATTCGACTCTAAAGTCAACTCTAAAGCCCACTTAGCATTTCATGGAAATAAAACAGATTTAGCAAGAGTCATAACTTCTGCTAGCTATTCTGACTCAATTTTATTGTGTCACCAGAGGCGAGCTTTAAGTTGAAATTTGAAAAAGTTAAGTCGTTTGTGATTTGTGTTACTTTTACTTTTAACTTAAGGCATAAGACACTTTAGGCATTCAGAAAAAAATCATACTATGCACATAAAGAGTGGCTATCCCTAAGTTACCAAAATAATTACCTATTACTTTACTTAATTATTTATAAGTCACCCGTCACCCTAGTCGGAACATCAAATAATTTATTGGATTTGACAGATGCCACTTTAGATTTAACTTATATCGTTTTCCATATTGGACCCACCAGATATTTTATTCAGATCTCAGATCTTACGCTGCTCATGGAACATGCAACGAAATTGATCTGCCTTTGTAAATGGATTAGTTGCGTTATTTGACAGCAATATCAGCTGTCCAAATTGCATTTGTTTTTGGAAAAATCACAAATGGATATCGACTTGAAAAATGTTTCGCATATTGTAGATACAGATGGAGTATTTTTGCTAATTCGTTGTCTTCAGAGGACGAGGAAGACGATGAAGATAATAATTTCTCCATAGTTATATCCGTGGCTATTTATGTGTTTCGATATTTTGGTGCCTAAAAGGAAAAAACATCAAAACTGTGAGTATATCAATAATCTGACAAGAAAAAATAGATCCATGATTCGATTGATGGTTTTGCCAAATTAAGATATATTTATAATGAAAGCCGTGTTGTCGAGTTCGTGTTTCTAAGGAGGCATGCTCTTGAGGAGCCCGGGATGAGATGCGGTTAGATCAAATGTCAAATCATTAATCTCTCCTATTGTATTTGCCTCTGATTATTTAGAGTTGATGGCGGAAGACCGAGAACTATGGTGGGATCACTTATAAGCACCCTACACGGAAAGAAATTTATTTTCTACACAAAGAAATTTCGTTTCTTGAATCCAGAAAATTTAAAAATTCACAAATTCTTCTTCGTTCGAATCTAATTTAATAGTACTCAAACACTAGTTCTTGAATCAGAAATAAATAATTCTTATTGGTAAAAAAATATAATTTTACCTAAACGATCAAGTATTTCTTGATTTAAGAAACTAATTTTGTATAGAAAACTCTAGAAATATATTCTGAAATCAAGAAGTACTATAAAGTCTGTACTTTATTTACCACCAATACAGATTTTATAATTTCAAGAAAATAATTACAGCAATTTTGAAGAATTCACTAAAACTATTCCGGCAAAGGTGACTTCATGCTACCATATTTTAATCGAATTTATGGTCTTTTAATTATTACTAGTCTCGCTTGTGGCCGAAAATCGACCCTTCCTTTTATAAGTTTGTGTAGTACTGAAAACGTATGTTTTTTTTGTACACGAAAAAGCGACACCTAAACATCGACTAAATACGCCTCTTTGAAAATAAGTTCTACTCGAGGAATCACATTTTAATACGTCACTATGAAAATTTAGAGCAACTAATAATTAATTATTATTGATATTGATAAATATTTTCCATAGAAAAAGCATTGAAATAAAATTATACAGTTGCTTACTTTTAGGGGTATGTAGATTGAATTCCTTCGAAAATGGGTTCCAATCTAAGATGTTTTATATTCGAATATGTTACTATGCTAATATGGCGGCGACAAATTGAATTTCACCAAAATGCTTTAACTATGTAGGCGCATTTTGTATGGGGAATTATTTAATTAATTTTACCAGTCTTAATGGCGACATATAGCAATAATTTTTTGTTTGTGGCGGAGTACCTTTCGTTGATCCAAGTTTCATTCTCCTCGTTTTATAATAAATACTTAAAAAGTGTATGGAAACTTTTGATGTTCACGTATTAATATAATGATATATTTTTTTTCTAAACTAAACTTTACTTTTGATTGATATCATTGCCGAATGCTGTGTAGTTAGTATAGAGAGGGGCTGTGAAGAGGAAGTGAATGAGTTGTTTGCTTTGATATACTGTTGCTACGTTCAACTTACTTCCTTACGGTACAATACAAGAAGACTATTTATCGTTTGTATACAAATAAAGCTGCTACAAACAGCTGCAGAGGTTGGATATAAAATAATACTGCACGATTTTAGAAAAACAGCAAATTTCTTGGGGTAAAATTTCGTATTTAAGAATTTCCTTCTTTAATCAAGCATGATTCTTCAGAATTCCAGAAATAAATTCTTCATGTAAGAAAAATGTTCTTGGGGAGACTATTCGAAGTCAAATATTTGTGTCTGGGATGATGAATAATTGTTCTGGAATTCAGAAAGAATTTGTTGGTATAAGGAAATAGTTCTACATTTCAAGTGCCATTCTGCAACAACCGGCTCTTGGATCAAGAAAAACTCTACATGATCATAGACCAACGTTCTTTATATAAGAAATAATTTCTTTATGTCACACAACTCATTAAGCGATCAGTTTCTTGGACCAGGAAAACCTATGCACGATTTAGGAAAAATAAATTTTATTGGCAGAAAACAATTCTTGAGAATATTAAATAATTCTTTTCTTAAATCAAGAATAATTTTCTAAATTTTAATTTTTTCTCCAATTCTTGATTCATTCACAGAAAATGTTAAAAAGAAGAAATAAATGGCTTGTACCAAAACCGTACTTTATTTTCTTGTTTTAAGAATCTTCTACTCCCAGTTTAGAATTTTTGGACACTTGACCAAACAGGACAGTTAGAAGAGGTAAATGAATTGAAAAAAACGTCAGTATAAACAAAGTCAAGTTTAAATCTGTTTGCAGTCCAAAATGCTACCACCTCAGTATGGATCAAAAGTTGACAGTCCATACCATCAGGGAGAAGTTCCAATGAGACCCTTGCTTCGTCGCATTTAACAACCCTAAAATTTCCCATTCACCATTTGCGAAGATCTGAAAAGAACATAATCCGCACTGACGGCACAATGAGGTTATGTAAACCTTCAAACTCCACTCAAAACTCACGATTTTTATTTTATTTTTTTTTCCTCTCCAATAGTCAGACTCTGGAATACAAAGTACAGCGCAGTAGTTGATCCTTTAGTCTTTCTTCCAAGCGAAAAATATTATTCCCTTGGCTAACATTTCTTCTATATCTGCGTCAGAAAACTTGCAACAATCCGGGTGCTGCTTGAGTACAGTTTTTGTAAGCGCAAAACACGAGTGGTATAAAGAAAACAAATAAATAAATAGCAAAATGATTTTGCAAAAGTGATACAAAATACTAATCCAGGTAATGGCATGTTGTGACTATTTCAATGGACAGTTTATTTCACTTGTTTCTTAACTTAAAGTGTTAAATATATGTTTTGTTAAATAATTAAGAGGGGGCTTACCTCATGATACCTTATTTTTATGTCTAGGCTCAGCCCTCTTCGTCTGACGACTACGTTAACTTTTTTTTTTATAACTGAGAATGCAAAATGAAAGGAAACTTAGCTCTGTCTTGATCATCGCAAAAATGTCGATAAATTTTCTTTGTTTTACTAGAGAAATGGGGGCTGACTATATGAAAGACACGGTTCCTTGAAACGTTCTCCAGTTGTCAGCCCCCCCCCCCCCCCCTCTCCTTATGCAAATGTGTAAATTAAATTAAGGCTGACTACTGGAGCTGAGGAGGCTGATACCCTCTCTTCATTTTTTTTCAGATAGTTTGCATTAAGTAGCTCACATACCTACTTAATAATCTTAGTATTTACCAATCTACAGACCGAATGTTTGAAATTCAGAAGAACCAAATACTCGTTTAAATAGTTGAAGGATGACAAAAAATAAGTTAGACGGCTGACTACTGGTCCCTTCACCCTTCTCATATTTAAAAAATTCGCCTTTCGAATTGCCGCTAAATGACGACGCTACATGGTGTAAATTTCTGATTGTAAATTGCCTGCTCAATTACTCACACCTGCGGTATTTCCTATTCAATTCGATAGTAATTTATTTTGCTTGCTTTACGTATGTGCACGATCTTAATTCAGTATAGCTTCCCTCCGAGTGTATAGGTGCGTCTCTATGTAATATGTAATTACACAACAATCATAAGAAAATCTATAACAATGCAGAAATAAAAATATTACAAAATAAGAAAACGAACAGAAAAATTAACTAAATTGCCCCAACGACGACGAATCAAACAGCTACAATACACACAGGGTCTTCTAAAACGAATTGACCGCATTTTTGTGCCTCATTCTTACACGATTATACAATTTTCCTCCTTATCGGGTGTTTTATGCGCAAAAAAAAGAGAGACTATGCCTCCCCCTTCCACCGGTTTGCTTCTTTTATTTGATTGTTCAAAGGAACAAAAGTCACGCAATGTGCACTCGAACTGTAGGCTGGGGCAGGTAGCAATCACAACAACTAAAAGTAGTTTGGCTACATCCTCCTCCAAACCCGGCTCTTATAAATAATTTCCCATTCAATGTGCTATTTCCCTTTTATTTGGTTTTTCTTCTTTTTTCTTTCTTTTAATTTTTAAAGGTTATAAACCCTTGCCTATGTTATAATTGATTGAAATGGAGAAAGGACATTTTTGGTTCGTGGAACAGAAATTAAGTTTATTGAGCAGTATCTGCGCGATAAGGACAGTAAATTGAAACTGATTTCCTCAGCTGTTTTGATAAGATAAATTCAGTGCCAGTGACTGTCTTGATACGTATAGGTGGTTTTTAGTGTTTATTTTTTTTTTATTTAACCTTAAAGTTTGCCTGGGAATGGCGATGGTCCTGTTCTCTTGTGACGAACCCTACTCAACCTAACCTAACCCTAATCAAGTGTTTTTTTTTATATCAATGAGAAACAACCAAAACGAGTGTGTGAGCTCGGTATCCCAAATTTACAGAGCTTGTATTCATTAAATAAATTTTGAAGGGCTTTTGAGCGGTGAGTATTGTTTTTTGATTGTTTTTCAAAAGTATTCGGGGTTTGTGTATAAGTTTTGAATTTTTCCTCACGTTGCGTCACATATTGGTACAATCAATGTATTTAGTAAGTTCCCCATGGGACCGGCTTTTATGGGGGAACGGAAATTCGAAAAAAATTAATTTGTAACTTATTTTTTTATGTTTTTTTAAATGTGGAATAGGTAAGGAATGAAAATATGAAAGGCAGGAAAATCGATATTGACGTTGAAATTTAAAAACTTTGGAGTTCGATCTCCGACTTGCAGCTTATTCGTATTGAATACGAAAATGCCAAAAGCAAAACATCTGCGACTGTATTAGGAGAGATTCCATCACACCGGGTAAGACAATTGAAGAGGAACATCGAAAAATTTTGTAATTATCTTATGCAAGAACATGTTTTTATGCCCTCAGTAAGTTTGAAATACCATGACGGAGGTAAGCCAAAATCCGTTAAACAAAAATACTGCTTCCGATGGGACAAGCAATTGGCATCGAAGTGGAGTAGCTTCTCTTGATAGCAAAAATAGACACTGACTCATCCAGGCTCTCTATCTCTACTGAAAATCACCCAATAAAGAAAGAGAGGGTCGTGAAACAGTTTATCTGGGCAGTGAGTTCTGCTGAAAGCCGCTGCAAGTTAGAACATTGTAACCTTATCGCATCCCAAGAAAGGCGGTACACATACCTACAGGCACTGCAATAGCTAAGCCGACGGCAACGCCACCGACTATTGCGAAAGGCAGCATCGTCTCACTTATACACTTATACATAATTGGTCCGAGAAGCGGCGCGCGGTTAAAGATGAAGACAGACCAATTGGCGTCAATCCCCAGCGCGAGAATGCCAACGTCAATCCTATATCCAACAAAAAACATAATCAACTGTTCTAACTTCTGTGACCTGAGAATTATAACTCTAGGCACTTAGAGCACTCTTTGGTGCGTAATTCTTCAATCCTATCTTATACAGATTCTCGAACTAGCTTCCAAAGATTCTCAAAAAAGAGCATGTTATCCAAGCCCCGACCTTTCATTTGTTGTAAAAAAAAGTAGCAAAGTTTAAATAAATAAAATTTTTTGAGAAATAGCCGGAAAATATTAACTAACCAATAATTTTGAACTGAAACGGACGCATGTCTGGAGACCACAGCTGGGGCACAAAAAACTTTCTAACACAGAACGCAACGATTTCCATAAGAAAACCAAAAGCAAAATCTGCAGTTAGATTTTTGAGAACTAACCATTTCGATGTCGGGAACTTTATTACAGTTGCTGGAGAAGTGCATCGACAAAAAATCGCTTTTCCTCATCAGTCATCACCACAACGATCGCGAGGAGTCTGCGGAAAATATTGCCAACAAAAGGGAAGGCACAAGTAGGATAATCAATGTTTATTTATCCGCGGTTAAGTTCGCGTACTAATTTATTGGATGAGTGTAAACAAAACGGATTACTAAAGAATTACTCTTAAAGTGGTTCAAAGGGTTTATTGAACGGTCACAATTAATGCACAGATATCATCTAAATTTTGACAGATAACGATTCGCCAATGTTTTTAACTGCTTTCGGAAAGTTTTCTCCATCTCTTATTGTAGGAGGAGGAGGAGGAGCAAAGACAAGAGTATAATAAACGCCAAAAAAAGACTCACTTTACTAGACACAGCTTGAGGCTGAATGCGCCACACTGAAACTGAGCGCCCCGCTGAAAAGATAAAAGCCAAAATAAAATAGAAAATGAACAGGAAGGAAGAATACTCCCAGTCTACAAAAGGATGGGCTTCGTACCAGAACCAGTGGAAAGTGGGCGCATTGTTCTTGTACTGGAGAGTATGATGTTGACGATGAATCCAGCAATTTATTTTTAAATCAATAAAGAATTCTTTATGATTTCTTTTTATTTTTGTATCTTTTTTATACAAAAGTCTTCATAAATACTCAAACACACTTTGAGGTTTTCTTTAAGAGAAAATCAATGACGTAAGACCCCAAAGCTAATTTTTGGGGCCTTATTTCATTTTAATTAGGAAATAAGACCCCAATTTTTAATATGAATTTTTTGGGGCCTTATTTCATCTTTCTTATCTTTGCTTAAATATGAAATATAATCCTAGAACTCCATTAACAGGTAATTTTCTTATCTGCAGGTATTCTTAGACTAACTATTTGATGCACGGGTTTTTTGAACAGGAACAAAAGTACCGTTTTAAAATTAGTTCAGTGATAGGATTTTGAGTGAGTTGATCAGTTTAGTGATTTACATTGTGCGAAGTAGACGAAAAGCATTCAGTTTCCCAAAATACGACAATGTTTACAATAAATATCGTCAGCAAAAGATTTGTAATTTTGTCTGACCGTCCTCTACAAATAATAGAGGCTTTCAATTTGGAATCTGTGTGGACTTCGTTTGGGGTTGCAATTTGCAAAGGATAAAGCAAATCCACTGCCATTTTACATGGCTTGTATTTCTGAAGACCAAAGGAAAGGGTTTTCCAATAAGAGGTGTTATTTTGGTACTCAAAGAAAAATGTAATTTTTTGAGATAAATGATCGGATGTTTATTTCATAATAAAGAGGAAGTAATGAAAAACAACATCAGCCAAAAGGCCACCACGAGCACGCATACAGGACCATATCCTTTTCATGAAATTTTCCATAATTTACTCGATAGCCTCACGAAATTTATCTTTGAGGCCTTGAATCGACGCTGGGCTGTTGGCGTAGACCTTATCGTTCACGTGGCCCCAAAGGAAGAAGTCGCAAGGTGTTTAATCACAAGATCTCGGTGGCCAATTGTGATCACCTCTTCGAGAGATAACACGGTCCGGAAACTTTTCCCGTAAAAGATCAATGCTTTCGTTGCTTGTGTGGCGCGTAGCGCCGTCTTGTTGAAAGTAAACGTTGTCCAGATCAATACCATCCAACTCCGACCATAAAAAATCATTAATCATCTCTCGATAGCGCAATCCATTCACCGTAACTGTTGATCCAACCTCATTTTCGAAAAAGTAAGGTCCAATGACCCCGCCGGACCATAAACCGCACCAAACAGTCACACGTTGAGGATGGAGAGGCAACAATAACTCTTGGGTTTTCCGAGCCCCAGATGCGACAATTTTATTCTTCACATCACTAACTTGTCCCAAGAGGTCGAATTTTTCCACCAATTTCTGTATTGCGGTCCGACAAGGTGCTTCACGACGACCAAAAAATGTTTTCGTTTTGCGAACTGTGACTGCAAGATTTTCACCATTTTTGTACTGAATTTTAATAATTTCAATGCGTTGTTGAAACGTGTATCGTTCCATTTTTCGTAATGGCTTTTTTCTACTTGTCAAATGTCAAATAATAAAAGCTTCAAAAGTGACAGCTACCGATATAGCGGGTCATTCACATAAATCATTAAAACTCTTTGTCATTTTCTTTACTTATTTCCCAGGCACTCTACGAAGAGGTGCCTACCTAAAATAAATTTTAATAAAAGGAAAGCTACCTTTACTATCAAAATTATAAGAAGAGATTTTAATAATGTTCTCAGACTTATTTTAAAATGTTCGTGTCAAGTGCTGGACTTTCAAAAGTTCCATGAGCCATGATGCCATGAAGAATCTACCTTAAGCCTTATTTGGTTTCGGCTTTCTACGAAATCCCCCCTGAGGTTTCATTGACAGGCAGTTTCATCCAAATATACCCCACTTCGACTCACTGACCAAATGTCGCCGGAAGCATCTGTCTAAACTGTGCCTCATCAGGTCCTACTCAAACAGATCCTAATGCGCCTAAGTGCTCACCTTCTCCGCCGACAGGTGAGTCGCCCTGCACTCCTAATGATTACAGATTTTTAATTTTATTAGAAAATTCCAGCCTCAGCACGCGATTGACCGGTACAACCGCACACTGTTCACAAAAAACCCATCATTCTCATCTTCACCTGTCGCGCATATACGCAGAGCCTGCGTTCGCGCTCCTAACCCGCCGCCTAATGCATTCCCAAACAACCCCAGAGGGCACCTACCCAAACATAGTTATTAAATTAAGATTCCACCGCGCATACTACCATATTGGCCGCTCCAGTTCTGAGCGACCCTTAATGATGACCACAACCGACTTTGAGTTGGAACCCTTTCCTCCTCCATTCGGCTATCTCCTCTGATTACTCTTGTAGCGGTGGAAATTCCTTCGGCCTAATGGCGGGGTCTCACTCAACTCATCGCGGCCAGCACCTGCACTTGGAATAAATTTGTCCGGCCCGGCCGTGAATGGAATCATTAATTACCGCATGATTTTGAACGAGAAAGTGATCTTTGTTGTCCGTTGTCGGTTGTCGGTTGTCGGTCCAGCATATGGGATGCAGTCAATCTCGCGGCCATAAGTCACCCCGCCAGAAGCACCCACTGCAGCACAGTCGCACACAGAGTCCTGACTCGCCCTCTAATGAAGATGTTAAGAGCACAGCGCAACATACTTTTTCTAATCTCTGGCCATTATTTGTCGGCCACTATCTGAGTATCTATGAGAATGCGTCTGAGTCGAGAGAGGAATTTTCGCCTCTTCAGTGGTCGTGGTAGACTATGGGTATACGGTATACCGTGCCGCCATAGAGTTGGTCTGGATGGGTCCAGAGTGTAAGTTGGAGATAAGTTGGATGCTTACATGGTCAGTGTCGTTTGTGGCTCGTTTTCCCAGCGACACGAGATAACGACGACTGGGCTAGCAGCTTTGAGTGCGTGTAAGAAATTAATGTAACGCGCAGTGTTTGGTTTGTTGGTCTTGGTTGGTCTTGGTTGGACTTGGTTGGGCTGGGTTGGTGGAGGTGCGAGAGATGAGGAACATCCAGATATTCTTATGGGTAGTTCTATGTGATTTCTTACTTAAAGCTGGTGATAGCGGCGGGCGCATATCGGTTAAGTGTCACTAGGCGTTGAATATATATGCGTCTGATTAGGCAGGCTGACGGCGTTGTTTTGTTGTCCACTCAGTTGAAGCCGCCGTTTGTCTGTTAATTTGTTGATTTTAGGCGGAGTTGTAGAGGTCGACATCAGTAGAGTCTATTGCAGTGGGGTGTCCCTGGTGGTCTTGCGGTGTCACTGGACCTTACCAGTAAACATTTTTAGTTTCGACTCTAAATTTTAGTAGTTCACCAGAGGCTATATTTACCATACAAATTTTGCAGTTGTGAGCTTCCGTAATTTCAAAGTCGAGACTAAAATTTGTTATCGGTACGGCGCAATGTGAATAGCTCTTAGGGGGCGCTAGGCTACGGCAGCTTAAGTGGTAGGTAGAGTAAGCATCCAGATTTAACATTGGATTGCGCGGGCTTAGGCTAGTTCCGCAAATGTGGGTCCGAGTCCACTTTATTTTACGATATGGTCACGATATACAATTTTAAGGTTTCCAGGATGAAGTGACAGGAATTCAGCTTAAGCCAAACAACGCACTTTGGCTTAAGCTGGATTAAATTGTAGTCCCCCTTTCGCTGCTTTAGATAGGCAGGTGAGTTGATGAGTGTAAGTTTAGTTTAGGTTCGATACTTGATGTGGGGTTTCCTCCGAACTCCTGTAGATAATGAGTTGTCCCTCTGCTCGATGGATGTAGGGTCTTAAGTCTTTTGTCTTCTGAAACCTGGAAAGTTTGTAAAGCGGGACAGCACATAGCTCTTGTAGTTAATCTTTCATGTGTTCTGTTCCTCAAGTAGCATAAGCTGGAACAGTAGCAGAGGTAGTGAGCCTACTTGTAGCCACATCTTATCTGTCGTCAATGAGTTAAAGTTTCATTAGTTGGTAGCTTCGGAGATTGTGGTGTGCACCTATCAACATCGACAACGATTGACTGTCCATCTGATCAGGTGCCCAACAGAGATTGGTACATACGGTGGTGTCAGTGTGGCATCGCCGGACAAGTTAAGGATTGATTTTTGTACCTATTCGTGGTGGTCACGAGTTATTGTAAGAAGACCGTTTCGTTTTATTTAGTTCAAGAATTTCCTCTCTCTCAAAAGGCGAATGAATTCCGACTCTTACAGCAAGTATATCCGCAGAAACCTTCGCGGAGGTCGTTAGTTAAAATGCTAACAATGATCTTGCATGGCCTTTGGTCATATTGGGAAAAAACAGACGTATACCAAAGTCGCTCGCATAAATCACCTTAAAGGAGCGATTAATTGATGGTATGTCATGATTTGTTTGTTATTTCCCCTGCTTTTTCCTCAACAATGTTTCTCTAAAGTCCTGTTCGAAATTTCTACGAATGTGGAGTAGGTATAGTCAGACGCAAAGTAAACATCAGTAAAAATGTGATCTATTCTGTTTGTGGCAGTTGGTGGGCGATAGTTGACACAGTCATACATACAGTCGGTAACATATGATAGTGTCATACATAATTTATTTTTAAATTAATTGTTTTTTGCACCTTTTTGATCTGTACATATATTTAATTGTACTTACAAAAGCGTTTAACAAAATCATGGAAACAGGTGATATACCGCCACAATTAATTATGTACCCAATCCACCAAAAAGGAAACATAGCAGATCCAAACAATTATCGTGGGATATCTTTTTCTTATGCCTCGTATAAGATCTTTGCAGCCCTGTTAAATCATCGACTGGGCAAATGGATAAATGATGGTAACAAACTCAAAGAATTCCAGGCTGGATTTCGAAGCGGATATTCAGCGAATGATAACATTTTTATCCTTCGGAGTTTAGCTGGAACATTGCTCGAGCAAAAAAAGAAACTGTACGTGTTTTTCATTTACTTCAAGGCTGCCTTCGACACAGTTGACAGAAGAGCTTTGTTCTACAAGCTGTATAGCGCTGGAATATCGTCGAAGTTTGGTTAGGTTTTGGAGGGTATTTATGACGACACTCAATCAGCAGTATGGAATGGATTGGAAATCTCAGAATGGTTCGCATCAAGAATGGGAGTAAAGCAAGGATGCCCCCTGAGCCCTTACCTGTTTGGTTTGTTTATAGACGATTTGACAGACTATCTACCTGGTGGAATAGAATATGCCGGAATCTTGTTCAAAGCTCTTCTCTTCGCAGACGATATTGTCCTCTTTGCATATCCACCCGAAACTCTGCAATGTATGATAAATAGGCTTGTGGCCTATTGCAGAATGTGGAATTTAACAGTGAATTTGAATAAGTCGAAAGTAATGATCGTCAAGAAGGGGTCTGGTAGAATGTCTTGTAGGGAGAAGTGGCACTTCAATAGGGAACCCATTCAGATAGTGAGAGCATATAAGTATCTGGGTGTTACGATAACCAGTAGCATGGACATGGAAAGCCGCCTTAAGGAAAAACTTATTAAGGCCAAAAGTGCGTTTTGTGCAACTTGGAGAAAGTGCTTTTCTAATAAACTTGTATCGCACAGTGTAAAATACAAAGTTTATGTTGCAGTGGCTGAATCTGTGATGATGTATGCCGCTCAAGCCTGGGGATATGAAAAGTATGCAACCGTAGAATAACTGCATAAATGAAGCCAAGTCTTCCACGCACAGAGCAATTAAATTATAATATATATTATATTATAATTTATGTGATCGAAACTATTTCCATACTGGAAATAGTCAAAAGTTAATTTCTGCTTTATTCAAAATGAGGGGAGAACTGGTAGGACTTAACTTTATTCCACATCGAGAGGATCTACCAATCTATTGCAGTCTTTGTAACTTGCGTGAACGGGAAGATGTCTTACATTTTATTAGGAAATGCCCGATCCAGAAGGAGATAAAAAGAACTTTTCTCAGCAGTGATTCGAAGTCGGAGGCGGAAATTTTGGAGATCCTCAATTGTGAGAGAGATTTAAACCAGCTCAATTTACAAACCAGAACTCAAATTCTGAACGAAGCTTTCTAACACTGTTTATAGTGTAACTATATCTATTATTTATTTTATTATTACTTTTTTTTTAAGTACGATTTGATTTATAACTAAGAAGTAAAACATATGCAACAAAAATGTCGATCTGGCAGACGGCATAGCCCTGTTTAATGATTTTTGTCAAAAAAATTCAAAACAACTCATTTAATTGTATATTGGGTCGAAAGGTAGGACTGAGTTCTTAATACTAAGAAAAGTTTCAAATATTTTCTGCTTTTATTTCGTTTTGATTCACTAAAATGTTTTTTTTTTGTTAAATTGGAATAGAATCACCTTGTTTTTTTTTAGTTAAAATGAAAACCATCTATTTTTTTTTAAGAAAAGTATTTTTATTTATTTACTACAGCTTACGCAATTATTTTAGTACTTTTTAAAACCTCCCTTATTTTGAACTACTTCAAAAATACGGTATTTTAAAGAATCATACAATGATTTTGAAAGATCAAGGGAAATACTGGCCCAGGCCACTTTGATACCTTAAGGTCCTCTTTGTCGGTGTGCTGCTTCACACCTTCATACACCTTTCGTGTCAACCCACCCCACACATTTTCGATGATGTTCAAATCTGGGCAGTAGGGTGGCCAGGAAAGTTGTTATGTATTTTGGTCTTGTATTCAAGTCTTAATTATTCAAGCTGTGTGAATTGGCGCATTGTCCTGCTGAAAAACGATGGGCACTGGTCCGAAAATATCTTGCAATTGAGGTAGAGCCGTTTCTAGTACAGTTTTGTAGTAAGGTGCTGTCATTCTCCAGTTCACAAATCGATCATTCCATGATATGATATTGCACCCCATACCATAACTCCTCCCTAAGGGCTGTGGTGACGGTCCAAAAACAGTTTTTCTTTTCTTAAATCATGGTAGTAGGTAATAGTTGTATCTGTCGGGCCCTTGTTTTCATTAGAAAATATCACTTTCCGCCAATCGTTTGAGTGACTTCTGCCATCAGTGTTCCAACCCATGTAGGATCCTGCAAAACCAAGCCGCTGTTGTTTTCGTGCTTTGTTAAGTGGTGGTTTTTTTTTTTAGTTTCAGACGCTTTAGGTGTCCGGCACTCTTAGTCACTCTACTTATGGTCATTCGACTTACTTCTAGCCCAGCTTCGTGTCTAAACTTACTTAGAGAATGGGTTGAACTTGAAGCTTGCCTTATTATTTGCGGTTTTCTCGGCTTGAAAGTAAAGTAGAAGTACGGCCTTTGTAATTTTTTCCGTAAAATAAGAGATTTCTTAAATAACTCTTTTACTGTTTACTGTTTTTGGACTTCGATCAAGTTTTTTAGCTATAGCGCGATTATAGAGATTTTGCTCATGGTAAGCCTCTATTTTAGCAATTTCCGTTGCATTTTAAGAATTTTTTCTACCCATTTAAACATTAAACAGATCATAAGCACAAAAAAATAAACCGTTTATCGCTTCCGATAGCTGTCCGATGATCACGCTGCTAAAGTCTCGCTTGCAATGAGTTTTTTTTTTTTTTTTTTTTTTTTTTTTTTTTGTGTTGGGAATTCGCTGGAAGTAAAAAATCATCGAAAGACATTGCAGAGCTAGTACGCGAGGGATGCTCCTGCAATAGTGATGGACTTTAACTCATCTAAAAAAACTCCCGGGGGACTGACATTCGCCATCCCGAATTAGATTGCACCTAGTCGTACGACTAATCAGCAATTAATTTTTGAATTATTCAATGAATTTAAAGAGATAAATCCGCCGTTTGTCGGATTTTTAAATTTGTTTTGTTTGAAATCAGTATCTAATTTCTTAGCCCTAGCCTAATCTTACAGATCAAGAGGTTTTATACGTCTCAATCTCCTGATTACATTGTCATTTAAAAGTTCTGTTATTTCTGCGTTTACGTGGCTGAGAAGCCGATTTCTATGCCTCTGAGCAACCTTCTTAACCTCATCTTCAACCATTTCAACATTTAGATCTCTATGCAGATCGGCGTTTCGTATGTACCAAGGTGCATTAACTATGTTCCTTAGTACTTTATTTTGGAAAACCTGAATTTTTTGTAAGTTTGTTTGGCATGTGCATGCCCACAATTGGAGCCCGTAGGTCCGAATTGGTTTCAAGACTTGCTTGTATAGCAGTAATTCATTGTAGTTGGACAGGGATGAGTATCTCCCAATAAGCCAATACAATTTACCGTATCGCATGTTCAATTCATCTTGTTTTTTCTTAACGTGCGCTTTCCAACGCAGTTTAGCGTCTAGAGTCATGCCTAGATATTTAGCTGTGTTAGAAAATTCTACTACATTGTTGTTAATGTAGACTGGAATGTGTGGTACGTTTTTATACGTAAAATTAATATGGACTGACTTAAGGTCATTTAATCTAATCTGCCATTTCTTTGTCCATTCTGAAATATTGTTTATTGCCGTCTGAAGCTTTTTTGTTGCTATTTCGACAGTTGCTCCCACAGCAAGGACGGCTGTGTCATCTGCAAAAGTAGCTATGGTGGTTTCTACACTTTCAGGCAAATCGCTAGTGAAGAGTAGGTATAAAACTGGACCTAGCACACTGCCTTGCGGTACACCAGCTTTAATCTCTCTTAATGTTGAACACTCTGTATCTTGCTTAATTCTGAAGAATCGATCTGATATATAAGACTCCAGAATAGTCGAATACTGCTTCGGCAGTTGCTTTTGTAGTTTGTGTATCAGTCCTTTGTGCCAGACTTTATCGAAAGCTTGTGCTATATCAAGAAATACTGTAGAGCACACATTTTTCTCTTCAAATGCTTTTTCGATTTTATCTGTGATTCTATGCACCTGATCAATTGTAGAGTGCTTGTTTCTAAACCCAAATTGATGATTTGGAAGTAGCGATTTTTCATCAATAATTTTTTGCAGACGTTTTGCCAGCATTTTTTCGAATAGCTTAGACAACATTGGTAGTATCGATATTGGGCGATATGAGGCTACTTCGCTAGGTGGTTTACCTGGTTTTGGTATCATTATTACCTCCGCGACCTTCCACATGCTTGGCACATATCTTAATTTAAATGCAGCATTTATAATCTGCGCTAGTTTTTTTAAACCTTTTCGAGGAAATTGTTTTAAAATTTCCCCTGTGATTAAATCGAACCCTGGGGCTTTTTTTATGTTTATGCCTTCTTTGATTTCTTTGGCAAGTTCTTTAGCTGTTACCGGCCGAATAGGTCTGTCTTCTTCGCACGTTTCTTCGTTTCCTTGATAATCTTTATCTTCATAAGGTTTGAAGACCTTCTCAAGGTACTCTGCAAAAGTATTTGCTTTTTCTTGACTGCTTTTTGCCCAGTTACCTTCTCTGGTTTTTACTGGCGGAATGTGAGCTATTGGCCTGTTCATTTTCTTTGCTGCCTTCCAGAGCGAGTAGTCGGTACTAGCATCATTTGTTAAACTCGTAAGATACGTTTTTAAAGACTCGTTATTAAATTCTCTTATAGATTTTCTGAGCTTATTATTTAAGTTGTTCAGTGTGGTTTTGTCGCTTGGCGCCCTTGTCTGTTGCCAGCGTTTTCTAGCTTTCCTCTTTTCTGTAATAATTTGACATATTTCACGCGGATAAGAGTTTTGTTTAATCTTGTTTGTTCTTTGGGGAGTTGCAGCCCATGCAGCTTTTTGTATATCCAGTGTAAATATTTGCACTGCTTCTTCTAGTTGATCTTCTGTTTGAATAGCTGATGATAATTGGATACATTCTTCCAACTTCTGCCTGAAGTGGTTCCAATCAGTCAGTCTATTAACTAGTTTAGGGCTATGTTCTTTTATTATTATTCTATCACCAAGTGTAAGAAGTATTGAGGAATGATCTGATTGAAGATCAGGGCCTTCTTCTATATTTATTTTATTTGAGGATATATTTTTGGATATAAAGAAGTCTACAAGATCTGGGGTTTTATTCCTATCTGTAGGCCAGTAGGTAGGTTTCCCCGTTGAGTGATATTTGCCGCCGACTTCTTTAATAGTTTCATATAATTCTCTGCCTCTAGTATTTGTTAATCTAGATCCCCAATATTTATTCTTGGCATTAAAATCCCCTCCCGCGATTAATCGATTGTGAAATATGCGGAAAAGACTTTTAAAATAGTTTTTCTTTAGTCTATAGTTAGGAGAGCAGTATACTGCTGCAACAGAGTAAGAAAGTTCGTTGAGGCTATTCTAATGTTACAAAAAAGATTCACATTAAAATGATTGCATACAAAACTAGCTCAAAAAGTCCCGCCAACTTAAAAAAAAAATGTGAAAAGGTCTCTTAATCTCAGAAACTTTCGCTTGTCACCAAAGACCCAGTGCATATTTCCTTGCGTACACATGACAGAGCTCTCAAAACAGTTAGTTACAAAAAAAAAAAAACACGTGAGAATATCCAATTGTTAAGGACTGTATAGTATATGTCGTATGGTCATTTATTTGGGGAATATCTGTGAAAAGTTATTCGATTTATGCAAAATCGAATTTGCTATCCCGAAAATGTATGCCCGTTATGTGGATCTACCCAACCTAGTCATTAAATTGCGAGAAACAACCAAACTTGTACGGGTTCTTCAATGTAAGCACTCAGAAATACAAGTGAAAGGCAACGTCAACCGAGTGCGTATCTAAATCTAAGGACCTTGCTAAATTGAGTAGCGTTTCGATTGGTGCGCTGCTAGATGCATTCCATACCGTTGGAGAAGGTAAATCCGTAGTAAGTCCCCTGTTTTTGATACAGTAGAACTGCAACCCACCTGAAACAAGACAATCATCGAAATTATCCTGTCGGAATGAAGTTACCAGCTGGCTGCTTGGTTTGAGGTGGCTCATTGTTGGTTGTAGACTTCAACCAATTGTGCTGCCTCGTTTTCGTTTTTGAAACCCATTTTCGCTCGAAAACAATCTCTCGTCACCATCATATCCATTCAATGACCATTTCATCTGTAGTTACCACTTCTGATTACAATTGTCTGTCCTTACACATACTGATAGCTCACCTAAAAGCGAGTGGCATTAATCGCGTCCATCAACAGCTACCACCGTCTGGACCTATGTCAACACTGGTCTGATCCGTCAAAGTGATACTTTTATATTGAATCATCACAGCGACGCACGATAACGACTAAAACCGCACCAAAGCAACTCTATATCTGTCAGTGTTAAATGGCGCTGGTGATTTTCTGACATTTCCCTATCGCTGTGATTTGATTTACAATATCATCCCACACCACCGCAGTCACATCGTCGCATCCGTAAACCCATTAGTTATATAAATTATTGAGACATTTTCAGTTCGGAGACAGATGCTCTTAGAGGCGATCTTCCGCTATGCCATATGCCGGCCCGCCATGGCCGACTCTCCATCTAATTTGTGATTCAGTTTTTTTTTTTTTTTTCTTTTATCAAATGAAATTTAATTAACTTTCGTATAAATAACGAAAGCCTATCCTATTGTCACGTGGGCAAGAGATTTGAATTTTCGTTGTGTTAATCAGGATTAGACTTTTGACATTGGCCTCTTCTCGTACATAATTGCCACCTATGTATGCGCGCGATGACACATTGTTTGTATGCAAATGGTGATTCGTGCGGTTTTTGTGTATATTTGGAGAATGGAAAACGTTTCATAATTGAGCCCCAAATAGGCCTCAAAGGCACAGAGGGAAACCGTTGGCCTAAGTTATGATTTAGTGGAGCTTCGGTGAAGTGAGCTGAGCAAATTGTTGGAACGACAAGAGGCTTTTACTTTGATTTGGGGCAGATGTCGTGGCTAATGGTGATCGGTCGTCTTCAGAGGTTGGCAGTTAGGAACGTGCAAACGGTTTTCTATGAATATTGATGGCCTATTAGCATAACAGTAGGGGAGAGGCATGGTAACCGTAAAAAAAGGTTTTGTTAGGAAGCTTTGGAAAGTAATTTAATTTTGACTGCCATGGAGCTGTACACAAGGCGCACATTTGGTGTTCTCTTTGAAAGGTGGATTCCATAAGTTCTCAGGGTGTTCTTGCCTCGCAGAATAAGCGCACAAGTAAAACGTGCAAAAAACGGTGAAGTTTGGCCCTTTAGTCTAAAAGTTGAAGACGTCACTGAAGCTCCCGAAGAGTAAGTTTAATTTCGAAGGGCATTTGTGTAGAATTTGGGGTGCATCAGGCAATGAGTTGTGGTGGTGATCGTCGCATTGTTTCACGGAATTATGCCGATTTTCGGCACTATACAAAAATTGATTTCGTGAAATATGAATGAAAAGATTTGTCCTAATGCAAGACTTTATGATAATCGTAAGACCAATCTCAGCTCGGCTAAGGAAACACAAAAATCGAGTTTTGAAACAAAATATACGCCAGCAAGGTGCGTCCGCGCTTGGTTGTCCCATACCCAACTCCTCGAGCTAATCGTGAACTACCCCGAACCTGCAGATGCTCCAAATACATGACAACTCATCCAACCTGGCAACCACTGTTCCAATCACGCAACACGCAATCCAATTTCCGAAATCCAACCGCACAACTGCTAATTGTTCACCTTTATGCCTCGATTGTGGCGATCAACTCTGCGGATAGCAATTCCCATTTAATATGGTTTCGGTAACTGCGTTTGTGACAACAATTACCACCGTCATTCGCCCTCAAAACGGACCGATCGACCGATCTACCATTGATATGTGGCTGCAACGTAATCCAGACATAGGTACATGTCTCTCTAGGTACTCACGCTCATAGTTCCAAAATGTATCTAGGTTCGCAAAAGATGATAGAAAATAAAATCCATGATCACAAATAGAAAACAATTACCGACCCAGCAGACAATAGATGTCGTGACAGCGGCAAATTAAAGTAAATTTTTGGGGAGATCGCGAGACGAGTATAGATACAAATTAAATGAAATTAGGTAGCCTGAGCCATGTTTTCGTTTGATTGATCCCGCAGATGGTAATTTTCGGGGCTAAAAGATGACGACTGACGACTGACGAATTTACGAAGATTTTCTCCCCCACCAAACCGTGTAAAAAGATGGCGCGGGAAAATTCGGTCAACGTTCGTCCGCGGTGACGACAAAAGGAAGTGGGTTGATCCACGCACCGCTCACCACGCACATGCGTTCATGCAGGTAAAGCATATTCCAGCGACGCCGATGGAGGATGACTTCGCTTGGATGGCTGGTATTTCGGCATCTTTCGCGGTTAATTGATGGTCGGGCCGAGTGAAAGCGATCTTTGTTTGATGCGAAGGGACAGGCAGACGCAATAACTGATGGTTGACAGAATGGTGACAGTTAGGCAATACTTTGGACGGCATAGAGTGACAATTTGTGATGTGATGGTCGCGTGATCTTCAATTACGCTTGAATTGTGCGGGTGAAACTCTTAGAAAGTAGATGTGGCCCGTTCTAAATCAATTGAAATCGAATTGCATGAGGAAGACTGGTCTTTTCATGGAGCTAAGTGATTTCGAACGTCCTTAGTCTGTCTTTTTTTGAATGAAACGCATCAATGTTTACTGATCGTAATAGTAAGGAAGATCAGCTTCTTTGGTCTATAAAAGAATGCGAAGTGTCTTATGCTAAGACCAAGTACGAGTGGATTCTCAAAAACAGCCTTGAATTATTCATCGATCGCACTGTTGCGTGATGATCGCAATGCCAGACCAGGTTAAAAGGACCTTCGGTATTTATAATTATTTACAAAAATTATTTGATCACAATCTTAAGTTTCTTAAAGTCTTAACGTTATGGGGAACATTTCCTTCCATCGAAATCAGTAATTTTCCATTAAATAAAAGTCTAATCTATACCTATGTTTGTGGCTGCGATCAGCAATAACGATCACTGCCCTGAGCGGCTAAGACAACATAAAGGTTGAAGATTCTGATCTCAAATATTCTCGGAATATCTACTAAGGTAGAAGCTGCGAAGCGAGGGTTGATGCAGTAACCAACTTTGATTAGAACGATCACTGCTCGATCACTGTTACTCAAACATGACAATCACTCGACAATCAGTTTATGCGCAACTAATAAGAAACTTCGTTGTAGGCTTCATTTGTTTGGTCGTTCTAAATTTGAGAACACTGACCACTGGCTACGATGATTTATAAAGGATCATCGAACCTAATCCTAGGTGCATGATGATCACTGCTTACGAATTTGACTCGAACGCACTGCAAAGTTGAAAGTAAAAAATCTAGTGATCAACACTAGAACAAAACTGTAGATCATCCAAGAATAACAGTCGCGATCAGTCGAGCTACGAAATAAAGTAGGTGATCATCGACTCTTATAGGTTTGACGAAGAATCCGAAAATTAATTCCGGTTTTTGTGACAAGCGGCATTGAATGATCATCGTTCATCTCAGTGATTAATGGTTTGGTATGTACAACGGAGCACTTCAAGCGCCAGTTGCAGGAATAAGTTGATGGACTACGACTGGTAGTGGCAGATCAACAAACAGTCGGAGAATCAAATTTGGTGCCAAGAGTAAGTTATCCGCTATGTAAGTTCCATTATGATAAACGCTCATACAATTATATGAGTAAACATGCAGCAAGCAAGTCTTCCAAAATCAATCCCGGAAGTTAAAAATTTACTGATCATCAGCTGAAAAACCTGTTTCTAATAGCCTTGAGCTGCGATAATCTTGTTTGCATTTATTGTAATACAAAGTTGTAGTGATCAGTGCGAGAACGATCTCTTCGAAATCTCTTTCGAAAGATCAAGAGTTTGATGATCTGTTTGTTGCTGAACCGTAGCACTCCATAATGTGTCTTATCAAAAAACCGATCGATCACACTAATGATCACAGCGGTTGATCATTTTAATGTATTTTATATATGTAGTTGAAAATCTTAGCCACCAAAAATTAAGCTACCAACATAGAAACATGAACCTTCAAGTGATCGAACTATACAAGATCAGATAAATATTGATCACCGATTGGAGTATAGGTATCTATTTTGGTATAATCCAATTTATCACACAATGACACTTGCTCCTGCTTAATATATCTTCATTAATTAATTGAAAAGGCCAATAGGCGATTAGTTCGTTTCATCTTGGAAGGTATATGGCTTCAATGATTCATCTCCAATGCATAACTTTGTTTTGCTAAGAAGGAATGATCACCAGATTTTGATGAGCTATATGCAAGATGGCCGCTACTCAGAATTAAATATCGACGCTTTTGATCGTTTGTAAGGCTTGAAAGAACGATCGCTGTTGTTGTTCATAACTTTTGCGTAATGCGGGGTACATTGGATATAGTGTTGATCACTACGCATGGTCACGATCACTGTTCTAAAGCGATATTATTTATGAGACAATGGCACGTGATTCTGAGGCAATGTTTGAACAGCTGTCGAAATACATATCATGGAGTTCACAAGAGTGTTAATCAATAAACGATCAATAGAAGTCGAACGATCATTATTATGCCGATCAATGAGCAACGCAAATAACACTACCAGTACGATATTTTTGTAACACTTTGGTCTATAAGAACGATGGTAAGTATATAGGTCCATGCGATGGAGAGTGTAGCTCTATACACTAGATCACTGGTCAGCGCATGTATTTAAGTCTTTAAATTAAAACACGTTTCTGCTTTCAAATTGTTTCTTCCTGATAAGTTAAGCCTGAAATACTTGATAAGGCGAGAACAGAAATAATAAACCACGATCAACGATGAATACTACGTGTATTCAGGTGAACCTACACGATCACTATGTTCTTTTGGAAAATAGTCAAACAAAGTCCATACCACTCCGCCCGAAACTAAGCCCAGCGCTAGTCTCAACAACACTTTTGACGCGAAATTGGTGCATATTATAGAAGTTTTGGTGTGAAGAGCGATCAATGATGTGACGATCCATCTATGATCTATTGCGAATGAATCACAAACAATTTTACTACGATCATCCTTCTGAAAGTGAAGAAATTCAAATTCTTTCAATGCTTATAGTCCAGGCAATGACCTTACACTGATCGTTCAACTGATCTCTATATAAGAAGATGATTTTATAAACACGCAGCTTTTCGAAATAAAGGGTCATTGTTTTTTCGGTTTCGAAAGTAAAGCATAAAACACTTAAAGCGATACATTTTTGATGAAAATTTTATTTCATTATAAAGTTTGGACTTTGCCATTAAGTAAGTGTAAAAAACTATATCATTCAAATGGCCGCTTCGGGAAGATTGGCAGCATGCGATTCTTTAGAGGTAATTTTTAACCAATTTTTCACACATTTCGGGCGGTATCGGCCAAAATTCGAGTTATGTTTGTTTTTTATGCGTCTAGAGTTCGGGGATTGTTCGCGTGAACACGGTCTTTTGCGTAGCCCCACAGAAAAAAATCAAGCGGTGTCAAATCGCATGATATTGGTGGTCAATTGTCACACCACAAAACGTGAAATTACACGACCAGGAAACTTCTCACGCAATAAAGCCATAATAGATCGTGTTGTGTGGATTGTTGCCGTCTTGTAGGAACCACATGTCTTCCAAACCGAGATCTTCAAAATCGGCCAAACAAAATCGGTTATCATTCGTTCAATTGCTGCGAACGCCGGGAAATCGATAAATTCGGATCATCAGCAACACTTGCACTTGCAGTTGCAATATTTTCGACTGAGCGTGTATTACATGATGCACAGGACTTACGACATCAGTACCGCTTTCACTCTCTTCAAATTTCTACACAATTTCATCGATTGGTCGTACGATTATGACGACCATATTCATCGCGTAATGCGCGAAAAGTGGCTAAGTTTGAATCACCACATTTGTTGTAAATTTTAATAATTTAATCGCGTTGTTCGATTATAAAGCGATCCATTATCTAAAATGGCAAACATTCAGCTTATATTATGACGCTTCAAGTGAGAGCTGAATTTGACAGGTGTCAAATGCCATCGCTACCAACTTGAAGCCACGAGATGAATGACCCTGTATAATATACTATACTGATCGCAGATCGAAAAAAGATTGCCATCAACAAGTTTGTAAACAACTTCCATCCTAAAGCTGGAAAGTTTAATCTAAGAACCAATTGGAATTTCTGTGATCGTCAATATGGACCTTAGGCGAGGTAATATACTTAAAAATGGTGCCTGCACTTAAAGACTATCTCATAATCATAGCAATAACGATAGGCGAAATAGAACTGCGAACGTTAAGGTGATCACGACCGCCTTATGATCGGTATTATCGAGGATCATCGATGGCTTCCAAAGTTTGAAAGAAAATTGCAGACAAGCTGGACTGTAAAGAACCTTTCCTGACGATCAATTATTTTGGGATCTCAACAATCGTAATGAGTTCAAGTAAAGAAGTGGAAAGATTGGCCATGAATCAGTTCAAGTCACTGCTAATCATGCCACCTCCATTCCCCCATTGAAGCCCCAAAATGTCAGCCGCCTTAAAGGAGCTTATTTGCCCGCTCTTTCCCCCAATCGAATGCGACATCAAGTCGATCGGATCGCACATCGATATCGGCTATCGGATATCGTAGGTATACATACTTTAGAGAACACACCCGTACGCCGAGATCAACATCTCCATCCGAGTGATTATCTATCACCTTCCGATGGAATCCTGTCAAAGACATTAAGAGATCTTATCGAGTCGAAGGTAATCCATTACCCAGTCATGTTGTCCCTCTCCATCAGTAAACAACAACCACCACGTCGGCGACGACGGACGACGACGATCGATACCAGCACTTATCTTGGTTTTACGACTCTGCGAATAAATATTGCACACTGACTGCGTGTACTATGTACCGTGGATAGAGGCAGGCCAGCCTATGGCTGCCACCACAATTTCCAATGATATAATGAAAGTGGTCATTTACGTTTATTGGCACATCTCTCCCTGGATTGCTGCAGCCCGATGTACGAGCCATACCACTGCCAGTACCACTGGTGGCTTATCCCGAACGATTTTTCTCCTTCGTGCTGGTGGTGGTGGTGGTGTGACAAGACATACAGCACACTCACACTCGTACGGTCAGCAAACAACACCCAAGAGATAAATACTGAATTTATGGCTTAATTTGACTTGAAAGACCAGACCACAACATCCAAGTCCATTCACAAGTTTTGCTCGTCCCCGGACACGATCCCTAGACGTATACGAGGATATGTGCTGCGCTGCTCTCGATCTGGATGCCAGCGCGAACGAATTAATTTATCGGTTAATTTCGTTCACAAATTGCGCGCACATGGGCGGTTGGATTGGGCTGTGCACAGCTTCTGGGTGCCACAGGGGCGGCGGGGATGGCTTATCTAAGCGAGGGGCCTTGTGACGACCATCGAGATTTATATGTGACATGGCCCGGGGGAGCGCTATTTTTCCACCACAAATTAGAGTAGGTACCTACCTATACCAGCGTCCTTAAGTGGGATGCAGCGCATTGACTGATGGGCGTGTGGATGGACCGCAATGCGCTTACGATGTGCAAATTGTGCAGCTTGTTAGGCGTCTGTGTACACATATATGGTTTGAGGGAAATGGATGCGAACATGGAATATGATAGCCAGGTGAGTCGTGAAAATAAATTAGTCCAGTGGATGGCTTGTGCTTTTAGCGAAACTAGGCACACTACAGTTGGAACCCTACACCCTCAAGCTCAGCGGGTGGTTACATTTTATGGGATTATGTCTCGTTTGGTTATGTTACCAATGCGTTTGTACCGTAAAGCTGCTTATCGGTCGGCCGGCGGTGCAACAAAAGTAAATATTTCGTGGGAATATTTTCGGAATGGGATTTGACGGCAAAAATGCGATTACGGCGATGACGCGATGGTGTGAGTGTGCAGTGAAATGGAAGTGTCACAACTAATATTCGCTTGACACTGTGTGGCTTCCATCGGTAGCTGTCTGCGACTGGGAATCAATTTAACCTAACATCGGGGCGAATCAATGGGAGTATGCTAAGACTTTGGTTCGTTCCTAATGAAAATTGAATTTGACGAAGAATTGGACTTCAAATGTTTTTTTTTAAGGTTCTTGACGATACCAGAATTGAGTAGGATAAGGGCTTTCTTATACACTGCTGTGCCTGCTTGACTTTTCAAGGGCATTTGACACGGTAAGTACTGACATTTTATGCATGAAATTTAAGCTTTACTTTGGGTTGAGTGAATACCTATACTCAGTGCAGCTTAGGTATAAAAGGAGCCATCTTACGAATCGTTCTCAAAAGGTTTTTGCTGAGCAAAAATATCCTCGTCCAAAAAATTCACTTCCTGGGGTACCTACCATAGGCACGAAAACCAGGATCACCAATCTATTCCAGTCAAAATCAAAAAATCAGAAACTCCTGCTACGCTTGTCCTTTACTTGCTTTTGAATATGTTCAAGTCATAAAAGTGCACTTTATTTGAGTATATTTCTTCTGTTTTCTGTACGATTTATTTGTCTAGACTGCAGAATCGCTTCTGAGTTTATTAACTTACTTACTTGCTTAAGGTGGCGCTACAGTCCGGGGTGGACCTGGGCCTCAACCAACAAGCGTCTCCAGCCAGCACGATCTTTGGCCAGCTGTCTCCAGTTTCACACGCTAAGTTGATGTCAAAGCTGTTCGAAACAAATGCTGGCAAAACGTCTGCAAAAAATAATTGATGAAAAATCACTAGTTCCAATTCATCAATTTGGGTTTAAGCTAAGTATCCTGCTTGCGCTTAATTTTAGCGTCCCTAGTCTCCACTCCGTTGCTCCACAAGCAAAGATAAATGGTCGCTAAATTTTGAAGTATGATAGATGGGACAAAAACCATATGTTCATGACAGATGTCGGTAAACGTCATTTTAATTATACACGTAAAAATAAATTCAAACTTCAAAGACATTGCAATATTTAAATATCTGCAAAACAATGGATACAAGAAGAATTGAAGAAGATGTTATAATTGCTGCAGCAGCTGAAATAATTAGAAGAAAATCAATTGATCAGGTGCATAGAATCACAGATAAAATCGAAAGAGCATTCACAGAGAAACATGTGTGCTCTACAATATTTCTTGAGGAGCACAAGCTTTCGATAAGTCTGGCATAAGGGACCGATCCATAAATTACAAAGGCAGAGTACTCAACACTAAGAGCAATTAAAGCTGATGTACCACAAGGTAGTGTCCTAGGCCCAGTGCTATACCTTCTGTTTACTATCGATTTACCTGACAGGGAAGAAACTACTATAGCAACTTTTGCAGATGACACTGCTGTGCTGGCTGTTGGAGCAACCGTCCAAATAGCAAAAAAAAAAATACTCCAAATGGCAATAAACGGTATTTCAGAATGGACTAAAAAGTGGCAGATTAGATTGAATGAACTAAAGTCAGTCCATATTAATTTTACGTATAAAAACGTACCACACATTCCAGTATACATTAATAACAATGTAGTGGAGTACTCAAACACAGCTTAATACCTGGGCATGACCCTAGACGCTAAACAGCGTTGGAAAGCGTATGTAAAGAAAAAAAGAGATGAGTTGAACATGCGATACAGTAAAATGTTTTGGCTTATTGGGAGATACTCATCCCTGTCCAACTACAATAAATTACTGCTATACAAACAAGTCTTGAAACCAATACGGAGCTACGGGATCCAATTGTGGGCATGGACATGCCAAACAAAATTTACAAAAAATGCAAGTCTTCCAAAACAAAGTACTAAGGAACGTAGTTAATGCACCTTGGTACATACGCAACGCTGATCTACATAGAGATCTAAATACTGAAATGGTTGAAGATGAAGTTAAAAAAGTTGCCCAAAGGAACAGAAGTAGGCTTCTCAACCATGTTAACGTAGAACTTACAGAACTATTAAATACTGACAATGTAATCAGAAGATTGAGGCGGGTAAGACCCCTTGATCTATAAGAGTTAGCCAAGGCCAAGAGATTAGGTAATATCTTCAAACAAAAAAGTTTCGAAATCCGACAACCGGCGGATTGTTCTTCTGAATTTTTCAAATAATTTAAAAATTAATTGCCGATTAGTCGAACGACTAGGTGCAATCCCATTCGGGATGACGACAGTCAGTCCCTCCCGGGAGGTTTTTTAGAGGTTATTCGAGTCCCTCACTATTGCAGAAGCGTCCCTCGCGTACTTGCTCTGCAATGGCTTTCGATGAGTTTTCCTTCCAGCGAACCCCCAAACAAAAAAACAAAAGTTGGTTAATGTCCCCTTCCAATTGCGTGCGCCACCTGAGTCGCGGTCTTCTTCTACTGTGCCGTCCCTCGTGTGTGGATTCGAAGATCTTCCGGGCCGGAGCATTCACGTCCATTCACTCTACATGACACAGCCACCTCAGTCGTTGGACCTTCACTCTTCTAGGTCGATGTCGCTGTACAGTTCGTCGTTGTATCTCCTCCTCCATTCACCATCTGTGCAGACGGGACCGAAAATTACTCGAAGAATTTTCCTTTCGAAGCAACCAAGAGTGACCTTATCCGCTTTTGATAGAGTCCATGCCTCTGCACCATAAAGTCGGACTGGGATGATTAAGGTCTTATAAAGGGTCACTTTAGTTGCTCGAGAGAGGGCTTTGCTACTCAATTGCTTTCTTAGCCCAAAGAAACAGCGTATGGGGGAGAGTTATTCTTCGTTTAATCTCAGCGCTGGTGTCATTGTCTGAATTCATAGCGGAGCCTAGGTAGGCAAAACCACCTCAAAGTTATATCTGTCTATGGTGACATTCTGTCCAAGACGTCGCTGTTGGGTGTCCTTTCTTGATGACAGCATATACTTTGTCTTGCCCTCATTGACCGCCAAACCCATCTTTGCCGCTTCTGTCTCAATGCTCACGGACGCGCCAGTGACATCAAGCTGCGTTCTGCCGATTACGTCGATGTCGTTTGAGTTTTGCACTATTCTTTCAAAAACGATGTTAAAGACGTCACATGACAGCGCATCGCCTTGTTTAAATCCATTTTTGACATCGAAGGTCTCGGTGAGTTCTTTACATACCTTGATGGAGCAGCGTGCATTCTCCATTGTCTTCCTGCACAAACGGACGAGTTTTGCAGGCATGTCAAGACTAGACATAGCTCTGAATAGCTCGTCTCTATAAATGCTGTCTTAGGCGGCCTTAAAATCGATGAAAAGGAGGTGGGTATCGATTTGGACTTCCTGGGTTTTCTCCAAGATCTGCCGCAGTGTGAATATTTGGTCGACGGTAGACTTTCCTGGCCTGAAGCCACACTGATAGGGACCAATCAGGTTGTTGACGAAAGGCTTCAGCCGTTCATACAACATGGCAGATAAGATCTTGAAGGCGATGTTAAGAAGACTAATACCTCTGTAGTTGGCGCAGTTCAGAGGGTCTCCTTTCTTGAGGATCGGGCAAACAATGCTGAGGTTCCATTCATCGGGCATATACTTCCTTCAGATCATATTTTACAGATGAGCTGGTGCATGCTCCTAAATAAGTCATCGCCTGCCGCTTTGAATAGCTCGGCGGTTAGGCCATCTGCTCCAGCGGCTTTGTTGGACTTAAGCTTGGATATGGATATCATCACTTCGTCCAAGTCGGGTGGACGGAATTGTTGGTCTTCATCATCCAGGTTGAATGGTTCATTCTGCCTGGCAGCGGGATTTAGCTCGTCATCGCCGGTACTTATATACTAAATAAAACAAAAAGCACTCAGCCAAACTGTTGATATGAAGGAGAAAGTTTCGCGCGACCCTGTCGTGCACTTTATATAGACTTGCAATCGTTATACACACTGAACGGGCTTCTCTGATGAGATGGTTAGGGCAGTGTCATGTTGAGTTCGTCAGTCTCACATACGTATATCCTGTAACCATATAGGGTCTATTGATGGAAGATACGACCCATGGAGCGTTTTTCTTAACAGGGACTTGATGGCCGGTTGGATGACAGTAAAAATCGTACTATCTGTGCAGGATACGCGAAAAATAAAGAGCCGGAATAGAGCTTATTAAGAATCCTCCAAGAAATTCGGGAATGTTCAAATAAAGCACCTCCACCGATCTAGTCTATGGTCTTCAAGCCCAACTTTCAAAAATGAGTAGAGTTGGGAGAAAATGGGATGATGGAGATGGTATGAAGCTGTGTACAAAAATTTAGCAACACATATAAAAAGATCAACGCCCATATAAGTATCACTACTGTCTGACCATTGGTGGGAGTGTCTGAACTAGCAGCCAACTGATAAGAAATGGATCCTCACATATATTGCTGGACAAAAAGTACTTCTCAAACAGTCTGCACTGACCTAGCCTTACTTTAGGCACGTTGGGATACGTCGACAGTAGTTCTGTGTTGATATGATAGACCGTATTGGTTAACTTATCAGTTGATCTTTTCGGAATCTTTAGCAACTACAATTTTAATCTACGTATAAGGCCGATGATATTTAGGACTGACATATTTCGACAAATCGCCGCCACTCAATCAGAACCACAGAAAAGATCAATATAGACCGCCCGAGGTGGGGATGATATAGCCTTCTGTATAAAAACGACTTCAACCTCGGTCCGTCTTTTGAATTAACGCTAGATTGCCGAGCAGTCCTTAAGAGTGACCACAATCCATGATATAGAAGATTGTTTAAGAACTGTTGTCTTTTTGCTCTGGTATTATGAAGCCACACGTTTATAGCTCGAATCTTGCTACACATGCTCAAAGTTTCGGTAGCTAAAAGGTCTGACTTTGTGAACCAATTTGGTGTGAATTGCAACTGAAGAAAATACTGATGAGTATCTAAAAGTAGGTCAGTTGGTCTTCTCTCTTATTAAGTCAGTCTTACTAAGTAGCTGGATGTAGGACGGTTTGTTGAGAAGATCTTCCGGAGTCTCGGAATCCATCGTTCCACATACTTACCTCTTGAGAAGTTGGCAGTTGCAATAACCACTCGACGAGTACGCTCAGGTATAAAAAGACTGAGTCTGCGCACCTTCACAAAGACCTTTCCCTTTATCGAAAAAATGCATCAAACGCTTAATTTGTCGAGAGAAATATCGTAAAAACCTATTGTTGGTATCGCTCTCCTTCTCTATCACCACTTTCAATGTCCAACAACTGCCTCATCTCGCAATAAAACCCTACGAAGTAGCCCTCCGAAGGAAGCACCTCAAACTGAGCCCCATCTTCATTGGCAATTGAACGCGCCGCTGTCGCTTTATTATCTAAGCGCGTAAATTACATCAAACATCAAACACAAAACATCAGCGTATATAGAGTCAGAAGTCCCCTCATTTATCCCGCATTTGATTTATAAAACCTGTCAAGGACATCAACTGAACATATTAATGGGCCACAATTAGTCACTATCAACTCGTGTAATCTCAACCGATACACATCGTCCTTGTCGATGGGAACGATGCCGATAATAATGACATCCTTATTATATGACAAACAGACCCCGACTCGAATGAAAAGTAAAGAGAACTTAACTCTCCACACACGTCCTTGCTACACATCATCATCAGCAGCAGCATCATCGTGCGATCGAAACTCATATCAATGGAAGATTATGCACCTGAGGTGACATCATTATACACCGAAGGAGGAGAACCAAAAAAAAAAAAACAAAAAAGCAGAAAACACGTCAATGAATCCTAAATTAATGTCACACAATCTGTCATCACATGTGAGAAGTGAGATGATTTTCCGCCGAACAGTGGTTGGGAAAATAGGAAAAACGAAAACCCAACCCATACACTGCATCCTTGCGTGTTAGTCATCCCCACCTCGGGCGGTCTATATTGATCTTTTCTGTGGTTCTGATTGAGTGGCGGCGATTTGTCAAAATATTTCCTCGACGGCATTTCAAATCGCGGATGCCCCCGGGGCGGAGTATGTGACGCTGCCGCTGTGCGGGTGGGAGATTTATGGAATTTCAATGACGATAGGTAATGCCGCTACTACCTGGTAGCGCTGTCGAATGAGCCGTGAAAAATCGATGATTGGAAAGCGATGGTTGGTAATTAATTGGTCCGATGCATGAGGATTTCGACGGAAGGCCGTCGGAAGTCTTTGAGTGAATCTGTTTGTATAGTCATAGACATTGACGAATCGACAAATGATGTGACACACTTAAAGTGAGGGCGAAACTCTATCAAAAAAAAATAAAATGATTTAGATGTAATTGTCAATTTGAATCGGGATATTGGATAGACAAAGATGGTACACACTTTTGGGTTTTTTGTTCTGTTTGCCTGTTTTATTCTGTGTTTGGTGTTTTTATACTGTGTGTATAAAGCTGAATTTATAAACTGACCGGTGGTTCGATTTCGATGGGTATGGCCTTTCTGAAAAAGACGTTAGCTTTGTCAATATCGTGGTCTTGCATATATACTAAATAATACCCTATCGGGACAAAGAGAAAGGGACTTGACATCAGGTATACAGCTGGCTGTCCCTGATTATGACAAAGTGAACACAGTGCGATCGACTAAAGGCATGCCTCCTCTTAGAAGTCCATTCTTTCAAAGGTATCATCATCGACTCTGACCTCTTCCAAGTACCTAGCTGCCAAAGAACATTTGCCGATAACTTCTTTATCGCACAGTCTAACTCCCTCGACGTCAAATAGACTGCCAAAGCCTTTGTCGACCGCGTTTCTTCTCGTTCAGTTCGCGTTCCGACAGATTCAAACCCAAAAAAACCATCGGTACCTTGCCGTCTGTATAATGTGTTACAGGTTTCAGCAAACGACCACGAAACAAAAACCCATTGTTCGATAGCAAATGCCGACGGTTTCATGCGACTTAATAAACGAATTATCTGCTAACTCTACAAAGAATGAGCCGATCGAGAATATTTGATGTAATGTGAATAATTGAAGTTAGAATATCGCTTTTCTTAAATTTATACTCTTCTTACACCAACATTTTTTATTTTTCACACTTTCTAAATAGTTTCCCATTTAATCTACTACAGTTAATTTAGTTATAAATCAGAAAGCATTTTCTTCTTTCTCCTAATAAGCGTTTTTGATTTTGCCTACTTGATCTATGTGCACATTTGATTGCAATAGTGGATCTCGTACTATTTTTTTAAACCATGGAAATCAGTGATCTACGTACAGATCATGTGGGTAAAATAAAAAACGCCAAATAGTAAAAAGACGGAAATCGCGTCGCAACTAAATACATAGTAAAAGTAGGTGAACTTAAAAGTTTATTTAATTGTTCTAAAGGGTGGTTAGGTTTTAAGGGCCGATGTTGATTTTGAATAAAACACAAATTATTTAGGAAATTACTGTCATTTCTTTTTATTATGATAATATTGGTATGGTTCAGTTATGTATGGAACAAAATATCGGCCAAATGGCCACCGTGACCTCGGCGGCACACCTCCATCCGATGGTCGAAATTTTCGATGACGCTGAGGCATAATTCAGGTTCTATGCCGTTAATGTGCCGAATTATCGCATCCTTTAGCTCTTGAATTGTTGCTGGCTTATCGACGTATACCTTTTCTATCAAATAACCCCAAAGAAAGAAGTCCAACGGTGTCAAATCGCATGATCGTGGCGGCCAGTTAACATCGCCACGACCTGAGATAACACGGCCATTGAATTTCTCCCGCAAAAGAGCCATTGTTTCGGTAGCTGTGTGGCAAGTGGCACCGTCCTGTTGAAACCACATATCGTCCACATCCATATCTTCCAATTCGGGCCATAAAAAGTTCGTTATCATCTCACGACAGCGAACACAATTCACAGTAACTGCCTGACCGGCCTCATTTTTGAAAAAAAATACGGCCCTATGATGCCGCCAGCCCATAAACCGCACCAAACAGTCACTCTTTGTGGGTGCATTGGTTTTTCGACAATCACTCTTGGATTGTCATTCGCCCAAATGCGGCAATTCTGCTTATTGACGAATCCACTGAGGTGAAAATGTGCCGATTAAATTGACCGAAAAAAACACAAAGTGCACGATATACATTTTGATTTGAACGCCCATTTCCATAATAAGCCTGAATAACTTTAACGCGTTGCCCGATTGTGTACCTTTCCATGGTTCAAATTGAGTTAGTCTGAAATTGAGAAATGTCAAATGAAATGCAGAAAAAAACTTGACGTTTAGGTGTGGTTCACATTCAACATCGGCCCTCAAAATTTAACCACCGCAAGCAATTTGCAATACAATGTTCGAAATGGAAATTAATACTTGTGGGTGAACATTATTCAAAAGATATATTATATAATAACTAGCTGACCCGGCAAAAGTTGTTTTGCCATATATGACTTATTTCTAGAGTGCGAAACTATATGTTATTAATTGTAAGTGTGTGCGTATGTACGGTATATGAGTGGAAAAGGCATGGAGCGCTGTGAACGTTGACGAAATGTGAAAATAACAACACACCAAATACTAATTTTTTTAATTTATGGTAACTTTTTTTTTTAATTATATAAAAAACGAATTCTGAAAATATTAGTCGACAATATTAATCTCTTAGTGCAATGGAGTGTACGATATTTTTTGTCCTTCCATCTTTGGCTCACACAAACAAAGTGGATGGTTTGCGCACTCGAGAGCATGCCGCGTATAATTGTCCGTGTGAAAAACATGGTGTACTCAAATCTAAGCCGCAAACAGACATTGACTGGCCTTGAGACTTATTAATAGTCATTGCAAATGCCAATCTAATGGGAAACTGAATGCATTTAAATGTGGGTATAATAGGGATTCGTGGAAGTAATATGTTTACTCTCATCCCGGAATTTGCCATTTAAAATAATGGCTTTGGTAACGTTGTTCATTAATTTCTTAACGACTAACGGCACTCCAATGAGTTTAAAAACTCTGTTGGAAAATTTGCAGCTTCAATGGCATCGCAAACTGCATCAAAGGATTTATTTATACGTCACCAAGTTGCCTGGCTATATCTGTTGCATCTTGAGATTCAATTCGTTAACGTCGACATTTTTTCCTGCTAAAATTGCTCATTCTGTCAGCCACTCATGATGAATGTATTGTGTATGTATCTACATCGGGAAATATTAGGTTAATGAGAGCATCTTGCGAATTAATGATTGTGCAGAAATCGTCCGGTAATTTTATGCATCCAGTCTCATCCTTAGTAACTTCTCCATCACCGATAACTAACAGTTGTTTTGAGAATATTTCAGCAGATAGATCTTTAAGCATTTGGACGCGCATATTTACTTTAAGTTGAATTTGTTTCAACATTACGCCACAGTGGAGATGATTTCAAGCAAGCATTGATCTCATCATCGTACGTTGAACGCGGAGTGACGGAAATTATGTGTCTGAAATCACCTGAAAGGAGTGACAGAGTGCCGCCAAACAATTTTCATTGCTTTTTATATCTTCCAATGTCCTGTTCATTTTACACTGTTTCAACACTGGGGCCATAGACGATTGTCGTTTTATGTTGCACACTGCGTCTAGTTTTGTTTTGAATATTTAGTGACATTAAATACTGAATGAGCTGTTCTGCCTCCATCCAATTAAGTTGCCGCAATGCCATGTGATGCAACGCGATGCTATTATTTGATCGTATTTCAGCGACAATTAGCGAAATAAGAAATGTTTTGCCAGTTTCACCTGGTGCATCAAAAAAAAAAAAAGAATCCACCTGCATTACACGTAAATGATAAAATGATAAATGTAAACGTCACTACTGCGATTGATGTGCAAACAATAAAAATGTCCGAAGCTTTCCCGAAAACTCTGCAAGAAGTGAAATACAGCTTATTGCAAGGGTCGGGAAACATGTAGTTAATACTATAGCGAATAGTAGACGAATTTGTTTTGCTGTACAGTTCAATGCTGCTTCAGCAAGCATACATTCCCACTGGTTGTCGTCTTCCAGCAAGCCGAGTGCAAGGCATGCATCTTTATACAATGGATGCTGATGTCCATCGGCTCTTAGATTCTGCATGGCTGTAGCGTTACTTGTTTTACGGCCCATAGCGGCCCCTCTACGTTGGCATTGTTCGCTGTTAAAAATATTACCTTTTTGATTGATTTTTAAATTTGTTTCATAAGTACACATACATTTTTTTGTTTAACATACCTTTCACGATATTTCTAACAGAGAAGTTGCCCTTTCAATTGGGAGTAAGGAATAGAATAAAATAATAATAAAAAATAATTTGGAAAACATATTTATCGGCAGAGTTGATACTATAAGAAACTACAGTAATTTATACTTTGTTTGAACACAAATTTGTTTGGATGAGCCACCCTTATCACTTAGGGGTATACATATTAGTTTTAAACCTATTCTCAGACCTACTGAATAAACATATAAAATTTCATCAAAATCGGTCGAGCCGTTTCGGAGGAGTATAAACACTAAAACTGCGAAACAAGATTTTTATATATTAGAAGAAGATATAATAAAATTCTAAATTACATATACGCAGCTGGTCAAAAAAAATAGGTGTGAGAACATGGTTTTGAAAAAAATATTTTTTTTCATATTTCTTCAATTTGTTTTTTGTTTTTGCAATTATATTAATAAAATTTAAATTATTTAACAAATGTGGAATGTATTCAAATGTTTATTTTCCGAATAATTCCGAAAAAAATAGTAAAAACTTTCGGAGCTCTCTTCTCCGCTTGGACAACAAAATTGGTGTGTTCCTAAATAATCATTAATCATAGAATTTATTAATATTTTTTTTTTTTTGTTTTTTTTTTTAACTTACCTACTCTAATCACCCGAGTATCCTGCATTATTTTCCAAAACTTTTTGGAGTCGAAGTGGCATTGAGCATACCAATTTCTGGCACGTTTCGGGAGGAATGGAATACCATTCCTTTTGCACTGCTTCCCACAATTGATTCCCGTTTGTGAAGAACTGACCTCTTAATTTTCTTTTCAGTGCGCATCCCACAAGTTCTCAATGGGATTGAGATCTGGAGATTGACTGGGTCATGAAACTACAGAGATGTTTTGATCCGGAAATCAATCTTTCACTATACCGGCCCGGGAGAGCGTATCAACCCTCACCTGTTCATTAAGCCACCAAAATTCGGTGAACTGCTTTCAGTCTTCAGTGTATAGCGAGGATGGTATTCTTTTCGCCTTACGTTACGTTAGGAGAACAAATTTATTTTTGTTTCGTCACTACACAGAATATTCCGCCATTTTTTCACTCCTTCAGGTCCATTCCAACTTCTATGGCTTAAGGCAAATTCTTTTCGGGACCTTACGTTCTTAGCTCTTAACTTTTCTGGCGATTCTTCCTGGGAGATTGAAGTTCTGTCGTCTCCTGCGGATTGTGCGTGCACTGATTTCATTCTCAATTTGTGCGCCTTTAGTCCGTGACGAAAAAAATGTATTTGACTTCGCTTAAAGCAAAATACGGCGGTCAGTAGTAGCTGTGGTTTTTTTTTGGCGTTCCTCTATTTTCTGTTTCTAATTTTGGATTAAGAGCATTGGTTACGAAGGTCTGTGAGGCAGCTACTATACCCTTAACCGCTGAACTATTTGTCTTTCTTCCGATGAGCAGTGGACTTTTCGATCCGTCTTAAAATATGATTTACCAAAAAACTTAAACAAAAATTGTGATAAAGTGATTAAAAAACAAACTCACCTTTAAATGTAATCACTTTTTATAACGCTTTTGCAACAAATCGCAGAATTTAAAAAATTTAACTATAAGCACACCTATTCTTATGTCCACCTCTTAAAACCTACAAAATGGTATTGCAACGAAAATTAATAAAATACGTAACTGTACATGTAGAAAATGCACGAATCTTGGCGTGATACTAACCGAACTGAGCATTTCTCAATAAAAATGTAATTTGTTGCAAGTCTTGTTGGCAGAACAACTGTTATTTAGCAACAAGAACAAATCAACAAGTAAAAAAGCACTCCACACCTATTTTTTTGACCAGCTGTGTACATCGACTCTTTGAAGATATTCATCACTGAACCATTCAAAAGATTTTGTTTTCTCTGCCACCCTGAGTACATCTTTTGTACTCTTGATGAGGAATGTCAAAATAATTCTCTGTGCATACCTACATTAAAGGTGCAAGTTGCGTGTGAGAGTATATGCTGTACCAACTTCGTCTCTGTGCACCTACAGCAGACACTAGTTCGTGGTCTGCGTGAAGATTGTTTGCAAAAAAAAAACGCCCTAAAATACTACGGTAGCATTGAATGGTCAAAGATCAGACTGAGCTCAGTCAATGTGCGTGGCTGCTAAGTGGTAACATTAAATGGCAACTTAACAGTTTTTGTATGTTTTGATATGTTACAGTAAAGAATATTGTTTGTATCTTTGACACACGTAATGGTAGCAAAAATGTCTAATAGTTACCATCTTATTGGAATGCCCTTATCGACACAAAATTGAGTCAAATATGCCGCGTGGTGGTGAATATTATTTATTAAGTGAATTTAGATAATAGTTACAAATTTCTACTTGGGCTACAAGATGTCAATGATGCATTTTTTAATACGGAGGCAGAAGCGGCAAGCAACAAAGTCCTTAGCAGGAGCAACAATACAGATGTTTCAAATGACCCATAGAAATAGCGGAGGTCGGCGCAGTGGCTTACTGGTTAGTGTGTTGGAATACTAAGCGGGGTGTCCAAGTTCGAATCTAGAAAAAAAGGCAATTTCCAACACAGTTTTATTTTCCACTGCGCGACCTCTCGCGGACGTCTGACAAACATCCGAGAGTATAACTCTCTTGAAAGGGCTCCTCAAAAAGCCGTTTGGACTCGACGTAGAATTGTAGATCCCTTTCACTCGTTCCTAAAAATTAAAAGTTCCCACAAAACGAGTGGCTGTCACTACGAGCTGTTGCGCCAACATTTTATATTTTTTTTCGAAAGCGCAGAGATTTATGTGCTAACGAAAACGCAGTTGCTTGAAGCCCCCCTTTGCGATTTTCGACGGACCATACTCATCTGCCCCCGAAACAGCGATTACACGATTACCAATCGGTCAATACTTCTTTTAGTTGAGGAAGCGATGTCAGCGCAGCAGAGTCTTACTTCCCTCACCCCATTCGAACCCATCGGATCGCTCGTACAAGTCCACTCTTGCGACGTTAATTACGTTCGCGCTCTGGTTGCCTGCCTCAGCCTACCTCAACCTACCCCACCCAGCCGCCACCAATGCTACACAAAGCGACTCTGATAGGCCAAACAAAAGACCCATTCCCATCCATTCAGTCACCCAGTACCCAGCCATCCATCGCTTTAGGCGCATGCAAGACACAGAAGCAAACAAAAAACAAAAAAAAACTGTACAGCGGATAACATGGCCTGAACAGAATTACCTGCCCGGTGATAAGGATCTTGCTCTCATTGTTCCCTTGAGTGGAGTGCTTGTTGCTACCAACTTGCACATGCACATTTGCATGCCATCAGCCGTTCTATGCCACGGTGTATAGTTGTAGCAATTATAACGGCTCTTTGCGGCCATTTATATTTATGAGGATTTCGAATAGAAAACGCTGCTCATTATATGGATACCTACATTGAACATTGTTAGAAAGGCCGGCGCACTTGGTGTTGATGGTTTGGTGCTGCTTTGTCTAATGGTGACTTTGGTGCAATTAAGTTGGTACTCCAACCGCCATAGATTCGGGTGACTTGAGCTACATAACGGTACCTATTGCCAAGAAGATAGATCTCATCTGAGACATCAGACATAGGAGAGATTATCTTGGTTTGCAGTCGAATAAGGTGACGGGGCTTGGCGATAGAGGTTGCAAGCAATTTAGCATGAGACCGCTCCAGATGCATCCGCTCAGTGGAGTGCAGCACAGCGATTGGTATGCTTTATGAAACTGAATTCGATTAACCTTAAACGGTTGGATAAGTCGGCAATTGGAATGTGACCCGAGATGTAATGGTTCTTTGTTTCTCTATAAGTGGTGTAGTTGGGGTTGGGTGGATTCACTTGGTGTCGCCGTTGAAGTAGTGCGTTTGCCTGCGTTGATGGGACCTACATATATGGAGTATGGCAAACAACGCCAAGTCTTTGTGAGATATCGGTTTGTACAATAACTGATGTGATATTTCATTTTCTTTAGCGGAGACTTGTGGTGACTTTCAACGATTGACTACCTATTCAACTCTACTTTTGAGGGTTCATTATTTGTTTTGTTCCTTCCAGATATCGTAATTCTCGATATGTGCAAATAGATATCTGAGACATAACACACGACTTTGTGGAGCAACATTCAGTTTTTGTTTCATCGCCATAAGTCAAATCATTCGGTCCACGGTAATAAATCATTCGCTCTACGGTAATATGTCTCCCATTATGGGTAGAAATACTGCTGGGACTTTTAAAAGCCACAGTCGAGGTTGGGGCTTAAAAGCATACCAAACATGACCCACCAACGTTTAACAAACGCTCCCAAAAGTGCGTCTAATTACGCTTCAAAGCTGTGGTCGAAATTCCTTCAAAAGCAAAGTCAGTACATGGATTCGTCTTTCATGGTAGACCATTGTAGTCACGCCTGATTGCTCCAGTTTCTCCGGTTGCTTCTCTATAGCTGAACTGAGAAAATGCAATTTAGGTGACCAAACCATGGAGTGGACTGCTGCCTTACATGATGTATGGTGTTCCTTAACCGATCTCCGATGCCAGTCACCCCACAGGGAAACAACGAAGCTATCTCAGTGCGGCCGCTTCTAACCGCCTCTTGAACAAAAACAGTTCCTAAAATCCAAACGCAGTTCGCCCCTTCATAGATCATAGGACTCCCCCAAGCCAGAATTGCAGTATTCCTTCTCAGTGCAGATTTCAATACCCTTCTTTGTAAAAGTCATTCTCCACGAAGCATTCCCCGTTCCACTCGTTACCTGATGTTGCTGTCAAAAATTCAATCAATATCGAGTGAAATTTACGACTGTGAACCGCAGAATCGTAACCATTCCGAATTAATCCTTAAAACTTGTCCCATAAACAAAATTAATGCCACGTTTGTCTTCCTTTTATTGCATTGAACTTCCCGTGTCGCAGTTTCATCTCGTCGCGTCGGTCGGTCGTCCCATTGCGAGTGTTTGTGCTCGAATTGAGACATCGTTCCTTTCTTTTTGTGGTTATTTTCATTCATCGCGAATAACATCTTCCTCTCGATGTAGCAATTTATCGGATTCACTTGCTATTCTGGGATAATCTGCCAGCAAAGTTATGAAACAAGTTCTACGCGCCAAAGCAGCGAGAGACGCGACACCCATTCAGGATGTGAACATAGTGTTGTGGGGCTGCGTATATTTTCCTTGGCAAAGGAAGAAAAATCAAAAGGCAAATTGATAAAGCGAAGCATGGTCACATCAAGAAACCAATTAAGGCCACTTTATGCCAGGTAATTATGGCATGCTAAACGGATAAAAAGAAACCGGGCCCACAGCATCTGTATATGCGAATGACGCCTCTTATCGGAGGTGTGAGTTCCTACCTTTCATAATTACATTCGTAATTTATTTACGGTATAGACTGTGGGTGCCGTTTTCTTTGATTTTTGCTTCAAGTCATGTTCGTATGGTGGTGCGGCTGGTTCGAGATACATTTCGTGCAGAGATTAGGACATTATTTGTTCACACTCATAAATCCTCTTATATTGTGTTTGTGTTCGGTTGGACGAGGGATGACTTTGTATTTCGGTGATAATTGGTCGAGTGGACCGGGACACGTCGGGGTATCCGTATGGATGGTTGGTAAGATTTTTAGGGCATGGGTTTACTGTTCCAGGGAAATGTTAAGAAGTTTGCTGATGGGACTGCGACTTGTGTCTTGGAAGCTTGTAAGGACCCTAGCAAATTTATTCTTCCAAGGCTACACTATCAATTAAAGAAGAGTGTTCTATAATTTTGAACATGGTTAACTACAATTGATACAATTGCGAGGAGAAAAGAGATGTGAGAAAAATACCGCAGACCTTTGAGCACAGTTCGTATTTAAAACAAGGACAGAAAAACGTTTGCAGTCTTAACTCACCGATTCAGTCGTAGCAAGAGTTTAAGCAATATACATTAGGCGCTATAACTTTTATCAATGAGCCTGTATAAAGATGTTTTGTATGTCAAAGTTGCCGCTTTTGAATATTCTTCGTTCACGCAAATAAATTCAACTTCGCTCCACTTTGACAAGAAAAGGCCAGAAAAATGACAGCAAAGTCGAGGAGTATCGTGTGCTTTCAAGACCCTTTGTTTAAATAGAAACTTCTCTTTAAAAATGTCTGTTTCTAAAGGGCAGACTTTATCACTTTGAAGACATCTGAAAATTTCGATTGGAACTAGGCTCAAAAAGGAGAGTACATATTTTAAAACTGTGTAGTCACATTTTACCTAAAATGTACACTAAACTGCTAAAATCCAAAAAGATCAAAATATCGGCAGCTTTTTGATACATATGGCATATCAAATTGTTATAGAATCCACGTAAGCTAACTAAGTAGCAGAGGGACCTATTTGGCACATCCACTCGACGCAGAGATAAGGACGAAGATCTGATAGAACTGCCGTTCATGACTGCATTGACTGTCATTGACTTTGATCTCTAATGCATGGTAAACTAGTCATAAAATTAACGAATCAACTATTCAAAAAATCTTAGGAATCATTGATGTTTAAGGTAGAGCTTAATTGATCGTTTTACTATCCGGAATCATCATCTTTGACGCTGTGCTATTTTCACGATCTGCTTGCTATTTTGCGACTAAAAATGCGTCCAACGTGAGCTCTTCATTTAAAAGAAGGCTAATTACTAAAAGGGGATTCGTTTTACCTTCAAATTCAATATAAGTGTTATACAAGAAACCAGCTTTGCCGTTTGGCCAAATGGCCTCTTTTTGAACCTCAAGACCAGTGGCCCCCACTAAAAAGAACTAAAAATAATGAAAAACACGTAAACAAATGTTTCGTAATGAATAAATTTGAGTATTTGTTATTCCTATAGTTATTTGTATAAATATTGTATATTTTTTGGCTCGGGCCCCCTTTTGAAATTATTAACCGGCAACTCTGCAAGAAACCCAACATCCAATGTTTATTATTATTATAAAAGGCCCTAATGGAAAATTAAAACAACGAAAATATCATAAATCATTTTTATAAATACTTGATCAGCTAAATACTCATTGATACGATTGCTAGGTATCCTTATTGGGCAAAGATCAAAACATGACTTGACTGACTTTAACAAAAATTTGTAGACAAGTCTCAGGATTAGGCATCATTTGACTTCAATTGACATAGTATCTCACAATTTAGACAGATGTTTGGTACACTTAAGTAGGTATTTCCAAAACCTGATACTTTTGATTCACGGGGAAATATAAAATCGTTGAAATTCAAGACTTAGTTCGACCGAGATTGACTCTTGTCATAACTATCTACTATAAAACACAGAACAGAATTTAGCAAAAATATAAACCAACTTTGAAACATGTATATTTGTATACTCTAGTGCAAGGACCTGTGTTGGGTACAATACCTGGATGGACGAAGACTTGGATGGACGGGGATTGATTTTAGGTAGAGCTCACAAAAGCTTTCGGGAAGAAGTAGGGCTACAACCGAACAAAGTGCACCGGATGTAGACCGCAATTGTAAGACAAATTCTGACCTATGGCTCCGTCATTTGGTGGGAGGCTGTTAATATATACTAAATCCTACCTGAAGAATTTGAACAAGGTACATAGGATCACTTGTATAGGTATAACGGGTTTAGTAAAATTTACACCACAACAAGGCCTAGAAACGCTGCTGAACCTACCACTTATTGATCTTTATACCTAGAGCGACGCAGCCAATGGTGCTCTCAGACTAAGAGAGAACAAAATTTGGAAGCCTGAATCATTCGGTCACTCGCGCATAGTTGACATCTTCCATCGGACAAGAAATTTTAAGTATGTGTACCGGTCAGGCAGGACTGGCTCGCACCGAGTACTGCCATAAAAGGCATAGGTACCGATCTTCGCAGATAGTTCAAGGACAGAGAATGGAACAGGAGCAGGAGTCTTCTCGGAAAAGCTAGGTAAAAATCAATCATACCGACTGGCAAATCACTGCAGCATTTTCCAGGCAGAGATCTACGCTGTTAAAAAAGCGGCAATTTAAATTACCCTCTGCGTGGACAGCCAAGCAGCACTTAAAGCGATCAACTCCAATCTGGAAAACTCAAGACCTGTAAGTCAGTGCCTCTCGGCGCTAAGAGCGATCAACCATCATTCAATACTGCTTTGCTAGGTTCTTGGACATGTTGGCCTGGAAGGGAACGAGGCAGCGGACAAAATGCCCAGATGTTGACATACTATTAGCTGACAGACTAGAACTACCAGCTTTCAACGCAGCTAAGAGCTTCATTGATAATTCCACATTGTAGATTTGGCAAAAGAGCGATGGAACAACACCTACGGTTGAATCACAACTCGTAGTGTCTGACCCACAATTGAAACCAAGCCTAAGCCATACAGCTGAGGTATCGAGCTGCAAACAGAGAGAGGTGTAAGGACCTGGTTGTAGCCCTTTGCTCCAGAAGTGTTGCTGTTAATAGCAGCTACCAGAATAAAAGAAGAAGAAGATAAAAACAACTGGGTAATTTGAAGCTATCGTCAATCAAAAATTTGATGGGGAATTCGTTCCTTAACCCATTTAAACTCTGTAACGAATTTTTGGATACAACAGACGTCTATACCAAACAGGTCTTCGTAGAAGTAATTTCCTTAGTAAAAGCTTTGCGCAAGTTCGATAGGTGCAAAGGAGCTGGGGAGTTGCTTCCCTGCAGCTTCTACAAGATTGCTCACCTATTACGCATTGCCCCGTTATTGCTCTTACAACAAATATAATTTCTGATAGATCTTCCGAACTTACCTATTTTTACCTATAGAAGAAAGAATTTGATTGATTTCAAAGGATGACGAAAGTCAGTCTCCGAGAAAGGATTTCCCTCACTATTGCAGAAGCATCCTTCGCGTTATACCTCTGCAATGTCTTTCGATGAATTTCCCTTCCAGGCAGTGATGCCTACGGAGGAGTAATTCGGATTCTTGAGGCATTGAGGAATAGTTTTCAAAAAAGAAACCTAAATTTTGTGAGATCTTTTTACAATTGATGTTGGTACTTCGATCTAAATCACACCACTCATTTTCATTTCGAGCTGTGCATCATGCTTAAGTTCAAATTATCTACTTGACTTACTAGACTTAAAAAAAGCTCAGCTAAGCTTCTTAGATTACAGAGAGAGCAAATAAGGTTTAACTACCCATCGATCAACGAACATTTTGTAACTATTTTTAATCACCTTGCAAACTACGTAATTTTTATTTTATTTCAACAACAAGGCATAGTTTTTTCGAGTTAAGACATAAAAAATACGATCTTGGTTGGCATCACTGCTTTCAGCGAAAATACCAAAAAAAGAATCGATTCAAATGATCACTGCCCCTCACAGCACGGTTAAAAATCCTGGCGTTAAATTTAATATTTTTGGGGTTGTATATAAGTCAACGCCGAGAAAGTATTATAATTTATTTATTAATTTTAATGAAATATTAAATTTGAATATAGATGGAGATGGGTTTCAATGCAAAAGTATTTAAACTAAACCCTTATATTTATATTGCACAGTTAACGAATCCTAAAACACATGTATTTGAATTGAATAAACTGCATATTAAAATATATTACTTGCACCTCAAATTCAATACTTCTTTTGCTTTTAATAAACCCATCGAATATTTAAATAAAATGCAATCTTATTATATTTTAATACTTCTTTAGATTTGATTTAAATACAAAATTGTCGAGGATAGACAAATTTCTGTGGCCTTTTATCCCCTTTGAAAATAATCCTATAGAGTGCCGCTGTGCTTCTTTTAGTAGACCTTTAAATGAAAGAGAACTCATGTATGGCCGAATTATCTTTTTATTTATTCAGTCAATTACTTACTTTTTGGAATGTAATACAATATTTCTGAGGCAATGAACTGGAATCTGTAAATCGCCCTTATCTTCAAAAGTCAATCCACTAGGAACATCTCTGGCGCTTCACAACTTTAAGACAAAAAGCTAATATTATAACCTCTTACAAGAATACTTGCAAGAATAATATACTCATTGGGTATCAATGTAATTCCCTTTTTAATCCCTTTGTTTGTATTTTTCCAACATTTTTCTTTTGCAAAAACTTTATCCAAATCATTCACTCCATTGAGTAGGACGCGCAAACTAACTCTAAATTATTAACCAAGCGACTAAATAATATATTTGGGTTCAAAAATAATACCGATATGTTTAAATCTAATCATATCCTGTATCAAAACCAATAAAAAATGTATTCAAGTTTATGGCCTTAATAAGTTCGTATTAAATGTAGTCAGAGTAGATCTTGTATTTATTTCACTGAAATATTATTTTAATACTATAGAATTAGATTGTAGAACAAAAATACTAGATTTTAATCTTACGAGATTAAAGTTCAGAAAATTCGTATTAAAATGAGTATTTTAATGAACAAATTATTAAATTTGAATACGAAAACCTGTCATATTGCGGAGGTAATAAAAAACACCCCCATATTTTTAACCGTGTGGTGTCAGTAAAATAATGAATATAAATTACTTGGGACCCAGCTCAGGGTAACTAAACATCCATCCGCAATCTCGTTGCGATATTCCCGGCGTTTTCCTACCATTTTTGATCTGGCTGTTGGTTTATGTCCAAGTCTCTTGCGGCATTTAGATTTTACAAGACAAGTCTGCCACCTGCTTCGCCTGTAGTCATGATTTTCGCCTGAAGAAGGTCAGAGATAGGTAGGGTACGGAAAAGTAGACAAGTACTTAAGAGAAAAACTATCAGTAACCTTTCGACACTTTAGATCCATCAGTGCAAACTTCAAGTGCGGAGACATTACTGTGTCATTTTGGACACAACTAATTTAAACTACTAAACTAAAGCCCCGAAAGGGACGTTGAGGCCGTAATTTTTGACGCCTTCCTTATATTTTATCATTATAATCAAAACTCCACAGTCCTTTGGGAAATTAAGTATTTGATCGGACCGAAAAATATTCGACAGTCTTAGCCATAGCTTCCAATAAATTTAAGCATGTCTGACCTTTTTACTGACATTTTGCTTATTCTTCGACGAAAGTAAGCCTCGGCCGATAAATACATAGCTACGTTCAAAAATAAACTCCTAAGTTATAAACAGGTAAACAAAGTACCTTTTCTCAATTATCACGACACTAATGCTGTTTATGCCTCCGTAAGAAAGCGCAGTCACATGGAAGCCCACCACTGCACCTGGCAACATTGTATACCCACACACAATATGACGAAAATAAAACAAAAACCCTTATGCATGTTGCAACAGTGCTAACCGCATCGCACTGAAGCCTCATAAATATTGTTTAATCGATGTTTGCTCTTCGGTTTATTGCATTAATGGCGTTTTTAATGAGCATCTTGTTACTTATTTGCAGCGAAATTTTTAAGACTAACCCAGCAGCGCCAGAGGTCCTCATCTTAACACCGCCGCGCCGGCCGGCCGCTGCCATATGAACCAAACATGAACCAAACGACTACCTATAACAACTGTGGGGCAATTAATTGTGCACACCCGCAACAATGTTGCCAATCTCATTTGGCACCACACACACATTAAGAAGGAGACGGGTCGCCGGGCCGGGGCTCTATACAACTGGCTGATGATGATTTTCGTCGAAGGTGGGCTCGCGCAATAATTTTATATATATATACCCAGTGCCACTGCGCGCCAATACACAGATACACCATCGGGACGACTCATTGTCTCGCTGTCGATTTTTATTGATCGTTAAAATGGAATTCGATTTGTGGCCGAGAGGGCTTACCTCAAATGTGAGCTTGAATTACCGAATGTTGTAAAAATCGCCACACAATTTAGCTTGGAAATTGGATGTTTTTACGACACAAGGTTCTGTTGCTTGCTGTTTGTTGTTGGTTGTTGCCGATGAGATAGAATGTTGCCAGTATGCCGTATGGTTGTTAAAAGTGTGCACGGGTGTGTGTGTGTGTGTGTTTATGGCACGTTGCGACTTAAATTGATCGTAAAATTGTTGCGATTTTCGAAAACCGATAAGTTGGCATTCAGACGCGGGGGGCTTTCTAACTAATTTGGCCTCTGAATTGAGCTTGAATGGATTTTTAAGTTTGATTTGCAACTTTGATGTTTGTGAATCGAGCTGCGGCGACTCAGTCGGATTTGCTGGCAATTGGAAATGATTTAGAGATGTGAGGTCGTTGGAGGATTTGTGTCTGGAATAAAACGGGTTGAACGTATTTATTTTGTTCATGTAGCCGACCGATGGTTATCGTTCAAAAGCGAAAGCTATTGAGAATACCTTAACGACGTCTAAGACGGTGGATAGAAAACGGCGCGAAAATATGCTATCTAATGAAAATATACTGGCCAGTGCTACCAAACATGGTTGACTTGCAGCATTTGCAGCGACAACGACACAAAGTGCTGAAAATTAAATAATCGTGCATTTTCAATAACGTGTCACAGCGTTCCACCAAGTTTAGCTTGCCAGTGCTGCCAGGCGGGGTTGAGTTGCACACATTATAGAGACAATGGCACAAAGTTCGTACGCTAAATGGACGTGCATTTAGTTGAGAGAGGCGGGCGACATTAGTGAACCAAATTGTGTTTGCCAGTGCTACCAAGTGTGGTCAATATGCGCTCCTTTTCAGTTACAAAGACACTAAGTACATGCACATAAATATAAACGTGCATACAGAGCAGTTTTCCAGGGCGACGGAGCAACATTTGCTTGCCAGTGCTGCCAAGAGTGGTTGATTTGCGGTCTTTTCAGCGAAAAAAAAAAAAAAAACACGAAGTAGTTTCCTACAATCAAAGAAACTTACATTCAGAGCAGCGGATGACAGTGATGCAGCAATTTTTTTTTCACTGCTGCCAAACATTTGTGACTTTCACCCTTTTTCAGATACAACGACATGAATGTGGTACCTTCAACTAAGAAAAAGTACCTATAGAATAGTGGGCGAAAGCGATGAATCAATATTTGTTTAAAAGTGCTGCCAAAAGTCCTTATCTTGATCTTATCGCCACCCACATAGGCACGGAGTATAACTACAATTTAATAAACCTGCATCAGAACAGCCAGCAACGGCCATGCACCAAGACATGTTTTGCCAGTGCTGCCAGAGCCTTGCTTTACATAGCTTTTTCTTCGAGACGGATCTGTCTACTTAGTGCAACTGCCGGCAAAGGAGTTGGTGTCATAATGGTCTAAATTTGAAGATCAAGGCGAAGACACACAAGCGAAAGCGACTATAAATGGGTGACGCACCTCAGCATCAAGAAGTAGGTAGTCAGACATGAATGAGAATGACTATATAAGGAGGACAATACGTCACAGTAATTCACATGAGTAATCTGCTCCCATTACCCATCACATTACCACGAACTTGAAAAAAAAAACCTGTAATGCCGCTAACTAAAAACGACGCACAGTGGGAAACGTCACCGAAGCGGCTACATTTTGCAGTTATGTCTAAAATCAAACCGAACTGTCTACCCGCCCCTCCTCCACTGCCGCATAATTATATACATCTCACAACGCTTGCAAATAATTTTCCCATAAACTCCTGTTCGCATGATGCGCAAAGGACCCTTTAATAGGATTAACGTCATTAGACCGATTTCAAGTATCACCCATGTGAGAGACTTCTTGAAAAAGTAGTTTCTTAGAAATTAAGACAAATTCCCTCCGTGGAATTATCCAAGCAACCTGATCCTTCCAATCGTCATATACATACGCGAAGGCGGTGAAAACTCCAAAGAAACTGTCAACGCGAATTAAGACAATCGGGCCCGGGGCATTAAACCTCAAATGCGAACCAGGAACTTGTTAAACGCTTAGGATGCATGCTCGACGTGTGTTGAATATACGAAAAAGGTGGACCCAACGATATATGGTCCATCGCTTCGGATTGGTTCGCCCTTCGTTGATTCGAAGTTGTGAATCCTGGGAACGAATGAAGCTCATTTCGAATCCAGCCAACTTCAGCTGAGAACGTCATGCGTGCGACAACACAATGGCAACTTGCGATCAGAGATATTTTATTTTTATCCGAATTAACTGATTTGATGAGGAGGGACATGAAGGTTGATACAGAATTTTTCAGTTCAGTGAAAGAAACGATTTACGTGCGTTGATGAACGCTGCTGGATACTTTTGCTGTATACAGTATACATGTATACACGGCAATTTCGTAATATTTGGCATGCGAACTGCTCGTCCCGGTAAGTTGGTGTCACCTTTGGTTAGGATTAGCTAGGGGTGCACGGTTTCCTTGACAAACGGATCAGTGAGTGCGGGTACAAGGCGCTGATGGAGCTGATTGAAAAAAAGCACAGCATTTTTCTTTGAATTATTTTGAGAAATTACACTTGATGTATAGCGACATGCGCCTGTAGTTAAAAAAATTGACCATCGGTTGTCTTAGATGCATAGACGATTTAGAGCAGATGGACACAAATGCTCGACTCGAAGCTTTAGGTGGTGCGCACTTGGAGGATCATTTCAACCAATTTAGAGTGCGCAATTGGAGACAGTTGGTTGGGGCCCAGGTCCATCTTGAATTGTATAGCTCACCATTAGTAAACCTTAATAAAAACCTAACTAAGTATGGTAAGCAAATTTCCCAATATTACGCAGTATATGATCATAAAAACGGGAAATGCCGTCGGTATCCGCGCAAAGGGCAAAAGTCCGAAGGAAAAGTGTGGACGCAGAGCGGTTATATGAACAGGCTTAATATTTACACGATCTTTGATCGGTTGTTGTTTAAAAAATAGTTTGTTGCCATCCAGTTCTAGAAGCGTCATCTACTATTGAAAACAGGAAATAAAATACCAGGTAATACTGAAAAATAATTCTATTGTAAAACTTCAACAAGAATAGTTTTGTTGAACTGAAAAAAAAAAAATTGTATCAATAGATACAACTTAGGTTTTACCAATTTGATCGATATTTTCTTAAACGGACAAAACATTTACTACAAAACTACTTTGTCAGAATAACAAAACAAAATTTGCAGTTCAACAAATCGATATTGTATCAATTCAACAATGTTATTGACAAGTTTTTGTTTTATCCTGAAAACAGAACCAAAAATCACTTTTGTAGATTTATGTGAAATTGACAAAATTTATGCCAAATGGTTGTTAGCCAAACAGATTATGATTATCAATATTACAAACATTTTGAAATGAAAAAAAATAAAAATGTTTGTAAATATGAAGAATTCTATTTTATTTAAAGTTTAATAATTTATTTATTTATCAGCCACCCTCTCGAATTGCTACTCGCAATTTTCTAATGAGAAGGGGTAGTGAGTTCCATTGCCTGATGACGTAAACAAAAAATATGCGATCTGAGATGTTACAATTAAATCTCGGTTGAATAAAAATAAAAGACCGACTAGAAAATGAGTATTCGATTTTATCATAAAGGTACAGCGGTTCTTTATTAATTAACAGATTATTTAATGTCTTAAGGGCGCAGTATTTCATATATGCATTAAGGTCGCATCCCAGGATATTTTTTGAGCAAGCCGAAATGTGATCAAAACGTTTGAGGTTGTACACGTAGCGGACTACAGTCCACCACGGATATAAGAAACATCTGAAAAACACGAAATTTGTTTCTTATATCCGAGTTGTTCTTATATGAAAACAACGTTTATAAGAAACAACGTTTCTTATACGAAAACTACTGATATAAGAAACAAAATTTCTTATATAAAAATAACTTTTGTAGGAAACAAAGTTTCTTTTATGAAAAAACTGATAAAAGAAACAAAGTTTCTTATACTATATGAAAATAATGGATAAGTACATATAGGAAAAAGTTATTTATGTGTTATTTTTATGTACATACAGAAAGTGTTTAGAAAAAAGTTCGCATCGCTGTAAATCGTTTACATGCATAGTTGAGCTGTTTTTTGCATTCAAAGTGAAATCCAGTTCAACAAAGCAAAAAAGTTGTGTTTCTTATATTCGAAGATTTTCAATGTAAAAGCTAATTTTGGGAATGAAAATTCGTTTCTTATATCCGAGTGTTTCTTATAAGCGTGTTTCTTATATCAACACTTTTTTACGTGTGCTTATATTGAAAAGACCTCGGTGTTTTCACATGCGTTTCTTATAAGCGATGTGTTCTTATATGCGTGTTGCTTATATCCGTGGTGGACTGTATATTGTTGAACAACAGAAAAACTGGCACCCATACGTAATAAACGGTATAATAAGGGCTTTCGCTAAGTTGAGCCTTACATGTTGGGGTGTGAATTGTTAAGAAGATGAAAGAGTTCGTAGGCAACCATATATCCTACCAATTATTGACCGAATGTGAAGGTCCCACCTAAGAGTAGTGTTAAACCAGATCCCCAAATTCCTAACTTTCTCCACATATTGTAGAACAGAATTGCCGAGTTTAGTTTTATAAATAATTATGCATTCAGATTTGTTAGGGTTTAATAGGAGTTTATTTTCTTCGGACCAGTGAGTAATACCCTTCAGAGCCCCATCCTCGATCATTCAAAGCTTGCAGCTATGGCGGATTTGGGCATCGTCAGCTTACATATTTATGTATTGCAGAGTTTGTGACTGCACGCGGAAGATCGTTAATAAACACACTGAACAGTAGCGGGCCAAGTATAGATCCCTGTGGCACTCCTGGCATTAAATTTAGAAAACAGGACAAGTTTTCACCAGCGAATACAGCTTGTCTCCGATCAGAAAGGTAAGACAACATCAATGAAGCAGCACTTCTCGAAAAACAAAATTGATTTCTCAGTTTTGTGATTGACAGTATCAAATGCTTTTGAAAAATCAAGAGGGCAAAGAAAGGACACCTATTCGTGGTCCATTGATGCAACATTTCAAGTACCTTAGTTAGAACGGGGAGAATAGAGATCGGTCTATGTTATTTCGATACTGACTAAGCTATTTTGCTTAAACTAAGTGGCCCAACGGCGGCGTGGTTCCTACGACGGGGGAGGGGACCAAGGTCACTTTCTAAACGGGAGCCTTATCTGGTACACAAGATTAGTACAAATCACTCTTAGAAAAGTCTCCCCGAGTGACACTTTCATTCGGGTATTCATGGTTTTGTTAATAAGAGAGTGTGACTTCTAAGTGACAAATGCTAATTCCCAATGTCACACAAGGGATGGGTGCAATAGGCGCCAGTATCTGCGGCTGCATATGCACTGTGAGGACAGTAGTGGTGGCCATGGAACTGTGATGAAAGGGGGCGTTCGTTTCGTTACAGTATTTTTTCATTTTCAAAAAAGATAGCCGATTTGCCGCCGTGTTTTATTAGCTGCATGCAGTTTTTATACTTTTATACCGACCAGCAAGTCAGGGCCCAACGAAGACGGTAAGAGGGTCCATATATAAAATATTCTATTAAAGATTCCCATAATGTGGAAGGAATATTGACAAGGATGCAGGAAAAAAAAATAACTTTGTAGTACACCTACATAATATTTTTTTTTAAAATAAATCTTATTTGTTTTGCATATCATTTATTAATGTAAAATCAATTTAACAAGGGTATTTTAGACATATTTTGGATATATGCAATTTTTTTACTTATATAAAAACTTATTTGGCACCTTCAAAATTAAGTTCAAGGACAACTGCAAGTGAGAATAAACAATATCGACAAAATAGTTAATTTAATTCAACAGATCAATGACTAAAGAATTGACCTATTATTTATATTCACTAAACAATTCTGTTGTTGAAAACAAATTAAACTGCTGGAGCTGACAAATTGTTGCCATGTAATCAACAATCTTATTATAGATTCAACAAAACACAACGGCAGGACTGAGAAATTATATATGTACAATCAACAATATTTGCTGTTGGTTTTCGTAAAATTAACAACATTTTGAATAATTTAACAAATTATTTTGACACGCACAACAAACGAGTTTTGCTAACACAACATTTTATTTTGTTATCACAACGACAAGGTTAAACTTATTAATATTTTGTCAATCTCATATAAACATTTTGGTGGACGGGTATTGACAAAAAAAAAATTTTAATGAACCCGTATTTTTATCAATTATACCAGGGTTTTATTTTCAGGGATGGACTTAAACACCGACATAGAAGGAGATGTTAGATACCGAGCAAAAGACTGACACAAAATCGTGATCATCGTAAGTAACCATTTTTTTTCAACCCAATTTGTCTACGGCTCGGATTATATCCTTTAAGTACACCTCATTGAATTTTCTTAACTAAATTGAAGACTTTGCTGATTGGCAATTCCTTGATTTATTTTAAAATTAATACCGCCCTCAAAATTTATTTCAAGCCGTCTATTAAGATGTTCCACATCAATTCTGAAGAAGTTACAGGACAGCACATCCATCTTCTATGACATCAAAGGTCACGGCGAAATTGTTCCGAACTTTAGGGAGCAGCTATCCTTTCCCATTTTCATTCTGACTAGTTGGGGAATATTTATTCGGTAAGCCTGGCTTTTCGCAACTATTCGGTTTGTGTGAGTTCTTCATTCAGTATACAGTACAGATCCGAATTTCGTTTGCCAGTTTAAATAGTTCTGAATAATCCCTACTGTCAAAAACCTCAAATATTTACGTCAGAGTAGCTCAGGAAAGGTAGCTGTCATTTGAAAGACACCTTCTGAGGCTCGTTCAGTCAGTCAATGCTTTAAGGAAACTGGCCACACAACATCACAAAGAACAACGCCTACGCAAGCCTATGTATGATTAGTAGGAAATGCTTCTTCTGTGTTTATAGCGCCTTATTTACTTTATTACAACCAGTGATCGACCCACTTAAAGCACAGATATAACATCAAAGCCGGCTCATCGATTCCCATCGTCCCAGGACCTTGAGCAGATCTTGGCAGCTTGAAGATTACAAATTTATGGGCTACTTCCTTAGGCAGGGACTAGTACTTAATTCTCTACTTATGTATGGCTTCTTTTGATAGCTGCAGCTCTCGGAACGACAAGGCAGTAGATAAACCTCTCAACTACAGCGTTCAGTCGCCGACATCACTTTGTTATAAGCTAAATTGCCTTAGATGGCTCTGTATGTAGAGGCCAAGGAAACTGCGAAAGAATATCTTCAGTAAAATCAAAGTCCGGCGACTGCTTTTGCGCATGCAGATTAGGTGAAGGTTTGGTTAAACAGGGCATGAGAGTACTCTCAATAGTCCCACGGTCGCGATCCAGTTGCATGCGGATTCGGTGCCTTTCTGATGTCCATACCTAGACCAACTACTTGATCGAAGGACGATCAGTGGTTACGCCGTCAATATCGTGAGCGTGTACTCCACGACCATGCAATCGTTGACCTCAATTGCCATTTCGCCGCCACTATACGTCCACTCACTCATTCTCTCCTCACTTACCATTCAAATTCCATTGAAGGCGCTCCGACACGCCATTCCTTTTGCGCACTGCGCAGCCGCACTTCGACTTCGATCTCCAAATCAAAGTTCAAACACGAAAGCCTAATTATTTGCCATCCTTCGGCATGCCCGGCGCTCCCCCTAGTTGCCTAATTGGTCTGTTTTTCCATCCAACTTGCAGCAACTAGCTCACATCTCATAAATCTGTTCGTGTTCGATTCCTTTCATCTGCAAGCGTTCACCGACACACCGAAGACCTCCTCGTGCCCGACTTCATTCGAGCGAGAGTGCATTAAGTGCATTTTTGTACCCCTCATTTGCGTGCCTGAGCTAAGGGCGAGCTCCCTGCTCTTCTCCCAAACAGTAGCGCAATTTGTACAAGATGCGCATGCAATCGAATTATTTTTTAAGAAAAACGCACAAACGTCAAAAAGTTGCGTGCCCATGGGCCTTGTGTGTAATTGCCCAACCTAATTCATTCGAATAAGGTTGAGGAAAATCACTCCTGACATGAGGACGACATGATAAATGGCCGCCGAAACAAACAGCCTGACAAAGCAATTTGTACCTGCCCGATGGTGTCCCCGCCATAAGTTGTTGATGCAAAAACTTCGCGTCATAACCCCAGAAATTAACGGGGAAAAATGCCAGAAAATCATGCTTGCCTAGCGACAGACAGCCCATTGTCCTTCCTTTCGTTGCATTAATATCCTTTTATCGTTGCACAGGCAGCGCTTTGCAAAAACGGCGAAAATTTTGAATTAAAATTCAACTTGTGATGACATTCCTTGTGTCCTGCCATCCGGCCGGGTATATAGGAAAAACTGGCAAATTCAAATATGGCACCGCTAGAAAAACAGGACATTTTGTGGCTTCGCCTTAATTGAATTACCCTCTGAGCGCAGCGGAGCCGAGTCACCCTTCAACTGTTTTTATTGGCTGACGGTGTGTTTTATGGCCACAAAAACCACCCCTGTGCCGCCGCCATGATGTTGATGTAGATGTTGATGTTGATGTCCTTGGTGAACATTTGTTGTGCCCCGCTGAGTCACCGGCGAGGTCAAACATTCAGATTAACCCCATGCGATAGCGGCCATAATTCATGACCCATTATCCTTGCGCGAAACCCCACTGCACGTCGCGCTGTATGTACATTTTGACAAATGTCCATGCGGGGCTTTGCTCCTCGTCGGTCGGGCGCTGCAGTGTACAATTAGGGCTGATTCCTATGCACGATATGGACGATGATGTGGGGCGGTCAGGTGGGGTCCGCCCCAACGGTAAACATTGCATGTGCACGGCAAACGGATATGCAACATATGCGTGCTCATACACAATCGAGCGAGTGCTCCTCCGTCTGTATACATGTATGTGGGACTAAGGACGACTTTCGTCGATGAGTTATGACGCGGGTGCACTTGCATAATGAAGGGTAGTGCACCGTGATTCACGTATTACATCGAATCGGGGTCGACGTGCATTATATACCCGGCAAAAGATCAATGTGTGTGAGGTGCGAGGACAAAAGTCAACTGCCCATATAAATCAAAGGCCAACAGCCTCACACACAGTCCCATGCAGTCGCGCCATCAAACCATCGCAGCATCATCTCTGCATCTTCAATTGAAATGAAGATAATTTTGATTTATTGCGGATTCCTCGAACGCGGATTTCGCATTTGGTTGGCACTGGCGCGAAGATTTATGCATGCGCGAGGATCACGACGAGATTTATTGCCTTCTGATAGGGGATGACAGTGCGAGGACGCTAATCAGCACGCAGAGTGCGCGCCGGTGAATGAACTAGAGCGAGGTGCTAATTGCGTTATTGTCTCGGCCGCGGTCTCCGCTCATCCACCTGTCCTGATTTGCATACAGAGCGCGAGAGTGCTGCCAAAAAACCGCAGGTGCATGGCGTAATCATAATCATATCCCTTTGGGGTCTAGTGTGTCTAAACGCCTGCCATGCGATCAATCAATTTTGGCCGAGCTTGTGCCAAATCACTCGGTGCATTGTCTGACGGAGGGTATATATCATCTGCCAAAACACAGCCGTGTCCACCTCTCTGACGGGTGGCTAATCCGACCGCGCACACTTAATTTGAATTTCAAAAAGTCTCCTTTTTTGCGATCCCTCTGACCGATGTACATATAGGAGGCGGGTATATGCTGCTAATACGGCGTGCAGGTTGTTTGGATACCTGCCTACTTAGTTGCAGCTGTTTGTTTTTGCTGCACGCACAGAACTTAATTGGCGCCACAAACATTCCACACCGTGACCGGCTAGCAGAATCAATTCTTCGTCGGGATGGTGACAGTATAGGTTGCCAGTTGAACAACAACCATATTAGCTACGGTCGGTGACTGATTGGTTATATGAGGGCTGCACTCATTAGCGAGACACTCATCAAGCAAATCGGTTATGAGGACAAGTCGGAGGTGTCTACTTAAAGCGGCCCATACGCGTCGCGTTAGTATAGATGCTATGACAAACGGTTTATTTTATGATTCATAAAATGCTTGCCTGACGAGGTTAAGTTGTATACCAGCTACAGACAAATGGACTTCCCGGATCCATTGGAGAATGCCACCGAATTCCAGCAAATGCACCCTGCAAACATGCGGAGGAAGCGTCTGGATAAGTTGGCCAATTCATTTAACGTGCAGCTGCAGCTGTAAGTCCCGATCAGGCAGACATTTGTCCTTGAATTGTATTTGCACTTTTGGAAGTGCGATTTCTGCGCCGGTGTTTGTGAATTAAAAAAATTGACGGCAGCCAGATAGCTCTTCCATTTACACGGTAAGGACATCACTGCAATATTGCTTCCTTAATTTTCACAGCTACTTCAGCAGTCCTGCTTCCGTTCGCGCTTGTGCTTTAAAGCTTCACTAGTCTCACGAAATCACTTCCTTATTTGGATGTTGCTAGGTCTACACTGGTTGGGCCCCATGGAACCAAATCTAGTCTTGGGGCTTCACGGGACCTCACTTTTAGTTGGGCTCTCTTTAAGATCCAGGAACAACGCCTGTCTTTGGACCCCTGTTTGAACAGTGGTTCCACCTTAGAATCATATTAAGGCTTAGAGCACTAAGGGTACTAAGCAATGTGCCTTACGCCTGTCACTGAGCCATCTTCTCTCACCCTTTGAAGTGGTTTCACATAAGAACCACTTTCAGGCTTAGAATACTCAAAAGTGCTCAAGTAACGTACTACAAGGTGCGGGCCAAAAGAGATCACCCAATTGGAAGATGCTCTTATTTTTGCAAATGCCCGCCAATGTCAAATCTGTTTTGACATTTGTGGACTACACAGATGTAGAATACAAGTGAACAAGCCATGGAGCGAAACACTCCCCAAGAACGTGGAATAATCGAAGTGGACGATTTTTCGACCAAGATCATAATGAGCGATCAGGCTCATTTCGACCTCAGCGGGTACGTGAACAAGCAAAACTTTCGCTTCTGGGGCACCGAAAATCCACGAGTTATGCACGAGGAGCCATTACACCCGCTCAAAGTTATACTGCGCTGTTCACTCTGGAGGAGTCATCGGGTCATTTTCGAGAACGCCGCTGGTCAAACGACAATAGTGGAAGGTGCGCGCTATAGGGCCATGTTAACCGAGTTAACGATTTGGACGAATAAGGACTGGAGGACATGTGGTTCCAACAGGACGGAGCTACGGCACACACTGCGCGAGCCACAGCCGATATTCTGGAGGCGGCGTTCCCGGGTCACCTCATCTCTCGTTTTGGCGATTTGCACTGGCCCGCAAGATCGCCCGATTTAACCGTTCCAGACTTTTTTTTGTGGGGTTTTTTGAAGTCCCGTGTTTACGTGAACAAGCCCGAGACCCTAGAAGCCCTCAAGGACAACATTCGACACGAGTGCGAGAATCTGTCGCCCGAAGTTCTCGCCGAAGTGATGAAAACGAGCCCGTATGGGAATCAATTGTGACGGCGCCCATTTGGCCGATATCATTATCTCGACTTGACCAATAAAATTCTAAAGGTTTAAATAAACATTATTAACAAACAGAATCGAAACAAATTAGAGACAAACAACATCGGATGACTTCTTTGGGCCCACCCTGTTTAACGATTTTTGCTCCCTTCTGAAGTCTCGATTTAATTCCGCATCAACCGAAACTACGGCTGTCAAAAAGGCAACATAAGACTTTAAGTGGTTAGGAGAGAAGAAAAAAAACGTGGAAATAAGAACCAGAAGTGGTAGACAAAGAATTGGATTTAAATAAGGGAATTTTTATTAGTGCTTGCGCATTAAAATTGTACTTTCCTTTTAATCGTAACAGTCCTTTACGCAGGTCCATTGGCCTTTTTTTGTCAGCCTTTATGCAAGGTCTGTCTTTCAGGAACTGCGATCGGCCGTGGAACTGCGCATCAGAGAACGACGCTTGTCGTTCAGCGAAATTCTGCTACAAGGATCCATATTTGCAAATGGACCACTATCAAGCCCAATTACAGAACATATACACTTAGTCATTGAAATTTATGCGGGAGATATGTTGTTAAGCTCTTTCTAAGACTCTGAAACAACGCTTGTAGTTGGGCCGCAGTCAGTTCCATCAGCTAAGGCTCCCAGAACACTCTACTTATAGTCATAGGGTGTCTTGAACCCGCGCTTGGATCACAGTGCCTCCTACTGCCACTAAAAAAACCAATACTTCCCTTTGGACCGTTCTCAAAACGGGTTTCCAAAGGTCTTCAAGGAACCTAATTTAATACTAGGACTTGTGGGGTCTTAGGTAACTAAGCTTGGCTTTGAGCGGGTTTCTGCCTCTCAAAACCATGTTTGTCTTTGAACTATTGTTACAGCAGTCACTCATGAACAGGACTTAACCGTCGAGTCGCACAGAAGCAAGCTTAGTGGTACGACTTGAGGGACCTCCTCCTTTCAGTGAGTCTCTTTCTGTTCCAATTTCCGCTAAGCTTGCCACTCAGGAGCTATATACTAAGTCGTGGAAAATATAGGGAATCATGCCAATTCGATGCTCAATAAATGTCCTCGGGTGACGAGGCTGAGTTGTAAGGCTTAACAGAACAAAGTTTAGCCACAGGGATTGTCTTTTAGCCTCCTGTTAGTCTTGTCACATAGCAACACACATAGTAAGTGCTCTTCACCAGAGCCCCACTTAATCTAGGTTCATTTCTGTCAGCACCATCACGAAAAGGAACTACGCTTGACAGTATATGACGCGTAGGGCCTAACACTTTTGAACCGCCGACGTATCGTTAGTGGGTATACAAGACAATCTTAAGCCTACGGCATGGAAGTAGTCGACGGAACCGATAGTTGTTTGGGAAAATCCTGAACATTGACGAGCTATAACTCAGCCTTAGATAAATAGCCCATGCCGTTTCAAATACAAGCTTCCATCACCTGGAGTCTCCAATAAATTGTAAAATCTTTAAAACCTAACAGGGGGGCACTTGGAGTTGGTGTTCCACAAGTTTGTGCGTTAAGTCCCATGTACTTTTAACGGTATGTATTGATGCACTATGTAATATCTTGTCAGCGCACAGTGTCAAATGCTGAAGATGTCTGCCCAAGTGTTAGCCATACCTTCAAGAACGCCTATGGCTACATGTCATGGTACACGGAATGTCAGATGTAATATAATGGCCAGCAGAGGTTCGTTTTCACCCATCAGTTCAACAACGCACTGCTTAGTGGATGGGTCGCTTAAGAAAATATCAGGTTCTGGAAACAAACGTGTTGTTGATGTTGATAGCTACTGGCCTTTTTGGCATCACAGAGTTTGAAGACAAGAACAACAATTTAATTGTGTGGACTTGAACGAATTCAAAGCAGATAAAAGATTATGATATTAAATCGGCTGCACAGCGATAATGGAAACAAATTTGCAACGAACACAAAATTAATGCAACGTGCAGTTGCCTTTCGTCTCAGCGACTTAAATGTCAGCGCAAGGCTATGCAGTGGCGAGACGTCAATTATGGTACAGCTAAAACCTGGGCCTACACTCTCACCACTTCTATAGAGCCACTTGTCATTGATGACATCTAAGTATAGTTTTGGCTAAAAGACAATTAGCTACGCCAAAAGCTTGGACATTATTGTGTAGGGACATTGACAATAGCAAGACAGCAATAAAATACAAAAAGCCCGCCGAGTTGGAGAAAACCTCTCAATAAAAACCAGTAAAGCTTCATAAGTTCCTCCACATATCCTTGAACTGAATATAGGTCATTCGAATGAGTAAAACTACCTTCGAAAAGTTTTTGCTAAGAAACTGAGTTGAAAGTCTTACTTAAATCCACAAAATGGGCTCCTTACTACTGGTGCGAGTAGATTCATGTTAAAATCAGTGTTTATATACAAAAACATCTTTTAAATCGGGGCCCCTTAAGGTTCAGTTCTTGGGCCAGTTTTGTGCAATAATTTCATCTCGTCAGAGGACATGCCAAACTTTTCTTCCAACGATACATTAAATTTTGAAAATCACTCTCTAAAGACTGCGCCAGTTGTCAATGACGATTAAGAATTACCCTCGCACGTGCGGAAAGCCCGACCCCAATGGTGTTACTACACATGTCCATCAAACTTGTCCATTTGAACCCAAACTTGTAATCCGACTTCTTAATAACTTTACAAAATCCCGTCCCCCAGTTAAAACACAAAATCTTCACCTCCATTTATAGCCTCTCACAGTGAAAAATACGTCAAAGCAGAGCAAGGTCGAAACGATGGTTAAAATGTCAGTCTTTTGAAATATTGATTTGACCATCCATTAAAAAAAAAAAAAAAAAAAACTCATGAATAGCCAACGAAATGAAAAAGAACTTGGTGTCATGCGATATTTTTCTCTTAATCGACAAACAAAACGACACATTGACTAACAAAGAATAAAAGTTTATTTTTTTCTATTACCAAACATGTCCTTGTCACCTGAAAATTACGATCACAATTACATCTGTAATGGGTATCCATTAAAAATACATCCATACAGCATAAGTACCTCATACTCCGTGACCGGTAGTTTGTATAGACACTGCAGCCACCTTATATGTATATTGTATGGACAGTGAAAATGGAAAACGTGTGAAAATGTATTACGCACACACTTGGTCCGTATGGCAATTAAATCTTTTATCGAAGCAAAACGGTCGCTCACAAACTGCCTTGCAATTAATTATTTAGAATTGGAAGAATATATTTGAAGATATGTATCTCGGTGTGGAGTTGCGAGTTGGTGAGCCGGTGGAGAGTTAATCATTTATGAGAGGCATTCCGTTTAGTATAGATATTGGGCAGATATGGTCAGTGTTTAAATGGGGAGCAGCCCCGAATTAATTGTATGCTAGGTCTTAAGTAGTAGATACATGTGTATCTTGAACGGGGAGTTTAACCTTAAATATGAAATGCCAGGAGTCAGCTTGAAATGTCGCAGGAGAGCCGGAAAGTATTGTGAACTCCCTATGTGGGAAAAACGAAAACCATTCCGTTTGGTCAGCAAAACAATTGTTTTATCAAGTCACATGTGTTGCCACTAAAAAAATGTGAATCCGGTCAAACCTAACCGAGTGACCAAAAGTTAAAATAAGAATTTTTGACCAGAAGTCCGGCTAAAAATAGAATATAATAATATATTTTTACTAAAAATGTAAACCAAAAATTAACTTATCTTAAACCACATAAAACAAAAAACAAAGAATTCATTCAAATGCTTTGCATCACTAGGTTTTGCAGAAAAAGGATCCTCCAATCTAATTCAGTCTTCTTAAATATTGCTAAATGTATATATGAAACGACTATACTAACAGAGAGAGATGACTGAGCGGACGATTCGCGCAGTTGCACCGTTCAACAGCACTTCAAAGAGAAAGACGGAAGGATTCGGACGTGTGATTTCGTCGGTTGATGGAAGTTGTTTTAATAAATAAATAAAGACTCGTATTTCTTCTCTAAAATATTTTGTTTTCTCTAAATATATATTATTGGAAAAAAAAGTTTCATTTATAAATTATATATTAAAAAATGCATCACCTTCAGCTATCAGAATTAGTTGAATTATAATTTTTATATACCTTCCTCGTCCGTCCCTATTTTTCTTATGATTTCATCAGATATAAGGTTCCGTGCCCAGAGGGAAAAAACGGAACCTTATTAGCTTCGCTTTTGTCGGTCTGTCCGACCAGTAGACCAATTTCGTACCTAGGTCTATCTCAGAAACTAATTGACGTATAAGGCTGAAATTTGCACACAACATCCGGTATAACCTCTAGCTAAACGACAAATACCAATGGTACCGATACATCGACTTGTTTTAGAGTAATAAGCGATTCGGTGAAAAAAATATTTTCATTCGCACAAAAAGCTGTTTATTTCTTGATTTACAGAAAAATGGATAAAACCTTCTCTCGTAGCTATACATGTGCCGAAGACTGTTTTGAGGAAAAGTTAATATTTTAAAAGATATTTACAAAAAAAAACTGTCGACCACTATATAAAGTAGGCTCCTTTTATCCATTTTTCATTCGTTATTGGTGTTTTCTCTTAATCGATTCAAATTGGAATTTACATTGAATTCTCAACTCAACTCACTCTCATTCACATACTGACACCACACTGCATTCAGAAATAGATACCAGTACCAGCGACCAGACTCCACACTCCACAGTCCACATCCTCATCCTCAGCCACTAGAATTTGTGCTCTCGGTCGTCCCTACTGTACTCTTACTCTTAAAAAATCTTCGCAATTTCCAACTCTAAAGAAGTACGGAACCTGTGACACTCGCACTTAGCTGGTTTTTTTTTATATTATAAATCAAATCAAATATTATAAATCAGAGAACATTTTTATATGTCTGCTATTTTTTCTCTTTGTATTTTATCAACGTCTCTATAATGCGTTGCGCGAGAAGATTTTTTTTAGCTATTGACCATGGTTAGCCCAACGTAGTTATTTTGTGCTTACACTATCACACTCACCATCACCATCACCATCACCATCACCATCACCATCACTATCACTATCACTATAACTATCACTATCACTATCACTATCACTATCACTATCACTATCACTATCACTATCACTATCACTATCACTATCACTATCACTATCACTATCACTATCACTATCACTATCACTATCACTATCACTATCACTATCACTATCACTATCACTATCACTATCACTATCACTATCACTATCACTATCACTATCACTATCACTATCACTATCACTATCACTATCACTATCACTATCACTATCACTATCACTATCACTATCACTATCACTATCACTATCACTATCACTATCACTATCACTATCACTATCACTATCACTATCACTATCACTATCACTTTCACTATCACTATGTGTAGATACATAACATTTAAATAGGATACAAAATTAAAAATACAAACAAATGACACAATGAATTAATAAAGAACCTGCAATCTATAGTTCATAAGGAACTAGAGGCGAAAGCAGTTGGAATAACATTAATATAACAGTAAAACATATTTTAAAGGTAATAAGGTGTAGTTACGACAAGATTTGTTCTTATACATTATGTTCAATATTTTTTTTAAAAGAATACAAATTTTTATAAATATTTATAAAAGGACAATGATACAAAACTGAGCGCAAAAATGTGGAGAACAAAGTAATGAAATTAATAGTAATTCATTTATATTTTTATAATTTAAATCGAAGAGCCAAAGTTTGACCTTTTTGAGAAAAATGGATTCATTTCAAAGAATTCGAATATTATTAGGTAGGTTATTATCTTGCAGCAGTTGACATATAAAAATTTTAAAAAAAAATTGTAAATTGTGATGTGGTTAACTGTAAGGTTATAGCTAGAAGAACACCGGTTCAATAGATAACCAGATCTGGCGAAGAAAATCTTTAATACTTTATAGAAATATAAATGCTTCAGAGGTAGGACTTTGATGCTTCTAAAAAGTATTAAACTATCATGTTGACGACTTTTATTAAAGCAGAGTCGCTGTGAAAAGCACATGCCATGTCATCAGCGAACGCTTTAACTTTGCTACGGTATTTTTGTTAAAAAAAGTGAGTTAATAAATATTAAAAATAATATTGGACCAAGCACAGAACCTTGAGGAACTCCCAAAGAGATTTTACTTGTAGAGCTGAATTGCCCATTTATTTTAAATTTCGAAAATACCGATAGTAGGGAAATAGGTTTATAATTATTTGTTGAAATTTTATCACCCTTCTTAAAGAAAGGAATTACCTACTTCGGATTTTTTTAAATCGACTGGGAAGACACCATTAGAAATGCTCTTATTAAAAATAAGGCATAAGATATCACAAATGTTGAAAGCTATTTTTTTAACGAAGTTATTTGAAAGACTATCAGTTGTAGATGAATTCGATTTTTTTAGAGAACATATGATTTTATAGAGTTCAAAAGATGTTATGGGATCAAAAAAGAAGCTTTGAGAGGAAGATAAACACTCGCAATAAGTACGTTGAGAACAACTATCAACGGAGGCGAAATAATCATTGAATTTATTAGCTACTTCAGTGTTTTAGAGTTTTATTAGTTTGGGTTGGTTAACTAAGTATTTCATTTACTAATTTCCATTCTTTTTTTGAATCGCATTTGATCTCACGAAACTTATTTACATAAAAACTGTTTTTACACAAAAAACAAAAATCTGTATCAGTATCACTGTCAATATGAGTATCATTATGAATATCACCATAGACAGCTATTAAGACTTGTCAAAATATGACTAGGACTACGAAGAATTTCCTGTAAGGACTGTGACTATCAGGTCGTCATCGTCTCCGTCGTCAATATTAATGACCGCGCTAAATGATGCCATTCATAATCACCTTGCAAGTTGCAAACCGAAGACCTCATCGCATAGAGTAACGGAAATGCCACAGAAAACACAAGAAGAGTTCATACAAAACACAAATCCTTTAGAACATGACAATCTTCATTTTATCGTTTTCCCGCGTATAAGTTATTCCTTACGTGCTTGCCACAGTCCACAAAAAGTTAGCCTTACCTTCGATTAGTTCAAAATTGATAGCACAATGATTGTGCCACATTCGGTGCATCCTTGGCAGTAACATCATTCACGCTGGTGTCATTGTTAGCCAGTTCTTTTTGCAATTTTTCACGTTTACAAGGACGAGAATAAAACTCAGCTACACACAAAGGAGGTGGATCTTTATGAGCTCTCAGCTCTGAATGAATTACATGCGTTGGTGTGACCTGACTTGACGCTCTCGATTGATTGCTTGTCATTAATCAGTATCCTTGTTGGAGAGCGTTTACGGAATTGAGATGTCACGTCGTCGGTGGGTATGACACGATTTTCGAGGGTCTATTAGTGTTATTAATGGCTGGGAAAGACGTAGATATCTCAACAATGTTCTCGTATAATTTTTTTTATTTGGATAAGGATTGCCTTCTGGATATAGATGAGTGACATCTTTTTGATAGTGATTTGTTTGTGATATCTTATGTCTTGTTTGTCTGATTAAGTGGAAGCGATTTATTTGACTGAGATGATTGTTTTGTTAGTGCAATTCATTGGTTACGTTGGCAAGGTGTTCTTTAACGTATACGTCGGTTGTTCATGTGAATGGAAACTATTCTTGAAACACTTTTTCTTATTGTTTAGTAAAGATAGTGAAGGGTGTCGTTGAATCGAAACCGTTTCGCACAAAGAGGGAACAAGCACTCACCTGTCAAATTCCAAAATGTAACAAGTTGGCTGACAAACCTGCAGTTGTGACACTAACACCCGCTGTGCTGCCAAACTTTGACTGACCAAATACTTCAACCGAAAAATTGTACACGGTCTGTAGCTAGACAATTTGTATCATTGATGGTAGTTAACTAGTGGATCAGAAGAATTTGATCAACCTCGGAGATCATATCGTTCTTTACATCATTTGTGGTACAGGCTCTATGCAATTTCTAACGAAATAGTTAGTTCTTAATGAGAAAATTCAGTAATTCAGTAATTTTTAGTCAAAAATTTCGATACAGTTATTTAAAAATGGGTCCACGGTAGCGCCAAAGATTTCATAACCCTTCTTTCTGTTACTATAAGCATAATGTGTGTAGAATTAGATTTTATTTAAAATAAATTATAATAAGGTTTAAGAAATTCAGAAAAATTAAACAATAAGAAAGGATGGCGTAAGAAAAAGGTAATTAAAAAAAAAAATTAATGATAGGCAAAAGTCCCCGTCGTGCGTCGTGTTCGTTCTTTCGTCGCTCGTCTTCAAATGCTTTCGTCTGTTCGCAACATGAGAGTCCGTTTGACAAACAGTAAAGGCGTAAGGTTGGCGTGGAGAGTTTAAATGCAGGGTGAACACGAATCCCACATGTATTGGTACAGCCTCTTCGGGAGCGTCAAACTAAGTTTCAGAATATACCTCGAGGTACAAACACCAAGCAGATATTGGAATTTCGAATCTTGATCTTAAAAGAAGAGAACTTCCTTCAGAAGCTATAAGCTTCTCTGTGAAAGTTACACGGTTAAAAATATCGGGGTGTTTCCTAATACCTCCGCAGTATTACAGATCAATGCAATACTAGTAAAGTTAGTTTTCAATATTTCCAATTTATTAATCTTTTTCTGTAATATTTTTATGTTCAAATTTAATAACTGTTTCATTAAAATGCTCGTTTTAATACGAGTTTTCTGAAACTCAGTCTCGAACGATTGGACTCCTGTATTTTTGTTCTGCAATCTAACCTCGTCTACATGTATTAAAATAATATTTCAATCAGGACCTTATTACAAATTAGTTAAAGTTGACCTGAAACATAGCATCTACTCTGATTATAAAGGGTCCGCCATCTAACTTATTTTTTTCAACTAGTGCTTATTTCGCGAATGGTAACACTTAGCTCATGTCTGATTTGACAGATAATTAGTTTTATCCTTCCGCTAAACGAATATGGTTGTGTATACGCTTGAACAACGCTGGGAAATATTGCGACATTACTTTGAAAATCATGGTAATGTTGCAGAATGTGTGCGAAAATTGCGTACGGAATTTGGAAGAAGAGAAACACCGTCAGCTCCGTATGTTCGTTATCTTGTGAAAAAAGTGAAAGAAACTGGCATCCTCATTGATAAACCAAAGCGTGAAAAACCAAAAACAGTGCGTACACCCGAGAAAATTGCTACTGTGGCGGAATTTGCTCCAGAGGCATAATTAGGCCATTTTTCTTCGAAAATGAGCAAGGAGTGGCCGTTACAGTCAATGGCGATCGTTATCGGGGCATGTTGAACGAATTTTTGTTCACAAAAAGTGAACAGGAGGATATTGGCAACATTTGGTTTCAACAGGACGGCGCTACGTGCCACACAGCCGAAGCTACACTCGATGTTTTGCGCCCTGTTTTTGAAGATCGCATTATCAGCCGCAGAGCTGATGTCGTTTGGTCACCTCGGAGCTGCGATTTGACACCGTTGGACTATTATTTGTGGAGTGCCGTAAAAGATAAGTGTTACATCGACAAGCCAGACACAATTGACGCTTTAAAGGACAATATTCGGGAAGCCATTGGTGAAATACAGCTGCACACAATCGATAATGTGCTTAAAAATTGGACCGATCGTGTAGGCTACTGCATGGCCAGCCGAGGCAGCCATTTGAATAAAATTATTTTCCATTATTAACCGGAAGGATTGTACATTCAAATAAAAAAATAAATTTGAGAAAATATTCAGTAGTTTCTTTTTATAGCAGTTTCAAAAAAAAAAAAGTTATTTGGCGGACCCTGTATATCGGTATAACTGATGAAAAATATATTATTTAGTTGCTTGGTTAAGAATTCAGAGTTAGTTTGAGAGTCGTACTAATTGGAGTACTTAGTGGATGATTTGGATAAAGCTTTTTTGAAATAAAAATGTTTAAAAAATACATACGAATAAGTGAACGTCATGCTTTTAACGGGGTTACATAAATGGGACATTCTTCTGACAAATAGAAACTTTAATTTCAAAGTATTCTGTATTTGCTTTTTTTTCTTCAACTTGTGAAGTGCAGAGATGATCCATTTCATTGCATTCATAAATATAGCTATTGCATACAAAAAAATAAGTAACTGACTATTATAATTATATAATAATTATTAAATAGATAAGTTCTACTGCATTTAAGGGTCTGGAAAAATATACCTACCTACTAAAAGCAACACAGCGGCACTCTATAGGATTATTTCTAGGGGGTTAAACGACCACGGCAATGCGCCTACACTTGAAAATTTTCTACACATAATGTAATATTTAAAACCATTACAAATTAGTATTAAAATAAAAGATTAATGGTGTTGAAATATGTCCCATAGATACCTACTTAAATCAAATCTAAGGAAGTATTAAAATGTAATAAGATTGTATTATATTTTACTATTCCATGGGCTCATAAAAATCAACAGAATTATGCAATTTGAGGTGAAGGCATTATATTTTAATCTGCAGTTTATTTAATTCGAATATAAATGTATTCAAATTCTATAATTTTTCTGTGTAAATAAGGCTTTAATTTAAATACTTTTCTATTGAAACCCACCTCCATCTATATTCAAAGTTAATATTTCACACATATTTTGTAATAGTTGACATTATTTAAAATTAATAAATCTTTTACTAGTTGTTTAGTTTGAATATGTGCAAAATATTAAATCTTAATATTTTCTCGGCGTTGACTTATATAAATCCCCAAAAATTTTAAATTTTAGGACTTTAAACCGGGTACCTTCAACCCAATCGTCCACATTGTTTTTCAAAGAGGGATTGTAAGGGAAGATTGTAAGATTTTTGAGGCTTTTGAGAATTGGGAAACGGGTCGATTCCGAATCGCTGCATTGGAGGAAACTCGGTTTCTTGCAACTAGGCTGAGTTTTAGAGAGAGCGCTGTGAGATATGATTAAACGACGTATATCGATCCTAGAATTGAATAGAATTGAAGACCATCCATGCTCTGCTGACACTTTGAGTTGCGACGATACCCTCTCTTCACCAAATGCTAAGTCGAGGAGAAAACAACTTTATATATGACTATGCACAGTAAACTGGACATCCCACTTGAAGAGGGCTATTAATTCTGCGACGTGGGAGTGGGAGTCCAATAACGTAGTCGAATTGCAGTGATCGGTGCACAAGATGCCAGAGTTGAGTTCACGGCAAAATTACCATCGCTATACCAACTCACTGTATAGTGCGCGGCACTTTACCTCAAATACTAGATGTGACACAGAAATCATAAAATGCTGGTCCTAGCCATACTCAGATTTGACTCCCTTTCTTCAATTTTTCGGCCAATTTAGTACATTGTCCAAACTTCACCGCCAATGACCACAAAAACCGCTTAAAGTCACATATCAAATCGTCGCAGAAAATATTCTCGTACCCTAGCCAGGCTAATGTCCGCATGTGCGTCCGTGTCCATCAACATGCTCTCGCATTGTCTGGACAATTGTCCGCTGCCGCTTCGACGGCGATTGCAATCGCTGTTGACATGACATTTCATTTTGTGTTCATCATCATCATCAATTTCCCTTTTATCCCTGGAAAGCAATTATTTCCCCGATATAAATGATCCCTCCAACTAGGGAGGTCCTTGCCGTAGATACTCGTATGCAAATGCAAAACGAATTCAATTAACACCTTGTAAAACGTACCTGCCAGGGGTGCAAATTTCTCATCCACCGGTCGAGGGGTGCATATCTGTGTGCACATACAAAGACATCATTTGTGCTACCGTTTCGCACGGCATCCAGCTTGTAGTGAGGGGTGCAAGCGAACATTTGTTTCTCGGCGATCCCTGTCTGTGACAGGTGGAAAACATTGTTTCCTTCTGTTTGTTGATTCCCTTATTTATGTGACAAAATTTCGCAAATAATTGGACGCGATGATCAATGATTAAAATGCGGCGCGCACGCGCAAACGTCTTCATAGACTCGCACACAGTCCCCGTCGATCAGGTTTGGCTCATTTGAAATTCAAGTAGATTATCGGGGCGGGAGAATGGGTTCTACCGCTTTATCTCATCAAATGGACCGTAAAATAGGATCAATTGCACTCGCTGGCTATCTTAATTGGATTATGGAGCCCAAATACGATAAAAGCCGCATCATTGTGACGACAAATCGCCATTAAGTGAGCGCGATCACTAAGCCGGAGGTTCAGTGGGGCTTTGGTCGATCGTCGACCTTTCTCTCAGTCTTCAGCATAATATACAGTGCGATGGGAACGTCGTCTGCCAGTTTACGGCATCCAAACTTCTGGCGGCTTATGACAGATGCTTGGATATGTGTCAAATCATCGGGGACACGATTAGGATGCGCGGTCACTATCGATCGTGGCGATTGATCTTTTCCCTTTGATCGGTCGCACTTTGTTGTGTGTGCTGTTGACTGTGTTGTGTTTCACAAACAAATTCCAAGAGTCCGGGGTAGTATCTCATGACTGTCCATGTCCATGCCATTTACCTACCGTTTAAGGAGGTGTACAATTTTCTTGTCATGATTGGAGTCGGTATATACGATGGCATGCAAAATTCTATAAAAACCATGCGATGCACTAACGTCATCTGTCGCCTTTGCCACAACATTATAGGCGCCATTGTTGTTTGTCACGCCAAGTTGGCCATACATACAAGTTGTGTGTGTGACGGTGTACCATAGAAAAGGGCGCATATGCTCCTGGTAGGAGACGTAATTACGGTTTGCAATTTAGCACACTCTCTGCAGAACGTTGAAGAAAATCGAAAATGGGTTAAATGCAAATTGTTGCTATTTGAAATAATTAGGGGAATTTAATGATACAGCTAGCCGGTTGCTGTGATAGGAGAACCCTGTAAGGCGACTGTCTTCGAACGGCAATCAGTATATTAAATTTCTGTTGGCGTCGCTTTTAGTTCTGCTTCCAACTGCCTTTTGTATACAGTCTTGGCAATAAATTATAAGAAACATTCTTGCGGGGATTTTTTTAATTGGTAGCGCAATTGGTTTTGGATGCCCTCAATACAATTTGTTGAGGTATTTTAATTAAATGCATTTATGCTTTGCCAAGGCAAAGAAATACAAATTGTGTCTCAGCGACTCTGCCATCACAATTGGCACCCAATGAGGTTTGGTTTATGCAATGGATTTGGAATTTGTTAACACAAAAGAACATTAAGGTATATGTACATTGTACATTCGAAAATTGTAAAGGTAATCACAATAAAAACAGGAAGCATTCTGCATGGACTAGAGCATGGACTAGTCGAAAAATGAAAGGATTATTTTGTTCTAGATGGGAAAATAGTCGTATAGAAACAGATGTTTATCAGAGAGGTGGCGCATTAGAAAAATAAAGTGCACGACTGGGTCGAACGAAACTTTCTCGTTGATCAAAAGTTTGGTTGGTTGTTTTCTTATTCTATTTGATAGATATGTTCAGATCTGAGAATGCTAAATGATAGAAGATACTGCTCATAAAATATAGAATAGTTTTAAATAAAATGTACTTTTGTGAATCTGAATTTTAAGAATCTGAAAAACAGATTTATTCGAAATTTTTGAGAAAAACTAAGTGGGGGATTTTATTTCGAACACTTATATTATCTTCAATGAGCATTTCGATCAAAATCGTTCTGTAAAATTTGACAGAAAAAATCAGAAAAAACTACTGCAATTGAAAAATACTACTGCTTAACTATTTAGCTGAAAACGGAGAGTAAGTTATTGTTCCGGATGTAATCATTACTTGGTTTGAAAAGTTTATCGAAATCGAAACTGTGGTTTTCAGTTCTTAAAATTAACTTTTTCGGTGATAAGAATTGAAAATTAAGGACACAATAGTCTTGAAAACCTAAATTTTACTCTAATTAGACATTTTGGTCAAAATTGCAGTTGCCGTTTTCCGATCAACTAAAGAAAACCAAGTTTTTAAGAAATGCCCTTATTCTAAAAATCTATTGTACGACAATACAAAGAAAAAATGAGTTTGCTTTTAAGTTATAAACGGCCATATTTTTATTACAATCGTATGGACCGTTTTCGAGATACATGTATCCAAATTTTTCAAAGGTACCCTTTCTTAGCGAAAAACTGAGTATGCAGTCAAGTTAACCTCACCTACTTAAACTTAAATATCAAATTGGGTTGAAATCGTTAGAGCCGTTTTCGAACAAATCAAACTCCTACGAACATTTTGTATGGGAAGTACCATTAATATTGAGGTTACCTTGCCAACAAAGAAACGGCCCCGATCTGTAAGCTCCCAAACTCCAAATCCGAAGTTTGAACAAAATCCGGGCAGCCGTGCAGGCTTGGGGAGCATACAGACAGACAGACGGACCGAATTTTGCGACCCACTTTTCTGAGTTCCTGTATCGTCGCTATGTTCGAATTGATTAACATAATATCGAGTTCGAAATTGTATTGTGCGAATACAAGCGGTATCAGGTATCCGTCGGAACGGAAAGTTCTCCGATTTCATACTATTCGGATGATTTTTGTTGCGAGGTATTTTTCGGAACAACTGTTTTGGGAATTGTTCCGATCCAAATGTCACGCACTCCAGCGTTATGCGTTGCAATTTGTTTTTGAGTGACATTTTTGACCGCTTCATACGAATTTTTTTCGATATCCTCCGACAGCAATCAGTCGCGGAATTTATTTACGATTTGCAGTACAGTGTTAATAAATGTGAACATTACCTAAAAAGAAAAAAACAAGATAGCATCACATTTTTTTGTATTTATTGCAAAATTGGGATGGTTTTTCATAATGAAATAAAATCCATTTCTTAAAATATAAATTAGGTCCCAGTGAAATGAAATAAAGCCCCAAAAATAAAACTCCACTCCCGAGTCATAGATTCTCAATGCATGTATCCGTCTTAGTTGAACCTAGTCGGTTGACATTCTTCCTCAGAGAGTTTGTCAATCGCTAATCTTAACCTTCCTTTTCTGAATTTTGTCAAATTTGTCAAAACCACATTTGGCTATATGCAGATTGCATTGCCATATTGGTGTATCTTACCAGTAGCTTAAAAAGCTATTACAGTAAAATATGAAGAAGCTAGTGAAGCGTTGACTCTGTCAAAGCCGATAAAATCCTCCATCACGAATATTTTGAGAGAACGATTCTTCGGCCGACATACGGTCCAGTTTGATTGAAGATTTAACGACTAGTTGTATGGCTTATACAGCGACGCTGACCTGGTCAAAGAGCTAAGAATTCAACGGCAATCAATTGACGACAAAGACACCAGCCCAACGAGCCTTTGAGTTCACCCTTAAGAGACAAAGTAGTAGCGGAAGGCGCCACTTTGGGAGGTGCGCACATTTGGAGGGCGACGTTATTAACCAACTTGGTGTGAGTGATTTGAAGCTGAAGTAGTCTCAATTTGTCACAGCAGCAGCAGTACCGGAGCTTTCTTAACTCGCTGCAGTATTTTCTCTAAAATCTAGTGAGGACCAAGGTGAGAATTTTGCATTCATACTAGGCCACTTAGAGCGAGGACAATTTGTAGAAAACACGCATGCGATTTGAGCTATTTCGCTGAGGCAGCGATAACAAGGTCATCTGCAGCGACAGTTACCTTGCACCTTTCCAGTATAAGAAGTAGCTCATTTAGCTCTAAGAAGGAGTGTTCCCCTAACCGACGAGACTCCGAATTCGGTCCTCGGCAAGCTTTGACTTGATGCAACTGGAGGGCCGCTTCAATCGACTTTCCCTTTACAGTGCAGCACGTATATCGACTTCGATCAATTTCGCAACGGTTTTCAGAGGAATTGATGACAAGTTTATGGTCTAAGGTATTTTGGGTTGACACGCAACTTGACTTGACCTAAAGCCGCTCTTTGTCTAGAGAATATATCTAATTGTATTTAGTAAGATGGAAGAAGGTGACTAATAGTGGACTTAGAGAGATTAAAATTACACTCGAGATTGCAGAAAAGAAATTTACAGCACGGCAACTTGACTCCTGGAATAGCCAAGGAGTACATAGACTGATCAAGTCTCCATATAAAGGGTGGTTAAGTTTTAAGACCAATGTTGATTTTGAATAAAACACAAATTATTTAGGAAATTACAGTCATTTCTTTTCATTATGAGGCATAATTGAGGTTCTATGCCGTTAATGTGCCGAATTATCTTATCCTTTAGCTCTTGAATTGTTGCTGGCTTATCGACGTACACCTTTTCTTTCAAATATCCCCAAAGAAAGAAGTCCAACGGTGTCAAATCGCATGATCGTGGCGACCAATTAACATCGCCACGACCGACGTGAGATAACACGGCCATTGAATTTCTCCCGCTAAAGACCAATTGTTTCGTTAGCTGCGTGGCAAGTGGCACCGTCCTGTTGAAACCACATATCGTCCACATCCATATCTTCCAATTCGGGCCATAAAAAGTTCGTTATCATCTCACGATAGCGAACACCATTTACAGTAACTGCCTGACCGGCCTCATTTTGGAAAAAATACGGCCCGATGATGCCGCCAGCCCATAAACCGCACCAAACAGTCGCTCTTTGTGGGTGCATTGGTTTTTCGACAATCACTCTTGGATTGTCATTCGCCAAAATGCGGCAATTCTGCTTATTGACGAATCTACTGAGGTGAAAATGTGCCGATTAAATTGACCGAAAAAATCACGAAGTGCACGATATACATTTCTGAATAACTTTAACGCATTGCTCGATTGTGTATCTTTCCATGGTCTGAAATTGAAAAATGTCAAATGAAATGCAGAAAAAACTCGTGTGGTTCACATTCAACATCGGCCATTAAAATTTAACCACTCTTTAGTCCATTAATTTTTTTAATCAATTTTCAGTACAGCGACAATACTGGAATGAGACCGGTTGTATGATAATATAACTCTGCTTACACAGAAAAAGTTGACAAAAGACGTTAAGAGGCTGCAGAGCAAAACATGGGCTTGCTGCCCACGGTTGCCACCTCAAAATAAAGTTGGTGTCCAAAATTGAAAATAAAAATGACCAACTGTAACTGGAAATGACCAAATAATTTAAGTCCGGAATATTTGTAAGCGCAGAACAATCAGAAGAAAAGAAAAGCGCAAATTAAAGTCGAGTTTCTTTTTTCATTCCGTAAAAAAATTACCAAATAACAAAACATTTGAAAATGTGACCAAGAGAAAATTAATGACCAAATTTTTACATTTTAAATATCACGCAATAAGAATGGGGACGAAGGAGAAGCAGAGCCTATACCACAGCTGGAGCGAAACTACTTCAGTAGCTTCCTCAAAAAAGCCAAGTATAAGGAGTTGCACTGCATTGCATTGCTTGGCGTTTCGTTGCGATGCTTTCACGCTAATTAGGTTCAAAATAACACCAAGGTTCAGCTCTCTTGCACTCACTTAGCAGCAGGTTTAAAGAAATACAAAATGCAACGCCTGGGCTTACCAGCAGAGCTCATTAGCTGCAATGTTGCTTGGAAGGGGCGCATGCACAAATTCATCCATTAAGTAGTATGAGTTGAATAAAAGTTAAAGAAAATGGCTCCAATGTGGCGACCCAAAAGTCTACTTGAACTACCTGCCTTAACTACTGAACTACCTTTCCGACTCTTCGCGATTATTTAAAAAGCAACAGGTATAGTTTTCCTTCGGTTGCCTTCAAAGGATATACCAAGCACTGTGTGTCTGTACCGCTTTACTAGCCGATCATTCTTAAAATTTGTATGGCAACTTGATATGTATATCCTAAGCCTCAGTCTCAACCTCCGTACCATTTTGGCTGCCCATATTCTCTTGACCGACCCGACAGTAGTCACAGAGCAATTACCATGGAAATTAGCTGAAAGAAAAACAAAAGCTAATAACACCCTGTCCGCCCCCCCCAGGCCAACATTCGAAACAATCAAATTCACTTAAATGTAGCGCAAACCATTAATTTTCGGTCACTTGTGCCCGCCCCAGACACACAGAGCGAGGCAATTTGTGGTTGCACCAAAGTAGAACAAATAATGGGTTACTCGTATCGCCTCCCAAAAATATACGAGAGCTCTTCAAGACGATAGCCAACTCGTCCCGAATCGAATGACATTTGGTCATTTGAATTGACAAAGGCGTGGACAGAGGGAAACTCATTAAAACCGTTCCACCAGTGGAACGCTTATCGGTCCAATTTATCATCTCGGCATAGTACTCCCACAACAGTCTGCCTGTGTATGTGCTTCACTCGGAGGGTCAATTGCGCGCATCCAATCCACCACGATCCAGCTGGACAGACAATTGTTGGCTGCAAATTAACCGAATTAATTTACGAGCTCAAATCAAAATTTTGCACGCACATTTCCGCGGTCGCCCTTAAACGTTGTCGTCCGTTTGCGGTCCGTTGGTGGTTGTGCCCTCGCATTCGCGACGACTGTTGCGGTTGCGGTCGCCAAAGGGGTCAAATGGATTCTCACAATTCCATTAGTGTCACTGTGCGCTGCGCTGGTGTCTGGTGTGTGCGCGAATAGTGTAACCGGGCCCTGGGAGCGTCTTTATGCGCCACAGGACCAGATACGAAGACTGCCTAAGTTGACCATTGAACGCGCCACAATTGACTTCTGGAAATGCGTTCGTAGGAATTGTATCGTGTCCCCTCTGTACACTCGAAAAGGAGGCCATCTGCGCGCTGGTGGCTTAATTTATTGGTTTCGGTATAAATGTGTTTTTTGTTGTCCTTTGCACAGAACGACCATGAAGGGTTTGGCGGGTGGCGGAAGGCGCTTAACAAAAGTGAAATAAATTCATGATTATGTTGTTGAAATGTGTAAACAGGGAGTCATGTCATGTAATGAATATTTTATGATTGCAATGCTACTGTGCCTTTGACAATGACGACAACAACGACGACGACGACGACGATGATGATGATGATGACGGGCGAGGATGGTTTTTATTGATAGTGCGGCTCTCGCGGGAGACACACCGAGACAAGACGAATGACAGTTGATGAAATTGATTGTGAGTGCGATGGGTGCAAAACGGTCTCAGCAACGGATCTTCAGAGGAAAAAACATGCACCGTTCGAGGTCTGTTGCGTTCTGGTTTAATGATGTCCTTATGATTCAGGGGGGGGGCGCACAAAAAAATGCGACAAAATATTCGCGCAGTTGGTTTCAATAATTCAATTATTTTTGGTTGCTTCCGAGGCAGGTAAGCTAAATGCAAAAAGTCAATTTATAAAAAACGCAGGTCAGTCGCGCTCTGCTGAGCCACTGACAGTGGGCATCAGTGTCCCTCTTTTATTGTGGAGGAATGAAATGGGGGAACAAGGCTAAGTGTTTCACGATAAAGGGAACTGTGAAAGGTGTGTGTCATCTTTTGGAATTTGCGACTGCAGATAGACCGTCCGGCAGTATGAATATTAGTGACACTGACAGGCAGCTCAGCGAATCGAGTCAACTGTAACTATGCGGAGATGTGTGTAAGTGAGATGGCAATTGGATATCACCTCAGGATCGTTGGGGCTCGCATAGAGAAAGTTTAGGAAAAAATAAATGGTATCTACTACGATGGCAACACCGTTGATTTTCGTGTTATGGGTATTTTTCCATACAGCTTACAACCTGACCGTTCCAATTTATTTAAATTCATTGAATCAAAGCGCCCTTTCACTGAAAACTTAAACAGAATGACGCTTTTTCTAAAAATATGCCCAAAATAATTATCCATAAATATATACTGCACGCAGAAAAATCGCTTATTTAAAATCAACCAACTTTCGGTTAAAAACCACCAAGGGATACTGTTGATATAGCAGAATAAGTGGATTAAAAATAGCCGAGTTAACTTGTTTAACGAAACTCGGTTAAAACTAACTCTGTTAGTTAGTTAGTTAGTCCTTGACGGGACGCTAAACAAGATGATGCTTTGTCGTTGTTTGCAACGTGTCGTAACTTTTTCCACTATACCACTGAAAGATTCACTTCCCTATAAGTTCTGATTTGCATCCTTTTAAGAATGACACAGTTGACCTCCAAAATCATGCTAAAAATACCATCGATTATGTCAATAAATTCTGCTGAAAAATCCCCTAAAAATGACCTCCAAGAAACACATCACACAACGCCCATAAAAGTCCTTTTGAAATGTCCATTGAATGTGCCCCAAAAATGACCCTACGAAGTCCGAAAACACCTTATAAAATGACCCAAGGAATGCCTTTATAAAACGCTTAAGAAAGTCCTCACAAATTCCCCAAAATGACTTGATAAAAACCAAATCACAGCATCCGCATACGTCCCAAAATACACTTCAAACATTTTTCGAAAAAACAGTCAAATCGCAAACTTTGTAAAAACGAATAAAAAATGTTCTGCAAAACATCTTTAAATCGTCGCAAAGAATTCCCAAAGAACCCCACCAAAAGTGGCTTAAAAAATGTCCGGTAAACCGAAAAAAAATTTAATCAAAAATGTACATAGCGTCAAAAGATGCGGCTTTAAGAAAAACGACCCAAGAACAGCCAAAAACTTCAGTAAAACTTTCAGAAATCGGTCTTGGAAATGTTCCCAAACCTACTTAGATATGGATACCAAAACGGCTCAAGAAAGGGTTTCAAATCATTTATGAAATACCTTACAAAAGTGACCCAAGAACCACTCAATCCGAAACGTAGAGAAAAAACGCCGTGAAAACTCATCAAAAAGAGTCCCCGAAACTGCTCCAGAATTCGTTCAAAGAAACGAACCAAACGACAACAATAAAAGCGCTTGAAAATCGCCCAACTAACATATCAGAAAAAAAAACAAAGAATGCTATGAAAAACGTATCAAAAGCCCACAAAAACGCTTTACAAAACGACTGGAAAAATACTTAAAAAAAAACACACCAAAAAAACCTTTAAAAACGCACCACACAATGAATGCAAAAACGTTTAAACAGCGCTTAGCTCAACATACGACCCAAAAATGCCCTAGAGCCCGTTCACAAGTACGAACCGAACACGATTCAAATGCGGTCCAAAAACTCCCCAAAAAATGATTTAAAAAACAAGAAAAAAAGCGTTATACCTAATTCACACAGCACCGAAGACTCGTCGATGAACTCACACCGAACACCAACTAATTTTCGTTTGACGTTTCAATCAGCTGACACTAGTCGTGAAACTTCTGTATCAACTATGTATTTTAGTAACAAATGTCGAATAACAAATAACAAATAAAACGAATTCAGAGCATTTAAAAATAATATTAGCCCATCAATTAAGTGTGAAAAATGATTTTAAGTTGTGACATTTGTTCGGTCAGCTGTTCTGCTGAATTTGCTGAATATTGCAAAAGGTGTGTTCGTTTCAACAACTCAACGATTGGAGGCCGTTTTCGTGGTGTTTTCGTGGCAAACGTTTGAAAACTGAAATATGAATGGGATTCAATTCTGTTTTCGATTAAGTTTTCGAGTGTTATTGCGAAAAACCCTTTTTCGGCTCGGTGTGAATAGAGTATAAGACCACCATGGAGAGCTGCTCAAAACACTTCCCAAAAACTATCCAGAAAAAGGTATCAAAAAAGTCTCAGAGAACGACCCGGAGAAACAGTTCAAAAACGTCATAGAAAACGCACCGAAAACGCACTCTAAAAAATAAAACGCCCCGAACGAAAATTGCAAAAAGTTTGTTTCCAATTTTTTTTTTTTATTTAAATCGTAGAGAGTCATTTGCTAGAAAATCAAAATTTTGCGATTTTGCTCTCAGTTAAATGAGCTGCAATGTCGACAGTTGTTCCACACAAAAGCCAAAATTTTAAGTAAATTTCTTCAGCTTGAGCCTTGCGCCGCAACAGCACCGCTGGTCATCAGAATCGACCTCAACATTATCCAATTTCTGGATACAAAAAAACTCCGGAATGTGGATCCTAAAATGCGCATTGCCTATCTCAATTAAGAATCCAATTTACCCGCCTCCCTTAGTTGTTGTTAAATAAACATCGATTTACGACGCCTGTTATCACGCACTTTCCACTCCTTCCATTCACATTCCAAATTAAGACAATTTTCCACCTCTTAACTGCACTCGCTCTCTTTCAATAAATCCCCAGCAACTGAACCAGTTCTATCAATAACCATAAAATTATACAAATCCCCCTTTTGGCCAGCGCCCCCGGAAAAGAAAACGACAACGAAAAACGGGCGTTAAGAATCAATTTTCGACAATCATGCGAAATAAATAAAAACAAAAATAAATTTATTTTTAATTGTATGTTGAACGGTCCGGAGCGATGCATGACAACGGTCAGCAATACAGCAAACAAACGGCCCACGCCTCTCCGAATCGAATGAATTCATCTTTCACCGTGCCGACTCCGACACCGGACACACTATCACCAAATCAATCTCTGTGATGCCTTCGGGAGGAGTTGTTCGGCTTGGGTAAGTGGCATTAGTGGCACTAGAATTGGAATAGTTTCCCGAAAATAAAAACAAAGATCTCCGTCCATTTCAGTGGCTTCATTGATGGTTATCACCTCGTAAAGGTGTAGTGCGCTCGCACCGTCCTCCATACACAGAGAGCGATCTCCGAATTTATGACTAAATCTACTCTAGCGCGCGGTAATTTTAATTTATCTATCGGTTCAGGTATAAGCGCGAGGAACGGGGTAACCGAGTTCGAATTCGGATTCAAATTCACATCCCAATGAGAGATGTCGCGATCCCAAGGACCGAACGATACTTTCGAAGGGAACATCTCAATTTTATGGAGTGTCATCGTCGTCATCGTTGTAGTCGTTGTCTTCGTCTTCCCTATTAAGCGTGAATTTGACCAAATTTATCTGTTATCTGGTTGATAATGCTCATCGAACAAAGTGAATTAAATTGTTCTTTGGACGGTGTGTGTTGGAGTGGGTTTGGTTGTTTTTTTTTTTTCTTTTTCGAGATCGGGTTTGGGACTTTTTTGTTGGCCTGGAATTAATTAAGTTGTTCTAGCCTACGACACACAACGACCGAGGAATAACTAGTTATAAGTCGAGAGTCATTCGGGGCCGCAAGACCATCGTTTCGGTGATTTATTGTTTGACTTAATGAAATTTATTGGCTCGATTTGAATGCCGAGTGGTGCTGGATTAAGATTTAATGGAGAAGAGGATGAATTTGTGATTTGTTTCCTCAGCTTGTTGCTCTTTGTTTATTTGGGATGAGAGGGTTTAGTTTTTTTTTTTTATTTTAATTTGATTTATTTTCTTTTTCCTGGGCCGGGAATAGTTGGCATTCCGAGAGGTGATTCGAGGTAGAGGAGCCCGATTCACATGGTAACCGATAAGGTAAGCGTCCTTCTGTTAATAAAGAAGTGATCTGGCATAAGTCAGATGTCTTGATGTCAGATGCATTAATTTTCATTTTACAAAGCAACACTGTGCTACACAAACGATTCTAAATCTGAAGCAACATCGTTTCATGCGGCAATGACATTATATAATTGAAAAAGTGTCGCTGCACACAATTCTACAAAGAATACTACACAAATCCCTTCATCACTACAAAAGGATGCAGTTTCGCTACACAACGCGGATACGAAAAGCTACGCATAAGGCTGCGATAGACATTTGCCTCTTTTTTTCTGTCTACGGTTTATAGGGCAATTGGTCTTCAGCAATGTTTTTCATCTTATAGAATGTAAACGCTTGAAATCACGTAAAATGAAGAAGTTCTGCTACACTAATTAACGATATAAACCAAAAGTTTTTTCAATAAGAGGTGTTATTTTGGTATTCAAAATTTTTTCAGATAAATGATCGGATGTCTATTTCATAATAAAGCCGTTAATAATGAAAAACAACATCAGCCAAATGGCCACCACGAGCACGCATACAGGACCATATCCTTTTCATGAAATTTTCCATAACCAAATCGCAAAGTGGCTGCCCTATGTCCTCGATGGCCTCACGAATTTTGTCTTTGAGGTCTTGAATCGACGCTGGGCTGTTGGCGTGGACCTTATCTTTCACGTGGCCCCAAAGGAAGAAGTCGCAAGTTGTTAAATCAAAAGATCTCGGTGGCCAGTTGTGATCACCTCTTCGAGAGATAACACGGCCCGGAAACTTTTCCCGTAAAAGATCAATGCTTTCGTTGCTTGTGTGGCACGTAGCGCCGTCTTGTTGAAAGTAAACGTTGTCCAGATCAATACCATCCAACTCCGACCATAAAAAATCATTAATCATCTCTCGATAGCGCAATCCATTCACCGTAAAAGTACGGTCCAATGACCCCGCCGGACCATAAACCGCACCAAACAGTCACACGCTGAGGATGGAGAGGCTTCTCAACACTAACTCTTGGGTTTTCCGAGCCCCAGATGCGACAATTTTGCTTGTTGACGTAGCCACCGAGGTGGAAACGGGCCTCATTAGTCAAGATGATTTTTCGATGGAATTCCGGATCATTTTCATGCATTTCAAGGACCCAATCAGCAAAGGCACGAAATTGTTGAAGCTTGTATCGTTCCATTTTTAGTAATGGCGAAGTTTCTACTTGTCAAATGTCAAAGAATAAAAGATTCAAAAGTGACAGCTACCGAAATAGCGGTTCATTCACAATAACACCTCTTATTGGAAAACCCTTTATTTCGGACTTGAATAATTTTTGTAATTTTTAGCTACAATTGGACATTTTTATTTCCAATTTTGGACACAAACGTTATTTCCAAGTGGCAACCGTGCTTCAGATTGGTATAACCACCTCAAAGTCAAACACAGCCAATGCGTAGCCCACTCCCTATATATATCCGCCAAGATCAACAACCTCGGCAGAGCTTCGGTGAAAATCAAAAGCCTCTGCGCCAGACATACATACGTCCCACATTTCAAAATCTTGTCATCATTGCCGGACAACTGTGTCACTCGGTGTCCACCCGATTTCGGACATCCAAATGGGCTCATAAATTAGCATTTTGCTTCACCGGGAATCGCACGCACACTCTTTCCGATTCGCTGTGCATATTTATGTAGCAGCAGCAGTGTCACTTGAAAGGTGTCCACACATCCGAGAACGCATTGCCGATGGACAGGAGAATGCCCTTTAATGTTCCACTCTCTGGGTTGCCAGCACAAATTGACATGTTACCACAGTCGGGCCGTATGAAAGCCAACTCAAGTCGGAGACTTCCTAGTACGCATGCGCAACCCATTGTTCTGAGGCAGTGATGGTCGCCTTGACATAATTTACTGCCGCGGTTGCAGTTCCTTCAATTTGAGGCCCATTAGCATCCTCCCCCCCCGCCAACTGCGCGTTGTCGTCACATCGCAGTTATGATCCTGCGCAGAGACATAGCCATAGACACACTTCCCGGTTGGATGCCGCATTTGAACGCGCGATTCGTCATCGCCGTGATGACGCAACTGATCAGAGGCGTCGTCGGCGCCAATCGCCATAGACCTAAATAGGTGTCGTGTTTGTTATTCGTTTCGAATTAGTTCCGATCGATTCCGTTATCACTATACGACAGAGTGCGATTGCTTGTTGATTGGTCTCGAGTCATTTACATGCATAATACCGGGTGCTGGCCAAATTAAAGAAACACTGGGCTGGATACCACTGATTCCGTGCCGCCTGAGTATGGAAATCTGCTTACATGTTTTTCCAGTTGTTTTGATTTGGCTGTTGGTGTGGCCATTACCCTATCGGAGCGAGCGGAATGTGCATAAAATCAGTGAATTATGGCATTAAGTGGATTTCTTCGTAACTTAATATACAAATTTGCTTCCCATATTTTGTAGTATTAGCATTAATTTCGGCCATTCGGATGATAATTTCTGTTTGTTTGGGTCGAATGGTATTTTCCATGTAAAATTTCTGTTACATCAGGTGCTGGATATAGCGCAATATTTGTATTGGCACCCGTCTTCGATGGGCCGATGAGTTTTGGACGGGACAACGACCTGTGTGGAGAGTGGAGTAAGCTTGGGTAATAGTTGGGACTGCCTTTGAATAGCTTACGTTGTGCGTGGCGTTCCACAGTCACATACTGAGGAGGAGTACTTCCTTCAATCGTTTCAAGTCCATTTGAAATAATTTTTAGACAAATTGAGGAGCACCTTCCGTTATATACTGTGCTATAGCCGACCTGTCCTGGATTTAATTTTTACACGCATTCCATGTGACGTTTGGCATAATCCCGCATATAGAGCCATAGAGAGACAGCAACATGACTGACGCATTTGCGGCCAAATGCACACCGAATTGACAGGGCGGCGGATCACAATTAAATGTAACACAGCTACTTGCTGTCATTCTAATTGGATTCGCCAAAGGTGAACACTCGGCTTAGTGCAGAGCCTGTGCAGTCAGATAAGGTATATGGAATGGGGTGTGCCATTCATTTGATGGTTATGCAACTATTTGGCCTTGATCCGAAACCTCATACCATCAGCATATATATAGTGACACGTTTGACACTAATGCAAGTCGTAAGCAGTTACCGGTAAGTAGGTGGTGATGTCTTAATTCATAGTTGACAATCTGAATCACCTATTGTGCTAGGATAGATTTTGATGACACATCAGACGGGTTATGGTGCGGAAAGTGAGCCATCCCCTTTTAGAGGAGACCCCACGAAGGTTGTGAAAACTAGGAAAATACACAAAAATGTTCACAAAGCTAACGAATTCAAACGTTTAATGAGGTTGTCATGGGATAGACCGGGGTTTGGTTGACCTCAACGCGGCGCATAAAGTTTTATGAAGCGTTCACTGAAAAATTCGCTTTCATTTTTCATTTAGCAAAAGATGAGACTGTGTGCGGCAACGTTTCCATTAGTTGCCAGAGAAGAATGGTAATGAGAGCACCTGCGAGCTCAGATTAAGACCAAGTGGCAGGTTGGGAAATTGTCTAGCTGGCTATGGGGCGACTTATTTTTGTTTTTAATTACACGGGGAGGGTTATGTGCATCGCGTGTATCCTATGTACGTTCCTACGTGACGCCCTGTAGCCCAAACGGCTTGACCGATTTTGAAGAGTGAGGTGACATTAAATTGGTACTCTTTCCCGGATAAGCAAATAAATGTAAGAAAATGAATTAAAATAACAAAAAAAAAAACAATTTTCGCACAAATGTCAGTGAAAAATGTCAAGATATGGAATACACTGAACTGTGAAATACCTAATTTACTTTCTGATGAATTCAAAATGGCGGTCTTGTGGAGTGTTTTCATTATTTAGTCATGAATTAATTTATTTTAATTGAAATATTATTATTTCACACAAGCACATCGAACACTCAATTTGCGACCGGCCCCTTTTGCCCAAGGGGTTAAACAAAGGGCCTGGCCCTCCAGGTTGAGGGTTGTGCGTCGGGGTAACTTCCCTACCATGGAAAAATAAGTAGTTCCGAAACGACTACAAGCCTCGGATATGGATGATCCAAATGTTGACAACCCCAGCAAACGAAATAAGGACAACGAACTTCGGATCTGCACGTGGAATGTCCGGCATACACAAGGGGACTTGGCGGTCTCCAGATCAACAAACCGTCAACCAAATTGATCATGTTGCGATCGACGCCAGACATGCCTCCAGTATCTTGGATGTCCGAACGTTCCGAGCGGCCAACATAGACTCGGACCATTACTTGGTAGTAGCTAAAGTACGGATGCGGATATCCAATACTCCACAACACCGAGAGGATACTGTAAGAAGATTTGACGTTGCAAGGCTACTATCGCCAGAGACCGCCAAAACCTTTGCCGACCACGTCTCCCTAATCCTCTCAGCAAGTCCATCCTCAGCTTCCCCAGCATCAAGCACAGAGGACCAGTGGCAACACTGCCAGCATGCCATCAGGAATGTCGATACCGAAGTGCTGGGTTTCACTAGGCGACCACAACGAAACCCCTGGTTCGATGAGGAATGCCGCCGGGCACATGCAGCAAAGAACGAGACCTATCAATTAATGCTGCAGACAAGAACCAGAGCGGCTGAGAGAGCTGCCCGCGAGCTCTACGGGCAAAAAAGAAGGGAGGAACACCGACTTCTCAGAAGGAAAAAGAAAGAGCACGAGAAGCGAGCGGTCGAATCAATTGAGGGACGCTACTGCAGAGGCAATGTTCGAAAGTTCTACCAAAGGGTAAAACGATCCGCCCAATGATACAAGGCCCGAACAGAAGCCTGCAGAGATGAGCATGGGAATACAGTAGTAGATTCACAGTCGGTGCTGAGGATTTGGAAAGAACACTTCTGCAGACTGTTAAACGGCGGAGACAGCCAACAACAACCCGCTGTCAGGCAGAATGATCTGTTCAGCTTGGACGATGATAGCCAAAACTTCCATCCACCCGACCTACACGAAGTGAGGATAGCGATATCCAAACTTAAGTCCAACAAAGCTGCTGGAGCGGATGGCCTTCCGGCCGAGCTTTTCAAAGCAGCGGGAGATGGCTTGCTAAGGAGCATGCACCAACTCATCTGTAAAATTTGGTCGGATGAAAGCATGCCCGACGAATGGAACCTCAGCATCGTGTGCCCCATCCACAAGAAAGGAGATACTCTGAACTGCGCCAACTACAGAGGAATAAGTCTCCTGAATGTCGCGTATAAGATCTCGTCGGCTGTATTGTGTGAACGCCTAAAACCTTTCGCCAACAACCAGATCGACCCATATCAGTGTGGTTTTAGGCCAGGAAAGTCAACCATTGACCAAATTTTCACACTTCGACAGTTCTTAGAAAAAACCCAGGAATTTCAGATCGATACACATCACCTATTTATCGACTTTAAAGCCGCCTATGATAGCGAATATAGGGACGAATTATACAAAGCCTTGTCAAATTTTGGCATCCCCGCCAAACTCGTCCGTTTGTGCAGGAAGACGATGGAGAGATCTCGCTGCTCCGTCAAAGTCGGCAAGAACACCAACGAGCCATTTGATGTCGAAAAAGGTCTCAGACAAGGCGACGTGCTATCCTGTACTTTCTTTAACATCGTTCTTGAAGCAATTGTACGAAACTCACAAGCCAACACCAGAGGTACAATTTTTCAAAAGTCCGTTCAACTACTTGCATACTCTGATGATATTGACATTATTGGGAGAACGCAGCGAGTTGTCAGTGGCGCATTTGCAAGCATCGAAACGGAGGCGGCAAAACGTCACGATGGACAGATATAACTTCGAAGTAGTTAAAGACTTTATCTACCTGGGCTCCACCATTACTTCGCAAAATGACATCGGCGCAGAAATCAAACGAAGAATCACTCTTGCCAATCGCTGTTTTTTCGGGCTAAGAAGGCATCTAAGAAGTAAAGCCCTCTCTCATAGAACCAAGGAGATATTATATAAGACCTTAATCATCCCGGTCCTGCTGTATGGTGCAGAAGCATGGACCCTGTCAAAAACGGATGAAAACCTTCTGGGATGCTTTGAGAGAAAGATTCTTCGAGTGATATTCGGTCCAGTTTGTGATGATGGAGTGTGGAGTAGACGATTCAACGACGAACTATACGGGCTATACAGCGACGCTGACCTGGTCAAAAAGCTAAAAATACAACGGCTGAGATGGCTGGGACACGTGGAGCGTATGGACAACAACGCACCAGCCCGACGAGTCTTCGAATCCACCCGGAGGGACAACGCAGCAGGGGTAGACCCCACCTCAGGTGGCGCGCACAATTGGAGAACGACCTTAACCAACTTGGTGTGCGTAACTGGAGGCAGCTAGCGAGGGACCGAGCTGGCTGGAGGGGCTTGTTGGTTGAGGCCGTGGTCCATCCCGGACTGTAAGCGCCACCAAAAGTAAAGTAAAGTAAGTAAAAGATTTTAATAAAATGCTCTAGCTACACTCCTAAAACGCTGACGGATAAACATAATGCACACCATTCACGCAGAAAAATCACTGATTTAAAATCAACCAACTTTCGGTTAAAAACTGTCAACTGATATTGTTAATATAGCTCCTACAGAGTTAGTGGACTAAAAATAACCGAGTCAACTTGTTTAACGAAACTCGGTTAAAAATAACCGTTCACCATTTTATTCCAATTTTTCTTGGTTGTAAATATAAAACTAACTCTGTTGAATTCAACCAGCTGGTTGATATTTATGTAGAAACTTGGTTCTTAACAACTGATAAAGTGTGTTAATTTTAACAGTATGCATTTTACCTATTTGTATCGGTAGTATTTAACAACGAACACCTACTCGGTGCTTTTCAACAGAGACTTGGTTAATTTTAACCCATTTTCTTTAACCGAGCAAAAATCGCACTCTCTTAGAGCCAATTTCTGAGCGTGTTCACAAAAGCGCCTTTTTTTTTCTTATAAATAAATACTTTTTTGTAAATCTTCACATAGTTTAAGCACTCCATACAATTTTGAATTGTTTTATGGAAGTTTAACATTGTACACACATATTTTTAATCATGTGATAAAATTGTAGTTTGCGCCGTACTTATGCCCAATTCACAATTCGGCGTTGAACGCGTGCGTGCGTCGGCGCGCTTTGACACGCTTTATCGAATCTTTACGATTTCAAATGCCAAAGCGCGCGAGCAGGAATTTTGTAAACCGAAATGCTGCTTTGAAGCGAATGCACGTTGAGAGGGTAAAGTATGACAGACTAAAAGTTCGGTTTGTTTCTTGGCTAAAAAACACAAATTCAGAGCAGAATTCAAATTTCAAGTGCACTCCTTTTTTTCTTCTATCTGTAAATTTTATGCACGAATTGAAAAAGAAAATACAAGAAAATCATATTTAACAATATATATATCAAAACAAAAAGCAACTATAATTGATTAATATTTTTTCTCCAAGAAATCTACAAAAAAAAAAAATTATTCGTCATTTCCACACATTGAATTAATTAATTTGCATTGAATGGACATCATATAGCTCTTTAAAAGTTGTTTTTGATAAACATTAGTGGATCTGTGCCACTCCGACTATGAACGGCACTTTCTATGCCTTTAAATCGAACAAGTCGAAATTTTAAAGTTGTCAAACGCGCGTTATAGTAGAAAGTAGGTTTACTCAGGCGTCGCGTTGAACTTTACGATATTTACGATCTAAAGGTGACTCAACGCCTGAAGTTGTATTTTGTGTGGCAGCATATGAACGCTTTGATTTTACATAATTTGTCAACGCACGCGCGCGTCAACGCGACATTGTGAATTGGGCAGAAATTCGCTCCAGTTTGCAATAATCTATAAGGGAGTAAGGGAGGGAAAAAGATAGACACCAATTTTGTGTATTGATGGGTATTGGATATAAGGGTGTTAAATGTTTTATGTTTATTGTACCTGAATGGAGATACAAGATATCAAGACTGTAAATGATTAATTAATTTAAACCTAAAGCTAAAACAAAAAGTTGTTTGAAGAAAATAAAAAAATACGAATGGAGTAACAAAATTATAATAAAAGGTGGTTAAGTTTTAAGGGCCGATGTTGATTTTGAATAAAACAAATTATTAAGGAAATTACTGTCTTTTTTTTTTATTATGATAATATTGGTATGATTCATTTATGCATGAAGCAAAATGTCGGCCAAATGGCCGCCGCCACCTCGGCGGCACACCTCCATCCGATGGTCCAAATTTTCGATGACGCTGAGGTTCTTTGCCGTTAATGTGCCGAATTATCTTATCCTTTAGCTCTTGAATTGTTGCTGGCTTATCGACGTACACCTTTTCTTTCAAATAACCCCAAAGAAAGAAGTCCAACGGTGTCAAATCGCATGGTCGTGGCGGCCAGTTAACATCGCCACGACGTGAGATAACACGGCTATTGAATTTCTCCCGCAAACGAGCCATTGTTTCGTTAGCTGCGTGGCAAGTGGCACCGTCCTGTTGAAACCACATATCGTCCACATCCATATCTTCCAATTCGGGCCATGAAAAGTTCGTTATCATCTCACGATAGCGAACACAATTCACAGTAACTGCCTGACCGGCCTCATTTTGGAAAAAATACGGCCCGATGATGCCAGCCCATAAACCGCACCAAACAGTCACTCTTTGTGGGTGCATTGGTTTTTCGACAATCACTCTTGGATTATCATTCGTCCAAATGTGGCAATTCTGCTTATTGAAGAATCCACTGAGGTGAAAATGTGCCGATTAAATTGACCGAAAAAATCACGAAGTGCACGATATGCATTTTGATTTGAACGCCCATTTTCATAATAAGCCTGAATAACTTTAACGCGTTGCCCGATTGTGTATCTTTCCATGGTTCAAATTGAGTAAGTCTGAAATTGAGAAATGTCAAATGAAATGCAGACAAAACTTGACGTTTAGGTGTGGTTCATATTCAACATCGGCCCTTAAAATTTAACCACCCTTTCAAAGCAATGACAAGCCCAGTGTCTCCCTGATGCACTCCACAAGAAGCTTGGACTTTGACTTAGTTGAACCGATAGCCTTAACCGCGGCCTGACTGTCGACGAAGCTGGCAATTTTTTTTTTTTCTGGGTGTCGCTATGTACTTCTGCTTGAAAGACGCTGACAGCCAAGCGATCGATCATCCACCTGCAAGCCATCGTTCAGGCCCATTGGTACATCATAGATGCGCTCTCCAAAGGTCTTATTTGGATAGGAGCATGCAGGATCGATTCGGATGCAGTCGAGGTGCCAAGTCGCCGCAGATATCCAACGTCTCTTATGGTACCACTCTGACTTTTAGTGGATGCAAAAGATCTAACAGGTCGCGGTCGCCTATTCAAAGAAAAGTAGAAGACATGGCAATCGTCAAACCAGAAATGCGCTATACGAATTTCAAGGTTGAAAAAATGTCTCTTCTCTGACATAAGGTACCAGCTCTCCTCTCTCTCATCACGCGCCCATCAACACTTGAGCCTAAACGAGACTCTACATAGTCCATCCTCGCCACCTTATCAACCGAAACGTGTTCCACTTTCCTTATACCATGTCACTGCTGCTCCTGACATCAGTTCAGGCGCGCGAGCGCACTCAATTACAATTCAAATCCTCCAACAAGAACAAGACTGCGCAGTTGACAACTACCTCTGCTTCGTCTCGTTTGTTCCGGATGGTCTGCGTATTTTGTGTACTCAAACCCGAAGCGTTGTCGTTTGCTCTTGTTTATGGAAATTGAATTTAAAGAAACCCAACAACGGACGAACGCGAGAAAAAAAACCCAAACAACCATCTTAAGCGATATTTTACATTTAAATCGTCGAATTGGATGGGAGATTTTCTTTTGCGGCCGACGCAACCGAAAATGGAATCAATGGGTCGGGCGCTTCTCGTACAAAAGCAAAACAACTTAATTCCATCCGATAGTGTTGTTGTTCGGAGCCCTGTTCGTTTCTTTTTTACAATTTCTTGTGTTTCTCCGAAAGGTCCCAGTCACCGTGCCAGCCTCAATCCCAGATCCAAGTAACAGGTCTAAATTGATCACATTTGTTATTATTTGGTGGCTTTCCAGTGTTTGTCGGCTTGAGTTCGGAGGTGTATCAGAAGGCTTACAGGGTTATTTTTTTATTGGACCTTAAAACGATCTTCTGGGGCGGAGAGCGTTGTATTAGCATTTAAAATAATTTACGATTAAGACGCCTGTAGGACAGTGAGAAAATGAGCGGTGGGGGCTAATTGGATTTTATTTATTTGTTAGCTTTGGGGTATCTGTTCGGAGATGATGCTTTGTCACCACAATGAGGCGATAATGAGTGGATTCACCTGAAATAAATTTAATTAAAAAATGTTGGGTGAGTTATTTGCATTCTTCCGGACTCATTAGTCGCTGCGGTAGAATATATTCGCTGTCGGAAGGTCATGAACTTGCGATTCAGCAGACCTTTGCTATAAGTGAGCAACACTGGAGTAACGAGTGCATGACTGATATTATTTGGCACTTGACTTGACAGTTCACTAATGGTGGCCACGTCGAGTAAAAGCAATTTCGGTTGTGGTGAGTAAAATACCACCGAGCAGGATTTTCCAGGAAAAACGTTTGGAACTAGACTCATCCGGAGAGCTTGGCGGTATATCTGGGTGAAATTATAATCAGCATTCATGCCTATTAACTAGAGTTATTTTTTACTACCTACTCTGCACGTCGTGTCAAAAGATTTTACGATTAAAGGGTTTTTCAATAGGGACGGGTCGATGTTAAAATGGAATAAAACAAGCTGTTTAACGAATTTATTTTTTCCATGTAGGGTAAACTGTCCCACAGTCTTTCAAATCTTTTAAATTTACAGAATCTCTACGTTTAAGAGAAAAACGAAGTAAAGAGAGAATAAAACGCGTTTCGATCTTTTATGAAATTCCCTGAGAGTGGAAGTAGATCACTCGTCATTGTCGGTTGTGCTCAAAGAAATATGAATTTTACTGGTAAGTAATTAAGAATAGTGCTTCCTATTTTTGATCCACTTCAAAAAGTCGGAAGAGAACTGTTGATTTGTGGGATACAGTTTAAAATGTTGATTATTATTATTAATTAAAATTAGTATGTCAATAAAATTTGTGAAATGTTTTATGTTACAAAAATATTTTTCTGCAAAAAGTCACTATGTCTAACAGTGAACCAGCTCATAGTCGGCGCAGGGACATAAGTCCCAATTTTTACTTTTGGGGCTTATAACCCAATTTAGTGAGACATGAGTCCCAAATTCGATCTGGAATTTATGTCCCACACCATCGGGACACAAGTCCAAAACAAAAATGTTGGACCTTATGTCCCACCCAACAATATGAAAACTAAACAAATAAATACAAGTAAAAAACCACAACATTTTGCTAAATATTATCTATGGTAAAATTTGGGACTTATGTCCCGGGGACTTATGTCCCGGGGACTTATGTCCCGGGGACTTATGTCCATGCGCACTCATAGTCGTACACGGGGAACCGTGGTGAATTTGGTAGCACTTCCAGGGTTCAGAATTCCGTATTTTCATTTAACACCTTTTCAGTATTTAACATTCGTTACTATTATTTTTCGTTAGTAATAAGTTTTGTGATATTTCTGAAGTCCTTGAAAGTCATTTTTGTTTATGCTTTGCTTTTTTTTTATTGATGTTATTCCATTTTGTTGTTTTTATTACTCATGTTTTTGCATTGTTTTCTTTTTTTAATGTTAATTTTAAATAAATATTGATTTTTATCAATTACTTGTATTGTATCGGCCATTGTCACACGTTGGATGGTATGAATAAAACGTAGCAATTGCAATACGGGAGATTTCAGTGTGCCCAATTATTTAACAGTAGGTGCACAAAGTTCCCCATTATATAAGGGTTTTAAAATATTTAATAACCCACCAGTGAACATTGAAAGTACTTGCAGTATAGGAGTTACCAAAAAACGGTTTTTGAGCTTGTAAAATTGAAGTTCTAAGAAATGTAACTCATAGACATCTTATTTAATGAAATTTTGTAAATTTATAATTGATTTTAATTTTTTTCATTTTAAAATTAATTTTTATTCAATTTTTTTTTCTTAAAACTTACATACTAGACCAAAAACGATTAAATCTAATTTAAAACTAACATTTATCTTATTCTAGCGTACTGGCACTCTAAACTTAAAAATATCCTTAAAAATACTGCCTTTCGGCCTTAAATCGATCAATCTATAATTTGTTTTGTTTTCTAATTTCCAAGAAACTTTAGAAAACTTGAATTCTTTATTATTTGTTTGATTTTAATTTTAAGTAATAAACAAAATAAACAAAAATGTTAAATAAATCATTTCAATCAAACATTTAGAACCATCTACAAACTTTCTAAGAAAACCTGAGCATCCTAACAGGAGTAATCAGCGGCCACATCTCCACCGTATTAGTGTCTCACCGAATCCTACTTGCAGACTCTGTCTTGAGAGTGATGAATCCTCTCTTTACGTACTCATGGAACGTCCGGCTCTATGTCGATTCAGAAAAAAACACCCTTGGTGAAGAGATCGTCAATTCAGCAACAATTGCTGACATACACCCAGGGAAGATCCTCGTCTTCCGGACTGCCTCTGGAGTGAAAAGATGTCTCTACGATATTACCAAGGAAGGCACAGTAAGCTCCATTGAGAAACCGCAGTGCCAGAGCCACTTGAAGGCTCTCCCGCTTCATAATTTAATCTTCAACAGTTATATAGGGACGATATTGACATCATCGATCGTTCAAATCGTGCGGTGACAGAAGCTTTCACGGCGATTGAAGAAAAGGCGAAATCTGTTGCCCTTAAAGTAAACGAGGAAAAGACTAAGTACATGATTTCAATCAAGTCAATTGCCTAGGACAAAAAGTCACTTTTTATAGCAACAATTTCAAGAACGAATTCACCTCCATCGGATAGTTAACATGAACTCGAAGAGTGACACCCTACTAGATATCCGACGAAGAATTTCCATAGGAAACCGTTGCTTCTTCGGTTTGGCAAAACTAATTGGGTGCAAAGCTGCTGCCAGTTCTGCTTAATGCTGCCTAGTGCTGGACCATAAGCAGAAAGTGAGAGCTGATTTTTGGTCCTGTAAGCGAAGAGGGCGAATAGAAGAGAATCCTTCTCTACACGCTGTACCACCATGTAAATGTCGTCCAAAAAGCCACAATGCGTCGCAAAACACGGGCTCGGCGAATGGACAATCACGCTCCAGATATAAGAGGATCTTCATCTAAAGAGCGGTCACTACCATGCCACATCGCGGTCGCACGTATATCCAAACATACCTATACAGTCAATGGATCTCTAATTAAGCACCACTTAGAGAAAATGCCTCAATGCACACATTCCAATAATCATTATGGCTTCACAATTTGCATCTAAATTGCCGCACCGCATCTACTGTATCCAATGGTTGGCTGTGCGGATAAATTTCATTCTCTCCATCTCGAACAATTGGCGCGCAAAAAACTGCCAAAAGGCAATCGTTCGCGGTCAGAAAAAATTATGTTATCACTGCAATAAGCGATTCCATTACTTTTACCGCGCCAATAACGTACGCACACTCAATCCTGCCCGACCCCATCACCTATATGGACGAATGAGGATGCAACCATAAAGCGATAATCCAATTAGCCCAAGGAGACAACTCGACAAGTCGACAAGAAAAAGCACTTGTTTTCGATGCGTATATGTGTATCTCCTGTGCGCAGGAACCGAGTGGTACATTACGTACATTTCATCGGCGGAGTTGTCGCGGTTTAATGTTTTCATAAAGAGGTGAAACCCGACATGATTTTCCAAAGCTCGTTTACACTAAATCTGTCCCCAGAAATATACACTCAGTCGAGCAGTGCAGTCAGCCGCAGCGTCAGCATTGGCCTGAAGGGGTATCGCGAACAAATAATGGCCACGGCCGGACCAAATGGTAATTGGCGGACATTTTAAAGGTTGCACAGAAATCGATGCGCGGTGTAATGGCATCAGGATGCCCCTGAGGTGGTGTGCAGGATCATTGATTTTTATTGCCAAATAAATTTGTGAATAATTTTTGCGGCCACGTTATGGTTTGCATAATTTTTGAATTAGCGATACTGGAATGGTGTCGCGCAATCTGACCGGCGTGGTGTGGATTTGTATGTGCGGCTATCTGGTGATGATTGCTTATTAATTGAAGGTTACCACTGGCCGTCTGATGGTGCTTTCTGAGAGAGTTATAAAAGTGATTGTTTCAGGATTTTATTCCAATCGCCGCTGAGTGTGCTCTGTGGATGTGGAAGCTGGAAGAGGTGAATGCGTGACGGTGGATGGTGGAGTTTCTTCATTTATTTCTGATGTGTAACTTGCGGCGCGGACTTAAAATTAGAGTGGTTTCTGGGCGCTCAGACAAATTTCGAGTGGAGCTGGAATTTTATCACAATTTTACTCTGCATGATCGTTTATTGGAGAGCGGGATCGGTAGCGAGTTAAATCTTCTGAAACTTCTAGAGATTCTACAGAGGTAGAAATTCTTACACACAACATTTCGGAGACAAATTTCACAAAGAATTGCATTGAGACAGTGAAAGTGGTTCTGAACGATTTGTTTTCGCCTATTTATATCAAAGATGATACAAACTAGATGGTCAACTGAGAGCAGAGACGGTACATTGAGGCCTCAGTTGTAGCCATTCGTAAAATGCAACCGAAAAAGTTGGAACAATTTGAAAATGACAACCGGTTCGACATGTCTAGCGACAAAATGGATTTGGCCAACGCTGGATCTAAAACGTTCTAGATACTTGATCTCCTTGGATAGGAAGCATATCAGTGCTACAATAGGTGTCATCACAGGACACTGTCTAATAGGCAGGGATGCAACAAGGCTTGGCGTATTTGCAAAAGCTGTTTTGACGAGGAGGAGGAAGAAACTATTCTCCATCTCCTCTGTACTTGTCCGGCCCTCTCACAAAGACGAAAACTCAATTTGGGAGCGTTCTACTATAATAATCTGAACGACCTAAAAAACACACACATTCGTAATTTCCTACGCTTCATCAGAAGCTCCAATTGGTTCAACGAGTAGGAAGAATTAAATTTTAAATCCATGTGGTATCACAAGGGACCTTAGAATGGCCTAAGTGTGTCGGCTAGCCGACAGCCACTTCAACCTAACCTAACCTACGTTCAGGCGGTCATAGCAAAAATTCTGTCAGAAAAAAATGTCCCTATGAAAAAAGCCACAACAAACCAACAACCACTGATGGGAATCCATCAGAAAAAAATTCCCGACAGGTGGAACAGTAAAGAAATGAAATATTTCAGTGGAATGAATTGACTGAGAAGTTGATCGCAAAAAGTTTTTCGTACGGAAAAATTAATAAAATATTTTCTAGAAAATCTTATTTTTTATTTTAAAACTAACTTTATAGTTCATAAGCAACATTAACCAAGATTAAGTTCAACCATTAGGTTGAAGTGGACAAAAAAAGCAAAAGAAAATTTTTAGGGTTTCGTTTTATGTTTTTGGTGGGATTTCAAGTGGGGGCGACTGTGTTCGCCATTTTTGGAGTCCATTTAGTTACACGGCATTCACATCGCAGTTTAAAAGTTTTTATAGTTAATGAAATTGTTGGAAAATGCAATTCGTGATATAATTTGGTCACAATGCCAAATACCTTAATGTAATCATCGTTTTTTGTCAATATTTAGCACTAAAACTTTTCATTTGACTTTTCTTAAAAGGCATTTTGTAAGTTCAAGCTTTTATTGTATATTTTAAAGAAAATACACTTTCATCCGTCGATTTTAATTCCGAATTCACATTGAAGTAAAATAAGTATTTTAACACTGTTTAGGGAAAGCATTACAAACTACTAAAAATAGCAGAGTCAGGCTATTTAAAGAAACTAACTCTGTTGAATTTAACCATCTGGTTGATATTTATCTATAGAAACTTGGTTCTTAACAACTGATAAAGTGTGTTATTTTTAACAGTATGCACTTAACCTATTTATATCGGTAGTATTTAACAACGAATACTCGGTGTTTTTCAACAGAGACTTGGTTAATAATCCTTTAACCCTTTTTTTCAACCGAGCAAAAATCGCACTCTGTTAGGACCAACGGATTGCTTGGATGATATTGGCCGTAAGTGCTTGAATCGATTCCGGATTTTTGGTATAACATCGGTCCTTTTAAGTGCCATACAAAAAAATAGTCAGAAGGGGTCAAATCGCAGCTCCGAGGCGGCCAGTTGACATCGCCAAGATGGCTGATAACACGATTTGGGAATTTAGTGCGCAAAAGATCGATTGTGTCATGGCGCGGCATTCTGCCAGAGGTCGCCCAAAATCAAATCCATGAATCTTAAAAGGAACCAGTACATGGCCCACCCTTTACTTGCGTAATAATGTATGCAAGTATGCATTTGTTTAATTCAAAAAATGAATTCCATATTTTCCATATGTCTACAGAAAACGAAATATAGATCATGCGAATGCTTACAACTTACAAAAATATTTGGATTCTTTCGTTCGATTGAATACGCAACATCTCGTCGGATGGATGCTATCTTGTGCAGTGGAAAATAGCGGTGGTACACCCTATCCCGAAAAAGGATAAAGATAGGACGAACCCTGCTAATCTCCGGTCAATTACTTTGCTTCCGAATGTTAGCAAGGTATTCGAGAAAGTAGTCAATAGATCTCTTTTAAAATGGGTTGAGGAAAACAAGATTATTCCGGACAACCAGTTTGGCTTCAGAGCGGGGCATGACACTATTCATGCCGCGTCGAAACTGGTTTCCGACATTCAGTGGAATAAGCGTAAGAAGCAATGCACGGGTGCCTGCCTTGTCGACTTTGAGAAGGCCTTCGATACCGTATGGTTGGAGGGGCTCTTCTATAAGCTGACGAGATTGGGCATTCAAAAACCTTTGCTATATATAATTTATGACATGCTTATGGGAAAGAAGTTCGTTGTCAAAGCTGGCAACGTGACTTCAAGCAAGGTTTTCGAAATAAAAAACGGCTTACAACAGGGAGCAGTGAATTCTCCGGTCCTGTTTAATATTTACACAAGTGACCTGGTGGGTTCCCTCAGACATGCTATAGCGTATGCGGACGATTTAGTGGCGTACAGGTCAGGACCAAAAATCGAGTTCATCAAGATCCTTCTGCAGCGTGACTTCGAGCAAATTAAGAGGTATTGCGATGATTGGAAGTTGAAAATCAATTTCCAAAAATCGGAAACAATCCTGTTCAGAACTACATTGGCTGGGGCCTCTGGGGATACCAGAAAAAACTGGAGAAAATTAACAATTGTTGGACAGCAGGGGCGGCCGTTGGCAGTGAAAAACGTGGTCCGGTATCTTGGCATCCGGCTCGACACGTATCTGTATTTTGACAAACATATAGGTGCTTGTCTCGCTGGGGCTAAGAGGGCCTACGCTCTGACAAGGAGACTGTTTCGCAGCAGTCAACTTGACTCTAGGGTGAAGGTCATTTGCTACGTGGCCCTTATAAGGCCTATCATCGCTTATGGCTGTCCTATGTGGTTCAATATAGCGCCGTTCTATATGGAAAAGATTCGGGTGTTTGAGAGACAATGTCTCAGGGCCTGCCTAGGGTTGTTTAGAACTCCTGAATCACAGTACATAAAATACTATCCCAACAGGACCCTATACAATGGGGCTCGACTGAATAGGATTGATAATTTCCTTATTAAGGTGATTCGGAGGCACGTCGCAAGGGCGATGGCCAGCGAAAATAACCTGATCTCAGGGGCTTACTACCCCAATTTAATATACCACGAGAGTACGCTTCGGTCTGGCTTTATTCCGCCTGAGGCATTTCTTCATGTAGACATGAAAGGGTTAGTCCAGCAAAAAGATGGTGTGCCGGTATTGTACCACAGTCACCGCGGCGCGAGGGATAAGCGGCTCATCCACGACGGTTATGCCGCCAATGCTCAGGAGCTCCTCCGTTTTAGCACCGCAATTGCGGATCGGGACAGGGTCGACACGTTAAAGCAGTTCACCGAATTTTGGTGGCTTGAAGAAGAGGTGAGGGTTGATACGCTCTCCCGGGCCGGTGCGCTACTTACGTAGCATCCTCCTTAGTTTTAAGCTAGATATTAAGTTTGTAGGTTTAGGTTTATAGTAGGGGGTCTTTGGGAGGGGCCGAGCTAGCCAACATGATAGTGCTGCCGAGACTCGAACGACGCTTATAGCCTCGCTCGAGTCGCGATGGCGCTGATGAACCCTCGTGGGCGGCTGTCAGGCGCCCATGGACGCGATCAGGATGGTGACCAATCGATTTGGTTGCTCACTATCCTGATTATGGGTAATTTAGGTTAAGTAGCTTAGGTAGTTTTAAGTAAAACAAATAATAAAGAGTTCAAGTTTTCTAAAGTTTCTTGAAAATTAAAAAAACAAAACAATTCATAGAAATAGATAAATTTAAGGCCGAAAGGCAATAATTTTAAGGATATTGATAAGTTTAGAACGCTCGCTTGGAGCCAGTAAGCTAGAATAAGATAAATGTTAGTTTTAAATTAGATTTAATCGTTTTTGTCTATTGTGTAAGCTTAAAGAAAGAAAAAATAAAAAATGAATTTTTAAAGTTAAAAAAAATGCTGGGAAATCGATTTTTAAAGTTCAGAATGAACATTTTTGTTTATATCGGAAAATATAAACCATAGGGAATATATAGGGTGCTTGGAATGGTGAACAATTTTACCGAATGTTTTTTCATTTGCAGTCTTCACTTTAGATAGATAAAGACATTTTGCGAACGAATACAAGGGATGGTTTTCAGTTTTCCCCACTTTTGCCTCAATTCTGTGGTGCTTATTTGTCGAAGATGGGGTGTCTAAAGAATTTCGTGTTAATTGTATGTGTGTGTGTTACTTAAATAAAGAAACTTACAAACGTGTTTATTTGAATAAGGCATGCAGCTATGTGCTTGCATTTTCTGCCATTTCCAGCTTTACATCAGGACCAAGTCAGTATCCAACGCTGATGCTGCTGGGCTAATTTTTTCCATTTAACTTCATGCGTCTTTGATGAAATTGATGATGCAGACATCACCAGCCCAGTAACTTCATCTACGGATGGAGGTGGGGAGAGGCCAGTCTTATGTATCCAGCCGGCTTTCACTATATCTTCGCTTTCCCGGATAGTCCTTTTAACTAAATTTTTAAAGCGATATTGTCACAACCTTAGAAACTTCTAAGCTGGCTTATCTGTAAGAATTGTATTTGGCACACTTTTTATAAGATTAAGAGCAACAAAAAAATATAAACAAAAGCAAATTTATTATTTGTTTACATTACATTCAACACTGAATTGAGCAGACTTTTGTGCTAGTTTTACCAGATGAATTGACCCACGCTATACAAGTTTCGGACAACTAGTACTTAGACTTGCAAATTAAGTTTGTTATCAATTAGTTGGTAAACTTTTTTATAGATAAATAATTAATATTCTTACACGAAAACACACGTATTCCTAATCCAAGTCCTTTGCAAAACAAACAGACGTCATAATTCTCTAGGTGATAGGTCTCTACATATTTCTTTTTTATCCACCAGGTGTCGCCGGAAAACTTTTCCATTCGTCAATATGTTCCAGAACAGCACAGGCGCTACTGTCTTACAGCGGATTAGCAAAGAATTCGTGCCGCCGCGCCGTCAAGTTAAAATTTCCATACGAAATTAAACAAGAAATGGACAATTTTTCAAAAAAAAAAAAAAAAAAAACAATCATTCCCATAGAAACATGTAAACAAAAGAGCGACATCTATTAAAACTACGCAAAGCTACAAAGAGTAAAAAACGAAAACTATGAGCAACTCTAGACCTATGTTGTCCTTAAGCGAAGAAGAAAGAACAATTTAATATTTAATTTAATCAGCATTGCACATTTAAAAAAATTAAAAAGGAAATAACAAACTTTTAAAAATTCGTATCAAATAGAAGTCTTGCTTGGAACTCTAAACGAAAACAAAAAAATTTTACATTGGGGTGGCAAGTTCACACACCCGCTCCATTCGTCCCAAAAATTAGAAACTCACACAAAACGAATGGTTACGAGAACCTAAGATTAGGGTCCCTACGGACCTGTTGCCAGTTATTGTTTTATTTTACATTTTGTACTCACTTTCCGAGCGGCATTGCCAGAATTAAAAAAGCGATTTTCAGTTTCAAATAAGTGATTTATACACCACCGAATATGACGCATCAAAATTCCCTCGCCAAGTGGGTGCAGTTTTCGACTCGACAGTTCAACAAGCTTGACGTGAATGCAAATGTTCAGTAAAATTACTAATTTCAAGGTGTTTGCAGGTTAAATATGAAAAACACTATCCACTCGCGTATGAAATATTGAGTGTCACTTAGCCAACCGAAACCATTGACTTCCAATTCAAACATCTCTTATGCTGATTATCTAAAAATACTGTTCATTGTTTCATCGCGATGGTCGATAAATCATGACAGTCAATATAAACATATTCTACATTGTCAGTCCAATAAATTAGATGTCACATGGGTAGAAAAACAAAATAACTATCCAAATTAACCAGGAATAATTTATTAGCACTCCCATCTCCGGTTATATAGATACCCGACAAAACCCCAAACTGGCTAATTAGAATTTAATTTTGTGTACATATTTATTCATAAGAGAAAATAGAGGAAAAACAAAACCATATCCCGCCGGTTTGTGATTAATGTGCACCAATTACAGCAGATCCATCCAGACGACGACGACGACGACGACGAGCTTGTCGTCCAACTGCGTGGATGGCTGGATGGCTGAGCTTGGTATTTTTGTTCAATTCTAATTGCAGCCCAAATGGAGTGCTGACATTTGGCATGCTGTGAGGGGATGCCATCGCACATTCTTCACACCACATAATGGTGGGCTATGTCTCCCTGAGATAATTAGACAAATTACTCAAAACAAAGACTGTTAAATGGCCGAATCTGTGTCGGGACAATGGGAACAATCGGGCAGCCCTTATAATCGATAAATTATTCAAATCGCCGAACGCAGAGCTCGGCAATTTTTCAATTAAATCCTCGTTCAGAGTCGCATTCGATTCAATTAGAGACTTTCACACGGATGGCTGTAGGGGGATAGACACACGGATCTGTGTGGGTTTGGGCATAATTTAATCGCAACCGATATCGCGTCCAGTGTCCGATTCCATGTCGGGCCCAGCAGCTGTTGTCGACCCGTATTAATATAGATAGTGTGGAGAGTGAGCGACCGATCGATCGAGTCCGGATTATTCAAATTTTTTTGTTCGAAATGGAAATAATGATTTTGGGGACCCATTGCGGGACACGTCTTAATTAAGACGCGATGTTTAGCGGGACGCATCACAGCCCAGCAGTGTGTGAATGTAACAAATGCTCGTGTCTTGTTCATCGAATTGTGGTAAGATACATATTCATAGGCGCGATGAGATGAGGCACAAATACTTTGAGTAATATGGCATAAGTTGGACTTAGAAATTTTCCACGGACATGACATCACGCATACTGGCCATGGGGTGGGAAAGTGGATTAATTTGGAGGAATTACGTTACAACGGAACTATTTTCCGGTTGGGACTTCAGTGAAAATGTATGTATTTAAAAGCGGAGCAGTGGCAGTCCGATATGGGTAAATTATTCGACTTGTTGTGCTGATCAGGAGTCTATGCCGTGCTATATAAGTCGAAATGTGATGTTCACATGCTACTTGTATGATAGATTTGCAAACAGCACCTTGTCACCTTGAGTTCATTTACCCAGACCACTGAACTATCATCATTCGATTAAGGCGCACTTCACAAAGCGTTATTTTGTTTAGCTAAGCTAACTAAGGCTAGCGCTATAATTTCTATGTCTTATAAATTGCAATTTATTTTATTTAATAACGAAGAAAGGGCGACAAATTGAAAGGCGGGACATTACGGGACAAATTTGTCAGTGCAGGACATTCTGCGGGACACTTTTCGTTGTCGGACACTTAACGTTGCGGGACACTTGCGGAACAAAAGCTTTATAACGGGACAGTCCCGCAATGAGCGGGAAGTCTGGCATCCCTACCTCGGGCTGGTTGTATTGTCTAGTTTGTGTCATAGGTTGCATTCGCGCCTCAATAGTTTGTTGTGAATCATAAAGTTTGTGGAGGAACTAGGCCATTGCATATCACTTGAGAATGCATGGTTTCAAGGTATCCATTCCTAAGACTGTGTTACCAAAAAAGTGATTAAACTGAAAATAAAAGACAGGCGAGGAAGGGCGGTTCTAATTTTGGTAAGCCCGCTTTTCTATGATGGCCGTTCCGAGATGTACTCGTTTGTTAAAACAAAATCCCAACAAAGCGCGTTCACCCACTTCCAAGGGCAGCTCTTTCCTTCACTAAGGTGACGTGAAATCACCCACAAGTTTCCATCATAGACGATATGTTAAAAAACGTGAAACCAGTATTAACCCAATGGAGCAGAATATAAGCCAAACTATACGAGATGGTTGTGGAACATTTGCGGTCCCGGCTGCGAGTCCTCAGAAATTGTTCGTTGCTTTCACTAGATTAGTTGTGAAGACCAGCAGCTTGGCTAATGCAGCGGTATGCTCAGTTATGCTAGCTTAAATCTTGTCCTCGCTCAGTATTTATGTATCACCACTGAACTTTGAGGCTGTATTGTTAATGAAGATAAACTCTGGGTTCTGAACAGCTCCTGGCTTAAGAACACACCGATTCCCAGAATTTCACTGAAGACGTGCTTAACGAGCACTCGAAGCCTACTGACCTTAAACTTTGGCTTTCCAAAAGCGATCTGAGGTCAAATCATGTCGTCCGTGAACGAGCATTACGTGACGGAATTTGTTTTTGTTTCACATGTTAAATCAATCGATTCCGTGAATCTCGTTCACGGAAGTGGCGATTTGACCTCTGTTTTTCAACGAGTCCTGAATATGTTACAGGCGATGTCAAAAAGACTCTCAATACCACGTCCGCCCGACCTTATAGACTATGAACATCCCTTTCATAGTCCCTTTTTTTCAGCATTAAAATGCCCTACCATGTGAGTTCTATGCTCTGCTAAGGACAAATAGGACAGCTGTCAAAACAGAGGGCTCTAGTCTCAACGGAGCCGATCAGTTGTTCTGTAGCTGTCGAGAAAGCTCATATAGAACCTTTCTCAACGGTTGTAAAGCAGGCGAAACTGCCTGATCGTGAAATCATCAAAGGCAAGACTGAATTTCGGATTTTCCTTCTTTCCATGTGAGAAATGTCACCCCACAGCTACATAGCACAGAGACAAATCCTTCTATAAATCCCCTTCGACTGAATCCAATTTATTAAGCCAAGCCGACATTTTACATTCGAAAAGATAGGTACACCCAGCCCACGTCCTTTGCCCTAGCAACACATGCGCCAAGCTCCAACTGCAATACCCGGCTGCGTATTAATCGATAAATTAAACCACCAGAGCCGCATTCGAGTTCACAACTCCCCGAAGGAGATATCCTTTCCCTTAACGGCGCGCGGCACAAAGACAGACGCGATTTGAATTTGATGTCTCTATGGGACCGCGCAGCAACTTAACACGAAGCGCGCTGCACTCGATGCGGACAAATGACTTTGGAATGTTTTGCTCAACCTTTCACGCTAAATGTGGTCATAAATTTCATATGTGCGCGCGCCGCAATCTTACGAGTATCGGAATATACGTGTCCGCATCAAGTTGAGGCACTGCAAGAGATTCTATCGATTTCCTAAACATCAGTCCGCCGAGGGCAGTTTTATCTTTGATCTTAATGTGGATAAGCTGGTTCGGAGCCTCAGTGCTTTGCAAGATCCGAACTGCCCGTCTCCATATAGAGGCTGTAAATTCAGTGCGAGTACACAATTAATTGGGGACAGCAATTGTGAGTAATTTATTTCCGAACATGGACTGCGGAGGTGAAGGGACAAATATTTTGATGTCCCGATCCCATAGAAGGATTCAAACTCCATCTCGGCGGCGACAAAATGGCATATGCCTCCATAAGTAGGCGAACGGGGAACCTCCTACCAGCAGTGGACTTCCAAATCAGGACTACTGCAATGGCAGTAAATTTCTAAGTAAATTGCGTTCTTCTTCCCGCCCATAACCAGTAGATACGCAAAGGTTACAAGACGATGGCAGCCACGCCACAGTCCGAACTCACCATCATCGGGAGCACATCGAAAATTGTATTGAATTTCACATGACAGCCATTATTAAAAGCACAACCAGCACTCACACTCGTCGTCGCCTGTCCGTCCTCTAATGACCACAAGGTAGGTACATAGCAGCGTGGTGTGAATGGTAGTATTTTGATGTGCGCCCGCTTCCTTTAGACAGCGGCGCAACAACATATCGAGTGACACCTTTGTATGGTTTCCGTTTTTGGGCAAAAAACCAACCACCCCATCTGTGTGTACAGAGAATCCGGGCAAGGAAAGAGAAAAAAAAATGGTTGATGATGGCGATTGTTGATGGTTGTCTAATAACTGTCAACCATTTGTAATGCGGCGCAAAGTTGTCACACACACAGCGTGGAAATATGAAATTTCGTTCTTCATATGTCAAATCGGAGTGTCGCGGTCGGAATGGACGGTGACATTCCGATGGGTTCTGGAAAGGAAACACAGCCGAGAGTTGCGGACACATTGGACGAGCATTGGGTATGTCGCCAATGGATGTTCGCCTTGGGACGCATTAAAGTCGAGTCCTCGAATGGTTTGGGTTGGTTTGGGTTGGGTTGGGTAGGGTTGGGTGAATGTAAGGTCACGTTGTGGGTTAATGCGCTGCTGCAAAATATGGTTTCTTGTCCGACGAATAGGTGTATAAGCTCACGAGCGATTTGTGTCGCAGCCGCAGGTAATGTACTGTAAAACGTTTGCATTTCACTGCAATGGTGGTTAGGAAGTCCTTAAGTATGAGTGTGTATGGGTGTATTACTCGCCAATATATAGTACTAGCGAGTCTAGTCTTCTTGCGGAACAGCTTCAATTAGCTGGGTCTACTTTCAATTGCTTACTGAACACAATATTTTTACCCGTTGCTTCAAAAAATATTGAAATGCAACGACTTCAGTTGTTCCTTTCAAAGTTCACCCAATACCCTAGCATACATTTTTAATGGAAAATACCTTAAAACGTTCATGCCAATGATATATTTTTGAACGAATGAGGACCTTTAACCAAGGGCCGTACTTAGGGGTGGGCAACTGGGGCTAGAGCCCTGGGGCCTGCACAAAAATATTCCAAATTCCAATGAGTAAACAACTTACCTTTGATATTCTTTTTTCTCTGTTTTACCTACAGTATACTTTGTACAGAATTTAAAAAAAAAAAAAAAAACAATTTTCCTATCTCCAATCAGTAAAATATCAATACGTCGAATCCATGCAAGAAGCTTCTACACGGTTAAAAATATGGGGCTGTTTTTTAATACCTCAGCTGTATTACAGGTCTATGCAATACAAGCAATATTAGTTTTCAATATTTCCAATTTAATAAACTTTTTCTGTAATATGTTTATATTCAAATTTAATAATTTGTTCATTAAACTGCTCATTTGAATACGAATTTTCTGAACTTTAATCTCGTTAGATTAAAATCCAGTATTTTTGTTCCACAATCTAATCCAGTCTATATTAAAATACAGGGTCTGCCAAATAACTTTTCTTTTTTTTTCAAAATGCTAAAAAAAAAAAAAACTACTGAATATTTTCTCAATTTTCTTTTTTTATTTGAAAGTACAATCCTTCCGGTTAATAATGGAAAATAATTTCATTCAAATGGCTGCCTCGGCTGGCCAAGCAGTAGCCTACACGATCGGTCACATTTTTAAGCACATTATCGATTGTGTGCAGCTGTATTTCACCAATGGCTTCACGAATATTGTCCTTTAAAGCGTCAAAAAGTTATTTGGCGGACCCTTTAATATTTCAATCAAGAAATTATTGCAATTAAGTTATAGTTGACCTGAAATACAAGATCTACTCTGACTACATTTAATACGAACTTATTAAGGTCATAAACTTCAATACATTTTTTATTGGTTTTGATACAGGATATGATTAGATTTAAACATATCGGTATTATTTTTGAACCCAAATATATTATTTAGTCGCTTGGTTAATCATTAGGAGTTAGTTTGCGCGTCCTACTCAATGGAGTGAATGATTTGGATGAAGTTTTTGTAAAAGAAAAATGTTTGACTTTCACTTAAGTCAGGATTAAAAAGGGAATTACATTGATATCCAGTGAGAATATTATTTAACTTTAATTTCAAAATAAATTAGAGGTTATAATTATTTAATATTAGCTTTTTGTCTTAAAGTTGTGAAGCGCCAGAGATGTTCCTAGTGGATTGACTTTTGAAGATAAGGGCGATCTAGTGATTCCAGTTCATTGCCTCAGAAATATTGTATTACATTCCATAAAGTAAGTAATTGACTGAATAATTAATAAGATAATTCGGCCATACATGAGTTCTCTTTCATTTAAAGGTCTACTAAAAGAAGCACAGCGGCACTCTATAGGATTATTTTCAAAGGGGATAAAAGGCCACAGAAATTTGCCTATCCTCGACAATTTTGTATTTAAATCAAATCTAAAGAAGTATTAAAATATAATAAGATTGCATTTTATTTAAATATTCGATGGGTTTATTAAAAGCAAAAGAAGTATTGAATTTGAGGTGCAAGTAATATATTTTAATCTGCAGTTTATTTAATTCAAATACATATGTATTAAGATTCGTTAAATTTGCAATATAAATATAAGGGTTTAGTTTAAATACTTTTGCATTGAAACCCATCTCCATCTATACTAAAATTTAATGTCTCAGACACATTTCGTAATAGCCGACATTACTTAAAATTAATAAATCTTTGATTGGTTTTTTAATTTGAATATGTGCAAAATATTAAATTTTAATATTTTCACGGCGTTGACTTATATTCAACCCCAAAAATATTAAATTTAACGAAAGGATTTTTAACCGTGTAGGTGAATTTATGTCATTTTCCAGGAGAGCCGTCTAAGGTTTTTCCAGTATAACTTTTTTTCGATAAGCTGAATGCCTTAATGCTATGTTTGTTATTTATTTTAGGTACTGGTAAAATAAAAAACTCATAAAGTAAATAAATTAAAAAATTCATAGGTAGAAAAAAATACATTTGTACATTCACCGAAATTTCCTCTACCTGAATTTCCAAAAAATTTTTTTTCAGGTCCAACTTCTCGTGCATCAACTTTTCAATGGCAGCATTGTGTCGCCGTTGCTCCTAGTAGATTTTTTTCTGTCTATCGTCGGCCTTTTGCAAACACCTGTTGATTCGGTGCAGTTCGGTATTTATACCATCCATTTTGGAAGACATGGCAGAAAAGAAAACTTCCTGGGCTTGATTTTGTCTCTTGAGAATTTCGACAGGTTTGTGCTTTTTAGCTCTGCTTTGGACAGGTGTATACTGCTCTACCTGAGCTTCACCTTCACCGAGTCCGCAAAGGATGCCATCTCTTAAAGATGGTAATGGCTCTGGTCTTGCAATCTCCTCTGCCTCGGATCTCACCACATGTAGAATGCCATAAACGTTGGCACATATGCCAGTGACTGACTGGCTTAGGCATGCGATTCTTGAGACAGCTTGCTCCAGTTGGGAAAGAACGATTAGATTGTTATCATTGTAACCTGACTGCTTTCTATTCTTTTCGTTTTCCACTAGCTTCTTTTTAGTTTTGGATTTGTATTCAGCCCAAACCTGAAAAACCAAAAATTATTAAATATTAACCAAAAAATTTCAATATAGGTAATACTTTTTTCCATGTGGCTCCGTCTTTACTTGGAGGTCCGTAGCTATTTAACTTGTCGGCGGCATCCTTCCAAAACCGTTCTGTATCTATATACGGTTCGTTGTGAATCCTTTTGCAATTTCTGGATTTCCCTCCATGAGTCTGACCAACATTTTTTTTTTGTTCCCGATTTGTCCAATTGGAATGCGTCCTATATAAAGGAAGTCTTACTTTAAACAGCAAAATTTACACTTACATTTTTGCAAATAAAACCGTCAGAAAAATGTTGAAGAAGAACAATCGCTGTTCAGCGTTATTCGAATGCAAAATGATCTTTCGATTGATAGAATGAACTTCTTATCTGTTCGAATGCCAAAATACAGATTCTTCCAATTCCATACGCTTTCGAAAGAATTCGAATCTCAAAATAAGCATGATTATAATTTAAATAGAGTTCTTAGATATACATATACGAGTATACTTGTTTGTAATATAAATGTATATGTTAAATTTCAGTTGGCCTTTAACTAACCGCATAATTTGGACATTTCAATATACTACGTGATATAAGTTCTAAATAACACGGAACCTGGCATGCCAAAAATATCTCAAATTATTTTTAAAACAAAAGTCTTCAACTTTTTAACTCAAAAGTTACCAATTTTATTTTATTTTTCCTTAAATATCAAACACTTTTCTTGCTCTTGAAGGCGTATTTGCGTTGATTTCAGAGGAAACTTATTTACAAATCTTGCTCATAACGAAATTCTGAACTGAACGAAATTCCTCTAGTCATTAGTAATAATATAACCTGTACTTACTCAAATTCAGCAACACGGAAACAAATTCAATGGAAATAATGCAAAGATACATTTTGGTGTAATTTTGTTTTTCTTTTGAAACATACAAAAGCTATAAAAGTTTCATGCAAAAGAATACCATGTACACTTAGTGATTATGTGATTATTGGAACTTTTTTTTTTTAAAAAAAAAACAATGCTAATAGAGGTTTGTTTTATTTAGCTAGGAATAAATGTTCGCATAGGGCTTTACCCTAAGTGCCATTATAATATAGCTCTGTTTTCAAGGCTTTTCCGTTTATTCGCATGAAAAAAGGTTGAAAAATAAAAGTTGATATGGAAATTCTTATGGTATACCTACATCCTACATAGCTCAAAACTATACTGAGTACACTTAGGTTGGTTTTGCACGACGCCATCGAAGATGATCCTGATAAACAGTTGCCATTTACTACCCAAATCATCAACGATTTTTCGTCTAAAAATGCTTAAAATGCTCGGAAGGTTCCTTTCGTTAAGTTCTTGTTTTTGATTATAAATATATATTTTTGTTAAAAGAATTTACTTGGTTTCACAATAAATTATTAATTGACTGAATAAGTCAGGGCAAGGGGCCTCCATTCCTTTGTTGTCCTAGGGCCTGGTTTTACCTGAATCTTCTTAGACTGGTCACCGCCTATTGTGTTCCTTTATTGGTTGGCATCAATTCGATGAACAGACTGGGTGCAGTAAGGTAAAGAATTATTTCTCTTTTATTGTTCTTTGACTATTCTAATGGCCGAAGCCATGGAGTTTTAGTCTTACACTTTTTTTCTCTTCGATCGTATTGATACTTTCTACTTTCTTATCTTCATTTCCAACCTGCGTTTGCGCAGTATACTTTTGGCATTTTTTTTAAATTTTGTTTTTAAGTTTTATTTTTGCATGCACTGCATCATGCCCATCCGTCCAAACATATTCTGGAACTTGTTTATTAATCAATTGAAAATTTTAGTTGGAGATGCCTTAATAATTCCCAATGAGCTTGTATAAATTAATTTTATTTTTACACATAAGATATATTACAACTCTTTAAATAGTTTTCGGTAAGCTGAATAATTGATTTAAAAAGAAGAAAACATGAGGACCATTAAATAAAATTTATACGCATTACAATAAAAAGTATAATAATTTTAATCGCCGTTTGAAATTCACAAATACTATAACAATTCGGAACACATTAATATTAAAAAAGAAAAATACTAAAAATTTAAGAAATTAGAATGAAAAAGTTAAACTTAATTGGCAGACATGTAATATCTTAATTCAGTTGAAAATTCCTTCTTCGGTTTTATTTCTCTGATTTGACACGGGAGCGAGTTCCAGAGTCTAGTGGCATTGTCAAAAAATTAGCGATCGGACGTTTTACTGACCAAGTGGTTTGCCTTTTTCTTTGCAAATACGCTTTCCAGTACAATTTAGCATCCAGAGTCATGTCTAGGTATTTAATTAATTAATGATTTATTTATTTATTTACTTATTTATTATTCATTTATTTATTTATTCATTTATTTATTTATTTATTTATTTATTTATTTATTTATTTATTATTTTATTTATTTATTTATTTATTTATTTATTTATTTATTTATTTATTTACTTTTTTTGATACTCAATCTTTAAACTGCCTATATACCTACGTACTACATGAAAATGTTCGATGAAATAATCATTTACACGTGTACCTGATTTCCTTTTATTCTTTTATTTATGTTTTTTTTTTCTCTCTCTTTTTAATTGAAGGTTTTTTTTCGTATTTTCCTTCAGAATCAAGAATTAATATTTCAATGTATAAGTCTTATAATCATCCTAATGTTAAAAATAATGTTTCAGAAGAAAGATATAACATGTCATATCTCTGAATTGTTAAATGTGTGTGGTAACAAAAACCTTGTAAATTTATGTATGAAATAAAGCTATCTATCCTAGGCTGAGTATAATTTGTTCAGTTTTATTTTCGATTTTTTCGTCTACTCTATATTGTACTGGAAGGAAATTGGACTCCTTCGAAAGAATAACACTTCGATCGATTTTTTATTCTGTGTTCGAGCAGGACGAATATATAGATAGGAAAAGCTACAGCCGCGAGCTCTATGAATTGTACCAAGCTGTGGATGTATTCCAAAAATCCAAAACACGTCAGCCACAACCCCCAGGTTCGAAACGACAAGGAAGACCGAACAGTCAGAGACTCTGCACGGGTCAGAAGCCCTTTCAGTATAAAACTTTATTACTTTCAGCATTTAAAAGCCGGTTTATTAACTGTTTCTCACAGCATGTATATATCGGCACCACCTGCAAGGTTTCCTTAAGTGACTCCCTCTCTCTTTGCAATGGGTATAGTGCTGGACTATTTGCACAGACTTGAGCTACGCCAGCTTTGTTCTTAATGTCAAGTATTGTTCGTCCTGGTATACGTACTAAAACCCCTATAGTATAGCTACATCTAGAAATATTGAAGGGCAGATATTTTTCTCTTCAATGCTTAAAAGCAGTATTCGACAATTCTGAAGTCATATATAACAGATCGATTCTTCAGAATTAAACAAGAGACAGAGTACTCAACACCTAAAGTCAGTCCATATAAATTTTACACATAAAAACGTACCACACATTTCAGTATACATTTATAACAATATAGTGGAATACGCAAATACAGCTAAATACCTGGGCATGACCCTAGACGCTAAACTGCGTTGGAAAGCGCATGTAAAGAAAAAAAGAGATGAGTTGAACATGCGATACAGTAAAATGTTTTGGCTTATTGGGAGATACTCATCCCTGTCCAACTACAATAAATTACTGCTATACAAGCAAGTCTCGAAACCAATATGGACCTACGGGCTCGAATTGTGGGCATGCACATGCCAAACAAATTTACAAAAAATTCAAGTCTTCCAAAGTAAAGTAAAGTAGAACGTAGTTAATGCACCTTGGTACATACGCAACGCTGATCTACACAGAGATCTAAATATTGAAATGGTTGAAGATGAAGTTAAAAAAGTTTCTCTTGTACTCCGTGAGTGGCATAAGTCCGGCCCAGTGATCGGGATGCGAAATATTGTTCTCTCTTATAGCCTGAGAGCACCTTTGGCTGGGACATTCTTAGTTTAAGGCTCGATATGTGGTAGGTTCAGCAGCTATTCTAGACCTTGTTGTGATGTAGATTTTAGTGAACCCGTTATACCTATGAAAGCAGTCCTCTGTACCTGTTTCAAATTCTTGAGGTTGGACTTAGTGTTAACACCCTCCCACCAAACGTCCGAGGTATAGGTCCGATGTGGTTCTTCAATCGCGGTGTACATCCACTTTCCTGCTAACAGGCTGAGTTCGGTCTTGTTGGGTTGTCCAGTTACTGTAATTTGTTGTCAAAGTGAGAGATCATTTACGTATGTTAGATATGATTCCTCATTATATTATATTCACTTAGGGCCTTACCAATAAGCATTTTTAGTTTCGACTCAAAATCTACGAAGTTCACAGTGGCTATATTTTCCATACAAATTTCACTATTGTGAGCTTTCTTCAATTTAAAGTCGAAACATAAATTTGTTATTAGTACGGCGCTTAGTGTTTTTCTTAGCTTATTAAAAACTATTGCGTTTATTCTTGTCGCTTGGCGTTCTTGTCTGCAGCTGCTCTCGCTTTATGGCTATCATCCTAAGACTTCTTCCTGAGTAAATTCATTTCAACTCATTCATTAAATTGCACTTTTCGATCCTTTGATACCAAAATTAGTTCACTCTGGTTTAATTCATGTAAATTGACTTTTTTGAACAAATACGTTTTCTTTAGTAAAACGTACCCTTAGATGTTGGTGGTGCATATAGCATATAGCATATAGCTGCTCAAAATAAAACAACCGCAACCAAATTTATCTACGCTTTCTTCACTCAAACTCCGAACTCCAATTTTTTTTCTTATCCACCGCACCAAAAACAAAAGAGTTCAGGTGCGAACTGGTAAGTCCAATCTCTGCCACTGACAAATTCCCTCGAATTAACTTCTCCAAGTGTAAGGCGACAGTAAATCATCCGGACATTCTCACCACACTAAACGAATCCAATAAATAACCACTCGAAAATGTCAATGGCCAACAGATCCCCGATACTAATAGGATAATCGACTTCGTTAGGAGTTGCGTTCACTCGCCCGTTGCACCCATCTTATCTACTCCCGCTGCGCTGCAACGCGCATAGAACAACAATTTTCAGCTGTACAAATCAGATCAGATCTAGAAGGAGAGAAAATAATTAATGCGTCCATGTGCCGATAAGAGTGTTCACCAGAGATTTACAGCGATTTTCGGTCAAGCCTAAACAGACCGCCTATAATCAGTTGTGGAAAATCTTCCAACTGGTCTATAGCTGTAAGCTCTTAAGTAACCCTTTGCAGCTATGCATCTATCTGCATAAGAAAACAAATGAGCAAGCGGTTCTGTATAGCTAACTGTTCGTAGCCGCAACATGTGTGCCTGGATTAACATATGCTTACGCGGCACACACAATAAATTAATTTACCGCCGTCGCATATGATCAGTATAAATCTTCTCAACAAAACGATCGGTGGATTTATGCGTGATTCTGGAAGCGAACGCGCAGAACAATCAAAACTGCGCTGCCATCCTGTTCCCTCTCATAATTTAGACGTTCACAACTTGTGTTGAAGTCACAGTCGCAGTCACCTCCAAATTAAGACTGATTAATTGGGCAGGTTACCAAAAAGGCGAAAAAAGCACCCATTCCAGTGATTCCAGTGAGAAAGAGCTGCTTGAAGCGTCCTTTGGACGGCGATTTTAATTAACAGCTCCTTGCCGCCCCCGTTTCTGGACCGCACAATAATCAATTTCGTCGTCATCATCATTATCATTATCAATTGGGATGGTCTTGTCTTGATCATTATCGACTGATAAATGTTTTGTCGACAAGTATATGCTTGCGAGTGTGGTGGTAATAACTCACAATGAGCGCAGAGGCGATGATACCTGATCATCGAGCGGCTGCCGGTTGTTTTATATCCCAGCCCGATTCGGTGGTTTCTTTTGTTCTCCGTGTCGGCAGATCGGTAGTAGTTCTCGTTTGGCTTCAAACCATGAGGTGGGTTTTATTGTTATTTATTTGAAGTAAGCTGCTATTTTTGGAACTAGTTGGAGCTGTCTAATGGATAAGGTGTGACAATGAGTTGGAAGGATTTATGGAGATGACGCGAATGGCGTGGTAATCAATGGGCGAGCATAAATATTGCCGCGCTCATTGGGCAAACTGGAAGTGACAACGAATGGCGCTAAAAAGTGGTCGTGTGAAACATTGTTGCTGTTGGACATCCTCAAAGTTCAGAGAGCCATTTCCATCAACAGAGTTTTACAGTCATCGGACATGGAAGAGGGGTTAGTAGCTGGGGTGGAATTTTCTAAAGGAACTCAGTATAATTCTTTAGAAGGCTTACTTTTGTCTCTACAATTCGGAGCCTTGGACCAGGAGTATAATCTTCGAGCGCACCCAAAGATCTAGATGACATCCAATGATGATTACGGTTGTTAACCATGTTTGACTTTCAGCTTTCCCGCCTGGGTCAACTTCCTTTCTCTTTCGGCTCTCAACGTGTGCGCACCAGCCACTCCACTCTTACCTGTTTAATTAATGGAATACTTTACATTTTTCCATATTATTACTACTACTATTATTAATTACTATAAAGTAAGATTAAAATCGTATTACTTAAAGCGTCACTTGCAGTCTAGAGTTGTGGTGATGAACGATGTCAACCAAAAGCTGGCTATCTATAGAATGGCATATCAGATCCCTAAGTTGCTTTCGAGTTTTAAGGACAATCCACTTTCCACCTCTTGTAAATTGTTACCACACTGTATGAGACTCAGGCATTCCTATATCCAAAGTCTTATATAGCTTATAAAGCTAGTCCAAAGATTCCTTAATGTGAGGAAAACGTATTCACATACACCTACTGTTGTATATATCCAACAGAGACAACATACCTAATGAGCCAAGGCAAGCAGGGTACGAAAAGTAGATATATGGACATCGTTACAAAAAGCATAGAGGGAGCTAACTTTGAAAGAAACAGATGAGCCCAAAGCAAACCCTTTCAACACAAAAGGCCTTTCAACTATTCATATAGACGTTGCAATTAGAGACTGTATACATAACTTAACTTTAGATGGTATGGATCACGGCCTCAAACAAAAAGACCATCCATCCAATTGGACACTCAAAAAATAGCTGCCACGAGAGGTCCGTATAGAGACCCTCGGCCTAGCTTATCATAACTACTCGTTTTGTGAGATTTTTTTTAATTTTTGGGACTGTTGGAAGGGTTCTACAATGTTATGCCAAGTCCAAACTTCTAATTGAGAAGCTCTATTTTAATAAACAGCTCCTTTGTTTGTCAGACGTCCGCAAGAGGTGGCACAGTGGACAAAATACCTTAAGATGGAATCTGTGTAAACAAAACATCAAATGTGACGTTCGTAATACGAATTTCCTGACTACGTACTTAGTTGACATTTTTATCGTGATATTCTTAAATAGGACACGAATGCATACAATTTAACAGACCTCACTTTCGGTATAGAAAGAAAAAACACGAACAGTGTTGAAGCATTTAAACCAAAACAAAACTTCTGATCGTATCTATATGGTAGTAATGAAGACGTTAGTCGAAACCCAAATTCTAAGACAACCGGAAATTCCATCGGAGGACCAGTTGTCAACAGTAGCACAACAGGGATATTCTTTTTTAAGAAACTTCTGACTCAACTGGGCGATATGGGCGAAAGAATGGCGCCGAATCAAAATTATATCTGTTTCGAAAGGGCCTTCAAGTTAATTGGCCTAGAAGGTTTTTCTTCTATCCTTATAAAGTTGATAATGCTTCCAGCGGAATGCAAGGGTGTTTAGGTTTGGGGCTAGGTTGTATCGTAAAATATGGAGACCTGTTAGATGTACGTATGTTTGGATACCATGCCAAGGCCTTCTTAGATTTAAAATTCTGTTAGTACACTGTTTTTGAAGGGCTGCTGTTGTAAGCTAGGGCAGCCCACGGAGGAAGCTCCGAGGCAGGTGAGGAGGGCGCGGCACGCTCGCGGTTGCTCGGCTCAGTTCGTTGGACGGGGATAGTTCTTGCCCCTCACCATATACACCGCCTTCTCAACACACATTTTGTTTCGTGCTAAAAAAAAAAACAAAGTAAAAATCAAAAAAACTAAGAAAGCTACGTTAATTCGACTGCGGACGGGTCAAAATCGACAATAAATAAAAAGGAGAGAAATTGAAGCGTTCAAGTATTTACTTCAACCAATACTAATAAGAGTGAACGGGAAAGTCACCACGAAGCTTACTCTAACTAATCTAAACTAAATCTATTCTAACCTGAAATTCCAAATAAACCCTAATCTGGGCCTATTGTTACTTAAAACTAACCTACAACTAACTCTTCCCTAGCCGCACTTCCCTACCCACCATCTCTCAAAAGCAATGGTTCGTCAAGCACCCGAGACATGCCTGATGTTATTGGCAAAGGTTGGCCTGCCCTCACTTCGTGTCATAAAAACAACCGAATGCTACCACTCTGACCGATATTGCGAGCGATAGGCCCCCCAGGAAATTCCTCCTAGCCACAAAGTTGGTCTAAGTCATGTTTTGTCGTCAAAATCAGTGAAGGTCACTTACTGTCTCAGTCTACTCATTGAAGGACGGCCTGTCCATGATCCACACACCGAACGCAAAAAGGTCTTAAACACACAAATTCAATAAATATGTCACGACAAAAAAAAAAATGAGAAACACGCATTTTATTCAAAAAAAGGGGAAAAAATCCTATTGAATTCTTCTCTTAATATTGTGAAAAGAAAAGTATCTTAATTTAAAATACAAATCAAATAAGTCATTACTGTTACTTAAGGTTGCTAAATGATTTCCCGTTGTCCTGGCGCCAGCACGAAGAAAGACGATGAGTTCTGTTTGCCAATAGTCCTTAATCGCAGGCAAAAAATAAAACTAAATACTAAAAGCAGATTGAGAAAAAAATACTTAAACTAATGATCCTAACCTTACGTTAGGCCTAGGAATGTGAAATTACATTTGAGAAACGATTTAACTAAGGAACCAGAAGGTTCCAAGCCCTCACAGGGCTTAACGCTTCTAAACAATTGGTGACCAATTATAGTCGGCGGGATTAATCGTATTTTTCAATTTATTCATGACCAGGACCAGTTCTTGTTTTTTTTAATTTATTTTATTTATGTATTCTCACATTTGAATTTTAAAATACAATATCTTATAAACTAATACAAGCTTCTGTTTTAAAACAATTTTAAGCAACTTAAAAAAAAGAAAACTTTTCAAAAGTTTTATTAAGCTTAACAAATAATTTTAAAAATTCATTCCTCTATAATATTCTTTATAAACATTTCATTTGTATAACAAGAACTAAAAAAAAATTTTAAAAATCATTAACTACATTATATTAATCTCCATAAATAAGTATTCTGCTTTGATTGACACAACGTATAAAACAAAGAAAAGAAAACAAAACTCAATTATTTAATGAAACGATAAATGTGTCGCTAGTTCTTTTTTAAGACACTCGATAAAGATGAACTGACTTCACTTGCAGCTTCTTAGATAAAGTTTTGCTATTCATTAGCAGAGCTCTAAAATCTTCCGACCGAACCTCGGGCCGCATCTTATTCCACCTTACTCCCGTGGTATAACAATGGGCCAACAACTAAGGTCTACATGTGTCTTTCCACCTAGCGTAAAATAGCCTAAACTCTTGAGTGAACCGAGACCGGTATTGATCGCCATTATCTTGGACTTTATAAAACAACTTTCTCACTCTCGTCCGAGTGGGTTCTAGGTTTTCGATCAAACATGGTCGGGGTAGCGCACCTTTTGACCACAGTGCGAGAGAATGATGGCGTAAAGACGACTTTTTACAATGTACGCATCGTTGGTTTTAAGTGGAGAACCTGAGTATGGGATTTTCACAATACAAAAGCTCTCCAGTTCCATGTAATTGATAGGTCTGCATTCGGTTTTAGATTTTGGATTAAAGGCGCTTAAATTCTGCAAAGTTTTATGTAAAAAAAAAACTTCCAGATAAGTGCCAGAGGAGATTTTTAAGAGCGCAACAACTTTTGCTTCAAGATGAAATCGAAGGTTCAGGTTAGGTTAGGTTAGGTAAGGTGGCTGTCTAGAAAGACACACTTAGACCAAATTAGTTTAGGTCCTTTGTGATCCAAGGCTTACTCTGTCCCGTATAACCAAAGGAGGTTTTGAAACGTGCTGCCCTGGCTGTTGCCAAGTTTAATGTCTCTAGGCCTGAACAAAAACATACTGAAATATGCAAAAAAGGAAACTATCACCATTTCAATATAGTTCTACCTTTTCATATACCGGTTTCAATAACATCCGACTTGTAAATATTCGGCGAGGATAGGGTTTCTCTTTTCCAGCCAATAGATGTATCAAACAACTGCTGGAACAGTACATCCCGTCAACAGATTTGAGTTCTGCGACACTCCAAAGTTTTGTTTGACCAACATTTATATAGATTTGACGACATTTCATCTCTCACTTCCTCTGTCCCTCTCTCCCTCAGTCGCCGAACATCTTTGACAATATAAATCAATCTCCAAACAGAAGATCAAGAAAACCCAAACAACCGAAAACCAATTTGAAAAACAACCCTCCTTCGAGATCGAGGAGATAACGCTCACCCAGACATCTTGCTCTCCTGCATACACTCCACACCAACACCGTGAGACATTTGACCACTTGACACTTGTGCGCTTGTTCACCGCAGAGATACGAGTAAGCCGAAACAAAGAGTGAACCGAATTTTCCTGAAATCCTAATCGAAACCTCTTAATTGGTCGCCCAAATGGGACGATGGTCCCCGTCAGCGTTTGATTCTTCATCGTGATGGCGGGCGCGCCGTTATCTCTCGTCATCTCTTTGCAGTTTGTCTCGTTCCCTTTTGCGGTGTGAAAGTGTCTCCGAAGTCGTTTACACCGGGATTATGGCAACGGCTTGCAACATTTTTACGCGCTCAAGCTAGATTGCTCAGCGCGCAACAATGTTGCAGAGAGCACCCAGTGCGGCCCGTAGTCGTAAACTTGTGCATCGTACTTTAACTGTGGCAATAAAAACGCACACTTTTGGCATAATTAACCGTCATATGGAAGGGCCGTCGAATGCGTGAGTCTCCAGCGGGCTTAAGTGCTCAAGATAAAGCCTCCGATCGGTGTGTGAGTGTGGACCTTCTATTAGCTCTTGCACAGATAAAAGACAAATAAATCACAGCGACGACACAGAGACAAGAATCCATCAAGGAAGTGCGTTCGTCTCTCGAAGGGACACCCAGTGCCAGGCCTGGGGTACATTTTTACGGCCAATTTATGTGGCAACGATTCCTCAAGGCGCGATCGTAAACATACCCGGGGAGCGCAACAAAACAAAATATCCCGTGTGGCAATTCAAGCGCACATTCAACGCAAGGCGCACAAATACCAAACACATTTCAAAGGCTCAGCGAGATGTGTAAGCGGATTGCGACCAAGATTCGGACAGTCAGTATTGTGGCAACATTCTTGCAATTGATGGTCAATTCGGTTGGTTTATTGTTTTTGTTGGCTAGCATACACACATAGTGGGGGGGCACGTACAGAAAATGGAACGAATGGTGGAAACATGTCGTGCGCTGACCGGCCAAATGGCCCATAAAAGCCATCAACTTTTAAAGAGCTATTTAGCGGAAGAGACACCGAACAATGTTGCACCGAAATGGGTAAATGTTGTAACGAGGGTTAGTGCAGCTTCGATGGCGTCAGTGCCTGATGGCAATGACGACGATGACTCCACCGCAGGTCGCTCAACAAAATGCAAATTAAGTTCGGGATAAATGGGCAATTTGAGGATATTTATGCACGCAGAAGATGATTGATGGGAATTTGTCTGCCGGTAGTTTGCAACAGTTTCCCATACTGGCATTCTCGTGTGGGCGGTGGGTGGCATTTGTGGGTTTCAATTAGCCGATGCTATCCGGGGGGATAATTGTTTTCCATACTGATGACCGCTCACGTGACTTTAGGACTATAATGTTGCTATTTTTACTCAAATTATTACTTACTTACTTTAAGGGCTCCCGACCCGTGGAGAGTCTCTGCCTGAGACACTGCAGCCTTCCATCCTCTACGATCCCGGGCACGCTGCTTCAAGTTGTCCTGGCCAAGCGCTCTGGCATCCGCGATGGCTTGGTCTATGAAACAGAGGTTCGGTCTTCCTTGTCTTCTCGAATCTGAGGGCTGGGATTCGAAGATCCTCTTAGCTGGAGCAATGTAGTCGACGTATTTTGGCTTTTTGGACTACATCCACATCTTGATACAGCTCATAGAGTTCGCGGTTGTATCTTCTCCTTCATTCGACCTCCTTGCACACGGGACCAAAAATCCGCCGAAGAATAGTGCTTTCGAAGGAACCCAGTATTAGCTCTCCCTGCCTGCTCCTGCTTATCGTCCAGCAATCGGCGCCAAATGGAAGAACTGGCAGGATAAGGGTTTTCTAAAGCAAACATTTCGTCCCTCGAGCTAGGAGTTTTGAACCCAATTGCTTTGCCAAACCGAAGTAGCAGCGGTTTCCTAGGGTGATTCTCCGCCAGATCTCCACCCGAATGTCATTCACGGAGTTCATGTTTACTCCGAGGTAGATGAACTCCTTAACTACCTCGAAATTGTTAATATCAATAGTGACGTTTTGTCCTAGGCGGTGGACAGATGTTTGTTTGTTTGTTGATAGCATGTACTTAGTCTTGTCCTCATTTACTTCAAGACCAACAGATTTCGCCTGTTCTTCAATCGCCGTGAAAGCTTCTATCACGGAGCGCTGTGACCGACCGATGATGTTAATATCGTCCGCATACTCCAGCAGCTGAACGGACCTGTTGAAGATAGTGCCTTCCTTGTTGACACCTGCCTGCTGACTATCTGTTCCAGCACGAGATAGAAGAAGTCGCATGATAGCGCGTCCCCTTACCGAAATCCGGTACATGTTTGGAATAGGTCAGAGGAGCTACAACCAAATTGCACGTAGCAGCGCGTGTTCTCCAGCGTCACGCGACACAGCTGGATCAGTTTTGCCGGGATCCCGAATTCGGCCATCGCCATATAGAGCTCCTGACGATGAATGCTAACATATGCGGCTTTGAAGTCGATAAATAGGTGGTGAGTCTCGACTTGAAATTCATTGGGCTTTTCCAGGATTTGCCTCAGTGTGAAAATTTGGTCTATGGACGATCTGCCGGGCCAGAAGCCACACTGGTATGTGCCGATTAGTGTGTTGCAAGTAGGTTTAAGACGTTCACACAGTACGTTGGATAGGATCTCATACGCGACATTTAGCAGGGTTATGCCTCGATAGTTCTTGCAAGATATAGGATCGCCTTTTTTGTAGATGGGGCATATGGAGCTGATAGTCCAGTTGGTTTATGATTTGGTGCATGCGCCCTACCAACAGACCACCACCGTATTTAAAAAGCTCCGCTGGTAAGCCATCCAAGCCTGCGGCTTTGTTGCTTTAAAGCTTTTTTATATAGCTCAGCCAACTTCTTCTATACTGGATGGTGGAACAGGTTCTTCATTGACTGGACTTGGGTTCTCTTCTTTCCCTACCACTCCCTCAACATGACGCCCATTAAGCAGCTGCTGGAAATACTGCTTAAATACATCTACTATTCGGTGACTAGGTTTCCTTCGCTGTCTCGAAGAGCCTGCGTTCCGGTTTTGAAGTCAACAGCCAGTTGCTTGGCTTTCTTATAGAACCTCCGGACTTTGCTGCGATTACGAGACTCTTCGATCTCCTTGAGCTGGGATACTGCGTAGGCTTTCTTCTTTCTACGCAGGATCTTTTTCTCCTCCCTTCTCCTGGCTCGATACTCTTCCCTCGCTGCCCTTGTTTTGCGCTGCAGCGCTTTCTTTTGTGCATCTTCTGTCCCCTTTTTCATGTACACGCATTCATCATCATGCCACGGGCTCCTTCTCTGGGGTGGCTGGTACCCTACAGTGGTTTTGGCTACCTCCTTGATAATGTCGCTAGACTGGCATCACTGATTATTGGCGTAGTGGAGAGTTTCATACTCAGGCGCTCCCAGTAGGCTCTGGCTACTCCATAGGTGTGCTAAGGCGTCCAACGTCGAATTTCTTCTTCTCGTTGGACAGTCGAGCAGAAGAAAATGGTCATAGTCGACGTTTGCCCCTCGGAATGTGTGCACGGCGAGGATGTTGGATGCCTGCCTCGCATCGATTAGCACATGGTCGATTTGGTTGGCGGTTCGACCGTCTGGAGAGCGCCAGGTTGTGTGTGGATCCTTAGCCTCGAAAACCTAGTTCTACTTATCACCGTATTGCGAGCTGCTACAAAATCGATTAGCCGGTAGCCGTTGTCTGTTGTCGTTTCGTGGATTCTGTACTTACCGACTAACCCGCCAAAGATGTTTTCCTTTCCGACTTTAGCGTTGAAGTCCCCGAGTACAGCTTTAACATCATACTCCGGACAGGCTCCGTAGGCTCCATCCAGGAGGTCATAAAACTCTCTTCATCTAATCGGTGCACATACTAGGCTTATGTTTTGGAAGGTAGCTTTGAGGCGGATCACAGCTAGGCGAACACTTATCGGCCTAAAGTCAACAACTTTTGTCCTAAGCCGATTTCCTACGACAAATCCGCATTCTAATACATGCAATCCCTTATGGCAGCTGTAATAAATGTCGCAATTTTTTCTTTTCATCATACCTGATCCTATCCATCGTATCTCCTGGATCGCGGTTATATCTGCCTTGTACCGCGTGAGGACAGACTCATGTTTTTCAGTAGCACCTGGGGTGTAAAGCGTTCGTACCATTATCCGAGGCTGGTTGTGTCTCTCTCACAAGTATCTGTTTTTTCCATGGTCGGGAAGTTACCCCGACGGCACAACCCCCAAACCTGGAGGGCCAGGCCCTTGTTTTGACACAAGGACTGCGGGCCGAATATTCCGATGTCATTAGCCCATTCTGGGGTATGAGCACTGCCATTGACCCATTGAGGGCTCATCCACCACCAACTCTTTCCAACACCCTGACTCAGTACTTGAAGTCCCTATAAACCTGGTAGGTATCCAAATATGTTGAAGCAGCTCATATAGGGATTACACTAAGTAGTTCGACCTGACTGGAACTGTAGACGCCACCGTTGATTCCGTCTAGAGAATTCATCCGCGGTCGCCTGACACAAGAGGAAGTGCCTAAGTGAGAAGACACTCTCCTCCCCCCTCTCTCGTCTGCTGCCACCAACGACCTTCCATATGGGCTGGATACCCCACCTCCAGTCGAGGTGCTAGGCACCCGGCAACCACCACGCGAAGGTGAGAGTAGGAGTTTCTAGTGAGAGGTTGAGTGAGAGCGGTTATGTTCCCATGTAACCGCATCACTACCAATGCAACCACCTTTGAGGGAATATTATTGGGCAAAAAGGTCTCCAAAATCAATCCGGCGTCTTCGTCTAACATACAATTATCTCCCAACAAAAATAAAATAGAAAGCTCTTTCGTTTGTCCATTTAACACGTCATCATCTGTGGCTGTGTAATATTAGCCAACATGCGTCAGACCAACATGTGTCAGAACATTAGTCATTGTCCCAAGAGAATCGGTAACCAATTTGCTTTTAGGAAAAAATGTGCTTCTTCAGAACCCAACGAATTTAGCAATAATTAATTATTCCAAGACAAATGTTTCTTGTCCCAGCTGTCAGTTTGTTTAAATATTCTGTCGATAAATTTTGTGCCGCTTATTTTTGTTTTTGTTTTGTACTTTACTGGCGCATTGCTTGTAATAGCTATAAACGCAGTTCCACAAAATATTTCAGTTCCTACTGCCTCGTGTTTATAGCTGGTGCCTAACCCAGAAGTTAGGGCATTGCCCTTTCATATCCGTGGATGTTTACCTCTCAACGGAAGTTAATGACAATCCAATTCTTTGCTAATTCCTGGCTAGTCCGCATCCGCTTCCGCGAGCGGCTTCTCTTTTCAGCGGTCATTGTGCGTGTGTGGATACCGACTGAGACTCAAACTTTAATCCAGACAAACAGCATGTGTAACGATAAATCTTCCAAATGACAATCCTAAGCAAATGGCTGTATGTAAAGCCACTTATCGCGAGGTTGGAAGTTCCCTAGCAGCTTCCACTGAAACCCATAACTCACCGGGTTTTGTGATTCAAACAGAAAATAACAAAACCCCCGACTCTCACAGCCATCAATCCCCCTCTTGCGCCTTAATCAATGTGACATCCTCGGAGAATTGGAATTAGAATTAGAATTAGAATCCATTAGCTTAAAACTTCGATTATACATCATTTAAGTGATTGTCGCGTTTTCTTGTGTGTCGACTGCCATTGATTTCTGTTTGAGATACGTACACGAGTCCGAAAAATGTCATGCTTATGGTAATCGGCATCACTGCGGGTACATCTTCATTAGGTCGATTATTTTCGGGCAGTCCCATATACATACACACACAACGGGAACCGCGCTCATACGACTGTCGTCATCAGCATTAGCATCGCGATGATGGTCAGCTTTGACATCTTTATGCCCGCACCTATGGTCGATTGGTGTTGGTTTGCGGCCGGTAAAATGTTTTTTACTTATCTTTGTTTTTTTTTTTTTTTGTTTTGTTTTAACGTTGACGGCGAGTTTTGCTTAATCAATTAATTCAACCGACCTTATCCATGATCTGTGGGTTTTTATTGAATTTAGCTGGGGGGATGAGCTTGAGCAACCGGATTGGCATGGGAATTGTCGCGCGTTGCGATGGTAGAGAGATGCAGATGATCGCCTAATTGATGGGCTATTTGGGGGTAACTTATGAGAGCGAGTTGTCCAGCTAATTAGGTGATAAAATGGCAGTTTCGTAAAGCATTTGCAAATGGAACTGGTCGAGTGGGAAACTTGCCATCATCTGATAACACTGATGAAGTGTTTTGCCAAAGGAAGCGATTTCGATTTAATTTTAAATGAAATTTAAAGCGACGCGACGGTGCGATGGTGTGAAAAGAAGCACTTGGTGCGAGGTCGTTGCGGTGTAGCTGTGACGTGTTTTTTTTAGCTGTAGATAGAAGGATGAAGGAAATTTTGCATGTAACTGAGCAGTAGACTAAAAAAAACATAAATAAATAAATAGTTGGCGTAACAGGTCCGTAGGGAGCTCCTCACAAGCGACCCCAGGTCCACAACGCACCTCCAAATGATTCAACTCTGCTGCTCATTCAATTGACATAAATTTTGGGTAAGACACTCTACATTCAGGGATATCGCTTTTAATATTTTCTGTCACCTTCGGCCAATTCGTCGTAAGCAATATTTAGCTAACTGACATATCGGAGCGGTGATTACGATGAGGTCTCACAAAGTGGCTAGACTTATCCAGTCCCCATGATCTGTAATCATCACATCCAAATATGTATCAGTAAAACGATTTAAATTGAAAGTCATCGATACGCAAAGTTATCGCATACGAGTTTCAGAACATGGGCACAGGTCATGCGGAGCTCGCCAAGACTGTTGGCGGATCGGTCTTCTTCCAAAGAGTCCGATATGGTCGTTTCTTTTGAATTTTAAGGAAAATGGGAAGTGATAATCAATAAGTTAGCTGAAAAATCTTGAGATCTCGAATATACATCTCATTCTTTAGAAACGAAATCGCCCATTCCGGTAAGGGAGAGATGTTGGTCTTCATCAAACCATATAATCTAATAAACAGGTACCTAGTAGACGCCTGCCTGCCTCTTGCAAGTAAACTACTAAGTCCAAAGCTTCTAACCGTGTATAAGAGTCCGAAGAGGCACCTTCTAAGTATAAGTGTTAAAGTTCTCCTTGAAAGTATGAATGATGACTTTATAGATGATAGACAACAGAGACACATCCTGAAATCAACCACCCATATACAGCATTATTCCAGAAGATTGTGATAAGAACGATGGGCTGGATCATTGGCCACTTATACCTAAAAATCACACAAGACCGACATTTTCTGGAAGACATGCGACCCTAATGAGACCGATGGTAGAACGTGAGTCAAGTCGCGTCAAGGAATTTGCGCAAGCGACCTTATGTTGTCCCTATGAGGCTATCCATATTATAGCAATTGTCGATCACTATACAGTGAACGACGATAGGGTCATCAATTTTACGGCTATGAAAGTAAGGCTAAGTAAAACATACAAAGCGATATATTTTTGATCAAAATTTTACTTCATTATAAGGTTTGGACCTTGCCATTAAGTGTGAAAAACAATATTATTCAAATGGCCGCTTCGGGAAGATTGGCAGCATGCGATTCTTTTGAGGTAATTTTGAACCACTTTTTCGCTCATCTCGCGCGGTATCACGGCCACAACTTGTGTTTCTAATGCGTCTAGAGTCCGGGGATTATTCGCGTAGACACGGTCTCTTGCGTAGCCCCACAGAAAAAAATCTGACGGTGTCAAATCGCATGATCTAGGTGGCCAATTGACTTCGCCAAAACTTTAAATTACGCGACCAGGAAACTTCTCACGCAATAAAGCCATAATTGGTCGTGTTGTGTGGCTTGTTGTCCCGTCTTGTTGGCACCACATATAGTCCAAGTCATGATCTTCAATAGCCAGCCGAAATAAATTGGTTATCATTCGTTCAACTGCTGCGAACGCCGAGAAATCGATAAATTCGGACCATCAGCAAGACTTGCACTTGCAGAGGGCATATTTTCGACTGAGCGTGCATTAAGATGATGATCAGGGCTAACGACACCAGAAACGCTTCCAGTCACCTCAAATGTCGTAACAATTTTGCCGATTGCTTGCGTAGTCGGTCGATTATGACGACCATAATCATCGCGTAATGCGCGAAAAGTATGGCTACCACTATTTTAGTAAGTTTTTATAAATTTAACGCGTTATTCGATTGTCAATCGATCCATTATCGTATAAATGGCGAACATTCAGTTAATTTTATGACACTTCAAATGACAGCTAAATTTGACAGGTGTGAAAATCCAGCGCTAGCAACTTGAAACCATTAAATGAATGACCCTGTACTTGAGACCGAAATTGATCGACAATGAACCCATACAATATTCTGTTCGCCTCGACCTACTTCATTCACTAAAGCATACATCTTTTGACTAATGTATTTTCATCTGTTAATCTGCCCATAATTGAAGCAAGTCAACGAAACGTAGTTCAAATATATTAACCGTCATCAATATCAAAGTTTTTTCAGTGTTTCGTGCTAGTTTGCCTTCCGAAAACATATTTTTGTATCGTCCGTATCAGGGATCCGTCTTGAAATCTCTTCGTTCGGAGCCTTTTATTTCACAAGGGTTGGAAAATGTCTAAATAATGTAGACAAGCTAAAGAAGGCAATACAAATGCAAGTGTATTATACAGTCATAGGCTAAAAGTTGGCATGCTTCCTTCTGGGAATATCAAGTGTGACTTCTAAAGGGTAACGCAAGGAGACAATACCCTAAAACCTTGTATAGAAAAGCAGCAATTCACAATCAAATAGATACCCACCAATCTACTTAAGCGAGTTTGCAAATATTTTCTCACTTTAAGTGGCCATATTTAATCCGCTATTTTAAGTATTGCAGTTTTTGGCATCAAACTCGGGTTAGCCATGTATCTTAATTCTTTTTACAAACTCCCATAATTTTAAATTGCGATTTCAAGGTACATTTTCTAAATGTTGATCGCGCATTCGCACAAATTCCATCACCGATTGTCGGACCTACTTCTATGTTCCCGGCAGCTTCACTGTAAAATGTGTAAAATGCGTTTTTCGTCCCAATTCCTAGCCTTATTTGACCTTGTTTTCATTACTTTTCATGATGGTTAAAAACCATGAATTAGTCGCGTACTGCCATAAATTCGGTTACATAATTACCAGCGAACATCTCTTACAACTTCCACTCGGAATGGACCCGTTTGTTTTTTTGTCTAAACAGGTTCGCTGTTTACTTATGAATAGAAGCCAGTTTGGTTTCAGCTACTAAGATGAAGTGGGGTGCTATAGAAAAGCGACTCGCAGTAATAGCACTGCATAGGTCAGGTAAGAGTCCTGGCCAAATTTGTAACCTTGTGAAACTTCTCGGAATATCGGGAATGTTCGTTTATCGGGATATTGGTCGTTCCAGTGAATTGTCGGAAGTGGAGGACAAGCCAAGAAAAGGTAGCAGGCGCATGAACGAATTCGGAGAATTCGCCTTCGGAAGCAGAAGAACATGTCCAGGGAGTTCAACAAGGCCGCCAGGTCAATGTCTAGGGTGGTTCGGGATGATCTTCATATGAAAGCCTATCGTCGATCAACAGGTCATCTCTTAACTCCTCAACAAAAAAAAAAAACTAGGGCGGAGAGATACAAAAGGCTTTTGCTGTGGCACGCGAACAATAGCCATGAAAACATTCTGTTTACGGCTGAAAAAGTTTTGACCGTAGAAGGAGTTTTTAACAAACAAAATGATAAAGTTTATGCTTTGTCATTAAAGGAAGTGAAAAGAGTTGTTCCCAGGGTCAGCGTGGGCATCATCCTGCTTCCGTAATGGTTTGGAAGGGGTCTCTCACCATGCGGTGTCACATTTCTCCATTTCTGCGAAAAAGGTGTTAAAACAGGTGGAAAAGTCTATCAGCAAGATGTGCTAGAGGGTGTTGTGAAAACGCCAACAAATACTCTCTTTAATGGAGAAAGGTGGGTCTTCCAACAATACTGCTCCAGCGCATAAAGCCAAAACCATGCAGGAGTGGCTTTTATAGCCGCAGTGGATTGGCCGTCTAGAAGTCCAGATCTGAATCCATTAGATTTCAGTTTGTGGTCAGGATTGGAGAGCAATGCATGACTCCCCACAGAAGCTTGGAGAGTCTTAAAAAATCGTTGACCGTGGCAGCGTCCACGTTTAAAAACTTGTGTCCAGGCAAAAGGGGACTATATCGAGAGAAGTACTTTTTTTACTAATCAATATTATTGTTCAATAAATGACAAAAAAAAAAAAAACAATGCAAACGTTAACCATTTTTTTTTTCTACGCCGCTTTATATTTGTAAGAGAATTTATGGCAGGACTACACTGAAAATAAAATACCAGGTAATACTGACAAAATTCTATTGTAAAATTTCAGCAAAAATAGTTTTGTTGAACTGAAAAAAAATTGTTGTAATGATAACTGAAATTTATCAATAAAATGTTTATCAAATTGAACGATATTTTGTTAAACGGATAAAATATTTCCTACAAAACTACTTTGTCAGAGTAACAAACACACAATTTTTAATTCAATAACGCGAAATTGTATCAATTCAACAAGTTTATTATTGAATTCACAAAGTTTTTGTTATATCCATAAAAACCGAACCCAATATTGCTTTTGTAAATGTTTGTGAAATTGACAAAATTTGTGCAAAATGTTTGTTAGCCAAACAAAATACAGATTATCAATATAACAAACATTTTGTTGAAATTAAAAAATTGTTTTGTAGATATGACTACATCTTGTAGAATTGATAAAACACGTGTAAACATTGCACTCATTTGAATGCAAAGCTATTGATGGCGTCACTTGTATTTAGACTCGCGAAGTAAGCAGTAAGTAAGTAGTTTATTAGTGCGTATAAAATAAGTGAATAAAAAAAAAATTAATTTTAGAACTAAATAAATGGATGAAGACCTAGTTACTGAACTAAACCCTGCGTCAATAATACAAATCCGCATATGGAAACATTTAAAATGTGTGTGAAAGACGTCTGTGCGATAGTATATAGGTATATAGTTAAAAATTGCTGATTGATTCTTCGACCAAACCCTTTTTTATATATGCTCGTATATATATTACAAAATGCCGTGCATTTTTTACCGCATGCAGTTATTATACCGACCAGCAAGTCAACGACCAACAAAGACCGTAAGAGGGTTCATATTGTAATAGATCTAGGTTAGGGAAATATAGAGGGCGTTGGGAGCGGATTGAAGAAGGAAGCCAGGATGTGGACGGGACTTAAGGAAGGAAACGGAAATGGAAAGGGATGGAGTGTTACGTGCGAGGAGCATGGCATGCTTGCGTTGCACGGCTCTGCTCGCCAGATGGGGTGGTTCTTGTCCTACACACATAACGAGATCTACCACAAAACATTAAACATGCCAAAAAAAAAACTTACTTTTTTGAAAGCAGACGGACGTCCACCATACTGAGAGGGCTGCTGATGACGTTGCAGCTAGGGCCAATTCCCACCCTTCCTGGAAGTTTACGGCCGATTTTTAAACTTCCCCAAGTTTGTCTAGTTGCCGCTGACTAGACCATGTTCGCCGAAAGAACCGTAGCAGACCTTACCGCACCCCTGAAAATTCCCTTAGCAAGCCATTATGCTCAATCGAGCGTCATCAAGAAAAAAAAAATATGTCTCAACCATTGGCGTGATGTACAATGTTTATTATGAAAGTTACCTATTATACTTATAAACTACGGCTAACTATATAAACTTTAACGTATCTAAAGTAACATTAACCATAATTTATAAATGAAGCAAGAAAAAAAAATAAACAAAAAAAAAAAAAAAGGTAAATCTCCCCAAAAAAAACTGGTACCTGTACTTTTTATTCCCAGTGTACCCTTTACGCTACCTTACCCGCGATCCCTACCTAAAACGAGCTCGTTTTAGAGGAATATAATTTATACAAAAAAATAATAATTACCGAAGACAAACAAAAAAAAATTTCAGGGAAACTTATTACAAGTAACAAGTTCTGAGTGTATGTGCACAAAAAAAAAAAATACAAAAAAAATTAATGTAAAGGAAGTTCAAAAATAACCTAATAAATAAATAAGTGGACAAAGACAAGAAAAATAAATAAGTGTAATACAGGAGATAAATACAAAAAAAATAAAAAAAACAGAGAAATCATGCCAAAAAAAAATTTTAATAAATAAATAAAGATGAACAAGAAAAATAGGACTCTGTGCTCTTCTTTGGATTATGTTTTTTTTTTTTTTTTGTGTTAATATGGGTTCATAATTTTTCTGCACCACTGTATAGACAGACCTTATCTAATGTAGCCACCATATACAGCAATGACATACTCCAGGGTATATAAAAGAAAAATGTTCCCTCCTTTCCTTTTTTTTTTTTTTTTGCAGAAGCAGCTAGGTCGCTTGATAATTTCGATAACGTAAATTATCCGGCTGAATGATCCTCGCGGTGTTTCGACTAGGGCTACTACTCAAGAGGTCATTAATATCGGTCACCTCTGATTCACCTCTGGCGCTGACAATGTCGTCGGCTGTACTTTTTTTGTTGGTGACGTCACTCCGTCTGGATTTAAAAACGGCTGGCGGCCACGATGTAGCTATGACCGCCAACTCGCCAAGTTTATAATTTGTTCCTTTTTCGGATGAGGTACACACAGCCTAAAACCAATTTTTCCTTTTCACCCTTTTCAAATAAAAAAAAAACTCACACTCACCGGTCACTATAGGTAATCCTGGTACATATACCTTTTTTTGTTTTGATGCCGTTGGTTTGGCTTAACAACACTGCCTTTAAAAAAAAGTCTTTCAAAAAAATTTTTCACTGCACTGTTCAACAAAGGTTTATATTTTTTTTTTTTTGCTTTGTACTGCACTGCTCGTACGGGTCGCGATCTTGACTCGGCAACTGTCTTTAGTTCATTGTCTCAGCAATTACTCGACAGTTCTTTGTTCAAGGGTCTTAATCGCACCCTATCCTTTGACTATCATCCTAAATCATCCGATCCTATGCTAGTTGTTTCTGTTCTATTGAAATTGTTGTTACTTATTTTCTGTACTCCTTTTAGTTTTATTATTCCCCGAAGAGAATCTACTGAGAATCATAATTCGGATCTCTCACAACGACCATCTCAAACCGTAATGCTTTAAAATTTCTTGTCCTACAGAACGTACGTAGCATAGTTTTAGGGACCCATCTAAAGTACTCGGTAGGTTCGAATTCGAACATTAGTAGGTGTCAATGTGACATAAACAACAAAACAAAAAAAAAATAAATATGAGCCACGACCCACGAGCAGCCGGTGATTGGATGGACATGACATGTGAGAGGTGAGATTTTCATTATTATGTTTTTTAAATTTCACAGATTACTGAATCAGTTTCTCTATCCAGGAAGCCGCAACAATATAAAGTATTCTAATAAAGATTTCCAGAATGCCTTTATGATTATTGGAAGGACTTTAGACGAGGTGGAAGGAATATTGACAAGGATGCAGGAAAAAAATAGTTTTATAATATTCATAATGTGCAGTGCATATAATAATTTGTATAACTATAACTACTTTTTCTTAATAAATCTAATTAATAAACTCATTTGTTTTGCGTATCATTTATTAATACCTTCTCTATTTTGCGAGGGTATTGTAGACATATTTTGGATATAATTTCTTTATTTAGATAAATACTTATTTCGTACCTTCAAGCCTAAGTTCAAGGACAATTGCAAGCGAGTACTAACCAAATTCAACAAAATGCAACGGCAAAACGGAGAAATTATTTCCGTACAATCAACAATATTTGCTGTTGATTTAACAAAATACAACAACTGAATTGACAAACTACTACCATAACAATTTTTTTGTTAATTTGACAAAAAGATAATAACCAAATTGATAAATTTCTTTGTAAAAGCAACAGTTTATTGTTGATTTGACAAAACAAAAATGGGAGAATTGGCAAATCTCTTTTGTAAAATTAACAACGTTTTGATTAATTCAACCAAATATTTTTGTGCGCACAGGAAACGATTTTTGTTAATACAACAATTTTCCTACAATCACAGCAAAAGTCTTAAGACAAGATCAAGCTTACCAATATTTTGTCAATCTGATAGAAACATTTTGTTGGACGTATATGGACAAAAGAATTGTTGAATCAAACCTCATTTTAAACAAATACTTACTTACTTACTTAAGGTGGCGCTACAGTCCGGGGTGGACCTGGGCCTCAACCAATACGCCTCTCCAGTTAGCGCGATCTTTGGCTAACTGCCTCCAGTTGCGCACTCCAAGTTGGTTGAGGTCCCCTTCCACTTGCGCGCGCCACCTAAGGCGAGGTCTTCCTCTACTGCGTTGTCCCTCCGGATTGGAATCGAAGACTCTTCGGGCCGGAGCGTTGGTGTCCATTCGCTCTACATGTCCTAACCATCTTAGACGACTAATGCGCACTTTTCTGACCAGGTCGATGTCGTTGTACAGCTCGTAGAGTTCGCTGTTAAATCTTCTCCTCCAGAGTCCGTCAACGCAAACGGGACCAAAAATCACTCGAAGAATTTTGCGTTCGAAGCGACTAAGAAGATCCTCATCCGTCTTTGCTAGGGTCCATGCTTCTGCGCCATAGAGCAGGACAGGGATGATGAGGGTCTTATATAGAATCTCCTTACTAGGGTTTTATTTTCAGTGTAGGAACATAGGAGAACAAAATAATATAACATGATATAGGAACTCGGAATTCGTATGAGTAGGTAATTAAAGTGCCAAACCATACATTTCTATTTCATGCACATAATTTCTGTCTTCAATCATTTATTTTTACTTAAGAAATATATGGAAGAGAAAGGTGTAAATGAACAAAAATGAAAGAAGTTTTCGCACCACAGTCTAAGTAAGCTGAAAAACCGTTAAAAATAAATTTCCGCTGTTTGTTGCCAATTTGATTTGTCGCTGTCAACGCGAAAATGAACATAATGCATTTGAGCAAAAATAGAATTGTTTTGATTTTGCTTCAAGCAGGCGCACAACGTATACGTGTCTCATATTCACGAATACACTCAGCCTCACACATTCTTGAAGAGTCTTTGAGCAGTGTATATGCCTCTTAAGGATTGGCGAGTTTAGCGGATCATCGACGACGGGTACGCCGCCAATGCTCAGGAGCTCCTCCGTTTTAGCACCGCAATTGCGGTTCGGGACAGGGTCGATACGTTAAAGTAGTTCACCGAATTTTGGTGGCTTAATGAAGAGTTGAGGGATGATACGCTCTCCCGGGCCGGTGTGCTACTGACGTAGCTTCCTCCTTAGTTTTAAGCTAGATACTAAGTTTGTAGAGTTAGGCTTAGAGTAGGGGGTCCTTGGGAGGTGCCGAGCTAGCCAACATGAATAGTGCTGCTGAGACTCGATCGACGCTTATGGCCTCACTCGAGTCTCGGTGGCACTGATGAACCCTTGTGGGCGGCTGTCAGGCGCCCATGGACGCGATCAGGATGGTGACCAATCGATGAGAATGCTCACCACCCTGATTATAGGTAATTTAGGTTAAGTTTTTAGTATTTAGTTTTAAATAAAATAACAAAAATAAGGAATTCAAGTTTTTCAAAGTTTCTTGAAGAATAAAAAAACAAACAAAATTAAATAGAGATAGATTTAAGGCCGAAAGGCAATAATTTTAAGGATATTGTTAAGTTTAGAGCGCTCGCTTAGAGCCAGTAAGCTAGAATAAGATAATTGTTGTTTTTGAATTAGATTTAATTGTGTTTGTCTAGTATATAAGTTTAATTAAGGATATATAAATAAAAAAATAATTTAAAATGAAAATAAGTTTGGCGAGTTTTAGGCTCGTTAGGTATTTATACAAAAAAAAAATGCATACTTCAATTGCGAGTATTCTTTTCGTATCACAAAAGTTCTGTACAGTTAATTGAAAACAGCCAACTCCATTTTCATGCAGTTTTTGAACAGACTCTCACATCTCAGCAGTAAAATCATCTCACAAAATGTGCATGAATGTGAAACACATTGTCCAAGTATGTATGTCCCCTTCAAGCAAGATTTTTTTTTAGTTAAGATTGGAAAATGTTACAAGTTTGTGTTGTTTTTTTTTTAATTTAATATTTTCGTATTTAAAAATAATTTAATCCGAATAAGTGTGCCTATGAATTACACAATAATAAGTTTTGATCTTCATATTTGAGTTTGGGTATTTTTGGCTCCGAAATTCTGCAATTTGGATCCATACCTATTATAAAAACTGGCAACACTGCAGTACTAATGTCAAATTTTCGCAACCATTTAATGACAATAAACGTGTGCGAAAAGAAAAGAGAATTGTACTAAGCAATCTACTACAACTACCCACGTTTTGTTAGCCATCATTTCGCAGCAGCTACAGAACGCAAAAAGGAGAGCGAAGTTTTTCGTTCATGATTTCGTTGTGTCACTTTTGTGCGGCAATTTTCGTTCCGGGACAGCTGCGTACTAATCTTAACAATGCATCAGCCAGTTAAATCTGTTCACACTTCTCTTTTAGAGGTTTTACGACCTACGAGGTATATGGCGAAACTCGTAAGGGCCCCAACTTTCAGTATTTGGTGAACATTATAGTACCTATACTTGTTTATATTACAATCTAAGCCCGCAAACCATTTTTGCCTTTTAACAAAGTAGCATGAGAGAAAGTATTTATGTCGGAACTCGTGGGACTCCGATTTGCAGTGTTAAAGGCCTCCGATCCAAAATATCGGTACACATATTTGCAACGGGTCGCTGTTAAAATCGCATGAGATAAAAATTGGAGGTAGCTACTCGGTCCCCGACTTTCAGCGGCATTTTTGTACTGTTTTGTAATTCATTTTGCCGCCAATTCGACTAAAACCCATAACAAATTGCTGTAAAAATTACAGTAACTCATGATATGCGTTGAAAATCGCTCCCACTTCCTGCGTTTATGGTGCTTTTTCGCCATTCCAAGTACTACCTAGATAATACACACAAATGTAAAGGCTTTCATAATTTGTATTCCGGCAGATCGCTGTTAAAAAAGCTCATGCGATAAATATCGGATCTCGCATGATATATCTGCATCTTAACCGAAGTTCATTCAATTAAACGATGTCGCATGAAATATCAGTCGCACGATATTCCACGCTTCCTTTCCATACCTTTCCTAGACTGCATTGGCTTACCTGGCAAATGATCAAAGCGGCTCGATATAAACGGTCCTGGCAGGTACCTGAAAAGCGCCCGCCCAAAAGAGAAGAACCCCAACTCAGTGGCGTAATTTTAAATCATATTTATTCAACGTCGATTAAACAGGAATTCAAAACACTCAATATAGGATAGCACTTGAGCGCCCTCACAAAAACATCAACTTATATACTTAGTATCTAGGAATTGCCTACAATCTTACAAGTCTAGAGATTTCTATCTTAAAATTCTTTTAATAAACGCGTCCATTCATCTTCGCAGAGTCATGACACACATATGTATATATTGCAAACTGGATAGGTAGCTTAACACATTAAAGATTAAACGAACGAGCAAAACGAGACAGCTAGCTTTGGCTTAAGAACAAAACAAAAATAAAAATAATAAAAACGTATCTCAGTATCTACTGCTTACAACTTAATCACAAACACATTCGATTACACTGGTGTATAGGAAAAGATTAATTATTAATTCACTGATTGAGCTAACGGTCATGCTTGGTCAACTGGAGAGGCGCTTTGAGGCTCTGGCTGGCGACAACGGCGGCCGACAATGAATCATCGTCCGAGTCGTCGTGCACGTTGATTTCCTCATCGGAGTCCGAGCCGTCGTCGTTGGCGGCGGCGACGGTGGCGTGATGGTGTTGCTGCGATAGTGACGCAGCGACGGCATATTGTCGCGCCAAGCCGAGTGCGAACGCTGCGGCTGACGGCGAACCGGCGACCAGTGACCGGAACGCACTGCGCTCACCGCCCATTGATAATGGAGCTGATGCTGTGCCGGATGATGGGTTGACTGTGGGAGATTTCTCTGACGCTGCCACTGTCGTCGGCGGTGATGACGGTGCAGTTGTTGCTGGTGGTGACGATTTCGGACTGAGACTGGGGTAGTGCTGATGGGGATAGTGATGGTGGCTCAACAGCAGCGGCTGCGTAGCCGCCTGCTGGTGATGGTGATGCGGATGCGGATGCTGCTGGGTCAATGACGATCTGATGCTGGCTGTAGTTTCGGAGGAGGACGACGGCTGCGCCACCTGATGGTGCAGGTGGTGGTGGTGGTGCACACCATGCGGGTGATCCTCGCTGCCGGAAGTACGGATGGTATGCTGGTGGCTGTTGATGCTGCTGCTGATGGGTGGCGAATCGGCGACAGACCGCTGTTGCTGTTGCTGCTGCTGCTGATGCTGCTGGCCCAGCGATGGACTGGAACGTCGCTTCAACAGATTCATGCGTTGGTGCCGGCGCCATTTCGCTCTTCTGTTGGAAAACCAAACCTAATTCGATCAATATGAAAGGATGTTTGGTTAGTTCGCAAAAAAAAGTTTACACTAGCAATGGGTGTGTGTTTGTGTGCATGCGCTAGCGACAGCAGCAAAGCAGCATGCCGACTTTAGCTGCTGAACTCTCAGCAAGCCGGCATCAATAGGTTAGAAACATGAAACAAAAGCGGATGAGACAGAGAGAGAGAGAGAGGAGGGAAGCGTGATCTATAACTACGTGACATAGATTCTCCTACCTGAACTCGGGCTTCACTCAGCGACGTCCGACTGGAGAGGCGCTCTCTCGTGCTTACACAGGGATAGTGCGACTTGTCGAACTCCTTCTCTAGCTCCTCCAGCTGCTCCGGGCTGAAGGTGGTGCGGTTTCGACGAAACTTCGGCTCGTCGTCATCGTCCAGATAGTCGGAATCTGCAAGTCAAAGTTAGTCTGGTCGGCGGCACACAACCGTTGTGGGGCTACTTACCAATGAGACGATTCTCGTCGGGTGACTCCAGCGTGTCATGACTGCCGGAACCAGGCGAAATTGGCCTCGACACCGTAAGTGGTGATCCACCGACCGGCATTGCCGACAAACTCGGTCCCGTCGGCCAAAAGTGGGGCTGACTGGAGGCCGCCGCCGCTGCTGCTGCCGCCGGGTGCCACGAGAACCCACCGTAGGGATGCGGCGGATACAGCCCATAGGCGGCGGTACGCGCGAACTCACTGGCCACTCGTTCGGCGGCGCGGTTGCGAAGAATCCTGTTGATTGACGAGACCGACGGTGCTGTCGCGTTCGTGCAAACACCTGCAAGACACCCACCCATCAGTTAGTCATCAACTTCCCAAATCAATCCGACCAAAGACGACTACTCACCCTCCGATATCAGACGCTCTCGTATCTCCCAGGCGAATATTGTCGGATTCTCGCGTTTGTACTGCTCGATCTTGGACACCACAGTTGGTGTTGCTACTTTTGGCTTCGAGCCACCAATTAGGCCAGGTGGTCGCAGAGAACCTGAAAGACAACACAAGAGATGTAGTCTCAGTGCACACATGTGTGCAGGGAACAGCAAAGGGAGCCACAGCGCACATAATAGCTCTATCAAGCGATTGCCATCAACTGATTAATGGAAAGCTGGGGTTGCGGGCCAGAACCCCACACAACAGCTAATGATAGGGTTGTTATGTCCGATTACGTAAACAAACCATCCTTGGTGTGCTTTGTGGCCCTCTTTGCCGTTCTCCATTCATTCATCACTTCGCGAGGAACGAGGACTGAAGAGGCGGCCATAAATTTCACGCTTGACACCGAAAAATGATGAGACGGAAATTATAGGTACCTCCTTCGGAGCAGTGCTTAGTTGGACTAAGTGCTGCCTTTGGATATGGCTGAGGGATTATTGTGGGGCATCACAGCACAGAGTGTGTGCAGTAACTTACCAAGTAATTTCGAGACTGCACCCTGTTGTGTGAGCATGTGCTGCGCAATGTCATAGCCGCGCAGTCCGAAGCGGGACAGCTCAAGTATTCGCTGCTGGGATACTAGCGCGCTGAGAGTTGTCGGTGATGGAGATCCTCCAGCGAAGAGCCCAGATCCAGGCATTTGTACCGATGGCGAGAGACCAACTGCAAGTAGAAAGGGGGAAAGGATTTTAGACGAGGAGGCATTTCTGAACGCAAGGATGGAGGCAGACAGTTAATTGAGGATGTGCTTAAGAAATATGTCTAACTCAAGTTTGAATGGGCTCAGGTTCTAGAAGCCTAAGCCAGGGACAGTGATAGAAACATGCTGATGCTGATTTTGTGGACAGAAAGGGGGGCACGTTCATGGTATAGAGGACCACTCCATCAATTGGCCTTTACCTCTTGAAGCTATTTCGCTATATGCTCAAAAAGTATTGAGTTTTGCGAAGCACAAAAATATTAAAGCCAGAGATCAATCTGCATAAGTGTTGGAAGACGTTATGCGGGGGAGGGAAAAGCGGTGAAACCGCCAGTATGTTCTTGAAGTAGAGTTTTTCATGCATTTGGTCTCTTTGTTTTTTGGATATTTTGGATGTCTGATTTAAGTATCTGCTTTGGATTTTCAGCTGATTCAGCTTTTGAATATAATATTGATAAATTTTCTGACGCATTTACAAAGCGATTTGATGAATATTTTTGACCATTTTGAGCACTAGGATGTTTGGAGGTTTTTTTGAACACTTCTTGGGCCATTTCGCACAAACTTTTTGAGAAAATTTTTCACCCGTTCTCTTAATCTCTTAATCACACTGTGATGTCATGTTTCAAGCTTTTTTGAACGCCTGTGACTGTTCAAGTCGCCTTTTCATCAGCATTTTGGTATGGTTTCTGATTCGATTGGTCGAGGCTATTTTCGGTTAGATATTTGACGAGTCTTTTAGGTTGTTTCGAAACCTCTTTTAAGACTTTTTGTAAAACATTTTAGACGATTTCTGGTGGGGACTTTTCAATAAAGTATTTTCTAGTCGTGGCATAATTTATTTTATTTTGTACGCTGCTTTGAAGCGTTTATTTTAAGGCCCTCGAAGTGTGATTATTTTGCTCAATTTGTAGCCTGTTTCTAGCCCATTTTGAATATTAAATTAAGAATGTTAGGACTGTTTTTTAGCTTTTCAACAAGATCTTCTAAATGAGGTTTTGTATGACATTTTTATGAGATTTCTTGCGAGCATTTGAGTCCATATAAGACCGTTCGGAAGCAGTTTCTCAGTTAACTATTGGCAAGGTTTTGACACATTTTTCTACTCGTTTGTTTAGATGGTTGTACATGCAAGTTTTAAGCGTCTTTTATAGTAAGTTGAGTGCATCGCACATTAGGCACCTAGATTGTTACCGAACAATTATTTTGCGCAGTGGCTTAGTGGTTAGTATGTTGTACTACTAAGTGAGGGGTCCCAGGTTCGAATCCCGCAAAAAAAAACAAATTCCAACTTTGGTTTTTTTCCACTGCGCCACCTGTCGCGAACGTCTGAAAAACGAGAGTATAACTGTCTTGAAAGAGCTTCTCAATTAGCCGTTTGGAATCGGCATAAAATTGTGGATACCCCTTCCATTCGATCCAAAAATGAAAAAGTCACACAAAAAGAATGGTTGTGAGAAGCTAGGCCTTGGTTCCGTACGGACCTGTTGCGCAAACTATTTATTTATTTATTTTTTTTTTAAACATTGCGAAATTAAATGCGATCAACTCGGTAAAAAATCATTCAAGATTTCCTGTATAGAAACAAACAGTTGACTTGCAAACTGATCTTTTAGGTATATAGCTATAACAAATGAGAGATATAATCTGGCTGGAAACTTTTGGCTATTTCTATGTAGAAAAATGAAAACGCATGACTACCGACTGAAAAGGGCGGCTGTTTTTTCAATCATCTATCTACATTAGGAAACCTTTATAATTTAAATTTTGTAATAAATTTCGCCACACAAATAACAAATTTTACAGCCCGATTCTACCGTTGTGAGCACTCACAAGTCACAAGCTCTTGTGAGATTTGTTGTGATTCGATAACTTTTTCCGAAGTCTACGATAATCCTCACAACAAAATTCACCTCAGCATGATGACTTTAGAATTGGCACAAAATTTTCCACAAAAGTCCTAACTCGTACACGAAGTTAGCAAAAATATATATAATACCTATAACATTTTTTTTGGGAAACATGAAATGTTTTAGAACTGAAGGATACAAATTATTAACGACATTTGTCACAAATTAAATTTATAAATGTACCTAGCATAAAATGTCATGTTCAGGACATGACATGCGGAAATAAGAAACCAGGACCATCAAATGCAAAAATGATTGTGACTTGTGAGCCGTTATGACTGGTTTTGAATTTTGTGACCTGCTCCATAGGAGATCACAAATTAGATTGGTTTTTGAGCCTCACTAGTTGTGAGTCTGGTGACAGAATACGAAAACCTCCGTAAAACCGAAAAAATCATATTCACTTTACCTTTTGAGGGTCTTGTAACTAGTGAGGTATCAGTGGGGTTTGCCAGAATCGGGCTGTTAGTCTCGACTTTAAATTTACCGAAGCTCACAATTGCGTAATTTGTATGGAAAATATAGCCACTGTCAACTACTCAAATTTGGAGTCGAAGCTTAAAATGTTTATTAGTAGCGCCCATTGCAAATAGAACTAAGACTTGTTAAACTAGTGGAAAACGTATATCCAAATTTGGAAGAATGTGGATTAACCTAAGGCATAAAACTTACTTGGCCCATTTGACACTTGTAGAGAGGAGCGGCACAAAATTTCATTGAGTAGTTAGGTTTCTAAATTTATTAAAATTTGTTTTTGTAGATATTCTGTTAGAACAAAAGAGTTGAGGTGTAAACGGTGCTTTCGAAAATTAGCCAAATGTCGATTTTTTTGTGAAACCACTATTCGATTGGGTTGAATACAAGGTTTTTTAGAAGCTTATAATTTTGTCACGTTTACCCAATTTCGGTAAAGTATGATTTTTGGCGACTTAATTCAAATCTGACCTTGACACACCACAGGCTTGTAAATATTTTTATAGCAAGGCGAAACAATTGTATTTGAAAAGTTAAATAGGCAGCAAATATGTTGGTGTTGTGCAATAATTTAAGCAGACAAATTCAAAACGGGTGATGGTGTTCTTGTAGATATTCCAACCTAATTGTTGGTTAACTCATAAAGAGCAGTAATTAAGTTTCTTTTTACAGGTGGGCAAAGAGTGATCACCCTATTGGAAGATGCTCTTATTTTTGCAAATGCCCGCCAATGTCAAATCTGTTTTGACATTTGTGGACTAGACAGATGCAGAATACAAGTGAATAAGCCATGGAGCGCTACACTCCCCAAGAACGTGGAATAATCGAAGTGGACGATTTTTCGACCAAGATCATAATGAGCGATGAGGCTCATTTCCACCTCAGCGGGTACGTGAACAAGCAAAACTATCGCTGTTCACGCTGGAGGAGTCACCGGACCATTTTTTTCGAGAACGCCGCTAGTCAAACGACAATAGTGGACGGTGCGCGCTATAGGACCATGTTAACCGAGATTTTTCTGTCGCAATTGGACGAACTAGGACTGGAGGACATATGGTTCCAACAGGACGGAGCTATGGCACACACTGCGCGAGCCACTACCGATATTCTGAAGGCGGCGTTTCCGGGTCGCCTCATCTCTCGTTTTGGAGATTTGCACTGGCCCGCAAGATCGCCCGATTTAACAGTTCCAGACTTTTTTTTGTGGGGTTTACGTCCCGTGTTTACGTGAACAAGCACGACACCATAGAAGCCCTCAAGGACAACATTCGACACGAGTGCGAGAATCTGTCGCCCGAAGTTCTCGCCGAAGTGATGAAAACGAGCCCGTATGGCAATCAATTGTGACGGCGCCCATTTGGCCGATATCATCTTCTCGACTTGACCAATAAAATTCTAAAGGTTCAAATAAACATAATCAAGAAACAGAACCGAAGTTTTTCATTCCAAACAACATCGGATTACTTCTTTTGGCCCACCCTGTGTAAATGCAGTTTTTATATTACAAAACTTTCCGGGAAAGTTGTCCGAAATGGTCATAATTATTTTTAAAAAGTTTGTGAGGATATTACCTACAACCAATTATTGAAGATAAACGCCTCACAACTGACATCCATACCTAACTGAGATTTTTGATAATGCTATCGAAAAATATAAAATTTGCTCCGCCGTAATCCTAAAAATTTGGCAAGGTCAAGAGAGCTATGACAAGTTCTAACTATTTAAATGGGTAAATAAATACCTACAACCTTATCTTACGAAATATATGCAGATATGCTCCTGCATGTAAAACATTCGTCGCCAAGAAGCGCCCTTGGGCCAGTCTTCCACATACCTGGTATTTGCATGTGGCACGCGGTATACCGCAAACAAAAGGTAACCTTAGCGTGCCAATCGCGGAGACGCTGATATATTTTTTCAACTTTCTGATATTTATAGAATCAAAAGGATCAAAAATATGTGTGTGTAGGATATTTGGCTAAGTCGCTAAGAATGTGTTCAACAGGGAAGTAAACAACTTCTTCAGGACTCATTATTTCTCTCATGTCAATAACCATAAAAAATCTAGGTGTATAGCACGTTAACTTTCCGAGACCATATTACAAATACCCTTAACATAATAAGCATTGCTACTAAAATGCTATAGCCCTTTATATATGTAGGAAATCACCCCTGAGTAAATTTAACAAGATTATAATATGTTAAGTAAATTGTCAAGCCATAGTCGTGTAGGCATGTCCAGGATGGGGAACTTGTGCTAAATCACACGTTACAAAAATGACAAGTTTCACAAAACAAAACTTGGAAAATGATGACAAATCTACCCTGGCTATTTTCAACTCAACTCTTACATGAGCAGATCGGTGCACATCAAGTTGCAAGGAAAATTTCAATTCTCGACGAAAGATTTAAATTTAGATGTAGTAATTCCAAGAATGTATTAATACAAAATTTAATAGATCAATAAAAATGTTCTTTACATAAATTGTTTATCCTCAAAAATTGTTCGTACATAATATAGCTAATGTACCAATTATTTATTTTGTATTTATTTATTATTTGTTTTATTTTGGTATTTATTTATTAATATAAAATATTATTTTTCTAAATAAATTATTTTTTCGTTTATTTATATATTTATTTACTATACATCTATACAGTTTTGTACATAATTATTTATAAATTTAATTATTATTTAATTAAACAAATATTATGTCCCATAGCCTGGCGATTCCTTTACATTTAAAGTATTATTTGTATTTAGTCACTTTTGTTTGCCTTTTCTTTCTATTATCCACATAAATCATATTAAATGAAGGATTAAAATCATAGTTTTAATTCAAATGTTATTAAGAATCCAAAATTATGATAAAATGTTTATACAATTTTTCAATTGTTGGATACAGTTTGAATATTAAATCTCCGATAAAACTGCACTCGGCGTATAAACGACCCGCTTCGAATATATTTCCTTGAAGGTATTTTAATAAACAGCCCAGGTCCGCACCCAGAGTGTAGCCCCGGGTTTTTTTTTTAAATGAAAGACCGCACAAATTTTGTTATTCAAACGATTTTTGATCTTAATTTCCATAATTATGAAACTCCAGCGAAAGGATTGTTCTGCTACTCACCTCACCCAAACCCAAAACTCCATCGCAATTGTGTTGCTTAACGTATCGATTCCGAAAATAACCTTTCTCTTAATTAGAATAATAATTCCACATAGGCATATTAGGCAAATCCTTACCACTATTGTGGCCCACCTGAACGAATTGATTAGCAAAATGAATAAATTAAAAAGGGATTTACACCATTCTAGGGCTTGAAAGCCCATAAATTGCATAGTCTGTTCGACTAGTTTAGGCACCTTGAACAAAGACCAATGGCCCCTAATCCAGTTCCGAAGGGGCAAACAAAAGAATTCCCATTCACAATTTCCATTGAAAAAACACAACTTAAACAATTCATTGATTAATAACAATCTGGCAGCCGTTCTGCCTTTCACTGTCACAAGTCACAGCCAAGCCATTGTAATGCAAATCGAACACCTAAGCTCAGATAAAACAAAAGGCCTCCCTATTCGAGCAACCAAATCATCCGCAAGAGGCCATAAAACTCCGTCCTGTCAAGAGAATGTCAAAGCCAGGAGAAAATAATAATATAATGTCCCACTAAATACGCATAAATTGTGACAGAGCAGATTCATCTTTTTATTAAATTGGAGGCACATTCAGATAAGGCTAGGCTGTGATGCTTTCAAAAAACAACCGAAAAAACATCCAAAAGCGGATGTATACGGTAGATGAAAATCATCTCATTAATTCCCTTTCAATTTGAATTTCCATCTGAATGAACAGTGTGATGGGCAATTTATTCAACTTCTGTGCGTCGGTCGTTGTAAAACATCTCGCTGTCAAAGTCGGAATTTTTCTTTTTGTACGAAATTTTGTTTTGGTTAGCGCACGCCATCTAACAATCAAAACTAGAAAACCCAGCCACAAATTAGACGTAATGTGCCAAACAACTTCATTAGGTTTGCTAATTTGCTGCGCCACTTTACGCTGCATATCGGATTTCGAACGGTAAGCGCTCGGCAATCTGTCAGAATTACATAAAAATCGATCGTAAATCAATTGACAGAAATATTATATAGCTTTCTCCGGCCCGTTACCATAAAGAACTAATTTTATTTTTGATCTGTTGCCGATTAAATTAATTCTGTTCGATTTTTTTCGGCGAATGAGATCACGCACTTAAATATGCGTCGGGTTCGCTGCTGGGTCCGTGTACCAAGTTGGCCAACACGGGTCAAAGTATCTAATCATGAGTTGATAATCGGCTAATCTAGTCGGTGGATTTATGTTTTACCCATTGGAATGGTAGCGTGGTTTTGGTTTGGCTTTCGTTGGATGGCGTGTCGATAAATTAGTCGCTTTGCTGTCGGCGATGACACTCTGTTAACAATAGTCGATCAGATTTCGGTGGACCAATTAATTTTGCATTTTGTGAGATTAGCCCACGCCATGTGTTGGGGGGATATTGATTTTTATCGGGGTTTTTATTGTCATTCAAATGACTCGAGTGTAGCGTACGCTTGAGAGAAAGGGGTCCATTGTGGCGACCCTATGGTATTTGTCTGTTGAGGGGTCATTTGTCAGCGCTGCGGTTGAGATGGAAATCAGTGGATAAAGGCGAGTGATTGGGCACGTAGCGGGCAATATGTCTGCCCTCGCATGGGGTCGATGGATAGGGAAAAAGTGAGGTGGAACATCAAGGTTCAGCAACCTGCTCTTGGGATCCTCTAATAGGACACACGGATGAAAGATCGAAGAATTACAAATTTATTGGACGATCTTCTCAGTCTTTAATGGGTCCAATCGGAGTAAAGATCATCGATGGCAATGGTAGACGGTAGACAATGTTAACTTAGCTGGCGCTACAGGCCAGGATGGACTTCGTCCTTTCGAGTAAGTTTGATATTTGGTTAACTTGGTAGCCAGTATATTAACGAAATTAACGCCTTCAGAGTGGGGCTAAATTGCGTCATTGGTTGCAATCATCAGACCTCGAACTGACTTCATAGGCATGCCTTTCTAGAACAATTGTTGATCATACCTCTTAATAAAAGCCTCCCATCAACGGTAGGCGGACACGGATGAAAAATAATACTTCTTCTGCCTGTAAGAAACTGTAAAAACAGATTTGTTTCTCCAAACTGCATAAAATTAATGTGACCCTGAAAGTCGCAGTAACTATTCGGCAGTATTACCGCAGGGTAATACATATTTAAAAAAAAAAAACAAAGCTTTTTACGAAGACCCTTCCTAAAAATCATATTCAACTAACACCTCACATATTTTGTAGGTCACAATATGCATTTTTGTGTTGACAATTTCGCCATTGTGACTTCGGAAAATTCAGTGTGGACACTTAAAATGATTATTAGTATCGCGGAGTGATTTGCCCAAACTTTACCATCTAAAAACTGGAAAAAAGACTTTTCGGATCACCAAAACAACTCAGTGAATTATAAAGGAGTAAGATGGATTAGGCCGACATGAAATTGAACTGTAATTGTGCCTCGTAACAGAATAGCTGAAGTGGAACATTTCAAATGGCAAATACCAGGTTTAATTATGCCTTTTAATTGTTTTTTTTTTTTTTTCTGAATTGTTTTTTTACAATCAATTCATAAAAATACGTTTTTAATTGATAAATCTGCGGTACATTCTTTGATCACAGTGGCATCATTAATTTTCATTTCCAACTGTCATGGTAATTTACCAATTCTCAACTTGACATACTCACCAAAACCCAAACCTTGGATTACAGAGGTCAAAACAAATTTTAGTCACCTTGTAGGTTCGTTGTAAAATAGGTCATTTTTATCTTTTTCACCAAAGAGGCATAATTTTGTATGGTTAGCTCTTAAGACGGACCATGGCGATTGCAAAACTACAATAATGGACTAAGACATAAACTTTTTTTTTCGTTTATCCAAATGCCCCTATGCAGATCGCAGATGTCGCGGTGGTAAAGCGTTTTGCACGAACTTATGTTAATATCGTCATGCATATTTGCGTTCCAGTAGATTTTTAAAAATAGATAAGCTGAGCTTAATATCCTCCTCACTCCGAGCGAAAACACTCGAAAACTTCATCGAAAACAGAAGTTTTTCCATACACATTTCAGTATTCAAAACGATTCGTTAATAGTCGTTTTCCACGAAAATATGCATTTTAAAAACCTTTCGTAGGTTATAATAAGTCATTTGGCTGTTTTCGTAAGATTTATGAAGGTACCACAAGAGATAAAAAATCAGTTCAACATCCACGTCGCTTCCTGATCCTGTGTAGTCCTTGGAAGTCGTTTTCCACGAACACACCACGAAAACGACTTCCAATCGTTGGGTTTTTGAAACAAACACACCTTTTGCAACATTCAGCAAATTCAGCAGAGTAGCTGAACGAAAAACTCACAACTTAAAATCGTTTTCCACACTTAATTAATGCGCAAATATTATTTTTAAATAGATACTCTTATTTTTATGTTTAGGTAAATTAATGCAATCGAAATTTGTAACCAAAATGATTTACACAGAAGTGTCATGACTTGTGTCTCACAGCTGAGCAACTGACTTTAATCTTCAAACGAAAACTAGTTGGAATTTGTTGTGTATGCATTTACGAGTTTTCGACGAAAACACGGTTTTTGGTTCGGTGTGAATAGGCTTTTAGGGATAACCTAGTTCAAAAACGAGCCTTTATCTGCTGAGATTTTGTTACTCTGTCCACTGCACAAGCCAGTAGGTTTTGTATTCGATAACTAAAGAATTGTGGTCCTGCTCAATACGACCGTAGTCACCGATGCATTATTGTTGAGCAAATTTGCCAGTAAAACACTTTACAGACGCGATCAGGGACTTTATCAAGATAAGAAATAAAATATGAAACTGTCTGATGCCCTGATTCACCACTCACACTCACCAGTCACAATCGTTTAGTAACTAGCTAGTGATAATCACCTTATAATATTCGTATGGCATGAGAAATTGACTTTCAATGTGTCAAACTCTGTAATTTAAGTGCGTTTTGGTGAATTGGTGACTGTCACTCGCACTCACTGAATTTTCAATGGGCCTTACCAATCAATATTTTTAGTTTCGACTCTAAATTTTAGAAGTTCACAGTGGCTATATTTTCCATGCAAATTGCGCTATTGTGAGCTTTCGTAAATATTAAGTCGAGACTTAAATTTTGTAATTAGTAGATTCATATATACAAGGACAGAGAGCTACACAGGATCAGAAGGCAACATGGATGTTGAACTGACTTTTTTCTCTTGTGGTACCTTCATGAGTTTTACGAAAACAGCCAAATGACTTATTTTAACCTACAACCCGAAAATCGCTCATTTAAAATCAAACAACTTTCGGTTAAAAACTACCAAGTGATACTGTTAATATAGCTCCTACAGAGTTAGTGGATTGAAAATAACCGAGTCAACTTGTTTAAGGAAACTCGGTTAAAAATAACCGTTTATTATTTTATTCCAATTTTTCTTGATTGTAAATAACAAACTAACTCTGTTGAATTTAACCACCTGGTTGATATTTATCTAGAAACTTGGTTCTTAACAACTGATTAAGTGTTTTATTTTTAACAGTATGTATTTTACCTATTTATATCGGTAATATTAAACAACGAATACCTACTCGGTGGTTTTCAACAGTGACTTGGTTAATTTTAACCCATTTTTGTTTGTTTGTTAGAGCCAATTTTTGAGGGCTCAAGAAAAGTGATACAAAATTTATTCAACAATGGAAATGTAAGCGTTTCTCTATAAATCAGGAATGTCAATGTCAAATTGAGAACGTTTCTTCATTAACATCGATGACAGTAATTTGATTACGATTAGGTATTTTTAGATGTGCTCTTTTGAATAATATTTGAATGAGTTGACAACTTTTGACATTTCGTCGAGGAAACTAAACATTAATTGGATGGAGGTAGCAAAAATAAGTAATCGGCTTGAACAAAAAGTGTGAGAAAAACCAATGTTTTTTTATTGCCAATAAGCTTATTCGTATTCTTGGCTATCATCCAACTAAAGCTATTGAAAAGCTATTCGGTTGATTATGCGAACAGCAACGATTTGGAATATAGGTAGTTAATTTTTGCACGGTCTGGGTGAAGCATTAATGTAAGCTCAACTTAATTCACGCGTAGCAAACAAACGATTCGTTACTTTCGCACTGTGTGTCAATTAGGTATGCTTGTTTGTTTCAACACTTTAAATATCCACTTGTCACAAGAACACACTTGGATATTGTAAGCCCTAACAAACTTTTCAATCGAAAGTTATATATTTTCAACAGCTCTATTTTGATTTTGACATTTGTAGAATCAAACAGTTCCACGGTGACAGTCGCTAATATTTTTGTTCACAAATATAGTTAACAAAAATGTGAATTTCTCTCGAAATGTCAGTAGGTAAGAAATTTATCTAACTTTGATTTATCAAATTTGCAATCATTATGAAGGAGTACGTATATCAAACGTTGTTTGAAATGAATTCTCGAGTCGCGTCAAACAAAGTGACAATAGGACTCAACTCTTACCGGATAGGTTGAACAATGTTGCAATAATTGTCAAGATTTATTCAATTTGTTTTGATTGGCAGCAATTTGTCTGCACATTAATAGATGACGATAGTAGAACGCTACTAATTGAAAATGCACATGAACCAAAGTAGGTAGGTTAGCATGGGCAACTACCTACTTACCTACGCTCGCATCAAAACAATGTGGGTTTTGCGGTTAATATTTCATAGAACAAGATTTCAATCAAAGTTCAGTTGAGTGCTTACTTAGTCGAACAGCTTTCTTATATCAGTGACATGGTATAGTCGTGATGAAACTGAATCTCAATTAACAAACCCAACAATAGCAACATTTACATGCGAATGAGTAAACTAAAATAAAGCTTGTGTCGGCTGTTGACAGATGCTGTAAGCAAGCATTAAATATTCACCCGCATTTTGAGTGACAGGCTTGTCGATCGAACTCGATGTTTTTTCGCTCACATTCAGCGAGCATCAAAACTTGCTCGGCTGTCGCTACCGTATACAAAACCACATCAGTCGATCGGCGGAATGAGTTTTTTAGTGTATGTGACAATTGACGCCCCCGGTGCGTGCTAGATTGGTATTGAGACGTTTTACTTTAAGTTATAGGTTATAACTGCGGTTAGCTGACAGTTTTGTGTAAGTAGGTATTCAATGCGCCGTACTAAGAACAAATTTTAGTCTCAACTTTATATAATATATAGCCACTATGAACTACATACTTAAATTTAGAGTCGAAACTAAAACTGTTTATTGGTAAGACCCAATGACAATTGGTGCATCATCCACATTGGTAATTAAATTGTGCCATTGCTTCAATTTAATTCGTCGAAAAGTAACGAAATTTCCACAGGTCTGTAGCACACTCAATCTGGAAAGCAGGAAATCTGATCGTTCAACGACAGAGCGAAAAATGTCCCCTCAAATCTTAAGTGATTTTCTTAAAAAAACTATTTCCCGGTGATTTTCCATAATCTTTTACATTGAAAATTTTTCAGATTTGATATTGAATATCAAAAAATTTGTATGAACTCACTCAATCCCCATTTTGGTCTTTTTGATCAACTGTTCAAAATTATGGGGAAATGTTTCTTTTTTCTTAGTGACTTTTATTTTGTGTCAAACCCTTGTATTAGTAAATGAAAGTAAAGCGAAAATAAATGAGATGATAGTGACTACCTCTAAATGTGCACAATGCACTTAGTTTGACGTTCTTTATTTGTTTGAGTCTAGGAACAATATCTACTGTGATTGGCATTGATGCGACTCTTTCTAAAATCGTTGATTTAATTTGACAGCACAAGGTCTATCTGCGGTCGTCAAAAATGATAGAAAAGCACGTATTCTCCAGGCAAAATAACGAGTAACGAGTTACTTGCCTGTGGATATAACAATACACATAATAAACCTATAGCTATTGCATCTGATTGATAGGCAGAAAGACCTTTGATTCGGTAAAGACAAATGAGTGCAAATAATGAGCATAAATGACAGATAGTAGGTACCTACCTACAGCTGTCTGCTACTTTTTTTTTATCGACACTTGTGGTTAGTGCTTTAGCAGCAACCGGGAGTGGCCCAAAGTGTTTACACCTACTCTGGAGTAATTTTTGCTTGACTATTAGAGATTTTTGCGGAATATTAATGATCTGGCTCAGTGGTTGGACAGAAAGTTTTTTTTCTGATAAACTTCCGAAAGTTAAACTGTTTTGATTAAGTTTCTCAATGCCATTCGCCATAAAATTCAAAACACGCAAACGGACGGTTCTATAGCTATTTAGCTATTATGTGACTGCTTTTTCAGCACATCTTCAATGACAACAACTGTCAAAAACGACAGTTGATGAGAACTATTACATTTTTACTATCACAAAAAGTAAACATCATAAACCATTTTGCCATAAGTTACACCAGACATAAGTTTACAGTGTAGGTACCTAGGTACCTACATTCAATTTGACGTCTTAAGACTGCTGAATTTATTGTCACATTCGTTCCCATAGAAATAAATATACAGCGCTAATAAAATTGCACACTAAGACTGGGTGAACATAGATTTTAATGCTTCACACAGATTGACAGCGCAATAACTGTCATTTTCGTATTCTAATGGCAGTAGTTTTACATATTTACTGCCGTTCCTTATATGAGTAAATGCAAACATTTTATGTTGAACGATTAAATGCCTAAATGTCAAATAAATGTTTAAAAATTTCACGACTGTTAAAAGTAGTAGGTACTTAATGGTTTTTTTCTGTAGGTGGCAGTTCGATATAAATAGTTACGAGCCAGTATGGGAGGGACTTATAATTTGTGTTGTTGACACATATGCTGAATGGCACAAGTGTATGCATAAAGAAATTGTTTTTAATAATTACTGTGCTCTGATATATATTTTTGATGTTTGGCAACTTGAATTTCATTAATTTTCCGAGTTTATTTTCTTATTAGCACAGCAGAAAGTATTTGTTATCAGGAAATGTCAAAAATTTAAACAGTATGCATATTTTCAAGAGAATATTTGCTGAATATAGGTACTTACTCAAAACATGAATAGCTAGTTTAAAAAGAGCAGATCTTTGAAATCTTTGTTTGACCCTTTATTAGGTGAACTCAACCAATACAGTCAATACATTTCTAATACGACCTCTACCTACTCAGTTGGCACTGTCAAACTGCCAAAATTTTTCAGCAAATAGGCACAAAGTACAATATAAGTGACAGCTTATTATATTTTTGTCAGTTTTATTGAAAGTGGGAACATTTATGAGAAATGTGTTTGTAAAACATGGGACCGGAGAATCAAGCGTTCAACAAATAGGTAGCAAATTTTACAAATCAAGTTATCAACATAGAAAAAAACTCAAGAAAGACGAAAAGAGACATGAAAATTGTGGTCTGTTTAAAACATCTCTCGAAATCTTTATGTAGAATTATAATCCTTTGACACTAAACGGAGTTTGGCCAAATACTATGTTAGGTATAAGTAGGTACCTACATACTGTCTGATGACAGATAACATCGAATCGTATGAAGAAAGTAAGTGACCACATCGAACAATAATTTAATTTTCGATTGTAAGAACATTGTTGCGAATCTCTTTAACTTTTAAAAGAGTTGCAAAAGATTTATCAAATCAACTGATTTTGATTTTGACAGTTTATCGCATTTGTTGATATTTTTTCAGTAATTTGACAACAACTTCGAAACTCTATCAATAAGAATTGAAATATTTGTATTTATAAATCATTTTCATTGACTTTTCATTAAATAAAATTCAAAAGTAAAGAAAGGTAGGTACATTTTACATACCTACAAAAATTACCTAAATAAACGTCAAGAGCCATTATGTAAGTATTCAAAATTGAAATTTTAAACGAAAACTGCTTCAAGTTTTTGTATTCTATATGTAAACACTGTACCGAATAGTTGTTTTGATGAAACGCAATCATTGATGAAGATTCGCTACAGCAAGCTGTCAGAATATAAAATGGCAAATATTTACACCACAGCATTGACAGTTTTTTTCAAGAAACCAAATTAGCCGTTGACAAAAAACCAATGGAAGTTAAAAAAAAAACAAGATGATAGATGACACGCGTTTCATTTTGTTGCTTCTTATTCTTTCTTGTTTGTATTGTTTAAAGTGACTTATTGTGTGGCTAAAGTTACTTTATATTGAAATGTGATAAGGTACCTAACTTAAGAAACTTTGTTGGCTTTGAATTTACGCACAACTTCGTGTAAACTTCAATGAGAATTGTTGGACACATTTCTGTTAGTAGACCTCAACGTCCTTTCGATTGTATTTCAGTTGGCAACTTCAATTGATAAATGACCACGAACTTGTCAAACTTAATCAAAGAACTATCAACATTCCGTTTTAATCCACATTTTTGGAGACATGTGTACAGAGAATTATGTATGCTGAAGGTCAACAGTGTTAGCTTCCCTAAGCGCTTTTTGTCCAGTTTCACACCACAAACAATTGATGACATTTCCGTCAGAATCCTTTGCCACGTGTCGCTAACACTTCCTACTTATTTCAATCATAGCATCCGTCGGTATGTTGCACTAAAAAAACAAAGGCTTGACACTCACCATTCGGTGGAGGTGGCGGTATTGAAGCGCCACCTGTCATTGGTATTCTCGGTGGCTCCATTTTCCACTGAGCTGATGATGGTAACGATCCAAATTCACGATTCACACCCGATTCAATCAACATGACCAGCGACTGGTATTCTTATCTTCTGTCAACATGCAGTAAAAATATGATTGCCAAAACGAAAACGCACTTTACTATAATAACGAACACCTTCTGTCACTCTTGTGTCACTTATCCAAAAAGTCACTGTCTGTCGCAGTAAAAACAGTTTATATTTTTTTTTTGTTTTCAGTTTAACCACTTGTCACAATTACCGACGAGGAAACAACACGAAACGAGAAATATGTTTTTTTTTTTTTTTTTCTTGTAGGTATTCTCAGAAGACCGTTCAAGACGCGACGATCACAACACAAATCGAACGATCCACACAGGTAAACCACAGTTACTGCACTGAAATCACCGAACGGCTCAAGTTTCACAGTCGCACTTCAAAGCAGACACTGTTGTTCAGGGGAAGACTCGACAACGACCAGACCACAATGATGATGATGATGGCGGACGAAAATCAAAGGCAAAGAGGAAATTCATTATACCCAAAACAACCCAACTGACATAGCCAGTTAATGGGAAGAGAAGAGACTAAAAACAGTAGTTTACCTGCTCTTGCGCATATCTATTGAACGATTAATCACAGTTACCTACCCAGTGACATTCAGGAGGCAGAGCTACGCGCTCACCCGATGAGCATTAACTAGCCAGCTGGTTGTCCCCTCCAAGTGGGTGTGTGAAAGAGAGATGGAAGAGTGCTGTATAGATTTCTGGAAGCTAACACTGGAATCCACTCAAACTACATTGAGTGCACTCAAATTGGCCGACGGCAGCGGTTTTGTGTCGGTCTCTTTCGTTTCCAGTGGTGGTGGGATAAAAAAATGGTCGCCTGTCAGATGCCATTAGCGTCTAATTAGAGAGTATATAAGTGGATTATATCCAAATGGAAAGGGACTGGAGCTATGTGCATGAGGTGGACTTTTTGTTGTTTACATTTGGTGTTCAGGTGTCGCAATTGCAACAGGGCGTTAATGACACTCCATGAAATTTTATATGAGCAGTGGGCGTGGTGTATTCTTTCTCTTTTGTGTTCATGTCGAGTAAGCGCTGAATTTGTTATTCCTCTATTGAACAGAGAGTGAAGGGACGAGTTGGTAAGTTGGTAAGCTGAATAGAAATGTGCATAGTTTTTTGATTGGAATCCGGGTGGCGGGGGAAAATAGGGGCGACACGCGTGGCAGCAATTGTTTGGCATCTAGGTACCTACTTTGAACAGGTACCCAGTATAGATATACATAAGATATTCATTCCAGAAGAATGCTTCAACCAAGTGCAATTGATTAAGAATGTTGATGAAAGCAATTTGTTATTAACATATAAAATATGTACAAGTAACTTACCAAGTTTCGGAAGAGTTTTGCTAAGTAATTAAGTCGCTTACTACCTTCAGTGCAATGGGTGTTGGTGTCAGAATAAAATGACACTAGGAAAATTCTTCTCCATTAGGTTATGTGTGTAGGTACATATAATTTGGATAAATAAATTTACTGGAACAAGATCGAAAAAGTACGACTCGACTTTGTTTTACTTTTGTTGTTCCAAAGGCGCAGCTTGACCCTACAACTTTAAACCGAGGACAGAAATAACAAGTGAAAAAGTCTATAGGTATTTACTTTATTCAGTTCTTATGCTTTCCACAGTTCTTATCGACAATCGACAGGCTAAATTCACTTCTCTTCGGGCTTTACATTCAAAACAATTTAAAAAACAAACTCTTAGATAGAGTGAAAATAAAGTCTAAGTGTCAAATTGTACATCTAAAATGCGGCTTTCAATTTAACCGCGAATTGACCTTAAACCTGGGGCCTATTTCATAGATCATACATTACATGCAATTTATGATTTAGACATTTCTGATGTATTATTTCTGTTTCATAGAAATGTTGTATGATCAACAGTCATACATCAATGTATGTTAGGAGAATCGACTGGAAGTATTGGAATAATGTATGATCCTGTTTCATAGAACTTTATTATACATTGTTTTGATACAACAAAACTCAAATTCATCATACATTTCATACAGCAATTGGTTTTGCTGTAAATCACATAAACAAATTGCCAATCCAATGAAGTGCTAACAATATTTGCTGCAATGGTATTAATTCTTCATTGGAATTTGTTGGATGTGCAATAAATGTATCCGAACGCTCCAACACAAATTTAACACGCGTCGGGGGCATCCTAAATCTCTCCACGAAATAAGCAACATTCAAGTTAAAATGTTCTTGGACCTCTAACAACTTATATACGATATAAGAGTGGTAGGTATTATACCATTTTAGTAATCTGGCTTAAGCGCGAAACATTGGAAAACAAATTACATACAGCATTGCATTTCTGCACATCAATCTTCCCAACAAAAAACAATTGAGCGAATTATATATTATATTGTATTGTATTGTAAGTATTTATTAGGCCCCCCGTACACTGCGACCAGAAGAGATCTATTTTGTTGGCCCCTATTGTTTAACCCAATTATATATAAGATTACACACCACCAAAAAGTAAATCTTCTTCACCAATAACTATATCAATTTTCAGATATTATTTATTAACGTTGTTTAAATAAAATAGTTTTACCTATATAAAACGCTTTAATTTCAATTTTCGTTCGCTTTAATGCGAATAAAAACTCATTAATATGAAGTGTCAAAATAATACATCACATACAACAAAATGATATTTCATACAATACTTCCAGTGAAATCTGTGAAACAGAAAATTGTATGTGATGTATCAAAATAATTTCAATGTATCGTCGGCTTTCTTTCAAAAACTCGTAAGTCGAAAATGGCAAATTTTTGAGGAGGCGCAAAAAACAGATTTAAAAATTCTATAAAAGAAACTGTTAAAATTTTTTTGTTTAATAATATTTAATTTATTATTTATAATATATTCAGAAAAATATATTGTTATTAACTTTTGTGGTATTTGCATGAAATCAAATTTTAAACATTTCATGGGACATACGAGGTTATTTTTGTTCACCAGGAACAATTTCAAATAAAAAATTAGTTATCTGTTGGTGTTTTCATGGTTCAAATTGAAGCTTAACTCAGTTGAATAATAAAGAATCATAATGTTCGTGGTAGTCTTTGTGGAAAACAACCTTAAGTTGTTGCAAATGTAACCATTTTTTTTTTTTTAATTTTTAGCATTTCATTGTACAGTTTTGGTATACAATTATTTAATACGCCCGCAAACTGCTTACTCCTTCCCTGTGGAAGATCTTTCCAGTCATCCTCGTGACTAAGTTTGTACTTAATATAACCGCTAAGCTCTCAAATCGGTTACTTGTGGATCACCAGTTTTTGTTCCAGGACGAATTGATCTATAGCAGTTACATACCGCATTGTAAATATATGAGCTGGGGAGATAAATATCTTTGTTTCTTAGTTGTCTTTCAATGTTAGAATGCATTGAGTCACACTCCATTTGTGTGTGACCTTTTTCCATGTATTTTTGGGTGATTGTAATTTTACGATTATACGCAAGGTTCACTAACGCATTGGAGAGAGTCATATTTCGATTTTGGTAACCACAGCCATCGCTAAATATGATTATTTCATCACCTTCTTCAAAGGGAACTTCTTTAGTTAAAAAGCTGCAAATAACTGACGGGAATTCATTTGCCGTTTACGCCCCTTGGGTTTCATCCCATAAGTAGCAAAATCATTTGCTTGTTTTTAGATCATAGATTGTAAAGTTGTGAATAGCCAACTTTGTTTTATAATATAAAGCAGAGGCCTTCAAAGATGGAGCCAGTAGAACTGAAGATCCATAGTGTAGACGTGTTTCGCATACATCTTATCACTCTCCTTTTGATGTCGTGCAGCTTCTTTCATCTTTTGGTGACATATGTAATCTTCTTCTTATACATTGCCCTCCTCACATGCAATGCAGAGATCACATTGGCCTTTTTTGGGTTTGAACAAGCTAATATTCATCTCACTCATAACATCAGCGAATACCTTAAACTTCACTTGCTTGATATTTTTTTCTGTGGAATACTTTTGGTATTCACGAAAAACGTTACATTTTAAGATCCACATAGGGATTCCAAGTAAACTTTTGAAGATGACTGCCTGCAGTAATGCGACGCTACTTTTGGTAAGGAATTAAGAAAGTCCTTTAAGTTTATATTTTTTTTTTTGCTGGGAACGTTCAAAGTGTTTTCAGAACTAGTATCAGGGTCACTTTCTACCTCCTTAGAACAAGTTTTCGCCCAATTGATTACACTCCATTCATTGATACCAAGAGTGTGAAGAAACATTGTTTTATATACCCTAATTGCTTCTCCACCCCCAGGCTTTTTGAGGTGGAAAAAAATAGTATTTTGCCTCCTGGACGTTACGTTCTTTTGGTTTTTTTTTATCTTTTGGAGCGCTTAATTGTGTCAATAGCTTCACTGTTACCTTTCTTTCTGCCCACGATAAGTCCCAAAAATTCTTGAAAATAGATTCCCTATCATGACTTGAAAGCTCACCGCATATGATTTTCGAATTGATTTGACTATTTCGGCAGTTGCATCTGGGCCTTAACTCACGTTGAGACTTTTGAGCTCCATAATTCCATTTCTTTTCCCCATCGGAGCTCCCACTTTTTATAAGACCCTTATAAGGTAATCCTTTTTGCCTATAAAGTTGATTTTTCTTCTGCAACCAATTTTCCGGATTTGCCTTATTTTTCTTGGCCCTTTTCTTAGAAGAGCTGTCATTTGTATCACCATTAGAACTTGTGGCACCTTAGAGTGCATCACAGAAGAATTAGTTACTTTATCCTCAAGAAGTTCAACAGGTTCTAAGATTCTTGCTTCATCATTTGCGTCACCACTTAAAACAAGTTCTGATTCAGTTACTGGGACCGAAATGATGACATCATCTGTTACATTCAGAGAAACGTCCTGCGTAGATCGAGTTAAGTTGATCTCCCAATTCGACCTCGTTCACTGCAAAAACAAAATGGAAACAGCTACCAAAGTTCAAGTGAGTTTTTCAGTTTTTCAAACATACCTTCAACAGTTTCCAATGGGAATTGATTTAATTCGTATTTACGGTCATTTTCAACATTAGTCGTGTTTTCTAACATTTTAAGTTATTTAATGTTTCTATTTTACAACTCTCATCTTAAATCGTGAATACTTACGTGACCAATCAGTACCTAAAGCGGAATGTAGCATTTTCCAACCTCTACTGTTTTTTGCAGCATTAAAAGAAAGGTTTCGCTTAGACATAATTGAAATTTATTTTAAGAAACACTGCTTTGGCAAAACAAAATCCGTGAACACTTTTTTGTACACATTGCCAGGTAGGAAATCTTGCAGTTTCTTATTTCTAGAGAGTCAAAATATTTATACTAAGGCAAAACTAAAATTTTAAAATTCATTCACATGAAAACTTTTTTAGTCGCCGGTACCTGCGAATCAGTTTCATAGTTGAAGGATGAGTTCGTCGGTTTGTGGAACACAACTGTTTTATAAGCCAATAAAGTGTGACACTTCTCGGCAAGAATTTTCAACTCGCGGAGAAATTGCTGTAATTGTAAATTTTGCTATTTAAATCAATTTTTTAAATTAGATGTTAGATTAATTAAATATAATGCCTTTATGGTAAAACAAAAAGCAATTTCCTATTCATATATACAGTTAAATTGATTGAGAATCCTTTACTGGGTTCTAATCGCGTAAGCACAAAACGAACGAACGACATCGTCTCGACGATGCTTGTAGAATGTAGAAGCATCATGTAGCAACCAAGAAACGATTGGACGATCATCGTTTTTTGTTGCTCCAGGTTACTAAATCAAACGTCCAATACCCTCGTCGAAACGATTCAATTGAAGGATGGCTATTTTGCAATCGTTTCAACGTTTTTGGTCCATTGGTTCAGTTTAAATTTGATCTGAGAGATGTATAAAAACATATTTAAAAGAAGACACGCACTCATGTTCTCTTAGCAGGCGACTCGCTCTAATCCGAGTTGTAAAAAAATGCATTCTTTGAAACAAAGAAATGGTTATTGAACTTGTTTCTTTGATTTGTTTTATATTTTTCTATTCATCTGTTCCAAGAAATCAAAGATCCTTATTGGAATTTTATTTGTTTTAATAAATACATATACCTTAAACCAATGTGTCGAAAACCATCAAATCTTCTGCTCTACCACACCTGCGCACACCTAAGCATATTGTTCCAGTTCTTCCGCCTCGTTCGTAGACATATCGTCATCCAATATGTGGTTTGGAATTACAGATTTCACTTCAAAATCCATTGGATAATGATTGGTTCCTTTACACTGTTGGGTATATGTACTACACTTTCACTTAACATTTCACTGCATCTTCATACTAATAGATTCCTACTTCCTTACCACCTATCCCTTTTAGCATTAAATGCCCAATTCCATGTCAATTTAATGACAACAAAGATAATTAAACAAATTCAAGAAAAAAAAAAAACAATTTCCGTACATTTTTTGATTTTTTAAGTGTCAGATTTTTTTTACAGTCATGTTCAAACTGTTCAAAATGAAAACGATGAACAATTCGATTGAAGGATACGACGATGATGTCATATGAAGCAAACTAAAAACGATATCGTGTTGTTCAGTCGTCTCGACGACGATCGTTTCATAAATTTCGCGATGAGAGCCCTGTTAATTCTTTTAAACCACTATTAGATGACCAAAAATTAAGGTTAATAGAAAGTAAAGGTTTGTTTTAACATACTTTTAATGAAATTTTAGAATTTTGAGGTTTGAGCTGAAGCTTCTAAACTTATTTTTTTTGCCTCCATGTATAAAAATTGGAAGAACTGTTATTATTATTATGTGAAAGGGGTTATTGTACTGCGACCTTTGGTCTATTGTACCCCCTGCTTACGCCTCAGAGAGGTATGTTCCCTCATAAGAGTTTCCTCACAGTATGATTCCTTTGGGAACCATTTTAGAGGTGATAGCCCGCGACGAAAGACTTCATTTATTTTGCTGTTTAAGCCCCTGAAAAACTGTTTTTCACCGTCAAACCTATTGAAACAATTGTTTTTGCTGCTAAATCAAATGAAAACATATATTTAAGCCCCTGAACCTTCTCAAGGAATTTATTTGAACGCTGTTGCAGATCCGGACAGAAATTCTTTTAGCGTCTGAACTTCTGAAAGTATTTAGATTTTTAAAAACATATTAATTCGTATTATTGCTTTTACAGTGTTATTTAAGTTAGCTTTCCTGCGAATAGGTATAATTGTGATTAGATTGTTTTTATTCAATTTAACACGCGCTTGAGTTGCTTCTCAGAGTTCTTAGAAAAATTTTGTTTGCTATTCTAGATATGATGATTCTATGTAAGATGATAGCAAAAAAAATGTTTCTGGCATTCTCTATTTTAACTTTCCAATAGAACCTCAAATTATTATGTGCCCAGGGGCCCCGGAATGGCCTAAGACGGCCCTGGCCGCCATTACGACAATACGATAAACGAAGTGACATTTAATCGGCCACGGGTTGAGCAGAGTTTATGCCAATTGCGTTAAAAATGTCAACATTTTTGTTGAGATGACAGTTTGTACCGCATATACAATTTTCAATCAAAGTCCATTAATTCCCATGGCGATTTGATCATTAAATATACGTGCAACTATGAAAACCAATTAGAAAACTTGATGAATCCACTTATCTATTACTAGGAATATTTGGTACATCGATGAACCGCGTGCTTCCTATTGGTTTTCAAGGGCTGGAGAGCACCCGGTGTGAGTGATATTCTACTTCTTCTTCTTCTTCTTCCTGGCAGAAGTTATTTGTAGAGCCGACTTCCAAGCAGTCTATTGTTACTACCACGAAAAAGAAGTACTTATTTGTATTTTATTTCTATCAAAAACTGTTGCCTTTGTAGTTATACCTACTTCAACCTTTTAATATCAATTGCAGTTGCAGGACACAATGTGCGGGTCATGACGGAATCCTGAGCGCTGTTCTCTTGTTTCCTGGCCAAATTTAATGTCACAATGAAACCCTGAGCTGTCTTTTTTTTTTCCCAAAATTTAAACAAATTAGTACATAATTTGCTTGTGGTATTGGGTTACTTATCGGGAAAAGTTATTTTTGCATTAACGAGATTGAAGTTGATCCCTTGATTGCCGTTTCCATTGCTAAGACACTTTGAGTCCCTTTCTTATTAACTGCGTCGACCTCAGCTAAAAAAAAAACTGCAGTAATTTTTCAGTTGATTGATACTAAGTTCCTCTTAACGGACGCCAGCCATTGTTCAGATCTCAAAACTGTCTAGGAAGATAGACGTTCATCTCATGACCATCAATGGTTGTATGAGTATTACCAGTCCCAGCTGCCAGGTATGCAGAGCTAACATTTTGCTATCAAAGTGGTAGCTTACTTAGTTTTCAATTCCGTGAGCACAAGTCCGCCCTAAACAAGGATGTTATGACCTACTAAACAAAAAAAATAAGTTTTCATCAACCTCTCAGACCGCTGATCTTAGTCCATTTGAATAGTTCCGATAACGCAGCTATCAAGACTTCTCTAGGAATATTATTTTCCAAAAATATCATGTCAGCCACTTAGGCGAGTGATACCTTCGGTCTTGGTTCTTTATTTAGTTGACTGAAATATTTCATAGAAGAGGAGGTTGACAGTTTCCCCGCATTCGACAGGTTATCTGTCAAAATAAGTTTAAATCGCAGTGTTAAGTATTCCAAGTCGGTTGAAGTCCCCATTCACTTGTGCATGCCACCTAAGGAGAAATCTTCCTCTACTGCGTTATGTTCCTCCGGGTTGAAATCGAAGACTCGACCAGTGAGAGCACATTTTATCCAACACCATTTACCCTATCACACAGACACAAAGTTCAATCCTCGCTCGCCATAAACAGTACTAACTATATGGCTCTTCTCGGAGATCCAGTCAGTAAATATACAGTCTACAGTTTCAACTTGTAAATGAGGCTTATAACCTCGCATTTCATGTTTTGTCAACTATTCGTAAAAATGAATTCAACTGCATTAGATAAACTTCCTGCTTCTCTATTAAAAGCCCTCTAAACAAACTTCTTAACTCAGCCTGAAATATGATTTCAGTTCAGAATACGCGGCTGCAGGTTACAGTTTCTGATAAACTTTGATTCCATCAAGACGAAAGTCCTTCTAGCGTGTTTTCATTCGAGAAACTGTAAAACTCATGAGTCTCCGGCTATGGCCGATATGGCTGCGTTCTAAAGGGTAGTTAAATTTTAAGCGCCGATGCTGAATGTGAACCACACCTAAACGTCAAGTCTTTTCTGCATTTCATTTGACATTTCTCAATTTCAGACTACTATTCAATTTGAACCATGGAAAGATGCACAATCGAGCAACGCGTTAAGGTTATTCAGGCTTATTATGAAAATGGGCGTTCAAATCAAAATGCATATCGTGCACTTCGTGATTTTTTCGGTCAATTTAATCGGCATTTTCACCTCAGTGGATTCGTCAATAAACAGAATTGCCGCATTTGGGCGAATGATAATCCAAGAGTGATTGTCGAAAAACCAATGTACCCACAAAGAGTGACTGTTTGGTGCGGTTTATGGGCTGGCGGCACCATCGGGCCGTATTTTTGCCAAAATGAGGCCGGTCGGGCAGTTACTGTGAATGGTGTTCGCTATCGTGAGATGATAACGAGCTTTTTATGGCCCGAATTGGAAGATATGGATGTGGACGATATGTGGTTTCAACAGAACGCTGCCAATTGCCACACAGCTAACGAAACAATGCTTCTTTTGCGGGAGAAATTCAATGGCCGTGTTATCTCAGGTCGTGGCGATGTTAATTGGCCGCGATTTGACACCGTTGGACTTCTTTCTTTGGGGTTATTTGAAAGAAAAGGTGTACGTCGATAAGCCAGTAACAATTCAAGAGCTAAAGGATGCGATAATTCGGCACATTAACGGCAAAGAACCTCAATTATGCCTCAGCGTCATCGAAAATTTGGACCATCGGATGGAGGTGTGCCGCCGAGGTGGCGGCGGCCATTTGGCCAATATTTTGTTCCACACATAACTGAACCATACCAATATTACCATAATAAAAAGAAATAACAATAATTTCCTAAATAATTTGTGTTTTATTCAAAATCAACATCGGCCCTTATAACTTAACAAACCTTTAAATGTACTCGGGGTTTAACACTAACCTTTACGCAATTGCCAAGGATTGCTGATGAGTATAGGCATACTTTTCGGTCCTTTATAGAAATTTACTTAACAGATTTATTTAAGTTGAAGGCTGTAGTTCTAACGTCTAAATAAAGTCACCCTATTGCCTAGCTTTCGCGTTCCTTTCTTTTCACGTATGCAGCTAACAGTCAAACCCAATCTTGTCTTGTCTAATCCATATGTAAGCACACCCAACCCCCTGTTACACAGTCTGGGTCCACTTCATATCTCCATTTAATTGAACAAATATTTCTGTATAATTATACAAGGCTCGTAATAACAGTGAAAATGTTCCCAAATTGTACCGAAAGCGACTTTCCGAACTTTTCCCAGCTGGGAATTTGAATTTTTGTTCCTTCTTTTTCGTCTTAAGATATCATGTTCTCTCGCCGGCAAATAAACAGCCGGAAAATATAAATTTCGAGAAAACCAACAGACCTCAAAATGGTTTCGCCCCTAAAAACCCTTTTACCATATCAAACATGCATATAGCCAGACAATCACTATACAGTGTACACACACTCATTTGCGGCAAGCGAATGCACAGCTACGTGTTGAGAAGAGGAACCAAGGCACAGCCCAACGAAGAAGCCACCGCTTCTCCTGCTCTATTGCACAGGCTGGTTGTGTGTAATTAGCGTCATTTTTGGTGTCAAATATGAAATTTATTAACCCTTTTTGCCCGGGACTACGCTTCCTTCCTGTATTTCGTGTGTTTTGCCTTCGGTCTCTCGCCTTGTGTGAAAATAATTCCTCTGCTGGTTCTATGTTACAATTTGTCTTTAGCGCGCAAGACATATCATTATCCTTTTCTTTGGATTGCAATAGCGCATTTGTTTATACGACAGTGCATAGGTATAATTTAGAAGAAGGCGCATCCTTATACAGCTGGAAATGCATTGTTTTCATTGTGAATTTGCGTGACATTTAAATGCATCCAACAAATGCCAGGACATGGGACAGCGATGTATATAATTTGAAATTCAATCAATGGGGAAACCACTGCACTGTTGGTCCTTTCGTGATTGGATTCGGTTGTCGGTGCGGTGGGTCACGCAATCTGCTCCTTTTTCCGCCTCCCTATAGGATTAGTTTTTGTGTTGTGTTTCTAGGCATGTTCACTTTTGTTTAACTTTGCGAGAACCTAAAGAAGGATAATCGATGTTGGTCGAGGAAGAGTCAAGACGGTTTTTTTTTTTTTGTTTTCGAGAAGGAGATCCTTCGTGTCTGGCTGAAGGGAAAATGTTTGAAAGGTCAAAATGCTTGTCGTTAGGTGCGCAGTCAAAGTTGTTGAGGTTTTTGTTTTTAGCAAGGGTGTACAAATGGGGATTTGAGAACCGTTTAGGTAGGTGGGTGGTTTGAAACAGGTTGTCAGTTTGTTTGCAATTTAAATGTGGGTAACAGTTTAACAGAACTTTGCAGCGTGGTGTATGGGGATATACATATTTTTCGATATTTTAATTTCTATTTCATTGCCAGAGTGAGATAGAAATGGAGAGCGATGAGTAGACAAATGGGCGCCCAATGATAGGCATTTGCTGGGCCTGGAGGTTTACCCGGAACGTTTCTTAGAGCCAGTTGGGGATGGCTTGGAAGAGAATGTACCGACTGATATCCAAGAATTAATCAGAAAAATGGATGCCTGATGACTGCAACGTCAGCATTGTCTGCCAGATCCTCAAGAAAGGAGATCCTCCAAAGAGATATTAGTCTCATTATAGCTTTTGGATACAAGATCCTGTCTTCTGTACTATGTGAGCACCAGAAACCATTCGTCAAGAAGTCCACCAAATTTTTATACATTTTTAGGCCGCTTACAGCGTTATTATACAGACGAACTATATATAATGGACTTGTCTAGTTTTGACATCCCTGCCAGATTGTGAAGAATGACGATGGAGAACTCTGGCTGCTTCATACAGATCGGCAAGAATCTACCGCGACCGATGTCAAAAAAGATCTAGACAAGCTGATGTGCTGTCATGAGACTTTTTTAACGTCATACTTGAGAAAAATTAACGAAACGCGTAAGCCAACAGTAGGCGCACAAGCTGTCACAGACATCGGTTGCTTTAAAAAAAGGATTCTTTGTAAAATGTTCGGTCCTGTTTGAGTTGAAGGGCCTTGCAGAAGAATATTAAGCAGCAAACTCTCCAGCGACATCTTCGTGGTCACGAAATTACTCATCACTCATCAGTCTTCTAAGTTGGCTGGAATATGTGCAGCGAATGCGGGCACCTACGCAGAGCATTCGATTCCATTCCGGGGGGAAACTCATGAGAGGAAGAGAAAGCTTCGACAAGACAGTAGAGTGCGACAGAATTTCAACAGCGCAGTAGAGGAAGATTGAGCTTTGAACTTCGCTCGTTACGCAACAGGCGTTTTCCTTCGCATCAATTCTTTTTCTGACTTCTCAAACTATCTCGGATCATACCTTCAATTCACCCTGGTTTATAAGTCTCTCTACCAGCGATATCTCCGTATAACGTGCAAGCCAACCTTATAAACGACCCTTAGTCTTTTTTCCGATCCATCAACTATAGAAAATAATCCGATGGTTACCCAGCATCACTCTCTTACGAAAACGTGTCTTCAAGCCGCACACAATATCCAGCTGTTTTGCCACCTTTTTCAAACAATATTTTGCCGACAACTCCTTCGTCCTGGATCACTCTTATTTCAATTACCCACTTAAATTGTGCATTGGTAACTTTCTCGCTCAAACTTTTGAACCCTCTTTAATTAAAAATAAACTTAATGATGAATATTCTAGCAGTCTTTCTGCTATTTTTCTTAAAAAATGCTCCTTCAATCTCTCAATCCCCGCTCTCACACCTCTTTCAGCTGTAGCTTTCTCAGGGCGAATTCCCTCATCAGATATGGAAATCCTCCTTCTTAGCAACAGTTCACAAAAAGAGATTAAAGACCGATGTAACTAACTACCGACCTATTGCTAAACTTTCGCCCATACCTAAACTCCTCGAAAGTGTTTTGTACAAAGCCCTAAGCTTTCAGTGCAAGTCTTTAATTTCCCCCTGCCCCTTACCTCGTTTAATTCGTGTCGTCTGCACTCTCAGCCTGAGAACGTGGTAAAGGAGTCGACGTCATTACAACTGACTTCAGTGAGGCCTTTGATAAAATATCCCATAAATTAATCCTTTTCAATAAACTGTCTGCTCTATAGTCTTTGAACCTGTTGTGCTGAAATGTATAACTTCTTTATTGGAAAACCCCTTTTAAAGTGTTCGCTTCAGGTCCGTCATATCGGCTGTTTTATTGGCTACTTCTGGCGTACCTCAAGGCAGCCATCTACGTTCTCTTCTGTTCATCCCAACCGCATTAACGACCTAAAAAGGGTCATTCAGCACTTTCTCACTATTCTGACGATATCAAATTTTTCAAACCTTCACAATATGACTCCATCAGCCTCCTTCAAGTAGACCTAGATAATTTTTCCACCTGATGCCTAAAAAACTGTTAAGAACTCAATGTTACGTAAGTTCAACAAGTCTCCTCCTCGAACCAACCTATATCCATCGCTCAGTATGTTGGTGACCTTGCATATTGTTGGAACTGGCATATTGATGAGAAAATTCAACTCATCGCTTGGCTTCGTTAAAAGATGGTCCTGATTGACTACGTTAACCCAGCATGATCTCACTTTCAACGTATCCATACAGACAGAATCCAGAGCTCTTCGATGACTATCTTGGAATGATCCCCTTATCTTAGCTCCCTATCAAGACCGTCTCAAACTCATTAACCTCAATACCCTCGAGGAACGCAAGGACGTAGCAGATATTCACTTCATTCACCGTCTGCTCTCAGGCTCCATCGCCTGTACGTCTCTTTCCTATACTCTATCTCCTTTAACACTGCTTCTTCTTCTCTCCATTTAGGCGACGAGGTTATGATCAGAATTATAGGGATCATTCTCCTCCCACTTAACTGCATTGCTACTGCTCCGCCTGTGGGGTTCGTCGGTTCGACCTGAGAAAATATCTGCGGACCTCCCGATTTTGAATCACTTTATCATTCATCCAGTGATCCAGGAGTTTTTAGTTTTTTCACGCAATTGTAAGGGAACGTTGATTGCAATTGCCTTTTTGACGGGGTAGTATGCCTCCTTTGAACATGGCAATACAAACTGAGCCGGTCGTGCTCTAATTTTTTTGAGATAGCTTCCTCGGATTCTTGAACTTCTTTTTCGGTCAAGCTTTGTTACTCCTGCGAAGCATCTCATCTCAGCTGGCTGTCAATTTGCCCTCATATTTTTTGTACATTGTCCAGCATTGTGAACCGTATGTGAGCGCCGGACGCACAACTGCGGTGTGGAGCCTTCCTTTCAGCTTAGGGGACATTTTACGGCCACAGAAGATGGCAGAGTTTTCCTGCCACTTAATCCACCCCACGCATACTCGAAGCTTGATGTCGTCATCAACGGTTGCTTCACTGTTGATCGTTGATCCCAGATACATTCAAATAAATGTCAGGAATCAGTTGGCTTGGGTCAGAGAATGGGCTGTACAGATACTCTGTCTTTTTGTTTGTGCTCGAAAACATCTACCCAAACATCAAGTGCTCATTGTAGGGAAGTCTGCTCATCACTTATGATGGCTCCATCGTCAGCAAAAAATAATTGATGCACTTTAGGGTCAATCACTATTCCCCCAAGCAAATAATCTAGGACTGTAACAAAGATCAAAGGACTAAACACACTTCCGACTTTTATTGGGAATTCATCGGTGACTCTTGCGTGACATCTGACTTTTGTCCTTGCTCCCTCGTACATTTCCACGATCATCTGTACGTGGGTTTCAGCGTAGACTAATTCAAGAATTCAAGTTTTAGGAAGTTTCTTGAAGAATAAAAAACAAGCCAAATTAAATATAGATGGATTTAAGGCCGAAAGACAATAATTTTAAGGATGTTGTTAAGTTTAGAGCGCTCGCTGAGAGCCAGTAAGCTAGAGTAAGATAAATGCTAGTTTTAAATTAGGCTTAATCCTTTTGTGTCTAGTACCTATATAAGTTTATTTAAAGAGATCAATAAAAATGAATTTTAAATTTAATTCAAATCTTTTGACTGAATAACAAACGAAGACGAAGCTACCGACTATCCAACTGAATTTTTAAGCTCTTTGGATGGGCCTGGCTTACCACCGCATAAATTACAACTAAGGGTTGGCTCGGTAGTCATCATGCTTCGAAATCTAAGGGCCATTTTATTCACCTTCGTTCAACTTGCCGATAACTCTGAGGTAAGCCAACTTCGGAGTTGATTCGAAAGAGAGAGTTGAGCGGCATGTTTGAAATTGCTTTTGTTCACATCTTTAATTTTCAACTTCTCAGTTGAAATTCAAAAGTTGGCGTACTTGCTGTTTCAGAAATATCACCTGGGATATTTGTGACAGATGACACCAAATATGTCAGTTCAACTTTGGATTTCAATTTCGGCCGTCACATTCGTCATAGACAAAGCATACTTTATGATTTTCCTTGTAGGGAGTACATACAAAAAGTTAAATTTATTGAAGGGAATTTCGCTCTTGCGAAAAAGTCACTAGCTGTTTGCAGAAGTTCTCGCAAGATTGCAAATTGCTTTGGACTATCGTCTCAACAATCAATTTGCGCCAATTGAATTGATCCAAGTCCATAGCCAACGATTAACAACTGGGTTATTGGTCGGAATTCACTTAATCTTTGTTATGGCGACCTTATGAAGAAGAAAACAACGAAACTCAAAAAAATATATGCAATAAATTCCAACTTCACGGTACACAATATCTTTTGCAGACTTACGGCAACGACTTCATTATAAGATGAAGCACCATCATTGGCTTCCGCTTTGAAAGACGAAAATAAGAGAAGAAGTCGCGGTCGTCTCATTTTTCGAGTCCAACACTTGGTAGCATCTTGTATTGCCGTCTTTCACAGACCAAATTGCGCTCGTCTTCTTCGCTGCCCGAATCAGACGATGGCCAATCTTCCCAGAAACAATTTCAACGATACATCGTTTAAGTTGTAAAAATTATTATTTGATTATTTTCGCCAATTGATTTGAAGTTCGCACAGTCAAAAACAGAAATGAGACAAAAAAATCTGACATTTGATGCAAAAATCCGAAGGTTACTCTATAACTTCTACTATTTCGGGGAGTTGAGGGAACCCAAAGTTGATCAACTTTCGGTTTTCTCAACTTCGGTATATCAAAAGTTGAGCGAGTCAACTTTGAATGAATAAAAGAAAACTCTCAAGTTGAAAATAAAAATCCCCAAGTTGTGTTCAACTACGAGTGAATAAAACGGGCCTAAGCCAACCAAAACTATGCAATAGAACCAATGATGCCAATTACGCGTTTGGTGATTAGACAACTGATGATCAATATTGTTCACGCTACGATACTCAAAGGAAAATTCAAAGGTGGGGAAGTTCTCATTCCGAGGATTCCGATGATTCCAACTGATATGCCCTTTGAGTTTAAACGAATTCAATTTTCGATTCGTCTTGCATTCAATTCAATTTCAATTATTATTACTATACAATATTAAGGTACATTAAGAAGAATATCTTTTATAGTACTTAGAGTTAAGACAATAAGAAAATAATTTCAATAATACAATAAGATAATCTTACAATTACAATAAGTTTAGAGAGAATGGGAAATAGACTAAATAAAGGCAAATAGAATAGATTAGATAACAGTTCAAGTAAGGAGCAAAGTTAGAATGAAAACCTTAGGATAGGTTTGAGAAATATAGAAAGTCTGTGTTTTTAAAACGATTGGCATTGGAGATGGTTCTGATATTTGTTGCTAGGGAGTTCCATAATTTTACAGCATAAAAAAAGAATAAACGAGACGAATTAAGATAGTTGTAACGCGGTGGAATTAAACAAAGCGTTCTAAGGGAACGAGCAAAATTAAGTTTTTCATATAGATACATAGGAGTCTTAGTTGCTATTATGTTATATGGGAATATACAGTTTCCAGCGTCAATATAGTGCTTAAGGGTTGTACCCAATTGGCTTTTTGCCTGTTGTGAAATATGGTCATATCTTCGTAGCCCATGAATATATCTTACCGTATCGTTGAAAGCAACTTGAAGCTTGCGCTGGGATAAGGAATCGACATTAGGTACAGTATACAACCTCAGAATACGTAATTAAGGGTAGGATGAGACTTATTACCAGTTTCCGTCTAATGGCAATAGGAGTATAATCTACACTTAGCCACAGTTTCCTAAGGCATCCAAAAATGGTCGATAACAAATCCCAGGCTAGTAACAGTGTGAACAACCTTTAATTTCAAGACAGAAAGCACGACAACAGGTAAGGTTTGGATGGGTAGCTTTTTTAAAATATGGTTATAACTTGCGACTTGTCTGGATTTAGAAGTAATCCATTAGTTACAGCACACAAATGAGAAATCCTCATTTAGGTTTCGTAGAAGTTCAGCTGTATTATTAAATGGCCGGGCCAAACAAATCTTAACATCATCAGCATAGAGATAGGCCGAAGTATGTTTACAGACAGATGGTTGGTCATTTATAAACATACAAAAGATAATGGGACCAAGTATTGATCCCTGCCTTACTGGCAGAAGAGCGGAAGTTATAACTTTCTGAGATCGATTTACAAGAAAGTTCTCAAAAAGTTTTACTGCACTGCTACGAAAACTAAAGAGATGTTGCAATTTCCAGCAAAGAATTTTATGGTTAACCTTGGCAAAAGCCTTCGAGAAATCAACAAGCGTTACACATCCGTTATCAAACTCTTTTCTTATGTCTTCTAAAATATTAACCATCGCAGAGGAACAACTGTGGTTAGACCTACAACCCGATTGCCCACCATACAGAAGGCTATTAAGAGATAGGCGTTCAATAACCTGTCTTGCTATGAGTTTCTCAAAGACTTTTGACAAGCACGGTAAAATACAGATTGGTCTAAAATCACCAGCAGATTCACCATGACGATTAAACAAATCGCTAGGTCAATAATTGAGTGTTTGGTCAGAATTTAGAACATACATGTTTTTCTCATGGTCAACGTTCTTGCGCCCTGATAACAAAACGAAAAATATTATTACAAGGTGCTTCAGTGAAGATATTAAACCCAAGTGTAAACCGATGAAGCAAAATACACAGCTTCATCAAAGCAAATATCTTGCTGGCAGGCCATTTTTATTTCCTAATAAAATATTGAACTTAATTAAATTAATAAATTAAGCTTAGCTTAAATGAATCATTAAATTAATTGACCGTTAGGCCATACGAAGTTCGCCGGGTCAGCTAGTTTGAAAATAAAACACAACTGGTTAAATTTAAGGATCTGCCTTTCCAACTAAAAATGGGCCAAAATAATAGAAAATTGTGCCAGACTCTCGAAAAAAGTGCCAAATTGCAACTTAAGTCGCACAACGGTCACGCTGGTTCTCGCTTGCCCACAATCAATTCCATATAAGAGGTGTTATTTTGGTATTCAAAGAAAAATGTCGTTTATTGAGATAAATGAAGAGGAAGGTATGCCGTGCCTTTTGAACTTTTAATCTTTTGACCTTTTGACCTTTTGACCTTTTGACCTTTTGACCCTTTGACCTTTTGACCCTTTGACCTTTTGACCTTTTGACCTTTTGACCTTTTGACCTTTTGACCCTTTGACCTTTGACCTTTTGACATTTTGATATTTTGACCTTTTGACCTTTTGACCTTTTGACCCTTTGACCTTTTGACTTTTTGACCTTTTGACCTTTTGACCTTTTGACCTTTTGACCTTTTGACCTTTTGACCTTTTGACCTTTTGACCTTTTGACCTTTTGACCCTTTGACCTTTTGACCTTTTGACCTTTTGACCTTTTGACCTTTTGACCTTTTGACCTTTTGACCCTTTGACCTTTTGACCTTTTGACCTTTTGACCTTTTGACCCTTTGACCTTTTGACCTTTTGACCTTTTGACCTTTTGACCTTTTGACCTTTTGACCTTTTGACCTTTTGACCTTTTGACCTTTTGACCTTTTGACCCTTTGACCCTTTGACCTTTTGACCTTTTGACCTTTTGACCTTTTGACCTTTTGACCTTTTGACCTTTTGACCTTTTGACCTTTTGACCTTTTGACCTTTTGACCTTTTGACCTTTTGACCCTTTGACCTTTTGACCTTTTGACCTTTTGACCTTTTGACCTTTTGACCTTTTGACCTTTTGACCCTTTGACCTTTTGACCTTTTGACCCTTTGACCTTTTGACCTTTTGACCTTTTGACCTTTTGACCTTTTGACCTTTTGACCTTTTGACCCTTTGACCTTTTGACCTTTTGACCTTTTGACCTTTTGACCCTTTGACCTTTTGACCTTTTGACCCTTTGACCTTTTGACCTTTTGACCCTTTGACCTTTTGACCTTTTGACCTTTTGACCTTTTGACCCTTTGACCTTTTGACCTTTTGACCCTTTGACCTTTTGACCTTTTGACCTTTTGACCTTTTGACCTTTTGACCCTTTGACCTTTTGACCTTTTGACCCTTTGACCTTTTGACCTTTTGACCTTTTGACCTTTTGACCTTTTGACCTTTTGACCCTTTGACCTTTTGACCTTTTGACCTTTTGACCCTTTGACCTTTTGACCTTTTGACCTTTTGACCTTTTGACCCTTTGACCTTTTGACCTTTTGACCCTTTGACCTTTTGACCTTTTGACCTTTTGACCTTTTGACCCTTTGACCTTTTGACCTTTTGACCCTTTGACCTTTTGACCTTTTGACCTTTTGACCTTTTGACCCTTTGACCTTTTGACCTTTTGACCTTTTGACCTTTTGACCTTTTGACCTTTTGACCTTTTGACCCTTTGACCTTTTGACCTTTTGACCTTTTGACCTTTTGACCCTTTGACCCTTTGACCTTTTGACCTTTTGACCTTTTGACCTTTTGACCTTTTGACCTTTTGACCTTTTGACCTTTTGACCTTTTGACCTTTTGACCTTTTGACCTTTTGACCCTTTGACCTTTTGACCTTTTGACCTTTTGACCTTTTGACCTTTTGACCTTTTGACCTTTTGACCCTTTGAACTTTTGACCTTTTGACCTTTTGACCTTTTGACCTTTTGACCTTTTGACCCTTTGACCTTTTGACCTTTTGACCTTTTGACCTTTTGACCTTTTGACCTTTTGACCTTTTGACCTTTTGACCCTTTGACCTTTTGACCTTTTGACCTTTTGACCTTTTGACCTTTTGACCTTTTGACCTTTTGACCCTTTGACCTTTTGACCTTTTGACCTTTTGACCTTTTGACCTTTTGACCTTTTGACCTTTTGACCCTTTGACCTTTTGACCTTTTGACCTTTTGACCTTTTGACCTTTTGACCTTTTGACCTTTTGACCTTTTGACCTTTTGACCTTTTGACCTTTTGACCTTTTGACCTTTTGACCTTTTGACCTTTTGACCTTTTGACCTTTTGACCTTTTGACCTTTTGACCTTTTGACCTTTTGACCTTTTGACCTTTTGACCTTTTGACCTTTTGACCTTTTGACCTTTTGACCTTTTGACCTTTTGACCTTTTGACCTTTTGACCTTTTGACCCTTTGACCTTTTGACCTTTTGACCTTTTGACCTTTTGACCTTTTGACCTTTTGACCCTTTGACCTTTTGACCTTTTGACCTTTTGACCCTTTGACCTTTTGACCTTTTGACCTTTTGACCTTTTGACCCTTTGACCTTTTGACCTTTTGACCTTTTGACCTTTTGACCTTTTGACCTTTTGACCCTTTGACTTTTGAGCTTTTGACCTTTTGACCTTTTGACCTTTTGACCTTTTGACCTTTTGACCTTTTGACCTTTTGACCTTTTGACCTTTTGACCTTTTGACCTTTTGACCCTTTGACCTTTTGACCTTTTGACCTTTTGACCCTTTGACCTTTTGACCTTTTGACCTTTTGACCTTTTGACCCTTTGACCTTTTGACCTTTGACCTTTTGACCTTTTGACCTTTTGACCTTTTGACCCTTTGACCTTTTGACCTTTTGACCTTTTGACCTTTTGACCTTTTGACCTTTTGACCCTTTGACCTTTTGACCTTTTGACCTTTTGACCTTTTGACCCTTTGACCTTTTGACCTTTTGACCCTTTGACCTTTTGACCTTTTGACCTTTTGACCTTTTGACCCTTTGACCCTTTGACCTTTTGACCTTTTGACCTTTTGACCTTTTGACCTTTTGACCTTTTGACCTTTTGACCTTTTGACCTTTTGACCTTTTGACCCTTTGACCTTTTGACCTTTTGACCTTTTGACCTTTTGACCTTTTGACCTTTTGACCCTTTGACCTTTTGACCTTTTGACCTTTTGACCTTTTGACCTTTTGACCTTTTGACCTTTTGACCCTTTGAACTTTTGACCTTTTGACCTTTTGACCTTTTGACCTTTTGACCTTTTGACCCTTTGACCTTTTGACCTTTTGACCTTTTGACCTTTTGACCTTTTGACCTTTTGACCTTTTGACCTTTCGACCTTTTGACCTTTTGACCCTTTGACCTTTTGACCTTCTGACCTTTTGACCTTTTGACCTTTTGACCTTTTGACCTTTTGACCTTTTGACCCTTTGACCTTTTGACCTTTTGACCCTTTGACCTTTTCACCTTTTGACCTTTTGACCTTTTGACCTTTTGACCCTTTGACCTTTTGACCTTTTGACCCTTTGACCTTTTGACCTTTTGACCTTTTGACCTTTTGACCTTTTGACCCTTTGACCCTTTGACCTTTTGACCTTTTGACCTTTTGACCTTTTGACCTTTTGACCTTTTGACCTTTTGACCCTTTGACCTTTTGACCTTTTGTCCTTTTGACCTTTTGACCCTTTGACCTTTTGACCTTTTGACCTTTTGACCTTTTGACCCTTTGACCTTTTGACCTTTTGACCTTTTGACCTTTCGACCTTTCGACCTTTTGACCTTTTGACCTTTTGACCTTTTGACCTTTTGACCCTTTGACCTTTTGACCTTTTGACCTTTTGACATTTTGACCTTTTGACCCTTTGACCTTTTGACCTTTTGACCTTTTGACCTTTTGACCTTTTGACCTTTTGACCTTTTGACCTTTTGACCCTTTGACCTTTTGACCTTTTGACCTTTTGACCTTTTGACCTTTTGACCTTTTGACCTTTTGACCTTTTGACCTTTTGACCTTTTGACCTTTTGACCTTTTGACCTTTTGACCTTCTGACCCTTTGACCTTTTGACCTTTTGACCTTTTGACCTTTTGACCCTTTGACCTTTTGACCTTTTGACCTTTTGACCTTTTGACCTTTTGACCTTTTGACCCTTTGACCTTTTGACCTTTTGACCCTTTGACCTTTTGACCTTTTGACCTTTTGACCTTTTGACCTTTTGACCCTTTGACCTTTTGACCTTTTGACCTTTTGACCTTTTGACCTTTTGACCCTTTGACCTTTTGACCTTTTGACCTTTTGACCTTTTGACCTTTTGACCTTTTGACCCTTTGACCTTTTGACCTTTTGACCCTTTGACCTTTTGACCTTTTGACCTTTTGACCTTTTGACCTTTTGACCTTTTGACCCTTTGACCTTTTGACCTTTTGACCCTTTGACCTTTTGACCTTTTGACCTTTTGACCTTTTGACCCTTTGACCTTTTGACCTGTTGACCTTTTGACCTTTTGACCTTTTGACCTTTTGACCTTTTGACCTTTTGACCTTTCGACCTTTTGACCTTTTGACCTCAGCCAAATGGCCACCACGAGCACGCATACAGCACCATATCCTTTTCATGAAATTTCCCATAACCAAATTGCAAAGTGGCTGCCCTATGTCCTCGATAGCCTCACGAATTTTGTCTTTGAAGTCTTGAATCGACGCTGGGCTGTTGGCGTGGACCTTATCTTTCACGTGGCCCCAAAAGAAGAAGTCGCAAGGTGTTAAATCACAAGATCTCGGTGGCCAATTGTGATCACCTCTTCGAGAGATAACACGGTCCGGAAACGCGTAAAATATTCATGCTTTCGTTACTAGTGCGGCACGTAGCGCCGTCTTGTTGAAAGTAAACATTGTCCAGATCAATACCATCTAACTCCGACCATAAAAAATCATTCATCACCTCTCGATAGCGCAATCCATTCACCGTAACTGTTGATCCAACCTCACTTTCGAAAAAGTAAGGTCCAATGACCCCGCCGGACCATAACAGTCACACGTTGGGGATGGAGAGGCTTCTCAACAATAACTCTTGGGTTTTCCGAGCCCCAGATGCGACAATTTTGCTTGTTGACGTAGCCACCTAAGTGGAAATGGGCCTCATCAGTCAAGATGATTTTTCGATGGAATTCCGGATCATTTTCATGCATTTCAAGGACCGAATTTCAAGGATCGGCCGGCTTGAGTTCTTGTGTTAACTGAACTTTATAAGCCTTAAGACCCAAGTCCTTATGCAAAATACGGTGTAATGACGTTTGTGGAATGCCCAATTCCAATGATCGACGAGGAATGGACAAACCAGGGTTTTCTTCAACACTTTGGGCTACAGCAGCAATATTCTCAGTTGTTCTTGAGCGACGTGCACTGGTTTTATTCTTCACATCACTAACTTATCCCAACAGCTCGAATTTTTCCACCAATTTCTGTATTGCGGTCCGACAAGGTGCTTCACGACGACCAACAAATGCTTTAGTTTTGCGAACTGTGACTGCAAGATTTTCACCATTTTTGTAGTGAATTTTAATAATTTCAATGCCTTGTTGAAGCGTGTATCATTCCATTTTTACTAATGGCGTAGTTTCCACTTGTCAAATGTCAAAGAATAAAAGCTTCAAAAGTGACAGCTACCGAAATAGCGGCTCAATCACAATAACACCTCTTATTGGAACTCCCTTTATAAAGACGAAAGGCCTGGAAAATAGACCAAATTGAGGAACAGTTCATTTTAATATTAAGTTTATTCTCCTACTGAACGAACTTGTTCTTTTGTGTGACAGGCGCGATTTGATTGTACTTCTGGCCATCTGGTTTCGTTTTTCAATTTAGTCCCTAATAGATTATGCACCCACCTATCGGCTCAAATACTCTTCTATGGTGATAGTCATGTACAATATCTACACGTTTTATCCCCAAACCAAATGCACATCCATTCGTTCATCCACCACCGGCCATTCCAATCATATATTATATATGGGTCGACAAACATGCAAATCAATAATAAAAGCATTCGCACCCCAGTGACACAGTCGCAGCCAATAATGCCCTCGTCTTGCCACTTTTGCCAGTCAATGTTGTCAATGTTGCCAAAGTCAAGGAAATTATGTCGCCCAGCAGAGACAAACACAGCTTATTGTTATTTCTTGACCATGCCCCTGCATATGCATATAATGGATAACACTCGAAGTTCAAACAATATCTGTAACGCCAGTTATATTGTATTTGACTTACTAGTATATTGCCAGACACTTGTTCGCACCGCTAGTTTGATGTCAACCTGGCAACTCAATTGAAACGATGTACTCGTACCCATTTTAACATCAAACACACTGCGGCGGAGTATCACCCGTTTGGGCCTGATTCGGGACAGAAGGTAAATTAAAAAGTCAGAAACATAGAAAAAAGAACTCTGCCGCAAATCCGATTTGAACATGACACTACACATCCTTGATTAGCATTTTGACGGTAGTTTGGTGCTCCGGCCGGAGAAAGCCAATACTAGTGCGCGTACCGATTCACATGGACATGTGGACAACTGTCTCACGAAATTGACTCTTTGGTTGGGTTTCTGGTGGGTTTTGCCGTTGGGGTGGCTCCTAATTGGATTCAACGAGCTGGAAATTGCCAACCCAACTGGAATGTTAACATGCTTAGACTCGGGCGAAATGAAATGGAACACCTAAACTGTATGTAGTTTTGACTGCTGCCAACGGCTAAATTGTGTGGGTGGGCTGTAAGGGTGTCATTTGCATTGAACGAACTGTCAAATCGATTTCTTTTTCGAGCCAAATGCGCTGGCTAAAATCTCATTAGGCTGCAATTAAGCAGCTGGGTGTGCGTTTTTGATTAGCGGCTCTTGCGCTACTTAGTTAAACGGATTAATTGTCAGTAGATAAAACTTAATCAGACAGCTTTGCACAGCGGGGCGGCTTGACTAAGCACCTAATGACACAGTCCCTCGCTGTCAATATATGCTACGTGTGATTAGTCGTGGTATTGCCTCCATTTTCGTGGTAATTTTTTTTTTTTTGTCGATCCCAGTTTTCTAACATTCGTGACTACTTCTCTGCAAACAATATCCCGCCCTCGGAACCATCACGAGGGAGCAGTGTATTTTCGCAGTAATGACCACTGCACAGGCGAGCGGAGAAACACTGTGCGCTCTGTTCCGGGAAGCATGTGTAACCTTTGTTACAAGCATACCCGGAGAGATAGAGGCGGCCTCGCGAAAGAAGCAAAATATTTGCAAACTTTGTGTAATGGCGGAAGCCGATGGTACCCTTCGGACGATTCGCCCCCTATTATCTGAAATTAATTGCCCGATGGTAATCTAATCTAATTATCTGCAGCACGCAAAACGACGACTTCGAACCGCAACAAAGAGCCAGCCAACCGAACGGAGCCGCAGCCAAGTCTGCAAGGAACAGTTTCAGCAGCAGCTATTATACCATCTTCACGACCGCATGCATATACCTTTGTACGGTCTATAACAATGCTTGCGAGCTGCAGGTTTCGGGCGCTGATTTAATGGGGTAATTATGCTGTTTTCCTCCTCATCGAGGAGCGGGAGAGGGCATGCCAATTGTAATTTCATAGGTGCAACACCGCAGTTCACATTTTCTTTTTTGATTTTTTTTTTTGTTTTTCATTCGTTTTTGCTAAGGGTTGCGCGATTAAAATGGTTAAATGCGGCGATCGAGGTGGGCATCGCGCACTAAAACCCATCGTGCACATGCAAAAGTGTTGGGCTCAGTACAGGTGGTAGGTAGCACTTTACCATAAAAGAAAGGGAAACGAACAAAAGTTGGCAATTATGAGAAAAGATATGCAAATTGGTTGTAATTATCCATGCAAGAGCTATGTGATGGGGGCTACATGTCCCCATAGATGGAGGTGTAGGTGTTTGAAGAAAGTGTTCTTTCGAAAGTGTTGGGCAAACCTTAGTTCATAAACTATATGGGTTGATAGCGGTTAAGGTTAAAAATATTCGAGAGCTTTAGGGCGATGCATGTGGAATCCAATAGGGAGTGGCAAAGTATCCATTTGTTTCTGTAGCCGTATTTTATTATCAGCGTGATCTGATTCGAATCAGATCGCGAAAATAAAACAATATAGATCATAGAAAAATTTCATTTTGGAGTTGTGGCAACAGTTGCTTTCAAAACACGACGGATAATGTATGAAAATGACAAACTTCATATTGCCACCAGCCATATTGCAAACATTCTGTACAACGTGACGTCACAATATGATGTCAATTGACATGAGATTTCATTTGCTTGTCGGGGGTGTTACCATATGAATCAAATTAATAATTTTTATTTTTGCATACTGTTTTTAAAAAAAAAAAAAAAAATTTAAAATTCTATGTTCAAAAATGCAACAAATAAACAATATTTTGTGTCTCGGTATTTCGGTGTATTCATGCGAGCGAATGATTTTTTTTAAACATTTATGAAATGTTCTCGATTTGCTTCAAACATTTCTGTTTTTACCGGTCTAATAGGCCGATTAAGTATTTATGAAACGTTTATGAAATACTTTTTACTGTCGGAAATTCACGACCAGAGGCTCGAAAACAACAACACGGCTTCCGTAATATGGTGTGTTTTGTTTCTAAAAGGAAATCAGTTTACCTACAATCAGTTCAAAATGTAATGGAAATCTTAGTGCAGTTTGCACCTCTGGTCCGCTCAGATTGGAATTCTTAGACAAAGTAAATGACAGCGGTTTAGGCGCGAAATTCCAGAAGAACAAAATGAAGTTAGAAATAGATTTTTCTGTGATAAAAAAGAAACGTGTTTCTCAATAACTAGATTCGAAAACAGTTCAAATTTATGCAGGCAGCTAGTTTCGATTTTTCATTATTCCATACCTTTATGGAATGAAAAAGCAAAATCATCTCGAAGGCGGGAAATTTATTCGATGTGAAAAAAATGCTTTTGGATTTTTTGTGTTATGAAGGGTGTTCAATATTTTAGTCTGGCAACGTGACTGTGTGGCTTGGCTATGGTTTACAGGCACACACCAACATTGAAAAATGAAACAAGCCACCTAGTACAATAAATTTTGAGATCATGATTCGTGATCTCGATGAGTAGCAGGATCATGTGCTGTTGTTGTAAGTGCATGTATTTCGATGATCTATATGGATCATGGCTGATAATAAAAAAGGGCTTGTGTCGTGAGTCAAATTGACAATCTACAGAGACTCTATGGCAATGAAGTGTGTTGGAAGAGTGTTTCTCGGTCTGGACTTTTTTGGATAGTTTCTGAACAGAAGAGGCAATCATTGGTGGCACAACTTCAGCATCTACTCCATATCCAATTGGGTGGAGAAACAGAAGAAGCTTTGAAGCTAGCTACGACTGCAAGCGCGCCATAATGGGCAGCGTTTGACCGTTGAATGACAAATGACAATTGACAATTCATCTAATGGAAATAAAGGTTCTTTCTTAAGCCGATTACCGAACTTTCAATGTCAAAATGTTCAGTAAAATCAAAATTTTCACCATGGTGAAGTACACGATGGAACAACGTTTACAAATAATTAAAATTTACTACCGAAATTCCTAGTAGGTGGTCGCAACTTTAAGAGCGTCAACGTCGATTTTCAAATTTCATCGATGAAGCGAATTTTTGGTTAACGGGCTTCGTCCATAAGCAAAATATACTTTACTTTAAAGGCGAGAACCCTCGTGTGCTTCATGAAACAGCACTTAAACATTCCAGATTGGTTGATAAACAAAAGTGGTTAAAGTGGGTAAACATGAAAAGCATTTACTTTTCTTAAGGGATATGAGTCCTAAACCGCTTACCAAAGGATTGCCAAACTTTCCGGCTCCTCACGAGCGTTACAAAATAACATTCAAATTAAGTTCAATATAACCTCTATGTATGTTTTTCCAATGAATATTTGCTATACTTAAAAAATCGAACACAAAAAATATGCACAGCGGCTACCGCAAACCTAAAAAAATTCCACTCTGCCGCTGCAAAGGTTATTTTAATATTATTTTCAGAACCCTCTATAGAAGGCGTATTTTTAGACTGTTACCATTCTAGGAACAATAATACCATAGAACCAAAGCCTGGCTGTCGCAAAACCAAAAACAGCAAAATGCTGAAAAAATTTGAATGTTTCTTAATTTTGTCAGAAAAGTCAAAAGAAGGCGAATACTTTTACGATGAACATTTAAAGGCAGTTGCTAGCTTAAAGGAAAAGACACCAGGGAGAGCTGTATCATTACACGCGATTGATTTTTTCAGAAACGTCTTCAGAAATTTTGCGTTTCTAACAATGAAATTCAGTAGGAAGATTATAGAGCTATTGCAAAACAAAAAAAACAAAAAAACAATTTTATATGCATTATTTAGGTTTTTTGCTTATTTTTCAGAAACTTCAGTAAGAGGGATGTTTCTATGCGTACACTAGATATACAGAATATATATGTATGGCAAAAAAAAAAATACCAGACATATTTCCCATCTTTTTCTTAACAGTTTCAGGAACATTTCAAAACCTTACATTTTTCAGAAACTTTGATATTGGTTACTGTTCTTTGCGATGTGTAAACGTATGTCCCTTGTATTTTATCAAACATACATCAGAGCAAATAAAACTGCAATCGTTCATCAAAATAACAAGAACTTGCTAAGTTTTTCTTAATTTTTTTTTATAAATTTTGCCACGCATAGAGGTCCGTGTTTTTTGTATGATGTCTAAGGCGTTGCCATTGTGTGAGCAAACGCACGGATCAGGAAGTAGCTGTCGCCAATCGAAAACAACAAAATTCGCCTTAAATTTCTTTAATTTTTTCTTTCTTAATTTTTTTAATTTTTTCAGAATTATTTGCAGGAACTGCCTTTCACTTGTTTTTACGATCGAGTACACTGGAGAGCGAGTAGTTACCGCATGCAAGAAAATATATGCGGCAGAATTTTCAGTTCTGCGCTTATATTTTTCAGAAAAGTCTATAGAAATGCAAATGCTTATGTTTTTAAAGTGACTGCCTGAAATAAGTTCCAATTTAAAGTCAAAAACACATTGACATGAGACTTGAGACAGAGTGAAGGTGCGGAATTTGGTCCGGAGGCATAATTGGGCCATTTTTCTTCGAAAATGAGCAAGGAGTGGCCGTTACAGTCAATGGCGATCGTTATCGGACCATGTTGAACGAAATTTTGTTCACAAAAAGTGAACAGGAGGATATTGGCAACATTTGGTTTCAACAGGACGGCGCTACGTGCCACATAGCCGAAGCTACACTCGCTGTTTTGCGCCCTATTTTTAAAGATCGCATTATCAGCCGCAGAGCTGATGTCGTTTGGCCACCTTGGAGCTGCGATTTGACACCGTTGGACTATTATTTGTGGGGTGCCGTAAAAGATAAGTGTTACGCAGACAAGCCAGAGACAATTGACGCTTTAAAGGACAATATTCGTGAAGCCATTGGTGAAATACAGCTGCACACAATCGATAATGTGCTTAAAAATTGGACGGATCGTGTAGGCTACTGCATGGCCAGCCGAGGCAGCCATTTGAATGAAATTATTTTCCATTATTAACCGGAAGGATTGTACTTTCAAATAAAAATTTGAGAAAATATTCAGTAGTTTTTTTTTTATAGCATTATCAAAAAAAGTTATTTGGCGGACCCTGTAGTTGGCGAAACAGGTCCGTAGAGACCCAAGGCCTAGCTTCTCACAACCAGTCGTTTTGTGTGAGTTTTGGAACGAATGGAAGGGATCTACAATTTTATGCCGATTCCAAACGGCTAATTGAGAAGCTCTAAAGACAGTTATACTCTCGGATGTTTGTCAGACGTTCGCAAGAGGTGGCGCAGTGGAAAAAAAACCTAAGTTGCAATTTGGGATTTTGCGGGATGCGAACATGGGACCCCTCGCTTAGTAGTCCAACACACTAAGCCACTGCGCGTTTATTGTAAAATTAAAAAGTTTCATAACAGTTTTCAGGGTTTTCTTAAAATTCAATAGATGTTTTTTTTTAAGTGTCTATATGTATAGTATATGTAGACTGTTGTCATTTTATGCTGCAGAAACAAAGTTGTGAAAATCGCACTCCCCAGGTTTTTCTTAATTTTTTTCAGAAAACTTGTTGAAAAGCGAATTTTCTTCCTTTTTTGACATTCGTTACGGCTCAAGTTTACTTGTTGTAGGCCATTGTTTAACCCAAGTTTTTACAGCGTGTTTTTTTATTCGTACCAGCTTAAAAAAACCTACAACCTTAATACTTTTAATAGGTAAATACATTTAAATATATTTTCTTAGCTTAGGTATTCTTAGTCTATCTAATTATAATAAGTATAATAAAATATATATAACCGAGGAAATTTACTTTTTAGGAAGAGTAGCGAATGTCTGGCTGGCTCCCGTTTTGCAAAGAAAAAGAAAAAGGACCCAGGAAACGCATCCCACGAAAACGTGGAAAATTGACAGACCGGTAGATCTGTTTGTTTCAGAGATATTTTAGGGTGTACACAAATTTTTGATTTACACCTGATGTGGAACATAAATCTCCACCTCTGAACGCGAAAATTTCGGAAGCTCTACCCCCTGAAACATAGATTTTCCTTCACAAAGTCAAGTCAACCAACAGTAGTTGGAAATTCCAATTTCTCACTCACCTGCCGACGAACTTCCCTCAAATCCATATCCATCAATATCCATATGCTCAATAATGAGAACGGAAAACGGCACTTCAAATCAATTTACCTGTCCAATCGTGCATTATTCACTCGGAATGAAGTCATTGCACATAGCTCCCATTCAAACTAACAACTGGCTACCTCTCAGCATGAATAAAAGTGAACCACTTGTGAGCGTGAACCACACCTTAACAATCGCTAAGCTGATGAGAAAGTAATCAACACTCGAAACATTTTGTTATAATTTAAGACGAATATATACGCGTGCCCATCACTCGCCACATACGAGTGTATATCGCCTCCGGGGATCAAGTGGTCATAATCCAAATTGAAGAAAACATCTGGTAGACGACAGAGGATACCCCTTAGCCATGCACCTTTGTAATCTTCTCTGTTTCGTATTATTGTCGCATCTGAGTCTTGAGTGGGGGGAAAAATGCCACCCAAAATGCCATAGATCACCCATCGCAGCCAGTGTGTTATTGTTGTGACGCAGGATTACCCATCACGGGAGAAACCAGCAAGCCAGAGGATCAACAGAGAATATCTGATTGCTTGAGAGCAGAGCCCAAGTGCCACTCGAAAGCCTACACACTTTATGATCGAAGACCAAACATGCCACGGTCCCAACACACGGTCCAAGTGGGCACTGGGCACTTCTCGCGCGCCACTTGTCGGCTATCTCTCTCTATCCCTCTCACGGGTAATCGTAGTCAGTTTATTCGGGTTCATCTGGAGAACTACTCTTGCTGGAACAGCAGCCAGTCAGTCTATCAGGCTGTCAGTCAGACTCTGCACAGTGCACATGCGTGTGTGTCGTATATGTGTGCCGTCGCCGTGTGCATGTGGATAGTTGATCTGTGGAATTAGTGAATTGAATTTCAATCGCCGGAAATGTAATCAATCTGAAGGATGCTCGAAGTGATTGGAGTTCACGTCGTTTACTGTGCTCCGAGTAGGATTTGAGAGCTAAGATCACACCTCGACCTCGGTTGTGGATGCATGCCACGACCAGGAGTGTGGCTTTCAGGTGGCAGTTGCCCGTTGGCAGCCATTCAGTGTTTCTGGTTCTCCCGCGGTGGATGATTCTGGTCTCTGGAGGTGGGCATACGGTGCTCGTGCTTCGAGTGTTGTGTGCTCATCAGTTGGAATAATATAATTAATTTCGTTTTCGACGGTCCAAGCGATGTAACTGCACTCGAATTTGCATAAAGAAAATGTTACATTTGCAACATGTACGAGAATAGTTGCATTCAGTGTGCGCGATGCGCTTGTATGTTTACTCTGGTGGCGATGGGTGCCTCGCATCAGGGCGTGGAAGTGGAATGCGTAGACGCAGGTAGACGCAGACTAAATAAATCGACAGACTGAAGTGTTGACATTGTATGCATCTGTCAATTAAGCGCGACTAGCCAGATTGATGGGAGATGGAGGTTATTATTATTATCTACCCAGCACGAAGTGTGCTACTCGTGGATGTAATTAAAAGGCACGTCCACCAGAATGTGTGGGAAGAAGTTGAAAGCTCACTACTTTTTTTGCAAACACCGCTGGTTAGATACTGAGGTGTAGTCTACACTTGTCGGCAAAAGTATTTTGACAGAACGACTACGTCTACAGTTTTCACTCAGTAATTGCATTACACACACAGTCATAGATAACACCACTATGACTGTGTGTGTAAATAGGATCATTTGCGTCCTATGGCTGTTTACCTCAGGACTATTTGTGGTTAAAGTCAGATTTTTTGACTGGGAAAAGTATTTTGGCATATTCATTTTGCAGGGTTTGTTCGGCGAAAAATACAGCTTTCATTTAAATTTAGATTAAATTCGATAGATTTAATGTGTACAGGTCCATGTTGATTAAAATATGTATGGACAACGACAGAGTTAAATATGGAAGATCGGCTAGCTTTTGTAGCAAAGTACGAATGCAGTCTTTGTGTAAAAAAAATAGGGGAAGAGTTTAATTTGTCGAAGCAAACTGGTCAATATCAAAATCAATAATTACATAAGAACGATCTTTGCGCAAAACTTACCTCCCTGGAGTAAAAAAACGAAAAAAGTTAAAGCGAAAAAGGTAGAAGGATAGAAAGATTTATTTTGGGGAAGTTTGTTAAAAATCCAATTTTAAGTTCCAAAACTGTCGAGCTTTACATGAAAAAAAAATGGTGCTGAAAACCTGATTATCTTAAGGATAATTCAGAGGCGCCTTGCTGCACAGGATATTAGATACATATCCTGTAAGAAAAGTACAGTACATGATGCTACAATTCGCCCAAGAGTTTAAGAATTAACCCACAAGATGTGGAACCGGGTCTTATGAACGGTAGAGGGTTCATTTGAGCCTCATTTATAACCGTAAACAAGATTTGTAAGCATGGTCTTGCGGGCTTATAATGTTTAAGGGCTGTTTACCGTCCAACGGTAGTGCAGATTTGTCCACCCCGACCCGCAGATTTATTGTTTCTGAACATGTATGATGTTGCATTAAAGGGAAAATAACTGTTTTTCTGACACGGAGCAGAGAGGAGATAGTTTTTGTAGTAACAAAGCCTTGCGATGATGCAGAAAGGCTGCAAAAACTCGTCGAAACGTTTGCAAGAAATTTACAGGGTAAAGCAGATGTTTAATTTCTTACTTTTTTTAAATTCAAAATATATTTTTTTTTTTTAAGTAAAACTTATTTGTCAAAATAATTATGCCAAAGTTAAGAGTTTATTTCATTAATTGTAATGAATTTCAATTAGAGAATTTAGAAATAAAAATAGCATAAATTTTCACCTGTTAATTAAGTAATTTTAATTTCTTCCTAGAATCTAAGAAAATGTTGCCTTTAGTTATGTCAAAATACTTCTGCCGATGAGTGTATGTATAAACGGTCGTTATACGCGAGCTTTGTAACTACCTACTCACAACCACAGATAAGGGAAACTTATCAAATCCACTTATCTGTGCTCACAACACGCAGCACAGCTCTGACAATGCCCAACAATAGGTTCGTTCGTGTACTTTCAGCATAGAAAAATGTCAAATCTCAATAATCGAGAGAGAAATCTCTCAATTTCAAGAGAACTACCTGTCCGGTTTTCTTACAAAAATGTTAAGAAATGTCATTTTGACATTTGACAAGGTTCTCTTTAAATACAGCATCTACAAAATAAGTTGGAATTGCATATTTTATAAGCTAAATACCTATTAAACATACCATTTTGAATGAGCTAATATGTTCTAGGAGAACATTCAATTACAACTTCTTCCTCCGACATCGTCGAAGACGAAAATAAATGGAGTTTTAACTGTCAAACTTTTGAGCTGTCAGTTTACATTTTTCGTCGAAATTCGGCGAGTAGAAAATTACGAAAAAATGAAAAGGGGGGAAATGGATTTCTCTCTCAAATTTCTCGGTACGTGGTCGCATTCGCACAGTTTCTTAACAAATTTTTAATAATTTTACGTTTGCAAAAAAGTACCCGAACGAACCTAATGTAATCATCTCCACTCTCAGCTTCGAAACTAGTTACATCACACATGACGCTATTCAAATGGAGTTTTTACAACAAGTTTCTGCCATGAAAACGCTAATCGGCAACAAGTGAAAAGGGAAAACATCGGGTGGGTTTTATTACATAAAAAGTCGGAGTGAAGCTGAACGGAATTTGACACAGCGAAGCTAGTTGATGGATTTTTGCAATCAACGTCTAACCATTATATATAAAAATGTAATAAATTCGTGGTATTATTTAAAATTGGTTTTATTTTTTTCTAAATACACATAACTCGCGCATGCATCCTTCGTGCTATTTAAATGACTAGTGAGTAGTTTTTAAAAGCTTCTAGTTGCTTCTAGTGGATACATTGTTGTCTCTAGTAGATGTGACGTGAATTAGCCAAGAAGTTCTTGCGATTCTCCAGACTTTTATGCTTGTGGGGTTTCCTTAAGTCGCAGGTCTATGCCAATAAGCCGCAATTGACCGATGCCCTTTAAACCAATTAGTAACCAATGCCATCAATCAAATTCAGCTGGATCTATGCGGTCGAGTCTTTAATAGATCGGCGGAAATAATCTGCTCGCACTTTGACTTAATTTCCTATGTGCCCAATTGTGTATACAAGATTTGTATACTGCTCGCAAGGAACCCACAGAATTGTCCTCAACTCGCGAACGGCTTGTGCCAGGACTAGGGTTACCAGATTTACTCGCAGCTTGACAGGACAAATTTCAAAAATATTGCGAAAAAAACCGGGATTTTCAACTTTCTCCCGGGACAAAATAAAAAATCATGATCATCAAATCAATCTCAGCAAAACAAAGTAAAGTAGGATTTTCAGGACGCAATTAGAACAACTACGCTCTACTTACCACTTTCGAGGACTCACAGTTTTTTGCAATCGCGTAAAAACCTACTTTACTTTGCTTTGCTGAGGTCTAAGCTCAAAAAGACAACGTAATATAGGTACCTAAGATACGCATTTAGATATTTTTTTTGTTTACTAGTACTACGAATATTGCTTTCCGCTTTGACTTTTATAAGCGGTAAGCCGTTTTCTTCGTTTTAGGGACGATACTATTGGACCCAGCAGCCGAATGAGAATACTAATTTCATTCGCTTGGATTAAAAAAAATTAAAAAAATTACTACGTATAATAAAAGAAGAAAAATTGCATTCGACATCGCAGTAAAATTTGCAAATTATGTAATTTTTATTGATTTGAATGACAGCTGTCAATTTCCAAAAACGACATTCTAATACGGTAGGTGCGTTTCTTTGAAAAACGAGGATTTGTTATGTCAAATTACATTGCAGTCAGTAGGTCTGTTCCTTTACTTTTAAATCATACGAATTTCTACTAATTCTTACGAATTTGTACTCAATGCCGTTCCCTTACTCGAAAAATTCGTAAAAGAGAGCGTCATCGAGAGAACAAGATATTACCCCTCCACTGAGAATTTACGAATTGCTACTTAACAACTTGGTGTATGAAGTGCAAAAGCTGTCAGTCACCTTACAAATAACATTTGGTTAAATGCGTGCATTTATTTTGATTTGTTGTGTATTAAAATGGTATAAACAGGCACGGCCTCAAGATTCTTATCGATCTCGATAGTGGCGACGAAATTCTTCCTTGCTGTAAAAAGAGGCAATCTGCTCCATGTAATTTTTAATGCAGCGTCGCTTTTTCCTCTTCTTGAATGCTTGTTTAATTTTTAATTAGTACAAACTTACTAGCGTAAGTAAGTTACTCAACAGACTGTTTCTCTCTTAGAATCTAAGCTCTTATTAGTGGTAAGAACTTTTATTCAATAAAGAAAGTAAGTAAATAAAGGGTGATTTTTTAGCTGGTTTGGTTTTGGCAACACTGGTTTTGACAGCTGACGTGTGTTTAGTACCTTGTGTCACTGTCAAACAGCTTCAGTTTGGTTTGCAATTTAACCATGGATCGTCTTACAAATGAACAACGCTTGCAAATTATTGAATTTTACTATCAAAATTCGTGCTCGGTTCGAAATGTTCATCGCGCGCTGCTTCCATTCTATGATCGGCATTCTCGACCTTCTGAGCAGTCTATTCGGAAGATTGTGACCAAATTTCGCACCAAATTTACTTTGTTGGACATTAAACCACCAACACGTTTACGTACTGTGCGTAGTGAAGAAAATATTGCGGCCGTATCAGCTAGTGTGACAGAAGACCGCGAAATGTCGATTCGGCGCCGTTCCCAGCAGTTAGGCCTTTGTTACAGCACTACGTGGAAAATTTTGCGGAAGGATTTGGGCGTAAAGCCTTTTAAGATACAGCTGGTGCAAGAACTAAAGCCAGCCGACCTACCACAACGCCGAATTTTTGGTGAATGGGCTCTTGGAAAGCTGGCCGAGGATCCGCTTTTTTATCGAAAAATTGTGTTCAGCGATGAGGCTCATTTTTGGTTGAATGGGTACGTAAATAAGCAAAATTGCCGCATTTGGAGTGAAGATCAGCCAGAAGCATTGCAACAGCTACTAATGCATCCCGAAAAAGCCACTGTTTGGTGCGGTTTATGGGCCGGCGGCATTATTGGGCCATATTTCTTCAAAGATGATGCGAATCGCAGCGTTACTGTCAATGGTGAACGCTACCGAGCGATGATAACAAACTTTTTTTTGCCCGAAATGGAAGTTCTTGACTTGCATGATATGTGGTTTCAACAAGACGGTGCCACATGCCACACAGCACGCGAAACAATGGCGCAATTGCGAGGCGAGTTTGGTGAACAGTTAATTTCACGTTTCGGGCCGGTCAATTGGCCGCCTAGATCGTGCGATTTGACACCATTAGATTATTTTTTGTGGGGGTATGCCAAGGCTTATGTGTATAGGGACAAGCCCGCTTCGATTGACGCACTGGAAGCCAACATCCATGCATTCATTCGTGAGATACCGGCCGATATGTGTGAAAGAGTATGCCAAAATTGGACTCAGCGGATGGGCTACCTGAGACGCAGCCGCGGTCAACATTTGCATGAAATTATCTTTAAACATTAAATTGCAAGGTTCAAACTATCGATTCAAATAAATATTTCATTCATTTTTTCGAATTTTTTGTGTTTTTTTTTTTTAAAAAAGTTCTAAGCCTCTTAAAAAATCACCCGTTATAAGTCGAATGCTCGTGATGTTCAAAGAAAGAAGTTCGATTTATTCGGAATCACTTTCATCGCTTGGTAGATGAATCAACAATCAAATAATTTTCTTAGTAAATTCGCAAATTCTTCGAGTTTATCAAATATTTTAACAACACTTTTGACACTTTTTTGAATTTTTGAACTGTCTATCTGCATTTTTCATAAATTACTACAAAAGCCTTCCCATAAATTTGTTCGTAAGTGTCTCTCTCTGTGATAGAATCTATCCCCATCGCTGCCATTTTGACAGTCTTTTCCATTCTGACTACAAAAGGAAAGGAACAAACCTAATATGAGATTTTCGCACTTAATGATTTTGGTGTATTTGGCACCCGTGAGAGAAGCAGTCGCGGCGGGACAACCGAATTTATACGTTAAATCCGGGACATCCCGGGCAAACCGGGACGTCTTGCAAGGCTAGCCAGGACTCATATTAAGCTGCACCACTTTCATGTCCTTCTTGTCATGAAGAAGCTCCAGCTGAAGAAGCTGGAATGGTGTTCCCACCTCAAACACACGAAGTGTTAAAGTTTTTGTACACAAATTTATATAAATAAAAAACCCAAGCCAACTTGGGTCTATATCTGCTACCCCTCATGATGTCTGGGCTGCTCTAAATTGAAATTCCATCACCTATTGCCGAAGAAAACAACACAATTATATGCGTTCGTGTCTCTATCTGAATCTGGTGATGCGAATCGGTGATTAAAACCACTCCTGGCATCCCACGGTATACACATCAATACCAAGCTCCGACTCGCTACAATTTTAAGCTCAACTCCGGTCGCATTTCATTTAATTTCAAAAGAAATTTGCTACTGTGGACGATCAGAAACAATCACGGACACTCATTATAATGCCATTCCCAGAGATAATTCCGTGACACGCACACACATTCGATGCCCAATTGAACGGGTGTGCGGTGTTTGTGCGGATCAGTCCCCGAAAGGATGTTTGCAATTTCCCAAGCAAACTGTTGCGCGTTAATTGTTCTGTGTTCCTTTGAATGGTCATTAGACGGGGGATGGCTGACTGGATGCTATAGTTGCAGATGATTACCCCTGACACACAGGTGAATGATCTGCGGCACGAAATCCCAGCGCTGCTCACATTTTGACAGGATAATGATAATCACGGCTCCGTTTATACAATCTGCGCTCGAAGCATCAACCTGTAGCTTCTGTGTAGAGAGTGTATTGTGTTGCTGCTGCTGCCGCTGATGGATAGCCCTCCGTGTGGTGGTTCGTGGTCGGATTTGATTTACCATTAGGTTTTGTGGTCACTATTCATCGGAGATCACGCACCTACCTTCGATGTGTGTATATATTATATATTATGTGATGGGCGGTGATGTGATGGATTTCTTAAGTCGCTTTGATGAATTGGGTATATCCATAGAAGACGAAGACAGGAAGCCACAAATGGCACACACGTTCACATGCGGGATGCGTAAATATCCCAAGGCCAATAGCTGCGAGAGACTGTTGTGCGGAACACACAATGGCGGACTAATGATATGTGTGTCGCCCGTTTATGTACTCGCATTTGTGGGTAACGGCACGAACTGGCAGGCTAAAGAGTTGCGTTTCTATTGAGACGAACTAGCTTCGAGATTCTTTCCAAGCGCAAATGAGGTAGCAAATAGGTGTAGGTATTAGTATGCCGAGTGAGAAGTCGCACCCAGGAACAAATAGACGACTGTTATGTTTGGTGAACGTGCAAGGTATAGCTATATCTGTTCGGGTTCACAAAATCATGACAGCTGAAACTTTCCAAACGATTAAAACGCCATTACAAGTTGGAGCCCTTTTAACGCGTCGCAGTCGCTCTAGTTGTTGGATGAATCCTTGAATTGAAAAGCCATCTGCTTGCCATTAGAACTGCTATCACTTCCAATAAAAGGTCCAAAAGGACATGGAGAAAAGCGCGCGCAAAACAATTGGAAAGGGTTCACCTTTTGTCCTGGCTTGTTCGATGCTAATTAAACGCTTGATCCAGAATTCTCTTCACAAATATGCATATCAGGTGTTTTTCTTGTGCAATCTAATTGGACGCGACAACCACTGGTGGCGGAAGCGATACTCGTATCTCGCTTTTTGAAGGAGGAATATGCAAATGGGCGATGAACTTCTGTCTGGGGAAAAGAACCTCACAATGAAACGCTTGTAACAGCGCTCACGACGTACCAACTGATGTTGGTGCCAGGACAAATTGTGGATGTGGAGTCGTCGCCGGACAGAGATAAGCGGTGTTTACACACAAAAAGGACTTGCATTTAATTAAAACATTTTTTCTTTTGTTTTTGTCTGTGGCACCGCCGCCATGTCCTGCTACTGCAAACGGAGGACTTTTGTAATTTTAATTGCTCAGCATTTTAATGGATCGATAGTGTTGATTAATCGGTTTGTGTATGCGAGTGGTTTTTTGGTTAAGGCGGGTATCTGATGGAAGATTATGTTGCTTGTCAGCGACTTGTTGAGGAAGTTGGGGTCTTCACTTGTACTCGAGGGACAACTACCTTTGTTGCTCTTTTTGCACTAGTTTTGTTTTCACTAGAAGTAGTTAAGTATAGATAGCTCAAGTTACTGTCAAGTTGCACTGTCCAGAGGAGGCCTACTATATATTTCTTATTTTGAACTATTGGAACTGACTCCTTTGCACCTCGTGGTTGAGGAATGTGCAAGTAAAACGATTCTAAGAATGGCCAAAGAAGGAATATGAAGAGGAAAGTGCATCACATCGAGGCAATTTGATGCACTACCTAACAAAAAAAATTGGCTTTTCCTAGAGACGATATCATCAAAAGCACTTTGTTACTAAGCTCAGCAACCATAAGAACTGGAGCAATGAATCCACGATTCCCAAACTGAACAATCGCACACAGATGGGTCAATTACTGATGAAGGAACTGAAGCGGGAGTATTCGAGACTAGAACCAAATAGTCTGAACCAAAGTACCAGCATCTTTGAGCCTGAAATCTCTGCCATAGATGTGTCCAAATCAAGTTCGACAGAAATCAACTGTGATATAGCTATAATGTCAGACAGCCAGGCTGCTAAAATGGTTCTTAAATCCTTCATCATTAAATCCAAACGTGTGTGGTAATGCCTACAAAATTAGGTAGGAGAAGAAGAAGAATATAACCCTCTGTTCGCATGTGGGAATATAGAGGGTTACGAAATGGCCGACAAGAAAGAAACGTTCATAAGTCCTGAACCATTCTGGGGAATAGGGGGCCACAACCTCAAAGAAGAATTTAGGAAACTAGAGAAAGAAAACAGAGCAAGAACCTGGCATAGCACTCAGGGCATGAGGCAGGCTAAGAAACTTCTGGGGCAATACAACCAGAAAAAATTCCAAGCTTGCATCGGCATGAGCAAAAATATCCTCCGAATCCTAACGGGGCACTTTAGACTCAAGGAACACCTTAGGAAACTGGATATATCTGAAGAAGGTCTCTGCAGATTCTGCGATGAGTCCAGTGAAATCCCAGAACACTTGCTGGGATCTTGTGGGGCACTGACCCACAAAAGATTGAAATACTTGGGCAAGTACCAACTATCTGATGAGGAAATACTGTCACTGGAGCCAGCTCTCATCCTTAGATTCTTAAAGGAAACTGGACTGGAGAGAGTGCTATGGGACAGATTTCTTCCGCCAAGGAGAAAGAAGAGTCCAAGGAGCTCTAAAATGTTTCCGATAGGAATCATACTGTGAGGGAACTCTTATGAGGGAATATACCTCTCTGAGGCGTAAGCAGGGGGTACAATAGACCAAAGGTCGCAGCACAATAACCCCTTTCACATAATAATAATAACATATTTGATTAAAGCTGCACAGAGTGAAAAGAATTAAATTTACCATCTTCGCCGACATATTTGTCCAAAGCTATGTTTCAAGTTGGCAACCCTGCTCACCACAGGCCTCCTCATATAGCAGCATTATTAGACTAGGGTTAAGAAATTGCTTTCCTCAGTTAAGGTATTTGAATACAGATTAAATACAGTTTAATTTACCATCTTCGCCGCTTGGCAGCTTTTAAGAGAGCGTTACTGGTTGTTTTTCATCTCCACAAGCTTTCGTTTGACTCTTGCTACTCTTGCCTCAACATATTCTTTCTACGTCTTGGTTAAACTTTCGAACTTCATCCAATCAGCCAATCTGTTTTCAAAATCGCCCTTTTTCTTTTGCCTCCAGTGGAAGCAATGTTCCTGCCTGTCATGGGGCGTTCGTTCGTAGAACTCAAGAGCTTTCGTCCTGTTATCTTAATTACAGTCTTCTGTATGAGCTTGCAGGTACTCTTCTCGTTTTTTTCTCTAAGATCTTCAGGCCCATCAGTTCATTGAAGATCTCAAGAAAGTCAAACACAGGCAGGGCCCATTAAAGTGACCATAGTTCACTGAGTTCAAATGAGCTTAAGTCCCGTCACTGGACTAGTTCACTTATTTATGATTCGGTAGCTCGAACAATGGTTCCGCTCGCTTACGTCTTTATATATTTATCGAGGAGTGTAGGCATATTTTGCGAACGCATTTCGAGCCTAACCTTCCTTAAGTGCCTGCCATTCCTGGTCGATTACCTATAGTCAAAACGCCCTCTCAACCCATCCAATTATGCGTTAAAGTGTTCAAAACCTCAAATTATGTCCATAACTTACATAAAAAAAAAAAACAGTTATATCCTTCAATTACACATTCCACTGAACTTGCCCTCTTTGGAAAGAAAAGACACAGACCCTATTGCACTGTCAAGCCGTTCATTGTGTGGCATCTGTTTGACACATCCATGCAAGCACCCACCCATTAAATTACTTTAATGTGGAAGGACTTTTCTATTCGACAACACACAAAAAAGGGACAAAAGACATGCCATCGATGTTAATAACAAAACACACACGCACAACATGTACAACAGCAGAATGCAACGAATCGATTGCTATATTGAATTTATCGCAAAGGATGCATGCACTCGCTTCGCTTACGCTTGCTTAGGTAGCCAATCCACTATGTCCACCACTCCTGTCCGATATGTATATTCCTATATGCAAATGAGGTCCGCACACATATCCTTTAATGCATTAGAAGCTATACACCCCGCGCGCATGTAATTACAGGCTATATATATAACCGATACGACCCTCCACGTCTGCACCCCCTTCAGACAGTCACGTAAGTGCTTACTACTTTTAAGGATGCATTATTCAGCATGGACATTGGTCAGCCAACAGTGTGTTTCGCCCTGTATCTATACCATGAACAGGACTCTCATAATCTATTAATGCTGTGGGCATATAAAACGCCGGTTGTTGTTATAGCGTGTTAGTGAATGTTGGGCAGGAACCCTTTTGAAAAGTTTCTACCACTTTGCACGCACTTGAACAGCAATAGCAGCAGCGTTTAGCGTGTGTCTTGTGTGTGTATGGAAGCGGGCAGTATGTGAAGGAATAATTGGTTGAATAATGAAGAACCACCAGGACAGGACATGACGCTATAAAATGGACGACGAGAGGTCCTCGGACACAGCGCACTTTCGAACTTAATTTTGGAGAGGGCGAAGCGGTATGCGTCTGACAAAAGAAATCGACTTTAAGCCTGTCACATTTGCATGGTAACCCTTTCAGATGTGTGGTCTACGAAATCGATACACGGTGATGTTCCATTTACCTACTATTTTAGAATAATTGGAAGGGCGTCAAGCTACGTAGCCGATGGTCATTACATCAGTTTAAAACCAAGACCATTAATTTATGAGTTCAACCCTCATAACTTTGGGTTATGGCGGTTAAGGGCGCACGTGGTTTCCATGTGAAATTTAACAATTGTTTGATGTAGTGAAATGAGTAGATACTTTTGGGATATTTGGAGCGCGTTCAGACCTAGCTTGATGTAGTTACATCCGTTATGCATCCATCATGTGGGCTGACCAACTAAGGTGCTTTGAGGGGACGGGATAAACGGGATATGGAATCATATACGGTTCGCCTATCGTGTAAAAAATACCTTTAAAAAACAAGCGCTTCCGAAAAACGAATTGAAAAACGTGTGGAAAACGTTTCTAAAAACTAAAAACGGGCCGAAAATCACGTTGAAAAAACTCGACAAAAACCGCACTATCTATAATTATTATAGAGTGAATTGACAGATCACTCTGCTGCAGCTAATAGTCCTACTAAAGACCACCAGTGTAATCCACAGTTCATCTGTCACGATTGATTTCACTTCTTCTTACCTTTTCAAACATTAAATGCTAGCTACCAATATCTAACTACACAGTCACACATAGTTATTGCACCTCTCTCCCAAGTAGAAATTGTTGGTGTAGTTTAAGCGCTGTTCCTACATTTCGGAAATGTTTCCGTAACAGTAACAGTGTGTATAGCGTATCAAAGTGCGTACTGTTTCCAGTGCAGGATAGACCGTTGACCAAAGTTTCAGCTCATAAGATTGCTATTTCGGGACACACACACAATGGAATTTTGGCTATGATTGTAACCGAAATATGACCGAATTTCAGTGAGCTGTAAAATTGGTTTTCATCTGACGTATAAGCTGTTGGCCCGAGATCAATTATTTTTTTAAGTGGGTGCAAATTGTTCGTCAGTCCGTCGGGTGTTTATATTTCCACTTTTAGAACCCGTTTCCAATAAACTGAAAAATTCGAGTTTGCTCTGCGGCATTCATAAAATTATCTCCACATATACCAATTTCAATCGGCGGCGCGACGAGCATCCAATAACAATTGATGGAACAGTTTACTCCTGCTGTACTCACCCATCGTCACGTCACAACATCGATAAAGACATTAACTCTTGAATTGATATTGCAGAAGATTGCCATCGTTTGCATACAGACGAGCTACTTTGTCGAGAACCCAACTTTATTCTGTCCACTTGTCCATCCACTTTACACGATGGTCGCTCATAAACTAAACGTTTATTAAATTAATCTTTGGCGAACATAGTCGTAATGGGCCAGGACCTGGCGACATGGAAAAGCCTTTTACTCGCTGTGTTTGTCACAGTCACAGTCAGGCCCTCCAGCTAACTCTGAATCGATATGGGGCAACCTATTGATTGAATCAGCCGCTTGAAATCGATTAAAAATATGCGCGTTCAGTGCTCCAGAAAGGGTAATCATCTGGCCCAACCCAACCCAGCACGTAGGTAAAGCTGGGCCCGCCACATTCGAATTTCGCCAAACAAAGTACATGGGAATTAGTTGCTATTTAGTTGCTATTTAATTGCTCTATTCCTGATTTAGTTGCTCTTCGGGAAGTGGGAGATTTTGTGGCGGTCCCAGCTTACCGGTAAAGCTGGGACCGCCACATTGACTTTTGAAGGATTTTTTTTGCCCATACCTATCACCGATTTAATTGCTCTGGGGAAATGTAATTTTTTTTCAATCGGACAAGCCGTTCGCACACAATTTCAAATTTAAGTTTTTTGTAACGGTCAGTTCGCTATAAAACTCTTTTGATTTTCAAGGAAAAGCAACAAAATTATGAAAAAATTCATAAAAAATAAACCCATACGAATTTTACTGCACCACATATCTTAAAAGAAGTGTACATTTGTGGGCTACTAATGGATTCAATCAAATATTTTTTCACTCTTCTCTAATTGAGACAAAAAGGTGAGCTAGACATACCAAAGACAAAAACTTTGAAAAATTAAAAAAAATAGTTTACGTTCGAATTCAACCAAGCAATATATATTAAAATAAGCGCCTATTTACTAGCTATCAACACAAAGAATAAAATACCTCGTCTCTCTTCTGTAAATGTGTCAAAAAGTAAAAAGTTCATATTCCGACCAAAAAAGTAAGCTAATAATACCAAAATACAAATTTGGAAAAGCTTTAAAGTCATATATCGCAGTTCAATCCTACTATGTTACATACATCAAAAGAAGCATGAACTTATTAGCTATCAACCACTAAGCTCAAATAATTAGTTGCTCTTCGATAAATATGCCAAAAAGCAAAAAGTTCATTTTGGCAAAAAAAGCCAAAGATACTCCTAGTACAAAAAAAAATTTGGAAATTTGAAAAAACTCATACATCCCGATTGAATCCTACTATGCCACATAACTCATTAGAAGCGTGAATTCGTTAGCTATCAACTCCTATACTCAAATAATTAGTTGCTCTTCGATAAATATGTCAAAAGTCAAAAAATTCATTTTGCCAAACAAAGGCAAAGGTACTCCCAGAACAAAAAAAAGATTTGGAAATTTGAAAAAACCCATATAACCCGTTCGAATCCTACTATGCCACGTAGCTCATTAGAAGCGTGAATTCATTAGCTAATAACTCCTATACTCAAATAATTAGTTGCTCTTCGATAAATATGTCAAAAGTCAAAAAATTAATTTTGCCAAAAAACGCAAAGGTACTCCCAGAACAAAAAAAAAGATTCGGAAATTTGAAAAAACCCATATAACCCGTTCGAATCCTACTATGCCACATAGCTCATTAGAAGCGTGAATTCGTTAGCTATCAACGCCTATACTCAAATAATTAGTTGCTCTTCTTTAAATGTGTCAAAAAGCAAAAAGTTTATTTTGCCAAAACACGGCAAAGGTACTACTAGAACAAAAAAATGATTCGGAAATTTGAAAAAACCCATATAACCCTTTTGAATCCTACTATGCCACATAGCTCATTAAAAGCGTGGATTCATTAGCTATCAACCCCTATACTCAAATAATTAGTTGCTCTTCGATAAATATGTCAAAAGTCAAAAAATTCATTTTGCCAAACAAAGGCAAAGGTACTCCCAGAACAAAAAAAAAGATTCGGAAATTTGAAAAAACCCATATAACCCGTTTGAATCCTACTATGCCACATAGCTCATTAGAAGCGTGGATTCAATAGCTATCAACGCCTATACTCAAATAATTAGTTGCTCTTCTTTAAATGTGTCAAAAAGCAAAAAGTTTATTTTGCCAAAACACGGCAAAGGTATTCCTAGAACAAAAAAATGATTCGGAAATTTGAAAAAACCCATATAACCCTTTTGAATCCTACTATGCCACATAGCTCATTAAAAGCGTGGATTCATTAGCTATCAACCCCTATACTCCAATAATTAGTTGCTCTTCTCTAAATATGTCAAAAGTTAAAAATATTAACAAATATCATTTCTTTGCAAATCCAGTTCGCGCATCCAACTCTTTGGTTTTCCTATGGAAAATTTAAAAAAACCCATGTAACCCGTTTGAATCCTACTATGCCACATAGCTCATTAGAAGCGTGAATTTGTTGACTATCAACTCCTATACTCAAATAATTAGTTGCTCTTCGATAAATATGTCAAAAGTCAAAAAATTCATTTTGCCAAAAAACGCAAAGGTACTCCCAGAACAAAAAAAAAGATTCGGAAATTTGAAAAAACCCATATAACCCGTTTGAATCCTACTATGTCACATAGCTCATTAGAAGCGTGAATTCGTTAGCTATCAACGCCTATACTCAAATAATTAGTTGCTCTTCGATAAATATGTCAAAAGTCAAAAAGTTCATTTTGCAAAAAAAGGCAAAGGTACTCCCAGAACAAAAAAAAAGATTCGGAAATTTGAAAAAACCCATATAACCCGTTTGAATCCTACTATGCCACATAGCTCATTAGAAGCGTGAATTTGTTGACTATCAACTCCTATACTCAAATAATTAGTTGCTCTTCGATAAATATGTCAAAAGTCAAAAAATTCATTTTGCCAAAAAAGGCAAAGGTACTCCCAGAACAAAAAAAAAGATTCGGAAATTTGAAAAAACCCATATAACCCGTTTGAATCCTACTATGCCACATAGCTCATTAGAAGCGTGGATTCAATAGCTATCAACGCCTATACTCAAATAATTAGTTGCTCTTCTTTAAATGTGTCAAAAAGCAAAAAGTTTATTTTGCCAAAACACGGCAAAGGTACTCCTAGAACAAAAAAATGATTCGGAAATTTGAAAAAACCCATATAACCCTTTTGAATCCTACTATGCCACATAGCTCATTAAAAGCGTGGATTCATTAGCTATCAACCCCTATACTCAAATAATTAGTTGCTCTTCTCTAAATATGTCAAAAGTTAAAAATATTAACAAATATCATTTCTTTGCAAATCCAGTTCGCGCATCCAACTCTTTGGTTTTCCTATGGAAAATTTAAAAAAAACCCATGTAACCCGTTTGAATCCTACTATGCCACATAGCTCATTAGAAGCGTGAATTTGTTGACTATCAACTCCTATACTCAAATAATTAGTTGCTCTTCGATAAATATGTCAAAAGTCAAAAAATTCATTTTGCCAAAAAACGCAAAGGTACTCCCAGAACAAAAAAAAAGATACGGAAATTTGAAAAAACCCATATAACCCGTTCGAATCCTACTATGCCACATAGCTCATTAGAAGCGTGAATTCGTTAGCTATCAACCCCTATACTCAAATAATTAGTTGCTCTTCGATAAATATGACAAAAAGCCAAACATTAATTTTGTCAAAATAAGACAAAGATACAAAAATACAGATAAAACAAGTTTAAATCCAACTATTTTATTTTTTATGGAAAACTTCAAGAAACGAATTAACCCTCAATCGCTCTGCAATAGATCAATAAATATTAATTGAATTAATTAGACGTTTATGTCAAAATGGCACAAAAATTCTTGAAAAAAAATGTTGCAACCCACAAAGTATGCATCAAATTTGGAATGTTGTAAATCGTTGCCTGCCAATTTTCATAAATCCTGAAAGTCTGTAATACCCCTACTACCAAATTTCGCTAATTTTAGCTTTGAAGTATTCATACATGTATCGGCTAAGTAAAAAACTGGCGCGGATTTTTAACGTTAGAGAATTAAAAAAAAATAAAGGATAAAAATTCGCACGAATATTCATCCGTCCATATGTGTTCGTATTCGTAAGTGAATATAAAGGACTATTGACATGAGCGCGAACTGCGAAAAGGCGAATTACGTAAAAATAAATTTAACTGAATTTATGAATTGAAAATTGCTATTTGTTCTACCATAAAAGCATTATACTTAATTAATCTAACATCTATTTGAAAAAAAACCTCCATCTCTATTAATTTAAGTAGCTAAATTTACAATTACAGACATTTTCCCGCGAATTGACAAAATGGTTTCCAAAAGCAATTAGCCACCACAACTTCAAACACACATTGACTTATAATAAATGGAAGCACTTATTTCCCACATTAAATGCCATAGACTACAACCCAAACGATAAGTGTGAGAAAGTAAGGTTCAGTTGTAGATTTGTGATATAGATGCCGCTAGGTGTGAAATTTGACTGGGGCTGCCAGTTTATTGAAAATGGATCAAGCTACATTTTTCAGCTGCAGGCATTTTTTTTTTTGACATTTCAACATTATTTTCAAACTTAATTCGTTTAAGAATTTCTGATTGTTATGCAAATAGTTGTTGCTTCCCATTTCATAACACACTTGTTGTCTCTTTCACAAGCAGCTGATTCTTCAATAAGATTTATTGTGATAAAAATGAGGAAAATGTAGTACAATACAATTATTCAAGAGCAATTAACAATGGATATGTGCATCGTGATTTGTACTGGAAAAAAAAGACAATGTGTTTGTCAGTGTGAAAGTTTTGAGAACAACGCTATATATTTATAAGTAAAAAGCAGTCGGTCTTTCCAATTTTCAGAACATCTTCTCCACTGATAGAAGAAGAGTCAGCTGCTTGTGAAAGAGACAACAAGTGTGTTATGAAATGGGAAGCAACAACTATTTGCATAACAATCAGAAATTCTTAAACGAATTAAGTTTGAAAATAATGTTGAAATGTCAACAAAAAAAAATGCCTGCAGCTGAAAAATGTAGCTTGATCCATTTTCAATAAACTGGCAGCCCCAGTCAAATTTCACACCTAGCGGCATCTATATCACAAATCTACAACTGAACCTTACTTTCTCACACTTATCGTTTGGGTTGTAGTCTATGGCATTTAATGTGGGAAATAAGTGCTTCCATTTATTATAAGTCAATGTGTGTTTGAAGTTGTGGTGGCTAATTGCTTTTGGAAACCATTTTGTCAATTCGCGGGAAAATGTCTGTAATTGTAAATTTAGCTACTTAAATTAATAGAGATGGAGGTTTTTTTTCAAATAGATGTTAGATTAATTAAGTATAATGCTTTTATGGTAGAACAAATAGCAATTTTCAATTCATAAATTCAGTTAAATTTATTTTTACGTAATTCGCCTTTTCGCAGTTCGCGCTCATGTCAATAGTCCTTTATATTCACTTACGAATACGAACACATATGGACGGATGAATATTCGTGCGAATTTTTATCCTTTATTTTTTTTTAATTCTCTAACGTTAAAAATCCGCGCCAGTTTTTTACTTTTATTTTCTCAAATTCTCTGAAGCTAAAAGTCAATTTATTTATATTCAAACCTATTTGTTTTAGTTTCAGATTTAATTAAATAAAGTATTTATAGTCTTGAAGTCTTGTAACTCCATTCAGGTAGGTACAACAACATCTGCAACCCAGTATTACATAAAATTGGTACCTATGTCCGCTCGCATCTTTTTTCAGGCCAGAAACAGTAGGTATATTTCAACAAAAAATATCAAAAAAAAAAACAGTATAAATCGATTCCAGAAAAACAGTATTTTGCGAAGAACACCGAACCACCGAACAATTCATTTCCATCATAATGAATCCTCTTCGTTTTTCTTTCCTTTATCTCCTCCTGTGATTGTTGTTTTGTATTTTATCCTTTAAAGAAATTTGACGAAGCAATTTCGGCTTTGTTTTGAGGTATTCAAAGAAATCAGTGCATGAATATCTAAAGTTACATTACGCAGTATTTTGAGAAAACAATCGCTATGCAGTTTTGGAAACTTTAAAACAGTATAATGCTGCGAAAAACTGAATCTATTTATGCTTTGGAGAAACTTTAACACTCAACATAATACACATTTCCTGGTAGCACTGTCCACTAAAGGTGGGATCCGATTATTGGCTGTCAGTTGCGTAGTTCAGATATAAATGGCGGCTGGTGGGAGATTTGGCTGGGGGTAGTTGTCCGGGGTTGAGTTGCACCCGAACCATTTTTACTTAGCCGATACATGTATGAATACTTCAAAGCTAAAATTAGCGAAATTTGGTAGTAGGGGTATTACAGACTTTCAGGATTTATGAAAATTGGCAGGCAACGATTTACAACATTCCAAATTTGATGCATACTTTGTGGGTTGCAACATTTTTTTTCAAGAATTTTTGTGCCATTTTGACATAAACGTCTAATTAATTCAATTAATATTTATTGATCTATTGCAGAGCGATTGAGGGTTAATTCGTTTCTTGAAGTTTTCCATAAAAAATAAAATAGTTGGATTTAAACTTGTTTTATCTGTATTTTTGTATCTTTGTCTTATTTTGACAAAATTAATGTTTGGCTTTTTGTCATATTTATCGAAGAGCAACTAATTATTTGAGTATAGGGGTTGATAGCTAACGAATTCACGCTTCTAATGAGCTATGTGGCATAGTAGGATTCGAACGGGTTATATGGGTTTTTTCAAATTTCCGTATCTTTTTTTTTGTTCTGGGAGTACCTTTGCGTTTTTTGGCAAAATGAATTTTTTGACTTTTGACATATTTATCGAAGAGCAACTAATTATTTGAGTATAGGAGTTGATAGTCAACAAATTCACGCTTCTAATGAGCTATGTGGCATAGTAGGATTCAAACGGGTTACATGGGTTTTTTTAAATTTTCCATAGGAAAACCAAAGAGTTGGATGCGCGAACTGGATTTGCAAAGAAATGATATTTGTTAATATTTTTAACTTTTGACATATTTAGAGAAGAGCAACTAATTATTTGAGTATAGGGGTTGATAGCTAATGAATCCACGCTTTTAATGAGCTATGTGGCATAGTAGGATTCAAAAGGGTTATATGGGTTTTTTCAAATTTCCGAATCATTTTTTTGTTCTAGGAGTACCTTTGCCGTGTTTTGGCAAAATAAACTTTTTGCTTTTTGACACATTTAAAGAAGAGCAACTAATTATTTGAGTATAGGCGTTGATAGCTATTGAATCCACGCTTCTAATGAGCTATGTGGCATAGTAGGATTCAAACGGGTTATATGGGTTTTTTCAAATTTCCGAATCTTTTTTTTTGTTCTGGGAGTACCTTTGCCTTTTTTGGCAAAATGAATTTTTTGACTTTTGACATATTTATCGAAGAGCAACTAATTATTTGAGTATAGGAGTTGATAGTCAACAAATTCACGCTTCTAATGAGCTATGTGGCATAGTAGGATTCAAACGGGTTATATGGGTTTTTTCAAATTTCCGAATCTTTTTTTTTGTTCTGGGACTACCTTTGCCTTTTTTTGCAAAATGAACTTTTTGACTTTTGACATATTTATCGAAGAGCAACTAATTATTTGAGTATAGGAGTTGATAGCTAATGAATCCACGCTTCTAATGAGCTATGTGGCATAGTAGGATTCAAACGGGTTATATGGGTTTTTTCAAATTTCCGAATCTTTTTTTTTGTTCTGGGAGTACCTTTGCGTTTTTTGGCAAAATTAATTTTTTGACTTTTGACATATTTATCGAAGAGCAACTAATTATTTGAGTATAGGAGTTATTAGCTAATGAATTCACGCTTCTAATGAGCTACGTGGCATAGTAGGATTCGAACGGGTTATATGGGTTTTTTCAAATTTCCAAATCTTTTTTTTGTTCTGGGAGTACCTTTGCCTTTGTTTGGCAAAATGAATTTTTTGACTTTTGACATATTTATCGAAGAGCAACTAATTATTTGAGTATAGGAGTTGATAGCTAATGAATCCACGCTTCTAATGAGCTATGTGGCATAGTAGGATTCAAACGGGTTATATGGGTTTTTTCAAATTTCCGAATCTTTTTTTTGTTCTGGGAATACCTTTGCCTTTTTTTGCAAAATGAACTTTTTGACTTTTGACATATTTATCGAAGAGCAACTAATTATTTGAGTATAGGCGTTGATAGCTAACGAATTCACGCTTCTAATGAGCTATGTGGCATAGTAGGATTCGAACGGGTTATATGGGTTTTTTTCAAATTTCCGAATCTTTTTTTTTGTTCTGGGAGTACCTTTGCGTTTTTTGGCAAAATTAATTTTTTGACTTTTGACATATTTATCGAAGAGCAACTAATTATTTGAGTATAGGAGTTATTAGCTAATGAATTCACGCTTCTAATGAGCTACGTGGCATAGTAGGATTCGAACGGGTTATATGGGTTTTTTCAAATTTCCAAATCTTTTTTTTGTTCTGGGAGTACCTTTGCCTTTGTTTGGCAAAATGAATTTTTTGACTTTTGACATATTTATCGAAGAGCAACTAATTATTTGAGTATAGGAGTTGATAGCTAATGAATCCACGCTTCTAATGAGCTATGTGGCATAGTAGGATTCAAACGGGTTATATGGGTTTTTTCAAATTTCCGAATCTTTTTTTTGTTCTGGGAATACCTTTGCCTTTTTTTGCAAAATGAACTTTTTGACTTTTGACATATTTATCGAAGAGCAACTAATTATTTGATTATAGGGGTTGATAGCTAACAAATTCACGCTTCTAATGAGGTATGTGGCATAGTAGGATTCAAACGGGTTATATGGGTTTTTTCAAATTTCCGAATCTTTTTTTTTTATCTGGGAGTACCTTTGCCTTTTTTGGCAAAATGAATTTTTTGACTTTTGGCATATTTATCGAAGAGCAACTAATTATTTGAGTATAGGGGTTGATAGCTAATGAATCCACGCTTCTAATGAGCTACGTGGCATAGTAGGACTCGAACGGGTTATATGGGTTTTTTCAAATTTCCAAATCTTTTTTTTGTTCTGGGAGTACCTTTGCCTTTGTTTGGCAAAATGAATTTTTTGACTTTTGACATATTTATCGAAGAGCAACTAATTATTTGAGTATAGGAGTTGATAGCTAACGAATTCACGCTTCTAATGAGTTATGTGGCATAGTAGGATTCAATCGGGATGTATGAGTTTTTTCAAATTTCCAAATTTTTTTTTGTACTAGGAGTATCTTTGGCTTTTTTTGCCAAAATGAACTTTTTGCTTTTTGGCATATTTATCGAAGAGCAACTAATTATTTGAGCTTAGAGGTTGATAGCTAATAAGTTCACGCTTCTTTTGATGTATGTAACATAGTAGGATTGAACTGCGATATATGACTTTAAAGCTTTTCCAAATTTGTATTTTGGTATTATTAGCTTACTTTTTTGGTCGGAATATGAACTTTTTACTTTTTGACACATTTACAGAAGAGAGACGAGGTATTTTATTCTTTGTGTTGATAGCTAGTAAATAGGCGCTTATTTTAATATATATTGCTTGGTTGAATTCGAACGTAAACTATTTTTTTTAATTTTTCAAAGTTTTTGTCTTTGGTATGTCTAGCTCACCTTTTTGTCTCAATTAGAGAAGAGTGAAAAAATATTTGATTGAATCCATTAGTAGCCCACAAATGTACACTTCTTTTAAGATATGTGGTGCAGTAAAATTCGTATGGGTTTATTTTTTATGAATTTTTTCATAATTTTGTTGCTTTTCCTTGAAAATCAAAAGAGTTTTATAGCGAACTGACCGTTACAAAAAACTTAAATTTGAAATTGTGTGCGAACGGCTTGTCCGATTGAAAAAAAATTACATTTCCCCAGAGCAATTAAATCGGTGATAGGTATGGGCAAAAAAAATCCTTCAAAAGTCAATGTGGCGGTCCCAGCTTTACCGGTAAGCTGGGACCGCCACAAAATCTCCCACTTCCCGAAGAGCAACTAAATCAGGAATAGAGCAATTAAAAAGCAACTAAATAGCAACTAATTCCCATGTACTTTGTTTGGCGAAATTCGAATGTGGCGGGTCCAGCTTTACCCACGTCAACCCAGCTGTGCGAGTCACTTGATCAATGATTTTTATGGCCAAGTCTGGATATCGCTGATGAAACTAAAACGGACCGATGCAAATGATGAAGACGGCGAAATCGAAGATGGCAGACGAACGCGTGTGTCCGCGACGCTATAAAGCCATAAAAATTCAGATTTTATTGGAAGTTATGCGATCGTAAATTTACGATCGAACATGATTTAGCTGGTCGCGGGTATAACCATCAACGAGGGTAAATTTGCATTTTGATGCGCGGAGCGATAGCCTCTCTGCCAAAATAACACTGCCGACCGTTTATTTGATAAAGCCATTGAGGTAGGCATGAAGATACAGCGCGCGTTGACATTTCGGTACCACATTATACGGGGTAACTTATGTGGTTAACATGATCGTAAAGTTGACTCCGACTCAACGCTATGACACCAGAAGTCATGTTAATCAAAGAGTTGAGTGATTTGATTTTATGACTTGTGCACAGTGATATGTTTCGTTATAAGCATGTTGCTGATTTAATTTTCGGTCGTGACAGGAATGTGTGAAACGAGTTTAACACGAACATCGCTATGACGGTGTCACACTGAATGAAGCTGGTATTACATCATGCTTCTTAATTTTGTGTGGACATTAATGAACAAAACCGCCCTGAAGTACCTACGGATCAAGTGCAACAACGAAGAGTTCTTATAGTTAAAAGGCTTTTCAATAAGAGCGCTACAAAAGTTTTTTTTTAAATAAAACAGAAACGGTTTTGGATATCAATGAAATTCTTTATTCCTGTGAGAGTACGTTCGATGCCATTATGTATGGAACTCGATTTCTTTTGCATGGCCACCACGGGCACGCTTGCAAAGGTCCAGACGCTGAACCCAATTTTCGACGGTTTTCAAGCATAAATCGGCCGATGCTGCTGCAATTTCACGTTCGATATTCGTACGAAGTTCATCATTGATTGTGACATTCGCTGTGTGGCTTGTGGCGCCGTCCTGTTGGAAACCACATGTCCTCCAAGTCCATATCATCCAAATGGGGCCAAAAATATTCGGTTATCATTGAACGGTAGTGATTCCCATTCACAGTAACAGAAAATCCGAATCATTTTCAAGTTGTTGCTCAGCCCAATTCACGAACATACGACTCTTCTGGTGGTCAAACGGCTTCAGTTCTTGCGTCAATTTAATCTTGTAAGGATGTAGGCCAAGATCTTTTCGCAAAATTCGCCAAAACGACGTCACAGAGATGCCCAACGCTTGAGAACAACGTGTGAGAGACACATTTGGACTTTCTTCAACTGAAGCCTCAGCGGCAGCAATATTCTGGACAATACGGGCACTTCTTTGCCTCACTGGCACGGGAACCATAAACTAAGTATTAAATAGACCGCCAGCTCCCGTGCACCTACCCGATTCCCCTCGAAAATTTTGAAAAGATAATTCTCTCTTAAATTTCGTATACGTGAATACGTGTGAAGCAGCAAAAAAAAAGAATTCTAAATGGAGGGGGTATAATCAAATAATGACACTGAGCAGTCATCCAACATCGTGGTATTTCTACCTTTTTGTAGAAATGCTGACGTCCGAAAAACCTTCCGTGCAAAACTAAAATATAGCATCAAAATTGTGGAAATATTAGGAATCTGATGAAGAAACCTTCGAACTACATTGCAACACACTAAATGTCCATAAAAAAGGGATTTGACTTTTATTAAAAATTTCTAGTACCAATAAATAATTATTATGATGCTAATAAACTGCGATTTTTATACTGAAGGTTAATTTAATATGAATTTCTATCCGAATAATACTAATTTTACTCTTCGAAGAAACATTTTTTCATAAACAAATCGAGGGAATTTGAGTTCGGTGAAAAGGGAAAAATGCCCACGCTTCGTGGGAAAAATAAAGAGACAGTGCTAAGCACAGTGACTGACAGTAGGGTAGTTGGTAAGTTTCTATCAGCTGCTGGATGCGTTCCAACAGTTTACATTTGTTGTTTTATTTCACCACGAAAGCATTTATTTTACAAAATGGTTAGTAACTAATGTAATCAACGTATCAATAAAGAAATAAACTGAGAAATATTCATTCGCAAGAATAAAATAATACATTTTTGTACTTACAGTAATTCTTTTGTTTTCGTTTGTTGTTTTTGGCGAAAAATTATTTCAAATGGAAGAATTGATTAGAAATATTCAAATTTAGAGTTCGTTGGGGTTCAGGCAGAGATATGGGTAACAGTTTTGAGTTTTGAGTTAAAAATTTTTCATGAATTTTTCAGAAAACAAAAAGGCAAAAAATTTATTACAAAATTTCAACAATTTAATAAACAAAAGAATTCCAAACTAGCGTAATAATTAATGAAAACACTTGAGTCAGCCGAGAACAGCCGTGAATAATGTTTATTTAGAAAATAACTTTTTTGTCCTATCAATTAGGCTGTTGGTCTTCATACTATTTTGGTGCAGATTTCTTTTCGAAATGTAACCTTCAAAACGATATACAACTTTCATATGACATGACAAACTAATTTTTAGAAATTCTCATGACGAAAAAAAATTCTTTCAACTTTTTAAAATTATTTTTTTTTTAAATTTTCATTGAACTTTAATAACAAAAATGTCTTATAAATACAACCAACGAAAACGAATTTAATTTCTGTATACTCTACGGGAATAAAATGTATAGGTATACTATCGGTAAAATTCCAAATAATTATTTGTAGATACTGATTTTATTTTATTTTTGCCGATGATCCCTATAGTTCATCGGTTTCCATTGTTTACAACCACAATGTAAAGATCCTGTACTGTATGGATTATCTAGATAAAATAAAATAAGTCCTTGTAATATTCGTGTTAATGAAATAGAAATTGTTACTAAATTCACCACACCATACACACCGTTTTCTAGACACATCCCTATAACGGCCAATTATTTGAATTATTTGAATTTTTTCCAATGTCACCACAGAATGAGTTGTCAGTCATCTGTCAGGTTGCTATGTGCAAATGTATGCGTGCGTCTTATGGACTTTAACATGGCACACATACTTTCGCACATAGGAACACGGAAAACAGCTTGTAGACAAACTCTCTTAAGTTGGAAGAGCTGACGGTCTATTTAATACTTAGTTTATGGTACTGGGCCTGTGGATTCAAATTTTTCCACTAGACGCTCAATTGTTGATCTGCTGGGACGATTATGACGACCAGAGACAATACTAATATAGCTTGTAGGCAAGTAACGGAAAATCGGCCGGAGTTGGGGGTCTCAGTATTGTCTCTGATGACGACCATAAATTGGACGTAGCGCTCTTAACGTTGTGGCCACTGACCTTACTGAAGAGAAATGTCAAAAGAGCGGCAAGAAATTCTGCGTCGTTTGCTGTCCCTGTCGCTCTACTTTTGTAGCGTCCCTCAGAGCAATTTTTATGTGCGTCTAGTACAAAAAAAGCAATCTTTTTCAGATTTCAGAGCACTTTTGCGAATCTAGATATTTTCTCAGATTTGTTTCAGATTTACCAATACAAATGCATTTGAGTTTGACAACTGGTGGAGTTTGTTAACATTTTCGTGAATTTTTTCTACAGCAAAGAAAGGCATTGCATCGGGTGAATCTATTTTCGTAAAATATTTGTGTGCAAACATTTAGAAATCAATCGGGACGGAAATTTCGAATGTTTTAATATAAAATTTAACCAGTGAATGGAAAGCGCATAGAAAAGTGTCGAAGACTACACATATTCAAGTCGCACGAATAACAACACGAAAAAGAGCAAGAGCGTTTTTATGTTCGATTAGGCACACGAAATCTGAAATCTGAGGGCAAATCTGAATCTACAATATCGATGGCAGTTGAGTTAGTCTTGTCTCCGCCCAGTGTACTGAAGGAATTTCACCGGCGAGTGCTTTTCAAAATGCCTTGCAACACAATAACAACGATGTTATGTAGAAAGCCGGTGGCCGAAATTTACGCAGCAGAACAAATTGGGAACATATTGCGCATTTATACAAGGTTAGGTTAGGTTTTTGGGTGGGTACGGCAAAAACGAATCCTGCCGCACCCCACTTAGGTCCATGTGGACCCATTGTGATGCCCTTGTTGGGGGGGTTAGCCGATGTTGTTGCGCATTTATACAAGAAAATTGTGAAAACTTTTCAAGAAACAATAATTATGCAGATTTATGGTAGTGGATTAAGCGAGCTTACAGATGAAGACATGCGAAATATCTGTGACAGTCTTTTATTTATTTTTTTATTTGTAAGGATTTTTAGTTCTAGAATGAATATTAAAATAATACCTTGAAATTCATGTTCAACTTTCAACTATAGGCGTGCTTTTTGATCTTCGATTTCAGCAAAGCAAAGTAAAGTAGGATTTTTTTAACGCCATTACAACTACTGTGAGTCCTCGAAGTGTCAAGTAGATAGCAGTTGTTGTAATGGCGTTTTTAAAATCCTACTTGCTTTGCTGAGATCGAAACTAAAAAAATAGTCCTTATAATAAGAGTTTATTTTTAAGGTAGGCTTAGATAACTTATAAAGCAGGAGTGGTTCTGTGTGCCGCACTTATTAATAAAATGGAAAGAGCAGGGATTAATGGAATAACAAAACTCATTTCGACCATTCGACCTTCAAATCAAACGTTCGACACCTATCCGGCAAAGTAAAGCAGACTAGTTCATTGTTGATAAAGTGCTATAACTGCTGGAATATGTTGTTTCCCACTTTAAATGTTCTTCATAAGTTGAATTTGGTTATCAGGCGGGCCACTACCTTCTTTTAATTTACAAAATGAAATAGAAAGGTATTATAAGGTTTGTCCAATTGGCACATAGTACTATATAACCTTGAAAAAATAAACTACCAGGTCCGCACGTCAACGTTTTTAATATCTACAATGATTATTTTCTTACCAAATCTATTAGAAAACTATACATATGGCAGTGCTTCATTCTTATCAACATGTTCCTAGCCCCAACTAGCTGTCAAATTTTCTCATTTGACAGTTTGCATTTGTTGACAACACGTGCATTAAGTTCTTGTTTATAATACAGCCAGTATTTCTGTTACATTTTAGAGCTGCAATAAAACAAGGTAGCAATTACATTAAACACATCAATGGCTGAACAATACAAGTAATAGAAACATTCGGCTAACACATTCTCATCTAATCACTCTAAATCAATTATTCTAGATTAATTCATCCAGTAAAATACTACCGCGACTATCTAAACAAGGACATTCGCCCCGATGGCAGAGAGTTCGACAAACTTCGCCCAATCGGCATTAACGTTGGCTCAATTATCACCGCAGATGGCTCGGCAGTAGTTAAAATAGGGAACACTAGTGTGGTTTGTGGAATACGAGCCGAGCTCGCTAAACCTAGAGCTTTAACACCAGAGAACGGGTTCCTCATACCCAACGTGGAACTGCCACAGATGTGCTCGCCCAGATATCGCAGTGGAGCCGGATCGAATGACGATTCGGATGTATTTAGCTCTGCCATTCATGATATACTCACAAATTCCAATTGCTTGGACCTGAAACAGCTTTGCATACACAAGGAGAAACTTGTTTGGGCATTGCATTGTGATATTATCTGTTTGGACCATGATGGGTGTATTGTTGATGCCGCATTGATAGCTTGTGTTGCCGCTTTAAAGAATTTGGAGCTACCTGCAATCGATTACGATGTCAAGATTAATCGAATCGAGGCGGACACCAGTGTCAAGAAGAAATTGGATATAGGAGCCGTCCCGGTGTCCACAACTTTAATGGTTTTCGATGAGTAAGTTTACTTGTACATTTTGCACTCACATTTAACTAAGTAAGATGACTGTATGGTTACTGCACTTGAATCAGTCTTAAAGCCTCTTTATAATCACCACTGATTTCTCTTTCCAGCAACATCATCATCACGGATCCCACTGCTGAGGAGGAGGCCCTCTCCAGCTCTGTGATAAATGTCGCCATTTGCAAAGGCGAAGTCTGTTTCATCCTCAAACCCGGCGGCACACCCTTCAACAAGGATCAAATGGACCTATGCATCAAGCAGGCGTTACATCGGGAAAAAGACGTCCTAAGCTTACTCACCCAAGTGTGTAAAGAGAGCAAATAAACCAAACCAAAATGTTCTTCTTGAAATTAGTTTTATTTTTGTTGTGTACTCTAAAAATAAACGAAATTAAGGGAATTGATTTCCTAACTCGAACACAGGACAGAAGAGGAATTATAAATGTTTTTCAAGTCTTAAACGGGCGACACCGAGTAGTGTTCCGGAAATTTAAATACATGCGATCCGTGAGCAAACACACTCGGCAAGAGACCTGCATTTGGGATGATGTTCCACGACAGATAGAGTGTCACATTGTTGTTCCTAGAGTAAGGTTATTTAGACAATTGAATAACAGTTGTTGTTGCTAGGGGAGAAAAAAAACTCACTTCAAGCCATTGCCATCGTCCCAGAAGTAGTACTTTGTGTTCATGTTCTTAAAGTCCAAGACGGTATTTTCACCGCGCAAGATTATCTTGTCCCACAGCACAACCTGGTTCAGTTCGTTGTCCTTTGTTTGGTATTCAGCGGTTAAATATAGGAACAACTGCTTTACGTTCCAATTGAACAGATCGGTGAGATTCGTTTGCAAGTCGAATGTGAGGAAACCAAGATCATGCTTCTCCCGTGATGCTCCATAGTCTGGGACGTTTTTCCTGCAAAAGGTATGGAAAATTATGTGCGGACGAAATGCGCTCGTTTCATAATTCTTACACCAAAACTTTAACTGTGTTAATCTTCGATTCAGTGCGATAGTCAAGGAACACTGTCGAAATGAAGCAGCAGAATGTTAAGCAGGCCAGAACGCTAAGAGAGTACGCCACAGTGGCATTTCCACGAGTCAAAACCGTATGCATTTTTATCTACTTTGAAAGGTGGTTTAGAACTTTGTTATTATTTAACTAAATTAATGTTAAGTATTCGTGATTATTACACGAATTTGATCAAGTTTTGTTGATGGGCACGCCGCCGATAGACACGTCTTCCCTTTTTGCTTGCAGCTGACGTTTCAAAGAAAAAAATTATCTACTGACAACAACGCTAGTCGGTTTTTTTTTTTAATGTTGGTACTTATGCTGAGCTGTGCGATGTTTACATTTGCAGGTTAAGGGTGCAATTTCAAGTATTGTAAGCAAGCAACTAGCGATCTTAAAAAGGTTATTTATTAATTGTAAAAAGATTTATGTAAGAACAACAATAACTAGGGTAATTTTATGATAAATAAAATAAATGCGCAATTCTGCAATAGAAAAAAAATTGTATGACCGATGAGCAATTTATTGTAAATGGAATATCCAGTCCTACTGAGAAAATATAAATCTTCGACGCTTTCTTCGCATGTTTTTTAATTTTATGGAGTATAAAATAATCCACTCAAGATAACTTGGATATCGGTTCTTATGAATGTACTGTTTTCATATATTTATTCATTGGCATTAGATTCCATGGGTTAATGCAAATAAAAATAAAAAGTTTGGACGTAGTGCGTCGTTGAAATTCTGAATAATGTGAATTAGGTAAATACGGTAAATACTGAAACTAAAATATTATGTTATCTCATAGGAAGTGAGTTTATTAGTGGTAAGGAAAATAAACGCCAGCGCTAAAGCTATAGCGGGCTGCGATGTTATGTGAAATATCTCTTAGCAGTAAATCTAACGCGGATAATTTATTTTCCTTGCCAGCAACTCTATAGAGCCACTCGTTCTTAATTTGGACATATTTTTGCATCGTCCAGAGACCGTGGTACTGACCAAGCATTTACATCTATCCTTTACGTCTAATCCAACAATTGAGCCGTACATGGTTTAAATTTGTTTAAGAATTGTAATTCCACTAAGTTTAACAATCCACTTAACTTGCCTTTGGTATGCAGTTATTCGATTAGTTCGCCCTGTTTGAACCAAAAATAACTGACACACCTCATTAGATCTTATAACTCTGCTATTTTGATATATTTAAAACAATCTAACACTAAATATACAATTCATGCGACGAGGCTTGCATCAAAACAATGAAATATAAAACAATTTATCATCTTCTTCGATTCCGTTCATTATACTTAAAGTTAGACTAATTAAAATGCTTCTAGTTAAACATCTTGCAGCGTTCACACATCGGCTGTTCGGCAGTTCCACACTCGCTGTAATAAAAAATAAGTTTCTAACTAAAACTTGGAATAAACTCTAAGCATACTCACAACAACAAAATGCAACTGCCACACAGGAATTGGCCACAACCAATGCAGGACGACGCACAAAACTCACAGAGTCCCAAGTTGCAGTTGAAACAATCGGCCTTGATGAACGCTTCCTTGCCACAGCATTTAGATTTCAATTTCTCTTTGGGAAATCCTTCAGGCTACAGACAGCAGTGATAAATCAACTGAAAGTTCACTCATAAAGTATGGAAGTGTGCCTACCTTGTCCTTGCAAAGAAATTTCAAATCACCACTGCCAGTCAAAGTAACCACCTGAGAGAACTCATTCGTGGCAAGCATTTTTCTGTTGTTATAATTTTCTAGGTTTTGTGCACCCTTGAAGAGCATGCTTATTGTTTTACCTTAAATGTTTATTAGGTACGATTAATTCAATTCGACAGCCATATGAGGATATAATTCAGAAAATGGAAAACTTACTGTGGATCTCTTTCATTTTGTCGTCATTCATTAAATCAATCTTTTGCTGGTTTACAAACATCTTACTTTGAAACTCGTATGGATTATCATCAGAACGCAAGCGTTTGCGACAAATTGCTTGCATTGTGATTAGCACTTAGCAGATAGCAGAATATGAAAATCACTAGGTATTTTTAATAAAAGTACTTTAAACAAGAACTGCTTCCCGCGTATAGATATAAATAAACAAAATCGCTTAAGTGGAACCCATTCCTATGTTGTTGACGTTTTATATCTGTGACAGACAGGAATGTAATTGAGGCAGCCAGCCGTATAGGTGTTTTTCTTTTTTAGTTCGGAGCTGAGCACTGAACTGAGCTCGAGCATTATGAGCGTGCTCAGAGCGTTCTGATGTTTTTTTTGTTGTTCCTGCTATTTTTTTCTGTCAAATGTGACTGGAAGTGTGCTTGTACGTGTGTAATCAACTTTTTCCTCCGGCTGCTCAGTCAATTTATTCTGAGCTCATAGAGCGCGCTCTGATCATGCTCTGAACGAAAAAATAAACACAAATTTGAGCTCTGATGTGTCTGAGCTAAAAAAGAAACACGAACTTTTTGTATAACAGTTCAGGTTCTGCTCTGAACTAAAAAAGAAAAACGCCTCTTATACCATGTTCCCACCAAACTGAAATCGCGAGATTTCGATGAATTTTTACTGAAATCTCGTAAGTCGTTCCCACCGAGTTGAAGTGATTTCAAAAGTCATAAGCTGTCAATTTTGAAGTGGCTGGCAAACAGCTGTTTGATTTTTTATTTTTTTGATTGTTTTGGCGCTTATTATTTTGACGTACACAATGAACAAATGAACACAAAATAAACCAAAGTTCATGCTGTAGGCTTGTTCGGTTTGATCACCTCTCACGGGCGGATGAACTCAAAGGGATTTCGACTAGATTTCGCTGAAATCCCGAGATTTCGGCACGTCAATAATGTATGGCGAAATCTCGGAGATTTGGAAAGATTTTACGAAATCTCGCGATTTCGCTTGGTGGGAACATGGTATTATGCGACAATTGTCAAGAAAATACAGAAAGTGTTATATTTTATTACAATGGAATACTAATGAGTTTTTCCTTATTGGTATTCGTTTAGCTTCTTCAGATTTGCCCTCAGATTTCAGATTTCGTGTGCCTAATCGAACATAAAAACGCTCTTGCTCTTTTTTGTGTTGATATTCGTGCGACTTGAATATGTGTAGTCTTCGCCACTTTTCTATGCGCTTTCCATTCACTGGATGAATTTTATATTAAAACATTCGAAATTTCCGTCCCGATTGATTTCTAAATATTTGTACACAAATATTTTACGAAAATAGATTCACCCGATGCAATGCCTTTCTTTGCTGTAGAAAAAATTCACGCAAATGTAAACGAACCCCACCAATTGTCAAACTCAAATGCACTTGTATTGGTAAATCTGAAGCAAATCTGAGAAAATATCTAGATTCGCAAAAGTGCTCTGAAATCCGGAAAAGATTGCTTTTTTGTACCAAACGAACATAAAAATTGCCCTGAAGGCAAAAAAGTGCTCTGAGAGCGCCCAATCGAATACCACATTAGTCGAAACTCAGCTCATCTCCTTTCTCATCACTCAAGCACTAGGTCAATAGGCGCAATTTATTGAAAAAGCAAAGCAAAGTAGAAGAATGCGCAGTAGAACACTCCAGACAGATTTGGGGAAAAGTGGTATTAACTTAAGTACCAAGTCCCGACTGTTACTTTCATTCATCGACCTACAGTGAATCTCTGAAGTGTCATTTCATAAACGTAAGATTAGACGGTATGCCAAGTGGTCATAAAATGCCAATTTCTGACAGTTCTCCTGTCAAAATATGGTCATACAATGCATATCTCATATGCTCTAATGACTTGAATGCCACATATAACCAGGTTGATTTTGAGAGTTAAAAATGCCCAAATAGCATATGGTGTAATGGGACAATAGGTACGAATGCCAGCATATAACCTCATATGCCCATATGCTTTTAATTGAAATTTCGTTATGTCATTAATGGCATTTTTGATGGAACAGGAATTATTTTGTTTTCATCGGTGTTTGAGTTCGTAGAATTGTGATTCATTTGCTTTTCGTTCTCTTTTTGGTAATAAATACCAAATGCCTCAAATGACCATCAAGTTAAATATGACCATATTGGTAATTTTGGTCATATAGTCTAATATACAGTTTTGATAATCCTGGGATTTTGTTCATTTGACAGCTAATCTGGTCATTTGCCTTTTGGCATTCATATGCTTAATTGGCATACTGTCTAATCTTAGCTTAAGAGTGTAATTACAAATGAGTGTCAAAGATTATACTTGGCTTTGTTGAGAAAGATGTTCAATAAAACACGCCTTATTTACAAAAGCTAAATAGCAGTGTGAAACAACCTTTTGTTTCTTTTTTTTTACAGCCGGAGTAGAGTTGGAAGGGAATAGAAAAGGCAAACAAAAAAAAATCACCCTACAATAACTATGTGGCTTGAAGAATAAAGTCCTCCGCCCCATTTCAACCCCATTTGGAAGAATATTTTGTCCTTCAGCGGATGTGGATTCTAATAAAATATGACTATAACCAATGTTGCTGATTGTCTCCTTCTTAGTTGGTTTTCTGCCACTGACGGAATTTAACGTCCATTGGAAGAGCTTCCTCTTTGTGATAACAGGTGATATATCTTCGGGACGTTATTTTTATTATTTAATTTTCCCAAATGTTGGTTTGCGTGTTCGGTGTGTTAATCATAGTGTTAATACTTGCATTATACTACCAACTAAAAATGGAACTATTAAAACCCTAAAAGAGAGTCCTCAAGATGTCAACGGATAATCAAAAAGTGTATATGGTAAGTTTGGTTTTGAATTTAACTTTGCTCTACGCATTTTTGTGTGTTTAATTTGGTTATATATATTTGTTCATGCTAATAGTTAAATTGCATGCAGATATATTTTAGAAATTATGTAAATTGGCCAATTAAAGTAAAAAATAAATCATCTAACTAATAAAAATAGGGTTGGAGTAATGAACTTCTTACATGACTTTCACATTCTTACATCCTGTGTGTCAGTTCTAATTGAATAAACATCCACCCGTTGCACCCTCGCTAAACTATTTATAGTCATTCAATGGCCGCACCTAAATCTCGCGTTATTTTGAAAATATTTGAACAGAAGAATTTTTCCAAATTAGAGCTGTCTACTATTTGTTGTTTTATTTTAACTTCCATTTGCCTCTGACCCTTTTAAAAGCACTCATTAATGAAAATTAAGGGTAGGACTGTTTTTGGAAAGTACAAATTTATAGAAGAATTATAGGACCAATGTTTGCAGACATTGTTGTGGTAATTGAAATTATATTTACCTACAAAAATTTATTTTTAATCGCCAAATTGTAAAGGCTTCCATTTATTATACGGACAGTTTCGGATGTAATGTTCGCATATGTGGGTCATAGAATACAGATTTGGTTGTCTACGATATAATTTGGGTGTAGGGAAATACTAATCGACGCATTTTATTTTATTAAGCTCCCGAGTAGGATATACCATTTTTATTTTTACCACAAACTTAACAGACATTCCAAAGTATAACTATTATGAAGAACTTCGCCGTTCGAGCTTCGAGTAGGTGTTCAATAAAACACACTTCTTGTCAGCGTAAGCTGAGTGCTGTATCGTATCGTGATGGAAAATATCCAGTGCGCAATAGTCTGTATATTAATCGGATATACCTACTCAAACTAATAACCGAAGCCGACAGATTTTAAGGATTATGTTTTTGTCCTTACTGGGTCTGAAATCAAATTACCTTGTGAATTTGAAAATTATTATAATCACAATTTTACACAGCCAACGTATTAAAATTGTATAACAAGAAAGAGAGCCAAAAACTTAAATTGTATCCAAGTTTAATCCACAAACACACATTTTTGTTTCCCATTGCGATTCACCACAGTTTGTACCGGACCGAAGACCAATTTTTTGTGAAACTATGTTATGTTATATTAAAGTGGCTCACGGTAATGGAAACACTTAGGCCCATTGTGCATACCACTGGTCTTTCGAGGTTCCTTTGCTGGTTACTCATGTGAACCATTTACTTCCATTAAAAAAGCTAAGAATGTTAGGAGGAAGTAGTTTCTCCTTAAGATAGGGCAGCGCAAGGTGACGGACTCCTCCCCCTCCTCATCCCTACAGCTTCTGCAAAAGTCATTGTATGGCAGTCCAAGTCTTTGCGCGTGTCTGCCCAGAATACAATGACCGGTAACGACATTAGCAACTAACGAGATATTATGTCTGTTGAGTCGCAGAAGCTACTTGGATATTTTGGTATCCAGTGTCGGCTAACTAAGCCTGGCAACATCGCACTATCCTAGATGTTTCCGTCTGTCTTGCTTTACTTGCTGCATTCGCATTAATGATTTCTTTAGCGTAGGACAGCGGTGCATGCATGTTGTGCAGACTAACACTATCAACGCCGGACGAGCCTAATCTTGCAAGTTCGTCAGCTGCACAGTTCCCTGGGATTATGGAACTCACTATTTGTTCTGCTTCAAGTGAAATAACATTTTGTTTATTCGGGTTTCCAATCCATTGCGAAATTCTTAGAAATTTTGTTGTTCCGCTAAACTCTTTAACTCGCGAAGTCTAGAATTAACCACGTCCAAATGAGAACTAATTTACAATTTATTTGGTAGTGAATGCATATTATATAGGTATCACTTCGCAGTTTGAGATGTATAAAATGAAACAGTTAAAATTCCATCGATATAAATAGGTACCTACCGCCAGTCTGTCAATAGCGAAATTAAAATTCATTGTTATTTGTTTTTTATATTGGCGACCGCGCCATCTGTTGTCTGATAGACTAGTACAGAGTACTGACATGTGTCAAATTTGCTCTCTTGTTTGACATATCTTGATGAAAAATTCCACCCATTTCTCCAGTGGATTGTCATTTCAGTGAACGATTTTTTGACGTGCGTACGCACGGTGACGGTCTTCTGTTTTTCACTTTTTTTTTGTCCAACAATTAACACTTAACCGAAGTTCATAGATAAATAAGTTAACGTTCTCTTTATTTAGTGATAAATTATTATCTGGTGAAATGTGCTAGGAACTGATAAGACAAAGCTGAAAATTACAAAGTGCAATTATTGGAGGAAGAGGTGGCGAAGAAGTGTGAGTAGATTGAAGAAGAAAAAAAACGAGCAAAACATTTCTCTACAAACGTCGCCACTCAGCACCACAAACCAATCAGCCAGAGTTGTTGCTTATGTTTAGTGACGTCATTTAGTTTTTTTTTCACAATTTCCTACTGGTTTGTTCGCGTTGTGCTGTGGCCCCCTCTACGTTAATTTAAGCAGATTTTTATTGCATTGCATATTGCTCCCAATTATCATGTATAAATCCATCGGTGAAGAATCTCCTCTTTGTCGCTTCAATTAAGAGCTGAAACAAAGCGACCGACGAGACGACAGCGAAAGTGAGGGGCTGTTCCAGAAGGTTACTCGCTAGCGGAGCGAACAAAGCCGAAAAAGGAAAAATAACTACGACGACGACGACGACGACGAAAGATTATATGAACAAAACGCATAGCGATTTACTTTAATCGCTCGTGGATAAATTACGTGTGATTGTGATTCATGGTTTTTCGGGGCGAAGTGTTGTGCTCGTTTTGCTCTCCGCATTGTTTTGTGGATGTTATTGATTGACTTTCAGATTTATTGATATATGCTATTAATTTTTGCAGTTTCTGTGAGGGAAGTACCCGCAAAAATCACAAGCAATGACATCGTACGTGAAAACGTTGTACGAATTCGGTGGTGAGCCGGGCACATCGGAGATCTCAATAAAACCTGGCGATATTTTGACTGTCACGCGAACAGACGTCGGCGAAGGCTGGTGGGAGGGGAAAAATGCCACAGGTCAGACGGGACTGTTCCCTGCCGCCTACGTTGAGGTTATGTCCGCAGCTGAAGTTGCGCAGCAATTCAATGGTGGTGGCAATACGCATGCCGCAGGAGCAGCGCAACAGCCACCGCGATACGACCAGGCCGTAGATGACTACAATGAAGGCGATGACTGGGAGGACGATTGGGATGAAGACAACGAAACCTATTCGGAAATTGGGCCTTCTGCAGGACAGAATAGCAATGCTGCCAGCCGACACCCATCCGGCGGGTATGGACTATCGCATTCGGGGAGTAGCTATGATACCAAGAATTTGCCTGCTGCGCCAAACGATGACGTTGTGTCACTGTCCTCGATGAGCACAGCCGGCACAGCGACAACGGTCAAGAAATCGGGAATGTTTGCAAAGAGTTCGGATTCCTACATCCTCGGACTGGTCAATAAGGAGAAGTTCGCCGACAGCGACGTGGTGTATGTTTTACAGGTCGACAGTTTCTATCACTGGCAGCCGAACAACCAGCACTATACAGTTCGTGTAGCCAGTCCGAAAAAGGAGACCAAATTCAAGGGGATGAAGAGCTTTATTGCGTACCAGCTTACGCCAAGTTTTAATAATATTTCGGTGAGTTACTACTAATATTGTGAGGAGTTTATCTCTATGGCAGGTGCGACAATCAAATTTAATTAAAACAAATTACGGGCATTCGGTATTATGTGCGTGTAATAGAAGCTTACATTATTCGACTCTAATTATAGTCGATATCGAGTTAGCCCTTTGTTTATATTAATTGGTACACATTTTCGTCTGTTGTTGTATAAATATATCGATCGATTGGAATTTCAACTAAAATTGTTGCCTGTAGTTGGTTGGTTTTGCTTGACAATTGATTTTGTCGGTTTCTCTGCTGAGTACAGGCCTAAGTCATTCAAAGTTGCGAAGAAATCGTTGACAGCATTAAAGGAAGTGCTCGGGTTTTCAGATTGTGGGTCAAAGTGATGCATGCTATCTGTATTTTCGTCTCGTGTTTCCATATTCGGACTTGTTGCTTATTGCTATAGGCATTAGGCAAGTCATAGAAAATACAGTGTTGACTCAGTTTCCAACGAATTTTTACCGCGTATGCATACACGAACTGAACATGTATCGAACTTGTTCAAGCACCCCTCGACATATGCAGCTCCTTGCTGTGAGAATGTATCTGCAACCAATAGCTCCTCTTTTTGTGTTTAGGATTGCCACCATTGCAAACATTGTAGCTACGGGCTTAACTTTTAAGTCATCAAGTATGATTTCGAGTGTAGAATTGTATCATATTGGGGCAAGAGTTTTGCTTCTTTTTTTTTTTGTAGAGTACTAGGAAGATCTTTTGTGAATTTGTGTGTCTTTCTTTCGGAATTGATAGGTTTACTTGTGCACCACCTTAGGCGTGATATTGATCTAAATACTACGCTATCCTTCTGAATCTGAATGCTAAGTTTGTTTTAGTCTTCACCGATTTCGCTGTACATTTGGAATAGGTGATAGATGGTTGCAATGTCGGGTATACGCAAAAGGAATAAAGGCCGCCTTTAATACAGTACTGTAGTGCAGGACTGTCTGGTTTATGACTTACAAAGAGTCTCCCTAGGGGATGGGGAGTTTCAACATGATCTGTATGAGCTTTTGCTACACAGCACACTCTACCTCAAAGTTGTATCTGCATGTTCTGCCATTTTGCCTCTTTTTCTATTCTCGCAAACGCACAAGTGACATAAGCTTTGATGGATTGTACCTCGCGTATTAACTTGCGAGCTAATCACATGACCTCTTTTAGGTCTTTACTGACTGCGATGCAACGACGACCTTTCTCCATCATCCACATACATAAGTAGACAAAGGGATACACATAACTAGACACTCTGGGCTAAGTAAAGCTGCCCGTGCCTCAATGTAAACCATTGGTTGCTTATTTTGAACAAACAACTTCTACTTCGCCTCTAATCGTTGAGTCGATCCCATTTTGTAGTGTTGTTCTAAAAATAAATGTTATTTCAGTGTTTATAATCAAGATAGCTGGCGATGCAATACTCTGCTACCGTATATACCATATCTGTTGCTGTCGAATCTTTTAGATAGCGTAATTCTATTTTCACAACCAGCTACAACTACGATCCCATTATTTGGGGTACAAAAACTTGCCCTTTTTTGGAGGAGTTTCTATAAAAGTCTGAACTGTTCTTACATTCGCCCACGCCTTAATAGAAACCGTTCCTTCTCCTTCCAAATGTTTTTTTTTAATATTTACCTAATTTTTAGGTGTCCCGCCGCTACAAACACTTTGACTGGCTGCACGAACGACTGGTTGACAAATTTTGCCTGATTCCCATTCCACCGCTACCCGACAAGCAAATTTCGGGACGCTACGAAGAGGAATTCGTCGAACATCGTCGTGTTCAACTGCAGGAGTTTGTCGATTGGGTTTGTCGTCATCCGGTACTCTCGAAATGCGAAGTGTGGTATCACTTCCTAACATGTACCGATGATAAAATCTGGAAATCCGGCAAAAGAAGAGCCGAACGCGACACCTATGTCGGTGTGACATACTGCTGGGCAATATCGGCACCCGAAAAGCAACTTCTTCATTCCTTTGTCGAGGCACAGATGGAAAGTTGCGCCAACTTCTCCCATTTAATGGATGGCGCTGTGAAAAATCTACTCGCGATTGCGGCCGAACAAACGAAACGCAACCAAATCCAATCGAAAAAGGATTTCCAACGAATCGGCGATGGCATGTCTGATCTGGCCAAAGCCCTTAGCATAGACGAAAGACGCGCCCCCTCATCTGGTCCATCGCTGGCAGAAAACGTCGGCCGTGTTGGTGGGCTATTCATCAATATTGGCCAACTGTGCGGCGAACAGCCCAAGCTCGATTGGATACCACTGTCGGATCGATTGCACATATATAGGTGAGTTTCAAACACACTTTGCGAATTGTAATGAGCATCCACATTCTATTTTCCAGAGGAGTGCTAAACAGTTTTCCTGATATTCTGTCAACACACAAAGGTGCTGTGCAAAAGCGTAAGGACTGTGAACGTCAGGTAGCCGAACAGAAGATGGGTAATGCACAACTCGCCGAGGTAAACCGTCGCGTTGATGTAATGTCGTATGCGGTCATGGCTGAGATGACCCACTTCCGGGACGAACGCGACAAGCACTTAAAGGAAACGCTGAAGGATTTCATCGAAGAACAGATCAAGTTTTATTCCAACATTGTAGCCAAGCTGCAAGAAGCTCATCGACAATTTGTTTAGAGACTTAATTCCACTGTTCTGCAGCTTTCAGTTTGTTTTTTTTTTTTTCTTTCGTCATTGTATACATTACTAATACATTTCTCATAATTGTACGAACTGTGTATATGCTTAAAAAGCCGCCTGCCTCCCTCCCGCGCCCCATCACCACATATTCATTCCAATTTATTGTTTACCCAGGAAGTTAACACCTAATCCCACTTGTTTGTTTTATATTATGATCAGTATAATATCCCGGAGCGTTAAATTTTGTTTTATTTTACTAAAAACTCCTTTCGCTTGCTCAAAACGAAGTAGGTGATCCTACTTCGCACACTAATGCATTGCTTGGCAGTAGTTTACATTTTTTTTTTATACAAATATTCGAAGTAAGTTTAAAGTATCATTAAATGTACATTTTGCTATGTAACAATGTTTCTGTCGAAACAAATCGATGGATATAAATTGTCTATGGAGTGCAAAAAATCATAGTAAGAAAAATAACTTGGAACGTGATGTTGTCTAGATTGTTAAGTATTATTATAAATGAAATGAAATTAAATGATATCAGCAAAATAATAAAGAAATATACATATATTTATATACTTTACAGTACAAAATTGTTGGGTTTTCGTTAATATAAAATGGTTCCGCTTTCCAACTAGCTATACGAAAGCTATTTTATAAGGCATAAATTTAAACTACTTTCTGATTTTGATGGTAATCTCAATTGAGATGAAAAGAATGTTGGAAACTTTGCTTTAGGGATCTATAGTTAAGATCTAGCTAAAGGCCAAAGATAACCTCAAAGAAAAAAAAAACGAAGTCGGAAATTAACCACATAAACGCGTTTGTCGCATATGCAGATCCTTTCTATCGATTCTAGCTCGATGCTCCACGATTGTTCTTTGTCCCCACCTGTACTTGAGAGCGTCGTATACAGTCGCGAGAGTATTTTATGATCTCAACATAAAAAAATCCGCTGTTCCAGATTGTACCCCAGCATCATTCCAGAGAAGGTGGAAAACAGCATTTGTCCAGCCCGTTCCATCAATTACCGACCTTTAGAACTTACGTCCATTCTTTCTAAGGTCATGGAAAAGCTGATCATTGATAAATCATCAGATTATGATATCTTCAATAAGGAAAGATCCTTAACGACCGGCAGTATGGTTTTCGTGGCAAGAAGAAAAGAATTTCCTTATCTATCGAAACAGCAAATCTAGAAGTGATGTTTCTATGTTTTCTGTGTTTCATTGAAAAAAAAGTGCACTTGCAGTTCAATTCTAATGTGGTACCTATTCTATTTGGCGCTTTTAGACCACTTTTTTTTTGCTCCAAGTCCCTTTTTATAAGCGATTGGTACTCAAAAAGCAATCTGTTTCCGATTTCATAGCACTTTAGCGAATCTGGATTTTTTTCTCAGAGTTTGCAACTGCAAAGAATCGCATTGCATCGGGTGGATCTATTTTCTTTAATTATTCATGTACAAAGAATGTCTGGGCGCAAATTTCGAATGTTTTAATAAAAAATTTAACCAGTGAATGGAAGACGCTTCCAAAAGTGTCGAAGGCCACACATATTATTATCGCACGAACGATTTTTGTCGGGTTTTTATGTTCAAGAACGAATCTGAAGAAGCCCAATCGAATACCACATAATAGTAAACATAACCTCTTATGCGCGAATGGTTAGCTTGTTCTTCAAAACTCCAAAGCTATTTCATGTCTTGTCTTCAACTTCCAAGCGAATAAAAACCTTTGCTTAGCTCTAATTATTGCAACCTAGGTTTTGTGCTACACACTCTTCTCTTTTGGATCACTATTAGTAATTTTCATTGGATTGAGGGAACCGACAAACTCGTCCTTTCTTTTTCGGAATTATGTAGGCTCTACCATTATGTATAGGTCTTCATAACTCAATTCGAGTTCATTTGAGTACAAAAAATGGAAGGTGACTGAATTAAAATAAAAAAAATTGTTGGTTTAACTAAATCCTGCTATCGTAGAGTCCGTAACTCAAGTCCGCAGCAAATTGATGAAACGAAAATCAACTCTCCTAATGTATGCAATGCGATAAACCTTTTAATACACATTTTGCTAAGCATTTACGAAATATGAAATTACATTTATTCCAATAGAACTAGAACAATAATAATGACTTGCTATATACATTACAATGTTCCTTAAATTAATCAGTCAATCAAACTCTATAAACATAACAGCAATTAGCTAACTGCTAAAATAAATCACAAAGTGATTTGGTCTATTAACAACGATAACAAAACGTCCATTCAACTGTTTTATCACGTCCCAGGCTGTTATTTGATTTGTATTTGTCGTATACGGATATTTACTGATAGTTGCTGCATACATCTCGCCACGGGCCTGGTTTTTTCTCTGCTCCATGTAGCCCATTTTGTATCCGTTTGGCCAAAGCTGGGGTATTGCCGAAATAAGACTACACTGTTCCGGAACAATTTCTGCGTAGAAATTGTTTATGAACGCAGAATTATAAAATCGGGGACAGAAACCATGGGACTTTAAGGTACCAGGCAGAACACCAGCTCCGATTTGATACATTCCACATACGCCCATGTTCCAGTTCTGGTGACAATTCCGTGACATAGTTCCCTTGTCTGTGCTGGTGTGAATGCACTGAACGTTTTTCGCAGCCGCTGTAGGATCAAATCTATCGAAGAAATCAAATCCTGGACCGGCCATGTCACATACTAGAAAGGTAATATTTAAGAAGCAGTTTGTCGTTGTAGGTTTTCTAAGCTTACCGTCGATTTCTTTGAGCCTCTGATACCCGAACATGGTTCCTGCTCGTATTGCTATTCGAGCGCCCAGGCTAAAACCGAAAATGTAGCCATTGTCAGGGTCATATCCCCGGTCTTCGAGTTCTACTAACTTTTCTTTGAGGATTGTCGCCAAGTAGTTGACATGATTTGCCAGCATCAGGTAGTGCGGGACCGATGCTGCCAGCTCGTAGTCCATGCACATGATGCATTCTCCGCGGAACATTTCTAAATCTATTTAAAAGAGGTCAAATATTGACCAGAAGTGTAAACATTCTGTAAGGAACATACTCATCTTAAGCTCCACCACCCAACCCTCGCGACAACTCTCTCTCCATCCATGAATGATAATCGCAAATTTGCTGTTATTTCCATTGCAGTTACTGAAAATTTAGTGAAGTTAGTCTTTTGTAGGTATTCATGCAATATAAAATCATGTTGAGTAACATTTGTAAATGTTCTTAACTGTGGAAAAGTCGCAACCAAAAATCATTTTCTAAGAACCTTTGAACGAATGAGCACTAGGTGTGCTTAAATTATTATTAGTAGGTAAGTCCCATAAAAGCTTAGAATTTAAAGGAGCAGATGCCGCTTTCATTTGCTCAACGTATTTTCGAAATCGAGTCTTAGAGAAGTGAAACTACCGTTGTTGACGTTTTTGGCTAACGATCCACAATTTTTATAAAGTAAAAATTCGCACGAGGAGCATTTTTTTATGTAGGTCGAACTAATTACTTTTTTCCAGGTAGAACAAAACGAAGAATGTATTTGCATTTGCATTTTTTTTTCTTGTGTCAAACAAAAATGTATTTTCCAAGTGAATAGTTTGAATATGATGGGGAATCTTAACTGGAAGATGGCTCGTCGATATTATCTTCTGGAAAAATGTAAAAAAATATCTGAAAGAAAGAACGGAGTAGACAATTTTTGAAACCATGGTTTAAACTGGTATAGGTATACATACATCACTAGCGGACCCCCACCTGCTTTGCTAGGCGTTAAAATTTGAATTTACAATTACACATTTTGCTTGGGTGAGTCGAGGATCTTTGAAAATGTTTATGGTATATGACTCGCATTTCTACTAAAATTTAGAGTTGAAACTAAACAAATAAAAGCTCATTTATTGCCTAAATCTTAAGGCAACAAACTGTCATGGATTCATTGCCAGAGATTTTCAAACAACACGCCCATGGCAGTGTAATAAACAAAAAAAAAATAATCAGCAAAAAATATCTTTGTGACAATTAAATGTTCCTTTCATTGAATACATTTATGATGACGGTACTGGATTTCTCTTTGGAATAGATTTGTGAAGTGTCAGTTGCTTGTTTTTTACTGTGAATTATATTGTTTTTTTTTTTTTTTTAATGGGTCAGATTGAGTTGATTTCGCAATAGCTTAAACTTTCATTTGAGCCAGCCCTTAATAACATTCAAGGAAACTATTTGTGGAAGTTGCTTGTGTATCTTAAATGCATTTTAAAAAACACCTGATAATGTTTCACTGTCTGCTTCTGGCAGTTTTCACGAACTTGTTTAGATCTGCCCAGTGCTTTATTTAAAACGCCTTCGGCGTCTACTGACCTAATTTTATCTGGCATTTTCGTCTGTCAGCTGAAGTTACGGCTGAATTAAGCTGACTGCAAATTGCTGCAAAGTCATCCGTGACCGACACTGATTAAAATATTTTAAAAACCGCGTGTCCTTATGCAAGTGGTTTGCAGTATTGTGAATGTGGTTCATGTCCAACAGATTCCAGAAAGAATTTTTTCGTTGAGTTGGGATATTCTATGAACTATAACCAACAAATTACTTTAAGGCACAAACGGATTCCTTTGCAAATCCTTGTCAACTGAATCAGTTCCATGTTTGGGACTGGGTCTTGAATTTGCATACCACTTTAGGAAAACCCACAGCATTATTTAAATTCGCTAAATAACAAAACAACCTGCCGAAGAAGAGTGTGAAACAATAATCATGCTTAACGAAAGACTAAAGCGTCAGTTGAGATCAACATTTATGGGCAGATAGATAACTCTATGAACTCTCACTTTCATATACTCATGCCCTCTCAAACACTATTTCTGCCCTAGGTGTTCTTCTTTCACCATTTCTCCTTTCGGTTTGAGAAAATCTTGTTTTGTTACATGTTTTTGTTTTTTTTTTCGCATAGGTTTTCACAAATTCACTGAATTTCGCATCCGTATATCATACTTCACTGCCACAATTATTTAAATTTATTTCAATCCATCCACAAACCAACCGCAGGCTGTGTCTTTCACTTTTGAACAGCACTTACTCATTTTCTTGAAAACTGGTGACATGATTATACCACGAATTGAAAAATAATCCTTCACTAAAGCGCACTACCGACAGGATGCACATAATACCGACAAGGATTCCTTCGCATCGTGAGACGGTCATTTTTGCAAAGCTACAGAATAGCTGAAAATTTCACTGATCCGAAACCGCCTCTAAACAAATCCAAAGCTGAACTCAAACTAAATTCAATAGAAATTCCAGCGTCAAAACACTTTAAAAATTGGTCAAAGAAATGTGTACATGTTTGGGGACCACGGTGGTGGTATGGATGCTAAAAGTTTCAACATAAAAGAACGATGAAGAAGAAGAGTGAGTGTGCATATAGAGGGGACAATGAAAAGAATTGAGACGAACCAAAGGTTATAAAACAAAAACAACGAACATCAAAACACACTTTTCGGGCATCAATTTGGTTCCCCGCATGAATCTATTAAAACCGGCTGATTGGACGTACGCTCGGCGGGAGGGATTTTCTCTTAAATTTGTCACCCTATCAGATGGCATCAAGAGACGATGCCCCATTATGGACTGAATTCTTTCAATAAGCTTATCAGAACGATTTACATTTATTAAAACCGGTGTCAAAATGGCGCAAATGGCGCTTTGTTATGAATGGTATTGTTGTTCGTTTCGCGCTTGAAATCTTAAAAACACCGTCAGAAATAGCCAGTTCAGAGACAAATTGTAGCTGGTTGTGGAAACTGCCATCAGTTGTTTGAAAGATGCTTAATATAGATGGCTACCTACATATAGAAAGTAGGTACTCAGGAATTTAGGAATTGGACAAGGCCTAAGCACTTTCACTTTAGCTTTTTTTACGTCGGCATACTAACTGGCCGTGATTTGCAAATATCTCTGGTGATCTAATGGAATCGAGTTTTTATTGCTAATGTGGTTCTTTGCCAGCAACTTATAGCAAAATCCGTTAGGTGTTGCCAGTGAAATATATTTTTTGGGCCGTAGGGCTTAAGTATATTCAAATCAATTTCGTCCAATTTTTGCATAATCTTCTCGATGGAGTAATGCAAGACTTAGATCATCAGCATATGATGAAAAAAAAGGTACACAAAATAAGCGACTTCGCCCACGGCCACTAGCATGGACCTTAATAGAACTAAAAGAAATTCTAAGAATGGCGAAAGATGGTATAGGAAGAGGAAAGTGCATTACATTGAAACAGTTTGAGGCACTACTCAAAAGACAACCATTATTGATCTTTCCTAAAGATTTGATTTCAAAAAGAACCTGGTTGCTAAGTTCAGCAACAAGAAGAACTGAGGCAATGAATTCAAAATTCACAGCACAGACTACTCAATCACTCAACAAAGTGGTACAACAGATGAGTCAAGAACTGATGCGGGGGAACTGGAGCGGCAGTATTCAGGGCTAGAAAAAAATGTTCTGAACCAATGGGTAAAAGTACCAGCAGCTTTCAGGCTGAAATCTATGAAATAGACAGATGTGTCCACATCAACATCGACAGCAACAAAACCAACTGTAGTTAAGCAATAATCTCCAGACAGGATCGGGAGTAAGCTCTTAGTGAAAATTATTATAGAAACTTAGCATTCAATTTTGACTGACTAGGACTAATTTAAAGTGGTATCTCTACCTATCAAATTCATTCAGTTGAAGTTCGCACTGGTGAATAACAACAAGATTTAGTCACAACAGAAAGCAAACATTGAAATTGTCAAATTTGTTTCGTTTTTATGAAATGGTAGATGGGACCTATGATTAGGTAATAAATGATAAGTATTGTATAGTTTCTATTTCAATAACGATCTTACTAGTTCAGAGAATGCGAAAAAAGGGAAACCGATTGTCGTAATCTTATATTTTGTTCATTATCGGGATGTTCCTTCTGGTGAATAGACGTATCCGTTTAAGTCGCAGACTCGAATTAATCTACAACTTGTGCAATTAAGCTTATTTCTACAGCACACTGAAAAGAAAAACCCTGGTATATTTGATGAAAATGCGGGTTCATTCAACAATTTTTGTCATTATACGCTCAACAACATGTTTCTATCAGATTGACAAAGTATTAATAAGTTTTACCTTGTCTCAACGTTTTTGTGGTGACAAATTTTGTGTTAACAAAAACCTTTTCTTGCGCGTATCAAAATAATATGTTAAATTCATCAAAATGTTATTCATTTTACAAAAAAGATTTGCAAATTCAACCATTGCTTTTTTGTCAAATCAACAATAAACTATTGCTTTCACAAAGAAATTTATCCATTTGGTCTTTATCTGTTTGTAGTTTGTCAATTCAGTTATTTTAGTTTGTTAAATCGACAGCATATATTGCTGATTGTACGGAAATAATTTCTCAGTACTGCCGTTCTGTTTTAGAATAGGTATTAATAAATGATACGCAAAACAAATAAGTTTTATAATTAGATTTATTACAAAAAAGTAGTTATACAAATTATTATATACCTATGGATATTACAAAATATCTAACCGTCTAATGTCTTTCCAATAATCATAAAGGCATTCTGGGAATCTTTAATACCATCTTCGTTGGTCATTGACTTGCGGGTCGGTATAAAAACTGCATTCATCAAATAAAACACGGCGGCAAATCGGCCATCTATTTAGAACAAGAAAAAAATCCTTTTGTTGTAATTTACAAACGAGCTTATAAAAAGGGTTACATCGATGAATCAGTTAACAATTCTTAGCTGTATACCTACCTATATATTATCGCACTATAGTGTTATAACTTCTTTCACTTACCTTCAAATGTTTCCGTATGTGGCTTCCTTTGGTGAAGCAAAGCTTTAGCTCAGCAACTATGTGCTCATCTATTTATTTAGTCGTAAAATATTTTTTCACTTTTTCGGCTATTTTCATGCACCCTAATAATCAACGTACTTATTGCTTAGTTCACGAGTCAAAATACAAATGACGCCATCAATAGCACTGCATTCAAATGAGTACAATATTTAAAAATGTATTTTTATTGATTCAAAACGTGTGTTATCAATTCTTAAAAAATTATGTCATATTTACAAACATTTTGTTCACTTCAACAAAATGTTTGTAATATGGATATTGAATAATCTGTATTTTGTTTGGCTAACAAACATTTTGCATAAATTTTGTCAGTTTCAAAAATATTACAAAAGTGATTTTTCGTTCTGTTTTTATGGATATAACAAAAACTTTGTGAATTCGACAGTAAAGTTGTTGAATTGATACAACAGGCGTTTTTTTTTTAACTTCGATCTCAGCAAAGCAAAGTAAAGTAGGATTTTAAGCACACAAAGTACAACGTAGTTGTAGTTGCGTGCTGAAAATCCTACTTTACTTTGCTTTGCTGAGATAAAACCTCAAAAATCGGTTAATATCGATTTATTAAACTGAAAATTGTGTTTTGTTACATTGAGAAAGAAGTTCCGTAGTAAATGTTTTATCCGTTTAACAAAATATCGTTTGATAAAATCTAAATTGTATTGATAGATTTCAGTTATCATTATAACAATTTTTTTTCAGTTCAACAAAACAATATTTATTACAATAGAATTTTGTCAATATTACCCAGTATTTTGTTTTCAGTGGCACGTTCTAATCAGAACAAATTACAGAAAAAAGGTATATAAAATACCGAGTAACGAGTATTTCTATTCTTGGCTCTCTAAACTGCTAATTGAGAAGCTGTGTCATGACTCAGATCTTTGTCAGACATTCACGAGAGGTGGCAGAGTAAACAAAATCTTAAGATGTAATTTTTGTCAAATTGAAAAATTGAAAAGCAAGTGGCCATTCTATAAAGCTTATAAGTAATACTCATACAACATACACTGCTTAATGCAAATTCTTATAAAGGGTTTTCCAATGAAAGGTGTTAATGTGAATGACCCGCTATTTCGGTAGCTGTCACTTTTGAAGCTTTTATTCTTTGACATTTGACAAGTAGAAACTACGCCATTACTAAAAATGGAACGATACACGCTTCAACAACATCGTGTCTTTGCTGATAGGGTCCTTGAAATGCATGAAAATGATCCGGAATTCCATCGAAAAATCATCTTGACTGATGAGGCCCATTTTCACCTCGGTGGCTACGTCAACAAGCAAAATTGTCGCATCTGGGTCTCGGAAAACCCAAGAGTTATTGCTGAGAAGGCTCTACATCCTCAATGTGTGACTGTTTGGTGCGGTTTATGGTCCGGCGGGGTCATTGGACCCTACTTTTTCGAAAATGTTGTTGTTTCAAAAAATGGCATTTTTCTTTGAATACCATAATAACACCTCTTATTGGAAAACCCTTTAGGAACTTGCTTTATACGTGGCCATATTTGGGTCTATTACGAAAATGAGATGAAGCGTCCTTAAACCGCACCCCACGACGACCCCTTTTATGAGTTATTCCATAATTCAGTTCGAGTTAGTTCCCAACTACTCCCGTTTTCCCATGATCACTTATTTTAAACTTAATAAGTTAATGTCCATCCTGATTCCTGATGTGTTAATAAGTTTCAGTTAAGTTGTCGTTTTCAAGTACTTTTGGAGCTTATTCAAAGTCCTTAAATTCTTGTTAAATATTTTAATATTTGCTGTAACAAGTAATATGTATATCATTAAGTACCAAAAACTATGCACTAAAGGACTTTCCACAGATGTTCTTGTATTATTTTTTCGTTATCGACGAAAGTGTCAAAACGTTGAGATAATTTGTTTGATTTAATTGCCGGAAATGCGCATTGTAGTTCTCTACTTCGTGGTGTATGATAATAAGATCTCTCACTTTGAGAATCTCGCCAAGCACATATTAAAAAAAAACAGAAATAGCTTGAATTAAAAGTTGTAGAAAAAATAGGTCATTCCGTAGTAGAAATGGTAAAAATGTAGTAGATAGACTTTTAATGAAGCAATTTCAAGAACCTGCGCCGGTCGTTCAGCATCCGTAATATTTTACGATCCTAAAATTTGCGCTATCATAACCTTATAAAATAATAAACTTGTAATTATTTATTCTCCCTATAATGGAGTCGGCTTCTTCCGGATGAATTCGAGAGTTCGAAAATTATTATTTCCACAACTAAAACTGAGTATATTTCTTCCAGCCACTTGCTCTCCGTTTAAAGTGCTTCACTGTAAATGCATTACCTATACCATCTCTCCCTCATGGATTGCATTAGTAACATCTGTTGCATCATGCAGGCAAATGGACAGTAACAGCAACAGCAGCATCCCAAGCCAAAAACAAACAAAAGCCGAAATCGTCTTGGGATGCAAATGAAGGGCCACTTTGGAGAAAAATCTCTTCACACTTAAATATGAAAATTAACATTGACGCTCTACCTCTGCGGTGCGGCTCGGTACTAAAACCACTGCGTGTGTTCACATATTGCAACCAGCGATGCCGTTTCATAATTTCGTTGGGGAGTGTAATAGAACTTTTTGGGGAGTACAGAACGAAAATGTAGAAATTCACTTCTAGCCAAGCGTTTTTCAAATGGAACGGTTTCGATGTTGGAAGCCTGGTGGCGGCCATGTTGCTTTGGTATAGAATCTCTCTAATCTGGTGTTTATTATTCGGTCACTGACTTTATCAAAATTAGTGTTTTTTAGTGAAAACGATTTCCAGGATCCGCAAGAGTTTGTTCGACGCGAATGTAACAAAATCGAACACGAAAACAATTTCAATGAAGCATCCAGAAAGAAAAATTTGTTTGTCAAGGCAAAGTAAACATAGATCAATTCGAAATAATTAAAAATTGGAGTACAATTTATCGATGGAGAGTGCCGGAGTACAATACTCCTATTGTAGTACTTTCGGCAGCGCTGATTGCAACTCATCCGAATGATGTGAACTGTATGTAACGTTTATCTATGAAAGAGCGCCTTAAAATTGTGCTTGCGGAATGCGGAAGGATTCCATTCACTCGGTAGGTACAACTATAAAGGCAAAGTGTAAGTGGTAACTGTGGCAGAGTGCGAATTGTGCCATACTAACTGCGAGGAAGGCTATTAGACACACATTGCCGTCAAGTACTTACCAAGATATAATGCAAACTGACCGTGCATATGGTGTGAAAACTTTGCTGCGGTCATGCTCATCTATGAAACAAAAGATTTCATTTAAGGCACGCAAGAGTCGTAAAATAAATTATTTCCATATGTCTTTGAGAACGAATGCTGCAGGAACATTAACTGGTCTTGTCTATTAAACAAAGATTTGCTGTTGCGCAATATACGCGGTGTATTTGGGCATAAGAGGTTCAGTTCAGGGTTTAAATTTTCGTCACAACATTCAATGGATGCAAATATGGTCATAAAATGTCTTATAAAATGGAAGATATAAAGGGTTTTTCAACAGAGCGACAGGGACAGCAAACGACGCCGAATTTCTTGCCGCTCTTTTGACATTTCTCTTCAGTAAGGTCAGTAAGGTCCTAGCAGATCAACAATTGAGCGTCTAGTGGAAAAATTCGAATCCACAGACACAGTACAAAATGTTCCCGTGCCAGTGAGACAAAGAAGTGCCCGTAGTGTCGAGAATATTGCTGCCGCTGAGGCTTCAGTTGAAGAAAGCCCAAATGTGTCTCTCACACGTCATCCTCAAGCGTTGGGCATCTCTGTGACGTCGTTGTGGCGAACTTTGCGAAAAGATCTTGGCCTACATCCTAACAAGATTAAATTGACGCAAGAACTGAAGCCGCTTGACAACCAAAAGCGTCGTTTGGTCGTGAATTGGGCTGAGCAACAACTTGAAAATGATTCGGATTTTCATCGAAAAATCATCTTCAGCGATGAGGCTCATTTCTGGCTGAATGGCTTCGTCAATAAACAAAATATGCGGTATTGGTCAGGCAGCAATCCACACGTACTCCATGAGTCATTGCATCCCGAAAAAATTACGTTTTTTTTTTTTTTTTTTTTTTTTTTTTTTTTTATTTCAATCAAATGAGTACATCTACTGTTCTCGCTAGATTACTTAATACAAAAATATACTTAAAAACGACCACCAAAGCCTAACATCAGAATTAATTTATTTCTAAATGAATCCCTACCAAGATGAAAATCAAATATACTAGCATATCTATTAGATTCCCTAAGACATCTAGAAATTGGTTCATTGTATCCATAATTAACTCTATGATAAGGTACATAAAATAAAAGACGATTTCTAAGAGCTCTCGATGGAGCATAAAATCCAATTAATGATAATAGGAAATGGCAATCGATATGACCAGTTGTCAAATCACGAATAAACATAATTGAAAAATATTGCCTACGTTTAAAAAGAGGTAAGATACCAATTAATTTGCACCTCGTCTCGTAAGGTGGCATTTCAATGTTCCATCGCAGTCTACGAAAGGCTACTCTAGTAAGACGCTTTTGGATTTTTTCTAATCTAATAGAATGTACTTCATAATATGGATTCCATACTATACTGCAGTACTCAAGATGAGATCGGACAAATGCAAAAAATAAACATTTAAGGGTATGTGGATCTTGAAAGTCTTTCGAGTTACGCAATATGAATCCTAACATCTGATTACCTTTGGCAACCAGAGACTCAATTTGCTTGCAAAAGCTAAGTTTAGCGTCAAAAATTACCCCAAGATCTTTTTTGGATGAGATAATGGACAGAGGGGTATTATGGATTGCGTATGTAAAGTGTATTGGAGAGAGGTTACGATAAAAAGAAAGGCTTTGACATTTAGAGACATTGAGATGAAGATCATTATTGTGACACCATATGGAAAGTCGTTCGAGATCCTCTTGTAAAAGAATACAATCGTGAACTGAACGTACAGGTCGAAACAACTTCAAATCGTCGGCAAACATAAGACATTGGGAACTCAAAAACAAGTCAGGAATGTCATTTATAAATAAAAGGAAAAGCAGAGGGCCTAAATGACTACCTTGAGGTACTCCAGAGGTAACATAAATTGGTGACGAGAACGTGTCATTTATACGAACATACTGGATACGATCCGTTAAGTAGGAATGAATCCACTTTAGGAAATTGGAGTGGAGCCCTAAATCAGTTAGTTTAGAAATCAATATATTGTGGTTAACGCGATCAAATGCTTTAGCAAAGTCCGTATATATTACATCACATTGTAAGCCATTCTCGAGGAAATTCAAGGTAGAATTACAGAAAATTGAGAGATTTGTGGTAGTAGATCTTCCTGCTACAAAGCCGTGTTGAAACGGGGAGATAAATCTCTTTAAGAGAGGTGTAAGTTTGTTACAAACTAGTTTTTCAAACAACTTGGGAATAGTAGAAATCTTACAGATTGGGCGATAGTTAATAATATCATGTCTCGATCCAGACTTATATATGGGCGTTAAAAATGAGCTCTTCCAATTTTCCAAAAAATTTCCAGACCGGAGAGACAAATTAAAAACTAAACACAGAGGTACAGAAAACGCGGAGGAGCACTTATGAAGTAAAATTGGCGGAATGCCATCTATACCAGGATTTTTATCTAAATTTAATAAAGAAAGGGCAACTTGAACTTCAGGGATTGAACACTCTAAATTGCCAATATTTAAGAAATCACAGGACATTGAGGTATTACTAGAAACTATGGGTGTGGTAGTACCACAAGAATATACAGACTGAAAGTGGTTGGCGAACATATTACAGATGGTTGAAAGATCAGACGAAGATACGTTATTAAGACGCATACAATTAGGAATACCATTAGACTGCTTTTTGTTGTTAATAAAAGTCCAAAAGCGCTTACTATTTGTCTTTAAATTAGATTCGACAGAAAGAACATATTGTCTGTAGAGAAACTTATTTAAAACATTAAATTGTTTTTGGAGCATCCGATAAACTTTCAAAAGCTCTATGTCGTTATTGCTGTTACGGAACCGCTTATAGGCTTTATTCTTCCTATTATTTAAATTTGTGATTCTATCATTAAACCAAATGGGTTTATTACCCTTGACAGACTTCATTTTAGGTGTGTTTAAATCAATTGCCATTTTTACAGTATTCATAAATAAATTAAAAGAATTATCTAAATTACCATTACTAAATATATCTAACCAATTCATGATATCTAAATAGTTTGAAATGTTGCTGAAATTGGCTTCAACATAGTTATATTTAAAATTAGTGTCACCAGAGCCTGGTTTAAAAAATTCATAAAATTCGAACTGCATGGATAATGCTACATGAAAAACAGAATTACGAAAGAGTGGGATCGTGGAGTTGTTGATACTTATGTCGAGTTCGGAATCAACAAATACCAAATCGAGGATATTATTGAATTCGTTAGGAAAATTATTTATCTGACGAAGGTCAAGCTGGGCAAGAGTATCAACGACTTCACGTTCATAATCAAAGTTAACATTAAATGGAAGAAGTTTAGAATCATCGCAATCAAATGACCAAATTAAGTTAGGTAAATTAAAGTCCCCAAGAACGATAACGTGCTGATGATCTTTTAAATTATTTAAGATAAAGGAACAATTATCTATAGGTATATGTGCTTTATATAATAGGTAAGGACTCCGTGGTGGTATATAACTTACAATAACAATAACTTCAGTTCCAGAAATTAATTTTATTGAGACTGCCACTTGGTCAACATCTAAATCAGCTGCTGTTGGAGGGAGATTTATTTCGACACTGCGCAAAGATGACCGAACTGAAACCAATACTCCACCACCTCTCTCACAATCGGTTACAACGGAGCAACGGTTCTTGCGGAAAACCTCGTACTGGTCCTTGTTGAACAGTTCTTCGTTGTGATGGTTCTGAGTAAGCCACGTCTCAGTGAAAACAATAATGTCATATTGACCAGATGAAGAGAAAAGCAAGACATCTTGGAGTTTAGTTCTCAGGCCACCAGCATTTTGGTAGTAGAGACTAAAGGCTGAAGGATCTAAACTATTTGATTGGAGTTTTTTGGAAGGTTTTTTGGTTGAGTCTTCTTGGAGCTAGGTCGGCTCACGAATTCCTTTACAAGAATATCCTTAGGCCAACAGTTCGGGTTGATGAGTAGTTTTCCAGTTGGTTCAGTCGTTAAAAGTTTGAATGACGATGTCAAGCGACCTGTAAGGTTATCCGCTGTCAGGCTGTGGCATTTTATATTGCTGGTATCAATGCCTTTCCCAGCAATGTAGGTTACAATTTCACTGCTTTTGGTACCATATTCAAGCCGTGACAAAAATACTGCAAAGTGGGGTGGTACCACTCTAAGAGTACAGTCCGTACTCGGAACACCGATTAATCGTTGGTGGGAATTCAAGGCCTCCCTACTAGTAGATGGTTTGTCAATCGGAATTGAGGCAGTATTGTCGTTATCGTTAACTCCAATAGGTATGATACTCCCTGATGGCGATTTACCTTGAGAATTGGATCGAAGAGTTCTTTTCGCCAAAGGTAGTTGGGGTTGTAAAATAGGATCTTGTAGAACTTCCTGAAACGGGCGTTTAGACCCTTCCGATGGATTGGTGTGTTTGGTGTGGTTTATGGGCCGGCGGCGTCATTGGGCCGTACTTCTTCCGTGATGATCAAGACCGGCACGTTACCGTGAATGGGAATCACTACCGTTCAATGATAACCGAATATTTTCGGCCCCAATTAGATGATATGGACTTGGAGGACATGTGGTTCCAACAGGACGGCGCCACAAGCCACACAGCGAATGTCACAATCAATTTATTGGAAACCAAGTTTGGAGAACGTGTTATCTCAGAAAATGGTCCAGTCGCTTGGCCGCCTCGGTCGTGCGATTTGACGCCGTTAGACTATTTCCTGTGGGGCTACGTCAAGTCTATGGTCTATGCCAACAAGCCAGCGACGATTGATGAACTTCGTACGAATATCGAACGTGAAATTGCAGCAGAATCGGCCGATTTATGCTTGAAAACCGTCGAAAATTGGGTTCAGCGTCTGGACTTCTGCAAGCGTGCCCATGGTGGCCATGCAAAAGAAGTCGAGTTCCATACATAATGGCATCGAACGTACTTTCACAAGAATAAAGAATTTCATTGATATCCAAACCCACTTGGAATTTTGGTTTTTGCGGGAATCGAATCTGGGACCCCAATTTTTGTGTCCGGATGTCAAAACTTGTCGGACTGTACTGCTATATTCGATTTAATAGTGGTCGTTGTCCTATAGATTTTTAAAAGGTCCAGGAAAGGCTCTATATGAATACAGAAACTTTGATATTTACAGATGATATGGGAATCATTCTATACTCACGACCATAAAGCCTATATATATAATATAATATAAATTCTTTTGTTGGCTCAACTAGAGCGTGGTGCTCCTAGGCCTTGATCAATATTCCCCTCCAACCGGCTCGATCTCTAGCCTGCCGTCTTCAATTTTGCACTCCAAGTTGTCGGAGGTCTCGCTCTACCTGGTCGCCTTGCCTAAGCTCTCTGGTGGTTTCGTAGGTTTCAGTAGAGTCTCTACCAACTTTGACGGAACATCGACCATTCTCCAACGTCATTCTGATAAGGCGTATCAGTTTAGCAGGGATTCTAAAGTTAGACATAGCACGATACAGTTCAGCTCTATTAACATTGTCGTAGGCTGCTTTAAAATCTACGAACAGGTGGTGGGTGTCGATGCTATATTCCTGGGTTTTCTCCAGGATCTGGCGTAATGTGAAAAACGCTGGAAAGGATTTTATAGGCGATGTTTAAAAGACTTATGCCTCTATAGTTGGCGCAGAGTAGGCGGTCTCCTTTTTTTGTGGATCGGGCAGATGATACTGAGGTTCCACTCATCGGGCATACTTTCCTCCGACCATATTTCGCAGATGAGTTGGAGTATGCTCCTGACCAGGTCATCTCCAGCGTGCTTAAAAACTTCCGCTTGGAGACCATCGCATCCAGTTGCTTTGTTCTTTTTTAGTCTGGTAATGCGGCTACTTTGATTTCATTTTGGTCGGGCGGTTGTAGATCGTGGTAGTCATCTAGATTAACTGAGCACATTCGGAGTCGAATCAGGGATTTCTGGGGGTAGGCTGTGAGCAGCCCCTTGGTCTTCCGGGCTCATATCATCTGAAGAAGGATTTCTCACAAGCTCAAGGGATACGCGGTCGGCATAGGCAGCGGAGGTCTCTTCCGATTTAAGTCGTTCAACATTGAATTTCCTCTGCGAAATTGGTGTTCGCCTGAGAGCTTCCAAGGAGATCCGTACTCTAAGTTTTGCACCGACTAGGTAGTGGTCCGAATCGATGTTTGCTCCTCGGAATGTTCGGACATTCAGAATGCTGGAGGAGTGCCTTCCGTCAATCGCAACATGGTCGATTTGGTTGCAGTTTCGACCATCTGGGGATCGCCATGTGCCCTTGTGGTGGATGTCGGGACGTGGGAATCGCGTGCTACTCAGCACCATATTTCTCAGGCCCGGTCCATCCCATCGTATCTCCTGGAGGGCTGTCACATCAGCTTGGAAACTGGCGAGGGTCTCGGCTAGCTGCTCGGCCTTGCGCGGCCTGTTTAGTGTGCGTACGTTCCATATGCAAATGCGTTAATCGTTGTCCGTTTTTCGTTTGCGGGGGGTCGTCAACATTGTTGGTTTGGTCATCCGAGGCATAATTTGCATTTTTCATCACAATGCATTTTCACTTTCATGACCGGTTTGTGAGGCCTGTGCATGAAGTGTAGATCGTGTTGGTGGGTGGATCTTCAGAGCGTATCTTTTCTCCTGCTCCTAGTTCCTGAGAAGAAAGCTCAAGTATCTACACCCATGGATCCAGTGGATCCAACGCTTGTCATTAGTTCACCTTTCGGCTATCCAGCGGGCACCGCGTGGAGGTGACGATGCGATTTTGCCCACCGACCACCAATGTATAACCAACGGTTAACCCCAAAAAAAGGGCATCTCAATGGGTCCACGGGGACCCAAGTGAGGTATTGCAGGGCTCACCCTGCTCTACCTAATCTAACCTAACCTATGTGAAAGACGAATGTGATCCTTTTCGGTCAAAGCCGATGATGGTACTGGATAGTTGTTGATATGCTTCGTGAAAACGGGAAAAATTATATTTTCGCAACTTAGATTAAGCTGTGTAGATTCTCTTGCAAAGATTAGCCAGCGAATAGGTACAGGTGCCTCCCAGACTCTATCATTCGGCGTTCGGAATGTCCTAAACGCATCTATAATTGAACATGTAGACAAGTATAAACTATTTGAGCCATCCGTAATCAAAAATGCAAATAATTCTGATTTGGTCGGACCTATACTAGACTATACTATAAGGGAACTATTATGTAACTATATATGGAAGGGATCTAATAAATATCATACAAAGATATATTGATAAGTAAATAGTTGCCGCAACAGGTCCACATAGAAGCCTAGGCCAAAGCTTCGTCTAAATTTGAAAAACCTTTCACTGGAATTGCCTTTTTATGGGTAGCACGACTAAAGTCTTTACTTTCACTTCAATACATGCGTTAACCCATTTGATTAAGTTTTACTTCGAACTGGGGCTAACATTTGTATCAAGTGGCTTATAGTTTTGCGGAAATCATATTCGACGTTAAATATCTGCAGTGATGCGAGGAAGACTTAGGTCAGAGCGTTTCCAGGTCAAAGCGTTGGGTTATTTTATGATACTCTCTTGCACACTTTCAATAATCGTCTCAGTCGAAGCTAAGCGTCGTATTTCGACGCATGGAAGATGACTCATGCAACTCTTTAGCTGACAACGATCAACTAAGCAACGAATTATTTATTCTAAGGGAGTAACTTTAACATTGAAAAGTCTTTTATAAGCTCGTTAGTATTGACTTTTGAGTGGTGGTTTTCAAAATAAAACTAAATAGTTTTGGAGCACTATCTGCTGTTCAAATTGAAAATTTCCTTAAAATTGCGTCTTAGCTCTTTAAAAAACTCAGACAACAAGACGCAGCTCTCAAAAAACCATAAACTGTATACTTATACCCACTGAGGTCAACTGTGGCATAATTATGCCACAATAATCCGATGCTTGAGGTATTGAGGGATAGCTTTTAGAAGAAATACTTCGATCCGAATTGGAACCACGGCTTGTGAAATAATTATACTTTCAGTTGCTTAGATGAGCTCCTATAAAAATTAAAAATGGGCTGTCCTTACTATACTTCCCTCCCCGCACAAGTGTAGTGTCTTTCAACTCAAAGGACTGTAAGAAAATAAGGCTGCAGCCATGTTTAGCGGTGATCTTCCTTCACCTTAACCAATTTGCCTGACTATAAGAACTCTTAAAACTCTGAGAAGGTTTCCACTGGTATCCCAAAATTCCTTGAGCTGCGCCTTTGCCTTTTAAATGGTGAGCTCTTCAAGCTAGTGATGTGATCACAGTCCATTCAAATAGCCTTAGATCGGATTAGATAATTTCTTTGCTGAATTATAGAAACAAACCATAAACTGTATTTACCTATACACAGTGATGTCAACTGTGCCTATAATCCGATCCGATCAAGGGATCCGTTGATCCGCTATCCATTATACCTTTATTTGTTGGTTAAACTCGAAAGATTGGTGTCTTTGAAAGAACTTTTACAACAATCCCTACAACCACCTACCAAGGACTCAGTCGCCATTTTGACTTGAGCTTTTCTCGAAATCACCTTGAGTTTTAATATGCTATTTTTCTTCAAGTGCAATCGTCCACCTTTTCCTTCAACTAAGATTTAAGTCTAGGTCCAACTATGTATTCGCGCAGATATCGTGCTCTTCTCGAGACTAGCAAGAACACAAATGGTTGCCAGTTGAAATTTTAAAAACAATCACCGCGTCGTCTCGCATTAAGGGCTTGTTTTAAAAATTGAGCTGTTCGATTTGTACAGACTGAAATATTCCCGATAGAGCCCACGGACAATGGAGGTACACAAAACACAGTGGCCGAATATTTTAACGAATTTGTAAATAGCTTATGTCGTTTTCCATTGGGAAAAAAAATCAATCTTTTTTTTGATATAAATAACTTTTCATGTTCCATTGGGCAAAAAAATGAATCTTTTTTTCGGTTCGGAGCACTTTTTGCAGATCGCGATATTTTTTCAGATCCACACATACTGCCAAAATACCAACATGCTTTGCACAGCTGTCTTACGTTATTTTAAGAACCTTGCTTTCAACCCAAATACGCAAAGTTTCGTGAAAACCAAAATAAGGAAATACATAATTAGCCATGGATATAATTTTGGAGGAATTATTATCTTCATAGTCTTCCTCGTCATCTGAAGACTACGAATCGCCAAAAATACTAAATTTGTATCCACAATAGGGAAAACATTTTTGAAGTCGATATCCATTTGTGATTTTTGCAAGAACAAATGCAATTTGAACAGCTGATATTATTGCTGCCAAAAAAACGCACTAATACTTTTATAAAAGCAGATCAATTTCGTTGCGCGTTCCATTGGCAGCGTAGATCTGAGATCTGAAAAAGATTTCTGGTGGTCCCAATGGAAAACGACACAAATCACGGAACGTATAAGAGCGATTGTTAAATCAAAACTCATTACCCTCACGCCTCACCCATTGCTGACCCAAATCTTTCTTATCGTGAGCTACTTCATATCAAACTATTTACTCGTAGCAAACCACTTTCCACAAAAGCATACGAGTATGTATAGAAAAAAAAAAACACTCTTCCGATCCCCCCTACAAAGTCTTGATACCAATTGAAAATGCAACTGCACTATTGCATTGAGATGTCTATCTCTGAAAATCCCCTTAAATTCCAATTAATAAATCCCCACCAATATAACCGAGTCTCGCATAAATCTCTCATGCAATCCACCCAAAAAGGAGCAGTCCACAATCCACTAACCACGACTATGTGCACGCAGCACCTTCATCCATTCAACGGGTAACGCGCTAGATTAAGTGAAAATTAAATTAAGCCATTTCTGGGTTATCTCCTCCGAAGTAGGACTGCATATCCAAATCCCATTATCCTAATTGGAATGCATTCGATAAAGTTGTTTTTTCTCTCTATAGATATACAGGAGAGCAAGTACAAAAACGCGCAGTCCAATCGATCCAGAGACTCTTGATCGAATTTGAATTTTATCGCATCGACAGACAGACGCAGACAGCCCGGCCCGGATTAAATTGTCTCTTCATCTCTGATGGGGGCACAATGGGTCTCTCCCTAGAGACTTCTCTGCGTGCGTAAGCAATTCCATTTCGCCCCAACGCCATCAGGCCTTTTGTGACCAATTAAGAGCAACGCGTTGTACATATTAGCTATTGCGTCTCAAGTGGCTTCTTCTGGAGTTTAGATAAACATAACACTTGAACGCGCGGCTTCTCGGTCGCCTTCATCTCATAAAACCGCTGTCTGCGTTATTTACGGACAATATTTGTCCGACAAATTTGTTACCACTTGAGATACACATACAGCTCACAGTCAATTTAGTTTAACAGCGGCGTACGCCTTAGTCCTAAATTTTGGTTAGTTTGGGCTTCGTGGATTTTTGTGTATATACACTCAATCTAATCTGGCGAGCTGCAGAGGCTGTCCTAGGGTTCAATAGCCCAATGGAAATGTATTGGGCGATGTGATTGATCATCACCTCAGAAATGATGTGTTACTCGTACGGATGTCCATTCTTGCCGCTTGCGGATACCTTGCACACTGTTGGACTGTGTGTAGTTCTATGGCTTTTGAAGTGGCGCCCTTATTATCAGGAACTAGGTATCATTTAATGAGAATTGATTAAATTGCTCTACATATACGAGCGGAGTAATCACGAACCAACAAGTACTGTGATGATTGAAATTTATGTACTTTTGGCGACGCTAATCGGTACTGTTGTCACTTTGGGGAAACCAATTTATTCAAATGATGAGTTTGGAGTTGTAACGTGTGTGCGGCCATGTAGATTGGAGAAATTAATTTTTAGAAGAGAAAATTGGCCTAAGAAGGAAAGAAAAGAAGGTATTTTTGAAATCTTAGCATCGTTATGCATTCGTTATTAAACAGAATAACCTTTGCTTAATTGTCAAATGATTGCTGATTGCTGTCATATAATTAGCTGTCAAAATTGTATAAAATTAACCATAAATTGTAAATTAATAAAGTTTGCGCATTATTCACGGCTCTTATGATCTCTCAAATGTTGAATACACAATAATATCGAAGTGTAAAAAGCAGCGCAGCAAAAAAAAAATGACACTAATCGTACAAGAACGGAAAAATTATTGTTACTGTCATCTATATAGAGATGCATGCTGGCGTTTAACTTTTCTTGTTTAGAATAGAGCACTGAGCAAACCTCGAGCACTTCCAGTAATGTTTTACTGCGTGTACAGAGAGAGAGAGAGAGAGAGAGATCAGATTTATTTATGAAACACATTCGAGCATTAGGTGTCTGTCAACTGTCAACAGATAGAAATCTGATGTCAAAAACGCTTTTGGTTATTTGGTAAGTATAGTTGTGGAGGTGCAGCAGACTTGTCGAAAGTGACAAGGTAGGCTTGTTGAAGTTAAACAATTGAAATTGACTTTACTCTACCTTTAGAACGTAAAAATATTCAAATTCACTCAAGATTCAATGCAATCAAAAATGAAACGTTGTTAAATATTGGTTGTAAGCGTCACCTCTACAGAATCAAATTCAATATAAAATAAATGTCAACTCAGACCTGAAATTCTTAACTAAAGGGTATTCCAATAAGAGGTGTTCTTGTGAATGACCCGCTATTTCGGTAGCTGTCAGTTTTGAAGCTTTTATTCTTGACATTTGACAAGTAGAAACTACGCCATGGAACGATACACGCTTCAGCAACGCATTGAAATTATTAAAATTCACTACAAAAATGGTGAAAATCTTGCACAGTTCGCAAAACTAAAGCATCTTTTCATCGTCGTGAAGCAATACTTTGGAATTGGGCATTGCACAAACGTCATTACACCGTATTTTGCACAAAGACTTGGGTCTTAAGGCTTTTAAAGTTCAGTTAACACAAGAGCTCAAGCCGGCCGATCATCAACAACGCCAACAGCCCAGCGTCGATTCAAGACCTCAAAAATAAAATTCGTGAGGCTATCGAGGACATAGGGCAGCCACTTTGCGATTTGGTTATGGAAAATTTCATGAAAAGGATATGGTCCTGTATGCGTGCTCGTGGTTGCCATTTGGCTACCTTCCTCATACCTTCCTCTTTATTATGAAATAAACATCCGATCATTTATCTCAAAAAATGGCATTTTTCTTTGAATACAAAAATACCACCTCTTATTGGAAAACCCTTTACTTAGCTATAAACAAAATGTTAAAAAAATGGAATATAGGTACCCTACATTAACAAATGCCGCACAAATTCTCAAGCAGTTAGGTACAGATATACTATTTCTACTATGACTATTTCAAATATAAGTTATCCAAACGGGTCTAATAATTTCCTTTAATAAAAAAAAAACTTGAAACGGCTACAACTTTCCCGAGACCTTCCGCGAACTGTTACACTTTCATAATCCATAAAACAGCATCGCGATCCATAATCGAGCGACTTAAAATTCACTCCAACCTAACCTCAAAATAAAGGGTCCGCCATCTAACTTTTTTTTTCAACTAGTGCTTATTTCGCGAATGGTAACACTTACATAGCTCATGTCTGATTTGACAGATAATTAGTTTTATCCTTCCGCTGAACGAATATGGTTGTGTATACGCTTGATGAAATGACCATCCAATGCGTTTTCGCTTCGCTAAGTGGGCCTGCGATCGACTTAGAGAAGATGCCGATTTTGCCAAAAAAAATCATCTTTTCACATGAAGCTCATTTTCATCTTGGCGGGTATGTAAACAAGCAAACTTGTCGCATTTGGGGCACAGAAAACCCGCACGCATACATTGAAAAGCCGATATACCCCAAAACGAGTCACTGTTTGGTGCGGAATTTGGTCCAGAGGCATAATTGGGCCATTTTTCTTCGAAAATGAGCAAGGAGTGTCCGTTACAGTCAATGGCGATCGTTATCGGGCCATGTTGAACGAAATTTTGTTCACAAAAAGTGAACAGGAGGATATTGGCAACATTTGGTTTCAACAGGACGGCGCTACGTGCCACACAGCCGAAGCTACTCTCGATGTTTTGCGCCCTGTTTTTGAAGATCGCATTATCAGCCCCAGAGCTGATGTCGTTTGGCCAACTCGGAGCTGCGATTTGACACCGTTGGACTATTATTTGTGGGGTGCCGTAAAAGATAAGTATTACACCGACAAGCCAGAGACAATTGACGCCTTAAAGGACAATATTCGTGAAGCCATTGGTGAAATACAGCTGCACACAATCGATAATGTGCTTAAAAATTGGACCGATCGTGTAGGCTACTGCATGGCCAGCCGAGGCAGCCATTTGAATGAAATTATTTTCCATTATTAACCGGAAGGATTGTACTTTCAAATAAAAAAAGAAAATTGAGAACATATACAGTAGTTTTATTTTATAGCATTTTCAAAAAAAAAAAAGTTATCTGGCGGACCCGTGAGTAGATAACTGCAACTAGCACTGACGGCTGAGAATCGCGAAAAGCAAGCAGCCAGGTTTGATACCCATCACAATTGTTTTTATTTTAATTTGAAGTTATGGGATGTTTCTGATTCCTATAAATGCAATCCATTACTTTTTTATAATTTCCACAACTGCCTACTCGATATTTGACTAGCAAATGCTTTGAGTAATGTTACTTTTGTGTATTTCGCTAGTTTTTACCTATTGCATTCCAAGCAAACATAATCCCCTGTGGGTACTTGTTGTAATCAGTTCAAGAGTTTTTTTTCACTACCTACGTTTCCACCTAACAACTCTTTTAAATTTGAAAGTCATTTTAACATTAAGTTTAAACTATATAAGCGAATTTAAAAGAAGTAAAGTTCGACAGTTGCAACAAAAACTGAAATGTCTGACTACATCGCGTTCCGGTAACCCTGTCGCCCTAGCTAAACTCTGCCTTCAACAAAACGTCCAACAATAAGAAGAAATCATATTCTAACAACCTCACGTTGCAACCGAAACTAGTTTTTGTTTAAAAACAAAAATCGTCTCACATAAATTAGTGATAAACAAGAACAGCTGTGATTCTCACTACTTGTTTACATTTCCGATTCCATTTCAATTCCATCAGTCGGCAATGCAGCGCACACAAATTCATTCATTTTCACTGCGCACAGCTTATTGGGTGCGCGTTGTTGGACTTTGTTTTTAGTCTTTCGACATATACCGCCGCGATTTGATGTGTGTTCCGCCGGATATTCGCCATCGTACGACGAGAAATGTTTAAAACTTTACGAGCTTCGACTTTTCGAGATACCAAATGTACTCGTCTCTTTGATCCGTCAGTGTTTAGTGAATTGTGCTGAAAAAAGTGATTGTGCAACAAAGTGCTGAATTGAAATCATTTGATACAGTTAAGGTGTAAATACGTTCAGCAAATATCTGTTTCATATAATAACAAGTATATTTTCCGCGAGTGTCTCTTCCACTTTTCGTATATCACTATCGTTATCAATATTTGATGTTTCACCCTCCATGTCTGCACCGACTTATATATTTGTTTTGCCAATTAACCATTATCAGTACGAAATAGCTTCACAACAGCTGTACTTAAACTGAAAAGACGTACGGACTAATAGTTCCACCAACCAACTGTCTCTGTTTCTAATGCGAATTCTATAAGTGGCTGGCGGTTCGATTATAAAACAGATTCGCTCTATCGGAACCGGTTGCAGGGAAAAAGTTCAAGGTTAGTAGTTAGTTCATTATTAAATGGTTTGTAAATCGCATGCGAGTGGAATATGGTATATGGAACCATGACAGATAGTTTTGTTAATTAGGGGTCAATATAATATATTATGGCCTGTTATTTATTGGTAGTGCCTAGCATGCATTAACTTAGCTATTGCTTAGTTAATTAAGTTTGTCGGTTGGACAGTTTTTTTTTGTTTGTATGCTAATTCGTTATAGTGTTTATATCACACTGGATCGACCTAAAATCAATCACCACTCGCCTAAGTCTTGGATTTATTTATTTGGGTTTTCAATTTGTCTGATAAGCCCGTTCCTATAAGTGTGTGGGTCGACTTTTTGGTGAAATATGCTGGGGCTAAGATTCAAACAGAAGAGATGCACGTGCTGCCTAAATAACAAATGCTGAATACGTTTTGAATATTTTGTCTGCGCTACAAAATGTTTTAGAACATCGAAATACCGATGGCAATAAATTGGGGTATTCTTAATAACTATACGCTTCTACAGATTAGTGGAGGCGATAGAACTTTGAGAAGTTTTATGGTCATAATATAGTTGAGGCAAATACGTGTCTTGTTGAGCTTTTTTTGAGCATATCACACTTAATCGAAAGGAGGAGTTGTTAGCTTCATTAAGTCACGTATTGGTGTAGGTGGAGAAAATGTGTTTTCATTTTTATCAGCCCTTTATGCAAATTGGTGACGTTAATAAAATGTGGAACTACCAAACGAAAGTTTGTTATAGTGTTTCGCAATAGGGTGGGTAGGTAAATACAGGTTTTTGCTTATCTATTCGAGTTTAACGGTAGGGTATTATTTTACGAACTTTTTATGGGAAAATCATATTTGAATTTTAACTTATTTTGACATTATTTGTCAAATCCAGTTGGCAGTTTCAATGACATGGTTATTTGTCTGTTGAGTGTTGGACCCAATTTATCGAGAGATGCCTTTTTTGGAGGAAAAACATAAAAAGATTGTGTCATTTAATAGTCTAGTGGTCTGCTGCCAATGTCAGTCTCACACAAACTTGCCCATTGAAGAAAACGCAAAACTGTATGCTCATTTAAAGTAGTAACGTGTGGTGTATTGTGGTGAAGTGTGCCGCTATCACTCGAATGGATTTCATGTGCGTAAAAACATATTCTTCTCGTGTGTTGTGGTGCAGTTGCAGTGTGGGGCGTTGTGTCGAAATCGCTCCTGTTCTGATTGCGCCACAACGCTCTATGGCGCAATGAAACGAGACAATTATATCATCTGAAATTGCCTACGTTAAAGAAAGAGTACACATGAACTAGGAAAACGAACAACATTTGAATTTATTTAAAAAAAGCACAGCACACTTGACAAGTGTGCACAGAACGCGACACAACATACTACACCACAACACATCACACGTTAAAAGTGTGGTTCCGGCTAAAGTCATAACTGGTTTTATTGACTGCCAACTAAGAGTTTTTTTTTAAGATCATGAGCTCATACCCAACGTTTTTTTAAAATAGCAACCAACAGAGAAACTGCGTAAAACTTTCCACCAAGTAAAATACTCTATGATCTATCAGATGAAACAAATAAATTATTGGTTACGTGTTACCATCTTGATAACTACAAACTTATTGTGCTTTTAGAAATTGTTCCTTCTATCTTCCTCCACTCTGCCAAATCTGACATTTTTCGAATATTATTCTTAGGTATGAACGGAAGTACCCAAAATGTAAATAATTTGACACTTGTCAAATATTTCAGTCAACAAACTTTAATAGTCAACTAAATTTATCTGGACTGGATTTTACCTGAACGTAAAACCTAAGATTGGTTTATAACGTCACTTTTAAGCAGCACATTCGACTTGTCGACTAACCCTTTATAAAGTTAAAAAAAATCGTTTGTGTAATCAATCTAAATGAAGACACACGATGCTTGCCTGCTGTCAGAATTAGCAAACTGGAGCTTCGAATGATCCTATTGTCTGACAGCAAAACTGAATTTTACGTTTCGTCAGACCATAGGCGGTTCCGGTTCCCATACTTTTTGAGTGAAATTCGTAAAATAACAGTTTTGAAAGATTTTCACTGCGTATCGAAAAATTCCGAAAAGTACGTGGCCGGTTTGTGCCGTACAACTCTACAAAATTTCTAATTACATTTTGGCAACGTTTACCCTCCGCAATGTCTTACGGAAACAATCGTATAAATATAGAGATGTTATTTTTCGATCTCCCTGTAGATTTATTTTATTCATTTAAAAGTGCGCCTTTAGAAGTTCGTGAAGCTCTTCTTGGCGCCTACTCCTTTCCAGCACTTGAACACATTGAAAGTCTTTGACAGTGGTCGGCATTCACCAATGGTTACGATATCACCGGCTTCAACGTCCATAAAAGTTGGTGAGCAATGGACACTCATGCTCATTTGTTAATCAAAATGGGATTTAGTGAAATTGTAAAAAGTTATGCTCTTAAGATGTTTAAAACGATAATGCTATTTGAAGGCCAAATGCGAGATGAAACAGTGTCAAATTTGTGTCATAAATCTCAGTGCAAAGTGTGTGGCGTTGGGTTGTGGACAGTCCGAAAGATTTGCAATGTAGTTTCGGTAAATGTGAAAAGCTCAAAGTTATATTCGAGTAAAATTTTGACAGCTCAAAAAAAAAATCTTTATAGAACCCTATAAAAATGCTCTGATGGCAAGTGAACAAAAAGGTGGGGTGCAAATTTCGTTATCGAAATTTTTGGCCATAAATGGCAGCTAATAGAAATCTGACAGTCTGCCAATTGGCATCAAAAGTATAAAGGTGGTTCAGCTTTTTTAAGCTAATCATTTTGTGAGTGTTTTTGTTTTTGGAACGCATCAGCTGAGTCGAGAATCTTTCTCGCTATTGTTAGTACTCTTGGTGGTTTGTTGCACTTCCTGGATAGGTGGCGCCGTGTTTTTCAAGATCTGCCTTGGAATAATATAGGTAGGCACTTACCTAAATATCGGAATTTCTTAAACAAAATCTACTCTTTGGGGTTGCGTGGTGCTTGGACTCAAGCGGCATTTGCGTTTTTCAAATACCCCGCGCAGCTTTATTTAAAAACAAACACTTTATTTGCATCAACAAATTGCAACTGAAAGAAAAAAAAACTAGAACCTGTTGCATTCTTTGACTTCCGCGAAAAGTTCACTGCGCCCCATGCCTACTTCACACAGTCGGACACGTTGTTTATGTTTTCCTCTGGCTGCTGGAAATATAATCACATCTCTGAGACCACCACCCGCACTAACTGCGCAAAGAATAATAAGCAACCATCGTTCATGAGTCGCTCTGAATCTTAAATCTGAAATCTGCGTCTGTGGGTGAATGGTGATCTCCAGGGGAAACTGGCGTATAGGTATTATTGGATATTTGCACTCGATGAAATCATTCTCCTTTTTTTTCCCAACAAGCTCACTTCCCAATAGGGAAATGATTATCAAAAATTGTTTATTATCTTGATTTAATTAATTTAAACCGTGTCGTCGACTTGTATTTTTGTTTATCACCTACCAGTGGAAGTTTCTCAGAAGTTGTTTTGGTTTAGACGCAGTGTCCGAGTCGCCATGTTTGCGAATTTTGTGGGCGAACACGAACAGATGTGTGCGTCCATCGTCTAAGGATGGATCCAACACGAAATTAATTACAACGCCAATACATTTTTGTTCGCATGTATGCAGCTCGCAGGTCTCCTCTGCTATACAATTTTGAGCAACACTGCGACTTGTTGGATGAGGAGAATCAGTCTCTAGATCTAGAGCGGGTGGTGATTGACGGCGACGGGATGAAATGCTCCAATTGGATTTTTTCTATACGAGTACGAGTTCGTATAGGTGCAGCCGAAATGGTTTGTTTGGGAATCACGTAATGTGCGCGACTGGCTGCAGTTATTTTCGTAACGTCTAGTTGCCTTTTAATTATTTACACAGATGTGTGTGGAGGTTTTTGTTTTTATGAACTTTTTTTTTGCGGCCACAACTTGTTTGAGTTTAATTGTTCCGCAGTGCTAATTATTTTTATTACTTCCTTTGAATTATAAATATATGATTGAGTCTATTAACTTCAGATCAAATGATTGTGGTACAAGTTTTGAATATTCTAACCGCACATCTACTGATTAGAATTTAATGTATTTGAGTAATAAATGTCCTATCGCCTATATTTTTGGTTTCAATTTGAATTTGGCTGTTTTTGAGATTTTTAAATCATAGATATGAAAAGCATGGTTTCGTTGGTTTAATTAAAAATACATATATCTACAGTCGTCTATCAAAGCCTCATTAACACTATCGATGGATAGAAAGAGGAGGAGAAAACAAACTCATGGTTAATTACATACTTTGTTTAATTAGATGAAAACCAGAATGAATAGAATTTTGTTGAAGCTCGACTGTGTGAATAATTTACATTGTTCATAATATGAAGGCGTTGCCCTTAAATATGATGCTTTGATCTTATAGTGTCATATGGACTTGATGTAATAACTAAAGAACGAAAGAAAAAACAACAAACACCTTTCTAGGTCGAGTTTTTCATAATTCCTCTTTCTCCTCAATCAGAGACAAGAGGAATACTGGGAAAATTCCAATTTCTGGTGTCCGAGTTTAGTCAATTTTGTTTCAGATGAAAGGAAGCCTTCATAGATGGAAGGGCCTATTTGTTAAAAATTATCGTTAAAAATACAAAATGTGACTTTTACGGCTGTAAGACCTCGTGCTTGGGAAACTGGTAAAAAAAATAAATATATATATAATATAACGACATTTGACATGAATCCTTGTTTTTGATGAAAAATATTACAACTTGTCGTGAATGAAGAGTTTGTGGTCTTATGTTGTGACGTTCATTGCGCAGGGTCAGAGTAAATGAAAAGCAGTTGTCGTACATGCAGATATTTTATATTTTGACTATATTTCTGGCTACATACAAGCAAAAAAAAATGTTCACAAAATTTAAACTAACAGTTGTAATCTAATATTTACTTCTATTATGAGTCTAACACAAGCTTCACACTGCAAAACTCTTATCAGATACAATTTTGACAACCTATTGGACTGCTTCAGTTGAAATAGTACTCAACGACTTCACTGATTACCTACATTTTTGTAAACAAAAACCTTGGCCATTGCGAGCCGGCAGTCTTCCAAGTTCCAACATTCCTTGCAACTATCTGGCGTCAGATTTCTCATGAATATAAACGATTTTTTGTTCTCTTCCTTCTCAGTCATGTAAAAACAAGAGCAATTTGTTGGTTCACTTGATTTGACGCGCGAATTTGACTCAATTGCAAATTTGACGGTGACCAAGTAAACCGAATAATGGAAATATGTAATAAAAATAAAAAAAATAGGCTTTGAGCTGCTGTTTGACTTGCTGTAATAACGCAATGATGTTGTTTTTCTTTATCCTAACAGCATTTTGAACATTTTTTCCTTGTTTTTAATAAAACGGATAACTGCAATGCAACTCTTTTATAACACTCGTAACTCTTCAAATGCACATCAGTTCACAGTTAATGCTTATTTGGATAGTTACTTTAATTTTTTGTATCAGCATGAGTCTTTCTTAGACTCTCGCTCCTTACAAAACTAACTTAATTTTCAAAACAAATGTGTAGCAGTAGACCCTTTAGAAGTACAGCGACATATGTTTGCTTACAGGATTGAGGCTACATACTCACCTTAAGGCCCCTATAGTCCGTACTACGGAGTGGACCTAGGGCCTCAACAGGCTTTTTGAATTTTATCTCCTAAAATGATTAGAGGAGCTTTCATACAACGTACACGTACATTGCTTTCAAATGTTCAAAATAACGACGTTTGTCAAATAGACATCTATAGCATACAAAATATTACGTGACCACATCTGCATTTTAAGGTTCCGTACCCAGAAGGAAAAAACGAAACCTTATTAGTTTCGCTTTTGTCCCTCTGTCCGACCACTAGACCAATTTTGTACCTAGGTCTGTTTCAGAAATTAATTGACTTCTAGTTAATTGACAAATACCAATGGTAGCTATACATAAACTGGTTTTAGAGTCATAAGTGATTTGGTGAAAACAATATCATTCACACAAAAAGCTTTTATTTCTTTTTCTAGATCATGCTCATGCCGAAGACTGTTTTGTGGAAAAGTTAATATATTACAAGATATTTACAAAAAACTGTCCATCACTAAATAAAGTGCGCTCCTTTTAACCATTTTTTGTGTTGTTGTGTTTTCTTAATCGATTCCAATTGGTATTTTCTATGAATACTCAACTCTACTCATTCTCATTGGAAATTTTCCAATGGATACTCATTCTTATCCACACATATTGTTGTTTGTTCGCAATTTCCAACTCTACAGAAGTGCGGAACCTTCGTTGCACGAGTGGCACTCGTACTTGGCCGGTTTTTTTGATGTTTCTTATGACAAATCTGTGGACGTCACTTCGCGAAATATATCTATTGACCGCTGTTGACACATTAAAAATAAATTTTTAATTTTATTCGGTAAGATTAACACATTAGCAAACAAAATCCTGCTGTACTTCAGGCTGGCTCCAAATGTCATGAGCCGATCAAAAATTATGAAAGAAATAAAATATCAGTTGCCGGAAAAAGAATACATATTAAACCAACGACATGAGAGTGACTTTGCTTCTTTTTTCCTCTAATTCTTCTTCACGTGTTCGTACAATGCATTAAAGAATATAAGGCGGTTCGCTATTTCCAAATTTTGGCAACACTCTTTATAGATGCCGAACAGACAGACAGAGAAATTTTGCTCCCCAAGATATGGGCTTTTGCAATACGAGTATTAACAGAAAAAAAGTAAAATTCGATTTCTGAATATTTGGAAAAAAAAAATACTTACTGAGTTTTCGCAGACAAAGTTAATTGTTGTGAGCACTCACAAGTCACAAGCTTTTGTGAGGTTGATTTCTTGTGAGGTTTGTTGTGATTCGATAAGTTTTTCCGATAATCCTTACAACAAAGCTCACAGAAAAATCACGAAATTTTCCATAAAATACCGAACTCGTACACGAAGTAGGTAAAAATATATAAAATAACATTTTTTGGGGCAAAATACGCGAAATATGAAAACAGAAATGTTTTAGAACTGAAGGATAAAAATTATTATCGACGTTTCTCACCAATCGAATTCCCCACCTTCTTAAGTTTTTTTTCTACACAATATGTATTTTTCCCGAAATGTTTATAAAGGGCCATTCACATGAGCGCGAATTGTGAATAGGCGAATTGCGAACAAGCATCAATTCAATTTGATTGTATTTATGAATTGAAAATTGATATTTTCTTAGCCAAAAAAGCATTAGATATATTTAATTAATCTGAAATCTAATCTACAAAAAAACTGCGTCTCAATTGATTTAAAAAGCAAAATTTACAATTACAACAATTTTCCTGCGAATTGAAAATTCTTTCTCACAATCCACATAAAACAGTCGTGATCCACAATCCCGCGAATGATAAATTCGTTCGAACTTAACCTTCAACAATGAAACTGATTCGCCAGTAGGTACCTGCGACTAAAAAAAGTTTTCATGTGTAGGTCAGAATCTACGAATATTCGCTTGTTCGCAGTTCGCAATTCGCTCTCATGTGAATAGTCCTTCAATGTAGCATAAAATTACATGTTCAGGTTATAAAGTGTACGGAAATAGGAACCGGCACCATCAAATGCAATGATGATTATGATTGTCACTTGTGAGCCGTTATGACTGATTTTGAATTTTGTGACCTGCTCCATAGAAGATCACAAATTCGATTGTTTTTGTGAGCGTCACAAGTTGTGAGTGTGCTGACAGAATACGAAAACCTCAAAAATTCCATTTCACCTCACACTGTGAGGGTTTTGTGACTTGTGAGGTTTGCCAGAATCGGGCTGTAAATCGTTTTATAAATAGTTACGCTTGTCTTAATCTGACATTTCCTCCTTGAAGTGTCATCGAAGTAGATACACTATACCATAATGCCAATATTTATAAAGAGCGTCCCGAAATTCGCACAAGAAGCAATTTTAATAGGAAACACGATGTGTACTCGTATCTAATTGAAAATATTAAAGTTTTAATTTATTCATAATGTTATGTTATGTTATGTTATGTTATGTGTGAAATTACCGTCACGACTTTGCTGTTGTTCTCTCATGTAGCGTTTAATTTTAAATAGCAATGAACTGTTTTCTGTCACGCTTCCGTTTTTGTTTTCGATAGCAACCCTTTACCGCACAATTGTCGTACGATTAAACATCCCACTCGCATCTCACAGGCTTGTCTGACCATGTACCTAAATGCACCTCAAAAAGTTGGTGACTGAAAACATTTGCGTTTAAAAAATAATTTACCCTATACACGTGCAATGTTCAATTCGAGAAATCTAACATTTCTAATCATTTCTACTTTGTTTTACACACGTACAGCAACAGTCGATAACTTCTTAATATTCTCCACTTATCTTAAGTACAGACAAGTCCATAAATATTATTCGTTGCATAATCTGACTAAATTGGTTATTACCGTGCTTACGTACCTACAGCTACCTATTTCTAGTTAATTGTTCCAAAGGTTAACTATGTTGCTATACTGCTGGGTACATGGTTATTAGGTCTGTCCATATACTGCTAACCCTAACCTCATCTATATTTGGGATTAACAAGATATATATCTCAAGAAATCCATTATAAAAGGTTCTACTGTAATTTAGGGTTACGTTATACCTAACTTTAACAATTATCTGCACAAATTATCTGCAATAAATCTTTTTATAAGGACTATAAGCTTATCATATTTTTGTGAATTTTAAATATTATAAGTTAATTCTTTTTGTCATCGGAACTGTGGGAAGCGATGATAAGCGTTTTAATTTATCAGGCATTTGCGCCCAAAAAGTTGTACTGATACAAAATATTCACTAAATGTTGCAAGGTCATCTCAGCTGTTGTTTATTTTGGTGGTATTTGGATCATTTAAAAATGAATTCAATAACAATTTTTACTATACTTATATTATTTTATTAATTATATTCTTTTCTTCAATCAAAAACGGCATAAGCACATAGAGATGTTATGGAGGCACTGCGCAAACATTTAACTAAAATGAGACGTTTAAAACTTGTTTTCATTTATATTTATTTCTTCTTCAATTGACAGTTGGTTTGCACATAATCATGACATAGGTACGTGAATGATGACTGACAACTCTTTGGCTGCCTTGCACTTGCTATTTCATTTTCAAATCAAAGCGAATCCTAATACCCATTTTGTATCCATCTTCAAAGCAACTAAATCTGTCAGTTACCGGCAAATTATTCTCACGCATTGGCACAAATGGGCTAACTCAATTGGCGATAAACCTCTTAAATCAATTTGTTAGTTAAGCTGTTATCCGATCAGCGCTCTCATTCAAACTCAATCGCAAGGCAGAGTCGCAAATTCGTGTCGTGCGCAATCGCACTTATCTTAAACAAATTTATCTTGAATGTCAACACGAGTGACTGCAATCCCACGCATGTATTGCCAACAAAATGTCAGAGCCTATCAAAACGTCCAAAATGTTTAAACTGGTGTTTACTTCAAGAGATTCTTAAGAAAAAAAAGACCTCCATCATGAGCATTACGCCACCTAAGCTCGTTGAACACACTCTCATATAAGTGTGTGTTTGAGCTTAATGCCACTTTTCAGTTCCTTACCCGCTCAAGTGTGTGTGTGTGAGCAAAGTAAAGAAAACAAACAAGAATCCGAGCGTAGGTGCGCGAATAACTACTTCACAAGGCCGGGCAGCGAAGCGCCCCCCCCCCCCCCATACAAGGGAAATGATCTAATGCACTCCATGGTGCTAAGTGTGCATCACCGCATATAAAATGCTCACCCAGATCCATGTTTCGATAACCAGGAGCTTAAGTAGTATTTTTAATTGCTTACCCTTTTATTTGTTAGAGGAGTTTATATCATCACGATCGCCACAACACTTGCATGCAATTAAAGACTTCAACTGCGCGCTGCCTACTCAAACGCAGCGACACGACGCGACGCCGAAGACGGCTTTCATTTGTTAACCGGAAATTTGACCCAAACTCGGACTTGAAATCACACCAGGTGACCATAAAATTGTTTAATTTGAATACCGTGTCCCGTACGAACTCATTATATGGATGTGGGTGTTATGGTTTCGGATTCAAGATGACATTTCTTTCTTGTCAAAACTTGGCACTGTCAATTGAGGAGAAACGTTGTCAAGTTTACTGTATGCAGCTGGCTTCAAGTGCAGTATGGTTATCACATCATGCACAGCGAAATGCATTTTGAAATTACTTCCAAGCTTTATGGCTTGGCACGAGCCATTTGAGTCAGTTGCCATTTGTATGTCCGTCCGTATGTCCATCAATTGTCAGTGTCACCTTCGTGTCTGGCGGTGTGACGCGCGCGCAAAACACGAAAGTGGGTGGGTAATGCAATGATATGCCTGTCGTGGTCATTCGTCGTTTTTCTTTTCTTTTCTTTTTTTTATTTTAACTGCGGGCCGTCGGACGAGCAGAATTTATTTCTTCATTTTTGATGTGGAATATATATGACACCCAAGACCCAACCCGAGGACATTAAAGTGCGAAATGCAAATGGAGATGCACGCCTGTAAATCAAAGCGCTTGACCAAATAAAATTTAGCCATTTGCGAGTGGACTTTAATGTAGGCATCGTGTGTGGTGCGATTAAAGTTTGGACAGTCATCAGTCAGCAAAAAAGTTATTCTCACTTCCATGGAGCTTGAAAGTCTTTATGTAGGATTCGACTTAAAGTATTATTCCAGTGGCCGGTATACGTCAAGCCAAATCTGTGTGAAGTCCAGGAGTCGATTGCCTATGGGTTTGACCATCGTATATAGTGCACAATTAAGTTCGCACTGCTTAAGCACAGTTTTGACAGTTAATGACATTAGAGTATTGAGCGAAATGTCAGTTACTTTCACACCTTATTGAGTATAATGTTGCTTGGCCATTTGAATAGTGTAATATATGCATTTCTCGCTTTCTTGAAGTTCAAGTATAGGTACTGCTAACGCCTTATGATATAAAATAACACAGGGCTCAACCCATAGAGTGCGTTGCATCAATCGCGTATAACACGTCGGCCAGCTGTCAGACTAGAGTTTTGAACGGACCCATTCAGTCTGTATAGAACTATTCTTCATAGATTCGCCTTAAAGCGTCGTTCAATTTACTTTAACGATGTCTTACCAAGACCATATCTACTACTTTTGTGAAATTGACAATTTCGTTGAATATTTAATTGTTTTTCCATATGAAGTTTGAAGTATTTCGAACTAAATTGATATGAACTTGATGTTTTGTAACGTTATAGAATAAATCATTTCAGTGAATTGTAAAATAGGAAATCCAGTACTATTATTTCTTGTAAGTTCCATTTTCTAATTAACTGAGAAGTTGCAGAATAGATTGAGCATTATTTTGACGTATCCTGCTGACGTTCCGTGACGTATAGTACCATTATTAATATTATTTCAATACCGTTTCGTGATAACTATTACTTTCTCTAATTCCATGAGATAATTGACAGTTCAGTTGCTTGTCGGGGAAAAGCACTTCGCACTAATTTGAGATTATGTTGACACTTCGGGATTTACAAGAATAAAGTGAGACATCAGTTTATATCAATAACGCAATAACATCCATCTAAACTATTACTTTCGTGATTGTCCGGATTTGATAAACTCTAAAGTTGCTTACCCATCTGAACATCAACTTTGGACACTTTCGAAGTTTGGTATTGTAAAATTATGTAGCATAACGTTAGTTTGGATTTATTGTTGAAAATAAATTCTTCGGTAAATGCGACTACGAAGTTTACTGCAGTTTCTTTTCTTCAGAATTCACATTGCCGATTATCACATTTGAGTAGCAAGTAAACGTCAGTGAGCCCCACGGTATATCTGTTCCCACATAATCACACAAACTTCGTGTTAATAGTTTCCGAACATAACGCCTTGTACAACAAATCGATATATTACCGAATAAATTATAAACTTTCGTGGATCTAGCTAATTAACATAGATCACCGGCAAAACAACCCACGCTAGAGGAAGTGAACACACCCATTTACATCTTTAACCGGATAGTGAAAGCGAGTAGCGAAGTTCATTAAAACAACATTATATGCTTGGATAAAGTTATGCTTTGCTGACGAATTGACAAGCACACACTATAATTGGCTGTAAAATATTTTCAACCGCCGAACCTACACCTAAATCGATTTTAAACTGCCATAATGTCAAAGCAAATCCTCTGCCGCCGATAGGTATAGTTTATTTTATGAAACGCAACTGATCATCGCTGATTTCCTCATTTTCAGGCAAATTATGCTAATGAAGCAATTCTTTTTATAAGGTAAAGTTAAAATTTGGCTAAATTGAACAAAGCTAAGAAGAAATAGCTTGACAGATGACAGTATCGCAGGTAGTACATCATTGTCGGTGGTCCCCTAGGTTATTTTCATTGATATGGGTATAGAAATAAATAAAGGAAAAAAAAATATTTATCTTTTGTTTGAAGGCTTTTATGACATAATTTACAAATTTTACGATAAGGAGATTTAAGATACCTTGATACTCCATTGGGAATTTAGAATTTTTTTAATTGCGGAGGATCGCTAGAAGTAAAACCATATATAAACCAATAGAAGAAAGACATTAATGGAGACTTTCGGCAATAGTGAACAAATTTAATCGGGAATGAAGAAAAACAAAAAAAAAAAAAACTCCCACGAAGACTGGCAGCGTCAGTTTAACTCCTGAGCAATGCAGTTTTCATAAATGTGTGACACAAACTTAAATTTGCTACAGCTATACTGAAAGCAAAATTTAGGTCTTTGGCGTTTTTTGCATTCACTAGAATTTTACTTTTATTTTTAGAGCAAAGTCTGAGCTGTAAAGTTTTTATTCTGTATAGCTTAATCGCTGTAAAGCTTTGAATTTTTGTTGATTTTAGAGAGACCTCAATGCACAGTCTGATTGACTTCTTGGCATCTACATCTGTTTCAGAAGAACCTGAGAATTAGCAATTAAATATGAACAGAACAGTTTCACTGCGGCTAAGTGAGGAAACACTTGTCACCACCAAATTAAAAGTGACATCTATTCGAAAGATATACGAACGCTTCATATGCCAAAACCTATTCACATTCGGCAAGGGGGACCCGGGAGAACGTTAAATCAAACTTAAAGACGAGACACACACCAAAATTGATCAGCTTATCCCACTTTGTCACAAAGTTGACTTTGAACTGTTTTATTATCCACCTTTTCCCTATTTACTTATTTACTTTGCTGGCGTAATTGTTGAATTATTGAACAAGCCTATTGATAAAATTGCCTTTTAAATATTTTATTGGCCTAAATGAAAATTAAAAATTTTCGACAATATCACCCCATCATTTGGGTCCTGTGTGAACGCGATTTAAAGTTCATTATCAAGGGCCTTCACATTTGCCTCTTTAAAACAACAAATCACATATTATAAACAACAAGTGGCTACATTACAAAGTCTGCTAGACCCCTGATTTTTAACCATCGACAGAAAAAAAACTCAAGAATATAAACAACCATCAAGTTGAGGCAATCAATTTGTATATGTCGGCTCTATAGTAAATTTGGCTTCCGTTTATGGAAATTTTGTATTCATTCATATAGCTTTACTCATATATGCAACAATGTATAACAACTGACCCCGAACGAGTTTGTATGTTTATTTTTTGTATATCTAAAAGCCATAAAAATAAAAAAAACACATAAAGCAATCACCAACAAATATTTCTATAATTACTAATCCGCCATTGGTGCCCGGAAATGGATGTTTAAAGCGTAGAAAATCACTATACGGACATAAGCATAGAGTCACTGTTTGCTGTACCGCTGAGTGCGCGCCTACTCATAATCGTGCTAATGGTATCTTTTAACGATCGATTAAATCTCTGATTAAATACTCTCATTATAAGATGAGTGTGCCGCTTTGATAGTGCAGCGTTGTAATATTGCCTTCTAGAACCCAAGTCACTATCAAAGTGTAGGTGAATCTACAGTAAAATCTGCAAACAAATACAAGATCCGCAAACAGCAAACAACAGTAGGGGGCGTTCATAATAGACACGCCATAAATTATCTTTAATTTGTATGCCATAAAATTTAGCGCGTTTTATTTGTGTTGTGACCTTTAAATTGGGTTAATGAATCTGTCGTCATCGTTTCTGGCTGTCAGACTTTGCGGGGTTTTTAATTGAATTTCATATACAAGTTTTTGGCATGCGATTAATGATTTTTTATAGTACCTAGCACGTCACTTGAATTCAATGTAAATATTTTGACGCAGTCTGCGTGGAATCCTGATAAATGTGAACAAGTCTATTAAAAGTGTTCATGTAATATTATTCACGAGTGATGGAAGGAGCAATGGGAGGCAATTTTAAGACAGCTAGATCATTGAGTTATCAGTAGGACCGCAGCCGAGTAGGTGAGGTATATAATGTCGAATTAATTTTGACAATTATTCAGACATTGAGAACACTATAACAACGTGCAACATTCTACGTGTACATTCATGGATCCAATTATTATTCTATACAAGCGGACCCCCCGGCTAGGGGCTAAAATTTAAATTTATATAAATGTTGATGGCATTTGATATGGATTTCTTATTGAAAAACATAAACCATTTTCATCTCAGTGACCACTTGATCAATTTGTATTAAAAAAAAAATATAACCATATATTTTAAATATCTTATTAGCGTTGCTGCTGAACAGTTTCTAAAAGGGGACTTAAAACGGGGACCGAGCCGAAAAAGGGGGACTCCTCATAATATATTAATAGGAAGGTATACAAAAAAAAAAGAAACAGCAGCAAAGACATTTATTTACAACAAAAAAAGCAAAACAAATTTATTCATTACGAAACCCTTCTTTTCATATCATATAGTTATCTAATTCTTCCAACGACGATTCATACAAAGCTGCAACTCGACACATTCCAATACTCCACTCAAATTTGTTTATCCAATGTGAGTGACGAGGAATGTGCTGATGTCGGCATTGAGACGGATTCAGTCCTCTATTCGATCGGAAGAGGAGTATAGTTGTTAATATAACTATCGGCCTTACCAATAAAATAATCAACTTTAGTCTGGCAGTTTACGCAAAGAGTCTACTTTTTCCAAAATCCCTTTAGCAATAAACAAATATAGTTCCCAGAATATCGCTTACTGAAGGGTTAAATGTTAATGTTGAGAAAGCCATGTTTATCTCGGGCATTCACTAAATAAATCCTCCCTTAATGTCATTTTGTAGACAAGTGTTGCCCAACCCTCCAAAATCACGGTATTCAATTTCGCAATAGGAGCGATCTAATACGCTGTTGTTCAGCCTGAGCGTTTACAATTATAAATTAATTTTAGTAAATTATAAATGTTTCCTAATTTTATTCGTTGCAATACAGCAATACAAATGGTTTTTTAGTCAAACGAACATAATTTCGTACAAATGTAAATATTGAATTTTTGTTTTATTTCTAAAGCATATATTTCTGTGTTCTTCTCTGTTTTATCTTGTTTAACCGCTAGTTCTTACTTTTTGATTGGTTTTCCTTTTTAAATAGTTTGCAAGCAACGAATGGATGCTTACTAAAAAACTAATTTTATATAAGTTTGGGATATTTCTAAGACTTCTTGACAGTCGTCGAAAATAGAATAAAATATCTTCTTACTTTTTCCTTTTACCATTTTTCAACAATTCTCAGTGCCTTAGGCGATTTCGGTAGATATTTGGCTGCAACCAAATCCTTATCAAACACTTTGCAAAAGGAGTTTGTAGTGATGTCCAGACCATCAATACGTTTTGATTTGCGTCGGCAGCCTACGAATAAATAAAAGCATTCAAATAAACTGTGTTCCGTTTACTGAATAATTTGAAAGGGATTTTATTAAAACCCAAATGCACTCATAAAACATTCGTGAAGTAGTATTAGAAAACAATTCAAAGCGTACTATAAAACGTACCGAAAATTGTGTCCCATCGAACGATAGGGCATTACTGGTTTGCATATGATATCTGTTTTGTTTTTCGCTTATATGTAGTAAGCCTCAAAAAGCCTTTGAAAGATATCTGTTGGGCAAATTTAATTGCAATTTATGTGTTCCTTTTTTTAGAATAAAATCCTCGCTGTGAAAGAAACCATTGATCTTGTTTTTCACGAAAGCAAATTATGAAATTTTAATTCTGCGATGGCAAAAAATGTAATAGATTCGAAAAAATTTGTCGCACTAGTAAATGTGGAGGTCTAATTGCTTATTGGTACCGTTTCACAAATGCTGTACATTTTGACTAAAGCTGACATCCAACTAATTGTCGACATTAGTGCATGATTATTGGTAAGGCCGCATAATGTTTGCATTCGTTTTCGTCCAATAAACAATAAAATCTTAAAAGGGTCTTGGGTCAAGGGTCAAAAAGGGGCTATATCTAATCTTATCCAAGAAAGTTGTTGAATGTTAATGCTTGAATATTGAGAGAATCGCTTTTGGAGGAGCGTGCGATTGCCACACACAGCTAAAGTGAAACTTCTCTCTCTAAATGTTGATACTTGACATTTATATAAAGTATATTAAATTTAATTGTGTGGCAGTTGGATCATATTAGGATATTTAATTTAAACACTACATCTTTATAACATGATGATTTTAATAAGCGCTATTTATAAGTGCATTCATTTAAAAAGTTTTCATAGCACAATCCAATTCAATGTTTTCCATTTTTAGAGTTTTTTTTTTGCATTTTGATTTCATGTGGTTACAACTCAGATTTAATTTAATCAACTAATTCAGTAGCCTAGTGTTTGTGAAAGACCTCACAGTCTCAGCTTCAATTTCTGGTTGAAACTGAATTTTTAAAATTTCATGAATCAAAATTCGAAAGAATTCACTTCCGTTGCCTCACCAGATCACTATTTTCGTAACATATTCGCCAGAAAACTCCCCAGCTCCCGAGTGCCCACAGAAGTATATATTCACTTCAGACATTAAGTTGAAAAAATTAAAAAAAATTTTATGCCTCGTGACCTATCGGATCCAAGACTATCCTATCTTTCAAGCTGCAACCATACACATCCACAAAATTTCATTAAAATCGGTTGATGGGTTTCGAAGATCGACTACGCCATATACACTCTATACGCGCAAATAATAAAGTGCCTATAACTCATGAATCAATGCACATTGAACCGTACATAAAAACCTTGGTATTGACCTCTTCTTTCATAGGAAATTTCCAGAAAGAAAATCGGTTCCGCATTACAGAAAACATCAATTTAACTTTAATTCATTTTAGCACAATATAACTTATTTGTATATCTCTAGAGAAGATACGATTTTTGGCGAAATGTCAGTTTTCCCATGCCTACTTACTTAGACGGCTTTCGATATTTTTAGTTCGTGGTCAACCGATCTTTAAATCGGTTGCAGTACCCTTCTAAAATGAGGTATCTCTCCGGGTAAGACTGGAAGACTTACTGGCCGGAATTTTTGTGTTTTTGTCTAAGCAGTCTAAAATCGAAGTCGTTGTTGTTCGTTGTTCTCCTCCTAACTCCGGCAACGCAAACAAGAATGACAATTATACGAATAATATTTCTCTTGATTGGAATGATATCTTCATTTACTTGTCCGAGGTAGAAAGACTCAAATTCTAAACTCCTTCGTTTAAAGTTTCAAACATTTTTGGCTAAAATACGCTAAGAAATCATTCAGTGTTCTTTCTCTCGATCTTTAAAGACGATCTTGCAGCTTTGTTAACAAACCTTTTACTTATCCTTTGTGACAGCTCTTCCCATTTGTGCCAATAAAATCTCACATACAAATGATGGGATGTGAAAAGCTCGACCTTGTGTTTTTATTTGTACAGAGTTTCTAATCAAATTCTTAGTTTACATTTACTACCAGCTGTGAACCCAAAAAACATCATGCAAATTAAGTGCTTCTATAAAAGCAGCGCTCACTATAACCAACTCCATCGAAATGGGTTTTCATTAGAACAGACAATTAGTCAGGATTTGATGATGCGTCATTTGAAATGTCGTTAACACTCAAAGCAACGGTTCGCTGTTGGAAATGAGACACCGACAAGCGACGACTTCTAAATTAGCTAAGCCTAGTCACTGAAGTGGATCTTTTTGCTCCTACTAACCAGCTGGACATGTTATTATGGCATATTACTTAGTTATTAAAAAAATTAAACGAAGCATACATCCCGAGTGGATATGGTAATTTTTATTTTGTTTTTATGCTGCTTCTTTCTGCTACCAAATTAAAGATCCCACACTCGGCCGGCACAGAAGCCCATACTATCCTAATTAACGTGACGTACAAGTTCGGTTGGACGGTGTCTTTGGGTTTTGAGGTCGATTTGATTGATGTCGTCGGCTACGGCTACCAAACACATGCACGTCAGTGCGGACCTCACAACTTGTAAACTGCAAAGCAAAAACAGGAAAACCTTAATACAGAACCTCAAGCAATTAAGTAATGAATGGTGAACCTTGTATCTGTATGGTATCACTAGCTGTTGGAATTTTAATGATAGCTTGTAGTAAAGCCTCCCAAAATGTGACACCTATTGGCAGAATAATGTTTTTTTGTTTTATTTCTTAACGACAACTCGACTGAAAAGAGAAAACAGAACTTTAATTAGTTCTGTCCGACAGATTTTGGCTCGAGGCTATAATACTGGAAACGATTTTACGCATGGACATTGGACATTGACAGAACCAAGCGGCAATTTTGTTGCTGAGAGAGGCAAATCAAAGAGTGGCTCAGTGGGGTTTTTGTTTTTTTTTGTTCCATAATTGAGAACCATGTGAAGTTTTGGGTTTGGGTTTTTCCCAAAAGAAGATGTATTGGATTGGCTAGATTGATGGTCTGAGATTTTGTTAAGCCATGAATGGGTTGGTCGGGTTAAATGTGCGGTTTTGTAGTTTTTAAATCGCAAGTGATTCCTCAGGAATGCCTTTGGCATACTTTTCACATTGTGTAATGGCAAACAGGGTATTTCTTGTACCTAAGCTTGGGGCTCTTCAGACTTTTATTTTATCGCGCACTTGTGTCTGGTTGCAGTGTGCGTGTTTTTTCGGGGTGAGATGAATCGCTAATGACACTTAATAGGTATGCCATGATTTTGCACAACGAAATATGAATATTCAAGTGAATTATTTATTAGCATCTTGTCTGGTCCATGTGTGTTTTATCTTCACTTAACAATATTTTTTGTACTTGTAGTACCTACTTAAGTCCGAAAATGCGTGAAGCTGATGTGCCCTCTTACTTGGGATAGTTTTGTTTGACAGCTGAAGTCAAAAACTGGGACCTCTGAAATTTGGTGTGTTTGGTCTTTAGTTTAGGTACAGAGTTTGATAGTAGTCTGATTTGGATTGATCATACGACTACAGTTTTTCAGTTGTCGTTTCGGAAAGTAAGCCAACAAATCTAGACATGTAATTTTGAAGTTTCATGACAGACGTCAATACGATGTTTGAATGTGACAAAATCAGCTCACGTTGTGAGCGAATCGGCGCATTGATAAGTCATAATAAGTTTTCAGTTGCCGTTTCAAAAGTGGTAGCGGAAAAATTAGGTCAAGAAATTTTGATGGTTTGCGACAGCTGTCAATACGATTCTTTTTCTCAGTTATTAAATGAATGGGCTTCTGAGCGAATGTCCCAGCTTCAGACACCAGTTAGACACAAATGCCACTTTAGGTTGTGGCCAACTTCTAGCGAACATCTGTGTATAAATGTCCTGAGAAAGATTCTCAACTCATAGTTGTAACGATTTGGTATAAATTTGTATGTCGCAAAATAAAAATGTATGTATCCTACTCACACAGCATAATAATTGTGAAAAGCTAGACCTCGGGCCCTATCTAACTCAAAAATCATTTAAAGGTAGCAAATTTCGGCTTGTAGGCAAATGAAAAGATAGGTTAGAAAAGAGTGTGTGGTGATTTAGGACTACTTTTAGTCGGAAGTCTTAAAGTCTATTGTGAGTCCCAAATCGAGTGAACTTATCGCCTTTTTGATTGGTTTAGTGCTTTTTGAAAATCTAAGCATATACGATATTTCAGTTTCGTATAGTTCCGACACTTTTCAAAGACCACAGAGATGGGAGTCGTTGTTTCTGAAGGGCGGGACACTAGTTAAGGGTGTTTTTTTTTTTAAAGGTATAAAGCTTTAAGTTGGCAACACTAGTTTAACTGGCGGCCATTTTGTCAGCTGTCAAGAGATTTATTTTTAGTTTGGTTTGGCATTTCAATATGAATAGACTGACGCCTGAACAACGCTTCCAAATTGTGCAAACTTATTTTGAAAATCATGGCTCTGTTCGAAATACGTATCGCGCACTACTTCCGTTTTACGGTCAACATAATCTTCCATCAGAGCAATTAATACGATCAAATATGGAACATTTTCGCACCACGTTTCCTCTAAATGATTATACGCATTCACAGGGATGTCGCACAGCGTACAGAAGAAGTCATTGCTGCTGTAGAGCGTTCTTTAGAAAAGATGCTGGCCAGAACGTTACAGTCAATGGTGACCGCTGTAGAGCCATGATTACTGACTTTTTCATTCATCAATTGAACAACCATGATGTGCAGGAGCTGTGGTTTCAACAAGACGGCGCAACATGCCACACAGCTCGTGTCACAATTGATTTATTGAAGGAAACGTTTAATAACCGCATAGTTTCACGTTGCGGACCCGTGAATTGGCCTGCAAGATCGTGCGATTTAACGCCGCTTGACTATTTCCTGTGGGGATATGTGAAGTCGCTGGTCTACGCCGCTAAGCCCGAAACGATTGACCACTTGGAGGACAACATTCGCCGCGTTATTGACGATACGGCCACAAATGGTGGAAAAATCATCGAAAATTGGACCTCTAGATTAGACTCCGAGCCAGCCGTGGCGGTCATATGCTAGAAATCATATTTGAATTATAATGCTAGAAGATTATCTTTCGAATAAAGTTCATTTCATGTCAATTTAAAAAAATCATCTTTGTTTTATTCCATTTCAAAGTTCTATACCTCTAAAGAAAAAAACACATGTTGAATCGTCTCTACTTCCTCCTCGCCTTCGCAGCTTCTCCAAAGATCGTTCGTTTTGATTATACAGTGACCTGTGATCATTCCGTTCAGCATGAGAATTGAATTCTTGGTTAAAGTCATACGAATTCGTACTTTTATTGTTTTCGTTCAGGTTTCGCAGAGTTCGAACAGTATTGCAGTCGCAGTCAGGAACAGGTGGTGCTGGTTGCCTTATAAATTATGCCTTTTATAATATTCGTACTTAGAGGGCGTCAATTGGTGGTGATATAGATGTGTCCTGACATTGTCAATACTGCCATTCTTTTATGAACCTCTACCTCACCTGCCTTTTTAGATTTGACTATTTTGATGAACGACTTAAGAGCGGGTTGGCTCATTGGCTGTCTAGTTTTATCCGAAATTGGAATATTGCTGTCGTGTATGTGACTTGCTTCTTTTTTCTATGGTTTGTATCTCCGCTTGAGAAAAGCTACAGAAATCGCGTATAGTCTCCATTAGGTACTTCTTGATTTGCATTGGTTTTTAACTAGATAGACCCCATCTTGGGTCCATCCTCTATATTTATCCTTCCTTTTCCTGTTTTGTAAAGGAGTGTCCATTTTTGCGTTCAATTCCATGAGAACCATGTTTCTTTCCCAGCTCCTCGATATTCTCAACTACGTAGACAAAGAGCTATTATTCTCCTCGAAATCGGGTCTGGGAGTTCTCCGTCCCTTTACTTTTAAGCTCTGGCTAATAACTGTTAGATTGGTGTTAGACAGGTAATCTTTTCACTTTCATCTGTCTAAAAATAAGTACACTTTGTTTTAATTTGTTTTAAGTGACAAACAAATTTAATTAGTTGTCGGAACATTTTATGATCATTACTCACGTATATATTTAATTTGCCTAAAATGCTTTGTAGGGCAGAATTGGTCAGTTTTCAACATTAAAATTGTCAGTAACCTCAGACAAAACTTCTGTCGGAGGTAAGAACTGACAATATGAACCACACAATTAAAAAGAAAAACAAAAAGCCCAACATGACTGCAGCCATAAATATTTTATAACAACTTATTAGAATTGTTTTCCTTTATTTTTTAGAAAAGAAATGCAAACTTTCCCAGGGACAGAAACACTAACCGCCCAACACGAAAGGGTAAGTCAAAGTGAATCATATTTTTTCGTACGCATTCTTTTATTATGAAATCTGCAGTTCGCCTTGCGATCAAAACTGGCAGTTGCATAATCATATCTGCCCCAAAAACAGCAGAACTCATGCCTTAGCTACCCCTGTACACATTTGCGAATATAGATCTGAATACAAAATATTTTCGCAACTGCAAATGTGTAAATATTTCATCTTGTCGACATAATATGCTAAAATTAGAAAAAAATTATCTTGAGCTTGACAAAGACTATATGGCATTCGTACTGCTAAACGTTTTCATATTAATTTGACTGAAAATTCAAATATTTTGTTGTTTCAAAAGAAAACAAAAATAGAACGATTATATTTTTCTGTACAAACATCTATCTTCATCCCGGATGGTTTCTGACATCATCTACAAGTATCTCCAGCAATTACAATCGCACATCCAATCGATTTCTCATCTTCGTTATGGATTGCGAAATAGAATCCACAGTAAAAAATTGCTTGAAAGTCGGTCATAGTGTTCTCGAGCTATTTCTTCTCAATTTTGCGCAATTGGTTAGCGCTGAAGGCATTGAAATACATAATTCGACAGCATTGTAACGAAATTTGTTATAAACGAACTCCAACCAGGCGCAGATGTATGTCATGTGTTGCATTAGAGTCTTCTTGTTTTTCGATTATGGATTCTATTTCTTCGGAGAAGAAGTTTCTTTTATATTCACTGCTTGGCCGGGATCGAGTAGTAATTAAGATAAAGGTCAGTAATTATTTTATTAACCGCACAGCAGAAGAAGAGCTCGCTATGTGTGGCTCGTCGCCCACGTTGAGCCATGTTTTGTGATGGATCTTACCAGAACACGCATGGAACAGACGCGGAATCGATTTGTGTGATATTTGCGTTGGATTGGAATTTTTAATGGATTTGTTGTTGTTGCTCAAGTGGAGGGCAACAGTGTGATGTTGATGTACCCTATGGGGAGAAGGTCAATGGAAAGAGTTTTTTTTTTCTGTCTGTTTGTCTGTTTTCAAGGAAGACTTCTTCTAATTGAAAGTCAAGTAGTAAAGTGCTATTCAATGAGCCATTCAAAATAGCACATATGAATATTTATTTAGGAAGGGAAACGTTTCTTTCGGAAATTGTTTTGGGAAAAAATATGCGCCGAACTCTGATGTTTAAAATTGGTCAGTTGTGATATAGATAGTCCGCATGACATTAAAATGTAATGCAAGAAGTGATAATTTTCTTCTGTGACATCAAATCGAAAATCTAGGCATTTCCTTATTCTTGCAAACGCAGTACTGCTCGCTTAAAGTGAACCCGGTTTAATTTAACTTTCGGTACGAATGGCCGAAGAATTCAATTTGCCATAAACTCTAACTTTACAAAAGCAACAAATCTACGTGTTGACTTTTTTTTTAGAATTAATAATATTCAAGTCTAGCTACGCAACATGTTTCGAAAAAGTGTTTACTGAGTTTACAGAGTTCCAACGTGTCTTGAAGTTATTAGTTTTTTGTTTTTGTCATTTGTAACAAACTTCTGTTATAACAAATCTATTTTGCAGTCATACTGAGTTGGGTAAGAGGATCCTATTGTATATTATGAGTTTTTCTTTAATTTTACCCACATCAACTATGGGGTAAACTGTCCAACAGTGGATCAATTTGCGTTTGACCCGATCTAGATTTTAAACTATTGGTTTAATCCTTAAAAGGTTTGAAGGTACTTATTATTCGCTTTAGAAAGGTCATAGAAAATAGTAAACTTTAAGTTTTCTTAAAAGACACCCCAATTGGTTCCCTGTGTACTAGGGGGTGTTCACAATGAACCACCGGGTAATTCACAGTGAACCCATATAGTGTTTATTTATTATTTCATAAGTAAAATAAGGAACAGAAACAAGTAATTGATAGAAATAAATTTTTATTTAACATTAACATTAAAAAAGTATACAATACAAAAACATAAGTAGTAAAAACAACAAAAAGTAATAACAACAATAAAAACAAAAAACATTAATATAAATGACTTTCAAGGACTTCAGTAATATCACAAAACTTATAACTAACGAAAAATAATAGTAACGAATGTTAAATACTGATAGGTTGCTAAATGAATGTACGGAATTCCGAATCCCGGAAGTGCTACGATGTTCACCATGGTGCACTGTGTACGACTATGAGCTGGTTCACTGTTGGACATAGTAACATTATGGAGAAAAATATTTTTATAAAATTAAACATTTCACAAATTTTATTGACATACTAATTTTAATTAATAATAATAATTAATACTTTAAACTGTGTTCCACAAATCTTACTAAGCACATTACTTTTTTAAGTGGATAAAAAATAAGAAGCACGATTTCTAATTACTTACCAGTAAAATTCACCTTTTTTTTAACCACAACCGACAATGACAAGCGCTCTACTTCAACTCACAGGTAAAATCATAAAGGATCGAAAAGCGGTATTTTATCTATTTAACGGGGTTTTCAATAAGAGCGCTACATAAGTTTTGGTTTTGGATATAAATGAAATTCTTTATTCCTGTGAAAGTACGTTCGATGCCATTATGTATGGAACTCGATTTCTTTTGCATGGCCACCACGGGCACGCTTGCAGAAGTCCAGACGCTGAACTCAATTTTCGACGGTTTTCAAGCATAAATCGGCCCATTCTGCTGCAATTTCACGTTCGATATTCGTATGAAGTTCATCAATCGTCGCTGGCTTGTTGGCATAGACCATAGACTTGATTTAGCCCCACAGGAAATAGTCTAACGGCGTCAAATCGCACGACAGAGGCGGCCAAGCGACTGGACCATTTTGTGAGATAACACGTTCTCCAAACTTGGTTTCCAATAAATTGATTGTGACATTCGCTGTGTGGCTTGTGGCGCCGTCCTGTTGGAACCACATGTGCTCCAAGTCCATATCATCCAATTGGGGCCAAAAATATTCTGTTATCATTGAACGGTAGCGATTCCCATTCAAAGTAACAGAAAATCCGAATCATTTTTAAGTTGCTGCTCAGCCCAATTCACGAACATACGACGTTTCTGGTGGTCAAGCGGCTTCAGTTCTTGCGTCAATTTAATCTTGTAATGATGTAGGCCAAGATCTTTTCGCAAAATTCGTCACAACGACGTCACAGAGATGCCCAACGCTTGAGAACGACGTGTGAGAGACACATTTGGGATTTCTTCAACTGAAGCCTCTGCGGCAGCAATATTCTCGACAAATTTGTCCACTAGACGCTGAATTGTTGATCTGCTAGGACGATTATGACGACCATAAATTGGATGCAGCGCTCTTAACGTTGAGGCCACTGACTCCGAATTTCAGTAGTAAATTTTAATAATTTCGACTCGTTGTTGGCTCGTATATCATTCCATCATGAAGTGGCAAACCTTACTGAAGAGAAATTTTAAAAGAGTGGCAAGAAATTCGGCGTCGTTTGCTGTCCCTGTCGCTCTACTTTTGTAGCGTTTCTGTTGAAAAACCCTTTACTTCGTTTTTCTCTTATAAATAGAGTTTCTCACGTTTTGCAATTTGGTAACCCTGACCGCTTAAGTGTCAAAATAGACAAAGTGTGTAAAGGTAGTTATCCTGGTTTTGAATAACAAAGAACTACGTGTGAGTTTGTTGTGTTGTTCTACTGCATTTTATTTAAGGTCTTTTTCAGTTATTCATACGAATTTTTAGATAGCATTTGAATGTTACCCAAGTAAAGTTGCTTTATATCACTATAATCCCATATATAATTTGTTTTCTGTGTTTAATCTCTACATATGAATGAACATGCTAACTAATAAGTGTCAACATATAACATAGTCGTATAAGCCTTAGTATATAAATTTCAGCTTCAAAGCCGCAACAAGAGTCTTGCAAATTAAACTTCATTCATTTTTTCGGACATAGTTATTATTTTCAGACACGACAGCTCCCAGTTTCATTGTAGAAGATAACCAACCCCTCGTCAAAAGCGCGAATATTAGTACACGATAATCATTTGCATCAATAAGAAGTCACTCTTCAAAGTTACAACTTCATTACCTGCTCCCGTGTGTCTAAGGGGCAAAATCCGCCCCGAGAACATACTCTTGTGGGTGGGTTTTGGAAAATTCGATAAAATCCGACATACACGCACTCATATCAAGTGCCTAATTAAAAAATTTCGCAATTAGCCGCACCCTGGGTAATTTTTCAAACTGTCCCACCCACGAACAGCGACGACACCGAAGACCCCGAAGACCGAACATCATATCATAGGCTTGTATAATAAAGCCATAAAACTGACCTAAATCCCATTTTGATAACAATAATAAAAACAATAATGACTTTGATCATTGTCTGCGGTGCGTTCCTCTTATCAGATGCGTTGTTTCTAAGTGACTCAGCTTGAGTTGTTGTAGTTTGTAGATACGAGCAGTTTTTTTTTTTTTTTTTTTTTCAACAGGTAAAAATGGTTCTGTATGGTAGAAAAATGCTTTAAAAATAGCACGGCGTCTCGACTCGATCGGAACACTTGCCAACTTGAGTAAACAAAAATGCGTCGCTTTGTAGTACGAGTATGCGGCCGGCATACATACTGAGGGATGTATGTTTGTATCTTTCGCAATTTCGCTCTGTTTAAACACAAGGCTGCTGGGGAACCTCATTTAAATGCATACGCCTTGACGACGATCCGCCCAGTTTCAAGCTTATCTAATCGTCGAGCTGTAAGCGCATGTAAAACAAATAAGAGTGCACAAAATACGAAACCCCACCGCACTTCATCCGGGTGACAATGAAACAGGTTGTTGCGAGTCGAGACCGCTGTTTTGTTCCCATTAGGGTGCACAATATTTTGCGACGCACATTAGCCGATAAGGCGCAACAAATGTTATAGTACAGGGGCGATACTTTTGCGATATATTGAGCACATTAAACTAATTTATTACTTGTTGATTACAATTTTATATATATATTTCGTTGCCACCAACGCACTCTGGGCTGAATGAGTGATGCCACACCGACTGAGTGGCTAATGGAACGGTGGTGCTGCCTATTTGCATCTGAAAGGGATTTTTAAGCACGAGTTCTTCTTGTTTGACTTAGCAATTGGCGCCAGATATACCACATCCACTGGGAGGATTTCATTTAAAACATTAACGACGTGAAATCAATCACATGGTGTAATGCATGAGCTATGAATCTAAAAGGCAAACGATGATGAAGGTTAGATATCGTGCAGTCGTGGCGTTTTATTGAAACTTCCAAAATACTTTGATGTTGCAGATGGTCTAATTCGATGTGTGAAAGTGCATTAAGCATTAGCGATTTGTGTATCCGAAGTTGAGGATGTTAAAAGGGATTTTTGGATTATGTGTAATGTGCGCTGATTGAATTGAAGGGTTATTTTTAAACAAGAGAACACGTAGAAGTCAGATGCCTATTGATTAAGAACTATTTGAGTAATGGCAAGTTAAAGGCAGTGATGCCATAAAGAAAATACATTTTGAGGAAAACCCCTGATAAAAAGTAGTAGAGCAAGTAGTGTTAAGGCTTGTCGGAATTTCAAAAAACATCTCAGAAAAAGATTCATCTTTCCAGTAGTATTAACATCAATTTACTAAAACCCCATGACTACTAATTTTTGTTTATAAAAGTGTACATATATAGATGTAGAGCTTTAAATTGAAGAGCATTCCAAGCTCGCAAATAGATTTGGATACATATGGAAATGAAATTGAACTTCATAGCTCTTCAGGGAATATGCCTGAGCTTATTTAAAATTACTAGCCCAATATTTAACAATTATATACAAAACTATCGGACCCGGCAAACTACATTCTGATTTTTTGTTGGCAATAATTTCGAGCATTTACAATTCCACCCGATAACAGATGATGCCACGCAAATTTCAATTATTGAATGACACACAATACAGAAATTTTGTACTGAAAAAACATTTAAATTACGCGGTTTCTAACCTTGGTGGATTAATCATTCTGATTTGAAAGTTTTATCCATCCTCTCCATTTCAGAACATGAGTGGATAGTGCAACGAGTCGTATGAGCGATGGGTCTCATAAACGCGTTGCAATTGGCCATCATCACTACGCCGCTTCATAACAATTTCACGGTATAAAGCATTTTTACCAACGATAACGACAGCAATTTCAGCAGTTGTGCTGGTACAGATTGATATGAACTTAAGATCCAGTGCAGTGTTTGTCAAGAATACTATCATGGAAAGTGCGCCAAATTGGAGAAAAGAGAAATAGAGTTTTATGACAAAGGTAGTCAGGGGTACAAGTGTGATAGTTGTGTAACTCAGCGGAGAAAGTCAATATTGGGAGATGCTCCCATTAACTCATCTGCAAACATCAACTCTTCTTTGAGTACTTCTGCTTTTACCTCTACTAGTTGTAGTATCTCCAAAAACAAAAGAACTGCTAGTCCGTCTACCTCTACAGTAATCAAAAGTCCATCAGCTGTAATCTCAAATCTTGCTTCCCATGATGACAACAATACGGGTCAACAAACAATAACACTACAAATGTTGTACAGCGAAATTATTCAGCTTAAGCAAGTTAACACCGCGGCGCTTACTAAAATCAAAGCTCTTGAAGATTGTAATGCTTCTCTTAATAAGAGAGTAGATTTTTTGGAGTCGAAGCTGAATGTACTGGAGCAGAGAGAGAAACAATGTGCAGTTGACATTATTGGCATTCCTGACGTTAACAACTCTAACGTGAAAGAGAGAGTCAACAAACTACTTGCTGCTGTAGTTGGTGAAGAGGTGAACTCCAGCGACATTGATTCATGCTTTGTTAAGAGTGCAAAAGGAAAGAACAAAAAATTTGCTAACATCGTATGTGTGAAGTTCTCAACTGTCTTACGGAAGAAAGCTGTAATGAAGAAAATGCGGGAGAACAAAAACAAAATTTCTTCCGATATTTTTGGTGCTTGTCATACCAACAACAGCAACAACAGCAGCAGCAACATCTACATCAACGATTGTCTCACTGGCTACACAAGGTCTTTATTAAAAATGGCAAATGATCTTAAACACAAAAACAAATGCAAGTTTGTTTGGGTTAGAGACTCATCTGTTCTTATCAGAAAAAGAGAAGGCGATAGAGTTATAAGAATTAATTCTCTTGAGGATATTTATAACCTGGACGTTAACTAAATAACTTTAATATTTTTGTTTTTTGTATAATGCATAATATGAATTCACCTATAGATCCTCACAATGTTTCAAGTAATAGTGTTTTCTCTTTAACTTCTGATAATGTTAAATGTTTTTGTATAGACCATCCTAACAATGAGCAATTTTCTGGTTTTTCTGCCATTCATCAAAATATTCGCAGCATAAACTAAGTACTATATAGACCGCCAGCTCCCGTGCACCTACCCGATTCCCCTCGAAAATTTTGAAAAGAAAATTCTCTCTTAAATTTCGTATGCGTGAATACGTGTGAAGCAGCAAAAAAAAAAGAATTCTGAATGGAGGGGGTATAAACAAATAATGACACTGAGCAGTCATCCTACATCGTGGTATTTCTACCTTTTTGTAGAAATGTTGATGTCCGAAAAACCTTCCGTGCAAAACGAAAATAAAGCATCAAAATTGTAGAAATATTAGGAACCTGACGAAAAACCGTCGAACTACATTGCAACACACTAAATGTCCATAAAAAAGGGATTTAACTTTTAGTAAAAATTTCTATGACCAAGAAATAATCATTATAATGTTAACAAACTGCGATTTTTATACTGAAGGTTAATTTAATGTGAATTTCTTTTCGAAAAATACTAATACAAATCGAGGGAATTTGAGTTCGGTGAAAAGGGAAAAATGCCCACGCTTCGTGGGAAAAATAAAGAGACAGTGCTAAGCACAGTGACTGACAGTAGAGTAGTTGGTAAGTTTCTATCAGCTGATGGATGCGTTCCAACAGTTAACATTTGTTGTTTTATTTCACCACGAAAACATTTATTTTACAAAATGGTTAATAACTAATGTAATCAACGTATCAATAAAGAAATAAACTGAGAAATATTCATTCGAAGGAATAAAATAATACATTTTTGTACCTACAGTAATTCTTTTGTCTTCGTTTGTTGTTTTTGGCGAAAAATTATTTCGTCGGCGAATGTCGAAAGAAAAAAGGCAACGAATTCAAATGGAAGAATTGATTAGGAATATTCAAATTTAAAGTTCTTTGGGGTTCAGGGCAGAGATATGAACATTTCTGAGTGGGTAACAGTTTTGAGTTAAAATTTGTTCATGAATTTTTCAGAAAACAAAAAGGCAAAAAAATTATTACAAAATTTCAACAATTTAATAAACAAAAGAATTTCAAACTAGCGTAATAATTAATGAAAACACTTGAGTCAGCCGAGAACAGCCGTGAATAATGTTTATTTAGAAAATAACTTTTTTGTCCTATCCATTTTGGTGCAGATTTCTTTTCGAAATGTTACCTTCAAAACGATATAAAACTTTCATAGAACATGACAAACAAATTTTTAGAATTTCTCATGACGAAAAAATTACTTTTGCTGACGAAAGAAAAATTCGTTCAACTTTTTAAAATTATTTTATCTAAATTTTCATTGCACTTTAATTGCAAAAAATGTCTTATAAATGCAATCAACGAAAATGAATTTACTTTCTTTATACTGTACGGGAAAGAACTGAAACTTAAATATATAGCTATCAGTAAAATTCCAAATAATAATTTGTAGATAGGTACTGATTTTATTTTATTTTTGCAGATGATCCTTATAGTTCATCGATTTCCATTGTTTACAACCACAATGTGAACATCCTGTACTGTATGGATTATCTAGGTAAAATAAAGTAAGTCCTGGTAATATTCGTTTTAATGAAATAGAAATTGTTACTAAATTCACCACACCATACACTCCGTTTTCTAGACACATCCCGATAACGGCCAATTATTTGAATTATTTGAATTTTTTCCAATGTCACCACCGAATGAGTTGTCAGTCATCTGTCAGGTTGCTATGTGCAAATGTATGCGTGCGTCTTATGGACTTTAACATGGCACACATACTTTCGCACATAGGAACACGGAAAACAGCTTGTAGGCAAACTCTCTTAAGTTGGAAGAGCTGACGGTCTATTTAATACTTAGTTTATGATTCGCAGTATGCGAACAAATTTTAATACTTTTCTCGCTCACCTCGCACCTCTGGATCATTTACCAGATCTAATTTTTCTCTCTGAAATTTGGATCTTTGAGGAAGAGAAGTCTGAATATGATATAATTCCAAACTTTACATTCGACGCAGCTTGTAATGAAACTTACGCTGCTGGCGGTGTCGCGGTTTATTATAGTAGTAACATAATGGGATGTAAAATTAATAAGTTTAAACTGGATAGTACTGACATAGTCAGCGTTAATTGCGAAGTCTCTGGTGTTCACTACTGTTTTATCTGTATTTACAGATTGCACAGGTGTACTGTGAGAACCTTTTTGGATGAGTTTTCGGGATTTTTGGATAATCAGAAATGTAGTAATATAATTTTGTTGGGTGATTTTAATATAAACATCCTGTGTGATACACCTGATGTCGATAATTTTTTAACTACGCTTTCCTCTTTTGGCTTTGAGTCTGTTATGAATCAGCCTACGCGATATAGCTCTTGTTTAGATCACATTTTTGTAAGGCTTCATAGAAACATTTGTGTCGATTATAAAACAATAGCTTATGACTTACAAATAACTGACCACAGCCTAACTGGTATTCAACTCAATTGCAGGGTTTCTCGACTAAAAAAATTGGATGCCTTTGAAATTAAAAAAATTGATTTTGGCACTTTAAGATCAAAGTTACATTTTGAGTTTTGGGTTGATGTTTACTCCGCCGTCGACCCTTCTGTTGCTTTTAATTTGTTTCTTAATAAGCTACAATTTCATATATTGAATTGTAGTGAGAACAAATGTAAGCGAAGTAACAAATTAAAGTGTCTCAAGCAATGGATGACACCCTCTTTATTAAGAAAAATAAAAAAGAAAAAACGACTTTGCTTACTTATCAATAAACATCCGAATAATCACAGACTTAAGAATTATTACGTAAAGTTATGTAGAGAGGTCAAGATTGAAATACCGTTTTGCAGAAATAGATACTTTAGCAATAAATTGGCAAGAAACCTTGGTAACTCTAAAGAGGAATGGCGAGTTGTTAATGAAATACTTAACAAAAATAGATCTTACGAAGACATAAGTATTTCAAATAATAATTCAATTGTGTCTGAGCCTTTAGAAGTTGCTAATTTATTTAATAATTTTTTTGCTGATGTAGGTTCTTGTAACGGTGTTTCAAATGTCAGTCACATTGACAACACTTCAATACAAAGCAGTGTTCAACCAGAGAGCTTTTTCTTTGATCAGTTTACATCGCTTGAAATTTATAAGATTATAATGTCACTGAAAACATCTAATTCGACGTCTTTTGACAATATTTCAAGTTTTACATTAAAAAATATTGCGTTTCATATTTCTGATGTTTTATGTTATGTTTTTAATTTTTGTGTCCAAGAAGGTGTTTTTCCTGAGTCTTTGAAAACAGCTGTAGTATTACCACTGCACAAAAAAGGTGATGCAATGTCATTAAATAATTATCGTCCAATCTCCATCTTATCCGTTTTTTCTAAGATTTTTGAAAACGGGATTAAATCTAGAATATTATCATTCTTAGATAAAACTCATTTCTTTAATGATTCTCAGTTTGGTTTTAGAAGCGGTAGATCAACTGAAAGTGCTTTATTAAAATTATCTGGGGAAATATATAACAGTTTGAATGCTTCTCAAATTCCTTCGACGTTATTTATCGACATAACCAAGGCTTTTGATATGGTGAATCATACTCTGTTACTAAATAAATTATTCAATGCAGGTTTCAGAGGCTTCATTCATGCCTGGTTTGCTTCTTATTTAACAAATCGTAAACAAGTGGTAAAGGTCAAAAATGTTTATAGTTCACAAAATTATTTAAATATAGGTGTTCCTCAGGGATCAGTCTTGGGCCCGATACTGTTTTTAATTTATGTTAACTCGCTATTTTCTCAACCTTTTAAGGGCAGAATCACTGCATTTGCTGATGATACTGCTCTTTCCTATTCCAATAAGAGTTTTCTTGATATGTTTGCCGATGTTAATTATGACCTTGATATATTACGTCGATGGTTCAAGTCTCATAAACTGATCATCAGCAACAAAACAAAATTTATGGTATTTAACATCAAGGGTGTTGTATGCGAAGAGTTGCCTTTATATTATCACTCACCAAGCTGTTGTCGATTTTGTTTGGATGACGCTTATGGTCATACATCATTTGATAATCAGGTAAGCTGTAGTGACGGTTGCTTTGTAATTGAGCGTGTTGACAGCTTTAAATACCTAGGTATTATATTGGATCATAAGTTCAGTTGGAAGAACCATACGTCTTATTTGAAAGGGTATTTAAATGGAGTTGTACGGCAATTATACCACCTTAGCATGTTCTGCAAATTACCCATTTTAAAATTGGTTTATAATGGTATTTTAAAATCAAAACTGCAGTATGGAATTTCTTGCTGGGGTGGCACTTATTTTACTACAATTGAACCACTGCTGTTTAAACAGAAGCATGCAATAAGAATTATGTGTAGAGTTAATCGCAGAACCCCCAGTTTTGAGTTGTTCAAAAGTCTCGAACTTCTTCCTTTAAGGCACCTGTACTGCTACAAAGTTTTAAAAATTTTTTTTGAAAATTCCGGGTACTATGATGTTAGAGTTCACGATAGTCATAACTTGAGAGTCAATACCAGAAACTTCGTAAATGTTCCAACAATCCATAAAACACATTTTTCACGTTTTTATTATGTTACTGCTCCTCGCCTGTTTAATAATTTACCTATAAAACTTAGGTGTGAGAGAGTGAAAACAGTATTCTTAAATAGTATAAAAAAATGGCTTTTCTCGTTTAACCATTCTGAAATAGATGCTTTTTTAACACCTTTGATGTAGTAAATTTGATGGTTCTTTTCCTTTTCTTCTTATTAATTTTTTTCATCTTATTAAATTGTATATAATTTTTCTTTTTTTAAATGTATGTAATTGAATCTTTCACTTCCATTTTCATTGCAATTTCATTTTTGTTTTCCCCATCAATAGATTTATGAATTTCATTTTATATAACTGTTAGGTACATTCGCCTCTTGTCATTTATTAGACAATAGATTGTACATAGCTATTTCATACAAATTTTAAAATGGATTACATTGTACTTTATGTTTAAGTTTTTTTGTTAAGTTTTTTGTTATGAAATAAAGTTAAAAAAAAAAAAAAAAAAAAAAAAAAAAAAAAAAAATATATTCACGACTTCCAGCGGGAACGTTTATCCGCTTTGATGTGTATATTGTTAGTCAGAATAAACGTAACAAAGTGTTGTGTTTGCAAAGAAGTTCGTGCAAATCTCTAATGATCTGGCGTTTCTAAGCAATGTTTATCGAACAACGCTGATCAATTTCGATATCAGAATTGCCATTGAAAAAAAAAAATTAAGAAATTTGTGTTTTTCATTCGCTGGCGGCAACAATGATCCGGTTCGATGGTGAATTTGCCCTTGAATCTGTGGCAAGTTCAAAATGGGTGAGTAACACTGAAAGTACCTACAACTTCGAAGAATTTGAGTTATTACCCTTGAAGCTAAATTATTTAAAACGTTAAATGTTTCGGATAAACCAGTACCAGATTTAGGGGAGGGCATCCAGAGCTAGAGCCCAGGAGCCTCCCCAAAAGACGGTCCCCTACAGTAGAAAATTATAAAAAAAATTTAAAGCGATATCCTCCGGGAACTTGATTTCAACGAAATCATGAACGGTTTTTCGTCTAAAAAAGCTCGGAAGATTCCGTTCATTACAGCTTGAATTTTATTTCGCATAACTCTTGTCTTTGATTATATTTATTTATATAAATGTTCGTTAAAAAAAGTTAACTTGCTTCCACAACAAATAATTTATTGAAAAACTCGGCTGGAAAAATTGTACATTTTATTTGGAAAATAAGTAGGGGCCAGCGGGCCTCCACTGCTTTCTTGCCCTAGAGCCTCTACACCTCTAAATCCGGCCCTGGTATAAACTCATCGTTTCACCACTTGAATTTGCACTTCAATCATCGGCGTGGTCACAAAACTATGCGGACAATACTAAGACAAACACACAAATATCTTGAATAATCAACTACGAACAAAATGTTCCATGTTTCCCAAATTATATCGAAAAATCAAATTTCAAATCAGGACAAATGGTTTTCGTATCGAAAATATCCCAAATCATTAAAATCACTCAGAGCTTTTAGCAAATACAATCTCACTGTTTAATACGATCAAAATTATAAAAACAGAAAATTCCCCGATCAAAATGTATGTAAAATCAATTTTTAAGAATTTTTCAATTTCTAATTTTCTCTTAAAATTTTTAAATTTTGTCGCCGTTAGGTGGAGACAAAAGGCCTTACAAATAACCATTTTTAGTTTCGACTCAAAATTTTAGAAGTTCACAGTGGCTATACTTTTCATACAAATTTCGCAATTGAGAGCTTTCGTAAATTTAAAGTCGAGACTAAAATTTGCTACGGACAATCCGTTCTCGAGTTATGGGCGGTCTTACGGCAGAAACTTTGTTTTATATAGGTAATAGATAAGCCTAGGCTGCCAAATGAATATTTTGAAAGGCCTTGACATCTATCGGACATTTCATCCACCTTCATTGTTTTGTTGTATGGTCCGCTTTGCTCCAGGTAAAGGCTTTTAACTATAGTAAGGATATCATATTCCGGCATCATCTCTAACGATAAGGAAGCAATTTATTGTTTTCTTGAAAAACTTCACATAAATAAAAGATTTAACTTTTGTCCTGGAGTCGAGTGGTCTCATAGTTTAGTGGAGTTGTATGAAATTGCAAGGAATGACGTGCGTATCTATAAAGATTACGAAACCATTAAAAAAAGAAAAGAAACATATTTAAAAACCCAGTTACTCCGAAATGGGCATTCAATTTAATTTGTTCGACAAAACTGAAATGTCTTATCTTGTGGGTGGGAGATTTTGATTTAGTTAATGCCCTTAGTTTCACTAAGCCCTCCGCGAAACTGTAAAAATTCTGTAAATATTAGTTGCTGACCAACAATCGTCGTTTAGTTATTGATCGCTTTCATGAAGCCTTCCAAAAATCGTTTCCAAATATGGAGAGAGTTCACTACCCGTGGGTACCTCTGTTTTCGAAAACTCGCAGCGCGTTTTTTTGTTAGCGCCATTTTTGTTAAAGTCACTTACTAATCAAAGGTCACACTTAAGAAATTATACACTTCCCTCTTGACATGAAATTCTCTCTTATGTATAACTTCGTCACAGCGTAACCATTCGTTCTGTATAATAATTCGTTTGAATAATGCATTGCTCTGTATAATTTATTGTTTTATAAATTGCACATTGAAGTCTTATAAATAAGTCTTTTGTATTTTCCTGTATTTCGATACAAGTTCTTACATTTAAGCTGAAATATTGACATGTCGTCCGCTGAACGCTATCTTCTTCAATGTCCATTTCTAAAAATGTTGGGAAATCGATTTTTAAAGTTTAGATTTGAAATTGTTGTTTGTATCAGAAATTTTTTGATTGCTATTGATTTTTTTTGAAAGCATTGACAATTTTGTTTGTAAAACAAGTCACAGAAATTGTTTTTCTTTTATTTTGAAATAGTTATAAATTAAAATCAACGACGAAGTCATTTTGGATATTGAACAAAGTTGTATGGAGTGATAACAAGTTCGTAAAATTTTGAACAGAAAAACTCAACATTGACATAAAAAAAAAAAACACAACAAGAGAGGAGACATGAAGTTGATTGTGTTATATAAAACAAAATGACATGGCAAAAGTCTCATATTGAACAAAACAGTTCTCTGTAACTTGAAAACTAAAAGAGAACAAAATGGTTTGCGCCAAATGAAAGAGAGTCCCAAAATTATGAAGACGGCATACCTAACTTAATTTCGTAAAAAAATGGCCGCTAGAATAAGATAGCATCTAGCCGACTATGTAAGTAAACAGTAAAGAAGAAATGCAAAGCAAAGAAAGTTATTAATGTCAATGTGCTCGTACCCTAACCAAAAGCGAACCCTTGTCAATAGGCTTCTTCCTTCATTGCCAGCTGTCATACGCACAAATAGTGATCGATTGTTAGTACACGGGACGATGATATTTTGCAAGAAGTTTTATTAAGAAAAAACTCAATTAGGGATTCTTATGGACAACCATAATTTCTTGGTTTGCAGTCATGCGTCGAACGTGTGATTTTTCTTTCGTCCGTTTGACTTATAAAACTTCAAAAGAAAATTGTTTGTAATTTGTACATGTTTGCTATTGACTTTGTAGTGTCATTTGATGAATGTGTGAAACGTAGCTCTGAGTGCCAACTAGAACTGAAGTTTATTGTTAATTTGATCTCTACCTCATTAAGGTGCCTTATGTCTCGTGACGGTTCTCACAACCCTGCGTCTAACCTAATCTGGATTAACCACGTGAATAGTTTTATCGTTGGTGTAGCTGTCAAATCTAGTCAAGAATTTCTCGACTGAGTATATTCACTTGACATTTCGATTGTAAGTCGAATGTACCTAATTAAAGTTAGCAGAAATCTAAATTTTGCATTCAGCTTGAGTCTAGATCAACTAAAAATATATGGAAGTGTCGAACAGTTCCCACTCAATTGAATCGCCTCATCACGTTTTACTATACATACTCCGAATACACTTTCAAATTAATTTACCAGCTTTAGCGAAACAATACCACCTGCCGTTTGACTTTAATGAGTTCAATTATTATTCTGCGAAAACCGCACCGCATAAAAATACTTTTCAATCAGTCCTCATTTAGCTGGCATAAGCGATCCAGTCATAAACAGCCCGCAATTATACGTAGTTTGTTGTTTTACGATGACGACGGTGGTATAGTAAATCGTAGTAGATCGTTTTCTGTATACATCTGGCAACTAGCACAACAATTAAAATAAGAAAAAAATGCCAACTGCTTCTAAACAATGTCACAGACGCTTGGTCGTCCATGTGTCAACTTGGCATTAATAATTGGTGTCGAATTGCATTAATACCGACGGCGACTGGCTTGAGTGGCTCTGTGCTATGCCATGCCAACGGCCGGCCCAGACCCGCAGCGTAATATTATTCACGAAAAACAACAAATCAATGCCCGAAAGTCTCTCGTTATTGCTTTGTAAGTGCAGTAAGTACTTAAAGTTAAATTTGTATTTCCAATTGAAAATTGACACGTGACGCGGGTGGAACGTGACTTTTTGTTGCCTTCGTCGTCGCGTCGGCGTCGGTCGCTTCGAAAAGGGGTTGTTGCGGCTGCTTCCATCCACCCGACTTCTTCTTTGAAGTGGGTGCAGTGTTGTAAATTAATGAATATTTTTTTACTATTATAATTGGCATGCAGGCTCGAGATATACGAGTATAAGGTTTGATCATGGGAACAATTTGACAGTTAGAGCAGTTTTTTCCTTCTTTCCAATACAATAACTGCTATCTCTTTTATGTTGTATATCAATGTCTGCTTTACGTTGGTAAATACATAGTATTACTCAGCAGAATGTACATAACAATCTGATAAGTAATTTTAGGCATTGTTGGCATATTTGCAGAGCATAAATCGCATGGCAGATGATAACAGTGGTGAATCGCTGCTCATGAAAGATATGAAATGCGTAAACACAGTCGAATTGGAATTCACTGGAATTGTGATAAAAGTATTAATGTGGATCGACAAGGTGATGTCATAGTCAAAATAAGACTTGGGGCTTGAAAGTTCTTCCTGAGATTACAAGGGCGTTGATATACAGAGTCCGCCAAATAACTTTTTTTTTTTAGAAAATGATATAAAAAAAACTACTGAATATTTTCTCAAATTTCTTTTTTTATTTGAAAGTACAATCTTTCCGGTTAATAATGGAAAATAGTTTCATTCAAATGGCTGCCTCGATTGGCCATGCAGTAGCCTACACGATCGGTCCAATTTGTAAGCACATTAACGATTGTGTGCAGCTGTATTTCACCAATGGCTTCACGAATATTGTCCTTTAAAGCGTCAATTGTCTCTGGCTTGTCGGCGTAACACTTATCTTTTACGGCACCCCACAAATAATAGTCCAACGGTGTCAAATCGCAGCAGCGAGGTGGCCAAACGACATCAGCTCTGCGGCTGATAATGCGATCTTCAAAAACAGGGCGCAAAACATCGAGTGTAGCTTCGGCTGTGTGGCACGTAGCGCCGTCCTGTTGAAACCAAATGTTGCCAATATACTCCTCTTCAATTTTTGTGAACAAAAATTCGTTCAACATGGCCCGATAACGATCGCCATTGACTGTAACGGCCACTCCTCGCTCATTTTCGAAGAAAAACGGCCCAATTATGCCTCTGGACCAAATTCCGCACCAAACAGTGACTCGTTTTGGGGTATATCGGCTTTTCAATGTATGCGTGCGGGTTTTCTGTGCCCCAAATGCGACAATTTTGCTTGTTTACATACCCGCCAAGATGAAAATGAGCTTCATCTGAAAAGATGATTTTTTGGGAAAAATCGGCATCTTCTCTAAGTCGATCGCAGGCTCACTTAGCGAAGCGAAAACGAATTGGATGGCCGTTGTTCAAGCGTATACACAACCATATTCGTTCAGCGGAAGGATAAAACTAATTATCTGTCAAATCAGACATGAGCTAAGTGTTACCATTCGCGAAATAAGCACTAGTTGAAAAAAAAAAGTTACATGGCGGACCCTTTAGATGGTGCTGGTCTGTTATCAGATTAAAACGTACAGTTACAATTGGTTATAACGAAATTCATCTATTGATATCTCATCACTGTACTTGATGACATATTTTTCAGGCAAAATTTTGTTTTATACTCGTTAAAGAAGCCTTGTGCAAGCTTTTAGCTCTTACACTTTCCCGCGAAGCATTCAAGGGAAGACAAAGTTTCTTAATTTATTCGAATATTTTACAGAACAACAGAACTACTCTCGGGCTAATGTTGGAGATTGTCTAAAAATCTGAAGTCAATCGGATCGGTGAATTTTGAGATATAACACTGAGTTTTTTTTTTTTTTTTTGCTTTTTTTTGTGTGAAGTATGCCACTTTTCTATATATAATATAGGCCTATGTCCTTACTCAAGGCCCAGACTATCTTTTTACCAATTTGCATTAACAGGTTTAGTCGTGAAAAGGTAATATAATAATGTGTGATAAATACTTCTTCTCGAGACTAAAAACTCGTCAAACAGAAATATAGATTTTGTAAAGAAGATTACATGCGAACAACTCATCCATGACCATCTCATACCCATCTAACTTATCTCATATATAAGAAGTGTCATCCTTTTTCCTTGCACATATATAGACGGCGATATGGACGATGCAACTTTTATTAAAATATATACAAGATACAACTCGCTATAGGCAGCGCGCCGCACTAGTACCTAACAAATTTTTGCGTCGACTTTAAATTTACGGAATCTCACAATCAATTGCGAAATTTTTATGGAAAATAAAATAAGAACTACTTAAATTTAGAGTCGAAACTAAAAATGTTTATTGGTAAGGCACAGCATGTCTTAGCCTGGGGATAGTAACAAAGCACACACTCTTCTGATTCAAGGGTAAGCTTTAAAAAAGGTCATAGACCAACGAGGTGGAATGTGATGAATGGGAAATGACAGCTAACGGGTGATTTTTTAAGAGGTTTAGAACTTTTTTTTAAAAAAAAAAACACAAAAAATTCGAAAAAATGAATGTAATATTTATTTGAATCGATAGTTTGAACCTTGCAATTTAATGTTTAAAGATAATTTCATGCAAATGTTGACCGCGGCTGCGTCTCAGGTAGCCCATCCGCTGAGTCCAATTTTGGCATACTCTTTCACACATATCGGCCGGTATCTCACGAATGAATGCATGGATGTTGGCTTCCAGTGCGTCAATCGAAGCGGGCTTGTCCCTATACATGTTAGCCTTGGCATACCCCCACAAAAAATAATCTAATGGTGTCAAATCGCACGATCTAGGCGGCCAATTGACCGGCCCGAAATGTGAAATTAACTGTTCACCAAACTCGCCTCGCAATTGCGCCATTGTTTCGCGTGCTGTGTGGCATGTGGCACCGTCTTGTTGAAACCACATATCATGCAAGTCAAGAACTTCCATTTCGGGCAAAAAAAAGTTTGTTATCATCGCTCGGTAGCGTTCACCATTGAAAGTAACGCTGCGATTCGCATCATCTTTGAAGAAATATGGCCCAATAATGCCGCCGGCCCATAAACCGCACCAAACAGTGGCTTTTTCGGGATGCATTGGTAGCTGTTGCAATGCTTCTGGCTGATCTTCACTCCAAATGCGGCAATTTTGCTTATTTACGTACCCATTCAACCAAAAATGAGCCTCATCGCTGAACACAATTTTTGGAAGCAGCGCGCGATGAACATTTCGAACCGAGCACGAATTTTGATAGTAAAATTCAATAATTTGCAAGCGTTGTTTATTTGTAAGACGATCCATGGTTAAATTGCAAACCAAACTGAAGCTGTTTGACAGTGACACAAGGTACTAAACACACGTCAGCTGTCAAAACCAGTGTTGCCAAAACCAAACCAGCTAAAAAATCACCCGTTATAAGCTTAGGTGGAGTTTGTTGACTCACTACCTACTGTCCTTCGTACGTCCGTTTGTTAAGTTTTGGTCTATGCAGATGATGAATAGTCGCGTTTCTATAAGTTCATGACTTCCGACCGTGTTCGCAAAAGCAAAAGCGCGAGTGATTTGGGAGGTAGGTATACTCGATTAATGCATCAGTATTAGGAATAGGCTTGACCTCAACTGCGCGGAACAGTTGAAAATTCACCTTATTTGGGTGTCGGTCCGTAGGAACCGTCCAGGTAATTGTATAGCCGTCGTAATCGCTATAGACATGACACAGCTACCGGAGAAGGAGAATTTCTCCATGGCTCTCGCTGTACTTGCAGATTTTTTATCTAAAAAAACGCAAAAAACGCCACTCGAACTGCACTATGTGCACCATTACGAAGCAGATCTGGTTCATTCATTCTGGATCTGTAGTCTTCCCACACCTAATAAGATAGAAGAGATCCTTCATAAGTGCATTAGTAGCTAACAGGTATCTACTCATTGCGGGACTCTGCATTATTGGGAGGCAGGCCCATATAAATTGGGTCTTCCTGCTAACGTCTTTTAGCAGTAGCTGCAGCGTGAATGGCGAGGGGGAGGAGAAAATTTGTCACCTCATATGCACCTAACCAGCTCTCTCTACTCGAAGAAGACTATGCATAAAGGAAACCACAGCTTTGAGAATCTAGGCGAACTTGCTTAAAGAAGCACCTGTCGTCTCCAGCCACCCCTACCTAACGCTTACCTAACCTAACCTAGGAATGATATTCCAGTTAAAATGGAAATCAGTCGTGTCCCTTCGGGCTACTTAACTATCGCCAAATAATTTAAAGTGTGTGCGACTACTCAAAATTGGTTCCCTGTGCCATAAACAAAAAACTCAAAATGTTGGTCACACACTTCCATTAATAGGTATCTGGCATCACTGCCAGCCATACTCAAAGTAGGTACCCTACCTATCGGTCTATGGTCGTTTTGCAATCGTTTCTTTCTGGAAACTAACTCATCTCAGTTCCGCTGCAATCATTACCATAATTAACAGAGCCAACCGGTTCTCCGAATTTTCCACCAAACAACCTGCTTGGGTCTACCTAACCACACTCCTCCGTTCAATAGAAATGCGTGCACATTCCGCAAGGTGCCAACCAACATCACAAATATTTACCACCCGCGTGGGCTGGATCTTTGGACGAACTCAAAGCCATAAATAACGCATAGGTACCTACGTCAGCAGAAATCATCATCCAAGTGTGTTTCCTCTCGAATATCTCGTAAACATGAGAACCATTCGAAACGAGCACGGAGCACGCCTTTTATAGGGTGCCTTACCTACTTACGGACAACAGATAAACAACTTCAACTCGGCTCGAGTTGGGATTGTTTGTTTTGGCGTTGCTGTGCACGCTCTTCCGCAAACGCATTCTAATGAATCCAATTTCTACGCACACGCCGTCGTGATTACAACTCAAATACTTGTGAGTTGGGTTGGACGCACTCGAATGTGTTCCCTTAAATTACGATCATCCGACCGACTGTCTGCTGCCTTCCTCCACTTCGCCTAGAGTGCGGCGCGTCATTGTTGGATGCACATTAATAACGAATTGTGATTCCTCGCGCCTCTAATGGCCTAGATACGAGAACGTGCAGCATGTTTAAATTGATTTGGCGGCACACAGCCCGTCCTATATATGTGTAGTCTCGAGGGTTGGGAACTCTCGGGGTTTTTCTTTTTTCCTAAGCGTCACACTGTCCCGATAACTTTTCAATAAAACAGTCAAATTGAGTTATAGCAGACGAAGTGCAGTGGCGACAGGACGGGCGTGCAAAAGTTGCCACAAATATGGAAGGCAAATCCAACCAGTTGACTGGAACCGCGAATGGGACAACATAATTGCTACAGATTGACGAGTTTTTGTGCAATTAATGGGGAAACTCTTTGATGTGCCAGGAGCTTAGTCGTTTAGTTACGGTGATCTAATCGATTTATTGTAGCAAAGGCTTATGCAATGCATGCACAACATGCATGCGAGTATACCAGCGCACGTTATAGCGTTGACAACAACGACCACGCAGACGACCGACGCGACGGGTGGATGTAAAAGTCAATTGGCCATATAAGGAGATGGTGTACTTTTTGTTGAAATATGGCTTATTTAGAAATTTCAGCTTTACAGGCTTTTTAAATTGTTATTTTGTTTGGAGCGCGCTTGAAATGCTAAACAAGCCGCAGATAATTGGATTAAAGGTTATCAATAATAATTGGCAAATCGCTTTGCACATGGGCGGTATTAATTGGAATCATGTGGCATTAGAAGTTGAACTTTGTTTTTTTAGTCCTTTTAAAAGCGCGTTAGTTAATTGGATTGGAAATGTTCATTCCCTTTTTCACAGAGTAATACATTCGATATCTGTAAAAGAAATAAAACAAATAGATGGCGCAGCCAGACAGACAAAGACTCAAAAAACCTACGCTTACCCCGATTGATGGGCGCGTTCATCAGTAACCGCTAGGCAATTGAGGCACGCTCAATTTTTAACGAAACGTTTTAATTTTCAAACTAAAACTTAGTCGAAGACTATCAAAATAGGTACATGTCTTGCCCGTGGCCTCACTTATTAAATGAAAAAGTTCTTTTGTATCGCATAATAATCAGAAATTAGTGATTTAAAATTTAATAACAGATTGGTCGCGTTCCATTGCTCGGTAGATCACTAGCGGTCAAACTCCATATAAAAAAATTGACATTTCACTATTTGCGCTAGATGTCTAGCACATTTTGTGAAATATCCCCTTCAGGGAAATTTCTCAATCTAGCGCAAAACCACCCGCTGCATTGAGAGAAAAAAAAATACAAAGAACACTTGTCAAAGGAAATCGTTCAAACGCTTACAAAATAAAATAAAATACGAAGCCGAGCAATTGTGATAAAATTGGTAATTACGTAATTAAAATAGGAATTCAGATATTATATCATTTCTTTAATTGTAGAATGGAAATAATTATGCGACAAATAGTATAAAATGTCATTTTGCCGCTGGCGCTATCGCGGGCGTTCCTTCATCTGGGACATTTTGTGCTTGATGAAACACGGCCATCTGTTTCCGTACTTCTTTTCAGTCAAATGTGTAAAATATCAAACCAGGAATAGTGTGAAACGAACGTCAACAATTCGTAGAACAGTTTTCCGAACTTTTCACTTTCCAAGGCAGGAGCATGTAAATGTCAGTTCATAATGTTCCGCTTGACAGATTTACTAAAGCCTATTACAAATAGACATGTCTTGGGTAAAAAGGTTTTGCAGTCTCTTGAGTAATTTCTGTTGGAAATTTAGTCCAGTTTTCCATGGGTGTAGTTGGTATTGTTCGAAAGAGTTTTTAACTATACTTTGAGCTACACTTTTTGTTCCTCATCAGATTCCTTTAAGTGCTTTGTTTGAACGGCTGAATTCTGACAGTCAGTTTTTCGTGTATATTTCTCTTTGTTAGAAAATGAACCTGTACTTAGATTCTCAGTCAATTGTCAAAGCGACTGTGACCTGTACCAAACTGAGTGGTGACAACTAAACCACCAAATCTTGAATAGAACATAACAGAGGTTAACACTTGACCGCCGGTAATAAATGTTTGATGCTGCTTACATAGTTTTTGGCGACTATTTAAATCTTCTTCCTATCCTTAACGCCAATCTTAATCTATTTAAAGTTTTACACGAAGGAGGAGATCATAGAGGGATAAGTTACAAAATTTTGAAAACTTTCTTGAAGGCGAAACAATTTCTTTCAAATGCAGTTAAATAAAGCTAGAAACAGCGTCAAACGAGGTTTTTCTGTAGGGCATTCTTACCCAGCAGCATAAAATTGTTTACAAGTGTTTTCACTAAGGACAACCGTATCCAAGCAAGGGTAATGTTGAACATAATGTGGCCAGACCAAAATGATCGAGTAACGACTTGCGAGGTAAATTAAATTTTAAATACAACATTATGTAAATGAACTATCTCACAGCTCAGTGATTGTTGTGAGCATCATGTCACGGTTCAGCTAAAAATGGCTGACAAATAACACACCTATAAGAAGACAAGAAGAATTAAGCGAGCTTTGGAATATCCAAGGCTGTCAAATAAGGCCGCCCATTGTAGTCAGCCATAATGGGTAGAGGCTTGCAGGGTTTGGTGGTTGGATCTTCAAGCTTAAAACGGCTCCAAGCTTGCAATCAATGGTCTCACGAACCATTACTATTTTGAATGCTTGTATGCCCAGGGATCTTATAAGCTGAGTTTTGGGTGGATACCATTAGGAAGGAGAACTGGGATCTTAATGCTTTAACTTGAAAGTTGAACTCTAGTTTTAGTGCAGACTTATGCACCGGAATGGTAGTTAGAGTACGCACTTCTTATATGAGATAAATGCACCTATAGGAACGAACAAAAATTATTTTCCCAATGGCGGATGAGTGTTCAGCTTAAAGCCTAGTATGCCATTCTTTCGGAACAAAAAATCCCAAACAAATGTGATACAAATAAAATCATGAAAGAAACATTTTGCTTTCCTTTTTTGTTTTGCAGTACGCCGCTGCTGCGAAATGATAGCGAAAACCGGGTAATTGTAGTAGATTGCTTGGCACAATTCTCCACTCTCTCCTCGCACACATTTATTGTCCGGGACATTTATTGCTTGTGAAAATCTTATACTTGTACTCAGTGTTGCGAGCTTTTAAATAAAGGGTGATTTTTTAAGAGGTTTAGAACTTTTTTAAAAAAAAAAACACAAAAAATGAATGAAATATTTATTTGAATCGATAGTTTGAACCTTGCAATTTAATGTTTAAAGATAATTTCATGCAAATTTTGACCGCGGCTGCGTCCGCTGAGTCCAATTTTGGCATACTCTTTCACACATATCGGCCGGTATCTCACGAATGAATGCATGGATGTTGGCTTCCAGTGCGTCAATCGAAGCGGGCTTGTCCCTATACACATTAGCCTTGGCATACCCCCACAAAAAATAATCTAATGGTGTCAAATCGCACGATCTAGGCGGCCAATTGACCGGCCCGAAACGTGAAATTAACTGTTCACCAAACTCGCCTCGCAATTGCGCCATTGTTTCTGTGCTGTGTGGCATGTGGCACCGTCTTGTTGAAACCACATATCATGCAAGTCAAGAACTTCCATTTCGGGCAAAAAAAAGTGCTGTAACAAAGGCCTAACTGCTGGGAACGGCGCCGAATCGACATTTCGCGGTCTTCTGTCACACTAGCTGATACGGCCGCAATATTTTCTTCACTACGCACAGTACGTAAACGTGTTGGTGGTTTAATGTCCAACAAAGTGAATTTGGTGCGAAATTTGGTCACAATCTTCCGAATAGACTGCTCAGAAGGTCGAGAATGCCGATCATAAAATGGAAGCAGCGCGCGATGAACATTTCGAACCGAGCACGAATTTTGATAGTAAAATTCAATAATTTGCAAGCGTTGTTCATTTGTAAGACGATCCATGGTTAAATTGCAAACCAAACTGAAGCTGTTTGACGGTGACACAAGGTACTAAACACACGTCAGCTGTCAAAACCAGTGTTGCCAAAACCAAACCAGCTAAAAAATCACCCTTTATAAGAGACATGGAGCCAAATTTAAATAAATCTTCGATTTTTTTGTATATTTTTAAGCACACCTATTTTGATTAAATTTTTCTTTAAGACGACATTATTAAATTAAGAAAAAAACAACACAAACTCGTAATTGAGAAACTTCTATTTATTTTTCATTTTGATAGTTTTATGAAATCTGTATGAAAATGGAGCTGGATCATTCTCAATTAACTGTTTAGAAAGTTTAAGTTATACGAAAAGAGTATACGTCCGCAATAGAAGCATGCATTATTTTTACAAAGGCTCCTTAGCATAAAAAGCGCCAAACTTTAAAGCAAATAGCCTTAATTAGTATATCTTCCAAATGGCAATTTCAGGAAGATAAATAGCTATTGCTGGTAACGCTGCTACTTGTGTAGAAGCTGATAAAAGAAAAATTGGAAAACCCCATTCGAAGTAATTTTTATCGTGTTCTCTGTCAGTCAATCCGGATATACGTAAACTAATGAAAATGTCGCTCACTGTTCAGCAACACATAGCATCAACTAGCATCGTTCACCTCCGAGCAACTAAGGCCATTCTTCCATAGGAAGGTGATTCCTATGAAATATACGTTCATCTCCGGTCTCTTCGTCGATCTGTGGCTGTTGTTCCCTGCGTCGGTCGCGTGTGTATTATTGAGGTGTAAGTATCACCATCATTGTCAACTTCGCATTGACACTGGCAAATGCGAGAACGATGTTAACCAGAGCAGCGGCGTATTATGTGCTCCGACTACCCAAAACCGAGAGTAAGCCGTCTCAAATGGAAGGAAGAAGACATTTCAGTGCGCCGACTGTCACTACTAGTGCGTGTAATGAGAAGTGAATCGCACGTTTATAAGGCCTGTCTGTCTCTCATTCATGGCTACACTTCCAAGTGTAGTCCGTAAAACGTATTGCGTTTCATCCGGTTTTCTAGATAACACTTGGTAGAAGACATAAGATACTTGTATGTTGCTTTTCGGGATGTTAGACGGCAAAGATGACACTAATAAAGGACTTAGCCACAACTCAGGCTGTCTCTGGAGCAGCACTTACTACACTCAACTGACGAAGCGTTGAGGATGAGAAGTTTTCTGTGACAACTATTATGATGGCTGAGTGAAAGTTTGTCGCTACCACTGCGACAGTGAGCAGTTATGAATTTCCATCTACGGCAGTTGTATGGCATTTGTCCGCCAACAACACCGGGTTTGCCATATATCATCGGCTCCGTCATCATTAAGGCACGCATACCGCGACCACGACCGCAAAACCAGAAACCATGGGAGTGCGCCGCCGTCCGTTGCTACATGCACGCAATCTTGAGAAATTAGAAGAAAGCGTTTCGTGGTCACTTCACATTTACCCCTGCGTGACAGATGCTTTGAGTAGACAAATTTCGCAGACAACCCATTAACCGATGCGATGGTGTGAACTTCTCCACCGAGCGCGTGCAATTGGCTCAGCATCAAAATTGAATCTAATTTCCTTGGAGGTTTTTTGCATACAGCCGGGGTTGCAGTTTTAAATTAGCAGAACTTGATTATGACAGCTGCGCGATTGGTGATGGACACCATCACTGCCAGGAGAAAGGATCCGCGCTATGTGGACATGGATCCGGAGTGTTATACGGCACGAGACTCTGCCATGTCTCAGTCGCACTCAGCCGATGGCAATGCGAAGAAATTGCATGTGAGTCGGGGGTATCGTTATAAAGTTGACATCCATGAGAGGTATTTAATTAGAGTCTATCGCCTTGTATTATCTATTTTGATAAACGCAGGTATTAGCATCAACACGACAGGATGCAGTTTCGTGTTTGGTTTGTGGTTGCTACAGCTGTCATGTTTCTGTGCTTATACTGCCGCCTCAGGCTGGGAATACGGTGATGACAGGTGGAGTGAAGCTGTAATTTTGTTGAACGCTCATCAACCCACAGACTCCTTGAGATATGGCACTAAAAATATTCCGTCAGGCGAGTTGATTTAATGGACGCGTTCCTATGGAATATGAAAGCATGTTTCAAACTAAGCACGAGCGAAATTAGGTAAATTTTGTAAGTGCGAAAAGAGCATTTTTACAAATTGTACGACTGTGCCCCCTCGAATCACGAACAAGAAAAGGATTTAAAGCCGTGGATGACACACAACCTCTTGAATTAGATAAGGAGGAAAAACTAGCTTGGAAAAAAAATGTAAAAGTCATCCACAAAATTTAAAGCTGAAATAATATTATGATAATCTGTGCAAATCCGTGCAGAAAAATATAAGGTAATATTATTCCTTAAAAAATTGAGGAAGAAAATGTGTTTCAATGTGGTGGACGTTTTGAGTTACTTGTTTGTTCTAAGTGTTCAAAATGGTTTAGCACCTGAAAAGTGCTGAATTTATACCACTTTTTAAAAAACGTAATAAAAGGAATATATGTGTCGAAATCTTAGAAAACAAAGGTAGTAGGGATATAGGTCGATAACCTATATCCCTACTACCTTCGATAGCCTATATCCCTACTACCTTTGTTTTATAAGATTTTTTGAAAAAAATCTTTGAAATCACGCTTATTGTCCCTTTCTAGACAGAAACAATTTTGTTAGTAGCAAACAGGATTCTGAAGAGGAATGTCAACCGAAAATGCAACCATTAGTAATCCAGTAAAACGCTGTTCTGTCGTGTCGTGTTTTGCTTTTGTTCCCAAAAATGTCGACTTATTTGCCAATAAGTCGAGTTGTAGTTGAGTGTCTATCGGTGATTTGGTTGCAAATTGGTTTTCGCTTTATATCGTATTAAAAATTTGCGAAATTTTTGTTTTGCATCGGACAAAGTTTTTTGCAATTACATTTTTCTTTTGGAATCAACTTTAGTACGGAGAATTTCATTGCTTTCTCTCTTTCATTAAGGCCTTTCACAAAATGTTCATTTTGACCTCATACTTGATAAAACAGTCAATGTTGATGTTGCTACTACCACATTCTACTTATTCTACAGTCATAAATTTTTATGTTCCCTTAAATCTGTTCCTGTCACGCCTCCCAGACCATTGAAGTGTATTCCAAGCGGAAGTCATCGCAGTGACAAGAGCTGCTCGTGAGTCTGCGATAAAGGCAATATCTCTGGAAGGCATCATCTTCTTTATCGACAGCCAGGCAGCCAAAAAAGCCTTAACTGCTCCAGTTAAAAAATCGAAGCTTGTGAGGGGTTGTCGCGAAGAGCTCAAGGTTTTTGGAACAAAGCACAAGGTATTACTGTGCTGGGTCCCTGGACATGAAGGCATCCAAGGCAATGAGAAAGCGGATGAACTAGCACGAAAAGGTTCGGCTAAAGCACCAGAACAAGTATACCCCTCTGTGTATATCCCGCTTTGTACACTTAAGCTTGAAGCAGGGAAAAAGGCCAAAGATGCGGCGAACGCCAGATGGATATCCATGGATACATGCGCTAGCACAAGGAAACTATGGCCATCTTTCTGCAAAACCAGAACAGAGAGAATCATGCGGAACAACCGGAAATGTCTCTCTATGCTTGTGGGTATCCTGACGGAACACAACACCCTGCGATACCACATGAGGAAAATGCGACTGACCCAAGAGGAGCTTTGCAGAGGTTGTACTGACGAGGGAGTCATGGAGGATACAACCCACTTCCTATGCCACTGTCCAGGTCTCATGCACTCCAGGCATAAATTCCTTGGAAAATTCTTCTTCCACAATCTGAACGAGCTATCTAGCACGCCAACGGACAAAATCATGAACTTCATCAAATCTTCAAAATGGTTTGAATGCAATGACACAGTAAGCAATTAATTTTTAATGAATCAACAATGAGACGCACTAAATAGGTTACTACGGGTAAGGGACAATCCCTTTCCCCCGAAGGGTATCACAATCGGTCAATTTTGACCTGAGTGGGGCACGGAACACTCCCCGCAAGGCCACCAACCTAACCTAACCTAAACGAAACAAGCTATGACAAACATACCTCAGATGCAGATATGTGTCTAACCTCTCAATGTATCTTATAAATAGTTTTTCCGCTATGTGTGGACGTCTTTACTTCGAATACCTTATCCGCATGCAACATGACCTAATTGCTAACCCCAAATAACATTTCTTTCAATTTATAAACGCAAAAGGAAGTCGGATGGATATGCTTCTATCTTAAAATTCGATAACTGTTCATCTGCAGATTCTAAGATAACCACCAACCTTTTCGCCGATTTCTTAAGGCAGGCGTTTGTGAATGACGACGTTAAACCCGACCGTAACTATTTCAGTTGCATGTGGATGGCTGTGCTCAAACCTCTTTCACATATATGAATTAAGGCTTGTCTGCAGTAGTTGAAAAAATCAACCTTCTTAAGGACGACTATTCCTCCGGTCCAGATGGTCTCCCTGCCATAGTTTTAAAGAAATGTGTTAACAAGCTAGCACTGCCCCTTTATGCTCTTTTCCAGCTATCAATTACACAAGGCATTTTCCCTAAATTGTGAAAGTACTCATTTATTATTCCCATCCACAAAAAGGGGTGCAAGAGCGATATCTCTAATTATAGACACATTGGTAAGCTATCTTCTATACCTAGACTTTTTGAGAGCATAGTTTACGATTCAATGTTCTTCTCTCTAAGCAACATTGCTTCTCTCCTCTAAGCAACATTGGTTTTTAAGGGTAGATCTACAACCACAAACCTTACGACTTTTGTCTCTTACACACTTTGTGGATGTTGTGGCTACCGATTTCAGCAAACCGTTCGACAAGATCTCCCACAAAGTCGTACTCTGGTGTACCGCAAGGGAGTCATCTCGGACGATATAGTACGTGTCATTTTACACTCACACCTGGAGATTCACGCATCTGAAATGAGATTCTCTAAATATTTATTAAACGTTGGTTGAAGGAGTTCTCTAAGCCCTATGTCACTAAATCCCTTTATACGACCTTTGTAAGACCACTTGAATATGCCAGCCAAGTCTGGTCTCCTTACCATCAACTGCATATTTTGATAATCGAAGCTGTGCAGCGTAGATTCATTCGTTTGGCCTTACGTGCGCTTGACTAGGGTGACCCTCAGAATTTACCTCCCTACGGAATCGCCTATAGTTGTTCACTTTACAGGCTCTTATGACTTGTCGCGATATCGCTGATATTATTTTTATTCATCAGTTAACGTCTGGAAACATAGATTGCCCACATCTACTGCATCAGATCTCATTAAACACTAATCCTCGTCGTTTAAGATCAATTCCCTTTTTCCGCCTTCCCTATCACCGTACTGACTGTTGCCAACACGAGCCTTTAACAAAATGCTTTGGAATGCAAATATGTTGCCCAACTTATTTGACATAAATTGCACCAAAGCAACTCTTAAAATTGAGCTTCACAAATTACCCTAACACTAAATATCTCATTTCCTTTTAACTAATGAATTGTTATATTTAATAAATCATTATGAATTTATGTGTTATGTTCGCGATTTTTACCTTTAATATTTGTATTTTGTATTAAGCAATTAAATTACACTAAATTTAGAGTCTGTAGCTAGTTGTACGAGAGTATGAACTGTAGTAAATCTGCCACGGCCCTTTTTGTTGATATGACAAAAGCGTTTGATATGGTAGACCATGACTTGCTTCTAAAAAAATTGTACAACGCTGGTTTTAGAGGAGAAATCCACAAGTGGTTTACGTCTTGTCTTATAAGACAGAAAGCAAAAAGTAAATGTAAATGGGAGCTTTAGTGACTCTTGTATTTTAAAAAATGGCGTACCACGGGGGTCAGTTCTTGGTCCTTTGCTATTTTTAATTTACATCAACTCGCTCTTTGAGCTAAATCTAAATGGAGATTCAACTGCATTTGCAGACGGCATCGCCTTTACATAAAAGTGTAATACGGTTTACGAATGTATTGCAAAGATCTCGGAAGATCTTGAAACCCTAAGACTTTGTTTGTGGAACGTAAACTTTTGCCTTTCAAAATAACGAATAACGTTTTAAATGATTTTAATTTATGTTTCCATGCTTATGATTGTAAAAATTCTGTTTCCCTCTACATAGTTGTGGAAAAAGTAATTTTATTGGTTGTTCAAACTGTTCAAATAATTGTTTTAAAATTGAATCAGTTCACCACTATAATTACCTTGGAGTATTAACTGACCATTTTTTGAAATGGAAGCAGCAATGCCGTTTCATAATTTCGTTGAGGAGTATAATAGAACTTTTTGGGGAGTACTGGGGAGTACAGAACGAAAATTTAGAAATTTAGGTTTAGGTGTTGGAAGCCTGTGGCGGCCATGTTGCTTTGGTAGAGTCTCTAATCTGGTGTTTATTATTCAGTCACTGTCTTTATCAAAATAAGTAACAATTTCGAGGATCCGCAAGAGTTGCTTCGACGGGAATGTAACAAAATTGAACACGAAAACAATATTAACGAAGCATCCAGGAAGTAAAATTTGTTGTGCAAGTTACTAGGTAGAGAAATGTCAAGGCAAAGTGAAAATAGATCAATTTATTTGAAATATTTAAAAATTGGAGTACAATTTGTCGATGGAGTGTACCGGAGTGCAATACTCCTTTTGTAGTACTTTCAGCAGCGCTGCATAAGCCAACAAAAAACAAAAGCAAACTAGGAAGAGGGAAGTTCCCTTTTTGAAGACAGTTCGGAAGATAAAAGTGCTGCCAAAGTTGTATTAAATTTTAAGTGAATTAAATTAATAAAGGTTGAAATTAAACCTGGCTGCAAGTACCTAGGAGTGCCAATGTGAAAGGAGGAGTACGGGAGTACGGAGGTGTTGAAAGTAGTACAATACTCCTATAGGACTACTTTCGGCAACACTGATTGGAAGGATCATATTCAAACCATTTAATCGTATATGCTCCTAGTAACTCTTAAAATGTATCTCAACAAGCCGCACTATTTCCATTAAGTATTAAAGTCATTTTATTACGACCTTGCTCACTCTAAGTTGCAGTATGGTATCACCAGTTGGGGTGGTTCTTATAGCAGCTCTTTAAGACCATTATTAATAGCTCAGAAAAATTTAATCAGAATTGTTTGTAATAAAATCGTTTAAATCAGAAATGGCCCTTATTTATAACCCTTAGTATTTTACCAATGAGAGACCTTTACGTTTAAGTACTTAAAGAATTTTATAAGAAAAGCAGAAACATTCCTAGTAGAACTACACAGCTCTATAGCGTGCGTATAAATACCATGAACCCATTTTTCGCACTTCTACACTGTTACAGCCCCCTTAATGTTTAACATTTACCATTTTCTGTTCGAACAGCCATACATTTAAATTCATTTTAAAAAAGGTTAAAGGCTGGTCATTCTTTATTATTTATGATGTCATTGAATCGTTACTTAAAAACAATATGTTACCATAATCATCAGCAGAAGTCAATGTCTATGTTTTAATGTGAATGTAAAATGATTAATTATTAATTCTTGAATTTCTGAATTATTTTTAAATTTTTTTCCTATAATTTTGAAATTTCTTGTTTTCCTTGATTTGTGTATGAATTTTGTTTAATGAAGTAAGAAATAAAATAAAATAAATAAAACCTCACTGAGAGGTACCCCACAAGGTGAGGTGAAATTGATTTTGTGAGGTGTTCGTATTCTGTCAGCACTCTCATAACTTGTGAGGCTCACAAAAACAATCGAATTTTTGATCACTTATGGAGCAGGTCACAAAATTCAAAACCAGTCATAACGGCTCACAAATGACAATAAGTATTGCATTTTATGGTTCTGGTTCACTATTTCCACACACTTCACGACCTAATCATGGGATTTTATATTTTATGTTACATTTAAAACCATTTCGGTAAAAATACACATCTGTATAAAAAAAACTTAAGAAGATGGGGAATTCGATTTGTGACAAATGTCCTTAATAATTTGTATCCTTCTAATACATTTCGTTGGTCATATTCCGTGTAGGTATTTTGCCAAAAAAAAATGTTATATATACTTTTACTAACTTCATGTACGAGTTGGGACTTTTATGGACAATTATGTGCCAATTTTAAAGTAACCATGCAGAGGGGATTTTTTTGTGAGTTTTGTTGTGAGGATTATCATTGAACTCGGAAAAAGCTATCGAATCACAACAAACTTCACAAGAAATCAACCTCACAAAAGCTTGTGACTTGTGAGGGCTCACAATAACATAATCGGGCTGTTATTATTCTATGTATTTAATAATTATAATTAAACCGCTGTTTCATTCCACACTTTTTAAGTTATGGATTGATCAGTATTTTTCCGCTATCTTCTAAAGCAAATTGTATTTTAGCTTTAAGTTATGAAGAAAAAATTAATTTAAAAAAAAAGGTAAAGACAAAAGCAAATCTCGTAGAAGAAATACATCATAAAGGAAACTTTATGCACAGTCTGTGCTGAAAAGGTGGCGAATCTATTTCTGCAGACTTTAGCCAGCGGCGAAGACCAAAATCCCACTGCTAGACCAAACGTTTCTACCATTCAATATGGACAAGGACGATAGAATAGCTGCTGTCCACCAGATCAAACCGAAGTAAGGATATCCATATCCAAGACCAACAAAGCTGCCGGGCTTTGCGTTTACCGATCGTTTTAAAGCCAGCTAAAGATGACTTGTTGGGAAGCATTCACGCACGCATTCCAAGGAATGAGATCCCAGCATCGTCTGTCCGGTTCAAAAGAAAGGACACCGCATCCCTAAAATTGCATCCATTTTGTCACTCAACAGACCCTGTGAAAAAAAATCCAAAAAGTTCAAATCGATACGCATTATTTTTCCATCGATTTCAAAGCCTCCTAATAAGAGCCTCTATAAAGAGGAGCTAACCAGAGGTATGTTCAGATGTGTATCCCTTCTGGCTGCGTATGTAGATAAGTAGCTCTCTGCTGCATCAATTAAGGTATTTATTATTTTAATGCATAATAAGGGAAAGTACTTGGACAAAGCGACGTGCTGTCAGGCAACTTCCTTTACATCATATACACTTGAAAGAATTGTGCAAAACTGACAGACTAACACACAAGGCACGGTCTTTCAAAAGCCCGTTAAACTGATTGCGTACTATGCTGATGATTAAGTCATTAACGAGAGGGGCAGAAGCATGAACTTTATCAAAAGCTTCGTTTTGTGATATTCGGTCGATAAAGTGTGAAGGAGAAAATTCAATAAAGAACCTTCTGGAATATACAGCAACGCGGACTTAGTTAAAAAGCTCAAAATCCAACGGCTGATGTGGTTAGGACTTAATCGGATTGATTGGATATATCAATGCACTAGCCTAATTTGTCATTGAATCCTTTGAAAGTTGAAACCCTTGATGGACGATGTAGCAGAGGCTGACCTTACCTTAGGTGGCTCGCACAATAATAGAGCGACCTTAATTAATTTGATGTGTGTTACTGCACTCAGAAAACTACAGAGCTGCGATAGCCCTACTAAAGCATCAGGGATTGACTCTTGAGATCTAACCGCCGTCTAAAGTAAAGTAAGAAAAGCTGTGGAACTGTCAAGTTTGACAGATCTCATGAATTTGTTTGCAATCAACTCTATTCCTCATCTACATATACATGTGTCACCATTATCGCTACACCTTTAACTATATAGTCCCACACAGTGTTGTTAGGACTCTCTCTACATTTATCCCACGAAGCGTAGTAATTTTTCCTATTTCACAGTACTTAAATTCCCTTAAAAATACCTCGATACTTTTTTGCGTAAAATTCGAATTTTTAAAGTATAATTTGTACTATACACGGAGGAAAATAATATTAAATTAACTTTTAGTATTAGAATCGCAGATTGTTAACATTACTATGATTAATTTTGGTGGTACTAGAAAATTTTCCTAAAAGACAATTTACATAAGCAATTTTGTATGGACACATTTTCATGGTAAAATGTAGATTTTTTGATGAAATTGCAGCAAAAATTTATAGTTTGAATGTTTTTTTGTTAGATTCCTAAAAATCCCACGATTTCGTGCTGTTTCCCTTTATCCCACGGAAGGCTTAGGAAGACATCGAGATCCCACGATATAACAACACTGGTCCCACATCGGTGGTTTGCACCCTCAAGATGTAATCGCATCAACTCAAGGCCGAAAGGCAACCGTTTTAAGTACATTGTTAAGATTAGAGCTCTCGCTAAGAGCCAGTAAGCTAGAATAGGACAAATGTTAGAATTAAATAAGATTTAATGGTTTTTTTTTTAGTACATAAGGTAAAGAAGAAGTTCTACTCCAAATGAAGGGTGCAAAAACGGAGTCCTAATGAATGCGAGTACAAAATTTGTCCAAAAGTCATCATCATCACAAAAGTTGCACTCCGTTGTGCTTTCTTGTTTTCTTATTCATTATGCTGTCATATTTACTGCGTTGGTGCGTTGAAAGTGTTACCGCAAAAGTTCGCTCTTTTCACCCAATTCTTATGACGTATTGTGACAATCTATCCGAGCTAAGTCCATTTACATAGTATTATGCCACTTATTTTCCAATAGGTATTTGCAAATTTACCAGTGGCAGCTCGCCATGTTCTGTCAACGTCGACAACGTATTTAAGTAGTTGCACATACTTTTGTAAAATTTTGAAAGCAGCGATTTGTTTTATAAACTTAGCAAGGGTGGATCCAATTAAGTCTTAAAATAAGTCCCAAACCACTGTAAGACAGTCGAATTCCGCAATTGTTCCATTGGCGTTTGAAACGTCACAGGAATTTCCATTTAGATCATCGCTAATAATCGATAACGTCCACTTAAAAACCACTCACGTACAACAGTTTGAGCCTACTTTACAACAATTAGCATTCACCATTACTGATTGTATTACTAATAATTGCCGAGCTGTGAACAAACTACAATACTACAAAATACTTAGTTAATTATTGTGTAATAATATGCAATATTTCAATGTGTTATTAACACAGAAGCTGTCCACATTTGTGCCACCAGATTCGTATAGAAACAAACATCGCACTGCGGCAATAGCCCGCAATATATCAATCAAATTAAAATCCAATAAAAATCAATGTTGACTGAGGGAATTTCTTGGATTTAAATTAAACCAATTATGCGCGTATTTGTGCTGCGCGGGTCTTGCCGAGATTTCCAGTTGCTATCGCACACACATAATATGACGTTCAAAGTGGTAGACGCGCCACCGTAAGCCATTTTGTGTGGCATCATTTCAATTTGAATTGGGAATGATTTAATGGGGTTGAGAAATATTATATAGCAATCAGAGCCTTGAGCGAATACAAATCAGACAGTTTGCCACAAATGATGTATTGATGGGAATATAATTAATAGAGAGGATTACGAGTTCAATGTATCGCATCGTTATTTGATATACGGCAATGATTTGTTCGTTAAGAGTTCAAACTTCAAAGCGTTAGCCACAAACAATTGGATATGTAAATGCGGCCTGATGTGGTGTGCTCTGGTTGTTCGTTGCAACTGCGCGCTACTTCCCCAGAGAAGACACAAATAGTGCAAATAGTTCAGGTAAATCCGTAGCGAGAATGTAATTCAATCGGACGCCTTGAGGTTTGGAATGAAAGCGTTTTTCCGACGTGCTGCATGTCGTTGGTACAGTGGGCGACTTTTTTATGGACTCAGGTAAATTCAATAGATCTTTCGGAAATTTTAGTGCAAAAATATTCTTATAAATCTTGGTTGTCGAAAATACAAAGCAACAAAACTTTCACGAACAAGCGTCGTTGTCGATAATTGTTTGCTTTCTTATGGTACAACACAAAAAAAACATGTTTCGTTGCCGATCCCTAACTTGTTGTCTTTTTTTTACAAAGCAAAATGTCGATTCCAGTATTTTTGCTATTTCTTCTTTCGTTGTAGGTACTTTTCATCTTTATTTGCTTCTGTATTTATTCTGTATGCACAATTTGTGGAAATATGAACTTGGATGGCGAAAAATTGTTATTTTTTTATTGAGACAAGAAGCTGTATTTACAAGTTTAAAGATGGGAGCTTGCCAGCAAATTTCCACTTTGTTTTATTTCAACGCACACCAGACGAATCCAGAAAACAAAACGTTGTATTTTGTTACATTCTGTTTCGCTTGGTGTGAATCAAAAACGATTTGTTTGATCCGGTGTGTTTTCAGCCTTAAACTTAACATATTCGGTTGGTTTATTTTGTTGTTGGATCGAACAATGCTGCTTCTAATTTGTTTTCCAATATGTTGTGTATAAGCCAGATCACTACAGTGGTAGATTTATACTTGAGCCACTTTTTGTTACATCGTTCATAAAAATTTGTTTAGCAATCGCAGTCCCTTGTTAAATGCATTATTTTTTATAGAAAAATCTCTCAAATTACAAAAAACGCAAATGCCAAATGTTTCAAAACAGATTTTCGGCTCAAGTCTCCCGCCCCACTGGGTCTTGCAGTACATAAATAAAAAAAACTAGTTTCTTCAGTTTCTAAGCATGAAAAAGGTAAAAAAAAGTAAACAAAAACTTAACTTCAGAAACATAATAAAAATAAATAAATAACTTTATTTAATATTAAATAACCATATGGCATCAAACTAAATACATACTATATATCTTTTAGCACTGAACAACTCTCCCTTCAGAAACTGTCTCAAGTCTCCCGATCACAGTTTTTAAAAAATGTATGTTTATCATTTTTGTTAAATACCAGCCACAATTGTTTCATGCTAGTATTTACAATGCAGAATATCAATATTATTACGTATAAGATACATTTTATAGAGAAAAAGGAACAAAAATAGTTTTCACTTTTTGCACTGGAAAACACCTTTTCTCTTCCACCACTAGACAACGGATGATTTAGAATTCTTTTTGTGTGCAATTAACGCATCGCATACACCTGCACCTTGTTGGATATCAATGAAATCCAAGCAAATTATTGAGATTGGCTCAAGTCTCCCATAAGTTCAAGTAAATAAAAAAGCCTGGCAAATAACAAGGGACTTAGGCTGGTTCAACATCAGAAAAATGTATTCATCTCTAAGGATCCATAAGAGAAGTAACTGCTCTTAAAGTTCTTGGTATTAATATATTCACGTCCTCAACTTGTCAGAGCTCACTTTTACCAGTTGTGCTACCTTCGGTATGGCTATTTCCCTTTTCTTTTTAAAAATTGTATTCAATTTTCTTAGAGTTTTTTTTTTTACTAAATCTTTTTGGTGAATTTTTTTAAAGGGAATAAATATAAATAAATAGTTGGCACCACAGGTTACTCGTTCTAGTTTTACAAAACCAACTGCAACTTTTGAATGTCATCCTTTTCATGTCCCATTGAATGGATTATTTAAAAAAAAAAATTCTTAAAAAAGTCATTAACTGTGGTACTTTAATTTTACTTGCTCAGTCTATCAATTTAAAAAATACGGACCATCCGGAGACATGTTGATATGATCACATTATATACATTCCTTCCTACCCAAATTAGGGGGAGAATTGAAAACAAATTATAAGCCAATTTCGGCTTCCTTTGCGACACAGATCAACCCACCAACATCACAGCCTTTATCCCATTCCTTACCTCACAAGACGCTTCGGCCGGCGAAACCCGCACTCCAATGGTAAAAAGCTCCACAATCTGCATTCGAAATCTCACAAATAAAATATAATCGATCGATAATGTCATTCCGAAAATAAAATTCCATCCCAACCTCATGAAAGGGAAACCTATAATCTTTTTCTATTCTTTTCATCTCTTTTCAGATTAGGGCGCCATCCGATCAACACATCAACGATAAATCGCATTAAAAGCGACAAAAAGACTACTCCGTTCTTTGTTCGGCACAAAAAACGGTGCCTCGCGCGCAGCGCAGTAAGATATCACAAATTGACGTCGCATACGTGAAATAATTGCCAACGTCAACTACCATAAAAGCGACGACATCACGATGGCATATAGCACGCCAGCGATCCAAATAATGAATGACCCACAACAGACACCAAACCGCAATCAATTGAAATTGAATAAATCAAACCAAAGAGAATAAAAAATAAAACGTAAATCTTGGGAAACAGCCAATTAGGAGCACACCTCTTCCCTTTTTCGGGAACCGAACGTTGTTTCATCACAATCTCCAAACGACAGAGAAAGAGTGCGCGCGCAAAAAAAAAACTAACCTCCAATAAACATAAATTTGAAGTTAGCGCTGAGCGCCCTAAAATGGAAATCATTAAAATTTTAGGTTAGGGGTGGACACTACTGGAATAGAATCGAATAAAATCACTCGCAGTCATGCTTCGGTGCGGGCAATAGCTCTTCTTAGCCGTGTGCAGTCTTACCGGCAATGAATGTTCGCACGGGCTTGCGGACAATTTGAATATTTAGATTGGGAGCCGTTCAAGGTGAAGGTACCCTTTCCCACAACTGTATATACTACTCCGTCTCTGTCACAGTGTATCCGAACTGAGATTCGAGGAAAGATAGATTTTCAGTGCTGTGCCAGATAGATCCAAAGAAAACGACGTCATCCGTCGATAAGATGCCACATTACAGTACGACAAAGCGAAAACGTAGCAACTCCCACTGTTGTGGGAGTATCAGCCTGATCAAGTGTATGCTGCATATCTTTAACATTGTCTTTCTGGTGAGTTATTTTGTTTTTCTTTTGTTGTTAGTATTATTAACGTTCAGAATTAACATGTCTTGGGCCATTGTGAACTGTATGGTATCTGGGCTCTGGGGGAAGATTGATGATGACAAAAGATTAGGTTGGAGAAACGGTCTAGGTCTACATGACTTGGAAAAAATAAGAAGTACCTAACGGTTTAGGCAGAAGTCATTCGGCCTGGACTGAATACTGGGTGGCGGTTAAAATCGGTTTATTAAAAAGAAAAAAAAATTTAATTTGTTAGTTGTGCCCGTTGGGAAAACGAATGTTAAAACAAGATTTATTTAGGTTAGGAAAAGAACGGTGTTTGCCATCAAGTTAGAAATGACCATGGATAATACCTTAAAAACACATTTTTGTTAAAATTATGTATGTATAGAGTATATATATATAAAAAATGGCTGTGAACTTAGCCTATACACTTTTAAAAACTAATTTTGAAACTAATCCGCCTATATTACATAGAATTGAAAAACATCTCCAAATTTTGTTCGAAAACGATATCCTTTTCCTACTCCTATACGAGAGGATAATGAATAAAATTGAGCCCAAAAAAATAAGTTACAGTCTACACAGTTCATTTTTGATCCTTGATTAGAGCTCGCTGATATAAAGCGTTTTGCAGTAAGGACAGGTCAATGTTGAAATGGAATAAAACAACTCTGTACGTCCGCCTCGGCTTTTCATGGTGGCACAGATCCAAGTGGTCCATTTTTTAATAACTTCCGCTTAGATCCGTCTGAATTTGAGCGATTGTTATGTTGGCTTGAATGACATTTGTCGATAGACTTTCGAATTCTGGAAACCCTACACGAAGAAACTCTTGTAGGGCCAAATCGCACGATATTGGTGGCGAATTTTTTGGATGCATTGTCACCTGATGGGCCTCGGCAATTTCACTTGTGATTTTCTGATCAAAATTTGAGTCCTTCTCCAAATGTGCCCAGTCTGCGAACAAAAGGTGTTGTGTATAAATTATCAGTGGTCAGTAACTTCGAGCTCCCGGGTCAGTTGAATCCGTCGGATGTAGCCTGCGAAAGGACGACATCTTTTCCACGGCGGGGATTCGACTACCTCGTTCTCGTTTTCTTAAGCAAATTTTGATTCTGGGTGATCCGAATAGAGGATATCCACTTGAAACATTAGAATCTTTCTGATCTGATCTGACAATAGCTAACTACCTTACAATACCAAATTGTCAGTGGCAGGTTTTGTCCCAAACTCTGACGATATCATTTGCAGACGGTTTGCAACGTCTGGCAACGTTGTCAGGTAGAAAATTGCGAGTTCACGCGGTTGGCAGATGTTTGCATCCGTTTGCAGGCATTGTCAGCCAAATTAAAAACTATTTTTTTGTCATTTGGTGGCGATCTTTATTGAGAAGGACGTAATAATAATAGAACAACAAAATTTGCAAAAGGAACAAAAGATGCAATTGCGATTGTTATGGCCGCATATATGTATTTGAGAGTAGCGAGGAGGATGAGCAAAATTTCTCGTGGAATTGAGACCTGGATTGAGAGAATTGTATGGATTCCAAACAATTCGATGATCTCGTAACATTGGTGACTCCGCATATCCTAAAGCTTTCGGATTCGAAATGTGCGTGAAAAAGAAAATAAAAAAAAAACACTTCAGCTAATTGCATTAAAGCATCTAATCGAACTTCACACAGAGTAATCGCTTATTTAAAATCAACCAACTTTCGGTTAAGAGTTTTTGACTTTTGGTACAATTTTATGCCGAGCCAAAACAGCCAATTGGGAAGCTCTTTCAGGACTGCTCTTTTGTATATTCTCGGAAGTTTGTCAGACGTTCTTTGCTTAGTAGCCCAACACACTACCCGCTAAGTCACTGTGCTTTTTAGAGTGTATTGCATTATTCAAATAAAAACTTACACACACAAATTGTTAGGAAAAGGTAGTCCTAGAATTTTATGTAGATCAAAATATTGCGCCAACTATGTATTTTTGTATTAAATGTCCAGTCTCCCCTTTTTGGAGTAGTTCGTTCAAACCGTGTAAATCATTCTGGGAAGAAACATAAGCGCTAACTAAAAAATGGGCAGTACAAAATTGCTTGTACAGCAACCGGGTATCTGGTCCGATCTGGTCATGTGTTTCGTCATTATATGTGGAAGATTCCGCTGTATCGGTGCCTACTTTTGGACAGAAATCGCTTCAAGTTTCAGACGAAGATAGGCGCTTTATAGCTAGTGTCAGCTCTTTTTCGTTGTATGTCCTAATGTTTGGAAAATCCGTTATGTCCTCGCACCGCTATTTGACACCTTGTTACCTATGGTCTCCTGGCTGTATAGCAAACGTAGGAAAGATCCTCATATTTCTGCCTTTTAAGCTGAATTCTAGATTTCCAACTAAAGCTTCTGCTATACATTCACTTTTTATTGTTAGTCATGATATTTCACAAATTAACGAAAACCAATCCATCACATGGGAGTTGAATGATACACTTTCCCAGGAGCTCACACAATTTTTAAATTAAACCTTTTTTGCATGTCATTCACCTGACAGCGGAACCAAAATAGTATATGACGCCCCAAACACCTAAGTCATAAAGTTAATCAACGACAGTTTAACACTTGATCATGACATCACATTTTATCGCATTAAGCAGTCACATGCGTATCTACACTGATAACAGTGGTAATTTCTAAATCGAAACATTCTGTTACCTCATCTGATAAGTAAGTTAGTTCCCTACTTAAACTGAACGTCTTCATTCTCACCTAGTCCATTCAAAGAGCCTCATGAAATAGGGCTCTCCAGTTCATTGTACGACCAAGTTCTGTACATTTGTCAAGACCTGTAAATGTGATTTTATGAATCCAATGCCTATAACAAACTGCCGGCCACAATTACCATACCAATGAGTACACCGCCCTTGTTTACAATGTTTTGTGCGGGGCTAACTCTATCGAATGGCTCAAAAACCGTTCAAAATAATCGCAACAACCGCACTCCGTATAATCACAACCTCAGGGCAAAGATTTTTCTTTTGTGTGCCATGTGAATTACAAACATTACTTCCAATCAAACACGAACAACAAATTCATTTAACCAGCCATCCATCAGTAACCAACTAGAGCGGCAGAAATCTGAGAGATTTTTGTCAGCGCGTTTGTTTACTTAAAAGCCGTGCCCTCTGGGCCTCTTGTGGCGGCGTAGATCACACCACACACAGCTGGTGGTGGCACTTTGAGTCGTGTGGTGGTGCCTCGGATATTATCTGGACAATAGTAGTTCTCGGACACACAATGAATATCAATATACGCCAATGGAGCTAATAATTATTTAATGGGTGTAATTGGACTTGAAAATACCTACAGCCTAACCTACAATCGATGGCGAGGCTCAGACGTCTTAAAATCAAACTAATGTCCATAGCAATGTCCGAGCATGTTAGCAACACCTACACGTTGTGAATGCGCTTACGGGCTTTGATCGATTTGCTAAGCCCGACGTGTGCATTGATTGGAAATGACAAAACTATTGTCTGTCTCTGTATAGGAAGTAGGCGCATTATCTTGGCGGATAGCGGAAACAAACAGCTCAGGTTTATTGGAATTGCTGTGGTGCTGGTGACTTATGTTATTTATACGCCTGGAGGCAGGGAGGCTATAGCTACATTTATTTAAAGTGCTCTTGATTAATAGTCGATGACTTATATGTTATACGAGTATATTTATGAGGAAAAAATGCAAATTAAGTGCCACGCGGATCGAAACGAATTTATGCATTGTATTTGGGGTTTGTGGGGGAGTGCGAAATTTTTATTTGCCTTGGGCTACGAACCAGCGAACCATTCTTAATACGTCTAAAAACGTTGCAACATTGCTACTGCTAAGACTCAGAAACCGAAAAAAAAAATCTATCTCGTCTAGTTACGAGTCTTGGAAAACTTTTGCAAAAATGGATTTTGAATTGTAAGCTCCTTTTCTGTAACTATACCGCGGTTGAGTTTTATATATGATCCAGAAAAATTAACAGCGGAACTCACGTAAAACACATTTTTCGTCTTCTCATTCAAAATAGTGTAGGTTAGTTTCAGTTTCAGTTTATAATTAATATGGATAATTAAATTTACAAATTTAGAAGTTTGACACGTAAGCGCGAGGTCCTAGGTTCGATCCCCGAAAAAACAAAAACCCCAAATACCATCTTAAGGTTTGCCTCCACTGCGGCATCTCTCGCGGAGGTCTGACCAACATGCGAGACAGTGATGCCAGTTTGAGGGTTTCCCCCTCAGATTTAGGATTATTTTTGGTCGACGGGGTTAATCTGGGGGGAGAAATTGTTTAGGGGGATTTTTTTTTTAAATTCTATTTAACTTACATTTCTCTATAATATCCTTTTAAAAAAACAACCATTTCATCAAAGTTCGGTAAGGGCTGTGAAAATTCTTACATGTTTTTTTTTTTTTTTTTTTGTGTCGCATTTATTTGGCGCACACTTTTGCATTCGGAAAACCAAACTAACATGTTCGCGTTTTAAATTCGTAATTATTTCTTCTTTTAAGTCGTTCAAAAACACGTTGAAAAAATAATGACAAAAAGTTGGGGGTATTCTTGGAAAAAATAGCAAAATCTGGGGATTTTTCCGAGTTATCTGGGGGAAATATTCTGACCGTCTGGCAACGCTGACGAGAGTATAATGGTTATGAAGGAGCTTCTTTATTAGATGTTTGAACTCGAAATAAAATTTTAGGTCCCTTCCATTTGTCTCAACTATGAAAAACTCACACAAAAGTCTTAGTTTATAATCTAATATTGTTCACTAAATTTAGAAATGATAATAACAACCGCGTTTCACCAATTGGTAAATAAAAGCCATGCAGACAAAATTAGCATAAATGTAACATAAATAAATGTAAAAAGTTGAACTTCTTGATAACAAACTTCCATAAAAACGAAGCCCTCCCTATTACAACATTTTTTCAAGTACTCAGCTTTATTTTAAGGGTGTTTTCAAATGCTTATAAGTTATAACCAATTTCTATAGAAACAAAATATAAGACTACAAAATTTGCCTTAATAATAATTATAATTAGTTGGCGCAACAGGTCAGAAGGGACCCAAGGCCTAGCTTCTCACAACCATTCTTTTTGTGTGAGTTTCATTTTTGGAACGAATGGAAGGGATCTACAATTTTATGCCGATTCCAAACGGCTAATTGAGAAGCTCTTTCAAGACAGTTATACTCTCGAATGTTTGTCAGACGTTCGCGAGAGGTGGCGCAGTGAAAAAACGCTAAGTTGGAATTTGGGTTTTTGTGGGATTCGAACCTGGGACTCCTCGCTTAGTAGTCCAACCCACTAACCACTAAGCCACTGCGCCACTACCTATTCAGGTTCCCTCTACTGACCCAACCCAAATGAAAAAAAAAAAAAAACAAAATTAGCCTCAAGATTATAAAATACTGTAGTGGATTTTTGAGCCCCAGTGCCGGCGGTCGATATATTCCATACATTGTGGCATATTTTTCTGTTTTTTTCCATTGAGAGATAAATAATATTTCTTATAAATGCAATTGCTTTGTAATTAAAACAAATACGGCGGAAAAAATTTAAATTTATGAAAAAAATATTGGTGAGTCTAAACAAGTGAACCGCCCTGTAGATGGGCCTTTCAAATACAAAAACTGTTTCTTTACTACCACATACACAGCTTGTTATATTCCATATTAACATCGACCCGTCCTTATTGAAAGAAACCTTTTATCCTCCTGCAAATTATGACTTAAGCCTTAAGCGGCTGTAGGTCATTTTATAGACGTCTTCCTTTTTAAGTTCAGAGCTGAGTACTGAATTGAGCTCGATCATTATGATCGCGCTCTGAACCATGTGTGCTCAGATCGTTGTGAAGTTTTTTGTTTTTCCTGTTTTTATTTTCTGTCAAATGTGACTGTAGTGTGTGTATATATGTATGTGTAATCAGCTTTTTACTCAGCCTGCTCCATGAATTTAGTCTGAGCTTTTAGAGCCCGCTCAGATCATGCTCTGAACGAAAAAAGAAACACAAATTCTTAGCTCTGATGTGTCTGACCTAAAAAAGAAAAACGCCTTATATAGTGATCTTCGGGATCTTGCTCTGAACCGTTGACCGAACCTTTTACTCCATACATGCAATGAAAAAGTTGATGCTTTCAAGCCAGATCTAAATGTGTTCAACGAGGTTCAACCAGTTCCTGTACAATTATGTCCTGAACGGTTTTGCTTGAACCACTGTTTTTTATGCAGCATCATATTGTTCCCTCATATTTAAAACCTTTTATGAGTTTTTTTGAGTAGTGTGTAAAGACCCCTGTAGCCTGCATAAATTTTTACTAGAAAGTACCTATTCATTCACTTTTATTATTTAACATATAGTAGTGGCGCAGTTATATAGAGTAATGATCCATTAAGTGATAAGTTACTGATTCAACACCTTAAGTTTTTTGTTCTGTTTCACCTTTGAGAACTTCATTTGACAAATATTTGAGTGCGGAGCAAGCCTCTCAATTCAGACATTCGGAGTCGGCAAACTATTTCATACATTTCCCACCAACAATAAACCCAAATAGGGTGAATGATTTTAAAAAGCCAGACCTTTAGAGGCCCATACCTATTGGAATATGTGACTAATTTTTGTATTGATTTCCAAATGGTCGGTCATGACATTTAAAAGGGAAATTCTGGATTATTCAAAGCTGCAAACCGATGACAGGACAATTATTGCGATTTTATTTATTTGGAATTCACATCTATAAGGTTTGCACCAAAACGGCTTTGACGATTTCCAAACTATTTCATACTTAAGTAAACTTAGATCTTAGATGCGTGCTAGATGACTGCGCACTAGGTTTTATAAAACTGGGAAAACAATTTATAATTTCGGCCGAAATGTACACTTGATGTAAAATTAGTATAGGTCAGAAAAGACAGCTGCAGCTTTATCTGCTTTAAAAATGTTTGCGACTGAGGCTAGAACCTATATAAATGAGTATTCAAAATTTCCTGTTTTGTTTTGAAAAGTCGTTTTTCACGCTCTGACGAACCATATTTAAAATTAGACAGCAAAATTACATCAACAATCCCATTTCCAATTTGATTCCCATAAGTCTTGTTAGGTGACTTAGGTTCCAATGAACCTCCGATTGATCGATTTTCCTGAAATTTTAGGTATTGCTGTTCAAATTGTTTTTTCTTTCGCTATTTTGAGTAAAGAAAAATGTTTATCGGGTTCATCGCTTTCGAGATCAAAGATAACCAAATTGAAAACTCAATTACTAATGGGTTGGTGACATTCGGACGATTGTTCCAGATAAACTTGTTATTAACAAGAAAGTGTTGGGCGACCAAGTCCTGCCGCTTACTTATTCACGTTCCAATTTTTGAAAAAATATATGAATTTGCTATTAGTTAGAAACTTGTAATATTCTTATATTCTTGATAGAAAAAGTCGAGCAAAGATTGACTCTTATTTGGTTAATGATAGTAAAAAAGCTCTGCTTTTAATACAACCTCTTCAAATCCAATCCAATATCAATACCATTTCGCATCATACATTCCCCAGGCGCTTTATAAACAGTAAGATAAAGCATACAAAAAATCAATTTCCTGGTCAATTAATCTCAAAACCACGACCAAGAATCATCGTAACTCTACACAATTTAATTAACCTTCCCTATACCCGTTGGTCGATCCTCCTTGGAACAATTTCGGTAGCACTGTAAATTTGTATACTCAGTACAGAAGTCAAATTGAAATAAAACCCACTTCGAGGGAAAGCAACATGATTTGTGCCACATGATGCACCGAATTCTTTTACAGTAACCACGATCATCACTATGAACTGTACCTTTCGAGAGTATACATATATATTCGTATCTGCCCGCCACCGTGATCGTTGCGGTTGCAGTTTCAGTTGGAACTGGTTCGCCGCATGCGCCAATCGTTTTGTTAACCCAAACTCGTGCACCACAACGGCGCTTGCTGACGGTTGGTGTGGTAAATATTTTTGGGTGGCCAACATTTAATAAAGACCTTGTCCCTGATGTAAGATATGCAATTTTGCATCTCCGTTATGCACTATAGGTATACCACCTACCTTGTACGGGATATTATCATTTCGGGAGAAATTGGGAGTGAAGCTGTTCTTCATTTGGGGAGCAAAAGGTTTTGAGCGGATATATGATTTAGTGGAAACATTGAAATTATTAACAATATCCCAAAAATGTTAGTGCTCCGTTCGAACTCTGATAGTTTATTTCTTCGGATGCAGAGTGAAGCCTATAATCTTAGATGGAAGGATATTTTTGAAATAGCTCTATCTTAACCGCATATGTGCCAGTTCAACAATTCCAGTTTTATGCATGAGAACTTTTTCTGCCAACATAAAGGTTGGTAACATCACGAAGGAGAATTTTGATGTCAGCAAACATTAGATGAAACATTTTCGCGAAACTCAGAGCCTCAGCTCCGAAGGTACGATTTGTAAAAGGGGCAGACGCCGATGGCATTGACATAAATATTCGTGTATACTGATCAGACCCAACTGTCACTACTTACTTAAAAAGATCACTAATACGATTGAGGCGCTGAAAAACTACAGTACTCTTGATGGTATTCACACGAATTTCTCATTAGCAGCGCCAAAAAATCGGCTAAATTTATTTGTCCTGAGCTTTGCCCAAAATTGTTGTTCCTTAATCCTTTTACAGTGCGACTTGCTCTCACTTACTTGTACCAAATACTTGTATTTTAAATAGTTCTTCTTCATGTTTCCCCTTGAAACTAAATTGTGTTTAAAATAGAACAACATTTTGTATTTTGTTCCATCTTGCAATTTTTATTTTTTTTGCCTCCAGTTATGTTTCGAAAGATGTACAAAAAAAGCAAAACCTAATAAAAAACCACATCTTTTGTACTATTACAGAAATAGTTTTAGGCTTGTAGATTTTCTGCTTTTCTAATAACGGAATTAATGTTATTAGCAGATGATTTCTTATTTTGTTCGGTGTTTAACAGTTCTCTGAAGAATGCGTTTTTTTCTAAAAATTTAAATTTGCAAAACTTCGTATAAATGAAAACTAACTCCATCTGTTGGTAATATGTTCGAAAAGCGGCGGAACTGACCTTTTATTCAGATCGGTGTCACACAAAGCATTTTCCACAAAAATTCCAAATCTGATATTTTGCTGAATCAGAATATTTTGACCTCACATTTTTTACATAAAACAATCTAAAGATTGTGAGTTTTGGATGTTTGTCTATAATAATTAGTTCAGTTAAATTTTGTCTGTACGGGAAAACCACCTAAATTATGAATGCATAGTTGGCACGTTATACTCGTACATAAACGTTCGTGGAAAAACATGAATTATTGTATCGTTCATGGCGCCATGGTTAGGTTTATGAAAACGGACTCACAATCTGATTCCATTTTAAGGCTTTGCTACATGTATTTGTAAAAAAATTGTCAGGGAAAACTTAAAAAATGGTCAGGGAAAATTATTTCGAAAAATAGTGGCAACTCTGAAGCATCTTTGGTGGAGTTGTTAATACAATTCATTGTCATATACGTGTTGTCTCTTTCCACTTTGTCTGTTGGTAAAAAATCTGACAACCGACTGTCGGAACAAAAGACGGATCTGTCGCACAACTAATAGGTTCAATCTTGTGGGTTATTGATTTAGCTTGAGGTATTTACTTACTTAGGCGTTTCTACAATTAAGGGTTATCCGAAGAATCAATTAATTAGCTTACGCTCTAGCGAATTCGCACGATTCCCAGTTTGAAGACACGCATGTACTGTCCGCACCAACACCATGTGGATCACCACTCCCCACTGTAGATCGCCAAGTCACTTGTTTATGGATTTCTAAATGGCGTTCGATATTGTGTCCGCAGAGGGCCTTGTTTGGATCCATCCATCGATAAAATATTAGATCTCGAATGCAAGTTCCTACAACTTCCTTCAACGCACATTTGTGTACATACAAATTAATTCAATATCCACTGCTGGGAGAAGGATTGTGAAATCATCATCCCACCTGGCCCAACGTCTGCTTTGATCGAACAACTGATCGTGATTTTCCTTTTTACTGCCCCATTCGTTGATATTTCGATTTATTTATCTTTTTTAAAATTTTATATAGGAACCCAATAAGATCATGTTTTGCCTCATAAAATACTTAGAAGATGTTAAGGGCATTAATACCTCTTAATGGTCGCATCCATTGATGACCTCACGTGAGATATTTCCCAGATTCCAATCACACAGAGCACTTCGCGGTAGGTATTTAATGTTAAGGAAATCCGATCAGTTGCGATGGGAAATTTTAAAACACAAATGGGCACGTTCAGTGGTCTGTCGCTTGCGTGTCTTGCCTCAAACCCATTCAGCTGCACCACTAGACTATAGGAGATGATCATAAAATTTTATCCTATTAAACGAACACGTTCGTGTGCGCACAACTACGTGTCACATTTCTTAATCCAAACACTTGTTCCTCCACATGGTCTCATAAATATACATACCTCGAAGGAGGAAGAGGAAAATGCGCACTACCTACGAAACAGCGCCAGCGTGCAGCGAGTTGTTTTATTATTCTTGCGGCCTATGGCAAAATACTTCATATTCACCCACACCCACACCTTTGTGAACTTGTCGCCGATGCATCAAACAAATGTTAGCTATCACTGTGAGAAATCCCTAAAAGGGAATACTTGTTTCTGGTGACTGGTACGATTTAGTGAAGTTTTTCTGGGAATTATGTAAGGCAGCAGGCGCACCACTTGCATATAGCCAGCGAGCCACCCATGCATCTAACGTCTAACTTGTAGCGTACCTGTGGCATGTTGTCGCTTGAGGAAGACAAATTTGGAATTCTTTTTGGAATGTGCCTTCGCGCAGCAACACTTGAGCCGCTGCGACACGATCCAGCCAATTAAAGTGCCATAAAAATAATTCATTCCTAAAGAGTGGACAGGGTCATATAAACGTTGCACGCATTCAGTCGCTCGCTGTAGCTGTGGCATACCTATATAGCACAGCAGACACAGAAAGCTTAGCAGAGTCGTTAAATTGTCGCCGGCCGGCGTTTTGTTTAGTGGAGCACAGTGGAATTTTGAATCCACACTCGGTGAGTATTTGCACTGTGCTTTACCAGTTGGAAACTATGTTCGATTACGTGTACGCAGAGTTTTACGAATGGGACCCTTTTGAAGTGACTTCCTAATGGTTTTTATGAAATTTGACAAGAAGCCTAATTTGTATAAGGTAGTTCTTAAGGAATACTGTTAAAGGGAACTTATGGAGAACTTTCTAAGATCATTCGAAGTTCAATGCATTTTTGAAAGACTGTCAACCAGACAGGTCGGGAGAATTTTAATGCTTAAGCTTAGTACACACATGGTCCGAAACGAAAAACCCCATACAAAAGTAGTAGAACGAAATCATGAACGAAAAATTTGGCCCTCCTTTTCGTTTTGCTATACGCAGCTGCTTGTAGTAGATTGCTTGGTACAATTCTCCACTCTATTTTCGCACATGTTTATTGTGCGGCACATTATTTGCTTGCCAAAATGTGACTGTACTGCAGTGTTGCCAGCTTTTATAGGAGCTATGGAGCCAAATTGGAAAATTTTGGCGCCAAAAATACCAAAGCTCCAAAATTTGAAATAAGCAACTTTTGAAGACCAAGATTGAGTTAAACTATCAAGTTTAAGTGGTCAAAAAAAGCTAAAGAAATTGTTTACGTTTTCGTTTTACGTATATGGCTATGTACCTGGGGACTTATACGAAAAGAGTAGGTACGTTCGCAATTGAAGTATGCATTTTTTTTTATAAATACCTAAGGATCCTAAAAATCACCAAACTTTTAATAGTCTAAATTAGGATAGTTCCCAAATGACAATTTTAAGGAGCCAGCGAAAATTTCGAGTATCTATATCGGAGATAAATAGCCTGTGCTGGTAACACTGCTATTTGTGCAGCAGCTGATGGAACTCTCCGCAAATTATTTTCCGCTGCCTTTTCGCTGTCCATTTGGAGACCACCGGAAAATTTCGTTTCGGATCATATGAATACTACGCTTTAAACGCAACCGCTCTGATCCGTCAACAACTTTTTAAACAAACAAGTTTAAAGATGTTTACCCTTAGTAAGAGTAGGTATGTTTGCAAGAGATTTATGTATTGCCCAACTTGACACAATCGTTTCCAAAATCTGCCGGAAATTAAAAATGGGAATTGTCAGAATTTAAAAGAAATCAGAGAGGGAATCTGTTAGAAGATCATATGATCGTTGATATTAATAACGCTAGGCCATCTCTAGCTGATGACAATTCCCTTGCAATCCCGGAATTATATCGATTTAAGAAAATAAAATCGGTAGCATAATGCTCATTCACAGATAAGGCGATTTGGCCTCAGATCATGCGTAGAATGTTTAATTTCAAGACCTACAATTAAGTTTTTGTAAACAGTTCCATGTTGCCTAACTTTTATTTCGCTCGGGTACTTTGAGTGTTCTTAAATAAAGATGTTTTGTTTTTAAATAGAGATTTTTCGATTCTTGATCCGTTTTTTTTTTTTTTAATTCCAAGTTTCTAAATATTCAGCAGAATTTGCAGTTTCATCACGCAGTGTTTAAAGCTTCCCGATTGTCCGTCAAGAAATTATTTAAAAATATTGCAAAAGTTTGAACTCATTTGTGTTTGCCCAACCAGAGAATTGTGGGTAATCAAAAATCGGACCGATCAGGTGCAACGGTGTAGACGTGTAGAATATTTCAACGAAATTTTACTCCGAACCTAGATCTACATTGCTTAGTTGCTAAACGGTTGCTTTATTTTTTTGTTTGTAGCTCTTGGAACGACCCAGCGATTTTCTTTCTCTTATCCATCGCTGGCGTAATAAAAAACAATACATTTTCAAATATCTACCAGTCCACCAAATTCATGTGCTTTCTTTTCCACTTTGTCTCTTCTTATGTACCTACATTTACATGTGAAGAGAAGACGAACAAATTTAAAAAAAAAAACTGAATGCATAAGTAGAGACAATATAGAAAATAGTTAAAGCGTACTCTCTTGATTTAACTTGAAATAACGATTACCATATACGGACTCCGATTCGGATCCCTACCTTTGTTGCCGTACTCATCAATAGCGATCTCAAGCCTTTCGCATATTATATAGTTAGTAGTTCATTCCCTTAGAGGTAAAAGTACCACGCTTTAGTTATCTGATGATTTAAAAAAATGTTTTTCAATCATCATTGCTAGTTTTACAAAAATATGAAAAATATTGCAGAAGAAGCTGACTTTGGAAGTTTCAACATGGAAAACGCTTTTTTAATGTTTCGGATTTTTTTCTAACATTTGACAAACTGATATCCACGTTAACATTTCAGGTCTATAGCTTGCTTGACACAAATTTACTAAATTTTGGAAAACTCTTCCTAGGACAAAATATGATACAGCGTTATGACACATTTCTATGTTGTAATAGTTTAGGAAAATTTTAATTCGGAATTACAAAAGATCGCCAAGCATTTCAAGACAGTAAAAAGGAACCAGATATAGAACGACCTTTGAGTCTGTGGCCCTAGACCTTTATAAAAAATGGTGGTAAAAATTCATTTAACAGTAGTAGCATAATATATTTGGACGCCATTGAGTCAGTTATATCGTGCCAACGCACTGCACTGATCCTTTTGAAATTACTATGTATGGTTGCGTTCTGTGATATGAAATTGAGATGTTTAAGGTGGAGGCTCCTAATATCAATCGTTCTGATCAGATTCAATTATTCTTTTCCTGAACTGCTCTGTAATGACTTGTCTGTACTGCCACCCAAAGAATTTTAATGCGAGTGCGAATTTCTCACGATCGTCAAACTATCCTCTGCTGTTCTTAAGATTTCAATAAAACGCATCCTCAAACGAAAAGCGATCTTTGTTTACAATAGCAGATTGACAAATAATGTTGTAAAATTGAGATTTAGGATTCATTGTTGTGACAATACTACAGATCCGTTTACAGAACGGATGTGGGCAAATGCGATACTATCGAGCTTAATAAAATTATAAACACCGATAGGTGGTATCGAAATGTTGATCCAATAAGTCGTCTCTTATGTCTGATAAAAGCATAAGGATTGGATGAACAGTTTTAACGTGATGCTTTAACAAACCCACACACAAAATGGTCACACACCCTTCGAGATTTCAGCAAATATAACGCGGTCTACTAACCTATAAGCACAATGTATCTAAAAATCTTTCTCTGGCTATATACTCGTATGCAGAACTGGTAACCACTCTGCCAATAACACCAACTTTCCCTTAATGTTGCGGATGGCCCTCAGTTAATATTTAAATTTAGGATCAGTTTTGTGGATGGAAGGAATATTTGTGTGCCCTATGACTATATAATTGTTCTATATAGCATGAAGGTTATAACCTAGCTAATACTATACGTGTAACGTAGACGTTACATATAGATTCGTCACTTCTCTAAGATGTTATTTTTGTTTTATTTATTTACTTATTTTATTGACTTCAAAAATAAATACAATTTACATTTTCTTAATTTTAAGTTTGACTCAAGTACTTAAATTGTTTGACCGAAGGCCCTCTACCAGACTGACTTTTATATTACGTTCACAAATTCAAAATGTTAATCGTTTCCTCTGAATTAAGCGTGGGTACACCAAAGAAGCGTCTACGAAAATCCTTGAGTATTGGGCAAACTCCCAGGAGATGGAATACATCCGCCTGTACTGAGTAGAGTAGGGGATCTTTGGGAGGGGCCGGGCTAGCCAACATGAATAGGGCTTCGGAGAGTCGACGCTTATGGCCTCGCTCGAGTCTCGGCGGCACTGGTGAACCCTTGTTGGCGGCTGTCAGGCGCCCATGGACGCGATCAGGATGGTGACCAATCGATGAGATTGCTCATCATCCTGGTTATAGCTTCGGTAGTTTTAAATGAAATAACAAAAATAAAGAATTCAAGCTTTTAAAAGTTTCCCGAAGGATATAAATCAAACAAAATTAAATATAGATAGTTTTAAGGCCGAGAGGCGATAATTTTAAAGATATTGATAAGTTTAGAGCACTCGCTTAGAGCCAGTAAGCTAGAATTAGATAAATGTTAGATTTAAATTCGATTTAATCGTTTTTGTCTAGTAGGTATATAAGTTTATTAAATAAAAATTAATTAAAAATGAATGGTTGCTCTGGCCGTTGGGGAATGTAGTTCAAACTAAGGAGTTCTCTTCTTACTTTGAATAGTAGGCTGATTTTTTCAGAAGTTTTGTCAGCTAAGAAGTAGGTTTTTTGCTTTAAGTAGTGGTTTACTTTACTGTAGTAAGCCCTGTATATTGACGATTCAGCTTCTTAAATGTACCAGCTTTCTTCAGCAATTCCTTAAATAAGGTGAAATGGGGTTTTCGTCGGCTGATATTATTGAAAATGTTGCTGGAGATTTGATTGCCAGTTTGTTCCACTCGTTTACACAAGTTCCACCCGAATTTATAATTAACGTTAGTACTAGTGGTGGAATCATTTCTTCGCTCATCGCCATAACTTTTGCCACATAGTTGAAATGCATTTTAAGGGTGTCCAAAAAGAGGGGTGCTATTCCCGTTTCAAGATATAACATATAGTTTGGTGATGTACTGGGCAGTCTGAAGGTTCGTTTAGTAAAATAACGAAGGAACTTTTCCATGGCTTCAAAAGAACGATATCCCCATACCTTTTCTCCGTAAAACAGAATTGCGGTTGCTCTACAGACTTTATACTTAGCTAAGTGAGAAATGTTATACTTAAGAGTGCAACTTCTCCACACAGAACACATTGCACGCTTGGCTTCCGCTAATTTGACTTGTAGATTTTTATGTAGGTTTGGGTTAGAAACAATCAAGACTCCCAGATACTTATACTCCTTAACTATTCCTATTGACTCCTCAGCAGAAGTCCACTTTTCACTTCTCGAGTATCTTCCGCCGCCGTTTCTGAATATCATCATTTTTGACTTGGAAATGTTAACCGATAAATTCCAGGTTTTGCAGTAAAGCCAGAGTCTTTTTATTATCATCAGCTGCATGCCGTCTATAGTTTCAGCTAGGTAAACTATATCTTCAGCAAACATCAGTCGTGGAATATTCCTTCCTCCCATGTCAATACAACCTTTCACCGAGTCAGCTTTGTCGTTTATGTATAAATTGCAGGGAAGGGTACTTAGAACATATCCTTGCTTAACACCCTTCGACGTACCAAACTTTTCCGACAGAGATTTCCCGTCCCATATTCGCGGAAGATTTTCTTAGTAAATTGCTCTGTTGACAGATACAATCCTTGTCGTGATTCCATGATTGTAGAGCTTATAAAAAAAAAGGATTTCCCGGGGTATTGAATCGAAGGCTGCCCGAAAATCCACAAAAAGAGCATACAGCTTTTTTCCTTTGCTTTTGTGATAGTCGGCAATATTCATTAGCAAAAAGATTTGGCCCACTGTCGAGTGTTTATTTTCTGAACCCAGCTGAAAAACGTTAAAGACCGTCTTCGTTTCGACCCATTCACTGGATCTAGCTTCGCCGCTGTATTTAAAAATGAGGAGCCTTCATGGTTTTTTCGATCGTCAATGCTCCCTTTTTTGTGTATATTATATTTTGTATTATCTCCCCAGTAACAATTAACGGTGTGTAAAATTTATTAGCCTCTTTTTAAGTGGCTGCATCAAGCTTGTACTCATACGCTATCTGAATTTTCATACCTAGCTTGCTTAGTCAAATTCGTTATTCAGTACGAACACAACAGAAGTAGTATATTGTGCATTTTTCAGGGGGAAATTTGCGACCAGTACGCAGACAAATGCAATGGCGGAACATTTTAACCCCTTCCTATGAAAAGTCTCTTTTTGGACAGTTGCGTACAGTGCTATGAAAATAGTTCCTCATGATATACATCCTCTCTTTAAAATCACCCGTAATGTAAGAAAACTTAACCTTTTCATTGTCAGTGTTTGAAATGTAACTCTTGATAGTACTTCCAGTGGACACCTGTAGTGGAAACCATTAAAAGCAAACAGGTACTTACAACAAATCCATCACTACAACTACTCCTACTCAACAGCTCACCTGTTGATTCACATCAAATCCACAATTAAATTCGAAGGCGTGAGATGCCACTAAAGATCACTCGTCCAAATGCAGCTGGGTGCTGCGTAGAAACCCTTCCTCGGCCTCATCATTAATGTGGGAAAATTGTTCCGGAGATAAAAATCTCCTAACGATCGCCACTAGATCGCACTTAATGCATTGCAGCCAACGCACAAGTTTCCATTTACGGTCAAATGACTTAATTCGTCTTCATCTCTGGCGCACAGCGATCGGGGATAAGAATTCAATTATCAGTTCAAAACCCCACACCAAATCGGATGACCTGTTCCATCTCCAAACAGAAGACAACTCACGTTAACCTTTCCAATCAATGGCGCATTAGATTTTATGGCGCCCTAAATATTACTTTGTCGTAAATACCTCGACAGCAATATTGAACTCCACGTGATCCCGTTTTAATTGCCCTCTGGAATTCCATAAACCAGACCTTTACATTCCAATTCGAGAGTGCGTGGCGTGGGTGTTTGGAAAAGTCACTAGCATCAGGTGAAAGTTGAATTCGATGACATTAAAAATTAATTTTCCAACGCGCTGTCAGTTAAACGTCACTTTACGTTTCCAATTGACTTGTCGAAATTCCTTTACGCTGCGAACTCCGACTTCGACTCCGACTTCGATGCATTGATACTTCTATTGATCTGACACAGTTAATGGCTGCCCATAGAGCATAGACCTAGACGCAGAGGTCCAGTGGTGATCAATGTGTAAACCTGCCGCTGTCATCAGCGCGACATCGTTGTTGAATGCTGCGCAGGCGCACCAAGGTGAACACATAAAGAGACTGTGCCTCTCAACAGAGTATGCAATGCACTGCTGCAGTCGGTAGAAATGTCTGCTTTCGATTTGCATTCGTGGGGAACGTGTTGCACGGGCCATGTTAACAATAATTGTTTACGATTTACATTTTATTGCTCCAGTGAGGCGAGCGGGGGAAGCTCTGTCTGTGTGCGTTTGTTTATTTTGCCCCGGCTTTCGTGACATAAGTGACTGATGACTGGTGATAAATGGGTGACGGACGTTAACTGAATAACTACTACCTTTTGGAAATGGGGAGGTTAAATGTATGGGAGGAGGCCTCGCCCAGTCTCGCGGCGATGAGCGCTTTGACTAATCGATATCTGTTGGCTCTATAAGTGGCCGTGTAGTTAGATGGTGAGTATGTGCAGTTAGTTTTCTATTGGGACGCTTCGCAGAATAATAGTTCGACGGGTCGTTTGTCTTAATGGACGTTTATGCGCATTCGGTTAGTTTAGCTTTATGGGACGTAGATGAATGCGTCTTGATTTGCTGCTTAAAATTTGCATTGTACCCAAGACTGTAGGGGCATGTTGGATTGGCACTTATTCGATGGCCTGCTATGTAGGTAGGCCGCCAATTTGTGGGATCTCAAAATGCAGGCAGACAATAAATCTAATGAATGTTTCCTTTTCGTTGCAGATGTCCGGAATCGCTGTATCTGGGGTCGCTGTGTGGACGATATTTTGGAAATTACACTACGCTCCGCTGCTGGCGTCTATAGCGTATCAAGTCGGAACGTATGGGCTAGCGGTAGCAGGAGTTTTGGCCATAATTGGTGGTTTTCTCGGATGCTTTGGAATATTTTACGAGCAGAAAGCCATCATACTGTTTGTAAGTACAAGAGTAATTTTTTAGCGGAGTTGAAGTCTAGTGCAAAATTCTTCAAAGCCTAGTACGCTTTCATAAGTGCAAAAGCTCTAGGATAGTTCTTAAAATCGATAGATCCTTTGGTATCATAATGTGCGCCCACCTTGGCCTAAGTCTTACTGCACTTGCACTCTTACCTAACCTAACCTAGCCACTAATGCTGTTCTCTCCTCTTCGTTGTCTTATATAGTCTTCAGTTCAATTAGGCAACTGGTCAAATTGGATCGATTTGCTTGATGTTTTCTCTGACAAGATCATCTCGCCAATTATATGATTTGCATTTGACAGATCTGTATCCACTCTCATAAAGATTATGGGCATTGGAAAATGGCATGCTTTGCGTTTTCTTCTTTGTCCACCATGATTCATTAGAAACTGTTTGGTATAGATTCAGATTTCTGTGTCAAAAAGTCATTGCAGTATCCACCTTCCTGTGGTAGCGTTGTGCAAGCGGTTTTGCCAATTGTGCATAGAAACTTTCTTCCCTTCTATGCTTTCCGCCATACGTGCTAGTTGCTTAAGCGTTTTGGCCAAGGGATTACAAACATTTTCAGTCTTAGGAGACCTATACTTTATATATACAGATACAAAACGAAACTGTCAGGATTCAAGATCGCCAATTTGCAGATACCGAAGAATTCTTTCGATAACTATTGATAGTCGACTCACATTTTTAAGTTGTCCCCTTGTTTTTGTGTCTTTAAAAGCTTATAATTTACAATTGCGAGAGGTTAGTACGTGCCATCTTTACATTCTGCCCCAGCTATCACTGATGTCTGACAGTAAGTAAAAGCTAGTAGGCATTCTCCATTGTGGTGGCCTAAGGACCTCCTTGAAATTAGAAAGAAAGACAGATCTCTCGTCAATTTGGCCAAGCTCACCAACTCCCACTCAGACTGGGTCATTTATTATACCAGCCCTGATGAGACTCTTCACCCGCTGCCTGTGGTCACATTCACAGGATATGGCGATAAGTAGAGGTCGTCTTCATTCCGAAGGCAGGACTTCAGGCCTATAAGCCTAACATCTTTCATTCTGTCGACTTGACGATGGTGTTATCCCAACGGCTCAGCATGCCTACATTAAAGGTAAAAGGGTTGAGACCGCGTGGCATGAGCACCGGCACCATCGAGAAGTCCCTTAAGGACAAATAATACACACCAGCTGCGTTCCTAGACATTGAACGTTGACCAAACGCTAACCAATGTGATTGAAAGCTTGCTCAATGAAAGTAACATTAATGCAAAACTAGGTGACATTGATCCAAGAGTGACAGCCTCAAGAGGTACACCACAAGGAGGAGTCATAATCCCCTTACTCTTGTCCTTGACATAAATGAAATTTATGTAAAATTCGAAAATAAAGGGGTCAAGGTAACTGCTACTACTTCCTACCTACCATAAGCGAACTACTAGAAAACGCATTACGAACACTTAATATGTGGGCAAAACAATGCAGTCTTGGAGTCACTCCACGGAAGACTGAACCAGTCTTGTTCAGTAACAAAATAGTGATTCCAAACTTCGATTATCCAACTATTGAGGGTGTACCTATAGCCTATACCCCTTAGGGTAGCCGGAAGTGCTGGGTACAATTTTAGATAGGAAGCTTAATTGGAAATTAAACGTCAATGAAAAAGTAAAAAAAACTGCAAATAATTTGTACGCAACCGAATATTCGGAAAAAGGTGGGAACCAAACCCCAAAATAATTCTGTGGATGTATTCAAATACATTCGTACGAAAGCTTAGTCTGGTGGCAAGCCACAAATAAAGCAACGAATCTCAAACTAATGACTAAAATAAAAAGACTAGCACCTAGGTACAACCAGTGCAATAAGGACAACACTCTAAGATGGACTGTGGAACAGGTGCTGGAATTTTCTCTGAAGAGTTAAATGTACAACCCTCCCTCAATCAGTAGTAGTGACACTGGTCCCGTTCCCTTAATGTCTTGATGGACTGTAAAGGATGTGTGCATGGACTATATACATGTTCATTGTTCATCTACTTCTCTGCCACTGGAGCCTTCTCTTTCCAGAACTGTTGATCCCTCATGCTCATGCAGCTATAACAGAGCTACCCACTTTACGATGTCCGCGATCGTGAGAAGTTTGAATGTGTTTTTTTTTTAACTTAAAACTTTCTTTGGTTATAACTTGCAGCAAACACCCACCAAAGCCCAATCTCTGGTTTTCATTCTAGTCAACCGGGGCTCACTTCGGGAGTCCATACAACGAGTAGGAGTTCATGCGAACAATTCTGTTAGCAAAAAGAACCATGCAACGCGTTCAGATCGTGCGATCAAAATCAAAACCCATTCATTAAGTTGTTAGTCGCTATCCCCTTGTTGATGCAATCCGCGCTATTTAATCATGAATTACTGCCAACGAAGAAGCTGCTTTGACGAGTCCATCGAATCAGCGATCATGGTCAGTTGTTTCAAACCCGTTCCACATTCCACTTTGACATTTAGTTATTTAAATGCTATTCAATCGAATTAATCATGACACACACTCATTATTATTGAATCATAATCAAGCGCAGCGTGTTCGTGGAAAACGCCACTCATTCAGAAACGTTTAAACAAAGGCCCAATGACACAACTACCTACCGGTCGATTAACATAAGCAAACATCTTATTCATGCCTGTTCCCCTTGACAGGTTGGCTTTACTATTTCTTTTATGTGATCACACATGTACTAATTGATTGAAAATAAAATAAAAACTCGATGTTCCCCCAAAGACTCGATCGCACTTATGCACTCATCGAGGTGTGTGCACCTTTTTGGGGACCCCTGTCACGAACAAGGTATATACAGACGGAGTGCTTCAAATTTCGCTGATGCCATTGCCATCGTCAGGTCAATGGAAGGCACTCCGAATCGGAAGCCCGCCTTTAATTGATACCCATGTCATATAGTCGCAGTGTTGTCAATGAAGAAATTAATTAGCTCCGAGGGTAGTGGCAGAGGTGTCAAAATTAGGTGCCAGGCATCGCGTATAATTACGCATTTACATATACACGGGCGGCCACCATGCTCAGTGCTCGCTTTGACGGATTATGTAAGACACTTGGTGTAATGAGTCCGAGGAGGCCTACGACTGGGTGTGTGTGCTTTGTGCTCGTTTCCGTTTGGCTTTATTTTCTCAGTGCTGCTGCTCAAGTTCAAGTGTTTGCATATATTGAACGTTGCAAAGGAAAACGCTGAGTAATAGTATCATTTGTTATTAGCACGCAACATGCGTGGTTGTGAAGCGGCATTTAAAGGCTTGTCGCCGGGTCCTATGAGTATGATAGTGTAATGTTCGGATGCTTTTAGGTTAATTAAATTTAACCTGAGTTACGGCATGATGAAGACATAATTTGATGAGCTAGACATGGCTGCGTCTGCCAATGGGATTTGAAAAACATCCGATGAGTAGTGAAAAAGTATCATGGGTTAATATGGTCAAAGGCAAATTGGGCCATGCAAATGCGAGGCAGGCGCTTTTTTAACGCTTCTAAGAATATAATGCTGTATTATATTTAATACATTTAAGTGCTGATGTAACTATGAGGCATACTTACACGGATCTCGGGTGGTGTTGAAACTCCGCCACCGACGGCTCTATAGTAGATGAAGTTGTAGTAGTACAGATGGTTGTTGGTTTAGAGGGCCGTTTCGTGCTATCATCGTACTTTATAACTAAAAGGGTTGGCCATTTGCCGGTTTCTTTGGCAGTAAACGCTGTTTCAAGCTCAAATACTATACGCGGATCACAGTTTCATATCTTTAAAGTGGTGCATTGACGAATCTGTGCGAATTTTGCAAACATATTTCTTGGGTAAACCCAAATTCCACCTTAGGGTTTTTTCCACTGCGCCGCCTCTCGCGAACGTCTGACAAACATCCGAGAGTATAACTGTCTTAAGAGCTTCTCAATTAGCCGTTTGGAATCGGCATACAATTGTAGATCCCTTCCATTCGTTCCAAAAAAAATGAAACTCACACAAAACGAATGGTTGTGAGAAGCTAGGCCTTGGGTCTCTGCAGACCTGTTGCGCCAACTATATATATATAAACATGATGGATAACTACTCAGTTAGCCGCTTTATTATTACTAGCAGTAGTTGTATTATTCATAAGTCCATCTTGCCTTGAAAGAAAATGTAAAATCGATTTAACATCCAGTTTTTCAATAATATGCAAACTTTTACTGAATGGTTTGACATATGATATTTTGTTGTTGTGTGGATGTAGTAGATTTTAGAGAACCTTTTTTCTAAATTTGTTTAAAACTGAGAACCACAAATACCCTATTCGCACCGAGCCGAAAACACTCAAAAACTTAATCGAAAACAGAAGTTTTCCCATACATATTTCAGTTTTCAAAACGAGTCGTTTTTGCCACGAAAACACCACGAAAATGACTTCCAATCGTTGGGTTGTTGAAACAAACAAGGCTTTTGCAATATTTAGCAAATTCAGCAGAACAGCTGACCGAACAAATGCCACAACTTAAAATCATTTTCTAGGCTTAATTGAAGGGCTAATATTATTTTTAAATGTTCTAATTTCTTAATTCTAAACTCTAAATTTGTTTGTTAATTAATGCGATCGATATTTGTAGCCAAAATAGTTTAAACAGAAGTTTCACGACTAGTTTCTCACAGCTGATTGAAACGTGAAACGAAAACTAGTTGGTGTTCGGTGCGAATGCATCGACGAGTTTTCGGTGCGGTGTGAATAGGGTACTATAGGCTATTTGATTTGTTGCCAAGGCTACTTTTTAAGGGCGTCTTAGGCCGAAATCTGTTTTTTTCTAAGTTAACTGTTTCCAAATAATTCTTAATCGATTTCAATTTTAATGCACCTAATAATTCTAAATACCTTTCATAAATATTTAAAGCTATCAAATCACCTTTATGCTTCATCCAGAAGCTGAGTGACAGATCAAAATTAAATATGGCCAAATTAATTGCATTTCTGAAAATCAGTGTGTATTGACCATGGTTCGCCTTTTGAGTGCCAGGATCACATCGAATCAACGGCGTGCGTCGTTTTCTCTGTTGGAGTGGCACGAAAGAGAAGTACAGTAGAAATCGGTTATATTATAACAATGTCGGAGGGACTAATCCTTATATCCGGTAAATTTAAAAAAAAAATAAAAAAGCAAAACCCATTAATGTAGGATTTTGTCCAATAAAAAACACTTTCGAAATTTAAAAAATTTCACAAAGTTTATTTGATTTAGCTCAAGATATAGTCTTTCTTGTTATTTTATAATTAAATTCAGTTAAAACTAGAGAAAAGTATCTTATGGCAAAGGCGTTCTTCGTCGTGCGCAAATTAAAGTTGATCTGCTCTCGGGAAAAAAAACATCAAGCTCAAGCTGTAAACTCTTGACTTCGCCGACTTTGCACAATTACAGTAGTGGCATCTAAACAAAGCCCACATTTATGTACTTACTTAAAAAAAATGCTTTAAATTCAAATAAAGAAGAAAGAAGTCAGTAATTTGTGGTTGTTTTGTACTTGAACAGAATGAAATTAACAGTCCGTATACTCATGTAAGAAAATGCATTTTACCATCTGTAACTGATATTTCCTGGAATATTATTTTTCAATGACTGACTGGACCATTTTTCAATGAATAGGAAGATACATATTCTGAAATTATTATTACTGAGCAGGTGCTGATGTTTTTCTTTGAATAGTTATGATTAAACCTACAGGTGTTGTTTTTACAATTTCAAGATTCGTCCCATAAAGCGAAAAACTCACATGAAAGCTAGGCCTAGGGTCCCTACACCTATTGCTGCAATTTTTCTTTTAACTTTTAACCGATTACTAACTACTTTGAGTTAAACCGGGTTGGCAGGGACTCTAAAATATATATCTGTATCCGATTCATCGCTGTATCGGGTGTTGTTGTTACCGACTTCTACTGTATATGATTTTTAGGTTTCTCTGAGGAATGCGCATTTATTATTATTGTGCAATATGTAGGTAGACAGTTTCTGTTATAAGCAACTAAAGAAAATTGTTTTGTAGCTTCGATGTTTTACTTACTTTATATGTTTTATTGAAGTACTTATTGATTCACAAGAAAAGTTATTAGATACCTCCACGTTGAAACAACTTGCATTCTATACCTACCGCTGTTGTAAGAAAAAAAAAGTCAATTGCGATTTCTACTAAATAGTTACTTTCACTGTCTTAGCTCTGGCGGTCTATTTAATAAAGGGTCCGCCATCTAATTTTTTTTTTTTTTAAAAAATGCTATAAAAAAAAAAACTACTGAATATTTTCTCAAATTTCTTTTTTTATTTGAAATTATAATCCTTCCGATTAATAATGGAAAATAATTTCATTCAAATGGCTGCCTCGGCTGGCCATGCAGTAGCCTACACGATCGGTCCAATTTTTAAGCAATTTTAGGCGATCGTTATCGGGCCATGTTGAACGAATTTTTGTTCACAAAAATTGAAGAGGAGGATATTGGCAAAATTTGGTTTCAACAGGACGGCTCTACGTGCCACACAGCCGAAGCTACACTCGATGTTTTGCGCCCTGTTTTTGAAGATCGCATTATCAGCCGCAGAGCTGATGTCGTTTGGCCACCTCGCTGCTGCGATTTGACACCGTTGGACTATTATTTGTGGGGTGCCGTAAAAGATAAGTGTTACGTCGACAAGCCAGAGACAAATGACGCTTTAAAGGACAATATTCGTGAAGCCATTGATGAAATACAGCTGCACACAATCGATGTGCTTAAAAATTGGACCGATCGTGTAGGCTACTGCATGGCCATTATATTCCATTATTAACCGGAAGGATTATACTTTCAAATAAAAAAAGAAATTTGAGAAAATATTCAGCAGTTTTTTTTAATAGCATTTTCAAAAAAAAAGTTATTTGGCGGACCCTGTATTTAGTTTATGGTTTCGGTCAGCTCTGCACAAGCTGGATAAACGTTTGATGAAAATAAAAAACCGTGGGACTTTACCTCGATTTCGGTATGATAAATTAATATATTTAGCTTGAAAGAGATTTTTACCATTTTATTTAAATTATCTATTATTTTGTATTGGTTTAAAGATTTACTTTTTTGTTTAATTCATTAATTTTAGTATCTATTATTTAGCATTATTGATGAACTTTCTGATAACGCTTTTCCTCAAAATAACGCAACAACATCTACAAGTATTCAGAAGTCCATTAATTTGATACTTGCTTTTCCAATGGGGCCTTTTGAGTCAAATGGCTTTTTGAAATTCTAGAACTCACGAGTCAACACTTTTCTTACTTCCGTTCGATTTGCAGCCTATAAATTTGTAAGCCACCTTGTATATAGTTCGTCCTGATATGAATTCGTCTTCGTAATGAAATTACCAAACAATTGAAATACAAGAAAAAAAATCCAAAATACCAACAATAACCTCAACCGTAACGTACCTGATAAAACATAAAATCCACACTTTTCTATAAAAAGGTCGACCCTTCTTTGAAATCTCAAAATGGACAAAAAAAACTAAAATCATTTTTCGTGAATGAAACGACCTCTCGCATTCACTACACAAATGTACATGCCAATGCGCGTCTTACCGTCAACGCAACTCACGTCTGAGTATCTGGGAAGCACACATCATCACGTTGTATGAGCTCAGCGCTCAGTGGCACCTATTTATGATTCAATGTTCCATCTTATGATGGCTGCCATAGTATTCGCGTATGTTATACGTGGCCAAGGGTTAAGGCCAGAGATTATTCTTGTCCACAAAGTGCTGGCAAAATTAGAAGCCGCAAACGATCCTCTTCTGTGCATACCTGCCACACTGCTGGTATGTGCGATTGTGATTTGTGGTGATCGTGACGCTTAGCAGATATGCATTGCAGCGTTTCGCCGAACAAGGCCCGCTTTATCATCGTAATGATAGACTCCCCCACATATGCATATACAGGTACTTAGAGGCTCTTATTAGCGGAATTAGTCTCTCGCTCGTCTTTTGGAAACGATTTTTTTAAATTATGGTCCAAAGATGATTGAATTACTTCGTCTAAGTGGATGTAAGTAATACGGAAGTAACTGCGATGTGCTTACGTAAATGGAGAAAATTATTGTTGCGACGCCTCGGAGGTGCTTGGGTGAATTGTTTTTCGGTAAAATATCACGAATGTGATGTGCTTGGTCGAAAGTATTACTTAACATGTAAATGTATAGCAAACGTCAGCGAGTTGAATTGAAATTCGAATGTCGTATTTGTTAGTCCAATTCGCACGAAGTGTACGTGATGTTGAAATTTCGTGAAATGTCGTGATTTTTAAATCATTTTACAAGACTTTGTTTACTTCTGGAAGTGGCGAAAATTGACAGTTAAAGAGAAATAAAAGACCAATGTAACGAGTTCAATTTTGTTGATCATTTCTATTGCGGATAAGGTTTGCGTTGATTTTAATGCGACTAATTGGTATTCAGGAACGAGGAGGCGAGCAGACCTATACGTATGCAGACCTTAAGGTTCTTGAACCTGTATATATCGGTAAACTCTAAGAGGGCTTCAAAGGCCTATCTACCCACACTCATTTGTTTGTATGTTTTAGTTTTTGGAACGAATCCGATCTCGCGAATAATAATACTTGCAGAATTAGAGTTTTTGAGGAGAAACCATTCAATTGAGCATGCTACTCGCAAGGACTATTTGTTCTTAAGCAACTTAGGGCTGTTTGCTTATACGAATCGTTGCGATTTAAGTTTTACATTGCTTTGGTTAGATTATTCAGTGCTACCTCAACTAACCCATTAATTCACGTTAAACTTAAACGGTTATGAGTCGAAGCAGCCAATGGCCCTGCATGTTTAACTCTTCCGTGTGCTACTTCTGCTATATTTTTACACCTAATTGACAGGGATTGACTACGCTTTTTGCAGTATGAGCGTTAGGGGTCCAAAGTCGCAATTTGGCACATTTTGCGAGAGCCTACACACTATTTTTTGCTATTTTGGCCCTTTTTTTAATTGGAAAAGTCACTACGCAAATTTTTCAAATACTGGAAATCAGTTTATATAACTCATTGTAAAATTTAGCCGTCTGTATATAAAGCTATGTGTGGACACACATAACGTTAAAATTTGTTTTCGGAAAGATGGGTTCATAATGTAGCAACATCAAGACTTTATTTCATCGTAAAGAGCCAATTTAATCGGAAGAAATTGCGTACATACTTTCGGGGAAAACACTTCATGAGGAGCTTCACCACCGAAGATCTGATAATTGATCCAAGCAAGCGTAAATGCATGGCGTACGATCCGAAGTGTCGCCGCCCACTTCAAAAGCCTCAGCGCGTTGTCACTTAGGCCTAGCTCAATACAATAAGATACTAAGCAAAAGAAAAGCAGTGGCAATAATTTGTCTGCAGCCGTTACTTCGAAGATACTGTCAGGATGCCGGTGACCTCATCCGTATATCTGGAAGCATGCGTTTATTTTGCGGGCAATCTGGAGAGCAGTGCCACACACGATTGCGTGCGATTGCGTCAATGTAGGCCCTGATCGAGGACACAGAAAGACCCAGGACCCAACGCAGGTTCAGTTTCCAAGAAAACCTTCTAAGAACCAGGGGTGGAATTCTGTAAGGTGACTTGCGATAGTTGATAGTCACAAACACATTTTTTTCTCTGCGTATAGGTGATAATCACAGTGATAGTCGTTTTTTCGATCGTTTTTGTGTGACGCCTATCACTCTCATCCAAATCTAATTATTTTTTGGTGTTGTTTATTTTTTTATCAAATATAATTCAGCTTTCAAATGCAACGTAAGTGCTAGTACCTATACGTATGCATATTTTCATTATGGTATCCATCAATAAATATTTGACTTTTAATATTAAAAAAAAAAAACGGCCAAGTGCGAGTGTCACTCGCGCACCGAAGGTTCCGCACTTCTTTAGAGTTGGAAATTGCGAACAAACAACAATATGTGTGTGGATGAGAATGAGAATCGATTGGAAAAGTTCCAATGAGAATAAGTAGAATTCAGTATTCATTGAAAATTCCAATTGGAATTGATTAAGAGAACACACCAATTTGGAATGAAAAATGGTTAAAAGGAGCGTACTTCATATAGTGATCGACAGTTTTTTGTAAATATCTTTTTAAATATTAACTTTTCCACAAAACAGTCTTCGCCACATGTATAGCTACGAGCATGATCTACAAAAAAGGTATATATCCATTTTTCTGTATATCAAGAAATAAACAGCTTTTTGTGCGAAAGAAAATATTTTTTTCACCAAATCACTTATTATTCTAAGACCAGTCGATGTATCGCTACCATTTGTGGTTTGACTAGAGGTTATACCGGAAGTTATGTGTAAATTAAAGCCTACTACGTCAATTAGTTTCTGAGATAGACCTGGTAAAAAATTGGCCTAGTGGTCGGACAGACGGACAAACGGAACCTTAAAAAGAAAAGTGCGCAAGAGACGCATTTCTAAACATCTTGACGTTGCTTGAGTAGAAATCTACACATACATATCCATATTTATTTAACTGGATCAAACCTTAAGCCCCTTTTCGGAGGTGGGGCTTAAAAAAATGTCATTTAATGCTGATTTGGATGTGTCAGCATATATATATAGTTGGCGCAACAGGTCTGTAGAGACCCAAGGCCTAGCTTCTCACAACCATTCGTTTTGTGTGAGTTTCATTTTTGGAACGAATGGAAGGGATCTACAATTTTATGCCGATTCCAAACGGCTAATTGAGAAGCTCTTAAGACAGTTATACTCTCGGATGTTTGTCAGACGTTCGCGAGAGGCGGCGCAGTGGAAAAAACCCTAAGTTGGAATTTGGGTTTTTGCGGGATTCGAACCTGAGACCCCTCGCTTAGTAGTCCTACACACTAACCACTAAGCCACTGCGCCTGCATGTGTCAGCATACTGTAGCCTAAATTGCCTGCCCGAGTCATAGTCAAAACTATACCAAAATGTGTTACATTTTTTGCCAATGAAGTCCTTCAACGATTTTGATTTTTTTTGTGTACAAAATACGGTAATGTATATAACCTTATATAGTATTGAAAAATTATTGCACACGCCTTAAATTTACATATGGTAGTGATAGGCTGCATCGATGGCATCTCCAGTTGAAAAACAGAAGCTTGCCTTACCAGTAGCAAAGTCTAGCGTTCTCAATTCAACTGCGCCAATCCAGGCTTAGAATCTGGCTGTACACCATACTCCTCAAAGTTAATAATACTGATGCCATCGGATGGCATGAAAGTAAACTTGTAGGAAAAGTTTCGTGCAAGGTCGAAAATGTTCAAATAATACTATAGCCAAAGGCTTAAGACAGTTTAGGTTGCTTTGATGTTACAACCCATGTTTAAAATATCAATGGAAAGTAAATCTAGCAGACGTACACGGGAAAGCTTCTGTGCAGCCGAAGCAGGTCCTCGTTTAGAGTTAAGTGCAGACAGCCCTATCCATCCTACAAGCACAGTTTTCTTTTAGGATAACTCTCAGGTATTTCGCTTCATCGAAGATCAGATAGGAAGGCATTTCAGCACTGGCTCTCGCGAAGAAAACAACCTCAGTTTTCAAAGAATTGCCCGTAAGCCCTTTTATAGTGTGTCATTCATGGACCGAAGGTCTAAAGCTGCTGTCACCCCAATCTAGGAAAGTGCCCGCAGCAAACAACTAAGCTCTTCTTACTACAAATGAAATTCCTCTCTTTTCAGTATACATTCCTGCTGGTTCTAGTCTTCTTGCTCGAGCTGATAATTGGCGGCCTTGCGTACTTTTACGAAACCCAACTCCAAGATGAACTTAAGCGAACCCTGAACACCACCTTTCTTACTAGCTATGGCTTTGATGAAAGCCGAACGATCGCCATCGATCGAATGCAACAACAGGTAAATAGTAAAAATGCTTGCAACCGCAGCTCTATTACAATTCAGATGCATCCTTTCATTTTTAGTACAAATGCTGCGGTGCCATCCGTTTTGAAGACTGGCGAACTAGTGACTGGTTGTCGTCCAATCGAACCGATGTGCTATGGCCGGCAAATGGACGACTTGTACCCGATTCCTGTTGTATAACCCAGACAGCAGATTGTGGACTTCGCGATCACCCGAGCAACATTCCTTACACTGTATGAAGCTTCGCATACTCTCTCAAACTCAAATGTATAATAATGAGCGAATTTCTTTTTTGACTAGGGTTGCATCTATCAGTTCACGGATGAGATGCGCCAGCATCTAACCATCCTCGGAGCAGTTGGTTTGGGTATCTGCTTAATACATATCATCGGGATGATCCTCTCATGCTGCCTATATGTGAAACTTAAAGATCCGGACGATTGACAATTACCTGCGGCTCAGGTCTACGATTCAAGTTTCTTGAACGACTTTAGATCTGAGTCGCAGTTCCTGGAGGCCAGCAGCACTCCAATTAACACTGCAACAACCTCCGACGATATCAGTCTCATCTATGGCAATGGTACGTGTCCGGTGCACACAAAGAAACGAATACGTTTTGCAAACGGTACCAACGGTGTAGGAAGTAGTAGCAGTCGCTATGACTCAACTATGGACGACGGTATACATCCGATGGATGTGAGCTTATAGACGATGATGAACCACCGCCATAAAAGGCGCGCATTTTAGAATTTTACTTCATTGTAGCAGCGCCACAGTTTGTATATTCAAAGCTTATTTTATCCTTTAAGCACACACACTTAATGTCCATGTGATAAATAATTTTAAATTATTAGTTGTAAATGTGTCTTACCTATAGAAATTGTTAATCATTGCAAATAGCACCTTAAAACGTATATAGCATCTAAATTCAATCCAACTGCCTGAATTCAAATTATAAATAGATACATATCACCATTCAGATAGAAAGCCTTTCACTTCGTATCGAGGTGATCATATAACAAAAAAAATAAAAATCCAGTGAAACAAATCGAATCGAAACACATAAATAAAAGCTTTAATTTATATTTAAATAAATTATTTAATTATTTTAACACATTGTATATCTCGTTGTAGTAATTTGTGTATAGTCTAAGCTTAAGCTTAACATTATGTATGTGTATGTACAAATGTTATTATTTTAGTTTTCCAGTTACCAAAAATGGTAATATTTTAGAAATCTGTTAAAACTATTTATGTATTTAATAAAATCGTATATTTTAAAACTTAAATTGATATTTTTTAAAGCTTCATTGATATTTTGTTTATGAATTTTGTAGTTGAACGCCAATTGTTGGTGTGGTACTCGTAAATGGGGTCGATATGTGTAACGCTTTGTTATTGTCTACAATTGCCCGATATGACCAATCTAAAGTTATAAAAAGCAGCAGCGGTTAATTCTAATTTATAAGATCTGTTAATTTACAAGAGATGACTGAATAATATTCTTGTTAGTTTTCGATCAGCACGAGTTGTTCACAGAAATTCAGATGGAAGCAGAGTAGCCTCAAATTTGCTTGCAGATGACACTCCTTAAAGTATGCTCTAAAATTCACACCACCGGTATTGCAAAAGCATCTAATTCTAAGAATTGTTTCCACTTTCTGGAAACTCCAAGAAAGATGAAGGGACGGATGTTACCCTTGAGGTATTTTGTTACTTAAATTATGTACTATTTTAAATACTGCGTTGTATTGTAGCTGTCAAAGTTGTGGCTTTGAACATTTAAAAAAAGAATTGGTGAAATGAAAGTACATAAATATCTTTATTTTATTTAAAATCTAAACTTATAAAATGTGTTACGTAGTCCAATAGCCTCGATCGTTGTCCAGCCTGAAATAAAATCAAAATTGGATAAACAATTATAATCATTTAATTGAGAATATTTGATGCCTTGTCGTTTTAACGAAATACTGAACCGAAATTAAAATGTTGCTTTGTTTCTTTGCTGCATCTATTTAATGCAAAATAAACACAAGAAATAGCTAAATCAAATAAATAATCAGTTGCAAGCTGCTGTCATTTGTACCAGAGACAATACTGATACCCCCCGATTGCCCGTTACTTAGCCTACAAGCTATATTTTTACGGAGTGGTTACGATGATTTAGGTTCGTTCGGGTACTTTTTCCAAACGTAAAATTATTAAAAATTACGTAAGAAACTGTGCGAATGCGACCACGTACTGAGAAAATTGGAAAAAAATTAGTAAGAAATCCATTTCCCTTCTTTTCATTTTTTTATAATTTTGTACTCGCCGAATTTCGACTTACTGAAAAATGAAAACTGACAACTAAGTGACAGCTCAAAATTGTGACAACTAAAACTTTATTTATTTTCGTCTTCAACAATGTCGGAGGAAGAAGTTCTAAATGAATGTTGTCCCAGATCATATTAGCTCATTCAAAATGGTAAGTTTAATAGGTATTTAGCTTATAAAAAATTCAATTCAAACTTGTTTTGTAGATGCTGCATTTAAAGAGAACATTGTCAAATGATGTCAAAATGGCATTGCTTAAACTTTTTGTAAGAAAACCGGTTGGGTACTTCTATTGAAATTGAGAGATTTCTCTCTCGATTTTTGAGATTTGACATTTTTCATTTTTCTATACTGAAAGTAGACGAACGAACCTACTGTATTGATTCATGGAAATTCGTAATTCGTTTTGACAAATGTCACAAAACTTCAAAAATGTTGGCTCAGACACATACTCTAAAAAAAAAAAAAACATTTCCGCTGTCTGCAACGCTGCTGGCAGCGTTCAGCGTTCATACGTTAAATTTAAATTATTCTTTACGCGTGTATAGGATTTTTTTTAGGAATAAGTGTACTTTAGCTTAAAATATTTATGAAAAATCAACAACGTAGGTTGGTTGAGGGAAAATGAGTAATTTTTCTTCAGTTATTTAAGAAAAATGTCACACGGACACAACGATAGGAAATTTTTGGCGAATTTGAAAAAAAAAATCTGTGGGCCAAAGCTCCAGCGCCAACAGGATTGCGAGTTGTGGATCTTAGTATTGTCTCTGATTTGAACGATTTGTAAGACATTCTGTCGGTTGAACATTACACCCAACTACTCCAAAAGAAATTATTATTCAGGGCAAATGTCTTACTCTTTTCTTTTGGCTCTCATCTGCCCAACATTTTGAATATGGTAATAATTATTGTACCTACGGAAACTGCCCTATTTTGTTGGATTCGCACTTGATTTGTGTCATATCTTGTAAGTTGTGACATAGGAATTTGATTTGCTTTTTTCTCGACATTTGTAGAAGTTACCCATATCAATTGTGTTTCAAAACTTTCACAACTGGCTAAGCACGTGTTTTGAGTGTTGACCTCCAGCTGCCATTAGATATCGGGACATCGCTGGTAATTATTTCTCGTCCTTAAAAAGCCGAATTTTTGACGGGGTGAAAATGGTTTTACTTCCAGTAGTTCTCTTCAAATTTTGAAAACTTTAAGTTCATAAATTTAAGTACTTGCTAAATTCGTTCTTCGGTACAAGTTTCTCAACCATGAAGTTCATAAGGAGACGTAGGAACATAGAATGAAGCAGTGTGGCCTGGAAGACTGATCGCATATTTCACTTGATTTTAAGACAAAGTCGTATTTTTCACACCCTTATATCTCAGCAGTATCTTAGCTTGACCAAGTTGTTAGGTTTTTCGAAGAACGTTTCGTGCAGCTATTCCTACGCATAATTCGACCAGTTAGTCAGATTTTATTAGAAGTCAATCAAGTTCAAATACACTCCTCAGCTCGTCAACTATAGTAAAGTAAGCCCAACGGTCTAGCATATAATCTTGAGGGCAGGAAGGGCAGACAAAATGTTGATTTATCAAATCCGCAGAGCTTGGGGATGGTCATGGACAATTCACTTTAAGGATACAACTACAAGTTACAGTGCGAGCAAAACAAATTTCTAAGAAATTACCTGCTGAAATTACTGCTGTACATAATATCCTGACTGCAGATGTCAAAGTCCAAGATATTCATAGATACAGGGTACGGCTCCTTGGGAATGACAAATTTCCTATCCCTACATGGTAGGTACAGGGGATATGTGCAACACTTGATCAACTTTGCTATATCCGTCTTGTCATTGCCGCCGCCTTTTTTCTTCTTAAATCTCTTCAGAAGGTTTTGAATATACTTGACCGATATCAGCCACCATTTCCTTGCTCTAGGATCATCTGATAAGGCACTCGACTATTTGGGAGAAAGTTTGACACATCTGCGAGACTATGAGATGCAAATTTTTAAGTACCTCGTAAGACCCTTCTCGGTGCAATTTCGAGTGACGAGTGCACCGACGTTTCGCCGAGTTGAATGGCAAAAACTTCGATTCGACAGCAGATTTCTTCCGCACGTTCGACCTGATGAAGCTTGTATGAGTGTGCTGATTTATCCGTTGGATCTAAGGACAATACCCGTTAAGAATTTCAACGGATATTCAAACACCATCACTTACCAAATTATCCTGTTCAGCCTTTCTGTTCTTTGGCACCTTTGCCTCAATCGATTTCTTGGACTCTACCTTCTCGGGCTTTTTGGACGACCTTGACTTGGCACTCTTGTCCCGGTCGGACTTGCCAAATAGCCCTCGAATTTCGGCCATTTTGATTAAATACTTGGCGTTCAGCCGAGTTATTTGCTTCCGCTGAACCAAGGCGATGAAGCAGCCCATGGTCACTAGATTCAGGCATCCATCTTGATTCAGGCAAACGTCCGGGATCTTTGTGATCTCGAACTCATCAGTCTTGGGTACCTTTATGAGCTGGGAGTAGTCATCGTTGCCATCAAGTGTCAGCGTCTCTTCCGATTGAAAGGAGTTTTCTCGACTTTCGATGCGCAACTTCGACTGCGGTGTTTCATCCGTTTTATTTGTGGTCGCACTTGATGCTCCTCCGGCAGTGCGCTTGCGCGGTGATAGCATATTCGCCGCTGAGGGAATAGCAGCCGCCTCAGCTTCGGCCAACGCTTCCAACCGCTTCAGCTCCTTGTAGTATTGCAAGTGCTTTTCGAAGGCATTTCGATTGACATTCTCAACAGCCCACTGGATCATGTCTTGATTCTCACAGCCCACAACCGAGTGAGTTTGATAGAGGACGAACTGGACTTGTGGCCGGGACATAGCCAAACGCAGGGTCTCCCGTTGTTCCTCTAGAATTTGGGACACTCGCATTTTACCATCGTCGCCGATTTCGGATTCAGTCATCACCTGCAGCATTTTAAGATCACCGCCACGGCTGCATATCAGGTCAATGGGATCCGCGACTGCACTAAAGGAGTTTGGTGGTGTAGCTAGGACCCCCACAACTGCGCCGAACTTTTGGGACTCGAGGGGAATCGAGATAAAATGCTCAGCGAAGAGGCGCACATTCTTTATTCCCAGCGTCGTCATGTAAGCTTTGTACTCCTCCAACATGGAACCGCATCCATACGCGAGGAACTCGTTCACACAATTTATAGATCTGAACAGTGAAGCTAGATAGGCGGTGGAGCGGGGCGAAGAAACGTGAGTCTGCACGACATCGCCTTCCAGCTCGTAGTGGTCGAGCAGTTGTGAGATTATCGCTGGAGCAAGCGCAAATGTTCGGTCCTGCGCGGAACAAAAAAACTGGTATAATAGGCACTCACACATACGTTGCGCGAGGACTTACCTGCATAATGAGAAAATGCTTGCGTATCAGATCGGTTTGGGCGAATTCACTTCTATCGTGTGGCAGCAAAGAAAGAAAGAGCGGACAAATTTTATCCCACTTAAATTGGTTCTCCTGGAGCGGTTGCTCGGTGATATTGTCGCCTTGGACGACCTCCGTGAGGCCGAGCGATCTCAGGTACGCTTCTGCTATCATTTTATTTCTATGGATTATTTGATTACAGCCTATGAACTTTGTATGCTAGACAGGGGAAGCAAAAATTCCGCTTACTCCAACAAAAATGGATTGATCCAGCCTGTGACGATGGGATTAGCTGCGGCAATAGCGACTTTTTCATTTTGTAAATGTGATGGCAACAGCTGTGACAGCTCTAAAGCTCCACTTCTTATTCGCATTCGGGATATAGAAGCTGCCAGTCGAATTCGATGCATCCACAAGGACTCAGCTATGTCTGGAGATTCAAATAAATAACTGTCCTCATGCATCTGCATGTCTAGCTTACCAAACACTTCGGCTTCTCTATAAAGCCTGTTTTGCAGTCCAATTTCTTCAGACTTCCTCCTTAGAAAATGCCTAGTAAACAACTCGAAAAGCATGAGCCAGATACGGGTCTCCTGACACTTTAACTTTAAGGAAACTTAGGCGTCATATAAATATTGCAAACATAAATAAAAACTATACCTCAGGATAATGGGCATAAAATGATACATCTGTTAAGGCGTTACCCATGACAACTTTATCTGAAATTTTGTATACAAAAATTTATAAGACTGGTATAATCGATATACAAAAGTAATTGTACCGCAAAAAGGCAACGTTACACAGAAAAAAACCTTAGCCAATATAAATATATTGGAAATGGAAAAGGTATTACGGATTACGGGTAATCAGTTGCATGTTCAATGGAATTGTCTCGATTTATTGGTAACAATAAGTTGAGGGACACGAAAACTAAAATCGTATTGACTGAGGTTGCAAAGTTGACAATCGATAACAGGGAAGCATAGAAATAGAATAAGGCAAGTGATAAAAGCAGACAGTTAGCAAGTATTTTTTTTTTTCTAGGCAGTTACCATTTGTTTTAAAATAAAACATTGCATATCTTGGAGGAAGATGTCAGACAATGGCGGCGTACAGGATTATCGATACCTAGTGTTTCAAGATGGAATATCTTGTTGTCAAAAAAACTTGTAGGATAAACAGCCGATTAAAAATGGCCAGAGTGTGTTTTATTCAAATATTCTTAAAAAGCTCACAATCAACATTATTTTAACTTCTCAGGCTCATTGTCATCAATGGCCCTAAGAGGATATTTAGTAAGGGCTTTAATTGGTTAAGGTAACAATTGGTCAGGCTTGACTTCAAAGCTTTTACTATCATTCTTTCTGAGTGGCTTTGGTGATCCAGATCTTCGATAGTCACTACTACTATGGTATTTAAAATTTAGGAGCACGCTATCGCCATGGACGATTTTCATTTTCACAACAGAACGTTTGCTCTTTTTATGTATGACCTGCTGCGTAATGGTTTAAACATCAATTACCCCACTTCAGCTGTCACTGCCCGAGTCTCTGTCACTTGAGGAAGTTAATACTTTGAAAGTACTAGGTTTGTTTGACGTGAGTTGTGCCCTGAACTGGCCCCAGTTAATTTGTCGGGGCAGCAACTCAGTGCTGAGTTTCGCTGTCATTTCGTTAGCTGTCATTCACTTTTTTTAGATTTTTGACTAATGTCGTTTTCCATTGGGATTTTCAGATTTTTCGTGCTCAATTGAACATAAAACGAGATTTCTCTTTCTTTGCATTTATGGTGGTGCGTGTTTTAAGAGTCAGCTGTTCTTAAATTTTAATTTATGCTTATAAAAATCAACTCAATTTATGTTACTATCCATTGCAGCGACCAAATGCCAATTTTTCTCTAATTTTCGCAGACTTTTCTTCTAAAAACGTAATTAATAACATGCTTTTAAGTTTGACAAATGATTTGGTGTTGCTGTAAGTAGCTGTGAATCTCGCTCAGATATCGAGATTCGCAAAATTGCTCTGACTCCGAAAAAAAAGTGTTTTTTCTGTCCCAATGGAAAACGACATGAGAGACTACAGGAGAACATATTTTGCATTCGATATAGTAGCCGAATTTTCAGGGCTGTGCAGGGTTTTTGACAGACGTGAAAATTATTTGACACATCTCAGTGCGCTCTAGTGCTAAGCACGTTAAACGAAAATACAACTTCAGTACTTCTGGGACATAGAAGAACATTCCGATGCCTGACAGTTTAATCTCCATCCGAATCACATTGCGGTCACAAATAAATAAGTGTAGTGTGGGAGGGCCTACAGTCCTACTCTGCTCTACCTATACCCGCAAAACCTCATCTAATCTAACGTCAAAGCTACGTTATGTTTACTAAAATAAAAATTTCTAGCTTTTTCAGTTGACGTTTAGTCAAGCTGACGAATGTATTCAAGAAATTCGTGTCTGAGTAGGTACTAAGTTGACAGTTTATTTGGCTGATGAACAATTTTTAATTTTTTTTTTAATTTCTAGTCCACGTCCACACCAATCTAATATATAGAAAGTTTATCTAGTTATCGACTAGATAATCCACAAAGGGCACATTAAAAAAATGTCATAATACGATTTGAAAAGGTTTTTATCAGTTATTGCACATGGACTCTGTTTATAGCTTTTATGAACTATTTACATATTTTTTTGAAAATATGTTCTCACAAGCCTAAAATTGGATCTTCGGGTACCTATCGGAATACATGTTGACATTTTGCCTAAGGCATAGAATACATGAACACAGCAAATTGCAGACTTCCAGTCACAAAGTCCTCCAAACACATTTCCCGACCAAATATAATATCACCAATACTCACATCGAAATACATCATAAATCAGCGAGTAGACCCTTCGCATTTCATGTTCGTCGCCGAATTTGACTAGCAGCGGTGGTTTCCTTAACAATTTCGCTGCCTTTGCTATATTTTCCAACGTCCAACATCCAAGGACATTACTATCGATGAACTCAATCGGATGATCAGGTACACAACGTCTCCGTACATCGAACCTTCCATTCGGAGTCTGTGACGGACTGAATTTCTCGATAACAAACAAAGGATCAAACACTGGTCTCTCCTTCTTCTTGGTGATCTCCTCCAATGTTCTGCAGGGCATAATAAATATAATTACAAAATTTTCTTGCTGTCAAACAGTTTTATCATATTTTTTTTGAATTTTCATGTGAAAAAGATCACAAAGCTAGGATACTAACAACCCACTCTCCAGTGCCTCGTTGACCCGTTTCTGCACCTCCAGCAAACGATAATACACCCTCTCCTGCCATTCCTCATCACTTGGCAGGTAGATATGATCCTTGGCCAGTTTGCCCTCAAGTTTTCGTTTCACATCCTCCACTGCGATTAGCTCGCGAAAGGTCTTCGGATAGACAGAGAATATGTCAGCTAAGCTGAGAAAAAATAACTGATTGGACATGGTTCACGGTGTCGCGACAAGTTGTCTTGTTAGCAGACTTCTTCCGACTGAATTATCCTCGCCATAGTGTGGTCCTTTTTCCAAATCGAAGCTCCAATTCGATCTATTTTCGAATGCGGCCCATAAAAATAAGCATCGCGTGACCAAGTCTATATTACTTGGAGGATATTTCGTGATAAACACCCTTCAATACGAAGTACTGTAAGGGTTGGGACTACCTATATACCCAGGAGCAGGAGCTAGGGCAACATTTTCTTTGGTATTTTTGTCAACTGTATACTCATTATGGCTTCATGTAGCCGGTGGTGGAGGCAAGAAAAGTTTCGATTCCTCCCATTTTCGGGGTGCGGAGGCCCAATTTCGTTCGTGACGGTGAAATTGATTAAGGCTTCGTTCAATCGTTTACAGGTGGTTGGTGGTTGGTGGTCCTTTTTGTTATTCTCCTTGAGCGGTGGAGGGAATGGTGATATTACTTTATAGTGACGTTCTGAAACACCTCAATGGAGCGTTTAGTATATGCAGACAGACGGTATTTGGCACACATGTCAACTTGTGAGGGATTGCCGTGCCAGGGAAGTGTGTAACCAATGTTCGCACGTCTTATTAACTGACACCCTTAAATGGTTAGTTGTGGTGGAGGTTGTTGGATTCATTTATCTTTGTGGAGCAAGGTCATCTTATTATACATTATACAAGTTTGTTCAGTTTAAGAATTACGTTTTGCCGAACGATTTGATTGTCATTAAGATATAAAATGTTGGCAAGCACTTATTCTAACCAAGCGTTGCTTTTAGGATGTAGTTGGTATAGATCAATTATTGGGTGTTTTTGGTGCACTTTGTGTTCCAACAAGCTGTGGTTTCCAAATTTGCCATGTTTTTTCGGCAAATGTATATGTTCAGTGCCATAAAGTATATCGTAAGCTTGGCAAACATTCACCGATTTAGATTTTGAAATAGCTGTAAAATTTGTGTATATTATACGTAACTACATTTACGTAATCAATGCTAGGGGCTGTCTTTAATAACATTGTTTAAGGTATTAGTTTGTATTTTTTATTCATATTTAAGGGTAGAAACGTTAGAAAAACCGGGTGGTCAACGTTTCACTACCTTAGGTCTAACATTGACCGCACGTTTAAACTATGAATAAATCAGAGATTGTAGAAATTGGGTCAAAGTTACCCCCACAGTCAATCTTAGCCAACTCTACATTACTGCTTGAAAAGGCGGGAAATAAGAGTCGTCAATGTTTGATAAGATGTAGCCTAAACACAAAAACTAGATTGGTCGGGAACGTCACTTTTCCTACGTCATCCTCATATCCACACTGTTAACTTGGTACTCAGTCACGAATTTCTAGACTAGATTAGTCGGCTACCCCTCCATAAACCTCAACTGAAACAGCTGCTCATAATACCAACTTCAGCCAATCAAAACCGAGATACATCTAGTCAGACAGCTGTCAGACTTACTAAACTAGATACTTGAACGTTGCACCCGTTGCACATGAAAATCGAGTTTTTAATTTTAAATATTATTAAATGTAAACAAATAAATATAACACCTGCCTATACTTTAAAATATATATTTTATGTAGCAAATTATTTATTTACTTATTTACTATTTACTTAAGGCTGGTACGCTGTTCAAGTGAAATCCAATTTTTATGCAAATTTGTTACTGCGAAATGTCAAAATGAACTTATTCCAAAACTGAGTTGCAGGCGGTGGTACTGAAATCTCTCCACAGCTGTGAAAAATGATTTTTAGGAAAGTGCTTTACATTTTTATTTAATTTTTTGCATTTCAGATGTTTCTTAAGACAATACAAGTTTTTCGCACTTATGAAATGGTTTTTCATTGAATATAGTGCGATAATGTTAGGTGTACAAATAATTGGTGGCATGGGCGACCTTTTTCATAATCAGGGTGCCTCAAAAATATTTTTCTACCCAGCTTTGCTAAAAAAAACAGCAGAGGAATACACGGATCCTTGAAAATATGTATAATTTCCATGCACTGTTAATTGTTTAAATTTGACGGCTGTCCTTTTTACCTACAAATCAGACATTATTTGTCAAACTGAAAACTATTAATATTTGTATGAACAAAATACAAAACATTTTTCTTTTTCTATTTGGAGATTCACTGGAATGGAAAATAATCGAAAGGCGATCCAGATGGTGAAGGAACGCGAGAGATGCTTCGGCAATAGAGAGGGACTTTAAACCGATCTAAAACATCTCCCGAGGGTACTTACCTACTTTTGTCATACCGAATGGGATGGCACTTAGCCGTTCGACTATCGGCAATTTATTTATGAATTATAAGAAAAATCTTAAACGAAAAATCTCTTTTTTGTTGAATTTCTGAACTTTTTTGTTAGAAAATATGACAGAATTTCTTTGACTTAGCTAATTTTTATAGATCAAGAGGTTTTATCCTCTTTAATCTCCGGATAACGTTGCCTGAATTTAATAATTCGGTGACTTCTAAGCTAACGTGGTTTAAAATCTTACTTCTGTGCATTTAAGCAAATTGCTTTACTTCTTTTTCAAATATTTGAATATTAATTTCCCTATGTAGATCAGCGTTGTGTATGTATGAAAGACCATAACTTTTTAGAAACTCGTTTGGTGTGGTCATACCCATGCATAGCAATAACTTATTGTGGTTGGACAGGGATGAATATCTTCCACTATTCATCCCTGTCTATCTGCGATACTAATACCTAATCATTTTTAGTGTCCAGGCTAAATTTTACGAACTCGCAGTGGCGAATTTTTCCATACAAAATTGTATACAAAATTTTTAGTGTGAAGGTTAAAAATGATTATTAGTAAAGCTCAATGTCTGTATCACATGATTCACAAAAAAAAAGAGAAGTTTCCAATTTGTTTCCTCCAGCTGTTATCTTGTTTAGTAGAATAAAAGTGCAAAAGTTGAATACTGAAGTATTTTTTATTTCATAGATAACTTAATGAACTTCCACGAAAAATCTTCAATTAAATACTTCACTTTAATTTTCACAGCCAATTTTTGGAGAGGAGTGAAAATTTCACTTCACTTGAACAGCGGACCAGCCGTTATACCAATAGAAATTGCATTCGAACTCTTTACCATTTCTACCGCCATCTTTGGAAGAATAGATCTGTGGAAATAAAAAAATATCAGCAATACTATCTTTTATGAGATGTCGCTTGTAACGAGTTAAAAGAGTTTGTAGAATTTTGTCACAGTACAGTTCCTTACCACCGCGGTCAATGTTTGCTAGTTCTACGGTAGGTACTCCTCGTCGAAGCAGTCGTTAAAAAGGCACCCTTGCTTAGTTTTGCGTAACAGAATAACAAAAAACAAGGATATGTCCAAATTTAGCTTGAGGAGGTATGCCGACCCGTTAATTCGGCACCATAATGAGAAAACTACCTTACCTTGAGTCAATCAATCGAAAAATCTAAACAGCCCCTTAGATGTTGTCTGGAAATTGGAATATAATGTTGTGGAACTCAAATCCTTCCATTTTCATTTGCATTCAGATTCAACTTTTAACATCTTTCAAGAAAACTTACACAAAATAAACAAACTTGATTTGCATAGGTTTTACTTTTATTGTACCTATCCCATCAAAATGAGCGAAAACAAATCTAAATTGGAGACAAACAGAAGTTACCTAAATTCAATCTTGCTCTCAGAAGAAACCCTACCCGTGAGCATATCAGCGAAAAATGTGAACCTGTCGGAACTCTGCCGCACTTGCCTTTGTAATGCAAGCGCAAATGACCTGAACAACAAGACCCTGTGTATCGTTACTGGGAATGGAAAATTGCTGCCCCTATATCACTTGTTTGAGGTAGCCACTGGACATAAGGTAAAACGATGGTCATATTTCTTCTTGAAAACATATTAAATTCCCTAGAAAGTTCGACTTCAATAGCACGCTCCCTCACCGTCTCTGCCACACCTGTCTGGAGCTTCTAAACACCTCGTATATGATTCGCACTCAAAGTCAGCGAGCTGAAGACATTATCAAATGCGCAAAATTGGTCAGAAACGAAGTCGGTACAACGCCGACGTTGGTTGATATAGAAACGAACATGAATACGATTCAGGTAGAGGGCGAACTGAACACTGAAAATATAGAAACCCAAAATCAAATGAATGATAGGGCTTTTGATAAAATGGATCATAATAGGCAATTTCTCCCAAATGAAAGAGTTGGCAACGAATCGAGTTCGTCCGTAATTTTCATAATTCCAAGTGATGGTAAAGTGAAAGAGAAAAGTACCATCAATGAGGATCCAGCGAAATGTATGTTTTGTCAGAAGGTAAGCGATTCCTTTGCAACAACACGAAGAAGCTTGCTAATAATTTAGTTTAGTCTTTTCCCAATCACATCCAAGTTTTATTACATTATAACACCTGTCCAGAAGATTTAGAACCAGATCCGCGAAACCAGTCGGAGGTACGCGCTAGATGCTTTAAAGTACCGGATAAACCGAAGAAAAAGGTTGGAGAGCGCACCAATCTCCAGGATCAACAACAGAATTGTATGCGCGCGGCAAAGTCAAAGAGCCAAAGTGAAGCTGACACAATGACGAGTCATAAGGGACAATACCATTGTCCCAACTGCGAACAGAAGTTCCTACAGGTTACAGAGCTAAGGGAACATGTGCTGACTCACACCAATAATGACATCGACGAGTTTTACTACTGTATGCAATGCGCTAAGCAGTGGAAAACTCAACAGGGCTGGATTCTGCATATGAACCAGCACCAAATTGAGGAGGATAAGAGAAATAGACAGCTAAGTGAGTAGGTTTTGTAATAAAACATTTGGATAAAGAGTTAAAGCTCTTTATCGCGAAATTGCTTTTAATCGTCATAAATATAGGTACTGTTCCAAAGAAGTTAATCTTTTAAATTTACGCTTCACAAACGAACGCTGATCTTAGAAATGTCATGGAAACGCAACATGTATCATCTAAAATTTTATTTGATCTAAAATTATTAGGTAGAATGACAAGCAGCTAAATCTCTTGGCCAGCAGCTGTAGCAGGACCCTCTGGCTTACGCAAATGCCCTACGTCGCCGCAACAAGAGTAGAAACGTTTATCTCATCAGCCTCAAATATATCATCCGCAGTCTCAGCATTAGTCTTCTTTGGTCTTTTCCTTCGTTTGGCTGAACTTCCCTCTCTATGCACTTTCATATGCAGATACCATCCGTTGCGGGATCGCCACTCCTTCCCACAAGGCACACATTTGTACATTTTACCTTCCGCGTGACTTAGCATGTGATCCTTTAACTCGGTGTGTTGCTTGAATGCTTTCAGGCACTTGGAACATGAGTACGGTCGCTCGTGGGTATGCGTTCGAATGTGGCGCTTCAAGTCATCCGATCTGTGGAACATTCTGCTGCATAGTGCACACATTTTCTCTTTCGAGCTTGCCTGGTGTGTCTTTTTGTGGCGTCGCATGGATTGGATGTGCGAGAAGCAAGCCGAGCAATCGGCGCACTTGAAGGGCTTCTCTTTAGGATGGTCGTCCTTGTAGTGCTGGATAATATCACGCTGCAATGAGAAAACCTGTTGGAAAAAAAAAAAACATTAATATGTGTTGCGATAAAAAGCGTAAATTTACGTACCATGGTGCAAAATTGACATGCAAAACTGCCGGTGGAACCGGAAACTTTATGGTTGCTATCTTCTGGTTCGGAAAACAAGTACTCTTCGTCTGGTTCGGACGTCTCTTCAAGTTTCTCGATAATCATTATATCATCGTCCATCCACATTTCATCCAACGACAGTTCTTCCACGGATACTTCCTCATTTCGAGTCAACTCCCTACTGGATTCGATTTCATCTGGCTGTGGGTTTACTTCTTCAACATCTCTTGATAGGGGTTCTGCTTGCAGTTCTTCTTCAGGTTGGTATTCTTCTGGGGGATCTGCTTCTTCTGAGGAAACATATTCAGAAAGTTCTACCAGTTGTATATCTTCTACTGGATCAATCGCTTCGGGATCGGGATCATCTTCCACTAGCTGAATATCCTCAATTAAATCCACCGCTTCTTCTTTGACTCGACATAAAAGACTTTGCAATATTGCACTGGCTCGTTGACTCTGTGTGCGAAATGTGTACGAACTGTTGACAAGCTTGAGGCAGGCGCTGCAAAGACGATGTGGCAACATGTCATTGGATGCTATCTGCGTGGAGTAGAGTTTATATTGGCACAAGTATGGATAATCTATGCTTACCTTTAGACCAGTGGATGCTTCAAACATATCGTACACTCGCAACAACTTTCCATTAGCATTTATAATGCAGAGAGATTCGTTACCCAAATCGTTGTCGGTTGTTTCACACAGGCAGGTGCGACAGAGTTTTGAAAAGTCAATTTCAGCTGTGTCTATTTCTGCTGCTATGCCTTCCTCAAGCAGAAGCGATTCGAGCCGTTTTATATTTGATTTAACTTTGTTCATTGTAAAAAACACACAAAATAATTTATGTTAAACAAAAAACAAATCCCCAGTGTTTGACTTTTCTCATTTGTTTGACGTTTATCTGTCAGAGGGCTGCAACCTTTTCGTGTCACAGATATGTTTATGTAATGGATCGTTCGCATCGATTGGGAAACCTCATTTCATTAGAAATAAACATCTTTTTATAATGAGTTCTGCAGAAATGCAATGCGGTTCATTATAGGATTTAGAAAATAAAACTGTTTTAATTTTGTCATGACTTCATGAGTTTTGCGGGAAAACAGCTTGTAGGCAGCCACTTTTCCACTGGAAAGTTGTATATCTCTGTATTCCATTATCTTTGGCCTACAAACTGATTTCCTGAAAAATCATAAAGTCACACACACATGCTCATTTCGTTTCTAGAATATATGAGTTCATGAATTGAACTTTAATGCACTATTATTTTCAATTTAAACCAAACAAATTGAATACAAACACAAACAATTGAACAGAGCATAAAAGCAAGATGATTTTTTCTGGCCTACCATTTACAAAATGCTTTTTTGTAGCTCTCACGTATTCACTGATTGAAATTACAAAAAAAAGATTATTTAAATACTTTAATAAAAAACTTCCAAACACAATTTCACTTGCTGACCAACTATCGTGGCCACATGACACTCTTTCCCCCATCGACGGACAGTAGAGCTCCGGTAACTATAATACTATACTGTAATATTTAGATCTAATTATTGAATTTAGTAATTTTGTTATCGAAAAATACTCTGGGACTAATTTTATTAGATGTTATTGGAATATTGTGATTATCGCAATCTTCTCAATTGAACAAGAGGAAACAAATATTTATTTTCTACAAGTAGTTCAAATCGCGTATAGGAGTAGGAGGTTCACGTTAGATGAGTGTAGTCGTACACACCTGGGACGGAAAATTGGAAAATTGTTTTCACGTACGTGATGGACTTTAACTTTTGAATTGTCTTAATGATTACCAAACTATGAAGCTAAATATAAGTTGAAATGAGACCAGAATGTTTAAGACCTGCCTCTTCTTGTTTCTTGTTTTCTTTCCTCCACGTATAACTCAATTTGTGCATTCTGATGTTTGTTAGTTTATTAACTTGTGTACATTTTTGTATAAAACGGGAGTTCCAACCTACAGCTTACAATCACTTTTTCAATTCAGAAAAAGCTGTCAGTTGCTTATTTTACAAGTGATACATATATCTATTGCCACACATATAAAGCCAGATACTTTTATCAAATCCAAAAACCTGTAAAGCTAAGTATCCTGCTCGCGCTAAATTTTAGCGTCACTAGTCTCCACTCCGTTTCTCCACAAGCAAAGATAAATGGTCGCTAAATTTTGAAATGCGATAAATGGGACAAAAACCATATGTTCATGACAGATGTCGGTAAACGACATTTTAATTATACAAGTAAAAAGAAATTCAAACTTCAAGGACATTGCAATATTTAAATATCTGCAAAACAATGGATGCAATAAGAATTGAAGAAGATGTTATAATTGCTGCAGCAGCTGAAATAATTGCTATAGTGGCAAGTAGAAGACGACACTTAACTTCGTGTCGCGTAAATCCAATCAATCAACCAGTGAGATTTGTCCTGCAAGTTCCATATAGTTGGCCGTTCCTCCACATAAATTCACCCGGCAGCAACAACTCAACACAAACTTTTTCTTCTGTCGGAATTTATCTTCGATTTAATGTACCGGACATTTATTTCGCGAGCTAAATGAGTGGAGACTTGTCATCGGCCCATCTATATGAAGTTAAGAATTTAGCGAGCGAACAGGATACTGCTTTGCTGAATTGTCTCGCTAAATTTTATCTTTGTAGACATTTTTGTATGGGAGATAAAATTTAGCGCGAGCAGGATACTTAGCTTAAACGTCAAAAAGAGGCATTGCGTTCTATGAGACGACATTTTTAATTTTTGACACGATCATGCGATTCATATAAGGCGTTTCTCTTTTTTAGTTCAGAGCTTGTAATTGAAATCGAGCATTATGAGCGTGCTCAGAACGTCTGATGTTTTTTTTTTTGTTTTTCCTGTTCTTATGTTTTCTGTCAAATGTGAATGTGTATGTGTAATCAGATTTTTACCCAGCCTGCTCAGTCAATTTTTTGCATGGCGCTCCAATGGAACAAGAAAACTGCTTCTGATTGAATCCCCAAAAGTATTGATGAAGTGCCAAAAAATAATCTACGGCAACTGTCAACTAACTTGTATAAAATACATAAACTCCACTTGTGTGAGTGCTTCTTGAGTGGATTCTGCTTCTGACTTTAAATCGAGAAGCGAAATTATCTCCTCAGAATCACCAGAAGAGTATTTTTTGTACCAATGGAACGGTTTCAGGAGTGATTTTTTCGATTCCGGACGCTTCTTTTTGCCCAATAGAAAACGACATTAGTAAATTCTGTTCCCAAATTTTGTAAAAAACTTATCTCACTTCACATATTTCGACCAAAATACAATCAACGAAAATTCCCATTTAAAGCACTTGTAAAATGCAACATTAATTATTTGACCTTCAAATTTATCCTAATTTACCTTCCTTTCGATAAAATATGCAAAAAGAATCTTCAATAAATGACTCGTGCCAAACTTATTAAGATGACGCACTCGTATATGCATAAACTTTTAATAAAAATTTTGCTGCAACATTTTCAAGATCACAGATCAAGGAAAACGTAGAAGTGTCGCCATCGATTTTCTTTTTCTCCTCTCGCTGCAGCACACAGGTCATCTGCATCTCACTAAAAAGAGTGAGGCTAAAAATAAACTTTTGTATATGACGCTAGATCGCAGACTGATTGACTGTAAAAATAATCATATGAATAACCAACAAAACAATAAAGGACCGTTTCTACATAGAACTATTTTCCCCAACACTATTCACAGTTCAGACTCGGCACTCAGTTTGAAGTAAGCACTCGCGGAACACGGTCTATCGAGAGCCTGTAAATAGTTTCGTTCTTAATAAAAAAAAAAGAAGAAACAATTACAATGAGCTTGAGTGGAAAAGTAGCCATCATAACGGGAGCAAGTTCTGGCATAGGTGCCGAAACGTGCGTTCATTTTGTAACGAATGGAGCTCAGGTTGCAGCTGTTGGCAGAAATTTAGAAAACCTAAAACTAACTGCCAGTAACTGCTCGAAAGCCAACCCTTCCGTTAAGTGTCTACTCATCCAAGCGGATGTCACAAAAGACGCACAGAAGATCGTCGATGAGACTCTCGCAGAATTCGGTAAAATCGATGTTCTGGTGAATAACGCTGGCATTCTGGCAATCGGAGGAATTGTTGACATTGATCTCGACCAATTCGACACAATTTTGAACACGAATCTACGATCGGTCTTTCAACTAACAAAGTTGGTACTACCCCATCTGATCTCATCGCAGGGCAACGTTGTCAATGTGTCTAGTGTAGCTGGTCTGCGTTCTTTTGTGAATGCCCTGAGTTATGGTGTATCAAAGGCGGCCTTGGACCAATTCACAAAATGTGTAGCCTTGGAGGTGGCAGCCAAAAATGTTCGTGTGAATTCGGTAAATCCAGGGGTGGTGGTCACAGAAATACACAAACGCGGCGGTATGGATGAAAAGACGTACGCCGAGTACTTGGAGCGCTCCAAAGGTACACATGCATTGGGACGAGTTGGACATGTTTCAGAGGTAGCAGCTGCTATTGTGTTTCTGGCCAGTGAGTCGGCGAGTTTTATTACTGGTGCCTTGCTGCCAATCGATGGTGGAAAGCATGCAATGTGCCCCCGATAGTAAATATTTGCACGTTCGGTATTTGTAATATTATTTTTATAAATAAAATGTGTTCTATGTTTAATAGAAGTTCGCTCTAATTCTTGTCGTTGATTGGAACAAGACAATGGGACGCGAGAAAATATTCTTAAGTTACTAAACTGTCAGATAGTAGGTATTGCTTCAGTTACGAGGTACAAAGTCGTTCATTTTGTGAGGGCTTATCATTTTGAGTGATAGTACCTAATTATGGACACGGCTGCCATGTTTGTGTCCAAAATTGGAAATAAAACTGACAATCTGTAGCAAAATATTAACAAAATAATTTAAGTTTTTTCATTTCGTAAAAAGTTGACCAAACGGAATAAAAAATGACCATGCGATTAAGAGAAAAAATAATGACCATATTTATTCACAAATGACCAATGTGGCAACCGTGCTTATCGATCGGTTCGAGTGTGAATCAAATCAAGTCCGAATAGACTTAGTGTGGACTCTTATCAAGTTATGATTCGTTTGTGGTTATGATTCGTTTTGTGGTGGTGCAATGTACTTATTTCATATGCTGCGTGCTGCAGGTTCTAGCTATTTACTTTACTTTGCTTTGCTGAGACAGATGATCAATAAAACATTGCTTACATAGAAATTTAACGCTTGCATAGATGGCTCTTCTGTGTATACAAGTTAAATGATTAAATGGATTTTGTTTGTTACAAAACAATAACAAATTTCTCCATCTATAACTTTATCAGCGATGCGGCAATGTATATATTTGTTAGCTTCCCTTTAAAAAGTAAATCCATAAGACTTTCCTCTTCATACCTTCGTTCAACATAGTAAATTCCGAATTAGGTACCTAACATTAAATTTTGTGATACTGCTAAGAAACTTACGTTGAATGGCCGTTGACTTTTAGTTAAAGTATCTTCCGCCTCGTTAATTCTTAAAAATCGTCAACTTACTGACAGTACAATATCGTCCGCCAAATATTGAAATATGTAAATATTTAAATAAATTTGCAGCTTGAAGACATCCTTGCTTTACCATCTACTGAAACCGTCGTTCAAAGCCTCAATATCCAGACGAATGGCACGTCCAGCCCAACTTTATTGTCAGTATGAAAAATAAATTTTGTTCTGCCCGTCGCTTGAATGCAGAAGTGTCGAAGAAGGAGGCATAGGTTTAGTTTATTTGTCCTTATATAAAACTACTATAACGTGAAGTTGTTCTCACATGTTACGTCAGCTGAAATACCTACTAAGACGACAGAAACTTTTGCTTCAAAATGACTAGTCTGCGCTCTGATGTTTGAAGCGTTTATTTGTTGACGAATGTAGGGAACCTCCAATTTTATACCATATTCGACCGCCTGAATGATTTAGACTTCTCATTTTATACATATTTGTTTGATATTCGCGATCTGCGGCCGGCGGTAGAAAAAAAACACAATGAGATGCATTTTGTTTTTTTTCCGTGGTTGAACTTAGAATTCCACGACACTTATCACTTCCCCGCTGCTAAGACAATCGCAAGGTCGACGGCCCTTAAATTTTAGCCGAAACCAGAAAATTAAAACGTGAAACAAATGTAAAAAACAAACTCGCAGAAACAGATGGTTGTGAGCAATTATTCATACGGCAACTATGGTGCCAAATATTTCATTACTTAGGTGCCTATATTTGTCCTTTCAAATATCAAGTTTGAATTCATAAAAGGTCTATTCGCGTACTTTCTCGAGTCAATCAGTAACAATCTTTCAAACATAAAAAGTTGAGCGAACCTCTCAGAGAGCTGAAAAAATATCCCAAAGTACGTGTACGTGTATATATGTAGACTTCGAGCTACTTTCATCTTTGACATCTTATTAATATCACAAATAAATATATAACATACCTTTCTACAACATATGAAACGGTCTAGGGAGCATTCGACAGATTTTTAACAGATTTTCTTTGGAATTGATTTGTAGGCAGATTTTCAATTTGTTTTTTTGTCAACTTTTTGCACTTGACATAATATTTATCAGTACTTGTCCGTTGAAATAATTCTCTGAGCTGTTTCGAGCCAAGAGTGAAAGTATTTACTTGTTATTTTTGATAAGAACGTGAGATTTTGTGCGATTGCGATCGATTTAAACAGCGTACGCGAATGAACCGAAAGTTTTAGTTTTTTGGCAGGTTTGGAGAAACAACTATCCTAAACCTAATCTATATATTTTAGCAACCGCTCTTATTTGTGATGTTAAGACTCATCAAAGAAGAAGAACAATTCTCCGAACAGTTGTTCCGAAGAATACCTCGCAGCAAAAATCACCCGAATCGTACAAAATCGGAGCATTTTCCGTTCCGACGGATACCTCGCTAGGGCCGATTGTGTTCGACGCGTAGGTGAACAGAAAAAAAAAAACAAACAAATATACACTTCTTCGGTTTACCAAATGAAATTATTTCTGTAGAAAGTATTATGCATCTTCATCTCAACGAAGTATCAGGAAAACGCTTCACAATATTAGAACAAACGCAATTTAATTTTTTTTTAATAAATAAACTAAAATCTCACCTAAAAAATAAAATAAAAATATTTTACATTTGTTTCGATTTCGGTTTGTAAAAGTAAAGTTAAATACATATTCTAACAATCTTAAAGGTTTTTTTTTTTTTAAATCTTATAACAATGTTAATTACAAAAACAAAACAAACATTCTTAAACACAAAAAAGGACATTTTTAGAACACTTATGTACGGATTTGAATTTAGCACCTCATAACCGACTTGATCCAGTCGGACATCTCGATTTTAATTACATTATCCTGGTCATGGTCTTTCTTTTGGAAGATTTCTGCAATAATTTGAATTTTATTTCATACTTAAAACAAAAACTCGTTCATAACCTTACCAAATGCAGTTGTTAGATGTAGAATAGCCGACGTGAAATCACTCAAGCGCAGTGTGCCATCCTTCCGAATGTATCGATGCATTAGCACATTCATGATTTCCGTATTCAATTGGAAGCCAACATCACATAAAGCATCTTTAAGCCGTTCCGCCCTCAATACACCGGCCTTTTCCTTTGTGTAGATCTTAAATACACCCTGCCACGACTTGAGATTCACCATAAACGTTTTGAATTGAACAAAGTTTATTCGACCGGTTCCGGTTTTCTAAAAGCAAAAATATAGATCAATGGATTAAGTGAAATTCTGTTCTAGATCAGAGAAAGTATTTATTGAAGAAGACGAGAATTATGAAAAAGACGATAAGCACAAAGATGAATTCGATTCTTAGAAGAGGCTGTCAGTTGTGATGGACTTAGGCATATTTTGACTGCAGAGTCTATCTAAGTGTCACGCTTTTAAAATTGAAACTAAATTCTGAAAGTAGACTTATGGGTATTTCGATTGAATTGATACAAAACGATTATTTCCAGCAAGTTGGAGCAAGATTAATTCTTTTCTTCTACCGAGAGTACTTTTCAGATCAGAAATACGCTCTAAGAAAGTCGTGTAGAAATAGGTATGTGCCGCTAAGCTGCTTAACAAACTGATCTCCTTAGACGAATAAGTGTGAATGCTACTTTGAAAAGGTATAAACAAGCAAACGAAAGTGGATAGCGGTGTGCACTGAACAAAAAATCAAGCTACGGACTTTATATTTATTTGATTTTACGTTTAGATACCTACGCTTAAAATTAAAAAAACACCTAAACTTTATTAAAAAAATAATATTACACATGAAACATGAAAGTAAGTTCTAAATAGCAGGGAGAAAAGTCGCTTAACATATTTTAGTTAAATCATTAATGACGATGATCGCCTGAACCATATTGTTTTCGAAATTTTAACTACACCAAATCTATAACTATTTATTGAACTATGTATTTGCCTTCGAGCACTGGTACATTTGATGGTCGCATTTAAGGCGACTTAACTAACTTTGACCTAGAGATCGAATATTCGAGCTGTAAAAATGAGCTACCATTCTTTGAAGCGCTGACTGCATAAGCAATAATTGAACACAATGCAATATAACTGTGGCAATAAGTTGAAGTAGCTTATGTCGACATAAGCCAAATTCGAGTTTTTTTACATTATAAAGATCTCCTTTTATTTTAGTCCATGTCCCACTTACTCTCCATTCAAAATCGTTAAATTTGAAGACAACTGAACAGCTTAAGTTTATTGAGACTATGTAATACAATTGATTTATAAAGCAAAAGATAAATTTGTATTGCTCACATTAAAATTACCAAAATTGACATAAGCTACTTTAACTTATTGCCACAGATAAAATACCAGTTGTAAAAGCGCGAGTACTAATAGGTAGTTTGGGTGACATGCGGTCAGATGTAGGACACAAATGTTTTGAATTGCGTTCATAAGGTTTTTGTATAACATTTGCATCATCTAACTACCTGTCAAATTTGTATGTTTTTTTTGTCAAAATAATGGGTCTTACTAATAATCATTTTGAACCGTCAGCTTATATATTTTGTAGCGTTTTTCTTTATAAGTTCAGAGCTAAGCACTGAACTGAGCTCGAGCATTATGAGCACGCTCTGAACCGTGTGTGCTCAGAGCATCCTGATGTTTTTTTTGTTTTTCCCGGTTTTTTTTTCTGTCAGATGTGACTGGAAGTGTGCTTGTACATGTGTAATCAGCTTTTTCCTCAGCTTGCACAGTGAATTTATTCTTTGCTCATAGAGCGCGCTCTGATCATGCTCTGAACGAAAAAAGAAACACAAATGTGAGCTCTGATGTATCTGAGCTGAAAAAGAAACACGAACTCTTTGCATAACAGTTCAGGTTCTGCTCTGAACGAAAAAAGAAACACAAATTTGAGCTTTTTTTATATCTAAAAAAATAAATGCAGAATTTATGGGCGTGTGCACTCGGTGATACTTTAAAACAGCTATTGGTTTGTGACGGCTGACGTCGTTGTCGAGTAAATTCTCATTTCTTGATTGGTTTTTTTATTTTTCTACATTTTTTTTAAGAAAATTATGTTTAAGTTTTAAGACGAATGTGAGTCATTTCTCTTTGGCTCGGAGCATTTAGCCAAAACTAAAATACTGGAGCCAAATTACCCGCTGACGCGGACATACTTATTAAATTTCATTGGCAGGGACATTTTTGTGTTTAGTCGTTATTTGTGGCAAAAATGTTGACAGCTTTTTTAGACATAGAGTATCACATTGCTTTTCATAACAAAATTGACACATTCCCCTTAGGGAGTGCATCAGACTGGTTAAATACATTTAAAACTGAATATATTCAGAAATCACAATTTTTGTAGATTTTTCAACTGAGTTTAAGTCAGCATTTTACTGGTTTAGTTTTTTTAAACTAAATTATCTGAACTCAACATACTAAGCTGTCATTTATTATTATTCATTTTGATAAGAACTCAAATCAAATTTTAGTTTAAAAAGATTGTTTTTTTTAAGTTCAGAGCAGAGCTTGAACTGTCAAAACAAAGTTCGTGATTGTTTTTTAGTATTTTTAGGTACAGACAAATTTAGAAGATTGCTAAGTTTTTTCTAAGATAGACAAAAGTTATATCAGGCTAATAAAATATGTGAATCATTCATAAGTGTTGCTTCGTAGTGAAGAAATATGCGTCAACTTTAGGTTTTCGTATAGTTGGTGTCAACTTTTGCACAAGCATTTTTAAGGCGGCATCTATCAGACGGTAGATACATATTTATTTTAGAAATTCTACAATTTTAGAAATTTTCCCTAAGATCTCTATATAACTTTCCACATCATTATACAGGAAGCGTTCGAGCTTTAGTGAACTCTTTGCCAACTCATTTCAATATCCGGCCGTCGGTGATTTCCATCCCAATTTACCACTCAATTTATTTAGAACAATATAAACCTTACATAAAGTACTTGTTAACTCACAGTATATGTACTCACGTCTTGCAAGGCGATAACCTGTCGACAGATATCAATGTTGGCGCATCCTTTTATGTAGTCATTGGGCAGACACGCTTCCAGTAGTTCCTGCAGTTCAAAGCAATTTATCGATCTGAAACGGGACATATAAAAATATGTTTCAACTACACTCCACTTCGGACTTACTTATTCTCATCGGCCAATTGCATAAACACCGGCTCATACTGGCACTTCTTCACCTTGGCGCTATCGGGCTCGTTGTTCAGATTCAGTGCTGGGAAAGGATCCAACAGCATCATAGTCTGCGTCTCCAGCTGTGACAATCTCAACGAATTTCCCAATATTCTCACAGTAAAACATGACTCCTCGCCCGGTTCGTAAGTCGTCGCCATGAGCAGATACTTCCCCACGTCTAAATTGCATCTGTAGCTCACGTGTCGCGTGTTGCCATAGTCTGAATTGATATAGCTAACTTGACTCTTGAAGAATTCCTTTGGCAGGCATTCGGTTAGTTTATTCTTATTGACTAGAACAAAACAACTTCGGATAGAACAACACGCCTTGCTGCTGGACCTCTTTCCATCCTTCTTACCTGTGTTCAGTTTGTACATAGTAAAACCGATGACTTTTGGCTCGATAGCCGTATGCTGATTCAGTGCTATGACTACTTCCTCTCGCTCCTGTATGGTCAGCAGTAGTTGGGGGTTTATGTGAAACGATTCATGGTTCCGGCAGCCGCCGGCTGTCACTCCACGACGCCACTGTCCTTGGTACATCTTCATTTGCCACCGTTTGGGCCGGTCCGACAGTGACAGCTCGTCCTTGGCGGTGTCTGTGTCGAGGTGGACGCTCTCCAGAAACGTAAAAGATTGCGTGAACACCAAGAATGAGATCCAAAATTCCCCAACATCCAGTTGACCCAGAAGTCGGTCTCTTTCTTGAATTGAAACTCTGTCCCAGGACTGTGACATTGCAGACCATTCGCCGTTGTAGCCGGATTTAGTGCCGAAAGTTTCACAGGCCATGGGGTCTTTCAGTCGCACCAGTTGGACGGCATCTCCCAGAAGGGTCTCCACCTACAAAAGGAAAACATATCTGTTGCTGCGAAAGTTACTAGAACTTTGGGGTCAAGCTTACTTTATCCAAGGAACACAGCCGGTAGTTGACATTCACACAAATCCCGTTCGGCAGCCGTTCGGGGATATTTTTGTACTGCCCATTGGCGATCTTCGTCGCAATGCAAGTCACAATGCACGTGGTGTCCAAAAACGATCGCAGCTGCAGCGGGCGGATAGGGTCGTTGTTAATTCTAGTCGGGACACATTCAACAATACCGCCTAGGAGATCACTTAAACCATCCGATCGTGTTCCGTACTTGAGAGCTTCATATGACCCATGCAACCTAGGGAGAGTGTGTTAAACTAAATTTAAATTTCATTAAGGCTTCCACTCACTTAGCAACCGCCTTCTCAAGCAACGACGCCCAAAAGCAGTTCGACTTTTGTGGCTGCAGAAACGCGAGCTTGCCATTGATCGTGGGCAGTCGATCGTCTACCAGCACCTCAACCCATTCACCGCACCACCAGAGACGAAACCGAAACATCCCGTGGCAATTTTCGACACTCTGATCGGCTGGCACAACACGGTAGAAGAGATTCTTTAGCGAATACAAGACGCCCAGACAGGAGACAAGCCACCGATCACCCATTTTGCCGGGAATTATGTCAAAGTTTTCGCCTTCATTCATGAAGGACGCCGTCGGCGCGATCTCTGGTATCCGCTTCCATTGGAATGTGAACGGAGGTGTTTGATAGTAGAACACAGACGTCTGGACCGCAGGAAAATCGGGGTCTTCCCAGTGAATGGCCTTTTTTTTGCATTCAGTCTTGATACGTTCGTATTTGGAAGTCATCGTTAATGGGTCCGGATACTGTCGCTTAGATGCATATCAGAGGTGGTGGGTTTGAGTTCTGCAAAAGGAAAACAAATTGTTGGCTCAATACAAAGTAAAATGTTGAAAAAAATGGAGGTCTGCAAGGTAGGCAGCTCTTTTGTAAATAGTCTGACGAGAGCAGATTGCATATTCAATGATTCAGTGTGCAGTTGGTATGTTTGGGCGCTCAGCGGTTAGCTTGATGGACTATATTGAGCCAGAAGTTGCCGGTTCAATTCCAGGAATAAATAACTCGTTTACCGAAATTATGGCCAGCATAGTCTTTATATGAAGACGACTAAATGCGGAATATACGTTAACAGTGCAGTTTTTTGACACATTCACGAGTGAATCATGTTCCGCTCTAATTTAATTTTTTTTTTGGAAAAATAATCGAAGGCGAAGTCAATACCAAGGTTTTTATGTATATACGATGTGTGTATGTGTATTGGTTCATGAGTTATAGTAAACCTACGTGTATTTGTGCGTATGGGGTGAATTATGGTGTTGTTGATCTCCGAAACCGATATCAATGAAATTTTGTGGATGAGTTTGGTTGGTTGCAGCTTTAAGGATAGGAAAGTTTTGGACTCGATAGGTGCGGCATTGTTGTCGATATATGAAATTTTTTTGTATATTCTTAGTTTTTAATTGTTTGTTTTGAAGTGAATACTTCCATGGACACGCCGCAGCTGGGGATAGGGTTGCCAGAAATGTTGCTCAACGAATCGGAAGGTTTCAGAAAAAATATCGGGAGAAAACGTATATCGCGAAGAATAATTTTTGAAAATATTGACTGGTAATTAAATACAAATAGGTCTAGTTGTATATTAATACTTTGTTTTTCGTCTGTAACTAAATAACGGGTCCGCCAAATAACTTTTTGAAAATGCTCTGAAAAAAAAACTACTGAATATTTTCTCAAATTTCTTTTTCTATTTGAAAGTACAATCCTTCCGGTTAATAATGGAAAATAATTTCATTCAAATGGCTGCCTCGGCTGGCCATGTAGTAGTCTACACGATCAGTCCAATTTTTAAGCACATTATCGATTGTGTGCAGCTGTATTTCACCAATGGCTTCACGAATATTGTCCTTTAAAGCGTCAATTGCGACCCGCCATACCCGCCAAGATGAAAATGAGCTTCATCTGAAAAGATGATTTTTTGGCAAAATCGGCATCTTCTCTAAGTCGATCGCAGGCCCACTTAGCGAAGCGAAAACGCATTGGATGGTCATTTCATCAAGCGTATACACAACCATATTCGTTCAGCGGAAGGATAAAACTAATTATCTGTCAAATCAGACATGAGCTAAGTGTTACCATTCGCGAAATAAGCACTAGTTGAAAAAAAAAAAGGTTAGATGGCGGACACTTTAGTTTATTTTGAGAGTAGAATTGCAGCATATTTAAAGGGATACCAATCCACAGGAAACTCTCTAGCCTAAGGGAGTTGATTGCTTGAATACAAATTTGAATCACGTCGATCTGGATGTAATGGGGTTCCATTGTTAACTGCTCTTCCCGCTGATCAAGAAGATTGAATGCGCGTTCCAATAAACTTAAAGAAATCTTCGCTGAAAATTCACAAATTAGCAGCGCAACGGTCTTACCGTTGAGAAACCATTCTAAACCAAATTATTTGTCGATCCGTATACATCCAACTCCATTTACTGGCACTTGAAATTCATAAAAAGAACGCCAATTAAAGAGATATCTAATATACATCTCAATTGATCAATTGATCAATCCGACTCACGACTTGAAAGAAAACAAAAATCGAGTCTATACCTGATCATAAGTGCCTAGATATTACGATTATATTATATTGTTTATAAAAATAAAGCAAACATTGTGATCATTGAAGGCGCTTAAACCGGCACTCGCTCAAGGTTTATTCTGCTCGAATGATTTTATTGCAACTAATCTTCCATCTGGCTGCCTACTTATGGCTTCGAAATGAGGTGTGCTCAATAATGCGAATTATTCATTTGGAATAATAATGATCTGTTCTGTCTCTCCAATCTATACATACGTAGAATCTCTGGTTGGAGTTGACGTCGTTTCTTAATTTTTTTTGTTCACAAAATTTATCATTCAACTCGAGTTCCAGCCATTCCGCACAAATCAACACTCTTGACGTTGAGTGTTCTTCGCCTTCTTTCGAGTTCTTTGCATTCTTTTACGGACCAAAAGGCATTCGGTCGTTCAGTAAATCAATAGATAACACAAACACTGCGGGTTTTAAGTTGAACACGGATGTCAATGTGTCAAAATGGGGCTAACTGTGTATAGAATGGAAAGCGTTTTGCCAACGAACTGGTAATAGAAGTCTTGTAAAGCATGTCTTATGGTCATCGTATCTAATTGCCCAATTTGCTTGGTGGTTCTTCTACTTTATTACAAGTATCTTCTTATTGTTTTAAGGTACATTTATTATGTATATATCTACAACAATAGAGAAATTGTTTGTTTTTTTTTGTTCGTATAGGTATTTCCACCAGCGAATGCGGAATGTCTGACGATGATTACACTGGTCATTGACCACGACCTGAACTCCAGGTAGCAGCTTACATTTTTTTGGTGGTCTCTCGTTATGAGTTAGTAGGGTTAACAGAGATGAACTCGAATGAGTGAATTGACATCAAGATTGAATGAATATGGCAGCATTTTTTCCTAACAAATTACACGGATATGCACGCGCATGAAATGCAAAATAAGTAGGAATAAACAAAGAGACATAACGTTCAATCAAAGAGACAACATTTTCAATTGTGTCAAGTGCCAGTGCTTTGAGTGCGGAATAACTGGGCATTAAGCTTAAGCATGCCGAAGTTAACCGACACAACGAATTAAGCATACTCGTATGGCTGTACCACGAGGAATGCCCATCGGTTGTGGAAGACCATCAAAAGCGCATGCGAAAGCTAAACTAGTCAGCTTCAATTACGTTGACACTCCTAGTCGACCAGCGGTAGCTGAATTGAAGGTGAATATGGGGTAGGTATGGCTGAAAATGGAAATTGATTGCGATGCTGTTCTTTCGGTAATTTCTGAGAAAGATTACAAGTTGTATTTTTCTAAATATAAAATTATCAATGTTAAAAGATTTAATTGACGAGTAGTAAAAGGTGAAGTTGTTGATGTGCTAGGGGAAATACGTGCTGTGGTTTGTTGCCGAAATCAAGAATTTAAATTATGTTTGCATATAGTTAAAAGTAAAACCGATTTATATCTGATAATGGGTACGAATTGGTTAGATGAAAATTGTTGTTCTTAGCGTGACTTTTTTAAAGCTAAGACAAATCCTCAAATAATTTCTTACTTGAACCAGGCGGGTGATGGGGTGGTACTGAATGAATTAAAAAATCAGTTCCCAAACATTTTTGGACAATCGACAAAACCGATAGCAAATTTTATTGCAGAGAGATAAAGTAGAACAGGAGTTAGTGAGGCTTGAAAAAGTTAAAAATAGTGCATGGGCATTGGGCATCCCCACTTGTTTTAGTTGAAAAAAAGATGGATCAATCCGGCTATGTGGAAATTTCAAAACTACCATTAATCCGTTCTTAAATATGGAACTTGATCCACTTCCTTTAATTGACGAGATGTTGGAAAAGTTGGGGGATTTAAGTTACATTGTTCTGTGGATCAAACGGGCGCATATCTTCAGTTGTCAGTAACAGAGGCTAATAGACATTTGTTGACCATAAATACGCCGAGGGGGTCATACCAATTTTGCGTACTACCTTTTGCAGTATCTGCACCAATGATATTCCAAAGAGTGATGGACTGGACACAGTTCTGGTAGGAATAACTGGTGTCGGGGTGTATATCGATGATATATTGGTTTGCGGTAATAGTTATGTTATGAGGAATCTAAGGAACGACTTTACAAAGTACTTGCTCGACTCAATGAACACAATATAAAGATTAAGGTGGAAAAATAACTGTTTTTTGTCTTCCGCATTGAGTGGCTGTGCCACGAATTGTCTGAGCTCGGAATAAAACCCTGTACCGGTAAGTTAAAAACCATTTTAAAATCACCAGAGCCTACTGATATTAAAGAAAAACCGGCCAAGTACGAATGCCATTCGCGCACCGAAGGGCCGCACTTCTTTGGAGTTGAAAATTGCGAACACAAAACAAACAACAATAGGCGTTTTTCTTTTTTACTTCAGAGCAGAACCTGAACTGTTATACAAAGAGTTCGTGTTTCTTTTTTTGCTCAGACATGCTCAGAGCTCCAATTTGTGTTTCTTTTTTCGTTCAGAGCATGATCAGAGCGCGCTCTATGAGCTCAGATAAATTGACTGAGCAGCCTGAGGAAAGAGCTGATTACAAGCGCATGGACGTATGTCCACGAGACATTAGTTCATAATGGACCGTTGTCCTACTTTGGTATAGTTTATTTTTCAAAGATCGCGGTGTGGCTTGTGGCGCCGTCCTGTTGGAACCACATGTCCTCCAAGTCCATATCATCCAATTGGGGCCGAATATATTCGGTTATCATTGAACGGTAGTAATTCCCATTCACAGTAACGTGCCGGTATTGACGAAGCCATTCAGCCAGAAATGAGCCTCATCGCTGAAGATGATTTTTCAATGAAAATCCGAATCATTTTCAAGTTGTTGCTCAGCCCAATTCACGACAAAACGACGCTTTTGGTTTTCAAGCGGCTTCAGTTCTTGCGTCAATTTAATCTTGTTAGGATGTAGGCCAAGATCTTTTCGCAAAGTTCGCCACAACGACGTCACAGAGATGCCCAGCGCTTGAGAACGACGTGTGAGAGACACATTTGGGCTTTCTTCAACTGAAGCCTCAGCGGCAGCAATATTCTCGACACTACGGGCACTTCTTTGTCTCACTGGCACGGGAACATTTTGTACTGGGCCTGTGTATTCAAATTTTTCCACTAGACGCTCAATTGTTGATCTGCTAGGACGATTATGACGACCATAAATTGGACGTAGCGCTCTTAACGTTGAGGCTACTGACTCCGAATTTCGGAGTAAATTTTAATAATTTCGACTCGTCGTTGGCTCGTATATCTTTCGATCATGAAATGGCAAACCTTACTGAAGAGAAATGTCAAAAGAGCGGCCAGAAATTCGGCGTCGTTTGCTGTCCCTGTCGCTCTACTTTTGTAGCGTCCCTGTTGAAAAACCCTTTACTACTCACAAAATTTTGGAATTATGTCAATCAATTTATTGGAAACCAAGTTTGGAGAACGTGCTATCTCACGAAATGGTCCAGTCGCTTGGCCGCCACGGTCGTGCGATTTGACGCCGTTAGACTATTTCCTACGTCAAGTCTATGGTCTATGCCAACAAGCCAGCGACGATTGATGAACTTCGTACGAATATCGAACGTGAAATTGCAGCAGTATCGGCCGATTTATGCCGTCAAAAATTGAGTTCAGCGTCTGGACTTCTGCAAGCGTGCCCGTGGTGGCCATGCAAAAGAAATCGAGTTCCATACATAATGGCATCGAACGTACTTTCACAGGAATAAGGAATTTCATTGCTATCCAAAACCGTTTTTGTTTTATTTAAAAAAAACGTTTGTAGCGCTCTTATTGAAAAACCTTTAAGAATATGCTATCATAAAAAAGTCCAAACCCCACGTTTCAGACATTTTTTTTTTCAAAGTAGCCATAAAAATATCACCCACATCCTTAACACATTATAGTGTCATATACCTATAATAATTTAATGTTTATTTGAACGAAAATGAAAACAAAATTCTGAAGCTAAAAGCCAGAAAGTTTGAGAAAATCGTCCCAAATGATATTTTGCCATCCAATCAATTTGGACTATTATTCAATATGAAAAATAGCCCAAATTTAAAATAGTAGAAGCTTAAATGAACAATCGGCCAAACTACAATGGGCGCCGCTAAATGCTTAAGTGGCAGGCATGGCAGCTCTGCTATTAACGTCAATTAACTTAAACAACATGTACATCATTTCTTTAAAATCAAAACATTTTAGAAGGGACATAAGGAGTAGGACACAAGAGAATTACAACATTTGTGTCTTATGTCTCGTGGGCTTATGTCTCTGCGCCACTCAAGGTCTGCATCAAGTCAAGCCATTCGCTGGTCAATTTGTTATTGCCTGCATAATAGGTAGACGCTCCAAAGTATAACTACTTTCAGTTTCTTATACTTTCACATTGAGCGTAGAGAGATACTCTCGAATCTACATAGCCTAATAGGCACCGCTAGAGGACTTTGTGCTGCATAGCTGACTATCTAGAAATACAAGACAAGTAACTATGCCGTCAAGCAGTAGTAACCATCAAAGGCGCACACAATTTGCAGAATATCTCGTCGACCGAAGAGGCTTTCAGCACAACACTCCTCAATAGCTTCATTTAACCGTGAAACTTTATACTTACAAATTACAAACCATTATTGGCGCTGAGCTCATGCATGCGATTGCGCAAAGATCACTCCACTGGAATGGTACCGATTGGAGGTGGTCAAGCAAAGCCTTCGATTAAATTTGATACTAGCACGGAACATAATAGCACAGCACGTCTTCTGGGTACAGAAAAAAGTGAAAACTGCCCACACTGTATTGTGTATGCCCTCCCGCATAACTATATTCACAGGCGAGGGTCAGAGAGGGAGGCATGATTTTCTGCCCATAATAACTTTTGGCATATGAAGTCATTTCATTGTAATTCAAATCGATGTTTTTATTTCGGTCTAGAACCAGTTTTCCCGAATGGCTAAATGGTGTCACGGGTAAGGTATGCGCGCGCCAGAAACCGCTAAATACATCCAAAGAATGCATACACATATAGAGGTATTTTTATGGCTTGAAAACCAAAAATTTCTTCGGCATAGAAAGCACTTTGGATATAGAATTTAATTAGAAAAATCGAATCCGTCCAACCGTATGGAAAAAAGGAAAATAAATTAACCGACTGAATGCGGACAAAAAAAAAAAGCTGTTAAAACGAACTGGAACTTGTGTTTGAGCTGTGGACGAACTCGAACACTTTCACTAAAGACAGCACAGCTAATAACACAACAAAAGGAAAACAAAAACCCATGCAGTGGACGAACTTGCAGCAACAGTGGACAGACGGAAGACGCACAGTGTGGCGTTAATTTTTAAGTAATCGCATTGAACGATTGAGTTTGGTTTAATTTCTTAAGGTATTTGCTTGTTAAATTCCAAATTTAAAGAAACCGCATGATTTCGGTTTAGGCTTATGTCACAGTCAGCAGAGGTGTATGCGGCTTATGAAACAAATTGACATTTTGGGGCGAGGTTGTTGTGATCTGCTTTCGGAATAATATTTAAATGATTGCGTGGGTAGGTACGATTAAGTATTACATTTTTTGCGTACGGTTTAGGGTTTCCTCTTTCTTTTGTTTGGAAGTGACCATATTTTAGAATTCCAAGTAATGAACAATGGGAAAAGAAACAAATTTCACCTCAATTTTGAATTACTCAATTGGGTAGGAGCTTAAAACAAAATATTTTAAGAACTTAAATAGAACGCAGTTTTAAGTAGATACTAGATTATACGATTGCTCTTTCAGTAAGTTAGGACACGTAAGCATTATCATTTTGTTCTAATTTCATGTAGTTACAACTTAGATTTAATTTAATCAACAAATTCAGTAGTCTAGTGTCTGTGTAAGATCTAGCTTATGAATTTTACAGTATCAGGCTCAATTCATGGTTTATATTAAAGTTTTTTAATTTTATGAATTCAAATTCAAGGGGATTCAATTCCATTCACCAATTCACTCCCAAGCTAGGGTTGCCAGTTCTCCCGGGTTTTTTACTAATCTCCCGCTCTCGAAAATTCCATGAAATCTCCCGATTTTCCAATACATATTTGATTTAAATTTTCTTAAAAACGAAACTACGAACATTTAAGAAAAAGTTTTACGACGGAGAAATGTAATCAGCGCCTAATGTAACTCTACAATGGATTTTGCTTTACAACTTATTTTTAAACTGCCAAATTGATATTTCTGCAAGTATATTTGTTTGCTCGAAGGAGAGTGGCGTCTTTCAATTAAGTTTTTATCATTTTTGAAATTTTTGTTAATTCAATGTTTTTGTTATTGATGTTTTGAAGAAAACCCTGAAATAAAGCTATAAATTTGTTTTGTGTTATATTCTTTTTGGGATCTACCCTTACCAACAGGTTCTTGTACGATTGCAGGACAATAACTATGAGGTCAGTATGTTGGTAATACTGCGTATGGATGAGTCTCGCAATAAAATCCAAAAAAGGACAAGTTACACCTTGAGGTTCTTGATTTATTTATTCGGCATAACCAATTCAATAAAATATTTGTGATGTAAAGCCACAGTCATATAGGAATAGGGACACGTTGCGCCAACTATGTATTTATTTATTTAGCAGGTCGAGATTCTTGCACAAAATTGTTTACGTGATCATAGTGGACTTAAAGAGCCCAAAATATTGCAATCGGCTACAGAAATTGTCTCTTAACTTTTATATACCCACATCAGCATTCAAAATTACACAAAAGGCAAAACACACTGGGCCTTACTAGTAATCGTTTTTAATCTTTACACTAAATATTTTGTGGGTCACATAATAAGTAATTTTCTATGGCGGCGTAGATTTTTGCGGCCCAATTTGGATCCATTAACGTTCGAGGGGCAGCTGTCCACACAAATGCTATCTCTCAATATTGTACTGTCTTAGTACATAGGCCGTTCACATGGAAATCGTCAGCGATCTATCCAAGGATGCGTTAATCGGTGAATTAAAGAGGTTTATTGGTAGGCGAGGGCAGTGTTAACATCTTTACTGCGACAAGTATAGAATTCTCTTAAAGTATAGAACTCCATTTTATTCCTCCAAGGGCTCCTCATCTTTTGGAGGTCTATGGGAAGCGGCCAAACAACTTCTTCACCGCAAGATCGCTTGAACTTCAGTAACATACGAAGAACTGTGCACCCTCAGTGTAGGCGCAGAAGCTATCCTGAATTCAAGGCCACTCACCGCCCTCTCTACTGATCCACATGACCTAACCGTACTAACCCCGGGCCATTTTCTGATAGGAGAGCCTCTAAGGGCTATAGCCTATCCGCATGCAGAACCATTATGCGGAAATCTTTGCAGAAGATGGAAACTAGTCTCTAATATCAAGGAAGAATTCTGGAGCCGATGGTCTCAGGAGTAGCTGAACGAGCTGCAACACAGAAGCAAGTGGAATACTTAGTCATCAAATGTTGAAATAGGCACAATCGTCATTATCAAGGAAGACAACATTCCGATCATGAATTGGCTGCTTGGTAGAATTGTTAAGGTGTACCACGACACTGACAGGCTTATCAGAGTCGCTGATGTTCGCACAAAACCAGGAATAATCAAGCGGTCAATACATAAACTTGCTCCGCTCATCAAGGACGAAGTTATGGAAGCAGAAAAATCAACATCAAGTGACTCCCTAGATCAGGACCAATCATCAGTAGCAAAAGAGGAATCGCAAAAGAGGAAATCAGTCAAAAATCCCCGACGCATCAAAAGATAAATCAAATCAATCAGCCGAGAAAACCCGTTAGTTTGCATCAACGTTGCTTACCACCCTTTTGGCACGCCTCTTAGTGCCAGCCATAAGAGGAAACACTGGAGTGGAAATGTCAAAATATGACGCATCTCCCGGAATACACTTCTTTTATCAAGGAGCTGTAAACTTGATGGTAAATCAATGAAATTTAGTCATTTACTACAATCTTAACCCATACCGAAGAGAATTTCAAGCCCTCGAAAACAGCACGACAATATTAGAGCATGTTTGCAAGCATATCACATCAAGAAGCATATGCACGCAAGTCATCCAAGAAATTCAGTACATCCTTCAAAAACTCACTGATCAGAATGAATTACTCATAAATCACCCTCAGCCTAGACCATACGAAAGACAAAAAGAGGAGCTGGGGACGCTATCGGCAGGATACAGAGCAGGTACTTGATTCTCGATACGCTGAAGAAATGTCTGCTACTATTGATAAGGTGTACATAAATGCAAATCATCTTCTTGAATTGTTCAAAAACCACACATCAATCTTAGATTCCACTGTAAACATTATGACAGAAAACTAAGCATAACTCACTTCTGGCGCAATTGCAACAAATCATCAATCGCATGCATAAAATCACTGAAAACCCATATCATATAAAAGTTCAGCAATTATTCTCTCCATGGGCTATATACACTACACTCCTCATTACTAACATACAACGGACGCAATCATCTATTCTCACCGTACTAGCAGATACGCATCAAGTCTTCACCTCCCTTGAGCAACCACGTAATGTTCAGAATTAGTGTACCTCTAATAGGACCAGAATAATTCACAATATTGCAGAAAATTCCAATTCCAGTGATTATAAACAGTTCTCTTATCGCCATAGAACCATCATCTACATAAAATGCAGTAAACGCTCAACGAATACATTATCCAACATTGACTTAACGCTGCAAGCTCATTGCGTAAATTCTAGCAATCGGGTATCACAAAGAGACACAATTCTACAGCACTTCATCCTTATACAGCCAATATCAGCACGCAGATCATAGAACTTCAGGGCCTACGTGACATGATTAAGGCCCAACAAACAGAACTACCTAACCAGGTTCATCATCATAAAATCCGGCATACCATCGTGAGTTCCTGCGGACTATTCCTAGTGGTCACAGTTATACTGCATATACTGTGGAAACAAAAAGGTTATGAAAAGACGACTTTCAAACCAATACCAAAGCCAAGAAACTCCGTCACGGTCACATCTGAGAATCCGAGGATCATCAGCGAGGGACAGGATGTTTAGTTTTAAGCATACAAATTATTACTTTAGTCGTAAGAATCAACATTACTTTAGTTAATTGCACACCACGAAACTAGACATTTAAACATATCACCTAATACACCCTATACGTAAATTGTACAACGAACTGCGAACGGAATGCACTATTGCAGACACAATGGGGCATATTCATAGATCTTTGGAAGCTATTACTTTGTTATAAATAAACTAAACCGGAGTTTATGTTATTCATAGACAATTTAAACCCATGTCTAAACGAAAAGCTCGAGTCTAACATTAAACACGACAGAACGTATGTTTAAGTTGTTTTTAACTAAATTATACGTCAAATTTAAGAACTTCGCAAATAATCTCATATTTGGTTTACAATAAATAAAATAACGAAGTAAATGAAAAATGTCGGTCGATTACAACATTGAGAAAGATTTTGATATTTTCAAAGATATTGCTATGGTACCACCAACTAGAAGACTGAAGCGCTACAGAACCCGAATCGATCCGTTTCGATCATTGAATAATGAAGAATTTTATGAAAGATATCGATTCGACAAAGATACGGCAACTATAATAATTGATTTGTCTAATATTCAAGACACACCATCCAAGAGAGGCTTGCCTTTATCTGGAAGCCTTCAAGCCTTAACGCGAGAAATACAACAAGTCAAGTCTTTGCAGTTTATTTTTCGATATCATTTTGACATCGTTTCTTTTATCGTCCCCAACATTTAAATGCCTTTGCACCAACTCTCCCAGCATTTCTTTTTCTGCTTCCGACCATTTTTCTTCTCTTGCTCTTTTAATATTTTCATTGCTGCTCATCTGCAATTTTATAAGTTTTGTTTATATCACAAAACATAGTTATGATTGCACTAAAATGCATACCTTATTTTTGTTTAAAAAAAAAAAACCCAAAACCAAGCAGAACCACAACAAAACGCAAATTAGAAGTTTTAAATCCTTTTGACTTTTTCTGGCAGAAAGTATTTATGTAATAAACTTGTAGTAGAATACACGTTAGACTCGGATCTAACTAAACAGAGCTACCAAATTCTTTATGAATAGCACTTGTGTTTTACCTGTGGGTTAACTTTAGATTCGAGTTTAAGTTAGACCCAGGTTTATAGTATAACTATGAATATGCCCCAATGTTGTTAGAAGCTATCTCATATTGCACTCCACATACTTCATTCAGTAGTGTACCTACCTAATACATTTTTTCCTTTCCCACGATTTAGCATTTCATTTTATGTCGCGCAATTTTAGATTTACATTAGAATAAGTCATACTCATGCTGTATGCTAGGCTAAGCATTAATTTCTTATAAAGAATACCTAAATAAAGACTGGATAGCCAGATATTGTTAATCAGTTGTTCAAGACTTTTATTTTAAGATTCTGAGTGAATCTGCTTGGAGCTGCAATTAATTCATCTCATACTTGGGTGTTCTGATATACTATCAGCGATACCACTGACAGTCAAGCTACAAGAATCTTGGTCCGTCAATCTACATAGCGATAAAACAATCGTTACAATAATATTTTTATTTTTATTAATATTGTGTGTTTACATGAGTTTCCAGCACGTATTCTCTATTTTAAACTTTGTTTCGTTTAAGTCCATACTTTACTGCGATGGCAGGCAGAATTCGCAAAGCCTAGCATTAGCAACTTCAGGGAACTATTTTTAAGAGGATGTATTTTCGACTATACTAACTAAAGCCCTAAAGCATACTCTGTTTGAAAAGCACCAACTATGTAACTATCAAATTTTGCAACTGCCATATCGGCTTCAATATGAACTGCAGTTTTTCCTTTTCTTAAATAAAATAAAATTAAATAACACTGATAATTCAACCAAGCAGGACAAAAAATATGAAAGTCTATTTAAATTGTTCAACTTTAAGGTGAAAACACACGGGATCAAACAAACCGTTTTCGTTGCCCATAGCTTTCCTTTTTTTGCTTTTCCTTTTCTTTGTATACCAAAATTTTGATTTCTGAATTTTTGTTATTTCTTCTTTCGTTGCACTTTTCATCTTCATTTGTTTCTATATTTATTCTGCGCGCAAATTTGTAAAAATATTGACGTGATGAAGTAAAATTGTTATTTTTTAATTGAGACTAGAAGCCCTAACTACAGTTACTAGAGTTTGTCCAGTGATTTCGCTTGGTATGTGTTAAAATAAAATAAAAATAAAACAGTTTTTCCCTTCCGAATCATAAACGTTTTGTTTGATCCGGTCTGCTTTCAGCCCAAGTCATACACTCATACTAGATGAAATTTAAGCCCTGGCAAAATACAAATTAATTTTCAGACCTACTTCATTACCGACGAAACGCTACAGCGATTACATCAACGATTCACTGAAAACATAATATTATCGACCGATACTAGTAGATAATCGTTTTTGTGCCAAGGAACAATGTCGAAATTTAAGACATTAAATAAAAAATTGGAACCTATAAAAAATATTAAAGCTAACGACCTCAATTTAACCGCGCGATACTAATAATAATTTTTAGTGTTCAGGCCAAATTTGACGAACTCGCTTGCAATATAAAATTATCCATTGCGACCTTCAAAATATTTATGGTGAAGGTTAGAAATGATTACTAGTTAGGTCCACTGTTCCACTTGTTTATTTGAATAATGGAATAGAGCTGATAGCTTCCTTAACAAAACCATCCACATAGGTGATGAGCGATGCAAAGGGAGATACGAAATTTGCATTATAAAATCGGTTCCTAAAATATATTAAGTGCACGATTGGATACACGATTTATTATAATAATTGAGTATTAAAAATTATTTAATAATAATGTGGAACTTTTTTACTATTGACATTTATTTTTAATGACCCGAGTTAAGGAAACAAGAAAGTCATTTTCTATATAAATTTTAATATAAGGTAGGACATATATTTGTTTAAACTAACTTCTGAGGCTTTTTTTTAATTATTAATTAAATTCAATTTCAATTTCCTTCTCTTCCATATTTTATGCCCTTGTAATAATAATAGTACAGTAGTACATCAAAATCCCTTATTTATTTGTCCCTTGCATTAAAAATATTTTTTTTTTTTTTTTAAATTGGTAGAAACTGTTTATTTTAAGAAAAAGTAGGTACATTGATTGATTAAAGAGAAATAAAATACACGACCGGATCACATGAAATTTGTCTGTTCACAATAGAAAAATGGTCGAATTGTTGCGAGTAAGCCCTGAGAAATCTTAACTTGTTCTAATATCTAACAAATGCCTGTAGAGAACAACCGGACTAAATTAAATAAAGAGACCAGTGACATTCACTTTACTATGGTTTATTAGAAACTGAAGCCCAACAGCAATCGAAAGCTGTATTTTAATGTCAAATACAAAATACGGGATACTATATACTTGCGGGAGGATCATACGATATTGAGGCCACTATTTTAAACTATATTAGCTATCGGGTTCTATTTACATAGTAGAGTTACAGTGTGTCACAAAAGTATTATGACTGTTCTTTTAAAAATAACCTACACAACACAGTTCAGATTCCCTCTATCAATAGGAAAAACTTGACATTTTTTAAAATGAAACTTAATTTAAGCTAAATGCTAGACAGTCTTGCTTCTTTCATGCCAATCGTCTCTTATTTTTCAATAGTGTTGGAGGAAAAATTAAAAATAAAAAATCTCAAAAAGATCTTTAAAATGTTTCTGTATTCAACTTTCCTTCCAAATATGTAAGACTAAAGAAGACATCTATTCAGTCAATTTTACAAAGTTTCACTTCGTCCAAAAAATCAAACACGATGATCTAGACCCTGGAGGATCTAATAACGGGATCAATGAACATCATATCAAACCATTTAATTCAACTGACTGAATTTATGTAGATATGTACCTCAAAAGCCAAATCCATCGAAAATATCCACCCTGACCTTTCTGTGTGTATATGATTCGCTTGTGCCAGGCTTCATGAATCCCACTCAGTACATTGGGTACTTGGACATTTCGGATATGGAAACTTGTGTTGGGTAAGAGATCAGTAGCTGCAATATCCTAATCTTCCTTGGGACACACGTTGAGGAGAGTGCTAACAGTTCTTGATTAAAACTCAACTCCAGACTAGCTTCGAACTCTCTATACAAATTGACAAATAACAGTTTTTTCATGTCACCATTATAACTGTAGATCATTCTGGGACAAAGATGGCCAGATCAAAAACTATCGACGGACTATGTCGAGCTGTGCTCTCCGACAAGTTAAATCTTGCTCTCTTTTTCCGCTTTCCCAATTATTGAAGCGTTTTCAAACCGTAAATAATGGCGATTAAAGAAGTCTTATCTTGGCTTAAAGCAACCGCATCTTCTTTGATAGCGAAACGAAAATAAAGAATTTCCGATTTGTCTCTATAAAATGGTTTGCAGCCCCAGATTGGGAGCATTGCTACACTAAATATTCCATCAGATAAAAGTGCCCTCGATATTCCAATTTGCTAATATGATGAAAGAAGATGACATCGAAGAACAAACCTATAAAGGACAAGTGGTTCAACATGTCTGAATGGCTCTATGAGTGAGATCTTTTTAGACAGACTGCTTGTCGGTGGATCAATATGTACCTTCGCCTTCACTGAATAGTGCCTTGTAGAATTATTTACAACCGATCTTTGCAGAAGTTGTATAGATGAGGTTGACGAAAACTTCATTCTTCTATGTTTGCATAAAAATTCCATGTTTTATCGGTTTCTTCATGAGAAGCTCAAAGTGTTGCAACGTGGAGGGGATACGTGGTATCAAGGTTTAACCATCGTCTCTTGCCAACCTAAACTAACCTTTATACTGAATATAAAAAAAGGAGTCAGTTTTATCTGCAGACAGTAAAAGCAAACCCACGGATGGACAGACTAGCGAGAGGTCCTTCTTTGAGTGTTCGGTTGAGGGAACGTAAAATGTGTAAGCAAACAGAATCATAAAGGTTTAGTTAGGAAAATGTAAGAGATTTAACTGCACTTGAAAATAAAATTAATTAAAATTAACTCTAAAAATTCATTTGATCCCAAAACTCCAACTATTTGCTGGATCCTTGCACATTTATAAATTTTCAGTTAAAGAAAAACTATACTTCATTCGAGCACATGGACATAGAAGGATTCTACTTGAACGTGGTGAAACATTTTAAAAGTTCAAGTGGACTTCTATTTCTAAAAAAAATCCATACGGTGCCATTGATCAATTAAAATGCATGTTAAACAATCACTGCGGAAGAATACCCATATCTTTCGCGAATAGTAACTGAATCTGTTTGGGTGGTTTCTGCTTCATATCTTCATTACCATCATTCACTTATTAACCACTGAAGCGATTTTCACATTACAGTGAATAGTTTCATTGCAAACATCATACCGCCGTTCACTACAACAAGCCAGAAGCCACTCCAAATCTGAGCTTGCGGCGCACATTGTGTCTTACCTCTAATCGCTAAGATGTCTACTTACATCGACTTGATTGACATGTGAAAATAAATCACAACAGTACTCTGCAATAGACGAACGCTAATAATTATTGTGTGGAAAATAAGAAACTTTCGCTCTCAACTTTCGCTTTTACACCCGCGGACATGAGAAATTTCCATCTCTCTTCTCATTTTTGTTGACAAATTGATTTTTACCAAACATAGTCATAGACATCCATGCGTTAATCCTAAAGTTAACTAAAAAAAAAAATGAGAAAAAAAGAAAAATTACATATTTCAAGACCACTCACATGTTGAGTGTAATGGACCATTGCGGCTCTACCATTGCGGTCAATATAATGAATAGATTCGATGGCAAAAGTGGGCAGCATTCGCTGATCAGCGGGCTTCATCGACCGGTCACGTTCGGTTGGTGCCGCACAAGCAAAGAAAGTCGTTTTCATGAGATGCAAATTATTTTAATTTTAGCTATTTCAAGATGCGGTCGGTGTGCTCATTAATAGATGGCACGCTCGGTGATCACTTTTTCGTAGATTTCCGATTTCTTCATCAAGATTTTTCCAAAGGTGGAAAACCTAGAGGAAAGCCAAGAGCTGGGATTACAGACACCAATGGTCTGGATTGAACTTGAATACACATATTATGCGGTTTTTTGGGCCGCATTTGCGTTGTGTGTTCATATTTGAACGCCATGACTTTATTTCGAAACGTGTTCTGTTAATTAATTTAGCAGCATGTGCAATAAATCTAGTATGCTAAGTAGTGGCTACTTTTTATAGCTGAATGCGATCAGAACTGTACCAATAACATTACGGCGAAGAAGGTATCTCTTCAGGACTGTTCACATAACAAGTTATCGTAATTAGGCGCCGAACGGTATTTAGCACACTTTTAAATTTTATCCATAGTAATTATTTTTACGGCCGTGAAAATTCGCTAATTTCATCAGTTTCTTTTTAAACTTTATGGTAAGGTTCGAGAGATTTTCTGTACGAAAAATGCAGAAAGTGAGGGCCTTAGTACAAATTATTTTTAACCTTCGCTAATAATATGTTGTAGACGAAAAATTTCGCCATTTTACGTTCGTAAAAGTTAACCTCGACATTAAAAAAGATTATTAGTACCACGCAGAGGCGAGCCTATACCATCACCAATTGTATAACCGCTGACGCACTATAGAGTAGTTGCCGACATAGCACTTCTATTTCACACCTACCTCCGCATGTCTCAAGGAACGTAACGTGATTATGTTGCCTGTTAAGACAGACAACTCTGTCCAATAATACACTGAAAGAGAAATACCAGGTAATATTGACAAAATTCTATTGCAAAATTTCAACAAAAATAGTCTTGTTGTAATGATAAATGAATGTTATCAATACAACTTAAGTTCCATCAATTTGAAAGAAATTTTGTCAAACGCATAAAATATTTACTAAAAAACTACTTTATTAGATTATTAAATACAATTCTGAGTTTAATTAATCGATATTGTAGCAATTGAACAATTTTATTGTTGTATTAACAAACTGTGTGTTATATCAAAAAAACATAGCCACAAATCACTTTTATGAATGTTTGTACAAAAAAAAAAAAAAAACAGACTATCAATAATGCAAACATTTTGTTGAAAAAAATGAAAAAAAAAAATGTTTGTAGATATCACATACTTTTTTTAGAGCTGATAACAACCGTGTTGAATCGATAAAAATACATTTTAAACACTGCAATCCTTTGAATGGAATGGTATTGATGGCGTCATTTATATTTCACACGCGAAGTAGGTTAGCAGCAAGTTTGTTAGAGCGCATAAAAAAAACCGGTAGAAGTGAATAAAAAAAAAAAAAAAAAACATTTTGAAACTAGTTAAATGGATTGGGACATAATTAATGAGCTAAACCTTTCTTCAATAAAAGAAAGACGCATATGGAAACATTCAAAAGGTAAGTGAAAGAAGTTAGTGCGATAATATGTAGGTATATGTTAAGGGTTTTCCATTGAGAGGTGTTATTGTGAATGACCCGCTATTTCGGTAGCTGTCACTGTTGAAGCTTTTATTCTTTGACATTTGACAAGTAGAAACTACGCCATTACTAAAAATGGAACGATACACGCTTCAACAACGTCGTGTCTTTGCTGATTGGGTACTTGAAATGCATGAAAATGATCCGGAATTCCATCGAAAAATCATCTTGACTGATGAGGCCCATTTCCACCTCGGTGGCTACGTCAACAAGCAAAATTGTCGAATCTGGGGCTCGGAAAACCCAAGAGTTATTGTTGAGAAGTCTCTCCATCCTCAACGTGTGACTGTTTGGTGTGGTTTATGGTCCGGCGGGGTCATTGGACCTTACTTTTTCGAAAATGAGGTTTGATCAACAGTTACGGTGAATGGATTGCGCTATCGAGAGATGATTAATGATTTTTTTCTGGTCGGAGTTGGATGGTATTGATCTGGACAACGTTTACTTTCAATAAGATGGCGCTACGTGCCGGACAAGCAACGAAAGCATTAATCTTTTACGGGAAAAGTTTCCGGACCGTGTTATCTCTCGAAGAGGTGATCACAATTGGCCACCGAGATCTTCTGATTTAAAACCTTGCGACTTCTTCCTTTGGGGCCATGTGAAAGATAAGGTCTACGCCAACAGCCCAGCGTCGATTCAAGACCTCAAAGATAAAATTCGTGAGGCTATCGAGGACATAGGGCAGCCACTTTGCGATTTGGTTATGGAAAATTTCATGAAAAGGATATGGTCCTGTATGCATGTTCGTGGTGGCTATTTGGCTGTTGTTGTTATTAACGGCATACCTTCCGCTTTATTATGAAATAAACATTCGATCATTTATCTCAAATAATGACATTTTTCTTTGAATACTAAAATAACACCTCTTATTGGAAAACCCTTTATATTGAAGAGAAAACAGTTGCACATAAACCCATGGAAAAACATGTCCAGCCAAGCCAGACCAAGTTGTGCAAAAAATATGATTGTATAAAAGCAAATAGGATTTGCACATCCTGGGCTGCCTATACCTATACAATACATATACAGTGAGTATTAATCATATCAACAAAATAGTTTATTTAATTCAACAGAACAATAAATAAAGAATTGTCATATTATTTCTACTCACTCAACAATTCTGTTGCTGAATCAACAAATTAAAATGCTGGAGCTGACAAAATATTGCTATGTAACCAACAATCTGTTTATAGATTCATCAAAGCGCAGTGGTAGTACTGGGAATTGTTTCAACAATATTTGCTGTTGATTGAACAAAATACAAAAGCTGAATCGGCAAACTACTTCGATTGACAATTTGTTTGTTAATTTGACAAAAAGAAAAATAATTTCTTTGTAAAAGCAACAGTAAATCGTTGATTTGATAAAACAGCAATGGTAGAATCGGCAAATCTCTTTTGTTTAAACTAACAACATTTTGATTAAATTAACAAACTATTTTTATGTTTACAAGAAACACTTTGTCAATCTGATAGAAACATTATTTTGTTGGACATATTATATTGACAAACAAATTGTTGAATCAAGCCTCATTTTCATCAAATATACTAGGGTTTTATTTTCAGTGTAGTACACATTATATTCGCGCATTTTCCAATGCATCTTTAGACTAGCTTTGTGCCGCGGATACATATCTTTGGTGAACTACAACTTGCAGCAATGCAAGTAGAGAACAAGTACCTATTAGGGTGATGATGTGATGTCTCGAGAAAAGTAGTTATAAAAAATATACGAATAACAGCCGACAGAGGGTATTCATACAGCAAAAGCGTTAAGGTGTTAGCTTTTTTATTCAGCTAAGTAGTTGCATATAGCTTATGTAAGTTTGTTTAAAACGAAAATCATTTTAAATTTGCTAAACCAATCAAATTTTATTTGCAGTTTCTTTCGCACTCACGCAGACGTGAATTTAACAGAAATAGCAATATCACTTAAGAATGTTAAGTGTAAAAGATTCAAAAAACTTTTCAAAGAATACAAATTTTTAGCAAGAAGTATCTAAATAAAAATTGATAAGGCGAGCTTTTGTGAAAGAGATATCACACAAATTGATAGAGCCCTGGTTGGTTGAAATGTCGCGTAAAACAGTACTTTAACGTGATGTCTAAAAAAGAATAATGATGGCATTTTAGTTGATACTATTCCAATTAAATTTAGTTCTCTAGCTCATTTTCCAGCTCCATAGTTTACAGAATATTTCCCAATACTTTCAAGGCATTAAAAGACTTACTTAGTTTTATCTAAGCAGATGTGTATGGCAAGTACTTTTCCCCATGACATCCAAAAAGTCGACGAGTCATTTCGCCAAATCGGTTACCCTCCCCTCATTTAAATTTGGTTAAATTAATAAAGGATGGGACGTCTGGTGGGTTTCTCTTAAGTAACATGCTCTTTTGACACGAACAATTTTTTAAAACTAAAAAAGTTCACAGTAAACATTTCTCTGCGGTACAGAATGGATCGCTTTAGGTTCGAACAGAAATTTGAAATATTTTGCAAAAAAGGGGCAATACCCTCTAGCTCCATAGAATAAGAAAAAAATAATTCTTTTGAAATCTTATTTGTTAAAGTTAGTTGAATATAAAAAAGTGACAGACATTTTTTATCAAAATCCTAGTTTTAGGAACTAAAGTGTCGGTAATATGAACGATATTCTTTTCCATTCTTAGAAACCTAAAAATAATTAAAAATTAAGCTTCATCTTTGCTTTGGTTTTATCAAAATTCCTTAACCAAACAAGAATTTATTTAAGTTTAAAATATTTTCGAACCACCCAGTTAGAGTAGGTATCTATATCGGTATTCAACTACAAGACCGCCATCTTTGCAAAACGGCGGTGTAGTCCCGTATTCGTATTTTATGAAAACACCAATTCAAGGAAGCGACAAAAACTTAGTACCACTTGTATTCAAATAGCCATATGGGAAACGGGATAACCCCAAATACCTGTCACATAGAAGCTTAATGTTTACGTTGCAAATTTGTCAAATATTTGGGGCCATTGCCCCTGGAATTTTAAATTGTTTTAATAGTGAATTCGAAATCATTTCACTCTAGATGACGAAACAGCGCTGATCTGCTTTTGATAACAAAAATTCCCACGGTGCTGATAAAATTTTCCTTATTTTCTCAAAAATTACCTGCGTTTTTTGCTTGTAATGTTTTTTTCCTTAAAAAATACCGTAGCTCAATGCCACACAGTTTCCTGTGGGTCTGTCCATTAGGATGCGGAGGTTATTTTTGTTCAGTCTGATGCATGTTTTGATTGGGCATTTATTCGGTTCAATTGCACTTGAAGTTTCTGGACTTGTCTCAGTGTAAGGTTGGGTTTTTCTGAACTCTTCCTTGAGGGTGTGATCGACCCAATATTCCGCAGAATAGTAGAGAGCCTGTAAAAAGTAGCCCACTTATCTGATACACGATGTTGTTTGCTACCAGGTATACAACGAAAAGTTCCCCTTAGTAAAACTACTAGATACTGAAAAACTTCTTTGTTTTGAACAATCTTGTATAAAACTTGTTGGAGAATTGGCGAAAGAATGCCCAAAATGTATTAATTTCATCGAAGGTCTTAAATGGGTTCAACTGGTGTCACTAATAGTTGATTTAAGAACCGACTTCATGCTCAGCACGTCCTTTATATTTATTACAGAAAAAAAAAAATTTATACCCACAAGAATGCATTGCATGTTTTGATTGGCATTTATACGCACACTCAATGGTGAATGCAAATGCGTGCACTATAAACCACTCGTCAGCCGCCTTAAAAGTGTCAATGCGAAATGGGAGTATCCTGTGTTGTGCTGTCATTGAGAAAAACACTAAATAAAATTCGCTACTGACAGGTTGCCACATCCCAATGCTAAATGCATGTATACATAGCCATATAACTGAATAATTCGATGGCTCAGTGACAGAAGGAATATCTACGCGTTGTTTCCATTTCCAGATTGCACATGTTAATTGCATTCTATACGCAGCAGCCCCGCATTCTGGTTGTAACGCAGATATTAATATAAGGCATGCCCTCGCCGAAGTATCCCAATAACATTTTTACAACTCCATAAACTTAAGGCGTATAAAGTCCGCATGGGCATCATTAGCATTAGCGCGCACATCACCACAGGCTGCGTGCATAACTCGATGCAATTAATGTCGTTCAATCGACAAGATCTGCAAAACAGAGTCGTGGCTACATGACAGCATTGAATGGTTATATCAGTATCAAGAACATGAACCTCCACGTTGAATGGAAGTCTTGAAATTGTAGAGAAAAAAAATAATGGTATTGTTTGATGCCCCCAAAAACGGTGTACCTACATGACCTAGTCAATTGTGGCACTCGCTGTTTTCTTTACGACTACGAATACGAGTTCTCATACGAGTAGGTTCGGAGTAGAGTATACTTGGAGTTTTTACGGATTAACCTACAACAATGTGCTTAATGGTTGCATGCTCTTTTATTTAATTGAAGGCGACCTTAAAACATTTCCATTTTTATATGGGTACCTTCGGTGGTTTTCTTCTTTCATTTTCTTTTCATCATAATTCCGGAGATAAAGAAAACAACTCAAGCAGTGTTGGTGTAGTAATAATAATAATAATAATAAAGACAAACCCTGCGAAGGTAAGTATATGAAACAAACTCGTTTCTTTTAGCGCTCTCTGTGATGTTGGCCAAGAGATTTTTCTCCAGAGATTGCAAAAAGAATATCTGCTGGCGCGCTCGCCAGCAGGAATCGAATGAAGGGAAATACCGAACTCATAAATGGTACTTAAGTTGTAACCACGTCAGGAAAAGAGTGCAACGCAAATTGACTTTAGGCCATACAGACTAATTGAAGAGGTCTTCACTTCTTAGCTTGGTAACAGAGAGAATGGAACATAACATAAACATTCGCAGTCTTGGGTACTGTTTTTATGGCCGAGTACTAAAAGATATGTAAATTCAGATGAGTGGCAGAGACATTTTTGATTTGTAGAATAAACATTACCCAATTGGGAAGGACCGTAAATTTCAATTACCTCGCCCGGAAGTACTGTCGCGAATATGCAAACGAACTGACCAAATTTACAAATTTTGCCACAAATTTCTATTAGCGTGCCAATTCTAATGCCAACTGCGATGGTTCATGGTTGTTTTGTGTACTAATGTTCATTATTTATGTTTCGTAGGCGTAGTGACTTAGAGGTTGAGTGTTGTGCTACTAAGCGAAGCGGTCCAGGTTCAACCCCTTAAAATACACGTGAATATACTCTCATTGTTCTAAGAACGTTTTCATTAGTTCATCCACAATCATAAACATAACACCGCACTTAGTGATGCAAAATTATTAAAATTATTTATGAAGTGGCTTACACAAGTAGATGACGAGAACAAGTAGATGGCGAGAAAACCGATTTTCCACTGAGTGATGAAAATGAGTACCAATTGTGATATGGGCGTAACTCTATACATATATAATTAATTCAATTTTAAAGTTTATCTGTTTGTATGTGGATTTCGAAAGGCAGCACGTTACAATTACTCACGTAATCAGTTAAGCCCTCTCCTGAGGGACAACGTAGCAGAGGAAGACCCCCCTTAGGTGGCACAATTGGTGGTTGGCCTCAACCAAATTGGTGTGCGCAACTGCAGCTGCAGGACGCTAGCTAGAGACAGAGCCAAGGTATATAGAATATAATGGTATGATACTACCTACGCATGTCTATTTCAATCTCTCTCAAATAAATTTACGTCACCTGTATCGCGTTTTGACTCTTAGTTGATTTTTTGGCCGCAAATATGTAAAAATGTATTTTTGTGATAATTTGGTGTTCATTTTTCTAAAGATTAAAGTGATTTGTGCTGTATTTAATTTCAATACTAGCAATGACAAAAGACTTAAAAGAAATAGACTGGAAAACGAGTGCGAACAAACAAAATTCTTTCGATTTCCCAAGGAAAAAAGTTTGCTAAAAGTGCGGCTTTTTGAGTGCGATAGAAAAGACTCTTTCAACACAAAAAATGCATTTATGTGTCCAAACACTTTTTCGCCAATCAATAGATCAATACCCACTTAGGAAATTGAATACATGAAATGGTTCATTACACCCCCAAGAACAGCAAAAAGCTAAAATCGGATGCTGTTCCAACTGAAAATTTGCATTTGTCTGTAGCCGTTCCAAAAATGAAACTCACACAAAGCGAATAGTTATACAGGAAGCATTAGCGGAAGTAATTGTGTCAAGAGTCGACAAATCTACTAACACCGAAAATGTGGGATAAACACTTATGAGGTAAACTATTATTAATTGATAGAATTAATTTGGCATTAATTTAAATAACATTTACGGTACAGAAATGGATGAGTTACTTCAACAAAAAAAGAGTCTAACGAAAGAAGTTTGTTTTCTTATAGACAGGAAATTGAATGCATTGATGACATTTTTACGATTGCTCACCGAAGGAAGTTGCAAACAACTGGAAAAAGGATTAAATCAGAAGTCAACGACACATCTTCAGCCTTTGCAATTTATTCAAGCGGTCCAAAAGCATAAAGGGTTTTATTAAATAGAAATTATCGTCTGCCAGCCGTTGCTTCCTTTAGTTACGATCATAATTCCGCCTCAAGGAAAAAGAAGTGTTACTAATTTAAACATATAAATAAATGCACATTTTTACCAACATTCCACCATTATTATTTATTTTATTTATCAAGAGTACAAAACTACTTCTAGGCCAGCATCTCACAACCATTCATTTTGTGTGAGTTTTTATTTTTTTTTGGAACGAATGGAAGGGAACTACAATTTTGTGCTGAATGCTGATTCCAAACGGCTTATTGAGAAGCTCTTTCAAGACAGCTATATTCTCGGATGTTTGTCCGACGTTCGCGAGAGATGGCGCAGTGGAAATAAACCCTTACGTTGGAATTTGGGTTTTTGCTGGATTCGAACCTAAACAAATTAAGATTTATGAAAAGTGTGCATATTTTCATTGCTTAAGAAATTTCATATGTATGATCTTTAATTAGTCGGACAACCTTTTCCTGGTGATTCATACTAATTTTTAATTTCGTAAAAAGTAGTGTTTATATATTCGAGTATATTTAGGAAGGACAAAACTTTCTAGATAGTTTGAAAAAAAAAACAAAAAAAAAAAATTCATTCCTTTGAAGAGAAACTAATACAACTAGTACCTACATTTTTATTTATTTTGATATAAATTAAGATATCTCAGTGGTCCAAATTAATATAGAAACGCCGCCTTTCGGTGATTGGTTCATAGACTTCGGCCCTAAGGCCAAAGACTTTCCTCTCTTACAATTTATAAAAAAAAAAAAACATAAAGCGCTTAGAAGATGAAACCTATGCGACATTTTTGGAATAAGCTTTTACCTTACAGACGTTGGTCCCATATGAAAATTTGAACATACCTATTTTCTAGATTTTTATTTTGAAAAGATAAAGGTGGTACATGTATGCAACCACTTTTTTAATAAACTAAGTGTAAAATGTGTTAAAAGAAACGCGCTTAAGCCCTTAATGCAACCAGTCGGGTGAAAAGAAGATATACATACCTAAATTTTATTTCATACATGTAGGGGCAACTGTCGAGGCACCCTGCAATTACACTCAACGTTACATCCTTACACAATCAATCAACGCTAATACTGTTGTTTAGCTTTTTTTTAAAACAGCTCAACATTTCTGGCTATAAGTGTTAGACACAGAGATTAGCAGTTCTTCTTCTTTTTTCTCTCTGCCAGAAGCCGTTAAGCTGTTTTATACCTACGCATCTCAATCATATTGTAATTTGAATTCTTTTTTCTAAACATTAAAATCTATTGTAATCTATTGAATTACATGATCTTTTAATCATTCTCTACATACATTAAGTAGCTATTTGGGAACTTAACTTTTAAAAATTTATAAAATATTGAGCAGTTTCCTGGTAAAAAATTGCTCTACTCAATGTATGAAAACCCATTCAAAAAACACCTTTCACCTCTTTTGGGCGTTTTCAAAATGCACAAACTCTATATTGAAAAATGCGACCTCGAAAAAAAGACCGCAAAAAAACGTCCCACTGAAAATCATGACAACAAATTCAAACAACAATTAAAAATATGATAGAGTAGATGAAATTTATTCCGGTAAAGCATCGCTATGGTTCTACTGAAATGCAATTTCATCAGGTCCTGAGGAAAAAAAAAATAATTTTAAGAGTTCCAAATGTCGTTTAAGACCTTTACATATGAAAAGAATAATCAAATATAACAAAGTTCGTGGATAAAGGTGGTAAGTACACAAAAATCTGAGTATTTCGGTAATCCTATTTTTTTCAATACATAGGATTACTAATATTAAAGGCACTTTTTATTAGATATTTTTATCAGAAAAGTTAAAAAAAATAAAAATTCAAAACGCTCAAATGTTTGAAAATGTATTTTAAGCCATTCATATTCTGAGCGCTTCATATATTGCGGTCAAAAATCAGTAGCGAGCCCGAGAATTTACAAACAAATTTTTGGTAATCCTCTTTTTAGTTTAAAATTTTCGGTTTCAAAATTTAGTGTGCAAAAATGTACAGGGAATAACAGATGTGACTGTGACATTTAAATCGAATCGAAATCGAAACAAGTATACATTTTGAGTGGTATAAGTAGGACACAAAAAAACAATGCATTAAAGTCGGTGTTTAATAGAATAGACTCTTTGAACACAACATACGTGACTTGAAACAATTCCGCTCCGCAAACTGCACTAACAAACTGTGTGGTTTGCGAACGAGACATTGCATACCTACTTAAACCCACCACGGAACTCTTTTTACGGCCATAACCATAAAACTGCCCCCATTACATCATAATCAAACTATGAATGTCAGCCATTAATCAAAACCAAGTGCAGCCACACAGTGTAGTCTGCAGAGTCTCGCCATTCCTAAAGAGATCTGTCCAAAAGATCAATGATCGTCGGTGCGGTTTGCCGCTTTCAACACTGCACGCATACCGTATTTAGGTGAGATCGAAGATAAGCTGTGCAATATAATTTGTCCACACTAAGTTAAGTGTATATGCGCTCAACTCAGCCTTAACACTAACCTGGCGGCTTATGGATTAATCCTTAAGTTGGCACGGTAATTTCGAACTTTATCCGTACCTACTAATACTTACATGAAAACTTGTTGTCTCTGCGACTCCGGTTTTGATTAGAGATTTTAATCCAAATTCTATAAAATCCAAATTGAATGTCGTCGCTCCCCTGTGTATATGTATGGTATAGATGCAAGTCAAACAACTTTCCTCGATATGTGCGATGTGGAGAAAAAATTTCACTTTGTTATCACAGCTGGGGCCATAGAAAAACTTTCATTCGTCCAATTGAATGTGGCATCGCATTTTTCCATGTTAAATAATAATCTTCCATCAACACGATCAATTATTTATTATTATTTTTTTGCTTTATTTCATTTGTTTTGTTGCACACAGATTTGCCACTATAGTTGCACCATGTAAACTAGCACATTGTAAATATGTAACGTACGTACGACAAGATGCAGCAGCAAGTACACACGCGCGTCAATGTCGTCGCGTCGTCAACCCGAACGAACCAGTCGGAGTATGAAATAAATTAAAAACCAGTACAACTTTCTACCAAGTGAAATGTATTAGCTCAGCTCAATGTTAAAATATCGGAATCGACGATGACGACCGACGCGACGTTCGCAAAACACGGCTTCACAGCGACGGCGGCGGCGCGCGCGATCACTATACCAACGAACGGCGAAATGCTACCTTACCACTGTAAAGTTAAGTTAGTCAAAGAACCAGATACACATGGTAAGACACACGAAATAGCGAAATGAAATGGCCATGTATACACACGTATAATGGACAAAAATACAAAATAGAGAAACTAAACAAATGTGTAAACCAATATTGCCAGCAACAACGGTCCGTGATACAGTAATAAATTATCTTCTTGGAGAAGTCGCTGCGAGTGTATCGTATTCGTCTATAATATACAACTGCAAGTAGCGAATGTGTCTGAATTAGATTCGAAAGCGCACACGAGAAACCCCCAGGAAGAGAGATGCTTCACTTGAGATACACCGCGACGAAGTATCCACACGAGTTTGTACGTAGTATCTTCGACAAGTACCGCTGAGCAACTGAAAACCGAATCCAAATCTCAGGTGAGTACTGCTGGTGATCTTGAGCTGAGCCTCAAGTTGTGGTAACGAACTAAACCTGTCAGCCAACTAGCCATAGCCAGAACCCACCTCTGCCTCTAGTTGAGTGCCTCCATAAGCTTGTCAGAGAGAATGAGAATTGGGAAAAACATCTAGCGCAGTTGGGTGGCGAGAGGCCTTACTCTGAACTTGGCGTAAATGGCCCGTATCGCAGTCGCAGATAGCTGAGAGGCTTACAGACGAGTGGGAGCTGGGAGATATTAAATTGAGTAAGTCTTTTCAATTGAGTCGAATGTGGTCAACGCGATGGAGATATTAAAATTCAGATGGACTGTCACTTCCATCGTTTTTTTCTTCTCATTTCGAAGAACCTACCTCGCGGAGTTTACGTATTTCTACCTGAACAAAAATATGTGTATAGATATTTGGTTTGAATCGATACATCTTTGGGAATGTTTATGTGTCCCGCGTTTATATTTCGAATTAGTATTCATTGAAGCAACTGTTTTTTTAAGTTTCTGTTTTTTTTTTTTTTTTAATTCTGTATTTATTAACGCCGGAGAGAAAACTTTCTTTAACCGCATTAGCGGGCATTTATATTAAGTAGTCATATGCTGCAGATTTTTTTTGATTTTCTAAGGCGGTTCAACATAATACGAATATTTGGTTTCCAAGATGTTTCGAAAAAAAACCTCCAAGGCCTGTAATTTGAGGCTTTTTAAATTTTGTTAAATGTGTGTATGGAGTTTTGGAATATCACATGGGTTCTGCTGAGGTTATTCAGAATGTTGGTAGATTCTTTGGCAGCATTTCTTAATCCTTTAACTTTGGTTTTTGTTAAAATTTAAACACATTTGATTTTGGATCGAAATTTCGTAAAACTGAAAAACTTCTGGCTAAATTTTTGGAATGTGGTCGAACATTTCTTTCTCCAATCTTATATGTAGCTGATTATATATCTTATCAGATAATATAATAGTAACGATCTCCACTTGACTGAATGTTAAGTAAACAAATAATTTGAATAAAGTCAAAGTTTTAAGTTGAACTATCGGCCAAAATTTGTCCGCGTTCTATGGTTAAGTTAAATAGGTAGTTTGTTCATTTTTCTGTCATAGGGCCAGCGATGCCAGATGTGGGGATTTTTCCCCATTTTGGGGAATTTTTGCACTTAATGGAGAAAATGGGGGAAAGTGCTCTTAAAATGGGGAAAAAACGAAGTACACGCATGTTTATCAATTTTGCATATTTTAAAAATAAAACTCGTGTAGTTAACTATCAAATAAATCCCGAACATAAGAAAATCACCGCGTTTATAGAATCCAAGCGATTCAGCTCTAAGCGCATCTCGAACTGAACACCACCTTTCCTCACATGTGTCATTTCCACATTCAGTTCAGTAATTGGGTATTCGATTGGGCGCACTTTTTTTGCTCTCATATCAATTTTTGTTTTCGTTTGGTAGAAAAAAGGGCAATCTTTTACAGATTTCAGAACACTTTTGCGAATCTAGATGTTTTCTCAGATTTGCTTCAGATTTACCAATGCAAGTGCATTTGAGTTTGACAACTGGTGGAGTTTGTTAACATTTTCGTGAACTTTTTCTACAGCAAAGAAAGGCATTGCATCGGGTGAATCTATTTTTGTAAATTATTTATGTACAAATATTTCGAAATCAATCGGGGCTGACATTTCGAATGTTTTAATGTAAAATTTAACCAGTTAATGGAAAGCGCTTATAAAAGTGTCGAAGACTACTTACACATATTCAAGTCGAACGAATATCAATACAAAAAAGAGCAAGTGACGTTATTTCGTTCGATTAGGCACACGAAGTCTGAAATCTGAGAGCAAATCTGAAGAAACTCAATCGAATACCACATATCTGCAACCTTCTTGCAAATTCAATATCAACTGTGAAGTTCAGCCATATATGATGCTGTATTTTATGGATTACCTATATTGTTTTTCTAATGCATTTTGAATAAATGTACTAATATTAGATTTTAATAACTTTTGGCAGACAAAATCTGGCATCACTGGTAGAGACACATTATACATTGCGCTTTTAACAACGATCACGATTTCTCTCTACTATACCTGCAAGAATTGTACGACCCGAAATAGACAGCTTCGGACTTGAGACAGCAAAGAAGATTCTTGGTTTTATGAAGTTATGAACACTTTCGAAAAAAAATATGGTAAGTAACTACCTAAATATCTGTAAAAAAAATCAAGTCGAGGTTTGGAATGATTAAAGCTGAAATTCTTTTCAGTAAACTGACATATTTTCGTTGCCTCTCGATGGATTAGATTTACCTTTTCCAATGATTATTCAATTGCAAAATATTGTTGCATCCTTTCCATTCGTCGTTCTATCCTTTTCTCCGGCAAATGGAAAACACGACACGAGGAGACAATGAAATGAACTTTTTCTAGCATGAAAGAGATAACTAATAAATTATAACTCATTCTTTTAATTCGGTTTAACAAACAGATTGAAGTAGATGGTGCATCACAGTAGATTTGAAACATTTTTCGAAAAGCGAAGGTAAAGTCCGAACCCTCAGTACCTTTGCCCTTCTGCTTAATTTGATATCAGTTGTATTGAATTGCAACCACACCACTGAAATGAGACACGTCTTCATTAGTTACAAAGGTTTTCTATCAATTAAACAATGTATAAGTGTGACCCATTACTATGTCACGCATTCTTTTGCTTCATTGGATTGCGTATATGAAGAACGCTTTGTTTGGCTACAGCCTACAGCTATTAAGATACTAACGTCCGTGTGTACACTCAAAACTCGAGAATGGATCTTTCGATTTTTACGATTTTGGGCTTGGTGGATTCGTATTGGCCCAAGGAAGGACATCATATGATAATTTTTGCCATGAAAATAGAAGTTTAAGGGGATGAGATTGGGAATAGTACTTTGTTTGGGGAACCGCACCGGACTGGATAGAAAAACGGGTAATGTCACTGCCAATACAAAAAAACTTATTTCAAATGTTTAATTTTTAAATACTTTGGTTGTTCCTGGCTTACTGCTAAACAATTTAAAATCGAAACTCGGCTCAGCTATAATTTTGTTGAGCAGCCCCAATCCATCGAAACTCTTTAACGGATCGCGTTTGATTTGATTGTGAAGAATCTCAAATCAAATGTAAAGCCCTCTATTAGTAAGCTACAGATTTTCTTGTCATTCCGATTGCTTTTTTTTTTTTTAATAGTATTGCGCTGTCCATAGAACACTATATATCGAGTTGATCTGCACTTGTTTCAACGTTTGTTTGAAAGGTCAGGAACAAGCTCTAGTTGACAAAAACAAAACTGAAGTCCTATTTCGAACTGCATAGAAATATTTATGTGTACTGCTAGTGAAAAGAAATGGATAAAGAAACAACGTTAGGTGGATAAATGAATTTCCCCATTCTAGGTATATTGTTTCAGCAATATACTTAACTTTTCTTTAGATTGCGTTGCAAAATTTAAACCGCTTGGTTTTTCGGTAAGTTGTAAAGTAAGTATCCTTAAAACATACAGACTGGATCGCACGTATTACATTTATATTATAATCTATATTATGGGAAGCACTGACAGTTTTAGAGGTAAGTTACAAGCATTCGAATTTGATTTCGGGGTGCTTAAGTGGAATTGTTGTAAAAACTGAGTTTAATGCAAATCCGCCCCAACCTTGTCGCCTGCTGGTTATTAAACGCACGGGATAAATGGTACCAACAAAAAGCTCTTGGCGACCTTTTTGGATTCCTTTAGCATCGTTATCTCTAATGTTTTGTTATTCCCATGTCCGGGTATCAGACCTTAGCTTACAAGCTCTCTTGAAGGCACATGAATATATTTCCATTTAAAAGAAATGTTTACACCGTCCAAATTTATACACGGCTCTATTCAAAGAGTAAGTAACGGAAAATTTATGTATTAGAATATATATAATAAATATTATTAGAATCATTAAGCAGTAACAAAAGTCCAAACTGTACCTATGTAAGTGGACGATATCTACAGGCACGTGGGCAATTTATATCAAACATTGTTAGCCTGATCTATGCCCGCGATTTGTAACTTGTTTTAGCTATATTCCTCGGGCTATATATATTTACTTCAAAACAGTCACACAATCAATACTTCGTCGTCGTCATAAATGCATTTATTCACCTCTATCTGCATGCAGATAGACTACATGTCCAGCTGTACTACATAACTATCCGCCAAAGCCATCATAGCGTGTAATAACAAGTTCGCCTCCGTAGCTGAAATGCGACTTCCATGCGGTGCGACCTTGAATGGCTTGATCCAAAGATTAGCTAGACACTCATCGCCGTTCCTGTCATCAATTGGTTCTCGATGTCTGTATAATATATATGTGGTATATACGTAGCTCATTTTGATCGGTAAATCAAGCTTAAGATATCTATAAGCCAAAGTCACCTGCAAATGGTCCCATTCTCAAGAATCTATCAACTGTGTTGGATAATTGCAGCCAGAAGCTTGGTGGAGCCGGGCTAAACTATTTTTAATTCACTTCTATTACCAGTGGTTCAGCGGAAAGACTATACGCAATTATTACTACAAATCTTGTCTTGTTTTTCGTTGGAGCTCTTTGTTTGTAAATATATACATACACCTGTGTTTCACTGGGTGGTAGTGTGAATTCCACGCTTGAACGCAATGAATCATATTCTTTATCTTTACTAAGAGCTATCTGTTGGTGGTAACTGTTGAAAAGTTTAATGGTTTTCGTTGGCAGGCTATTCTCCTCACTTTGGCTGACTTGTGTGCGAAAGGTCATCCGGAGAACATTTTTCATTTTATTCGATGAGGAATTTAAATGCAAACAATTAGCAAAGGCGTGGTTAAAAAGCGGAAACCATGTTAGTTTATAAAGGCTCCTAGTTGCAGATGAGTAGATTCACTTCTGTTAACTTTGCTAATGGCAGTTTGGGTGAACTAGCTGGTTGAATTTAATTTAATAATTATAGCGGCTATAGAAATTGATGTCGTTTTCCATTGGGACAAAAAATCAATTTTTTTTTTGTTCTAAATCACTTTTTTTCGATTCGGAGAACCTTTTGCAGATCTTGATATTTTTTCAGATCTACACATCCTGCCACAAAACCAATATGCTTTGCACAGCTGTCTTGAGTCATTTTAAGAACTTTGCTTTCAAGCCAAATGCGCAAAGTGTCGTGAAAACCAAAATAACGAAATAAATAAATAGCCATGGATATAATTTTGGAGGAATTATTATCTTCATGTCTTCCTGGTCATCTGAAGACTACGAATCACCAAAAATACTAAATTTGTATTTACAACAGGGAAAACATTTTTGAAGGCGATATCCATTTGTGATTATTTACAAAAACAAATGCAATTTCAACAGCTGATATTGCTGCCAAATAACGCACTAATACATTTATAAAAGCAGATCAATTTCGTTGCGCGTTCCATAAGCAGCGTAAAATCTGAGATCTGAAAAAGATTTCTGGTGGCCCCAATGGAAAACGACATAAGTCGTATGCTTAATGAAGGGTGTTACATGTAACATGTTTTTATCATGTTTTACTTTCTATTGACGTATACACACTTCTAACACGTTCTCCGCCACGCATAGCTCAACCGGATTTATTGTACATTTGTCTATTCAAAATATGCAGGCGGTACCATAAAAACCATCGCTGGATATTTGCTGAAAAAAGATTTCGTTCGCCGAGGAGTTCATCTAAGAATCGCAGGCGATGTGTGTTTCGTTTGAAGTGGTTTGCGATTTGCGAAAAAGCCACGCGAATGAACTAGAACTAGAGTATATCTGGAGGAAGGTTTTTCTATTATAGCTCAAAGAGTGACAGGCTTTTGGAAATATGTGGTCAAATTCATAAAAGTGATATTAAATATAAGAATATTTCCATGCTATATAATTTTACTATACTTTTTTCAGCAAATCGCGTAATTCGCATTTCCTTCACTTCGAGTTTCCAGGAAGAAGATTTTGCTTAACAGCGAGTTCATCTAAGTTTGCCTGTCGATGTTTATTTCGGATGAAATGGTTGACCATCAACAAGTGCCAGAGGAAGAAACCGTATTGATTTGCCAATATCGCGAAAGAATAATATACGATAGAGGAACAATTTGCGAATGCATGCGAGAACATTATGCATGGGGTGAATTGGATAATGCGATCTCTAAAAAAAAGAATTCCTGGAATTTGCAACACAAATTTGTATTTTTTTTTTTTTTTTTTTCAATGAACGAAGGGCGAATATCAAGGGGTAGTACTCAATAACGCTGGTTTCCCAATGAAATGTATTCAAATTTGCAGCCGTTGATTTATGCCGACTTAACGAGGAAGAATGTGCGTATACGTGTCAAATTTTATAGTTTTTCTTGAAGGGCTCTTAATATTTTTTAGAACAGATTCAACACATGATCAAGCACTATCTGTCAATATTTGCAATGTGTTTTTTGTGTTGGAGTAAGATGCCATCTACTATTGTCGAGTTTCTTAGTTACAAAAGTCTAAAAAGGTTATAACAAATGTACACTCATCGGTAGTAGTATTTTGAAAAAACTCAAAGCTAAATTTTATGAATTCTAGGATGAAATGAAGAAAAAAAATAAATAATACACACAAGTGAACATAATGTCTATTTTATTTTGAAATGCATTAATTTAAATTTATTTAAACGAATAAAATAAACTTTTTACTCTGTCTTGCGACAGTTTCGACCAGTTTTTGAAGCATTTCTGCAGGAACGTCATCCCAAATATTTGTTACTACAAATAGGTACGATCTCCTCTCAGCTCCGTGTTAGGAAAACAGTTATTTTTCTTTTAATGCAACATCATACATATTCAAAAACATTAAATCTGCGCCTCGGAGTGGACAGTTGTGTGTTTCTGGTTCAATATCCCGTAAAAGTTAAATCACCATTGGGCTTTTTTTGACAAGGAACGTTATCCTTTTGTAGAATAAATGACTGCGCGGAACTTAAACTGCACAATCGTTGGACGGTATAAAATAATAAATCTTGTCCATTGTTTTAAATAAATTTTATTTATAAATTATTTCATATTTATGCACACACTTTCTTTCTCTGTGAGAAGGCCTTCAAACTCGCGAGACGAATCGACTGAGTGTTGCTTTGGTTCCTTGAAAACGTACAAAGACGCTTTCCTTTAATACTTCTGCCTCAAACTTATTAACTTGAATAGCCTTGAGGATCGCAGGGATGCAGTAGACATTCTTTTCATTCATCGACTCCTATCAGGCTCTATCGATTGCTCGTCTCTTAACAACTCCATCTTCTTGAATACAAAACCTCGTAACCTAAGAAACCCCCGCCTTTTCTACCTACCAACCCACGTAGAACGTGTCTACGGATCCAACGAACCAATTTCCCGTATGCTACGGAAGGTAAACTCAAACATTTCCATTTTGGATTTCAACCGCAGCACTCCCTCCACTAAACTCAGCCGCCTTCACTCTAAGCCCTAACTATAAATAATAGTTATAAGTCTAAGTGTTTAGTTCTAAGTTTTAGTTTTAAGTTATTGTAATAGCTTGTATTAAGCCAAATAAATGGGGGTTTTGTCCCCACCAAATTACTTGAACTGACGCCACTCATCCTCCACAATAGCATCCCCGCATGAGCTGCCGTTTATTGTTGTGCTGCAGATGTCATTACAGAGCGGTTTTGGTGTTGTTTACCAATCATCGATGCTGCTTTTGCAACCCTGCCTGGTAATCTGTTCGCAGATAAGAAAGCGTTGTTTATCATCGAATGCGATAATGAAGTAGACTTGAGCCTGTTTTTGTTAGATCGTTCATACAAATTTGTTTATCAATCACAGCCACCTGTTACACCTGTTCAAGACTTGAACATACTCAAATTCTACGAGCAAAACAATAAAACAAATAATTTATCCACTTCCAATGTGGTTTGAATAATAATAAAAATAATATAATTCTAAACGTTTTACAGTGCATAAATAAAAAAAAAGTAGATACTTCAGTTTCTTAACATGAAGAAGGTAAAAACAGGAAAACAAAAACAAAATTTCAAAAACATAACAAAAATAAATAAATTACTTTATTTTATATTAAATAACCAGTCAAACATACATATAAATTTTAGCCCTGATCAACTATACCTTCAGAAACTGTCTCAAGTCTCCAACTCACATTTTTTAACAAATTTATGTTCATCATTTTTGTTAAATACAAACCAAAATGGTTTTATGGCAATGTTTAAAATGTAGAATATCAATAAAAGAGGATCTAAACTAGAGGGCCTAAAAAAGAGATAATATAATGTGGTGTTTAATTTGATCCGATTTCAGATTTTGCGTATTCAATCGAATCTGAAGTATCTAAATTGATTTCTTAATTTTCAGTTTCCCGTATTTCTATAGATAATATGCTTTTGCAAATTTTATAACATTGTATTTTGAAATATTCACTGATACTTTTATGAGCCTCTCTAAATTATTAATTAACAAAAACAAGTCCAAAAATTGATATTTCACATAAATAAAAGGCAATCTGTAGCCATTTAGAAAGAGAAAAGATGTCGATGGGAAAGGGTAATAAAGGGTGATTTTTTAGCTGGTTTGGTTTTGGCAACACTGGTTTTGACAGCTGACGTGTGTTTAGTACCTTGTGTCACTGTCAAACAGCTTCAGTTTGGTTTGCAATTTAACCATGGATCGTCTTACAAATGAACAACGCTTGCAAATTATTGAATTTTACTATCAAAATTCGTGCTCGGTTCGAAATGTTCATCGCGCGCTGCTTCCATTTTATGATCGGCATTCTCGACCTTCTGAGCAGTCTATTCGGAAGATTGTGACCAAATTTCGCACCAAATTTACTTTGTTGGACATTAAACCACCAACACGTTTACGTACTGTGCGTAGTGAAGAAAATATTGCGGCCGTATCAGCTAGTGTGACAGAAGACCGCGAAATGTCGATTCGGCGCCGTTCCCAGCAGTTAGGCCTTTGTTACAGCACTACGCGGAAAATTTTGCGGAAGGATTTGGGCGTAAAGCCTTTTAAGATACAGCTGGTGCAAGAACTAAAGCCAGCCGACCTACCACAACGCCGAATTTTTGGTGAATGGGCTCTTGGAAAGCTGGCCGAGGATCCGCTTTTTTATCGAAAAATTGTGTTCAGCGGTGAGGCTCATTTTTGGTTGAATGGGTACGTAAATAAGCAAAATTGCCGCATTTGGAGTGAAGATCAGCCAGAAGCATTGCAACAGCTACCAATGCATCCCGAAAAAGCCACTGTTTGGTGCGGTTTATGGGCCGGCGGCATTATTGGGCCATATTTCTTCAAAGATGATGCGAATCGCAGCGTTACTGTCAATGGTGAACGCTACCGAGCGATGATAACAAACTTTTTTTTGCCCGAAATGGAAGTTCTTGACTTGCATGATATGTGGTTTCAACAAGACGGTGCCACATGCCACACAGCACGCGAAACAATGGCGCAATTGCGAGGCGAGTTTGGTGAACAGTTAATTTCACGTTTCGGGCCGGTCAATTGGCCGCCTAGATCGTGCGATTTGACACCATTAGATTATTTTTTGTGGGGGTATGCCAAGGCTATTGTGTATAGGGACAAGCCCGCTTCGATTGACGCACTGGAAGCCAACATCCATGCATTCATTCGTGAGATACCGGCCGATATGTGTGAAAGAGTATGCCAAAATTGGACTCAGCGGATGGGCTACCTGAGACGCAGCCGCGGTCAACATTTGCATGAAATTATCTTTAAACATTAAATTGCAAGGTTCAAACTATCGATTCAAATAAATATTTCATTCATTTTTTCGAATTTTTTGTGTTTTTTTTTTAAAAAAAAGTTCTAAACCTCTTAAAAAATCACCCTTTATTTCGGCATTCTGGTGAGCGATCTGGAAGGAAGCAGACGTGGTAAGAGAGTCCCTAAGGAATTGAATTGAAGTGTGTGTTGTATTATCAATACTTTCTAAAAATTTGTACAGAATTTTTTTACTATGGGATTTACCAGGAAACGGAAAAAAAATATCGAATTTAACAAATGCATACTTGAATACGTTATTGGGAAAGTATGCATTTTACGTACCATTTACAGATTAAAAATTATGGTAAAACTAAAATATCTTTTCCACACAATAAAAAAAAACGCTTTCCCCAAACTCAGATAAAATATATATTTTTTTCAATATGACTACGAAATGAAAAGCATTAAAATCGACGAAAAACATCTTTTTTTCTTTAAAGTATGTACCTACAATAAAAGCTTGAAGTTAAGAAAGTTGATTTTACTCTGATTAATACCACGAAATAAATTTCTGCCAGATATTAAGGTATTTGGCATTGTGAAGAAATTATATCAGGAATTTTCAACAATTTCATAAACTATAAAAACTTTTAAACTGAACTGCGATGTGAGCGCCGTGTAACTAAAGGGTACCAAAAATGTTGAACACAGTCGCCCCCACTTAAAAATTGTCATCCTGATTGACAGTAAGTTCCTGCATAGGACTTCCTAAGTATGCGTGCGGCATCAATGGCGCTCCTTTGATTTGTACAGGCACTAATACTTTGAAATACCTATGCAGGAAAAGCATCTTGTAGGCAAATGTACCGTTTCTGCTCTCAGTTGGACCTCTAATTTAGAACCTCTTTGACATCAATATTATTAGGTAACATCAAAGTTATTTACTTGCCGCGTTACAGATAAATTTTATAGAGAAAAAGAAAATGTTTTCACTTTTTGCATTGGAAAACAGCTTTTCTCTTGCACCAACCAGAGACAATGGATGATTTAGAATTCTTTTTGTGTGCAATTAACGCGTCACTTTTTGCATCGCACACGCTTACACTTGTTGGATTTCAATGGAACTTAAGTAAATTATTGAGAGTGGTTCAAGTCTCCCATATGTTGAAGTCTCCCGCTTTCCCCCTATATAGGCAGATGGATGTTGTGCACCAGAGTTGCCCTGCGTCTCAAAACAGTTTTATTTATTTATTTATTTTATTTTTACTTCTAAAATATCAGGAGTGTGAGCCCTTAACTTATACAACCCTAAAACATTATAAGCCCGCAAAACCATGCTGACTGGTCAGAACGACAGGTGCGTATTTTTCACGAGATAATTTCGGCATCCGAACAAATCTTCTTTACGGGTATCCATGAGGCTCAAATGAACCCTGTTCCGTTAATAAGACCCGGTTCCACACCTTATGAGTTAATTCTTAAACTCTTGGGCGAATTGTAGAATCAAATCGAGTTCAGCAATTCGCCTCTGAGTTGTCCTCTAGATAATCGGGTTTTCAGCACATTTTTTCATATTAAGCTCGAGAATTTTAGGACGTAAGCTTGCGGTTTTTTTTCTACAGCGTTGCCTCTCGCGAACGTCTGACAAACATCCGATAGTATAACTGCCATGAAAGAGCTTCTCAATTAGCCGTTTGGACCCGGCATAAAATTGTAGATCCCTTCCATTCGTTCCAAAAATGAAAAAAAAAAATCACTCAAAACAGTTTGCTTCGACAAATTAAATTCTTTCCCTATTTATATAATTTCAGAAAGACCGCAAACGTAATTTGCTATAAAAGCTCGTCGAATTTCCATATTTAACCTGTACACATAAAATGTATCGTATTTAATCTAAATTTACACGATTGCTGTATTTTTCGCCAAACAAAACTTGAAAAATTAATTCATCAGAATACTTTTCCCAGTGAAAAAATCGGGCTTTAATCCAGCCATGCGTCTCAAATGATCTCATTTACACACACAACCATAGGTCACACCATATGCAACTACTGAGTGAAAACTGTAGACAGTTAGTCCGTAGCCGTTAGGAATTATTCGCCTTGAAAAGCGACTTGATTTTCTGTCAAAATACTTTTGCCGACTAGTGTAGGAATATCAATTTTGGCTCTTTCTATTTCCAAATGGAATGCAACGATGTTTGCTACATATTCGCCCGTTGGTTTGTTCAGTAGCCTATTTAGTCACGAGCTTAGCTGGCGAACCCAGTCTTAAGAGCTCCTTACAGTGTCATTAAACCTGCATTACGTATGTGTACAATGAAAATTGTCGTTAACCTATGACAAGATCACTAAATAGATTCCACCGACATCAGCCGAGCGTATCGCATTTCAAAATCGCCTTTCAGTGAACTCCAACGACGTGTGAGTCTGAGTATCTCTCCTTGCCCACTATAACTTCTCGACGAGGAAATAAATCTGTATATTTCTGGAGCATAAAATGCATTTCAGGCGGCTATTATATGATTGAATTAATTTATCGGAATCCGTGTGTAGGTACAGGTGCAGCGCATCAATCTTTCATAACCAGTCTGGTCATTTAAATTGTTTTTCATTCACTTGTTCTTTCTTCGAATCTGTGCGGCAGATTGTGGATAGCAAAATGCATCGAACTAGTTTACTCGCTCCAGTAGTAGATAATTTCTTCATAATTCTTCCTACGGATTGCTAGAACTGGCTATATACAAACCTACTTACAGCTGTTGGGGGGGAGGGGGGGGAATTATACTGCTTTCGGTTACGCTGCTGCACATGCGCTGCTGTGGGTGATTACTGCAATCTAAGGCCATTTTGCTGTTCCTACAATGACGTAGAAAGAGTGTATGTATGCGAGTATACATGTGCTAAAAGTGCATAAATAACTGTTTATGTTCCCTGAATATAGGTTGTCGCTGTGTTGCAAGTTTCCGTCGCCCGTCAGACTCGGTGCAATGTGTATCAAGTTGGGCGTTTAAATGTCGGAGATTTGTGGCGCATTTTTATCCACAAGAATGTTGATTTTGTTTTGATTTTGCTGTAGGTCCTTTTAATTTGCCGCGCGTCTTGTTTGTGAGCCCAACTGGTTTTTTTAAAGTGATGTATCAGCCGACCAATGGTTGTCATTCGCATCTGATAAGAATGTGTGTCATGACGTTTGCTGCGAATAGAGCTCACAAACTGCAACTCTCCGACTAGATTGATGGACATTTCCAAGTCTTAAGTGAAACTATCAAAGACACTTAGATGCGAGTAGCATTCGTATATCCATCCATTAGTGCTGTGAAAGCACGTATTTCTTTTTTGCGCCGCGAATTGTTATGTTACTTGAGAGAATTTTAGCCGGCATTTTATGGCTAAACCAGTCTTTTATGCCTGTGCGGATTATAGTGCATTCGCAGAGCTATTAGGTGTGCTGTTGTTGGTTGCACAACTTTCCACGTTAGATAAAAATCTCTTCGGATAATTTTGCGCAAAACGATTGCAATGATCAAATGGAATTTTATTTTATAATCGACGACGAGTGAGGAGAACTTTTTTTTTAACTCCAACGGACTGGTTATTCTACGAACATCGACCAGAGGTTAGAGTGCAGGATGACGTTGAATTATTTGAAATATTGTTCTAAGATCAGTCCCATATGCACGAGTGAAATTTTGCTACCAATTTTACAAGGAAACCCGTCTTCGTTACTACAAAATTGAACTTCTCTATTATGTCATAATAAATTGCAGTTGTTGCCTATTAAGCCAAATTATCATTTTCAAATGCAAATTAACACGCGTTTGGGGTTAATCGACAGGCATCATTGCCTTCCCATAATCGGATACCGACTTTGACTATAATAATATTTAGTTAAGTGATAAAGGCTATTGCGGGTGCCGACATAGCTCTTCGCTATTGCCATTCAATTAATGCGAACTTGTGGGACTGAGCTACTGCCGGTGTGGAGCAATTGATCGTTGTGAAAATTATAATGCCTCATCAGCATCCCATGGTGACTTTTGGTTATGCGAGTAGGTATATGGGAATGCAAAGCGGGGATCAGTTTGACTCCTATAATTTTGTGCAACAGCGACTAGTGTAAATATTTGAATGAATGTACACAAACAGGGAATAGATCTCTGCAGGGGTTCCTATAGTTCCAGATGTGCGAGGCGAGCGTATAACATTTGGATGTATCATTTAAAAATGTGAGTCTTTGCATCATACTCATTGATATAATTTGTTGCTCTTATACCACCCTTGCCTGGTACATATCTTCATCGGAGGGAGCCTAGCCCCCTGGCAGGGTACGTAATAGATCAATAGTAGACGAATCTAACAAATTGAATCATTTTCAAGCCAGTTTTTGTCACCTTAAAATAGATTTAGAACTTAGAACCTTGTATTCAGAACACTTGTAAACGTCATTAGATTGAAGGTCATAAGAACGGGCAACTGATGGCGAACAACCAAGCTGCCTAGTTTAGTAGCCCCAATAAAATACGGATGAACCACTCGGACATCTTCTTATTCAGTTCCACTCATGTTATTGCGATATGTGGTTTCAAAACGTTAAATGTTGAGTTTTCGACATAAATTGCTCAACAAAATATTGGACAAAAACTTTAATTTATCTGTTTAACGACAACGTGGAGCATTTTCATCTAGCAAATCGTCAAATATCAAGTGGCATTGTCACAGAGATGTTCCATGAGTCGAAATTACATTCAGCTCTAGTCTCAGTCGGATCTGTTGGACTTACTTGAATATAATACCTATCGGAAAAGTTGATTTCATTTTTTAAGCTACGCTAGTAGATAATATACCTCTAAAATCTGTGTGGCATCCAAGCTGATGGGATGTAATGACAGAATCACAGAACAAATTCCATATCAACATAATTTCAACTGACATTTCAGCACATCATTTCTTATTGTGGGATTATTGCGACCAAAAGGTGACCATTTTCTAAAGATCTAAAGAAATCATCTTGATCTTGAAAATTCTAAAAAGTTTGATTGTTTTTTTTTCACTCAGCATACTAGGTGTGTTTTATTGAACTGCACTCTACGCTTTCGATATTTACAATAGGAAAGGAACGCGCGTAGTTTTCAATTTCTCATACTTTTCCCCTTTTAAGGAAAACCGCAAGAGCTTATTTAATTTGTTTAAGTAGCTACCAACGAAAAATTGTAATGTTTTGAATATGGAATCGGTTTTCAACCAGACCAGCGGCCTTAAAAAAATTGGCACATTCTATAAAAAACAATTGCGTCCAAATATTTACACCCTAGCTCTAAACATTTGTGCTACATGACATCTTAAGAGTTTGACATTTATTTCATAGGGTGTCACTCATAAATTGGAAAAATCGTATGAAACGTTCGCAATTGTGCGGTTCTATTTTTATTTGACACGTGAAATCTGAAATGAGATCGAATCTAATGTGGTTTTTCATTGGGACAAGAAAACAATATTTTTTTTTGTTTATATGAATCAGTTTTCATGTTCAGTTGGGCAAACAATTTTTTTTTTATTGATTCGGATCACTTTTTGCAGATCATGACATTTTTTTTCAGATTCCAATATACACACTTTGCATAGCTGTCATCTTTAGAAGTTTTTCTTAAAACAAATGCGCAAGGTTACGTGAGAACCAAAATAAAGAATTACCTACATAAATATGGATATAATTTTGGATGAATCAAGAAAACTGCTCCAGTATAAGTAATTTTTCAAATCGATGTCCATATTTGTGATTTTTCCAAAAACCAATGCAATTTGAACAGCCAGTATTGATTTTTGCTGTCAAAAGTTGGATTTAAAAAAGCAAATCAATTATTGCGTGTCTATTTGTATGCACAAACCACGATTTATCAAATACACAAATCAATTTTGAATTCATATTCGCAATCTGCAGTGGTTGTTGCTCAGGATATTGGAAGCAGTGCACGAATAAATTACAATACACAAAAACATAGAATCCACATGACGTTCCACTATTCTTCTTATACTATTTATGTGTTTCTCCAAATAGTGGTTCTAAAATTAGATATCACCCTCTGAATAAACCAAAAACCAGTGCCATTTATGTAATGTAAAATAATGTAGGGTAGGAAATATATTCCGACCCAGATGAACTAAGATAAAAAAATACTGAATCAAGGGTTCAACAAACAGCTTAAAAAAAATATATTTTATAGTTACTTACAGAGCTGCTTTGTGTGCACCATAAGTATGCTTGGTAGATATTCTCAAACACATATCTCAATAGCGTGCACCTCAGAATAAAAGATGATTTGTGATGTTCCCAGCATTATTGTTTCTTTTGAAACTATGCCCATGGACTGGGGGATCAGCAGCATTATTCTATATCTTAGAGCCGTTAGCATTGTATATATAGAGGGCCTTACCAATAAACATTCTTAGTTTCGACTCTAAATTTTAGTAGTTCACAGTGGATCTATTTTCCATACAAGTTTCGCAATTGTGAGCTTCCGGAAATTTAAAGTCGAGACTAAAATTTTTTATTAATTCAACGCAGAGAGAATTTTAGCCGGCATTTTATGGCTAAACCAGTCTTTTATGCCTGTGCGGATTATAGTGCATTCGCAGAGCTATTAGGTGTGCTGTTGTTGGTTGCACAACTTTCCACGTTAGATAAAAATCTCTTCAACGCAGAGACTCTATATACAATTCGAGATACTAATAATCATTTTTAGTGTCCAGGCTAAATTCCCAATGCCGCTGGTCGTCGATGTATACCAAGCTTATGATCCTGATCATTTGACGGTCACATAAATGAGCGCCTTGAATTTTATAGAGCAACTGAAATATCTAAGACTACGTCTTTTACTTGGTAAGATCGTGAAGTTTGGTTTGATATCTTGGGAAGTCTAAGGAGAATTAACAGCAGCTTCCTTTGTTACTGATAGATGTTGAGGCGGAAGGTTGGGTATTAAATTTACGCCTGTACTTTGAAACTTTTTCATTGTCCTTGCAATACCAACGCATACGAAGCTATATAACTTGTTATGTTTCTAATGGGCAAATATTTACATTCTCCTGGTCGCCTCTTGGGTAACTTGACCATGAAGAGTGTGAAAATCATCAACCAAAATGAAACATCAGTTTCATTCATTAAGTTTACTGTATCCCCTATCACCCTTTCTTCTTCTTTTTCATTATTCACTTTGCCTTTATAAATGGCAACGATGACCAAGCCAAACCTCGATAATAATTGCTCCTCTGCCACTTAATATGCACTGCCAATAATAAAGGCAACTCCACCAACAACAAAACTTAGATCCCCCATGGAAACGAGCATAACATAGTAAACATACGTACCTACGTATCTACCAACCTATCCACAACAAACTATTCTTTGCGAAAGGCCCACGATAATTGATGTTAAGTTGAGAACTCCCTCCCTCGGATGTGTGTACACAATTTCTTGAGGAGCTTGTCAAGTATGTTTTTTCTTCCTTTTTTTTTGTTCATGCATACTTTCGGAATTTCAGTATTTCACTTGCAAATTGATCGCGCGCAGTGTGTTCTGGTTTTGTTCGTGTTTCCCTTTTGTGCCATCGAGTACGACTTGAGAAGAACCATGTTAACAAACCCAAAGTGCACTACAGACCTAATACTGAAGTTGGCATTTTGCGACCGACGCGACGACGACACAGTGTACAACTAGCACAGGAAGTTGACAAAAAGAGATGCAACTGACCGGAAATGCACATTCCATTTAAATTCACCAACGAAGCGACAACAACTGTTCAATTAACGAACATTCTTGTCTGCTTTTCCCGTTGCTTATATTGAAATAAGAGTTAGTTGGAGTGTACATATATATGAGCGGTGTCTATAGTCGTATATTTAGGAACACGAAAAGGATCACGAGCGATGCAATTTAAAAGGGAAAACAATAAAATTATGTAATTTGGAATACGGAATTCACACGTTCGAACGGCACATGCTTCGGCGAATAGTCGTGCGTGTTGTTCAAGTACATATTTGGGAATTTTAATTTTAGTTTTGCATATAAATGTGATGTACGTATGGAATTGATGGTGAAGTGGGAAATGTAAGGGCCACTTGAACTTGTGCGATCAAAGTGGTTGTACCATGCAACTTCAGCAAATTTAATTTGGCCACTAAAAGTGGTCTTTAACGTCGCGCATTGCGACTTATCTCAGAACTGTGATAGTGCCTGCATCGTCAGCGTTGAGTTGGGGAGTGGAATTGTAGTTGCATGGCACCATTTCTTCCAATCACTTCTGGAGGTAGCGCTCTCAAACTTGCTGCTTACGATAACCACAATATGCCCTATCTGTTATGGAATGTTCTGAAGCTTCCCCTTAATTCCTTTATGATAAAAATATCTCTGTTCTATGGGAACTCAAAAGTTTATTAAAGTTCGAAAGAAATTTAAAATAGAAATATAATTTCTCAGTACGTAAAAACAATTAGAAGTAGGTCTATGGTGAGTGATCCTCATTCATTTAGGACCGCAAGCTTCTCGTATTTTTTATATTCTTGATGCTCGCAATGGTTTTATGGTTTCATAAGTAAATCGGCCCAGCATTATTTCAGTGGGACAGTATCTGTATTGAACTTTCCCTTTTGTTACAAAATCTTTAACGAAGTGATATCGGTTGTCAATATGTTTGGTTCGGTTTGATAACTTTTCTTCTTAAATAAGCCTGAGATGTCTTCAAAAACTGTTATTGCACCGCATATTGACTATTTCATATCAATTAATGTTCTATCAATAGAACACGCTAAAAAATCGGCTCTAACAGATTTTTGCTCGGTTAAAAAAAATGGGTTAAAATTAACCAAGTTTCTGTTGAAAAACACCGAGTATTCGTTTTGAAATACTACCGATTAGGCAAATTGCGTTCTGTTAAAAATAACACACTTTATCAGTTGTTAAGAACCAAGTTGCTAGATAAATATCAACCAGTTGGTTAAATTCAAAAGAGTTAGTTTGTTATTTACAACCAAGAAAAATTGATAAAATGTTATTTATAACCGAGATTCGTTAAACAAGTTGACTCGGTTATTGTTAATCCACTAACTCTGTAGGAGTTATATTAACAGTATCACTTGGTAGTTTTGAACCGAAAGTTGGCTGATTTTAAATAGGTTATTTTTCTGCGTGAAAGAACTTCTTCTGACAAACACAAAATATTGGGATAAATTCAGGGGCCTAACTCTGTAATTCGATTCGAAAGTAAAAACAGTTCAAAAGTTGTTTCCGATTCTAAAGGAAGGGAAATGTTGCACAAAAACTTTTGCAACTTTCGAATAAATGGCTAGAGCTGTTTTTTTTTTTTTGTCAAAAATCACATTTTAAAATCAACCTTAAGTCAAATAATTCGTTTTTAATTTCATTTCTTTGATGATTGAATTTCACTATACACATGGATTCAGTCGCATTGTGGCTTGATGAAGAAATTTGTGCTGAAGAAAGAATTAAAAAAAAAATATTGAGAGACAATGCGAACATAATGGGTATACTAAGTAAAAGGTAATGTGATAAAACACAAAATTTAATGACGAAATAATTTATCTACCTATACTAAATATTTTTTCTAGTTTTGTAAGAAATGCTCGTTTCCAAAAGATGCATTTATATGAATGTTTTGAACAGCATAAATGATAGGAAATCTGACAGGAAGGAGAAAGTCGTCTTCAATACCTACAATAAAAAAAAACTAAGTGCAACGCTTAAATTTCTTGCACAAGTGGATGTTTTGTATAACAATTTTTGTTCGTGGTTTCCCTTTAAAATAAAATAACATCTTCAAAATATCATCATATCAATGATAGCTTTCAGCTAAACTTTTCCGTATGGTAATTAGATATCGAATGAAATTTCAGAAATTCGAACGTAAATAGAGTTGTTAAGTACGACATTTCCGATTTTCGCGCAAAGGTTTCAATACTGTTTGCGATATGACCGACTTTAGCCCAAGCAGATTTTCTTTTAAAAATAATTTGCTATTGATTTCAAGTATTGGTGGTTATGTTTAATGTATTTTATTTATTGTGTGTTATTATTGTCAAGTAATCACTTAAGTATTGTTACTTTGTTTGATGAATTAATAAACTAAACTAAACTAAAAGGTATCTAGATAAATTAAATTCGGATCTCAATTTCCGATTTTCGAATTACACAGTACATATTTTCCGAATTCGAACGATTTAACTTTAGAATCGAACTACAGAGTTAGTCCCAAGCTTCAGTTGTGGGTATAGATACAAATGTCTACTTCCGGGATGCCCAACTAACAGCTCCGCCATTAATTAAAAACACATATCCGAGGTTTGATTTTCGATCTTTCCTATTTTCAGCCCAATTAGCGCCCGCATATCCAATGACGAAACTCTCCGAATTCTACTTTCCAAGTGTTGGTTTAAGGATTAACGTTCCACTGAAATATCGAACAACCCTTTTTGTCTCTTTCCAGTCCTGTTGAATTGGCCTACTGATCTTGGAATTTTTGGTATTAAATGTTTTTTACACGTTCCAAAGGAGAAACGAAGAAAGATTGACAAAGTTGCTGAACCAATGATTTTTATGGGACATGATGAGCATTCTAAGGCCTACAGGTGCTACGATTTTCTACGAAAGAAGATGGTGGTAAGCCGTGTTATTGAATGTGCTGAAAAGGTTACCAATAATATTCAAAACGGCACTGAATTTCGAAATAAGTCTGAATACCTCCAAATTCAGCTTAAAACCCCAAAACAATTGAATTATGAGGCTCCTAAAAATATTAATACGGAATGCGAAGACAACGCCGATGGAAGGGAGTTCATCACAATCAAGTGAAAATTATGAAAGCTCAGCTAACCCGCAAAAGCAGGTGCGCATCTGAGGTAATTGTACCAAAGACATAAGCGAAAGCTACATCGGAAGTCTTCGCAAAGCAGATTGGATTAAGGCCATGTTCTGGAATGAAATTAGGTATAAAACCCTTGTCTAATAATTTTTTTACTGATAGAAGGTTTCCCTCAATAGCTGGGGCGTATAAAAGACTCTGATACCGTTGCAGAGCCTTTACCTTTCACTTCCACTCTTCCACCATTTGCCACATTTAGGTTAGAGCATTCTTTACGGACAAGTGAATCAAAATATTGCTCATTACATGCTATATGAAAATCTTCTTTTTGATTCACATTATTAACTTGTTCTACTTTTGTAAGTCCCTCTTTTTTTCTTTCCAGATTTTATATGACGGGCAATTTTGCTTGACATGTCCGGATTTCTTGCAAAAAAATAAACATTTTATCCCCTTTTTTACTATTTTGAGTACTTCCCCACATTCGCCATCAACATTGGATTCTTTTCGGCGATGATACTCGTTCAATGGCTTGAACTGCAGCAAAGTTAATGTCAAATCATGGCCAGGCCTTGTTTCCAATGCAGCAATCAGTGTGCCATAGCTTCGAGGTACGCTTCTTAACATCTTTCCGACGATCCAGCTTTGCTTCGGTTCTTCACCAAGATCGGAAAGTTTTTGGAAAATATTTGTCAAAGATGCAATGTGTGCTTTCATGTTTCCAGTATCATAAAACTTTGTAGAACAAAAAAGTCGAATCAAGGAAACGTATCCTTTCATAGTGGAGTTTTAATGCTTCCCATGCTTCCTTTGCTGTTTTCCAATTCCTTATGTGACATAACTGGCTTTCAGCTACCAACAGACTCATCCAACAACGGGCTAGGTCATCACGTTCCTGCTAATGCATTATTTTCTTTCCATCGGAGTTATTTGGAGCTAGTTGTGGCTAATACACTCCAGAAGTTTTTTTTTTTCATAATTAAGAACTTCCACGCGAAAAAGTTATCTCCATTCAGTTTTGCAATGCTTGTTGTTATTGTCGTCACTGTGCCTGGGTCCATAACCTGTTCTGGAATGTTCTAAAATGTCCCCTTAATTCCTTTATAACAAAAGTTCGTCTTGTACAATAGGATGTTAAAAGTTTTTCTTTAAATTTAGAAACAAATTGAAAATAGAAATAAATCTTCTCAGTACATATGACTACATATAAAAACAGGTAGAATTAGGTCTATAGTGAATGTGAACATAATTTAACACTATCGTCATAGACAACGCATACGTCGACTTCGCCCTTGACGTTAACACACTAAGTACGTATTTCAGTATGCCAATATTAAGCCCCCCTATACACTGGGAACAAAAACTCCTAGCCAACCTTAAAATAGCGACAAAATGTCGATCCACATTAAAAACGATTTAATTGAATTTTGAACATAATTACTTCTGTTGAGATCAAATGAGTCATTCTGATGAAGTACAAAATCCGTCTAATTGGAGAACTTTCAAAATTAATAACCCGCCCCCAGATGTAATTCCAACTCAGTAACCTAATGGAACACTGAATGGCAAAGTACATCAACCATCAGCCATTTTGTCTCACGCTTTTAGTGTGCATCAGACGACTTCAAACGCGTTGATGCCGCCTATACTTATGCATAGAATCTCTCAATTGAGTCATAGACATTGTACTGCGTCCCCCATTTAATGAGGGAGCAACAGTTAGAAGCGGCTTAGACATCAATAAGAGGCGATGAAAAAGGTTCCCCTAATCCTCCAGACACCATCGAATACAAAAAGCGCGTACACAAAACACAAGTATATGCAGGCGCACAATCTCTGCGGACCAGACCCTAATTTTGTTAGCTTCCTTAAGTAACCGATTGAAATTTCATCATCAGGGATAATTGTTGCCTCTGTTTTGGTGGTGGTCCTCCCATATACGTAGGTTATCCAATGAGAACGACCTTCATCGGTAAAACACGACCTTTGAAATTGGATATGCGTTCGCAGCCAAATTGTGTATCCAGCGATCCGACTACAATACAATCAAACACACTCAGTGCTGTCAATAAAGCCATCAATCAAAAGAAAGGCAAAAAAAAAAACAGTTCTCTGTCCATTCTTATTTGCGCGAGAGGAAGTACAGCCAAATATGCGGGAATATTATTCAAGGGTGTCTAGCGTAGCTATAAATAATATACGCCATTGACTCGGACCGGAGCTCGGATCGGAGGAGGAAAGATTCCATGGTGACAGAAAGCCAAAGAGAACGAAATGCTGAATTGTTATTCTTCTATCCATTTTCATGTGGGTTTTAGGTCAAAAGGTCGCGGAGCCTTAATAGGACACGATCCCCGGACACTCGCAATTAATCGTAAAACGTTGGCACTGTATTTGAATAAGTGGGATTTTGTTTCAAGACGCGTGTTTATTGAATTGAATTTATTTGTCTTAATCGGAACTATACTCAAATTGGATTTGTTTTTTTCGATAAATTTGCACGAGGGCATAAAGAGCGTATGCGATGCTCGACTGCGAAGTGTTTTGGCTAAATACTTGAAAAGGCGATGGATGATAGGTTTTTTAAATGGAAATTCTCTTGGCAACTAGTTTTATTGTTTTGTTGGGAGAAAGACGTCCGCGCGCAGAAAAATCGCTTATTTAAAATCAACCAACTTTCGGTTAAAAACTACCAAGTCATATACTGTTATAGCTCCTATAGGGTTAGTGGATAAAAATAACCGAGTCAACTTGTTTAAGGAAACTCGGTTAATTTTTCTCGGTTGTATGTAACAAACTAACTCTGGCGAATTTAACCAGCTGGTTGATATTTATCTAGAAACTTGGTTCTTAACAACTGATAAAGTGTGTTATTTATAACAGTATATGCATTTCACCTATTATTTATGTCGGTAGTATTTAACAACGAATGCTCGGTGTTTTTCAACAGAGACTTGGTTAATTTTAGCCCTTTTTTTTAACCGAACAAAAATCGCACTCTGTTAGAGCCAATTTTTGAGCGTGCGTGCGCGAAATCAAAGGCTACTTACTCATCTAACGCGATCTCTTGGAAAGTGCCTGGAAATGAGGCGTCCAAGTTTTTTTTTAGGATCCCCATTTCTTATTTAAAATTATATGTTGTTCTGCGACCTTTTGGTCTATTGTGCCCCTCCTTACGCCTCAGAGAGCTGTATTCCCTCATGAGAGAATTCCCCTCACAGTCGAACCTGCGACGTTCGGGTCACAAGCAATGAGTCTATCCAGTATCCACTACACCATTCTCACAACCTAGGACCCCTTGCTTAGTAGTCCAACCACTCAGCCACTGCGCCGCAAGTTATGCAAGCTATGCCTTAAGATTTCATAAAATCCTTTGGGTAAGTGGCATTGTGGGTTGTTGGTCACCATACAAGCCATAGGGGAGAAGGTCTCCAGGTTTTACCGAATATCCCGTAGCAGGAAGAAAGGTCACGATTGCCTGCTGTTTTGTTTTTTGTAGGTATAAGCCCCATATGATTTGCATCATTATCAGAGATCCTATGAGAGCAATACCGTCAAATTAAGTCTTGACAAACTGATGCGGTATTTTCATTCTGAGTGAGAAAATTACCTGTTCAATTGTCTGTGGAACGTTACTATAGGTTTTATACATTATGGTTCAGAACCTACCTTTATCAAAAGGATTAGACAGGAATTTTTAGATATAACTTTAGCTCCTAACTCTCCGAAACGAATAGTTAGTAAATGGATGGTCTAAAGAGATTTTTCATTCTCGGACCACCGCTATATTCAATTTAATGTTGACCTTATTAGGCCCCCACTTGTAACCTTCCGAGATCCCAGGAAAACCAATTGTCAGGTACGTAATTCTCTCCTTAAGCATAAGCTTGGACAAATAGATAATCAACCGAATTCACCATCGGATATTGATTATATGTTTGACAAAGTCACCAAATCATTGAACGAAGCCTTTAAAAGAGCTAGCCCGATCAGTAGGCATAGAAAAGGGAGCAAACCACCATGGTGGATGACATCGCTATTGCTTTATCTGTCAAATTTCCTAACACAATAAGAGACTTTATCGAATCTGCTCTGTACAAGTTAGTTAAATAGACGGAGACGGTTGGACTTGATGTCAGTCCATCCAAGACGGGGCTAATCTTCTTCACAAACAGATACAAAATTACCAATATTATTATTATTATTATTATTATTATTATTCTTTACTTTAATAGATTCAATAATATAATACGTAGTTTTATAAAAAGGGTTTTCAAATGAGAGGTGTTATTGTGAATGACCCGCTATTTCGGTAGCTGTCACTTTTGAAGCTTTTATTCTTTGACATTTGACAAGTAGAAACTACGCCATTTCTAAAAATGGAACGATACACGCTTCAACAACGCATTGAAATTATTAAAATTCACTACAAAAATGGTGAAAATCTTGCAGTCACAGTTCGCAAAAGCTTGTCGGACCGTAATACAGAAATTGGTGGAAAAATTCGAGCTGTTGGGACAAGTTAGTGATTTGAAGAATAAAACCCGTGCACGTCGTTCAAGAACAACTGCGAATACTGCTGCTGCAGCCCAAAGTGTTAAAGAAAACCCAGGTTTGTCTATTCCTCGTCGTTCTTTGGAATTGGCCATTCGACAAACGTCATTACACCGTATTTTATGGTCGGAGTTGGATGGTATTGATCTGGACAACATTTACTTTCAACAAGACGGCGCTACGCATTGATCTTTTACGGGAAAAGTTTCCGGACCGTGTTATCTCTCGAAGAGGTGATCACAACTGGCCACCGAGATCTTGTGATTTAACACCTTGCGACTTCTTCCTTTGGGGCCACGTGAAAGATATGGTCCACGCCAACAGTCCAGCGTCGATTCAAGACCTCAAAGATAAAACTCGTGAGGCTATCGAGGACATAGGGCAGCCACTTTGCGATTTGGTTATGGAAAAGTTCATGAAAAGGATATGGTCCTGTATGCGTGCTCGTGGTGGCCATTTGGCTGATATTGTTTTTCATTATTAACGGCATACCTTCCGCTTTATTATGAAATAAACATCCGATCATTTATCTCAAAAAATGGCGTTTTTCTTTGAATACCAAAATAACTCCTCTTATTATTATATAAAGAGAAAATCATGGCTTTATATTGCCGTCTGCCGATTGATTGACATTTCATGATACATTTTATAAATTAAAAAATTAATATAACAAAAAACATTGACTAATTATTATTATAGTGTAAAAGAAAAAAAGAAAGTAAATAAATACAAAATAATTCTGACTGTACCTATGTTTCAGTTTTTTATGTTTTTAATAATATACAATTTTGAAAATCACATATTCAAAAAGCTATTGCGATACTTGTAGGCATGTATACTATATTGCGAAAGCAACTTCCAACCATAAAGACCGTTTATCAATTCTCTTGCTTCCTGAAGTCTGAGAAAACTCTTGGAGTCTCCTAATTTCGAGAAGTATTGGACATTCTGCGAGGAAATGGAAAACGCCTTCCGGCACATTTAAATTGCAGATGCTTCATGTTCTTTGAATATCCTGTCTTTGCGGTAAAAAATTAAGGCCTAAAGTCTCAGTTCTGATTTTGCTAATTATGCTAATTTCTTAGGTTGTTAACTCATTGCATAAAGATAAATAGTTATTTGTGTCCCATGAATGGCTTAGAGTTCTACATATGCTTCTAGAGTCGGAGGTTTGCGCCCTGTTCAGGCAGTTCTCATAAAAGCGTTCGTCTATCTGCGCTATACAATCATAAAATTCATATTGCCAGTCATTGACATTTTCCAGGGTTAGGTTGCGTTCCAAAAATTCTCAATATAGCTTACTTTTAGTATTCATGGCAAATATCTATAGGTATAAAATTAGATAGAAAGCTTAATTGGAAGCTAAATATTCAGGCCCGCACAAGGAAGGGCGCGGTAGCTATACATGCCTGTAGGAAGGCCCTATGGGTCCAAGATAAGGCCTTCAGTCTAGGGTAACAAACTGGCTCTACACTGCGGTATATTCTGTTTTACGGGATCCTGGTTTGGTGGCCCGCACTTGAGAAAAAATGCAATTCCAGATCTATGGAACGTATATAAAGATCAGCCAGTATATGCATCACAGGGGCACTCAGGTCCACGCCTTCGGCCGCCTTAAACATAATACTATACCTTTTTCCTGTCGATATCTGCCACCCGTCTATCCAAAGGCATACTGTCGACCGGTCACCTCAGTCATGACCAACTACATTAAACCTTAAACAAGGTACGCAAGGAAAGGGCCGATATACTAGTCACCGATGCTGGCCCAAACCGGTTTTGTGTCAATTTTGACGAAATGTCGGAGGATTATAAGCGAGGGGCACACTGTTTCGGTCACCCGTCGCATATCCGAAGACATATCGTCCATTAGTTATCCTCATTCTCCTCTCTTCAATTGAGTTGTCAGAGGATAACAGGCGAGGGGAAGACCGCTCCGATTTTCTCGACGAGAAGAATGGACCTAAATCAATTTGGTCTAAGTGTGTCTTTCTAAACAGTCACCTTACCTAACCTGGCCTTAGTAGGAGCCAAGGGTCTTGGGGGCTCCATTTATTTATTCAGTAAGCACCATATCATCAGCATAAGCATAGTTATTCTAACGCCGCTGTTCCTAAGCTGCACAAGTACTTCATTTATACCTATGACCAAAGTAGTGCGAGAATGACTTCTCCTTGAGGATTATCTCTGGAGACGTTAGCTGTTAAGACAGAGCCCTCACAAGTCCGTCAATAATGTATCTTGCTTCAATATTTCTGACAATCTAAATGCTGAGGCTTACTTCTTTTGACAGTATTCGACATAATTCATCTTTGTAAATTTTGTCTTATGTGGTCTTATAATTTATAAAAAGATATTAGGCATCGATCTCGACATCCTGTGTGTTCTTCACTATCTAAATAGTATTATAATATTAAGTCACTTTCGACTTAAATCGCACTGGTAGGGGCGAATCATTACGTTAACAAATTATTCACCCATTAGGGCAGACAGCATATTGTATGCAGTATTAACGAGAAGTGTGTCTCCTTAGTTGGCGAAGTTTTGAGGCCCAAACGATGCTGAAGATTCGTTTTTCAGTAAAACGTTCGCCTGCGCCAATTAGAGTCTACCCAGTTCATGCTGGAGCAGTATCTCATCGTTATATCGTTTTGACGGTGACATATAAAACGCATTTCAACATGAAATATTGGGCTTCCTGATAGCCCAAAAAAGTGACAGTATAGGCACAGCTCAACCGACCATCTATCACACATCTCAATAATTTGTTGCTGGGCTACTTGAAGTATGAGAAAATTGTTCGTATATGCCATCTGCCAACCCTTTAACGATGCTCAACGCCATCCTTATAAGCAGTGCGCCTTAAAGTTAATTAATTAAACTCTCCGCGTGACTAATTTACACACACATTGGCATACTCTATATATTCGTAAATTTGTGATACTACGCACATACTTGAAAATGACATTTTAATTAGTCGAGAAAGTGTCGGAATTTTCACACAAAACGCGTCTTACATTATTCGAATGGGTCTAATGATGTTTGTTATTCCTTTGAAACGTCTGTATGTCAATCCAGTATAGCAATATAGGCGTGTAGTCGTACGCTACGTAGGTATACTACATGTCCACACTCGTATGGGTGTATAGAGAGAATCCAATTAGTCTAATCACTTGTTTGAGATCAAATGTTAACTCATTATGGCTTTTGTTACTTGTTTATAAATTTAATTATGCCCAAGATTTTTATGCATGTGGATACAGTTTTTTTTTTATTTATATTTTTATTTTTATTTATACGCAGACTGGTTCACTTGTTATCAGTACTAGTTTTGGACATAATGGACTAAATGCATCTGTGGCAATTGTCACAAGGGCTCTGGATGGAAAATACCATTTTCGATTTGTACTGAAAACTGTTGTAAGTTTGGACCGAATTGGAGCCAATTGTATTGAAAACAAATTTTTACCAATTTTCATATTAAAGTGAAGTCAAAATATTTAATTTTCAAAGCCGCAATAAAAATAAATTAACAGAAAATTAACATAAATAAAAGTTTTTTTTTGTAGTTGTAAATGCATTTTTATCGGAAGTATGGCATTGAGAATTATTTTACTATCCTAATTATGAATTTTGATCTAAATCGTCAGAGCGGTTTTTATAAAATCATGCAGACAAAATCGAAACAAACTTTCAATATTTACTGTGAAAAAAACTTTGCTGAACTATTTAGCTGAAAATGGGGTATTAAATATTGTTTGAGATGTACGAGTAGGCATCACTTGGTTTTTAAAGTTTTATCCCACTCGAAAATGGGGTTTTTGAGATATAAGCAGTTTCTAAAATTTGCGTTTTCGGTGATTCGAAATGAAAATGAAGGGTGGAATAATTTTTTAAACTTAAATATTACTCTAAGTGTGCATTTTGGTCAAAATCGATACTGCCGTTTTAAGTAAACAGATTTTATTTATGGCTTGATTTTACGTTTAAAGATAATATACCCACCTACTAAAGTTTATATATATTTTTTTAATTTAATCAGCGCACTGGGGAACTTACGAACTTACTGACGTGTTTCGATAGACAGGAATTGTGGACTTTTCGTATTTTGTCTGTAGCTACGTCTAGTGCTGTCGTTTTCAATTTTTTTTGGTATCCAAGGCATATATTTTTGGGTATCATTTCCTAGCAAAGAGTATCCAAAATATATTAACATGAAGTTGCTATACCCATACAATTTTTTTTTTTTTTTTTTTTTCAAACAAATTCTTTATTAAATTATTCCTTATTCGCATTAATGGCGACGTTCGGATTCCTAGTTTAGCAAGTCTGACAGCTGTCAGTTTTATGGCCCAGAGTGGCCACGTGATTAATTTTTGCAGTTGACGTTTATGGAGGGGAAGCCGACAAATCTAGTCAAGAAAATCTTGCCTACATACTCAGTTGACATTTGGAAGAGTCAAATTTAAAATAAACAGAGTGGCCGTGTCAGAATTCTGAAGAGTCGAAAAAAGGACCGGTGTGAGGACAAGTTGTCTTTCCTAAAGCTACTTTGCAAGTTTTGAATTTTTGCACGACATTTAACACCAATTAGTTCGCGTAAGACTATAAAAGTGGTGGGATAGTCAACCGTGTTACATTTTATTTGAACTTATTTGAAAATAATAATTTTCTATAGATATATGTATGTAGGGCGTTTTCCAAATAAAAAAGGGAAAAATCAAACAAATGGCACGCGTTCGGATACCTAGTCCCGATAAATCTAGTTGACGTTTTATTTAAACTCGTCATCCGAATGTCCGCAATGCTAAGCGGACGGATAGATAATTATAAAATGAAACTGTTTGACAGACCTAGAGATGTGCAATTTATTCGTTATATAGGGATGTGGTAAAATCACATTTTCTACAGAATTATTTTACATAATAGATTGCAAAAGCAAGGCTATCATTTTAGAGTGTCGAGTATCACAGTATCCAGAGCCCTGCGATAGTATCCATTTCTACAGCATTGGCTACGTCTACACAAATACACAAAAAAAAAAAATGTCTACTGTAACCATAGGCAACAGACACCCTTGTATTTTTCCACAATTGTAGAAAAAGGAGAGAAAAGGAAACTTACTTATTGTCTCCCTACGCAACTGGTCAGGTTTAAATCCAACCTACGCTAGGCGAGCTTTCCATTTGTGTTCCAGATCGTTATGGGAGTCTGAAGGCGGATTAGTTTTGCATATAGTCGAAATTGGCATCGAGTTTGAATAGGCACGTATAGCAGAAAGCTTGTTGGGGAGGCTGTTATACAAATATCGACTAAAGGGTCCGCCATCTAACTTTCTTTTTTCAACTAGTGCTTATTTCGCGAATGGTAACACTTAGCTCATGTCTGATTTGACAGATAATTAGTTTCATCCTTCCGCTGAACGAATATGGTTGTGTATACGCTTGAACAACGCTGGGAAATATTGCGACATTACTTTGAAAATCATGGTAATGTTGCAGAATGTGTGCGAAAAAAATTATCTTTTCAGATGAAGCTCATTTTCATCTTGGCGGGTATGTAAACATGCAAAATTGTCGCATTTGGGGCACAGAAAACCCGCACACATACATTGAAAAGCCGATATACCCAAAACGAGTCACTGTTTGGTGCGAAATTTAGTCCAGAGGCATAATTGGGCCATTTTTCTTCGAAAATGAGCAAGGAGTGGCCGTTACAGTCAATGGCGATCGTTATCGGGCCATGTTGAACGAATTTTTGTTCACAAAAATTTAAGAGGAGGATATTGGCAACATTTGGTTTCAACAGGACGGCGCTGCGTGCCACACAGCCGAAGCTACACTCGATGTTTTGCGCCCTGTTTTTGAAGATCAGCCGCAGAGCTGATGTCGTTTGCCCACCTCGGAGCTGCGATTTGACACCGTTGGACTATTATTATTTGTGGGGTGCCGTAAAAGATAAGTGTTACACCGACAAGCCAGAGACAATTGACGCTTTAAAGGACAATATTCGTGAAGCCATTGGTGAAATACAGCTGCACACAATCGATAATGTGCTTACAAATTGGACCGATCGTGTAGGCTTCTACATGGCCAGTCGAGGCAGCCATTTGAATGAAATTATTTTCCATTATTAACCGGAAGGATTGTACTTTCAAACAAAAACAGAAATTTGAGAAAATATTCAGTAGTTTTTTTTTTAGCATTTTCAAAAAAAAAAAAAGTTATTTGGCGGACCCTTTACATATACGTGGGGTCTCCTAAATAAAGCAAAGAGGTAATAACTCATTAAACTGTGAATTTGGATCGTAAGCTTCCAATATGAAACTCGCAAATATCGTACACAAGATACATGAAGTACTCAATCGAGTAGCTATAGGTACTTTTCTGAACGGATCGGTTTCGGTGGTTAAGTTAAGTTTATTCCAAGACGTGCGTTAGTCTATATATGGCATAAGCAGGCAGGCAACCTTTAGCTAGGCCCAGGCCCATGGGTATTATTGTTAGTTCAAATTCGACAGCTCTCATCTATCCATATTGTATGTGCGGATTGTCCCAAATGATTTAGAAAAGGCGGAGGATTCAAATTAATGAACACCCTACATCTGCGACCCTTTCATTGCAAAACAGTCAAAGCGAACTTTCCGGTTTTAAACAGTAAAATGTTTGGTGAACGGACCTATCCCTTCCTACGTTATCCTAATGAAAAGGTCTGTTTGGATCAGGAAATAAAGATCATCGGAGGGTATGGCATTAGCAAGAACCAAGGCATCTTGCTGAGCTCCTTACTTTGGATGAGAAGGACGAGGAAAGATTATTCTTGATGGAAACGTCTAGTCCAGACTCAGGTGCTCAAATTGGGATTAGCTATAGGAGTAACCATTAGCACGTGTGTTGATCCGCCAAGGAAAAACAAATTTTGATCTATCTTTGAAAGTTATTTTGCTCGAAAAGTACGATCATCATAATGTAAACATAAGTTTTGCTTTCCGAACTAAACAACTTCAGATTTTTCGTAAAACAAGTCTTAAAGCTGCTCTCAGCTGACTAACTGTATATCTATAAAAATAGATCCCTTAAACTTAAACGTTAATTTGACAGACAATTTAACAATTCTTACAGTGTGCCTGTAATGCTGAGGACTTAAGCGGTCGCAGTTGGATATTCGTGTTGTCAAATATTGTGCTTATCTATTTCTTATTAATCCAAGCCAAGAGGCTACATTTCTTTTCCGCCGCATGACTGTCTTTCAAAGTGAAAGCGTTTTTTAACTAATAGTGTTAATTTAATCGTGATGAAAAGTCAATAAATAAAATATGCAGTATTGGTCAGGCAGAAATTTTTGGCCCCAATTGGATGATATGGACTTGGAGGACATGTGGTTCCAACAGGACGGCGCCACAAGCCACACAGCGAATGTCAAAATCAATTTATTGGAAACCAAGTTTGGAGAACGTGTTATCTCACGAAATGGTCCAGTCGCTTGGCCGCCTCGGTCGTGCGATTTGACGCCGTTAGACTATTTCCTGTGGGGCTACGTCAAGTCTATGGTCTTTGTCAACAAGCCAGCGACGATTGATGAACTTCGTACGAATATCGATCATGAAATTGCAGCAGTATCGGCCGATTTATGCTTGAAAACCGTCGAAAATTGGGTTCAGCGTCTGGACTTCTGGAAGCGTGCCCGTGGTGGCCATGTAAAAGAAATCGAGTTCCATACATAATGGCATCGAACGTACTTTCACAGGAATAAAGAATTTCATTGATATCCAAAACCATTTCTGTTTTATTTAAAAAAACTTTTGTAGCGCTCTTATTTAAAAACCCTTTATTTGGCTCCAACTATATCCCTGTCAAATTCTTTAAAATAGGAGTTTGTTCGCTGAAAATGTGTATCTCTAATGATGGTTGTTGTGAAAAAATTGAATTCGCGGAAAATATTTATATAAGAATAGAATTGTCAGCTCTCAGCAAAATACTCGCGAAATAACAAATTTAGGGACTTCTGGAGGAATAAAGCTCTGTTCAGACAATTGCCAGATCTGACAATATTGTCAGGTCTTTAAATGAAATGAAATTGTCCATAATGTCTGCCAACCGAGTGAACTGGCAATATTTGCAGAAAAGTCATTGTCAGATAATTGCCAGACCGCCATCTGACAATGAAACTGTCAGGTATCTGTCAATCGTCTGAACACCCAATTTTATCATTGTCAGACCATTGCCAGACGTTAAGGACATTTGGGGACTCATTTGCTATTGCCAGATGTGGTGTGGTTGTGACCTCTGCAAATTTTTTCATTTGTAGACAAATATTTTTCATATTTGAACGAACAAAACGATTGGATTGTAGATTGGTGCAAAATGTGTAAATTATGTTATTTCAAATATGTGCGTGGATAAAGAAGTTGATATAGGAACCAATAGCATCTAGGAATACTTTCCTTTTTTAAGGATACTTCTAAAAAGACATAGAAATATATATGATCCTTTCCAATCACTTTTGGTTTTGTAAAAATATCTGGAAATGTTTATGATCCCTCTTAATTACTTTTTGTTTTGTCATTTGTATTCTTCCTTTTATGACCCTTGCAAAAGGATCTTGAAGTATTTATGATCCTTTCTCCAACGTAGTTTGGAAATTGCCAAAGTTCGTAAATTTGGTAGCAACAGAATCCAAGGCCTCTGATGTTCTCGGCGTCTAGAACTCAAATAGTGCTTTGTGTACATTGAATTAGGTAATGACATAATTTTCCTGACGATATTTATCCACGAGCATCCGAACATGGAATGCTGGAATGATGGGCGAGGTCATTGACGCAGGAATGCGGAACAGATATTGCAGGGACCGAAAATGGTCCCCGGTAGCTAGGTATCGTCCAGTCAAAACATAAGCCGCTGAAACGCTCTCACGCATATTTATTTCTTGCTTTTGGATATGCGGAGTCACTAAAGCAAGACGATTATCGAATAGTTTGGAACACATACTCAAACAATTGTGATACAATTGTGGCTCCTCAGTTCTGTTGGTCGAGCCACCCTATCCTTCATACAAACACGCCGACGTTTATGTAGCAATTCATCCTTAAATATGAACACGGCCAAAACAATCGCAATTGCATATTTTTGTTCCATTTCAATTTTTGTTGTTTTATTATTACGTGCTTCTCAATCAAGACTTCTCCACGGAATGAAAAAAAACAAATATAATATATTTTTAATTTGTCTGACAATGCCTGCAAAAGGATCTGCAAATATTTTGTGAACAAAAAACTGCCAACCGTATGAACTAGCAATTTTCTACCTGGCAACGTTGCCAGAAAAATTATTTGTAGGCATACCATGTGCAAATGAAATTGTCAGAGTTCGGGAGAAAACCTGGCAACCGTGTGAACTGGCAATTTGGTATTGTAAGGTAGTTTGCTTTTGTTAGTTCATTTGTAGATCATTGCTATATCATTTGCAGACCTGACAATATTGGCATTGTAATTTAAGCTTTTGTCGGTTTGCCGAATTAATTAATTTATGTTAGCCATACAGTTTGTAAAAGGATCAAATTGTATTAATTTTTTGAAACGGAAGCGAGAGGTTCTTAAAACTCTTAAAGCTTCCTACGTGAGATTTTAGTTTATTCTGAAATGAATTAACAGGCTATTATTTCTATTTTTAAAAATGTTCACTAGCTAACGATTCAATTGGGATCTTTACACCTCCAATTAGTTTTGATTCGCATCATCAGCCTACGAGTAAACCAAGCCATTCTTGTATAAGGGATTTAATTACGACTCATAAGTCAATCGTGAAATAGTGTTAGAAAACAATGGGAAGGAAGCGTACTATAAAAAGTACCGAAAATTGTGTCCGATCGAACGATAGTGCATTACTGATTTGTGTATGATATTTGACAGATCAGCGAATTTTTTGTTCATTTCTTAATTTGTGTTTGGCTTTTTAATAAGGCTCAAAATGTAATATTTTCTAGGAAAGTTGTAGGACTAGGAAATGTGGAAGTCTTATTGTTTATTGGTACCTTTTCACAAATGCTGTAAATTGTTACTAAGCCAACTAATTGTCGGCTAAAAACCTATCGTCTAGGGCGTCCCTTTTTCGAAAAATGCCGAATTCCACCTTCACATCCAGTTGCAGACACCTTAAAGCAGCGCAATTTGTCCCCTTGCTGCTCAACTACGTGCAATTGACATTCGAGTTGTAATAAAACAAAATTATCTCATTTAATAACATCAAACCCAAGCCAATAATCATATAATTTTATGCAATTCATCAAAGTTTGCTTATAACAAAATCCACGCTGAAGGTAAAATTACTCATAAAACTCACACTTTCGGTCCGCGAGGACGAGAACGAGACGAAGCCGAAGAACATTTTCTAAACACACAGTCGTTGGAAAAGTTTTTATCAACTTTTCCACTTGCACAGTTCGGAGTCCTCCCATCGGTGAAGTGCACAACAAAATAAAATAAAATTGCACAGCAGTATCCTCCAGTACACCACCTTATATACTGTTTCCAACCAATTTCATTTTGCCAGGACCAATTGAACATTTTTCATTTGAAAGTTATCGTGACGTGAAACGATTGTGGTCAGGTCATGCTCCATTAATGTTTATGAAATATTCAGCTACACATATGAATACAGGACGATGACCGAGCTCAAATCTGGCCCGAGCATGACTCTATATATTTTTGATTTTCCTTATCGTGCGTTTATCTTTACGCGAACTATTAGACCAACACCACGAACAGAACCAACAAAATTTGTATTGGTGTGAGTCAAGCCGAATGGCACCAAAACAGAATACGATATGAATTCACGCACAGCTGACATAAAATGGGAGCGCAAAAAAAATACGAAAAAAGAAATGCGTTTTATTGGCGAAACGTGTGCTTGCCTATACCCGGTTAAACCACGTTACCTCGACACTAGGATGACTAAGGACGAGGATAAGGAGGTCTATGTCCGCAAATTGCTTCACGGATATATTATACTCCACCTCCAACTTCGTCTTCATCGTCGCCGATATGATGATGCGAACGCTGTCGGCTGTATAATGATGAAATTCCATTACGCATCCAGGAAAAAGTTTGCAATCCTGCTTCGGACGTTAAACATAATTCCCTGTCGGCGTTTGGGCGCCCCCTCATCGGAACTGAGAACTGACTGCGGTATGGGGCTTAGCGGTGCGCCCAGACATAGCAACAAGTACGAGGACTGAGGACCTCCGCGATGACTAAGAAAGGGATGAAATTCGATATTTTTTTCTTCTCCTGTGTTTGTACCCGGCAAAGAGGGAGCAGCCGCCTTCCTGGATGGATTCAAGAATAAAAGAAGAAAAGCAAGCAATGTTACGGATTTTTCGTTGCACTGGCGGTAGCAAATCCATCGAGGAAGAGCATGATGATGACTGTGATCAGTTGTAGCCGTGAGTTGTCGAGTCCTTAAAGGGATATATGAATGAGTCAATTGGTGTGTTAGTCATAGCAATTTTGATAATTGAAGGGTGGTTGGCGGACGGGCGCGAGCCACTGTGAGGGATGTTTTCTGTTTCTATTTGGGATAGGTTATTGAATTTTGTGAAGTGGAAATCTTTTCAGTCTTAATGAGAGAGACTTGTAAGGCAGCTTTTCCGCCCGCTTAAAGCAAAACTAAACGAATATGAATGGAAATTTATAGAGTATATACCTAGTACGGAATGGATTAGGGTGTGGTTTTTAAGTTTCGGACAACTTCATTCGCTTATAGGAAACCAAACTTTCTACCAATTTGGGTTGTCCTTAAATTTGTTTTCGGGTGTGGTGATTGTTTTGATTCCTCTAGCTAGGAGTCCTTGCAACAGCTGATATGCTTAGGTAAATGGGTGCATTATTCGATTTTTAAAAGATTTACTTGGATAGTGGAATATGGCTACCGCTGCATATTTGGAACGGATAGTTGGATGCGCAAAAAGGCTCGATTCCCGGTATTATTTTTCTTTACTTTATAAGCTGTTTAAGGTTGATTATAATTCGTAGTTTTGCTATACAGCGTTTTACCGAAGTTCGTCATCAGTTGTGGTGATCAGTGTTTTCCCCAGATAGTTGGGCGATCAAAAATTACAACATTTGAATTGATAACTAAATAAGCCTTGAGGAGAATTAAGAAGCCAACCATTGAATAGTAATATTTGTAATATAATAGCTCTGAAGCTTCTTTCAAGATTATAAATTGGCAATTTTTGTTTTTTGAATGGCACTGGTAATACTGTTTTGAACGACTACTTGTTTGACAGCAAACACAGGAGACTTACTTTCGAAATTAATTTGTGAGACTTAGACTTAGGCGTAAAACGTAAAATGAAAACGTACAAATTTTCTTTTGCTTTTTTTTACCACTTCAACCTAATGGTTGAACTCAATCTTGGTCTTGAAATGTTGCTTATGAATTATAAAGTAAGTTTATCAAAAAAAAAATAAGCAAATGATCCTTTCATTTTCTAGAACAGTATTTCATTCATTTTTCCGTACGAAAAACTCTTTCCGATCAACTTATCAGTCAATTCCACAAAAAAAAAAACAAATCATTCCACTGAAATATTTCATTTCTTTACTGTTTGATCTGTCAGGATTTTTTTTGTGATGGATTCTCGTCAGTGGTGGAATTTTTGCTATGACCGAAAAAAAAATTCTCATTTTCACACTGTTCCTACTTTTTCGGTTGCATTTTACGTATGGCTGTAACCAGGGCCTTACGATACCCAGGTCGATAAAGTAGTCAAACATTTGTCTTCCAGGTCGCGATTTAGTCCACCCAGTCCTTCTTAAAATAGTGATGCAATAATTATTTTTCTATAAAAATTCAATCAAAGTCTTTATAATAATATGTATGTGTTTCAAAGCAGTCCAAAAGGGACTTGATCCTTTTAATATTTGAAAAAAAAAAAAAAAAAAAAAACAAGTAAATGCCTGAATTAAAACCAGAAGCTTGAGAACTTGTATATAAATAGGCGAAGGCAAAAAGTTAAGAACAACTTTCAGTGCCCTAAACACAACATATTCGATTGATTTTTATTGTGTATAAGAAAGGTCACTATAATTGTAGAATTTCTAGCACTGGGCGAGCTCTAGTAATGTTGAATTTGATAAAATTCCATAAAAATAGAAATATGTCCAAATTATCTAAAGGACGCTTATAAGTTGAAATTTTTCCAGGTAAAACAACACTGTTTACATTAAACGTCTTTTATTGAACATCTTTCTTAGCAAAGCAAAGTTTTGCTTAGAATCTTCACGGGTAGGTATACCTAGGTACTGCATGTAATCTACTTGATTTGGAAGTAATAGCTTTTCCAAAAACAGCTTTTTTTGTTTGTAAGCGTTTTTGAAGCTAACCTTGTAGCTGCAATTTTAGGATCATGAATCGTAAATGACACCACAAATAATATTTCATTGACTAATATGCTGAGAATCGTCAGCTGATTTGCAGCGAACATAGTTATGTTGTTTTCGATTTGGCAAACAGATCAATCTTCTTGCGAAGATTGCTTTTCATCTTTGATTTACCAACAAGATCCATCTTTTTTTTTCTGATCTCAGATCACTTTTAAGAAATCTAAATTTTTTCTCAGATCCAATAAAATTCGGATTTCATTCATGTTCGATTTGGCAGCAGAAATCTGAAATCTCAGATCAAAATCTGAAAAGCCAAATCGGAAACGACATACCTTAGATTCAGAATGTTTTAATATGTGTACTACGACTGAGCCTAAAATTAAGTGGTAGTTATTTTGACTCAAATGCTTCTAGAAAAAAAATGCCTAAATTTCTACCTGCCTTGTTATTCGAAAAGAACCGGTAGTAATGCCAAGAATCGACTACATCGTGTGCGTGAGAAACGTGAGCTTTTGCAGGGAGTTCAGAAATTTTTACTGTCGTAGGCAGGGATGCCGCTTCATAATTTCGGTGGGGAGTGTAATAGAACTTTTTGGGGAGTACCGGGGAGTACAGAACGAAAATTAAGAAATTTATTTCTAAGCGTTTTTCAAATGGGACGGTTTCGATGTTGGAATCCTGTGGCGGCCATGTTGTTTTGGTAGAGTGTTGTTTATTATTCAGTCACTGACTTTAGTATCAAAATAAGTGTTTGTCTGTGAAAAAGATTTCCAGGATCCGCATGTGTCCGACGAGAATGTAACAAAATCGAACACGAAAACAATTTTAATGAAGCATCCAGAAAGTGAAACTTGTTTTGTAGTTTACTTGGTAAAAATAAAAATAGATCAATCCGAAATAATTGAAAATTGTCGTTGGGGAGTAACGGAGTAAAATACTCCTATTGTTGTTCTTTCGGCAGCGCTGAATGAAGGCAACGAAAAACAAACAAGAAAGAGCCAAATTCCCTTTTTGATGACAGTTTGGAAGATAGAAGTGCTGCCAAATTTTGAATTAAATTTCAACTGAATTATATTTATTAAGGTTGAAACTACACTTTGGCGCAAGTGTAAGATATTTAAGGTCCTTAATCAAAATAGTAGTGCGAATGTGAAAGGAGGAGTGTGGTAGTACGGAGGTGTTGAAAGTAGTGCAATACTCCTATCGGAGTACAGTCAGCAACACTGGTCGTAGGTATAACAAGCTGTGTAGTGTACTCATACTTCACTCTTCACACACCAAACCAACCCACAAAGTAAAAGTACATTTCAATATCATTTTACGTCGGACTCAACAGAACGTCAAAATTTACCACCCTACTACTTTTTCATGCTTAAATGGCAAATCTGTATGCTAATAAAATATTTCCCCAATGCGAGTGTGGTCTCTTTTATTGCATTCCCCCGCATTCATATTCGCGCAATCACCAACCAATTCACCAATTACGTTCTCCTCCGCAAATCACCAGTCCCATTACATTCCGCACATCGTTCGCCTACACAAACTAAACTAACTCAATTCTCAATCTTCTTGATGTTTTCTGTCTTGTCGTTGTTAGGGGAAGTGATATGCAAAAGTCTCCTGCTCCAACTCCACCATGCTGGGCGCAATCGCTATCGCTATACAGGTGGAGTCAAAACCTACCACATAATCTCTTTTCGGAGGTATCTCGCTTCGCGCATCAGAGCAATTATAAAATAAAGGCAACTTGATCTCTGGTATCTCTTAGGGTACTCCAATTCCACGTTCCATCAAAACAGCAAAACTACTGGCAAATTCCACTGCCGTCCATAATCCCTCTTAATGACATCAAAATCACCAAACAAACCCGTCGCTGGTAGCTTTAAACAAGACAGAGCCTAGTCTTTCACAGAACTCATGCCATTGAGCGTCTCGTTTATTCCACCATCACAATCATCACCATACATCAAGAAAGAGCATCGCGAATTCTCCATCAAAAAGCCAAGTTCAATGGGAAAGGACCGAACCGACCGCACCCTGGTTGCTAAGCGACGCTCTTTCTCTCTCTCGCACACTCGCGCACATCTCTCCATCCTCCAGTCTCCACTATCCCCCAATGTGTATTCATTTTCATGGTGCCAATCGCCTTATCCCCCCGCTTAAAGTATTGGTGTGCGCCGAGTTGTTAACCCATACGCCATACACCAGGTTGGGTCTTCTTTTGTTAAGCAGTTCTCTTTTATTTTTCGCTTTGGGACTTTTCCTATTCCCTTTTCCAATGCGGGGAGTTGCAGGAGCAGGGACCAGGGAGATATCAGTTTGTCAGTTTTTTATGAAAAAAAAAAATTAAATTAAACTCACCACAATTCGCTGGTGCTCTTCGCTTTCTGTGGTTGGCCCCCTTTCTGTGATTTTATTTTCCTATTCAACATTCAAGGAACAATGCGAATTAATTTCGTATGAATGCAAATGATACGAAAATGGAGAGCTGGCAATGAGAGAACTGGAAAAAAATGTGTACACCACTTGAGCCGATGTTCGTCGGCCCCCTTGTTTCAACATCGCTGGTAAGTGATTATCTCCTGCTTCGTCCTCTCCAGCGCACAGCACACAGCATTTTTGCCAAATTGCACGACATGGCTTAATTGCTGTCGAGCACAACAATTTTTTACGAACAGGGCCGACAACCGGTTGTTTATATGGGTGTGCGCTAGTGCCAGTACCATTGCCATATTCATTATTGTTTTATGAAAGTGTCCTTTCTTCACTGCATACGTTTCGAAGGAATTTTCTTTTTGCCACTGATCTTAAGTGGGAGACAATTTTGATCCAAGTCGGTTACCGGAATCGGCAGCATTGGTTCCGCTTCCGCAGTCCGCACTCGGAAATTCTTTCTAAATATTATTATCGTCTGGCTCTTTTCCTCTTCGACTTTTGGACCTGGTTTTGGCTGCGTGTGTGTGTGATATATATTTGATTTCCACTCTCCGTCTGCCCGGCTTTGTTGGCGTATCTCTCAACCTCCCAACTTCACGTCCACCTCCGCATTCGCATGGAAAAGTTTGCTTTTTTTTGCGTGGGATCTGGGATGTTTTCATCGTCGCCGGCCGACTATATGGAGAGAGATGAGAAATCCTTTTTTCCCGACTGAAATAGGGCGTGTCATTGTACTGGCTACCCGTCATCATATGGCAGGCTTTAAATATTTATAGGGTGAGCATTGAATGGATTTTCTGATTTGCTTTAGATCAGGTCATGTTATTATACGTCTTTATGAGTTTAGCAGCGCTGGGTCCTTTAAAAAGAGCCTTTCGCACAGACAGTTATATATAGCAATAAAATAAAGAAAACAAATATAACAAGCTTTAAGATTCTCGACAGTGTCCATGTTCAGGGATGTACATTGTACATCGTTGTCGTCCATGCCTGAAAATGGAACTAAGTCAATTGGAAGTAATGGTTATTTGGCCTAAATATGGTTGGTATATGGTATGGTAGGTATCTTGCCACATGGGCGATATGTTAAGTTGACCGTACATGTTTACACGTTATTTAAGCTGGATTGAAATGTAAAGGATATGGATTTGTACCTATTTTCTTTTTTCCTAGGCTTTGCAAAACAGCAAAAAGGTCGAATGCTTCTTTCGATCGGGAAGGTAGGAGAAAAGAACAAATTGGCAGAGACAGCAGCTGGCGAAGATCTTATGGGTAGGTACTTATTGTGTGCATAAACTTCAGTCCAATAATGCATGGATACATAAATCGTGTGAATAGGTTTTATCAAAGTGGGAGGCTCTCTGTAGCCGTATGTGGAGTAGCTACCAATGGGGCTTTACTCAAAACTGTAGGACCTTCCAATAAATATTAATGGCTAGATTGTTAGACACGTTCAAAATGTTCTCTTTCTAATTTGGTCCTTCGGCTGAGTAGAAACATTTCTGTCGAATTGGGTATATACTTAAAGTACCTACCGCTGCACTATAGAATTTAGGGCCAAAGTTACATCGCAGACTTTTGGATACCCACCATGTTATCTATTTGTAAACGAAGTCATTAAACTTCCACATTAGTTTTAAGACGAAAGGATTGTCCAACTCAATTGAGTAAATATCTATAAAATTTAAAGCAGGAGCTCTTAAAAATTCTGTTAGGTATAGAGTGCTGGCACCAGTAGTCAGTCTATTAACTTTTTTTTGTGTTTGATTGGTCTTTAGAAACCACTTTTGACCCCGTTCAACTGTTTAATCGAGTATTTGGGTTATCTGAATGTTCGTAGTCTAAGGATTGGAAAATACTAAGCTTACTAGCTACTCAATGCAAACTATTTACAAGATAATTGGAGTGGGTATGATTTTGGTGTAGACAGCCCCATAGTTCCAGTAGTCAGCCCCAAATTAATTTGCACATTTTCATAAAAGTTTAAAGGAACCGTGTCTTTCATAGTCAGTCCACATTTCTCTAGTTAATCTACCAACAGTTGGGCTGACAATAATTTTAGTTTTGTTATCGAGATATAAACATTTCCTATAATTGTTTCAACTTAAATTTTGAAACGAATTGACTGTGAAATTCATAAGCAATGTTTTACACAGTCTGTAGACTACTGAATCACTTGATTAAATTAAATCTAAGTTGTAACCATACATGAAAAGTAAATGCAAACAAAAAATTATGGATTGGTTTGCTTTATGAAAACATTTTAAATTAATGAATGCACCTATGTACTGTGCTGCATCAAAATTATAATATTATAAAGATTTGATTCTTAGATTAAATTTCTTAATAAAATCCAACTGTAACAAAATTGCAATGGTAAGTGTGTTTGACTACCAACTTGTTTTTTTTTCCATTGCCTTTTGGACTCGGCATAAAATTGTAGATGCCTTCCATTCGTCCCAAAAAATAAAAACTCACACAAAACGAATAGTTGTGAGAGCGTAGGCCTAGGTTCCCTATGGACCTGTTGCGCCAACTAATTATTTCTTATTTTTATAGTTACCTATCCACATTTTAGCGAAAGAAGTTTCACTTCTGGTGTGTGATTACAAGAAATGTTCAGCAGATAGAAAGATTTAGATTCACAAATAATTTATTTTGACCTTCACCTTAAATATTTTTAAGGTCATTCACAATAAATACTTTACGTGTGTAAAATGTTAGCATTGTAAAATCACGAAAGAAAAGACAAAAGATGCTAATGCCAGCCCATGACTTTAACCTTTCTTTTATTTTTTGTATAAGCATTTTGATTAATAATAAAAAAATGGTACAGATCAGCAGTTAAAAAAAAAACTTCAAAGCTAGATAGAACAGAAAAGTACAGCTTTGTGTTGTTCTTCCTTTTCTGATGTCCAATTTTGTAAATATATTCAATTAGTGATGGCCTTTGCTCACCATGTACATATCTCTATGCAAGCATCAGTATTTTCAGCACAATGTATAAGTACACTGGCGGTGGCTATTGAATACTGGTTGAAACTGTAAACTTGTCACCAAAATGGCGTAGCTTCGGGCCCCAGCAGTTTTTGCCAATGCATTGTTACGGACAATAATGTTTACGTATATAAAATCATAGTTTCAACCGCACAATAAAGCCATGCGAAAAGATTCTAAAGCGCACGTTTGTCGGACTATCGACCGATGGGTTCCAGTTTAAGCCCCCTCAAAGAGTGAGTATTTGTTGGTTGTGCTTAGAATTATTTTGAACACAGTCTATAAAAGGGAACATAATTTAAATTCTAATGTACCTATCATGAAATAAATTACTGCCACTGCCGAAAATTTAGTATTACTTTTCCGTTTCCGACTTTAGGGAATATCTTAGCTCCAAAACCTTGAAGTGGTTGGTCTTGTTTGAAAGCTAAGAAATATAACTCCAATTTTATCGAACTATTTTTCCGAAGTGTTTTATTGCTTATTATACACCTATACATACTTAAAAGTCAACTTAAAAAATCATGACGTGCCAGTAAGTACTTGCGTTGCATTTTTGGTGAAGCCAGGGAAACTAATTATAAAAGCTATAGGAATTTAGCAGTATCTACTATAAATAATAAAGGAATAAAGAGTTCCCTTTCATTTTAACTATTTAAATTTAGCTAGCGCATGCTTCGGAATAAGGATTCTAAGTTGCCTCATATTCTTGTGCTCAGTCCCAAGACAAATGCTGACCTAAAACATCAGTTGGCTGCATGAATAACCGCAGCTTGAAAAGTTCTTAACGCGCGATCGATTTTCAGTCAGAACTCTGCTATGCCAAAAAAAAACCCTCACATCCATTTCGAATTCAACAGATATCCCCCAGAAGGCCTACTAAATCGATATCAAAACTTCTCGCAAAACAAGAACTTTCATTTATTCGCGATGAATATACAAAAAAAAAAAAAAAAATCACTTGGCCAACATAGCAAATCGCATCCACTGACCACTCCGACTCCAACGATACGACACACACATACAAATGAGACAAATTACTAATCTGACCAAATGCCGGAAATAATCGCCCGAAGAGGAAACAACCAAACGAACGAAGGCTGGTGTTGTCTTCTCTAGTGGCCTGAAGAAGGGATATATTTTCACTCGAAACGAATCAAAGCTGTCGTTGTTGTCAGTGTCACACACAGGGCGCGCATATGAATATATAGCCATCACCAAAATAAGAAGATATACTGATTCCTAAAATGCGTTCGGAATGATAATGCTCATGAGGTTGCGAACTGAACACCACTCGTATATTTGCTCGCATGCTGGACAAGTGAAAACATTTCTTTCACTTAAGCCTCCCCACTTGTTCGACACTACTTGGCCGGGGTTCTTGTTCCATTATACAGTGAATGAGATTGAGGAGTTGGGTTTCTGGGATTTACACTTCTCCCGAATGTATAGGGCTGGCGACTGCTGGCGAATCTCAATCTTAACGAACAAATAATGACATACCCCATTAGAAGCCCACTGCTTTTTGATAGACGATACAGATACCAGAGCAGAGTCACAATATAATTCCCTCCTTCATTCAGATGGCAGATTAGGAGCATGCTACACCCAGATGATAGTATCTTGCATGCTACAAGTAGTGCTCACCGTCTCTGATTGTGGAATGCAGTGACCAGCTCTGGCTCTATGTGATATGACCAAGATGAATTCCACATCATGTAATGCAATCATTTAATTTCTGGCTTCCTTTTTTTCCATGTTTTCATTATAAAGTGTATTAGTATTAAGATGAATCTTGGGTGGGTGGGGGATGGGGATAAATTGTATTGTAACGACGACATAATTGATGATGATGTCAGCACATAAGACTGCGCGTGCATAGGGGGGCCTTGGCAGGACTGCAGATAAGGTTATGCGAAGCGGGGGTTTTTCGGGCAGCTCTATTTTTGATGCACTGATATTATTGGAATTAAAAAGAAATACTGCGGTCGCTCTGAAAAATGTTTGCGCCACTCATGCTGATATGGGTATCGCACTTCATGAGCCCTTAAAACAGTTAAAGTCGGGTCTAGCGAATTAAATATTTCGCTATATACGTAGTCTCTTTTGGAACAACTATAGTTGCAATGAAAACGACACTTATTCAGCTGGACAAGGGCGATTCTAAAGATGCTATCTATAATCCACTTCAGGCAGAAGTTGAAAGAATGTTTTCAACTATCATCAGCTATTCAAACAGAAGATCAACTAGAAGAAGGAGTGCAAATATTTACACTGGATATACAAAAACCTGCATTGGCTGCAACTCCCAAAAGAACAAACAAGATTAAACAAAACTCTTATCCTCGTGAAATATGTGAAATTATTACAGAAAAGAGGAAAGCTAGAAAACGTTGGCAACAGACAAGGGCGCCAAGCGACAAAACCACACTGAACAACTTAAATATAATAAGCTCAGAAAATCTATAAGAGAATTTAATAACGACTCTTTAAAAACGTATCTTTCCAGTCTTACAAATGTTGCTAGTACCGACTATTCGCTCTGAAAGGCAACAAAGAAAATGAACAGGCCAATAGCTCACATTCCGCCAGTAAAAACCAGAGAAGGTAACTGGGCTAAAAGCAGTCAAGAAAAAGCAAATACTTTTGCAGAGTACCTTGAGAACGTCTTCAAACCTTATGAAGATAAAGATTATCAAGGGAACGAAGAGAGGTGCGAAGAAGACAGACCTATTCGGCCGGTGACAGCTAAAGAACTTGCCAAAGAAATCAAAGAAGGAATAAATATAAAAAAAGCCCCAGGGTTCGATTTAATCACAGGGGAATTTTTAAAACAATTTCCTCGAAAAGGTTTAAATAAACTAGCGCAGATTATAAATGCTGCATTTAAGTTGAGATATGTGCCAAGCATGTGGAAGGTCGCGGAGGTAATAATGATACCAAAACCCGGTAAACCACCTATCGAAATAACCTCATATCGCCCAATATCGATACTACCAATATTGTCCAAGGTATTCGAAAAAATGCTGGCAAAACGTCTGCAAAAAATAATTGATGAAAAATCATTCTACAATTGATCAGGTGCATAGAATCACAGATAAAATCGAAAAAGCATTCGAGGAAAAAAATGTGTGCTCTACAATATTTCTTGATATAGCACAAGCTTTCGATAAAGTCTGGCATAAGGGACTGATCCATAAATTACAAAGGCAACTGCCGAAGCAGTATTCGACCATTCTGGAGCCATATATAACAGATCGATTCTTCGGAATTAAACAAGAGACAGAGTACTCAACACTAAGAGCAATTAAAGCTGATGTACCACAAGGTATTGTCCTAGGTCCAGTGCTATACCTTCTGTTTACTAGCGATTTACCTGAAAGTGAAAAAACTACTAACAGCAACATTTGCAGATGACACTGCTGTGCTTGCTGTTGGAGCAACCATCGAAATAGCAACAAAAAAACTCCAAATGGCAATAAACGGTATTTCAGAATGGACTAAAAAGTGGCAGATTAGATTGAATGACCTAAAGTCAGTCCATATTAGTTTTACATACTCGTATAAAAACGTACCACACATTCCAGTATACATTAATAAAAATGTAGTGGAATACTCAAACACAGCTAAATATCTGTGCATGACCCTAGAAGCTAAACTGCGTTGGAAAGCGCATGTAAAGAAAAAAAGAGATGAGCTGAATGTGTGATACAGTAAAATGTATTGACTTATTGGGGGATACTCATCCCTATCCAACTACAATGAATTACTGCTAAACAAGCAAGTCTTGAAACCAATATGGACCTACGGGCTCCAATTGTGGGCATGCACATGCTAAACAAATTTACAAAAAATTCAAGTCTTCCAAAATAAAGTACTAAGGAACGTAGTTAATGCACCTTGGTACATACGCAACGCTGATCTACATAGAGATCTAAATATTGAAATGGTTGAAGATGAAGTTAAAAAAGTTGCCCAAAGGCACAGAAGTAGGCTTCTCAACCAAGTTAACGTAGAACTTACAGAACTATTAAATACTGACAATGTAATCAGAAGATTGAGGTGGGTAAGACCCCTTGATCTATAAGAGTTAGCCAAGGCCAAGAGATTAGGTAATATCTTCAAACAAAAAAGTTTCGAAATCCGAAAACCGGCGGATTCTTCCCCTGAATTTTTCAAATACTTTAAAAATGAATTGCCGATTAGTCGAACGACTAGGTGCAATCCCATTCGGGATGACGACAGTCAGTCCCTCCCGGGAGGTTTTTTAGAGGTTGTTCGAGTCCCTCACTATTGCAGAAGCATCCCTCGCGTACTTGCTCTGCAATGTCTTTTGATGATTTTTCCTTCCAGCAAACCCCCAAACAAAACAAAAAAAAAAAAATCTATAATCCAAATCTGCTGTCAAAATTGAATGAATTATCAGCCAAACAAACAGCTGCAGCCAAGGTACCGTTGGGCATGTTCAGTTTTCAGTAAAATACGTAGGTTACGTTATCAGGCTTTCTCATAAAAAACGGAGGTTTTCGCAATCGCGGAAAAGCTATCCATATTGTGGTCAGTGAAGGTAGTACCACGGAACGATGTTACCATATTTATTGGGAGACATTCGCCCATATAACAAACATCCAAGCTATAGTTCGCCGCAGTCGCGAAGACTCAAGGTTAATTACACCACGCATACTATGGATGGATCTCTTCTGGATATCTGGGCACGGGGACATAGGCGGTCATGACATGGCTGACCAACTGGCTAGAAAGGGGTTTCCAGTCGATCATGATGGGACACTCCAGTCGATAAAGCTACATCACTCTGTCATCTTAGTAAACAAATGGAGAACACGATTCGTATAAAAGCCAACAACATGTCGACTAAACAAACAACCTTTAAAATATCACGGAAGTATAACTGTCTTTGAATTAGCCGTTTGGAATCGGCATAAAATGACGTTACGGTAACAGAGACAAGTGGGAAAGTTTTTTCTTTGAGCAATTGCATGAATTGGACATCAGTGACATGTGGTTCCAACAAGACGGTGGAACCAGCCACACAGCGGGTGCAACAATCGAGTTATTGAAGTATCATTTCGGTGAATGAGCTATTTCTAGAAACGGACCCGTCTATTGGCAGCCGAGATCTTGTGATTTAACGCCTCTTAATTATTTCTATGGGACTACATCATTGGTCTATGCCAACAAGCCGGCGACGTTAGAGTAGCACAGAGCCAATATTGAACGAGAAATAGCGGCCGAATCGGTCGAAATGTGTAGCCGAGTCATCGAAAATTGGGTTCAACGTATCGATCGTTGCATACGTTCAACGAAGTCAAATTCCATTGATAAATGTTTTGATAGTAATTCAAGCCAATGAAATTTTTGTTGAGACATCTCAAGGAGCTACCATTTTATTTAAAAAAAAAGAAGTTGTCAACTCCTTAATGAAAGACCCGAGAGGCTGCCGGTCATAATGGCACTTACCAATAATCATTTTTAAACCTCGACCTTAAACATTTTGTAGTTCACAATATGCAACTTTATATATGTAAAATTTATTCATTGTGAGTTTGAAAAATATAGCCGCCTGGACACGAAAGGTGAGTATGAGTATTGCGGAATGAGATACTCGAGGATGCGTGTTACTTTATCTATCGATGTTGAGTCTTATGACAGGCCTGAGAGCAAATGACTCGCTTTGCGAGGAAGAGGCTTTCTTATAGAGGCCAACATCAATACAACACTATTCGCCGTTTGAGTTGTCTTGATGTATTGACTGATAAAGTGGATTACAATGGGTTTCATAAGGTACTTAATTTAATTTTACTCTATCTACCAGTAGACCTGACCTAAGCTAAACTAACGTAGTCTGTCAATCACCAAGTATGGTATGATATGGAAAAATTAGGTACTAGGTGCTTCGCAGTCGTTTCCACATCAAACATCGGAGAATAAAGGTATATGGATGGCAGCCTCCTTATTTCAATTGTAGGTCTCTTCCTTTTGTGACAGTAGTTCGATTTACGCGACCCTAGGTTCAACTGAGGTTTTATACGCTGTGTATATATGTATACCTAAGATAGCTGACAAAAGACAGTTCGACTTGATATTCACTTGCTTAAGCGTCACAATGAGTATGTCAGAGAGGGATTTGAGTAAAAGCTGCAATGGGTTCTTATTTCGAATTAAACAAAAACGGCCAGACAGCCCATGGACTGTACCTACTCTGAAACTTAACGGTTCATTGTGATTTGGCATGCGTTCAATGTTTTTTGAAGACGCCACCTTTCGCTACCATCTGACAAACACCTGAAAGTACAATTGTGCTGAAAATGATCCACAATTTCAGCGACTGTGTAAACATGAAGATCCCATCCTTTTCTCCCAAAAACATAACTCACACGAGATAAATGATTAGAAACAAGCTAAAGGGCAAAATTTGGATATGTTGCACCAATTTGTGTTTTTTATCTTGAATACTTTTTGCTGCAGAATTTGAAAATGCAACATCATTTTAGCAGCTCCAAAGTTGATCTTAAGGGTAAGCCATATTACAGGATAAAGTGGACTTAAGTTTTTGTGCCAAAACCCGACGGAAACCCACCTAAATCTATTCGAAATGGGCCAACAATTCCCTTATGGTTATTAGATAATAATACCCTAGCATCATATATTGGCCTAAGCTAGATAACCTTCATAAAATGCTATTATGGTTACCCCTAACAAGATACCTGTTGGCAAAACAGACCTATTAACCATGGACGTATATCTAAGCGTGATTTGTTTTCACTACTACTGCATAACGATCGAATGACAACAAATGACAACAAAAGAGTATACTAGACCTATCTGGCAGGCTAGTTGTTGATGAATGACTTAAACAGAACAACAATGTTTTGATTAGCCCCACCAAATCGCATTCAAGGTCCAGGAAAGTTGAAGAAATTCAAGGGCATACAAGGGGGCCAACGAACAAAATAAATCTAATCCCTCACAATACGTGTGTCCTAAAGTAATATACACTATGGCCCTCATATAATGACTTTGTATGATTTTATTTATGGAGAGAAAAGCAATTAACCACCACCCCTAATTTATCCCAATAAATTTATATCCATAGGTTTCATGGTACTTACTTTATACCCCCATGATACGATCTGCCTTTCTGTATAACAGTAATAGCAACACTACAAACACATTGTATAGTGTCATGATGACGACGCACGGTGGCACCATCATAATTCTTTTATAATTAACTTAATTATTTTATTATTAACTAGGAAATCATTTCTCTCACGGTTCTCTACTTCGTTATAATTTGGATTTTTCTCTCCTTACCCACGCATTTGCACATTTAATAATGTACAAGGACTTTGTCGGACAGATGTACATAGGTATAGTGATTAAAAAAAAAATTGTTTGCTATATTGCCACAAGGAGGAGCATTATACACACATATAGCTGTCTGTAGTCCTATAAGGAACGTCTGCTGGTATACAAAGTAAAGAAAAAAATAACCATGCTCCATGTGACAGCACCACCCTGTCTAGAATGGAAAATTTCGAAGCCTAGGAGACTCTGTCTTTGTTCCTTTCCACGTTCCTTTTGGCCCCATCAATGTTGCATAAGGGACGAACTTTTGTTCATTCCTTCTTCATTTATATATCTTATTCTGTGTGGTAGTTGGTTCGTTCCGAGTTACAACAGCTGGATACAACAATCCTAAAGATGCACATCATGTTCCAGAACTAAATCTTATCACTTCCTTCAGTATGCGCATTTCAATACATTATTTTGCCAAAAATGTGCTGCTTGATTTTTGGTTGCAACGGCGCAGTAGCTACAGATGCGGCCTTGGCGTTCAACGTGAATTGTCCACGTTATTTTTGTTTGCAAACTATTCTCATACTTACTTACTTAGGTGGCGCTACAGTTCGGGGTGAACCTGGGCCTCTATCAATACGCCTCTCTAACTAGCCCGGTCCTTAGCTAGCCACCTCCGCAGTTGCGCACTCCAAGTTGATTGGGGTCGTGTTCTACTTGTGCGCGCCACCTAAGGCGAGGTCGAGGTGGAGTCGAAGACTCTGCGCGCCGGGGTGTTGTTGTCCATCCGCTCTGCATGTCCTATAGCCATCTTAGGCGCCCAATGCGATAGATAGATGTCCCTGCACAGCTCGTAAAGTTCGTCGTTGAATCTTCTTCTCCAGAGCCCATCAACGCAAACAGGGCGGAATATTTTGTGAAGGATTTTGCACTCGAAACGACCAAGAATATCCTCATCCTCTTGTAATAAAGTCAATGCCTCAGAGCCGTACAGCAGGACTGGGATGATAGGGTTAGCTTGGTGTTTCGGGAGAGTTCCTTATCAATAATTGCCTTCCTAGTCCAACGAAACAGCGGTTGGGCAGAGTTATCCTCCGTTTAATTTCTGACGAGATGTTGTTGTCAGATCGTATAGCGGAGCCGAGGTGGATAAAGTCCCTGACTATACCTCAAAGTTGTTGCTGTCTATTGTGACGCTTTGTCAAATACGTCGATGTGTCCGTTTTTGTCGACAACAGATACATACTTTGTTTTTGCCTCATTAACTGCCAAAACCCATTTTTGCCGCTTCAGCTCCAATACTAAAAAAAACGCAAAAGTGACAGCTCGCTGCAGTGGTACAATTTTCTCAAGTTTTATGCTGAAGAAATTTCTGTGAGGTCGGTAGCAACCTTGCCGGAGCAGTGGGCTCAAAAGGTGGTGAGTATCGATCTGAAATTCTTGGGTAGCTTCCAGGATCTGCCGTAAAGTGTGTATAGTTGGTCGAGAGTGGACTTTCCGGGACTGAAACCGCTCCGATAGGGGCCAATCAGGTTGTCGACGAATGGTTTCAGGCGTTCACATATTACGGCAGATGAGATCTTGTACGCGATGTTTAGAAGACTAATTCCTCTATAGTTGGCGCAATTTAGAGGGTCGCCTTTCTTGTGAATCGGGCAAACACTGCTGACGTTCCATTCATCAGGCATACTTTTATCTGACCAGATCTTTGAGATGCTTTGGTGTATGCACTTTATCAGCTCCTCTCCAGCTGCTTTGAATAGCTCGACGGGTAGGCCATCTCGGACAGCAGCCTTGTTATTTTTAAGCTTGGCTATCGCGATCCTTACATCATTGAGGTCAGGTGGACGGGATTGTTGGCCATCATCGTCCAGGCTGAATGGTACATTGTGCCTGACAGCGGGATTCTAGACTTCTTCGCCGTTCTCAGCACTCACTGTGACTCTACTTCGAGGTTTATGCCCTTATCTCATCAGGCTTCTGAATGGATTTTATTGCCTTAGGTATAGGTATACTCACACCTACCTGTCAAAGTTTATTTTTATAATTTCACGAATATTTCGAGTTTTTGACAATCTTCGAGGGATCAAAATGTAGGTTGAGTGGGTACTAGGACGCAGGCTATCCCTCTTCAAAAATTGACTGATTCAATTTCCGTTTGCTTGCTTTAAATCTTGGTCTGAGATTTTAAAATTCTTCTCCGCATAAAAAAATCACTGCAAATAAAACAGTTTTACTTACCAATCGATGATGAAAATCAGTTAAAACCGACCGACTTTTAAGACCTTCCTGATAACAGGGGTCAGAATCTATACGGCGAAACGTACAAACGTTTTCATGCGCATACGAAACAAGCAGTTTTCTTCGTGCACACTAAAAAGCTTAACGTTTCGTCTTACAGAATCTGACCCCAGTTTTTACGACGTGTGTTCAGATGGCAAGTACAACCACTCAGACTTGACTGCCATAACCCTACAATCGTCTCCAACTTATTTGTATTATTTTTTATAAGACTCAATTTGAGAAACAGAAACATGTATCGCATAAAACTACACATTTTGAAACAACTTGCTCCAAACTCACCCCTAAGTCCGTCGACCCACCCTCAAACATGCCAAAGTGCATTTGCAGTAAGCGATGAGTCTCCAATGCAATTTTCAAGTGGAATAACTACTCCGTCGCCGTCGTTCTTTAAAGAAAGTCAAGGGTATTTGGTGTTTTCCTATACAGTTGGTATGAGTGTATGCCCGCCATCAAAAGACAGACAGACAGACAGACCAAACTGCTTAAAATGTTGAAGAAAATACTAAATTAAGCATTAAGAAACGCCCTTATTGTCTTGCCTTATACATAAGCGTCTATATGCTCATACTCGAATGTACACATGATACAAGCACAAATAGTTCGCTTCTGTGGCAGGCTGTTGCACGGGCTGGCTGTCTAGTGTCTGCAATATACATAACCCCATCTGGGCTCGGGCTGATTTTAAATCTTACTAAAACGTTTTAGACACAGACTGAACTGCATATATATTCCTAATCTACTTTATCAGATAATGACATACATAGCATATGCACATTGCACATGACCTGCGACTGTTCAGATAGTTGAATTGGATTGCTCGCATATTGCAATATCCGTGAGTTGGCGAAAAATCGATTCTCCCTCCATATGGTCGGATGAATGTACTCCCTTTTCCGACTTTACATTGTGTTGGGTGTTTTCTCGATGGTTTTAATTTTTCCTTCATACTTTAAAGGGCGCATACCTACATGATTCATGTAACAGGTGGAACAGACATGGTGGGTGGGAAAACTCAAAAAGTTAATCTCTTGCCGGACACATTTCGAAATGTTTCGTGCGACTTTGTAGCCATAAATCTATCTTTCGCTGCTGTGAAGATTCATGTCCTAATACAGACCATACGGATAGAATAATTGTTGAATGGAATATTAATTACGTACATGAACATGAGTTTGACGAACTTGTACGGCAGAGTGGGGCGGGGGCGAAAAAGAAAGAAAATTCATTCACACAGGCGGTCGCATTGTTTTGTTTTTCTCTGGCTATTTGTTTTTAATAAATAAATAATCTAACTCGAAATGTAGTTGACGGTGAGTGCGCTTTCCTCTTGCTCTGTGGCGACCCAGCTTCCCAAAAATGGCTTCGTTTGAAATTCCATTCATCGATTGATGTACTTATAAATACATACACTGAATCAATAGTCTGATAAATCGTTTTTTACAGTACGTGATCCGTGGATTCCGCATATAGTTGGTAGGGGGTTTTCTTTTACATAATGCGTCTTATTTGGGATGCCCTTTTAATATTTTTTATTTATGTAAACACAATTTAAGCCTGTGTCACAGCAGCTGTCAGCTGTCATGTAATCGGGTGACTGGCGTTATAGAGATATGATGATCTCTAGTGACTTCAACGTTTACCGAGCATAGGTGTGAAGTTGAGAGGGACGGACATTAAATTTCTATAGGAAAACCCAAATCACTTTCTACAGTCAATAGGTATTTCGAAAACAAAGAGAAATGTCAATATTTTGTCAATTTGGTAACACCGCTACGCCATTCAACCGCATTATTGTACGGATCGTTGGGAACTCCGATGAAAGCGATAGGAGACGAGGGGGCGTTCCAGTACTATACGTGAGGAGTCAGCTCGAACGGAAGGCAGAATGTACGACTCGTTGGAAGCTCCGATGAAACTAAAAAGCGAAAGGAAACAGGAGAAGGCAGCGCTCGTTAGCAAAAATGTAGAGTTCCGTTGAAACGAAAAAGCGACAGGAAACGAGAGCGAAAAGCGCTGTAGTAATTTAGAGATCTGATGAAACAAAAAAGCGACAGGAGACGAGAAGTTGTAGCGATCGTATTGGGGCAGCTCGTGACCGAACGTAAAGTGTATGGCATGGCTTCTTGGTAACAACTCCGAGCTCCGATAGGAAAAGGAAGGTGATAGAGCTCGTGGTGGGGCAACTCGAGAAATTAGTATGGCTCATTGGCAGCAATTCGGAGCTCCAATGAAACCAAAAAGTAACAAGAAAGGAGATGAGGTAGTGTTCGCGATGAGGCAGCGCGTGACTAAATGCAAAATGTGTGGCAAGTGAATGCTTCTTGGTAGGTGGTGGCAACACTTCGAGCTCCGATCAAACGAAAGCGATAGAAAAAGAAAGCTCGTGGTGAGGTGACTCGGAACTAAAGGCAGAATGTGTGGAATGGCTTTTTGGTAGCAACTCGGAACTCCGATAAAACACAAAAGCGCGGAAAATGGAGCGCTTAGCGCTCGTGATGAGGCATCTCTGGTAGAACGCAGTGGACCTTACTAATAATCATTTTTAACCTTAACACTAAATATTTTGGGGTCACAATATACAATTGTGTATGGAAAATTTCGCCTTTGTTAGCCTGGACACTAAAAATGATTATTAGTATCGTGAAGTGTGTATAACTTGTTGGTAGTAATTCCGAGCTCCGATGGAAGAAAAAAAAACGGAAACTGGAGGCTGTTAATAATCGTATTGGCCTTGAGTTATGATGTATTAAAATCATGTTTATTAACAGCAATTCTGGTGAAAAATGCTACCCGATACAGACTATTCAGTGAGACTTTAGAAGTCGCTTGACAGCTGTAGTTCATTGTGACACCTTTCGGGTAATGTCTTCATAACAATATCTGATGTAAAACTGTTTTCACATGTACTTCCAGAGAAGAAGAACAAAAAGAAGTCAACCCAACAAAGTTAACACTACTTTACAGCACAGATTTGACTGGAAGGAATCTGTTTTAATGCGCATTTATCTACCTTACTTAGCTTTGACTTTTTTATAAAGGTGTTCAATAAAGCGGACCTTAAAAGATCACCGTAGCGACTGATATTTCAGCTAAGGCACCAGGGTAGCTTCAAGAAGTTCAAATTTTTTTCAAAAATATCCATTTAGCACAATTTGTTTTTACAATGGCAACTCTCTATCATACCGAAGTCGGTGCCCGGTAGAAGGGTACAGTTATTTATAATTAAATGGTACTCCGCCACGGTTTCAACTCAACAACAGATCCCCGTTCCCGTTGCTGTTGGAGAGTGCAGTCAGCAGATTTACCATTTACAAATTCAACAACAAATCCAACGAAATCCAACACGCTCAACAGGAGAAGTTTCCGAAATCCACTCGTTAAAAATATCACCTCATACAGTTCTCCTTCGGCAGTGCACTTTTGTCTCCACAGTCCTCCTCCTCTTCATCATCATACACACTATTCCATTTTCCAGTCTGTTCCGCACACAGCATAAAGCATTTCCGATTTCGAAAAGAATCCCTTTTTATACTTTCTGCTTCTGCATGTATGCTCTATGCATGGGGAAATGCACATAACCTTACTATACACCACTCTGGCCAGCCACCATTCGGATACACCACCACCACCCATTGCCGTTTACCATTCCACTCAACATCACTGCGCCGCGTTTGGTTCGATTTGTACTTTGTTATCGCTTGTTCTGCGCTTTGCTTTCTTGTTGGTGCTGAAGTGTGCGTGAGCCTGTGTGTGGTGAATTGAAGAAAAATCAAAAGCAGAATACGTTAGAGTTTTCCAGCGGCGCAACATTTGTTCAGTATAGTGTGAGCATTCCTAGCTGTCAGTTCTTTCTTAGTTGTTTGAACATAACTGTTAATTGTAGTGCAAGTGCAAGAGCAAGACTGTGTTCTCTGTGTTGTTTCTGTTGTACAGATTTACTCCATATACACACACATACGGATTTTATATACACAATTTGTCGGTCCTTTTTATTGAGTGTCCCTGTGCCGATATTTTAAATTAAAAAAAATCTCTCTCTTAACGGCAAGTGTATATCGAAAAGAGAAAAATTAAAAAAAAAAAAAAAACCGTTATTTAAAGTGCAAATCTGTAAAATAAAAAAAATAAAAAAAAACGCCTAGTGCTCAACACCCATCTCACAGCAAACTGTAGTTAAACATTGTAAACGTTGACTTGAAATAAAACAAAAATGGCAGCTGAAGTAGCAACTAACCAACAACAAAACGCAACCGCCGACGAAAAAGCCGCTGCACCACTAGCCGCTGAAAATAAAACAGAAGAAACAGTCGCCAACAATGCCGGCGAAGCTGTAGCGGCCGACAAAGCCGCGAGCGGCGATGCTACCGCCAACGCTGCCAGCGACGATAAGACTGCTGCAGCGGGCGAGGGTGGAGATGCTGCGACTGGAGACAACGCCGCTACAACTCCAGGAGCCGATGGCGAGGCCAAGAAGGAGGGTGCTGGCGAAAACCATGAGAACGCCGCCAACAATACGTCTGTGACGAAAACCGAAGCACCGCCAAAGTACAATGTCCACAAGACAAACTTCGAAAAGGATGTCATCTATTTGTACCAATTTTCGCGTACCCCACTGCTGCCATCTTTGTCACCGTATTGTCTGAAGGTGGAAACCTGGTTGCGTTTGGCTGGATTAAAATATGAGGTAAGTTCATGAAAATAATCAGCCATATTTATTTTTCTTAAAAAAAAAATATTTTTCCTTCGCCAACACACAAAGAATCATTTTTTAAAGGAGTGAAAATTCTGCGGATGGTGGATCAGTCGAAATAATGTTAAGTGTGTATGCTGCAGAGTGAAGGAGTCGGCAGTGGTGTGGTGTATTTTGTATGTATACCGTATCTACACGGCCTAACAACTGGTTTTTCCCGTGACACATACACAATTGCATTGTCGTATATCCTCCTTTCCTTCCTTATCCTTAAATTGAGAAAATCAGAGTAGTCAGTAGTCAGAGAGGGATGGCAATTGTAGTAGTAGGGAAAGAAAACTGCGACTGGCACTCTCAAAACATATTTGAATCTGGAAAGTGGATAAGACTTTTGGTTTTTTTTTTTTTTGTGTTCAAAATGTGTGGGAAGAAAATCCTAAATCCTTTCTTCTCCTCGGTTTGGGTTGTTTGGTTTTAATTTTTAATTTTATTAGGTATTTAATTGGGTTTGCCTGGTGCGTTTGTTCGACATCTTAAATGATGGGTAGCTACGTACTTGTGTCTGAGCATGAGAAGAAAATCTGTGCAATCGTTTTCCCAACATATGGCTTCAATATGTTTCGTTTTCGATGAATTCCTTCTTTTATGCAGAGTAGATATGAAAAGGAACAGGCTTCGGGTTATTGAAAGAGCGATGAAAGGGAGTGCAGGCAAGACGAGTTGTCTCAACACTACAGTAGGTAGGTATCTAGTAGGTATTTTGCATAAACTGGAGTTGGCTGCAATGTGGGTACATTGCCAGCATATGGATGCAATATGTGTGGACGGTCGGCGTTTCCGCAGGTTGTTGCCAACTTTCAATGGGATAATAGATATAAATGATTATTTTACTTTCTAATCAAGTTTTTTATTACAATTTGCGCAATTTTTAAGGTCAGTAATGGTGCAATTAAATTGTTTGATGGGTAGTAAAATATAGTGTTAAATATTTTGAGTAAAGTTTATATTTTTTTGACACTAATCCCTATCAAAATGTTCTTACCTAAAGCTAAGTATCCTGCTCGCGCTAAATTTTATCTCCCATACAAAAATGTCTACAAAGATAAAATTTAGCGAGACAATTTAGCAAAGCAGTATCCTGTTCGCTCGCTAAATTCTTAACTTCATATAGATGGGCCGATGACAAGTCTCCACTCATTTAGCTCGCGAAATAAATGTCCGGTACATTAAATCGAAGATAAATTCCGACAGAAGAAAAAGTCTGTGTTGTGTTGTTGCTGCCGGGTGAATTTATTATCTCAAACTATTTATTTATTTCTCTTTCCCAAGCTGTGTGTAGTCACATTAGCGGTATAAGTAAAAGAAGAGGCAAAACCAAAATACCCTTTTCATGGGATGAAAAGAAAAAAAAAACTTGCGGGGCTTGTGGAGGAACGGCCAACTATATGGAACTTGCAGGACAAATCTCACTGGTTGATTGATTGGATTTACGCGACACGAAGTTAAGTGTCGTCTTCTACTTGCCACTATAGCAATTATTTCAGCTGCTGCAGCAATTATAACATCTTCTTCAATTCTTATTGCATCTATTGTTTTGCAGATATTTAAATATTGCAATGTCCTTGAAGTTTGAATTTCTTTTTACTTGTATAATTAAAATGTCGTTTACCCACATCTGTCATGAACATATGGTTTTTGTCCCATCTATCGCATTTCAAAATTTAGCGACCATTTATCTTTGCTTGTGGAGAAACGGAGTGGAGACTAGTGACGCTAAAATTTAGCGCGAGCAGGATACTTAGCTTAAAACGGAAACCAACAGAGGAGGCAAAAGCTGACATCTTCAACTTACCGAATAATGTACGAATTTATACTTTTTCCTGACTACAAAATCTCAGTTAACAGTCACATCCTCCCGCTCGGGAAACTGAAGTAGTTGTAAAATTTGTGTTCCAAACTTTTTCGTACTTTTTACTCTGTATTTGGTCATTTTACCTTTAATTAACCCCACTCTAAACAGACACAGATAGGTACCTACAGACTGATGCGATTGGCCAAAAAGTCAAAATTGGATTAGCTGTCAAACATGTTAAAAAAAAGTCAATTTGAAAGATTTTTTCGAACATAAATTAAAGTATTTGACGTTGTTTGACTGCTAATGAAAAATCTATTCCATACGCTATGGAAATCGCTATTGTAAGACTAGAAGGTGAAAAGGTATATCTAAATTCTGCTTTAGTTTGACATGCTGTGCAACTAGTTCTCAGTTAAAATTTGATCACCTTTTCCTTTGGTATTCAACAATAATTTCTATTGCTATGGATAGGTACTCGGTACCAAACAAACGACCATTCTTATATAAATTCTTTGTCAGATATGATTGTTTTTTTTTTTATAGGTAGGTAAGTATATTTTTTGACGTGGTCTTAACTTTTGTCCTATCACACTGCATTTCCAAAACACTGCGAAATGGTTTGACAACATCGCAATATGTCGAAAAATATTACGATGTTCTTGCCACTGTTGTCAAATAAAGTTTCAACAGTTGATATTTTGTAAAACAGTGTACCTAGGTATATATTTTAGCTAACAAACCCCGCTTTTTTAACACAAAAATCCAACTACCTACCTATCGAATATGTTGTTTTCTTGTGTTTGCATTGTGCTTTTCCAATTAGGTAGGTAGGTATGTTCGTTTGTTTAATCTCAGCTGAACAAAACACTGCTAGGATATTTTTGATGTAACATTTCGACCTGTCACAAAACTTAAATGTGATGGTCGCTCCAATTTATAAACGAATACCAGGTCATAGATAGGTAAATATACATATGCCAGTCCTACTTTTCTTTCGCTCTGTTCGCGCAGGTGCGTCATTTGAGGTTTGAAAATCGTTTATGTGATGTCAAAACCACATAAAAACGACTTATTTATTGTATCGGATTAGTTTGTTCTATAAATATATAGGTATATAAAACAAAGTTGCATCCGTAAGACCCCCCATAGCTCGAGATCGACGATTTCAGTTATCTTATTTTTTTTTTGTGTTCGTCTACGCCCAAGGAAAATACATACGACGAGAAAATTGGAAAATTTTAAAGGGAAACTGTTAAAATCGTTTAAATTCATTTTCCATACATTTTGTAAGGGTCAAAGTGCGGAGGGCGCGCTAGTTGTGTACCTATAGAATTTGATTCTATATACAAACAATTACTAAGAAACTAATGAGCGTGTTCCATTGACCTATCTGTCAAAATTAAGAAGTCAAAGAAAACTGCGATAAGTGTCTTGTGCAAATGCGAATGAACTTAATGTGTTTCTACTTTCTCCTATGAGTTTTGTTTGTAGGTATGTATTTAATTTTGACAGCGCTACAGATTAGCAGAAAAACTCCAGCTGACAGCTAAAAGTGTACACATGGCGTTTTTCTTCTTTAGTTCAGAGCAGAACCTGAAATGTCATACAAAAAGTTCGTGTTTCTTTTTTAGCTCAGACATATCAGAGCTCCAATTTGTGTTTTTTTTTTTCGTTCAGAGCATGATCAGAGCGCGCTCTATGAGCTCAGAATAAATTGACTGAGCAGCCTGAGGAAAAAGCTGATTACACATGTACAAGCACACTTCCAATCACATTTGACAGACAAAAAAAAAAAAAAAAGACAGGTAATACTAAAAAACATTAGAACGCTCTTAGCTCACTCAGTTCAGAGCGCGCTCACAATGCTCAAGCTCAGTTCAGTGCTCAGCTCTGAACTAAAAAAGAAAAACGCCTATAAACGGACACATGAAAAATCTGACAGCTAAACATTTCCAAGAACTTAACATAAGAACTTCAGAAACTGCGCTTTTGGTAATTGTTTCTTTTATAATTTACATACCTACATCAAATAGTTTTTTTCGCTAGAGCTGGTATCATTTGTGTAGGTGTAAATTATGTTCTCCGCGATGTAAATTCTGTATATAAATTTAATTATACAATGCTACGAACAGGAAAATGCTGCAGTCTATTACAGACAGTACTTCACACAATTCAAGAAGCCGGCAAACCTTATTGATAACGCCGGTATTAAATTCGTTCACATCTGTTAATCTAGAGAGAGGTAACCTATGAATTTCCTTAGCCATCAATGACTTGAATCATTCTAACACTGCTTCAATACTCTAAAAGTACTCAGCTTTGGATTAAAACATATTCATTGTGTGCTGCTGGGGGTCATAAAGGGAACCACAAATGACGATGAACGGGCAAGAAGAGGTTCAGAAACCTTTACAAACTAGGAACCTGGCTCCCTTCTGTTGTATACCAATACTTACAAATCGGCTGTAAATCACTCGAGTTTAGGACAGCCCAACGAACTTTTCAGCGCTTTAACCAAAGCAAAACCAAAAGGATTTCTAAAGAACCGAACCTTAGTCATCGGCTGACCATCAACTGATAATTGCGTTTTATCTTTGCGTTTTATGCAATTGAGCAATAACTTACAGGTCACAAATTTACCTCAACTAGGTCTTCAATCTTCAACGACCGACCACAAGGAGTGACCACATACTACGAGTACATGTAGAATTTCACAGAACCCACCTCAAAAGACAACAAGCGATTCCAAATTTTTCGCTGTTTGTTTTTTCCTTTTGCATATTTGCACATTCTGAAAAAAAAAAAAAAAAATTACGAAATCTATTTACCCCTGGAAAATATCAAATTTCACTTTATACCTATACATATCCATTGCAATGAACCATACCTTATAGTTATAGGGAGTGGTTCACATTCAACACGAAATTTATTGAAGTCTCTTTCTCTCAATTCATCACTTCAATGTCACGTCATGGATCAAAGGAATTTCATGAATTTCGAATGGCTGGAAAGCTAATTAACGACAAAAGACTGCCCATGCCAACATGCCAGTATTCACTTTAATCTCCTGTGAGTGTGCATGCAAACAAATGATAGAGGCAACTACACGTAATCCTCTCTCCTATGATAAATGCTTGCGGCCACTTTAAAGATTTATGCCCTACCTGAATTTATGGTCTCTCGGTGTCGGTGCCTTGTGTGCTCTGGCTGCCATCTACCTACCTTAGTTTTCATGTGAGATAGGCAACCAAATTGCCTGTCTCCGCTTATAAATGCATACAATCCCGAATCCCTACTACCCCAGCATAGGGTAGGGGCAGCCGTGAGGGAGAGTAACAACAGAAACATGCATGACCAAAGCCGTAGACGATTGCACTCCATAGACCGTTCTAATAAAACAAAGCGAAAGTTTACTGACCGACTGCGAACGAATGAAATTATAAAACCACAAAACATGAAATTCCCTTGGACTATCACCAGCCACCAGCAGTCGCATGTGAAGGCGATACGAGATAGTCGAGGAAACAAGTTTTAACCTTCGAGGGTATTTGTGTACGCGTGCAAAAAGCTGGAAAAAAACCTTGCACAGCCAAGAGAGAACAAGTAAAAAATGTAATAAATAAGATAAAAGCAAAAAGGATCCGGATCCCATCCCAATTCGAGATAGATTGTGTTTTTGTTATTATTCAAGGCAACACTGGTGCTAAAAATACCCATGCGAGAGAATCAGGTAAGAGATCTTTTCCAGTTGATACGTCTTGTCGATGTATGGGGATTGGACCTTTCTATACACAACCGTCTCAGATGTATATGTAGTATGTTATGTGTGCACGAAAATTATAGGTTTTCTTGTTTCACAGTGGACTGTGGAGTCAAAAAACTTCCTGGCGCATGATTGCCAAATTTTCACTGACAATACCCATTGGAAAAAAAACCTCCCTTTACTGAAGTGTCACAATTAAGGAAAGATACAATGACCGTGACGATAAAGATGAATACCTATATAGATACTCTCCACACAAAGGAGGGAAGAACGTTTTATGGCTGGAATTTGTACGTTTCTTTTGTTTTACACTTTTACTGTCTTTTGTAGAGATTATGCACCATGTCATGGGAATGGCAATGAGCGTGCAACTGATATTTAAGATGTTTTTTTTTTCGGATGTGTTTTGGTTTCTTATTTATTTATGCAAAGAAATTGTGATGTTCTCCCCTTCTTAGTGGTACCGCGACAGGGAAAAGGGGATTGAATGCACAAATTATACAGGCAGGGACTCCTTTGTTGTCAAGTCAAGTAAAATATTCTTACTGGCATGCAAACGATTTCATGCATGCATGGATGGGTGTGCGTGAAATTTGCAAAGAAATGTGGTCGCACAATCTTTGCCGAAACAATCTTTGGCAGCTCAAACTACTGAATAGACCGCCAACTTTTGTGGACTTTGAAATAAAATCTCTTCGAATGCTCTCAATGTTTCTCTGTGAATTAGGTAAAAAAAAATGGAGTGCAGCACGAACGAACTGTCAAAGAAATTATGTAAAAGTGAGTGCGTTTACATTTTCTTTAAGTTGGTCTAACAATTTTCAAACCGCAGACGACACGGCTCTAACGTTGTTTTCACAAGATAAGAGGTGTTATTTTGAATGACCCGCTATTTCGGTAGCTGTCACTTTTGAAACTTTTATTCTTTGACATTTGACAAGTAGAAACTACGCCATTACTAAAAATGGAACAATACACGCTTCAACAACGCATTGAAATTATTAAAATTCACTACAAAAATGGTGAAAATCTTACAGTCACAGTTCGCAAAACTAAAACATTTGTTGGTCGTCGTGAAGCACCTTGTCGGAACGCAATACAGAAATTGGTGGACAAATTCGAGCTGTTGGGACAAGTTAGTGATGTGAAGAATAAAACCCGTGCACGTCGCTCAAGAACAACTGAGAATATTGCTACTGTAGCCCAAAGTGTTGAAGAAAACCCAGGTTTTGGAATTGGGCATTCGACAAACGTCATTACACCGTATTTTGCATAAAGACTTGGGTCTTAAGGTGTATAAAGTTCAGTTTACACAAGAACTCAAGCCGGCCGATCATCAACAACGCCAACAGCCCAGCGTCCATTCAAGACCTCAAAGATAAAATTCGTGAGGCTATCGTGGACATAGGGCAGCCACTTTGCGATTTGGTTATGGAAAAGTTCATGAAAAGGATATGGTCCTGTATGCGTGCTCGTGGTGGCCATTTGGCTGATGTTGTTTTTCATTATTAACGGCATACCTTCCTCTTTAATACGAAATAAACATCCGATCATTTATCTCTAAAAATGACATTTTTCTTTGAATACCAAAATAACACCCCTTATTGCATTATTGATTAGTAGTGGCCCTGTTCAATTGGTTGACTACATTCGTCCTTCTTTTTTGACTTAAACTTAAGCCAGCTTAATCCGAAAGTAAAACCTAAATAAGGAAAATAAATATAAGTTACAATTTGTGGATTTTAGACTGGTTCCAAGTGTGTCGCCTAAAATCTCAAATTAAGCCATAAGGTAGAGTACAAGGAGCTTCTATAATTTTATTTTATACTCGCTGCCACATTCCCTACAACTTCATAATACATTAATACAGTCGTCGCTTTCCATTTCACTGCCAAACATCATCTCCCACCTGCACGCTCTCTAAATTAGTAAATCACTCAATATAAAAATGTAAAGACAAACAATTTGACAATTTGTAAGCATCGTAAAATGCACATTTGAGGTTATAAAACCAAAACGTATACAAAAACGAAAATCCTCTTTCAGTTCGACGGGACGTCATTTAAAATAGAGGTGCTGTCAACAATTAATTCTTTCCGTCTAGACAATAGGTACGCTCACTTGTACACCACACCGTTAGGAGTACAGTAGACGCTGCATTTAATATTCGTCCTTGAATTTGGGCGCCAGTGCAAGTACAGTTAATGACATCCAATCAACGCATTATTACTTATTCAGTACATGTCGCTCGGGTTAAACTGAAGAATGATAACCAGACATTGATAATGAAATGACGAGCGTTCTCTCAGCTGAGCTGATGTACTTAAACATTATAGCGAGTCTATTAATTATAATCGCGTCTTTAAATACCTATCTATAGACAGATTTGTTGTTGTATCGCAATAGTCCGCATAATGATCTGATGAGTAACGTTGCACTTGCGGTGGAGTTTTTTTTTTTTAGAAAATTTCATTCACCCATGAGTCAGTTGTGGATAAGACGCCTTTGTCGCATTTTTACTGATACACAAACAAACGCCATTGTGTCAAAGTTCTGAAGAATTGATTTATACAAATTTATTGAAAACTTCCTGTGTTTCGAGTATACCTAGTTTTTTTCTTTTCATCACCGGATGTGAATGTGTCACGATGTTTATTAATTTAGTTAAAAAAATAAGCACAGAGCGTGCTTTTAGGGATTGTTTCTTTTTTTTTATGACAAGTGAAACACGATTCTCGAAATATACGAACAAAAACATTGTCTGCAAGCGGTTTATACGGTTTTTATTGTACGAAGTGATTACTTTAAATCGATTTTGTCGCGCGGTGGTTGAATATTGTTTACCTTAATTCTGTATATAGTTGTAAACAAACGTTTTTCTCTGTATGTAGCGACAATTATAGTGATCACAATGATATTTAGTGACAAAATCGAATGCATAAGAAGTCGGTTAGGTAGTGTACCTATATATAAATACGTTTGAATTTTTTGTGGACTTGCATACATTTAAACAATAGAAATGTGTAACGTCATACATTGTCACCACGAGATATTATTTTAGTCATTCCACTGATATAATGTAAAATATATGTCAGGAGGTGACGTTATTTTTTTTTTTACATCCAAATATGACTTTTTACTTCTTGTCTTCTTTGTGAACTGTAGAACCCAGTGAATCATTAGACATTAGATTGACATTTAATTTTTTGGCAGCAACTTTTGACATTAAGATCTCCTGTTTTTTTTTTTGCTTTTGTTGTTTCAGCCGTTTTAATAGAGGTTTGCTTGACGGTATCATAATATGTGACATTTGTTAAGTTGGCAACAAAATTGGAGTATGCAGATCCAGCATAACTCGCTATATATCAATAGGTACACTTATAAGTGCATATTCACATTCAAGAGAGATTTCATGAACGATCGCCTTAAAAATTGCAAGAACTTAGGCTTTACCCCAAGAAACTTGACTACTTACCAAGGAGGCGCTTCAGTCCGGGGTCGATCTCGGACTCATCCTGCAGCTTGTTTATTCTGATGCTCCATACCTCACGAACGTTTGGCAATACTGCCACGTCTCAATTCAGATGGGTAGGTAACAAACTGAAAGCTGCAAGAAGCTATGCCGCTGCAGGGTCCCATCTCCCCTATCTACCTGCATATTATGCCCAATATTGTATTTTGTAAGTGTTTTAAACGCACATTTTAAAAAGAGTTAAATTAATTCAGACAATACAAATTTTAACAATGCATATTGATGCCTCCATCTTTAGCGCACACTCGTGTGCGTTTCCGATGTAGCATCGGCTTAAACTTCCTGACTATTAGCCTGATTATTTGTCAATCCTTAGAAGTCTGGTTAGGTCGCCCTTCGTTTGGTTCACAACCTCAAAACACATTACACCTCATGCCACAGCTCGGAATTCGAAATCCTTCATCGAGATAGGTAGGTACTTCCCCCGAGGCATAACGGGTAAATGGCAACCGAATACCCTAACTCACGAACTAACAACATCAAAGTTTTCCCATTTATAACACTAAAAAGTACATGTGCAAGGTACCGATAGCAAACAAGGGTTGGGCACACATGGCATAGAGCTCAGCAAGGAGAGCTCTAACGGATGTCCGAAACATCTTGCCACTAACAAAGGATGCCACCTATAGAAGTAGATGTACCTACAAAACACCTCTTTGTACCCCAAACCATTGACGGCGATACAAGCCCGATGTTATCGATGCTTTTTATACGTTCAGGTGAAATCGATTTTTAAATGACAGAAGATGTTAAGGTTCAGCGGATGGGAATGGGTGTAACGTGTTAGGCAAAGTTGAGAACAATGTTGTGCTCCCCTTTAGCGCGCGCCCTCGTTGATAATAATTTGTTTTTATTTACTTTCCGTCAAGAAATATAAAACCCCTAACCACATAAAAGTTCTCGTTCTTTTGTGTATACAGTGGTTTTGGGAAGATGCTCGTGAGATACAGCAGGGAGGGAGGAAACACAAAAAGAAAACACGCCCCACAAGTGACATACACTAGGTAAGAGTTTCGTGTCCTTGGATAACATTAAGCGTACGTGATTGAATGAAAAGGTTCGTGATCTTGTTTGTCAGATAGTCAACAGCACAACCACCATCACCAGCAACACTCGACAAGAAAGGGTATGCCCATCAATTGTTCCGTATTCCGTTCTCCTTGATGTAGTTCTTTCCGCTCAATAAAACACTGATTTATATTTTTCGGGTTCAATGAAACGAAAAGGAGGCTTTCTCTCGCATACCTACACATACTCTTCAGCGATAAAGTCAAGAGTGCGAGTCTCTTGGGGGTACGTATATATATAACTTAGTAGGGCGTGGGTGTGAAATTAATATCTTGTGTGCGCTCACACGTAATGGATGTTTAGCCTTACGTTCCTGCTCGCATATAGATACAAAGTATAGAGAAATGAAAGCCACCAAAACTCGACTACGAGTATTTGTCAAGGCGGCTAAAAATAGCCCCGTAGACTGCAATTAAGTGCGTTTAAATATTTGCAAACACTGTCCGTACGTGTGTGTGTGCACTAGCCACTTTCACGTCTATCATAACGTATAAACCAGTAGCCGCAAAAACCAATGACCACAAACATAACACAGAAGAGGAAAACTGAAATAAAACAGATGAAATGTGTGCGCCAATGTGACAGGGGGGAAACTATAGCAGCACAGTCTTTGAAGTCTCCAGTTTAACTCTGTGCCATAGCCTTAGATGTACATACATACTTTTATAGCTGTAGTTGCTCCTGTTTTTAATTAATCTATTAAAAGTGAATATATGTTTTCTTCTTTTTTCATTCCAGGTATGTATCTTCTTGTGCTTAACAGTAAAACAATATCGCACCGCAAGGTATGTATCTTATAAATGAACAGCTACATTGGAACTTTAAAAACGTAAAAGACGCGTAAAAAAAAAATAACTGAGATAGACGACACAAGACTATACATAACTGTTGGTTTGTTTTTACGGCGAAATGTTATGCGGCCTGAGGATGGAGGATGCCATATCCGACCATTAAGTGAAAAAAAAAAAACATAAAGTTTCTGTTTTAGATTACGGATCTTTATAAATCGGTGACAAAGAAGCATTTATCCCAAAGTGTAGAATCTTGTAAACGAACAGAAAAAGTGTTTGTGACGTATCTATAGTCTTTAGATAATCGGTGTCAAATTTCAGTTTACCCTCTGTCATGTTTCAGGGTAATTGGCAGGCTCTGCCCTCGGGGAAAAGGTTGTAGGCACGCCACTCTTCTATTAAATGTCAGGCTTCATGACAGCAATTGGCCCAATTGTGAGTTTAACTAGCTGCACGCACTTGGATGGAAGCAAGGCCTTTGGTGTTTGAAAAAAAAAAGATTCACAAGGTTCCGTGTGACGACGGTGAAATTGTGACAGATAATGGACAGTCGAAATGTCAACGGCCGGCAATTGAAATTGACATGGAGGACTGTGGGCGGAAGTGTTACTTTTCAAAAAGCAAGTGTAACGCCGCTAGGTACAGGAAGCTGGTCGGGATTGTTGTGTGTGGACCTGCGCATTTCTTGTAACTAACAGAGATGTCTGAATTTATTAGTCGAAACAATTTCGAATTTATCTATCGACCGAGAAAGGAAATAGACTGAGAAACTATTTATTCGACAAAGTTCTACCCCCACGAATCGAGAACTGCATGGTAGTTTGGGCCAACAACTAAAAACTACCAATCTATAGCAACACAGTATGTAACTTTCTCCCATACTTGTCCGGGGATACACTATTGCTGTCCCAGTTTTGTACTGCAGAGCTTGTAGCTTCCAAAAATCCGTCATTCGCCAAACTAGATACGACTACGAGTATACCATTCGTCTCTTTAAATGCTGTCTTATCATCAGACCTTAAAATAGATAAAAGATGTTAAGAGTCGGCTTGTCTTCTTGGGTGTTTTCCAAAATCTGATGTCGAAGTGTGAATATGTAGTCGGTTGGGGATACGTAGACCTACCGTTCCCAAAACTGCACTGATGGTTGAACCCGATCAATTTGTTGACGAACTGGATTTAGGTGGAGACTTATCTTTAATGCAAAGCTAAGGAGACTGACGACTTATCGTTGCCTTACTGTATCTCCTTTCTTATGGATTGAGCGAACGATGGTTAGGTTCCATTCAGGAGGCATACCCTCTTCCGATCTAACTATGAATATGAAATGGTGTTTGATTTTCATTAAGTCGTTTAGTTCGGCTGGGAGGGTGTCTACGATCACTGAATCATGCACAAAAGAGACTGAACTGAGATTACGATGTGACGCGCTGTGGGTGGCGTAAATACAAAGATCAATCATGCTCTGGGCTTAGGAAGGGTTCCAATACGGCATTTCGCCGCAGTTCAGTAAGCTGTCTTTTTAATGAGTAAAGAAAAATGGTGTGATGTGCACGGGTAAGGTTCTTTTTTGTTGTCTACTAAGAACGAGATTAAAACTGTCTTCAAAAAGCCGAATCGTGTCATCGTTCACGAGTAATTCGTGGGGAAAGTTGCCTTTGTTTCGTACTGCTATAAATAGGTCTGTTCCCGAACGATAATCCATTCGAACACATTAACCAAATTTAGTCAAACTTCGTTCCCTTACGCACAAATAGGGAACGGAAAATATTAGCCCAATAAATTTCTTTGGGCTAGTTGGTTATTGCTGACAGATGATTGTCGAATCGTTCAAATGCTGACTTTTTATTTAATTTATTTTATATTTTGTGCTTGCATTGCATTAAAAAAGATGTAAAAAGCAAAAGAATTGAATTTTTTTAATTTAAAAACAATTCAAATCTGGGTCTTAAATATAAATTTGTTCTTTCTTTTTTTTTTTACCGATATTTGAATATTAAATCACATTCTTCAAATTTGTGGTTCAACGCGTTCATTTTCTTTTTGGTTATATTTCATTTCCATGAGCGAATTCTCTCGCAATGAGAGAAATGTTACATATTGCCAATATTGAACCAGATAGTAAGGGAACAGACCTAATATCAGAGTTTTTTCTGAACGTATATCATTCCCGGATGTGGCGCTTCGACCTAATGACATATCTATATTTTTATTTTATATTCTCTAAGAAAATGGCAAAGAACTTTTAATTAACTTTTTCAAAGTCCAATATATAGATTTTCGCATTTAATTTCTGATAGTACTATTCTTCCGACTAAAGGGCTTTAATTTTTTCTAGACCTAAGCTAGTTGTGAAAGAATCCACGGAAACAAACAAAGCCTTGGGCTTAAGGGAGAACTGTAAAAGGATTCCATGGGGATTAATCCTGCTTAAGTCAATGTATGTTCCGTTGCGTCAAAATGTAATATCTGGATCGTAATCCATAACAACATTTAACATTTTAGATTACTTAAGTGGATGTCCATTTTAGACATAAGCTTAGGCCCATATAGTACCAGCGAAGTTCATTTGTTCTTTTTGAAAAAGTAGCTTTAGAAAACTCGCCATTTCATTTTTGCTGCCATCTGTCAGTGAGCTCAATTTGATGCTAACGCATTTAAGCAGTGAAAGTCTATTACAATTTTGAATGATACGTGTCCGCAACATTGTTATTGTGCGCCCCAATGTCTTAATTCGAATAGTTCACGACCAATTGTCACTCTCTAATAAACTGTGCACTATTCTCTAGAAGTGATGCCCAATTGCTCACATTAATCAACAGTCGGAAATGCTGACCTACAGTGCATACCGACGAGTTTCTAAAGTCTTAACCTATGATTAGTTGATCGGCATTTTACGATAGCAGTCGTTCATGATGTACATCATGAATTACTTAATTGAATCGCCATAGATTTGAGATTTGCATCTAATCTGAATATCCGACCAATTTAATATTGATCGTTGATCAACTCTAGATCTCATTTCACCCAGTTAACCTATCTTCTAGACTTAACTACCTCGATCAATAACTAACTACCTACCGCCAAGAACATAAATGTAATGTGAAAAATAAAACCTGCCGACATACCGCAGGAATAATGCATAAAAATAAAATACTAAAAGCACTTCTCTTAAACCCATAACACAAGACCACGAATGAGAGCCAAAAACTGGATCTGTTGTGCAAATTTCATTGCGCGATTACGTTTGCCATGAGCTATGCTATTATTGGATGGATTTCATTTTTTGTATAATAAACCAACCATCAGAAACTATTCTTATGGACTTCCATTTATAGGCACAGCTCTGACCAGAGGCCAGATCTAGGTTAGTTTAAAATTCCAGTTCTCCATAAGATTAAATGAGTTAACCTCTTGGCTCAGCATGCTTTCGGCGCGGCATGTTCCTTCGCTAAATGTGTGCACAAAGAAACATGTGCATGACACATGTAATAATAATTCCAAGAAAAGATACAAAAAAAAAAACAGTCCTTTCTCCTCTTCGTCCCTTTGCAGCCGGTTCAATTGAATTATTTAAGAACGACAGAACAACAAACAAACAAAAATCCAACAACCTGATTAAGCAACAACATTTCTGTTCTTCTTTCCCTGCTCCGAGGATAAGACAAAAAAAAGGTTTTTTTTCTTGTTTTCTGTTTTGCTTTTTGCATGATTTATGTTTTATGTCATATAATACCAATGACAAGACAACAACATTCAGCATTACAAGTTAGATTCGCTCGCACGAGTGTTGCACATTCTTGTGTGGTGTGCTGAGCTGACTTCTCCGATGCAAACTTGGTTCAATGCAATAGAGATACGACGACGATGACGACGATGACGGCAGAGGTCAATGTACTGCGGGTCGCTGCTTAAACCCCCGCTCCACTATCCCACTTCACCCCTTTCCCAGTGCTGTGCATGTACACATTTACAAAGGCAGAACTTTCGAATAGATTAGGAACAATTGTCTGTAGGTATGTGCCAGGCGAGTAGTTAGATTTGTCGATTGTGTGCATCTAAAGTATGAACGGACTGTGGAGTACCTTCCATTACATGGGCAGTTGTTGAATTTGAATGCTAGCGAGATGCGATGTACTCGTATAAAATCATAAGTTGGACTTTTTTCTTGGTAATTTTATGACATTTGTGCGATATGATTTGCATGCAACATATGAGAGCAGCTAGTGCATTAATGTCTTCTTGGAAGAGATGTTTGGTTGGGTGCGCTCTAGTCTGATTGAGATGTCTAAGATGTGAAAGGCTGCCATGGATCAAAGCTCAGAGTCTGTAGGAGCCATGGACAGAGAAGGCGTAGGGGTTGTAATGTAACAAATGGAGATGTATCTACATTTGGTAGGAATTTGTTTCTGAAGGAGGCTTGTAGGATGGGTGTACTTGATTGCTTTGGGGGGATATACGGGTTTGTCTATTGAGTGTTGCCCACGTTCGGTTGACTATAATGCGCGGAAGGTATATTGACGCTTTGGCAATCGATTTTTGTATGCATAGTTTGGAGAAGGACGAAACGTGTTTCAAAAGTATTCTTGGTGATTTTTTGCTCATGGTGCTGATGGCTTTACCTCACTCGGTAAACAAAAGACCGAAAATGTGCACATTTTCGCCGAACTTTCGGCTAATAATAGGCGATATTCGAGAGTATCTGATGGTTAAGGGTTATTGACGCAGAAAAGGCCAGATAGAATTACATAGTTGTACAGTTGTACCAATGTTCTCAAGACCTGTATCCAGACAAGCTACAGCTACACCAATGAGATTTAAGGTCGTATTTAACAAACCCTGCAATCGTTGTTTGCGGTCTTTAGACAAATGACTTATACCTTCACATAAAAGAGTACAGGGATGCTAAAAAAGAGGGCAGAAAACAGTCCATTTCTTGAGTTAATTAAAATATCAAGGACTTTCTTTGAAAAATCCACGGTTTCTCATGTTCACCGACTTCCTGAAAAAAGAAATCTCTGTAAGTACTTATTGGGTACCTTCTAAACTTTTTTTAAAGAAATATGATTCGTAAATGCCGCTCCAAACAGTACATTTTGCGGTGTGCATAGGAATTTTCATCACTCCAAATGCGACAGTTTTGCTAATCCGCAAACAGAGACAACAATGAGTCATTTTACTGGACAGAATTTAACTGTAAAGGATTGGATCGATTTTCGACTTTTCAATCGTTTTTATCGCTAAACTCTTGCAAACACTGATCGTTTAAAGGATTTGCTAAAGGGAGGTCTAATCCACCTGAGTGTTGCCATATCAAAACAATCCTTCTGCACCGAACATCAGTTTTTTAACTCTGCTCCTCGAACGCCGAAACTCACTTAGTTCAGTATATAGTCAACGCCTCTCACTCCTGAGCTGAGTAGGACTTTGGGTGATGTATCGTGAGCTAGTCAGAAAGGACTAAGTAGTGCATAATTTTGAATTTAATGTGTTTCAGCTAAATACAAGAAATAGTAAGTCTTAGATCAAGTTACAGTTCTGGTTGACAACTCATTTCCTTATAGTTAACGCATTTTGCTGAATGAGCTAAATGTGGGGGCACCTCGTAAATGTATCGCAACGCAGTATAGTGTCTTCTGGCCGTAAGTTAAAGACTCCGCCGTGTTAGCAAAGTTGACATCTTCAACGAAAGAAATATGTCAAATTGTCAAAGTTGAACAAAATATTTTTGACAGAGTAATACTTTTTAGTTTGTTTTTGTCAGCGGTGTTTCAAAGTTTCGAGCAATAAATGGGGTTTAATTCGATTCATTATCAACTACCATAACAGTTTCTCTCATTCTCTAAATATGCTTTAATGATTTAAATCTCAATTTATGAAAACTGTCAAGGGATTCAACGGACACAAAGCAACCCACTCTTTCCTTCGCATTCGACACACTGGTTTATGCGTTGCCTATAAGTCGCCTTCCATAAAATCGCATATATTTTGTCAATCGTTTCGTTATATATGTTGATAAAAAGGGACACGCTGCTTTTATTCCATGAGTTAATATTTTGAACAAGTTTCACTGACATTCCTGCACCTGAAATATTTCTCATTAGGAAAAATGTTAAATATATTTTTTTAAGAATGAAAAGTTTGACGTGGGTATTTTCAATTTTATTTTTCAAACAATATATCGTCCTCAGTGGCAGAAGGCAGTGACGCCTCCGAACGCTTCAATTTTTGATCATCAATTCTCTAATCGCATATGGCGGAGTCGGAATAAATTCAAAGTTGTTTTTCCGTTATAATACATTCCAATACATCATTTGAAAAAAACAGTTATATTTTTTACTTGTTTTCAAATTGAAAACTACACCTCCCTTCTTCTTGCAACGTGTCTGTAAACAAGTAGTTCAAGTGGCGTGTGCTTGCGTAGCTGCAATTTCTTTTTAAGTTACGTGAAAGCTTAAAACTAAATTGGAATCGATAGCTTCGAGTATGTACTAACATATTCAATATAGTTTTATGTATAAAATATAAAAACAATTTTTTAACGATTTTCTTAATACAGTGCGACCTCAATAAAAGCAACTAATAAAAATTTGGGCAGTTGCTTTTATTTTGTTTGTTGCAATAATCGAGTCAAAAAATTGTAGGTGCCAAAAATGAGGCAACAAGTTAAACACCTCAGAATAGTAAAAAAAACCTGTCTTGCACTGGTAAAGAGACCAAAACTGATCATTTAATTCGCAGGTATTAGAAATAAAAAATCAAATTTTAACTGGACGCAGAATTCTTTTCCACAGCTGACTCTCTTGAAACAAATCATTAATCGATGATATTATAAGTACAGCTGTAAAATAACTGCCCAGACATAGCAAAAATAAACAAGAAGGAAAATATACTATGTATCTACAAATAGCGAACGAAATAAGAGCCCATGAACCAATAGTTGCTTTTATCGAGTCACCTTTTTTTGAGGAGTTGCAATTACTGAATCAACAATGATAAGATTTAAGGTGTTGCTTTTATCGAGGAGTTGCACGTATCGAGGGTTGCTTTTATTGAGGTCGCACTATACATACATTACATTTTCTGAGACATTTCAAGATAGTGTTTTAATTGCTAAAGTTAAAGTTATTTCCTCACTTTTTTGTTTGTTAATATAGCTTGACATATTGTGTATACTATACAGTTGAAAAAAAAAAAAACTGGCGCGCTAATGTGTGCTCCTTCTTTTTTATTCAGTTTTACCCAATTGACTAGTTCCACAAATGCGGTTCATTGATTCATACAAATTCCTAAAACTCTTATTTCTGTGTAGATTCGCATTTGAAAGATGTGTATTTTTACACGGATGGAATTGTTTAACCTCATTAAGGAATCGAGACCTCAAAAATTAGAAGAAAATTTTCAATTTTTGGACTAGCGCTTTGAACTTCACCATAATCTTGATGTCAATTTACATATACAATTTAAGTATATAATTTCTCAATCCTTGGCATTACATGTCTCCAAATGTGCACAAGCTATTAGTTCATGGTCCAGATGTGATTCCTGCTGCACTTCTTTCAATAGTCCCTCTGAAGACGCGCAGGAAGCCAGGAACAAAGACTTCAAAAAATATCGCGAGAGCTTTTCAAGGAAATGTTCCCGCAGAAAATGTAATGAACGTGTTTATAGACTTGCACAGAAAATTCAGTAAAAATACTTCATATGCCCCTTTAATCAAAACATCCTCCCACCCATTTTATTTACATTTTTGTATCCGTTTTCATAATTCCCAATGATTTTGTAAAAAAATAAAAATATTATAACACTGTCCAACCGAAACATATCGTTGTTTTTAAATATTGCCCGACAAATCATTATTAGCAATAAAAACTAAGTAAACTGAGGAATAAAACAAAATTTTGCAACAATAATCAAATGCTGTCATATTTGTTTACATTCAACATGTCCGCCTGCCTTTATGTTTGAACAACAGACACAAGATCGTTATTTTCTTTAGGATTGGATGGGAAATTCGAAGCGCTCCTAAATCTAAAACAATAACAATAATAATCAAAACAATAATCTTTTTTTTTTAAATAACCTTCGGTTTCAACCTTTAATAACTTCAATAACTTTTTGACACTAAAAATGCATTTATTAGGCTCGGCCAAGGTGTGGTAGACGACGGACTCTTATAGCTCTGTCTCGACGCAGAAAATTCACATGTACATTCTGCTAAAGTGCATTACTCTCCACAGCTCCGGACTTATTTTTTCTTGTTGATTATTAGTAGGTGATGTATAAAAAACATGACAGCAACCCTAAACCATTTGGAGCCCTATGGCAAAATTCTTTTTGACATTTTTTGTACTATCCACCATGCAACCTCTTATTGTCTCCAGTTTAATGTATTTCTATCTCATTTAATGTAACGTCTATTATACATCTTAATAACTGAAAGTTATATCTTACATTGCGTCGTAGATCTCTTTTTTTTTTAAGTAGGTCCTCATAAATTGTCCAATATTGCAGTTAGAAAGTTTTGATCTCTTTTCTTTCTTTATTAACACACGTACTAGGTATACCTATATTAACGTAGAATCATTTTAAAAACCCCCTGGCATTTAAAGGGGTTTAATGGCATCATGGTGCAATGAGGCAGAAGAACTTTTACTATTTCCACAAAAGCTCCTGCGAAAACGTAAAAGTTTCTTTAAAGTGTCAAAACGCGGCAAAACTAAGCGTTGCCTTTAAGAAAAAAGAAAAAACAACCAAAGCCAGCGCATGTGCATTCATTACGCTCGTAAAATGCATCCTTAAATTCCCACCATCCAAAGTGAAAGATTCACCGGAACTCTCCGGTTTTTTTTTTCTTCTCTTTTCCATGAACACAACAGTGTCTACATTTGATTTAAGCATGTGAACTGTGCATAGTTATATAGACAATTTTCCATCGACTATGTGCAGCCGGCAAAAGCTGTTCTCAAGCAGGCAACAGACTCTCCGTCCCACCCACAAATAAAATGAGAAGGAGAAAATATAGCAATTTATTTTGTATCTTTCACATTTGTATCTGTCGCCGCCGTCGTCAGCGTGTTATGAACGTGATGAAGATAACGTGTGAAGTTGCATGCTCTAGCTCTAGCTCTAGGGTTGGAAATAGTGTGCTGTGGATAAATTCCCCTTCATGTTGTCCGTTGAAATCTCAAGTGGCGGTCCTAGTCGTATCATGCCACTGCACATGCAGCTATACAGGGAACGAAATGAAACGCAATCAGGTCTGGGTCGACAAAACTCTCAAAAGTGTATACGACGAGTAGAGCAATTCCCCCATCATAGCGAAGCGTTCCGTATCTCAATTCGTTGCATAAAGCCATCAGGAGGATACTATCACATGGGGTGGGTCTCCGGTGGTGTTACCAAAAGTCAATGCACTTGGATTAAAATTAAAAGTGCGCTTAGTTGGTGTGCGTGTGTGCTTGTGTATGCCGGCACTGTATCTGTGTGTATAGATCTTGTACTGTATTTTTTAAGTTCTCTGGATAAGGGTGGGGTTCTTCTTTAATGGCAGTTGACGACAAAGGGGAAGTTGTGACTGCGCGCGCGGGAAACGGCAAGCACACACAAAGACGACACGACGATGACTATCGTTTGCTTACTTACATATAATTACATTTGTGAAATTTAAACTGAACATCAACCCCCAACTTCCACCAGCGACTTTCAACCCCCTCAACCCACATGCAGCCAAATGACACAATGGCAAAACTCATTTTGAATATAAGAAGTCGGAAATTTATCTTCCCTTTTTTCCATGCATACGAGTATACATTATATTCATGCAAGGGTCTACGAGTGCGAGTATGTAGGTACTTTTACTTGGGCTCCTTAATTTATTAAAAGTGTACAATATGATTCCATTAGAATCGAAGGGGCTGTATCAAAATATTTTATCACAATAAATAGTGGCAGTTTGACAGACTGACATGGAATGCTGGCGGTTGGTGTAGGTACCCGCACCCATTTTTTGGTCTCATTATAGTCCTACCATTTCGATTCAAATTTTCAATTGAAAAAAACATGCGGGAATGGGGGTTATAGAGGACACACCTAGGACATTGCGCCAGATGACGTTACTCTTCATAAACGAGCGGTGAGGATTAAAATACTTTAACCCGACATAATGGCAATTTGACATGCGCGCACAATTTGATTCCCTCGTCAGTGGGCTCCCCTCCGGAGGGGGATAATGGATTGCTGGCTAGAGGTTTGTTTTGTCGTCCAGCTTACAGAAAAAATCGCCGATCTGCTCTGTCAATGACTGTTAATTGGATTAAACTTCTGCTTTGGCTGAAAGCCGATTTTGCTTTAACCCCTCAAACTAAATGACTTACATATACCAAAGGGTAGTGTCCGGTATGTTCTGTTTTCCTTTTTTTGTAGTTGTTCCTTTTATTTGCTAGTTCGTCGAACGTATTCCCTTTGCGAGGTGAGAATATTCTAGTGTTTCAGAGTGGATTTAGAGTACCGGTCTCTTTTTGCAGAATTTTTTGAGCTCTTTATATACGAACACGATTGTTGGCGGGCTTTTGACTTTTAATCTGTACTTGGTAAATGACGAGTTATTTTGTAAAGGAATGGGCAGGCAGGAATGGGGGCTTTATTTAGGAATATGTAGTATCTTAAAGCGAATTGGAGAAAAAAGTATTTAAATATGAGGAGGTAGGTACGTTGTTTCTCACCTCTCTGACAACCGTTGAGTCAAATGAAGTTAACATTGGCTTAAGTCTTAGAAATCGGTGCAAAGTTAAGAAACCTTCGAATAACCTTGATACGATATCTATTGATAAATTCAGTCTTTCAGTCTTTATTCAAAGACCGCGTATAATTAAAAGCTTGTGCAGGTTTCGTGTTGACACAGAGCTTCAGGTGGAACATCCCAGAACCATGTGAAATATATTTTTGAGTATAAACTTTTGGCCTAAGAAGACAATTGGAGAAGGAGACTATATGAGACCCTCATCCGTGGGTACGGGACAGATGTCTTGAGAGAGCTTCTCAGCCGTTTGGAGAGCGCATTAAGTTGAAGGTTAATTTACATTCGCGCTTAAAATAAAAGACTCACGCATTTCTAAACAGCTCGCAACCTCTATGCACTTGGAGCGCACAATATGTATTATGTTGTGTGATTTGATCGTTGAAAATGTTATTAAGAAGAAATTTTTCAAAAGTGTTTCCAGCATTAGTCATTTAATACCACTTTGTGTCACTTGAAGGTGACATCTATCAATGATACCTACAACTCACATTCTCCTAACCGCACTGATTGTTTCGAAAAATCTGTTCGGCTAGCTGTAAAATAGTCCAGCATGTGTCCTCGCTGATGATGATTTTTATTGAAAATATCTCTAACTTTGAAGTTAATACCCTATTTAAACCGAGCCAAAAACCCGTGTTTTCGTCGAAAACTAGTCGACACATTCACACCGAACACCAACTAGTTTTCGTTTGACGTTTCGAACAGCTGTGAGAACTTATCGTTAAGCTAATAATAATATTAGCCCTTCAATGAAGTGTGGAAAATGATTTTAAGTTGTGAGTTGTGACATTTGTTCAGTCAGCTGAATTTGCTGAATATTGCAAAAGGTGTGTTTGTTTCACGTGGTGTTTTCATGGAAAACGACTTTAAACTACTCGTTTTGAAAACTGAAATAAATGTAACATGGAAAACTTTAATTTTCGATTGTTTTCGCGAAAACACGGTTCGAATAGAGCAGAAGGAAGTCGATACTAAGCTTCTCTACACTCAGCTATTTCCGTTTGAAATGAATCCTTCTTCTAACATTTCGAGGATTTTCAGGTAACCTTAATGAAGTAACTCATCGAAACATTTTTTCCCACTCAGATCCGAGGTGAGCAGCTTCTTCACTGTTTTGATTTGAGAGATTAGTATCATGACTTCTTGCTTATTCTGCGGTTTCGAACTTCATAATTTGAAAATTGTCGTTTGGGTGATTATTTCGTCTGTCCCCAGTCAGTTAAAAAGAAACCTTTAGCTACACATAATTTTACACGAGGTATAGGTACAAATACAACCAATTGATTCTCGAATTAATCCACACGCTACATCAGATTGTAGTTGGAAATGTGTATATGACGGTTCGAAGCAGTTCTGCGTAAGCAAACTATGTATAAAAGGTACAATCAATGCCTTCCATCAAATAAAAAATTACCACAAAACTAAAAATACGAATTCCATTAAAATTCGTGTCCACCTAATCAATATGGGCACATCAAGCTATTTCAGTAACGATTGAGTTTGTCAATAAATTGATCACTCTTTCAGGTGCGCTCTCGTCGGGTGTATGCGTTTCGAAGTAGGATTTATCAGTCCAATGTGTACAATGTACATCAAACCTGTGTACAAATAATACTCAATCAAAATTGTTATAAATGCCGACAAACCCACCTTATCTCGTTTACTTTTCGTGACCGATTCGTGTCAAAAATGCACAAGATAGTTATATATGCCGGTTGTCTTCAAGCGTTGAATCATGCCTAATCTTTAAAGAAAAAAGTCACCAAACCGCACGGCAACATGAATTTCAAATCAAATATAATTATAGTTCCTATACACCAACCGTAACATTTGACACCGCTGATGGTAATAATTTGACAATCAACAGAGAGAGTTATAAGCATCGTTTTTATGTTGACGTGTAGGTAAATTATACACTTCAGTGTCCTAACGGGACGGACAACAAACCAAAAAAAGTAATTGTGGCATTATCTGTCATTTTGTTACACAAAAACTGAAGTGACAGACATTACACCGAAATGAAAGGTATCAGCTGTCTAACTTTGCGTGAAATTAATTTCACTTTCAATGAAGTTCATTCATTCATTCAATGAGTATACCGGGAAAGGTGTTTTTTTTTTTGCGTAAGTATTTTATTACTAAGCACTAGATGCGTCCACTCAAATATTTACCAAATTGCTCACTTCTGTTTGCGGGACATGCATCGCTTTTTTTTCAAATGCTTCCAGTCTTCACCAGCGAACAAACCGACATGTGGAATGTAGATGTAGTAAGATATTTGTTTTAATTGCTCATCAGACAGTACTCTGTTCTGGAATGGCTCAGATGGGTGAGGCGGCGATCGGCGTTGGTCAGCTCAGTGGGAACCAATGTTTAGTTAATTCCATAATCTTATCGCTGCAGCCTTTAAAGCGGCACAGTCGCACTCATCGTATATTGAGAAATTAAATTAAGTTTCGTCACCCAATTACTCAGATCTGAATTAAAACATAGTTTCATTCATATCAGCGCATTTGTATACATCCTATATGGATATACACTTTTCTCCCATGGGATGCCCCCCCAAAATAAGCACAGTCAAGTGTGTGGTTATTTACTTGAGTAGCATGAATGACTGCACTAACAGAGATAAACCGCGCGCTTGGGGTTAATTTCGACCGATAAATTTATATTGTCTTTGTAATTGAATACAGAGGCTGGACTGCTGCGGCAATCGCTATTGTGAGCATTGTTGTCGAGTGCCTGAAATGATTAATGGCATCTTTATGAGATAAGGTTCATTGCAAAGATCAACAACTGCAGGCGGCGTAGTTCGTCTTTATGTGTGTTGTCCGTTGTGATCACAACAATACGCGATATCATCGACGGGAAGAGCTATTTGTAAATGCGTCTTATACCAACAAATGTATATATTGTCATCAAGAGTGATAGTGAGGTAAAAATAGCGAACGAATGAACTGATTGTGCAATTGATTTTGTTAAGAAATCAATTTTGAAACAATTTGCAATTGAGACAAACATACACTTTGCATCAATAGAATAGGTTCAGATAGCATTTTACAGAGCTATCAGTGCGGTAGAGTGATGATAAGCTACAGAGCAAGGGATTATAGGTTCAACCCTAGGGCAAAAATTAATTACACCATTTATTTTCCTTTACCTAGCGTCTGAGAAACATCCGTATACATATTCTTGTCAGGAGAAAAGTTTTTAGTTATCCCGCTAATATACAGCCTTAAACTCTACGCACCTATATACGAATAAATTATCTCGCTTGTTAAAAAAATCTCAAGATGGAGGCCCTTTGCGAAGGTTTTTACTTTTTGACGAAGCTCTGAACCTTTTCCGTTTTAAAAGGTCTCAAGTGATAGCTTAGAATAAAACTAACTCCTCTTAAAATACATTGGTCTCTCTCAGCAGTAACCCACAGAATATTGGCTTCGAAGGCCTAAATTGTTGCCGGTTTATCAGCATAGGAACACCACAGCACCACAAGACTTCTTTTAGTGATCTTATAAGTTTCATCAAATCTTACGATCTCGGTGACCAATTCGCTAAATAATGTTAGTTACATTCCTGAACAAGTTAAAGAACTGTCAAGAATGCCAGCAAGGTTTGAAAGGTATCGCTATTGCTACCTCTATTAGTTAAAAAAAAGACACCCAGTAGTTTAAGAAGCCATTTGCATCGGCTTCGTTTTCTGTTTTTTTCTTTTTCTTTTTGATCCCATTACATTTTTATAAGCTATACAAATAATACATAAAAACACATGGTTTCTAAAAAAAACTCTTTGTTCCTTTGTTTACAGGGTAGAAAAATCTGACACAAACTCCTTATGGAATTTCGATGAATCCCTTTTTCCTCGTTTTTAATTTGTGTATCCACTACAACGTTTGTTGCACATCTTGTCTTGTTTATACTTATAAATTGAGTCATTGTGTACGTGGTTTTCAATCGTAAACAAGTTTTTTGTTTTGTTTATAAAACACTTTAAGCAAAATACGTAACGTAACCAAGCACATGATTACTTGAGTTGAAGGGTGGGTGTGTTTCGGTTTACTTCTGGCGCTAGGGCATTATTCATAATAAATGGTTTGGGAAATTTCCTTCGGTAAACATTTGAAGTGAATTATTTGAAATCGACTGGAATGCTGGGAATTGCATTTCGAAATGTTAATGGATCAACAGGAAATGCTTTTTTTATTCATAAACAAAACCTACATTTAGTTGTTTGTTTCAAAAGGTGTGTATGAAATGAATCATGTCTCTTTTCTTTTTTTTTGTATTTCTTTAGAGGTATGTATAGGACACAACTGATATCTAAATGGATTTTGAAATCCACTTGAGTAAGCATTTAGTTTATAGTTTTGTATAATGACGCAATCACAAAAGGGCAACATAAATTATGACTAATTCAGTGCGGATCCTTTTGGATGCGCGATGCTGGTTCGAGGAAATTGAAATGTGTTCCATTAAAGTGTAGATGTCTGCACTTGTTCAAAGATGAAGATAGGCTATGTCGAGAATGGAGTATACATCTTAGAAAAGAATGTAAGAAATGTTGTGGAGGTACCTAAACGGAAAAGTTTGGCTTTATTTATGTACATTAAGAGTTTATACTGTCGGAAATTTAACCTCCTTTATCAAAAATTAAAAATTTCGTATTCCCCTGACATAAAACGAAATTTGTCATTCCATCAGGCAAAAGATTTATTCAAAACCTGTACTTATAAGTTCAGATATACAGGGAATACCATTTGTATATCAAACTGCAGAGAAAGTTCTAAATTCGTATTAAATGGGGATCATTTTAATGCCCTTTTCAATAAAATTGTGTAAATTTCTTTTATACCTTTAACCAGCTTAATTTTTTATCTGTTTTTAAATGAAACGATTTTTTTTAGAACTATTTGTTACTCGTTCCTTTGTTTTCTGACATTTTTGATGAGAATGTATGCAGATTGATTGAGACTGCAATTAATTTTTATCAATCGCTTTCGATTCATACGTCAAACCGTGTACGTATATCGAACCAGTATAATCGAGGTTGCATTTTACATTTACGTGTTTTTAAAATAAATTGACAGTTATGACAGCATATTTTACTATTAAAAAAAAACTCGAAAGCTGAGACTGAAGTTTGTCGTCTTTTCATAAAATGTTGCTGTAGAACTCACAAAGGCATCAGTCAATTTTAACTCTGACATTCTCAACAATGACAGTAACAAAGTTCCAAAAAGTATACATAAGTAAGTACATCGCTGTCCTCACATTGCAATAGATAATCTTAAATAGAACTGCAAAATGCAACGTAATAGGTATACCTACTGAAAAACCGTATAATTCGGTTGAATTATTTGAACCATTTTTCCAAATGACAAATAGTCAAACGTGTGTCAAAAAAACTGGTATGAAATGCATACTTTTATAAAAAAAAAAAACAAGGATGGACCTTTGCGAAATGAACGCAGTTATAATCACAAAATGTATGAACTAAGCTGCAAGGCAGTGTACTTAGGGTTACCCTATAATAAAAATAAAACGCAAATATAATTTAGTTTAAAATCGAATTGCAAGCAGAGAATTCGGAGTCCGCTTGATCTAAATCACGGAGGATTATTTTCTATTGGAATTGACAATCGGCACAGTTATGTTTTTAGTATCAGATTTTACATAAACGTCAACTGAAAATTGCGCTTTCATTCTTAACTAAGGCAACTAATACCAATAAGACTTTAGCCACCTGTCAGTTGTAGAAAGCGCCCATTGAGTGTGACGTTCTTAAAATATTGATACGATGATACAAAACATCATACAACGAATTAATACGACTTAATTTAACCGTAAAAGGTGAAGAAAATATAATAAATATGACATGACAGCATCTTTACTACTAAAAGTGCATAAATGTAGTATTTCTGTTAAAAAGCTAACAGCCCTTCTTACCCACTTTTCTCTTCATTGGCAATACTTCGCCTCACAGAAAGAAACGCATGAGAGACAGTTATAATGCTTCCAAAAGATCCTGATCCCGACATAAATAACAAGCACATAAAGACTTCTTAATTACTTAATGACATGTCACGCAAAGTGCATGCATAGCACATGTGTGAGTGGTGGCGTGAATAATCTAATCCGCTCTTATACCGCATATGTTAAAAAAAAAAAGTTTCATGCCGGCAATGACAAAAGCAAATATGCACTTAAAAAAAATTATATTAACACCCTCCGCCCAGTTTTCAAAGATTCCGGCAGCGGCGTCGTCGTCGGCAGCCTTCAGCCTACAAATTGTGTTTCGGTCGTCATCCATCACAATGGGGTTAGAGTGAACATTATTGGATTTGTGCGCTCTCGAGAGTCAAAAGCAGCGAAAATTTCAAGTGCTGCGAGCTGCGCCGTCACTACAGTAATTGAATAAAAATTTCCCGTCATGGATATGCGATTATACTGTCATGCGTTCAGTCTTTACCAGAAACCAGACACGTGTTTCTGAGTAGTGAGTAGTGTTGTAGTGTAGTAGAAGGTGTAGTCTGTAGCACAGTAGTACTCACTAGTCAGTACTCAGTCAAACTGAATAAAAATGGAAAGTGAAAGCTAATTCACTCGTCGTGAAAAACACACAAGTAACCGGTACCGGCTGAACTCTGAAATATCAACAAAAGTCAAAATAAAAACAAATGTGCAAACAAAGCAAAGCTAAGGTGAAGGTTAGCCATGAAACACATCCAAAAGCTAAAGAAAAATCCGAGTTCAGTGGCCGAACGAAGCGCACGCAAAAAGAAACACGAAAAAAAGCTCAAGCGTTGAGAAAGTGTCGTGCGACACTATTTTTTGTGTAACATGAATCATAACGTGTCTGCCGCGGGTGTATTCAGCTTGACGAGCGATTCATGTAACACCGTGTGGCGGCACTTTTTATCAAGCGAAACACATGTATACAGAAATAGTTTTAGTGTTAATCATAATAATCGCATTTGCCGGCACGTCAAAAATAATAAAACAAAAATTAGATCCGGGGGTCATTGTACGCTCGCTGAGTTACATTATTGTATCAACGCAATGACAGCCGACAGCGTTGTGTGATTAATGAGACGACGACGTTTTTATTGAGGGCGATCGCGATACTGATGCAATAGTTTTGACTAAGTACAGTCAGTAGGTAGTTGCACTTTCAAGTAAGAAAGGTAGAGGGCGCTAACACCAGACTTACATAACCTCATGTCTCGTTGGCATCTTTGCCATTAGAGCGTGAGAAATTTGTCGGTGGCATTGCAAATTTTGCAACGTCTAATCCAAAGTAGCATGTATAATGACTTTGCTCGTTTTAAGCGTGAACTTGACTTTCTTATAATGAAAGGAAATTCACACAAGCGAGACAAATTAAAAGTGACAAACAGCGTGGCATATAATTTTTTCTGGAGTGCACCACATTTTATGTTTTATACGCTCAATTAAAATCTGACAACGAGTGACAGAATTCTAACTGCGCTACACATTATTGTGTATCATCTGCAAGGCAAATGTTTCTAATCAAGTTGAGTATGCAAATGTGATAGAGTATAGTGTAATGCAGTGTCACTTCAATTGTGCAATGGGTGCGGTGTTTCTCATGCCTTGACGGCAGCGGGTGCAATTGCAGCTTATTCGTTTCGAAGAAGACATATTATAGTAGTAGTGTTAGTTGAGGGTGCTTCATACTAATTTTCCACAACGTTTAGCAAATTCGATTTGTATAAACCCCTATTTCTATTCAACAAAATTTAATTCATTTGAACATTTGACATGTCCTGTCAAGCCATCTACCAAAATGTAGTGCAATCGACCGCGGATTATGTCACCTGTCTTCTAGTTTGATATCACAAGAGTTTGGAAATAAATACCTGGTAATCATCGTTCGGTAACAGCGTTGAGCTTAAAAAAAAACAAATTTTTTTCAATTTGACTAGAAGTCTGGAATTTTTTAATACAGCCAGGTTAGACTTAGCACAGACTTTTTTTTCTATTGAGAAAACAAAGGGCCTTACCAACAACCAAACTGTAAACTCGAGTTTAACTTATTTCGGAATTAACTATAGTTTCGACTTTTAATTTGTAGGTACCAACAATCAAATTAATCGGAACCTTAACTACATCTGACTTTATCGAAAAATTATTAAAGTATAACTCAAATGCGTTATAATTTTTTTCTGAGATTTCAAATAATTTGCTGAAATTGGCAGTTGCTTGTATTTTGAGTAGCAATCTTATAGTCAATAATGTTGAGCAGCGATGAGGATATATTTGCTGATATTCATATCGTTAACGAGGCTGCGTTTTCTCGAAAAAGAAAAGTCTATGAAAGAAAAATAGACCCGTTTGAAAAATATGAGGAGAACGAATTCTTTAGGCACTAGAGGTTTAGTATTTTGTTTTTCTTGTAATAATAAAACGATGTTATTTTGCTTCTACTTAATCTTCTTTAACAGATTTACCAATGACACTGCTCGATTACAGTTTCGATTATCGTAAAGTCAAAAATAACTTGATTATTGGTACACAATTTATTATAATTTCAACTATTGCCCTAAAGTCGAGTCTAAATTTGGTTGTTAGTAAGGCCGATTATCTTTCGTCGAGCTCAAACTGCGAACTTGGCTTTCATATCTTAAATTGTCTGACTGGAAATCTGGAATTTTTTAATGCAGCCAGCTTAGACTTTTAGCACGGACATTTTTTTTTCTATTAAGAAAACAAAATCTTTCGTCGAGCTCAAACTGCGTACTTTCATTTCTAAAATTGTCTGATGACATTAAAGTTTCGTTAAGAATGGCGAACATATTTAAAAAAAAAAATGGCTTCTCTATGTTTAGGTAAATTTAAGATATTCTATGAAACAAGAATGTGCGCCCAGTCTGCTGTTTAGGGACTCATTTAGATGAAAATACCTATAGATAGCGCTCGTCTTCAGCGTGTGCCCCACATTTAAACCTTATAACCTTTCAAGATCAAGATATCTTCGTAATAGACATTGAGACGGAGAAATACCAATTTTCGCTGCCCATCGATAGGTCATTAATTGTCTTCCTGTTTGAGGGTCACAAATTAGAAATTTTATATCAAGGCAACTATAATCCCTTAAAAGGCGCATTTCTCCATTTGGTTGATGGTTGAATAACCTATTGAGTGAATAGAGTGGGAGAATCTCTCTCTGATATTGGCAAATGAAATTCTGTAGATGATATATACCAAAGTAGCTATATTATGTCATTTAGAGCGGAAAAGATCACTCACATTTGAATATTTGTCACTATGGACAGTACAAATACTTATTTATTTGATTTTATTGTTTGGACTTTTGAAAATTATCTGACCATGGTAGGTGAACAGTGTCTAACTTTAGCCATTCTCTGCATAGCTTATATATTTTTATTTTTTTTATGCTTCAAGTTAGCTTTGAAAAAAATCGGAAAAATAAGTTTATACAAAATTTTAAGGTCGTGTCACAAAATTTAAATATTCGGGAAATTCCAAAGCCCAATCCATGGGGTCTCCTTGGAGGATTATAAAAAATATGCTATAAGCCTAACCCGATTTTTTCTAAAAAGCATAAAAAAAAATAAAAATGGCGTGGCTACATAATCATTGTCTTGATATTTCTTTGAAGGGAGACAAGTAGAATTTGGGTGAATACAAACGAGAAGGAAACAGAAAATCAACTTTCATACTCACTTCGCAAGTTCGGGTCCATACCTTTGTGCTATTGATTATAATCTTAGTGAGGGAACAAAAAATTTGTTTCTATTTTCTATTTCACTATTTCCCGTCCTGTGTATAGCCAATTGCTGAAAGCCATGCCCATGACCGTGTTTCCCCGGTCGAAGATGTCGTAAATAATGCAGATGATTTAAAAAAAGGTGCCAAACATACCTATGGCTGTATGTACACCTACCTTCAAATCCAACAACGCACTATTGTTTGCCTTGGCAGTTGACAGACCCACGTAACCTCCGCAAAGTCCCTTTATCCAAATATTTGTCTTTAACGCCGGTATATCGGAATATTTGCTTATCTACGCATTTGAGAAACAAATTGTATGCAAACACACCGAAATATACAAGCATACATCCAACAGAGTTCCATTTGAACAAATATTTACTATCAAGACGCCTCCTGGTTGCTGATAAGACCGCTTTGGAATTCCCATATCTTAGATCTACGATAACGCGACATATATACACATACTAACCACAAAGTTAGTGCAGTTTTGTTGCACTCTTGACCTAAGTCATTGGCTTCTCCATACATTGTTTCCACCCTGTGCGCACATTCATTGTCATCGTCGTCGTCACTCGTAATCTTCTCTATTAACTGCGCAATAACACAAATGAACTGACGTATCCGCTTGTGTAGCTATAAATACCCCCAGCGCATACCACAAGAAGATCCTTTCTCTTTATCAGTAACGACAATTATACAAAAGTGAAAGAAAAAGAAGAAACTTCTTGTCATGGCTATTTTTCACTTGATTGTAATTTAACGCGCCACGCCTACACAACCTAAATTACAAGGCTGGTGCATCAACCGACGATCAGCCAACTGCTGCAAGTCTGATAAAATGTACTACGCACTGGTACTGGTATGGTATCTCCATCTCAAAAGGGATATAGATACGTCTTTCCCTGGTAAAGGGTTATAAATTATCGCATTTAAAAGAAAAATGTCGTTAAAAAAAAAAAAAAAAAAAAACAGCCACACACACAGTTCACTGGGACGATATGACGACGGATTGACTTCATTCGCCTCGCCCTTTTGATGATTGCTTCAAGTGCGAGAGACGACGACGCGACCGACGTTCCAGTGAAGCCGTTTGTGTATCTTCAGATGCAATTCAACTCCATGGACGCTATCAATTTATAAAGCAGCCCAAGACCAACCTAAGATGTTGAAATAAATAAAATTTAATAATGTACAGTACAATGCAAGGGTTTGTTACAAATTAAGCACTTATCCCATTTATCTATCACTTTTGGTTATTTTTCTTCGTTTGCAGTCTCTTGTTCGTCGTCGTCTTTAGAATTTAAACGAAGACGAAGAGGGGTTATCAGCGAAACAATGTATCTGTTGGACGATGGTTTATCTTCATCTTTCGCAAATTGTCGGATCGTTAAAAAATTCCATTTCGATTGAAAAGAATTGCTGTGCTGTTACATTTAATTTTATTTTATTAAGTCGCACGAATTATTTTTACAAAATGTGAACAACATGTAACAGCAGAGGGAAAAAGTTTGTAAAAGTGCAGATTATGAAAACCGTTGACTGAAATTGATGATGCAGAGGCATTAAGTCGGATTAGCTAATTGAGTTGAGCTGCGCTTTAGAAGTATAGTTCTGATCCTGCGGGTGACACGGTCTGTTTTTTTTCATTGGTATCATTGGTAAGTTTTTTTTCTGAAGCCTTCATGTCACCTTTCCGTAATCGGATTGGCCATATACTCGTATACAAAGTTAATTTTTAGGTCGGGTAAATGTAGTCTTCATGTAAGCCAACTCTGAAAATGTTTGCTACCTGATTAGGTCATCTGCCCACGGTTGCCACCTTGCCTTGGTCATTTGTGACCAAATTTGGTCATTATTTTTTCTCTTGATGGTCACATTGGCATTTTATTTCATTTGGTCATTTTTTTGAATTGAAAAAGAAGCTCGAATTTAATGTTTAATGCTGTTTTGAACGTGGAACAACTTATAGTCTAACTAATGGGCCAATTCATCATTAGACTATTTTAATTAGATTTTCGAACAGCTGAATTCTGTAGAACTTCTCCGAATGCGTAAGTATTCTTCTTTCGAAGAGATTATTGATGCAATGATGAAGGCGCTCAAAAAACCACACCAAAGAGTCAAACTCTGAGGATGCAGTTTTCTGTAAGAGGTCCCAAGGCATAATATAACCTACAATTTTATACCGAATCCAAAAGACTGGATTGAGAAGCAGTCAGTTATTTTCTCGAATTTTCGTCAGATATTCCCGAAAGATTGTATAGTGATAAGATCAGTGGCGACGCGTGAGTAAAAAGTGAAGGCTGATCATATTGTTAAAGGAAGAGTTAGTAACAGTTCAAACAATTTGATTATTTCTGGAAACACTGAAATAAGGTCTTCCGTTAAAAATTGTTTTTCAAAAAGTTGTAGTACAGCTCAAGAGATCAATCACTGAACCCAACACTTTACGCAAACGAAAAGAGTAACATAAAACAAATTTTTCCTTTCGCGTGATTTCTTTCTTTTTTTTTAACGAAAGTGGGTCTCGTTTCGTTCTTTTTAAGGAATCGTAGCCGACTTGTTCATTTTAAATTCTTGCTTAGATATGTGCTTCTAAATAAAAATTGGGGTCCTAATCATGTCACTTGATGATGCCACGATACACGAGAATTTAGACAGCGTCTTTGCGCAGGTTACGCAACTGTCAAGGCAAACAATGTATTTACCATGGATAAAATATCTGGAAGATTAGTTGGCCTTCAGTTCACTCGTTTCGTAGATATGGGTAGGTATTTTTGGGCAAGACGTATGAGTATGAACTCCGTGAGGTGGTTTCAGCTTTTCTATCTCGATGACGGATGTTCTCTACCAACTCGACCAAGGTTGAATTATCTCAATCCATATGAATATGCAATGGATTTCGTTGAATAAAACATAACTACCAACGGTAATTTTTTCCAAACAATTCAATCTATTTTATTGGACTCCGAAGAGAACTTATCACCGGATATGCCTCATTTTTTCCCTTTTTGTTCTGTATTACAATTTTCATTGCCAAACTGTGGATGCATGTAATGGCATTACACTCGCAATTGTAGGTAATGTTAAGCTAAGAGTTATTAATGGTTTGACAAAATGAAATCACCATGAAATTGCATTTTTTGTTTGATTGTAATATGAATAACAAAAAAAGGAAAATCTGTATAACCGTGTTTAACACAAATAAATCTGTGTACGAATTTGATGAGACTGTTGTGAATTGTATACGGTTATGATAGCCAAAACATTTTCACAATCATAGCGCCGCCGCCATATCAATCAGACCGAGAAATTAATCCAATTACTTTGTTTTCACACCCAATTTGATTGATGAGTTCAAGAGCGTTAAGGTATACTCTCTGGGCAGTGTTACTAATTGAAACTAATTCGGAGCAAATTTACTGGAACGGAGATTTTGACTGGCAAATTTTGTTTAGATTAATTGTGTCTGTTGTGGAAACAGGGTCATTGAATTTGATTTGATCAATGGACAGGCAAAAGGATTTTTAGGGATCTCTTATTTGACTTGTAGTTGTAAATAGGATTGGTTTTTAAAAGAGAGAATGCTCCTTCAAATATAAAGAAGCTCAGTACGAATTGCTGTTTTTTATTTGTCGCCAATAATGAATGAATGAATGGTTTCTTTAAAGGATTTTGAGTTATTATTAATAACACATTTAAAAAAATAATAAATTGTTTTAATTTGACTATCCGAATTTGAGGGCGAAGACTTATAAATATATTAACAAAGAGATATAAGTCGTCATAAATTTGTTGCACTATGAAAGCTATAAAGATGTCATGGTTCAGAATTTACGACGAAGATGAATGCTCTGGTTCCCATTTTTCATAAAGATTCACATAAGCCCAAAGCCAAGGATCATTACAACAATGTTTTAGACAACCTATTTAGTAACTGGCCTTCAAAAAATTATGCTGTCAACGCTGTCGGTAGTTAGAAGATTTATTCTTTATGCCATCAATGGAAATTGTTTTATTTTAATGTGGGAGTCGTTGGCCGCACTGGCTTCTCCTAACACAGTTAAGAATCCTGTCATTTAAATTTAATACTTTTGGGGTTGTATTATTAAAATTAAAATTTAATATTTTGCATACATCCAAATTAAACAAATAATATAAGATTTAATTATAAAAAAATTTCTGCTATAACAAAATGTGTCTGAAATATAAAATTTTATTTTAATACCACTTTTATTCGGTTTTAAATATTACAAAACATATAGAAAATCGTCAAGCGTAGGCAAATTCCCGTGGTCGATTATCCCCTCTCAAAATAATCCTTTAGAGTGCCACTGTGCTCCCTTTAGTTGGAATATTTTTCTAGACCTTTAAATGAGGGAAACACATGAATGCCTGAATTATCTTATTAATTATTCAGTCAGTTACTTGCTTTTTTGTATGTAACAGCTATATTTCTTAGGCAAAGAATTGAAATCTCTAGACCGCGCTGATCTTCAATAGCAAAACCACTAGGAACACCTCTGATGCGCTCCACAATTTAAATAAAAGAAGTAATAATGTAATCTTTCAAGAATACTATGAAATTAAAGTTACTACTTTTAAGGAGAATATTGTCATTGGATATTCATTCAGCACGACTTTCACTTATTTGTACATATTTTTCAAACATGTTTACCTACTTTAAAAAAAGTTTAATCCAAATCATCCATTAAGTAGGAAGCAGGACGCTCAAACTAACCCTAAATACTTAAACAAGCGACAAAATTAATACTGATATATTTAAATCTAATCACTTTGGTTTAGATCCTGTATTAAAATCAAATACAAATGTATTGAAGTTGATGGCTTGAAAAAATTCGTATTCAAAAAAATTTAATCAGAGCAGGTGTTATATTTCAGGTCAACTATAACTTAATTGTAATACATTCTTGATTGAAATATTATTTTAATATAGACCTGGTTAGATTGTAGAACAAAAATACTGGATTTTGAGATCAAAGTTCAGAAAATTCGTATTGAAATGAGCGTTTTATAGAAACAATTATTAAATTTGAATGGAAAAATATTACAGAAACAGTTTAATATATTGGAAATATTGATAACTAATTTTTCTTGTATTGCGAAAACCTGTAATACTGCGGAGGTATTAAAAAACAACCCCAATATTTTTAACCGTGATACCCTTGGGTAGGTCTGACAGCTTGTGTCAATATCAACAAAATTGTCAACAAAGAACGAACTTTGGGCTCATTGAAAATATATTATGCTAAACCAAGCTTCAATCACAGTGACTTATCACGTTATGTAGAGATTCACAATGACTATACCAACTATCACAATCACTCTGAAAACCGCTGCGCAGCAAGTTTTTGTTCTTCAGGTTAAGACAATGTCCATATAAAATTTTCTATTGTGACCTACAATAAATTTTAAGTGAAATGCGTATTGGTCAAGCCCATTGGTAAATTTTAACCACTTCTTTTGCATTCTCTTAACAATGATTCGCTCAATATTATGTATTCGTCTTCCGAAATGCTACTTCCCTGTCAACCACTGCTCGATAGAAGTACTCTTCCTTTCCATTAGTACATGCATTATACTTATGCATAGATATTCACTCAACTCTCTACATCTGTACACCATTGTTGGGCATCCATTTATAAAGTAGGTATGTTGTGAAAAAAAAGCATAAAGAACAAAACACAAATGCAATTTGAATTCAATGTACCGCATCGTCCAGTTGTGGAAAACAAGAGGGAAATTTGAAATTTGCCTTTGAATGGATTTTATTGTATTGTTCTCAGATAGTATGTAGTTGATGCAGTTACATTCAGTGGTTGCACGCAATTAGTGTTTTTCAATTTGTTTAATTAAACATTTTGGGTCACCAGTCCGCCAGACGACGACCATATATCCGTGCAGGCACTACTTGCAAGCCTGTATAATGCATATGCACGGGCACCCGTTCACAATTAGCGGGTATGAAAGAATTTTATTCGGATTAGCGAATTATCCACAGGCTATTAGAAGATAAACCTATTAATTCTGTCAGGAGAATGAGAGTGAGAGAGGTTGTAAAACTGTCTGACAGAAGCGATTAGTCAAGTGAAGGATTATTAGTATGAACAATGGCAGAATGTAGTTCACAAAAGTGCTGAGCTGCGCAAGTCGCCACTTATTTCGAATTGAGTTTACTTATGTCAACTATCTGTAAAGGTGGCGACAACTTTTTACTGTTCAAGTTCAATTTTACTAGTTCAATTCTTTCAGTACAAAATTTTTTATTGTGATCTACAAATGTCAGTTATAACCGATGTGGGCATTTTTCTTCGAGTAATACTGAAATTCAGCGAGTGATATTTGGGAAACTCATTTAAAATTGGGTCCTTCGCAAATGTGCGGTGGAGGCCATTTTTTCAATCTTTATTTTGCCGTTGCAGTTCCTATTTCTGTTGTTTGGTGTTATTCCCATTGCTCAAGTAATGGAAACGTTCAATCAATCAACAGCGAAGCGAAGTTGTCAGGATATATATTTTAAAAAAATCACAAATATAACGAGATGAGTCTTAAAATCGCCAACTTCTTGTGAGCCATAAAAAAATCATTGCGGTTGTCATCTATCGGGATGTATTTCAATCGTTTTTTTCTAGGCGTCCATCTATCAGTTGGTGCTGGAAGCGCTCGGTCAATTAAGTGAAAGGTGGTTCACTTTCTGACAAGACACAACTTTTCAAGAGCCAGAATTCAACTCTTACAACAATCACTTAAATTCATGTAGTTCGAAATAACTTGTTGGTGGACAAGTTCTTGTTCCGTCAAAAAGAACAGCTTAAGTAAGACTTTGACAAAAATGTCAAATTTATGGTAAATAATCGGATTCTTCCCACTTTCCCTATAGTTAATAACACCGAACGCTGGCTTTTAAAGCCACTCCTCTTGTTCAGCTCTGAAGTCAGTTGATATTATTTACGTGTTCTTTTTAAGAAAAACCCACGATAACGTTCAGTTGATAGATGTTAACGGGTCCTTTTTTAGAAAAACCCACGAGGACCGATATTGAAACAAGGTGGGTTGACTATGAATTACTCTTGTGACAAAATACTCTTTGCATTTAGTGTCCCTTCGTTGAATTCACTGTGAATTGATCACATGAAAGCAAATTATATCCTTATTTTTTGCTTTTGTTTGGAATTATCTGATAGGATTGATTAATGCTGTATTTTTGTCGTACCGTCTGCAGCGTTATTTCAAAATATATTTCAATGAATAAAAAAATAAACGACATAGTTTCCGTAGTTGAATTCCCCATTTCCAATCCTAGATTGCGGTATAATTTCGACCGCTGGATTCTTCTAGTACCGACATATAACAACCCTTCTTGTCATCAGGTATGTAATGTACACTTTTTGTTCTGTCCCATATTTCCCACTCTTATCTGTCTAATTTTGCATGGAATTCCTGTTCCGAAGAGTCAACAACAAATAAACCACACCCCCGCTACCCCAATCAGATATGAAAAACATACAAATCCATAAACCTAAGCGCTGTCGTTAATCCGGCATCCCCATCCCACAATCCAACAAAGTGTTTACTACTTCAGCAGGAATCCTCGCGAACAATTGAGACATTGGACTTAATCCGTATCTTGTCAAGCTATTTTCAACTCACAGCCAACACAGATGGGAACCTACAGAGTGTTGTATACTGCTCTCTATATATGCGAAACAAAAGACGACAACAATATTTCATTACGAAATATACCAAGTGGCAGTCACCGCATACCAGCCCCTTGGGGCATATAAAACACACCAGCCCCATTAGAGCTTCGAAAACCAAGGCGTAGTCAGTTTTAGTTGCAACATTTAAATAAAGCCGCATTCCGCGCACATTTCTACGCGATTACTTCTCATGCCTTTAACTATATTAATTGCGCATTGCCGTGTGTGTATGGATACGAATGTGCATATCGCATATGCATATGATTATGCAAGTGGAATCACTTAATCACAATTTTCATTTCAAAAGTAATGCATTAGCTGACTGTACGAGCATATATAGCTATAGAAAATTACGTGAATGGGGTGTCAACTTTATTTGAGAAAATACTGAAACCACTTGAATGCGAACTGTTACAAAGTCCATTCAACATCAATGCGTGCACCATGGCGGCGGTGGCGGAGACTCGAATCAATACTTCCGGCGCGCGGTGTAGGATTTTCTCAAAGTGAAAGGAGCCGGTTTTCTCTTCCTCTGTTTGTATCTTCTTTTTGTTTGTTTGATTCAATCAAAAATGACAGTTGACTGACGGAAAAACGGCACACTTAAGTGTCGGACTGATGCAGTTAAATAGTCGGAATTGATGTTTTTTTTTGTTGTTGTTGTTGTTGGTCTTGAAATTGGAGAATAAATTATGTAAAAGTATGCAGTGATGGTCGAGGGAAGTTGACGTTAATTAGGAAGTCTGGGAGAAAGAACTGAAGATGCAGTTTCCTTTAATGGGGTACGAATCAATTGAAACCTTCAAAGTGCATTTGTAACGAAGTTGTGGCATATACCACTGAGAAGGGTTTCTGCTTAAAAGACTTGTAGATTTTAAAGTGCTTTTAGGGAAATATTTACGAATATAGAGATTGCATCTTTAATACAAAGTGAAACTGCTTTATGCTGTACATACATTAATTGGACAATTGGACATAGGGCCTAGGTGTATCACACGACTATTTGAATGCAGGGAAACTGGTGAACCTAGAACAGGAAGACGAATAAAAAGCATGTTCCTGGAACGTGCGCTTTATATTTAGTTTCCTGTTATTTTTTCTTTGACACCCACAAACGCAGTACATAAGATAATATAGTAACACAAAACCAGTCTTTCAACAATTTTTGTGCATTAACAAGTTTGAGCTTCAAAAATTGCCCTCACTCCGCGATACAAATAATCAATTTTAGTGTCCAGGCTAAATTTTTCGAGCTCACAAAGGCGAAATTTTCCATGCAAAATTGCATAATGCGTCATATAAAATATATCTATATTTACCTAAGCTAAAGGTTAAAAATGATTATTGGTAGGGCCCATTGTCTTTCAGACTACCGTTCTACCGTTTCCTCGTGTGTTACCGTCTTTCGAAAGCAATTTGTTTCTTTTTCTAAAAGTGATAGCGACAACTGTAGTAAAAAAAAGCTTAATAATCAACAGCAACTTCAAAAGTGTGGGTATTATACATGAAATGATCATCAAATAATTATCAATGTATTTATTCGATATCTTTTAACATCATCATCATTGTATCAAAGTTGTTGAAACATCGAGGAAGCTGATTTACACAGCAATATTAACGTCAACTGGAACAGCGCATGAGGAAGACCAGCAACGATCGGTTGAATTAAATTCGAAATAGAGACAGATTAAGAGCGGACCATATTTACCTTTAACTACGAACCCGAAGAGCCATCAGTCTGTGTATGGAGTTATCCATCCTCTGCACTGTCTCAGGCAGACTCGCGTTCAATACTTCCAGTGTGAAGACTAGAACTCTGGCATTGACAATTGTTTAGTCTTTGAAAATGAGCTTCAGTCTTTCTTGTCCCATGGTGAATCTCGTGGCTTGGATTTGAAAATCCTCTTATCTGGAAAATTACTGTCCATTCACTCGATAGGACCTAACCAAGATCGAGGAGAAGGGTTGCCCTTTTGGACAACGTTCACATCTTTGTGCAGATCATACAGTTAGCGATTATATCTGCTGCTTCAGTGGTCTTTCTCGAAGACAGTAATCAAAATTATTCGAATTAATGTTCTTTTTCAAAGTACAAACTCGTTCTTCCAGGACTCGTCGCAATAAAGCAGAACCGAACGAATGAGTGTTCTCTAAAATGAAAATGTCACTTTTCAAGTCAATTCTTCGGTCAAAATGAACGCTTCTGTATATTGCAACGCAACGCATCACCAAATTAAGGTCTAACATTAAACGAGACGAGATGAAGTTATTTGACGTCGAAAACGAGTTTAGTCAGAATAATTTTGAAAAATTCGTGGTATTTTATTGGCAAACACCTGTTCGTGTCCAGGGAACCATACGAATCGCATTTTCTTCGCTTCGAGTTCCCAGCTGAATATTGCGTTCGCCAAGACTTTATCCAAGAAATCCAGACTTTATCTAAGAAATCCAGGTGGATAAAGTCTTGGTGAACGCAATATTCAGCTGGGAACTCGAAGCGAAGAAAATGCGATGGTGTGAGGTACTTCGAATTTCGATGGAAGAATCGCCGGCGATTCGCCAAAACCCACGCGAAAAACAAAAAAACAAAATGCGAACATCTAAGGGAAGTTTGCGAATACAAGTTGCGAAATCGGCAAATTTACGTGGGTGATTCTGATGGTAAAGAAGAAAAGGCCTTTTCAATATTGGAGCGGATCCATTTGCAATATTTGCTCAACTTTATGTGCACATTTTGTATTACTCATCATGTCGACACATTTGCCTACTCTGTCAGATATCACATTTTTCTCCAATTTAAGGCTGCGATGACGAATATATACGGTATCCACTTATCACGTTTCTTCTAGTTAATCACTTTTCGAAAACTATGCGAGGCATTCATTTGGTTGAACGAAAATATAAAAAAAAAAACACTATTTCTCTTTGTTTTAAAATAAAATTTAACGACTTTCATAATGATTCACCTATAGTGATTTGCTGCGAAATTCGAAGGTATCAAGAAGGTTATACAATCTTATACAATTTTTTCAGGTCAAATCTGCATTTTTTAACCTCAAAAAGATGACATTTTGGCGAGCCTAAGTTGCGTTCAATAACAGGACCATTACGATTTCTAATTCTGTTTGCGGACGAATGTGGTCAGTAAGAACTCTAAACAGGAGCCCATTTTATTGTAAATTAAAAGACCCAGCGTGCCGCAACAATAAACTAGTCTTTAAAAAAATCTTCAAATCACTAATAAGCAAATGAAAACTTTTCAATAAATTAAAATTCGTGCAAATATGCAGCGAAAGAAAAATAAAAACAAAACGTAAATAAAACTGCTTCAAATATTTTCTATTTAAAACGCAAACAATTTGTGTATTTAAAAACAGTAAGCAGTCAATAAAAAAAAAATGCGCATTGCATTCCATTCCATATACAAAATTAATATTCCAAACGCGTTTAACAAAACACTTCGTGCCCAGCCTTTGAATTCTATTGTAATGCATTCAAAATTTTCATTCGCCTCTACTTACATTATACATAACTATGTTGGGCGGGAAAACATTATTTTGTTGTATGAATTAGTACTTGTTATTTGATTTTCCATATGGCGTGCGCAGTGAAAATAAGCCATAAATGCAACCTCAGGTAGGCACATTCGAAGAGCTAAATCGGAAGTTCGTATATGGGCTATAGAAATGCCACAGCGTGCAATGTACATCTTGCACACACAAAGAGAAACCTCGCGTACTTCACAGAGTTTTGACTGAATTGCATTCAGATGGTGGCGATTGCTGCTGCAATTAATTTCGCCTCACCTTCGTAAAGCCCATTAACTTTGGATCGAATTATTAGAAATTAGGATGAGTTAATGGTGTGGAAAAAAACGAAACAATGCCGCACCGGAGTGTACGTTTACGTAGTATTTGCCTGTGTCTATCCTTCTGTTGTTTTTTTTTTGTGGAAAAATCATGAACAAATTATAAAGAGCCTATGATCTTATATTGTGTGTTGATTCGAAATGGAGGTACATCTGTGTAGGTGTCTATACTGGACGGTTAAGACATCTTTTCGAAGGGAAGTTTATCCATAAGCGTTACCCCACAAACCCAATTTTGCAAATTCTCTCAACTACTAAAGTTTTCTTGAACAAAATTCAAAACTAGTTTCGAAGGTAGTTTCAAAAATGATACCGAGCACAACTAATGGATTGATTTATAAGTTATCCTTTTCACACAAGACCGAAAGGTGGAGTTTGAAGAAATCGCCTCCCAAATTATTGCCACGTATAGGCCGGTACAAAATTAAATCAAAAACTTTAAACATTTTAAAAGTTAATTCTTTGTAATTTATTTTATTGTATAAAATGTTTAAATTTTCGCCCCTGAATGGAGATGGGAATAATCATAGGACGTAGAACTCTTTTCGACCTCTGTAGAAATCACTACGATTAAGCTTAAAATTGAACATTTAATAAGGCCCCGTTCACTGTTTCTAACTATCCTTCATAAGAAGGTTAAAATGTCTCTTGGACTCGGTTCTTTTAAGTACACACAGCTTTGCGAAAAACACTGTTTCATAGAAATTTTATTGTAGGGCGAAATCTGCAACAAGGTTACAAAATTAAGAGATGTAGTCGCAAACCTATTTTCTATATAATCTACATATGTTTTAAATTTAAGCTTCCTAGGCCAATGGGCTTCGAACTATTTTTCATCTGCGACAAAGGATTGCACACAAAGAAAGGAAAGATAATTGTGAACTTTTGTATACGTGTAAGGACTTCGTTGAGGGCGAGTTTCGGAAGAGTTTCTAGAAAGCAATAACCTTAGAGGCAACTAATAACCTAGAGCACACCCATGAGAGCAAAGCAAATTAGTAAGCCAAAAACTTTCGGCTATGTTGTTGGGTTGCCACTATCAACAGCTGGTCGGTAAGTAAGTTGGCTCCCCAATTTACGACAACTTCCCAAAAGTTGACTGTTGGATAAGCTGAATTCTATGACAAATATGTTTGCTGGGAAATTGAATTAAAAGATGAGAATATTTTGTCTGGTGATGGTACTGGAACCCAATGTAGTTTTTGACATTTAACTTATGAACAGTCGTCCAACTAAGTCAGTCACATATACAACCATTTAAGTAGTCTATTTAGAACATTGTAGAACTTCATGCGGCAAGATCCCTTTATAAAGCGTCACTCAGTTTTCGGTTTCGAAAGTAAAGCTAAATAAAACACGTACAGCGATACATTTTTGATGAACATTTTATTTCATTATAAACTTGGACTTTGCCATTAAGTGAGAAAAGCAATATCATTGCAATGACCGCCTCGGGAAGAGTCGTTCTATTGAGTTAATTTTTAAACACTTTTTCGCACATTTCGGGCGGTATCTCGGCCATAACTTGAGTTGGTTATTGGTTTTTAATGCGTCTAGAGTTCGGGGATTATTCGCGTAAGTACGGTCTTTTGCGTAGCCCCACAGAAAAAAATCCAACGGTGTCAAATCGTATGATTGACGTCGCCAAAAGGAGAAACTACGCGACCGGGAAACTTCTCACGCAATGAAGCCATAATTGGTCATGTTTGTGGCTTGTTGCCCCGTCTTGTTGGAACCACATATCGTCCAAGTCATGATTCCTTCATTCAATTGCTGCGAACACCGGGATATCGATAAATTCGGATTGTCAGCAACACTTGCACTTGCAGCAGCAATAATTACGACTGAGGGTGCATTACGACGTCAGTAACGCTTCAAATTCCTTCACAATTTTACCGATTGCTTGGGCATGACACTTCAAATGACAGCTGAGTTTGTCAAATTCCAGCGCTATCAACGTGAAACCATACGAAATGCATAACCCTGTGCCTGTATACCTGAGGAAAATTTTAGATGCTCAAAGCCTTTGATCTACCTTATTTCATTTGGGCAAACTCCACATATCCATATTTGGTCATTTGGTTCTGTACTCACGCACCTATCCATAGGCCACAAGCCCAGTGGCGTAGCGTGGGTTGGTGCCGCCCTATAATTTTTTCATACACTAAAAAAAAACCTTTGGCTGCGGTTTCAGCCAGTTTTACCTACACATATGTATGTTAATGGTTGGTTTAAGTGGCTGTATTCCCCGTTTCCTGACGAGGGAAAAACACAAATAACACATTGAGCGCCGTTTTGAGACCACAACTAAAGGAACCTGAAATAAAGGGGGATGCAGGATGTTAAGGGAGCTCAAAATGAGCCTGTGGAGTTGGGAGATGAGCCTGTGCCTCCCTTGTTGTCCAAGTTTGCCCCCGAACTGTTTAGCGCCTTCTAGATAATATTTATGCAATTGGTCGTATTTTGGAATTCAAGACTCATTGCAGTGGAGGCACTTAATGTAGCTTGTCAGGTTTTCGGAAGAGGGAGTGAGTCAAGAACACACGAGATACCGAGTCTACTTTTAAAATTGTAGTAACAACTTGGAACAGCCATACCTTATTGTTAATATTAAAAGAAGTGGCTTTTCAACCGAACTTACTTCCAAAAGTGAATGTGAATTATAAATAAATTATCACACGAAAAATGTTCAAACATTTGCTAAAACGTCCTAGTGTCTTGATGGCAGGCGTCATCAGTTACTTGATAAAACGTACCTACATGAAAATCTCCTTTTACTGTACACACATAAACCGTCGGAGCTAACTACAAACTCAATTTGTCATTTCAGGTGAATAAATGACATAAACCTTCAAACCTATGCTCTTGTTGTACCTTTTTCAGAATTCCACATCGAAATATACCGACGAACGACTTAAACCTTCTGCTACAGCCTCGTTTTCATTGTGGTCCTTCTAAGATAATATTTTCAGAAGTCAATCCTTCCAACAGCGTCCGTCAAATATGAATAAAATTTAGCACTTACTTCAATCCAAACTATGTTTATACGTATAGGGAAATAGTAAATCTTCCAAACGGTACTTAATAACCAATAAAACTACACAATTCCAATCGTTAACAAAAAAGTAATACTTAACTCAATCATGTAGCCTCTCTTTCTCATCAAAGCCCTCAATATCATACGTGCAGAGCCGATATAGCATCAGCTTTTATGGAACAACTTGTGTACACGTCTGCTAAAATACAAATGCGCGCGTACTCAAACATATTTGTATTTTTGGATTCCGGCCAAAACATTTATGGGCATAGGCGGCATTAAACTTAAGAATATTCATGCCTCCCTGTATTACACACAAATATGTTGAGGAATTTCTGAAAACGGAGCGGAAATCGATGCGCGGTACTTCACCTCCATAATAATCGTAAAAAAAAACGATATGCTCGCGCGAAAATTCACCGCAAAGATACGCGCTTTATGATTTCGCAGAATACTAATTGTTTTGTGGGAGATAGAAGAGCGTACGTTACGGTATTTTAATTGTATTTCTACACACCACCGAATATTTAATTGCTTTTCGTTCTCCCGTCCATGAACGGCCTATAGCCCGATATTCGTTTGTAAAGGAAAGTCTAATTCCGGGCGTCTTTTCCCTACAGTGTGAAAGACAACGAGGAAGAGAAACAGACGCTTTTCATACGTACAAGGGGCCAACACGCATTTTTCGCGATCTGAAGTTTAAAGTGTTGGCAGTTGGCCGTCGGTATTTTGTTTCTTTTGGCACGATTGAGTTTCGCTGGCCACGTGTGATGAGTGCGAGGGCGTCTGTTGCGTGTTTTGCTTGATTGCTTACATTTATTCGGATGAATAAATATGTTTTACAGTAAATAATACATGTCTGCATGTAACACAGTGTCTAATGTGATTTTTTTTTTCTTTCTTTCTAGGTTTGTACTTGATATGAATCAGATAATTATAAACAACGGAGCCAGCATACCTTTGAAAATAGTAATCTTTTCGAAAATAGCCCATCAGCAGATTGATATGAGGAGTCCTTTGGCGATGAGTCATTAGGGCGGGATGTGGATGATTTTATTTATGCGCGTGCCACTGTGAAATATGGAACAGTCATGCGGTTGAGAATTTTTGTTTTAAAACACTTCGACTGGTAATTTGTTGGCAGGGTTTTGCTAGACGAACTCTGACCTTAAAATAAATAATAATTAATAATTTAATAATTATTTAATAATAATAAGTTGGCGCAACAGGTCCGAGGGACCCAAGGCCTAGCTTCTCACAACAATTCGTTTTGTGTGAGTTTCATTTTTGGAACGAATGGAAGGGATCTACAATTTTATGCCGATTCCAAACGGCTAATCAACGGCTTTCAAGACAGTAATACTTTCGGATGTTTGTCAGACGTTTGCGAGAAAGTTGGAATTTGGGTTTTTGCGGGATTCGAACCTGGGACCCCTCGCTTAGTAGTCCAACACACTAATCACTAAGCCACTGCGCCTAAAATAAATACATTTCCATATTTTTTGAAAACCTAAAAAGGAGATAGGCGTACCGACTTCAGCAACGAATATAAATTTAAGATTTACATTTATCAAGAGAGTGTTCCATATAAGTTACATCTAACTTGGAAACTACTTACTTAACTCCTGGCATTTGACAATCGCTAAACTAACTCATACATTCTTAATGCGTCGCTAGAGGGAATTCGCAAGACTTATACCTTCAAGTAAATGAACACCGACGAAATACTCTCAGAGTGATGCACATACCTTATTCAGTAACATTTCGTCTTTTGAGAGGTATTCCTCAACAACAACAACATAAAACCTAGATATACACCCGAGCAAATATATTAAAATATTCATCTACTTAAATTTGGTTTATGTCCTGCGGCATCAACAACAAGAAAAAAAGGAACTGAAACTTGCGAAACCAACTACCCAACCACAGCCACTGCGAAAAAGTTTTGTAACTTTTGTAAATGCTATATGCTTTGTGTTTATTTTCTGCCCTCTAGAAACCAGAACAAGCAAAGGGACGAAAATACTCTCAGAACGTAACTTTTCCGTCTGTAGAAATAAATACCAAGTTCCTTATGTTCTCAAACCAAATCATTGCAAGTCGTGTGGGGACTTGAAGTTAAAAGAAAGAAAGAGACAACCATCAAAACGATCTGTAAAGCTTCTTCAAATAATAATTCAATCAAGCATATCGTCGAGACTAATTTGAATAAAGTGGACATTTTGAGAAACATACTCGTATGGAAGGTGTCCTAAGGGAATGTCTATACGCTTAAATCAAATTGTGTGCCATAGCGAAACTCAACTGTCACATACAATTAAATACACACATATTTCTGTATACAACTCCAACGATGGTCCACACCCTCCTTGGTTTATGAAAATTCAATCAATTAATTTCATGTTTCATTTGATACACGCTACACGTATATCTGTACACACTTAGCTGAAAGCGACGTCCACGTTTTATTGGCCATCGGGGATTTTCTCTGTCGGATGTTGGAACCAAAGCGCTCGCTTCGAAGCTACAGGAACAACAATACGAACAAGGGAGCATTATTCTATTGCGCGAACATTTTTATTGCCTCATAGTTGGAAGGGATTTCTATATCTAATGGTATGTCATTACCACCCATATCCTTAAATGGAAATGGGATTGATTTTTCTTGTATATGGTTATTTGAGAATCTAGTCATGGCTTTGAGGCGTAGACAGATGATATTTCAATAAGAAATTTCGGAAAACATTGGGGGGCAGTAAGTCCTTGATGAATCGGTCTTGGAGTGCTGAGGAAATATTGATGATTAAACTATTGAAATGAGAACGTGCCAATGGGATAGGAAAGAGAATTGGATATCATTTTAATAAACGAGGCTTGCTTGTAATCATATTTCTCATGAAATTAAATTGTAGGTCTCAATAGATAACTTTATAGCTGTTAACAATTTTCCTTTTCTTCTAAAAATGTGTAAATATTTATACATACGTGGAGCCGCAAAGTGCCTTTAATCGAATACATATTCAGTAGTATAGTAGCACCTTCTGACTAAGGGGCAGAACTGTAAATAGTCAGTCTTCTTCTTAGGTCGATGTCTCTCATCGCAGAGTCAGAAAAGCTTTAAAAAACACGTTTGTCAAAAGACTTTGGGAACTCGCATGCAATAATTATTCTACGACGAGTCATTTAATGCAGTATAATGCTTGGTTAGTCCGTATTTTAGCCCGGTGTGAACATGTGTGACCTAAAAGTGATAAGTTTTGAACTTTTTGTACTTAAATTTGACACAACGTGTGAAGTTGCACTCTTCGTTGTATCAAATTTAAGTACAAACATTCCAAAGAGTGCAACTTCACACGTTGTGTCAAATTTAAGTACAAACAGTTCAAAACTAATCGCCATTTGCGATGAAAAATTGAATGACAGTGAACCATTCCACATTCTGGTTGACCAAAACATTATTGATTGTCATCATATATTATTCTTAGTTGATGTAAACATCAATAAATACTGCTACAAATAGGTAGCTGCCATTGTTCTTGCTTCTCACGACCATTCGGTTTGTTTTATTTGTTGTTGTTTTCTTTCAGTAGAAATATACGTCAATTTGATGACAAGTCCTGATTTGAAAAGCTTATCCAGGACTTATCAGGTATGAAAAGCTATTTCAGAGGTTAAAGATTTATGTATTACCTGTTTTGTTAGCTCAGAGATTTGCTGCCTAAAGTCACCCGCTTATGTTAAAAGGATCCGCGGGAAAGGGTCTAATTCAAGTAAATAGATACAAACAGTTCAAAACGGATAAAAAGGATACCTAATAAGTGTTGTTTACCGTCATCTTCTGGTCTGTTGATTGAGTAGTTGTTGGGCAGACGCCCAAAGCGAGCCAGGGTGGTATCTGTTTTGACACCAGATACCTAGAGCAGTTGCAATTTAATTTTTTTAAAGGTAATTAATTGTGTTAAAGGTAAGAACATCGTCCTAAATGGCTGGCACAATGGCTCAGAGGTTTTTGTGCTTCTCTACTGAGAGAGAGGTCTGAGGTGCGATCCTGGAAAACACACAAATTGCATTTTTTTACTATGCTTAGTCGCTGTGCGATCAAAATTGTCACCCAAGGGGTAATTATCAAAATAAGACAGGCAATACAAATCGAACATATTTTCTAATATCGTTTTAAGTCTAAAAAAAAACCCTTTATAGAAGACCATCAGAAAATAGCAATTCCAAACCGTTGCAAAGAATAATCCCATTCCAAGCCTCCACATATTGATTGCATAGTCTATGGAAACCATTAACCAAATAGAGTAGTTTAGTTTAACGTCTTCAAACCGCAACTGTTATTACTTGCCAACTACCATTAACAATATCAAATTTGTTCGCCACAGTTATGCCGAAATTTCCATTCAACAGAAGTTAGTACTGCAATTTCAATAGAACCCTTTGAGTAGTTAAATCGAAATTGCGTTCCGAAGGACGACTGAATATCCATGTGTTTCCATCTTTGTGGAGCACTGCAAACTTAGTTGTGGCAGGAAACTCACTTATTCCATGTGCTTAATACTTACTGATGAATGGATGGTTATATAGGCTGGTGGACGGGAAGTATAGTTTGAACGAGTTAATGACCATATAAACCGCACTATGAGTCGAGTAAAATGAATTCGTTTAGATGAATTGAAATTGTAACTAAACTCCCAGCCATAGTCGTCCGAGTTTCTCTAAACTTCGGACCGGAGTCTTTATCAACTTCTTGCAAAGTAGGGTTCAACTGAATTCTATTCTTAGCATTGTAGATATTCGACTGTGCCTTTGTTATGGGCTATAGAGAAACTAGTTCGCAATTTACTGGACAACTTTGGGGCTCTGGGTTCTACTATTTACGTAACCTTGGAAAATTATACCGGCTGTAGAGTGGTATTGAATATTTTGTAACGCTTACGCTGATTATCTGTATCGATAAATTTCGGGAATTTTGTCTTGTCAGAAATTAAATAAGGCGTGGAATCAATAGCAAATGAACCTGCGGTTTGTTTAATGTCCAGCTGGCTTGAAATTGATTGCCTCATGTTGGGCGGCAATCGTGAAATTGGTTTACCGTCTGAGGCCAATAATAATAACGCCTCAGTCATTAAGCAGGAGTTGATTTGCAAAACTATACGCTGAGAACAAGCAATATGCAGATAAAAAAAAATAGTTTGCGCAACAGGACCGTAGGGACCCTAGGCGCAGCTTCTCAGCACAAATAGTGCTGCAAGATTGAAACATTCGACCAAAAGTATCCTCCCGTAGAAGCTAAATTGTAAGCTAAAAGTTCTTGCTTAAACAATAACTTCTTATAAAATGAACTCGTTTTTAAGTTTTCAAGAATCAAATATTCAGCGTAAGCATAACTTATTTTCCATAACTATTTTCTTAGAATATTGCCAACAATATCATTTTTAAATCAAAAAATTTCGATATTTGGGTTCATGACCAACGAAAATGGTTGGCATTACAATTTTTCTACTGAGTTGACACTATTTGCCGCAGTCGAGGAAGTCGACCCCACAATCTTAATCGAGGACTGCATACGCGTAAGTCTATAGTTCATACATAGCCTCATTGTTCATACACTTCCCATCCATTGCTGTGCTATTAGCAAATACTAAGCCCTACCAATATCAGGCTCCTGTGCGCTATACAAACTCCACCTTAAACCCCTGCTAAATACAAATAATTACTCTCACTTCATTTCATTATCCATGCCACTACGGGGATGGCGTATAGGTACTTATTTACACGTTTATAATATTATTTCCCTTACTAGTGTGAGAAAGACTCACACTTTTCGTAATCAAGTTCAAAGAACCGCACCTTTTGATATCCGCTCCCTTAAAATTGATTTCGTTGACCGCTGTCGCCACTGTTACTCATCACATAACCGGCAAACAATCGACCAACAGTTCAGAGCCCTACCCTTTGGGCTTATGATTCATATCAGTGTAATTAACCGGCGCGCTCAGCAACACTCGTTGGACGCCTTAATTTATTCAGCAGAAAACTCAATACAAATTCAACGGCCCAACTGAATTTAAAGGTAATCAAATCAAAGGCAAGGCGGTTTCAATTCAAATAAGTAAAGTATAGCCGGCGCGTGTCAATCCTTTACTATACATACGTCCAATTCCAGTAGGGATGTGATAGCACGTTACTGTCGGTGTTGCTCCACGCAACAAGATAGAGTCCAAACCAACAATAGTTTCATTGAGGCTCAACCATTACCTTCGGTGGCGGCGACAACTAGGCGGGGTTGCTCTACCGCTGCTAGACAACCCTTAAACAGATTTACACCCCTAGCATGGAATGTTTATAGCCAGTTTAGTTTCTCGGTTGTTGTTTTTTTTTATATTTATATATAAATGGCGGCCTGGCGTCCTGTTTGGCGACATGAAGGCAACAGTTAAAGTTGATTACAAATGGGGAGAAGTTGGTTTTTCGCGCTAAGCCCTGTCACGAATCAAATGGGTACTTGGGATTGCGTGAGGTGCCATAAAGTCTGTCGGTAGTTTTTTTTTTTAAACCTTTCCATTGTCTGCCTTCGACTTGGTGTATTTCCTTAATGCAGTTGGGAAGAAAAAACTGTACACACGCTATTGAGGAAGGAAAAGGATCTAGTGCTTGAAATTGACTTTTAAAACAATTATGCCGCATGCAGATGGCAGACCATCGAAAAGGCATAAATAATATGCTCGTACTCAAGGTTTTGCTCATGAACTAAAATGTTTGCGGTGCAATTTATTACCGTATTTCTTTGCCCAAAGCGACAGGGTGTGACACTTAAAATTTGTGTTTTAAGGATCCATAAATGGTTAATTAAACGGGTTTTTAATGCGAGGCTCTTAACAGCAAATAGGAGGCCGGTAGTTTTTATGGATTCTTTCCGTCGAATTATGTTGGCGGTAAATTAATTAGTTTTATGGTGGCGTTTGAAAGGGGGAAGTCTTGCACCATGCATTTTAAGAAAGAATAACTTAAGAATCGGTAGGAAATTGTACATAATTTTCTGAATTTAATCCTTTGGATGAGAAAGAGCATTTCAAAATTACTTTAAACTGATTGCAGGTGATTGGATAATAGTCAGCTTCGAAATATAGCATTTGCTCGGTTGACTGCTTTAAATCGGTGTCACTATAAAGAGAAGCTTATAATCTCTTGTATCTACCGGAAATACTTTTAATCTATACTTAACAGATTTGAGTGCATTTTCTACAACGTTGAGCGCATGAAGCTTACAAAACGTAGCAAAATGATGAATGAAAAGAAATGATCTATATAAATTCTAAGAGCAGGCTCTTTACTATTAGAGAAGATGGACCGTCATGATTTGCTCAAGCTTCTGCTTTATAACTCCAGGATAAGCGGGTAGTTAAATATTAAGCAAAGGTGTCGCTATCCATTCAAACTGACGAAACGATTCATGGGATAGTTATTATATATCTAGTTGTTTAACTTAAATTGCTACTTATCTTTTTTTTAACTAGCTCCAAAAAATATAAAAAAAAAACTCGTTTTTCGAAACTTTTCCATTCATGGAAGTAAGCCCATTTTAATCCCTTCTACAGTTTTGTAGCATCAACGGTTCAGTATTTTAAAACCAATATATGTAGAACTCTGTATGACTATCGATTTTGCAAATATTCAGGGCTATCGACAATGCAAACTAGATTCATTGGAGGCCCAGCACTGTTCAACTCTTTCACTAGAAGATTCCAAAACGTATTTACAGCCTCTTTGGTGCTATACGTACTGAAACCATTAGCTATGTCGCGATTTTCTTCGAATAAATTCACCATCATCTCCAATTATTGGTTTTGAGCTACAAATTATTTTATTTTATTACACTTTGAAAAAAAATTCTTGCATGATAAAAATTGTTGCTCTCTGTTGTTTGAAGTATACAAATCCTATGAAACTTATTTTTCTCGGTTCAAATCAACCAAATTAAAAAAAAAGACTTCAAACTTCCATAAAAACTGCTTACGATTTGAATTTCCACCTACAAATTTACGGAGGAAATATTCCGGGGGAATCCCATCAAATTCCGTGGGGTATTTTTTCCCTTTTTCGAAATTCAATGCCGATACCTATTATTGAAAAATGGGAAATATTTCGGGGGTTATTTTGCTCACGATGGATCAGATTATTCTAGTAAAAAGACTTGGTAATTTAGCAGCTAGCGCTAAACTTGTGTCCTTAAACTTAAACTAAAAACTGTCTTGTTTTGAAAAGCAGAATCGGATTGTGAAATAAAAGCTTTTAGTACTAAACAATCAGTGATCAGAAACTTGGACAGTCAAAAAACTTGTCTGAAGAGCCTTCTTCGATGACAGCTTTCTGTTTGAAGGTTTTCGCGGAATCAATATTGATCCTAGGCTACCCCTTTTCCTCTTTATGCACTCAACACGATTTTGAAAGATCAAATACTATCAGTGGTCATAGAGGATCTATATCTATATTTAAAAATTACACTGTAGAATTAAAAAGATTGAATTTAAGCCCTGTCACATTATAAACAATTTTTATTTCTGCAAGAGCATAGTCGGTGATACACCCAAAGCTATATCGTTTGTCCATCTGAAAATATGTAGATCAATATGAAAACCTAATGTTGATTCACTCTTTTGACCAGAAACAATTCAAATTCGCGAATCTCTTCGATCGGGAAAAAAATATTTCACGTCTATCAACTGTCAACATGTGGCCATATTCGCTGGGCTGAAACTCTTCCAATCTACAGTTCTTTACTACCATTTTCCTTCTGTGTATTGCATGAAAGGGGAGAGCGCACATGTGGGTAATATTTAATCGGTCATGATTCATCAACAAATACAAACTCAATGGAACTACCTATCCTTTTATATCCCTTGTACTTATTCATATACCTACATCTGATTGAGACACGATTAATGGCCAAATTGCGGGTTGTAACTATTATTGAAGCGCCGCTAACCGACAACTCATAAAAGTCTACAGCCAAAAAGTACAGCCACATAAAAACACCAACAACTTCCCTTAAAAATTTGTAGGTATACACTAGTATACTACGCCCGAGCATTCGCACCCCATTCGAAGCGCTATCAATCAATCTTCCAACATCTAAAATGTTATATGTTTATATGTTATTTGTCGGTCATATACGGTTCTTTATATTTCATATCATTCGGCACGTTATGTCAATTTTAACCAAGAACAGGTTTGCGTATCCACCCCAAGTGGAAATTACCACCCTATGTGAGTGACATAAAATCGACACGTGTTACCGCTACGCTCGGCAACTTCAACGCCAAGCCTGTTTTTTACCCGCTTGTTGTACAAATATAGGTATTTCGCTTTCCATAGCGTCGCGGCATTTATAATCACTGCAATTAAAGCAGAAAAAAAGCTTAAACCGAGGAAATCTCCTCCAAGCAGATGTGGAGTGTTCCAGACGATTCCAGCAAAATTCCAACATAAACTTAAAAGCCTTCACGTGGCTCGTGTTCGTGTTCGTGTACATGCACAAAAGCACGGGATAGATTGGTGCCATGAGCTTTTTGATGATGTTCTCCTGAAAAAGCTCGTGGCGCTCTTTTTCCCGATTCAAAATTTCAAACTGTTCTATCGGATCGCAGTGGAAAAGAAACATGAAAAAGGACAACGCCTCGGTTGTGTATGTATACCAGGGAACAGGTATTTTATCGATTCGCAGTTATTTTTCCGAAAATCCTGTTGATTATACTAAAGTGTGTTGGTGTAGGTGTCCGTTTCTGCCTGGGAGCTAGGACAGCCAGCAGCACTGTAATTAGGACATTTTCGAAGACAAAGGACTTGAGAGGAGGATTGTTTCCTATTTTGAATGTCGTTTCCTACCCCCCCGCCTCTGATGTGCATGTTCGTGATTGCTTGCAATTCCAGCGGCTATTGTGCGCTCGAATTAGACTCACTACGGCAGTACGGTAGTGGAAAATTGGATCTTGTTGCTAAGGCCGCTCAACATTGTTAGAGAGTCGGAGAGCTTCCATGTCGCTTATATATGCACACACAACAATTAAATTTAATTTCCCTGCAAGGGGTTGGAAATTGTTCGAATGCATGCAATAATGGCGTAGGCTCTGTTTGTAGGTACATATTGTTGCAGCCTGTTGGGCGCCGCCAATGAATTACAACGAGCATATTACTATCGCAAAATTGCGATCGAACACAGATTGCAAGGGCACGTTTCTTTAAATTACGTGTCATATTCTAACTAAAATGCTTCAACAGATGGCGCCATAACTGAACCGACACGATTTTTAGAAATGCAAATCACATTTGTAATGCGAGAAATACTTTGCTCACACCCAGGCGGCTCGTGTCCTTCTGGGGTATTGCAGGATGTTTTGCAAATCGATTGTAGATATTCACGAAGAGTGTGCGGTCTGGAGCATTCGAATCAGAGACAGCAAAAGGGCGTCGTCCCACTGAAAATATATTTTTTTTTTTGTTCGTCCCTTTGTATACCTACTCAGATGTCGAATCAGATGTACAGAAAAAGTTTTCAGATGAAATTTCATATTTGAGTGCTGTGCCGGAGTAGGTATGATGGAGCTATTTTTAGTAATTTTATTTTTTGCAGATACAAATACCATATATATGTATATACGAGGATTTGTGGAAGCTTTGCGTTGTTTGATAAGGAAGGACGTGTTAATAGACATAGCTTCTCATCGCATCTGAACAGTTGAGTGGTCTTACATTAGATTTTTCGGAACAGGAAGGAGCTGGCCTTAGGATGGATAAGATGGCGAAATTATTTTTTTTTTTTCTGGGTGGGTATCCATTTCCTGGCTCATAGAAATTGGATTAATTTGAGGAGAAATCCACTTTGACTTTCTTGTTGAAGGAAATTAGTACATAATTGGATTTTGTTTTTTGTCTGTCAGATGAAAAAGGAAGGAGACGAAATGGATGTTTAAGGTTAACTGCGGCAGTGTTATTAGGAAGTTGTTATACACTACACAGTCGAAGTAGCAAATTGTTGTAATTCAGTTGGTGTGAGAGAGAATCGGAAATGGGAGAACTGAGAACTGATTTACATTCACCAATCTGTGCACTAGGATTGTGTCTTTACAGTACAGTTTTTTTGGGATACAGTGTTTCTTTTAGTATCGCTCGTAAAACATTGTTTAGAGCATACCATGGCTGCAAATGATTGTCAAAAGAAGTATCTCCATATTAACTATAGTATGTCTCCCTCTGTTAATCTAGCTGGTTGTTTTGTGTAGGTATCAGGAAACTTAAATGCCCCAACATAATATCTAAGTTTGAAGATGTTTTATGAAGATTTAACCACCAAAAGACGCAATTCCACCATACCACGCCTAAAAGCGATTGTCCGTCGCAAAGGATCAATTTATTTAGACCAAGCGCGCCTTGCTACACCACATAGCAGCTGTATATTTCATGCTTAAATGTGTCGATAGGCTAGACCTTAAAGATTATTTAAGCCCTGATAGGGGAGAACGCATTTTGTGAACAAACTATAAACTTTTTAGCTGTCTTTCTTTACTTTTCGATTCGACGGTTTTTTCTCAACAAGTAAAGGCTGTATTTCAATAAGGACGGATGGATCTTTAAAAGAAATAAAAGAAACTGTTTGTGAGGTATTAACGAAACTTTTTTTTATTGGAAGGCCAATGTCATTATGTTTGAAATATAGAAAAAGTGGTCGCAACGCCTGAATTTGAGCGATACATTGGTTATGTTGGCTTTAAGGATATCAGTTTTGACGTAGACCTGCGACTTTAGGAAACCTCACAAGAAAAAGTCTAACGGGGTCAAATCCCACGATCTTGGTGGCCAATTCACGTCAACTCTGCCAGAGGTAACCTTCCGCTCAAATCGTTCCTGCAGAATCACCATCGATGCGTCTGCTGTCGCTGTGTGGCACATAGCCCGTCCTACTGGAACAACATATCTGTTTACCTCTATATCGATCAATTTGAGCCAAAAGAAATCGGTCAGCATCGCTCTGTGGTATTCACCGTTGATGGTGATAGCCTTCCCAATATCATTTACATTAAATTTCGAACCAATGACACTGCCGGCCGGCTCAAAATCCGCACGAAAAAGTAACTTATTGTTAAAGTATTGTCATCTTATGGTCCTCGGGTTTTCCTGTATACTTTCACGGACCGCGGGAATGTTCTCGGTCGATCTGACGTTCCTTTAAATAATATTAGTGGTGGCTGATTGTTTCCGAACTGGTTGCCTCAAATTTGAAAATCAAATAGTGAAGACTCGACTTTGAAGGGCCACCGCATCTGCGGTAAAATGGCCGAAACGCGTGCAACATTTTCGCTGACGAACACTCATTTTAATAGTAAATTTTTATCATTTCAACATTTTATCATTTTGGCATCAGTGACTGAAATAAGAACCAGGTTAAACAGACGCCTCCAAAACAACATGGACGCCACAGGCTGTCGACATCGAACCGTCCCGATTGAAAAACCCTTTACTAGTTAGTTCATCCTTTATCTAACAAAAGCTACTTCAGTTTTTAATTTCGGACATCACTCTGAAAGTTTACCTTAAATACCTTCAATTTCTGTACATCTCCGTGGATGAGATGTCCATAATTCAAATTTTCGTAGATGAGGTGTACATTTGGGTACATCAATTCTATTTAGTTTCTTCTATAAGTTACCTGGCGCTCAAATGCGACGCCAACCAACTGCCATGTGGTGTGCCAAGACTTTTGTAATAATAAATACTTAATTTCTGATTTAAATAGGGACTTTCCTTACTTCTGCATACAAAAAACGATGTCGTGTAATGATGGGTTCTATCGGCGCCCCAGAACTTAAATGCCAACCAAATTTGCTCCTAACCTCGACAAAGTGCTGCTTCATCTGTGGACTCGCGTTACTATTCCTACGACCGTTTTGTGTCGCCACAACCCCTGAAACATGATACATAATATCTATCATCTTTGGTTTGCTCACACTTGAAGAGCAATCAGAATGTACATTGTACACATCAACTGTCAGTTTCGTGTCAACATCTTATATTACCAACAGATGTGGTAACCATTAAAAGTTGACCTCCTAACGCATTCGAAAACCTCTAAAACTGAACTCAAATCAATAGCAAACTCAAAAGCTTCCAACACCATTCCATTTCCGCCCTCAATTCAAAGAAAACCATTGCTCGCATTTCATCATAATTTTTCAATTCAACGATTTAATTGTTCTACTTTTGCGTATAGCGTATACACACATATTTTTCCTCCCTTGCACACAGAGAGTGTGAATAAATTAGTGTAACACCCATTCTTATGGTGAAATGCGATTACACTTCAGTGCCACAAAAAAGAGGTCCCCCATCAGCAACTTTCCTAAAAAATCATTATTGTCGCACCAAAAACGGAGAAATGAGACGACGCACTTAAAACACAACCATCGAGGTCATGCTCATGGTACAAAGCGCCCAATTTTCTAAACCGATATTCCTCGCAAAAACCCTCAAAAAGGGGTTGAAATTGATGAAATGGAATGTTCTCAGCTAGGGGATTCTATTGTATAAAGTGCGAATTGGGCATTACACGCCAAGGGGTTGATGCTGCGTATGCCTCTTACTTTAACAATGTAACGGCTGTAAAAATTCAAAAATTCTGTGATTCACACAATAAATCATTTCATTCAATTGGGTAAATTTAAAATTTAATTAAATATGAAAAAGGTCTAAACATTTTTTGTTTTTATGGCTTGTACAGTAGGAAATAAAAACTCGAAAATAATATATAACTTCTGCGAGTCCCCGCAGATGAAACGCTTCGAGAAACGCACTGAGAAACGCTTCCCACTTCAGGGGGGGGGGGGGGGGGGGGGGGATTTTGTTTTTTCAAATATAAAAATAGAACGGGAAAAGCAAAAGAATGCTTGTGGTTTTGGGTCGTTGTTGTTTACGTCCGCTGAATGCATGAAGCCATTTTTTTTTTTTTTTATTTAAGAGGCTTCTCCTCTACACCCCGATTATTAACCGTAAAATTTGGGTCGACAATTTGTCTTTGTTGGCTTGGAGAATTTTACGAAATTTATTACTATACCTGTATCCTGTGCCTGTTTCCACTTCGACATCGGGGGAAGCCCATCATAAACTCATTGAGTTGCAAATTTGGTTAAACTACACAAACGGAATATAAATCAGGATACAACCAACAAAAAAACGACAACACAATTTTCGGTAGAACAGCGCAGGTAATGCAGAGATTGTAGAGGTACGAACAATTTAATTTTGCGAATGCAAAAGGGAGGAAAGGAAATTCAATATTTCACCGAACTCGAGCGATTTTGAATTTCCAAAGATTAATTTCGACGTGAACTTTTGACTTAGTTTAAACCCATTGTTCGGTCCTCGATCCATTGGGGTTTCAATTTTTTTAACTTAGCACAAAATTATAGATACCGAAAGAAATTTATGTAAAATCCGTTCATCCGTCGCAGACGTGCTTGTTATTGGGTCCTCTCCATCATAACAATGACCATCGTCTGGGAAGAGTATCGATTATGGGCGTTCGTTGATTGTACCGTTGTGTGTTCATCAGTCCTTTTTAGAAAAAAATAAAAATAAAAATTTATGAAAATAAAAATGGAAAACAGAAGCTTTTGTAGTGACGTCAATGTGAAGAGAAAACACAGCGGACTTTGAGGAGAATCCTGATGATCCCTCTAGCCTATCCCTAGATAGCAGAGCATTCTATTTTTATTTCAATGATAAATTTTCGTAATTGTGTGCGCTATTTATCATCCCTTGTAGGTACCTATACAGAACTTATTCCTACACGCAGAAAAATTGACCTTAACCGAGTGGAATTTTCGCTCGGTTAAAAAAAAATGTGTTGAAATCAACTAAGTCTCTGTAGAAAACAAATGAGTTATTATTGTTAAAAACTACCGTGTTAAAAAGGTTAAATACATGTTGTTAAAAATAACACACTAAATGTTTGTTATCAATTAAGTTGCTTCGTTAATATTAACCAACCAGTCTCGTTTTCCTGTTTGGTTAAATTCAAACAAGTATCTTGGTTAAGAAAAACCTACTAAATTTGGGGTTTTAACACATTGATTGGTTATTAATAACCGTGCTACTCATGTAAAATTAACCAAACGAATGTGTGTTAAAATCTAACAAGCTCTCTGTTAAAAACAACCAATAAACGTTGCTTAAATACAACCAATGACTTGTTTGTTTTTAACCCTTTTACTCGTGAGAATTTAACCAAGCGAATGTGTGTTAAAATCTAACAAGCTCTCTGTTGAAAACAACCAATAAACGTTGCTTAAATACAACCAATGACTTGTTTGTTTTTAACCCTTTTACTCGTGAGAATTTAACCAAGCGAATGTGTGTTAAAATCTAACAAGCTCTCTGTTGAAAACAACCAATAAACGTTGCTTAAATACAACCAATGACTTGTTTGTTTTTAACCCTTTTACTCGTGAGAATTTAACCAAGCGAATGTGTGTTAAAATCTAACAAGCTCTCTGTTGAAAACAACCAATAAACGTTGCTTAAATACAACCAATGACTTGTTTGTTTTTAACCCTTTTACTCGTGAGAATTTAACCAAGCGAATGTGTGTTAAAATCTAACAAGCTCTCTGTTGAAAACAACCAATAAACGTTGCTTAAATACAACCAATGACTTGTTTGTTTTTAACCCTTTTACTCGTGAGAATTTAACCAAGCGAATGTGTGTTAAAATCTAACAAGCTCTCTGTTGAAAACAACCAATAAACGTTGCTTAAATACAACCAATGACTTGTTTGTTTTTAACCCTTTTACTCGTGAGAATTTAACCAAGCGAATGTGTGTTAAAATCTAACAAGCTCTCTGTTGAAAACAACCAATAAACGTTGCTTAAATACAACCAATGACTTGTTTGTTTTTAACCCTTTTACTCGTGAGAATTTAACCAAGCGAATGTGTGTTAAAATCTAACAAGCTCTCTGTTGAAAACAACCAATAAACGTTGCTTAAATACAACCAATGACTTGTTTGTTTTTAACCCTTTTACTCGTGAGAATTTAACCAAGCGAATGTGTGTTAAAATCTAACAAGCTCTCTGTTGAAAACAACCAATAAACGTTGCTTAAATACAACCAATGACTTGTTTGTTTTTAACCCTTTTACTCGTGAGAATTTAACCAAGCGAATGTGTGTTAAAATCTAACAAGCTCTCTGTTGAAAACAACCAATAAACGTTGCTTAAATACAACCAATGACTTGTTTGTTTTTAACCCTTTTACTCGTGAGAATTTAACCAAGCGAATGTGTGTTAAAATCTAACAAGCTCTCTGTTGAAAACAACCAATAAACGTTGCTTAAATACAACCAATGACTTGTTTGTTTTTAACCCTTTTACTCGTGAGAATTTAACCAAGCGAATGTGTGTTAAAATCTAACAAGCTCTCTGTTGAAAACAACCAATAAACGTTGCTTAAATACAACCAATGACTTGTTTGTTTTTAACCCTTTTACTCGTGAGAATTTAACCAAGCGAATGTGTGTTAAAATCTAACAAGCTCTCTGTTGAAAACAACCAATAAACGTTGCTTAAATACAACCAATGACTTGTTTGTTTTTAACCCTTTTACTCGTGAGAATTTAACCAAGCGAATGTGTGTTAAAATCTAACAAGCTCTCTGTTGAAAACAACCAATAAACGTTGCTTAAATACAACCAATGACTTGTTTGTTTTTAACCCTTTTACTCGTGAGAATTTAACCAAGCGAATGTGTGTTAAAATCTAACAAGCTCTCTGTTGAAAACAACCAATAAACGTTGCTTAAATACAACCAATGACTTGTTTGTTTTTAACCCTTTTACTCGTGAGAATTTAACCAAGCGAATGTGTGTTAAAATCTAACAAGCTCTCTGTTGAAAACAACCAATAAACGTTGCTTAAATACAACCAATGACTTGTTTGTTTTTAACCCTTTTACTCGTGAGAATTTAACCAAGCGAATGTGTGTTAAAATCTAACAAGCTCTCTGTTGAAAACAACCAATAAACGTTGCTTAAATACAACCAATGACTTGTTTGTTTTTAACCCTTTTACTCGTGAGAATTTAACCAAGCGAATGTGTGTTAAAATCTAACAAGCTCTCTGTTGAAAACAACCAATAAACGTTGCTTAAATACAACCAATGACTTGTTTGTTTTTAACCCTTTTACTCGTGAGAATTTAACCAAGCGAATGTGTGTTAAAATCTAACAAGCTCTCTGTTGAAAACAACCAATAAACGTTGCTTAAATACAACCAATGACTTGTTTGTTTTTAACCCTTTTACTCGTGAGAATTTAACCAAGCGAATGTGTGTTAAAATCTAACAAGCTCTCTGTTGAAAACAACCAATAAACGTTGCTTAAATACAACCAATGACTTGTTTGTTTTTAACCCTTTTACTCGTGAGAATTTAACCAAGCGAATGTGTGTTAAAATCTAACAAGCTCTGTGTTGAAAACAACCAATAAACGTTGCTTAAATACAACCAATGACTTGTTTGTTTTTAACCCTTTTACTCGTGAGAATTTAACCAAGCGAATGTGTGTTAAAATCTAACAAGCTCTCTGTTGAAAACAACCAATAAACGTTGCTTAAATACAACCAATGACTTGTTTGTTTTTAACCCTTTTACTCGTGAGAATTTAACCAAGCGAATGTGTGTTAAAATCTAACAAGCTCTCTGTTGAAAACAACCAATAAACGTTGCTTAAATACAACCAATGACTTGTTTGTTTTTAACCCTTTTACTCGTGAGAATTTAACCAAGCGAATGTGTGTTAAAATCTAACAAGCTCTCTGTTGAAAACAACCAATAAACGTTGCTTAAATACAACCAATGACTTGTTTGTTTTTAACCCTTTTACTCGTGAGAATTTAACCAAGCGAATGTGTGTTAAAATCTAACAAGCTCTCTGTTGAAAACAACCAATAAACGTTGCTTAAATACAACCAATGACTTGTTTGTTTTTAACCCTTTTACTCGTGAGAATTTAACCAAGCGAATGTGTGTTAAAATCTAACAAGCTCTCTGTTGAAAACAACCAATAAACGTTGCTTAAATACAACCAATGACTTGTTTGTTTTTAACCCTTTTACTCGTGAGAATTTAACCAAGCGAATGTGTGTTAAAATCTAACAAGCTCTCTGTTGAAAACAACCAATAAACGTTGCTTAAATACAACCAATGACTTGTTTGTTTTTAACCCTTTTACTCGTGAGAATTTAACCAAGCGAATGTGTGTTAAAATCTAACAAGCTCTCTGTTGAAAACAACCAATAAACGTTGCTTAAATACAACCAATGACTTGTTTGTTTTTAACCCTTTTACTCGTGAGAATTTAACCAAGCGAATGTGTGTTAAAATCTAACAAGCTCTCTGTTGAAAACAACCAATAAACGTTGCTTAAATACAACCAATGACTTGTTTGTTTTTAACCCTTTTACTCGTGAGAATTTAACCAAGCGAATGTGTGTTAAAATCTAACAAGCTCTCTGTTGAAAACAACCAATAAACGTTGCTTAAATACAACCAATGACTTGTTTGTTTTTAACCCTTTTACTCGTGAGAATTTCCCAAAAATAAAGTAACATTCTGTTCAAAAAAAGAGAATTCTCCTCGATTTATTTTACATTCCATTTTTCCATAAAACAATTCTATAAAACATTTTCATCGAAATATGTACCTATCTGATATTTGTTATACGTAGAAATTGTGTATCTGTTAATTTTATCATTCAACTTGGTAAATTTCAACAAACACATACTGTTGTTTCTTAACAAGTTATACGCACACCACGAATTACGACGCTGCTTTTTCAAAACGCAGAAACCAGGGATGAAAAAATAATCGCAATTGTACTTTTATCGACACAGTTGATTTAAAGATATATACAAGTACGATTTGCCCAAATTCAGAACTTTGATGAATATATTCTACTTCTGAAAATACGTTCCGACATTCCTTCCGAATTTAGTACATTCACATTTCACGAACAAACTAAATTCTAAACAGGCTAATACAGCCTTAAAAACAAAGTTTTCTCTACTACTTTTTTGGCTTGCAATAGGAAAAAAAGAACACAGACAAAAATGGCCAAAGCAACAATTTTTTTTTTACATTTTTGTCTGATAAAATATGGCTTTTACTCTTAATTGTAGCTAGGCACTTGAAAACTAATTTAAGATAGGTATCTAATTGTAAGAAAATTTGCCAAAGGTACAAATTTAATGCAAAATAAATATTAGCTTTTTATTGAGTCCAATTGACATAATGGCCTTAACGCAATATTAATCTAATCTGTTTCTGTAGATATAATGAAGTAAAATTAAGTAATTTTTCACTCTGCGATTCAATCATTTTGAGAACCAAGCTAATGAAAAAAGCTACACTTTTGCACATGCTGAACAAAATGGTATAGTCTTTAGTTTAGCCCTTTACTTCAAAATTTGTAAGTACCAAACTCGTTTCGACCTATGCGTTGGTGAGAGATGATAATAATAAAACTTATATCGTTTTCCACGCGGCAAAAAGAAGCGTCCGGCAGAGTCCGGAATCAAAAAGATAGATTCTGAGATTTCATCTAATTGTGCTCTACAATATGGTATATATAGTCCTGCATTTATCACTTTATTTCAAAATTTGTTAGTACCAGACTTGTTTTGAACTATGCGTTTTGTGAGAGTTGATAATAACTAAACTCATAATGCAATTGGTACATACACATTTTAAAATAAAGATACAAACAGAAAATTATATATACCATCTTGTAAAGCACAGTTAGGAGAATTTGAAGAAACCAAGGAAGTATTGGTAACCAATCTCGACTTCCAGGAGCAGCCTTGAATAAATCGTCTTTTTCATTGCTGTGCTGCCTTTGCTAGGCCTTTGCGATCACAAATTATTCACGCACAATTGAACCCATTTCGGTACAGCACCTAAAAAATCAGTTTTGTCATCCCTGGTAGAAAATATGTGTGTGGCTGTTGATACAGATCATTCACGAACAATGGAAAACATTTGGGTACAATACCAAAAACTCGTTTTACATTCCTGGTAGGTAGAAATATGTGTGTGGCTGCAGATACAGTCAACTCGGTTAATATCTACAAACACAAGGCTTCTCGTTCATCTGTAAAACAGTGTGTCTCGGTTGATTTTAACACATACATCGTGTTATACGCATACGCATACTATCGCGAATTATGAACGACGCACGCTGCTCGCGACTAGTAATTGAGTCATTAAGTGTTGAACCTTTGTAGTGGCTGGTGGTGTGAAATCTGTGATAAGTGAAAATAAAAAAAACAAAAAAGACAAGGAAAAATAAAAAATTCATATTTATTGGTGAGTACATAATATTATTATCTTGTTTTCCTCTTGTTTAAAACAAATTATTGTCAATTTTGGTGGTTTTTATGTGAAAAAAGAAATAGAACTAAAGCAACGAATTTCAACGTAGTACTCGGTTAATAATTGCCGAGTTGAGAAACACTCGGTTAATATCAACCCTTTCAGTCTGGTATCGTGTTTTGACATGTTTTTTTCTTCTGGGATTCAGGTTCTTTATTAGCGAGTGCATTAACTATGTTGTTTTTCTCGAGTTTTAAACAATTTATTGTCAATTTTGGTGATATTCAAGTGAAAAAAAAATAGAACCAAAGCAAAGAATTTCAACCTAGTACTCGGTTAATAATTGCCGAGTTGAGAAACACTCGGTTAATATCAACCCTTTCAGTCTGGTATCGTGTTTTGACATGTTTTTTCTTCTGGGATTCAGGTTCTTTATTAGCGAGTGCATTAACTATGTTGTTTTTCTCGAGTTTTAAACAATTTATTGTCAATTTTGGTGATATTCAAGTGAAAAAAAAATAGAACCAAAGCAAAGAATTTCAACCTAGTACTCGGTTAATAATTGCCGAGTTGAGAAACACTCGGTTAATATCAACCCTTTCAGTCTGGTATCGTGTTTTGACATGTTTTTTTCTTCTGGGATTCAGGTTCTTCATTAGCGAGTGCATTAGTTTTGTTTTTCTTGGGCTTTTTTTTTCTTTTATGGCGATGTTCGCAACTTTTCTGGGACGAACTATTTAAAATGATTTCTGTCTATGTTTTCATCATTTCGAATCGTTTGTCACCAATAAATGGCGAACATCGTCTTAAAACCAGGCATAGCCTTAGTTCTCAATGTTTCTGTCAGTAGTAATTTAGTAATTAAATGATCGTATTTTGATATGCACATGCTCATATTAACACGTGCTTCACAGTTATCTAAAATGGATGAAGAAGTGTCAACCTTACTAAAGGAGTGGGGCCTGGAAGCCTACGTAGACATTTTTAAAGGTTCGTTTATATACCAAAACGTAAATTTATACAATATTATTCGCATATAAGAAAGTTGTAATTTGCTTAAAGTATTTTTGCTACACATGTGTTTTGCATTTTTGATTTCGATTCCTTACGGCACGAAAATTCTTTTGCGCTTGAAAAGCTTTTTAGAAGCTTGTGTTTTTCACAGACGATTCTTTCTTATACGCGACTTTCTTATGCAAGGTGGTGCAAAATTAATCCTCCAATTTTGTTTTTGAATTACTTTTTTGCTAAATTAATTTGATTGACGTACGAAGCTATTTGCAAAAATTATAAAATCTTCCGAAAGGGTGATTAAATTTGCGCCATTTTGTATATCTGATAAAAACCTATACTTTGCAAGTGATTAACTACGTGACATTGGTTAATTTTCATTTATAACAGAAAATGCTATAACTTCAATGTCTTTGGCGCTGCTTGGTGCCAGAGAGATAAAGGAAATGATCCCAGTTATAGGGCATCGGGTTCTGTTTACACGGAATTTCGAAGAATGGCGGAAAGCTATGCACCCTAATGCGTCCACGACTTTGGTTGGTTCATATTATTTAACCATTTGAAATGGTAGAAATAAAGTCTTTTTATTTTTCAGACTTTTGAAACTTCAGAATTATCTCTTGCTACAAACACACAAGAACAAAACGACTGCCTTAATTTCTCTTTTAGTGAGATTCTGCCAAATTTCGCTGTTAGCGACAGAGGGGATGCACTAGATTCCCCTTCAAGCGTTGTTGCTGATGATCAATTCAGCGAAAGTTTAGATGTAAGTACAGGGTTTAAATCGGAAAGGTGATTAGTGTTGATTGATGGTCTCTGCTTTCAATTTGCGTTTCTTTATGCATTCAGAGATCAATCAGAATAAATTGACTTATCTATCAGTTTGAGTAAAAAACACTGCATTTATAATCAACTAAGAGAAGGTGATTATAATAGGTGATTGCCACTAATAGCTTTAGCCGATAGTACAAAGGGTTTTTTTTTTCACTTATTTTATTAATTATTAATATATTTCACTAATTTTTTATATTTATATGCACATTAAAATATTTTGTTACTAGGAACTTAACAAGCTGCTCGAAAGCTCACTGGAAGGAACCGGTCTACTGTCGCTGGATAAAACTCGACCGCTGGATAACGTTGCTCGACTGCAATTGGTGCGTATTGTCTGCACCAACATTTTAAAGAAAAACCCGGAAAAAAATATCACAGCTCAAATTTATGGGCACTGGACAAATCAGATTGTTCATTTGTTCCCTACCGAGAATAGATCGGTATATTTTCACAACAAGCTGATAAATTCGAGTCGTGGGGTTGTAAACAGATTGGCTGGAAAATTGCCAGATCACATCCACAATCTAAAACGAAAATACCGGGAAAGTGGTGTTATCACTAAAAGGAAGCGTTCGTTTTCCGCTTCTGCGACGTCGTCACCTTCCTCCAGTCGAGTATCCTCTCCCGCATCAGTATCACATCCTATAAAGCGCCTAGCAACAGCTGCCAATTTCGAAGACTTCGAAGGACAATTCCAAGAAGATCTCCAATGGCTAAAAAATTCTAGCCATCCATGGGAAACAACCGAGGACAAATGGGAGAAAACGACCCATGCCCGACTTCACCATTTAAAGGATATGAGCATATCCGAGTATTTTGAGGAATATCCGGCCTTAAAAAAACCATTGGGATTTAAACTGGTAATATTTCATAGAAGTATAATTATATCAGAAATACATTATACATATATTTAGTCTTTAACGTGAACTACAGTTTCACAAGTAAAAGCTCTTATATTTATTAGTTCAGATTTTACTCATAGTTGTCACATAAATGCTTGCGTTATCTATGAGTTTCGATCTTTTCTTTTTATTTGGATATAGTTCAGGCTTTTCTTTACATATAATATTATGTAATTCTTCTTTTCTCTACAGCTGGTAAGGGATTTCGATAAAATATACAGCGACAACTGCAACGGACTGGTTGAAAATTTTCCAAAATTAAAAAAGGACATTTTCCAACTTGCTAGAAGCAAGGGAAAAGGAGTAAGAGGAAAGGATAAATACTTCGCTCACCTGCTGACTCGGGAAAATCGTAAGAAAACGTCATTTGTTAATAAATACATAACCTGCTAATCGAAATAAATCGAAGAATTTCCGATTCGATCGAATTTCAGAAAAAGCGTGGATATTTTAGCTTTACTAGATTGTTCCGAAAAATTTGTTTTTGTTTTGACCATTATGTTTTCTTTAGAAGAAAAAAACAAATCTGCATCATATTTTCTCTATATTTTTTAGCGCATTCTCTATATAGGTATAATTCTTCGAATCAGATTTGCACACATTTTGTGTAGAAAAATTAATTGGACGCATATGACTTATAATTGTTTTATTATTTTATATTTTCTCAGTTTCTGAAGAGATCAGCAACCTCGCGGCATTCCTGCTAATCCCTTCATTGTTGACCACATCAAACGTTAAGGTCAAAGGATCGAAGCAGAAAATTTGGCGACCCTCTAAGGCGGAAGCAAGGGATGGATTCATAACGAGAGTTGCAACGGATGCAGAGATAGATGCAGCAATTACCAGCAGGCGAGAAAAACTACAAGGTATTGGCCTTACATTACAGCCCTTCATTATAGTAGTAGGTAACTCAATCGATGCTATTGGGTCCTATTTTGTAGTTGTAGATGAAACTAAATATTTACTACCTACCATTTTAGAGGCAGTAGATGTTTGTTTCAAACTAATTTTTATTATTAATGCTGAATATCCGCCAGAGAGTAGATGTTCTTGGCTGTTTATTCAAAAAGCATTTTTTAAAATTAAGACAGAGTTCGATAAGGAATCTACCGCGGCCAATACCTTGTTGGGAGAGTTAGGTGTCAAGGAAAGTTAGAGTTTTCCCCTTCCAATTCATTTTCTTACAATGGTTGTTTGTTTCTTATGCAGATCCTACTTAAAGGATCTCAAAGTTCTAAGGCACCACTTTGATTTCAATCACAGTGACCATAACTTCACAACTTATAAATGTCGCGAAGGAGATTGTAAGCGATCGTTTCCAATTTTCAATTCCTTTAGAAGACACTTTAAAAAAAAACACGATTTTCAATGTTCAAATAATCCAACAAATTCTGAGAAGAATGCGGATATACTTAATGAAAGTGTTGTTGCAGAAAAACAATTAGAACAAACCAATAAAACTGAAAATACAGAAACCCTGTCACTTGATAAATCACTATCACTTTTTATAGCATCCCTTTATGCAAATGTGATCTTGCCTAGAAACGTAGTGCAAAAAGTGATTGATGGCTTAGCAGAATATTTCGGTTCATTAAGTTCAAATTTGCAGAACTGTGTAGACAATATATGTATTGAGCATTCTCTATCTAATGATGTTTCAAATCAATTAATGCAAGCACTTGTTCCTTCAATCACCTCCCCCTTAGAATGTTTCCGAACAGAACAAAAAAGAATTTCTTATTTCACAAAACAAAAATCATACATTGAGCCTAAGGGAATAATAATCGGCCAAAGGTTCGATTATGTCAAAAAAGGTGGAATAACACGTATGGAACCTATTCCGTGCCAAGAACATTTTATATCTTTAAGAGATATATTGCAAAGATTTTTCTCCCTCGAGAACGTACTTTCGGAAACTTTTGAATATATGGACAGTCTTCGAAATAAAGATGGAATGGAAAATTTTATTCAAGGTTCACATTGGAAAGAAAGACTTAAGCACCATTCAAATCGCATTGTGTTACCTCTATTTATGTACTTCGATGATTATGAAATCGGAAACGTTCTAGGAAGTCATGCTGGTGTTCACAAACTAGGAGCTGTGTACGTCTCAGTTCCATGTCTTCCACCTTGGCGCTCCTCAGTTCTGTCCAACATATTCCTTATTTTATTATTTCATTCATCCGACAGAGTATCTTTTGGTAATAATGTTATATTTCAACCAATTATTGATGAGTTTAATTTTTTAAGCGAAGTGGGCATAGAAATAGATATTCCATCTTTCAAGGGATCTTTATTTTTTGAACTAGCTCTGATTCTTGGTGACAATTTAGGAATACACTCTCTGATTGGGTTCGTAGAGAGCTTTTCAGCAAATTTTTCTTGTAGAGTGTGCAAAGTTACAAAAGATGTATTGAAAAAGCAACTTTACGAAGATACAACACTTCTTCGAACAATGGCAAGCTATGAAGCAGATCTGGCTTTAAATAATTTATCTTTAACCGGCATTAAGGAAAAGTGCGTTTTTCTGGGCATAAACAACTTCGACTTGTTTCAACAGGTGGGCGTCGATATTATGCATGATATGCTAGAGGGTGTTGCCAAATACATTTTGAGTTTTATACTTTCAGAGTATACCGAAAAAAACAAATTTTTTTCTTTAACAATTTTCAATGATAAGCTATTAGCTTTCTCATATGGCCCTGATACTAAAAACAAACCTTGCCCTATCGAAAGAGAACATCTTAGGCGGGGAAATGTGCGTTTATCTTCAGGAGAAACGCTTACTCTTTTGCGGTTTTTGGGTTTACTTATAGGTGACTTTGTGCCGAGGGGTAATATTATTTGGGAAATGTATATAAAATTAAGACAAATTGTTGACATACTTCTTAGTATAAATGTTTCTGTTGGAACAGAAGATTTCTTGCAAGTATTAATAGCTGAACTTAATGAACAATATACTACACTTACCGAGGACTGTCTTAAGCCAAAGTTCCACAATCTCATTCACTACCATACCGCTTTTAAAAAATACGGCCCATTAACATCTTTGTGGTCAATGAGGTTCGAAGCTAAGCATAGGCAATCCAAAATGTCGGCTAGATCATCATGTAACCGAATGAATATCACTTTAACCTTAGCAATGAAACATCAACTTCAACTTAATGAAATGTTTTTAAGGGGAAAACTTTCTAATCTACTTGACGTTGGACCCAAAAAATATGGCATGTTATTTGAACTTGATAATATACGATCACAGCTATCACTGGACCCTAATAAAACGTTGACTATGGTCAGTTGGGCGACCATGTCTTCTGTACATTATAAAAAGGGATCCGTCTTAGTAAAAAGTCTTAGTTCAGATTGTTATTTGTACGACTTTTTTGTATTGGAAAAAATATATTTGTATGACTCAAGTCAATTGATTTTTGTTGGTATAGTACTTAAAACTAAATGTTTCGATGAACACTACTATGCATATGAGGTAGAAGTTCCATTAATACCTCAACAAATTGTTATTCCACTTGAATTTTTTCTATCGCCAATTCCTAACACTTTAAATATTTTATCTAACTCCAAGCAGTACGTTATTTTAAGAAGTCCACTATAAATAAAAAATAGATTAAATTATAAATGTAAATGATTTCGCTTTAACACTGCAGATTTCATAAATATGCTAATTAAAATAATATTATGTAAATTAATTTATAAAAATACACAATTTTGCACATTTCTTTTTAAATGATGAAATTTATGACCCATATATTTTAAGTAAAATTAAGTTTTGCATTAAAATTAATAAAAACATGTAATAAACAGAAAACATATATTTTGTATTCAAAAATACATTACAAACGATATTATAATAAAAAATCTATGTACTTAATATGAAAAAGATTTTTTTTTTATTTTACGATAAAATTATCCCTTTTAGATGGTTCAATTTTCAGGTGCACTCAAGTTCAACCAAGTAAACTGGTAAATTGGTACCACATGGACTGGCTAATAAGAAGTAAGTAGTTTGGTTAAATTCAACCAAGTAGATGTGCTAATTCCAACCGAGTAAGTTACGTAAATTTAACTTTTAGTTGGTTAAATGCTACCAAGAAAGTTGGCTAATTTTAACCAATTGGAATTGTTAAATGCAACCAAGTCGGTTGGTTAGTAACAACAGAGTAACATGGTTAAATCCAACCAAGTCGGTTGGTTGGTAACAACAGAGTAACATGGTTAAATCCAACCAAGTAGGTTGGTTAGTAACAACAGAGTAGCATGGTTAAATCCAACCAAGTAGGTTGGTTAGTAACAACAGAGTAACATGGTTAAATCCAACCAAGTCGGTTGGTTAGTAACAACAGAGTAACATGGTTAAATCCAACCAAGTCGGTTGGTTGGTAACAACAGAGTAACATGGTTAAATCCAACCAAGTAGGTTGGTTAGTAACAACAGAGTAGCATGGTTAAATCCAACCAAGTAGGTTGGTTAGTAACAACAGAGTAACATGGTTAAATCCAACCAAGTCGGTTGGTTAGTAACAACAGAGTAACATGGTTAAATCCAACCAAGTCGGTTGGTTAGTAACAACAGAGTAACATGGTTAAATCCAACCAAGTAGGTTGGTTAGTAACAACAGAGTAACATGGTTAAATCCAACCAAGTCGGTTGGTTAGTAACAACAGAGTAGCATGGTTAAATCCAACCAAGTCGGTTGGTTAGTAACAACAGAGTAACATGGTTAAATCCAACCAAGTCGGTTGGTTAGTAACAACAGAGTAACATGGTTAAATCCAACCAAGTAGGTTGGTTACTAACAACAGAGTAACATGGTTAAATTCAACCAAGTCGGTTGGTTAGTAACAACAGAGTAACATGGTTAAATCCAACCAAGTCGGTTGGTTAGTAACAACAGAGTAACATGGTTAAATCCAACCAAGTCGGTTGGTTAGTAACAACAGAGTAACATGGTTAAATCCAACCAAGTCGGTTGGTTAGTAACAACAGAGTAACATGGTTGAATTCAACCATGTGTATTGGCTAATAACAACAGAGTAACTTGGTTGAATTCAGCCAAGTGGGTTGGCTAATAACAACAGATTGAATATGTTGAATTCTACCAAGTGAGTCGGCTAATAGCAACAGACTAAGTAGGTCAAATTCTAACAAGTTAGTTGGTTAAATACAACCAAGTAGGTTGGCTAATTTCAATCAAGTGAGTTGGATAATAACAACACAGTTACGTGGTTAAATTCAACCAAGTGGGTTCGCTTATAACAACAGAGTAACTTGGTTAAATTCAACCATGTGTATTAGCTAATAACAACAGAGTAACATGGTTTAATTCAACCATTGGGTTGGCTAATAACAACAGAGTAATTTGGTTAAATTATACCAAGTTAGTTTGTTATTTACGACCGAGCAAATTTGGAGGGGAAATTGATAAATCGGTTATTTTTAACAGAGTTTCGTTAAACAAGTTGACTCGGTTTATTTTAATCAACTAACTCTGTAGGAGCTATATTAACAGTATCACTTGGTAGTTTTTAACCGAAAGTCGGTTGTTTTTAAATAAGCGATTTTTCTGCGTGTATGTGGGTGGGTGTGTTGCTTGTTTTGTTTTTTGTATGGAAATTGTTAATAATAATGATAATAAAACTCCTAGAGGATTTCAAATCACGGTCGGAAGGAGATATTGGAAATAATTTTCCGCTGGGAATTGTATAGTGTCGAAGGTATTTCTAGTTGATTGTGGAACCCGGGATTTATTTTCGAATAAACAAAGTTTTTATGTCTTCTGTTTATTACCGAGAATGACTTTTGTATAGGTATGGTAGGAAATAGTGGTCTTTGCATAAAGAAACATTGGTCTCATGAATTATATTCAACTTCAGAAAAGCACTTGTTGTAGTTCAGGCATTCAACTCATGCAAGGAATTTATGTACATGATTAGTTGTGATCCAAACAACTCTTCCAAGCTTACTCGATTATAAATTTGTAAAAGAAAATTTAGATAGTAGTTAGACTACACTTCTGGCTCAAATTTTAAACTATAAAGTCAAATTCTAACTTCAAGTCAATTCCAAAATTTGTGTGTGTCTGTGTCTAATCCAGAAATCTGTTCAAGTCGCAGTCAAATACAAAAATTCGTTCATGTCCGGGTCAAGCTCAAAAATCGTTTCATGATAGTCAAGTTAGGCTTTTATGCACTGAAAAGGTTTTTTTTGTTATTTTTCTGTTTGTACCGCTTAAAGACATCATCAACAACTTGTATTTTCGTTGATATTTTTTCAACACAAATCAGCGAGAAATTATGCTCTAGTTGGAAGTCATTAAAATTTTGGATTAGTCAACATTTGATATGTCTTATTTTGTGATCATGAACGAATGTAGGTATTTTTGATGAATGATGTGATGTGTTTCTTAATTTATCCGCCTATGTTATTAATTAACAATTACGAACGTATTTAAACACTTGATCAATATAATAAGTTTAATCAATTGCTCAATTAAATGTTTAGAACAATGTACTGATCTAAACATAAGTCCTGTTGAGCATCAATGCGGTCAAATTGATGAATTGATCAACGGTAGATTATGAATCATATCTTTCAGCAACCATAACGAAAACTCAGTTAAAACACTCGAGGAACTTTTCTTTTTCCAAAATAAAACTCGTTGATTAACAAAGTATGCTGGGTCATCCAACAAGTGTGTGAGTTGGTCAACTATGTGGGTCCATAAAGCGTTCAACATCTGAAAATTATAAATTTTTGTTCAATCAAATATTTTAGTAAACTCTTAAATAAGTATGGTTGAAGAGCTGTGCACGACGATGCATCTCTGGTAAAATCAGTCAATAAATAAATGCGTTGTTGATCATTAAGGAGTTAAATCAATTGATCAGTTGACTTATATAACAGATTTATTTTGAATGTAGTATCTAAATGCTGATTCAGATGGTTAGAAAATTTTCCATCGTCAATATAGTGATGTGTTTTTGAATTTTTCTTTGATTCAACAAATTTAAACATTTTTGATCAATAATGGGTTTAGTCCAATTACGTGCAAGGCGTATGAGCAAATTCTGGCAATCAGTACACGAACAATGCAGTGAAGCAATTCTAATTTATTCGATAAGTAGTTGATCTTGAACAGTATCAAACATTTTTGACCAATATTGGAATTTACAGATATTATTTATCAACAATTTTGAATACGGTATTATTTTGGCTAAGCAAATTCTATCGGTCAGTGCATTTTTTAGCGGTACTAGATCGTGATCTTCTTATTCTCTCTGTACTAAAAATTCTTCAAATCTGTTTAAAGTGTCAAATATTTCTACGAAGTTATTTGAATTGAACAAAATTGTAGGGGCACAATTGAAGTATATGCTGATAAACTACTGTATATCATTCCATTAGTCGTCCATAAATACCCTAGAAGCCCAAAAAAGTTACAAATGTCTCCTACATCCTGCCTTTACATTCAATGCGGACCTACAAAAACTCCATCTCCCCTTTATCAATACAACTATACTAATTGATTGTGTTATTTGTTTTTTTCCTTTGCAGAATGTCGACCATAAAATGCGCTTCCGCTCCAAGAAAGGACAACTGCCATTCATTGAGCTCAACGGCGAGGAAATTGCCGACTCAGCCATCATCATTAAGGAACTCTCCGCCAAGTACGAGAAGGATCTGGACGCAGCTCTTACACTCGAGCAGCGTAACGTCTCGTATGCCATGATTACCATGTTGGAGAATCATTTAATTTGGATCATCTTTTACTGGCGTGCCAAATACCCAGACAATGTGCTCAAGGGTTACAAAGTCAATTTGCAGCATGCGTTGGGTCTGCGATGGCCAAACTCGATTTTGAATTTCTTCTTTAAGATCTCATTCGGCCGCAAGGTTTGTATAGCAACAAAATAAATTGATAATCACCATCTTCCTGTTTGTGCTCCTCCTGCTCCTTCCACATACCAAACATCATCATCATCAACTCACATTTTACTTATGTTCACTTTTGAATTTGTTTCTGTACAAACACATGTTTGTGGGGTTTTTATTTCAATTTGTTTTAATTTTTTTTTATTTTGCGCTAAAATGTAATTTTGTTTTATTCGAACACGAACACACACGGTTAAGAGTAGCTTCACATAAAACCAACAAAATAATACAACCACCATACACACAGCAGGTGTAAACAGAGCTTAAAGTAAGAAATCATAAAAAGTAAGCGGCTTTCTGTATCTCGTACGAATCTCGGTACTATTTCGTTTTGCGATTCTTATTATTGTTTCATCATCGTAATGCTTTATATTGAATTTAATTTATTGCTTTTATGTTGAAAGTTTTTATTTTTACATTTGTTTTTGTTTATTGCTTAGTTTTGGTTATCGTTTTGTTTATATTCTAGTTCAATTTGCTTGTAGAGCGGTTTATGGGCTTAATATAGCTTTTGCAACAATTAAGAGATAAGTTTAATGCTCCTCTCGGAATGCTGGGAAGAAACAATAGCACCACACTATACCTTACATGAAACACATACATTTTTAGATAGTGTGATTGCTTTTGAAAATTGCTTCTTTGGATTATGAGTTTACACGCACTCACTCTCGCACGAGTGTAGCTTGAATTATGTTTTGTTTGATTGAGAATCACGTTCCAGCAGCAGCAGCAAAGAGTGTAGTCATAGGGATAGGTTGAAAACGATATCTTTTAGGCGATGATATCACTTATTGTGGTCGGTGGCAATTGGTTTCATTATTGCGTTACGAGTTGTCATAGAAAATTACTGGAACGGAAACAAGTTTCCATGGGCCTTTTATATTTAAGGGTAAAAAGGTAATGATATTGTTGCAGAGTCTGCGGTATCAACTGGCTAATGTGTTCTATGATGTCTATCCAACATACCGACATACATATTGAAAGGACGACAAAAAAATGAAGACGTTATCAAGTTTGTGGTAGAGAAAGCACAGAAGTCTGTCTTTCCACTATTTTCGGCAAATTCAACTCTGAAAAGGAATGAATCTACTTTGAAGCAATTGTTTATTTTTTTGAGTATCCTTATCGGCTAGCTATGGTTCCAGTACTCTCATACGTTAGTTTATAATCTTGATGCAGGGTTGTCTACATAAATCGCCACTAGAGACTCGTATCATCAAAAGCTGTCTTCGATTTTGTGCACAAGTTTATAGAAGTCCTTTTCCAACAGTATGCAGAAGCACCTAATGAGCATTCGTAGTCTTCTACTGTGTCCCGCATTCAGTTGCGGAAATTTCAATGGTACTCAGAAAGTAATAGAGCGCAGTTGCCCTTCAGAAGTAACCAGCTTTTTATTGCGTTTATTGAAATTGAAAAAACCAGAAAAATATCCTTTGCTTTCAAAATAAAGAATGTTCACTACATACCTAGTACTTATTGGCGTTGGCGTACATAATAGCGGCTTGTTGTGCTGGACAACTGAGCGAGGGGTTTCAGGTTTCACCTTAGGCAAAGGTTTTTTTTTAATCTTAAATCTTTCTTTTTATAGTTCTAGGTAACCCATTTAGAAATATGTTCAGTCTAGGAAAACCCTTAGCTATGTAACCTTTTCAGCAATCTGCAGAGACAACATAAGTCGAAACTGAAACTGAAAGTAGCGTTGTGTCTTAGGCTAGTAGCGCACATTCGATTTTCGTCGTACGCCGTTTAATATACACGAGTACACATTATGACAGCAACAGAAAATAGCGTTCGTTCACATTGAAAATTTGTTACTTTCACACTTAGAAGACGGACCTTACACTTCCTTTTTCGTCCCACAACTAGCATTTAATGTAAAATCGTTTCGATGGCTTTCAATGTCAAATTCGGGTACTCGAAGACGTCCAACTTTTGTTTTCCCATACAAGTTGGCCGACATCTTAAAATAAATCGTAAAACTGAAAGAATTTAGCAAGTTCTTTTTAAACAGCTAAAAATTATAATTCTACAGATTCTTTGCGTTCGTTATCTTAGGAACAATAAACTTCAATCGGAAAGCGGCGACAGTGTGAACGCTGTAACAATCAGTAATTTATAAATCTCCGAACAGATCGCTTTCTGTCGCTGTTAGATAGCCTTCAGGTTTATATGCGCTTGCGTTGGTGTGAACGTTGGCATGACATAAATACTAGCAATTTAGATTGCGCCGTACTAATAACCAATTTTAGTCTCGACTTTAATTTTATGGAAGCGCATAATTGCAAAATTTGTATGGACAATAAGTCTATGTGAACTACTAAAATAGTGAGTCGAAACTAAAAATGTTTATTGGTAAGGTCCATTGTAAGCTGGATTACTGTCACACAATGCTATTACGCTACACCCTTTAAAACTTGGGGTCAGCATTTGGTAGGAGTTGTTCGGATGTGTACTATTTGTTAGGGACCTCTGCAAATAGTGGCGCCATAGTGAAAACTGTGAAGAATTAAAAGCTTTGCTAATTGACACAGATTGCGGTTACTAACTCAAATAACTTCAGAAAGCATAGAGCGATGCAAGCCTATGTAGAGCCTTTGAAAGTTATAGCTTCTCACAAGCATTCGTTTGCAAGAGTTTTATTTAATGAATGCAGGATATTCGATGACTGCATTTGGAAAACGCTACAGATACCATATTTTAATTCGCCAGTATCGTGTGGAGTGGACACATCAATCAATAAAGACTTAATCAGCTCCAAGTGGTTAATTAAACATCTTAGGTTCATCATTGTTTAACAATCGTGTCTATGAATGAGTTTTAAAAAAAAAACCCGCTGGCAACCGATCTATACCGATTAATTTCAATATATTGCCAATAAAAAAATTTCCAAAAATTCGGAACGATATGAAAAAAATCGAAATTAAAGAACACCTTGAGACTATTTCGAGATCAAATGTTGTGTTGCGTAAACAGAATTGTTTGTGTTTAATTTGATTTGATGAAAATCTTCGCGTTATTTAATTCCCACAATTTCTGAACAGACCCATTATTTCGCCCAAAAATTGGATCACCTTTGTGATTGAAATTCAACAAATTGATCACAGGGGTGTAATCCTGATGTACAAATGTTTAATTTTCAAAATTGCTAAGGACAAATAATTTTGCTCGTTTATATAAAAAAAAGGTACAAATTGGTACATACGTGTGTATGTAAAATGCCGCCAAAAAGTGCTTGTGAACACAAACATTTTGTACTTAAATTGACAGTTCTGGTGATATATCGACTGGTCCAATGTCCATTAGAGCCCCTTCAGACTACCGTTTATCGGCCGACAGTTGCTTGGTTACTTGAGTGTGAACACCTGATTCCCTTTGAATTCTAAAGTCTGTCAACTATCGGATGACTTTAGAAATCAGAGATGCTCTATGCTTTCATTTCAAAAGTGGAGAGCACAGTATTGACATCCCTCGAAACGTTCAGTTGATATGATTTCATCGTTTCTAATAAGTGGAGCAATACCCCTTCTTTGTAAATTTATTGATTTCTGAGTTTCGTTTCTGTCGGTTCTAATAGGAAAACTATTCAATCCAACTCCAGCTTCGACAGGCAACTATGTGTAAATCAGTTCGCCCAATTTTGACTGTCCGCGCAGCTACTCCCAGAATTTTGAGTTCAGCCGATGCTTTAATTTATACTTTAGTCGGTAGCTGTATTCGAGGTGGCTCTTGGAATCTGTATTACAGTCACTGTCGCAAAATTCGTACAATAGTCGCTGTTAAACGTGACGTCTAAAATTGGGGTTGAATTACTGCATACGCGTCTGAATTTGTTATTGTTTTGCTTGTAAAATCCACGTATGACTCGCCCCTGGTTAAGGTGATATGCATACTCAACTTTTATATACTCGAGCTTTAAGATGGCCAAACATGCATAACCTCTTCTGGTGACACTTCTATTTTGACTCGAAGCCGTACCGAAACTGGCCTTATTCGACTACATAAAAGAAAAGGATGGCGCTATCTAGCTTCTCGCAACCATTCGTTATGTGTGAGTTTCTATTTTTAGTTGAACTAGACCTCTCCGACCCCATACAATGAACAGACATACAGACTACTAATCAGCGACTTAAATGCTACCATCTCCAGGTCGATGCGCGCTGCTGATTAAAAGTTCTCATTTGCAAATTGTGCATTCGAGATTGTTTTTCACTTTCGTACTGAGTGGATGTTCAAGGTATACAACCACATGAAGCCGCATAAATTGAATTTTCAATTTAGCAACCGTCTTTCACCGTTGTTTTCATTCGATCACTCATCTCTTGTTGATGGCTTGAGTGTGTGCGCAGTTTTCTCGAACGCATTGCTAATTTGAGGATGAAAAGAAAATCCATATCTACCAATGCAAACGACATAATTGCACGAATTCATTCCTCTATCTGGGTTACCGGCATCAAAACTGATTTGTTACACTTTATGAACAACGCGTCATCTCGTCGTGAAAGAAAGTTTGCGCGAAATGAAAATAGCGCCGTGTTGTACTACCGACACGACACGCTCTATTGCCTTGATTTATGCGTTGCGATTATACCCAAACATGGGGTTCTTTGTTGCGAGCATACACCTCCATGCGAGCAATGTCTGTCGGATGAAAGAAATCGTCGAATCTGCTGTTTCATTCTCAAAGTTTGGGTCAACTAAGTCGACACGAGCGTGTGTTAATTAATCCTGTGACCCTTGTGTGTTGATGCCTTATTAAAATTCCGAAACAGAAAGGGTCACGTTTGGGGATTATGTGCTGTTGCTGCGAGATGAAGTCGATAAAGGCAAGACGGGAAGGAAGTGTAAGACATTCCATTTCATTCGCTTTTAATAAAGCGATAAACCATGTTATCTGTTGAAAAGGTTTCCTTCATGAATAGGGTTTAAGTAGACTGCTGTTGCTGATTCGTATAAAACACAAACAAACCAAACATACTGCTTTACACATTCTCCTTTGACACTCAGACACTATATCCTCAAAAACAAAGAACAATAAATATTTTAGAAAAATACGGTTCGGTATATACGCGGCTTGCAAACAAAAAACGGTTATTTTGTTAACTCTTACGTTTATGATTTCTTATATTTAGTTTTTAAACATTTTCAAACAATTCTTTCCCCATTCTTTTTGTGGCCGTCTCTTCTCACGTACAGTGGTTCCAGGGTACCAAAAAATTGAAGGCTCATGGCATCGGTGTACACAGTGCCGAGGAAATCGAGGAATTCGGCAAGAACGACCTGAAGGTGCTCAGCGATATGTTGGCGTATAAACCGTTCTTCTTTGGTGACGAACCAACTACCCTGGATGTGGTTGCATTTGCCGTCCTCTCACAATTGCATTATCTATCGAAGGATATCGCCTATCCACTGCGTGATTTCATGACTGAGAAGTGCCCGAACTTGGTTGGTCATGTGTCTAGGATGAAGGAGCGATGCTTCCCTGATTGGGATGAGATCTGCACTAAGTTAGATTTGAATGCACATCTGCCAAAGCCAGAGTAAGTATTATTATTCAGTTGTTTATTCTGAATTGTATTTTAATGAGTTATTTGTATTTTTTTCTTGTTCCAGACCTGAAGCCAAGGAAGGCAAGGAGGGTGAACAAGAAAAGTCAACAGAGCAAGATAATGAAACAGAGAAAATCGAAAAGGAATTAGAAAAGGATAAGGTGAGTACAGAGTTAGTCGAAGTAGATACATTTATGTGAGAAAATTAGCATAATCCTTTTAAATCTGAGTGGTTCCGTCAGATTTCATTTATCACTATGCAAATATGAAATATTGTAGGCTTTTTAAAGAACGTACGTACTTAGATGGTGTCACAGTCTTGGCTGGACCTGGGCGTCAACCAATAACGCTGCAAAATAAGTGCGCTATAAAGGTGAATGACACGTTTCTCTTCAGAATCTTGGTGACTTGGCTATCACAAACCCAACTTCCCTCCATTAGTTAATTAATGTAGTAGTAATTGGTTTGAGTAGGTGATTTATAGCGCAACCATCCTCATCGCTGACCTCAGCTGCGCTCACCATGTTAATTGAGACTTACGTGGATAGGACCGTACCACCTATTGCGTGACAGCTCTGGGTTAAAAACGAAAAATCTTGCTTCGGATCGGAACTCTGATTTGATTGATGTCCTAGAGAGAGCGGAAAAACTGCTTTGAATCTGTCCCAACGGAAAACGAAATTAGTCTTACTACTTTAAGTGATTGTCAGAGCGAAGCCACGGTCACTAGTCACTAGCTGTTTCAATGTCATAGACATCATTTTTAGCTTTCTGTTCGATTCGCCCACTCCATTGCCAGCGATTGGAAAGTGCAAATCCCTGCTATCAACATTCAATCTCCTTGCAGTATTTCTCCGTTGTTGTGAAAAATCCCAAGGCATAGACCTTGCCTGCAATTAGCTAGCTTTCCGAGTCTAGTGGGCCGATCGAACACATTTAATAGTAATAGACTGCCTTACATCGATCGCAAGACGATCATTTAAGTTGATGGTGGAGGTAGGCTAGCCTTCGATAAATTCGTTGTATCACTCTCTCACAAAACGTTAGATGATTGTTTTAACTTGTTTTTTCTTAAATTCATAATATTTTTAAATATTTTCTTTGCAGTCCGACGAAAAGGAAAAGACGGAAGAAAACAAGGAAAAGGAGGAGGCTAAATAAACACACCCATCATCAACACCCCACATTACACATTCAGAGAGAAACATAACTCACCCTTCTTTTTTATATAAATATTTATAGAAGTAAATAAATCATAAATATAGATATAAACTAATCATTCAAAATTATAAAACAAAACAAAAGAAAAAAAAACACAAACAATGATCAAAATAAGTCAAACAAGAACAAAATTTAAGGGACAACATTTTTATATTTATATATATAAAAGTAAAAACAAGAAACAAAAAGAAAAATTGTATTAGAACAAACAAGAAAATACAAATTTTATGTTAAACAAGTTAGTTAAATAACCAAAATAATTGACGATTGATTTATAGACCATTCTTAATTTTCTTTAATTTTGTTTGTATAATTATTATTAAAATATATATTTATATATAAAAAGCTGGGAAAATATGAGAGTATTGACAAAGAAAACATGGGCTTGTAATAGCAGGTTTGTTTTATTTTCTATATTTTTTGTATTATTATTATTATAGGGCAAAACGAATTTGTGTGCAAATACTAAGATTAAAGAAAAGAAAATTGTATAACGAATAGAATGAAAACAGAAAGTGTAACCGCAACATGACAATTTTTTTTTAAATATATTTTTTTTTTCTTCCAACATACAAAATTTTAGTTCTCATATGTGTAGTTGTTGTTTTCTGTTTATATATTTATTTGTTTCTTTCAATTACATCAGCTTATATAAACAGAAATCTTGCTATATAGAATAGAAAAAACAAACAAAAAATAACATGCATAGTACAGGACTAAAGAACGTCGTGTATTTTTTTTTTAAATATCATTAAATGTAAATTGAGACAAGTAAATATATAAATATAAGTATATACCTTGTAAGTCGTTTTTTACTTTTTATTTTATTTTTTTTTTAATAACTTTATGATGATATTGTAAAATGTTTGTCAACAATTTTGTAAAGAAAAATATATTATAAATGTGAAAATAAATAAAAAATACAAAAAAAAACAAAAACACAAAAACGTAAGTGTGTGTATTTAGCTGATACTTTTTTCTGAAACCAAATACAAGCGAAAATAGTTATACAAACGGATAAAAGTAACATAAGAACATAAAAAAACAATCAAAATCAACGTCACCACATTTTGTCTGGGAACACTCATTCACACTTTTATAAGCGAGTGGGTAGAGCATAAACAAAACAGACTTCTCGAAAATAAAATTTATTTAAAATTTACCAAGAATAGATTTATAAATTTTATACTCAGTGCTCAGTGTGTTTTGTACTAATAAATATATCAAAACCACATTGTATACATTATACATAGTTATTGCTTCTTCTTTAAGGACACAAACATTCGTGGCCAGTTTTACCAGTTCGTGGTAGAACTATACATTTTGTGTGGGTTCTTATTCTTTTATTAGTGAAATATTAGTGGTGCTTAAACAAATCAGCGGGTTTTTGTTACACCAAACAGACTACACACACAAATAACAATCCTTACAACTTTCAACTACATATACTCAGTGGTAAAAGATGAAACGAAACACAATTTTGTAATTTAATACTTCTAAATCAATGGGCAACAACAACAAAAGAATAATTATGAAAACGCATATATTTATTTAATGTATGTAGAATAAGTATTATTATTATTATTATTATTATAATTATAATTATAAATGAGCAAAGAAAACATTCTCAAAATTTTATACATATACCAATATACATTTAATTCATAGGTAACTTCCCATTTATAGTTATTATTATTTTATTTTTCATATACATACATATATACATATATATACAATAATTTTGTTTTTTTTTTTATTTTACAATTAATTTTTGTATACCTTATTTTACGTTTTTATACACACAAAAAAAAAATAAACAAATATAAATATTAGCATTAATTAAAAGGAAAACAAAAAAAAATAGAAATAAAATGAAATTACGTATTGTGTATTGATATTAAATTTAAAAATAATAATAACATGAAAAGATCATTATAGTAAAAATGAAACAACAAATATTATTATAAATATAAAAAAAAGAATGTTAAGAACAAGAAAAAGATATAAAAAAAATATTAAATAAATAAAAGAAAATACAAAAAAAAATCAAAAACAGCAAAATGATGAAAATTTGTTAAGATTTTTTTTCGACTGTGCATACACACACAATATAAGTGAATTTATCTCTTAAGCGTTGTCCTGTTTCTTTTCTATTTTGTTTTGACTTAGGGAAATATGAAATCTTTCTTTATTTTTGAAAATCATATCTTTTATGTCTTACTCTTCTTATTTTTCAACTCAATCGACATTACAAATAAAAAACAGCAACAGAAAGAAATATTATTAAGAATGAAAACAAACCCCCGAACAAAATGATAATAAAAATAAAAAAAAACTCATTTGCTTATAATAAAAAACGGCGTAATTAAATTCTTGTACGTATAAAATAAAAAATAAAGATAAATATAAAACAAGTGTGGGTGGTTTCTTATTTCTGAATAGATTGTACTGAGTTAGGCATTGGGAGATATATTTAAATAGAAAACGTGATGCTTCAGCTATATTTATATACAAATCGCAAAGTTAGGAGGCATTTTTATGAAACAGAATGATATTTATACCGATATCAACGAAAATGTACCATATGTGTGCACGAAAGAATAGTTATTTTAGAAAAAAATGGGACGCTTGTATTTATTGAAAATTATAATGCAATTTAGGAGTCCTTTGTAGACTGGTTACATATTCCACTTATAAATCGGTTCATGAACTTAAAAGCAGCCAGAGAACAAAATTGTGTTCACAATTTGTTGGCCATAAATGGTGAATTGAATAAAGTCAGCACTCTAACTCTGTGTGAGGGAAAGATAATAATCCACTCTATCGAGGTGTCCGTTCGGAAAAAATTCCGATACGACAGTCAAATCTGATCGGAAATCGCGTTCGAAGTATCCGTTTCATTCCACATTAAAATATTCCGCAGCAATTATTTGTCGGAGAGCTTCGGAAAAAATTTGCTGGGTAGCTGTCAATAGTAAGTGGTATAACGCGGTTCGATGAAATGTGCGCTATATGTCATCGGAGAATTTTTCTGAAAATTTTATCGGAACGGATGGTTGAACTGAATATCGACTGGATACCTTGATAGGTAGTTTATGGGCATGTGCTTTGCTAATGAAAATAATCTACGAAGCATGACCGTGGTGGCCAATTTGTAATCCAGTCGTTAGATGTTACAAGCACTAAAAATACTAGCTCGTTTGATTGGTTCGCTGTGAACAAAGACCTTGAATAAGAATACAAACAAGAAGTACTTACACATAACCGTTACAATCCTCATATTCATTGAAATAATAGTCAGGCATGTTAAGCGAAAATGCTTTTATTTATTTTTGAACGGTACGTCTTTTTATAATAAATCGCAAAAAGTAATTTACTGCGATAGCCTCTCTTGAAATGTTGCCAATGTATCGTGTTCATTTCGAGACAGTGTGTGCCTCTGCAATCGCCTTGATTGGGTTAAACTGCAAACAAAATAAAGGTTTATCTCTAACTATGCTGTTAACATCTTTCTACTTACATCAAATTCCGATCTTGTTCGTATACATCTGTCAAGAGAATATTCAAATTTGACAGCAATTCAATTCGATTTGGTTGAAGATTTATCCCGCCAGCCCGAACGGCCCTTTCAATCATATCAATCATTGTCAGAACAATGTGCACCTTCATTACACGTTGAGTTCTGTCGGGTATTTTACCTTCTACGTATTTTTTGTAAGCTTTTATTGCTTTCTACAAACAAATAGAAAGGAAGATGATGAAAATTAACAAAAAATGTATCCTTACGCAAAATTGTGTTAAACGAACGCGACGTTGAAATAAATTATAAATGGCCACCGGAACTACGTAGGTGAACAGCGATGGCTTCTTAAATTTTTCCGAATTATAATCGAACAAGATGTCCATAAGTTCTGTGAGTTCGTTTTCAAAGTTTGCTGCTATCCCATAGTGGATTATAACCTTCCAGGTTATAGCCGTTGGGATTTCAACAAATTTATGCAGCAAATTGAAGCAGTGCAGGATGTTTCGCTGTCGTTCCACCTGTCGTAGTGAGTCAGTAGTCGACACTGATGCGTTGAAAACGTGTTTATTCACGGCACTGACCATAATGTGATAGACTTTACGTTCCATTTCGAAATTAAAGACAATGTAGAGGTCGCACAGTGATCGCATTGCCTTGACAAAAATATTGGTTAAACCCATCTGCGATAGCAAGTTGAGTAAAATCTTACCGCTTCAGCGAAAACAATTGTGACATCAGACCGATTGTCATCCCCAAGGCAGTCAAGTAGATATTTTAGAAATGAATGTACTTGCCCTAACAGCACTGACGATTCAGTGTTCGATTCCTCAGGAGTTATTTGCGCACAGATGACTGATAATATATTTAGACATCCGGAGTACGTAGTTATTCCAAGTGAATCTGTAATAGTTATTTGCTCAAAGCTGCATAAAAAGGGAGGTTTGAATTTTTTTGGCATAACGACTTACCGAGGTAGCTATTGTGTTTGGTGGATAGTTCTCGAAACACATTTGACTCGATGAGCCGCGTACGCAAATCTGACAATAGTTCGAATACGTCTTTCTCATTTAACGCCGATGTTGTGTCGGAAAAAACAGACAATAGTACTAACGCGTGTTCCAAAATGTTCACCTGATCTTCTGTCAGCTATAAAGTTCAACAAAATCAGACGGAACAGACAGATCAATTGATGTTTTGCCAACCTCCGATAAACTAGACACCAGTTCTTTGTATTTCTCATACACACTGCTTGCGAAATACTCCATTTCATCCTGCATATTCAGAAACTCCATCCACTTGAGCATACAACAAGCGGTATTTTGAGCAAGTGTAAGATCACCATCGCATTTTGTAAGGTCTTGCAAGGCGAATTTTATAAAATTGTCAGCTGCCTGTGTATAGTTAAACAAAAGTAGGTATAACAAACTCAGTATGACTATGAGCTTACAATTGGAAAGTCCTTTATAGTGACGATGGCCAGATCAGGATCCGTAATAGAGTAGATTTGCAAGAGTATACCTCGAATCTGAAACTTGTTCCCCAGTAAGTTCAAAACAGAAGGTAGCTCCAGAAGAAACTTGCTCAAGCGTAAAGCATATCCGTCTATATAAAAGGGATACAGACCATGACTTGACCATGGATACGACTTTATATGTCACACTTGCCATTTTCTTCACACTTGCTATATAATTTTTGGTACACCCTGTAAGCAAACTGTGCTGTGACACTTAAGATAGTTTCGCTGTAGTCCGCTTTCTTAAAAATCCTTAAGTATGGATGAAACTTAGTCATGTATGAAAACTTTTCCCACAGTGATCCGAAGAAGTCATCCAAGCGATCAATGTTATCCTAAAAAAATTAAGATTTGAAAATGACTTGGTGGCCGGATATAAACTTACAGCTCTCATTAAAAAGAATTCAAGAATGTCCCTGAAAATCAGCTTGTCTGCAAAGCTCTTCTCCATGTAGGCCATATAGAATTGAACTGCCAAAGAGCGGTTTTGTGTGTGCTCCCGCAGGGCGTGACTGAAAAAGATGTGCACCTGCTCTCGATTGAAGCACTCTAGGACTGGCAAGAAGCTATAGAAGAAGTTAGAATTTTAAGGCAGCGACAACCACCTAATTGAACTCCAAAGCCTGTGTAAATCCTTAAATTAGCTGTGTTCATACTTACTTGAGCAAAGAATTCAGAAACTTCAGCAGGGAGCAAACTAAATTTCGCGATCCATTTTCAGCGAATACACAATAGGCTTTTATCATTTTAGCATCAGTTAGGAATTTGACTAGGCTCTCCCTTGGACCCGTTTCAATGTTCCGATTGTTGACAGCATTTCTCATGTAAATGAAAATATGTCCTCTTGGTCCGATAAACTAAAGAAACAGGTTAAATCGGTGTTCCTCAAAAGACTAGGCTTACAAGACAAACACACGTTATTCAAACACGTGCAGAAACCAATTAATTGTTGTTTTTGTGCTGCGTCTGGATTAGGTGTGTTTGTTTGCATAGATATAAAACATACTTCGTACTCCATACAGTTTGTATAAAACTGAAAAATGTTTTCATCGAAACGCTGAAAGCAATCGTAGTCCTTTTCCAATAGTAGACAGAGTCCTTTGAATATTACTTCATGAGAGTCAGGATATCTGCAATTTAAATTTTTGTAGCTGTCAATGGATCAAGAAAGTTGCTCAATATACCCAAGTCCTCTTTGAGCGTTCTTAAAGAGCCTGTGACAAATATCATCCAAAACCAGGTGCGGATCGGCTAAGTCTTTTCTAATCCTGTGCATTGAATACAGAAGAGAAAAACCTGTAAGATTTAAGAGGAGTCTGTTCAATTAGGTTTATTAAATCTACACAGTGAAATCGCAAAAAGACCTGGGTAGTAAATTGTACATATACCCGTTCTTTGCGCCGAATTTGACTTTAATCTATGGCAGTACGTTCATAAAGTTTTAGAACTCGTTCGTAGGATCGTTGTCTAATTTAGATATACCAAACACCATTTATTTGTCTGCTCTCACTTAAGTGGAGTGGTGAGTGGATAATGACATTAATGCTGCCTTAGGAGCAGCAGAATTCATTTGAATGGTTTCGGGTATCGCCTCAAATACATAGGCTGAGAAAGTTTAAGGTTATACATAAATGTCAACGTGTGTTCCTTGGTTCATGAAAATGAAGCGGAAAACGAAAATCATCAAGTGTTTTGGGTTTTTTTTTTTTTTTAGAAACTCTCTCATAACCTAAATAAAGACATAACAGGTCCATTCGTGTACTTTTCCGAATCAAACACTAAAAATCTGTCAAACAGTCAAACTCAAAAAATTTACCGAAACTCTCTCAGAGAGGTGAAAATATACTCAAAAGTACGTGGATAGACTTCGAGCTACTTTCATCTTTGACATCTAATCCATGTCACAAATAATTATATAACTTGACTTTTTGCAACATTTGAAACGCTCTTTTGTGCATTTGACTTGCCGGTTGAAATGCTCAGAGCTGTTTCGAGCCAAGAGAGAAACTACTCTTTACTCGTTATTTTGTTATTTTCTTTTCTTCTGTCATTTTTGATGAGAAAGTGTATATCCTTTGTTCGAATGCGATCTAATTATATCGATTGCGTTCTATTTAAACCGCGTACGCGAATGAACATTTTAGGTCTGTTTATTTCCCAGTGCAAATGCTGTCTGGACTGTGTGTGGACTGTAAACTGCAGACCTCAACCTGCCCTTTTTAGTGACGTTTATCCAATTTGCTGAAATCTCCTTTCTTTTTTTTTAAAAAACAAGTAAAAAACATGTAAAAAATTGAAAGTATTATCCCACGTCATGGAGCATGCTGTATTTAAGTCTGTTTGACGTAGGCCCAAGTGCGCACTAGTGCACACTTGGTTAACCTAACCTTAATGTGTTCGATATATATGACATGACCTCTAGAGCAATCTAGTTGTGCCCTGAACTGACCCCAGTTAATTGGTCGGGGCAAGAATTCAGTGTCGAGTTTTGCTGTCATTTCGCTTGCTGTCATTGGAATCGAAGCTGCATACATTTTTAAATTCATCGTCTATATTGCAAACAGTTTTATCAACTTGTTTGCATTATGGCAAGCACAAGATCAGAGTTGAGTTCACTCATTTTTAACAATAAACAAAAAAAAAAGATAAGTATTTTTTTATTTGAAAAACTGACAGATTTCAGGGCAGCATATTTTGCGTTCGATATGATAGCCGAATTTTCAGGGCTGTGCAGGGTTTTTGATAGGCGTGAAAATAAGCTGACACTTCTCAGTGCTCACTAGTGGGCACTAGTCCTAGCCAAGTCAAACAAGCCTTTTATGATGGCTCACAAATCCGTTTTATATCTGTTGTGCAGTATTTTATTTTCAACATTGAATGTGCTCCATCTCAATTTGTGAAAACTGTCATCGGATTCAACTGACACAGAAGTAGAAATTAAACCACTCTATCGATTGTAGCTATCATATACGTTGCTTGTGTGTCACCTTCCATAAGCTGAACTATATCTTATCCACTTGTCAGTTAAATACATTGCCTCAACGGACACATTGGATTTTATGCGATACGCCCTTGATTTAGAAAAGTGTGACATTTATGGAGACGTTCGGAGTAGCCAACAAGAATTTCGCGACTGACATTTTGCATGTGGCTGACGTAGCATAAGTGACGTTACCGACTAATCTAGTTTTCGCGTTCAGGGCACATCTAGTCTAAGTAGATCAATATAGTGGACTTAAGTTAACCTTGTACGTTAATATAATGTCAAGCGTCAGCATAGTGATCATTATCATACTTAAGTGTACTTGCTTAGTATTATAAATCAAGTAGGTAAACTATTCGAGAACGATTCTGAATCGACACAGTTATTCTCACATTGGTCTGAACCTAGTCAATTGTTTCAAGACGGTTCTAGTACGTTTTCAAAATAAAAATACATTATTTATCTGTTTTTGTCGTCGTTTTTGAAGATGACTCGTGAACGATTGTGACAAACCTAATATTATGTACTTACTTATTAAAGAAAATGGTTCCCTAAAATTATCTTCCCACGGTTCCTCCATGCTGTTGCACAAATTTAAGAACGCTGTGATAATCGTAACCATTTGTTCCAGAAGACGTTCTTGATTCATCACTTTACAAGTTTTCTCTAAGAATATACGATATCGCTCAAAAACAGTTTGTTCATAGTGAAATATAAAGTAGCCCGCCTCTTCTTTCGGCCACAGGAACTGCATTTTAGAGATCTCATCCGTTGTAACGTAATAGTTAAATCCGATGGCATCCATGATGGAATGCAGGAAGTGCTTTATAGTTGTCGAAATGTTTACAATATCAGCGTTGGAAACCGCCTGAACGATGCCTCGAGCGATTCGCTGGAAAGAGATAAGAATTTTAGGTATGACAACAATTAAACTCTGTTAAACATCTGAAGTCTACCTCTCTAGTCAAGATATGAGGACTTTTTTCAAACGTTCGGTTCCTTTTTAGGTTTCTTTGCCATACTAAATTTGTATATTTATAATGAAAATATACTTGGTCGTTTGAAGTTTACTTTGTTTTCCGTTATAAAACAGTCAGTATTTTTGGAACATACGTGAAATTGGCTACTAGCAGTCCATATAATAAGAAGAATGTTCTTCACATTACTAAACAGAATTTATGGAACATGAATCAAGTGAAAGGTGTAGTTTCGGAGCCGGTTTCCGAGTGTATTCTTTTGTCGTAAACGGTAATTATTGACGAAACGTTAAAATTGTGTGTATCCAAAAAATACTGCATGTGTGACAAAAGAAAGAATGCAGTGCATATTGATTGGCTACACGTTTTTTTTTTTTAATACCCATTGTGTACGTAATAAAGAAAGTTATGATCTAAATTTATACGTTGGTAGTTATTGTGGGAAGATTCATATCTGGCCTTGTAGAGATAGACTTAGGTTGTTCTCTATCTCTTGACACATTGGACTGTACCTGGAGTAAGCTACATTCTTGTATTTCCAGATAAGATAGTCGATGTCACAATAAATAATAATCAACTATCGCAGTGTATTGTCGGCATTACTCGCAACGTGAACAGAACACAACCAATGTTTCAGCGATGCAGTATAAATATCAGCTGTCAGTCTTAGTCATTTTGTTAAGATTACAATATTCACTGGTAAAAAATGTTTATATCATTTTAGTCTTTATTAAATACAGACATTTCTATGTCACAGGCCAATATCAACGTCGAGGATTACGCCTTATTGGAGCAACAAAAAATGAAACATGATATACGAATCGCAAGTATTCAAATTACATACGTCAAGGATAGTTATAATGACATGATAACTGTCATCGCTGACAGACAACAGAAAGTAAATGAGGAGATATATCAAACCGATACCCAGCTAACATTAATGCAAGCTGTCAACTTGAATTACAGGCAATGCGTCCGAAAGCACAAGTCCGGACTGTATACAAAAACTCAAGCTCAAAAGAAATTTAACGCTTGCCTAAAAGCAGCTGAGGTAAAGTCTGAAAAACTGATGAAAGACGTTGAGGCTCCATTAAGTTTTGCTAAACAAACTGTTAATGTCAAATTGCCTTTGGCGGTGGAAAACTGTAAACTGGAGTCGAAAAATGACACCGTTCAAGAGAAATGTGTTGTTGACAAAGTTGGTATAAAGATTCTCGTTCTCCTATAGGTAAATCTTGTATTTTTTCTTATAGTTTGAATTACAGTCTACAACATTTGATGAGGACTTGGACAATGTACAAGATGGACTTGAAGTAAATCTCGCTATTTCAGCTTTGGTAGCACGCAAGACAATGGAGTGCTCGTTTGAGGCCGAGAAGGAAATTTTAATCAAAATTGGCAGCACTTTACAACTGATTGATATGTGTATCGAGGATGAACAGTTGCATGATTGATATTACATTTGTGTGTTAATTACAAGTGCTATTTTTTTTTTTTTTTGTTAGTTCATTAAATACCGAAGATTTTTCACCAAACCTGCTTTAATGTTAATAATTCTTGTTTAATGTCATTCATTACTTATACAAACGAATCCTTTTTTGACGAAAACTCTACATAGCTATCTGTACATATAAAAGTAAGTTGTATTATGTTAGAAATTGATGTCCTCTGTAATGCGTGAACTGATTTTGTTTCTGGGCAGGCTGGACCTGGGGACGGAGAGTGAACTGGTAAATGTGTCATGAAAATTGTTATCTGGCAGGCAACGGAATTGCGGTCTCTCGAATTTTAATTCATAAAATTAAAAAATGTCAGTTCGAACCAGGAATAGAACCTGAGACTGCGGAATTCATAAGCTAGGTCGTACTCAGAAATTAGACTACTGTATTAAATTAAGTCTAAGTTGTAACCGCATGAAAAAGAAATGGAAACGAAAACCTAAAATAGAAAACGTTGGATTGGATTGTGCTATGAAAACTTTTTCAATGAATGAATACCCTTATCGACTGCGCTAAGTTTTGGTTCTTAAATTAAATTTCTTAATACAATCCAACTACAACACAATCCAGTTTAACATCCACATTTAGCTAGAGAAGTTCCACGTCTCTCTTTTCTTTTACGCCGTATTCATACGTAAAAATCGCATGCTCTACCTGTTATGTGCTATTAGTCCTTTTTGCATTTGGTTGAATATTTTATTCGGTTTATTTTTCTTAAATGTTACATTAAAAGCATATCAGACTAATCTATTTGCAGTCTTAATGCGCTACGGCAACACATCGACATGCAGAAGCCCCGGATATGGCGAGACAATTCCAGATATAGCTTTCGCATCAAAACAAATAGCCACAAACTGGAGGTTTATCGAGGATTACACCTGATATAAAGGAGGAGACACTTTTAAGAGTTCCGATGCGCAAAGTCAAAATTCAAGAGGGCCATATTTTTGAGTGAGGGACACAAGTGGGGGGAACTTCGCTAAGATGTAAACAGCGACCCCTGGCGACTGGGCTATAAGTTAGTGCTGCATAAGTTGGGCGCAATATCGACCACGCCACCCATGAGTGCAGAGACGATGCAGACGATAGTGGACACACTGTTCCCAACTCATCCTACTAGACGGCAAGATATTTCCAATGTACACCAAATGTTCTCGATATTCATGGGTGAGGAACTGAGACTAGCAGCTACCACACTAAAAAATAAGAAAGCTCGAGGACCTGACGGCATACCAGCGGAATTATTAAAAGCCATCGCTCAAACCTGCCCTCAAATTCTTCTGAACATGTACAACAGCTGCTAGGCAGAAGGGATTTACTTCAAGGAATGGAAAATACAATTAAAACAGCCAAAGCCGCTAATCTGGAACTCAAGAAAGATTGCCGTTCTGTTTACCCTAGACCTGTGAAACGCCTTCAATACAGTCAGACGGATAGACATGCTGAAGCCAGAGCACACCTTCTAAGAAGAACAGCAAACCTCATCAGGTAGAATCACAAAACGGCCTCCCGAAGTTCATGGGGGTTGTCATCAGTAAAAGTCTGATACACAAGAAAAAACGGTTTACTACATGACATCAGCATACATTAAATTCTTCCGGTCAGAAGCTTTAACCTCTTCAGCCCAGACGAATAAAAGAAGCGAAATGATATATTTTAGTGGATTTTTAGTCTAATATAAGATCAAATAAGAGATTTGCATTTAAAAAAATATATAATATATTTTTACTAACATCATCGACAAATTCCTGGCGCACATTATGTGTACCTTAGGTCTATCATCACATAAAACATCCTAAGTTAACTTTATTAAAACGTGATACAGTTGAAAAAAGTTCTTTATCCAAATGCACAGATGAGTCTGGCAGCGAAATTTGCATCCAGGAAACCTGCATTTAAATAAAAACTTATCATAAAATAAAGTGAACTAGTATGTGTAGTCCTGAAGTACACATTATGTATAATTCCAAAGTATAAATCTCAGTTTTGGTAGAAAAAAAAACCATGAAATGATGATGCTTTCGAGTTCACAAACTAAAATTCAACTCAGTAGCACATCACTACACAAAAATAATACTGTGAAACAACAATTTAACTTTTAACATTTTCACCTGAATAATTACTTTTTCACTCTGCGGAAAGCTGGGCAACTATAAAATAATGAAATGAATGATGAAAATGATAATGAAACATTTGTCATTTGTGACCAAATTTGGTCATTATTTTTTCTCTTGGTCACTGTCATTTTTTATTCAATTTGGTAGTTATTTTTCGAAATGAAAAAAGAAACTTTACTTAGTAATTTTGCAACCTATAGCGCTTTTCTTTTCGTCTGGTTGTTCTGTGTTTACAAATATTTCAGACTTAAATTATTTTGGTCATTTTTAGCTGCAGTTGGTCATTTTTATTTCCAATTTTGGACTCACACTTCATACTACTAGCTCAGAGTTAAAAAATAAAATGTAAACATATCAATGACTTGACAATGCCATGACTGACTGTATTTTCGCTCAGTGAGCGGTGACTGCCGATATTTGTCAAATATAATACCGAAAAGTATCACTTCCTTAATATTAATTAATATTTAATTTGATTTGTAGGTACACAAATAACTACTCACTCACCTGTGGTGGGACATTTTGCAATACCAATTCAAACAATCGCATTTCCTTTTTCGGTTTTTTCTATCAAAATGGCGACAATTGATTTAATTTCTAGAGGAACCGGAAATGACCTTCTTTATTGTTCACTTCTCACAAACGATTAGCAAAACCTTGTACCTACAATAACTACAAACGCTCAGTAAACGTATTCAAAAATTACATTCACAGCACACAATGTTTATCAATTTTATTATAAATATTTGCAACTTCAAAGTTTACAGGTTCAGCATCAGCTAGTGGTATTTTAATCATTTTTCCTTCTGTCGTTGTTACCAGAGACAATACCTACTCGAGTTCAGAGTACACATCGCAGTGCACCACTCCTTCCTAAAATGTTTTAAAGACCTGAAAAATAATTCCCTTCTTAAATGCGTAAAAGAAGAATTAAAAACGTAGGTATCTGTTCTGTATTATAAGCTGTTGCATACAAATTATGTAAATCACTGAAATCTCCGGAAGTTTGCGAAATAATTGCGTATGTACATCCAAATAAACATCTGACTTTAAGAATCAAATGTCTTACACGAATACAAAATATCCCTTCACCATATGATTTCAATTTTCTTATCACTTATGACACTGCCCATCAGCCTACCATACCGACATTTGTTGATACGTCGTGTGTTTACGATTTCCCGCCATTCTACGCACAAATGTCAAATTCTTTAGTAAACTCTGTGCATTTCGCGGTAATTAATTTAATTTTTTCTGACTAATTGTACAAATAAAACTGAATAGTTGAAGTAAGTTAAATAAATGAGTGCTGCTGTTAGTGCTATGAAAAACATAAATTTACTTTACAGAGTTGTGTGGATAATCAATGCGTGTCGAAAAAATGGAGACCCCCCGGAATCTGCGGCAACGTCCGCCTAGAAACCCGACACCAAGACTCTCCGAACGCAAGAAAAGTTTATTTGCCACAGATAGTGAGGTAATTGAAATCAACTCCGACTCTGAACAGGAGAACTGCTCTTTTGCGGGGGTAGTTCCTCTGAGTAACAACAATGACAAAACCAAGAAAACCGACACAAAGATGCATTCGGTGAAGGTTCTTCTATCTAAAACACCTCAGCGAATCAGTTTTCTCTCGAATAACAATCACTACTCTCCGGAGCGTATAGATGATGATGTATTTGAGAAGTTACCTGAAAGTCCCCCTGCTTCAAGGGAAGCTGCAATCACATCGCCATTGCGTCGCAGTAGGCGATTGAGTTTGAAGCCAAAAAATGGATCACCTACCTCGACGACTTCTAGTCCATCGTCATCGAAAGTTATCAATGGCAAGGAAAATATTCCGGGAACACCACTGCAGAAGGCGTTTAGTGACGAACTGCCTGCTCTATTCACAAGTTCAATGAATTTGAACAGAAGCAAGAAATCAAAGGAAGAGGAAGTCATTGAGGAATCCTCATCCGAAGATGAACGTAACGATATACCTCCTACATTGGCCACAAAACGTATTCATGAAGAGTCAGGTGGCACAGCGCGCAGTCCAATGGCGAAAGTCAGGCGGTTAGACAAACCTGAACGATGTTCTATATCCACAAAGAGTTTCTACTCGCGTGCCAAAACCTCACCTACGTTGAGGAGCCCTCCGACAACTGTTGTTGTGAAACGCTCACAGAAGCACAAACGCTCCGATCACAAGCGAAGTCTGGGATTGATGATAAACAAAGGTGTTCACCACAATATTCGCCGGAAGCCGAAGAAGAAACTGTACACTGCAGTGACGGCAACCAAAGCTAATGTAATGGAAATTCTGAGTACGATACGGAATGAGAAGTTGCGCAAGCTGCTGACTGAAAAACGCCAGGAAAAGGATCAAATCGAGAACGTTCACCGAATACTAAACTCTGCAAAGAATCCCATCGCAATGGCGAAACCATTAAGCACGATTTGCAGCAGTTACAGCAGTTCTGGTGATCCGAATAACGATGGCAATAATAACAACGCCAATACGCCGGTTGGATCGAACAGGTGTTACATGAATGAAGTTGGAGAAACGTCGTTAGGGTTCTCTGACATTGACTGCAGCAGCGATTCCGATACAGAGCTCGAAGATCCAGCTACGCAGCAGGACGTCATTGAGGTAGTTGAGTCACCAGAGGTTCGGTCGCCAACTCCAGTGGCGGGAAGGAAATTCTTTAAATCCGGCAGCTCCACGACTAAAAAAGAATTCAAAGTAACGGACAACATTAAAGCATCCGTGTGCAATGGAAAATTTTCCATCATGCACGAGACGAAGAAAATTAAGAGGAAAACCAAGCGGAGAAACAGTATCGGTGAGTTGTTGTTAAGGTTGGAATTTTCTTTACCGCCCACTTACACCTATGCTTTTCCATTTCAGTTAACGAATTTTCCTCAGAGCAAGCCAGAGTCGATGAAATCTTAAAGAACTTTGACATATCGGCAATAGCGCCCATTGAAGAGGACACAGTAGAGTTACCAGTGAATCAAATCAATCAAATTGAATCGGCCCGCTCTACTGGGACATTATCAACTGAAGACTACGGCACCTTTGAGGAGGAGATGCGTGTGTCGGGCTCCGAAGAGGACAGTGAGTACCATGAATTCCGTCGCCGTTTACCGTACAACACCAACGATCCAGAATTAATTGAACAACAGCACATCCTTTTGGACTTTTTGATAACAAATAAAATTTGTACCGAGCAAAACTTTGCAGTATTCATTGGCGACCCCGAGAATCACAAGGAAGAGGCTCAACAAATCGTCGATGAGCTGGTTGTTGTCCTTGGTGAGAATGCAGATGACTACCGCGAACGGATACCCTACAACACCACAGATCCCTTGGAAATCGATCGCCAGAAAAATTTTCTTGAATTCCTCATCGAGAATAACCTCTGCAACGAGGAGAACTTTCAAATATTCATAGCCGACTATGCGAATAGGCACGAAGAAGCCGATCGCATAATCACAGAAATTGTCGCCACCACACACAACATCAGCGCTGAAGATCTAGAGCGGGAGCTACACAAATTCAACAAGCTATCTGCTGAATGTATGGAAGTGGAAATTCCCGATCAGAATAAGCAGAACCAAAAAGCATTGCAGTCGTCGCCTGAGAAACTATTTCCGATTTTCTATCCGGGACATTGCCAGCCTATTGTGCAGCAGACATCAACAAGAAAACCTTGCAGGACGTGGAATGCGGGCATGGGTGCTAATCAGTATCAAATCGATGCGGGGCAGAAGCAGTTCGGTGCCAGACAGTGCAAACAATGTGGACTGGTTTACACTGTTCACGAGCCGGAGGAGGAGAAGTTGCACAAGGAGTTCCACGCTTCGCTGTATATACTCAAGTTTAAGTCATGGATCGATGAGGATATCGTGCAAATATATCCGGAATGGGGACCCGATGGGCGAATACTACGGATATCGGAGAAGTCACATATGAAACGCCAGGAGCGTTTGAAAGATGTCCTCAAACTTGTCGATAAGGAATTGGGATTCTCTTCCTTCATATTGCCGACTTGTTTCAAGGTGAGTAGATGATTTTTTGGTTTTGTTCTTGTGTTGTATCTGATCGCAAACCTGATTCTCGTTTGCATTGACAAGGAGGCTATTCAGTAAATTACTATTGGGAGCTTACAAACAACACCGCACCCTCAAATAAACAAACATAACCTCACTTCTAATGAAATCCTTCTAATTGCAGGCATACTTTGCAGTGCGACAAAGCCAAATCGTGGGGGTTTGTCTGGCACAGCCATTGACAAATGCTCATCGATTCATATCTATGAACGGCGTTGACTGCTGCACCGAAGAGACCTTTGAAGTCAAGTAAGTGCACTCAAGAGACTGTCAGTCACATTTGATGTTAAATGGACCATCTTTTTCAGATGCGGAATATCAAGAATATGGGTATCACCACTCCATCGGCGATTCCATATCGCATCAAAACTAATTCGAGCTGTGCAATTATATACAATCTTCTCCGAAGAGATTCCTTTGGACAAAATCGCCTTTAGCGCGCCCACCGAAGAAGGCAAGAAGTTTGCCAAAGGTGTCACCAAAATGGAGAACTTCCTAGTGTATCAGTAGCATTTGTGTGGTGCATCACTCGTAAGAATTAATCAGTAGTCCTAGGGACAAAGATTATGCTCTTGTCTTGTACGACACTTACGTTTTAAAGTTGATTTTTTTTTTTCTTTTGTTAAAATTCGTTTCTATGAAATAAATGTCTGTTAAAATATTTAAACGATTTCACATTTTACCAGATCTATTGAAATGTCAATAAATTTTTAAGATTAATAAGAAACGATTTTTTAGGCAGTTTTATTGTCTTGTGCACTATTGCAGTTCTGTCGAATCTCTAAACGCAAAAAGGATCGCACTTTGGCAAGTGTTTATTTCTATAAACAGGGCCGACTGGGGAAGAATCAAAAATATAAGGCCTTTTTGTCGTGGTCGTTTCCAAAACGATTCAATCTTAAAGCTTAGTCCATGTGATATGGCTCATCCAACGACAACTGCCGCGTCTGTACTCTAATTTTATTCATTTCGACAAGGAAAGCCTAATATGTTCCACTATTTGCAGAAATATAACGCTTTGATATTTATGTGGTCGTGTCGTTTCAGTATGTAGACGACATCAACCGCATTAATAGACAGTCTTTCAATAGAGTTCAAATAAGTGGTTTAAAATGTGAAATACGCCAGCGAACCAAACTCGCTTCTGGGGCCCTACTCGTTATCTCATTTAGAAAGTAACATTTTTCAAAAATGAACGTTTTGTACTCTCAATTTCGAAAACAGAATGAAATGTACGACTACTCCGATTAAGAATTCCGGAAGTATTACAGAGTACCAACTTAAAAGCAATTTCGAATAGGATTGACTTTCGGAACGAAATAGAGAGTTGGGCCCCAGATGATTTAGTGACCATACTTAATTTAATGAAATCGACGCAAAAATAGAATAGTGGATGTTGTGAAACTGCTTTTACTATGCGGTTGGTTAAATATATATCATGAATTTTTGATGCATACTTAGCTGAGGAAACCACCTTAAGAAAATTCTTTGCAGATCTAAAAGGCTGTTCAACGACTATGCATTGATTTCAAAGTCGAATTTCGAAAAACACCGCAGTAAATATTAATAGTATTTCCTACTGGCATTCTAACTTTTAAACATTCAAATAACAAATCCGAATTTACATGTTGCCAACTTAAGTACTAACTGTTTGTGAAGAAGATGATCCTTGCAGCCACTTGCAGCAGTATGACCTAATACATTTTATTCGATGCATGAATTGTGTATTGCCATCGTGTCCTGAATCCAGAGAAGGTTGGAATGGTTTTGTGTTTTTCTTTCACAACCTTTTATGTGTATATCATTTGTATTTCGTTATAATATATTTTTTGGTAACCTTAAAACTTGTGTGTTATTTTAAAATGCAGTTAAATAATCTATCGATTACGAGATGTTTTCGAAATGTAACGTGCGTCGACATTTTGCGTTGTACTTATTTGGCGCACACATATTTCGCATGCGGAAAACCAAACTTACATGATTGCGTTTCGAAATTCCTTCTTTTAAGTCATACAAAAACATGTCGAACAAATAATGATCAAAAGTTTGGGGTGTTTTTGAAATAGAAACCTAAACTGGGGGTTTTTCAGATTTATTTGGGGGGAAATATTTTGACCCTCTGGAAAACACTGGTCTACATTATTCGATGCTCTTCGAAGAAAAAATCTAGTTCATATTGCAACCATTTTCAGTTTCGAAACTCTTTTCTATTTTACGGAAATATAGACGTCATCGCCATTGGAACAAATAAGTATTTGTTCATTTATTTGATGTGACCGTGTGGCCTAATGGATAAGGCGTCGGACTTCGGATCCGAAGATTGCAGGTTCGAGTCCTGTCACGGTCGACTCCAGATTGTTTTTTATTTTATTGTTTTATTTACCTGTGTTGGAGCAATTTCGCTTCGAAGATAATAAATTATTGTAAACAGCCTCGCAAAAGGTAAATACTTGAATTGTGAGATCGGTCATGTGTAAGGCTAGTATCTCTATTCTCTACTGCTTTTCGCAGTATTATACTCTTTCTTAAAAAACCAAAACTGTAAACAGCTTTTTTCTCAAAATACTGCATTAACACGATACGCACGCAAATTTTTCCAAGAGACGGGAATGAGAGATCTGTTTGTCTATAGGCAATGCTAATAAATAAAGGCGTATGAAAGACATCACAAATCAGACGCCTTGTCATGGATGTTTAGCTTGTATCCAAATAATACTTACCTACGAAAAACGGAAACAAACACAAGTTCCGGCCACCAACATTTCTGCAATTGCTTGAAAACTTTTCTATGTCTGGTTTAAGAAATGTGAAATAAGAGTAGTAATTAGTTTCAGTAAATTGAGCTAAAAATTCATCAATCAGTTGAACGAAATAAATAAACAATTATCCGTTCATCATTTCGGGAAGCCATGTTATTTAATGGGGACGCGGAATTTCGTTAGCCATCGCTCTAAAAGTATCAATCAGAGACAATACTATTGTCTCTGGTATCAATAGCGAACTTTCCTATAATTCCTACCACGAAAACAAGATGGCCGACCAGAATACGTGTCACGTTTTTTTGCGTGCTGAGTAATGCTGTCACTTTTAGTCACACGGCTATTTAGTATTTAGCATCCCATTAATGCTTAATATTCCGTGTTAGGAATGTGTGATTGTGTAAATGCAGCATAATGCAACTGAAGATATTTATGCATTGATTTCCTTGAATAAGTTCCTCAAAACAAAGCTGGAATTGTTTCGTCAAATACAAAAGAAAAATCACAGAGTAGAAAATTATTCTACCTATATATACCAAAAAGTATATTTTCCACATAGATTGATGTCAAAATTTCACAACTATATGGGAAACCTTAAGCGATTATCACCTAGCCACAAGCACATTTGTTGTGGGGCTTTTAATGAATATGAACTTGTGTACTTGTTAGGGCATTTTTTTGGCTTCGTAATCCAATAGCAACCGCATTGAGACAATTCAAAAACTTCAATTTGGTGCAAAAGTTTTTTGAGGCTCCGATATTTGTTATCCACCGTCGCCAAAATATTTCAAATTTAACAACCGAAAGGTAGGTATATTACACATTTCTATTTCAATTCTTTATTACTCAAATGAAATCAAAAATCTTTTAAGCTCTTCAAGGCGCTCACAAACCACCAATTGAACACTATTCTGCTTCGGTTTCAGATTCCGATTTCCTGGTCTTGTTTCCATTTTTCTCTCTCTTCGGTCGTTGCTCACTTTCCTCTTCATCTTCTACATTTTCTTCTTCTTCTTCACCGGCATCCAGATCTTCATCAGACATTTCTTGACTTTCTAGATCCTCCTTATTATCAGCTGTGGGATCAATAACCTCCAAGTCGTCGAAAAACTCCTCATTCACCAGACTGTAGCTCATCTTGGCCTCCTTCACGGTAATCGAATACTCATCCAAGAAGTTCTCGCCCACACTCACGGTTCTGCCAATCTTCAAATACGGACCCGTTTCATCTGTCATTGGTGGCCAATCGATCATACCCGGTGCTTTTGGTATGCCAGTTGTGGCAAAAGATGTCCACAGCGCCACCATTCGTTTGGCCACTTTACGATCACGGTTATTGGAGATTATTGCATACCATGGCCAGGGAAAAAGATATAAGTTGTCATCGGTTAGCGAGACCCCGAGATCGAATGGCAATTCATCGCGCACCTCGTCTTCCTGAATGTCGTAGCGGTTCGATTCGCCTACATAGTCGAAGCTGTACAGATAGGTGCTGTTGGCGAGATTCCTTGCGTTGGCTTGCATAGCCAGAAGAACGGGGTTCTTAAAGGGAATCGTACCGCACATCTGGAACGAGAGAATTTGGAACGGTTCTATGATTTGGCAATAAGCTGGTGGTAGTCTATATATGGCGCCGGGCCAATCAGTTGAAGTTAGCAGAATGTAGACACATACTAAAATCACTATAATCAGTGAGCTACACAATTTGATTCCAAACAATTGCAACGCTGTCAAATGAAAGTGGAAAAATTGTTGCTTAGCAATCGAAGTGAGCTATATGTCGAGTAAACCCACACTGGAATAGAAATAAAGCGCCTACATTCGGAGAGCGACACATTTTGTAGCGCTACAAGATAACGCTGTCAAACGACAATTGGAAACACGTTGCTAAGAAATTGTAGTGAGCAGCTAAATATCAACACACACTACCACACAAGTAGACTGCGTGAACTCCAAAAGCTAGATGCAAATCTAGACACGCCGCTCAAGACTTACATCAATTAATCCAGGTATCATGCGCTGAAAGCTTCCATTTTTGATATCCTCACTGGTAAAGAACTCAGCCTCAGCGAACTTCGTCCAAGCCTTGGTGGGATCGGCACCATTTGTTTGCGCGATAATGTGGTTAATGTATCCCGTGCCATCGAGGATGTCATCCGGTACAGTTTCATTAAAGTTGTCAACGAAAATATCTGGAACCAATAAATAAATTCATCATCACTCATGCGCGTATTCACGGGCAAACCCACCTTTTAAAATGAACGTTCCAGCGTTCTTTACACTGCCTCCCAGGGTTGGATAGCTCTTGAATTTCTCCGAGACTAACAGCTTGCCAGGGTGCTCTGGCAAAATCCCGCTTGGACCCCCGATCACAAACTGAATACCACCGTAGCTGCCAATGCCTTGATTCGCATGGACATTGCCATGAATGCTGAACGCATCTAACAGCTTACTGGCAGTCACGTTTCGCAGACACTTGTTGATTGAATCGACCTTTTGAATATTTTTACACCCAGAATATTTAGCCATATCCTTTGTGGCGCCCAACGGATCATCAGTGATGAAGGCCGGTGACAGTGCCGAACCAGACTGATAGATGACACGATGGAAAAGTCCCGCAGGCACAGCAGGGCTCATGGTGAGAACGTTTATCAAAGCAGCTCCACCAACTTGTCCGAACAGGGTCACTCTGGAGGGATCACCACCAAACCTTTCGATATGGTTTTGAATCCATTTCAGGGCCAAGATGACATCAGTTACGGCGGCATTTCCAGGTATATCCTCGGTCATCGAGGAGAGGAAACCAAACGGCCCGAGGCGGTACCTAATCGACACTAGGACAACATCCTCCTCCAGAAGGTAGCCTGGTGAAGCTTCCGAGGAGCTTCCCTCGTACAAGAAGTCACCGTGGACATAAACCATCACCGGGGATTTGCCTTTGAACTTTGAAAGAGAGCATAGAATCAGGAATTTTATTTGACATTAGTTCCAGTTGATGTATACTCACCGACTTGGTGTGGACAGATAGGAAGAGGCAGTCCTCGACGTTCTTGTTCTTCTTTTCAGCTGACTTCACGTATGAGATGTCCTGCAGGGAGGGGCATCCTCTTCGCGGTGTGAAAGCGTTCCGCACATCTTTCCATGGTTTCGCCGGTAACGAAGGCTACAGGTTGACACGTTAGAATCGGTTGTGAAGATAGTTTCTGTCAAATTCTCACCTTAAATCTTCTCCCACCGGAGGGTGATTTACCGTATTTAATGTCAACAAACTGATATAACGTCTTTCGGCTCCACTGAGTGTGTGCAACGCGTCCCCGCAGCTGTCCGACTTTCGGCACTTCGATAGTAATATATCGATTGATGGCGGCTTTCAATGGCTTAAACTGCCTTGGTACCCGTTGTTTTCCATCGCACACAATTGTGGCCAGAATCACCATCAGAATGGCTGACGTTAATTTCAGCGATGCCATACCTACACGAGTATATGCCACCGAAGCTCAAATCAAACTAAATCTCTAGGTGACGATTTGCCAAAAAGAAATCTTCCAATTGGATCTGTAACACGAAATGATGTTTCTAAAGGTTTATCGAGAAGTTCTTCAGATGGGGAAAATACTTTTTGTTCATCGTTCTTCGAAAGGGGTCAATCATCTGTCCGTTTCTCTCAACGAGGCACTCATATAGAAACCGCGTCTAAGCGGTGGCTGGATCCTATGATGACTATTAGGTATAGCTATGAGACTATTGTTGTCTGAGACAATTTGAATCAGATTTGGAGAGCAGATATAAATAATCGAGACTATCTGTAGCTGGTTCGGTTCTTTGACTCATAAAATTGGCAATCGGTTTTCGTATTCTCATTCGGTCAAGTATGTGGCGTGTGGTTATTCAGCTTGATTTATTGAGCGTGTGACTTCTCCGCCAGCGGGCTTAAGCGTTAATACCGCCTGCCAAATATGCCTCATATTTGTATTGGATAGGGTAGGATGAGGCCTCATAAATATTTATGACATACTTTCAAATCTTAGCCTAAGCTTTACTTTAGAAGAGGTGACTTAAATGTATATATATATAGTCAAAGTCAAATAGGTATGCAAATGAACTGAAGAAGGTATTTAGTAAGAGCAGTGAGTGGTCTCATAATTTTTGTTCAAATATTCAGGTGTTTCAAAACGCATTTGCTGGAGAACTTTCTGCGGTTTTGTACTGCTATTTATTATTGTTCCTCCGTTTTTTTTTTTTTTTTGCAATCTTCTATTGAAGTTTAAAATTTGGCAGTCCCGTTATAGTGAAGCACTCAGCTCATTTAAATAACAAAAAGCTGACGTCGTTAGCACAGTTTCTTTGCAATATTAAATAAATTCTGAAGTCATTGACCCGCCTAACTTGATACGACCTTCGAGATCATCATCATATCCCATTTGAGAGACTCGATGACGTATTACCAAAAGCGATAGACCTAAAAATTTAAATCTTCAAGATTTTATTGCCACTCATTCGGGGTTTCCTATTCATAGGGTTATAAGATGAAAGTAAGATCTGGTCTTTTCTGGGGCTAACCTAGACGCCCTTGATGTTTCTTTTGACTAGACAGGTGTGAAGACAGGTTGGACATGTTGGATAAAAACGACAAAACGAAGATATAGATTCCGGAACATCAATTTAATCAAGTGAACTCCTTCGAAAGTGGTCTGAATTAGTATTGGACATTGGGAATTTGGCACCCACGCTTGTAAACATGGAGTTTTATTTTAGAATTTGCCTTTTGGTTGCAAAAATACTAGCGAAAGTGGAATTTTTGCTTGACTACCCCTGTGAATTTTTGGAACGTGCCAAGACTATTCTTCTTAAATCAGCCAAATCTTTCTCGAACACCATCTCTAAGAGTTTCAATTCATTTTCCTATAAATGTATAATGAGATCTGACTTGACTTCACAAGATGGATTTAATTATCAAGTTATGTTATCGCAAATACACACCGACTACCAGGCTCGAATTGGATCCAGTAACCATACCTAACCTCTACCTCTAGTTCGTCGAAATTTGTTTGAGCTAATAAGTGACATCTAATTTGCAATCTCAAGGGAATTCCCACGTGATAGTAAAGGGTGATTTTTTAGCTGGTTTGGTTTTGGCAACACTGGTTTTGACAGCTGACGTGTGTTTAGTACCTTGTGTAACTGTCAAACAGCTTCAGTTTGGTTTGCAATTTAACCATGGATCGTCTTACAAATGAACAACGCTTGCAAATTATTGAATTTTACTATCAAAATTCGTGCTCGGTTCGAAATGTTCATCGCGCGCTGCTTTCATTTTATGATCGGCATTCTCGACCTTCTGAGCAGTCTATTCGGAAGATTGTGACCAAATTTCGCACCAAATTTACTTTGTTGGACATTAAACCACCAACACGTTTACGTACTGTGCGTAGTGAAGAAAATATTGCGGCCGGATCAGCTAGTGTGACAGAAGACCGCGAAATGTCGATTCGGCGCCGTTCCCAGCAGTTAGGCCTTTGTTACAGCACTACGTGGAAAATTTTGCGGAAGGATTTGGGCGTAAAGCCTTTTAAGATACAGCTGGTGCAAGAACTAAAGCCAGCCGACCTACCACAACGCCGAATTTTTGGTGAATGGGCTCTTGGAAAGCTGGCCGAGGATCCGCTTTTTTATCGAAAAATTGTGTTCAGCGATGAGGCTCATTTTTGGTTGAATGGGTACGTAAATAAGCAAAATTGCCGCATTTGGAGTGAAGATCAGCCAGAAGCATTGCAACAGCTACCAATGCATCCCGAAAAAGCCACTGTTTGGTGCGGTTTATGGGCCGGCGGCATTATTGGGCCATATTTCTTCAAAGATGATGCGAATCGCAGCGTTACTGTCAATGGTGAACGCTACCGAGCGATGATAACAAACTTTTTTTTGCCCGAAATGGAAGTTCTTGACTTGCATGATATGTGGTTTCAACAAGACGTTGCCACATGCCACACAGCACGCGAAACAATGGCGCAATTGCGAGGCGAGTTTGGTGAACAGTTAATTTCACGTTTCGGGCCGGACAATTGGCCGCCTAGATCGTGCGATTTGACACCATTAGATTATTTTTTGTGGGGGTATGCCAAGGCTAATGTGTATAGGGACAAGCCCGCTTCGATTGACGCACTGGAAGCCAACATCCATGCATTCATTCGTGAGATACCGGCCGATATGTGTGAAGGAGTATGCCAAAATTGGACTCAGCGGATGGGCTACCTGAGACGCAGCCGCGGTCAACATTTGCATGAAATTATCTTTAAACATTAAATTGCAAGGTTCAAACTATCGATTCAAATAAATATTTCATTCATTTTTTCGAATTTTTTGTGTTTTTTTTTAAGAAAAAGTTCTAAACCTCTTAAAAAATCACCCGTTACATGTTAAATAATTTTTCTTGGGAAATTAAATAAACATATTGTACTTTATGCCATATGTGTCAACCATTATAATATTTAGTGGGATTAACCTGTCACAAATAGATGACAATTTACCATAATTAAGCTGAATTACTGCCATGCAATCCTATTATCGATATATGACTTGTGAGATAAGTTTCATTAAACTAACAGATTCCGTTCACATGCTATAATTAATTAAATGATATGAGTTTTTAAAAATATAAAATCACCCAAGTTCAATTAATGTAATATGACGCCGTTCTACAAACAACCCCAATGTACAGATGAAATTTCTTTAGTGACCGTTACTGAACCTCAACCTCAACCTACCTATAACCTCTTCAAGTACCCAAAAAATTTTATAAAACCGAGTTTGTTTCCGTTTTTATAAAACATGATAAAGATTCTCAAATAGCTATTTTTGTAGGATCATTCCATTGAGAGTTTGACATTTAATTTAGAATTTGTACAAAGTTTGCATATGCATGTCTGCATATAATATGTGGAGATAAGGCCCCATTTTAAAATGCACATGTACGTACCTCGCATCAATAGAATAGGATAGAAACTTCAAGCCTTTATAATAAGGTACAATCATTTTCAGATAATCTTTTAATGAGACATCCGTTTCCGTATAAATTTTGCTAGTAATGGGTTTTTCAAATACCTTTTTTGAGATAAATGATCGGATGTTTATTTCATAATAAAGAGGAAGGTATGCCGTTAATAATGAAAAACAACATCAGGCAAATGGCCACCACGAGCACGCATACAGGACCATATCCTTTTCGTGAAATTTTCCATAACCAAATCGCAAAGTGGCTGCCCTATGTCCTCGATAGCATCACGAATTTTATCTTTGAGGTCTTGAATTGACGCTGGTCTGTTGGCGTAGACCTTATCTTTCACGTGGCCCCAAAGGAAGAAGTCGCAAGGTGTTAAATCACACACGGTCCGGAAACTTTTCCCGTAAAGGTCAATGCTTTCGTTGCTTGTGTGGCGCGTAGCGCCGTCTTGTTGTAAGTAAACGTTGTCCAGATCAATACCATCCAACTCCGACCATAAAAAAACATTAATCATTTCTCGATAGCGCAATCCGTTCACCGTAACTGTTGATCCAACCTCATTTTCGAAAAAGTAAGGTCGAATGACCCCGCGGATGGAGAAGCTTCTCAACAATAACTCTTGGGTTTTCCGAGCCCCAGATGCAACAATTTTGCTTGTTGACGTAGCCACCGAGGTGGAAATGGGCCTCATCAGTCAAGATGATTTTTCGATGGAATTCCGGATCATTTTCATGCATTTCAAGAACCCAATCAGCAAAGACACGACGTTGTTGATGATCGGCCAGCTTGAGTTCTTGTGTTCACTGAACTTTATTAGCCTTAAGACCCAAGTCTTTATGCAAAATACGGTGTAATGACGTTTGTGGAATGCCCAATTCCAAAGAACGACAAGGAATGGACGAACCTGGGTTTTCTTCAACACTTTGGGCTACAGCAGCAATATTCACAGTTTTTCTTGAGCGACGTGCACGGGTTTTATTCTTCACATCACTAACTTGTCCCAACAGCTCGAATTTCCACCAATTTCTGTATTGCGGTCCGACAAGGTGCTTCACGACGACCAACAAATGTTTTAGTTTTGCGAACTGTGACTGCAAGATTTTCACCATTTTTGTAGTGAATTTTAATAATTCAATGCGTTGTTGAAGCGTGTATCATTCCATTTTTAGTAATGGCGTAGTTTCTACTTGTCAAATGTCAGAGAATAAAAGTTTCAAAAGCGACAGCTACCGAAATAGCGGGTCATTCACAATAACACCTCTTACCCTTTATTTATAGCAAAATAAAAATAATGAAACTAAAATCATTCGAAAGGTACTGTACCTACTCAAACAAAAAATCATGATGTTGCCATTCCCAGGTAGGTAAAATGCAGTTAACATTCTGTGTCACAAAATGCCTTCAGCAAGTAATTAAATGAAAACATCCTTAAAAAACAGGTAAACCAAAATTAAAAAATCGTACTTTTCTTTACTCCGTTTCTTATGAATATAACGTAACTGTAGAAAACCATTATTGAGATTGAAAATGTAGACCTAACTAAAGGGTCCGCCATCTAACTTTTTTTTTTCAACTAGTGCTTATTTCGCGAATGGTAACACTTAGCTCATGTCTGATTTGACCGATAAAATTGACAATTGACAATTGAACATTTCGGAGACATCATTGAGACGAATTTTGCATAAAGACCTTGGTATGACGCCATACAAAGTCCAATTGGTTCAGGAGTTGAGGCCAAATGACCATCCAATGCGTTTTCGCTTCGCTAAGTGGGCCTGCGATCGACTTAGAGAAGATGCCGATTTTGCCAAAAAAACATCTTTTCAGATGAAGCTCATTTTCATCATGTAAACAAGCAAAATTGTCGCATTTGGGTGTTACGCCGACAAGCCAGAGACAATTGACGCTTTAAAGGACAATATTCGTGAAGCCATTGGTGAAATACAGCTGCACACAATCGATAAGGTGCTTAAAAATTGGACCGATCGTGTAGGCTACTGCATGGCCAGCCGAGGCAGCCATTTGAATGAAATTATTTGCCATTATTAACCGGAAGGATTGTACTTTCAAATAAAAAGAAATTTGAGAAAACATTCAGTAGTTTTTTTTTATAGCATTTTAAAAAAAAAAAAATTTATTTGGCAACGAAATTTATTATTCAGCAACTCCTAAATGCAAACGCCTTCTGATCAGAACGAAGTCATTGATCTTTAACTGAGTTCGCATAATAATCAACTCTAAGCTTACCAGATGTGGGTTAGCATATCCGAAAATCATTGTCATATAATAGATCCTCTCATGAAATGTCATAGCAATTTATTTACTGTTGTTCTTGCAAGGGAATGACCTGCCTGAAGGCAGTCTATTGACCTATAATAGCTTTCTGCTTACAATCAGCACAAAAGTGGGCACCTCGCTTTGCATATTTTAATTTCTGATTAAAGAAATTTATGTAATTTGGCACGATACCAATAGGTACATAATATAATATATAATAAAACTTTTCGAATAGGAGATTTCTTAAGTGCAAATATTAATGACCCAGAGTTAGTCTCTGATCCGACTCGTTCTAAGACTGTTCTCATAGTATTTGTAGTATAGAAAAATGGCGACCTATCAAGCGCTTGCCATTTCGTGGATATTTGCATTGATCTCTGTGTCCTCTGCGCATGAGGATAATACAATTGTGAAACTACCCAAATTGGGTTTTGTCCGAGGTAGGATTATCGAAACGGCATGGACAAATCGCGAAGTATATCAGTTTGTCGATATAAAATACGCAGAATCTCCGACTGGTGCCATGCGGTTTAAGGTGTGTTCAATGTGATATATTGAGTGAATATATATTTGTGGTAATCGTTGTGAATTGGCTGTAAATTTGAATAATTTGACAATCGTTGAACGGATAGGAAATATTTTGTATGTAATAATTTTGTGTTATGACGGGGACCGCAACTTATTCTTAATTATACACACATAAATTAGCAAAGTGAAACAAAGCGGACTTCTCATTTAAAGTAAAAGTAAATATGTACTTACAAGTAATGGAACAAGTATCAGGATTAAATTAGTGATGTACTTAAATGCCAATAAGTACACATTTGTTGCTTTAAATGCTAGGCTCTTGAAAGTTATTTAATTTTTCTAATTACTAGATATATCAATGTTCAACATGTTCTTTAAGTGAAATTATTAAAAAGAATGGAAACTCACCACTATAGAGGTATCCGTTCGGAAAAAAATTCCGATACGAAAGTCAAATCTATTTGGCACTCAAATTGCATTCGAAGTATTCGTCTCGGAATAAAATAAATGAAGAATGTAAACGCCACATTTAAATATTCCGCAGCAGTTAGATTTCGGAGAGCTTTGAAAAAAATGTGCCTTGTGTCAAAAGTAAATGCTTTAACACGGTTCCCACGCAATGCGACAAGGTGCGCTATATGTCATCGGAGATTTTTTCCGAAAGTTGTATCGGAACGGATACCTTGAATGGAATTTTTCCGATTTCGTACAGATCGGGGAAAATTCCGTTCCGAACGGATACCTCGATAGTCGATAGGGGTGACTTTCACGAAACTCGAACGAGTATGTCAAATGCACAAACTCATCGACTGCATTGTCGACGGCAATTGGTGTCGATGAAGAAATATATAAATTATCTACCTTTTCAAACAAAAAAAAAAAAAAACTTCGTTGAATAATATTGAATTCGAATTAAATAATTCTTCATCGATAAAAACAAGTTGTAACTCGTGCTAACTGTGGAAAATTGCGAAGAAGTGAAGGTGTCTACAAATTTCAATTGCACCGCACTTTATTTTCGTTCTATAATTATTAGCGTCATTGTTGAAGTAAGCGAATAAAAATAAAAAATACAAACGAATGCAAGGCAGCTGTAGTCCCGTAATGAGTAATGTCCAATCGCAGAGTGTTAGGAAATTGTTTTCTTGTTCCAATTTCCAAAGACTGAATTATTGACAAGAATAGTTATTGACGGATGCATTTCGCCTAAACACTATCATTTACAAAGATAAACAGTTTTTGTTCATTCACGAAGAATTTTCATGTATCTATTTGTCCTTTTTTTTCAAGTATTTAAAAAAATTCGAATGTGGCTTTCATCGGTAAATCGATCTTTGAAAAGATCAAAAAATCTGTCAAAGCGAATTTTTCTTACTCATTAAACGTGCCCCAAATATCGTGAGTTTTTTAATATGTAGGTAATCAACAAATTTAGGTTCTCTTCATATTATTCCATTTCGCTAATTTTCTTAATATAATTTTAAAATTATTTGTGAGCAGTAAACGGAATACGGGAATACCGCGTTAGTGAACAATTTTATATTTCACTTGAGCAAAAAAGCAAGAAAGTTAAAAAGGAAAGTTGACTAAAACACATCCACATTGAAATATTTGTATACGTATGTCAAGTAAATAAATAAACAATAAGCCTTGGTTGACATTTCAAGTTCAGAAGTTAGGTTGGGGCGTTAGTAAGCCTATTATAGTCCAGACAAGTCTAGTTCATACCTTTCTTCTATTAAGGCTGGAACACTGTTTGAGTGAAGTGAAATTTTCACTCCTCACCAAAAAGTACTGTGAAAAAACATTTTTTTTGGATATTTGTCGTGGAGAATTTTATGCAGGACTTAGCTCGAAAGTTTTTTTTGAGTTCAAGAAGATCTATAAAATAAAAAATACTTCAATATTCAACTTTCGCACTTTTATTCTACTAAACAAGAAAACAGCCGGAGGAAACAAATTGAAAACTTCACTTTTTGTGAATCATGCGATAGTGCAAAATGTATTGACTGTTGGAAGAAATTCATCCCTAACCAACCACGATACGTTATTACTATACAACCGAATTCTGAAACCAGTATGGACCTACGGGCACCAGTTGTGGGCATGACCACGACAAACGAGTTGCTAAAAAATTAAGGTCTTTCAAAATATAACAAAGGAACATAATCAATGCACATGGAACATACTCAACGCTGATCTACACACCTAGTGATCTAAATATTGAAATGGCTGTAAAAGAAGTTTAACAAGTTGCTTAAATGCAGAAAAGTAGGATTCTCAACTAATTTAGCTTCGAAACAACGAAATTAGGAGAATAAAGCGCAGAAAACCTCTTGATCTATTAAATTTAGCTAAGGCAAAGAAACTCGAACAACGAGGGATTTTTCTTTTAAATTTTTTGAAATAATTCGCCGATAGTCGAAGTGCTAGGTGCAATCGCATTCGGTATGACAAAAGTCAGTGCCCTCCGAACGTAATTCAGATCGATTTAAAGTCCCTCCGGGTTTCAGAAGCATCTCCCGCTTACCGGGAGCTCTGGAAAGCCTTTCGATGATTTTCCCTTCCAGTGAACCCCCAGACACGCATAAAAAATGTTTTGTTTTCTGTTCATGACAATTTTAAAAGTTTTCAATTTGGAAAATAGTGTCTGATTTGTAATATAATAAATTTACAGTGCATGGAAACTATACATATTTTCAAAGATCCGTGAATTCATCTTGAGGCACTGCTTATCTAAAAGGTTATCAATGCCACCAAATTCTTGTTCACGAAACTTTATCATTCTATGCAATGGAAAGATCACGTTATAAGTTCGAAAAAGGTAGTATTCTCTTAAAGAAACATCTGAAATTTGAAAAAAATTCATTGACGCTGAAGTGTCAAAAATTTAATTCGACGGACAATAAAAACCAAGTGAAAAAGCTGAGGGGAGATTTCAGTATCGCCACATACAACTCAGTTTTGTAAGCACAATTTTTCACTCGAACTGCGTATTGCCTAGTGAAATTTTCATATGGAAAGTTCATTTTGAATTTCACTTGAACTGCGTAAAGTTTCTTAGCCAATTTTTAATAATTTTACGTTTGCAAAAAAGTACCCGAACGAACCTATTATGTATCAGAATGGCCACATCATATGAATCGAATCAATTGACAGCTCATTTAAATCACTGTGTTGGGTGTTTAGTTTTTACATACCTACATTTCTATTTCAGGCATTGTGAAAGAAAAGTAACGAGGTTATTAAAATGATTATATTGGATATTATATCCACAATCTTAATGTCAGAAAAATGTCAGACAAACTTAAGTGCCGGTTTTTGCTTATTCCTTTTATGGTTTTGTGTATTTTATGTAGCTTGTAGGCACAAGCAGGTCGCAGTCGCCATTGTCGGTGAGAAGATGTGCTTCACTTACCTTTAGCTTTAGCTCTAGCCCAAAATATTATCAACTGATTACTTAACAAGAACAAAAAACCTCCGTTTTCTTGATTCCATAGCCTCCACTCCCAGTAGGACCATGGGAGGACGTTTACGATGCAACTACAGCAAGAATTGGTTGCCCGTCAGTTTTAACTCTAAGTACAATGAAGGATAACAATGACGATCTAGACGCCACGGACTTGGAAGACTGCCTTACTATGACAATCACTACTCCAAATGTATGACAACTGTGCACTTAAACTTAGAGCACATTAGTATTAAGAAGACAAGTACATTTTCAGATAACAGGGAAATATCCCGTCTTGGTGTACATTCATGGTGAATACTTGTACGAAGGCAGCAACTCTGAAGCTCCACCCGAATACCTGCTGGAGAAAGACATCGTCTTAGTTGTGCCCCAATATCGCCTCGGGCCATTTGGTTTCCTTTCGACAAAAACCGAAGAAATCCCTGGAAATGCAGGCGTTATGGACATATTCTTGGCTTTACAGTTTGTGAGAATCTTCATTTCGAAGTTTGGTGGTGATCCGAAAAAAGTTACATTAGCCGGACAGGTTGGCGGTGCCGCTATTGCTCATGTGTTGACATTGTCGCCAATGGTAATTTGTATACTAGACTTAAGGGACATATGGGAGATTGGGAGGGCTTTAGTTGGTATCAAATCCACTTGAGCTCGGTGGAGTATTTTAAATCGAGGATCGAGGATCCATCATACACCAGCTTAATGACTTAATGTAACTTATTTTTTGAAGGTGGAACCCGGACTCTTCCAACAAGTTATCTATCACTCCGGATCGGCGATAATGCCCGTATTTTTGGATGAAAATCCGCGTATTCATGCTCGCAATATAGCCGCTCGAGCTGGATGTAAAATGCGCGTATTGGGCGATCTAAACGAGTGCCTCATGAACTTGAGCACAAAGCAGCTGCTGATGGGATTCTTAGAGCATTCGGTGTGTTTTACTACCAGCCGCCGTATGTCTCTTTGTATTCATATTTTTCATCCTTATAGGTAGCAGGTTCTCTAAATGGTACCGGCAGCACCGGAGGCGTTCAGTTCACTATTGGTGGCCCAAGTCCAGTGCTGCCAGTGCATCCCACGATTTTAATGTCACAGGCGTCGAACTTTACATACCCAGCTATGGGCGGTTGCCCGAAAAATGCTGGATCGCGGTTGTTAAACGGTGAGTAGTCGCAGCGGAATCCAAAAAAAAAATATTGCCAAGTCATCTTTGTGTTTAGAAATTTTCGAAAACGATTTTCAGAAAAAAATTCCGGATGATGAATACAGTCCCTTCGACTACATAAACCATGTGATGCTTCAAATTATTGGCAGGGACTCAAACATGCTGGTGACTAGTTTTGCGACGCATGACTTCTTCAATCGTATGCTGCTGGAGAATGGCACTTTTTATACACTGATACCACGATTAATCGATGTAAGTAAGAAAACATGGCTGTCAATATATATTAGCACAACTATGCAGACAAAAACTTTAAAACGCCACCACTTAACACACGGTTTTTCTTACAGATGGCCGGAACGCTCTTGCACAAGTTACCCGTTCTCCTTGCGCTGAATATGAATGGAAAACACCTGCCGGATAACACATTCCTCTACTCGTTTGATTATCGCGGCGAATTCAATCGTTACGCTGACTTAGATGAAGAAACCAACCATCAAAGTCCATTTAAGGCTGGCGTTTCATTGACCGATGAAGCGCTCTATCTGTTTCCCTATCCAAAACATGTTGCTTCGCTTAGTCCAACTGATGAAGCGATTGCCAAACTAATGGTTGAACTGTGGACGTCATTTGTTATAAACGGCAACCCCATGGCCTCTAATCGCGGAGGATATTGGCCCCCGATGACGACATTGTATGGACCGTATTTGAAAATCGATGAAACGCTTACTATCGCTGGAAACTATTTTAATGAATTTTCCGCAACTACAAACGACGAGAAACACGGTGTCCATCTGATAAGGGAGGCTTATTACGAGCACGAGTGACCTTTCGGGTAAACAAACCGATTACTTGAAGTTAAGTGTTATAGTTATCGGAGGGAGTACACGAAAGTCTCAGGGCTTTAGAAAATGTGATTTTGAATTTTGCGAAGTGGGGCTCGTGGATTTACTAAGGAGTTACTTCAGGAAAACTAAATGGATAATGAATATGGTGCTTTTGGTATTCTGTGAAGTCTCCGGTATAAAGATATTAAGTGCTGTGAAGGGTATAGGTGAATAAATTTGAAACTGTCTATTGCATCTTTATTTTATGGTCTTTTTAGTGAGACAGTAATGAAACTGATATTAATTTTCAAGCATCGATCATTTGACTTTTAATGAGAGTTTGTTACGATTGAATATGTTATCCTTTGAAAAATTATTTATGGACAACAGCTCAGACACTGCAAAATTTCTGGTAATGCAAACCTTATTAGTGTTATATTCCCAGTGAATAAAAAGCCCAGCCCATATAGAATCCGTTGCATTCGTCACGTCGACAGATCCGTCAATATTGACGTATTCGACGGAACGAAAAGTCCCATATAATCCGTCGCAGGACTGTGGGAACGTTCAAGAATCTAGTTTATTAAGTCTGACAGCTTTCTGACTAGACAGGTACCTATACATCGGTTTTGATTGGGTGAAATCGGTCATTTGTGCAGCTGTTTCAGTTGACGTTTATGGAGGGGTAGCCGACGTTTCTAGTCAAGAAATTCGTGACTGAAGGGCCCAACCCATAGAATCCGTCGCGGCCGTTGCGGCCACGTTTTCGATTGAAATGTTGATAGAGTACACAGTAGCTTATGGAAGCTGACCCATCATAAGCAGCGCACGTTTCCTTTCTTCTTTTCTGTCCGTCGTACCCGTTGACATCGTGAGAGGAAGTATTTTTATTGGTGGAAATATTGAGAGCGTGAGAGCAACTGTCATCTTCTGTCACCAGTGCTCTTATATCGTGGAATTTCTTCCTTTTTTTGGAGAATTTTGATCACCGAAAAGTCTTCCGCGGGAAAAAAGAAAAAGCTACAAGAAACATTCAAACGAGTTTTTTTTTTTCAAATTTCATTATAATCAACACATACATGTACCTACATACAAAATAGCTTATTTAAATCGCATTTTAGCAAGATTTTTGACTACCCAAATGTTCTAGTACAAAAAGGTAAACATAATGATATTAACAAACCGCGATTTTATTTAATATTAATTCTCTTACCGTATAATAATATAAAAATATTACTTTTAAAAGTTAGAATTTAAAAAAAAAAAACAAAAATACCTATGAAGGGAATTATAAAAGGGAATTTTAGTACGGTAGAAAGGGAAAAATTACCACGTTCATTGGGACAGATAAGGATAGAGTACTTAAAACACTGCGCCTGTCACCGTATGCGACGGATTCTATGCGACTGCTCGTTCCGTCGAATACGGCAATCCGTCGACGCGACGGATGCGACAGATTCGATACAATTGTATTGACTTTTCCATCCCTGGTACGACCTGGTTTTGTTTGTTTTGCCGCTTAACTTTGAACTGTACAATGCGAAAAGAGAGAGAGGGAGAGAGAGAGAGAGAGAGAGAGAGAGAGAGAGAGAGAGACGCTTAATTTTGGCTTTCCTGAAATATTGCACTTGGAATATAACTACGCCAAAATAAGCTCGTTTCCTTCGGTGAAATTACAGAATGGTAAATTTGACCTAGAGGGGAATCTAACAGGGAAGTTTTTATGGAAATTGAGTTTGGGTACAATGTAGTCCGTAGATATACGACCTCTGCCGGGAACAGACCTAATACTAACGCTCTTAGCATTTGTCACCCCATAAAAATATAGCTTGCAAGCAAGTAACGGAAAATCGGCCGAAGTTGGGGGTCTCAGTATTGTCTCTGCTTTTAAACTACTAATTCCATAAATAAACTTTAGCAAAAACCCGCCATTTTGTATTTTCCAAGAGGCCCCATACAATTTTTTTCAATTGAAATAATATAAGGTCTGTTCCTTTACTTTTAAATCTAACGTATTTTACTCAATGCCGTTCCCTAACTCGAAAAATTCGTAAAAGAGAGCGTCATCGAGAGAGCAAGATATTACCCCTCCACTGAGAATCTTACGAATTTTTACTCATCAAATTTCTTGGTGTAAGAAGTGGAAAAGCTGTCAGTGAACTTACAATTAACAGCTGATTTGAAATTTGTTACACCATTTTTGTTCTGTTTTTTTTTGCATATTAAAATGGTATCAACATTCGGCAAAATAAAATTGAACGTTCTCCACAAGATTCTTTTCGAAAGTGGCGACAAAATTCTTCTTCGCTGTAAGGAGGGACAATCTCCTCCACCTAATTTTTAATGCAGTGTCGCTTTTTCCTCTTCTCGGATGTAAATAGTTCAATCAGTACAAACTCTTGCACATTCTTAGATTCATCAAAAAGAATTTGCATTAATTCCAGATCGCTTTCATCACTTAGTAAATCAATCATCTAATTTTGTTAGTACATAAATAAGCAAAAGCTTCGAGTTTTTCAGGTATTTTAACGACTTTTCGTAGCGATTTTTTTTTTAATTTTTGAATTATGTATCTGTAATTTTTCATAGATTACTAGTTTGGTTTTCTTGTTAAGACCGTTGTTCCTTAGAAGCGGAATGGACATGTTGGTAATCTTCTGAGCTTTGACTTTGGAAATTCTGGCATGTTGATTAAACTTAAGTAAGTTATTCAAGTGTACGCCCAAGTATTTAGTTTTGTTGTTAAAGCGAATGAGTGAATCACCAAGCCTCTAAGAAAGATTTCTACTTTCACCAAATGTGGCTTCTCTTCCTTTTCCACGATCGTTTCTGAAGCAAATGCCTTCAGACTTTTCACTATTAATTTTCATTTATTACGATGAGGTGTCCTTTAAGAAGATTAAGGGCTTCTAAAGGATAGTTTGCGCTTGCGTAAGCGAGTGTGTCAAGGCCTTTTCTATATCCAAGGAACAAGCTATGGTACATTTTCTTTCCTGAGTTTGAGGGTTATGCCATTATGTATTTTTAACAGGGCATGAATTGTAGAGTGCTCTTTTCGGAATTGATATCTGGAATGCCTGTCAATTTTGCTTAAAATTACTTTTTCTAAAATTTTCCCTAGGTTAGAGAGAAGAGAAATCGGTCTAAAATTTGGAAGTTCATAGTTGCCATGTTTTTTGTTTACTGTGAAAAGTCTAGCAATTTTCCAATACAAGGGAATATACCCATTAGCCGTTTTTCTTTTTTAGTTCAGAGCAGAACCTGAACTGTTATAAAAAAAGTTCGTGTTTCTTTTTTAGCTCAGACACATCAGAGCTCAAATTTGTGTTTCTTTTTTTGTTCAGAGCATGAACAGAGCGTGCTCTATGAGCTCAGAATAAATTGACTGAGCAGCCTGAGGAAAATGCTGATTACACATGTACAAGCACACTTCCAGTCACATTTGACAGAAAAAAAAACCCGGAAAACGAAAAAACATCAGAATACTCTGAACACGCTCGGTTAAGAGCGCCAGGACCCGTTGACTTTTTCGGTTTTAGGGACTGAATTACATCATCCTGTGAGGTACAGAAATCAGGCGCTTCTGGAGAGGTTGCCAGATTACTTTGGTCAAAACTTTTGTCATTGGATTGTCAAAATGCTTTCATGCGCCCTGGGGTTGAATTACCGCATCCGTGATCGAGTAATACGTGACTGAATTTATTATTGTTTTGCTTGTGAAATCCACAAAATTCAGTGACTTATCTATGACTCGCTCACGGATGCGGTAATTCGAACCCTGGTTATTTTCTCACATTCTTTGAAATTTTAATGTTTCCATCTCTATGGCAAAGCATGTATTTTTGACACATCCCGCAGAACGATACAAAAGTGCTCAAAATAATTATGTTGCCTAATATACAAACATATTTCTTCAGTATTGCTGAATGGTCTAATCATCAATTCAAGCATACATCAGTTTTCTTACATTTGACAGATAATTTGGAAATTTAACAACTCACATCTCTTTGGTAAGATTTTTTGGAATTGACGTCTTTCCTTTTTGCATTTTGTTTATGGAAACGAGATATAGTATAAGATTACAAACAACTGACCGCAAATGAAAACAGACTTAATACTCATTGAAGTAGGCCAAAAGTCGCTTGAGTACAACTTACCTCTGCCTCTGATTGTTCTACTTTTGATACCATGGATGACACAGTAAAGAAAATATTTCAACAACAGCATTATCTTCAGACCTGTCAACTGGCCTCCAAGATTGCGAGACATCTTTGCTCCCTTTTCAGATGTGTAAGCTGATAAACTATAGCAGCAGTTCTTTGGGCAACGGGAAAAAATCAAGTTATTTTTGTAAATAGGTCAACTGGAGCAATGTACTCCAGACTACAAACTGACAGTATTAAGTAGGTACATCCGTGTGGGCTGGAGATAGATGTTTAAAGTCATTTTAAGATCTTAAATGCGTATTGATATGATTAAATACTGTGTTGTCAGTGTCCCAAGGAATTTTTCTTACAGCATCACTGATGACAGATGACGTGCCGTGACATTAAATAAATATCTAAAACAAATTCGCTTTGGAGTAACATTTTATTTTTTAATTAGCACTATAAGGATATGAAATATATTAAGCCCGCTTAGGAACGAGCGTTGACCCGCCTGACATTGCCGTTCATTGTTGAATTCACCATTCGCAGTGGTCTGTACAGATCCGGCGGTGGAACACCTTCCCCAAAGTGGTAATCCATTTCCAAGGCGCTTCTGACTATCCGAACAAACGGTCCGTATTCATTATTCACCCGAGGCCATTTCTCGTCGGGCTTATCCATGGCAGCAAAATTCGTCCACATTGTCACCATTGACTGGGCGACAATTCGATCCTGACTATTCAACCGACTGACTTCCTCGGGAAAAGGAAACAAATAAATATTGTCGTCGCTCAAATTCGCATCGATTTCATATGGGAAGCGAGTGCGGCGCCTAGGGAATCTGTGGAAGTGTCCACGATAATCGAAGCTGTACAAGAATGTGGCGTTACTGCGCCAGGATGACTTGATGGATTCCATCAGTGGTGCCTTATAAAGGATGAGGTTGATCAGCTGCAAGGAAACACATACAAATGTAATCAATCACAATCACATCTCAAGAGTACAGATCCTTACCTCTAATAATCCACTCGCCAAATTGTTCAGGATCGGCATCTGAATGTCTTGAGGACTGAAGATGTACTCCAAGGCCCAGCTCCTCCAGATTGGATAGTACTTGGGAACTGTTGTGTATTTGAGTACGACATTGATGTAGTCGGTTATATTTCTGCTGTTTAGGCGAAGCAGCTCGTCATACTTCCCTGGAAAAGAAGGGGCTTAGAAGGAGCGTCAAAGATGTCGGTATATACTCACTTGTAAGAATGAACGCTCCAGCATCCTTGGTTAGTCCAGCCAGGAGGGGATACTTGAAGTTCTTCAGCATTAGCACCGGGTGGACGGGAATGTAGCCAAGCCTGTCACCGACAGCGAGTTTAAAGCCACCATAGGAGTAGATTCCACGGTTCTCGTTGTGAGTCTGAAAGAAAGACAGGAAGAAGTTGTATCTCATAGCCATGCCGGCCTTTGGTAAGCACTGAACATATTTAGACGTTTGTCTATTTCTGATGACATTAGCTTAAGCCCACTTAATTTTTGAGCTCTCGATTTGGCCCTTAACTTACGCAGTGTTCGACAAAGGCGGTGAGCAGTTCTGATGTATTTAATCGTCCCAAGCACTGACTCAGATCGTACGGCGATTGGATCGTGTGGTAGGGACAATGGGCTTCTCTGCCAATGGCTCGTGCACTGGACAGTGGATCCTCGTCTAAGAAAAGAGGGTTCAGAGCGGTTCCAGATTGAAGAATCAACCTATCGAATATCATCGGGCTTATCTAAGAGAATAAGCGATGTAGTCTGTAAAAGCTAAAACTTTGATCTTCTGAGCACTTACCGCTTCGCTCAAGCTCAACGCATGAATCAAGGTAGCTCCACCAGCCTGTCCAAAGACCGTAATGCTATTCGGTTGACCACCAAATTCGGCAATGTTCTCGTGCACCCATCTAATGGCCATCTCAAGATCCGAAAGCGCAACATTTCCAGGAATGTCATCCGTCTGCGTAGACAGGAATCCAAATGGCGCCAGACGGTAGTTCACACTGACCAAAACAACGTCTTTCTCGAGCAGGTACTCTGGTTTGGCTTCCTCTGCACTGCCGTCGAACAACATCTCACCGTGGACATAGATCATGACTGGATACGCTTGGTGGACCTGTGGGATAATTGTATTTTATACACGCCCATATACCTTCCACACTGATCTTACATTTGGCGTGAAGACCGACAGTGTAAGGCAGTCGGCGACATTGATACCCTGCATCTCGGCAGTTTGAACTTTCAACAAGTCTGGGAACGATGGACAGGCTAAGGGTTCAACTGTAGCATCTGTGACCCCCTCCGGAATGGACGTTGGTAGAGCTCTCTAATATGAAAACAAGTCAAGTAGGATCATTTTCCTTGATGAAACCTTGTCCAACTCACCTGAAACCTTGCTAGTCCGCGGCCCACACTACCATATCGAAGGCCCAAGAACGCATTGAACGTTTTGCCCGTCCAGGCGGTGCGCAGTTCCTTGCCGTGGATAACGTGTCCCCTTGGTATTGAGACAACACTCGACCCGGACACGGGGACAGGTTGGGGTTGGTAGCGATTTTGTGTCGGAGGCGGTGTTAGAGCTGGCACATCATCGTAATTTTCGTACATATAGTCATCCTCATTCGCCGCGGATGCGTAGCACAAGAGAAACGCGAAAACTACAAACCCGAGCCGCCGTAAAGACATCCCGAAGCGAGCGCAATATGTTATAAACTGAATCCACTATCTAGCAGTATGTGGATGGTCACCCCCGGAAATTGGACAATGCAGTGCGGGGTTATCATCGCTTCTGTGGTATCGACAGCTATTTATATGGACGACAAGAATTCATTATTGCCACAAGAGATGTGAGTGCGAGCTATAGACAACGGTAGTGCTTTCAAAATTGATAACAGTTGAGAATGCGATAAGACCATGTTACTAAACAGTTGTTTTGATGAGCCTACATATATGCATGAGTGGAATATACTCCTGTGTGGTTTGCCTGTACTTGTATTTATAATCAGGCCAGGCACTCTTTTGCAACTGGTATAGAGACATCTTGTCGTAGGTTAAAGTGCAGCAATGTTTCGTATACCCAGACATCTCGTGACGAGTTTAGTTTCATTCTTTGCATTTCTGAACACACATTTGACACTATAGATTCATCCCATGATACTAAGTGTGAATTTTTGAACATTATTGTTTTTTTTTTTTAAGCGAAGAACTTTAAACTCAGAACCGCACTTTATATTAAAATTTCTGAGTTTTCTATGTAACTAATAAAAAACAAATTTAAAATAAATAAATAGCTGGCGCATTTTTGGACAAATGGAAAGAATTTCAGGGCGATTCCAAACGTCCAATTGAGGAGCTCTCTCATGACAGTTGTCAGACATTCACGAGAGCTATCTCATTTATTCAACATAAATAATTTAACTGCGAGTTCAATGAATTTTTAACATAATTCACACTCCTCCCAGATAGAAATTTTCATTCCGTTCCACTTGTGAATAGGCAAAATATGACCCAGCAAAGCAGTCGAATCGCAATAGCCATACGTAAAATGCAACTGAAAAAGTTGGAACAGTGTGAAAATGAGTTTTTTTTACAATTAGGCGGTAATTACAAAAAATCTCTCCGAAAAATCTGTCCGTACAAAAACAACCACAACAAACTAACCATCACTGATGGGAATCCATCAGAAAAAAAAAATCCTGACAGATGCATAGAAGAAGATTATAAAGGCTTTTCCAATAAGAGGTGTTATTTTGGTACTCAAAGAAAAATGTAATTTTTTGAGATAAATGATCGGATGTTTATTTCATAATAAAGAGGAAGGTATGCCGTTAATAATAAAAACAACATCAGCCAAATGGCCACCACGAGCACGCATACAGGACCATATCCTTTTCATGAAATTTTCCATAACAAAGTCGCAAAGTGGCTGCCCTATGTCCTCGATAGCCTCGCGAATTTTATCTTTGAGGTCTTGAATCGACGCTGGCCTGTTGGCGTAGACCTTATATTTCACGTGGCCCCAAAGGAAGAAGTCGCAAGGTGTTAAATCACAAGATCTCGGTGGCCAATTGTGATCACCTCTTCGAGAGATAACACGGTCCGGAAACTTTTCCCGTAAAAGATCAATGCTTTCGTTGCTTGTGTGGCACGTAGCGCCGTCTTGTTGAAAGTAAACGTTGTCCAGATCAATACCATCCACCTTCGACCATAAAAAATCATTAATCATCTCTCGATAGCGCAATCCATTCACCGTAACTGTTGATCCAACCTCATTTTCGAAAAAGTAAGGTCCAATGACCCCGCCGGACCATAAACCGCACCAAACAGTCACACGTTGAGGATGGAGATGCTTCTCAGCAATAACTCTTGGGTTTTCCGAGCCCCAGATGCGACAATTTTGCTTGTTGACGTAGCCACCGAGGTGGAAATGGGCCTCATCAGTCAAGATTATTTTTCGATGGAATTCCGAATCATTTTCATGCATATCAAGGACCCAATCAGCAAAGACACGACATTGTTGATGATCGGCCGGCTTGAGTTCTTGTGTTCACTGAACTTTATAAGCCTTAAGACCCAAGTCTTTATGCAAAATACGGTGTAATGACGTTTGTGGAATGCCCAATTCCAAAGAACGACGAGGAATGGACAAACCTGGGTTTTCTTCAACACTTTGGGCTACAGCAGCAATATTCTCAGTTGTTCTTGAGCGACGTGCACGGGTTTTATTCTTCACATCACTAACTTGTCCCAACAGCTCGAATTTTTCCACCAATTTCTGTATTGCGGTCCGACAAGGTGCTTCACGACGACCAAAAAATGCTTTAGTTTTGCGAACTGTGACTGCAAGATTTTCACCATTTTTGTAGTGAATTTTAATAATTTCAATGCGTTCTTGAAGCGTGTATCATTCCATTTTTAGTAATGGCGTAGTTTCTACTTGTCAAATGTCAAAGAATTAAAGTTTCAAAAGTGACGGCTACCGAAATAGCACCTCTTATTGGAAAACCCTTTACAAGCTAACAATGAGGCAGGAGCGATGATTTCTTCTCACTTTTTTTGGCTTAAATGTAAGAAAAAACTTGTAGAAAAACAATGCAGATTTAAGCCTTTAGCCACTACAATTCTTTCTCATTAGTTTCGCTTTTGACCGTCCGTCCGAACCCACTAGACCGAATTTGTAAGGCTGAAATTTGCACACAACATCCGGTATCACCTCTTTTCATTCGCACAAAGAGCTGTTTATTTCTTTTTTGTAGATCATGCTCGTAGCTATATAGTGCCGAAGACTATTTTGCGGAAGAGCTAATATTTTAAAAGGTATTTCCAAAAAACTGTCATTCACTATATAAGGTACGCTCCTTTTAGACATATTTCATTCGTTATTCGTTCTCTTAATCATTTCCAATTGGAATTTTCAAAGAATACTCAAAAAAAAAATCATTCTCGTTCACACATCGATACCACACTCCATCCAGATATCAGAGTCCACACTCCACATCCTCATTCCTCACCTCAGCCAAACTATAGTGTTTGTGCCAGTGATACCAGATTTTTTTTGGCCAAAATACCCCATTTTGGGGGCAATATTTGAAAATGTTCCCCATTCCTTATCCGTTTCTTCCCCATTTCGATTCATTGAAGAAAAGTAAAGATGAATTCTTAGTACAGTAAACATTTTTTTCTTCTGTTAAGATATCTTTTTTTTAAGAAAGTAATACAATATTCATGGGAATTTAAAACATACATCATTAATTCACTATCCGTGAGCTTTAAACTTAATGTATCTACATAGGTGAAACAAAAACAAGTCTTAACTCTTTAATAAAAAGCGATAATAATAATAACGAAATACCTATAGAAATACAGACTAGGTTTAGTATTAAAATTTAATATTACAGGTAGATATTCAAAATGGATTAGAAAAACAATATTCGTAATCCATAAAACACAAGGCCTTACCAAAAGAAATTTTTAGCGTCGACTTTAAATTTGAGTAGTTCACAGTGGCCATATTTTCCCCACAAATTTCGCAATTGTGAGCTTCCGTAAACTTGAAGGCAATACTAAAATTTGTTATTAATACGGCGCAGTGTCATACATAACTATGGCGAACTTTACAGCTGATATTGAATTTGCAAAAGGGCTGCAGTTAGTGAACTGAATGTGAAAATGACACATTTGAGTAAAGTTGGTGTTCAGTTCAAAATGCGTTTAGAGCTAAATCGCTTAGATTCTAAAAACGCGGTGATATTTTTATGTTCGGGTTAACATATTTCAAAGTTAATTACACGAGTTTTATTTTAAAATTATGCAAAGTTAATAAACATGCGTGTATTTCGGTTTTTCCCCACTTTAATAGCATTTTTCCCCATTTTCCCAATTAAAGCTAAGTATCCTGGTCGCGCTAAATTTTAGCGTCCCTAGTCTCCACTCCGTTTCTCCACAAGCAAAGATAAATGGTCGCTAAATTTTGAAATGTGATAGATGGGACAAAAACCATATGTTCATGACAGATGTCGGTAAACGTCATTTTAATTGTACACGTAAAAAGAAATTCAAACTTCAAAGACATAGCAATATTTAAATATCTGCAAAACAATGGATACAAGAAGAATTGAAGAAGATGTTATAATTGCTGCAGCAGCTGAAATAATTGCTATTGTAGCATGTGGAAGACGACACTTAACTTCGTGTCGGGTTAATCCAATCAATCAACCAAAATCAATATTGCAGTGGGATTTGTCCTGCAAGTTCCATATAAATAGTTGGTCGTTCCTCCACAAGCCCCACAAGTTTTTTGTTTTTTTTTTTTCATCGCATCAAAAGGGTATTTTGGTTTTGCGTCTTCTTTTACTTATACCGCTAATGTTTTGTGCGGTTTCCTCCAAAAAATCTATATATTGACTACACACAGCTTGGGAAATAGAAATAAATAAATAGTTTGAGATAATAAATTCGCCCGGCAGCAACAACACAACACGAACTTTTTCTTCTGTCAGAATTTATCTTCGATTTAATGTACCGGACATTTATTTCGCGAGCTAAATGAGGGGAGACTTGTCATCGGCCCATCTATATGAAGTTAAGAATTTAGCGAGCGAACAGGATACTGCTTTGCTAAATTGTCTTGCTAAATTTTATCTTTGTAGAAATTTTTGTACGGGAGATAAAATTTAGCGCGACCAGGATACTTAGCTTTAGTGAAAAATTCCCCAAAATGGGGAAAAGTCCCCACATCTGGTATCGCCGGTTTGTGCTCTCGGTCATCTCCATTCTCCATTCAATAAACCGCAACCTTGTTCTCTAGATCGTGTTCCGTGGATACTCATTCTCATTAACACATATTATTGTTATTTTTAATTGTTCTATGAACATCCTTTCGGTCATTTCGTAAGGCGTGCTCTCTAGTCTCTACTCTTACGCGTACATTCATGTAGTGAACCTAATCTGCAAAAAATCTTCGCAATTTCCAACTCTAAAGAAGTACGGAGCCTTCGGTACGCGAGTGACACTCTTACTTGGCCGTCCTATATGGAAAAGATTCGGGTGTTTGAGAGACAATGTCTCAGGGCCTGTCTAGGGTTGTTTAGAACTCCTGAATCGCAGTACATAAAATACTATCCCAACAGGACCCTATACAATGGGGCTCGACTGAATAGGATTGACAATTTCCTTATTAAGGTGATTCGGAGGCACGTCGCAAGGGCGATGGCCAGCGATAATAACCTGATCTCAGGGGCTTACTACCCCAATTTAATGTACCACGAGAGTACGCTTCGGTCTGGCTTTATCCCGCCTGAGGCATTTCTTCATGTTGACATGAAAGGGTTAGTCCAGACAAAAGATGGTGTGCCGGTATTGTACCACAGCCACCGCGGCGCGAGGGATAAGCGGCTCATCCACGACGGGTATGCCGCCAATGCTCAGGAGCTCCTCCGTTTTAGCACCGCAATTGCGGATCGGGACAGGGTCGATACGGTAAAGCAGTTCACCGAATTTTGGTGGCTTAAAGAAGAGGTGAGTGTTGATACGCTCTCCCGGGCCGGTGCGCTACTATCGTAGCATCCTCCCTAGTTTTAAGCTAGATTAAGTTTGTAGGTTAAGGCTTAGAGTAGGGGGTCTTTGAGAGGTGCCGGGCTAGCCAGCATGATAGTGCCACCGAGACTCGAACGAAGCCTATAGCCTCGCTCGAGTCTCGGTGGTAATGATGAACCCTTGTGGGCGGCTGTCAGGCGACCATGGACGCGATCAGGATGGTGACCAATCGATGAGATTGCTCACCACCCTGATTATAGGTAATTTAGCTTAAGTAGCTTAGGTAGTTTTTGTCTAGGATGTAAGTTTAATGAAAGTAAAAATAAAAATGAATTTAAAAAAAAACACTCTTACTTGGCCGGTTTTTTATTAAATGATGTTGAAAAGTCAGCTGCGTGTAAAAGAGACTAAAAGGCCTATCAGCGTTAGCGAGACGAACAAAAAATCCTGCGAATATGACTTATTTGTATTGTGGCTAACGAATTGAACAAAATTCATTCAAACCGCTGGCGAACGTAAATTCGCTTTGTTGCGGTAGTCGAATTTGTGAAATGTCATTCGCCTTAAACTTAAAGTTATGGCGAACAAAACTATTTGGTGAAACCATAGGCGAAGGAATTTATGAGCTAGAAAAATGAATGAAAATTCAAGAAAAATGTATAAAACCCATTCAATTCATGTAGAAATATATAAAAATATAATGAAAATCGCCTTTTATAATTTCAAAAGAAGCAATACCACCCAAATCCAGAAGCTAGTTGAGCTCATGGACATAGACGAAGGGTTAGTAAAATTTGGATACCTCCCGTCAGCAAACAATCTAATTGCGCAGCAGTGGCGTGGCGTCCATATAACTCGATTCCTACCGAGTTACCTTTTGAAATCTCCACCAGGCAACACTATCTATCTACCAAAAACGAAATATACATGAAACACTACCAAATGAATGTGAATACTCACCAAATGGTACACACACAAAAGCACTCATATAAAAATCGTGTGTGTATCCATTTTCATACAACGTCGTCATCGTCTCGTGCCGACAAAGCGAAGGTAACCCAAAATAAGTCGGGTTATTAAAGTTCTCACTTTATAGTTCATTTTGAGAGAAAATTTTCTTGTTATCTCTTTTTTTCTTCCCTGAGTACTTTGTCTGACTCTGACACCTCTTTGTTCAACACCCATTGTAGAAAATAACCCGCTTTTTTTCGAGTTATTCGCGGTTCTCACAAAGTTCATTTTGACTGCTGAGTACTGAGTGAACATTTGTTGGTATCTCTTTTTTTCTTCCCAGAGCCAGAGCTTGTTTTGTTACTGGTACTGGCCATGGCCACTGGGTTGTGTTTTGGGTATGTCGTATGTGTTTGTTTGGTTATGAAATGAACCAAATAACACGCTTTTCTTCGAGTTATTCGATTTATTCTACTTCTGCTTGTCTGATTGTGAGGATAATTGCAGGTAGTATGTTGAAGTAGGTGTAAGTGTTTTGGTTTACAAATTCAGTTGGCAGATTGCAGTGCATGACTTAAGTGAATTTAGTAATGTGAACCCAATTTGCAAATGAATGATTTTCTTTCAAGGTACACAGGTGTAAGGTTTCTTATATTTATATGTGATTAATTTTGCTTCGACTTCCCATTTTAAAACATTCACGCCACGCCACTGTTGCGCAGGCCAACTTTATAAATATTAGGAAGGATTGAAGGAGTGCGCATAGATATGAATTTGTCTTTTATTTGGTCCAATACATGCACGAATGCTTCTTTGGTTAAACGAAAGTTGGACATAAATCTAAAAAAAAAATTAAATTAAAGTACTTAATGTATTTAGGTACTTACAGATGGTTCGGAATTTCTAGAGATTGGAATTGTCCCTTATTCTTCGGCTCAATCTACACATATCTAATGTTATCTCCGTATTGTTTTTTTTTTTTTTAAAATAGATTGATATTGCTGATCATTTTTAAGGCACAGACATTTTTTATTTTGAATTCTTTTTGTGTTGATATAAATGTTCGAAAAAAAAGAGGTTCTATGCGGTAGTGTGCCGAATTACCTCATCCTTTAGCTCTTGAATTGTTGCTGACTTATGGAGTACACCTTTTCTTTCAAATAACCCCAAAGAAAGAAGTCCAACGGTGTCAAATCGCATGATCGTGGCGGCTAATTAACATCGCCACGACGTGAGACAACACGGCCATTTAATTTCTCCCGCAAAAGAGCCATAATTCGTTGGTTTACCAGTCAAAGGCACTAAGTCATAATTTTAAGAATTTTGGCTTTATATGCAAAACGGTTCAGAACGATGATAACTATGTACTGGAATAACGCACTAAGTCATGTTAGATACCCCTAATGAATTATTTAAGGTCTCACTTCGCACGAAGTCATGAAAAACATTTATTTATACTGGAAAAAAGCACTAAGTTGACTTAGTGCGATTTACCAGTACCGCAAGATATATTAAATGACTATCTGTTTACCTTTTGCCTGTTATCAAAATTACATCTTTGGATTTGAAAAATGACTTACGCAGTAGGCCGTGGTTTAAATGTATGAAAAAAGCGGTCGAATTCCAAAAGGTTTTCACAAATTGTATGTTTCATTAAGTGAGTAAAGACGCCCTAAATTTGCTATAAATCATAATTGAATCTTTTCAAAATGAATAAGAGTTCTCGTTCGTGGGGAATTCTCCAATTAGCAAAAAAGAATATACAGGGTTCGCCAAATACCTTTTTTTTTTTTTTTGAAATAGCTAAAAAGAAAACTACTGATTATTTTCTCAAATTTCTTTTTTTATTTGAAAGTACAATCCTTCCGGTTAATAATGGAAAATAATTTCATTCACATGGCTGCCTCGGCTGGCCATGCAGTAGCCTACACGATCGGTCCAATTTTTAAGCACATTATCGATTGTGTGCAGCTGTATTTCACCAATGGCTTCACGATTATTGTCCTTTAAAGCGTCAATAGCTCTGGCTTATCGGCGTAACACTTATCTTTTACGTAACACTTATCTTCAACGGTGTCAAATCGCAGCTCCGAGGTGGCCAAACGACATCAGCTCTGCGGCTGATAATGCGATCTTCAAAAACAGGGCGGAAAACATCGAGTGTAGCTTCGGCTGTGTGGCACGTAGCGCCGTCCTCTTGAAACCAAATGCAAGCCATCAACTTTGGTTCGTTAATTCAATTATTTAAGGCTTAATCAAGCATACAAATATTGGTTTTCAATAGTCCTAAGTGAAGAAGCAGTGGGTCTTGATGAATCCATGCGATCGTTAAGAGTTGAAATGGGAATACTTCAATTTAAATACGAATACGGAGAACATTTTCGCAGCTTGAACTTTGTTAAGAGATTTCGAAGAGGAAGAAACCCTGTTCCTAGTTATCTCCCGGTAAAAGAATGGCCAAAACTTTATACCGAAGCTCTTAAAAAAAGCACGGCTAAGAAGAAAGACCTCATGGAAATGTGTAAAAAAGGAGTAATTTCCGAAATTACCATCACAATGTAACGCAAAAGATTACCTACCAGGTATTTTAGATGAAAGTGATATTGAACAAAAGGTTTTTTTTTAAGTATGCAATTATTCCTTCTTCTTATACACTTCTTTTATTACTATTTTTTATTTCATGCGTTTGTTATTTTCCTTATCTACCTAAAATAAAGCTTTTGTGTTTACTTTTCAGCTATAATCATGCTGTTTCCATTAATTTGTGTTTCAAAAAAGTATTAAATACGAACAACTACTTGCAAATCATTGCAGGAAAAAGGCACTAAGTCAGCTCATTTTTCGCTTTTGCTCAAATAATTAACATACTGGCTTGTCAAAAACGAAAACAAATATTAGAAACAAATGTCGTAATGTCAATTTTGTATTTAATGAGATTCATTGACAAATAAAATTGAATATTGAATTTTCACAAGAAAACAAATCTTAAATAATGGATTACTCAAAACTATGTTTTTTGACTTTGTGCTTTTGGCTTGTAAACCAACGCATTGTTTCGTTAGCTGTGTGGCAAGTGGCACCGTCCTGTTGAAACCACATATCGTCCACATCCATCTCTTCCAATTCGGGCCATAAAAAGTTCGTTATCATCTCACGATAGCGAACACCATTCACAGTAACCGCCTGACCGGCCTCATTTTGGAAAAAATACGGTCCGATGATGCCACCAAACAGTCACTCTTTGTGGCTGCATTGGTTTTTCGACAATCACTCTTGGATTATCATTTGCCCAAATGCGGCAATTCTTTTTATTGACGAATCCACTGAGGTGAAAATGTGCCGATTAAATTGACCGATAAAATCACGAAGTGCACGACATGCATTTTGATTTGAACGCGCAATTTCATAATAAGCCTGAATAACTCTAACGCGTTGCTCGATTGGGTATCTTTCTATGGTTCAAATTGAGTTAGTCTGAAATTGAGAAATGTCAAATGAAATGCAGAAAAAAAATTTAAGTTTAGGTGTGGTTCAAATTCAACATCGGCCCTTAAAATTTAACCACCCTCTATAAGTTTTATCTCTGACCTTTACTCTCGTCATGGGTACACTTTTCGGTTAAAAAAATATAATAAAACAATTGTGGTTTCGAAATTACCTTAACGACATATAACTGAACGAATATTGTGTTGGTTGTTGTACTGGATTCATTGTGCTGTCGAATATTTGTCGTTAAATGGACTCCGGTTCATGTATAAGGTTCAATAAATTTTTTTCTACACATTTTAGCTCAGTAATGAACCTGCTTATATCGTAATTTATTTCAATAGTCATTCAACTTCTGATTTGTTTGCCTTGGTGTGTAGTTCGTTGAGGAATAGTTCGTTGAGGAATACATTGTGTTTGGAGCAACCTACAAAGGCCTTGCTTATATTGGATGTTCTATCAACGAAATACGATTCCTTTTCAAAGAATGATGAAAGGTCTATTCAAGAACATAAATCTGTTGTAAATAAAGTCCATGGATTTCGAAAACAGTAACCTCAAATAATAACCTGAAGTGAAAACTGTTACTATCCATTACAAAGTGGTGAAAAATAACTTAATCTCGGTCAAAAATATGTATACCTATTGGTAGACCTCCACCCCATATTTATTCACCAGCTAATATCCATTACTTAACAATGCGTCCAAACACATTCGAACTTCTTGTTCGTCTTTTCGCCTAACAATACATTTACTTAACCTTAAATGGCCCAAAAATCAAAGAATAAGAAGGGCGAGTCAGCCAAGCCAATAGCCAGGGGACATATTCTATCTGACATCCCCCAGCCCCACATTTTAGCAGGATAAACACATCCACCCGACTGAACGACTCCATTCGAATAAATCCGCAAACAAACAATCAAATTGAGACATTAAACCGTAGAAACGATGCTCTTAATGGCATTATTATCCTTATTATTATTAAGTTGTGTATAGACTGGTGTGTGCCGCCCCCTTCTTTTCTTCGCAGTTCTCCCCCTGTACTTGTATACTTGGCATCACTCCCAGCGTATGGACATACGATGTATATAACTGCGACAATCGGCAATGTCACTATCGCGCATTGTTGACTTGTGTGCGGAAAGTGGAATAGACCAATTTGAATTATCATAACAATCCACAAATGAGGGCACTAATTCAAAAAATGCCAAAAACCAAAGGACACCCCAGGAAAGAAACCGAGCCCATATCATCGTTGGGTGGATATATACTTTTCGAGGTGCAGGCGCAGGATTCGAATAAGATATCCCCCCACCCAATCGTCTATACAAGGCTAGTTCGGAGTGAGTTCACGCGGGGAATGAGTTCATAAATTATTAGACGATCCTTTTTTAAGGTCTCCCATCTATGGTCTTTCTGTTCTCTCAGTCGTAGTAATAAAATTATAATATTTTCCGTTATGTACCATTATGCGGTGACACTTTTATGAGATTCTGACGATTGCGTCGGGAAATTGATTTTGTTGCTGTTGTTGTTGGGAGCGGGCGGAGACTTAAATATACATAACGTTCGCAACCGGAAACGACTAATTGCCCATATCCTTGAGAGCAGACAGCATTGGGTGTGCGACTTTGGAATGTTGTTTATTAACATTTACTAAATGTAAACAGTTTGTCTGCTCATCCTTATATTGGATGATGCTGATGCGAGTGCAAAAGTGTTTTGTCATGTCCTGTTCTGTGTGGATTGTAAGGGTGCGTACATTTAGTTGAGCGAGCTCAAAGCTTATTTGGGAAACATGTGTAACTAGGCTGCTCATGTGGATTTTGCCTTTTTAATGGAAAACTTTGAGAGCCGTTGCCACGCTGTGACTTTGTTTCCCCCTTAAACTGATTTGACAGATGACAGCATTGGATCAATTGCGAGTCGCCTCAAAAACCCTACTAATTTCTAGGTATACCTTGATCTATGGCTGAGACTGAAAATAACAGTCACCGTTGTTCGTGAGGTTTCCAAAATATACGTATACATATTATGTATTTTCATACTTAGTAAGTTATGCGTCCAATCCTATGAAACTTGAGGAATATACCCTTCGTACAACAATACGGGATAATAGTTACGTTCGACAATTATACTTTCTGAGGTAAAAGGATAAGAACACAAATTGTTGTCAATAGAAAGACCATCGCGGGGCTTTGTTGACAGTGAAAAGTTTTTCGGCACTTATATTTTTTACCAGGAACGAGCTTCGAAAATTGTACAAAACGAAGACAGGACATGCCAAATGCACTGCGGTTCTGCAGCCTCCGAAATAGGAAATGATGTAAATAAATACAAGTCGCTACTAAGATGTTGGCAGGCAAACTGTTGAACATTGATAACAACCGAGATCCCATTTTAGGAGTAAGATGAAGATAGTTTAACGATGACATAAAAAAAAATTGCAGACCACCCTAACTAAGGCCTTTTCCTACTGTAGGTAATTTGCTTCAGACTTACATTCGCAGAGTCTGAGCAGCAGTACGCTGATGCCGTCTCTATGTAAATACTATACCCTATACCGTATGTGATACTCAAAGTTCCATGGTTAGTTTGTTTTAGTTTGGCTCTAGCTTCAATTGATCTAGTTGACCATTAAGCGCGAATCTCTTCCTACAAAGACAGTGCCAAGCTCAATAAATACAGTCATATAGTCGCTCCTAGTGATTTGGACAGAACAGACTGTTTCTGCGGAGATAGTGCCAACAATAAGCTGATAGGTAGTAAGGCTCTTTCAATCTGTACGATGATAGTCAACATTTCCATCCTCCCGACCAAAGCAAAGTGGAGATTGCGATTTTTAAGTTTAAGTCCCACGACTAGGGAGACTAAGATGGTCTCAAAATTATTGTAGAAAATATTGCACAAGATCCTAATCATTCCACTTCTGTTGTACCATACCTAAAACCTAAAACGGGTAGAAAAAGGTTCTTCAAATGATTTATACGGTCCAGTTTGTATCGATGGATGGATATCGACGACCTTTCCGGGCTATGCAGTGATGTTGGTCAAAAAGCTTTAAGAAAATGTAGGTAGCTAGCACAGATGAGTCTATGATTTCACCCCTTAGGCGTACAATTGAAGAGGAAGCTCATCCAACTTTAGCTACGCACCAGCTTGTTCCGGAGAAGTTTTGCAGTTTAACCATTCTCCGAGCCATTTCACACACATTTCAGCCACATGAGTTAAATGCAAAGAGAAGGGGGACTTTGTTGTGATTTCTTAAATAAAATAAATTCAAAAATTATCGGTGTGCACACTTGGTGAATCGGTTTAACCAGCTGCTTGACGTTTATGTATTTTTTAACATTTTGTTTTTGAGAGAATGACGTTAAGCTTTGAATCAAATGTGAACCATTTCTCTTTGGCTCGAAGCATTGAGCCAAATTATCCAATTGAGTACCTTAGGACAACGCTGCTAAGGACCGAGCAGGCTGGAGAGGCTGGAGCTATGTAATTGTCAACTGTAAAATTTACAATCAAATAGATTTTGTACAGAATGCAATACGTCATCTCTATACCTCACACGTTCCGATTAAAAAAAAATATGCCAACAAACATTAACAAATGGTTTACACATGATGTACAAGAAACTTTTGAACAACGTAACCTAACCTACAAACGATGGAAACGATTTAAACTCCCTGAGTTTCATGCAGTTTTCCGGGTTTTAAGAAACAGTGTTTCTATGAAAATTAGGGAAGCTAAGAAGTGGGTGTATTCAAAGCGTTTCAATAAAATTCTACCCGCAAAAACTATGTGGAAAAATATCCGAGAGCTTGGTGTGGGTCGACAAAATGTAAAAATCCCTGAGAATATAAACCCCAATTTTTTGAATTCGGAATTCGCCAAAGTTCAAAATACCTTGCCTGATGTTGGCGAAACTAGTACGGTTGGTTCTATTCCTAACCTTGAAGAAATTAATTGCTTCCATTTCACTAGAGTAGATGAGAGTGACCTTCTGTGCGCACTCCTACAGATAAAGACTAATGCCAAAAGCCTTGATGAAATACATCCATACTTTATTATAATTATCTTGCCCCATATTCTTCCTACCCTTACACATATTTTTAACACAATTATCATAGCATCCTCTTTTCCATCTTCCTGGAAGGTTGCAAAGGTTATCCCAATAGAAAAAAGCCTGCTACCGCTCGTCACCACCTGAGTTTAGACCTATTTCTTCGAGAAACTGCTTCGTAAACTAGTATATTAAGTATTTCTGTCAAAATTAATAAACTTATAAGAATCCAACAGTCAGGTTTTAGGGAAAATCATAGCTTTGTCTCTGCTGTTCTGAAAGTAAATGATGATTTGAGAAAAGCCATGGATCACGACCTGATATCATTGCTTGGACTCCTAAACTTCTTAAAGGCATTCGATACCGTAAATCACGGAAAACTTTTTTCAAAATTGAAACGGAATTTTCAGTTCAGCAACTCACAAGTAGTCCGACACTCATCAATACATTTATATGCTGATGATGTCGAGTTACAATTGAGCTGCAAGCTGGGCATGTTAGAAGATGGAATAGACAAACTAAATAGCGATCTAAAGGGAATCTCACAATGGTCTGCAAGAAACCACCACAACTAAATCCGGCTAAGTCAAAGTGCTTAATAGTCTACAAAAACAAGCTTGACAGCGGCTATTTCCCAGCTTTATACAGGGTCCGCCAAATAACTTTTTTTTTAAAAAAAACTATAAAAAAGCACTACTGAATATTTTCTCAAATATCTTTTTTTATTTGAAAGTACAATCCTTCCGGTTAATAATGAAAAATAATTTCATTCAAACGGCTGCCTCGGCTACACGATCGGTCCAACTTTTAACTTCGGCTGTGTGGCACGTAGCGCCGTCCTGTTGAAACCAAATGTTGCCAATATCCTCCTCTTCAATTTTTGTGAACAAAAATTCGTTCAACATGGCCCGATAACGATCGCCATTGACTGTAACGGCCACTCCTTGCTCATTTTCGAAGAAAAATGGCCCAATTATGCCTCTGGACTAAATTCCGCACCAAACAGTGACTCGTTTTGGGTATATCGGCTTTTCAATGTATGCGTGCGGGTTTTCTGTGCCCCAAATGAGACAATTTTGCTTGTTTACATACCCGCCAAGATGAAAATGAGCTTCATCTGAAAAGATGATTTTTTTTGGCAAAATTGGCATCTTCTCTAAGTCGATTTTCAAAGTAATGTCACAATATTTCCCAGCGTTGTTCAAGCGCATACACAACCATATTCGTTCAGCGGAAGGATAAAACTAATTATCTGTCAAATCAGACATGAGCTAAGTGTTACCATTCGCGAAATAAGCACTAGTTGAAAAAAATAAAGTTAGGTGGCGGACCCTTTATTAGGTGACACGGTTAGAATATGTTGAAAAAGCGAAAAACCTAGGCATTTAGCTCAATTCTATGCTTACATGGGACCAACGTATTCAAATAATTATTGGCAAAATATAGGGATATTTACGGACGCTGTCATTAACAAAGCACTTCGTTCCTCAGCTTAGCAAAAAGCTTAATATGAATGTCCGATATTCTGCTGTCATAACTCAGAATTACGCAGAAATCTTACAGTAGCCTTCAACAACATTACGCGGTACGTTTATAATCTTAGGCGTTTTGATCATATTTCGATATACACTGACAGGATACTGGGTTGTGGCCTGCACACCTATTTCATGTTTTCTACCCTAAAAATATTAAACCACATTTTGATTTGCAACGAATCTCATTATCTGTTCGAAAAACTTCAGTTGCCAACTTCAACTCGTTATTTTGTTTATATTCAACCAAAGTTTACATGCAGAAACTCCGAGAACTAATATCTTGTTTATGTTGTCAAAGAATGGAACACTCTTCCCTTGGAAATCAGAAAATGCATTTTTGTATCTTTTCCTTTTCTATTATCATTCTTTTTGTGTCTATATTCTTTTTATTTACTCTATTTCTTTTTCTAAAACAAGCTTCATTTCAAGTAGTTTACTTTAATTTAATTTATAATTATAATTAGCAAAGCCAATAAATAAATTATTGTTTAAACTTTAAATTCACTTAAGTCCAATGTATTATTCTATGTTAAAATAAATAATAAAAATAAAAAAAAAACATGTTGAGCCTAGTTGGTTCGTAGATGAGTTGTATGAGTTTGCCATGGAATGTTGAACTATGCTTGAGTGCAAATGTCGCACTAGTCTGCTGAGAATCGTGTATCTTTTATGCGACCACTCTTGTTTTTACTATTTATATGTGTTGTTACATTCGAGCTGGAATTCGAAGAGATAAGACACTTTTATTGTTTAATATTACAGTATATGACGGATATAAGAAATTTCTTTATTTTTTCTGAAAAAAAGTTTAAGCTCTTGATAATGCTGTCACATTTCTTTAAATAAATATTTTTGAATCTTTGACACATTTTGCTAATGAATCCTTAATTTTTATTGTAATTTGTAATTTTGGTGAATGAATCCTAAATTTTTATTGCAATTTTTAATTTTAGTGATCAACTGTGTAAATTAATAAAAATATGGAGGGAGGAAAAATTATCTACAAAGTTTTCAAGGAAAATGAAGGAAAAAGAAAGGGTCTACCCCAGTTGCGGGTAAGTATTGAAAATTGCAGTTGGCTGTGTGGATCAGGGATGTTACGGAGGTGCTTTTACCGGAGTCGGAGTCGGAGTCGGAAGCCTCATACCGACCTCCGCGGAGTCGGAGTTGAATCGGAGTCGGAAGCGGAGATCGCACGCAGACACAAATTAATTATTAAAATATAAAATTTGAAAAATCAATTTTTATTAGAAAATTAACAAAAAAAAAAAAAAAATACAAAACAAAATTGTATTGTCACGGTCTTAACTTCAATGCAAATCTCGCCTACTCATTTAAAGTAAATAAAAGAGTGAAAAGACAGCCGTATTGTATTGTAAGTGTAACATGTCGCAACTCGATAATTCTTTGTCGTTCATGTTTATCGGTCGTCACCGATTCCGAACGAAAAACCTCCGATGTGATTATATCGGAACCGAAGCCGGATTCGGAGGTGTAATTTAAACCGGAGGTTCCGACATATCGGATTCGGAGTCGAAGCTCCGTATCAACCCTAGTGTGGATGTATGTAAAATATTTTATAAGAAGAATACTGCTGGCACCAATTTTGTGAGCGATTAGCACCATCCACCAAGTAAGAATATAAAGTCTTTTAATTAGGTATAAGTGAACAGGTATTATTTATATAGATGATGAACCTGATGAACCATCTGTGAAGATGGGTATACCGTATACCTTTTATGACAGTACCTAGCGCAAGCTAGTCCTGCCTGTCCGGAAATCAGACTTAACATTTCTTGTCAAACTCATACTTTGGTTTCTTGAAGTCCATGAGTGGCATAAGTCCGTTCTGATCATAGATGGCAAATATGCGCGAGTGACCGAATGATTCGGGCTTCCAAATTGTGGTCTCTCTTAGTCTGAGAGCACCTTTGGCTGCGACGCTCTTCGTATAAAGATCAATGGGTGGTAGGTTCAGCAGCGTTTCTAGGCCTTGTTGTAGGGTAGATTTTAGTGAACCCGTTAAGCCAATACTAGCGATCCTTTGTACCTTGTTCAAATTCTTGTGGTAGGATTAAGTGTTAACAGCCTCCCACCTAATGACCGAGCCATAGGTCGGAATTGGTCTTACAAACGCGGTTTATACATCCAGTGCACTATGTTCGGTTGTAAGCCCCACTTCTTCCCTAAAGCAGGCGTAAAAAAGCATTAAGTCCCTTCTTCATTCTTTCCTACCCAGGTATGTGACTTCGAGTGAGAGATTAAGACGAATGCCTTTTAATTTTGATGGCTCCCATTTGTGTACCTTATATGTCTTATGGTACACAGAGTGAGTCCAGTCTTGTTGGGGTTGACCGATAGACCGTTGTTCTCCGTCCAATTTGATAGTTCTGTTAGCGCAGATTCCGTAACTTCACTGTAGGTGGGAAGATATTTTCCTGAGACTTCTTGACCAGTGATTTGAGAAGTTTGTTTGAGATGTTCCATAGGAGAGGAGATAAAACTCCCCCTTATGCGGCGTTTCTCGATTAACCAATTTCCCATATAGAGCCAAGATGAACCTCTGTAGTTCTACATCAAGGAGGCTTGAAAAAAAAGTTCAAATTCCTTTTTAAATGTAACCGCCAACTTCAGTCCCTTTATCATTAAGGACACCTCATTCCAAGCACAAAATAATCGCCCAGTTCAATCATTAACCTCAACCCGATTGTGGGTGGAAATCCTTTCCAACAATCACCCCCTTCAATGGGGCGAGAACTCTCAAAGGTCTATCACTGCGTGGGTTAACCAAATAAACACAACAAATAATCATATTTCTTCCTTATCGGAAACTTTAAGTCGATTTGTGCCCGCGCCGCAGCATTATGCAAAGCTGCTTTTTCCCACTTTTTCTTAGCTCTTACAATACATTCCCTTGGGTAAATCTGGTTGTCCTTTCCGAAGGCAAGAACTTGTAAATTATAGCACAAAACAATTTATTCACCAGTACAACTGTTAGCGAGTTCGTTTATAACTTCTCCATGGAGCCGAATATGCGAACATGAATGGACACAATTTTTGATTTTCATTATTTTTCTTCTTTTACTTTGGTGTTCCCTTTCTTCTTTTTTTTTTTCTTACTCTTCCATGGAAACATATCCACAATGGGATCAAAACTTGAATGATTGTGACAATTTAAACGAGACTGGGGAATAGAAAAGAAATTTGCATCCAAACAGCAAGGATTGTTGTATAAATACACAGTCGTATAAATTGTCATCGAATTCGAGGAAAATAGTAATGAGAAGAACATGGAGATGTATAGCTCCTGAGGGTTGAAAGCGTTTTTAACTTCATTATTTACGCGTTTCCATTGAAAAAGGATATCAGATCGATCTTTTGATTTCTTTCGCAAATAAAGTTTCCCTTCAAGAATCGATTTGCATTAGGGAAGGTATTTATATTTCTGTTTGACCCTGATGTGTAAATGTGCGGTTTTCCTTAAGAAGGGATAAGAGACATCAGCTGGGACTTTGGAAAGAGTAACGAATAAGTACTAGGTAGCTTAAGACAAGTTTTCATACTTCAAGAGAAGTATGAAAGTCTTGAACTTAGAATTTGTTATTTATTTATTTAACTACCAAACATTTAAGCCACAGTTGATCAATTATTAATATTTAAAAAAAAGGTAGTTATCTGAGCATATGTGACATTTCTTTTAATATTTGTTTTAAATTTAATTTTGTTGGGTTAAAATCAATCACAGGATTGAACTTATTAAAATCCTTCGTCAAGTTATTGATGGGGCCATTGTGCTTCCATAGTTACATCGAGACGTCCTTTGATATAAAAATGTTTTTTTTTTTCGGTCTAGTATTGATGTTTATAGAACTAAGATTCTTGGATTGATGCTGGCAGTCAGAACGCAAAACAAGAACAAAGCATTTGATTTTTCTAATCGATTCTCCAAGGTCTGCGTATTCAGCAACTTTAATCGACTAAATGTAGGAGGGAAGATGACTTCCGGGTTCCCAAGGTAAATCACGTAATGCTTTTGAATGCTTTCAATTATTGAAATTCAAGATTTGTAGATCGGGCACAAAACAGGACTATACAATATTCCAAAACAGGTTGGACTAGAGAACAGCATAGAAGTTTGGTGATATAAGGGTCCTTGAATTATTTTGAAAAACGTTTTATAAGTCCCATGCGGCTTCTTGTCTTACTGATAATGGAATCCAAATGGAGGTTAAAGTTGAGCTTCTTGTCAAAGATAACTCCAAGAACATTTAAGTGATCCACATTTTCAACAACTTCATCATTAATAAGGCCCTAGTTATAGTCATACGTAAAATGCAACCGAAAAAGTTGGAACAGTGTGAAAATGAGTTTTTTTACGTTTAGGCTGTCCTAGCAAATATGCTGTTAGGAAAATCTTTCCCTACGAAAACAAGCACAACAAACCAACCACCACTGATGGGAATCCATCAGAAAAAAAATTCCTGACAGATGGAACAGTAAAAAAATGAAATATTTCAGTGGAATGATTTGTTTTTTTTTTTCTTGTGTCAGAAAAAGTTTTTCGTACGGAAATATTAATGAAATATATTTCTAGAAAATTTAAAGATCATTGCTTATTTTTTTGATAGACTTACTTTATAATTCGTAAGCAACATTTTAAGACCAAGATTGAGTTCAACCATTAGGTCTAAGTGGTCAAAAATAGCAAAAGAAAATTTGTACGGTTCCATTTTACGTATGGCTATAACTAGAGCCTAAAATAAATCGGTGTAGTTGGATTTTGACGCCTTGTGAAGGACACACATTTACATTTCTTCAGGTTTAACTGCATATAGTTCTTGTTATACCATTCCTGCTTGCGGATATTAGAACTTTGTAACTGGATAACAACCCTTTGTATTTGTTTCTATTCAAGAGTAGCTGGTAGGTATAAAGCCTTCCTCAGAACAAATCTTCACAATTAAGATGAACTGTTACGATAAACTTGGACGGGGGTTTTACTATGCGTTAGTTGCGCCTTACTTTTATTGGTTTTGTATGAACCGAGCAAAGGACCTTTTAAACCAGAAAGCTACAAAAATGTGTAGTCTATGTCTCTAACACAAAGCGACAAGTTTGAATTCCAAATCTGTATGTAGTCTTGGACAACATCAGTATTATCAGTTATAAAAATGTATTTTTAAATTTAGTTTATCAAGCCCATAAACACTTCTGCTTCAACAACGGATTTGTAGCTTCGTGTTCGAAGGACAGCAGGCTTGCGCCTTAAGTGAAAAAGTAGATCGACATTTTGACCAACTTTAAGGCGTTTGACTAAAGAGAGACTTCTTGGTTGACGTTGAGATTCAGTCGCAACTGTAGCTCCACAAAGAAAAAAGACATTTTATGTTACATAAACTACAAATGTATGTAGTTATTTTTATTGAGTTTATGTAGCGCTACAAAAGCAAAAGTAGTACATCCATAGAAAACGCAACTACAAGTATATACTGCATAAAAGGGGTATACTTCAAGCATACGTACATACTTGTGGTATAAAAAATGCCTTGGCATAGTTGTAGTCCCAAAACAATGTGCGTTTTAACAATACTTTGTGGTTAACATAAATTTCTACGGGGATAGTGTACTTCTTTCCCACAAAGCTACAAGTCGAATATTTAGATTACCATCATGATTTCCAAAAAAAATTATACATCCTTCTATGGATATTTAGAGCTTGCTGTATAACAGGCGGACTTGAAGTTTTGTGTAGCCAAAGTCTATAACGCCAACAGAAATTCACTTGCACTACAAATATTTGTAGGCTCAGTCGCTCAAACTGATATTCAGCTTCGAACATTAAGCGGGTATTCAATGATAAGCATTGTTGTACCAATGTTATATTTACCGCTTGATGTGGTCGAGTTGTTATAGTCGACGCGTTTTGGCTTCTCGTACTACATCCACTACTTGTTGGTGCTGCTCAAATATGTACTTCGTAGGTGTATCTTCTCCACTCTCTCAAATGAAAATTCGGTTAGAGAGTTTTTCTTGTACAGGAACGTAGCGCCACTTTCCATTACTACAATTTCATTTGTTCTCATCCAACCTACAAATTTAGTGACAGCAGGTTCGTGATACTAAATAGGAGTGCAAAAGTGTCTTAAATGTCTAAGCCTATAACTATAATAAAAAAAGCAAGTTTAGCATCCGCAAACTCTAGCTGTAGCTAGCTACAAATATAATCTTGTACCACAAGCAAATTTTAGTTTTGAACTTTGGGCGCCATTTGACTTTTAGCGTATATTGGTACAACCCTACATAGGAGGTGTTGTTTAACTAGTGGATTTTTGGCAATGAAAACACCTGCATTGAGCTTTTCTTGCACTTTTTTGAGTATATTTGGCCCGCTTTTGTAATAGATTTTCCTTGTGGAAAGCAACATTCTCCACAGAGCTGTCTAGAGAAGGAAGGAATTACCTTCTTCGGTGATATTTGTGGGAGATGGCCGCATGTGACTGAAATATTGTCGGGTGTTTCTAAAAGTCAACGGTGTAGATATAAGTCTGGATAAAATTTAGAAAAATGCTGGAGTTGAATTACCGCATCCGTGATCGAGTACTACGTGACTGAATTTGTTATTGCTTTGCCAGTAAAATCATCAAAATTAAGTGACGATTGCTGTCGAGATGCGGTATTTCGACCCCAGGTCCAAACCAAAACCCATCAAGTAACTGGGCAGCTTGGGAACCATTTATGAAGTATTGGAGATCCGATAACGGAAAGAAAAAAATACTAAATTTTGTTACGCACTCGACATTAAAACAAATCCCAAGGCATATTTTTTTACTATTTTTCCCATCCATCCTGCAACTCAATCCAAAAATTACTACAAAATTGAGTGGGAACTTAAATATTCCAACTTCCAACACACAAAGGACACAAAGGTGACGAAATTTCAAACACAGAACAATGTCGAACAATAGGATTAATAAAAAATAGGTGCGAATGGGAATAAGGAAAAGAAAAGAGTTTTTCAATGTCCTTGATCCGGAACAAATGAATACCAGAAGGAAGTGGGCGTTTTCATCCAGCAATACGAGTGTTTGAACTTAATTTCCATCCACTTCTTCTTTTTTTTTTGTTGTTGCAGGAACTCCCGCTTTCATAAACGTTTTGCTACACTATGGCCAAACAATGATCGCAATTTGAGGTCTATAATCATACTGCTGGGTGTTGATTGTGTGTACATGTACTTTTGGTACTATGTGCGCATACACACCCGTTTAATAGATGGTAACGGTGTATAATTATCCTTTTGTACGATCGATATGGCGAGAGCATGAGTTCATGGTACAGACTACAGTGAGCGGAACCGCTCAAGTCCAGAAATTGTGTTATGATTGGGTCCACCCCTGGATAGGAATAGTGCGAAACTATCATTATCGCCGCTGCGGTTCCATTGTTGTACCGCATTAAGCTAAACAGTCATCACGTGGGGAGAGTTCAATTTAACCAGTCCATGACTGTTTCGGGTGGAAAGAGTTCTCAGTGGTGGCCGCGACGAGTTAGGGATGCGGTGGGAATTTTTTAACAATTTTAAATCTGTTATTACCCACCTTGATGTGGCGACACTTTTAATACAGGCAATCAGCTGCTGTAGGCGCAGTGGCTTAGTGGTTAGTGTGTTGGACTACTAAGCGAGGGGTCCCAGCTTCGAATCCCGCAAAAACGAAAATTCCAACTTAGGGTTTTCTCCACTGCGCCACCTCTCGCGAACGTCTGACAAACATCCGAGAGTATAACTATCTTTAAAGAGCTTCTCAATTAGCCGTTTGGAATCGGCATAAAATTGTAGATCCCTTCCATTCGTTCCAAAAATGAAACTCACACAAAACGAATGGTTGTGAGAAGCTAGGCCTTGGGTCGCTACGGACCTGTTGCGCCAACTATATATATAATCAGCTGCTGGAAAATCCGTGAAAATGATTCCTATAAATACTGGCATATCATTTCTGAAACACGTTGGCAACACTCACAAAAAAAAAAATCTCGTGGATAAATCTATTTGACTATCAGCATCTAAAGTGACAGCAAGCACTTCACTCAACTGAGTTAAGATCAATCAAGCACACAGAAATAAATTACTTCCACAATAACCGCATGTCCCTCCTGAGTTCAATTATTACTCATGAAACCAAAAATGGAAAACATGACATTGAGGACGTCCATGAAAGAGTACAAAGAAGCGTATTTTTAAGCAATCATTCAAGGACTCTGACAGATGTCCCTCCTAGCTAAATGCTGTGCTCTATTAAAAACGTATATTCCGCGAGCTCAATTATCCATTCATCATCCTCAAAAGGATGTTTTTATCATGCACACTTTTCAGGTTCACTCAGCCGTATTTGCTCGTATTTTGTTCGTCTTATTTTTGTCCACAGAAAAAATGGAGAAAACTCTAAAGAAACTTAAATATTGACAGATCACATGATTCACAAAGAAAGGACACTACTCTGAGTCGCAGATTTAGAAGAGAGACTTCTCTGCCAAGGGACGCCACACCGCACTGATGATTGTTCAATTCACAACTCAAGTAGGTACCTTACCTACCTATATACTCTTTCTCTCATTCGTAGAACTGCCAAAAGGACTCGAACATGATTCGAAATTCGCCAGAGGCCATACCAGTAATTTATCTCCTGTGCGAAATGCGTTGTAAGCACATGCATGAGCGGACTCTCAAGACTTGCACTACCGCCAACCAAGTCCTGAGAAAATGATTTCTTATTCTTTCTAACGTGTCATAAATCCGCATGCGTTTTAACACTTTTCTGGCATTTTCCCACAAGGTATACGGACTTTTCCTCTCCAAACAAAACAGCGCAATCAGTCAAGTGCTCTTCTGCAATCGACGATGGCAATTTAATAATAAAAAAAAAGAGCTTCCCCTTTATCCTTGCAAAGCGAAAAACAATGCAAATTTCGTTTAGTTAAATCAAAAATGCATTTAACCACTTAGGGGTTGATCTCGCTAACTAAATATACACGGTCCAAACTTAATCGAAATCCTTCACATAATTCAGCACTTCCTTGAGGGGTCCTGCGTAAGAAAAGCCCACCAGCAAAACACTAGGATCTTGGCAGAGGAATTCCCTCGCTGAAACCACTTAAACGGATTTCATACACGTTTAACATCAAGTGGTTATACGTCGTCGTCCTTTCAAATACTCGTATATACCTAACCTACAGAAGTGGCCACTTAAATCGATAAGTAAGGTTTCGCGGTTGATTTGTTGAGAGGATCCCACGGTTTGTGTATGGCCACAGAACAGTAGTTGGCATATTTTGGTTGCCTGGTGATGGATTTGTGTGCGCGTCTGACCGGGGCAATTAGCAGAGAGTGTGAACTGTATACAGTGGTGGATACAAGTTTTTTCCACAATCATCTGCATATCCACCCACTTTTGGGAAGGACATCGTATCATCCATCTGCTAGTGGCGGGAAATCGCCTCGGGCGAAATAATTATTCTTTGATTTGTTGTGTGGTTTTGCCCAGGGTGCGGTTGGATCAATTTGAAAGTTGACACTGTCAACAAGGAACGGGAAGAGTACGAGTATAACAGAAGTGCGAGTATGTGTCCCGCTGGGAAAAAGGTGTTTTGCGTCAAAATAACATATTTGGCTTAGTTGGGGGAGAGTTTCGTTTTTGTATTTTTTTTTTTTTCAAACGCCCACGAATGGCGATGTGAATTTGAAGGGAGCAATGTGTCACTTTCAGATCAGTGAATTGGAAGGAAGAATTTTTTATACAATTTTTAAAGGTCTACGAAATATTTAATTGGACTCCCACGCAGTTCTTATAGCGATTTTTGTTGCAGCCCCTGGAATTTCAGGTACTCCGCTTCTGTTTATATCGACAATTTCTGCTTTGGACCTCATGGTGGACCTTACTTTAGCTTAAGATGGTGTCAAATGTGGTCAACAACGTATTTCAATAAGACGTTTGAAATGTCCCAATCGTAATTTTAAGGTTAGGAAATACGATTTTGATGTAATTATACATTGGCTTAAGCTGAATTAAACCCCATAACGTATAATCCTTTACATGTTTTTCCTTAATTAACGTCGCTTCAAAATTGTGAAAAGTCTGAGACAATGTCTGATCAGTTATACAGAAAATATACTGTAAGACATATTTAAGACGCAATCATCATAACAAGATTACGCCAGCTTAAGGAAGTTGTCAAAATTGGTAGGAAAGTCACTAACATTACGCTTGCAATGGAGCACTAGACTCATTATGGCCACAAATTATAATTTCACCGAAATCGCTTAAGTTGAGTTAAGCTAAGACTTCCATGAACAGTCTGGTGTCAAAGCGCAGTTAAATTTAAAGAAGTTCTATTCTTCAGAATTGTTTTTAAAATTAAATCTGTGGCAAAGTGTGGTGTTCCTTGAAAAATTAAGTAGGTACGGCAAAGAGAAAGTGGGAACAATTGTCCAAATCATGAGGCCTATGCTGAGGTGATGACCTCGAACAAAGGTATAGAATCAGTACCATATGCTAAGTCTTACAGAGAGCTAGACGTGAACTTTTGTGACTGACAATTCTATTGTCGTAAAATGTTACTTCGGTATATACGGGGCTTTAATTTCTTTGGCCCTCATTAAGTCCACCAGCATCAACTAATAAATCTAGCTTGGTCACTAGCGCTGTCTGCTTTCAGCTACACACCCCAAGATATTAAAGTTCGCTCGCCAACAGAAAGCGGTCTTTTTCTGCTTCGTTATTCCTCAAAGGTGAGCTCAAAGATTCGGCAAGTTAGTCCGTTTATAGGTATGCGCCCAACATGAGCTATCCAACTTAAACGCTTAAGCTTTTCGACAAGAGGATCTCCTGCTCCGCACATTCCCAAGAGGTTTTCATCCGTTTTCAACAGTTAGGATCTATAAATCAGGTTTCTTATTATTGAAACTTTGTATAGTTGCTCGGGAAAGGACTGCACCATTAACTCAGTTACTGCGGCGAGGTATAGACGAAATCTTTTTGATACTTTTACTTACTGAGGCGACTTTATAGTTCGGGGTGGACCGAGGTATTATTAACAAGTCGGTATTCCTGTTTTAAGCGAACTGCTTCCACTCTTACTCGGTGAGATCCCTTTCCATACCAGATGAATTATAGCCGTCTATTGTGACCTGGGGTGTCCCGTTGACAGCTTGTACTTAGTAGTACCCCTGTTAACCGTTTAACTTATTTCAGTGACAGCTTGCTGTGTTATAAGAATTATGTGAATAAAGTCGAGTTATTCAACTTGATAGTAGGCTTTTGAAAGGTCGTACCTTTTTTGTCTTAACGTCTAAAAAGTTGTAGGACAGTGCGTCGTCTTGTCTTTATTTATTTTTACATCTCGGTTAGGTCGCTACCGACCGTGATACAGCAGCGAGTTATCTTCATTGTCTTCCTATATTTAAAGGTGGGTGAGTCTTGCAAGGTGGCCAAAACTAGACCTGACTCTGTATAGCTCGTCTGTATAGATTCTGTTTTGGCGGCTTTGAAATTCATGCAAAAATGCTGCGTATCGATTTGGACTTTATGAATTTTATCTACAACCCGTCTAAGAGTGAAGCGGTAAGACCGCAGGGGCCAATCTGATCTGCCTAATAGCTTGATGGGCAGAAAATAGTTTTCCGATATTCTCATAATTCTTAAGAATTCATAATTTTCTTAATATCTTCTTGTGCTGAATCCCTTTTTACCGAGAAGCTCACGAGCAATTTTCTTTCTCTTTCCCAGTTCATTTGGAGTAGTTTACATTGTGCCGATGGAAGATCACAGCTTGTCGAGAGCCGAGTTCATAGTGTGTAACAAAACCATAAGCCTCCCTGTGTCTATATACTCCTTTGCATCATCCTGTTCCAGCATCCAGTTGCAGTTCCAAAAACCATATATTACAACCAATTAGTAAATAAAATATTTTCATTCACACATGCATCGATACTTCTCATTAAAACCACGCACACCTTTCATTGCATTGTCCTGGCAGGAGGTGAAGACTAAAAGCAACAACAAAATCAAAAACTCATCCATAAAAGGACGTGTGAAATTCTTCAACATAACAAAAGGATCAATGGATTCCAACACAAAGGGCCAACAAAAGAGTCCGAACAAAATTCAAACAGAATATCCGGTTTTTTGTACAAGGGTGATGCACACACTTTTCACCTACAACTATACAATATCCTCCATGTCAGGTGAACTGCAATGCATCCATGACAACACATAACATTCGTTTCATTCATAGGTTGTATACCTTTTATCTCTCCGAGCTCTGTGATATCAATGCATCAAGGATCGATAGACGGACGAATCGATGGATACACCGAGAATTTCACAAACAAACACGCACAATGGAATCGATACGCATATATTCATCCATTGTGCGATGCGAATGTAATTTATGGAATCGTTCAAGTATCTCTCTCGCATATGGGATATACCCCGACAAACACGCACAGAGGTCCTGCACTTTGTTGGCATTGCATTTAGTAACAATTACGCGCCGAACTTCAATAAGTTTCAGGATCATTTCGGCATCAGGATGATGTAAACAGAGATATGAGTAATGCAATTATTCGATATTTTCTTTGTTTCCTTTTGTGGGACGATATTCATTAAGGTCGAGGTATACTCCTGGTATTGGCCGGTGGTTTGGTTGGGTTATTTTCGAAAGCCGGTCGTAAATATTGGAAATTAGTTCTGCATGTCTATTATCTCTGACTGGTTGTCACAATTATTGTACCCAATAGTGTTGGTTGTTCATGTCAAAGACAAATGGAAAAAGACCTGGGGTCCTAATATAGGCTCTCACAACTCACTACTATAGGGGTTAAGGAAAGAGCTTGAGAGCAGTATTCATTACAGTCTCTCCAGAAATGTAAGAAAATATCTTAAATGCTCAATGAAAATTCGAAAATGGTTCAGATGATCGTCGTTTGGTCCTCAAACGGATCTTGAGAGACTCCTTTGGATCAATATAGTTAAGGTCATCCTTGCATACGAGGCTCTCAGCTATTACCAAAGCGTCAAAGATGGTAGGAGATCTGTTGTCAGATTTTGTAAGGCGAAACGATCAAACGTTTTCGTGCGCACGAATGATTTGCTCTACGTTACACAAACAAATTTCTTCGTGCATACGAAACGATCGTTTCCCTTTACAGAAAGTCGACCCTGGTCTGGTCTGGTAATCTGGGCTCGTGTTGGACACTCTTTTGCGTCGACTTGAGCAACGATTTCAAATCCATGTGCTGTAGCGTTGCTCTATTGGGAATTTTTCCTCCGCCCCTGGAAAGGACACAACATATTCCTCATAAAGTTGGATTAAATTACCATCGATGAGTTGTCCTTAAGTTCAGTACTTTTGTAGATGAGTTCTATAACGGGTGTGAGGTGTCAATGGACAAGTTGCGATGACCCACAGAGGTTTAAATTAAACAAAAATAAATGTTGTCCGCTGGGCTAAGCTTAGGACCCTTTCGTAAGCTGTATTGAAAGCGAAAAAAAAAATAAAAAATAATAAAGTGCACGACTGGGTCACGCGAAACTTTCTCATTCATCAAAAGTTTGGTTGAGTCAATTGGTATGTAGGTAAAAAGTTCAGAAGCAACCGTACATAAAATGTTAGAGTAGATAGTGTTTAACAAAATTCACTTTTAGGTTATTCATTCGATATGGCAGTAAGTACATATCAAATAACAGTGTGAGTTGCATAAGTATTAGCTATCAATAACAGTAATTTTCGCAAGTTCTGGTTAGAGAGTAATAATCGCCTACTAGGACAATTTTATAATCTCTCACACTTGACAAGATTTTTGAGTACGAGGACAAGGGTAGTAGGAGTTTCTGTTCTTTGATTTGTTAGCGAATGATTTTATTTTTGACTGGAACAGACTAATAACGGTAGTTTAAGTTGTCAATGATTGCAAGTAGTGTTCGTGATAGATCGATTACTCTACATAAATAGCGGTTTTTGCAAAACTACGCCGACAAAACAGTACGCGAATATGGCAATGTTTAGTTTGAAAAATACTACTCCTTAGCTATTTAGCTGAACACTGAATAGAAGTTATTGTTCGGGATGTAAACATTACTTGGTTCTTAAAGTTTTATCGAAAATGGGGTTTTCGAGATATGAACAGTTTTCGTGGATCCCAATTGAAAATTAAGGACTCAATAATTATGGAAACATCAATTTCGCCCTAAGTATGCATTTTAGTCAAAATCGTTGTTGCCTTTTTCAGGAAAACGAAAGAAAACCAAATTTTGAAAAAAATCCTTTTTTCAAAAATCCATTGTACGATAATTTAGACAAAGACTGAGTTATTTATTAAATTAGAAGTGACCTCATTAACTTAGAAATAAATGTTTGTTAAATTCGTATGGTCCGTTTTCGAGATATGACCAAATTTCAAAAGTAGCGTTTTCGATTTTTTAGACAAAAACTGGATACACAGTCATGGTAACCTCAACTGCTTAAGCTTAAATATCAATTTTGGTTGAAATCGATTTAGCCGTTTTCGACAAATCAAAAAATTGTATGAAAATTGTGTAAGGGAAGTACCATTAATTTTTAGGTTACCTTGCAATAAAAGGCCCCGAAATGTAGGCCCACAAACTCCAAATCCGAAGTTTGAACCAAGTCAGGGTAACCGTTTAGGCAGACAGACGGTTAGAATTTTACTATCCACTTTTTGAGTTCCTCTATCATCGTAATGTCAGAATTGATTAACATATCGAGTTCGAAATTTTGTGTTAAAAATATCTTCTGTCTTCTAAAAGATGCTGTTGAAGTCTCTTATTCCAATAAATGGTTGTGTTGGTTGAGCAGTAACTTGAGTAAGTTGATCGTACGCTATACCAAACAACGAATGTTAAATAACGCGTTGAACGGACTCTGCCACTGACAGCTGTGTCAAAGCCGATGCAGCTTCATGGTTGAGAAGGCAAATCGTGAAACAAGGGGGGGATCACAATGGGCCCATCAGAGGCCTCAGTGAGCCCCCTTGTTTCTAAAGTTGGGATCTGTTTGTTTAAGGACGTGTGAAAGGACAAGGGATAGGGGGATTGGTTCAATTATATGTGTATAGCCACTGGATGTAGGGTTTGTGTTGACGGTGAATCTGTTTGTTCGCTTGGAGAACTACATGATGTCGCTTAGTTCCAAATTTCTGAGATGTGTAAGGTTTGGTATGATGGATTAGTGGTGTCCATTACAACATAGAGGCGGTGCCTCATAGGCCACGTTCTAGAGCAAGGAGCCTTTACTATACCCATCCTGGAATCATTTGTAAGGAAGCTGTTCTGCGGACAGTACTTTACTTGTACTGGGCCCTGAGGCGTTTTGTCGAATATAAAGTGGGTAAGCCCAAGGAATGATTGAGCCGTCAAAGTCAGGTACTATAGCCAACCCAAGTATACTTAAGATGGCCCGGCAACAAAATAATTGCTTCACAAGCTCTCATTGTGAGCAGTGGCGGAAATTAGGGCAGTAGTTTTTGTTTAGAAAGTGACCGAACTCAATAAATTTAAACGTGGCTTAACTAATCGCTAGAAACCATGGTATACCCCTTCAAGTTATTACATCCAACCTTATCCCCAATGGAGCTTCCCTAATCGGCCTGATGTCCACTACTAAGATTATAGGAAGGTGGATGGAGATCTCACAGCTTATATCTTGGGATAGAACACTTTCCCTTCACTCCTGTTGTTGTTTTGGACGACCTGTCTATGTAGAGGAATACAGATCTCCTTAGGGACCCTACTTACACTCCAAGTCAGTCCTGGTGGCTATATAGACTTCATCTAGTTGCTATTAAATTGAAGGCGGTGGAGCGCGTAATCAGTTGCTTTTGGAATGCTTTTCTAGTATAAACTGGTTCACAAATACCCAATCACAATCGGAAATCTTTCATAGCGGGGTCCCCTCATCTATCGCTGAAGGTCTGGTACTGTAATATATCCCTTCGGTAGGCTAGTGTTTGGCAAACCTACTGCAGTTCTCTGTATAGGTTCCTTTTTGTGACAGTGCAACATCAGACTCACTTCCAGCGACTGTCTAAGTCTAAGACTGTCACGTTACTTCAATATGTCTGAAAAAATAACAGCCTTCCTTACGTCCCGCTGAAAAGCCGGCCATAAGACCCCATTTGATTTCATCTCCGGACCGTAATATGTGCCGCAATTCCTATTCTATTCGCGACAAGTCAAGGCTGTCTCCGACTCTGACACACCGTTTTCACCGTCTGTCAAATATTTAATCAGTTTATCGTAAACATTTTGTTGGCAAAAGCATTAATCCCTCTCGATAATTGCAGTCAACTATTGTTCAATTCCAAGCCGTACAACAATTTACAATGAGCCCGCCTTTCTTTACTACATCCAGTGGTATACTGACTGCGAGACACAGCCAAACCAAAAACACCCTTGCAAGCAGGTCTAAATTCATAATAATCTTTGGAACCCGCGCTTCTAGGAGCAGCCCAGTGAAAATCCCAAGTGAATGCCGCGCAATAAAATGCAATTAAATTTTACAATTAGTGCGGGTCTCTATAGGTATACACGGTGTACGTTGTGTCCATTAGCAGGCGCGTATATAAAGAAAACAACCAAGAAAAGGTCCTTTTCATCCTTTCAACACACACATTTACTATGGTAAACAGTTCGTTGCAATACCGAACACTGTATATGCATAAACAATGATTTTACGACTCGAGAGGAGGCCTGATAATGTGTGTCGTTTCTATATGCCGTGGAATGCCTTTTTAAACGTATTGTTAGCGAAAATTGCTTAATTGTTTTCGAAAACTAGGACTAGGACGCATAGTTTGAGTTTGGAGATTATTCTCTGGTTACCTCTATGATGTCCTTGCTTTTTAGAGTAGATTCGGCATAAAAATGGATGGGTATAGGGCGCGTTTCGCGTTGCAATAAAATCATTTGAGACTCTTGTTTACGGTTGCGTTTAACTGTTTTATTGTTTTAAAGGGAAAATCGGATTTGGTTTATCCTGATTTCGAGGGAATATTTTTTGTATATTTTGGGCTCGCTTTCCTGGAAGTTGTTGTTGATTTAGAAAATTCCTACGCGCTGACGCCTATGGCGATGAGTAATGGTTTTTTGGAGTTTAATCAGTTGAAAAGTTTTAGATGTGTCGGTAGAATATTTCAATATCATTGACCAAGAATTTGGTCTTCCTCCATTGTTCTTAATCTATTTTGCCGCTTAATCTAGTTCAAGTCTGGGTAATGAGCTTCTAAGTTCATCCTTAGTTTATTTAGTTCAGCATACAGACGACAGTCCCTTCTATCTATATAAATATTGACACAGCTCTCTTTAAATTTTTAGATTCTGGAATGTGATTCTGTAAGAATACAAACGTTCGCACTTCAAAAAACGGAAAAAAACATGCGAGAGTCAGCATCGCCATATTGAAGTTTGAAGAACTGTAGCTGTTTTTAACTGCAGGTGGCATGAGTCGTTCTTTTGACAGCTTTAAATGTCAAAAAGTTTTCGTTATTTCCCTTTATGCGAATCGAAAATGCCTTTCGTGTTTGAAAATATGCGCCGCAATAGAAAACGAAAATGTGAAATCTCTTTTATTGTTTTCGATTCCAAGGAAAACATTCATGCAACCAAAAATGACTGAATGCTTTCATTTGACAGAACTCCATCCCTGATTTCTTATACCTGTATACAAGCTTATGTTTGTCTTTCAAGCCCTCACAAGACCGAATTGCCTCTGACAGAGTTCTTCAGTCGAAAGGCAGATGAGGTTGCTGAACTACAAGTCTGCTTGAATGCCCAATCTAGAATTCTAGAGATTTACGCTATCTGTGCTCATAGGAAGCTTACAGCCAGGGTCGGTAGGCTCTCTGTAACCGGGATACCTCATAGATTCATGCATAGGGCTCTATCATAGGTAGATATATAAGTGCGCTATGAAACCGAATGTTATTTTCTAAGAGTAATTTTAAGACATCTGGAGCAAGACTTGTTATGCCTTGAATAAGACATGAGGTAGGCTGTAGCCAAGCGAAAGCTAGCAAACCACTGAAAAGCACTAGCGTATCATGACTTTCCGAACTGGAAAACCTGCCAAAAGCTTCGATAGTAAGAAATAAATGCACCAAATGCATGAAGGCAAGCTCAAAGCCTGTTCCTTTTATGCCAATAATGGGAAATATCCAAACCGCTAGTATTTAAGAAGAAGATTCAAAGTCCCGGCTTACCTTCAAAAGGTCATACTTGATAAGGGGTCTTGACTGGTTACCTCAAATGGTCTTAAGTACGACAGGTGGCGAAGAAGCATCGGGTGCAAGACTTAAACGACACAATCTGCGTAATCGGCTCAAAACGCAGAACTGTGAAGTAGCTGTAATACCTAAGGGCCAAGGATAAGCATACAAAAGGCCAGGCCACGGATGTGGAGGCCTGCGGCCCGAAGCCAACAAAGGAGTGGAGGCCCCCTGGCCCCTACTTATTTTCCAAATAATATTGTGGGGGCCCCTCTTTTATGGAGGCCTTAGTTTAAAATTCTAAGACTGTGTACCTGCGCAGAAAAACTAAGAAGAGTTCCACTTAAGTTGTGGGACAGCGGCTCATGGGGCAAGGGGTCTCGGGTTAACACTCTGAGTAACATGGCTGCTCAGATACGTTTCAAAAGAGGCCCACTCGAACGACCGGTTTTGAGAAGCTCGACCAATGGTCCTATAATAGTCAGTTGGGTCAAGTAATTTTTTTCTTCCTGCACCCAAATTAAGCAGATGTCCAGTGTAAAGTCTAACGGCCCGCAAATGGATATGAACCATGGCGTTGCAATTTTATTTCTACGGAGCATTAGTCCGATAAGTCCAAAATGGAAGTCTTTTTGCCCCTAGGTAGGGAGGCTACTCCATGGTGGTTGTATGCAAGAAATGGACAGACATATTAGCCATCGGTATCAATCAAGGATCCCTTGACGTCATAATGACGCAGTCAAAATAGCTGAAGACAAGCTTGGAACTTGTCGCCTTTCACGCGGAGCTTGGGAAAAACGACTGCTCTTGAAAATAAATCAAAACAAGTACCTTCCTGTTTGTTCTGTATAATGATAGACAATAGTACTTCAACTTCTCATAATGTTCATCAGGACTATACAATATATAAACATCCCCCACCCGCTGTCAATTATTTAACATAAACCACACCAGCAAACAGTGTGTATGATTCAATTGAAAACGAATGAAATTAGGATTTTTTATTTTAGCACCCTCGTGCGGCGCGGCTGGCAACCCTCCAGAATTATACGCTCTCTTCCCTCACGCAATTCAAGTTTAATTATGTGATTCTAGCCTTACAGGTGTGAATTTAATTGAATTTTCCTCGAGATGTAGATTAGAAATTTTCCAACCAAACACACAACCGAAGGAGCTTATTTCCCTTTACCGACATTACAACGCGACGTACTCTGGAAAATAAATAAAAATGTTTTCGAAATACCTGCGTTTGTCAACATGATCACGGAGAGAGAACCACGACCATGGGAATAGGAAGAGTTTGTCGCCTTTGTCCTTTGAACAAATATTAATACACACAGAGCGGGAGTTTGTTTTTTTCTTCTTTTTTTTCTTCTATCGGTACGGTACCTTAGCTAACGCTGACTGTGATGAAAAATTCAAAAGCAATCTATTTGCACTGTCATTCTATTTGATTGTGTACATAGGTATATCGCTATACTCTTTCGCGGCATAAGGACGGACGGTTGCATTCGTATACACTGTAGGTACGTATAGAGTGGTTGCGAAAAAGTGTGTGTACAAAGACGCGCACTTTGTGAAGTGGGTGAGATTCATTTGATTCGTTAAATAAACGTTTGACGCCCAATGGCTGTTGTAAAACGGGGGAAACGAACTTGCTTGAGTCCTGGAAGTTTAAATGTCAATATAAATGGTTGCCAAATCAAAGGACACTCTAACAATGCTGTGTAACATTTTGTTTGCGATTGTTGTTCAGCATAAATGAGCTAAGGGTGCAGCGGGGTATATAGGCAGGTACTGTGGTTCAGATTAATCACTTGTAAAATATGAATCGCCCGATTGAAAAGGACTGGGAATAGATCAGAAATTAATTAATTTAAGAAATAAGTCAAAGGAAGTCAACCCTAACTTGTACTTTGTAGCGCGGTAGTGGCAGTGGCGGTCTTCAGTCACATGAAAGGATTCTTTCGTCTGATCAGACTTCTTTCACTGCACACAAACAGCGATTGTTGGCAAGACATTTCAAAGGATATCAAAGGGTTTTGTGTGGAGACTTTACAATTTCCTTGATTGAGGTTTAATTGTTTGGAACGTTTGCTTGTGGTTGGCAAGTCCATTAATGTGTCGAACGAATTGGTAGAAGATCAATGGCTTATGTTGAGTGGTATGTGTTACCTAACAAGTCCAAGATGGCTCAATGGAAACTCAACCCCACATACCCTAGTCAACAAAGAAACTTGAAAGAAAACAGTCAAGCCTGCTCATAATCATTTGTAGCCTCCACGTTAAACTGAAGGGTGCAAGGAGCGTGGGAGGTGTTCTGTGGACCAGTAGATAGAGTGCTTTCCCTTGTCCTGAACTGACGGTAAAGAATATCAAATAGTTCACAAGCGAGAATAAGGTGCGGAAGCTTAATCTAGATTGAGCCAGTGTGCGATTAATATAAAATCGTGCGTAGTGACTACTAGAAGTATTATCGTTCGACTGAGCTCTACTGAGTTTAAGGACACTAGCTTAAGACTGCATAATCCTATTGCGGGGGAACCTTTACTCGAGGAGTCAATTCGCCGCATTTGTAAATGTATGTAGCTCGTTCATTGTTCCGCTTTTGCACATCAAAAACAAAAATTCCTACTTGGTTAACGAACGAGATGCATATTTTGGAGAAGTCTTATTTTGAAAGTCCTACTTTATATTGCATCCGACGAGTTTTTTGGAGAACGAAGCCCGACCTTAACCAACCATAACCAAAGGATCTTCCTATACCAGTCCAGGTTCGAGGCAAAAAAAATATGTCAAAGCGCGCACGAGACTGGACTGATGAACTCAAGGACTGATGGACTGATGGACTGATGGACTGATGGACTGATGGACTGATGGACTGATGGACTGATGGACTGATGGACTGATGGACTGATGGACTGATGGACTGATGGACTGATGGACTGATGGACTGATGGACTGATAGACTGGTGGAATGATGGACTGATGGACTGATGGACTGATGGACTGATGGACTGATGGACTGATGGACTGATGGACTGATGGACTGATGGACTGATGGACTGATGGACTGATGGACTGATGGACTGATGGACTGATGGACTGATGGACTGATGGACTGATGGACTGTTGGACTGATGGACTGATGGACTGATGGACTGATGGACTGATGGACTGATGGACTGATGGACTGATGGACTGATGGACTGATGGACTGATGGACTGATGGACTGATGGACTGATGGACTGATGGACTGATGGACTGATGGACTGATGGACTGATGGACTGATGGACTGATGGAATGATGGCCTGATGGACTGATGGACTGATGGACTGATGGACTGTGGACTGATGGACTGATGGACTGATGGACTGATGGACTGATGGACTGATGGACTGATGGACTGATGGACTGGTGGAATGATGGACTGATGGACTGATGGAATGATGGCCTGATGGACTGCTGGACTGATGGACTGATGGACTGATGGACTGATGGACTGATGGACTGATGGACTGATGGACTGATGGACCGATGGACCGATGCACTGATGGACTGTTGGACTGATGGACTGATGGACTGATGGACTGATGGACTGATGGACCGATGGACCGATGCACTGATGGACTGATGGACTGATGGACTGATGGACTGATGGACTGATGGACTGATGGACTGATGGACTGATGGACTGATGGACTGATGGACTGATGGACTGATGGACTGATGGACTGATGGACTGATGGACTGATGGACTGATGGACTGATGGACTGATGGACTGATGGACTGATGGACTGATGGACTGATGGACTGATGGACTGATGGACTGATGGACTGGTGGACTGATGGACTGTGGACTGATGGACTGATGGACTGATGGACTGATGGACTGATGGACTGATGGACTGATGGACTGATGGACTGATGGACTGATGGACTGATGCACTGATGGACTGATGGACTGATGGACTGGTGGACTGATAGACTGATGGACTGGTGGACTGATGGACTGATGGACTGATGGACTGATGGACTGATGGACTGATGGACTGATGGACTGATGGACTAATGGACTGATGGACTGATGGACTGATGGACTGATGGACTGATGGATTGATGGACTGATGGACTGATGGACTGATGAACTGATGGAATGATGGCCTGATGGACTGATGGACTGATGGACTGATGGACTGATGGACTAACGGACTGATGGACTGATGGACTGATGGACTGATGGACTGATGGACTGATGGACTGATGGACTGATGAATTGATGGACTGATTTACTTAATGAAGTGATGGACGGAGTAAGCCTTCCAAATGCAAATCGGGTTCTCGCTGATATCGTTTTCAGCTGAAATGATGCTGACTGATAGACTGTTGAATAGACGCTTGCTTGAGCACATGGAGAGTTGAAATTGTTAGAACGTTCTAAAAATAGTTTTTTTTTATACCTAATGCTCTTTGAAATGTATTTTTGATGAGATAGCCAGTCCTTCACACATTGGATCTTCAGAACCAAATTTGGACCTCATTTTCATGCTGAACCAAAATGAACTTGCTTCTTTTGGTTTGACTGATGCCGACTGTATGATGGACTGATGGACTGATGGACTGATGGACTGATGGACTGATGGACTGATGGACTGATGGACTGATGGACTGATGGACTGATGGACTGATGGACTGATGGACTGATGGACTGATGGACTGATGGACTGATGGACTGATGGACTGATGGACTGATGGACTGATGGACTGATGGACTGGTGGACTGATGGACTGTGGACTGATGGACTGATGGACTGATGGACTGATGGACTGATGGACTGATGGACTGATGGACTGATGGACTGATGGACTGATGGACTGATGCACTGATGGACTGATGGACTGATGGACTGGTGGACTGATAGACTGATGGACTGGTGGACTGATGGACTGATGGACTGATGGACTGATGGACTGATGGACTGATGGACTGATGGACTGATGGACTAATGGACTGATGGACTGATGGACTGATGGACTGATGGACTGATGGATTGATGGACTGATGGACTGATGGACTGATGAACTGATGGAATGATGGCCTGATGGACTGATGGACTGATGGACTGATGGACTGATGGACTAACGGACTGATGGACTGATGGACTGATGGACTGATGGACTGATGGACTGATGGACTGATGAATTGATGGACTGATTTACTTAATGAAGTGATGGACGGAGTAAGCCTTCCAAATGCAAATCGGGTTCTCGCTGATATCGTTTTCAGCTGAAATGATGCTGACTGATAGACTGTTGAATAGACGCTTGCTTGAGCACATGGAGAGTTGAAATTGTTAGAACGTTCTAAAAATAGTTTTTTTTTATACCTAATGCTCTTTGAAATGTATTTTTGATGAGATAGCCAGTCCTTCACACATTGGATCTTCAGAACCAAATTTGGACCTCATTTTCATGCTGAACCAAAATGAACTTGCTTCTTTTGGTTTGACTGATGCCGACTGTATGATGGGCTTACATTTGCCTAACACAAAATGTGCCACAGAATGACTATCAGCAGGTGTGTGTCACCAAGCCCATTGTAAGCCGTAGTTAAGTCAACCAATTGCTTGTCCATTGCCCGGTAAAGTAAACACATCTTCTGTATATGAATCGATCCATAAACGGATGTGGCATGGCCCTTCCAGTTAAACTACGGGTTGCCCTAAAGCAAACTAAAAAAACAAAAACAAACATTCGGAAGTAATATCATTCCCACGACTATTGAATCCTTGTCCTTCCAATCCATTGAACATTTGCAATCATACAATCTCGGCTATCGCTTCAAGGAAACTCTACATACGCACACAATCATTTCAAAAGAAAAGAAACATCCCGCCCCGAACGAATCCTATTATCCAGTCCATGTCCATCCATCGGCTTACAGTCCTCATTCTTATTCACCTTTCCGTGCAAAACGACCTGCTGCTGACCACATGCACAAACCATTATCTCGCCCTATTGATATCCCCAAAAAGAAACCATAATTGAATCGGAAGTAGAATGTGAAGATGAAGATGGTGTTTCCGCTTTCACCGCACAATATCCCAGGACGAAGAGGTAATAATATGCAACCTCTGTCCCATGAATGGAACTTTCTCACCGGTCACCCTGCATTAACTGGAATCCGGTAAATTGATTCAGGATCCTGATCCACCTACACACAGCGCACTCATTTTTTCGTGAGCTCAAAATATTTCTCTCGATTTGTTGTGTAGTTCTTTGTTGCGAATATACATAAAATTCGTTGTTGGGACTCGATTTCGATTATCCTACAATGACATTGAACATTTTCCATTTCGTGTCCCATCAATCTGCTGATGTAATTCTATGGGCTTCCATTATTGAAGGACATCGTTTGTATGTGGGTTACGCGTAACGTACGTGTTGATTTGAATACGGTGGAGATTTTCAATTCCGATTTGGGAATGACTCAATGAAAACGCTTTCGGACTGTATGTTCCTTGATAAGCATCATCGGCCTAAGGAAGGTCCTTTGGGGATTCTCAGCCGCTATTATATTGAGACCTATGATAAACGACCGGTCATGGACGGATCATTGAATGAGTTCTTAGTTAAGATGTATAGGTATCAATGCCGGGACCTTACTTTCGGGCGGAGCGGTGTAATTAGCGTCAATTTGGTTTTAATCAGCTAATTCTTCAGAAACTGTTTCTTATGTTCATCTACATACCTGTGACGGATAAAGACTGCCCGCTATAAAATCCTCGGGTATTATTTGTGTTTCGTATACTTTCTTTTTAGGGCGTGAGTTTTGTGCGCTTTATTGACGGGCCAATAAATTATGCGAGACATTGAGATGTGCGTGTGTTTTCTAATCTTTATTGCAGTAGTCCTCGAGTATTTATTCTAATGGCTTTGGGTTTGTTTTTAGTTTTTAAGTTTAAGCATAAACGTTTTTGTCGCTTTATTGATTTATGGTGTGGGATAAGGTTTGTTTTAAATAGACGAGCGAAGGTCCTTCTAGGGGGCTAAGTATATATTAAATGAAAGTTAAGTTTTTTTTTTTTTTCCTGTGGATGGATGTTTGTTTTTTTTTTACCTAGGAAGTCGCCAAATGGATAGAAAGAGTACTAGAAGGAAATTATTTGGAAATTGAATGACGTAGGTATACAGAGGCTGGTTGGGAATGGAAATGTTGATGACGTTTGGCCAAAGTGAGTGTCTGAGCTTGTTGTAAGGATGTCACCTACAAATATAATATTTATATACCTTATTCACATGTATTGGTAAGATTTCCACCGGTACCTACCGATGTCGATTGTGATCCCCTTAAGGCACGTTTATATTTTATTCTCCACTGATCTACGGCAAGTAACTCTTTTTTAAGCTTGCGACTGGCCCATGCTCGTAAGGCTTGTCGACGAATTGTCATGTACTGTCTCACAGCTGCCAGACAGATAGTAAAGTCTATAGTGGAGTCTCTTCTTCCAAACCTTCCAAACTTCCAAATGGAGAAAAAGGTACAGTACATAAATTAATAAAGCTCTCGTTAAGGTGCACTTAGAGCACTCAGTGAGATTGCCTTATCACAGAAGTGTCTTCCAGGCTGCGTTTCTGACTGAAGCTGCCCGTATGGTGTCAGTTTTCATAGACAACTAGGAAGATATAAAAACAGTTTCTGCTATTGAAATTAACTCAAAGCTAGTTCGCCACTGTCGCAAAGAGCTTAAGATTCTCTACTCGCAGCATACCGCGCATCTCCGTTGGGTTCCTGGGCACACGAACAAAAAGCTTATTTCGATTTTATAGGACGTTGTTAGATATATAAAAACTGGTAGGGGCCCTAACGTCTCACAACTTGCAAAAAAAAACCTACAATGAAATTGATAATCAAAGATGACGCAATTGAGGCCCACCTATACAGATTTTTTTTAATAACTTCAAGGCTCCTAAAAAGAATTTGCTGAAATTGAAATAAATCTATGTGATGTTATCAATTTACTAAAATACATTTTTTATTTGTGAAAAACCAAATGAAAACCCTACCTTGGGCGTTACTGAGAACACCTGTTCCGTTATAAGCCCCGTACAAAAAATAAGCTCAATTTCTTTAGTTTTCCTGCTAAAATATGCCTTTTTTTTTAAAGTGATCACCCAAAATGTGTTTGTTTGTTAAGCTTTAGGCTTCTTTCTGGATTTATCATTTGCGACTTAAGAAAATTTAGATTTGCTTGTGTCTTTTTAAAAACAAACATAACCATTTCCTACTCACTGTAAAATTACTATGTTAAGGGTTCCTGAAAATATTGTTTACTCTAAAAATTGTAGAGGATTGGAATAGAAATATTTTCAGTTTTCAGCGAGTCCATTGATCCTTCTGGACAGATCCTCCTCTTGTTCGGGTGTGAACCGAACCTCTTATAGGTATGGTTCCTCAAGGTTCTCTTCGGAATTTTGCATCGCCTTGAAGCCTCATATTGTGATAAAAGTTGGATTGACTTCAAGGCCATTTCCATATCAACGGACATCCATTCTGCCCGCTTTATTTTATTTAATTTGGTGACCTTTGACCATTGCCTAAAGATACTCCAAAAACTAGTTGAATTTTTCATATTCCTAATATAAAGCCCATTAGTATTTTGGGTGGGACTTTTTAGGATCATTAAAGATTGTTTTTTTAAACATTTTTTTAACAAAAAAGCTACACAAAGGATTAAAATAATACTTAAACCATAACAAAGCTTAGTTTTCGATGAAAAATACTTACTTACTTTTGGTAGCACTTACAGTCCGGGTTGGGCCACGGCTTCAAACAGCAAGCCGTTCCGGCCAGCGCGGTTCCTAGCTAGCTGCCTCTAGTTAAGCAACCAGAAGGTTTTCATGCGTTTTATACAGAGTCCATGCTACTGCACCATACAGCAGGGTCGGGATGATTAGGGTTTTATATATAATCTCTTTGGTTCTATGAGAGACAGCTTTAGTTCTCTGATATTACTTCTTAGCCCGAAGAAACAGCTATTGGCAGGAGTGATTTTGAAAAATTGTGCCTCTGATTTTGGCGTACAATTGCATCAAAAGGATGATGTAAAAAAGTTACACGACTCCGCATCGCCTTGCCTTAAACCGTTTTCGACATCAATGGGCTCGGTGATGTTTTTGGCAATTTTGAAGGAGCAGCGAGATTTCTCCCTGGGGGTTAATTCGGGTCATATAGCACCATGGCAGATATGGCACCTCTAAAGTTTCTGTATGTGGTACCGGTGCTATTTCTCCCGCTATTAGTTTTATATTGAGGTATACATTTTTTCTGAAATCAAAAAACAGATGAATGGATTAAATGTCTAATTTGTCATATTTGGGGGGAAAAACTCCAAGAAAATCATATCACCCACCTATGGGTGCCAAACCACCCTCCTGTTTTTTATTGAACTTTTACGTTTTTAAAATGTTAGTATTTTACCAACTATGAACTATATTTATGTTCCAATTTTTTGTTTTTAAATTAAAAAAAGACTCAACGTTATTTTTGTTTTAAATTAAAATATGCTTTATTTTTGGGGGCGACTTTAAATTCTATAAAAGGGATTTTTGGCGAACGTCCGAAAAACATCCGAGAGTATAACTTTCTTGAAAGAGCTTCTTAATTAGCCGTTTGGAATCGGCATAAAATTGTAGATCCCTTCCATTCGTTCCAAAAATGAAACTCACACAAAACGCATGGTTGTGAGAAGCTAGGCCTTGGGTCCCTCGGACCTGTTACGCCAACTAATTATTATTATTATTATTATTAAAAGGGTTTTGTTCTAAGATCTGTCGGTGTGTGAAAATTTGGATCCCGGTCTAGATCCGCACGCCGCTCTGGTCCTCATCTGCAGAATTACTTGGTAGGTCCTGTTCTTCGCTATACATTCATTCCGCGTCAAACAGAAGTTGTGGTCGTCTAGCAAAGTATATTTAATATAATAACTGCAGTTACTCAAATAATTATTTGTTTTATGAATAGTAAGTATCAACAATTTCTTATAATAAACGCGAGGGCGCATCCTTCACTAAATTTCGTCAACTTCAAGAATGAATACGATCGCGTCAAATTGAAATTTTCCTTGTTTTTTTCTGAATAACAATTAAGTGGCCACACATACATAAAAACATATCTCCTTTTAGCTGTCGGTTATGTAGTTTTTTCCTTACTGATGTGTCTTTTAAGCTTCCGGGCCTAAGATCACCTATACCCATGCAGGGGCTGCGGAGATTACGAGGTACACGAGGACACACCTCACATCCACTGTCAATACCCAAGTCTCTGTCACTTGAAGAATAGAAAACTTGGAAGTTATTACTTTCATGACATACAGGAACTTTCTGGTGTGTCACTATATATACCCAATCTTTCCATGTTCCTAAAAACATCCAGGATGCCTGGACAAGGTCGAGTAAGACATGTCATCGCCAACCACAACGGCTAACCTCCAACAAAGGCATCATCATGATAATAGGTCCACATGGACCTAAGCGGGGCACCTCCTGCTGGGCTCGCTCTGTTTTACCTACCCATCAAACTAGGGATGCCAAATCTGAAAAATTAGCTGGCGGGACATTTTTGCATTTGAACTGGAAAAAAAACGTTTTTATGTTAGTTTAAATTTTATTTGTTGTAATATGTAATATTTCGTTCAAGTAAAAGTCTTGCAAATTTTCTCTTTCAAAAGAAATGCAAAGGAAAATAACTTAGTATAGTTAATAATAAATATTTTATGTGAAGATTAGGTATACATTAAGATAATATTTTACCAGTCTTAGCATTGACTTAGCCATTTTTACATAAAAATATAAACAAAAATTAATTCTACAAAAGGAACAGTAGGAACTAAAGATGCATGTCACGAAACTAACAAGTTAAATTTAACGAGGAACCATCTCACTTAATATTAGATTATTTCTACTTTATATTAACAGTTTTCATTTTAATTGCAATTCATAGGTTATTTAAGTTAAAAACATAAAAGTTTTTTATATAAAAAAAGGCAATTCTACGAAAGTCAAACTCTAAATTTCAGTACTTATCGGATGAAGTTATTTTCGAAACTACATATTTCCTTTTTTTCCAAATTCAGTTTTGCCGAAATCCTTAAATTCCCTGCAACTCATCGAAAAATCTTGCTTTCCAAGAAACTCTGCTTCTAATATTTCCATAGAAAGCTTAAATATCCTTTCACAGCTTGCATTAGAAATAGGCAACGAAAATACAAAATTGCAAAGAATATCGAAATTTAGTGCCTCAAACTAGCTGAAAAAAACTAACCCAATTTTTCACCCAGACCACTGAACTATCACACTTTGTAAGGTACGTATGATTATAGTTAACTAGGGCAAGCGCTATATTTTCAATGTACATATTATTAATTGTAATTTATTTTATTTAATAATAGGGCGACAAGTTGAAAGGCGGGACATTTTACGGGACAAATTTTCAGTGCGGGACACTTTGCGGGACACTTTTCATTGCGCACACTCGCGGGACAAAAGCCTTATGTCGGGACAGTCCCGCACTGAGCGGTACGTCTCGCATCCCTACATCAAACTTACCTACCCTTACCTACACCGAAAAAGGTTCATGTGCCAATGGCGAATTTCAAGGCTCTTCGATTTAAAACTTCGGCTATAAGCTAATATATTCAGACGTACTTAGGTAGGTAACATCATGATTTCAAAATATCCTGTCCATCGATTACAGGGGTGACTCTTGTGCACCTTCCATAACTCTTGTTTTTTGCCAATGGAATGTGTAATTTATCAAGGGAAATCCACAAATAGGTAGGTACCTACTTGAAGAAAAAATGGCAATGTTGGACTTGAATCAACCATGTTATCCAGGCCCTTAGGTACCTATGTAAGAAACCTGTCTGCTATAAAAACTCGGGTAAGTAGGTGGGTACCTATATATAAAAATAAATGCAGTCGAAGTTCGATTAACCGGAATGGCTGCGACCGAGCCCATAACGGATAGGTACTCAAAAATCCCGGATAATAGATTTTTCTCTAAATTTTTATAAAAAAAAAACTCTTAGTTTGATGAAACTTTATTTCTTTATCTTATAAAACAAAAACAAACATTAGATTCATCAATAAACACAACAATTCATTTAAAATAAATCAATTTAACGATGAAGGAAACTACCTACCTACAACGTTATGACGAAGAACTAGTAAATATTTAGAAAATTCAAACATTTAAGAGATACATACCTACAGACAAAGATGCAGGAATATTTTTATCCTGCATCTTTGTCTGCCTGAGTGACTTTATTCTTTTATTTTCAAACAATTCAAAATTTCCTTGGAATTCAAAGATACTACAGAACTTTTTTTGTTTCTGTTTTGTTACTAATTGGAAATTGACTGAAAATAAATTTATATAAAAAATGCCGGCTAATAGAATGTCCCGGTTAAAAAGAATCCCGCTTAGTGGAGTTTCGACTGTAAATATTTGGCGCAACAGGTCCGTAGAGATCATAGGCCTAGCTTCTCACAACCATTAACTTGTTTGGAGTTGGTTCTTAATTTTTGGGACGAATGGAAGGGATCTACATTTTTATGCCGTGTCCGAAACGTGCCCAGATAAGCTCTTTCATGACGGTTATACTCTCAACAGTTTTTCAGACGTTCACAAGAGGTGGCACATTGGAAAATAACCTGCGATAGAATATGAAATTGTCCTAGGTACCTAGGTATGGACCCAGAAACAGGATTAAATCCATTTAGCTATAAATTATGTAGACCGTCGTAACTGCCTCTTTGGCCTTTGGCTGGTTTTCATCCATTCTCGTTGCCTTGGCTGAAGTTCTTTTATTTATTTCAATCTTAGTCGCTGGCGTAGTATTTCCATTGGAATGCGTTGTTTGGTTTATTTTTCTTAAGTGACGAATCATCTTCGACAACTGCTTCGGATCATTTTCGCTGGATGACTTGGTGTATATCCGGTTGGATTCAAAATGCTTAGTAGGTAAGTAACCAAGTCCTATTTAAACGTAGCTAAGGAATGAGCTATGTTCCATCCACACAGCAGCCCCAATACAATTGGTAGAAAGGTAGACCACCCACGCCCACCTATTCACCCTGTTCAAATTCAATTTCCGATAGGTAGGTGTACCTACGTACTACCCACCTATTCAATTAAAATAGCATCCCCCTTTTACCAAAACTAAGCACTGAGAAAAAAAAAAAACATCCAAAAATACCTATAAACAAAACGAAAACAAATCACAATTCAAACAAAAATTAAATGTATACCCGTACCCAACTGCTATCGAATGCAGATAATGCACCATTCCGTGAATAAAGTGTTACATAAACAACAAAAACCTAGAAATAACTCAATCCACTCCAATCACTTGTCATTTGTCAATTGCAAAGATACAAAAATCCATTTTCAACCAACCCATAGATACACACCAACGACGTAGCCGGTAGCCCCCTCCCGCAAACACACACTCGAAAAAGTGCAAATTTCATCAGAAAAATCAGCTCTATTGGAAGAGAGTTCCCCACTGTAAGCACAGCAGAAAAAGAAAACAAACACCAAGTTTGGTAGAGATTGTTTGCCCCCCTCTCACTGAGAGCAACTGAACAATAACCACATCCCGTGCATATAATGGCAATTCACACCGAAGAACAATTGTGATTGGTCACCGAATCCGAATTCACAATTCGAAACTTGGCATTGTACATAGGTAGCTCTAATGTCAGAATGGATATAAATGTGCGTGCGCGAGGCATATGAATGGAACACAGCGAAACACAGGAACACACCCCTGTGTTGTTTCCTTTTTTCTCTTTCACTCGAACAATGCCCAACCAGCACAGCGTACAACAGGAACAATCCCCGAACAGTGGTAGGCCATTTAAGAAGGCATTCTTGGAAGAGAATCGCTCTCCAGCAGCACAAAGCCACCACGCACACTTATCCAATTCCTACCTGCGAGCGACAGAGAGCGCTCTATCGCTCTGTCGCCATCCGGCGTGAGGAGAATTTAGCCTGGGTAAACCCAGCCCAACGGACGTCTCAGTCGCACACCGAACACATGCGCCAGTCCAGAGAGAGACAGGCAACAGCTGTGCCTGTGTTTGCAGGCACACAAAAAAATAAAACGAGCATTATATCTATTAATACGGTACACAAGTCGATGGCATTCAGGCAGACTCAGTGATCGTGTCAGAATCAATTATTTCACAGTCAAGTCAGTCACTGAGATACATTTGTCGAGTTCAGTTCTCTTTCTCTCTGTTTTTGTTCATAATTAACCGCATAACAAACAAGAAAAAAAATAAAAATAAAAAAAACAATTTCTGTGTTGTGTATCTAGAACGTTGTTACTCCAGATAAAAAGATACTTTCAGTGCGTGATGATAAACTGTATCGATTAAAACAGATTCGAAACCCACAAGTGCTCAAAGTGAAGTGAATTACCCTCGCATAGATAATTTCGCCGCAAAGAGCGGATTTTTGAAATAATAAACCCGGTCGCTTCGAACTCAGGCAAAATTTATTTATCGAGAATGGCAACCTTATCGTCGCACCCACAGTATGGTTTCCATCTGTCGGGCGGCGGTATGGACATGCCCACCCCCGGCGACTACGCGCCCCAATCGACGCTCAGCCCGTCCGACATGGATATCAAGCGCGTGATGCATTTCTCGCAGAGCGGCAGCCTGGCGGCGATATCCGCTGCAATGGGCGGCTCGCCCGTCGGCGGACACAGCGCCAGCAACGGCAACCCCATCATGGGAACCGCCAGCATGGGCAATCATCCCATGTCGCACGGCCAGCAGAACCACTCACCGAATTCGAGCGGCGGCAGTGTCAGCGGCGGTCACCATCCCACCTCACCGGGCCAGGATGGACACATCAAGCGACCCATGAACGCGTTCATGGTGTGGTCGCGCCTGCAGCGACGGCAAATCGCCAAAGACAACCCAAAGATGCACAACTCGGAGATTTCCAAGCGCCTCGGTGCCGAATGGAAGCTGCTGGCGGAGTCCGAGAAGCGCCCCTTCATCGACGAGGCCAAGCGCCTGCGAGCGCTCCACATGAAGGAGCACCCCGACTACAAGTACCGACCACGTCGGAAGCCAAAGAATCCCCTGCACGCAGGTCCGCAGGGCCTACAGATGGGTGCCGCCGGCAATGGCAAACAGCAAATGAGCGGCGGCTCGCCAGCTTCGTACAATCCCTTCCATCAGTTGCCGCCGTACTTTGCGCCGTCACATCACCTGGACCAACCCTACCCGGTGCCCTATTTCGGAGGATTCGACCCGCTGGCGCTGTCCAAACTCCACCAGACACAAGCTGCTGCCGCGGCAGCCGCCTCCAATCAGTCGCAGCACCACCACCACGAGGCGCAAAAGGCCCCACAAATGCCACCCACCACGCTCAGCTCGTTCTACTCTGGCATTTACAGTGGCATGTCAGCGCCGTCTTTGTATGCGGCGCACTCCAACGGACTCTACACCACCTCGTCGACATCCTCGCCCGGATCCAGTCCGGGCACCCACACCCCCAACAACATGGTCGACTCCATGGACAGTGCGCTCCGGCGACCGGTACCGGTGCTCTACTAGAGTCTCTCTCTAAACTGCGAAATCGGTCAGACTTAGTACAACTTCAAAGGACTCCCCCAAGCACACACACTCCGTGTGCAAGAGCAACAAATATTCTTAACAAGTGATTGTCCAGCGAGCAACAGTATTTTTTTCTTCTATTAATTTTTATTTATTTGCATTATGCAAACAGTCTCATATACCTAGCTATGTTTGTTTTGTGTAAAATGTACTAGATTGTAGTTCTATAAACAAATTGTATAAATTAAGAACGTGAAAAACATTTTAAATTGTAAAATACCTATTGAAGCTAGTTGTAGGGTGACTTTATGTTTGTTACGATTCCAAATGAACACAAATTACATTATTGAATACTGTAATTGAAACCTATTACTAATTTGTTTGTTATTGGAAATTATATATATATTTTTTTTTATAGCCTAAGACTTATAGTTTAATGAGAAATTTTCATCTCTGTCACGAATTGTATATAGAGGCGAACATATAAACTGAATTATTTCTAAGATGGCAGAGATATTTATTATTAAATCAACAACAACAAAAATATTAATTACATATTAAAGTAGTAGATAAAAAAAAAGAAGCTAAAAACACCTGAAAGATTGTAAATAAAGTTTCCTTTGTTTTTTATTGATAAAAGAAAATTGTGCGTTTGGTTTTGTTTTCGATTGACGTTTGTTTTCAGGTTGTGAGGGAACTCGTTGGTTGACAGCTGACAGATAAATTGACGAAAATGGTAATCTGCTGTTTTGGAGTTTTTGTTATTTGCAGTGGCCGCATTCAAGAATCTAGTTAGATAGACTTAATTGATCTGGATAAGATCAAAACTAGATTGGTCGGCAACGTCACTTTTCCTACACGTCATCCACATATCCGAATTATCAACTTAGTACTCAGTCACGAATTTCTTGACTAGATTCGTCGGCTACCCCTCCTTAAACGTCAAGTGAAACAGCTGTTCATATGACCGATTTCAGTCAATCAACACAGAGATAGATCTAGTCAGACAGCTGTCAGACTTACTAAACTAGATACTTGAACGTCCCCAGTGACTTGGGTAGATGTCTCTAAGTAGGTCTGCTAACCTTTCAGCTGGAGTCTGCATTGCCGACGGGTTTTGTGCAGAAATTCACAAAAGACAACGGGAATAGAATTAACTCATTAAATGGACAGTGGCAATGTTCTCGGCCGATTTGTCGTTCTTTTGACGGGTGTTGGCTGAATGTTTACTCAATGTTGTCTCAAATTTGGCCACCAAACGTTGGCGAGTCGACTTGGACGGACCACCACGCGTCTGCCGTAAAATGAGTGCAACGTTAGCACTGAATGATAAATAATAATTGAAAAATCATTTATGAGCGACAGCTACCCCTGTGCCAAGTCTGAGAAGTCCAAATGAATATTGTATATTTTTATATAATACAAACAGACAAGCAATATGAAGATAGATGGATATGTAGCGCTTCGAATATGTAGGCCAAGTGGACTAGACATATAATTAGATTCACTGATGGTCCGTTCGCACTGCTAACAATGCCAACAAAGGCTTCAGAAGACGTATATGATTTATGGCTCCGTGGAACAGGTCTGGAGCTATCTGACAGAAGGCACAACATTTATTCGAACATAGAGCCACAAATTATGTCTAGGGGTACTGGATCAAAGACGATTTGTTATATTTCCCTGGTGGGCAGACTGTATATATGTCGAAAACCCATAGAGAAGTATTGTCCGAGAAATTGGCAATGGCTTCAGGAACACTTCAGCAAATGGTGGGAGGACATATCCGTTTATTCGTTTCGCTCCCAAGCTCAGATCTGATTAAAGTATCTTGTGCTTTAGATAGTAAGAATTTTTTTTTCTTTGTGAGAGAAATAGCAAAAGACGCTCTCACGAGGCCTGAGCCTATAAGAGGTCGTCAGCTGCTAAGAAGCCGACTATCTAGCATGGCGTAAAATGTCGCTAAGGCAGATCCCAAAGCCCACTGTAGCTTCTCAGTGAAGAAGTGAACAAAGATGGAACAGAGGGAAACCGACAATAAGCGGGGCCTGCGTGGATTCCAGAGGAAGCCTATTGCTGAGGGGCTTGGTAAGAAGGAGCTAGCCTCGAAGAGGTTGAGGTCACCAGAGGACGCTCCCAACATTCCGAAGAAGGCGAAGCGGCATGAACAGACCACGGGTAGCCCCAAAAGGACACCCATGTAGGGCACAGTACCAAGCTGGATGAGGTACAACGAGGTGACAAGGAACCCGCTGCAGTTAGCTGTGGTGGATTTTAAGAAACCAAGTGGACAGTACCACTATGGAATGTGAAAAGATAATCGAGAACACCCTAGGTGTAGCGATTGTCTCACACATCCCGGCCGAAAACTGGAGGAGGAACAGCTAGATCTGGCCCTAATCCAAGAACCATGCATCAACAATGATCAGGTGATGGGATTAGGGTCGAAGAGACGGCACATTGTCGGTAAATAAATCACTATGTATTCTGACAGCCAAGCGGCCATAAAAGCCATGGAGTCAGTCGTGGTGAAGTCAAGGGCAGTAAGTCGCTGTAAGAAATATCTGGACGAAAAATCACAAGCCAAAGGGGTGACCTTATGCTGGGTACCAGGGCATATGGATTTCCAGCAAGAAACGGATCGAATATACATGCATCTATGGCCCCAAAATCAGTAAGAAATCCACTAAGCACGTTTGCAAGGAAGATTGAATCCTGGAGTAGAACTTACCTATACGCTGGACCAATCTCACTTCCTGCAGGCACACAAAAGAACTATGGCCAGAGGTGAGCAAAAGGAGATCTAAGTGCACGATCGGACTGAGCCGCAAAGATATTTGCATACTGGACACTGTACGATGGGCGTACATGCGGAACGGTCGGGGATACTGCATAATGACTTTTGCAGAAGCTGTAGGGACGTTGCAGAAATAGAATCTGTTCGCCACCTACTTTGCGAATGCCCAGCAGACAGAGGATTCTCAACAGTTACTTCTTCGATGACCTAGATGATTTGAAGATGATTCAAAGAACTCCTGAGATTCATACTCAAATCTGGGTGGCTCTAGTAGATAAATAGACATCATGTCATTGGCTACTCTCAGGACGTACTTGTCCTTCAACAGGTTGCACTGAATGGTTCCCGTAAACTGGACACAATGGACCCTCCTGATGGTCTAAGCGGAGCACCTATGTATAGGTACCTACCATACATTAAAAAAGTTAAAATATGGCTGTTCAGTTTTGACTTCGAGCAGGTGAATAATTTCCAAATTTAGTAATTTAATCTAATATTTGTCTTAGTCCTCTTTCCTCTCTTTAGTTTTTCTCTTTTTTATTTTATTAATATTTCCTCTTTGTAGCTCCTTTTAGCACAACCAATATTTCTAACTTCGTAATTAAATTATAAGGTTATTGCATATCATACATTCGGATTCGTCACTAGTTTATTTGTACTAAAGAACGTCTCTAAATTATTTTTTCAACATAGGTATAATATTAAGCCTCAATTAAGGTGGCCGAAAGGGCCGATCTACTTATCACCGATAACTTATACCGATTTACGTTATTTCGACGAGATGTCGGAAGGATATATTCGATGGGCACGCTGTTTCGGTCACCCGTCATAAATATATCCAAAGATACTAGTCCAATAGTCATCCCCAGTCTCATCTCTTCAAGGAGTTGTCTGAGGATTACAGGCGGGGGGATGACTGTTTCGGTCACCCTTACCTTATCCGAGGGTAAACTACCCCCGACTCTCCCTACGAGACGTAGGAGGACTGCAGACGTAGACAAATTGTCATACGCACAAGAAAGTAATAATGCGCCCACTATAGTATGTCCGGCATAGAGAGCACTCTGGCCTTCTCCTTTTCAGATAGTAGCACCAAGGTAAAGGTGAGAAACAGAACTTTGATACGTTCACACGTCCGATGTCCAACAGAAATCCTTAATTGCTTGAATTTGCATAAAAATGTACAATTGTGCGCATTTTTTTATATGTATCGAAGTACGCAATTTTGTAACACTTTTGCCATTTCCAAATTAATTCCAAACGTTGCACTTCTTCTCAGAAGTTCAAACGAAACCTGTTTTTTCTGTTGGTTTTCTACTATTTTCTTTAAATAAAAACACTTTTTTTAAACGTTATACATTCTTTATGGAAGGTTTTTCTTACTGTCTTGTGCGTCTGCGTCTACTCAACGATTTTTCATCAACTCTAACTCACAAGGACAGTTCTTAATTTATTCTCTATTTAGAAAACATTTGTTTTAGTTTCTATTCAAAATGGTAAGCTATCAATCTAAAGTCATGCCTTTGTAGTACGTATGTATAAATAACGATTAGTATTAGGATTTTAATTAATTCAATTTTACTTGAAGTGTATTTCGGATATCTTCAATCTCTTTCTGGTAATGGCTCCAATCGATGAATAGCTCACCCAGGATTCCTCTTTTCGTCTTCACATTCAAGACTCTTACCTAACCATCTGTCGTTTCGATTTATTTGGCTACTCTTCCTATTAACCACTGTTGAGGGAGAGTTTTTCATCTCTTTTGCAGCTCCAATACTCTTTGGATTCCAAAAGAGTTGCTTAATTTGTGATAGAAGTCGCCACCTGTTCAAAGAAGACACCTTATAGCCGGCCACAAGAGGCTCAGCTGTTGCGTTCAACGGCACTCCCATCAGGAAATGACCTGGAGCTAGCACCTGCTCGTCGCTAGGATCATTAGACATCACACACATAGATCGGGAATTTAGGACGGCTTCTCTCTCTGCCACCACCGTTGACAACTACTCGAACGTCAAACAAGCCTTATCTACTCTTCTATAGAGATTATTCTTGACTCATTTCACCGAAGCCTCCCATAAGCCTCCGAAGTGAGGCATTCTAGGTGAAATATGGTGAAACTCAATCCGTTTTGCAGCACACCATTCAGCGATTATTTTTCTTTAGTACTTTGCTCCAAAAAGCCCTGCCTTAATCCACTCAATTCACTGCAGTGCAGATCTTGGCACAAACCTCTTAAGCGGCGCTATAAGCCCCTAGGAAGATAAGTCGGACACGACTTCGAGGTGCACTGCCATAACTGCGAAGCATGCGAAAACTGCAACGTACGACTTGCATGTTCGTATACCTAAGCCTGTTCGGTTTAATGTGGTTTGGAACGGCAAGTTTCTGACGCAACTTCCAGGGCTGATCATTTGCTTTCATTCCAATTGTTGAATGTCATCTTTAAAATTTTCTCGTTCAAGTTCAGCTTACTTCGATCATCGTTAAGGTTTTTCCTTTTCATCACGTTTTTTGGACATAATTAAACCGCAGGTAATTGTTTCCCCAATATGCATTTGCAGTTCCAGCGAAAATTGAAATATTTTGTAAACCAGATTCTGTAGACTAACTCCCGTGCTAAAGCCGCTCCCGACACAATATACAAATTGTGTTTCATGTCCTATTTGAACAACTGGCATCAAGCATAAAAGTGATATGTCCTTACATATTTTATTCTATCGTGGATAAATTGTAAAGCGGTTTAAGGATTATTTATTCTTCATAATTATTACTTTTAAAAAGGTCATAGCATACTTAAATACCAAAGCCAATAGAGCTGCATTCGAAGAGTTGTGCACTTACTAAAACTTTACTTTGAGTCTGGCAAAAACAGCAAAAACGGACAGAAATAAGATATAATTGACGAAAATTGAAGAGTCGATCATTACGAGGCAAGTCGACGTTAACATCTACTAAATTGCTCGCAAATTGGCAAACTTTTCATCACACAATTGAGTGTATAAAAAAAAGCTACTGCTGAAATACCTCGAAAAGTATAGCAATGGAGGTGACACTGTTTTCAGTTGCGTAGGAAAAGTACAAAATGCTGTCAAATGCACTAAAGAAAAGCCAGAACCAGCTTCTCAATTCAGCAGTTCATAACTGGACAAAAGCCTGTAACTTTGTTGTAGGTCCAACTCTTTTCACTAGAACAACACAAATTGACTCAAATTGTGGTGATAAGTCATCATCTGAGCTCTACTCTCTCACTCCTATCCATTCCACTCCTAAAATATAGGTAGGTCCCTGTATTCGAATGGCATAACCCATTTCTAAAAATATACCCACTTCATTGACAACTCTAGTCACACTGGCCTAAGGTAAAAAATATTTTAATTGTGGAAAATAAAAATTCGTTTAAATATGATAAACGATGAAAAAATTCAATCTACCCGGCACTTTCCATACGAATGGTTCGTCTCTCTTTAGCCGTGTATTCATATTCAAATTCTGTCACACGCTAACAATTCCGCATAAGTCACATCTCTATTTGACAATTTGTCAACATTTGAAAACATCGGGTAACACAATACGCACACACCTCGAGAGCACACGAAAATACCAATCAATCAATTTAATTATTGTGGAGTCGGATGTGCCTCCGATGGCTTAATCCCAATTTATGGCCGCTCCAAGATTCCGCTTGGCTTAGAGATGATCATCTTCTTTACATATACATCATAAAAAAAAAAAAAAAATTAACCTCGACTTGATTGTTTTTCCACATATCGAACAACAATCTCTCACACAATGGAGTGTCACGCCAATTGTGCAAATAGGACTACCGAGTGGAAACAAAAAACAGACCGCATATTCAGTCTCTGATAATTTCAGTCAGTGAGGTGTGAGGTTAATCAAGTCCTCACGGGGGGCATTCGAGGACAAGGCGCATCTATCTATGGCCCACACCATCATTCATCAGCTTTACAAGAAAAATCACATTAAATTCGGATAAATCCGCAAAGTCGTAGATATACTAGTCCCCCATTAGAATGACAATGGAAATATTAAAAAATAGAAGACGACAACAGATATTTTGTCGCCTTACCAATTTTTCTGAATAGCTTGTTTAAATTGATTAGCACACAAAGGCGGATAATTAATTTAGTATTCATAAAAATGCCAAGTGTTTTGTTCGAGGCAAACAATATGCACAATGGCGCTGTTGTTTATTCGCTTAAAACAATTTCCATTCCACATACATAATTCCCGCATTTGTTGACGAGCGTTGTCTGTATCTGCTCTCGTATAGTATCGTCTATCTGAACAAATAAAAAGAAAAAATTGACACACAGGTGTAAGAAAAAAGGGAAAGAAAAACAATTCAGACCAACAATGTGTAAAGAAACAGAAACAGATGTTTTGACAGTGGGTACAATATGCAGATAGGTACAACTTGTGCAGGAAGCTGCGGGGCTGGATTTGAATGTCTTTTTCGATGGGATGACAACATAGAATGACATATCGAGGGATTAGGGGAATCACCTGGCTGCTCTTATATTCAGTGAAATGAATACCTTTAGTCAAAGCGCTAGACTATATTGATTAAGTTTGGCTAAGATTTTACTAGACAGCTACTTCACCCAAAGTGCAAGGCAGTTGCACCCATTTCGGTTGCTGTGCAGCCATAGGATGTTGCATTTTCAAAGCTTAGTACTTTCTTAAAACAAAAACAAAATTATGTTTAGCTTTGAGGGAAAAAAAAGGGCGTGAACTACCCAAAAGACCTTCGACACATACTTCTACGACCAGAACAATTCCGCGCTAGTTCACAAAGCAGCTGTAAATCCAGATTGCAAACAACAAAACTGGAATTACAAACTGTGTATTGGTACAACAACTGAGATCGAAGATAGGCCAAAAGAAACAATTAAGCCATTCATCAATAATGTCAATAAAATTTAAGATCTACGTACTGTAAATGGTTGGAATTTGTGAAATTATTCCTTCTGGTCGAGTGATTGTTTGAATGTGCATATCCGCGCAGGGTGGGCCAAAAGAATTCATCCGATGTTGTTTGGCGCCGTCACAATTGATTGCCATACGGGCTCGTTTTCATCACTTCGGCGAGAACTGCGGGCGACAGATTCTCGCACTCGTGTCGAATGTTGTCCTTGAGGGCTTCTAGGGTCTCGGGCTTGTTCACGTAAACATGGGACTTCAAAAAAACCCACAAAAAAGTCTGGAACGGTTAAGTCGGGCGCCTTCAGAATATCGGTTGTGGCTCGCGCAGTGTGTGCCGTAGCACCGTCCTGTTGGAACCACATGTCCTCCAGTCCTAATTCGTCCAATTGCGGAAATTGAAAAAACTCAGTTAACATGGCCCTATAGCGCGCACCGTCCACTGTTGTCGTTTGACCAGCGGCGTTCTCGAAAAATGGCTCCTCCAGCGTGAACAGCGCACCATGCAGTAACTTTGAGCAGGTGTAATGGCTCCCCAGAAGCGTTAGTTTTGCTTGTTCACATACCCGCTGAGGTGGAAATGAGCATCATCGCTCATTATGACTTTGGTCGCAAAATCGTCCATTTCGCTGGAGATTACCACGAACACCGCTCATAACTTGGTCTTTGACAAATTAGATGATAAGATTAGATACTCACCATGGCAAATAAATGTCAAAGTATTTCATCGTATTTATGTAGATAATTTATTCATAAAAGCAACATTTGTTTTTTGTTCCAAAAGAATACAACAATTCTAATTGCGTTATATATAATATTGGAATACAAAATAAGTTAAGCTAGCTCTTACCAATGATACTCCGATTATACAAAAAAAAAAAAAAAAAACTTAAAAATGATGACTGGGCTGCACTTTAATAGATCTGCCGATGGCCTTGGCGGTGACCCGCAAGTTCGATGATTGCGAGAGCCTCTCTATGGTGTCGAATATAATTATATACACTGGGGCGCTACGGTGAGTGCCGAGGATGGTAAAACTTATTGTGGTGTATCTGGTAGCATCAAAAAAATATATAACAAATATTATTATCGCGAACGTCTGCTTTCAATTTATGACAGCTTCAAATTGATTGCTAATGTATAATTTGTTTGCGACAGTATATGTATTGATAGCGGCTCAAGGAACCAAATATGATTCGGATAAAGTTTTCGAGGCCTCATCACTTGGATAATACATCGCAAATGTAATAACCTGATTGGTGGGAAAACTGATGACAAAAAGCATTAATACAAAAATTAAAACACTTAAATTTATTTGTCAAAAACGTATGGCAGGCTGCCTTACAGGTCGTCATAGCTTGCGACCCTCGAAGTGCTGAATATGTCTCTAGGAAGACAATTCTTTTCGGAGCTTTTTCTCCACCAGTTCGATATACTTGGCGCCATACTTATAACCAATTTAAGTCTCGACTTTAAATTTACAGAAGCTCACAATTGCAAAATTTGTATGGAAAATATGGTCATTGTCACTAAAATTTAGAGTCGAACATAATAATGTTTATTGGTAAGATATTTTTGTACATAGATTCCATAGCTCCGACTTAAAGCTGTTTATTTCTGGTCAGCGGCAGTCGCCATTTTGCGATCAGCTATTCACAGACCTGTTGAACGGAGTCATAAATCATACGACTTCGAAATTCTAGAAAAAAAACTGAAAACTAAGACTTTCTACTATAAATTAGAATCTATAAAAATAAGGACACTATCCGCAAATGAAACGAAATCAATTGGAATATTATATAGCTTTTTGTTTAAAGAATTCCTCGTAAGCAAGCAAGCCCCCCGAAAACAAAATCCTGACTACGGCACTGAACATGACGGTCAATTTCATTGACGAAAAAAAAATTCCCAATCACGCCACCGGAATGCAAATCGCACCAAATTGTCATCTTTTGCGGATGACATGCTGTTTCATGGCATTTTACCAAAAATGCGCTTCATCGCAGAGGATTCAAAATTGGCGCTAACGCTCCTTGTTGCGACCACCGACTCCGAATTTCGTTAGAAAATTTTAATTATTTGTAAACGTTGGTCCTTCGCGTAGTTCACCACGATGAAAATGTTGATTTTACTTAATTTTTTGACATTGACAGTTCGGTAATGGGCTTAAGGGTGTGTTCACAATGAAAGTTTTAAGTTGCCGCTAATGAAAGACCCATTATATGGATTAGTTAACGCGTCATGTTCAAACTTCTCACCCAATCCGTAGGGACTACAGATGTCGTTGTTGGTCATCCACGGTACATAAAATTTTTTTTTGAATCTCTATGCATCGTTTTCATGCGACTTTTCAGTTTTAAGCCTCGGACCGTCTGCAGCTACTTCGGAACACCAAATACATTTAATTCGTAGAGCGTCTTGATAATATCTCTTATTGGCTGAAGGATATGGAGCGCCATTTGCCATTCTTCATCATATCCACCAAGATCTGTTTTATTCATATATTTTTCTCACACATTGTTGGGGCTTTCAGTAGTTGGTTACCAAGTTATTCTGGAACTCTCAAAGAAGGGGCTATTTTCAGAATTCTTGACCAACAGTTCTAGCGACGTTTGTGCTTTGTTCGTTATACTGTGAATGGTTTCTATGGTTCTACTCATTTCGGTTTGGTCCCAGTCAAAGTCATTATTAACGAAGTCAAATTATTACTTGTGCTTCTTTCAACTTTGGAAGTAAGTTTTCAATATTACCCAACGTTGTTCAAGCGTAAAGCGACTCACTTCGTTCCGCGGAGGTATGATACTGACTGGAGGGAGGCACAAGCCCGTATATGGAGCGTTTTGGCAGATCTAGAGACAGAACAGCGCTAACCAGGAATGGCCAGCTGGGTCTACTCCACTAACTTGATAGCGACGGTAGATATACATTTTGAGTCCTGCCAAGGTCTTGATAGATTGGAACGTATGCAGCATTAGCTATTCCAATCGTATTTGAGTTATACACTCATGTAGTTGCAGATAATCCACGAAAAAACCACTTCACCCATCTTTGCTATTGATTTTACTTCGTTTTCCAGAACCGCTTGGTTCTAAGACCTCAATAATGGACTCAGTGAGGTCGTAGAAGGTTCCTCGTATTATGAAGATCAATTTTCAGTGATATTTACAATCTTTCGATTCAAGTTCCTACCTACGTGTTGGTTGTTCGCAGCCTACGCAGCAAACCTAAATATATGACCAGCCTCTGATAACTATGACCCTATTGGTAGCCTAATAATCACAGCCCATACGCCTGTCCTTTGTAGGATAATCACTGTAATGCCAAATCTGTACCATGTTGACGATGTAACATTCAGGGATAGGTGCCATTGAAGCAGCTGGTGTCTGGCAATCTGCTGTCGAAACAACTCCACAGCAGATTAGGAGCAAATCTAGCTACACCGAAGAAAAGGCTTAAATCGCTTAAGACGATTTCCCTGCAAAAACAAACTTGTACTCCTTCATAAAAAAATACATTCCAATTGCATCACAAATAGCAACCACCTGCAAACATGAAATCCTAGTAATCCAAACAAAACTATAACCAACCACCTGGAAAGAACACGCGCACCATTTGGCTTTGATCGGTGCCCCTGGCATTTGCTTCCTCGGCAGGCAATAATCCTGACGTGTTCCAATTTCGTGCGGAAGCATCCATTCTTTGGCGATTACTCTCAACAGTCATGCATGACGACATGAAAGGAGTGCAACATCAGCTCATCTAATAGTAAACGACCTTAATCCTCTAACTGGCTTGTTATGAGTTTCATATTCGAAATAATGGATCGTGCGTTTGATGGATTAATCGCCACTTCCCAGGGATATTGGATTTTGATTTTATTTGCTATCGGGTCCGACCTTATGAACTTCAGCACCTCCGATCACACGCGCATAAACAAACCTAGTCTTCGGATATTCTCATATTTTCTGGCACTAGTCAAAGCCATCGCAGTTACCAACATTCAAATGACACATGAAGTAGTACATGGGCTCAGACCCTTGGCGTGCAGTGGCAGTAGATCATTTTGGACCCAGCACCGTACAGGATGATTTTCAATTTCCCAGTAGCAATTTATATCACTGCATGTGTCCTATATGGGAGGTTCTTGTGCAACTTCTGTGCGTCTGTATAGCGTGCACTTCGTGACTTGGAATAGATTTAAACCGAATGCGGCTTTGGCACTTTAGTGCCGGAGAGGCATTGAAATCAATTTTTCACTCAACACACTGAGACGAATCGTATGCGCAGTTGCAGATCCTTCGATTATCGTGTGTTGGTTTTAAAAACATTTTCTGGCTGTCCACTGAATGATTGTGTGGGTGTGTATACAACCGGTAAGATTGAGATTAGAACCGACAGACAACACACCCCGGTGCTGGGCGAGGGAACAAAAGTTTCCGGTCACAATAACTCAGCGCGGGTGATTGACTACCTATCTTCGGTCTGATTGAATTAATGATGTGAAGTCGGCAAGACAATATAAGCAGTGTGTCGACAAAGGGGAACAGCAGACAGTGCTGGGTGTCAAAATTATTGTCACGGTCTTTAGATGCAATTGATTTTGGCAATTGATTTTGGCTCGGCGAAAGAACGCCACCAATGCCAAGGCATAAGTTGCAAACGTCCTTTATATAGATTAAGTGGCTCTAAGTTTTTGCCTATCGAACAATGTGTCCTTTCGGTTAGTCGCATAATTCTAGCGATGCTATACAATATTGTCACAAGACGCATGAACTCTTAGAAATACTACCGCTTGCGCTGGAGGATAAGAAGAGAGAAGACTCGAGAGACCGCCAAAACCTTACAAGGAACATGGAATGCACTGCCGCTGTCCTGTTTTCTGTTGTATTGAGTAGAGGACACTTTTTCAATTCACGGCGCAGTGTAGTACAAGGCTCGATTTCTGATATCTCTTTGTCAGTTTATGCTAGGAACCTTCAAAGTCATATACCAAGTCCGATTGACCAAAACACTTGATTGTCCAATAGAACCTTTATGTCCTCAATTTGGTTAAGGGAACAAACATCCTTTAATTTGCTAAGGAAGTATCTTGACCTTCTACAGGTTAATGGAATGAATTTCACAAGGTGAAGGTAGGTATGCTTTCTTGTTAAAGACCGTCATACTGTCTTTATCATAAGGGCAACAAATAATGGTAGATGAAGCCTATTGAACGAGTCAAAGGAAATTTGAAATATTTGTCAACGGTTTTGTTTTCAGATTGCCCATTAGCTGCCCACAATCGGGGTCCGTACATGCGTCTTTTATAGCCGATGTCAATCCTCATTCGGGTTTCCACAACGAACTTTGTGTTAGGTTACTGTTTAAAAAAGGTCAGAAGATGGGCTTTCTAAGTTGTTCAAAGCCCAGATTGGCCAAAGTTGCACAACATCTAAAGGGCTTTTCTTAATCTAATCGGGGGCACTCAAAGACAGCGGGATCTTTGGTCAAAATGTTTTATAAACAGCAGCGTTGTTCCCACTCCCAGTTCATATCAGCTGTTGCAAATTCTCTGAGCTATCCGACGGTACTTTTCTTTTGACGGAGAGGTAAATTGTTCAGAGTGGCTTTCAGCTTGCACTTAAAACTGGCGTTAGCTTTCCTCAGGTTGGTATAGCATAAGTATTGGCTGTGGAACTTCCTGCCTAACCATTCCTGAATTCACCATCAGTATCACCTCCTAGCTCTGCATAACAAGCAGTTGAAGGATATCTAAAAATTTCATCAACACTCTTCCGTTCTGTTGGTTGTGCTAAATTTGGTACGACAAATTTGCCTGCATGAATTTTCTGTTGCTTAGCAAATTCGAGTTAAAATGATTCGGAAATTAGACTTTTTTCTCACCCACACTGCCGGATCAACTGAGGTGAACGAAGTACCTTCAACTTTAAAGATCACTATCCGGTAGGAATAAATTGAACGTATGATGCTACTTCAGATATAAATATTAAGTGGCAACTGCGGAGATGATCGGCTTTTGCTAATGAATTGAGAAGATTTGTTTTGTATTTTGTATCTATTTAAACTCTAAGGCCCATAGCTCACTGAAGTGATCGCAACAATGGTTTCAAGCAGCTGCACTATGGCTTCCATAAAATTCTGAAATTCTGTGCGGCTAGATTTTACGAACTCACAATGACGGAATTTTCCATATAAAATTACCCATTGTGACAAATTAAGGGTGAAGGTTTAGAATGCTTATTAGTAAGGCCTGTGACTTGGGTTAGCAAATGATTAAAAGGTGTATTCGTTTTTTAACTTTCTCGATTGTGTAGTAATATTGTATTCGTGCAAATTTTAAACTCGAGATGTTAGTCAATTCTAAAATTACGATGAAAGAGGAACTCAAAAAAGTGGGCCGCAAAATTCTGTCCGTCTGTTTGTCTGTGTGTCCTTATGCTCCCGAGGCCTACAGCCTAAACGGTTACCCTGATTTGGTTTGTTTGTGGGCCTACAGTCCGGTGCCGTTTTTGAAGTGAAAACTTCTTTGGCCGTGTTTGAAATGTTAATAAACAATCGAACTCGCGACACTATTACCGACACCTCTGTATATTTTTTTTTTTGTGCAAGGTAACCTCAACATTAATGGAACTTTCCATATAACATTTTCATACCAGTTTGAATTGTTCGAAAACGGCTCTGACGATTTTGAAATTTGGACACAGCTCGAAAACGGTCCAACGATTGCAACAATTATTCATTTCTGAGGCAATATGGTCATTTCTAACTTAATAGCAAGCGCAGTTTTTCTGTATATTATCGTTCAATGGATTTTTGAAAAAAAATATCTCTTTTAAAAATCTGGTTTTCTTTAGTTTACCTGAAAACGGTAGGTAAGATCGATTTTGACCAATCTGCATACTTTGGTGAAATTGCTGTTCCCAAAATTATTTCGTCCTTAATTTTCAATTGGAATCAACGAAAAAGCTTATTTTAGAAACAGCTCATGTCTCGAAAGCTCCATTTTCGATTTCGATAAGACTTTATAAAGTAATCTCGACCAATATATTTTACTCAGTTTTCAGCTAAGAAGTAAGCAATAAATAGTATTTATCTAAATTAATGTGGCTGTATTTGTTACTGTTTTGTCAGCATAATTTTACATAGTTTTGATCAAAATACATATTTAGGATGGTAAAATAATTCTTATTAAGATCCCGTACTTAGTTTTCCTCAAAAAATTCAAATAAATCCGTTTTTTAATTATTTCTCAAAATACTACTAATAATCAAGCACTAATGTCGACAATTAGTTGGATGTCAGCTTTAGTAAAAATGTACAGCGTTTTTGAAACGGTACCAATAAACAATTACTAATGTGACAAATTTCTTGGAATCTATTACAATTGTTGTCATTGCAGAATTCAAATTTCATAATATGTTCTCATGAAAAACAACGTCAATGGTTTCTTTCACAATGAGAATTTTAATCTAAGAAAAGAATTACATAAATTGCAATTAATTTTGCCCAACAGATGTCTTTCAAAGGCTTTTTGAGGCTTATTATAAGCAAAAAAAAAAACAAAACACAAAATAGGAAATGCACAAAATATCCGCTGATCTGTCAAAATGTATTGAGAATTTTTGAAAAAATGTATGAGCCTTCCAAACTTAATTATGAAGATATTTTATTCTGCCTTCAACTACTGTCAAGAAGTTCTTGAGAATATCCCAAACTTATACAAAATTAATTTTTTAGTAAGCATCCATTCGTTGCTTGAAAAAGGAAAACCAAACAAAAATCAAGAACTAGCGGTTAAACTTCAAGTGTTCAGAAATAAAACAAAAATACAATATTTTGCAAGTTTTTCCATACATTTGTGCAAATTTGTGTTTGCAAATTTGTTTAACTAAAAATAGTTTATAATTAAAAAAACCCTCTGGCTGACAGCAGCGTATTAAAATAGCTACTATTACTAAATTTAATACCGTGATTTTGGACGGTTGGGCAACCCTTGTCTTCAAAATGACATTAAGGGAGCATTTATTTAGCTAATGCCCGAATTAAACATGGCTTTCTCAACATTTAATCTTACAGTAAACGATATTCTGGTAACTATTTTTGTTTATTAGTAAAGAGATTTTGGAAAGTGTGGAGTCTTTGCGTTAACTACCAGATTAAAGTCGGCAAGGCCGAATAAAAATGCAATTACAGGTACGAAAACTTCTTCCCCTCTTACTTTTTTTTTCAAGCCTATACTTGTCCTAGTACTCACAAATATTGTAAAATGTAAGAGGCTAAAAAATAGTGCAGTAGGCGCTTATAACTCTCTAACCAGAACATGCTACAATAGCCTGAGAGCTTAAACTTTTAAAAATTCACATTGTTATTTGATATGTACTGCCATATCAGAATTTGAATTTTCTATTTATTGTTCTATGTTTTATGAACCGTTTCTTTTGTCTAGAATTGCTTCTCATATCTTTACCTACCTTGTATCTAATAAAATAAGAAAACAAGCAACTAAACTTTTGATCAACGAGAAAGTTTCATGTGACCCAGTCGTGCACTTTATTTCACACATCCCATACAGTCATATTTTATCTGCTTCGCTCTCTGTTGCAAATTCGAATTATGCTACTTTAAAGGCGTATAAGTAAAGCGGAGATTACCGCTGTTATTGCTCAATTGCAGAGTTTTGTTATGTGACGCATGTAAATGTCTAAGGCACCTCGCCCGTTGAAGAGTGATGTGATCGCGGTATGATCAGCAACTAGGTGTAAATAAGCCTTTATCTCTAATTGAACCAAATGGCATTATGAACCAATCCAAATGCAAATGCGTTCTTTTTCGATAACACTGTCAGATCAGTGGCAGCCATGTTGCACATCACACCAGAGAGCTGTGGCTTTTCATACTGCTTCTGATGCGACATACATAACTTCCACAATGGGCAACACTTGCACCCACTAATTCCAGTTACATTTATGAAATCAAATCATCATTAGGATGGCAACTTCACCGTGTTGACTTGACGAAAACAAAGTTTACCCGCATCTAACTGGTGGGCGCCAAACTCCGATGCGACACTTTCCGCCATTCAACTACAGCTTCGCTAATGATACACAATTTTCGTGCGCACAGATAAATTCGAAAACTAACACTAATTATGAATATCGCAAGCATTTTCTATCATGGATGCCGATTCCATTTCCATTTCCAATTGGCACCGGTCTCTGTCCCATGTCGCATCATCATCAGATTCCTGATGTTGGCATTCATGCGGATGCACAGGGGATTAATTAAATTTTCATCAAATGCGAATTAAATTGCCGTGATTTATGGATTTATACGCTTCGTGTGCAACTGCACAAATTTGTCAAACATACACATCACCACTGACAGTGTCGTAGTCGTCGCCGCGTCGTCGTCATCATCTTGATGCGGTGGTATACACATAGTCGCGGTTAACATCATCATCTGGTGTCTGTTCTCTGCTCACCCGGTGTTTTTTGGTTTCTGTGTGTTGTCGAACATCATCATTAACAACCACTCGCGGGAACTTTGCATATTGTATGTACTAATACTAACCCCCCGCAACCGGGTGAGTGCTACCAATTTGTCAAAAAGCACCCCGGCTTTTGACAATGAACGCGAATGGTTGCACAGTCGGCTTGCAGGCCATCGCCATCAGCGAGAACACTTGAAAAGGATTAACCCCCCGTGTTGCGGCTTTTTAATTTTATTCAATTTATAAATGCACGGCAAATGTTTTTAGTCCTGCATAGATATACACGAGCTCTAGGGATGCAGGGATTCGATGTTTAACCAGGTGAAACTGTCGCACTGTTGTCGGGGTGTTAATCTCCATACAAATATACGTACAAATACAATATCGCTTTCAAGTGTTGCTGAGGATTTTTTTTTTGTTGGCAGGATCTCTTCCTTTACGCGAATGATTTATGGTTGTCTTCTGACTCTTTACTACGTGCGCGCAGTTATTATCCTGTTTGTTAGAATTTGATTTGTAGCTCTATCCATGGGGGAGGTTTAACCACCCATTCTTCGGTGCGTGCGTTTGCACGTCCTTTTTATCCCTATAGATGGTATGTGGGAAAAAAAGCCAACAATTGTTTATGTTTTTATTTATTGCAATTTGCTGGGTGTCCATCTGACTGCTTGGATGTAGACGGACCATCCCATTCATGTGCACTTTGTCTGGGTGTAATTTATCTCTTCCTGTTGAAGGAAAATGAATTATTTGCTGTAAAATTAGGACTACTTAGAGGGACGATTAGTACGGATACATTTGCATAAATTTGTCATAATTTCATTTGAATTTTATTGGTTTTGCTAAGGTTTTTCTTCTTGGTGCGGGTAATTTGTGTATGGACATGGGGTGCGGCGTCCTCTCATTGAATCCTGGAGAAGGAGGTTGTTGTTTTGAATGACTTTTCAGTTGGTGCAAGTGATGGGGTGGGCCTCGGGGTGGAATAAGATGCGGAAATCAGATGGGAAATAATATTTTGAGTTAATTCTCATATAAAAATGAATAGATGGCGCCACAGGTGTATAAAGGCAATCTAGAACGAAAGTACTTTTTCGCAACCATGTTTTTGTGTTAATTTGTATTTTTAAAAACCAACGCAAGTCGTAGTTAGATTGGGCTTATGGACCATCTCAGGTCATGGAAAAACACCAATCACAGCAGAGTAATGCGATTTGCTTTTCTCACACACCCTTGAAAACTAATTGTATGGTAAACCTCTAAAAGATATAAGGCGCCACCTACAAACATAACAACATATTTTATTACAACATATTTCGTTCTACACCGTGGTAACTTCGGAAGCGTGGTTACTTCCCAGCACCTTGAGGACGTAATCCCTCGTTAAAGGTGTGACCAGTCATCCCAAGACCTTCAATCTACTTCCAAGCTTTAGCAATCTTCTATGGATATGAATCATCACTTATGATGCTTGGTTGGTGTAGGGGTTGTCCTTGATGAGGTCCACCTTAGCCGAAATGGATGCATTGAATGCCACTGAGATGGAAATTTGGGTTACACTATGTCTGTTCCTGAAAGCAATTCCTTTTGTTTGACGAAGTTGTAAATGTTCGCCATATTGGCATAAGATCGGGACCTAGTGAGATCCGGGCAAGTAAATAAGAAGTGCGGTAGTGTCGCCTTCCCTTCCTTATCTCTGCAGCTTCTGTGGATTATGATTTATGTTTTTTTTTTTAACAATGCTAACTTACTTGTGTCTTATAAGTCCGGTGAAACTTTCATCATCTGTGTTTTAGCCTAGACATGTGCATTAATGCAAGGCAGCCCATCTGAGCTTAGCCTTTTCAAGTATTTTTTAGGGAGAAAAGTGTATTTTGGAATCGACTTTGGTGCTGCAATATTGGGTACTTCCTCAAAACTCTAGGTTCTATGTTTGTTACAAGTAGACGTGAAAACTACTGAACATATTTCGATAAAACCCTATTTGAAATATTTCCTAAGCCTTCGAGATCCTTATAGGTTATATTGTTCTTTACCACGCCTTCCGGTTTGGACAAAAATGTATTTTTTTTTTCATTTTAACTCACAATAACTCAAGTAATTCTTAATCAATGCGAAAAAAGAGAAGAATGCTTAGGTGGACTACACAGACGGCTCGAAGATGGAGATATGTACTGGAGCAGGTATCTATTCAGAAACAATGCAAATAAAGGAGTCCTCGAGACTACACGACTCTTGCAGCGTTTTCCAGGCAGAGATACTACCCTTAGACAAGGCAGATGGACACGTTCGTAATAGCAACATTCCAACCTCGAACAAAACTATTTTCGTAGACATTCAAGCCACTCGTTAATCGATTATAGCCAAAAAAGTAAAATCAAAGGCTGTAAAGATGTGTAGAAGCTCATTAAGCAGCATCAACAACCACAACATGGAGCTCTGCTGGGTTCCTGGACATAGTAGTATCAAAGGGAACGAAAAGGCGGAGGAACTTGCGATTAACACAAACGAGGCAGGCTACTCAATACAGCCACCGATTCGCGTACTGTACGGCATTATAAACGATACAATCATAAAGGAGACCAACAACACCTGGTCCTCGAAAATAGACTGCAAAACTGCACGAGCCACAACTGAACGAAAAAAGAACAAAAAATCTCATATCTCTAGACAGGAACTCAATTCGGTATAATCACTGGTAACATGCGCAACCAAATCCATGCTCCGGAAATGGAATCCAGAAACGACCTATGCAGAAGCAACATTAGTTTCAAAGTGTAGATTTCTGTTGTCCAAGTCAAGACAGTGAGCTGAGTTTTGTCTGCCTCGGATAAAGTCCGCTGCTTTACCTCAGAGCAGGCCCTAGGTAAGGCAGGCCCTAAGATATAACTTAACCAATGTCAGGAAGACCTTCAGAATGAGGAACGGATTCCATCTTATAATATACTAAACGCCTCTGTATGAACGATAACAACTGCTCCTTTTGGGGATTTTAAATTTATTTCATCATTGATGGGATAGGGAGAGGTCAGTCTTTCGTGCACTGTGAAAGGCCTTTGGCCAGAAATGGCGTGCAGCTAGCTAGTAGGTACAGATTCCTAGGGGGACACTTCTTCCACGATCTAGGCGAGCCTTCCAGTACACTTATAGACAAGATAATGAGCTTTATCAAATCCACAGGATGGTTTGTATGCAACAGCACAGTGAGTACTTAATCACAGGTATTTATAGACAGGGTTATTATGGGTAAGGGACAACCTTTTCTCCCAATGGGCATCACAATGGGTCAATGTTGACCTGAGTGTGGCACGAAGTACTGCATGCCAACACGCTTACCTTGCTCCAGTTCCCTGTACTATACTAATAAAAAATCGCTGGCAGCCTATTTCTCGACATTAATCGAAAAGGTTCCCTAGATATGGTTGATCGCCCCCCTTTGTTGCCTAGTCTTTTGTGACGATCCTGCACAACCTTAACTATAACCTAACCTTGACCGGCACCCGCAAAATTTGCATACCTCCCTTGCAGCACACACTGTTCATACCTTGATCCAACGTTCAGACCATCTGCCTAAAACCAAATCGCATGCTAAATTGGAAAATAATACCAATCCGCTGTATCTCACCTTGTATCCATTTGCCACCTTGTAAATATTAATTATCACTTAAAAGAGGAAAGATGACGACACCGAAGCAGTAGAGACCGTCATGAAAGGCAAAAGAAAGCTTCCGCATCTCGTCTGCCTCTTGGTCTGTACTGTAAGTAGGCAAAGCGCTGATATACCTTCAAACTGTTTGGACACATGCGGTTTTTTGTAATTGAGAAAATAGAAGGCGAAAAAACGACAGCGTTTGCCAAACGCCGCATGAGATCGCTTCGTGAATGGAATTGAATTCCACGCTCTCGCTGTATTGAGTCGTACTAGTTGCGATTATACGGTAGCCCCTCGTCAAATAGCATATGTAGGTAATATAACGTTGCTCTGTAAATTGATTAAGCATCTAGAAGTTGAACCCGCTTTAAGGTCAAATGGTGTCAAGTGGAACCCATGTGGATGGTGTTGTGGCTTTTTGCCATAAATAAATGGGTTATCGTCTAAAAACATCCGTAAAGCTCCCCCGGACACTGATATTTATAGTGACCACAACTCTGTCTATACGGGAACATGTCAACCGACATTGTCCTGCTGCAGTCGTCACCTGTGTGGATCGATAGTCATATTGTGTATTTCATAATTTATTCATGACCATTGTCCCACAGCCGAGAACTGTATCTGTCTGTGTGTGTGTGTGTACCTTTCACTGGGAGATGTCATTATCCATCAGAGAGATTTCAATTCAACTCCGTGCTGGCAATTGTTGCCAAAAAAACAAGCTATATCAACCCTTGCCAGTCTTGGTTGTCTGTATGCGGACGAACAATATGGTTTGTGAATAAAATATTTAATATCAATTATTTGATATTACTTGCAGTGTGCTGTCAGAAAGAGTGTACACATACACACTGCTTTATAGACGAGTTAGGGTGGTGGATTGTATGTGCACGAACATTGTGTGTGCCCTCAACAATATGCTAATGAATTATTGAGAGTCGGTGGCCAAGTTGAAAATGGTCGAACAACCCCCATGTTGGGTGCATTTGCACCCTATATGCGCTCAACGGCATGTTATATCATGCGGTACAGTGATTTCTCGTCAAAACTTATGTTCGAGTGTTGAGGGTGTAAATTGGGTGATTACGGGGTCGAAATATCCTTATAGAGGGTTATACGATGGCAGACCAATTCATGTGCTGAAAGGGGTGTCCGCTGTGTCCTCGGGCAGGGATGATTATCACGTGGGATGGCACTGGTGGTGGTTTGTAATGTTTTGCAATAAAGTGGTGTTAAATAAAATTTAATGGGCGCATATGTAGTCAGTGGTGCAAATGGGATTAGCTTGGCTTAGGACTTATTTTTCTGTTTTCAAGTGAGTTTTGGACATGGGTTGTACCACGTGATTGGAAGGAGGCTGCTTGCGGGATTGGGAATCAATCTACCTACACACGGATTGTTTGAGGTGCAGCATTTTTTTTTTTGGTATTCCGGTTGGGTTAGTTTAAAGCCGACTGATCGGTGCAATTAAGAAGGGAATTCTGGGAGGCATAGATCGCCAACCGAATGTGTCCACTTAATATATTTGTGGACGTTGCGCAAGAAAAATGTCAGTGGGACACCTTTTTGAATGCACCGAGACACAGAAGCGCATTTGGGCGACTTTACCAGCTGAAAAGGTAGTGGACTTGTGGCAAGGTAGTTATGCGAAATAAGGGTTGGCACTTGAAATCACAAACCGACTTTTCCTCACTTTTTCCAACGAGAATATACGACACACTATGGTGAAAAAATGCTTACTATTGTACTGATTTCTGCACTATTTGACTTTCCCGAGTACGCCAGTACCACTTCTAAGTTTTGTGTACTTTTTGTAGGTAGGTATATTTTGAATTTTCGGAATAAATCGAACATATATAAAGGTTACTTCATTTGCGGCCATATTATTCGCTTCAAAAATTAAATCCAAGTCCATAATATTAAGTCATTAAACCCGACCATCAACTCAGTTTTTTAAACTTGTCGGCGTTTAGTTCGATTGAATTTAAAAGGCACCCCGGAGACCAATTTAAGTATCTTAACTCGGTTTAAAACTTAGTTTCAAAATATTGACATTTCTTCGTTCAGAAAATAAGTAAAAGTGAAATAGAATATAAAAAATAGCAAGAAGCTTAAAGAAATGGATTTCAATTTCCATTCGTCAGAAGACGAATTTATCAAAAAGCTGATGAAACGTCACCCTCGTCTTCGACTAAGTATATCGAATGCACAAGCGGGCTAGGGCTTGCGTCATTGATTACGATGTTGTGGATTTTCGGAAATTTTTCCCGGTAAACAAAGAGGCATTTTGGAGACTAAATTAATTTTTAGTACAGTAAAAATGAAACTCCAGCACACAGCAAATCAAATCAATTTCCAAATAAATAAATGTCATTGTAAACTTGATATAACGTAGGTTTAAATCGGGCTAAGATCTGTTTAAACTCCGCACGTAAATGCATCTTTATCCTGCGGGTTTAATGCATGTTTTTGAGTGAATATTGTAAATGTACAGATTCAAATCATTGGGTGTGTTAAATTCGGATGTAAAATTATCTCAAACCTAATTCACACTCTGAGTGAATAATATGGTAGTAATTTTTTTTGCTTGAGCGCAATATTTATGTATGTACTCAAAAAATGTATGTATTATTTTGTACATTTCTGTACTATTTCTTTTCAGTTTTCAGTACAATTGAGACAAGTCGATTTCCATCACTGATACGACACCTTTTCCCACCGAGTATTGCTCCTCCATTTTCTTTTCTTCTTTATCTGGGGCGGCCTGGAGGTTATTCCAAATTCACAAGTTCCTGAGTATCCATCTAGTCATATGAAAACGCACCACATGATTCTGAACCAGAACTTAGAAAGAACTACTTTTAAATTATAATTTATTCATTTATATTTTTATTTTTTTTTATTTAACGTACAATAGATTTGTCAGAGAGACAAGTGTTGAATGTACTAGCAATCTACCTAATAAATTTACAAAATTTGTTGATGGGGAATGACATAAATGGAAACAATGGCAAACAAAATAAGTTCAATTATTTGGCACATTCGACCTTAAAAATCGTTGCAAAAAGCTATCAATGCTGTTGAACTTATCAAACTCCGCCACGAAATTGATGATTTCATACCTAATTGGCAGAAAGCAAGCTGTCTTGGTAAATGGAACTCATTCCAATTTCCTTTCTTTCTACCTCTAGAAGCGTTCCACTAGGCTCAATTCTTGGTTCGCTTTTATATTTCCTGTAAATGAACTTCCTCAAACGATGTATGTATGTATGCAGATGATGCAAAAATTCACAAAAGTTGCCCTCTTCAACTAATTGAAGATTGTGTCTGTAATATAAATGAGGCCTTATGTAGGTAACATTTTATTTTACGCTAAAAGTAATGGTCTCTATTTAAAGTAAGTCCAAATATTTTATTACTTCCAAAAAGCCTTCATACATTCCAAAAATCATACTCGACGGTGTTGAACTAGAAAATGTTGAGACTGCAAAGAACTTAGGAATAATGGGGTTTAGTTTTGTTTTCCTTGTTTTATACGTTGTGTTAACCAAAGCAGAATATTTATGTAAAGGGAGTTTTTTATAGGTATAGAACTTTAAGTTGGCAACACTATTTTAACTGGCGGCCATTTTGTCAGCTGTCAAGTGATTTATTTTTAGTTTGGTTTGGCATTTCAGCATGAATAGACTGACGCCTAAACAACGCTTCCAAATTGTGCAAATATATTTTGAAAATCATGGTTCTTTTCGAAATACTAACGATATAAATAGGTAAAATGCATACTGTTAAAAATAACACACTTTATCAGTTGTTAAGAACCAAGTTTCTAGACAAACATCAACCAGTTAGTTAAATTCAAAAGAGTTACTTTGTTATTTAAAATCGAGAAAACTGATAAAAGGTTATTTTTAACCGAGTTTCAACAAATTGACTCGGTTATTTATAATCCACTAACTCTGTAGGAGCTAACTAAATATATTCACAGTATCCATTGGTAGTTTTTAACCGAAAGTTGGTTGATTTTAAAAAAGCGATTTTTCTGGGTGTGTATACACTGACTTTTATTTGCTGTAAACTATTTTTATTTAAATGAAATATTAACTAAGAATATTAAAGAGGATTGACTTTTTTTTTAATTAATTGTTAAACTTAATATAGCGCATTTATTTTTTGTTTGTTTTGAAGTAGCTCAAAATTGTTCTAAAACTGAAGCTTGTATTAGTTCTTAAGATAGGTATTGTAATTTAAAAAACAAAAAAACTCGACTGAATGTAAAAAAAAAATTAAAAAGATTTAAACAAGACACTTTCAAGTATAACTAATTCACAGTCCGAGACTACATACACGATCTGACAAAAATATGCGCAGCCTCTGACTGCCAATTAGTTATTCTTGAAAGCAAAGAGAAAATTGCGTACCAGAGGTACTATACCCAGCAGCATTGTGTTTGGCACCTTTTTGAGTCTCAAGATCAGTGCCCCGCCACGGTCCTCGTTCACTTCCCATTTTTTACATTTTTCAGCGGCAACGCTAATACCCAGGGGTTAACTCTTCCATTCTCTGCAGGTTTAATTTTCTCAAACCTAGAAACTAGAAGGTCATATCGTTTCCAATGTAGATAGAGAAAAATCTGTAGAGTCATCATAAAATCAAGATTAAGAACAGCGATAGTGATAATTGTACTCACTGGTCGTTGGTCTTAAACCAAATGGATCCATGCCAGCTTGCAGGTATTGTGATGGTCTACAAGTAGCATAGGTTATTCCCCATGGAATTGGCAGGGTCATCTATCCATTCATTCAGTGAAGTTCCCGCGCCCAATTGGCCTACGCACTACTCCATACCATACCCAGGAATCATATGCCTTGCCGTTTTGGGTAACTCTCTATTTTACCTATGTGAAGCTGGACAAAGCCATTCTTAGTCGTAGGACCTATGACCACGCTGTTATACAATGTCAAGAGCAACCTCTTTAAGTCGCTTAAGGCTTCACTTATTATCGCTTTCCACTGAAGCCAAAACTTGCATAATCTTTAGCATCCACTTGACTGCACCAAATAGAACCAAATTTAGCAATGCAAACATCAATTCACATCCACACGCAAATACACACCCATCAGTGATCCCATTCTTCGTCCCGCACTACTTACATAAAATAGCTATAATAATGCTCCACTTTTCAGGGACGGTTTCTTGCACTCTATTGTAAGACGCTCAACTGCGATTCAAAATTTGATTAACAGCTCTATATGTGCGCTCGGGTATTTCGATAATCTTGCATAATTCCCACAATACGCCACCGCGCACTCTCTACTCCACAAAAGGTGTTAAAACTCGCCAAAGCATCACAAATCCCCACACAAAAAGCCCCTCTAAAACAGGCGAAAAAAGACAAGCTCTCCGCTGCTAAGCCCCCCATTGTCACGTATTATTGTGAAAATAATACGAAAATAAGAGTTTACTTTGGCAAATATTGATGTGGAACATATTATGTGTGTATGGTCCAGACCGTTCATCGCGGACTCTTTACACCCGGGCACAAAGGCGCATTTTGTTCCGAATTTGAACACAAATGTGCCCAAACAATTAACTGAATCAATTTTCTAAATGGTAAGCCATGCGGATAAGAGTCACCACTAATTCCATCCACAAACAGGGCCTCTTCTCGTCATTAACACTCGGCCATATTGAAATCGATGTGGAGTACTATACCTACTGTCAGTTAAGTACCTGCATAGCTAGGTGCAAACAAAAAGACGCAGTAGTCGTGGCGTGGACAGTGGACGACAGTGGACAGTGCACGGATAATGCAAACACCAGTGACGCCCCAAACAAACTGACTTTCAAATGTTTGTACACGCCAACGACAATGACCAGACAGACGCACAACAAACAAAGACAGTATAGTAGACCCAAGGAAAGGGAATGTCACTGCGCGTGTAACGAGCGATGCAAATATTAGGCGATCTTGTTATAGGTTCTAAAATCCTTACTATAACGAGTGTGCGTGCATGTATCTACTCGTGAATGTGACGACTGTCCTGTGAACGTGCTCCCTTTGTGATGGATGCATAACAATCGAGACGATGCTGTGATGGGGGCAGAAAGTGCAGTGGCATTTTGGTATGTCTTTAGGAAGGCCCCTCTAATTGGAATTGTAAAGTCTTGTCGCATATTTCTGTATAGATATAGATACTCATGTATCTTTAAAGAACAAAAACGCTTGGATGATAATTTGAGAGTCGAAAAACTGAACGTTTTCGGTTTCGGGTGATTTGGGTGCCATGTGATAATTTGTACAGACAATCCAGAGCACAAAATGCAGGGAACAGTCATTAGTCAGTGTCTTGGGATGCGCAGCTAAAACAATATTTGCCAACGAATGATGGTTGCTTCTGGGAAATGGCATGAGGTTTTCAATTGTACCACCAGGTGGGGGGTTTTTTAGACACTGCACGGTTGGAATCTTTCAACCTAATTTATATATTTGATGCAAACTTGCAAGGCCGTAGCTAGGGGGGGGGGGATCACAGGGGTTTGAACCCCCCCCCCCCCCCGAAACATTAACAACTGCACTTTCTTAAAACAAGAACAGAGTAAATCTAAACAAAAATGAGCAAATTTGGCCGTTAACCAAAATGCAAGAATCTTCAAATCAAATCAAGCATAGCATTGACTTTTTTCAATTAAAAAAACCAAAGCACCGTTACACACTACACAAGAATACCACAAAAATAAAATAAATTCTAAAAGAAATATGTGCACAATACACTTTATACAATACACATCAACCCACCGCCTCAAAGTGTATGCAGAAATGTTCTATGGCAATAAGCAACTTTACACACACTTGTAAACCCAAAGCTATATGCAATACACGAAATGAAAAGGGTACCGCTATTTGAATGGAAAGCGTATGCATACAAACATACTCAAGTCTGACAACCATATCGTGCTTACGAAAAACTGTTATAAAATACACTCTGACACAATTGTAAGTATACACTATATCCAGTAAAAGATACATTTTTAGGTGTGAATTTACTTTTGTCACACATTGTAATTCTTGCGAAAGCAAAATTCATAGTCACACCCAGTGAAATTTTATGAAAGATTTTTGGATTGGGATAGCTTGAAGGCAGAGTTTATACTGTGGAAGACAAAATGTCATGAACAACACGAGGCACTGCGTTCACAGAACGCCATTACAGCTTTAGGCGACTGCAGTAAAGATTTTTTTCCCAACATACATCGACTTCTAAAAATTTTGGCAACATTACCAGTATCGACATGTACACCAGAAAGAACGTTTTCGACGATGAAGCGCTTGAAAACTTTTTTAAGAAACTCTACTGGTGAAGGTCAACTTACTGGCTTAGCCTTAATGTCAATTCATCGGGAGATAGAAATAAATACTGATGAAGTAATGGATTTATTTGCAGCAAAGAAGGCCAGGCAATTAAATTTAGTTTTATAAAATAACTAGCTGACCCAGCTTAGTGGTTAGTGTGTTGGACTACTAAGCGAGGGACTCAGGTTCGAATCCCGCAAAAACCCAAATTCCAACTTAGAGTTTTTTCCACTGCGCCGCCTCTCGCGAACGTCTGACAAACATCCGAGAGTATAACTGTCTTAAGAGCTTCTCAATTAGCCGTTTGGAATCGGCATAAAATTGTAGATCCCTTCCATTCGTTCCAAAAATGAAACTCACACAAAACGAATGGTTGTGAGAAGCTAGGCCTTGGGTCTCTACAGACCTGTTGCGCCAACTATATATAGCTGACCCAGCGAACTTCGTTCCGCCCAAATTCATTAATGTACCTAATAAAAATAATAATTCTGAGCATGCAGAATGCACGTGCTGCTTTATGAAATAAATGAAGTACATATTATAGCAATATCGATGGGTTTGCTCACACGTGAGCACGCCATATACAATTGACCATGTGAGAAACATGGGAATTGAATTGATGCCACAAATATCCAGCGATTGTCCTTGCGACTATTTGTCATAGTGAAAGCGAGGCACACGGAACGCTAAAATACGAATGGCAAATCGTTCTGAATAAGGGGATTCCGCTGAATGAAAATTTTGGCATTTGAATTTTTCCCTCAAAATCGTTTGCTGCATGACATTCGATTTGAGATTCTTCACAATCAAATCAAATGCGTTCCGTTGCAAACTTTCGGAGCATTTAGGTTGCGCAACAAAATTATAACTGAGCCGACTTTCAATTTCATCCTATCTTCTAAATACAGCAATACGAACAAAACAAAGAAAGAATCATGAAAATTGGCCCAGTGGATATCGAGTTGTAATTATATTATATTTATGTAGATATGTGGAATAAATAATGTAAAGGGTTTTTCAATAAGAGCGCTACAAACGTTTTTTTAAATAAAACAAAATCGGTTTTGGATATCAATGAAATTCTTTATTCCTGTGAAAGTACGTTCGATGCCATTATGTATGGAACTCGATTTCTTTTGCATGGCCACCACGGGCACGCTTGCAGAAGTCCATACGCTGAACCCAATTTTCGACGGTTTTCAAGTATAAATCGGCCGATACTGCAGCAATTTCACGTTCGATATTCGTACGAAGTTCATCAATCGTCGCTGGCTTGTTGGCATAGACCATATGACTTGACGTAGCCTTACAGGAAAAAGTCTAACGGCGTCAAATCGCACGACCGAGGCGGTCCATGAGTCATCATTGCATCCCGATAAAATTAGGGTTTGGTGTGGTTTATGGGCCGGCGGCGTCATTGGGCCGGACTTCTTCCGTGATGATCAAGACCGGCACGTTCCTGTGAATGGGAATCGCTACCGTTCAATGATAACCCAATTGGATGATATGGACTTGGAGGACATGTGGTTCCAACAGGACGGCGCCACAAGCCACACAGCGAATGTCACAATCAATTTATTTGAAACCAAGTTTGGAGAGCGTGTTATCTCACGAAATGGTCCAGTCGCTTGGCCGCCTCGGTCGTGCGATTTGACGCCGTTAGACTATTTCCTGTGGGTCTACGTCAAGTCTATGGTCTATGCCAACAAGCCAGCGACGATTGATGAACTTCGTACGAATATCGAACGTGAAATTGCAGCAGTATCGGCCGATTTATGCTTGAAAACCATCGAAAATTGAGTTCAGCGTCTGGACTTCTGCAAGCGTGCCCGTGGTGGCCATGCAAAAGAAATCGAGTTCCATACATAATGGCATCGAACGTACTTTCACAGGAATAAAGAATTTCATTGATATCCAAACCCAAAACTTTTGTAGCGCTCTTATTGAAAAACCCTTTATTTTGGATCTTATATGACTTTTTCACCTGCGCCTACTGACTCTAATTTCAAATATAATTTGCAAAGATAATTTCCGAGTCAATTACTAATTACTAGTTTCGCTTGTGGTCGAAAATTTACCCTACCAACCGTCCTCAACACCTCGCAGATATAATTCCCCTGAATTAAAATTAAGTACACCATTGCTTACCTTTATGCGTACCTACATTTTTTTTTTCCAAAATAGGTTCTAGTCCATGACGATATATATTTCAATACGTTACTATGGCAATATGGCGGCGACAAACTGAATGTCACCAAAATGGGTTCCTTATATTAAAAGAATTTCCCTTTTGTATGGGAAATTCTTTACTTCATTTTACCAGTCTAAATGGCAATATATACCCACGATTTTTTGTTTGCGCACATCTATGTCACGGTACCTTTCAAATAACATAAGTTTCATTCTCCTCATTTCATATTAAATGTTAAAAAAGTGCCCCGAAACTTTGGATGTTCACGTATTAATATAATGATCTAAATGGAATAGATTGACGAGCCTTATTTGTTAATGTAAACCCTGAGGAGAACTATGGTTCATTTTTAAGAAATGTAAATAATGCAATTGCCTTATACACATCAAAACTAAACATAAAAATTAGTTTAAAGCCACTTTGTTTTAATAAAGGAATAATCAATCTAAATAATAAAAAAACCTGCCAAGTGCGAGTATCACTCGCGCACCGAAGGTTTCTTAACTTAAACTTAAACTTAAAAAACTTTAATGTAAGCGTAAGAGTAGAGATTAGAGAACACGTTTAAAGAACGAAATGACCGAGAGGATGTTTGTGCACAACAATCAACGATATGTGTTAATGAGAATGATTTAATACTTTATCAATGGATAGATGATTATGTGTCGTCCTGCAACACAACATTTAATTAATCTAAGGAATAGGACTAGACAGTGGGTAAATGAATAAACTGTTGTAAAATTAGTTTGATGCAAGTGGCCCTTAAGAATTAAAATACTAAAACAATCAGTTGTTTGATTTTTCTCAAAGGCTGAGGTAGGATTTCAGGACCGTTGCAAAAAAAACACAAACCTCGGAGTGTTGCTTTAGCTTTCTTCATGCAGGATTCTTGAATTAGATTGGAATCCTAAGTTTGATGCAAGTGGCCCTTAAGAATTAAAATACTTAAACAATCAGTTGTTTCCTCAAAGGCTGAGGTAGGATTTCAGGACTGTTGCCAAAAAAACCAAAAACCTCGGAGTGTTGCTTTAGCTTTCTTCATGCAGGATTCTTGAATTAGATTGGAATCCTAAGTTTGATGCAAGTGGCCCTTAAGAATTAAAATACTTAAACAATCAGTTGTTTCCTCAAAGGCTGAGGTAGGATTTCAGGACCGTTGCCAAAAAAACACAAACCTCGGAGTGTTGCTTTAGCTTTCTTCATGCAGGATTCTTGAATTAGATTGGAATCCTAAGTTTGGTGCAAGTGGCCCTTAAGAATTAAAATACTAAAACAATCAGTTGTTTGATTTTTCTCAAAGGCTGAGGTAGGATTTCAGGACCGTTGCCAAAAAAACACAAACCTCGGAGTGTTGCTTTAGCTTTCTTCATGCAGGATTCTTGAATTAGATTAGAATCCTAAGTTTGATGCAAGTGGCCCTTAAGAATTAAAATACTAAAACAATCAGTTGTTTGATTTTTCTCAAAGGCTGAGGTAGGATTTCAGGACCGTTGCAAAAAAAACACAAACCTCGGAGTGTTGCTTTAGCTTTCTTCATGCAGGATTCTTGAATTAGATTAGAATCCTAAGTTTGATGCAAGTGGCCCTTAAGAATTAAAATACTAAAACAATCAGTTGTTTCCTCAAAGGCTGAGGTAGGATTTCAGGACTGTTGCCAAAAAAACCAAAAACCTCGGAGTGTTGCTTTAGCTTTCTTCATGCAGGATTCTTGAATTAGATTAGAATCCTAAGTTTGATGCAAGTGGCCCTTAAGAATTAAAATACTTAAACAATCAGTTGTTTCCTCAAAGGCTGAGGTAGGATTTCAGGACTGTTGCCAAAAAAACCAAAAACCTCGGAGTGTTGCTTTAGCTTTCTTCATGCAGGATTCTTGAATTAGATTAGAATTCTAAGTTTGATGAAAGTGGCCCTTAAAAATTAAAATACTAAAACAATCAGTTGTTGATTTTTCTCAAAGGCTGAGGTAGGATTTCAGGACTGTTGCCAAAAAAACCAAAAACCTCGGAGTGTTGCTTTAGCTTTCTTCATGCAGGATTCTTGAATTAGATTAGAATTCTAAGTTTGATGCAAGTGGCCCTTAAGAATTAAAATACTTAAACAATCAGTTGTTTGATTTTTCTCAAAGGCTGAGCTAGGATTTCAGGACCGTTGCCAAAAAAACACAAACCTCGGAGTGTTGCTTTAGCTTTCTTCATGCAGGATTCTTGAATTAGATTAGAATCCTAAGTTTGATGCAAGTGGCCCTTAAGAATTAAAATACTAAAACAATCAGTTGTTTGATTTTTCTCAAAGGCTGAGGTAGGATTTCATTTCAGGACTGTTGCCAAAAATACAAACCTCGGAGTGTTGCTTTAGCTTTCTTCATGCAGGATTCTTGAATTAGATTGGAATCCTTAGTTTGATGCAAGTGGCCCTTAAGAATTAAAATACTAAAACAATCAGTTGTTTGATTTTTCTCAAAGGCTGAGGTAGGTTTTCAGGGCTGTTGCCAAAAAAACACAAACCTCGGAGTGTTGCTTTAGCTTTCTTCATGCAGGATTCTTGAATTAGATTGGAATCCTAAGTTTGATGCAAGTGGCCCTTAAGAATTAAAATACTAAAACAATCAGTTGTTTGATTTTTCTCAAAGGCTGAGGTAGGTTTTCAGGGCTGTTGCCAAAAAAACACAAACCTCGGAGTGTTGCTTTAGCTTTCTTCATGCAGGATTCTTGAATTAGATTGGAATCCTAAGTTTGATGCAAGTGGCCCTTAAGAATTAAAATACTAAAACAATCAGTTGTTTGATTTTTCTCAAAGGCTGAGGTAGGATTTCAGGACTGTTGCCAAAAATACAAATCTCGGAGTGTTGCTTTAGCTTTCTTCATGCAGGATTCTTGAATTAGATTAGAATTCTAAGCTTGATGCAAGTGGCCCTTAAGAAATAAAAGACTAAAACAATCAGTTGTTTGATTTTTCTCAAAGGCTGAGGTAGGTTTTCAGGGCTGTTGCCAAAAAAACACAAACCTCGGAGTGTTGCTTTAGCTTTCTTCATGCATGATTCTTGAATTAGACTAGAATTCGTAGTCCTTGTGAAGATTTTAGTTTTTCAAGTCATAAAGTATTGGCATGCAGGCGTCCTCCACATGCACCCAGGATGAGATAGGTCGGCTAGATTCCAAGATAGACTTTTTTGAAACCCCCACCGACAGTTCAAAATAACCATGACATAATTATCACGCACATTTAACTATCCACCGATGGAGCTATTGCCAAAAATTAAAATGTTACCTGCTCCCCCAGATAACCTCATTCCAACAACAGATAAAAATACTCATTTGACTTGTCCGTCCGTCTATACCACTCATCACACGACCGTCTATTGTGCCTGTTGAATTAGCAAATTTAAACAATTATTTCCTCTTTCACCGTTGCAAATTGTTTTTAGTGTCTCCGCGTGTAGTCAATGACCAGATGGCGTGTCATTGCAATTCATTTCTTTGTTTCAATTGTTAAATTGTTAAATCAGATAACTCCAACTCCACACATCAACCATAGCATTGCGAAAGCGCGCACAGTGCATATCAATCAATTAATGATGAATCCTTTGTTTCTATTATTTCAAAAAACGTTTCCATTTGTTTTTCCTTTATTACCTACGACTCCTACGAGTGTATGGATTCAGAGTTTCAATTGTCGCAAATTTTAATTTATTTACATTTGAAGTGGTGGGTAATTATTTCCGTTTGTTTTGTGCCACCCAAGCAATTCTGGAACTAATTCTACAGTAAAAGTGCGGTTACAGTCATCCGACTGTGCCTATAATTAGTTGAATACGACAACTTTTGCACGACACGCAGTGAAGGGGTTCGACGTTCGATAGGTAATGCAATCTGATCCAGAGAAATGTGGATGCAACTTCTATGACTGTTTTTTATAATTTTTAATATTACTGTGGGACCTTGAACGAAAAATCATTTTTCGCCAAAACAATCTGTATAACAAATTGACAATCGGAGGCTACCTACACAGACTTACAAAAATATTACATAGTTATAGTTGTAAACTTTTAGATTTTTTAAGATACAGTTTTATTGTTGTTTTTTTTTTAACTAACTTATTTATTTTTAGCTTTTTAGTCTATGACACTCCGGGGAAGAATACGAACCAATCTAATGACACCCCACTTTTCTCAATCGGTCAAGTTGTTTAGGTTGCAGGAGGTCGCAATGAAAGGGACACACAGCATATGCCTACGCTCGAAAAATATTACCCTTCTTTTGGGTCCAGTTGGGTAAAAAGAAGGTCCACATTGAAAACTTGTAAAAAGCTTCAACAAATGATTCAAAAATCGTGCGGGAATTCACCTTAGGGGTAGTTAACTTTCACAAGGTCCTTTTTTTATTACAATCGGCTTCAAAATAACAACGTTATCGGTAGGACAAACAAATTTTATAGATAGAATGCTAATCTACTGAGTCAGAGGCGAACCGTTCAAATTCTTCAGCAACTATGAAATATTCTTTCTTTCAGTAGTCTTTCTTGGTCTATTTGTCGACATCGAATTATACCGAGTATAAAAAAACTTATAAATTGACAAGTAGAAACTACGCCATTACTAAAAATGGAAGGATACACGCTTCAACTACAATTCACTACAAAAATGGTTAAAATCTTGCCATCACAGTTCGCAGAACTAAAGCATTTTTTGGTCGTCGTGAAGCACCTTGTCGGACCGCAATACAGAAATAGGTTAATGGGTGGAAAAATTCGAGCTGTTGGGACAAGTTAGTGATGTGAAGAATAAAACCCGTGCACGTCGCTCAAGAACAACTGAGAATATTGCTGCTGTAGCCCAAAGTGTTGAGGAAAACCCCAGGTTTGTCCATTCCTCGTCGTTCTTTGGAATTGGGCATTCGACAAACGTCATTACACCGTATTTTGCATAAAGACTTGGGTCTTAAGGCTTATAAAGTTCAGTGAACACAAGAACTCAAGCCGGCCGATCATCAACAACGTCGTGTCTTTGCTGATTGGGTCCTTGAAATGCATGAAAATGATTCGGAATTCCATCGAAAAATCATCTTGACTGATGAGGCCCATTTCCACCTCGGTGGCTACGTCAATAAGCAAAATTGTCGCATCTGGGGCTCGGAAAACCCAAGAGTTATTATTGAGAAGCCTCTCCATCCTCAACGTGTGACTGTTTGGTGCTGTTTGTAGTCCGGCGGGGTCATTGGACCTTACTTTTTCGAAAATGAGGTTGGATCAACAGTTACGGTGAATGGATTGCGGTATCGAGAGATGATTAATAATTTTGTATGGTCGGAGTTGGATGGTATTGATCTGGACAACGTTTATTTTCAACAAGACGGCGCTACGTGCCACACAAGCAACGAAAGCATTGATCTTTTACGGGAAAAGTTTCCGGACCGTGTGTGATTTAACACCTTGCGACTTCTTCCTTTGGGGCCACGTGAAAGATAAGGTTTACGCCAACAGCCCAGCGTCGATTCAAGACCTCAAAGATAAAATTCGTGAGGCTATCGAGGACATGGGGCAGCCACTTTGCGATTTGGTTATGGAAAATTTCATGAAAAGGATGTGGTCCTGTATGCGTGCTCGTGGTGGCCATTTGGCTGATGTTGTTTTTCATTATTAACGGCATACCTTCCTCTTTATTATGAAATAAACATCCGATCGTTTAGCTCCAAAAATATACCAAAATAACACCTCTTATTGGAAAACCCTTCATTTTGTCAGCATGACAACATGCAGGAATGACCTCCTTCGGGAGACTTCAGATCTAAACTGTACCAATTAATATTTCATTGATGATGAAGTTATTTATAGTGCGGATGGATCTAGTGATCTTGGAAACCCCCACTTGAATTCCATTGTCATAAAAAGAAGCCGATTTGGACTTGTTAAACGTTTTGAAAATGAACTTAAAGGCCCACAATTCACAACAATTCTTCACTGTTCTCTCGTTTAACCTGTTTTGAAATACTGTAAAGTGTATACTGTTTAGTCGTTTTTGTATAGTCCGACCTAGGAATCTGGAATCTCACGAGATTTGACCAAAAAGATGATACAAACTGGATGGCAAATTGAGAGCAGAAACGGTACATTTGCCAACAAGCTGCCTGTCCTCCATAGGAGTTCCTAAATTTTCGTGTCTGTACAAATCAACGTAGCGCCATTGTGCGATTTTTGATCGGTTAAAAAAAATCTGTTAAAACTAACCAAGTCTCTGTTGAAAAACACCGAGTATTCGTAGTTAAATACTACCGACATAAATAATAGGCAAATGCATACTGTTAAAAATAACACACTTTATCAGTTGTTAAGAACCAAGTTTCTAGATAAATATCAACCAGTTGGTCAAATTCAACAGAGTAAGTTTGTTATTTACAACCGAGAAAAATTGATAAAAGGTTATTTTTAACCGAGTTTCGTTAAACAAGTTGACTCGTTTATTTTTAATCCACTAACTTTGTAGGAGCTGTATTCACAGTATCACTTTGTAGTTTTTAACCGAACGTTGGTTGATCTTAAATGAGTGATTTTCTGTGTGTACATAGTTAGAAAATCCTATGCAGGACTTAATTTCAATCAGGGGGTCCTTTTTTTGTCGGGATTTCAAGTGGGGGCGACTGTGTTCAGCATTAGTTACACGACGATCACATCGCAGTTCAGAATAAAAGTTTTTATAGTTTATGAAATTGTTGGAAAATGGAATTCCTAATATAATTTCATCACAATGCCAAATATATATATATATAAACGGTGATTTTTTAAGAGGTTTAGAACTTTTTTTTTAAAAAAAACACAAAAAATTCGAAAAAATGAATGAAATATTTATTTGAATCGATAGTTTGAACCTTGCAATTTAATGTTTAAAGATAATTTCATGCAAATGTTGACCGCGGCTGCGTCTCAGGTAGCCCATCCGCTGAGTCCAATTTTGGCATACTCTTTCACACATATCGGCCGGTATCTCACGAATGAATGCATGGATGTTGGCTTCCAGTGCGTCAATCGAAGCGGGCTTGTCCCTATACACATTAGCCTTGGCATACCCCCACAAAAAATAATCTAATGGTGTCAAATCGCACGATCTAGGCGGCCAATTGACCGGCCCGAAACGTGAAATTAACTGTTCACCAAACTCGCCTCGCAATTGCGCCATTGTTTCGCGTGCTGTGTGGCATGTGGCACCGTCTTGTTCAAACCACATATCATGCAAGTCAAGAACTTCCATTTCGGGCAAAAAAAAGTTTGTTATCATCGCTCGGAAGCGTTCACCATTGACAGTAACGCTGCGATTCGCATCATCTTTGAAGAAATATGGCCCAATAATGCCGCCGGCCCATAAACCGCACCAAACAGTGGCTTTTTCGGGATGCATTGGTAGCTGTTGCAATGCTTCTGGCTGATCTTCACTCCAAATGCGGCAATTTTGCTTATTTACGTACCCATTCAACCAAAAATGAGCCTCATCGCTGAACACAATTTTTCGATAAAAAAGCGGATCCTCGGCCAGCTTTCCAAGAGCCCATTCACCAAAAATTCGGCGTTGTGGTAGGTCGGCTGGCTTTAGTTCTTGCACCAGCTGTATCTTAAAAGGCTTTACGCCCAAATCCTTCCGCAAAATTTTCCACGTAGTGCTGTAACAAACCCTAACTGCTGGGAACGGCGCCGAATCGACATTTCGCGGTCTTCTGTCACACTAGCTGATACGGCCGCAATATTTTCTTCACTACGCACAGTACGTAAACGTGTTGGTGGTTTAATGTCCAACAAAGTAAATTTGGTGCGAAATTTGGTCACAATCTTCCGAATAGACTGCTCAGAAGGTCGAGAATGCCGATCATAAAATGGAAGCAGCGCGCGATGAACATTTCGAACCGAGCACGAATTTTGATAGTAAAATTCAATAATTTGCAAGCGTTGTTCATTTGTAAGACGATCCATGGTTAAATTGCAAACCAAACTGAAGCTGTTTGACAGTGACACAAGGTACTAAACACACGTCAGCTGTCAAAACCAGTGTTGCCAAAACCAAACCAGCTAAAAAATCACCCTTTAGTTGGCGCAACAGGTCTGTAGAGACCCAAGGCCTAGCTTCTCACAACCATTCGTTTTGTGTGAGCTTCATTTTTGGAACGAATGGAAGGGATCTACAATTTTATGCCGATTCCAAACGGCTAATTGAGAAGCTCTTAAGACAGTTATACTCTCGGATGTTTGTCAGACGTTCGCGAGAGGCGGCGCAGTGGAAAAAACCCTAAGTTGGAATTTGGGTTTTTGCGGGATTCGAACCTGAGTCCCTCGCTTAGTAGTCCAACACACTAACCACTAAGCCACTGCGCCTGCCACTAATGCCAAATACCTTATTATAATAACCATTTGTCAATATCAAGCAGAAATCCATGTCATGATATAAATTAGAGAAAAATTAATGTATTTCAAAAACTTATACCGTACTAATAACAAATTTTTTACGAAAGCTCACAATTGCAAAATTTGTATGGAAAATACAGCCACTATGAACTACTTAAATTTATGGTAAGGCCCATAAATTTCACTTGTTTTTGTTAATTAATAATAATTAATAATAAGAGTTTTATGAAAATATCAGTGGGCGTTTAAAAATACATTGTTACACAATTTGTAATAGAATTTATCTGTAGAAAACGAAATAGAGCATGCGAATACTAACAATTAACAAAATAAATTGAATTCTTACGTTCGATTGAATACGCAAAATCTGAAATCGGAAATCAAATCGGAGAATCCGATTAATTACCACATTATATTGTGCTTTTGTTATTAATTAAATCATATACTTGTATCTTTATGAAATTGCTTTTCCATATTAATATTTTTATTTTTTAAACAGCAGTTGCATTTCCACTGTTCCTAAGTAACATCATTCATCATCAACTGTTCACTGTTATTAAACCACAGAATTTCCAATCAGTTTTTGATTTCGTACAAATATGGTGCTAAATAAACGAAGCTAAAAACAGCCACCAAGCGTAATAGAAATTATGAAAAACTGTATGCAATATTCGGGATAATTTTATTTAAATTTCGCTTTTGTCCTAGTGGAAACTTGGGTTTAATTTGCATGTTATTAACCTTTTTTTGGAAGAGCCTCCAAGGTATTTGCATGAATTTAGCTGTTAAAAATTATTCATATAAAGAAAATTAAAAAAACCTCAAATCTGAATGGATGAACATTTTTTGGCGCCTAAGATAGATAGAGAACAATAGAACCTATTTAAAAAACCATACTTAAAATTTATTCTTTCTACAATTGTTATATATTCAATTACAATTTGTTTTTTATTGAAAAAGTGCCACCCGGCGGACGTTAATAACACACATTCACAAACAGGAAAAAAAAAGAGCCCGCGAGAGAGGTTGTCATTCAAAATTTGCGGTAGGTGTACGGAAGTTGACCGTATAGTTTGGATAGTCTTTGCGTTTGCATCAAGACGCAATTTACCGATATAAGTCAAATGTCTGATACATAGACGACACAGCCAAAGAGTGTTTTTACTTACTTACTTAACGGGCTCCCGACCCGTGGAGAGTCTCTGCCTGACACAATGCTACGTGCTACGATTCCGGGCACGCTGCTTCCAGTTGAACAGACCAAGCGCTCTGGCATCCGTGATGGCTTGGTCTTTGAAACGGAGATCCGGTCTTCCTTGTCTTTTCGAACCTGGGGGCTGGGATTCGAAGATCCTCTTAGCTGGAGCATTATTGTCTATTCGCTCTAGGTGAACTACTTAACTACCATGAAATTGTTGCTATCAATAGTGACGTTTTGTCCTAGGCGGTGAACAGATGTTTATTTGTTTGTTGATAGCATGTACTCAGTATTGTCCTCTTTTACTTCAAGACTGAACGGACCTGTTGAAGATATTACCTTCCGTGTTGACACCTGTCCTGCGCAGAAGTCGCAAGCGCGTCCCCTTACATAGTTAGAATAGTTCGGAGGAGCTATTTGGACCAATAACCTTCTGAGCGGCGAACATTGAATCATATTCAGTACTTTGTTTGAAGCAAGATATCAAAAAAGCCCCAAAAAATATTGCTGTCAGAAGTAGGCGACGTCGTCATAGAAAGTAACAGTGAAAAAGGCTGCCAATATCATACGGTGTGTTAGAGGCTTGTAGAAAGCAAACCTAAACCAGAAACGAGAATACCTTATTCGGAAAGCTGGCATCACGGTCAAGCTCGTTCGTGTTCTTTGTGTCTCTTTGCGAGCAGTCTTCTGGCCAGCTTGTTTCGAAACGTCTACAAGGTGCCCATAAATATTCCAAATCGGAGGTAGTATTCAACAGACATTTAAATTCCTTACTCTGATACAACCTCATAGCTGTCTACCATACGTCCACATGGATAATATTTGCGTATAAAATATTTTCCAAGTAACCAGTAAAGATCCCAACATCTTTTTGAATTCTTCACTATCGAACAGCTATTTTAAGCTCACATCCTAAAATTTTTACAATAGACATCCTAGATTAACTTAATAAGAGGTTCTACAATATTATCTTGGGGAATTAATGCAGCCGTCTATAGAGCGAGTGTTGGACTCGTTTCCCGTTGTCGTCCTTGCGGAGTAAAAGCCGACTGATTATTTTTGAAATCTTAAGGGGTTTGTTGCCATCTTTCAAGCGCTTTTCATTTTGTCTTAAATTGTGTAAAAAAAAATCTACAGAGCTGACAACCGTGACTTATATGCATATAGGGTGTCTAAAATTTGTTTTTGGTTGGCAAGAAATCAATTTAAAGAAGGTTGTTTCATATTTTTCACCGATCAATGGTTTTAAATCGATTGAATGTCCGGTACAACCGTGGCTGCACCGACTCTAGCCTTATTCGACTGGTGAGTTCGGTGAAATTGAAACTTGCTAATATTATCCACGACAATAAGTGACAATAAGTGAATGAGGGCAACTACACGTGGTAAGTACCTTTGGTAGTTTATCAATCTCCCTTTAGATCTTATTGTTATTATCCCAGTTCAATTTTACTTTATGGGGGCGCCAGTTAACGCTGCTTTTGTTCAGTTTTTCTCAAGCGACAGCGAGACATCAACATCGACAACACATGGCTAATTGTCAGAAAAAAAAACATCCACCACACTTCACTTCACCCAAATTGTCAACTACTTTCAATTAGATGCCAATTTGGGAAGTCGCGCGTTCAACAGAAAACTACGCACCCCTGGTGGGCGATACGCATCCAAATGATAATGTTTATCCCGCAAAAGAATAACTAACGATAACGACATTTATATATCTACTCCTGTTGGGAACGAACTTAATTTTCCACTCTCGCGTCTCGAGAGCACTTATGCGCAATTTCCCCCGGCATTTTTTGTCAAAACATTTGCCGGAGTAAAAAATAAAGTCCCAGCCGTCACACAGTCTCACGAGTGTCCTTTTTTTCGCTTGCTCAAATAAATCATAGACAGCCAAAAATCAGGAAAAAAATCCATTCCACCAACTTGAACGATAAATAATATTTATTTATAATTTCTCTCTAATGGGTGTGAGTGTGCCACACGGTATGAAGTACCGCATTATCCTTTACCACGCGAAAAAAAAAAAATTCAAAGAAAAATAAAAACAAACCCCCTCTGCTGTCCAAAATTATGAAATTATGAAACGGTGAACAAGAGAAACTCTAGAGTAAGGCTCTGAGAACTAATCCAAAATGCCACATCGAATATTGTCTAAATGACATCTTTATGAGTTTCCATTACACTGATTTAAGGGATGTGCCGTGTCCTTGTTTGTTGTGTAAGGCAACAAAACTCACGCTTGAATGCATACGGATATCGAAATTATGATTAATTGCCGACGTCGAGGAGGCCCAGCTGACCTTGTGGATGTGGAAGAGATTCCTTGAAACGATGCGGTTTCATAACTCTATATGTAGCCAAAGTCGCTTGCTTGCATGTCCTTGTGTTGTTTGTTTTACTTTGATCTGTTTTTTTTTTTTTTTTTTATTTTTTTTTCTTAGAGGAGGCTCACCTGGCAAAAGACTCTCAAAAGCTCCAATTTGCAGAACCAACATGAGGATTCAGCAAGGATCTTGAGTTGCGGGAGCTCCTTTGTGCACAAACAAAGATAAGAGCGTGTCGCGGCGTCTGTCGTCATCGTATGTATATAATTTCCACTGGCATCGACATTTTGGACTATATGCGCCTCTAGTCTGTGCCATGGCAAGTCGTCAAAGAATTTGAGGCTAATGTGCGTTAATTTGCATGCTGCTTGAGCATTAGGAGGCTTCGCATTCAAGGTGCGCGGCAGCACAAAACTGTGCGCTTTGATTCGCCAACACCTTGTGGCATACAGAAGGGCGGCAAGGGTATGCATGTCCTTTAATATATATATATATGAGCTGTTCCAAATGTGGAGGATAATGCATAAAGTGTTAAGTATTGCGGTGCCAAATGCAGGGAGTTAACTTCAAAGAAAGGCTTTGCACAGTCCTGTGTATGTCTTTGAGGTAAGAGGAATTGTTTATTGTGCTTGTGAGTGGTTATTTAAAGGCTCAGTGCAGCAAGGTTAAGGCGTTATAATGAGTTAACAGCTCCTAGAGTGGGTAGCTGCTATTTACGCTACGAGAACTATTTACTTAAATTCGCCCTTGGCTCATGCCAAGTGGTATAGGGGAAGGTTTTGCAACGAGCCACTAAGCGGGATTAGTCCCAACCCTTGGTATTTAGACCAACTGAACCAAAAGGAACCCAGGAATCACTATGCACTCATTCTTGATATTCTTGAATACTGGTTAGTTGTTCTTGATATTCGTATATAAGGTGTGAGAACCTGTAAAACTTAAGTGGCACACCTTAAATAAATAGTAAGGCTCTTACTTTCTGCTCTTAATCAACCTTTATTGTCGAAGCGTAGCTGCAATAGAATGTAGAAGGCAATAAAATGAGGTGCTCTAGTGACATAAGGAGACCTAATTTGCTTAGATTATATTTGGATAAGATTATATTATGAAGCGGGAGGGCCTTCAAGGGGCACGTAGGTAGGGTAGGTAAATGGGTGCTCTTGTGGCACTTTTGCCACAGCTTCACTTAGACCATCAGTTGGGTCCATTGTGTCCAGTGACGGGAACCATCCAGTGTGACCTGTTCAAAGACAAGAAAGTAAACCGCTTTTCATATTGGCGCCACATAGATTAGTATGAATCTCATGGGCTCTTGAAGCTCCGTTGTGTCATGATCCTCTCTTGTTCGTCCTACGAGTAGCCAATGATATGAAGTTTGTTTACCTGCTAAAACCAACCAGATTTGAGTATGAATCTCAGGAGTACTTTGAGGTCGACATTCTTCAAATCATCTAGGTCATCGAAGAAGTAACTGTTGAGAATCCTCTGTCTGCTATTTTTAAGGGCTGGGCATTCGCAAAGTAGGTGGCAAACAGATTCTATTTCTTCAACGTCCCTACAGCTTCTGCAAAAGTCACTGGCACTGCGGCTTCTTAAAGGAGCCTATTGTGCCTTCGCTGGTAAATTCCTAGAGCCAACTTTTCACTACAGGCAGGAAGACACGAATCTTCTCTGGGTGCATGTCAATATCCTATGACATAAACTTGATTTGCCATGGACTGAAGTAAGTCGTCAATGACAAGGGACCGTAAGAAGGGCGAGAGGACACCCCCCCTGAGGACACCCTTTAGTCACAGATAATATAATATACAGATGTCGCAGTCCTATGTTAGCTGATGTCCGCATTTCTTGCGATCGTCCAACAACGATTGTCCAACAAAAAGCTCTTCTCTTCGTCCAACAACGATTATCCCACAAAATAAAAGCTTTTTCCTGAGTGCCAATTAAGCATATTGTAATCGTTTGCGTGTGTGCATAAATAATATATTGTGTGTGACGAAATTTCTTGCTTTCTTTTTCTGCTATGCTTCTCGTTCCCAATTCCCTTTTCCCATTCCCAACAAACAGAAATTTTTATTTTGCTTGCGATTATGAAGCAAATGTCCTGAGGCAAAAAAAAAAAATCGCAATTGAAAGAACAAAAATCGACCATTGTTGATTTATCTCACATTACACTCGCTAAGAAAGAAAAAGGGCCAAATACTACTTGTTGAAAAAAAAATAATAAAATTATTTAGATTTCCTGGACTAAATAAGTGATTAACAAAAAATGTTTATTGCATAATTTTTTTTTGGTTTTTTTTTTTTTTTTTTGCGTAATATACATAAAGGGTCCGCCATCTAACTTTTTTTTTCAACTAGTGCTTATTTCGCGAATGGTAACACTTAGCTCATGTCTGATTTGACAGATAATTAGTTTTATCCTTCCGCTGAACGAATATGGTTGTGTATACGCTTGACGAAATGACCATCCAATGCGTTTTCGCTTCGCTAAGTGGGTCTGCGATCGACTTAGAGAAGATGCCGATTTTGCCAAAAAAAATCATCTTTTCAGATGAAGCTCATTTTCATCTTGGCGGGTATGTAAACAAGCAAAATTGTCTCATTTGGGGCACAGAAAACCCGCACGCATACATTGAAAAGCCGATATACCCAAAACAAGTCACTGTCTGGTGCGGAATTTGGTCCAGAGGCATAATTGGGCCATTTTCTTCGAAAATGAGCAAGGAGTGACCGTTACAGTCAATGACGATCGTTATCGGGCCATGTTGAACGAATTTTTGAAGAGGAGGATATTGGCAACATTTGGTTTCAACAGGACGGCGCTACGTGCCACACAGCCTAAGCTACACTCGATGTTTTGCGCCCTGTTTTTGAAGATCGCATTATCAGCCGCAGAGCTGATGTCGTTTGGCCACCTCGGAGCTGCGATTTGACACCGTTGGACTATTATTTGTGGAGTGCCGTAAAAGATAAGTGTTACGCCGACATGCCAGCGACAATTGACGCTTTAAAGGACAATATTCGTGAAGCCATTGGTGAAATACAGCTGCACACAATCGATAATGGGCTTAAAAATTGGACCGATCGTGTAGGCTACTGCATGGCCAGCCGAGGCAGCCATTTGAATGAAATTATTTTCCATTATTAACCGGAAGGATTGTACTTTCAAATAAAAAAAAGAAATTTGAGAAAATATTCAGTAGTTTTCTTATAGCATTTTAAGAAAAAAAAAAGTTATTTGGCGGACCCTGTACTTTATATTTATCTATATGTACCTACCTAAAAAATAAAAGAAAATCATGTTTTTTTTTTTTTTCATTTTATGTTTATTTGATATTTTGTAGTTCCTTTATCAGGAAATTTAAATAATTTTATCTCTGGTTATTACGCACTTCATTCTCCAAGACATACGTATTATACTTTATTAAATTTTCTTAAAAGTTATTTAAATCTATAAAACAAAACCATAGGTAGGTGGCTAAAAATTTCCCAATAAAATTTGTTCGTCAAGGAATTCTAAATTTGCTTTAATTTGTCCTAAAAAAAATGGAAAGGTGAAATGAGAGCAGGCACTACAGGCAGATAATACAAAATTAATGGGAATCACCCCCAATTTTTATTCCATCAACCAAAGTATTTTTTTTTCGAAGAGCAGGAGGACATTCGGTTCATATTGAGAAGAAGAAGCATAGGATAGAACAAAAGAAAGAAAATCAGTCATGCACGAACGATAGGTACCCATCTAAATGATACGCTTGCATTCGTATGAGTTCAATATGCATGTAACAGATCTGACCTCGCGAAAGGATACAGAATACAAAACAAAACAAAACACAGAAACAGAATACAGAAAACAATTGAACATATAATATGTTCTATACTGTGGTAGTAGTAATGTGTTTGACTTTGGCTTTGGTTACCTATGCATTCTCTCTGTAAAAGCTTTTTAATGTTTCGGATTTTGGTTTCATATGACAACGGTTCCTATTGGACTGCGTCATCTAGGTGATTATATTATCTTTGCTTTAGTTGTGAGTGCTGAAATTTCCACATCATCGAAGCGGGTCTGAATTAATCGGCCATTCAGCATTGACATTATACATCTTCCTATGATAGGAGAATGATTCATATTGTTTGCCCAATAGTTGGCTCAGCGAAGTTGTAACCCAGCAATAAAACTTACTCGCTGTAGCTAACCCCAAATACTTCCTGCTCTTATGCCCGGATTTAGATATCGGCTGGAAATCGATTCTTGGTCCAGAGGACTTGCCCAAAGTTTTTGCAATTCCTCTTAAGAGAATCTCATACATCCGTTCGTAGGTAAGGCTACAAATTCATCCAATTCCCCTCCGTGGTATAATCGAAAACGTCGTTCCTTACGTTACAAAATAAATAAGCTATAGATAGTTTTTCACCGCACAGGTTCTTCTTCCAACTATTTCGCTTTGTAGCTCTCTCTACCAACGCTATCTAAACGATGCACATAATAATCTAATAAATGACCCTAAGTCCTTTTCCCAATTCGTAAACTCTAAAAACAAATCCGACGGCCACCCTCCTTTTCTCTCTTATGAAAATGTATCTTCCACCGACCCACATACCAATGAAAACATTTTTGACACATTTCTTAAGCTATCTCTTGCCGATTACTCCTTCGCACCGGATCGCTCCTATACTTTAGCTGCCTACCTAACTTCTCTATCGGTCCCTTTCTCTCTCAAACTGTTGACCCTTCCCTTTTTGAAAATATTGAAAATAAGTTAATGACGAATTCTTACCAGGCCCAGATGGGGGCCCAGCCATTTTTCTTAAGAAGTGTTCTTTTAATCTCTCTCTGATCTCTTTCATCTTTCTCTCTCAAACGAAGAATTTCCCCAGATTTGGAAAACCTCGTTCATTAAACCGATACACAAAATAAGGATCAAAAAATTAAGTTACTTACAAAATGTCGCATAAACCCAAATTTTTTGAAAGCATTGTATACGAAGTCTTAAGCTTTCGGAGCAAGTCCGTTATGTCACTCTACCAACATGGCTTCCTCAAAAGGTAGATCGACTACTACAAATTTCGTCGAATTTGTTTCCTTTGCCATCTTATTCCTAGAGCATGGCAACGAAGTCGACGTCATCGCAACTGACTTCAGCAAGGCCTTTGATAAGATTTCACATCAATTAATCCTCTTCAAATTGTCTGCCCTTGGCTTTGAACCTATATATATAAAATAGTTATATTCCCACCTTGAAAACGGTATTACAGCGTTCGCTTTAGGTCCGTACTTTCGTCCTCCGCACCTTAGCAACATCTGGTGTCACACAAGGCAGCTATTTAGGTCCATTTCTCTTCATCCTAATGGTAAATGATCTTGAGAAGGTCATCAAACACTCAAAATCATCTCTTCACCTTAAGACTCCTGTCTTCTTCAACAAGACCTTGATCGTTTTTCGACCTGCTGCCTCAAAAATTGCCTAGAGCTCAACATCACCAAATGCCAATTCATTACCATATCTCGCAAGCGCAACAAGTCCCCTCGCCGACGTTACCTTCTCCACCGTCAACCAATCTCTTTCGTTCATTCTCTTCGCGACCTTGGGATATTGTATGACAGGGAGCTTAATTTTCGTTCGCATATATTGGCGAAATAATTTGTAAGGCTAACTCATCACTCAGCTCTGTTTAACGATGGCCTAAAGAATTCTCTAACCCTTACGTGACGACATCTGTCCACATCACCTTAGTTCGCCCCCTCCTTGAAGTGAGTCAAGTGTAGCCTCCCTTTGATCGAGTTCATGCACACATGATTGAGAACATCCAACGTCGCTTTCTTCAATGTGAACTTCGAGGTCTGCCTTGGGACGATCCTTTAAACTTGCCACCCTACATAGACAGGCTCAATCTCATTGCCCTTATAAGGCCTATCATCGCTTATGGCTGTCCTATGTGGTTCAATATAGCGCCGTTCTATATGGAAAAGATTCGGGTGTTTGAGAGACAATGTCTCAGGGCCTGCCTAGGGTTGTTTAGAACTCCTGAAACTCAGTACATAACATCCTATCCCAACAGGACCCTATACAATGGGGCTCGACTGAATAGGACTGACAATTTCCTTATTCAGGTGATTCGGAGGTACGTCGCAAGGGCGATGGCCATTGATAATAACCTGATCTCAGGGTCTTACTACCCCAATTTAATGTACCACGAGAGTACGCTTCGGTCTGGCTTTATCCCGCCTGAGGCATTTCTTCATGTAGATATGAAAGGGTTAGTCCAGACAAAAGATGGTGTGCCGGTATTGTACCACAGCCACCGCGGCGCGAGGGATAAGCGGCTCATCCACGACGGGTATGCCGCCAATGCTCAGGAGCTCCTCCGTTTTAGCACCGCAATTGCGGATCGTGACAGGGTCGATACGTTAAAGCAGTTCACCGAATTTCGGTGGCTTGAAGAAGAGGTGAGGGTTGATACGCTCTCCCGGGCCGGTGCGCTACTTTCGTAGCATCCTCCTTAGTTTTAAGCTAGATATTAAGTTTGTAGGTTTAGGTTTATAGTAGGGGGTCTTTGGGAGGGGCCGGGCTAGCCAACATGATAGTGCTGCCGAGACTCGAACGACGCTTATAGCCTCGCTCGAGTCTCGGTGACACTGATGAACCCTTGTGGGCGGCTGTCAGGCGCCCATGGCCGCGATCAGGATGGTGACCAATCGATTTGGTTGCTCACCACCCTGATTATAGGTAATTTAGGTTAAGTAGCTTAGTTAGTCTTAAGAAGTTTTAAGTAAAACAAATAATAAAGAGTTCAAGTATTCTAAAGTTTCTCGAAAATTAAAAAAACAAAACAAATCATAGAAATAGATAAATTTAAGGCCGAAAGGCAATAATTTTAAGGATATTGATAAGTTTAGAGCGCTCGCTTGGAGCCAGTAAGCTAGAATAAGATAAATGTTAGTTTTAAATTAGATTTAATCGTTTTTGTCTAGTGTGTAAGCTTAAAGAAAGAAAAAATAAAAAATGAATTTTTAAAGATAAAAAAAAGGCTCAATCTCATTAACCTGAATACGCTTGAGGTATACGCAGAGACGTTGCAGAGATTCTTTTCATTCATCGTCTTCTCTTAGGCTCCGTCGATTGCGCGTGTCTTTACAACTCTTTTACCCATCAAACCATCGTACCATATATGGCTCCAATGAACCAATGCTGCAAAAGTTTAATTCTTACCTTTCAGTTTTCGATTTCAACCGCAGCACTGCCCACCTCAGACTCAATCAGAAGGCCCCTGTGCATCTGAGACAGACCGTTTTTAGAAGTTTGGCAAAAGGGGCAGTAATATTAACGTTTCCGTGAAAGCCTGTTCCACCATACAACCGATGCATATGAGAGAAGTGGTCTTACCATTGCCGTATAGATCCAAAGGACCCTTTTAGGAGATAAGCCCCATGTCTTGCCAAAAGCGCCTTTGCACTGCTAGAAGGTTGACAGCGCTCTATCGGTTTTCGATTCAACATGTTTGGACCAAAGAAGCTTTCTATCTAGGACTACTCCCACATATTTGACTTCATCAGAGATCGGGATAGTGACGCATTTAATTACAACTTGAGTCAATGACATTCGTCCTTCTCGTGAAGAGAACGACTGTGGTTTTAAAGAGGATTCACTGAAAGCCCATTTCTTGCGCACCAATCATCGATAAAGCCCAAGGATCTCTGCGCCAGAGAGCAGACAGTCCCTAGATCTGAACCGACAGACAAAACGGCGACATCGTCTGCGTAGGCTTTTGTGTGTAGGTTCCAGGAAGATTGAGAACCATTAGCAGAGAGTCAACTACCATGCACCATAATGGGAGACAGAACACCACCTGCAGCTATGCAAGCGTTTCTGACAAAGTGCCGTAAACTGGGCGTGCGTTCCATTTCTAGACTTTTTGATTGATTCCACGTTCCCCAAGTAACGGGTTGCTGAGAATGAATAGCGCTAAAACTGTTTATCTGCATCCTCCTAAACAGATGAGCTATATTTTCCCTATTGCTCTTAGCATTTAGCTTCAGCCCGGAGCTATAACAACTAAAGCTTGACACTTCTGAGACTGTATACCTATTGTGGCTCATCTAACTGAACTGCGTGATACCTTCGTAGAATCTCAAAAGTGTCAAGTAGGGTGTGGCCGTTGTAATTACGTGCTGAAGATTCGACTTTACTGAGAAAAATCTCCCCTTTTGAGTCACAGGTCACAGGTCAAAGTTCGGTGCATAGCAATGATTGGATATCTCCAGCTACGAAACCCCAAATCTGATGCAGGAGTATGATACCTTTCGATTCACTTCACCAGTTTTCTCTCATAGTTTCGTTTCAATTGACGGTGTATACCTACCTATTGCGAACAGACTGCTCGCGCACTTCCTTCCGTTCGGTTATCAATTGAAGTGGATAATCCTAATTCAAGATGATTTTTATATCACAGACGGTCCACATGATCCCATATCGCTTTAACACATTATTACCTTGTATCCACCGGCGTCTATATTCAGTCCTCCTTTCATGATCACTTGCCTAAATCTCCGGCTTACTCAAACCAATCCGACAGAGCCAAACAAATCCCAATTCTGTTCAGTTGTCCTCTGTCTGATATTTTTTTTTTAATGGTTAAATCAACCGAGCAGCCTTTCATTTACCAAATCCATTGTGCCGTATACGCAATTCTAATCAAAAGGAATCTTATCATCATCCCTACCCTATATGGTGCAGAGCTCTTCTTCAACGCAATTGTTTCTACAGATGTACACACAGATACAGGATATGTATCCGATATAATATCTCGCGCTGTACACACACCGGCAATCATGCGCGAAAGTGTACAACTTCCCTGCCCTCGAGTCATGAGAGAACAGAAATCGAAATCTCCTTGCGTAACGTTGAGTGTAACAAAAGCCGGTTAAAAAATTCTATCTAGGACATCCTTATCCTCTTCGTTATCCTCATCCAACAGACCATGATCGAGATCGACCAAAAAAAAAAAAATAAAATAAAACAGAATCTCTTCACTGTAACAATTCAAATTGAGGATACTTTAATTCTAATTCTTATCTCATCTCTTTCATTTTGCTGTTGTTGTTGCTTTGATCCTGTTTATAGTGAATATCCGGATTTTACGACGAGGAGGGGTGGATTTGTATTTTTTTTTTTTTTTTCGTTTTTACCTTACGCGCGTAGTTATGGTGAAACAATTTTTATGCGCGTTGGAATTATGATGAGTTTTGCCGCCCCATCCCCTATTGTTGCAGGATGAATGCGGGAAACTATATCCTCGTGGTCTTTTAAGTGGTGCTTTTGAAAACTGTGTTTATCCTGGAGAGCAATTGAATGAAACACATATTGCCACATAATGCGAGCCGTAATATATGCCTGAAGAGGGGGTTGCGCAGTAATATACACAAAACACAAAAACACTCAACAATACGCTGAATGAATTAACAAGGACTATTTCCGGCAACCTCACAATCGGCGTTATGATTGTATCTTTGATACAATACTGTTGGCAATTGGAAAGTTCCTCCATAAGGCAGGCAATATGGTGGTGGTGTGTTTTGAATAAGTTGATAAGCGTAGGTAATTGTAATTGATCCAGAAGCTGATCAGATTCCGAATCTGCATATGCGGACTGAGAGAGCTGGCGAAAAGAGTTACGGGTGGTGCGGGACAGTGTAAACGTTCGTCCTGTAGGAAGGTTGATTGTGCGCTATTAAATAGATGGATGTAGTTTGGAATTGTGCATCTAAAGAATTGTTAAAGGTTATTTTTTACTATGCGTATGTAAATTCTGGAGCGCATCCAGACTCGAACTCCAGTCCAAAGCACTGCCAGGCAGGGACTCCTATTGTAGATAGAAGCAGAGCGAAACTCTATTTGCTGATGGTCATTGGCATTGTTCCACTGGGGCGAGAACTTATCATACATCGTTCCACAAGCACAGTAACACCACGGCCACAGACAGTTGAATGCCGCGAGATGTACAGTTATAACTTACGGTGTTATGTGTGCCATTTGAACCTCGCGTTGGGTAGCATCTATGAAAAGGCTCACTTAGAAGCTGGTATCTTTTGCTAGTTTTAATACATAGCTTTGCTTCCAGGACTTCAAATTTCAACTTGTGTTTTTTTCCACTGCGTCACCTCTCGCGAACGTCTGACAAACATCCGAGAGTATAACTGTCATGAAAGAGCTTCTCAATTGGCCGTTTGGACTCGGCCCAAAATTGTAGAACCCTTCCCTTAGTTCGAAAAATGAAAAACTAGGCTAGGCTTGAGCCTGAAGTTAGGTGGCATTTATGATGTGACTCACTTAATAAGGGTGCAGCTTGTATTTTTTGTTGGTTTCAATTAACACAACTATACTTCAGTAGATCGACGGATTTCCGACGACCAGCTAACAAAGCGGTTGTGCCTGACGTTGGGCGCCATTTTTGGCATGAATCTGCGAACTTTTAAGTTGCTTGTTCCTTTTGCTGATTTTTAGAAAAAAAAAGCTGTAATCCAGTAGAATCAGGACATGCTGACTAGATTTTGCTGTCAATTCTGAAATTCATTAGTATATGAAACACGAGTAGCTCAAGCTTAGGTTGGGAGCTTTTCATGATATGATCCAAACTTAACTACCATGACTGGGTGAAACAGCCAAGTCTATCTAGAAGTCAGATTCGTATGGTCACAGGATTGCAAAGTCAAAAAATACTTCATGACTATGGGCTAAACCCAAGTCATTACTTGCAGACTATGCCACAAGGATAAAGAATCAGCAGAAGACATTCTCGGGCACCTTGACTGTCTAATGGGTCGAAATTCGTCAACACCATCTAGTTAAGCTCTGAGGACGTATCTGACAGCCCACTCAAAGATCTATTACGATTCATCTCCAAGTTCATTATGAAGAGCAACCTCTAATTGGACTAAATCACAATAGGCACACTTGTGTCCGCAATGATGTGGTATCTTGCTTCCACCTTTCCCAAATAATCTATTCTTGTCTCATGAATGGTTGCATCTTTGTTTGAGGCTTTCCTATAACATATGTTTAAATGGGCACATTGGTTGGTGGATCTTCTGTGAAATTGCTGAATCAATATCGGCGACGACTATGCTAAGCAAAGAACTGGAAAGTAAAACAATGGAAACAAAGTAACGGCCTTACAGTTGAATGTGTAATCTTTAAAGCAATCAGTCATTTTTTCAGCAAGTGCTTACGTAGGCTTTGACCTTATTGCAGCTAGCTTGATACGCAGCAAGACCATCCTTCGAGGCATAGTTCAGCCTCGCACGATTGACAGAAAATGTCAGTTAAGGGTCTCTTTTGTACATCGATGGCTGATTGAATTGGCCCCTAGTAGTGGTATTTTTATAGACACGTGGACACTCACTTATCGATTTAAAGGCCTAATATTAGAGAATTTTTAAAAACTGCAAAGCTACGTCAAGCTTTTTGCCAGCCTTCCCAAATTTGAACAGAATGTGGATAAAGAAAGACATATGCCCGTTAACACTAAATCCTACCTCAAGAATTTGAACAAGGTACAGAGGATCGTTTGTATAGGCATAACGGGTTCATTTAAATCTACACCACAACTAGGCCTAGAAACACTGCTGAACTTATCACCTATCGACGATCTTTAGAACAGAATCTGGAATCCCGAAACATACTTGACATCTTTGATCGTCGCAGCCAAAGGTGCTCTCAGACTTAGAGAGAACAGAATTTGGAATCCCGAATCGTACTTGACATCTTTGATCGAAGCGGACTTATGCCACTCACGGACTACAAGAAACCAAAGTTTGACTTTGACAAGAAATTTAAAGTCTATATACAGTATACCGGACAGGCAGGACTGGCTCGCACCGAGTACCGTCATAAAAGCTATACACGTCTTCACAAATGGTTCAAAGACAGAGAATGGAACAGGAACAGCATTCTTCTCGGAAGAAATATGTATCAGTCAATTATACCGACTGGCAAATCACTGCAGCGTTTTCCAGGCAGATATCTACGCGTTTAAAAAAGCGGCTCAGACTGTCGTATCGAGGGAACTATCTATATATATAGTTGGCGCAACAGGTCCGAAGGGACCCAAGGCCTAGCTTCTCGCAACCATTCGTTTTGTGTGAGTTTTATTTTTGGAACGAATGGAAGGGATCTACAATTTTATGCCGATTCCAAACGGCTAATTGAGAAGCTCTAAAGACAGTTATACTCTCGGATGTTTGTCAGTCGTTCGCGAGAGGTGGCGCAGTGGAAAAAACCCCAAGTTGGAATTTGGGTTTTTTGCGGGATTCAAACCTGGGACCCCTCGCTTAGTAGTCCAACACACTAACCACCAAGCCACTGCGCGAGGGAACTATCAGCAATGGAAATTATACCCTCGGCGTGGACAGCTAAGCAGCACTTAAAGCGATCAACTCCAATCTGGTAAACTCAAGATCTGTGAGTCAGTGCCTCTCGGCACTAAGAGCGATAAACCATCATTCAATACCGCTATACTGGGTTTCTGGACATGTTGCCGTGAAAGGGAACGAGGCAGCGAATAAACTGGCCAGATGTGGCTCTGAAATGGACACACTATTGATTGACAGACAAGCCTACCGCAGCTTTCAACGCAGCCAAGAGCCTCATTGATAATACCACATTAGAATTTGCAAAAGAACGATGGAACTACACCTACGGTTGCATCATAACTCGTATAGTTTGTGGCCCAGAATTGAAACTAAAAAGTCAAAGATACTAACATCTCTTGATAGAAAGCAAATCCGAATGCTCGTCGGGGTAATAACTGCATCATTGAAAACATGGCTAAAAGGATGGGCATCTTTAAAAATGACTTCTGCAGAAGCTGCAGAGACGAAGAGGAAATAAAATCTATGGAACCTCTTCTGTCACTGCCCAGCCCTCCAAGAACGCCGCTACTCATGTTTGGGAGCACGGTTCTTCGAAGGCTTGGAAGATCTAGCAACGACACCTCTATCAGATCTAAGAAGATTCATCAACAGATCCGAATGGTTTTGTTAGTCCATGTCCTACCATGTACTATGTAAGGGTAATCACAATGGGCCTATATGGCTTGGGCTTCTGGGTGAAATTGCAAGTAATGAAAACTGCCCTTTTAACCTAACCTAAACTAACTTATCAGGGGCCGAATGTGAATAGATTTCGTTTTGTTTCGTATGTAAAATGACTTTGAGAACTGAAGAATATGAAGAGGTTTGGCGCAGATAGTCGACATATATATGAACTAAGTCGGAGTCTCATGAGTATTACGTCGAAAGGTCTGTGCTACCTTTCCTAGCCGAAGTGTCATCTCTGCAAACAAGAACGACAGAAGAACGTATCGTTATGACTTTCAGCTTACAGCGTGGAGAGGCATTGCACTAAAACGACCCCATCTTCGCATGGTTCTTCGCTTGTCTCTATAAATTTACCACGATAATTACCGAATCAAAATGATGTGCGACAAACCACAACATGAACTCACCACCAGGCTCCTCGTAATTGCGACTAATGATTCCCGAACCGGTATAAATGTCCAAATCTAAGAAGAGAGACCCAAAACACCACCCATTCCCAAATTCCGCATCGTTTGTTGTTCCGTCAAAGATTCGCCTAATGATTCCTACCTCCAGACTCGCTATATGATTTATGATCTGCGAACATACTCGTATGTGAGCCATCAAGTTAGTGCCGCACTCTACCCGGCTTGATTGGGTGTCAATTTATCTCACTTTGAGCGACAACAAACGACCGGTCCTGCTGATTGTTTTCGTCAACTCATTTCTCAGGGAGGTGAGATTATTAAACGACAACAAAAATTGTCAGTCCCGCCAATAATACAGTGTAACCATATCGTGCCGATGCCATGATGGGATTTGCTTTTGTATGACCGTGCACAAAAACAATCCCGGATTGTTTACAAGCTATACCGATACAGATAGGTACTTTGAAAGCGATGATGATGACGATGGCCGCAGATGTCACTTTCGGCTTTAAAAAAAAAAAAAAAAAAACGAGTACCGGCGACGGCGAGTCTTCTTTTTTTTTTTGTAGTAGTAATTCCTGCGGCTAATTGATGGCCATTGTCCGATGATAGTACACGCCACGCACTTATGCGGGGATCCTATTCGGACCATGGTTAAGAACGGAAAAGCATTAACTGATAACCCGCTCTTCTCGAAAGCCGATCACACGACACATTCTCGTGTGAATCGCCGCCATACACTCTTCCGGTTTGGATGCATGAACAACGCCAAACCCTTGGTCATGTACCTACACTTTGCCCGATCACATGTCATTACAGCCGAACCGTGAATTGGATTTTTTATCGAAATTAATGTTATTCTGCTGAATAGACAGGTTCTATTGTTTTGCACGTTCAATCGGTCGGTGGGTCGTTCTGCTGCCACCGAGACCCACCGAACATGACAGCCGCATTCTGAAAACATTGAACACATTTATCGATTTGGACGGGTGTTTTTTGTGCTGTTTGTCGAAAACATTCAATCCGGTTCAGTGGTCAATGATAGATGAGTGTAGCTACTAGTGCGACTAAAACGACGAACGAGTATTCGCATTTGAATTGAAATGGCTTTTCAATAGACGGCGCACAAAGAAATGACACACCAGCTTAGTCTGCCTCCCGCTTTCGGTCATCTGCATTGTTGTCGATGCTGACACTAATGTCCGGTTGTTTTTTTTTTCCTTGTTTTCATTGATTGGGTTTTTTTTTGTCGATAATAACAATTACGTAACAGAAAAATCTATTTGGATAACCCAAATCAATTGTTGGGCTGGGGGAGTTCAAATGGAGCGTGCCTCTATAGAGGTGCAGGCTGGCTGGCTTGATGTGAAACGGGGTCAACGGTTTTTCTATGGGTTCGTTCTAATGAAAAGAATGTAGGTAGGGATTGAGTTGAGTGAGGCTACCTATATGTGGTGAGTGGTGAATTATTGAAGGAAAATCAGAAATCGGTTTAAGAAGCTGAAAATTATCAAACTTGTTCAGAATTCTACGTAGTCGATCCACAGTGTCCGTCGTTTTCCCCTGAAGCCATATCTTGTGAAAATAAAAAGAGAGTTTTCAAAAATTCACTGTGTTGTTGAATTTCTGTCGTAAAAATACTGCCAAGTCTCAATAGGGTAAAGTCGGGACTCGGGAGATATGGCATCCATTTTTTCTTTTCGTTACAATTCAAAAAATAAAGCATATTTTAATAAACATATACACGGGAAAGCAATATTTTCTAAACTGGGAGCAGAAATTTCTTAAAACAAGAACTTAAAGTGCGGTTATGGTCCAAGTGAAATATTTCAAATTTTTAACAGTTTTATTTGATGAGTCAAGAACGAGTAAAATATACCAAATTTAGAAAGTTTTTCTTGATATAGGAACAACAATTTGTAATAAGGGGCTTTGCCTCTAGAATTGGTTTCTTCTAACAATTTTTTTGTTTCTTTAGTTGTTTATAGGTTTTCCTGACCAAGAAACTGTGTGCCTTTCTGAAATCCAGATCCAGAATAATTATTCTTGATCAAAGAACGTTTTTTTATTTCAATAACTATTTTCTTAAATCGTGTACTTATTATTCAGACCAATTTTCTTTATATAAGAATATTAAGTTCATTTGTTGATATTAAGAATTTGGAACTAAATGGAAACACTTTTGTGTTTCCTGTTCCTGTTTTTCTAATGATTTTTATTTAGAAAAGTAAGATATGGAGTTATTTACATCATTTTAATTATTTCAAGTTATATGTTAAAGTATTCTTTTTTTTTTTTTGAAAAGCAAGTTTTCTTTGTCTTCAACCTTTAGAACGTTGAAGGAAATTTGATCTTTAGAAAATTCATCTGTTTTTTCTATGGGAATTGAAAAAAATTAACAGAAAGATCAATGATAATTAAATAAAAATAGTGAACGTCACATATCCAAGCACATGAAACACGGCTTCACTTAACAGTTCCTATGGGAAAAAGGTGCTTCTGCTAGCAAAACATCGGCCGAAGCTACACTCGATGTTTTGCGCCCTGTTTTTGAAGATCGCATTATCATCCGCAGAGCTGATGTCGTTTGGCCACCTCGGAGCTGCGATTTGACACCGTTGGACTATTATTTGTGGGGTGCCGTAAAAGATAAAAGTTACGCCGACAAGCCAGAGACAATTGACGCTTTAAAGGACAATATTCGTGAAACCATTGGTGAAATACAGCTGCACACAATCGATAATGTGCTTAAATATTGGACCGATCGTGTAGGCTACTGCATGGCCAGCCGAGGCAGCCATTTGAATGAAATTATTTACAATTATTAACCGGAAGGATTGTACTTTCAAATAAAAAAAGAAATTTGATAAAATATTCAGTAGTTCGTTTTATAACATTTTCAAAAAAAAAAAGTTATTTGGCGGACCCTGTATATAAGAAATGGGATCTTATTTGTAGGAAATCTAATTCCAGTATTTGGGGCTTAAATATTATTACAAACTTCATTGAGTTACTTTAGGACAGTACGAGACATGTTTTTTTCTTTTCGTCCTTGAGAAATATACAAGAATTTGGTTCTTGTATTTAGCGAATAAGGAAGCACACTACAAAAAATTGGACCAAAATGGGGAGTGAATTTCTTCTGTTGTCCAGATTTTTCTCGGCTTAAGAATTTGTTTCTTATACGCAGTAAATATCAAGAAACCTATTCTCACTTACTTATCCTCAATTTAAACAGAAGGCTGAAATCCTATACGAGTTCGATCTGAAATTCTAAGCTATTTTCTTAATATTAGAAAATCCTTTAAGTTAAAGTTAAGTTCCAAATTAATAGTATCAGATTATCATTGCTAAATTCGCTGTAAAAAATTCGTTTCTTAAATCAAGAAATATTTGTTTGCTTATGTAACTTGTAGCTTAAAATTGTCCACTGCTGTATATTCATTTATCGGAACTAACTTCTTTCCAAGCAATTTTGTCCTTTGTAGTTACTGATGAAGTAGAAAACGGAAAGTAGTTGTGCTTTTTGTTCGTTTATGTAATATGATATTTTTTACCAATTAGATTTATTTTCTTCATTCAAGAATTAATTTTTAAAATCAAAATCGAACTAAGAAGAATTTGTTAATTATTGAATTTTCTCGATTCAAGAAACGAAATTTCTTTGTGTAGAAAATAATTTTCTTTCCGTGTTGTATATTAGATACCTCTTTACTTAATTTGGAAAACAAAATAACATAAACATAATTCATAGTTTGAAACATACTAAAATTGTTAAAAACGTAAAAGATCAAAAAAGTCCAATAAAAAGCTGGAGGATGATTTGGCACCCATATGTGGGTGATACCTTAAGTTTTCTTGGAGTTTTTATTCCCACACCTGTTACAAGTATCTACAAAATATGTACACGAGTCGTGCGACCTAAAATGGGATAATAGACATTGAATCTATTCATCTGTTCTTAGATTTAAGAAATAAATTATCTCAATATAAAACTAATATGGGAAGAAATGGCACCGGCGCCTCATATCCCAAACCGTAGAGGTGCCATATCTCCCAAATGATGTTGTATATTTTTCACGAAAAACACACGATACGCACCCTTCAGGAACTTACGTATAACTTAACGATATTTTCATGTCTTTGTTTTAAAAAAAAAATATTAAGTAGGAAATATTGAGCCGACCCGACTATATAAAACGAGAAATTTCAACTTGTCTAGGAAATTCTATAAGAATACAGCTCATGCCAAACGTTCCTCAATGTAACTTGCAATTTTTCGTATCAACATCAGCAAAAGAAAAATGTTTCAGAAATCAAAAATATTCTATCTAGGATTTTTAGCTTAAGAAAGGCTCAAGAAAGCTTAAGATCTATAAAATCGGTGTTGAAAAAAGTTTGCTTAAATTGGTAACACTTCTTTATCCAGTCATAACCAATTCGACGTTTGACCAATAATTTATGCATATTCTGCCATTTCAAATTTCACCGAGAAGAGAGTAATAGTGGAAAATAATTTTGAGCCCTAAGAATAGTTGATTTTTCATATTAATAGGTACTTTTAAAAAAATCCTCCAAAATTTGTCGAAAATATATTGAAAAACTATCAACCTCAATCTTTAAAAGTCTATACTCAAGAAAGTATGGTTGCCATCTTGCAAATCGGTAGTTTTGCTATTCCTTTAAAATCTGCAATTCATTATCCATTCGGAATACTGTGGATGATTTGTCCAATAGTCATTATTGTGGTAAAACAAGATTCGCGTGTCTCTATATTGAAGCTGTTTGATTTCAACTGTTGATAATATTTTTCAGGTGAGCTCTTTGACAGCTATCCTATTAGTTTGGTCATGTCACCATTGGATTGCTTAAAATATATGGCTATAGGTACAAATGTCGAAAAGGTCTACCTAATAGGTAGACCTTTTCGACATTTGCGACAAAAAATACCGAATAGGTCTGGTAAGTGAATAGCCTTTCGCGAAAAGCATACGAAAACAACAATGCTTGTTTAAATTTTGTATATAGGACTTCTTTTAAATCGTTCAGTAAAAAGCTATCCACGCGGCACAAAAATAAACCCATTGATTAAGTCATTACTCGTTCTATAATGGTTTTGGACTGTATCTGAATCTAACACAGTAAACACAGCCTAATTGTCTGCCAAGCAATTTCCAAAACTTATGACTAACCAATAAAACTAGAGCGTTGAGAACGGGGGAATCGAGGATTGACGAAACTTTTGCACTATGCAAAGTACTCTTTGTCGAGACATAGTCGGAAAAATTCACACTTATACTTTATATTTCGTTCAAGAAGCGTATTAAGGCTCTATCATAAGATAATCCTAAATAAAGCTGGTATCACGTTCATGAAGTCTAGCGTTTACTTCTTGCAATGAGCTTTGCACTCATGTCGCTCAGCGGGTAACTAATATAAGGGCTCCAATTTTTCCTAGTTGCCGAAACTTCTCGACTTACATTTTGCGCATATCGAATTGTCAAAAGAGTTCATGACGAAGAATCTTTTCAAAGGCTGGCAGGCTCTTAAGAATCTTCCCCACACGATCAATTCCGAAGATGATTTTTATTTATATAGATGGTAATACTAAGCCATGCTTTACGAATTAAGAGACGTAGCTTTTGGGCAAGTACAAGACATTAATCTCAGATATTATTGAAACAGAGCTCTAAAAGCTTCTGTAGATTTGTCATAGAAAAATTTTAAATTGGAAAATATTTATCTGACGAAAATGGCAGAAACTATAAAAATCTGCTGCCTTTGAAATTTGAAAAAAGTAACATAATGTATTTTCAAGAAGTTTTACCTTGCCTTAAACATATCTAAGGCGTGTTCCGTTCTCGAAATGTGTTGGATTCTATAGGGCTTGAGATTCAATGAATCTTCTTTCCTACTTTGTTGAAAGCCTGACTTAACCAGATTTTTCGATTTAAAAAACGCCTGAAAATCGGGTCAAATATTCACCAAGAAACTTGATTAAAACTGTCAACAAAATTTTATCAAAAAAACATCCTGAAAACAAGCCAAAAACGCAAATAATAGCGCAGTATTAAGATAATTTTGGTAAAGACATTTTTTCTCCCAGTACAGTCATTGTGTAGGCGCAGTGGCTTAGTGGTTAGTGTGTTGGACTACTAAGCGAGGGGTCCCAGGTTCGAATCCCGCAAAAACCCAAATTCAAATCATATTTAGTAATATACGTCTTTGTCCAAATTAAAAGGAAAATGGTGTGCAAATGGATCTAAAAGTGATGAAAGACAGGTCTAGTCCAAAAACTGCCTCTAAAACTACTGTTTATGGTGGATGTATTCCAGTGTTGAAAGAATCGTCAGGCTAAGGAATTTGTTCAAAAAGAAATGGAAAATAATTTCGGTTTCTGGGATATGTTTTACTATACCTGGAGAGACGACCATCGATCGTCGAGATCGGCGTCAAATCGGCTATTAAAACGAATCGAAAACGCAATGAAAATGTGTCTAAAAAGAAATCAAATATCAGATGAAAAACCACATTAGATATGTCTAAAATGAAGAGAGAATATATATAAGAGTAAACAAAAATGACGCAGGGTGGATCTTGAAGCTAGTTTCAAGGCTGCATCAATAACCCAGATTCCGTGGAGAATTACGCTGTAGTCGCATAAATTCGTTCCTAAACATGTCTTATCTTAAGAATGAATTAGGTTTAAAAATACATCTTATGCCCCAGTTACACAGTTACAGCCATATCTAAAATAACAATTTATAAATTTTTCCGTACGAAAAACTTTTTCCGATCACGGAAAAATAAATAAATTCTTTTTCTAGAAAATTTAAAGATAATTTGCTCATTTTTTTTTTTTATAAACTAACTTTATAATTCATAAGCAACGTTCAGACCAAGATTGAGTTCAACCATCAAAATAACATTTTTAAGGTTTCGTTTTACGTATGGCTGTAACTCGGGCATAAGCCAAATCCAAAAAGCTACCAAAAACGGGTACGAAGCTTTTAAAACGATTGAATGTGATTTCTTATTCTGGCAAAAGAGTCTGTCTTCGGGGAGAAAAGCAGTCTGAGAATCTACTTTTAAAAAGATGTCAAAGTGCTTATTCAAAATCGGATTTAAATACGAATCAGAAAGTTTTAAGGGACGGGTATAAAAATTCGCCCAAAACTGTGTACTGGAAACGTTCATATTAAAAACCTTTTATAAACGTCTTTGGAAACGATTTTGTCTAAATTCATGTGCAAGTTTGAACGTTGACAAAATTTTACTATGGTTGTAGGTACTTATAGGAAAGAGAGTGATTAGAAAATGAATATTTACTGATGTCGCTGGATGGTTTTAGAACATGCTAAGAGGCAGACAAATAGGTTATTCTAAGAACCAATACTAATCCAGTATAGCTGTCGATAGGGAAGCTCTTATGTTCAATGGATTCGACGAGCATTACATATTTTTAAAGTTTTGTGTAACACATTTAGTTCTATTTTTTTTTTTTTTTCCTAAAACATTAGCAAGGTGTTGAAAGTTGAAAAACGCTTTTTTTACTAAATAAATGCTTCAGTCTTTAAGGAAAGCACAACATTTTTAAGTCCAAGATTAACATGTTTTCAAAAACTTAAAAAAAAAAAAAATTTCTTCTTTGGTAATATTGAATTAATAATAACATAGAAAAAATAATAAACAAGAAAAATATATAAAAATTAAATTAAGTAATTAGTTTTCCATTGTGAAAGATCCGCAAAAGTTCGAAAAGACGTATTTGGCGATTTAAACAAATAAAAACAAATGGAAATACTGGTTTTATCTGCCGAGAACAACCGTCATTCGCAAGAGTAAATCGGTGACTGAGTAAATTAGTAAACGTTGGCGCTGAAAAATTTCAAAAAGGGGACTAAAGAGGGGCCCGAGCCTAAAAAATGCTAAAAAAAAAAAAAATAGAACAGAGCAACAAAGACATTTAAAATACAATTACGAAACACTTCATTTCATTCATATGTCTGCATTCTTTTTCGTTCAATAAGGAATAAAATCTAACTAAAACTGAAAAAGGGGCCATTTTAATCATTTTTCAAAAGGTCAAATAGGGGCCAAACGGCAACGCTGCCCCGGGCTGAAGAGACAGTAAGACCAAGAATGCGACGTTGTGGAATCGATGAACATTAGCCATTTAGGGTTAAATGGTAACTCTTTTTGATCTGAATTCTTGTCTGTGTCCTTTACTTGACAGTGCAATTTAATGATTCGTCTGAAATTGCAACACTGTAAATAGTTACTTGACTAAATTCCGCAGCTAAACCACCAATATCTGATTTAGAACCCCTTCTATACTATATCTGAGACATTACAAATATGTTTGTGTTCAAAAGTTCATAGGTGCCTGCTAATAGTGAAATAAAAGCCACCAGTAAATCCGACCACCAACATTTCACGAAACATAAAATAAATTCGCCTAAACAAAAAGAAAAAAAAAACAACAAAGGACTTTGGAGCGCAAACTTGTATCACTCATACGACACACTACACCGATATTAAGGTTTCATTGTTCGCACGCTATTATGCCCAAACAACAAAACGAAAAAACGAAAAAAAAAATGGGCAAAAACATTGCAAAAGAATAGCAACAGTGTTTCCATATACAAAACGGACATTGTGCATCTGCTTTATGGTGTGCTACGATTTTTTGCTCGTCTTCCTTACGGCTGTCCATTGTCCATCTTCTGCGATTCCATTCATGCGTACCTACTCTAAGAAACCAGAAGCCGTTCTCTATGAATCCGCTGAACCCTCGCCGAAAGAAGAAAGGAAAACATTCAGAAGCTTTATAAAGAGGAAAACAAACGTTTACCCTAACACACACTGACCATGAGATGAGACCCATCTAAAGGAATCCATTTCAATTTGCTGTTGGAAGGAGACTGGAAATAAAAATCACCAGACCAAAGGTCAGACAGGGATTTGGACACTTTGCGCGAAGCAAATACAAGTTATATACGCAATGAATTAGGCGCACAACAACTGCGAACAGAGCGTCTTGTTAGCACACAAATACTCTCCTTCGACAGCAGATGAATTTCACGGTTTTATGTCCTTTACGATCCTACGCATTCTAATGTGTGTATACGAACATTTAAGCCTGCTCACGATCCGTTTACGACCCCAGCAACAAAAGGTAAATCCATCGGGGGGTTTTTTGTCAGCTTCAACATTTAGCACACAAAGAGTGCCACCAAGCGATGTATGTAGATGATCCTTCGACGTGGCACAACACATGCTGCAAACGATGGCACCCTCTTTACGATCAGCGAGATGATGGTTATGATGGCTTTGGTATTATCTGTCGATAGTAAAACGTTTGCCTGGGGCATGGGCCACTTGGAAATGTTTATTTGGTCATTTTGCCGCCTCTAGCCATTTCGTACGGTTGCGCGCCAAATGAAGTGGTCTCGTCACTATAAACTGGGAATTTATGTCGAAACTTTCAAAGGGATACATAAATTTTTAAATTAATGCGACCGAAGTGTTACAGTTTTTTTATTTGCTATGTGTTTGTTGCCTGAAATCGATTTTAGTGATGGACCGTCAGTGATGGTGAAACATTGGGTTGCAAGGTTTCATGCAGATAGGGCACGTTTGAAGTGATTCGGTTGCAACAGATGGCAACTTGTTGACTATAGCAAGCTGATAAAGTCGAGGACTTTTCTGGGCTATAGAGGACATTCTAAGGCTATAGAAAGAAAGGCAACTGCAACCCAATTACTTAGAAAAATATTTGTGGTAGCAGTGTGACTCCAAGTGGTTTGAAAAAGAATCTAGTTGACTAAAAGTTGATAATATGAGTAGCCAAATAAAATCAGATAGAGATTGACACGATTATGGTTCGTTTCAAGTCACTTCCAAACAAACTGTGTGAGAAAACCTGTTTTTTGCTTATAGTCTAATGTCTAATGATTCGAAACACAATCCTTTTGTGCACCAAAAAGCTGGTAAGGTGGAGTATTTACTTAATCGAAAGTAGCGGAGTCGGGCCATGGTTTCCGAACACACACACTTCGCAGAATGCATCCGCATAGACAGCCCACTCGTACCGATGAGGCACCAGGATCTCACGCTATCAAAATGGGATTATAGTCTATCCGGAAAAATATTTCAGCGAGACAGGGTGAAATGGGCGATCTCGTCCATTAGCTTTTTTAAATACCCGGGAACCGATGGCATCTACCCCTGTCTACTATAACAGGGTATGGATCTATTGGCTCCTTAACTAATTAGGGTCTTTAAATCCAGCCTATCCCTAAGCCACGTACAATTGAGCTGGACAAAGGTCAAGGTGGTTTTCATAGCAAAGGCAGGTGGGAAATCCGAACAACAAGCGAAATCATATCGCCCCATCAGCCTGAGCTCCTTTCTCCTAAAAACCATGGAGAAAGTCCTTGATAAATAAATAAGGGATCAGTTCCTTACAGGTAGCCCACTTCATGCGAGCCTGTTCGCAAACCAAGCCGGCAAGTCTACCGAAACGGCCAAACACAGCTCTGGCAGCAAAGGAAACGGCTCTCTGTGCCTTCATATAGACATCCAGGGAGCGTTTGACAATAACTCCTTTGATGCCATAAAGAAAGCTATGATAAGGAAAGGCATTGCCCCACTAATCATAAAGTGGGTTCTAAACATGTTAGACAGCAGAATAATTAATGTGGCGTATGGAGGCTCACAAAAGCCTGTTAAGGCCACCAGGGGCTGTCCTCAAGGAGGAGTACTTTCTCCTCTACTGTGGACTTTAGTCATAGATGAACTCCTAGACCACCTCACACAATCGGGCTACATAATACAAGGTTATGCAGATGATGCAGTAATCATTGTTAGGGGCAAGCATGACTCCACGATATCGGAGATCATGCAAAGGGCCTTAAACTCAACCTATAGATGGTGTCAGAACAAAGGATTGACCATAAATCCCTCCAAAACAATCATGATACCATTCACAAGAAAGAGAAAACTAGAACTGAAACCGATCAAGCTAAATAACGTAGTTATCGATTTATCAGGAGAGTTAAAATATCTAGGAGTTATCCTAGACAAGACTCTCACCTGGAATTCAAACATTGATCAAGTCACACAGAAGGCGACAAAGGCAATTTATATGTGTCATCGTCTTTGCGACAAAACCTGGGGCTTAAAACCTAAAATGATCTACTGGTGTAACACGATCATCAATCCAATGATCACGTATGCAGCGATATCATGGTGGCCAAAAAGCGAACAAATAACGGCCCAACAAAAACTTAGCATGCGTTGGTATAACGAGGGCCATGAAAACTTGCCCAACTGCAGCCGTAGGGGCAATGCTCAGTCTTTTGCCTTTACATATTTCTGTTAAGAATGAAGCTGGTCTCAGTGCCCTCGGGCTCCATGATATATCTGGACATGGACAACATAGTCACCGTTGCCTGAATACCAGGTCATGAGGGATTTGAGGGCAATGAACGTGCGGTTTGTCTGGCGAGAATAGGCTCATCACGTCTGCTCAGTGGTCATGAGCCCTGCTTCGGGTTACCTTTGAGTTACGTACACTCAAAATTCAGGAAATGGGAAGATGATCACCTTGCCGAATGCTGGACGGAATCCAAGGGACAGAGGCAGGCAAAAAGATTCATAAGCCCGGCTAGTTGTAAAACCAAAAAGTTACTAAGAGCTTAGCAAAGAAGATCTAAGGTCGCAACCACAGCGCATCTGTCAATAGCAAATGAGTCTGCAAATGTCCTAAGCGTCTGGTAATGGTCTGACAATGATAAAATTGGGTGTTTAGACGATTGGCAGATACTGGAAAATTTCATTGTCAGATGGCGCTCTGGCAATTATCTGACAATGATTTTTCTGCAGATATTGGTAGACAAAATTGCCAGTTTACACGGTTGGCAGACATTTGGGACAATTTTTTCATTCTTAGACCTGACAATATTGACAGATCTGGCAATCCTCTGAACAGAGCTTAACTCTTTTTAAGGACAGGGGCCTTTTAAAATACGAAAGCGCTCAACATTTTCTTACTTACTTACCCAAAGTCGTGTCAAAGAACCATTGTTCCACACTATTTGTCCTGCGTAGATGTACGATAACAACATATGATTGTCTCTGCAAGAGATACACTCGTCCTTGCGCTCTATTTCCATTCCAGTACAGCAGACACACCCTAAGTTACACGCAAGGTGAGAGCGAGCAATTTTCCATGCCGATCGTCGCGAGATATACGATCCCTTTTATACTTCCTCGAAAACAATTGCAGAAAAGTTTTATTTTTCACCTATTGTTGCGCAAAAAAAAAAAAAAGAGAAAGAGAGAGAAAAAAATAAAACAAGAACTTCATCCCCAAATTTTCAACACGCTATGTACACAACATCTATTGTTGCTGCGCCTATCTGGCTGACAGGACTACAATAGTAAATCGGCTATAAAACGGCGGGCAATTGAATTCACACACAGGGGATGACATTAAAGATCCGCACACACCATTCAAGCCATTGTCCTTTGAGTGGTGCCAATTGTGTTGAACAAAAATGACGAAAAAAAAAAAAAAATCCAAAATGTGGAAATTCTGATTTTGTAGATACAAACAGCTCCAGTTACCTTTTGTTTGAGGTATTCATTCACACTTTGGTTTTTTTTTTTTTTTCGGAGCTGAAGATTATGTGGAATTCTTCCCAGAAACCTAGAGGAGATGGTGTATACCAGCAGCGAATGTTAGCCGGGATGAGTGTGTGTGTCCAAAGCTTGAAACACGAGCCCTAAAATATTGTTAATAACATAAGGAAATATACAGTTTGTTCATGGAGAAGGTATCTAGCTGTTCATGATTCATTTATTTTTAGGAAGGCCAGAATTGTGCTACCGGTTGGACGGTGAACGACCCATACAAGACGGACGTTGTGTCTTGTGTTGACGCAGACAATGTTTGGACATATTCTGTTGTTAGAAGAGATGATGGACTATAGTTAGGGGAGAGTTCCAGGAAATATTTTAGGTGCTGCCCTTGTTATGCGAGTCACGGTAATTGGATTTGTAACTATTGGAAGAGGCTTGTTTCTAATGATGAGCAGAAGACTTGGGCGCTTCAAGGAAACATGGGATATCAGGCAGCCTAAGTGCGATTGTCTTATCTAGTATGGTTTGACATTCATCGAGACCTTCAAGGAATAGCTGCCCAAAAGAAATACCAGATGACCACAACAGAGATCATTAATAGCTCCAGTAGGTAATTTTTGTAATATTCCAGTGCCCTTATAGAGCACCTAGTCCCCACTCCTTCCCTGTGCCTTCGACGGGCGTTTTACTACATTTGTCACATCCACCCTTTAATGAATTGTTCAGGTGTCATCATGTGCATATATTTTCGAGAACTGATTTGCTTATTGCCAGCTTGGCTTGGAATCTTTCCGATAGACATTTCAATACTTGTCTTTTTAATAGACCACACTGTTCTGCTACTTCCCGCGACTCCCCGCATTGAAATTATTAAAATTCACTGCAAAAATGGTGAAAAACTTGAAGTCACAGTTCGCATTTTTTGGTCGTCGTGAAGCAACTTGTCGGACATAAGGAAATTTCCAGAAATTGATGGAAAAATTCGAGCTGTTGGGACAAGTTAGTGATGTGAAGAATAAAACCCGTTCACGGCGCTCAAGAACAACTGAGAATATTGCTGCTGTGGCCCAAAGTGTTAAAGAAAACCCAGGTTTGTCCATTCCTCGTCGTTCCTTGGAATTGGGCATTCCACAAACGTCATTACACCGTATTTTGCATAAAGTCTTAGGTTAAGGCTTTTAGAGTTCAGTTAACACAAGAACTCAAGCCGGCCGATCATCAACAACGCCAACAGCCCAGCGTCGATTCAAGGCCTCAAAGATAAAATTCGTGAGGCTATCGAGGACATAGGGCAGCCACCTTGCGATTTGGTTATGGAAAATTTCATGAAAAGGATATGGTCCTGTATGCGTGCTCGTGGTGGCCATTTGGCTGATGTTTTTTTTCATTATTAACGGCATACCTTCCTCTTTGTTATGAAATAAACATCCGATCATTTATCTCAAAAAATTACATTTTTCTTTGAATACCAAAATAACACCTCTTATTGGAGAACCCTTTATATATAAATTATTTCTCGAATGTTGCAGATGTAGGTAAATTTCTACTATTTTGAGTTATCCTGCATTGTTAAAGTTAGATAAGTGACTTAGCTCATTGGGCCCGGAACCCAGCCAAAGGTGCGGTTGTACTGTCTAGCTATCTCGTTACGAAAAATGCGGCAATTTTCCACCCCATTAAATCTTATTTCGCTGGATACTAAGAATCTAATGGCAGACGGACTGTCGATGTATATTACAATAACCATGTGTGATATTGCATTAATCGACAGCCACGCTTTGGCTTGACGAATAGCTGTGATTTCGGCTTGGAAGACACCACACAGTGTTTCGGGAGGGAGAAGGAGAGGCTCAAGCTCCGTTCTTCTGAGAATGCTCCGGTTCCCTCTAATGTTTCGGAACCGTCCGTAAATATTGACAGTGCTCCTTCGTGTAGGACATTCGTGAGACCCATCGGGATCTGTCCGGTATTTCGTTTGCTAAGCCTTTTTGGAAGTCGATTTTCGTAGGCAGATAGTCAGTAATAGTAGGTGAGGGGTTTGTCTGTAGGGGGATGTCCAGTTGGTTGTCCGCTCCAGTGCTTACCTTCATTAGCCTGGTATTCCTTGCTGACGATGTTTAGAGGAGAAGATTAAGGACTACTTGTAGAGCGGCGGTGGGAGATGTCTTCAGTCGAACCGTGATTCTAATGCATGTAAGGCGTCGAGTCTTCTCAAGGGCCTTATTTAGATCATCAAGCACATACCCCATACCCTGTCTACAAAACAAACAACCATATCATCAACCATATCCTCCAACCTACACGTAGAAAAATCACTTACTTAAAATCAACCAACTTTCGGTTAAAAACTAACAAGTGACACTGGTAATAAGATTTTACAGAGTTAATGGATTAAAAATAACCGAGTCAACTTGTTTAAGGAAACTCGGTTAAAACTAATCATTTATCAATTTTTCTCGGTTGTAAATAACAAACTAACTCTGTTGAATTTAACCAACTGGCTGATATTTATCTAGAAACTTGGTCCTTAAAAACTGAAAAAAAAAAAAAAATGGGTGTTATTTTTAACAGTATGCATTTTACCTATTTATATCGGTAGTAGTTACTTAACAACGAATACTCGGTGTTTTTCACTTTGTTAGAGCCAATTTTTGAGCGTGTAATGCGCCAGAACAGACCGATCAAAACTACACTGTCTCAATGTCAAAGACACAAATTTTGGAAATGATTTTAATGCACTCTTCTTGAGGATAAGTGTGTCTCTAGGACGCTCGAATATTAGTTCTTTTGCACTGCCCATTTCGAATTCAAGTTCACATAGTTTAAAGCTGCACTAAGTTTGTAGGTACGCCTTATATTCCCCGGAGGGCATCATATACCTTCTACGGGTTTGGATATCACATCCCAATATCACACACGAACCACATATATCATTATTGGGTACACCAACTTTACATGTTTTTTTTTTTTAAATATATTTCCCAACAAAAATATTTCCAATTAACAAAACCCAGACTGGCCGTTGTTTTCCCATTCATCGTAGTGATGAACTTTTATTTTGCGGCCATAATGCGATCCTAGTGCGCTTTCAAAAACTTCTAGTGCCCCAAAAATGAAAAGAAAAACTTTCATCGACAAAAACAAAATCAACCATCGTTGGAACTCGTACCTGCAGAAAAATGAATGCACCCGCCCCAACTATACACCTGAGTCCTATCGCACTTTCATCAATACCAACAATATGCACAATAAAATGCAAAACAGTGCCTTTATCCTTTGTTATCCCGTTCGGTTGCTCGTGGTCACCAAGTATTAACCTACCACCTTCTAGCCCCACCAGTGGTTTGTGCACCCCAGTCTCCATCACAACAGAATATGGCTCGAGGTTTGTTTGTTTCAACTTTATGTCCATGAAGGGGTGGGTCGAGGTTAGCTTATAATTGTTAACTTTTTCATTCCCCCACCCTTGCTGTACATATACGCGGATAATGGCAAACGAGAGAAATATTAATTTAACTGGTGCGGTTGTTGTTCGTGTGTTTTTTTTTTTTGCGGACTCCCGTGCAGAATATTTCGAAAAAGTTTTTCAGCCGCTGCCGGTAGGTACCTTCTGGTGGGGCTCTGTTACTGATTGTATTATTGGTACCCGAGATATAATGGAATTCATAAAAGCGCGCGATAATTATGACATTTAATTGTATTGAATTGAAACACAATAATAATGGAAAAAGTTTTAGAGTGTTGCCGGCCGGGAAAGCGCAGCGAATAGGGCCCGAGTGCAAAATGGAATAAAGCAACACCGTAGTATTTTTGTGGGGCATCTGTGCCTATACTCTATGGAGAAGAAGTTACTTTTGTTTGGTTTAATTAATGGCGGCCACTCTTTGGACGTACAGAAAACAATGCCCAATTGAGTCTGAGGCGAAGCGCAGTGGTAAATCAAACAGGGATGGTAGGTATGGAGCTGGTTGTTTGTGATATACTTTGCTTAATGTATAGACGGCTACCTTTGTGATCATCTTGTTTTGGGACTTCTGGTTTTTGAACTGCTTCCGCAGCTTTATTCTGTTAGTGAGTATAGGCGATGTCTGCTGCATACAGAGTTCGAACCAAATATTGACAGATATTTAGGAAAGACTGCGGCACTGGATGCAAAGGAAGTGGTAGTCATACCTTCGAAAAACGGCGAAGCTTTGAATCTGAATAACATTCACAAACGGAATCTGTCTAAAACTAGAAAAATGCTCATCCATTAGTGGAGTGTATGGCGCACAGACAACGTGCAAGCCTCTGACTTTTGTTTCTGCTTGGAGGTAGTCCACGTAGTTCCAATTCAATTGAAACAAAATTGAGAGATTAAAACTGGTGTCCCAATGAAGCTTGGGGCACTGTTGGAAAAAGGCTGAAATAAATCAAACATACACGTCTATGAGGTTATTTCACTTAAGGCCATATTATTCACTCAAAACAAAAAATACCCAAGTCCATATTATTCAGTCATTGAAAACGAACATAAACTCATTCTTAAAGTTCCGTACCCAGAGGGAAAAAACGGAACCTTATTAGTTTCGCTTTTTTTTAAACATGTCGGAGTTTAATCCGATTGATTTTAAACTGCACTGATGCGTAGACCATTTAAAGACAGCTCGGGTTAAAACGCTATTTCAAAATATTGACATTTCTTTGTTCAGGAAATAAGTAAAAGTGAAATAGAATGTAAAATGTAGCAATAATTTTAAAAAAATGAATTTCATTTGTAAAGTGGATGAAATTTTGATGGCTTCATCGTCAGAAGATGAATTTATCAAAGAGCTGATGGAGCAGCACATGGTGAATCAACGTCGTCCTCGTCTTCGACTATATCGAATCCACAAGCGGGCTAGGGCTTGAGTAAATGATTACGATGTCGTGGATTTTCGGAAATACTTCCGGCTGAAAAAAGAGGCATATGGGAGCCTTAATTCATAATTAATACAATAAAAATGAAACTCAGAGCACAGCTTATCAAATCAATTGCCAAGTGACAACCAACAAAAAGTTAATGTCACTTAATGTGAAATTTAACATTACGTAGGTTTGAATCGGGCTAAAATTGGTTTAAACTCCGCGTTTTAATATATCTTTATCCAGCTTAATGCATGTTTTTGAGTGAATATTATAAATGTAAATTTAAATCATGGTTTTTAGAAAATACTGATTAAGGTGTAGAATTAACTTTAACATGTTTTAACGGCGGTTAGATTCAATAATTTTGTTTTTGCTTGCATGCAATATTTATGTTATGACATTTAAACAAAAAATTGTTCACTATTTTGTTCAGTACTATTTATTTTCAGTTTTTAGTACAATTGAGAAAAGTCGATTTGCATCACTGACTTGGGGTGATTCCAAACGCTAGTGAAAAGGCTCAAAATCAACGTAAATACTGATACCACCCCTGCCGGCAAGTTTTCTACTATTTTGAGTTATCCTGTAGTGTTAAAGTTACTTTAGTGACTTAGCCCATTGGGCTTCAGCTGTTTTTTCCTCCTTCAAATCTCCTCGAGGAACATCATAAACAGACCAAGATCGAACTTCTGCAAAACCCATTCGACTGTCTTCAAACAGTATTGTTAAGTAGAAAGATGAGACCGCAGTTTTTTGAGCTGTACTGTTACCAGATGCATGCATTATTTCAGTCTCGAAGTCCATCTCCAACATCAATCCATAAATGGCAGTTCCAAGCCTCATCTATGCGCACTTCCCCCTTGAAATTGCCGCTCTTATCGTTCGACGAAAATCTCCGACTGTGGCATCGTATACAAACCAGATACAGCACATTTAAAATGACGTTACACTAGCTAACTATATAAATAAACGTAATCCGGTTAATAAAATTATTTCCAGACTGTTGAGCTTGTTAAAACAAACCGCCCTTTCGACAGCAGTCCCCTTCCATAAAGCACGCTAATCTAAATCTCCGTCGTCCGTCGAATGTATCTGATCTCAACAAGAAATCAGTTGAGCTGCACATCCTCTCGCATGAGAGAAGAAAATGTAAACAACCCCATTTATGCCCAGAATGGGGTGCGAATGCGAAGTTCACAAGCAAAAATTGCCTAATTCACTCTGACAGCTCGAAGGACATCCACAGCATGGATTCGCTGCTGGGAGCTGACTATGACTACCACTGCGTATCACAACAAAATCGCGGTGGGTTTCATTTCATTTCATATTCCGCTTTGTCCTGAATACAAACAAACCCGCGGTAATTGCTTCATTTGTTCCATTTTGCTGTTTCGTATCGAGGCTGAAAATGATCGTGTTTTACCGAGTTTTCCCGAAAATATTTTAACACACACTACTGTTGTGTTGTTGGTTGTTGTTGCATTGTTTGGTCGGTTGTTGCTCATAGATATTGTGTTGAATCGATGCCTCTTTGTGATTGAATTTGTGATTTGTCGTAAGCAAGCGTGACGCGTCATTAATGGTGAGGAGCGATTTACGTGTGCTGTGCTGATGCAACTCGACATTCGATTCGGTTGTTTCGGTGCGAGCATCATTTATTTATTTCACAGCGATCATTAGTGATCAGGATCACATTTTATTGTTTACTGTTTACCGTTAGTTACTAACACATCACTGACCAGCGAATAGGGGATGGCAATGTTTGAAAGATGGTCCGCACTCAGCAGCATTGTTGTGCCATTGTGAGAGAACACAAAAATTACTGTGTCGGCGAGTGTCGTAAATTATTCTTCAAAGAAGGGTACAATTCGTAATGTCTGTGCGACTATTAATGTGAATTAGCTATCATCCGGGATGAGCAGCGCATATCCTGGTATTGATGAGCAAAAATGGATGCATAATGTTGGAATGTGATTTGATTTATGTGACGTGTTTGCGCATAAGTGCATGTTGGTAGGTGCTAATCGACTAAAATGTATTTAGGGATCATCAGGATAGGGGCGGTTGTGTAAATCCATATGGAGACAGAGATCTGATCCGGATCAATAAATAAAGAAATAAAATAAAACAAGATGGATCATTGCAAAATTTTATTTTCAAGTTGTGGCAACAGTTGTTTTCCAAAATATGATGACATTTTTAACAACACAAAGCACTAGACTCCAAAAATGTAAGCTATTGCAAATGTAGGTACATTTATTATATTATACATTTATATTTATTATTGAATTATCACAGTGTACGGGGCGACGGATCAAAAATGGATTCCGGAGTTGGAGCTAGTGTCCTTGGGCCCAACACCAAAGTCTCGATATCCCTGGGAATGTGTCCCACGGTTTTTCAACCGGAAATCCATGCGATCGGAATTTGCGCTGATCTAATGTCCAAATAAGGTATGAAAGGCGCAATCATTCAAATCTTCTCAGACAGTCAGTCGGCCTTACAAGCTTTGTCGTCCAATACAATGGACTCCAAAACAGTTAAGTAAACAGTTTTTTCCATGTTAAATTAATTTTTATTGGGATTTTTAGTTAAACTTACAATACTAGACAAAAACGATTAAATCTAATTTAAAACCCCCTACTCTAAGCCTATGCCTACTTACTTAATATCTAGCTTAAAACTAAGGAGGATGCTACGTAAATTACGTACCGGCCCGGGAGAGCGTATCCACCCTCACCTCTTCCTCAAGCCACCAAAATTCGGGGAACTGCTTTACCGTATTAACCTTGTCCCGTTCCGCAATTGCGGTGCTTAAACGGAGGAGCTCCTGAGCATTGGCGGCGTACCCATCGTGGATGAGCCGCTTATCCCTCGCGCCGCGGTGGCTGTGGTACAATACCGGACACCATCTTTTGTCTGGACTAGCCCTTTCATGTCTACATGAAGAAATGCCTCAGGCGGGATAGAGCCAGACCGAAGCTTACTCTCGTGGTACATTAAATTGGGGTAGTAAGCCCCTGAGATCAGGTTATTATCGCTAGCCATCGCCCTTGCGACGTGCCTCCGAATCACCTTAATAAGGAAATTGTCAATCCTGTTCAATCGAGCTCCATTGTATAGGGTCCTGTTGGGATAGGATGTTATGTACTGAGATTCAGGAGTTCTGTCACGATGCTCTGCAAGCCCTAGCCAAATACAACAAGCTAAGGCTTGTTGGCTTGCATGCAACGAATATGCAGACAAACTAGCTAGGGCTGGTTCCGAATCTTTTCTCTGTGGATCAGAACCCTACTGCACAGAAAATTGGACTCCTGCGGTAAGGCAAATTAATGATTGGGAAAAACAACTTCGTCTTGAACACTGGGAACATGTCCCTGGTCTAAGACAATCCAAACGATTTATAATCAAGCCTTACTCCTATAAGGAAATCCTTAGACTCAGAAAGGATAATATAAGAAAGCTAAGCAGGTTCGAATCCCGCAAAAACCCACTTCCAACTTGGGGTTTTTACCACTGCGCCACCTCTCGCGAACGTCTGACAAACATCCGAGAGCATAACTGTCTTTAGAGCTTCTCAATTAGCCGTTTGGAATCGGCATAAAATTGTAGATCCCTTCCATTCGTTCCAAAAATGAAACTCACACAAAACGAATGGTTGTGAGAAGCTAGGCCTTGGGTCCCTACGGACCTGTTGCGCCAACAATTATAGTTATTGGGCTTCCTCACAGGTCATTGTGTCCTTAGATATCACCGCAACAAAATGAACCTCTGTCCGGAAACAGAATGCAGATTCTGTCTGAACACATCTTCTGTGACTGCCCGGCTTTTCATTGGTTAAGTAAACGTGCCTTTAATAGAGAGACTCGTACACCAGCAGATATAGCGCACTCTGCCACTAACGACTAATTGACCTTCATTAGGGAAGTCGCACGTCTCTTAGATTAACCTTTCCCCATTGATACAGTAGATCTTTCAGATCGCAGTGTCAGCCAACTGGGCATGGGAGTACTTACAAAAAAAAAAAAACTACGAGACAACATCAGGACCAGTCCCAAAATGATGAAGATGAATATGAAAATGACGAATTTTTTTATGTTTAAAAACATTTTTTAACCTCACATTTCCATAATTTTTTCAATTTATTTTTAATTAATTTGTTATATATATTAGTTCCTATTTTTTTATCACTTTTGTCAAAAGTTATACTGACTTTTATTTTCCTAAGAAAACTACAATAATTTATATTCGGCGTATAAATAAACCAATTAATTGTTTTTTTTTTTTAATTTTAAATGCAGTTTGTAAAATTTATCTTATTAAACAATTTTGAGAATAAACTTTAAAACTGTTTTTACTTTAACTGAAATATTCATTCCAGAAATTAATGACACTTCATTTACTTAACCTCAAAATATCTGACTTTGTTTGCTTCAGCTGTGAGCCCTCCAAATGTAAATGAAAATTATGTATTTTTTTGTTTTTAATTTTCCATTATTTTCTTAAGAGGCTATTGTTGTTCAAACTTCAAATATATATTTTCATTTACATAATAGAATAAAAAAAGTAAATATAGATTTTCTATTAATAAAAACATAAAATTGTCGAACTTTGAAATGTTCAGCAATCGAGTAAAATCCGTAACAAGATGGGAAGAATGGGAAGAGTAAGATTCACTTTTTGACACTATCGCAATATTTCGAAACAAAATATCGCACTTTCAGTGTTGGACGGCCTTGCATTTTATGGTCAGCATCAACTACTCATCCCGTCAATCATCTATATTACTAAGCCTATCGGAAGTACCTACAGTACAGAAACAAAAGCATATGCCAAATGCCACGCGTGAAAAAACCTCACCCCCTAAGCGCATTCTGCAGAAGTCAATTTTTCGAGTGACATTTCATAGAATGGCAAGTTTGTTCGCTTCTCATTTTGAAAAAGTCCTTTCAGTGCATTTATTAACTTTTGCAATAAAAGCGCATACACACATGCACTCATACACACAAGCCGCATTCAAATGCGGTAGACGAAGTGTAGCCGCACCTAAAGAGAGTGCTCTTCCAGCAAAGCAGCCCAAGCTGTGTTTTCCATTCGACACAAAAAAGGGCCTTTTCACATGCAGAGTTATCCCAAAGAACCGACCACCACCACCATCACATAGTGGGGTATTTGGAGGCAACAGCACAGCAACCATGCTACACGATGAATGGCAGAGAAAAAAAATCCTTTGCCATACTTGAAAACAATTACGAAATGTCAAGAGGGTTTCATGGCATTTAAAATTACAGTTATAATGTAAATTTTGTGTATTGGACCGAGCACACAGAAAGCCAGGAGTAGTAGTAGAGTAGTGACGGCGCGCGACGAGCGGCACAGCAGCCACTCTATTATATGGAACATTTGAGTGGGCCCAGAGAATGGCTGCTGCTACCCACTACTGCCAATTTATTGAATGAGCCTTTTTGCAACGAGTGAGGGCCCCTGTTGTACACTGTATGCAAGTGGTAAATGGGTAAACTGTGCGGCAGCACTCTTTTCGTCTCCCGGCCGATTGTGACTCCATCCCATTGAAGGATATTTCCTCCTTTCAATCGTGTATACATTTCTTTAACAAGTTTCTGGGCACAAATCCTTTTTATTCGCATTCAACCAAGGGACGAATGACTGTACGTGTGCTTGTGTGAATTCTGTGTCGAGCCTCTCCAATTAAATGAGGTGTACATTTTGCACAATTTTTCAATGGCCGATGGAGTGCCTGTCGAAATGTTGGACGGACGGCAATTACAATTATTTTGCCTTTCTGCGGGAATATTTTTCCGCCTATAAAGGTATGAATGGTTTGTCGAGGACTTTTCCTTCCTGGCATACACATTTCGAGACGAGAAACTGTATAAATGCAATAATGCAAACAATTTGCGCAGTGTACCAAGGAATACTGCAAATGAAAGGCTTAGAGCCTCGCGTTTTGTGTGTGCTTTCTTCATCCTCTTTGTGTAATTGAAGTGTTGGTTTTTGCATTTAACTTGTGTGTTCTCCTTTTGGGGGTTTATTTTCGCCATTGTGTTGCTATTTTGCTATATAGGCAGTAGGTACCTGGTAAAATATACGCTATCGAATTTAATTGTTAATAAATGCAAAGTCCTTTTGGACTTGGTGTTGAGTGGAGCTGTTGTTGGGCCATTCAACTCGCATTAGTGAATTTGTTTTACAGAGAGGATGTACGTATGTAGCTATAAATACTTGATTTGGGCGTTTGTTGCTAAAACGATTGCCAAACGGTTTGGAAAAGAAAAAATAAGCGCAAGGGTCATTACGAGCGGTTTTGAAGTGCATAAAGCTGTAATTGGAATTTATTATTACTTTCCGCAGGCTTGACTTTCCTTTGGTATAGGAAATATTTTAAGTCCTACTGGCAATTGACTTTAGTGGTATACAGTTCTATTTTTCTGTCAAGCCAGCTTTTGTAAGCGACACAATTTTAACTTCGAATTCCTTCTGGGACTAAGAAGCGATCGTCTTTAGATAAAAAGGCCGATCCGTTTGTAGTTTTTTTTTGTCGTTCTAAGGGCCTTTATAACAGAACTAAAAATCATTTGGAAAATCCTTCGCAGGGACTCGAAGAGACCCATATACCTGTTGCGGATGCCGTTGATTTGTCCAAAGCATGGTTCGCAAAGGTTTTGAGCATAAATTCACATGGCATCTAGTCATAAGCGGGGCCGATGGCACAATATTGGGACTTATACCCCTTTACTAAAGGTCAACATAAACCCTGGAAGGAGCAACACCCTAGACGAGCAGCACCATTGACCGTAGATAAAGAGCAGCAACAAAAGAATAAGAGTAGATTGCAACAAGCTGGAACTGGGCTACGAAGACCGGACCAGCTTAGCTGCTGACGAATAACAAATTAAATATTTTTGAAGTACATATATACCTGTTACAACTGTGCAAACGATGATTCGTTTCCATTCCCTGGTGCGATGGTAATCCAAGTTAATTAAGCTGTAACATTGAAAAGATGAAAGACAACTAAAGTCCAACGCAGACGCGATCCTAAGAATTACAACCCTTTAAACTTTTTAAACTTCACCAACATCAGCCTCAATATTACCTTTCTCTCTTCCTCGTACCATTCTTTCTTTCGTGTATACATAAACCAAACAAAGCAAGCATATAAAATGAGTCCAAGATTCGAGGGAAGTAGTTGTTACTTACGGCGGGCTAGGTGGAAAAAATTAAAAGTAAAACACTTCTGAGTTTTAAAGATGATGCCATAAGGCCTCATAATTCTTTAGAGCACCACCGACGTTTTCTTAAAAAAATAATAATAAATAGCTGTCGCAACAGGTCACTGAAAATAAAACGCTTGGTTTATTTGATCAAAATGGGGCTTCATTCAACAATATCTAGTCAATACACGTACTACAAAATGTTTCTATCGGATTGACCAAATATCAGTAGGTAAGTCTTATCTTGTCTTAAAACTTTAGTTGTGATAGTAAAAAAAATTGTTGTGTCAACAAAAATAGTTTCTTGTTCGTATAAAAATAATTTGCCAAATGAATCAAAATGTTGTTAATTTCACAAAAGAGATTTCCCAATTCAACTATTGCTTTTGCAAGGAAATTTTTTTTTTGTCAAATAAACAAAAAAAAAAACCTTATTAATATCGAAGTAGTTTGTATTGAATTTTTTTATAACAACACCAAATATTTTTGATTGTGCTGAAATAATCTTTCAGTACTGCCGTTGTTGAATGTGCAAATAGATTGTTGGTTACATAGCAACATTTTGTCAGGTCCAGCATTTTAAATCGTTGATTCATCTACAGAATAGCTGAGTATATGGAAATAATTGTGTAAATTCTTTATTTATTGTTCTGTTGAATTAAATTAATTACATTGTCAATATGACTTAAACGCACTTGCAGTTGTCCTTTTACTTAATTTTGAAGGCACAAAATAAGTATTTAATTAAATAAGGAAAATATCTCCAAAATATGTCTACAAATACCTTGAAAGCTAAATTAGATTTTAAGAAATGATGCGCAAAACAAATAAGTTTAATAAACATTTAGATTTATTAAAAAGTAATTACACAAATTAAACTAAACAAGTAGGTAATATTAATTTAAATTAATACAAAATTTAAACAAAACAATCAAAAAAACTTGAAAGCACGATTTAATTAAAAATGAACAGTTAATTCATATGCATCAGTTTCAAAATGTTTTGCCGTAATACCTATAAAAGCGAGAGCTTCCCGATCGATTTCACAATCTAAAAAAATATTCGCATTTTTTATTTGGTACCTATACGTTGAAAAGTAAGATGATCGCACTTTCAGTTAAGATAGTATTAATGTTTTGTATAGGTACATGTTAATGTCTTTTTTATTTTATTTAACGTCGAAACTTCAATAATACCTACAAAGTTGGTATTCACCTGATAACAAATTTATCAATCTTCCGAAGGATTAATAAGTGTCACGGCTGTAAAACACAAGGTAAATTAAATTAGTTATGCGTAACGAATAACTGCACTTACAGATAATAAAAAAAATCCCAGAGCACAACCAAGGCCCAAGGGAGCCCAGGATGTGCACAATCCTATTTGCTTGATAACAATCGTCAGGGCCGGATTTAGAGGTCTGGAGGCCCTAGGGCAACAAAGGAGTGGAGGACCCTTGGCCCCTACTTATTTTCCAAATAAAATGCACAATGTTATTCAGTCTTCTTTCTTCAATAAATAATTTATTGTATAACCAAGTAAATTCTTTCAACAAACATTTATAAATAGACAGAACCTTCCGAGCTTTTTCAGGCGAAAAATCGTTGAGGCTTTGGTTAGTAAATGGGAACTTCTTATCAGGGTCATTATCGATGACTCCGTGCAAAAATAACCTAAGTGCACTCAGTATATTTTTGAGTTATGTATACCATAAGAATCTCCATATCAACTTTTATTTTTTTGTGCACAACTTGGCTGCAAGTGCTGCTGTTTTGTCTCCAATATACAAGGTGGCGCAAAAGTAATCCTCCTATCAGAAACTGCTATAAATTTTGCGATTGGCCCCTAATGTCAGTTCTGTTTTGACATTTGTGTAGTAAACACAATCGAAATACACGTTAATAAACAATGGTACGCTACACTGCTCCAGAACGCGGAATATTGGTGATTATTTATTTGAGCAATAATCGGTCGGTTTTTCATCAAAAATAATCATGAGTGATGAGGCCCATTTCCATCTTAGCGGGTACGTAAATCAGCAAAATTTACGCTTCTGGGGCACTGAAAATCCGCGTGTAACCCACGAAGAGCCATTACACCCGCTCAAAGTCACTATATGGTGTGCTGTTTTCGCTGGAGGAGTCATCGGACCTTTTTTCTTCGAAGACGTCGCGGGCCAAACGGTTACTGTGAATGGTGAGCGCTACAGAGCAATGATCAACGAGTTCTTTTTGCCGCAACTTGATGAATTGGAATTGGAAAACATGTGGTTCCAACAGGACGGTGCAACGGCACACACTGCACGTGCCACAACCGATATGCTGAAGGATGCATTTCCCGGGCGTCTAATCTCCCGTTTTGGCGATTTGCACTGGCCAGCAAGATCGCCTGATTTGACCGCTCTAGACTTCTTTTTGTGGGGCTTTTTGAAGTCGCTGGTTTATGTCAACAAGCCTCAGACTCTTGCAGCTCTTAAAGACAATATCCGTCAAGAATGTGAGGACCTATCGCCGGAAGTTTAGGCCAAAGTGATGGAAAATGCCATAAAAAGGGCTCAAATGACAATCAACTGTGGCGGCGGCCATTTACATGGCATCATATTCTCGAATTGATGTAAAAAAAATTAAAAGACCAAATAAAAATAATCCACAAGAAGAATCAAAGTTTTTCATTTTTTTTTTTAAATTACAGCCAAAAAACATCGGAAGGTTATTTTTGCGCCACCTTGTATTTACTTATACCTACATACAGGGTCCGCCAAATAGCTTTTTGTTTTTTTTTGAAAATGCTATAAAAAAAAAAATACTAAATATTTTTTTTTTTTTTTTGAAAGTACAATCCTTCCGGTTAATAATGGAAAATAATTTCATTCTAATGGCTGCCTCGGCTGGCCATGCAGTAGCCTACACGATCGGTCCAATTTTTAAGCACATTATTGATTGTGTGCAGCTGTATTTCACCAATGGCTTCACGAATATTGTCCTTTAAAGCGTCAATTGTCTCTGGCTTATCGGCGTAACACTTATCTTTTACGGCACCCCACAAATAATAGTCCAACGGTGTGAAATCGCAGCTCCGAGGTGGCCAAACGACATCAGCTCTGCGGCTGATAATGCGATCTTCAATAACAGGGCGCAAAACATCGAGTGTAGCTTCGGCTGTGTGGCACGTAGCGCCGTCCTCTTCAATTTTTGTGAAAAAAAATTCGTTCAACATGGCCCGCTAACGATCGCCATTGACTGTAACGGTCTTCTACACATGTTTGAAAATTCAAGACCATTCTGTGTTTCCTCACACACTGCAGTATGGAAAGAACGAAGGTTTCTTTTGAAGTGGATGACGGTCTTCAGCGAAGCAAAATTTGATCAATTGCCAAAGGGGAGCTATAAAGTTGAACAAAAGTGGCTTCATTAGTTTCTCGTTTCAAACCTTCGACATAAGCATTCAGAACGTTGAATATAAATATCAGCATTAAGAAGAACACCTCTTGCTCGGTGCAGTGCAACTTATTTTTATTAAGACCTCTGTGTCATGAATCTATTCTGTCGCATCTGGTTGGGATCGTCACAGTGCTCCTATCAAAACTACGTCCCTATGCAATAGATAGTCTAGACAACTCCACCTTTGGACACCGTTTCCCTGGCAACTTTAAATAAAGAGAACCCATATTATTACCATAGACCCCATTGAAACTCCTGTCAATATGCGATTAATCTGGATAGCCGTTAAAAGAACTCTATTCTCTTTATAAATTTATTCATCGCCCCTAATGAGCCGATACAAAAGCACCGAACGTCAAATGCAACAAAGTCCCAAATGAGTATCCTTTTGAGCAAACGCCCAACACCGCACCGCACCGCTGCGCTGCTCTGAATGCGACAAAACGAGCTGCAAACTTAATTAGCTCGCCTTTGTTTGATCCGCCGATAATCCTCCGCCACCACCATCAGACAAAGGCGAAGATCGCCAGTTTATTGCCCCATTTTGACAATAAATTAATTTCCTTTGGCGAATATGACACATTTTTTGTATTTTTCAAATTTACGACCACCTCCGTAACCACACCTTAATTTATGCCGACACCAACTATGCATCCAATAATTTTTATGAGAAACGATCTGCATATACACACAGCCATGCGATCGATAATCCGACAGGTATATCTTGTCTGGGGGGAGACGCAGCCAGCGATGGCCGGCGGCCGATAAGTGTCACAAAATTCTCCAAATACTCGCAACTCAACTGAAAGTGAACACGATCAACGAACACGAGGAAATCGGTAGCAGCTACTTGCTTGCGAGACTCCACCGCACGCTCTCTATACAAGAGGAGTCTTGTTCTAATCTGAGAGTTCGGACTTCTGAGACGCTCGGAGTGTGTGTGTGTGTGTGTGTAGCTGATGTGCGTCCAGCGTATGAAACCGATTGTGTCAGACAATCCGACAGCCGGACACTATGCATGTTTAATGGATGAAAGGAGGCAAGAACAATGCCGGTAGGAGTTTAATGTGTTGTAATTACTAAACGGCGGGACAGGGGACATGCGACATGGACATTGGACACTGGTCACCGTTCCCGTTCACTGTATGCCCTGCGGTCCGAATTGAACGCGCGCGCGCCTTTGTGCGTCCATTTAATTTTTACCTATGAATTTAAGTGGCGGATTAATCATGTCATTGAGCGAGTGACAGAAAGGTCTGACACCATCAATGGACGAGTGTAGCTTAAGAATGCTGTTACGGATTTGTTTCGCGTGTCACGCAGCGAATGGGCTTTGAGCGTTGTATTCAACTAGGTATGTGGATATGAGAGGGCTTTGTTGGCTGGTCATGGTGGTCTTAATTATCGTAAATTGCCGACGACTTACTATGTTGGAGGTCTTCGGGTGGAGATGAAGTTTGGGTCGGTAGAAAGGGAGGATCTGACATTCGACTTGTGGGAGATGGGCGGTTCGTCTGCCGGTTTGCAATAGCATGAAATACAGTCGAATGCAAGAATTTCATTCAAGAGATCAAACAAGGCAATACTTTCAAGAATTCCTCAAGGGTCTGTTCTGGGATCAATTTGAACGTCATATTGCCTATCGAAATAGGAACTCCGCAGTGGTAACAGTGAGATTATGATGTAACTGAACGACCAGGAACATAAAGCATAACTTCCATGAAACTAGTGGCCCGCATAAAATAGTAGTTCAGCCATAGGAAAGTCGTCCACGCTTGTGTTGAGCCAGGGCACTGATGTACAACTGCACATCAGGAGCAGGCTTCCATCGATGATTGAGTTTTAATTTTTGGGAGATAGCCAGCCAACTACCGATAAAGTTCATGTGGCAGCGTCTTTCTCCTGGTACGTATAACTTCTCAAAAAAAAATTTCGAACAAAGGATACTTGAAAATATACGTCCATGGATGGCACCTTTTTTAGCGCTGGTCTGTCGAGAGAGATCGAATGGAATGGAATAAATACACATTTATCAAAGGGCTTGGCCCCAAGTTCTGGCACTACACCTGGACTTTGACCCCCCCCACCAGTCGATTTTCGACCCCCACCCCTCTAACTTCTGTACCAATGAAGACATAAACTTAAAATTCGGAATACTTGCTAAGCTGCGTGTACAGGCAGTGTACAGTGTACAAAAATCCCAAAAGCGGTAACTGACTGACTGACTGATGATCATCAAAATTATTGAGCACTTCCCGACATCGTATAGAATCTTGTAATAATTCTGTTTCGAAACAACGAAGTGACAGTTCCTTTTTGGTTCGGAAGTGGCGCAACACAAAGTAAGAATTGTTTTTGACACAAATCCTAAATATAAATTTTGACAGAGACTCTCTGGATTACTGCAAAGTTCGATTCCTAGTTCGTTTTCATCCAAAGAGTCCCAACCAATGATGTCCAAAGATCCTAATTCTTCTGCCCACAAACGCCAGACTTTGACACAGCCGCTGTTTCAGATTCCCTCAGGCATAGCTGACAAGTATCATTCTCTCTAAGGCCCATCTTCCTTAAAAAGTAACCGAAATTTGAATGTCCTGTAGTCAACGCCACCACCCATTTCAATGTTCCTCGACTCATGCTTAGAACCCTTCTTTGAGTGGAGCAGGTCGGCCACTTAACTGTCAGTTTAGCCTGTCTATATTGGTTCACTCTAGAGCATCTTCTCAGGTGTTCTGCCTTGATCCATTTGTGAATCCATTTGTGTTCTACCATTGCTCTACCAATTGGAGGGATGTTCCCTTCTGGTCACAGCAACTTGCCAGTTGACCACTGTTTGGAGTCCGCCTTTTCATTGCCGTCGATCACTATGTGTCCTTGTACCCAAGTCAATGTTACTTCATTTTTAGATGAACACATATTGAAATTGAGTACACATTCCAGTCCACATGGTGTTGTGATGTTTGTCTGTTTCCTGCGTCTGACCACCGCCTGATTGTCGAGTGCTATAAGGATATTTCTTCCTTCCACCTGTGGCCCAAGCAAAGCAATCATCTGGGGCTCGTGTACCAAAGTGTACCTCCCGAGGCTAATGTGACGGGCTAGTTCCAGCTCTTTCTGAATAGATACCGGCCCCCGCTCCGCTTTCCGTCATGGATCCATCCCTGAAAATCATTATTTCCCAATTTCTTTCTTGTGGAAGTAGTCCTTTCTCGAAAAGAGTTTGTGATTTCTTTCCATAATACGCACCCTGTTATTCCATCCATAGGAATGTTAAGCTCCCTAATGCCGTTATCGGAAAGTTCCAGGACCTTCCTATGCCCATAGATGGTATGGGTATACCACGATTATGCTATTTGTCATCTCGATGCAAACGAAGTGCCGTTTGGGCCGCTGTTTGCTATAGTGGTAAGATCCCGAGGATAATTTTCAATGCGCATGTTGGTGTTGTGTACGTACTCCTATACACACTGAGCGTTGGACCCTATCCAGGTACATTCACACAGTTTTCTGGGAGGCTTTGGCCCACTAGTCTAGACTAGTTGTCATTGTATACATCCAGTATGGAATATATAGTCTGTAACCAGTGTTCCTTGGAAGAGTCCTTAATATAGATATTCACATTAGCGGGGCAATTATAGTTCTATAACTGATCCACTGTCATACTGCTCTAAAGCCAACGCCTGCGAAGGCTGTTGCTGTCGCCTGCCTGCTTACAATTTGAGTGGCTAGTTCAGGGGACATAAAATGTCAATTGCATCAAAAGGAATAAGTTTTGGGTCTGAGCTCCATAAATGCGGACTTAGGTAGGTAGGTAAATGGGTGCTCTTGTGACAATTATGCCACAGCTTCACTTAGACCATCAGTGTCCAGTTACGGGAACCATCCAGTGTGACCTGTTGGAAGACAAGAAATAAGCCGCTTTTCACTTAGATTAGTAAGAATCTCATGGGCTCTTAAGCTCCGTTGTATCATGATCCTCAACTTCGTCCTACGATTAGCTAATGATATGAAGTTTGTTTATCTACTAGAACCACCCAGATTTGAGTATGAATCTCAGGAGTACTTTAAGATCAACATTCTTCAAGTCATCTAGGTCATCGAAGAAGTAACTGTTGAGAGTCTTCTGTCTGCTGTTTTTAAGGGCTGGGCGAAGGGCTGGCGAACAGAATCTATTTCTTCAACGTCCCTACAACTTCTGCAGAAATCATTATGCAGTATCCCCAGACGTTCCGCATGTACGCCTATCCCACAGTGTCCAGTAATGACCCCCGTGAGTATGCGAATCTCTTTGCGGCTTAGTCCGATCATGTATTTAGATCTCTTTTTGCTCACCTCTGGCCATAGTTCTTTTGTGTGCCTGCATGTGATGAGATTGGTCCATCGTAGTGTAGTTCTACTCCAGGATTCAATGTCAATCTTCCTTGCAAGTGTGCTTAGCGGAGTTTTTACTGATTTTAGGGCCATAGAGGCATGTATTTTCGACCCATTTCTTGCCAGCTCATTCGCCTCTTCATTACCTGGAATATCCATATGACCCGGTACCCAGCATAAGGTCACCGCGTTGGTCTGTGGTATTTTGTTCAGATATTTCTTGCAGCGATTTACTGCCCTTGACTTCACCACGACTGACTCCATAGCTTTTATGGCCGCTTGGTTGTCAGAGTAAATGGTGATTTGCTTACCGACGATGTGCCGTCCCTTAAGGTCCTTCGCCGCTTGGGTAATAGTGGCTACCTCTGTTTGAAATACACTGCAATCATCGCTGATTCCGAATGATGCCCGCGCCTGTACCGATATCCATCTTTGAACCATCGGTATACATCGCCAACTTCTCTTCTTCTGTAACTTCCTTGTTGTCCCATTCGCTTCTTTTTGGAATTCTAGTAGTGAATCTCGTTTCAAAAACGAGGGTGGAGGGTATGTTGTCTGTAGTCACCATCTCTTTCGCCGCGTCCCATTGGCTTTCAATGGAGGCGTGCCCATATGGTTTCGATGACCACAGTCCAGATTCTCTCAACCTGATTGCGGTTTTGACCGCCTTGCTGCTGCAGTAGATGTCCAGAGGGGTGAGGCTTAGCATCACCTCCATAGCTGCGGTGGGAGTGGTCCTTAGGGAACCCGGAATCCCGATGCATGCTGCCCTTTGCACTTTAGTTAGGTTTGTAAGATGGTATTTCTTTTCAATAGCCTTCTACCACACTGTTGTAAGGATGGGCCGCACCACAGCTGTAGCCAGTGCACCACGTGCGGCCTGAATCCCCATGTGTTGCCGAATGCTCTTCTGCAGGCATATAGTGCCACGTATGCTCTTTTGATGCGACCCTCTATGTTTTCCTTCCAGCTTAGTTTGGAATCTAGGATTATATCTTGCTATCTCGCTGTCTTTGAGATTTCCAGATCCACCCCACCCATCCTTGGGGGATTGAAGGCAGGGATCGTCCTTCTTCTCGTAAACAGCAGAATTTCCGTCTTTGATGGGTTCACTCCAAGTCCACGGCCCGTAACCCAGTTATTGACTAGCAGGAGTGCGTAACTAAGTCTTTCGCTAAGGACTGGATTGAATTTACCTGGAACCAGAATAACGGCATCGTCTGCGTATGCGCTCACGACGAAACCTTCTTTTTCCAGTATTTTCAGTAGTTCATCAACTACGAGAAGCCATATGAGCGGTGAGAGAACTCCTCCTTGAGTTGTTCCTCTACTGACCTTCCGTTCAGTGCTCACGTCCCCTAGCTGTGACTTTATTCTACGTGTGCCTAGCATGAGTCCAATCCAGTCACAAAGACCGCTATTGGGGACTTAATTTCGTGGACTTTATTAATGGTTCTTCGGCAACTGAACTTATCCATGCTTCTAAAGCTATCTGATTCTCCGTCTACTGCCTCTTACTGATTTTGAGAACCACTGACAAACATCTGAAAGGACAGCTTAGTTGTCATAAAAGAGATCTCTCTTATGGTGGCTAGAAGCTTCCAAACATCATTAGTTTGTATAAATGGGTAATTTTTGAGAAAAAGCCAAATCCACCATAGCCAAAGAGTAAAGCGGTAAGACCCCCTTCAGAAAATTATTATTAATTTGGACTCAACCGCCGCAATCCTTACATCTGCAATATCGTCCTGTAAAACTAACTTAACTTGGGCTTTCTATACATAATTATATCAAAGGAACCCATATCACGCTTCAACTCTTTTACTTTCGAGGAAATAAAAGACTCGAGCTATCAGCTTTTCAATAAATCAAGTCGCTTCCAAGCTGCCTTCCATAGAAACCCTTTTAGTGTTTTTACCGATTTATTTCGGCTGGAAAAAAGCTGCAACATCCCTCATTCTTTTGACTGGCTTTCCGAAATAAATCAGTCGTTTAGGTACTCAAAGGTATAGGCAATAACAGTTCAATCCCCCTGATTAAGCTTCAAACAAATCTCGAACAATTGCCCTTTGGCTCTCAAATTTAACGACTAGAAAGATGAGTTCAAATTTCCAGCGCTCCAATTAATACCACAGCGCACTGCACCAGTGAAGTTCGCCCACTGTCGCCCCAAACAAAGAGAGGACTTAATTAATTACAAGAAAATAGAGTGCTTAAAAATAGACACGAATCGATACCGATAACTGATTAAACACCAAAAAAAGAAGAAGAAGAAAAGAACAAAAAATCCAGTTAAGAAGAAAAATCAAAAAGAACAACAAAATTATGATATGGGATGACAGGCAAAACCAATTCACCCTTTATAACGATCCCAAAAGCGTGACTAAACGATCACCACACACACACAAAAGCGAAACACAATTAGACGCTCTGAAACAACCAGCCGGCCAGCCGGCAACGTTCAGCTTCAGTTCAGATAGAATTAGGTTTATAATCTATTGAAGTTGGGAGTGTTGCAGAGCCGGGGGCGTACCGCCATCAAATCAAGCCACTCGCGGCCACTAAGAGATGAACGCATTAAAACAAAACTAAATCATGGATTAGGTCAGGGCTAAAGAGCGTCTTTATGTCTGTGTGACTGAACGCGGGTGCTTAAGTCGAACGCTTTTGACATATTTATTGCTGGTCCCGGGCAGCGGCACTCCAACTGCAAGCCTCACCTGCGATCTGCGATCGGTGTTCGGTGAGTGTTTTGCTTGATTGTGTGCATAGTGTGTTGTAGGAGTAGGAGGTGTTGCCTTGTCGATGCCTTGTCTCGGCTGCATGGTTCATTTAATGAAATGGATTTATTTTTTGTGCTGCTTACTGTAGCAACGCCGCTTCGTCGTCGTCTTTAGGTCTACGAAGATTCTGTTAAAGTGGATTTTTATTTATGCCCTGTAAATTCCTATCACAGTGGGGAGGCGCTCACCGATACCGGTACAGTTGTTGTTGGTCAGGTCGCTACGCTATACCGCGTGCAGTTGTGGGCACGTTATGTTCTGCTCTTGAAGATTTTTACATGGTCCTTGCCGAGTTTACACAGCATTTATACGAAACGAGAGTTCAAAAGACAAATGGAGTAAATCACTTTTTGTGGGACAGCTCTGCGGAGTAACGCTGTTTCCAATCAAACATATTCGCTACTATCATTTCTATGTCAACAGATAGGTTTACGTATTTTTGGGGAACTTACTTAGTTACTTACTTAGTTACTTACTAAGACGGCTCGTTGTTAACCGAGGCCTCAACTAACAAGCCTTTCCAATTGGCCCTGTCCGTAGCGTACACCAAATCGGTTGTGGTCTCCTTCTAATAAGTCATTCATTTTTCGGTTTCGAAGGTAAAGCTTAATAAAAAAAAAACCCAAGCAGAACTTCACGCCATCCAAGAATGCCCTAGTCACATATACAACACTGGAATTAAAGGCATTCACATCCATATATTCACGGACAATCAAGCAGCTGTAAACGCCCTAAGCTCGACTATCATTGACTCCAAATCGGTACTTAGTTGTTTCAACGCCCTTCAAACGCTTGGCCTCAGGAATAAAATCAAACTTTGGTGGATTCTGGGCCATGAGGGTTTTGAGGGAAACGAGAAAGCTGACGAAATGGCTTCAGAATGGGCTCTGAAACTCCTCTAACAGGACCTGAACCCTTCTGCTACACTTCAAAATCGTCTATAAATTTAGCCATTAAAAGATGGGAACATACAAAATGTATTTCACATTGGGGCCAAGCGCGCTATACAGACGTTCAATAAAAATGCCGACAGAATTTTAAAGCTAAACAGGCATGATATCAAAAACCTTACTGGCTTCCTAACAGGACACCACCTACGATATCATTTAAACAAAATTAATTTAACCGACTCCTCACTCTGTCGGTTGTGTCTTGAAGAAGACGAAACAGCTGAACACATAATATGTGAATGTCCAGCCCTATGTGGAATCAGAAGAACTATCTGCTACAGGGAGCTTCTGAGCCCTGAAGAGATGAAGAAGTCATCTGCTAGCAGCTTAATTAACTTTATTAGGAAAGTGGAGAACCTGCTAGCCTAACAATATTCTGGCCCTATGGCACAAAAGATCTTAAAGGTCGCAGTGCCCTTTATCGCTTAGGCGTAGTCAGAAGGCTTTTTTTTATAAAAAAAAGCTTAATAAAACACACACAGCGAAACATTATTGATGAAAATTTTATTTCATTATAAAGTTTAGACTTTGACATTGAGTGTGAAAAGCAATATAATTCAAATGGCCGCCTCGGGAAGATTCGCAGCATGCGACTCTTTTGGGGTAGTTTTTAACCACTTTTTAGCACATTTTGGGCGGTATATCGGGCATTACTTGTGTAATGTTGGTTTTTATTGCGTATAGAATTCGGAGACTATTCGCGTGAATACGGTCTTTTGCGTAGCCCTACCTAAAAAAAATGTCGCGGTGTCAAATCGCATGATCTAGGTGGAAAATTGACGTCGCCAAAACGTGAAATTACGCGACCAGGAAACTGGTCGTGTTGTGTGGTTAGTTGCCCCGTCTTGTTGGAACCAAAAAAAAAAAATCCGCTGCGAACGTTGGGAAATCGATAAATTCGCACTTGCAGCAGAAATATTTTCGCCTGAGCGTGCATTACGATGATGCACATGCCTTACGAGCTAAGACCAGCGCTGTGCAGAAGTACCCAATTGGGTAATTTGGCTCAAGTATTGTAGCTTTGGCTCAATGCTCCGAGCCATAGAGAAATGGCTCACATTTGTCTCAAAACTTAAACATAGCTTGTCACGTCCTTAAAAAAAATGTTGAAAAATAAAAAAATAAAACAAATAGGAATCAGGAAATGTGAATTAACTCGATTAACGTCCGTTAAAAGAAACAATAGCTGGTTAAAAGGCACACCAAGCAAACGCACGCACAACGTTTGCATTTATTTTTTAAGGAAATTATACTAAAAACCTCCCTCCCCGTTTTCGTTTAACTGATGTGGCTCAAACTCATGTGGAATGGCTGGGAAAATGGCTCAACTCCAATATTTCTTCGTTTGACTCATTAATTTTTGAGTAAGTTTTAATAATTTTAACGCGTTGTTCGATTGTTATTCAACTAATATCATGACACTTCAAATGACAGCCGAGTTTGAGATGTGTCAAATGCCAGCTCTACCAAGTTGTAACCACGAAATTAATGACCCTGTACTTATCTTCTTTTGGTCTTTCTCTACTGTGTTATCTTTCCGAGATAGACTCGAACACTCTTCGGGGCGGCAGAGTGTTGGTGTCCGTTCACTCTACAGGACTAAGCGATCTTAGAAGATGCGTTTGCTTTTTCACTTCAGGTCGAGTCCCCTCCAACGCCCGAACATTTTACGAAGAATCTTCTTCTCAAAGCAAGCGGCGATACAAATCGATCCGTTTTAGTTAGAGTTCAAGCCTCAGCGCCTGGGATGATCAAGGTCTTCCAAAGAATCTCCTCCGAATTATCCTCCGTTTAATTTCTGCCGATGGTATTTACAGAATATGTAACAAAAACCTGGTATAGACAAAGTCCAGTGTCACCTACAAGTTGTAGCCGTCTATTGTGATTCACTCTGTTGGATTCATCGGCAATGGCTGCTGACAGCATATATCCTGGGTTTAACAAACGTCGAGACGATAAATCAATCTAAGGGAAGCATGCCATAGAGATGAGGCTCTTGCTTCTTTAGTAGTTTACTGAGAGGTGATACTCGGACTTAGGTATAACACATTTGCCTACATGCCGTAAGAAAAAAATAAGACCGAGATACTGTTTAGAAAAAGTAATTATAGCATCAGGTGACGCAAGCATTCGTTTGTGTGGCTTTTGTTCAACCATTGAAGAGTAACTACAACTTCGTATGAACCGACAAATTGGAAAGCTTTTTCAGGGCAGTTATAGGTAATCTCAGACGTTTTGTCAGACACTGTCAAAAGGATAATAATGATATGAATTCCAGCAGCAATGCGACTAAAATTCCTGTTGCTAATACTATGAAGAAAGTCGTGAAGAGTTGCTCATAATATTCACTACAGTGGGGTGAATCTGCTCCGCTCGGATCTGTATAAATGACCTTTTTCCAAGCAGTAGAGTTTGCTTTGTAATACCCTAATTATTTCCTGCACTCAATCTGATTTCGTGGCTACATGTTATATGAAATATCCCATTCCACAACCTATAATTGGTTCACCAAAAACTCTATTGCCTTTCTCCTATCTATAAAGAGACACTTGCAACAATGGTCACAACGTCTATTCACCCTTATAAACAATTGTCTGGGAATTGTTCTCATTATTCAATCTTTTTGTCGTTTCGTGGAAAATAAAGACAAAAAGCGAACGCAGATCCTTTGTTCCAAGTCATTTTGGGAGGTCCTTTCATACTCAAAGGTATATAAGCCCTGATTAGTATTGGCGTAGCCCGAGAACTGCTCTATTTCGGACATCTGGCAGAGAACGTGTGTGCAACTGTTTTTCGTCGAATTATCCTCCGCAGCATAATGGTGGGTTGGCAAATCTCTTGTGACACACAAGGAGTAAACAATCACCGACCTTACTCCATGCGGACAATCGCACAAACGGGCGGGTTCTTGTGGATTCATTGTATGACTGTGAATTTTACCTAATTGTCTCGGTTTTGAAAGGAAACCTGTTTCGAAAGTAATTTTCCACTTAATCAGAAAGAGATCCTTTGGCCAATCGAAGAGCAGCTCTCCTGCAAAACGGAACGCATTTGAAAGGAAATAATTGTATCATGTCGATCGGTTCGCGGTGCAAGTTTTGCCATTTTAATTAATCACCATCACCATCACCACCACACAGCGCATGCAGCAAGGACTAAAGTTAATTGCGATTTAGTTGATTGTATTTAATTTTTTTTGCGAATGCCTATACAGAAGGGAAATACACCAGCGTTTTCCACTTTAGCACTTAATAAGTTTTATTTTTTGCGGTGCACAGTTTTGCAAGGGCGTTTTGCGCGTGGGTTTTTCTTGGTCCTTTTCTCTGATGCAATCGGACAGAAGTCATGTGGAAAAATTGTTTTCCACTCGAAAACGTTTCAGTGTTTCACTTGTGCTAAATGATTTTTTTCAGTCTTCTCCGCAGAGTCCTGTGGTTGCATCGATGATGGGAGAGCACTTTGGAAATGTTGTTTTTCCTGAGTCTGTTTTGCTGTATTTCTTTTATGATTTTCCACAAATTGAACTCAGAAGTGGAAAAATGGTTGTGAAATGTTTTTGCAGAGAGTCATTAGTTATTATGGCTAACAGAATGATTTGAAGAGGGGTCTCCCTGTGGTATATTGAGTCGTTGAGTGAATTAAAAACGCAAATTCGCAGAGAAGTTGGTTGGAAAAGGATAATATTTCCTTTTTCAAATCATTCAATCGATCGAATCTGAATGTTGGAATGTTCTGTGCTACGACTATGTATGTAGGTGCTTGGGACGCTTTTGGAGGAAATGGAGTGGAGTGCTTAACAATGTGGACCTATTTCATTGAACATGTCAGGAGATTAGTGGGAATTTTTTAAGAAATCCAGAATTTTGAAAAACTTGTACTGACCAAAAGTGCATGAAACTGTGACAAGATCGATCCACAAGTTCAAATTTTTTAACAGGGAAGCCGTGCTAATATGGACCATCTAGATTTCGTCACAAACTTCAATCTTCAATACACCTTCCACCCCAACTATTGCATGGACTGATGACAGACCAACGCGAATAACTATAAAGTTCGGGGAACCACAGGGCTGTCATCTTCCACCAATATTCGTTTATTTAAAATGTTTTAAAGTTGTCCTTAAAACCTTCGCCAAGAAATGATGCATTTTGGGACTCTAGCTTATACACAACTTATGTCGATATAGATACATGTATTTTCCGGAGCTTAAGGAAGCTATAAGACATTTAAAGACTTGCGCTCTTCAACATCTATATTACGAAAGAAGCAATACGTAGTTAGCAACCTTAGTACATATATTACTAATGACTCTGCTCTTTAAGCTTACCGAACTATTGATATGACCTCAGCTAGGTAAAGACGGTTTTTAATAATAAAAAAACATAGAAAATTTAAGACATTTGCCAACCACAAAACTAAATGACTGCTAGCCTCGAGATATGTTGAACGTGGAAAAGACACCTCTAAGAACTTTGTAGAAGTCTGAAGTGATCGCCACATAACTGCATGATGAAGGGGTCGTGCAAATACGGACCGTCTCGAGTTGGCCTCATCTTTTAAAAAATGCGACTACTATTACTATCGGAGTACCACAAGGCTTTCATTTCAGACTTCTTGTTCTTAATCTTGAAACATATACTTGTCAAGTTTGTCATTGAGGTATCATTGCTATTGTATCTTCGCGTCTAAATAATGTACCTTGGGGATGACTTATCTGCACAAATAACTCTTCTTTAATCACACTCGGGAGACTCATGGAAATTATTTAACAAAGCAAAGTTAAGTAGTACTTTTTTTTAAGCACTATAGTCGAACGAATTGTAAGCTCTTTCCGTTCAAAATCCAAGTACAAGACATTAATTCGGTAACATTTTGAGTGCAATTGGGCCACCTGTTTCAAACATTCAAACAAAGCTGGTCATCAGCGAATTGAATTGATCTGACCTTAAGTACCGCTTTAGGTTGCTTCGAACACAAGTTCACTTTCTTTTTTTTCTAACCTGCGACCACCATCGGTATATTCCACCTCAGCCAGTTTCTTGTTGGAACCACATGTTCACCCAGCCCCGCTCAAGGAATTCTGGCAGTAAGCAGTCATTAATTATGGCCCTGTAGCGTTCGCCAGTAACAGTGACCGTATTAACAATGGCGTCCCCAAAAAAATACGGCCCAATCACTCTTCCCGCGTGAACGCCCCACCACATGATCATGATGATTTTCGAGACGAAATCGGGGACATACTGCATACAGCTGCTAAACTCGTCCATGAAATCAAAGAGCAATTTGCAGATAAAGTTGCATTCTTGCGAAACGTTCATTTAATTGTCCGTCAATTTGATACCAAGCGACAGCTTTCTTTATGTTTATTTAAAGTCACTACCAACAATTATTTTTAATGAATAGGAAGAGAAGAAAAGCCAAACATTAAATGTTGATGGCCTCTTATTTTAGACGTTGAACTTCTTAAGACCTTGAAACGTATTATTTATCTTAGTCATAGCTTGACTTAACCTAATTAAGTGTACACCGTGTCATCACAGCTCATCCACAACCAGGTCATCTATGGACATTTCATTCCGAGAGACAACCGAGAGATGACTGAACTCTGGGACAACTCATCCATGCACAGCGTATACCCACAATTTTAACTATTTCGATCAGATAGCTTGAAAGAAAAAGTTGTTTTGTGATAATGCCTTAAGAGAATATGACAGACTGTTCAATCTTTATTGTCATCTCCAGGAACTTTTGTAGGAAGAACAGCATGTGAAAAGTTTTTATAACGCTGCAACTAATTTAAGAATGCTCCACCACACGTATTTTTCCTTGACAATCTCTGAAAAACTGGCAACCTCATGCCCAAAGTGCCTCCAGACTGATTTAAGTATCGAGTAGCTTGAGAACCCATTCGTTTTACCCCATCTGGTGTTGCAAAGAAGCGACCTACCGCCTAAGTGTACGGAGAATATAAAGCTGCTTTTAAAGGAGTTTCTTTTACAGGTTTGTTTGCCGAGTTGGCAATAGGTACTTTTCCCAGCGACATCCAATAATGACAGTTGACACATGATTTCTACTTACTTCGTATTGCTATTTTACAATGATGACGCTATGACTCAAAAACGAGCTGCGCCTATTTTAACGATTCTTATTTTGTTTTGTTCGTATTGCTGTTTAGGGAGAAAGAAAATTCCAACACAAAAAACTAAACGGCCCATCAATTAAATTAAAATTTTAAAAATACTCTAAGGGACCAGGGGAGTCTGAGGGTGTCCAACAACCGTTGCTGACACTATTCATTTCCTTGGAAACAATTAGGAACACTATCCATTAAGGAAAACGGTAAATTATGACTAACACTGTACATAACACAAGTAATCCCTGCTCTAAGCTTTGAATTAGTATTGTTTCTTGAGGAAGCCTGAAGAAACAAATCTGGAATATTTCTTGTATTTTTGGACTTCTCCAAGTGAAACCTTGATGCACTATGCCTTTCCAAATATTTTTCTTGTAAAACAAGGACACGATACACGAAACACGAGGTCAAATATCGAATAAGCTTTCAGAGTCAAAATCGCGTTAGTTTGGCAGCAAACGAGAAAACCACAGAAAAACAGCCAAGGCCAACATTTCATATACATATGTCAAAAGAGAATGTATGGCCAAGTTCACAATAAGTTGGCTTCGTTCAGACGTTCTTAACAGCTTTTATTTTTTTATATTTATGCTTTTTGCACAGCTGTCCAAGAGAAGGTTTATCAAACAAAAAAAGTGCAGCAGATTGGATTTAGTGGCAGCAGATCTATTTCTTGCGAAAAGTGCAGTAGATCTACGGCTATTGTTGCAAAGTGGCATCTCTGGTCCATGTAGTATAAAAATGAAATAAATAGTTGTCGCAACAAGTCCGTAGAGACCTTAGGCCATCAACCATCTTCTTTGAGTCTTTTTTCTTTTTGAAACGAATGGCGCGGGGTGGTGCAGTGCAAAAAAAAACCGTAGCTGGAATTTGTGTTTTTATCGGAGATCGAACCTGGCACCCCTCACTTAGTAGTCCAACCGCACTAAGGCCTCAGTTGTTGGATACACTAGCCGCGCCTTATCCCTACAGATGGTGCTTCATTTGACCAATCGGTTTCTTCTTATAAGACTGTGCATCCGAGGTCGTTTATTGCCATAAAATGATTTCTTAAAAGTCACTACCATGGTCATTACCTTTACAATGACATTTATGTGCCATATTTAAATTTACAGCCCGTACATCATTCTTGAAGCTTAAATCGGCCTGAAAGAGGGCACTGTTCTTTGGTGGGTAGATTGAAATACCATCAAAAAAAAAGATGATTGCTTCAAAAGCTATTGACAATGTAGAGGAACTTCATCAGTTAATGAGTAGAAGGAGTCGCCTCGTCTATATTGACACAAAAAATAATCCAAATCGCAACAAACAATGCAATCACAACAATGGCATAGTTAAATTTTCCGCACACAAAAGGACACACCAAATATCCAATTCAGGTCACCAGATGGACACTGCTTTCCATATGCTACCCTGTGTAAGCAAATCCGATCTTATCTCTACTGGTGCTGATGCCCGATCTAAGCAATTGTCAAATGACAATAAAAATGCGAATATTATCGTCCTTTATCTGTAAATTGCTGTAAAATGACAAATTCCAATGGCACAATGGAAAACACAACCGTAAACACAAAAAGGAGTGAGCCCATGCCATTGTTGTGCGTTCAGTACAGATTTCAAGACATGCAGTTGAGCACATCCTTTCCGTAAACAGAGGGTTTTTCCCCCACAACACACAAGTATCCACCATATGGTTTGTATTAATTTTTATCCTCAAAGAAGGTCAAACGCTCTCGCCAGACAGCCTGTCGCCCGGTCAGAAATACACGCATGCCACTCCCAAACTGGATAATTCCTTTATTGTTTTACAAATACATATAATCCTTTTGAAGACAGTCCGGCTCGGGGAATTCCCGCACGCCGAAACTTAAGAATTTTGTTCTGTTTGTGCAAGGGATACTATAGTAGTTCCTGGGAATAGTAATTAGCATTAGAGTGTATTATCCCGGCTGTTTATTGTTTTATTGTAATTACCGTGTTTGACAACGAAACCCATTCAACAAACAGAGAGAGAGAGAGACACCGAAACGATGTCAGTTCGCGTGGGACACTCAGTGACTGACAGATGTGAATTCCGATGAAATTTCACACCCTCCCGGATCATATTTCAAAACTTTCACTAGATCCTTCGCTTCGGTGTGCCGTCATCTCCTCTGTAGGGGAATTTAATCCGACATTTGAATTTCATTTTGATTTCCAATTTCAGGATTTAAATTTGAACGCATTTTCCGCTAAATAGCTTCCATCCAGCACAAGGGACCAACAAAACACACACATGAATGCGAAACGAATTTCGAAAAAACAAACGAGCACGCACAATCCCTCTGTTCACACAGTGAGGCCGTGGAGAGGACCAAACAAACTGGTGGAATGATAAATGGTAAATTTATTTGCAACAAACAAACAATAAAATCGAATTAAGGATATATCCTTTGGTGTTGTTTTTACCTTGTAGCTCTGGATAGCTGCTGCGTGATTCTATAGGGGGAATCTGATGCGCGTGTTACATATGCCCGGTGCTGTGTGTGTGTGTGTGGAGAAATCTAACGAAATCCTTGATCCTTGAGTGCTGTATGCGATTTGTACTAGGGGGGTCGATTCGCACCGTAAGGACTTTTGCGGATCACCGTGAAGAGATATCGGCTTTCGCAGAGGGATGCTGGTGCAAGTACGAGTACAGCAATACAGATCCCCTTGGGTTGACTATTTTAAAATTCATGACACAGATTAGCGTTTTACGGTCGTTTGCATTTGTGTAGCTGCAATTGTTGCAGATTGTTTGAGCTGTTTTGTTGGGTCGAAATCGAGTGTGTACCTATTGTTTGGACTGTATAGTGCATCGGTTGAGGGTCCTTTGTTGGACGTGGATTGTTCGTGTCGAGTGATAGATTAAATATTTACGATGAAGACTGCGGGGTATACGGCATTCCCTATACAGTCAGTGGACAGCCTAAGTAATTGCTTTGGTTGACTTAATAGAGTACTGGAGAGTAACCGCTGAAGGACTGTGACCAAGTGGTCAGAGATATGTTTTGAACGTTAGGCAACCATTACTCTTGTAAGAAGGGGCTTAGCAAATACTTCCCATCTTCAGATAGTCCATATCTTCTACGGCTAAATTGAACTTGATCCAGCGAAAATATAGACATCCGCATGGTATGTACTTCTGAGAAGGAAAAATGTGAACATCCGTATTGATTGACACAAGGTGACCTCCTTCACCACAAAAATTTAGTTGCACAATTCGACCACAAGTCGAAAACACAACAGAATAAACAAAATGGAATCTGGATTCTGCAGCATTATAAATCGGCCAACTTGTCCAATCGTCGTGCTAGCACTATTCAGCATTTGACAGTTCCAAAATCTATAGATTCAATTCAGGTGTATACAAAGCTTTCAAGTCTTAACTCAGTTCAACTAACGAGGACGAACTGGTTGGAGTTTTTTGCTACGAATTTGTCTTGTTTGTTGGAAGTAGCATTTGGCAACGTTTTAACCTTTTTCCCTAGTGCCAGTCAAGCTCTGACACTACGCTCTATTTACAGGAACAAACTCATGAGATTTGGAGTCAGAATATTGACTAAGCTAATCAAGCACCGCCTCACCAAATTTCAACTTTAGAATTAGCGGCTCCCGAGATATAGGGCGTAAAAATCACAAAAACCGTAACTGACTGACTGATTAATGATCATGAAATTATGGAGCACTTCCGGACATCGTCGAATCTTGTAATTTTGCACAACGGTAGGTTTTGTGGTGCAAGCTAAGGAATAAATCGAAAATTTGAGGATTCCCTGTAAGGAGGCGTGTTATCCATCCATTTTTTCAGAATTGTTGTCAATTGCATGGAGCACTTCCGATTGCTGTAGAATAATGAAATTTGGTCGAGCGGTACAGCTTGAGAGTCTAATATTTTTCATTTGAAGTGTCTGCTTATTGTCACTTTGAAATTATACATGCATCTTGACAGTTCATTCTAAGAACTGGAGAGCTCGATGTGGTGTTCGATGTTAATGAAAAAAAGTGTAGAAATAACTTTTTATATGTGATAAGTTGACAATTAATGTGAGCCAGATAACCAACATGAAATTTTGTTGAAATGCTGAAAGAATTAGAGTAGGACTAAAAGAAAACAAGATCGGGATACCCTGGTTACCTCGCATAATTCCCCATTCCTCTAATTCCACCACCGACAGGTTCAACGAAATTTCTCTTTTCCTCTCCAAGCAACCCGGACAACAGTTTTCTTACTATCTACAAAAAAATATAATCTTAATATTTCCATGCTAAGCACTATTTCGACTCCCGAATTTAAACTTATTGATATTGACTCAATATATTGCCCTCGCCACTTGTCTAAGAAAGCCCAAAAAGCTATAGGAAAATATGAAGATGATTCATCTATGACTGCTGGACTAGAGAGAATAATTGTTTTAAAAACTGGTTTGACTGTTATGTTATGCTACGTCGAAGTATGGACGTAAGTTTAGGTTTGGCCAACGGATCCATAGGAATAGTTAAAAACAAGTTCATGGTATGTTGATGACAAGATAAAGGCCAAGGGGGTAACCATTAAATTTAGTCATCGGGATTGTTTATGATTTAATGCCTGTTGAAACCAAATCAGAAGTCATAAATAGAGCTTTCGTATATCGGGAAGAGTTTCCTATCTGCTTCGCATATGCAATCACAATCCATAGAAACCAAAGGCTCTGTCTCGAAAATGATCTTATTGATGTTTGATATTTTGTCGTCCTTATTTTGTTGTGGCCAGGCTTATGAAGCTTTGTCCAGAGTAAAAACTGTTAACAGCTTAGTTAACACTTAGTTAATTTGGATCCAAATCAAATTAAAGCCCATGAGTCCTATTTTAGAGTATAATAGAATGAGAAATCTCTAAAGACCCGATTTGTCCTCACTTCAGTTGAAGGATGCACGTGTCCAAAAAATATGTGACCGACAGTGGGCCATCTGATCTTCAAAAAACATTCCACAAGAACTTCTTCCTTGCCAGGACAAGAAAAAACAGTTAAAGCACAAATCAACACAATTAATAACAAAATGAAAATATACTAAAAGGATAATAGGAAGGTAGAAAATGATTTGATTTTGGAGGAGTCCGTATCTTTCAAGATTTTGACGTGATTTAAAATCTTTGAAAAAAGGAGTGAGATCATACCAAAAACATAAATGTTAAAAAAAAGAGTCAAGTTCTCTCAACCTCTTTGTAACAAGTCAGCAGTGAAATGTACTGAGATCTGAAAGCACGCCATGTTATTTATTTATGAAGGTTTATTACTTAATATTTTAAGGTAGAACAATACTTAAATAACTAGAAATTAAGAGAGAAATTTTATTCTGACCCACCAAGGTTTACTTGGCAAGTTTTCTCTTTTCGAAGGGTTTTAAAAACTTGACCAGCTTTCTTACTATTTAAACGTACGTCTAGTACGAGAAGTTCTGCGAATAGCCATAGCTTCGCATTTTATTGCCAAGTTCTTTTTTTCGGCTAGAGCTGAATTCTGAAGCCTGAGAGGAATCTGAAAGTGCGGGAGCTTATCAAAATGTGTTAGTCATCGGGAAACATTAAATGAACGACTAGCTAACGAACGAAGAAAACATAGCCCCAAATTGAGACCTATAGTTCCACAATGAATTAGAAGTAGACATTGAGGTCTTATCTTCGATAACCACGCACTTCTGTCTCTCCCCTATATATCTACGAATAAAATAGTTTTGTAGCTGTTGACGGGAAAGCTAGGTCTGAAGTTTCAAACAAAGTATAAAGTGATCAGCTGTGTCAAACGCTTTCGAAAAATCAAGCCTACACTTGCAAATTCGGACTGGTCCAAACACGGACGGGGAGAAGTGTTAAGGAGAGAAGACCGAATCTGCATTAAGACTTTCTCAAATGCGGTTTGGACAGAAAAGTTAGTCAACCGAAGTTCCAATTCCTTTCTCCGAAATTGCGGAATAATGTTTGATTTTTTTTCCATTCTCTTGGGAATTCAGAAAATGTGTCGTCGATAGAGTTGCTTACAAACGGCAATAGGAATTTAGTGAATCCAGGATCTAGCGTCTTACGTCCAGGCCCTTATCATTCAAGGCAAAGCATTAAAAAAATCATCACCATTGAGGGACTAAACGAGCTGCCGTCATAGTCGGTTTAGATAGATACGAATGAAGTTCTAAAAGGCGATTGAAATTGAATTCGAGCATCTTTCACTTAAAAATCTGTAAATATTGTTCAACATGCTTTGCTTGATGGATCAGCTCATCTCGAATTGTCAAATGCGAAGTGCGTCCTAATATGGTGTGCCAGTAGTTGCTGGAATATTGCGATTTGGTGAATACAAATTCAATTTGAGCTGTAGCTCAGCTTCTGTATAAAGTAAAAGCTGTTTGAAAGCTTAAAATATTTATGCGAGTAATGGCTACCATTTGATTTTTCTGTATTGACAAAGAGTTATTATAAAAATTACAACTTAAAGGTAGTAGAGTCTGAAATAAATAGATTTTGGTCAAAAATGTACTCAAAAAATAGGTGTGGCAATGAATGACATGGCCCATAGTCTTTTTCGAAGTCCCAAACTCCAACTTTTGTTTTTTTTTTCCACTGTGTCACCTCATGCGAACGTCTGACAAACATCCGAGAGTATAACTGTCATGAAAGAGCTTCTCAATTGACCGTTTGGACTGGCATAAAATTGTAGATCCCTTCCATTCGTTCCAAAAATGAAAACTCACACAAAAACGCAATCGGGTGAGAAGTTTCCACGTCAACTGGTAACAGTTTCACATTAAGTATATATATTAGACAGGCGAAAAAGTCATGTTTGCACTTTTACAACATAAATCTTAATCCTAGGATAGGAAAATCTCTTGTTAAAGTCCTTTAACATTTTCACACTCAGTTTTCTGTGGATGCGACGCTACAGAATTCTCCATAGATTGCAAAAATGGCAAGGTAGGATTATGGGAATTGTTTTGCTGGCAACATTTTTCATTTTTCAACGGTCAAAATGGATATAGACAGCCGGCCAAACTGTTGACTACAAAGGGTGGAATCAGATGAAGATCTGTCCCGACCACAACAGGTACCTACTTCTATTTATTTTTTTTAAAATATTTTAATAAAACAATTCATGTTCCTTCAAAGGCTGTCTATCGAAAAATGCCTCTAGAGCTGTTATGTAATCTGTCAAAGTCCTAATGAAACGCTAACACACCAACAACAATCGATATCCCGCAATTTATCAACAGAGAGAAAAATACTCGCCCATGTGCAACCGAATTCAAACCTAAAATTCCTACACGAAATCAAACATCCCATCGGTGAACATAGCACCTGTCCTTTATGTGGCTATAAGGAAAAACCCATCTCAATATATAACAAGACCAGACAGCCTGTCGCCGCTGCAGCAGCAGCAGCACACCGGTATGTGAAACACTAAGCACATAGACATAACATTGTTTACCTAATTCCATTGTCTAGCTTGTGAGAATTCCTCATGAGTGCGTAGGATGTTTCTGTTCATTGTTCTCCGCTGTGGACTGACTTTTCACTTTTCTTTTTTATTGTTATTGTTTCCCCTGTCCATCGGTCAATATAGTAGATCCTTTCGAACAGGTATATCGATCTATCCAGAGATTATTAGTATCCCGCCAAGACGAATCACTGTGTCTCTATCTCTCTCTGTCTCTCTGGCTGTCTGTCTGTCTGTCTGTCAATGTCCAGGTGGACATGTGAAATATTTCAGAGCATTGTTCTACCATTAACCGAGGAAAACTAATTTTTCACTTTATTTAACAAGTTGTGTATCAGTTTGTTCTTTAGTGTGCGCGTACAAGGATTTGAAGAGCAAATATTTGTTTTTTGTTCATTTTTGAGAAGAGCACTTCATTAATGGCTGAATGGATATGGTGGGAAGTTGTCTATGTTCGAGTTGGCTTATTTTTATAAGCCTATTTGGAGATGGTTCAGCTGGATCTTTGTGCTGACTCATGCTGAGTCAAGCTAACTAGCCCCAAATGAGATTCGATTTTGGAGTTCCTTTCAGAAGGGGACGAGTTAGGCCTTAACCCTCTATACAGATGAATCTTACTCGTAGATAGTGAATCCAAGGGGATCTTTAGACTAATTCCGGACGTGCAAGAATCATTTGGAATTTGCGCCTTGCAGGCAGAGATAGATGCTATAAGGCCATCTGTGAATGACTTAAACGATATGAACTATAGGCCTGTTGATTTGAGCTTCGATCTCAGCAAAGCAAAGTAAAGTAGGAGTTTTCTCGAAGTCCTTCGAAGTGTCAAGTAGAGCGTGGTTGTTGTAATTGCGTCCTGAAAATCCTACTTTACTTTGCTTTGCTGAGATCGAAGCTCAAAAAACAGGCCTAAGATGACGACAAAGAACGAACTCCACTCAGCCATGAAATTCCACATGATTTCCCCGTCTGCAAAAGTCTACAGAACGATTAGAAAGACTAACGAAGATTTTGCAATTAAGATCTTGGGAGAAAATATCTCGTCGCACTCCTGTATACGTTTCGAAAGTATATCACGTACCCAAAGTCCAGTCAGTCCTAGGGCTTATAAGTAGGATTTGAAGTTTGAAGCAGGGTGGAGGTTGTAAACAGTGTCCTTTTGGTCTGCATTGTATTTTTTTTTATTGTTTAAGAGACGAGTGACCTGTTTGCGAACGTCAACAAAACAAATATTGGATACGAATCACCTGTTTTTGCAATGTTTTCTAAGCTATATCACGTGGAAAACAATGTGTCCATTTTGAGTAGGTCTTACTGTACTTACGACGAAGAGGTGGTTGCCAATAGTATCTTCAATAGTCCATCTATGACATATTTAAGTATAGGCCTGATGACGCATACATAGAGCCAGTGATGTTCTACTTACCCGTTAACCTAACTTAACCTAGCCTATATCATTATGGATTCCGAAAAATGTGGTCCACTGTTGACGCCGTCAATGAAGTGGTTGCCACAGCAAGGGAAGCCATCAGCGGAAGACGAGGGAAAGGCGGAAGCAAGAAATACTGCGCCATCATCACATTAGATGTTAAAAACGCCTTTAAAAGTTCGATCTGCAGAAATATTTTATGGGCACTAGTTGTGCATGGGGTGCCTAGTTATATACAAAATATACAGAAGGACTATTTCTCATATAGGCTATTGCGGTACGATACCCAAGACGGTCCCAAGCCGTACAGCATAACAGGTGGCGTTCCGCAAGGCTCCGTATTAGGTCGGCTATTGTGGAACATAATGTACGATGACAAACTAAGATTGAGAATCCCGATGTCGTTTAAGATAATCGGCTTTGCCGACGACAAAGCTACGAGTATAGTAGTAGAGCACGACTGCAACGAAGCAATCAGGTCCGTACAGGAATGGCTAATTTCAATGGGTCTACAACTAGCGGAAGAGAAGACAGAAGTTTCACTCATCAGCAGTAGAAAAGCTATGTGGAGACAATAACGGTAACGGTCGGTGTCCATACCGTGGTCTTCAAACCTCGGGATTATTACAGATGCGAGACTAACGTTCAAACAGCTGAAAAGGCAGCAAAGGTAACAGCTGCACCATCAAGGATGATGCCCAATATTGGAGGGCCGAAGTACAGAAGAAGACTGCTTCTAACGCGAGCTTCAGCGTCGATAATTCTCTATGGGTCCCCAATATGCGGGCCGGCGCAAGGAAGACCAAATCGTACCGAAAAAAAACGGAGGCGACGTACCGTCTCAGCGGTCTTAGAATAACTAGCGCCTTTAGAACGATGTCCTACGATGCAGTGTGCGTATAGTGGCTGGCATGGTACAAATTGACCTCCCTGCAAGAGAAGCACAGGAAAAATACCTCATCAGCAGAACAACGGCAGGAACATCAAAGACAACGAGAGAAAATACTTTACCACAAAGGGTGGTACGCTTAGAAGATTGGCAGCAGAGTTGGGATCACTCTAAAAAGGGAAGATGGACGCACAGAATCATACCAAAAATCGACGATGAAAGCATGGAGAGTTACATTTCTATTCGACACAGATGCTATTTGACACCGTAATGCAACGCGGGAGCATGCAAACATGAATGCCGACTATTTATAACCCCCTCGCGATGCAATGCTTGGCGGCAGTCCCGCGAGTAACAGTCCCAGTAAGAATCTGACATAACTGATTATTACACAGCATTATCTCATGCAATATTTCTCCCCCGACTTTAAGAAAAAAAAAAAACATAACCTATGGTTTTCCGAATGCAAAAGTGTGCGCCAAATAAATGCAACGCAAAATGCCAACGCATCTTGTACAAATTTACACAGACCTTACGAAACTTTGCTGAAATTGCTGTTTGTAAAATTTACAGATGAGGTTGGTGCCTAAATCCGAAGAGATTTTTAATTAAATATTACAAAAAAAAAGGAACCTTTTCCTTATAAAACTGGTATTCAATTTTGTTGCCAGACTTGTTTTGTGAACAAAAATAGCCCAAAAAAATTAGCACAAATTAGGAATAAGGTTACCAAAAGGATATTATAATGAAATACAAATAAAATAGAGTTTAAGAAACCCCAGATTTCCCCCTAAACAAATTCTCCCCCAAAGTTAGGAATCTGGTAATTCCTTGTAGTCCAGTTCGGCTGACTGGGGATCAATCTCTAAGACACATCTTTTTAGCAATGTCATTTGCATTGTTAATTACATTGAACCCTTAACCATTTTGTTACTACAAGTAGTTTAATCATCACTATAGGTTCCGACGAGGAGTAGCGGGGAGATCACGCACCAGATTGTGTTGTGGTGTATACCCCTCCTCACGAATGTGCCTTCGCTCGGCTTTGACTTGATGAACCTGAAGGATCATTTTCACCGATTTCCCTTTACTAGAAGTATGCATGTCGAGACTCGAGAGAGACTGAAGTAGATTTGGATGAACCCTGCAGCCTATATGGTTGCTGTCCCTTTCGCCTTTTTTTTGTCAAGAAAGCGATAACAAGCCTGTTTAGATCTTTACGGTTGACATAAGAAATTGTTGGGGCCTTGGGTATAAGAACCTGAAGATCACATTTAGCGAGAGTACGATTGGGGCAATATACGGTTTAAAAGGCATTACCTAATGATTAAAAAGGATATTGTTCTTTGTTATATGTTGAGAGGAGTCGCTTAGCACCGCTATTACCGCGATCTTTGTTTAAGTTTTAACAGGATCGCAGTTACCTGTAAAGGCTGCAGAACTGCATTAAAAGGCTGCAGTAGTAATAGTATTGGTATACAGACCGAAAAACAACTGGTCAACCCAGAGCCCAAACAGAAAAGCCCGAGTCATGATGATAACTTTCTGTTTACTCAGAGGAAGAAATTTCTGAAGATCAAGGTGTTAAGAGTTACGATGTTGCTGGGTATGCGTATACACGAGCAGAGAGACAAGAATATCGCACCAGAAGAATGGAGAAGAACGCGAAACTTGGGAGTCTCCCACAGCTGAAGGAGATCGCTTGACCGAAACAATATTCGGAGGTAGGTAACAAGTTGCGGTGAAATGGCACAGATGCACTTCGAACGTTTCAAAATGCCAATAAAAATGCAATGGTTGTACTGTCCTTAAAATCAGCTTCGATATGCAAAAAGCTAAAGTGTAATTTAAGGGGCCCCAAAATCCAACTGTTATATTTAGTGCAAGAAATTCACGCCAGTGTTGGACTCTAGCGGTTGGCAGACCTCCCATTCTGCTGTTAATCATGGGAGATGCAATTAACTACTGACACTCATCCTACAGATCCTACATCGTGGTATCTCTACCTTTTTGTGGGAATTTCCGCAAAACTCTCTAAAAGGAAAAAAAAAAAAACATGAAAATTGTAGAAATATAAATAAATGAAAATAATTAAATGTTATGAATATTTACAGAAGATTATACATGTGAAAAGTGAAATAGCACCCAAAATGTTGTTACAAAATGATGACTGCACAGTGCACATTGTAAAGGGTGATATTTTAGCTGGTTTGGTTTTGGCAACATTGGTTTTGACAGCTGACGTGTGTTTAGTACCTTGTGTCACTGTCAAACAGCTTCAGTTTGGTTTGCAATTTAACCATGGATCGTCTTACAAATGAACAACGCTTGCAAATTATTGAATTTTACTATCAAAATTCGTGCTCGGTTCGAAATGTTCATCGCGCGCTGCTTCCATTTTATGATCGGCATTCTCGACCTTCTGAGCAGTCTATTCGGAAGATTGTGACCAAATTTCGCACCAAATTTACTTTGTTGGACATTAAACCACCAACACGTTTACGTACTGTGCGTAGTGAAGAAAATATTGCGGCCGTATCAGCTAGTGTGACAGAAGACCGCGAAATGTCGATTCGGCGCCGTTCCCAGCAGTTAGGCCTTTGTTACAGCACTACGTGGAAAATTTTGCGGAAGGATTTGGGCGTAAAGCCTTTTAAGATACAGCTGGTGCAAGAACTAAAGCCAGCCGACCTACCACAACGCCGAATTTTTGGTGAATGGGCTCTTGGAAAGCTGGCCGAGGACCCGCTTTTTTATCGAAAAATTGTGTTCAGCGATGAGGCTCATTTTTGGTTGAATGGGTACGTAAATAAGCAAAATTGCCGCATTTGGAGTGAAGATCAGCCAGAAGCATTGCAACAGCTACCAATGCATCCCGAAAAAGCCACTGTTTGGTGCGGTTTATGGGCCGGCGGCATTATTGGGCCATATTTCTTCAAAGATGATGCGAATCGCAGCGTTACTGTCAATGGTGAACGCTACCGAGCGATGATAACAAACTTTTTTTTGCCCGAAATGGAAGTTCTTGACTTGCATGATATGTGGTTTCAACAAGACGGTGCCACATGCCACACAGCACGCGAAACAATGGCGCAATTGCGAGGCGAGTTTGGTGAACAGTTAATTTCACGTTTCGGGCCGGTCAATTGGCCGCCTAGATCGTACGATTTGACACCATTAGATTATTTTTTGTGGGGGTATGCCAAGGCTAATGTGTATAGGGACAAGCCCGCTTCGATTGACGCACTGGAAGCCAACATCCATGCATTCATTCGTGAGATACCGGCCGATATGTGTGAAAGAGTATGCCAAAATTGGACTCAGCGGATGGGCTACCTGAGACGCAGCCGCGGTCAACATTTGCATGAAATTATCTTTAAACATTAAATTGCAAGGTTCAAACTATCGATTCAAATAAATATTTCATTCATTTTTTCGAATTTTTTGTGTTTTTTTTTTTAAAAAAGTTCTAAGCCTCTTAAAATATCACTCTTTATTATTATGTTTCTATGAAACTGACGTTTTTAAACTTTTTTTTTTGTAGTTTTGCTTACACTTTTTTTTAGTGTTGTAGCAATCGCTTCCAATAATAGTAAAGTCAGAGTTATACAGCCAATTGGAGCTTATAAGCCCCGACTACCTGAATGAAGAATATTGCGAAATTTTGAAAGCATCCGAGACAGACGCAAGCATTAAAGTTAGCGCAATGATTTAGTTTTTCGACGAACTGTTGATCGTTTTATATTGCATTGTTTAAGGTTATCGATAGCGCCATGATCTTTGAAAAACGACCACCATGGCAGTTAAATGTAACGAGCGGTGATAGACTACACCAGTGCAAGGGACGTTAAACACAAAATATCCTTAATTGTGAAAATTATGCCAGAAGAAGATAGCATTAAGCACGATAAGGTAGTTTTATTTTTAAAACCGAAATTTTCATGTACCCGGAAACTATACCAAAAATGGAGGCAGTTCTGCGAAAATACACGCAGAAAAATCACTTATTCAAAATTAATCAACTTTCGGTTAAAAACTACCAAGTGATACTGTTAACATAGCTCCTACAGAGTTAGTGGATTCAAAATAACCGAGTCAACTTGTTTAAGGCAACTCGGTTAAAAATAACCTTTTATACATTTTTCTCGGTTGTAAATAACAAAATAACTCTGTTGAATTTAACCAGCTGGTTGATTTTTATCTAGAAACTTGGTTCTTAACAACTGATAAAGTGTGTTATTTTTGACAGTATGCATTTTACCTATTTATATTGGTAGTATTTAACAACGAAAACTCGGTGTTTTTCAACAGAGACTTGGTTAATTTCAACCCATTTTTCTTAACCGGTCAAAAATCGCACACTGTTAGAGCCAATTTTTGAGCGTGTATGGAAATAATACCGTGCTAGGGGCTAAGTAATTTTATTTGTTGAATATCTAACACAAGCAATAAGATTTTATTGTATCCAAAAGAGTCATATAAATTTCTATGGAACCACATCAGGTTGTAATTATCGAGGACTTGGTGGAAAAGGGATAAGCCACATTGAAGAAGCGCAGGCCAACTGATGAGGAAATTAAACGTGCAATGTTAAAAATTGCCAAGTGGCATGCAGTGAGCTATAAACTTGCTCAAGAGGTTTGCTATAATAATATAAGAATTCCAATGCATACAGTAATATCTTTGAGTGATTGTATTTGTCCTTGAATTCGATAACGAGCTAGACCGATTTGTAGTATTTCCTATAATAGCAACTGAATCTATGTGTCATGAATCCGCTTTCAATGATCCGCAACTAACGAAAACTTTCAATTTATTTATGTGAGTAGAATTACAAATTAAAATACTCAAGTAGGTGCACCAAGCTGCACCAAAAGAATATGTTTATGGCTCAGACTCACGCACGCAGTTTATGCCTAAATAATAAATAAGGCAATGGAATTAGTAGTAAAAGAAATATTAGTAAAAGTAAGTTGTGAGCGCCAATTTCTTTAACTTAAGGTTGGAAAGAACTTTTATTTGTTTAAAGACAATAGCCCCGCATTTGGTATGCTCCTATGGCTAAGCGATTTTTTCTAATATCAAATTAAGAGTTTGTTGGCTAACAATTCGGTGCCACTTTTTGTTTTGCATATTTTCCAATATCTCCGAAAAGTACCAATAGGAGCTGCTGAAATTTTGCACATGCCTTAATAAATAAATTTAAGAACCCTTGAATATCTGATATGGAACTTTCCGGATTTTGGGGTTTTAAGAAAGACAAACATTCAACAGCATTTATAAATCGCGGACTTTCAATTTGTGCATTCATGCAAGTCGAAGTTGCTCTTCACTATTTTTTGTTTGTTTGTCTTGCATTATTTCATTAAATTTGTTGAAAGATAGTTCCCCAAACTCTTTTTGGTTCCTCAGACTGTTAATTCTTGGGTCTGTTGGGTCTGACTAGAATTTGCGTCGCCTCCGCTCTAAGGTTGGTACTATCTGAAGGTAGATTCAAAAGGGTTTATAATCAACTAAAAAGTAAGGCACCGCTTTTGAAGTTAGAGCGATAAGTATCTACTAGCATAAACTAAGTAGAAATAGACTGCCAGCCTTCCTACGTGTTCCCGATTTCTCCCGAAATCGTACCTACCTACTATCTGTAAATCCGTGTGAAGTGGAGAAGCAAAAAAATAAAATTCTAAATTGCAGGAAGCCTTTTATACCTTTTACCATACCCATTGATCCTTTGGCATATGATTCTTTCGCTTTTATTGGCCAGCTTAAGACTATTGAAGAATCAGTTTAGTAGAATATTTTCTAGAATTCGTTCTCAAAAACAAATCGTACCTTTGCAACAAGGCGAACCGTCAAGGGAAGACTTCGTTAAATTCTGTGTGAGTTGTAGCTTTTTCGAACTATAGCACTAATCCATCATTCAGACTCGTTTAAATGATAGCCTAAACAGCAAAGATTTGTCAGTCCCTTGCTAAGCACTCAATTTAAAACGCCTCCACAAATTTTAAATGAAAAGTATTCTCAGCCCCGCCAAGGTGTCTTAAACAGGTTTAGTATCAGCAACTCTTTAAAGCTGATTTAATTTGCAGTTTGCAAAGTGCGCACCTCAAACAAAGACCATAAGTATTCCGAAACCTCTTTCGCTCTGCATTTTTATAAATACTACTTCCAAAACCAACTGTGCAAAATGTATATTTGTCTAAGAAAACAAGTCCTTTGCGCATTTAAAAACCGACCTAATGGTGATCGATCCTTCCCTAATAAATGCCACACATATAAAAGACAAATAATGCAACAAAACTACCCCGCATTGTGCCAACGAACAAGGGGGTATTCTCTTCGACTGTACTTCCAAACCGATTGCCAATGAATGACCAAATCCACCTTCACGTTCCGAATTTCAATTCAGATCGACAATACCTCTCGAGTGCAACTTTATGCGTTTTCCTTTCTTTTACTATTGTACCCAACACATATACATATAGGTATACAAACAATTTGAAATGCGGGTGCCCGGCCTAAGGATTTTCACTGAATAGCGTCTGACTTTCCAGACAGTATGTCGCCACAAACTCCCGCATTCGAGTCCGACGAGACAGTCGGGCGGCAGGGATCGCATCCCATGTTCAGGTAGACAACAGGACGACTCTCTAATAGTTTACATATACACATTCTCTTCTTCCTCATTGTGTTTGGCTATGTAGGAGAGTTTCAATCCCACACCACTTCATGCGATCATGTCCTAGTGAAAATGACAATGACAATGACAATGAAATCAAAAATATTGTATTTTCCTGTCAAAAATAAATAATTCACGAAACAATCGGTTTTCGGGGTAGGGAACTAATCCTGTTGGACGGACACAATGGATCAATGGATCGATTCTACGTTGAAGTCATTTAGTTGAATGAATTTTTTTTTCCAATTCGAGGGCATTGCCTGACAGACTGTTTCATTCAAAAAAAAATGGGTGAGACGAATAGGACTTTGTTTGTGTTGATCGAAAAATGTTCGAAAAATGTACTCTCGCTTCGAAGTCGTTTGACAATAATTTATTTTCAATTGGGTGCCCTTTTCCGACTTTTGTGGATTTAATGACTGGGCAAATTTGTTCATCCATGTGAGATGGACCTTTTCAAAGGGCAACACAAACCGATACCCGCTGTGTAGGTGCGTATAATGTGAATTTAAATTGTAGCCACGTTTGATGCATGAGTTGGCGGGTTTGAGGAAGCGATCATTAGCAAGATCAGTAGATTGATGCCCGAATTCTGTTCATAACCATACAGAGAGTGGTTAAGATGGAGCTCAAAAGTTCAGCATTCCTATTCCAGTGGCGAAATTGCGGTTTGGGTATGCGTTTTTTACCCATGATGGTTTCCCTTTACGAGTTTGTCTTGGAGATATATCTGGTAGCAAAGGTTATTGCACAAAGTCTCTGGGATAACCTTAACCCTCGCCAAGGGTTCGCTGAATGCATCTTTCTTCGAAAGGCGCGCAGAATATTCCTAGCACAGCCGCGCGATGTAATACCAAACGACAGTCTCATCGGGAAGAACGATTTCAGAGCGTACACAGATATGATTTCGTACGTAAACGTCGGCGCATGTCACAAGATGAGCATTATCCCGCCATGATAAATGATTAAACATTTAGGACACATCCCTCAATAAAACCTCGACATTTCTTATTTAATTGGTCATGATATTGGATATTTATCTTGAATTATAAGGGCTTGTACAATTCCGTCCTGCAATATGCCAAGTTCGATGCACTAGTGTCGAGCCTGCTTCTTTAGAAACATGGTCACATCTTTTCATTGCGGATATAGTGATTAATAGGAATTTAGTGGATCTTTTATATCGAGCAGGATCTCCTCTAATAGTATAGTATTTCCTGATAGCAGACAATCATATCGTCCACACTAGTGACGTTGGTATTTCCAAGGCTTTTCTACAAAATTTCTACTTGAACCCTCTAACAGCTTTTTACGAAATTATTTATACTTCTATCAAGTCTCGTGAAGACCCGTGGAACAGTTTTTTCTTATACCTATGCTGTTCTATGACTCATTTCCTGCTTTTGATTTCTGCTAAAAAAAAATTGTAATCATCCAAAAATTGAAAACCGTGCGCCTTCCAAATGTCCGGCAATTTTAGTAAACACACTGAGTTTAGATATATTAAGGACCCATAATTTCCTCACTCGATTCTAGGCATTTTACCCACAAAGACACATTATTCTAAGCCGAAAGTCGGCAAAAGAGGTCACGAATCCGCGAAGGACTTCAGACCCATTTGTTTAACCTCATTCAAACTCAAAACCATGGAACGAATTCTTGACCTTCACATAAGGACAGGCCTAGAAAGGTCCCCTTTTTTTTCTCCAATATACCTTAGCTGCCTTCCTAGATATAGAGGGCGCTTTTAACAACGTCCACGCTGAATCGATCCAGGAATCTCTCTTAGAACTAGGTGTAAGGGATTTAAGTAGTTAAAAAAAATATTTGTTTTTATGTAAAACCATGTACCACTAGTTATTATGTTAGCTTTTGAAACCACCAGGCTATCTTCGATATTGCCCCAAAAGTTCTTTAGTAAAGTTAAGTTTTTTTTTTTTTTTTTTAATAGACCGTTCTGCATCGAAAACCTCTACATCCTCTTAACGTATACAAATCATAAGCACCCCTGATCAACTGCACCGATCTTGCAGTCTTATCTTATTTTTAACTCATTCCCTAAACGGCACAATAAATCCAGATAAAAGCTTAGCATAGTTAATTAATAATTCGCTTTCAGACCGGTAGCTTATCCCTGGCCCGTTTTGCTACTCCAAAAAAATAATCTCCGCCACTTTGTTCTTTCTAATTGTTAAATTTATTTAATTCTTATTTATCGTGTCATATTTCAAAGTTTATTTTTTTTTTATTTAGCACAGCAGAAGAATTTATTTTTTTGGAATATTTGACGGTTCTATTTTTGATTTTAGCGGATGATAATACCATCAGTTGCTGTCTTTATTGCTCTTTGGAGCAAGGCTTTAGATATTCAAATAAGATCAGACTTATGTAAGCCAAGAATGTTGCAGTGAATATTCATTTGGTGACTTTTGTGATTTTTTAACAGCTTATAAGCATTTGGCCGACTAAAGTGTTCGGCAATGACCTTTTACAGCAGCAGAAGATTGCCAGTATTGCCGGCTCTGTCCCAGCATAGATCCGCATTATGCTGCTAGCATAAACAAGCAAGAGTCAGACAACCTTGGCTTTAATTTGCGTACCAGAAATGATATATAAGTTAGATATTAATTGCGGAGGCTTGCCTTAACTAGGTTCGCAATTAGCAAAAACTCGGAAAAGGTATCCTAATTGAGCACTAGCAGTATATATCCAATGCTTATGAAAAAAAACTCTGAAATTGTTTCATAGCCAATCTATGTAGAATGCTATCGGTTTTGATTTCGTGCACTGAAGTTTGTAAACTGTGGTGACAGTAACTCGCCTCCCCGATTAGATCTTCCAACTCCTAAATTTTTGCAGATCTTAGTCCAATTTGGCAGATGTAGTTCCTCTGCTCAATAACGAATAGTCGTTAATTTGTCTATTCCCTTAACATTGGCGAATTGTCGAAAGCCCAGCAGTGTCTAGAAAGGAATAGAGCACATTCTCCTTAACCTTTTAAAGGGAAAAAGCGGAACATTATTATAGTTTCGCTTTTGTCCGTCTGTCTATCTCAGAAACTAACTGACGTAGAAGGCTGCAATTTGCACACAACATCCGGTATAACCTCTAGTTAAATGACAAATAAAGGGTTTTTCAACAGGGACTCTGTTGAGCCAACAACGAGTCGAAATTATTAAAATTTACTACCGAAATTTGGAGTCAGTGGCCTCAACATTAAGAGCGCTACGTCCAATTTATGGTCGTCATAATCGTCCTAGCAGATCAACAATTGAGCGTCTAGTGGACAAATTTGAATCCACAGACACAGTACAAAAACAAAGAAGTGCCGCCTCGGTCGTGCGATTTGACGCCGTTAGACTATTTCCTGTGGGGCTACGTCAAGTCTATGGTCTATGCCAACAAGCCAGCGACGATTGATGAGCTTCGTACGAATATCGAACGTGAAATTGCAGCAGTATCGGCCGATTTATGCTTGAAAACCGTCGAAAGTTGGGTTCAGGGTCTGGACTTCTGCAAGCGTGCTCGTGGTGGCCATGCAAAAGAAATCGAGTTCCATACATAATGGCATTGAACGTACTTTCACAGGAATAAAGGGAATACAAAATATTTTACTTTCAAAACCATGAACAATAAATTTACATAAATAAACATTTATGACTTCATAACAAAACTGGTCACACTTACAAGTTTTTAATATTAATCTATGGAGCTCTTCAGGCTCAAACCTCTCATTGAGTGTTGCCAGATTTGTCGTATATCGGCGCATTTTCGTATTTTGGGCTGAAGAAATGTCTTCCATGAGCGCCCAACACGCTTTAAAAATTTTGTGTTAATATTCATGAAGAGTCAGGTGGCACTGCGCGCAGTCCAATGGCGAAAGTCAGGCGGTTAGACATTGAAAAATATATGTAAAGGCTTTTCCAATTAGAGGTGTTATTGTGAATGCCCCGCTATTTTGGTAGCTGTCACTTTTAAAGCTTTTATTCTTTAACATTTGACAAGTAGAAACTACGCCATTACTAAAAATGGAACGATACACGCTTCAACAAAGTTCTTGTCTTTGCTGATTGGATCCTTGAAATGCATGAAAATGATCCGGAATTCCATCGAAAAGTCATCTTGACTGATGAGGCCAATTTCCACCTCGGTGGCTACGTCAACAAGCAAAATTGTCGCATCTGGGGCTCGGAAAATCCAAGAGTTATTGTTGAGAAGTCTCTCCATCCTCAACGTGTGACTGTTTGGTGCGGTTTATGGTCCGGCGGGGTCATTGGACCTTACTTTTTCGAAAATTCGTGAGGCTATCGAGGACATAGGGCAGCCACTTTGCGATTTGGTTATGGAAAATTTCGTGAAAAGGATATGGCCCTGTATGCGTGCTCGTGGTGGCCATTTGGCACCTCTTATTGGAAAGCCCTTTATATATATACATATATTTTCGGACAAACTCGCACTCTTAGAACTTGGCAGCACTCTTGCAGTCAAGTGACATCAAACAGTCACAGTCATTTATTTAGCAGGCCTTTTGATTCGCCACAAGCCACAAAAGCAAATTACAGAAGATAGAAGTCAGATAAAATTCACGACGCGAATAAGTTAGAATTTTTAACAATATATTTGGTTTTCTTTCGGGGAAACGATTTTGAACTAGACTTTTTTAAGGTTTGCGCGCTTAAGAAAAAATAAATTCTGGAGACCCTGCACTCATTTTGCACATTCACATTCACAATACAAACAGGATGAGTTTCTAATGAAAAATAGAATCCATGCTTTGTGTAAAACATTAAATAAATATGTAGTTCGTTGATTGATTTGCTTTTCTGTTTTTCAAATATACAAATTGCAAGAGAATTTGAAAATACAGAAAGATAAATTTTATCGAATTAAAGAAAATTGTACTCGAGCAAACTCATTTGTATCGACTTTTCCATCACTGCTCCGCACTCTGCAGTCCAGATCCACATCCTCAGTCACATTAGTGTTTGTGCTCTCAGTCATCTCCATTCTCTAATTCTCCATTCATCAAACCGTGTCCTCTTAATCGTTTTCCTTCCATTCGAACTTTCACTCATTTTCATTAACACATATTGTTGATTGTTGCGCACAAATATCCTCCCGGTCATTTCGTTCTTAAAGCGTATTCTCTATTCTTGCGCTTATATTCATGTATAGTTTACCTTATATGGAAAAAATCTTCGCAATTTCCAACTCTTAAGAAGTACGGAACCTTCGGTGCGCGAGTGACACTCGCACTTGTTCGGATTTTTTTAATGGATAATGAAGGAAGGCTTGAGACAAAATGGAAGGGATTTTTGTATACTTTGGTCTACTACTTTTTCGACGACCCTTACAAAGCATTTGGGATCTGAGCGGCATTTATCGTCAGCCTTAGGTACCTACTAGTATTAAACTTACGTCAAGGGAGACCTATATATAAGCTATTACTAAAAATTACAATCGCCCATATTCCATAAAGCAAAGTTTGCAAATAAAGGTACAATGAATATTGTCAGCGGTCAGCCTAATAGCCTTGCAGGTTGAGCATGATGCAATTTACCAACGACTCTTTAGACTCTTTTGAGTAAGTACTTAAAATTCAGGGTTTTGGTTTCGAATTTTAAAGGTTATCTGTAAAAGGTGGAAGCGGAGAATCTTCCCTAATTGCAGCATCTTCTAACTTCGACAGAACAAGCTTCAAAATTAGTGTAGGATCCTATAGCTTTTTGGGAAGAGTTGCAAGTTCTAAAACAAAACAAAATTTGGTGCAATCAAATTTCAGCTTCGGAGCTAAATTATTCGAGACCATTCGAGAGTTTAACACCCGTACCCTCTCTAAGGAAATTATTATGCGCGCGTATTTCTTCCCTTCCACTCAATAAACCGATAGGATAACACGAAGGATTATTTTTAATTGAATCTTTATACAGGATACGCACTCTTTCCGATTGAACTATAAAAATATTCATGCAGGCTCAACCCTATACTGAGACAGCATTTCCTTACCGTCAATTTAATTCGCATAAATAACCAAAACTCGAGCAAGGACACAATCTCCTTCTATTGCATTGAGAGAAAACTGTGATGCGCAACTTAAAAACGAAGACAAGACGGGCACCCTAATTTGCACGCGCACTGGAAAAAGTTGTCACAATCACGATATTGGCTAGGATCTCTTACGCGATCGATGCATCCAGCGCCAGCGATGGGAACTGTTCACCTATTGTCGACTGATCCCTTTTGGGTTTCCTTTTGTTCGATTGTTATTCTGCACAATATCAAAGAAAATACAATATTTCCTCGATATTGTGCAAAATCAATTTGAATCCTTTGGCATGGAAACGAAGTCACCTTTGAATGTTGTTATAGTTTCTTTATCCTCGGCCAGATCCTTTATTTTGCATTTGTCAGACGATGAGAAGATTTTTAATTTTGCATTTCTCAAAATCGCATATAACCTATATGCCGGTGTGAGGTTCATATGTGTTATTGCAATTTCACAGATGTCAGTGTCAAAAGGAATGATCAATATTGTATTTTTCATATGGATGTCATGGCATCGAACGCTCAACAATGGTGGTAGTGAAGCGAATGCAATTTGAATTTGATTAGATGCTAGCAATGGTGTAAAAAACAAGCCCTCTTTGAGTGGATTTGCATGCGTGTTCATCGGTTGGGCATTTTTCAAATCGCATGTAATGAAGTATTGATTGGCTGTGATTGTTTGAATGCGGGACATGTCTTTATAGTGTTGCGTTTCTTATAGAGTGAGGATTTTGATTTTCTGAAGTTATCGCCAATATGTTTGATGGAATTGTAATCGCAGTTGGCCATTTGGCGATAGATTCAGAAATACCGTCAACTGCCCTAACATTGACCGGGTCCCTAACATTGACCAAAAACAGGAAAATGTTTTCAACCACTCTGGCGAGGAGTTCATATACGATTTCAAAGTAATTCTTGGTTTTTTATATTCATCTATTAGTCAATAGATGTCATATTATACGTTAAAGAGTACTCTCAAATGAATGTGAGTTTTGGCGGCAAATTTCAAAGTGGTGCTAAAGTAGTGTAGTTTTGTGTGTTGCAAACTTTGGTCCGTTATACCTAAACAATCGCTTTTATAACAAAATAAACATTTAAGGTGAGTAGTTTAGAGTTCTTTTATATTAAAAAATATATAGTTTGTGCATAAAAATACTAGGCAATTAGAAATAATACGGTTTTTGTGAAAGCAATTCGAATGCTCATGACAATTCCTAACATTGACCGCCTGGATCCTAACATTGACCAGTGTCATTTGGAGAAAGTGCCAAACATTGACCGGCTATACTACCTATATACTAGTATACTAGTATCTGTTTTTTTTTTTGTAAATGTAATTTAATCTTCTTGTAAATACAAAGTTTGATATTGACATACCTAAAATACCTACGTGAATTTATTTACATTTAATAATTAATACAGGTTATGTATTTATTTATTTATTTTTTTTTCTTATAAGAAATATGTTTAAATAATGTATTTATTTTGCCTTATTTACTTCATAAAATGAATTCATTGCAGTGTTTTTTTTTTGTAATTAGAAAGTATAAGGTTACTTTTTATTTATGTTTGTATTTTGATACTGACAAAAATGGATATTGCTTTCAAAAAAACGTTAATAAAAAATCAATAAGAGAAAAATCGAGTTGACATATATTTTTTTCTTAAAGGAACATAATTCTTAATTACAAATGGAGAAAAAAATAAGTAAGATAATAATCAAATATACTTCAAAACCTATATTAGTGGTACATTTTCATAAGGCGGTCAATGTTAGGAATTCGGAGCCTAACATTGACCATCCACTATTTTCTATATAAATCCAATAGGAATTGACCTAGTTTAGTAAAACTATTATTTAATAGCTCAGAATGATAGTCCCCTTAAACTAAAAGTCGCACATTGCAGATATTCATAAACAAAGCTTTGAAATTCAAACTCAAAGTTGAAAACTGGTCAATGTTAGGGCAGTTGACGATATGGATATATATTTATCATGAATTCCAGTGGTGGACTTTGTTTTTCGGGCGCCGGATTTTCTTAAGCGTCCTCTGTTTTCTATGTGAATAGTAACAGTAACAGAGTAACAGTATAAATAGTAACAGAGCTTACATCTTTAAGTTTTTTTCCTGAAAAGAAGAACACCAGTAAAAAGTAAGATCACAAACTTCAAGGACATCCTTATCCATAAGCTTCAAAAACTGTGTTTCTATTTCCATATAACTAATTGCTCACATTGACACATTTATCACCAAACGTCAAGAATGTACTTGTGGGTACAAAATATTTGCGGACAACATTTAGGCCCATTTTACTCACTCGAAGTTGAACACAACTTGGGGATTTTTATTTTCAAATTGTATTGAAAAGATGTAGAAATAATTTTTAGTTACTAAGTTAGTTTTTAAATATTTTTTTGAAGTGAAGCTAAGTATCCTGCTCGCGCTAAATTTTAGCGTCCCTTGTCTCCACTCCGTTTCTCCACAAGCAAAGATAAATGGTCGCTAAATTTCGAAATAGGATAGATGGGACAGAAGCCATATGATCATGACAGATGTCGGTAAACGTCATTTTAATTATACACGTAAAAAGAAATTCAAACTTCAAAGACATAGCAATATTTAAATATCTGCAAAACAATGGATACAAGAAGAATTGAAGATGTTAGAATTGCTGTAGCAGCTGAAATAATTGCTATAGTAGCAAGTAGAAGACGACACTCAACTTCGTGTCGCGTAAATCCAATCAATCAACTAAAATCAATATTGCAGTGGGATTTGTCCTGCAAGTTCCATATGGTTGGTCGTTCCTCCACAAGCCCCGCAAGTTTTTTTTTTCCATCATTCCTGAAAAGGGTATTTTGGTTTTGCCTCTTCTTTTACTTATACCGCTAATGTTTTGTGCGGTTTGCTCCAAAAAATCTATATATTGACTACACATAGCTTGGGAAATAGAAATAAATAAATAGTTTCAGTTAATAAATTCACCCGGGAGCAACAACACGACACAAACTTTTTCTTCTGTCAGAATTTATCTTTCGATTTAATGTACCGGACATTTACTTCGCGAGCTAAAAGAGTGGAGACTTGTCATCGGCCCATCTATATGAAGTTAAGAATTTAGCGAGCGAACAGGATATTGCTTTGCTAAATTGTCTCGCTAAATTTTATCTTTGTAGACATTTTTGTATGGGAGATAAAACTTAGCTTAAAGTTTTAAAATCGGGCAGTGGTTTCCTTTAATGATTTCTTAACAACTTTAGAATTTACTTTTATTCACTCGAAGTTGACTCGCTCAACTTAGGATATTCCGAAGTTGAGATAACCGAAAGTTGGTCATTTTTGGGTTCTCTCAAGTTGGGAAGGCTAACTTGGGGTTTTATGTATATGTTTAGATTTTTTGTTTTGGGGGATTTTTGACTGTTAGCTCTTCATCAAGTGTCGCAAACAATTATTATTAATTTGTAAATTTAAAAATAATAAATCGTATTATTGCTGGGAGAATTGGTTATAGTCTGAGTCGAGCAGTGAATATGATAGAGAGGAGGAGAATCCGCCCTTTGGGAGACTGCAATGCAAGATGATATTATACGCGTTGGACCGGAAAAATGGGACGACCCATCTCTCTCTCATCTCTCATTTTCGTCTTTCAAAGCGGAAGACAATGATGGTGCTTCATTTTATAATGAATTCATTGCCAAGCATCTGGAAAAGATATATTCTTCTTCATAAGAATTATGACCCATACAAAGATCAAGTGAATTCCGATCAACAACCTAGTTATTAATCGTTGCTACGCTGCTATATGAGTAAGAACGATCAACAGTATAGAAGGCTATGGACTTGTATCAATTCAGTCGAAACAAGTGTCTAAAGCAATTGGCAATCTTGCGGGAACTGCTGCAAACAATTAAAATTCCCTCCAATAAAATTAAATTTTCTACTCCGTAAAACGAAATTCATAAAGTATGCTTTGTCTATGACGAAAGTGACGGCCGAAATACAAATCCAAAGTTGAACTGACCTAAATTTGGTGTCAAGTGTCACAAATATCCCACAGATATTTCTGAAGCAGCAAGTACACCAACTTTTGAATTTCAACTCATGAGTTGAAAATTAAAGTAGTGAATAAAAGCAATTACCAAATTGCCGCTATACTCTCTCTTTCAAATCAACTCCGGAGAACAATTGTGAATAAAACGGCCCTTAATGAACGCAATACGACTGAATCTGTTGTCCCTCACATAGGTTCGACTTGACGTATGAGCCTTGTGGATAGGAAATTAAGGGACAAACTGAAATTTTACAATATTATACGTGTTTAAGTGGATTTCAAGTTGGGAATTTTCGTATACAACAAGTTTATATGATGAGAGCTAAGCTTCTATTTAGGTAACAGAAATATCTAGTCGATGACCGTCGAGCAAGGCGAAGCGCTGCCATCGGAATTGGCGCGACCGACTCGAAGATATCGTTTCTCTACTACAACTAAAGGGTGATTTTTTAGCTGGTTTGGTTTTGGCAACACTGGTTTTGACAGCTGACGTGTGTTTAGTACCTTGTGTCACTGTCAAACAGCTTCAGTTTGGTTTGCAATTTAACCATGGATCGTCTTACAAATGAACAACGCTTGCAAATTATTGAATTTTACTATCAAAATTCGTGCTCGGTTCGAAATGTTCATCGCGCGCTGCTTCCATTTTATGATCGACATTCTCGACCTTCTGAGCAGTCTATTCGGAAGATTGTGACCAAATTTCGCACCAAATTTACTTTGTTGGACATTAAACCACCAACACGTTTACGTACTGTGCGTAGTGAAGAAAATATTGCGGCCGTATCAGCTAGTGTGACAGAAGACCGCGAAATGTCGATTCGGCGCCGTTCCCAGCAGTTAGGCCTTTGTTACAGCACTACGTGGAAAATTTTGCGGAAGGATTTGGGCGTAAAGCCTTTTAAGATACAGCTGGTGCAAGAACTAAAGCCAGCCGACCTACCACAACGCCGAATTTTTGGTGAATGGGCTCTTGGAAAGCTGGCCGAGGATCCGCTTTTTTATCGAAAAATTGTGTTCAGCGATGAGGCTCATTTTTGGTTGAATGGGTACGTAAATAAGCAAAATTGCCGCATTTGGAGTGAAGATCAGCCAGAAGCATTGCAACAGCTACCAATGCATCCCGAAAAAGCCACTGTTTGGTGCGGTTTATGGGCCGGCGGCATTATTGGGCCATATTTCTTCAAAGATGATGCGAATCGCAGCGTTACTGTCAATGGTGAACGCTACCGAGCGATGATAACAAACTTTTTTTTGCCCGAAATGGAAGTTCTTGACTTGCATGATATGTGGTTTCAACAAGACGGTGCCGCATGCCACACAGCACGCGAAACAATGGCGCAATTGCGAGGCGAGTTTGGTGAACAGTTAATTTCACGTTTCGGGCCGGTCAATTGGCCGCCTAGATCGTGCGATTTGACACCATTAGATTATTTTTTGTGGGGTATGCCAAGGCTAATGTGTATAGGGACAAGCCCGCTTCGATTGACGCACTGGAAGCCAACATCCATGCATTCATTCGTGAGATACCGGCCGATATGTGTGAAAGAGTATGCCAAAATTGGACTCAGCGGATGGGCTACCTGAGACGCAGCCGCGGTCAACATTTGCATGAAATTATCTTTAAACATCTTTAAAACAGCAAACAAGATTAAGCAAAACTCTTACCCTCGCGAAATATGTGAAATCATTACAGAAAAGAGGTAAGCTAGAAAGCGTTGGCAACAGACAAGGCTGCCAAGCGACAAAACCACACTAAGCAACTAAAGAAATAAGCTCAGTAAGCCTATAAAGGAATTCAATAATAAGTCTTTAGAAACTTACCTTAGCAGCCTTCCAACAATGATGCTAGTACCGACTACTCGCTCTGGAAGGAAACCAAGAAAATTAACCGACCAAGCTCACATTCCTGCAATAAAAACCAAGGAGGACATCTTCAAACTCTTTGAAGGTAAAAGCTACCGAGGGGTCGAAGAAAGGTGCGAAGAAGATCGACCTATACAACCGGAAACAACTAAAGAACTCGTCAAAGAAATTAAAGAAAATATAAATATAAAAAAGACCCTAGGGTTCGATTTAATTACAGGGGAAATTTTAAAACAGTTCCCACGAAAAGTCTAAAACAACTAGCGCAGATTTTAAATGCTGCATTTAAGTTAAGGTATGTGCCAAGCATATGGAAGGTCGCGGAGGTAATAAGATTCTAAAACCAGGCAAACCACCTAGCGAAGTAACCTCTTATCGCTCAATATCGATGCTACCAATGGTGTCGAAGGCGTTTGAAAAAATACTCGTAAGACGTCAGTAAAAAGTAATAGATGATAAATCGCTAGTCCCAATTCCACAATTTGGATGTAGAAATAAGCACTCCACAATTGATCAGGTGCATAGAATCACAGATAAAATCGAAAAAGCATTTGAAACGAAAAAAGTGTGCTCTACAATATTTCTTGATACAGCACAAGCTTTCGATAACGGCATAAAGGACTGATCCTCTAAGAACAACTGCCGAAGCAGTGTTCGACCATTCTGGAGTCATACATATCAGATCGATTCTTCAGAATGAAACAAGAGAAAGAGTACTAAACACTAAGAGAAATTAAAGCTTGTGTACCGGAAGGCAGTGTTCTAGGTCCAGTGCTATACCTGTTATTCAGTAGCGATCTGCCTAAAAAGCTTCAAACGGCGATTAGCAGTATTTCAGAATGGACTAAAAAATTACGGGTTAGATTAAAAGAAATAAAGTCATTTATATTAATTTTACGTATAAAAACGAACCACACATATACATTAACGAATACTGAAATACAGCTAGCTAAATATCTGGGCATGACTCTAGACGCTAAACTGCGTCGTAAAGAGCATGTAAAGAAAAATAAAGATGAGCATGCATACGGTAAAATGTATTGGGAGATATTCATGCCTGTCTAACTACAATGATTGCTATACACGCAAATTCTCAAACCAATATGGACCTATGGGCTACAGTTGTGGGTATGCACAGTTTCCACAAGCCAGAAAAATTTACAAAATTTACAAAAAATACAGAACTTCCAAAATAAAATTGGTACATACACAACGCTCATCTACATAGAGTAAGAAAAGTTGCTCAAATGCGCAGACGTAGGCTTCTCAATAACGTTAGCTTAGAAATAACCGAATTAGAACTTATTTAATTAGATTAAGGTGGATAAAATGGCAAAATCTAGGAATATAGTCATGAATACAGATAGGAATTGAAATTAGGTTATATTTTCTACCAAAAAAGTTCAGAAATCCGACAACCGACGAATACTTCTTCAATTCAGAAATAAATTGCCGATTAGTGCAGTCACATTCGGGATGACGATAGTCAGTCCCCCAGGGAGGGCACCCCTCGCGTTCTAGCTCTGCAATGTCTTTCGATGATTTTCCCTTCCACAGAAGCCCTTGGTACCACAATATGTGTGCCTTGGGAAACCACATCTTCGTGCGTCTTTGAAGAGCCTTCCGGAACCACTCTTGGTCATTTAACAGTGCCTTACAGAGCCACACTTCACGTTGGACCCCTTTCTGTAACCCGCACCTGACTTAAGGTAGTCTTCAAATGAAACACGCATCGTACCTTTTTTCAGATTTCTTGTTTCACTGGAAAGATCCAGGACCCAGTTCAGCCTAAGAAATGGAGCCCATTAAACCATATGTATTTTGGAATAAATTAACTTATATCTCAAGATGTGGGAATCTCCAGAGCTGCTGTCGAGTCTTCAAAGCGGAAATATTTTAGTTGGCTCGCCAATGCTTTCTTTTTTTTTGTGAGTGGTCCCAGGTTGATGGGAAAAGCGTAAATTTTGGTGTATCTTTTCATTTTTGTGCGTCTGAATGCATTCACTCGTTTTGATATTATGTATGTCAGTGTTGCCATACAAAAAAAATCTGAAAATCTAGTTTTTCCATCTCTTTTTCAAGATTTTTTTAAAATATAAAAAGAGGAAAATATTTTGAAATACTATATATAAAACTAATAGGTATTTACTTTTTCGTCAAAATTATAGTTGGTATATACATATGAATATCGAAACAAAAAACGTTGCTCATAAATAAATGTTATTGCTGTTTGAAATTTTGGAACACATATTTATTTGTACAATTTTGCATTTGAATTTAAACTACTTAGAATTTCATTGCTTTTATGAAAATTTGTAAAGATTAAACTTCCAACTGTTTCCGTTCCGTTTTGTTTATTTAAATTTACAGCAAAAAATATTCACTCAATATTTCCACAGGAATGTGGAAATTGAAGTGATAAAATATTGAAAAATCATCAGTTATTTGGTCAAATTTGTTGAAATTAATGTTTCATGTTAGTTCGACTTACATTATACATAATAATGGAATTAATAGGAAAAGTTTTTCTTCAGTAAAAAAGGTTGTTTTAATTTTTTGAAAAATTCTTGATATCAAAAATCTTGAAATTTGATAAATTTGAGCTCAAAAGTCTTTTACTTATTTTGGAGCTCAAAAATCATGAAAAGAAGATATATCTAGTAATCTGGCACCACTGATATTGTATAGTAAGAGTGGAAATTATTGAATAATATGTAAATTTTTATGTGATATGCTTATTTTAAGCTTGTTAATAAAAACAGTTACAATTTTTAAGTTTTTCTTATGAAAACCAGTGAACAATTTCGCTTGGGGGAGAAAAAGGAGACTTATTTTTTGGAACTTAATGGAAAACTAAAACTCTTCCTGATAAAAAAGGGGAAAACAGTCTTCGAAGTCTGAGAGCACTGTTGTTTACTAAGTTTGGTTCAGCCACTTGACAAATACAAATACGACTGTTCCATCTCTCACGAAGGTTCGACAAAGATCCGGGTCCTGCGTAGGCTTCTCGTTTCAGCCGTTCACATATGGCCTACGATTGTAGGTCAGTTCCAGTAGTACATAGCCAAAGAAAATGTAGCCATAATCGAGCGGTTGTCTGTCCTAGTCCGATGGTCCTGCCTGCATCTGTTGCGTAGGGAAAAGTTACACGCAGAAAAATTGACCTTAACCGAGTGGAATTTTCGCTCGGTTAAAAAAAAATGTGTTGAAATCAACTAAGTCTCTGTAGAAAACAAATGAGTTATTATTGTTAAAAACTACCGTGTTAAAAAGGTTAAATACATGTTGTTAAAAATAACACACTAAATGTTTGTTATCAATTAAGTTGCTTCGTTAATATTAACCAACCAGTCTCGTTTTCCTGTTTGGTTAAATTCAAACAAGTATCTTGGTTAAGAAAAACCTACTAAATTTGGGGTTTTAACACATTGATTGGTTATTAATAACCGTGCTACTCATGTAAAATTAACCAAACGAATGTGTGTTAAAATCTAACAAGCTCTCTGTTAAAAACAACCAATAAACGTTGCTTAAATACAACCAATGACTTGTTTGTTTTTAACCCTTTTACTCGTGAGAATTTAACCAAGCGAATGTGTGTTAAAATCTAACAAGCTCTCTGTTGAAAACAACCAATAAACGTTGCTTAAATACAACCAATGACTTGTTTGTTTTTAACCCTTTTACTCGTGAGAATTTAACCAAGCGAATGTGTGTTAAAATCTAACAAGCTCTCTGTTGAAAACAACCAATAAACGTTGCTTAAATACAACCAATGACTTGTTTGTTTTTAACCCTTTTACTCGTGAGAATTTAACCAAGCGAATGTGTGTTAAAATCTAACAAGCTCTCTGTTGAAAACAACCAATAAACGTTGCTTAAATACAACCAATGACTTGTTTGTTTTTAACCCTTTTACTCGTGAGAATTTAACCAAGCGAATGTGTGTTAAAATCTAACAAGCTCTCTGTTGAAAACAACCAATAAACGTTGCTTAAATACAACCAATGACTTGTTTGTTTTTAACCCTTTTACTCGTGAGAATTTAACCAAGCGAATGTGTGTTAAAATCTAACAAGCTCTCTGTTGAAAACAACCAATAAACGTTGCTTAAATACAACCAATGACTTGTTTGTTTTTAACCCTTTTACTCGTGAGAATTTAACCAAGCGAATGTGTGTTAAAATCTAACAAGCTCTCTGTTGAAAACAACCAATAAACGTTGCTTAAATACAACCAATGACTTGTTTGTTTTTAACCCTTTTACTCGTGAGAATTTAACCAAGCGAATGTGTGTTAAAATCTAACAAGCTCTCTGTTGAAAACAACCAATAAACGTTGCTTAAATACAACCAATGACTTGTTTGTTTTTAACCCTTTTACTCGTGAGAATTTAACCAAGCGAATGTGTGTTAAAATCTAACAAGCTCTCTGTTGAAAACAACCAATAAACGTTGCTTAAATACAACCAATGACTTGTTTGTTTTTAACCCTTTTACTCGTGAGAATTTAACCAAGCGAATGTGTGTTAAAATCTAACAAGCTCTCTGTTGAAAACAACCAATAAACGTTGCTTAAATACAACCAATGACTTGTTTGTTTTTAACCCTTTTACTCGTGAGAATTTAACCAAGCGAATGTGTGTTAAAATCTAACAAGCTCTCTGTTGAAAACAACCAATAAACGTTGCTTAAATACAACCAATGACTTGTTTGTTTTTAACCCTTTTACTCGTGAGAATTTAACCAAGCGAATGTGTGTTAAAATCTAACAAGCTCTCTGTTGAAAACAACCAATAAACGTTGCTTAAATACAACCAATGACTTGTTTGTTTTTAACCCTTTTACTCGTGAGAATTTAACCAAGCGAATGTGTGTTAAAATCTAACAAGCTCTCTGTTGAAAACAACCAATAAACGTTGCTTAAATACAACCAATGACTTGTTTGTTTTTAACCCTTTTACTCGTGAGAATTTAACCAAGCGAATGTGTGTTAAAATCTAACAAGCTCTCTGTTGAAAACAACCAATAAACGTTGCTTAAATACAACCAATGACTTGTTTGTTTTTAACCCTTTTACTCGTGAGAATTTCCCAAAAATAAAGTAACATTCTGTTCAAAAAAAGAGAATTCTCCTCGATTTATTTTACATTCCATTTTTCCATAAAACAATTCTATAAAACATTTTCATCGAAATATGTACCTATCTGATATTTGTTATACGTAGAAATTGTGTATCTGTTAATTTTATCATTCAACTTGGTAAATTTCAACAAACACATACTGTTGTTTCTTAACAAGTTATACGCACACCACGAATTACGACGCTGCTTTTTCAAAACGCAGAAACCAGGGATGAAAAAATAATCGCAATTGTACTTTTATCGACACAGTTGATTTAAAGATATATACAAGTACGATTTGCCCAAATTCAGAACTTTGATGAATATATTCTACTTCTGAAAATACGTTCCGACATTCCTTCCGAATTTAGTACATTCACATTTCACGAACAAACTAAATTCTAAACAGGCTAATACAGCCTTAAAAACAAAGTTTTCTCTACTACTTTTTTGGCTTGCAATAGGAAAAAAAGAACACAGACAAAAATGGCCAAAGCAACAATTTTTTTTTTACATTTTTGTCTGATAAAATATGGCTTTTACTCTTAATTGTAGCTAGGCACTTGAAAACTAATTTAAGATAGGTATCTAATTGTAAGAAAATTTGCCAAAGGTACAAATTTAATGCAAAATAAATATTAGCTTTTTATTGAGTCCAATTGACATAATGGCCTTAACGCAATATTAATCTAATCTGTTTCTGTAGATATAATGAAGTAAAATTAAGTAATTTTTCACTCTGCGATTCAATCATTTTGAGAACCAAGCTAATGAAAAAAGCTACACTTTTGCACATGCTGAACAAAATGGTATAGTCTTTAGTTTAGCCCTTTACTTCAAAATTTGTAAGTACCAAACTCGTTTCGACCTATGCGTTGGTGAGAGATGATAATAATAAAACTTATATCGTTTTCCACGCGGCAAAAAGAAGCGTCCGGCAGAGTCCGGAATCAAAAAGATAGATTCTGAGATTTCATCTAATTGTGCTCTACAATATGGTATATATAGTCCTGCATTTATCACTTTATTTCAAAATTTGTTAGTACCAGACTTGTTTTGAACTATGCGTTTTGTGAGAGTTGATAATAACTAAACTCATAATGCAATTGGTACATACACATTTTAAAATAAAGATACAAACAGAAAATTATATATACCATCTTGTAAAGCACAGTTAGGAGAATTTGAAGAAACCAAGGAAGTATTGGTAACCAATCTCGACTTCCAGGAGCAGCCTTGAATAAATCGTCTTTTTCATTGCTGTGCTGCCTTTGCTAGGCCTTTGCGATCACAAATTATTCACGCACAATTGAACCCATTTCGGTACAGCACCTAAAAAATCAGTTTTGTCATCCCTGGTAGAAAATATGTGTGTGGCTGTTGATACAGATCATTCACGAACAATGGAAAACATTTGGGTACAATACCAAAAACTCGTTTTACATTCCTGGTAGGTAGAAATATGTGTGTGGCTGCAGATACAGTCAACTCGGTTAATATCTACAAACACAAGGCTTCTCGTTCATCTGTAAAACAGTGTGTCTCGGTTGATTTTAACACATACATCGTGTTATACGCATACGCATACTATCGCGAATTATGAACGACGCACGCTGCTCGCGACTAGTAATTGAGTCATTAAGTGTTGAACCTTTGTAGTGGCTGGTGGTGTGAAATCTGTGATAAGTGAAAATAAAAAAAACAAAAAAGACAAGGAAAAATAAAAAATTCATATTTATTGGTGAGTACATAATATTATTATCTTGTTTTCCTCTTGTTTAAAACAAATTATTGTCAATTTTGGTGGTTTTTATGTGAAAAAAGAAATAGAACTAAAGCAACGAATTTCAACGTAGTACTCGGTTAATAATTGCCGAGTTGAGAAACACTCGGTTAATATCAACCCTTTCAGTCTGGTATCGTGTTTTGACATGTTTTTTTCTTCTGGGATTCAGGTTCTTTATTAGCGAGTGCATTAACTATGTTGTTTTTCTCGAGTTTTAAACAATTTATTGTCAATTTTGGTGATATTCAAGTGAAAAAAAAATAGAACCAAAGCAAAGAATTTCAACCTAGTACTCGGTTAATAATTGCCGAGTTGAGAAACACTCGGTTAATATCAACCCTTTCAGTCTGGTATCGTGTTTTGACATGTTTTTTTCTTCTGGGATTCAGGTTCTTTATTAGCGAGTGCATTAACTATGTTGTTTTTCTCGAGTTTTAAACAATTTATTGTCAATTTTGGTGATATTCAAGTGAAAAAAAAATAGAACCAAAGCAAAGAATTTCAACCTAGTACTCGGTTAATAATTGCCGAGTTGAGAAACACTCGGTTAATATCAACCCTTTCAGTCTGGTATCGTGTTTTGACATGTTTTTTTCTTCTGGGATTCAGGTTCTTTATTAGCGAGTGCATTAACTATGTTGTTTTTCTCGAGTTTTAAACAATTTATTGTCAATTTTGGTGATATTCAAGTGAAAAAAAAATAGAACCAAAGCAAAGAATTTCAACCTAGTACTCGGTTAATAATTGCCGAGTTGAGAAACACTCGGTTAATATCAACCCTTTCAGTCTGGTATCGTGTTTTGACATGTTTTTTTCTTCTGGGATTCAGGTTCTTTATTAGCGAGTGCATTAACTATGTTGTTTTTCTCGAGTTTTAAACAATTTATTGTCAATTTTGGTGATATTCAAGTGAAAAAAAAATAGAACCAAAGCAAAGAATTTCAACCTAGTACTCGGTTAATAATTGCCGAGTTGAGAAACACTCGGTTAATATCAACCCTTTCAGTCTGGTATCGTGTTTTGACATGTTTTTTTCTTCTGGGATTCAGGTTCTTCATTAGCGAGTGCATTAGTTTTGTTTTTCTTGGGCTTTTTTTTTCTTTTATGGCGATGTTCGCAACTTTTCTGGGACGAACTATTTAAAATGATTTCTGTCTATGTTTTCATCATTTCGAATCGTTTGTCACCAATAAATGGCGAACATCGTCTTAAAACCAGGCATAGCCTTAGTTCTCAATGTTTCTGTCAGTAGTAATTTAGTAATTAAATGATCGTATTTTGATATGCACATGCTCATATTAACACGTGCTTCACAGTTATCTAAAATGGATGAAGAAGTGTCAACCTTACTAAAGGAGTGGGGCCTGGAAGCCTACGTAGACATTTTTAAAGGTTCGTTTATATACCAAAACGTAAATTTATACAATATTATTCGCATATAAGAAAGTTGTAATTTGCTTAAAGTATTTTTGCTACACATGTGTTTTGCATTTTTGATTTCGATTCCTTACGGCACGAAAATTCTTTTGCGCTTGAAAAGCTTTTTAGAAGCTTGTGTTTTTCACAGACGATTCTTTCTTATACGCGACTTTCTTATGCAAGGTGGTGCAAAATTAATCCTCCAATTTTGTTTTTGAATTACTTTTTTGCTAAATTAATTTGATTGACGTACGAAGCTATTTGCAAAAATTATAAAATCTTCCGAAAGGGTGATTAAATTTGCGCCATTTTGTATATCTGATAAAAACCTATACTTTGCAAGTGATTAACTACGTGACATTGGTTAATTTTCATTTATAACAGAAAATGCTATAACTTCAATGTCTTTGGCGCTGCTTGGTGCCAGAGAGATAAAGGAAATGATCCCAGTTATAGGGCATCGGGTTCTGTTTACACGGAATTTCGAAGAATGGCGGAAAGCTATGCACCCTAATGCGTCCACGACTTTGGTTGGTTCATATTATTTAACCATTTGAAATGGTAGAAATAAAGTCTTTTTATTTTTCAGACTTTTGAAACTTCAGAATTATCTCTTGCTACAAACACACAAGAACAAAACGACTGCCTTAATTTCTCTTTTAGTGAGATTCTGCCAAATTTCGCTGTTAGCGACAGAGGGGATGCACTAGATTCCCCTTCAAGCGTTGTTGCTGATGATCAATTCAGCGAAAGTTTAGATGTAAGTACAGGGTTTAAATCGGAAAGGTGATTAGTGTTGATTGATGGTCTCTGCTTTCAATTTGCGTTTCTTTATGCATTCAGAGATCAATCAGAATAAATTGACTTATCTATCAGTTTGAGTAAAAAACACTGCATTTATAATCAACTAAGAGAAGGTGATTATAATAGGTGATTGCCACTAATAGCTTTAGCCGATAGTACAAAGGGTTTTTTTTTCACTTATTTTATTAATTATTAATATATTTCACTAATTTTTTATATTTATATGCACATTAAAATATTTTGTTACTAGGAACTTAACAAGCTGCTCGAAAGCTCACTGGAAGGAACCGGTCTACTGTCGCTGGATAAAACTCGACCGCTGGATAACGTTGCTCGACTGCGATTGGTGCGTATTGTCTGCACCAACATTTTAAAGAAAAACCCGGAAAAAAATATCACAGCTCAAATTTATGGGCACTGGACAAATCAGATTGTTCATTTGTTCCCTACCGAGAATAGATCGGTATATTTTCACAACAAGCTGATAAATTCGAGTCGTGGGGTTGTAAACAGATTGGCTGGAAAATTGCCAGATCACATCCACAATCTAAAACGAAAATACCGGGAAAGTGGTGTTATCACTAAAAGGAAGCGTTCGTTTTCCGCTTCTGCGACGTCGTCACCTTCCTCCAGTCGAGTATCCTCTCCCGCATCAGTATCACATCCTATAAAGCGCCTAGCAACAGCTGCCAATTTCGAAGACTTCGAAGGACAATTCCAAGAAGATCTCCAATGGCTAAAAAATTCTAGCCATCCATGGGAAACAACCGAGGACAAATGGGAGAAAACGACCCATGCCCGACTTCACCATTTAAAGGATATGAGCATATCCGAGTATTTTGAGGAATATCCGGCCTTAAAAAAACCATTGGGATTTAAACTGGTAATATTTCATAGAAGTATAATTATATCAGAAATACATTATACATATATTTAGTCTTTAACGTGAACTACAGTTTCACAAGTAAAAGCTCTTATATTTATTAGTTCAGATTTTACTCATAGTTGTCACATAAATGCTTGCGTTATCTATGAGTTTCGATCTTTTCTTTTTATTTGGATATAGTTCAGGCTTTTCTTTACATATAATATTATGTAATTCTTCTTTTCTCTACAGCTGGTAAGGGATTTCGATAAAATATACAGCGACAACTGCAACGGACTGGTTGAAAATTTTCCAAAATTAAAAAAGGACATTTTCCAACTTGCTAGAAGCAAGGGAAAAGGAGTAAGAGGAAAGGATAAATACTTCGCTCACCTGCTGACTCGGGAAAATCGTAAGAAAACGTCATTTGTTAATAAATACATAACCTGCTAATCGAAATAAATCGAAGAATTTCCGATTCGATCGAATTTCAGAAAAAGCGTGGATATTTTAGCTTTACTAGATTGTTCCGAAAAATTTGTTTTTGTTTTGACCATTATGTTTTCTTTAGAAGAAAAAAACAAATCTGCATCATATTTTCTCTATATTTTTTAGCGCATTCTCTATATAGGTATAATTCTTCGAATCAGATTTGCACACATTTTGTGTAGAAAAATTAATTGGACGCATATGACTTATAATTGTTTTATTATTTTATATTTTCTCAGTTTCTGAAGAGATCAGCAACCTCGCGGCATTCCTGCTAATCCCTTCATTGTTGACCACATCAAACGTTAAGGTCAAAGGATCGAAGCAGAAAATTTGGCGACCCTCTAAGGCGGAAGCAAGGGATGGATTCATAACGAGAGTTGCAACGGATGCAGAGATAGATGCAGCAATTACCAGCAGGCGAGAAAAACTACAAGGTATTGGCCTTACATTACAGCCCTTCATTATAGTAGTAGGTAACTCAATCGATGCTATTGGGTCCTATTTTGTAGTTGTAGATGAAACTAAATATTTACTACCTATCATTTTAGAGGCAGTAGATGTTTGTTTCAAACTAATTTTTATTATTAATGCTGAATATCCGCCAGAGAGTAGATGTTCTTGGCTGTTTATTCAAAAAGCATTTTTTAAAATTAAGACAGAGTTCGATAAGGAATCTACCGCGGCCAATACCTTGTTGGGAGAGTTAGGTGTCAAGGAAAGTTAGAGTTTTCCCCTTCCAATTCATTTTCTTACAATGGTTGTTTGTTTCTTATGCAGATCCTACTTAAAGGATCTCAAAGTTCTAAGGCACCACTTTGATTTCAATCACAGTGACCATAACTTCACAACTTATAAATGTCGCGAAGGAGATTGTAAGCGATCGTTTCCAATTTTCAATTCCTTTAGAAGACACTTTAAAAAAAAACACGATTTTCAATGTTCAAATAATCCAACAAATTCTGAGAAGAATGCGGATATACTTAATGAAAGTGTTGTTGCAGAAAAACAATTAGAACAAACCAATAAAACTGAAAATACAGAAACCCTGTCACTTGATAAATCACTATCACTTTTTATAGCATCCCTTTATGCAAATGTGATCTTGCCTAGAAACGTAGTGCAAAAAGTGATTGATGGCTTAGCAGAATATTTCGGTTCATTAAGTTCAAATTTGCAGAACTGTGTAGACAATATATGTATTGAGCATTCTCTATCTAATGATGTTTCAAATCAATTAATGCAAGCACTTGTTCCTTCAATCACCTCCCCCTTAGAATGTTTCCGAACAGAACAAAAAAGAATTTCTTATTTCACAAAACAAAAATCATACATTGAGCCTAAGGGAATAATAATCGGCCAAAGGTTCGATTATGTCAAAAAAGGTGGAATAACACGTATGGAACCTATTCCGTGCCAAGAACATTTTATATCTTTAAGAGATATATTGCAAAGATTTTTCTCCCTCGAGAACGTACTTTCGGAAACTTTTGAATATATGGACAGTCTTCGAAATAAAGATGGAATGGAAAATTTTATTCAAGGTTCACATTGGAAAGAAAGACTTAAGCACCATTCAAATCGCATTGTGTTACCTCTATTTATGTACTTCGATGATTATGAAATCGGAAACGTTCTAGGAAGTCATGCTGGTGTTCACAAACTAGGAGCTGTGTACGTCTCAGTTCCATGTCTTCCACCTTGGCGCTCCTCAGTTCTGTCCAACATATTCCTTATTTTATTATTTCATTCATCCGACAGAGTATCTTTTGGTAATAATGTTATATTTCAACCAATTATTGATGAGTTTAATTTTTTAAGCGAAGTGGGCATAGAAATAGATATTCCATCTTTCAAGGGATCTTTATTTTTTGAACTAGCTCTGATTCTTGGTGACAATTTAGGAATACACTCTCTGATTGGGTTCGTAGAGAGCTTTTCAGCAAATTTTTCTTGTAGAGTGTGCAAAGTTACAAAAGATGTATTGAAAAAGCAACTTTACGAAGATACAACACTTCTTCGAACAATGGCAAGCTATGAAGCAGATCTGGCTTTAAATAATTTATCTTTAACCGGCATTAAGGAAAAGTGCGTTTTTCTGGGCATAAACAACTTCGACTTGTTTCAACAGGTGGGCGTCGATATTATGCATGATATGCTAGAGGGTGTTGCCAAATACATTTTGAGTTTTATACTTTCAGAGTATACCGAAAAAAACAAATTTTTTTCTTTAACAATTTTCAATGATAAGCTATTAGCTTTCTCATATGGCCCTGATACTAAAAACAAACCTTGCCCTATCGAAAGAGAACATCTTAGGCGGGGAAATGTGCGTTTATCTTCAGGAGAAACGCTTACTCTTTTGCGGTTTTTGGGTTTACTTATAGGTGACTTTGTGCCGAGGGGTAATATTATTTGGGAAATGTATATAAAATTAAGACAAATTGTTGACATACTTCTTAGTATAAATGTTTCTGTTGGAACAGAAGATTTCTTGCAAGTATTAATAGCTGAACTTAATGAACAATATACTACACTTACCGAGGACTGTCTTAAGCCAAAGTTCCACAATCTCATTCACTACCATACCGCTTTTAAAAAATACGGCCCATTAACATCTTTGTGGTCAATGAGGTTCGAAGCTAAGCATAGGCAATCCAAAATGTCGGCTAGATCATCATGTAACCGAATGAATATCACTTTAACCTTAGCAATGAAACATCAACTTCAACTTAATGAAATGTTTTTAAGGGGAAAACTTTCTAATCTACTTGACGTTGGACCCAAAAAATATGGCATGTTATTTGAACTTGATAATATACGATCACAGCTATCACTGGACCCTAATAAAACGTTGACTATGGTCAGTTGGGCGACCATGTCTTCTGTACATTATAAAAAGGGATCCGTCTTAGTAAAAAGTCTTAGTTCAGATTGTTATTTGTACGACTTTTTTGTATTGGAAAAAATATATTTGTATGACTCAAGTCAATTGATTTTTGTTGGTATAGTACTTAAAACTAAATGTTTCGATGAACACTACTATGCATATGAGGTAGAAGTTCCATTAATACCTCAACAAATTGTTATTCCACTTGAATTTTTTCTATCGCCAATTCCTAACACTTTAAATATTTTATCTAACTCCAAGCAGTACGTTATTTTAAGAAGTCCACTATAAATAAAAAATAGATTAAATTATAAATGTAAATGATTTCGCTTTAACACTGCAGATTTCATAAATATGCTAATTAAAATAATATTATGTAAATTAATTTATAAAAATACACAATTTTGCACATTTCTTTTTAAATGATGAAATTTATGACCCATATATTTTAAGTAAAATTAAGTTTTGCATTAAAATTAATAAAAACATGTAATAAACAGAAAACATATATTTTGTATTCAAAAATACATTACAAACGATATTATAATAAAAAATCTATGTACTTAATATGAAAAAGATTTTTTTTTTATTTTACGATAAAATTATCCCTTTTAGATGGTTCAATTTTCAGGTGCACTCAAGTTCAACCAAGTAAACTGGTAAATTGGTACCACATGGACTGGCTAATAAGAAGTAAGTAGTTTGGTTAAATTCAACCAAGTAGATGTGCTAATTCCAACCGAGTAAGTTACGTAAATTTAACTTTTAGTTGGTTAAATGCTACCAAGAAAGTTGGCTAATTTTAACCAATTGGAATTGTTAAATGCAACCAAGTCGGTTGGTTAGTAACAACAGAGTAACATGGTTAAATCCAACCAAGTCGGTTGGTTAGTAACAACAGAGTAACATGGTTAAATCCAACCAAGTCGGTTGGTTAGTAACAACAGAGTAACATGGTTAAATCCAACCAAGTCGGTTGGTTAGTAACAACAGAGTAACATGGTTGAATTCAACCATGTGTATTGGCTAATAACAACAGAGTAACTTGGTTGAATTCAGCCAAGTGGGTTGGCTAATAACAACAGATTGAATATGTTGAATTCTACCAAGTGAGTCGGCTAATAGCAACAGACTAAGTAGGTCAAATTCTAACAAGTTAGTTGGTTAAATACAACCAAGTAGGTTGGCTAATTTCAATCAAGTGAGTTGGATAATAACAACACAGTTACGTGGTTAAATTCAACCAAGTGGGTTCGCTTATAACAACAGAGTAACTTGGTTAAATTCAACCATGTGTATTAGCTAATAACAACAGAGTAACATGGTTTAATTCAACCATTGGGTTGGCTAATAACAACAGAGTAATTTGGTTAAATTATACCAAGTTAGTTTGTTATTTACGACCGAGCAAATTTGGAGGGGAAATTGATAAATCGGTTATTTTTAACAGAGTTTCGTTAAACAAGTTGACTCGGTTTATTTTAATCAACTAACTCTGTAGGAGCTATATTAACAGTATCACTTGGTAGTTTTTAACCGAAAGTCGGTTGTTTTTAAATAAGCGATTTTTCTGCGTGTATTGTCTTAATCACTTTGGTTTCTGCCGGTCTAATTGTCAACCCCACGATAATACTAACTGCTTCTCTACACTGTCTGTCGTTTAATGGATAATTAAATCCTGGTTTTCTTGAGATCGGTAGGAGATTTGAGTTGAGATTACAAAAATCCCATCGTATTTTTCCGCTTCTCTCTGACAATGACAAAGAAACTTGTAGAGCTTCCTAATGGGACCAATAAACTTAATATTTATATAAAAATACAACCTTGGCTAGAGCCCAGAATAGAGCGCAAATACTAGCGATGCAATGTAACCAGTTCATCTACATTGGAAGACGAGTGTGTCACCCAAGATATTGACCAAGAGTGTAAGGAGCTGATGGTAGACTTAGTAGAGACCCTGGGACCAATATGCGTTGAAGCAAAAGACATTCCATAAGAAAAGTAAAGATCTCCACATTATTAAGTCTTACTTTTACTGCACTCTCTGACGTCACAGTTGGTTTTTGACGCCGTTTTGGTTGAAATAAACGCCACTTCAAAAAGCATCTAATGGAGCATAACTTAGATGATGAATGGAAGTAAAGGGCTAAAAGAAGCTGTAGCAGTGCTGTTAAGCAGCTGGGTCTAAAAAATGTCCAAACAGTTATAGACCTTGTGGTGTTTGGAGTAAAGTTATATGCACCAACAAGTTATGACTTCATTTCATATAATTTATAGTTTGATGAAATAAGAATGAATTTTTAATAAATATGGAAATAGTTGACACCACTATAGTTGACGATGACCATAGGCCAAGCACCGTTTGCATGACTTTGTATTTTTGGGACGAATTAAGCGGACCTACAATTTGATCCCAACAAACAACATTATTGAGTAGCTTTTTCATGACTGTTATACTCTCGGGGATATGTCAAGCATTCCCTCTTTTTCTTTTGCGGGGGCTTGAATCTGAGACCCCTCGGTCAGTGGTCCAGCACACTGGCCGACTGGGTTAAAAAATATTTAAATAGCGCAAGGCCCATTTTATTGGGAGCCAAAATATACTGTGAAACGCTATTTTCCACACTCTTTGGCCCGCCAAAATTATAAAAGACAATATTTGCAGCCAAAATTTCTCAGCTACTTACTTTTCAAATCCGTCATAAGTACATTCTAATACCAGTCAAAGAAGCAACACTATCGCGTCGCACGCTTAAATGCGATCCCCTTGGCATACATAGCTTTGGTAGGAAGTACGTACCTACAATTTTTTTGGTGCCACAATGTCTCGCATGATCGCAGACACTTTGGCTGCAACAGAACCGAAAACCGAACCCTCGACCGTCTGCTGTTGCTTTTACAGCCACCTCCACAATGGCCGAGGTGTGATGAGATGCATTCTTCCGTCAGTGTTAAACTATTAATCTCGTATTATTCCGAACGCAGTCGAGTGCCAGCTTCGCTTCCCCCGGGGGGTACCTTATATACTCTCGCTGTTAATCCAAATAGATACACGCTCACGAAGAAAACAGGATCACTTAGAGCGAGAGCCTCAATAAAAATGTTGAATACCAACCAAGAAAAAAGGTGATCCTCTCGACTACCGCAAAATAAATAAACGTCTCACATCCAGGGGAAAGACATAGGGTATACATACAAGTCCCTAACGATGATGACTTCCTCAAGGAGCGTGTGGGATATAATACACAATATTGTTGGAATATATTTTTTTTTGTTTTTTGTTGTTGGTTCTTAAGAATTTCAAAGCGCGATACGACCCCATGCCACTCCAACTCAATGTCTCACTCTCGAGCATAAAAGCCACCAAGGCATTCTAATGACGTGCAGATGAACAATGGAGTTTGATAAATGAGATAAATGCCTTCAGGTGTATCACAATATCTCGCTTGGACAATCAAGATGTCATTCTGTTGCTTTGGCGGTCTCCCCTCTGGTTCAGTTATTCAAATGTGTAATACCTTTGAGGAGGAGGCCATTAATTCGAATTAGAGAAGAGCTCTAGAGTATGGATGCTGGATAAGTGGACCGATGATGTTGCTTTCAGTATTCTTTATTGGTTTTTGTCTCTGTGTCTCTAGATGCACAGAGAAAGAGAGAGAGCGAGAGTGGCTGTGATTACACAAAAGGGCCTATGAAAGAAAGCCCTCCATTGAAGGTTATGTTGGCTCAATGAAGTGGCAATAAGGCTGACATTCAGCCGGTTGGATGGGTGGCTGCAGAGTGGACAGCGTTTGCCAAATCAGGGTTTGAATATGACTTTGAGAACACTGATATGTTGCATTGAATCAACAAGGGCTTGCGAATACAAAAAGACAACTTCCCAAGAATTCACACCCAGTCACTTTCCACCTATATCATGTACTCATGTGTGCCCCTATACATGAACTTCCGCATTCACTACGGAGAGTAATGAAAACTTTCCATCGAAGGTTTACCTTTATCCCGATACCATCTCACCGAATAACAAGCCTCCTTCCGACAAAATTTACATAGAAATTACAATTGCGATGCGGTAGCACCTCAATTTTTCGAAGAGACGACGAAAATCTCTTGATGGACCACCACATCATAACATGTACACACACATACTCGAAGCCCAGGAAATAAAGTTTCCCACAATGAGGTAGAAAATCGTTGACACACAATTACGCAGAATAATGTACAAGCGGATGATTTTTATCGCGCCTATGTCCTTTTGTGTGTGATTAAACTGTCTACCGTCTGCCTACATGGTGTTTGACGCTTGATGCATATGCAATGTATGCAACTGCGCGGTTAGTAAGGTGGGCATGCGCGCCTTTTTTTCTACAGATGAAATCTTCTAAGTGAATGCAAGCATCTCACGGCATCAGGCGCAATGAAGGCGGCCATATAATTGCTTTTGTTGAAATAAATTTATGTAATTGGTTGGGTGCGTGTGTGTTATTGTCCTGGCCGGTTTGGCGCATTGTTGCGCTGGATAAACCGGTGGAAAATTGGACTCGAATTTTAGTATGAATGGTAATAATGGTATGTTTGCGCAGGAGGCCTTTGGTTTATTGCTGTTCCTTGTAGAGGCTGATGAAAGTTGAAACGGAATGTCGCACATGCAGCTGCAGTCAGGTGGCTTAAGGAGATAACTTTAGGTGAATACGTAAGGCTGGGTGACTGGGGACACATATTGGAAACCATATAAAACAATTTAAAAGACTGCGTCTCACGAAACTTACTCATTGAGGTTACTTAAAGGTCCAAAGATGCGCAGGTTCAGGTGTCAATGGAGTCATTATCTTCAGGATCCAATACTTTTTGTGATATTAATAAATAAATAAATAAATATATGGCGCAACAGGTCGGTAGGGACCTTAGGCCTAGCTTCACACAACCATTCATTTTGTTGGAGTTTTTCGCTTTTGGAATGAATGGAAGGGATCTACAATTTTATGCCGAGTCCAAACGGCTATATTTGAGACAGTTGTACTCTCGGATGCTTGTCAGACGTTCGTGAGAGACCTTTTATGATAAACACGGATTAAAACAGGACATACGGTGATGAAAAACTGGTCCAGAACTAACATGCGGGTGTCATCTTTCAAAGTTCTGTTCACTTGCTTGCACATGCAGATGATATTGACAAACTTCTTAAATCACAGCCAGCTATCACTGGCTTACCAGATTGGAAACAGGAGCTCCTAAAGTCGGTTAAGCTGTTAACAAGAACAAAGCCCAGTGGATACTTACATACTGTCGATGAGAGGATACACTTGTGTCAGAATCGGACTTCAAGTCGACATAGAAACTGCAACAGCACCTGAAAACGATATCTCATCATAGATCAAGCGAAAAACTAACCAGACGCACTAGTCCATCATCATTCCAGTCTTACTATACGATGCAGAAGCATCGCGCCGCACTAATAACAAATTTTAGTGTCGACTTTAATTTTGCCGAATCCCACAATTGAGGAGCATAGCCACTGTGAACTACTAAAATTTAGAGTCGAAACTAAAAATGTTTATATTGGTAAGGCCCATTGACTTTAGCAAAGGTCGATGTAGGTATACACTTGGTCGCGTTGAACGCAAAATAAGTCGGTCGGTCTTGATTGCATTCGAAAATGGGGATTTACCAGTGAACTCTGCACTCTATACATTGATTAGAAATATTTTGTTTAAGATAGTGAGTGGGCTTTTATGGACGTCGATTTCAACCGCGTGTAGTAGCGAAAGACTTCGTCTTAAGAAGGCTCTAACAAATGAAAATGGGGAAAAATATATCACTTCAGATGAATAAGACTTTCTGTTACGACAGTCACAAATCCCTTAAATCATTGCTCAACCTTGTAACCGATTCCTAAATAGCTCGGGATTGCAAGAACTCTTTCGGTATAGCAAGATTTACATCATTGACAACGTCAGGGGCGAACGCAGATAGGGGTTTTGTGGGTTGAAATCCTCCTCTCCGAAACATCTGGAATACAAAATAAGGAATGTCTGTTTCTTTCGTTCCTTAGAAGTAATAAAATATTTTTTTTTAAGTTGACGAAAAGACGGTGAATGCCGACTTGAAATTCGTTCGTCTTTTTCAGGATTTGCTTCAGTATGAAAATTCGCTCTATATACTCAATCATGCCGTTCTAAACTGTGTGCGGCCGTTTAGTGTGTTGCAGAACGGCTTGAGACGTTCACACATTTAGAATCTCATATACAAAATTTAGCATAGCTAAACCAACTACGCTACGCCAAAATTTACGTTTTTCCCCGCAATCTGGGATCACTGTTTCGCACACGCCACCGACGATGCTGTGTTGAAATCTTCGAAAGCTGGGGTATATTAATTGTTACAATTGCACACACCTTTTTTTTGCTTGATTTATTTTTGCAAGACTCCTTGTTGGAAAGAGTGTAAGATATCCAATGTAAAGAGACCTGCAAGCTTCAATTAAGTTTGGACTTAGGTGTTATATTAGTTTGTAAACTCAGCTGGACGGAACATACTTTATATCGGAATAGGGTGGAGAGTCAACTTCATCATCTTAGTCTCTATTGTCGTCTAACTATCTTAAAGTTAGTCTACAATGCTGTGGCAATAAGTGGCAACAAGGAAAAATAGCAAAAGTCATTTTTAAGCCACATTTCAGGAGCGCAGGATAAAGGATAAAGGTTTGCCTTCAGATGTGGAAAGACGACGGTTTTTCCTGATCCATAACACAGCAACCGTACGGGATATTTGATTAACCCAATTTTGACATAAGTCGACTTATGCTGTTTTTCCTTGGTGCCACAGAATGGCTTATTATTGAAATCAAAACTACAGCATGGAATATCGTTCTGGCGCGGCACGTATTGCATTGAAATAAAGCCTCTGCTGACTAAACAAAAACATGTAATCAGAATAATCTGTAGAATAAATTGTAGAACTCATACTTTTGATCTGATCTACAATTTAAGAGTCAACAGCCGACATTTTCTAGCCCTGCCAACAGTATATAAAACGCACTTTTCACGGTTTTACCATTCCACTGCACCTCGTCAGATTAATATGTTACCTGATAAATGTGACAATTGTGAGATCGAAAACTGTGTTCTTGTTTGGTGTTAAAAAATGGCTTCTTTCTTTTAATCATTCTTTTCATACCTCTTGTCTTATTTACTACTTTGTTTGGATTTTCTTTTTTGGTTTTTTGCTTTGTTGTAAAATAAAATTTTAAACATAATTTCGCTATAAATGTAGAACATTTCCCCAATAAAATAAAACGCCCTTTTAAGTAGGTAAATAAAATAAGTGATTTAGTGAAAAGTAAATGAAAGAAATCGATGTGTGCACAGTGCCAGTCATCGCATTACTCCCCGTTTTTGTCTTACGCACTGCTACGATTGTGCGATTTGCCGCACTCTCACCAATGTTGCCACCCACATAAATTATCTACTTCTAAAATATTTCATCAGAAAGCTTTATTATACATTTAAAGCCCGGACCTTAACATTTTTACATTTATTAAGTTTCAAGCTGGTAAATTCAAAATAAAATAAAATATGAAAAAATACATATGAAATAAAATATTATAATTATTATAATGGACATCTGCTTATGGGGCAAAGCACACCGCGTATGGAAACACAAAGCGCAACAGAAAAACATGTTTCGTTTCCGATAGCTTGATGCATACCTTTATGAAAATTAAATACTTTTTTCGAAACAAAAGTTGAGAAGATTCCAGTAAAATATATATATATATATATATACTGGATCTGCTTCTTGGTAGTGCAATGCATACTTGTTACATATTTGAGTGCTCGAGGAGCAGTAGTTCTTAGTCTTTTTCAAGCTCCTAGGTATCCAGTTGCGCACTCCCAGTTAGTGGAGGGCGCCTTCTTCTTCTTTTATTATTTATTTATTTTATTTGTACTAGTAATATACTATTTATTTCATATTAAATTTCATACAAAAAACCCGATTGCTTTTCCTTTGAACTAAGTCTGTGTTTGGTTTGGCTAAAAGCTGTCTACCAGATTGACATTTGCATATAAAGGGTTTTTCAATAATAGCGCTACAAAAGTTTTTGTAAATAAAACAAAAACGGTTTTGGATATCAATAAAATTTCTTATTCCTGTGAAAGTACGTTCGATGCCATTATGTATGGAATTCGATTTCTTTTGCATGGCCACCACGGGCACGCTTGCAGAAGTCCAGACGCTGAACCCAATTTTCGACGGTTTTCAAGCATAAATCGGCCGATACTGCTGCAATTTCACGTTCGATGTTCGTACGAAGTTCATCAATCTTCGCTGGCTTGTTGGCATAGATCATAGACTTGACGTAGACCCACAGGAAATAGTCTAACGGCGTCAAATCGCACGACCGAGGCGGCCAAGCGACTGGACCATTTCGTGAGATAACACGCTCTCCAAACTTGGTTTCAAATAAATTGATTGTGACATTCGCTGTGTGGCTTGTGGCGCCGTCCTGTTGGAACCACATGTCCTCCAAGTCCATACCATCCAATTGGGGCCATAAATATTCGGTTATCATTGAACGGTAGCGATTCCCATTCACAGTAACGTGGCGGTCTTGATCATCACGGAAGAAGTACGGCCCAATGACGCCGCCGGCCCATAAACCACTCAAACCGTAATTTTTCCAGGATGCAATGATGACTCATGGAGTACGTGTGGATTGCTGCCTGACCAACACCGCATATTTCGTTTATTGACGAAGCCATTCAGCCAGAAATGAGCCTCATCGCTGAAGATGATTTTTCGATGAAAATCCGAATCATTTTCAAGTTGTTGCTCAGCCCAATTCACGAATATACGACGCTTAGTAGCGTTTTATTTCTGCTGGCATGTTACTGCCAGAGTCTTTCTTAAAGACTCTCTGGTTGGTCTCTTGTTCACAGCGTCCAAGGCTATCTTTCAAATTCAACTTTGCGCTTTAAGTTCTTCAACTCCTGGTTTACAAGTGACTTGGTGACCCTGGACCACAGTCTCACCCTAGTAAGTAACAAACTTGCTTCAAGCTCATCAGAAAACTGAACAGAGATGCCAACCTGACGAGTTAAATTTCCGCTTAGTGCTTTGCTTCGTAGGTTCCTTAAGAAAAGATGCTGTTCCTGCAAATATAAATGAACGCGCGCGTCCTTAAAATCAAAAACGTCATCACACAACACCACCGCGGAACGAGGGGATAGATAATTTTCAATTTCTTGATTATAAATCGCGTGTGCCAAACAAATGTCATTTGCAACTTTACACGGCCCAGTGTCTGGCTGTAAAATATATTCACCATCGCGGTGGTAATTTTCCCAATCCATATGCATATCTAACTGCCAAAACGAATCCAAATGACGGTAAAAGCACTTGACATCCGCACAATGAGACATTTTCCCAAAGCAGAGCACGTTCCCTCTCCATCAGCCACAGCCAGTCCTACACTGCAGATCGCACCAGAGCCGAGTGCATGTAGGTCTACATCAAGAGTGGTAGGTATCCTACTCACATGGATGCAGTAATAAATTAGCATTAGCGCTTTGTATACAAGACACATTCTGTTGAACAAAATATGCGCCGGCAGTGGCCGCGGAGCGGGACGACCACAAATCCGTGTGCTGTATCTCGGCTTGCATTTTGGATTTGTCGACTGAGCCCTCTCCCTGATGATCGCATCTGATCAAAATATTACCAAAACCACAAAAAAAAAAAATAAAAATAACCCAGCCATCCATGTATAGGACACACCAATCAGACAATTAATGTGTAGTGGAGGCTTTGTCAAGCATCAGCAAAAAAAAGGACATAAACAACCGCGCGAAGAAGACTGTGACTGCACGTTAGGATAGCTCTCTGTTTCCAGCCAACATTATTGCTATTGCCAATAATAATTCGAATTGAATACGCGCGATCGCTGTCTATTTATAGGGCCGAGGTGGGCCGCGTATGTGTGTGTCCTGATCGGCTGTTTTACCTTTCTCCCTTTCGGCCATTGTGTCAAGCGCTATATAGTAAAGTGTCACAAATAGTAAAGCTAACTGAATTTATGGACGGCCAATAGAGGTGGCACTAACGCGCACGTCATAAATAATAATTTATGAAAGGCCCCGAGTCGGCTTGGAGTCCATCGAGTGGTGGATGGTGGTACGGGCGGCTCCACACACTCCACACATATACGGTCCAAATATTGTTGCAATACCCTGAATGGGAAAATTCAATTGGAAATGAATGTGTTTTCTCGGATGTCGGCCGAAATTGAATAGAATCCGTGCCGACGACGAAGTGCGTGCGGTTGTAATAAATTGAGGAAAAAACTTCAGTTTGTCGTTGAACTCTTTTGTTTTGTATTATGTGCCACATGTGCCGCATGCACGAGTGGGTGGGCTGTGTGAAGCAATTTTGTTTCAGTATTAATTGCTGCAGATTTATTGGTCTTTTCATGTATACAAAAGGGAGTTGGTGGCATGCCGTACCTGTGTGCGTGGCAGGAATTTTTTTTTTTTTTATATGTTTCTTCGAAAGTCAATAAGAAAAATAAAATGTTTCAAAGGCGGATCTCGATCTCGAAGTTTTATGGTGACTCGTTGGGCAGAATGGAAATGAACGCTGGCCACTAATAATGAATGCATTCTCCTGTGGGCTTTTGTTGCGGCAGCAAACTCCTTTGGTGGCAACATGGAAAATTAAGCTTTAAGTGGTCTAGGGTCGCTGCGGGCTATGAGTATCTGTATATAGTCGGCAACCGAAGTGGCAGTTAACATTTGAATATATTTTCAGTGGACCCCATTCAATTTGCGATGGATTGTGTTTTTTATTGGTCAGTAAAATGATCTATAGTGAAATGGGGTTCCATTTGGGGAGTGGGCCTTTTTTATTCAAAATTGGTCCGGCTGGCAGTTTGTTGCTTTATAGGTGGTATATTTTGGGATCCATTTGTGTGGACAGTTGGCTCAGTGTGTGTCGATTGAATCTCCTTTATTTAGAAAATATCCAGATGATACTTTCCGCCTACATTGATGGTAGTAATTCCGCCTTGGGTGGGCATATGCAACCGAAATGAATGCAAATAGGTTATGGATTTTATAGCTTATGACTGGTTCTGGTTCTGTCACCACGAATGTCTTGGACGAATTTCACTTTTAAGGACTAAATCATTTCTGGATTATCCGCGTAACATCCATCTTAAAGAGCACTCAACAAAGAAAGTCCAACGGTATAAGGACGCAGCTTCAAGGCGGCCAATTGACATCGCCAATAAGACTCATAACACGATTACCGAACTTAGAAAAAGGCCGACTGTTTGATGGGCTTTGTCAAATTTCGCCATTCCGATAAAAGCCGTAGAAGCGCTCAAGCACAAGTCTTCAGTTGCAACTTTCGAAGACAGGTCCATCTCCAACAACATAGCTGCTGGCTGCTTTATCAATTACAAATTTTGTCTGAAACACACTATGCGCCTTGGAAAACGCTAAGGAAGTGGATGTTGTGGCTACCGATCTCAGCAAAGCATTCGACAAGATCTCTCACAAATTCAAACTCTTCAAACTAAAAGCGATCGCTTTTCCACCGCTGTTTACTTCATGGATTAAGTCTTATTTAGAAGATCGCAAGTGTCCTTTTTTACAGGGGAATCATCTCACCTTTGATTTTTAATCTGACCAAAAACGAGTATCATTTTACTCGCAGACCTATAGACTTACGAAGATGATGTATGAGATTCTCTAAACCAATATCTTGCACCGCTGACTCTCACTTCAATCTGACCTTAACCACTCCTACACCTGGTGTCAACAGAATCGTTTGTAACTTAACGTGAAAAAATGTCAAGCTGTAACTTTCTCCCGCAAACGCCATCCACTGAATCTAAGATCTTATTTCATTAACAACGAGTCTGTCTCCACGGTTTCATCAATTCATGATTTGGGCATTATCTGCGATGTCCAACTTAACTTTCGTCCTCAGATCGACAGCATTATTAGCAGAGCTAGCTCTGCACTCGGCCTTGTTAAACGTTGGACGAAGGAGTTCTCTAACCCCTATGCCACTAAATCCCTCTTTACGACGTTTGTGAGACCAATTCTTGAATATGCCACCCAAGTCTGGTCTCCTTATTAACATCGAGTGCATATTTTGAAAATCGAAGCTGTCCAGCGAAGGTTTATTCGTTTTGCCTTACGTGGGTTTGACTGGGATGACCCTCACTATTTACCTCGCTACGAGAATCGCCTAGGGTTGCTCAATTTGCAGGCTCTTATGACTCGCCGCGATATCGCTGATATTATTTTTATACACCAGTTACTATCTAGATATATAGAATGCCCACATATTTATTAAGTCATTATGCGTTTATGTGTTATGTTTGCGACTTTTACCTTCAATATTTCTAATTTGTATTTAGTCTTAAGTTTACTAGATTGTTGGTTTTATACGCTTGTATTAAGCAATTAAATTAATTTACTAAATAGTCTAATGTATTCCTGTGTGAGGCAGTGAAAAAGCGGACGAACTTGCAAGACGAGGTTTCTTAAAAAAAAATACAAAGAACTATAGTCTGAAACCAGAACAGAGAAGATCGTACGAGTCTTAATGGGACACCAAACTCTGCGGTACAACATAAGTGAAATTCGACTAAGAGAAGAAGAATCTCACAGTTATTCAGGCTTCCACTTCCACCCACTTTCCCACTGCCCAGATCTTCAACATTCCATGAACAAATTCTTTGGCAGATTCGTCTTCAATAACCTAGACGAGCTGTCTAGCACATCTCTAGGTTAGGCACAGACATGATCAAGAACTACAGGATGTTTTTTTTGTAGCTGCGCAGTAGGAAGTAGCTAATAACAACGCGCCTAAATAGGGTTACTACGGGTAAGGAACAACCTCTTCCCCCGACTGGAATCACAAAGAGTCAGTACTGAAATTAGAGTGGCACAGATAAAGACTTAAAATATGTTTTCCGAGAAGTTTTTAAAGACTTGCAAAAGAGGGTTATTTTTCAAACTCCTGGCAGCTGCCTCTCTTTTAGATCCTTGCAACTCTTGAGCGATTCTTGTTGGCAAAGATCGGCACATCATATTGATTCATTACACAGGTGGGTTTAGGTTTTTTAAATAGCTAATTGACATCAGTAGCTCGTCTTTTAGAAGTTGTTGTAAGCTAGGTGTTATAGGTTTTCATTTTACCTTTCGCAACCTTACAACTGCTTCCTAAAGACCGTATACTATTGCCTTAGCTGATATTATACAGCGTCTGCTACTCGGTGTCAGTGGCGAATCTGGTAGCAGATCAGCTTAAATGGCAGGGGTGTCAAAGAGGACAGCCGGGGCCTTGTTTCACCTGTAACTTAAATTGTATACACACTTTGGAAACTAACTTGAGGTCTTTTAAGAATTGACTACGCACTGTTACTCTGTTGACAATTGTTAAAAATACATCATTAACTGGTCTTACACTCTACTTGAACACTTTCTTTGGATTACACACTGAAATATTATGAGCTAAATGAATAATTACTGAACTCTTCCGGTGTCCATGAATAAACTCTCCCTTCTAAGCCTTATTAGCTGTTTTTCATCTAACTCGAAATCCACTTTTTAAGTACCTACTCATCTCTTTGGCAGGAGAGTGTTATATCGACATCCTACACCTAGCAGAGGAAACACTTCGATTTGCAAGGCTTTATTGGCCACTGGCTCCATGCTGTAGACAGAGTTTAGGTCGTTTAACTCCTTGCCAATATCAGTAACTTTGATCAATGAAGACTTTTCGAGTAGTTGGGCATTATACTGAAAAAAAAACGCCCTCCATACCCTTGCTAAACTAAACCTCACAGAGAAATGTCATTAGTCACTAAAAAAGTCTTTGCTCTGGAGATGATTTTGATCATTACAAGTGGCTAACAAACAGACTCGACGCACATTTTTGTGGATGCTTAACAATTCCAAAAACCCTTTGCGCAACGTTCCTCCATTTGGCAAATTGCGAATTTCCCACAGTCGCTAAAATATTTTTAATAAAATTTCTCACAAAAATCAGAGTCAGTTATAAAAATATCAATTTCATCCACACAACTACCGCACAATCAGATCCTGAAAAGATTTCAATTGATTATTGATTTATTCAATTTATTCAAAAATACCCAGACAAACCGAGGTTCGCATAGGAAAACTACAAAAACAGATCAGGCAACCCTTTACTGCAAAAATCCGAATGTCCTTTTCGCTCTGACAAAATTCACACAAACATAAAAATCTAGTTTTCTCATAATCAGAGCGAAAATTCAATTTTTTCGCAACCCTTTTCTTTGGCAGACAAAAGGAATCCTTTTCGGTGACATCTTGGCTCACCCGAACGACCCTTTTACCATTCACCATGATCAATGATCAATTATATCGATCGAATATATAGGAACTCGCTGCAAGGATATTCATTAGACAATGTGTGACAATTCACGAACTTGACACACACACACACTCGGGGCATAGGTACAAGCAATTTGCGCAATGTCAAGGAATTTCTCGATTCCCGATCGTGAGGGGTTTGCACCCTTTTTTTTCAGCTCGATTGCGTTTTGTCGATCTCCATGTTGACACCGGCAATGGCAAGGAAATTTAATGAATTTCCGCAAATAATCAGAGGGGATGTGTTGTAGTTCTTGTAAGACGTTGTCGAATGTGACTACCGCACCGAATGGAGACTCACAAATAACAATAAACACTGATTACCTTGTGTTTGGCTGTGTGCAGCGTCAGCATGTGCACAATAACTCTCGACAAAAGGACCTCGAAAGGTGAAAAGGGTTTCGTTGTTTAGTTTTAATTATTTTCTGTGCGATTCGATTCGATTGCGCCTTTGCTAATGGGAAAGGGTTGCGTCATGGAAATGTCAGAAAATCGCATGTACAACATGTTGCCAAATATTTATGAACATCGGTTGCAGTTGCGAAGCAAGATGGTATGTCGATTGTCGAGCCCTCACTTGGCTTAGAGTGGTAAATTCCGTCGTTTATCCGATGGAATTGTATACTGAATCAGTTTAAAGGACCTTGCCCACCATGAGTCCAATGGCACACTGTTCGCAGAAGCAGTAAGTTGGATAGCATATGTCCTTTGTGAATGAGTTAGTTATTCGTACGGAATTTCACTGAGGGGAGGTTGGCTCCATTACAGCCACTATTCTGCACGATGGATGAGACGATATGCGAACACGATATACCATCGGTCTTCGTTTAAATCCTCATTTGCGCGAAGTTACTGAATGAAACACGTTAGTGGTCGTTCCAACAAGACTCCATCTCCATTGATAATAGCTAAATCCCTTGGATGGATGCGAGGAGCGAGGTAAAGGCAAAAAGCGGCAGCTACACCAATCTGAATTTATGGACATGGGGGGGGCTTTAAGCGGCCCCTCGGTACCTGAATAACAATCCTTTATGGATACAGTATGGAAATAGACGTATTTGTTGATGCTAATCATGTGGCCAGTGCGGCAAGGGAATGAGACATTGGTTCAATATTTTGAAATTGATTGTAAGCGGTGGTTGATATTTGCTATCTAATTGTTTGAGTATCCTAACCAGAGAACCATTAACTCTGATGGGACCTCTCAAGGACTTTTGTTCTTATTGAAAACGCACTTCCCAGGCTGTACCGCTCAGCCGTGCATCTATTTATGCACCTATAACACTGGGGATACGAGCCTTCCTGGAGATTTGATCGCAGGGGGCAGTATAGAATGGGCCATCCTATCCTTCTCTCCCTTAAAATCCCCAGGGCTCGATGCAATTATACCTATCATGTTGCAAAGAACTGCCAACGCTATCATTCCGTTATTAAAAGACCTAAACATTGGCAGTCTCACAAGGGGGTACATACAAAGAACATGGAGAAAAGTGAAGGTTATTTTTATACCCAAGGCTGACAAGGCAAGTCACACCATCGCAAAAGACCTCAGACCAATAAGCCTCTCTTCCTTCATACTGAAAACATTAGAATGACTGATAGATATACACATTCGTAGCAGGCTACGCCCGGAAGACTTATCCCCGGCCCAGCATGCCTACACTAAAGGTAAAAGTGTGGAAACCGAGCGACACCGTGCTTTCGGTATAGTTGAAAAAAAAAAACTCTAAATGATAAAGAGCATACACTAGCGGCTTTCTTGGACATTGAAGGACCGTTTAACAATATCAAAACGGATACCGTACGCAGAATGCTTAGTAAGCTTAACATTGATTTTTTCATTATCAACTGGGTTGTTAGGATACTCTAAGAAAGACATATTACAGCTGAGCTTGGGGGCTCTTAGCAAGCCGCTTACGATTCTAGTGCAGTTTCTAGGACTGCACTAGAAACTTGTTACTCCACAAGATTGCTAGGGCCAATCTTCAATGAAGCCAGAACCGAGGGTCTCATACAAAAGGATAGAAAATCTCTTTCCACCCTCGTAGGAATCATAACGGGGCACAACACTCTACGGCATCACATGAAGAAATTACGCTGTACGAGAGAAGAACTCTCGCCCAGGTCCACCCCGGACTGTAGCGCCACCTTAAGTAAGTAAGAGAGAGTAAGAGAGAAGAACTCTGTAGTGGCTGCGCCGATAAGGAATCTCCTGGGGACACAACCCACTTCCTATACCACTGCACAGGTCTCCACCACAATAGGTACAGATTCCTAGGGAGACACTTTATCCACGACCTAGACGAGCTTTCCAGTACACAGACAAGATAATGAACTTTAACAAATCCACTGGATGGTTTGTATTTTTTAGAAATGGTTATTACGGGTAAGGGACAACCTTTTCCCTCACGGCACGGAGTATTCTACGCCAACCCGCCTAACTTACCTAACCTATGGGGGTTCAAGCTTAAAAATTTAACAGCAAAAATTTAACCATTCGATGAGATTGCTCACCACCCTGATTATAGGTAATTTAGGTTAAGTAGCTTAGGTAGTTTTAAGTAGTTTTAAATAAAATTAAAAAAATATTGAATTCAATTTTTTCAAAGTTTCGTGAAGAATAAAAAACAAACAAAATTAAATATAGATAGATCTTAGGCCGAAAGGCAATAATTTTAAGTATATTGTTTAGTTTAGAGCGCTCGCTAAGAGTCAGTAAGCTAGATTAAGATAAATGTTAGTTTTAAATTAGATTTAATCGTTTTTGTCTAGTATATAAGTTTAATTAAGAATACAAATAAAACTGAATTTTAAAATGAAAATTAAAATGAATAGATTGTACGTCAAACAAAATAAATAAATAAATAAAAGTGATTGAAAAGACATCTTGCAGCTATAGATCTCAGCTCGGTATTGCCTCACTCCTCCATGTTGGCCTGCTACATGGTAAAATTAAACCCTAAGACACCTTCCATGATAGATGTGCCACCTTCAATCTTCAAAACCTCACACACTCCACCATTAAAATAAAAAGTTTCTTTCCCTCGCAATATACGAGTATAGGTATAGCTACTCCTGACACCTCGCAAAAAATATGCTTCACATACAACTTGCCTTACATTTGCTTTGGGAAAAAATTTGATTCATTGTTTAATCCGGTTCCTAAGTGTCGGATTAAGTAAACGAATGTGGAAATAAGACCAACCGACTGAATAATAAATAAATCGCCCCAAAAAGGTAGCCATAGCCCGAAGTTGTTGTTCCAGTTTTGTTTGTACATTTTCTGTTTCTCTTTTGTGGTTGTTGTTTTTCTTAGGTGTGTTATGCATCAATAAAACAAGAGTCTAACCAAAATCCCTTAGATATACAAACACACGCACAACTGGGTGCGTTAGACTTGCGCAAAACCCTTTGGTTGGTTTTATTTTGTTGGCCAACTCTCCTCGAAAGAATGTCAACATTTTGATTTGATCAAAAATATTATTTCCTGATCGCTCAGGTAGCACAAACAAAAGCAAATTGAGATTTTTCGTTTTTTGCTGCTACGAAATCAAGTTGAAGGATTAGCAAATATTACAAAATTGGAGATGGAATCCGCATATGCCTTCGGGCGCATCAATTTTCGTTATGGGATTAAAATTTGCAAATGTCATAATTGGGGTGATACCTGATGAGGGTTTCTCCTGAAATCTAGTTTCTGATCGAGGAATGATCAAGGGAACGATTCAGTGAATTTTGTTGGATTGATCGCCGCTGATCCTTATGAGAAAATTGACGAGACGAATTTGTGTACACTTTCTGAGCTGACGGATAGATATAGAAATGGCGATAAGATGTTGCAAGGACGGAATTTCGAATGCTTAATCTTGTGGGAAATATCGACGATCGAACGAGTAAATATATAAGAAACGGGACAGATTCTTGGAGTTTATTTATTTAATTTCTTTATTTTGTAGAGACAGAATGGGTGTACTTTGCTCATGGTTGTCCCGAATATTGTCCCGAATGTATAGATCGGTATTACAGGAAACTTTCACAAAGCTGTAGCCTTAAGAGACGCATACACTGCTGAAAATCAAATGCGAAAAATTCTTTTGCTTGTAGGGCATGCAACCTTGCTTTTTGTTTTGAATGTCGAGAGCCTTAAACATTCAAAACTATGTACGAAGTAAAACCATGCACTTCACAAGCTGCTCGGTAGCTCCGACTTCCTAATGGGAGGGTACAAAGAAATGAAGGATCGATTTACTTGCAGAAGCAAGTATAGAAAATAAGTTTTCTCAGTCAAACATCTTGGAAAATAGATTATTTTCGTCCTTAAAGATGGGAAAGCCATATTAGTTCAACATTTCATTCAACAGGCCAATGATTTTGAAATTTTTATCTTGAAAGCTTTAGAAACGCCGTTCAATACCAAATGGTTTTTTATGTAGTACACAATATATAGATTTTGACAACTCTTAGGTGTATTTTTGTTCTTTCCATGTAGCGTTGAACGTGAGACGTCATTAGTCCCAGCCTCTCTACCATACTAGACACTGAGCTCACGTTTTCAGGCTGCGAGATAGAAAACTACCCACACGCACGTCCATTCGAACATTTGCAGCACTTAAAGTGATACTTTGACAAAAGTTTTAAAGACTGATAAAATTGGTTCTTCCCCAGAAGGTAAGGTACTTTAATTAAGGATAACTTCAAAACAGGAAAAGTAACGAAGGAATAGAAAATACCAACTCATCTTCAGATTAGGTATAGTGCAATGATTTCCAATGAAATTTTTGCCACAGCATCTAACATTCCGCATTCATTTGTATCGCCAAATATTATCAGATGAACTCGTTCTGGGAGACTAGAAGCAAACGAAATGAAAATCGCCTAGATTACTGAGAAAATAATTATGTAAGTCGTCACTAGCAGCAATTTACTATCACACACAGTTTCAGCTTTGTTGTGACTTTAAGGGGCAGTTGAAAATCTAAGCCGATGCGGCACTGAGCCTCATTTGTAATGCTTACATTCCTTGGGAGAAATAAACACCAAGTTGTGATCATTGGACTCTAGTGCTGAATGTGCTCTGCCTCATAAGCAATATTGTTTCAAATTCTATTTAATTTTACGATTTGTTTTTTTTATTGCCCAATTGTTTTTATACATCCGTCTTATAAAGACATTAAGTATGCTGTTTGACAATGAAATTATGGGACTTATTCTAGGCTGAGTAAACAAAAATGTCCTTCAGTCTCTATATTGGAGGAATTTGAAGTATATGTGTATGTAATAGTTATGATGAGTTTCCTCTTATCATATCACTTGGGGTGGTTCTTTTCAGTCTTCTTCTTCCGAGTATATCCTTCCGTGGAAGTGAGCTAACCTCGTCGTTTTGCTTGGGTGAACTAATAGTCTGATGTGACGTCTTCTGTCTATATTTATTGCTCTTCGTCTACTGTTCGCATTTGAAGGTCTTGATGAATGTCCTAGTTGGAGATATATTATGAGCTATAGCTACCTCGAGGTTCTCGTTCGAAGTCATCAGGATGTCATCAGCAAAAGCAGCAATCATTGATGAGCAGCTCCTTGGTCCCAGTACAGAACCTTGTGGTACTCCTGCTCTCGATCGAAGTATGTTTGAGGTTTGGTCCTTAAACTTAAAAAATGGCGGTCCGATAAGTTGCTTTTATCTTTATGGGTATTAATCTGGTGGGAGTAGGGTCTGAAGTTTGTATAATAGTTCCTTGTGCCAAAGCATGTCGAGCGCCTTTGCCACGTCTAGAAGTACTCCAATGCAGTACCTCTTTTCCTCAACATCAGTTGCAATTTTATTTACTACCCTGTGGACTTGCTGGATAGTTGAATGCTGACTGCGGAAACCAATATGGTGGTCAGGTATTGAATTGTTGTTAGTCAGGACTGGAGTCGGCCGATCGCCGATCGTATAGGAATTTCTCAAAAACTTTTCCTAATATTGGGAGCAGGCTTATTGGTCTACAGGATGATGTGTATATTGCATCCTTACCAGGTTTTAACACTGCAATGCAGACTAGTGTATTGAAGATGTTTCTAATGTACCTACTCTTATGTCGTTTTCCATTGGGCAAAAAGATGAGTCCGGAATCGAAAAACTCACTTCTGCAACCGTTCCGTTGGCACAAACAAACTCTTCCGGTGATTCTGAGGAGAGAATTTCGCTTCTCGATTTGAAGACAGAATCCACTCAAGAAGCACTCACACAAGTGTAGTTTTTTTGTGAGCTTTTTTGTGTTCAATTTTGTTTACCTATCTTTATTTTCTGTATCCTTAGATTGCTGGAGGTTATGTCAGGTTGATGTGGGGTGTCCGCATCGTCCTTTGCATTTGTGAAGACTTGTTCAAAGTGCTTACCAAAAGCATCTGCATTGTCCTGATTAGTTCTGGCCCCCGATCCATCTGGTTTCTTAAGTGGTGGTTCATGAGTTATCTTGTTTTTGAGTTTTTTCGTAACTCTCCATAGAGATTGATTAGTTTCTGATGTCGAGGAGGGATTTTTTAAATAGCCAGTTATTTGTGCGTTTTGAAATAGTTTCAGACTTGCTTTAAGTTCTTTTATCGCTTGGTTGTATTTCCTTTTGTCCTCTGGTAATCTGCTGTACTGACATTGTTTTCTAAGTTTTCTTTTATCTTGTAACAGCAAGATAAAAGTCATATTAGATGGTAGTTAGTTTATGTTAAGGAGAGGGCAGTATACTGCTGCCAGCGTGAATAGACCCCTCTTGTCTTCTAGTTGGAATGATGGCAATTTATTTATTTGTATTGTTCAAGTTATATATGCATTTAATTTGTTATTGATGATTATTGCAGTGGCTCCATGTGCAGTTCCGTCATTGTGATTAGTGTTGAAGATTGTCTATCCTGGTATTTTAAGAAAGCTATTACTGGTAAAGTGTGTCTCAGATATAATCATTGCGTCAATTTGATTGTATTTTATAAATTGCTTCAGGTATAGTGCGTTCCAGATTAGATATAATATTCAGTGTATTATACATGTGGTCCATTGAGATTGGATGGTCAGAATTTGTACCACGTTCGTCATTTGTTGTATTAGATTTTTCATCATTTCTTTAAGATCTAGCATATCATTAGTGCATAAGTGCATAAGTTAGGGTTTGTTTGTTGTTATTCGGTTTGTTGGTCGCCAATTTCGGGGACAACTTTTTTGCGTAGAGATGGAAAGCGGTCTAGTTTCAAGGCTTTATAGATCTCGCACCCCTCATAACTAGTCGTAAGATAACCTTTGCATAGCACACATTTTATCATTCGATTGGTGTAATTTTGCAATCACGAATGACATTAAATCTTCGAAACAGCTCTGTTGCCATTCGATAGCGCCCTAACAAACCAAGCTCGTATTTTGCATGGGATTATGGTTCTTCGAATGTTTTTTTTTTTTTTTGAATACCCTCTACAAGCTCTGCAGTGTACTTTGTTTGAGCTCATCGGATTGCCATAAGTTTCTTCAGAGGAAACAAGCAGTCCTTATAGTCTAAGACCTTTCTTATCTCTATCCTTACAGTGTTTACTTTTTAAGGCCTTAACTAACTTTGCTCATAATAATAATAAAAGTTGGCGCAACAGGTCCGAGGGGACCCAACGCCTAGCTTCTCACAACCATCTGTTAGATTTGTGTGTGTTTCATTTTTGGAACGAATGGAAGGGACACAGCAAATCAAACTCCAGGAATTTTGCCTTTGAGCCGAGAAAGATTGTCAGCATTCATCCGACAAACCTAAGACACTAAAATTCTTACCTATACAGAGTTTCCTTAAATCTTCTAGACAAGACCTTACTACGTCTGTAGAACACCTTAAACTCAATTGGCCGAAGAAACAGCGACTGGCAAGTGTAACACCTACTTTCCCATGGAATTGTCTTAATGTCTTCGTCAGATTCTATATCGAACTGCAAGCAAGCGAATATTCGTAGTTCCTATGAAATTTCATTCACATGAAAACTTTTTTTAGTCGCAGGTACCCGCGAATCAGATTCATTGTTGAAGGTTAAGTTGAAACGAATTTTTCATTCGCGGGCTTGTGGATCGCGACTGTTTTATGTGGATTGCGAATAGAGTGTCACAGTTCGCGGCAAGAATTTTCAATTCACGGGGAAACTGTTGTAATCTTAAATTTAGCTATTTAAATAAACTGAGAAGCAGTCTTTTGTAGACTAGATGTTAGATTAATTAAATAGAATGCTTTTGGAGTAAAATAAATAGTAATTTTCAATTCACAAACACAGTTAAATTGATTTGTTCTCAATTCGCCTATTCGAAGTTCGCGCTCATGTGAATGGTCCTTAACTACCTCAAAGTTATGATGTTCTATCGATTCGTTGATGTAGTGAGCTCATTCTTCTTTACAGCGAGGAAGTAAATAGTAATCAAACCCTTTTTTGCCGCTACTGTCGCAACATTTGCAAGTAGCACAGTGCAGCCAAATTTCGCCATTAGCTGTTTTACATTATTATTTTTGACCAAGTTTACCCAGATCTCCGGTGAAAGATGAAAACAAATAGATGCGTGATACTCCACAGAGTCTTCCACCCAAAGGTCCTTGTGAGAGCTCCACCAAAACACCAATTTGCACAGATAACACAGATGACTTGATTTTCCAGTCACAACGAATTTGTTCCTTCATCCCAAGTAAATAGTGCGTCCCAAAATTAACTCCGCCTATCGCATACCACAGCCGCCGCCATTTCATCACTACAATGGTCAGCAAGGTTCCCCTGGACAAGTGCGCAGTTGGTAGTGGTGACACATTCCAGTTTCGATTCCACTTATTTTATTCCTTTTTATCAACCTCCATTTACCAGCGCACAGTCTTTCTTACCAGGCACCAATAAACAGGACAAACAAAAAAAGAAAATGCACTTATAAATCATGCACCAGCTCTGGTATACACACAAAAGGAGGAAACAAAACACCGATGCCCCATGCTGAGGCATTGAAATCACCCAAGGGAATCGAAGTCACAGTCGAACTCGCAAAGTCGAAGTCAAAGAACGGCCAGCGAGTCGAAGTCACATACTCGTACTCGATACGAAGTCGCATTTGAAAGGACTCTCCGTCTCCAACACCTGAGTGTTCATTGCGTAGAGCGTAGACATTATTATTTTTTTTTCTTGACAGTATGGCTACCTATTTAAAAGGTGTGGGCTGTTCCAAGGCGACGCGGACATTTTCTTCCTGCTAACACCATCATTCATGGGTGAGGCTCGCCTTGGCAGACAATCGCCTGCGTAATGGGTTACAATGAGTGAAACAAAGTGCCAGCAGGGCGAATAGAAAATCATTCATTCCAGCCATTGATGCCAATTGGCAATGTGATTCAGTTTCTGCACACAAGACTATACTATGCCCATCAATGAAACCATGGGCGACCGCATTGTTGCAGTCACAATGTCGTTCGGGGAAATTTTCCAGCAACGTGTGGATTTACTCGGGCGACAGTTTAAAGGCGCAGCCTTTGAAGTTGAAACTTTTTTCCCAACAAAAACCAGCCATCAAAGCGAGCAAAAGCGGCCACAAATCCTGCCAAAAGGAGATCCAGATCGTTATTGGGGACTTTCATTTCGACAAAAGGTTCACGTATCCTTGGTAGCGCACACAGAAATCCCTGTGCTCTTGCTTTTGAATATTTATTTTTTCCAACAGAAGAATACTTTAAGGACTTTCACGCGTTGTTGTGTCTTCTTATCCGAATTAGGGAATTTCATAGATCAATCATATTTTTATATTCCTTGCCGTCTATTTCGATTTCGGTGTATTGTGCATGCCTTTGTGCCGCCTAAGCTGGAAGCCTTTGTTGGAATCGCTTAATATGCAAATGCGCAATCATGCGTCCGGAATGTTGCCATGGGTTTCGTTTTTGCGCTGAATGGGTATAAATGTACGGTCTGTGAGGGATTGGTGGAGAGGCTGAGTGCGCAGTGTGGGTTGAAATGTTACCCAGGAGTAGGCAGATGGCAGAATAAGAAAGTATATTGAAGACCTAGTTAATTGTCACCCACGATTGATGGGTTTAATGTGGATTTGGTCAGTATTGGAATGATAGAAAGCATTTCCGAAGTGAGCGCTTGAAAAATGACAAAAATCTAACCTAAACTCAAGACCTATGGGATTTAAATATGCAAGGCTTAAATGTTGGACAGCAAATAATTTAAGTCACATAAGAGCGGCAAAACTGAGAGTACAAATGCTACAGCTAAACATATTAAAGGTAAAAGGAGAAGTCCCGAACTCATAAAAGTGGTAGAAATAATTTAAAAAAAAAATGTCTAACAGATCGCTTCCTTTGCAGAGCGGCAAGCTCGTGTACAGAAGATTAACATATTCAGTGTGCTACTTGGAAATGTTGCGAAAGTAGCGGCAAAAATGATGAACTCACTAGTCAAAGAATCGACGGAATATCATAGCTTTGAGGTGGTGGTAGGGCTATAGACTCTTCATTCATATCCATTCGATGTTAAAGGTGGAAATACACTTTGCAATGTACAGAAACATAAGCCAAATGCAAGTAACTGGGCTACCGAGTCGCAGAACTGGTTAAAAGACGTCTTAAAGTAATCCGCGGAGGTATTTTTGAACATTGTTACGGGCTTTAAGGTGGGTGGTATTTACCTCTACCTTGCTTATTCATACCAACATTGCTTTTGACACATTTGAGAGGAATTTAAATAGACAAGTGCCAATCGTTAGACCTCAGGGTGGGACAGTTTAAATATATTATGTACCTACGAATCGTAGAGGGACTGTTTTACTAGAAGTATTCTCCTGCTTGGATCTCGTTTAAGACAGTAGACCATATTCAAAAGGTGCAATATCGGGGTCTATCACAATCTCACAAGCTTGCCAACAATACACTTACGGAAGCGAAGACAAATTAACTCCAGCAACCGTCTTTACATTCGAAGTCCTTCCACTTATTAATCCCTCTGGAGCAGTATTTTCAAAAACGTGTCGATGAGGCTAGAATTTAACCACGAAAAATAGTTGAGGCTGGGACTTCTCGATGAATATTGGTCAAAGTGTACAAAGTCTCAAAGAAATATTTAAAACGTGCAAGATGCGTTGGACCGCTGAACAAAGTTACATTGGAAGGCTCTTTCCACTGCCCAACGTCTGAGAAAAATTAGAGAGTATGTATAGCTTTCCTGAGAACACTTTCAAATTCAGTTGAATAGCGTCAAATTTCAGGTAACTTCCAATCGTCCCTAAAAAAAGAAGCATAAAACTGACAAAGTAAAGGTTGTGAAAAGCTGGACCTACGAGTTGTCTCATACTTACCTTAGTGCCGAACATATCGGCTATTTTTATTTTAAAAGGCATGTCATACAAAGGCTACGGGACAGGATGGTCAGACTTATTTTGAAAAAATATTTAAGGCGTCTGTTCATGAGGGAATTTTGTGCGAGCCTTCGAAGCACTTAAGACCATAGCCCTACTGCCGAAAAGAAATGGGGATCCAACAAAGCTTCATCCGGTAAAATCTTTGAGCATATGACTTACAAAAGGGGATCAGTTTTTCAATTGAAATGGCAGCCGCTGTCCAGCATCAACGTGGTAACAACGAGGACCAGAACTGCTACAGCATGTATATGTGCTGGAAAAGAGCCAACAAACAAATACTACGCTGCTATATCGCCTATCGATTTCAAGAGAAGCGTCAATTACACTGCTTTACGCTGGTTTCTTGGAATGTTGGTGGGCTTAGCCCGAGAATATCTAGGCACTTATACAGTGAGTAGGGAGTAGGGACACTCTCCACGTGTTTCTTATCAGTTTAAAATTTGCAGTAACGCTATGTCTCAGGGTGGCTGATGAAAGCCGCTACGAAAAAAAAATTTAATAACTTTTTTCCTATTTAATGAATCTGGTTATTTTTTTTTTATTTTGCAGATTGCTTTTTAGATTTAACAAAAATGGCCAACTGGGATACTGAAACAAGAATTTGGATTGTCCGCCGCTATCACGCATTGGAGTCCGTAGTTTTGGTTCAAAGAGAGTATAGGCGCACGTTTGGCGGCAATCCTCCGAGCAGATGGACCCTAATGAGAGTTGTTAACAATTTTGCCAAGCATGGGACAGTCGAAAGAAGATCTTACCATCGAAACCCTTCAGTTGGCACGGAGGAAACAATCGCTGCTGTAGCTGCTGCCATACAAAACAATCCAAGAGTTTCGACAAAAAGCTTATCTGCTCAAATGGGTGTGACCGGGAGCTGCCGGTCTATCCAATAGGTGGCGCTCCAAACGAAAGGCACGGCGAAACCGGTAGGTACAGCTATATATAAAATAGACTGACGTTCGTGTGTGTTCTCATAACTCGAGAATAGATCGTTCGATTTTTTCGATTTTGGGCTTGGTGGATTCGTATTGGCCCTGGGAAGGACATATATATATATACATACTTTTTGTCGTGACAATGAAAGTTTAAGTGTATGAGATGAGATAGGGGATAGAACTTTGTATTATGGGGAACCGGGCTTTGAAAAAATTAGACTGGATAAAAAAACTTTTAAAACAACCAAACTCATTTCAATTGTTTGATTCTTAAATTCTTTGGATGTTCCGGGCTTACCGCTACACAATTCGAAATCAACAGTCGGCTGAGCTATAATTTTGTTGAGCAACCAAAATCCACCGAAAATTTTTAACGGATCGCGTTTGATTTGATTGTGAAGAATCTGAAATCAAATGTCATGGCAGCGACGATTTTGACTGGAAAAATTCAAGGCAAACATTATAATTCCGCACTCAGAGAAAAATTATTGACTAATAATCACAATTTTTTGACTATTTTCATAGTCCGAATCGTGACCACTATTTCCAATTGTTAAAAGTAGTTACTTGTGACTATTATGGTAGTGAATTGATTTATTTCACAAAATCAACTTTTCTATAGTCAATTTGAACTATAATAATAGTTGCATAACTTTTAGTTAATTAGTTGTTTTTAACTATGCACATAATAGTTACATAATTATGACAATAGATCTTTTTTATGTTTTTTTTTTTTGTTCGCATACTGGGTAGTTATTAAACAATAGTCAGAATTGACAGTTTAATCGTTAGTTGGGAAAAACTGTATAAAAACCATGTTTTGCCTAGCGTTACTATTAAAAAAGTCACTATTATTTGTTACTATTTTATAACTATTTTATTACTATTTCCAACTATTTTTTAACCATTCTCAACATATTTTAGTTCAAAAAATTCGATAAATTTCATGGATATTTATTAAAAAATGTCTACGACATTAGTTATAAAAATAACTATTTTTTTCTATGAGCGCGCGGATTCCCTTCATTCAGAATGATTTGATTTGATTGGGCGCCTTCAATTTCCTGTTCGTCTCGCTTTCACTGTGACAAATAATGAGTCGCAAGGAAGGACAATCGCTGGATATTTGTGGCAACAATTGTATGTCTAGTACTCACGTTCTAGATCTTCCGCTTTGTACGACGTGTACGTACAGAATTTGAATTGAACGAATTACATAAAGTAGCATGTGAGGAAAACAGGTTGTATCGAATTCGATGAGTTTGCTCGAGTACAAAATTACAATTTGCCTTAATTCGATACAATTTATCGATCTGCATCTTTCAAATTCACTTGCTAACCACATTCAAGAAACTGCAATTTAAAGCCAACCAAGCAATTTATTGAGTTGACTGACGAATTTGTTGTTTGTTAAAGTTGATCCGCTGTGAGTCTGAACTGCAGTAATCCTCATCTCAAAAGTAAGTAAGGAGCTGGTGTAACAAATTTGAGTCCAGTCCAGTCAGAAATATGATCGCATCATAAATAAACACTCCTTCTTCCGATCTGCCATGAAACTTTCCATAGACATCTTTTAAATGCACTCGCTGGTAAAATTCCTAAAGAGGATATACTTGCTTCTCCCAAAGTGGTTCTCAAGAACTCCATCATCGACGCTACTTGAGGAATATCATTTCAAGTGGAGTCCCCCCCTTTAGCGTGAATTACACTTCTTGTGTTTTATCAATGACAAGCCGTTCGGGGTCCAATTCAAATGGATGTACCCTTTTCAGATTCGAATGCATCCCAACAAGGAGCACATACGACGTGCATATGTCATTATATGTTCTTGTTCTGTTCTGTATGCCGTTCGGCATACAAGTGGACGCCATTAGGTCTCGGACATTCCAGACACTTTGAAGCCTCATGCGGCGAGGAGACTTGTTATTCTTCTCGGCCACTCTTTCTGATTGGGGTCATTGATGGTTCATAAAGCTCGAGATGATCAATTGGCTATCGGTTGTGTCTGGAATGCGATTGTTCTACGGTTCTGTCTTTTGTAGTCTTTCTGTTTAACTGATGGCTATGAACGGCTATGGGTGGAGTTTAGAATCCCCACGAAGTCGGCAGACTTCTTCTCGAAAATTTACCATCCACGCACCACTACACAGGGTTGGTGACTTTAATTGAATTTATCTGAACGAGTCGCCACATAATCGGATTACTTGGTGACCATTTCACGCATCAAAAAGTCGTCCCTTTGAGCGAGCCACATTCACCGACAGAAAAGGACCTTTCTTTGCAAAGAAATTTTTTCTTTGCTCCCTGTGTACGTTTTTTTTATGCTCAATCTTCTGAGATCCTTAAATGGACAATTTGGACACTCGAAGTAAATCAGGGGATCTTCGACGAGTGGATTTCCTCAAGCAAATAGCAAAATCCTTGGCCCAACCATGGGGGGGACGACATCACTTTTGTGTTGTGGTCAGCTCAGAATGCGTTACTAATAAACACACATTGGACCGGATAATGGGGTCGTGGGGGCGGGGGTAACAAAAATCCGGGTTTTATGAGGGATAAAGGACGTGATTATGATTCCTTATTAGGGGGACAATCGATAAGTGGTGCGCCGCACACAAGTTGTGTGGATTATTGAATAATTGAGTAAGTAGCCATTTGTGGGGCCTTCGCCATTCACATATATAACATATAGAAATATTATATTGATTGTTGTGGAGGGTGTTTCTGAGTTAATTGGATACTTGCCGGAGCAGGATGTGTCTCATTAGTATGCAGACAATAGCACACGTCGAGCGTATGTGCGCAATTATTATCAAACACAATTGTCACCGATGACGCGCATTATAGCCAGGTATATCCTCGGCTGTCGTCCTTTGTTTGGTTTTCAGGTTAAAATATGCAAATCAATTGTGTATTGATGTTTATTAGGCCTGTTGCGCATCGGTTCGGTGTAAATGTTTGCATGTGGATAAAGGATATGTAATGACAGTCAGGTAAATATGCAAATTTTTTTTCAACTGTACCTATATCCTCTTTCTCTCTATGCCATAAGTGCAATTCAAATGGTAATGGAGTCGCATGTGATATTATGGTTTGATGGTTTTAGGACGCGCACACGTTTTTACGATCTTTCAGGTCCCTTTTACGGGGAAATTTGTTTTTTATTGCGTATATGGATAATGGTAAAAGTTAAATAACACAATAAAATAAAGTTGGAAGGGAAAAAACCATCGAACACTTACCAAGGAAAACAATATACGTTCTTTTCAACTAAACGCGGAATGGTGAGGCGAAATAGCCCATTCTGCTGTCGAAGTGCACCAGCAAACTGAAGGACATAGAATATTTTTGTCGTCTTGTGAACAAAGTGTTAACATTATATTAAGATTTTAGCGTATAGTACGAAGACGGCTCATTTTCTATATCAGATTTATGACCTTTGGAGGAGGGCAATGAGAGTGTCAGGCACGTAACTTACATTTTCAAAAATATGCTCAGCTAATGAAGCTAACTTTAAAGAAAAATATCTACTTGTAAGGTCAAGTTCTTGGATGTTACAAGTGCTCCGACTTAAGAAGATCACTTTATTGCACTAAGTCACATCTAAGCTGAAAGAGGGTCATTACAATCACAGCCAAGCTCTCCATGTGGGTTTTATAACCTACAAAAATTGGTTATGAAAAATCTACAGTTAATGGAAACTCATATTTTCACAAGACTATCTTTTTGAGGAAAAAGTTGTCTCCAAATTTAGCAGAATTCTGTCCGAAAATGATTTAAAACCTTTGTCCCGAGGGCAGCCGAACACTCGTCAAGAAAGTGATTGGTGGACAAAATGCCTCATAGATTTGTTAACCTGAACATCAGTTTTCTGATGGATGAGTTCCGGAGGTACACGCTCAAAAATTGGCTTTTAAGAGAATGCCATTTTTTCTCGTTAAAAAAAATGGGTTAAAATTAACCAAATCTCTGTTGAAAAACACCGAGTATTCGTTGTTAAATATACTACCGATATAAATAGGTAAAATGCATACTGTTAAAAATAACACACTTTATCAGTTGTTAAGAACCAAGCTTCTAGATAAAAATCAACCAGCTGTTTAAATTCAGCAGAGTTAGTTTGTTATTTACAACCGAGAAATATTGATAAAAGGTTATTTTTAACCGTTATTTTAATCCACTTACTCTTTAGGAGCTATATTAACAGTATCACTTGGTTGTTTTTAACCGAAAGTTGGTTGATTTTAAATAAGCGTTTTTTCTGCGTGTATATTAAATTTCCATGAGTCGGATAAAGGTGACCTGTACCCGAACTAAGCCTTAGATGGGTCGTGATAGTGTTTGAAGCTTAGAGGAACATCTGGAAACGATTGTTAAACCACCTCATGCCATCAGGCTCTAAGCGAGATCGTTTTAGATGGAGGGACATTGATCTATAACGCGCTTTGATTAAAGTTGCTCAGACGAATTCCCCAACAATTTTGGATGCACAAACGAAGCTCAGAATAATTTCAACTGCCGCATTAATATTCTATTAAGCAGCTGGAGTATCGCCCTGTTAGCCCTGCTTACTAGTCCATACTGAAGGCACCAACTGAATATTAGCCAGTGAAGCTCTGCACCAGACCGCTTAGTCAAAGCTAGTTAGAGAATAGAGTTTCCACAATTTTTGCATAGAGTTTCATCAAGTATTGCAACCTAATGTAAGCTCTGATCTCTAAGTCCTCGGACAATGTCTTGCCTCAGATGCAATGTAAAAAAGAGCTTGGTTCATCCAAATGGTCTATTCCAAATGATAAATGGGTGTTGCTGTAATTAAATAAAAGTAGTTGTTGCCTGATTTTGCAAATGGAACCTGAGGAAGCAGGACAGAATTTAACTTGATATCCCCATTTTCCTTCATCAGACTCGTAGCCGTCACTTATTTATCACAAAACTGACAAAACGCATACTAATAATGCTTAAAGTATGTACATGTACAGCGGCTGAGTTCAGGCAGCTCGACACCCACCTTAGGTCATAGACTTAGTTCAGAAATCTATCTTCAGCATCAGTTAAGTGAAATCCTGTTGTCCACTTAATTTTGACAAGGATTTTCGACGAAACCTTTTGTAAATATGTCTTTTCGATTGTAATCGTCTAAATGGGGGTTTTGTTTACAGAAATGACCCTAAATTTGGTTCCTTAACCTTTAGAGTACCGTTTGGGGGGCTTTGGGTCCCCCACGACAAAGTTTTTGTCTATATTCCGTTTAATAATAATTGCTTTTAATTCTTTATTTTAGAAGTCGAGTTTTTTGGTATTTTTAAGAATCCAAATCCAAATTCATACACATTTTTGTCAATTTTTGTAATAACAAACGATTAATTACAAAGTTAGCTGGACTCAAGTTACCTCCACTTCGTAATTTAAGAAATATTTGTTTTAAAATTGATTTTATTATTTAAAAATGGCAAATAGTCGATTTGTCCGAGCTTTTATTGGTTCTGGCATCGGTATTACTCCCTACAGTATTTTTTAAGTTTAAGTCAATATTATTGAAATCTTGCATTTGAAGAAATCTTTATGTTGCTAAAAGATGTTGGTAACAACTTCCATCAACTTCCATCAGAAAAATTCGTTCTTTTTATGAATTAAACTTTGCAAATTTCATTTCTTAATGTATTTTGGCTATGAACAGTATTAAAACAAACTTGAATAAAGCTTAAACCTGACTTTGGGGGGACCTATGGTACCCCATTCCGTCTCTTGGGTCTCCAAATTTACTTGGTACTCTAAAGGTTAAGCCTTTAAAGAGGTGCTAAGAATAGGCAAGAGATAAATAGTAAAACAGTTCAATAGTTAGTAAATAGCCACTGTTGGATTATACGAATGAAGTTCGAAGACACACACTAGCCTCCTATAAGACTAAGCTTTGCCTTGAAATCTATATAAACCCTCAAAATTAGTATGGACAAATCTGTCGTAAACGGGCCGCACCACTGCTGCAGCTGTTGCACAACGCTCGGCCTAATTTCAAATACTGTGATCGGTTGGGTACCACAAAAGACTGACGACCGACACTTTGGAACATTGAACCTCCTTGATGAATAATTAACCGCCCACCTGTTAAAACGAAACAAAACTATGTACGAGTATGCACCTACCTCCATCGGCAACGGCAACTTCACAACTTAATTGCTATATCTCCAGCAGCAGATTGAAAACTACTGTCATCGACAATGAAGCATTAATTAATCCGCCATAATCCAGCACCCATCAGCGGGGCTAGAAAAAAGAAAGAAAAGAAACCCAAAACTACAAAAATAACCACACCGCGCTGGTGAAGAACCGGCAATCTGATGGATGGACGCACGTTCCATCCTCTCCCTGCGCCTCTAATAAGTGACTTGAAACACCTCAAACCCGCATTGTTCCACCTTGACACTAAAAAGCTGCATACCGCATTCTTCGTCATTGTTATCATTATTTGTTGCTGCCATTGTGCGATGGGGTTTTCTCTTCTCTTTGCTTTCAGTGGTACCAAAACAAAAATCGTGTGTTATCTGCTGGCCCTAAACAATCTATACACGGCGCGTATATTTATTAAATAAAATCGAAGAAAGAATTGTTGTACAAGAGAGTATGGAGCTGTACCCACAACTACACTATACGAAACAAAACAAACATCACAGAGGGCATCAAAATCAAAAGCAGCAGTATCTGCGAGTGTGAGGAAAAAACTACTTAAAATGAAATATCACACCAGCGCAACAATTGCGCGCGAGGAATACACAAAATGATAATTTAGTCAGAGTGAGGTAGGGGGGGGCTAGGGGTCTACCAAAATACCCTCTCCACCCACCATTGTGCGCCATGTGCGGCTCGCAGAGGCCTGGTTGAGAACGATCATCGTCGTTGTCGTTGTGGTCTCTGTTCAGTCCTCAGACGAGTTAAGTAAAACGAACGAAATGGCAGATCAACAATAAATAAGATGATTTATCACCATGGTAATTCATAAAAACGTTCCGCTCAACAATGGGCCATAATGTACTTTGACATGGAATAACAAAAGGTAAACGAGGCCCAAACGAGCCAAGAGAAATGAGACAAAAACAAGAATGCAACGTGCACGCGAGAAGAATCTCTAAACTGATGCCCCGAAACATCCAACATGCTTGCATATATACACATGACTGTTTGTATTATGTGATGCTTACAATGGTTTGAATATAAATGACGCTGATTTGGTCCACTGCAGCAGAGAGTTGGTCACAGACTCAGATTTTAAATTAAGTAGCCAGGGAAGAATGAGACTGGTGATGGGAATAGATATACTTTTCTATTTATTAGCGGTACTGGCGGTGGCAATCGTATGGGCCCGAAAATCGCTGCAATGTGCTTTTACAGAGGTATAGCGAATTCGAACTGAAGAAGACTGAAGACTGTATGCCAAATGGAAACTAATGCCTACCAGTCTAAGATGGATGGCATTTAGTAGAGCCAGGAACTATTCTGCTTTTATAACCAGAAGAGCAAAGAAAAGATACTTCCTGTCCAAGTTAAGTGCTGACCGACCGTCAAAGGAACTCTGGAGCAATTTACGCTCGATTGGACTTGGTAAAAATAGTGTATTAAGAAAAATACCTGATATTGATGAACTCAATAACTCGTTTATTTTTTGCCCTGGTACCACCTCTTGTTTCATTCCTGACAGCAACCTTTTTTTCAGTTCATCTCGGTGTTTGGATTTTGAAGTTGTCTCAGAAGCTGATGTTATCCTTAATTTTAAAGAGCTTAATTCTAACGCAATTGGGGAAGATGGAATACATCTACGCTTCCTAAAAATGATACTTCCTCATATTGCAAGTTGTATTACTCATTTGTTTAATTTTTGCATTATGTCTTCCACTTTCCCTGATTGCTGGAAACAAGCTAAGGTCATTCCGGTCCCAAAGAATAATAGTCCCTCATCGACATGTGACTATCGTCCTATAAGCATCTTACCATGTCTATCAAAGATTTTTGAAAAAATCATTGCCAAGCAGATTTCAAGCCACCTTAACCATTTGAATTTATTGTCTCCAGTGCAATCTGGTTTCCGTGTTCAGCATAGCTGCTCTACGGCTATGATTAAGGTTCTTGACGATATCAGAATTGAGTATGATAAGGGCTTTCTTACGCTGCTGTGCTTGCTTGACTTTTCTAAAGCATTTGACTCGGTAAGCCATGACATTTTATGCATGAAATTGAAGCTTTACTTTGGGTTGAGTGAATACTCAGTGCAGCTTATAAGGAGCTATCTTTCGAATCGTTCTCAAAAGGTTTTTGCTGAGCAAAAATATTCTCGCCCAAAAAATGTTTTTGCGGGGGTACCTCAGGGTTCAATTCTTGGCCCTATCCTGTTTTGTCTTTATATTAATGACCTTCCCCGAGTATGCCGCAATGCATCTATACATCTTTATGCTGATGATGCTCAGATATACCTTTCTCGACCAATAGGATTGGTGAATGATCTGGCCGATAGATTCAATTCAGATATGTCTTCTATAGTTAAATGGTCCCTTAGTAACGGTCTGATTTTAAATCCGGTAAAAACTCAATTAATTTTGATTTCTAAAAAGGTTTTTGATACTGGAGTAATACCGCCTATTTATCTGAATTCCTGCAGACTTAAATTTTCAGATACAGTTATAAACCTTGGTTACAAGCTAAATAGATCCCTTTCTGCTATTGATCATGCAAATTTTATAGTTGCGCGTATTTATGCAGGTTTACGTAAGCTGTGGCTATTTTCAAATCTTACACCGGTCGATACGAGACTCAGGTTAATTAAGTCCTTGTTTGTGCCAATCTTTGATTATGCCATAGTTATATACCCTAAATTAGATTCTCAATCTCAGCACAAACTTCTTTTAGCTTTCAATGATATGGTTCGTTATATTTTTGGAATTAGAAGATATGACCACGTATCCGCTTACCACAAACTTGTCCTTGGTTGTCAATTTGAAAATTTTTGGGATATTAGGTGCTGTGTATTCATGCACAAAATAATTCAACGTAGATCACCATTATACCTATTCCAGAAACTGCAATTTGTCCAGTCACCGCGAACCTTCAACCTCATAACGCCTTCTTCTAATTTTTTGAATACTTCACGCCTCTTCCTTGTCCACGCTGCCAGACTTTGGAACTCTCTCCCTGTTACCATCAAGCAAATAGTAGGAGCGAATAAATTTAAAAGTGCACTCTTTGCACATTTTGCACATTAATGTATTCTATGTTTACTCTTTTACTCTTCTTCTTTCCTTATTTTCTCCCCTCTGTTCCTTTTTCTATAATCTAATCTCTTTTTATTTTTTTATTTTTATTTTTTTTGTATTTTTTAAATGTAATTTTCACTTATTGTTAATTATATGTTTTATTTTTCTTTGCTCATTATGTGTATAAATGTAATTTTAAAGTATATCTGTTGAGCTATAATGTACTATAAAAGACAATAATTGTTCTTATTTGTACTTTGCCAAATAAATTGAATTGAATTGAATTGGTATGGCTTTAGTTTTCCGGGTTTCAGCTTTAGACCATTGCGTGTTGACCACTCGAAAATAGAACACAGATCGTCATGCAACAGCATCTTCAATCATGCCAATAGGAAAGCTTATGTACAATTGAACATCGTCAGCATATATATGATACTGACAGTGTAATATAACGGAAGGTAGATCATTAATGAATAGAGAGAACAATAATGGACCAAGAATAGATCCTTGAGGAACACCACAATTAACAGGAAGAAACGAAGACAGTTTACTATTACAAGAAACAGCTTGCAAGCGATTAGTCATATATGAATAAATTAGTTTGTTAGAAGTGTCAGAGAAGTTAAAATATGTCATAAGTTTATCACAGAGAATATTTGGATTAACACAGTCAAATGCTTTAGAAAAGTCAAGTAATGTTATCACAGTTGTATAATAAGTGTCAATTGCTTGTCTAACATCGTCAGAGACTTTAAGTAAAGCAGATGTACAGCTATGTCCGGACCGGAAACCTGACTGCAATGAATTTAGAAGCTGCTTGTCTTTGATAAACACTTTTATTTGGGAGCTTATACAATTAATTCAAATGCTTTGGATAAAAAAGGGAGGATAGCTATAGGTCTGTATTCTGAGTTTGTTCCTTTTTTAGGAATCGGGATGATTTTAGATTTTTTCCAGGCAGACGGGTAGGTAGATGTCATAATGATGGTGTTCAATAAATGGGTGATGTAAGGAAGTATAAGAGGAAGGAGCATTTTTATGAAATCAGGATGAATATTATCTAGGCCGACAGACTTGCATTTGATAGAGAAGATTGCGTTTCCTACATTGTATACGTCAACAGCAGTCAAGGAAAATTCATTTTCTCTATAATCCTGTAGTGGCGTTAGGCTTGTGGCAAGAGGTGCGCCTGGAGTAGAGAGCCTTTGATTGAGCTCATCCAAATCAGTGTTATCTTCCGAGACTATGGAATTTTCCTTATACAGACCAATATTCCGAACTTCACTCCACAGAAACTTAGAGGAACGATTAGAATTAAATCTATTACTATAGTAGCTGAGCTTAGCGGATTTAATAAGGTTAGTGACAATATTACGATTAAATTTAAAACATCTAAGCATTTCATCACACCCGAAACGTTTCCAACGGCGATATGCGGAATCTCTCCTTTTGATTGCCCTGAGAATGTCATTCGAAAGCCAAGGGCAGCTATGTGACTTTATAACACGTGTCTTAACTGGAACATGTTTGCTAAAGAGGTAGTCAATAGTGGTGGTCAGGAATTCAGTTTATTTATTAACGTCAGATGTCAAACAGATAGGGTACCAATCAATAGACGAACAATCACTAAAAAGACTTTCAACATCGACATTGCGAAAATCACGATATTGGATGGACTGAGACAGGTATATAGGAAAACGTAAGTCAAGAGTAACAAAAACGAGATCATGATACGAAAAAACGGGAACTGATAATTGGCTAAAACATTTAACAAGACTCATATCACTAACAAGAAATATATCTAACAAAGACGGCATACAATTTGGTTTAAAGTGCGTTGGTTCAACAAGGTTTACAAAAGATAGGCCAAGAGAATTCATAGAGGTTTTCAAACTATTAGATGAGGAGTGGAAAAGATTTATATTTAAATCACCACAAAGAATGAATTTGGGTGCTAGATGACAAATTTCTTCAACAATTGGGGATATAACACGCGAGTTTGCAATGTGTGCGCCATATAAAAAGTTCCGATAATGCATTTATTTTCACCATTGAGGATATCGATGAAAAAGCAGTCACAAGACTGGGTGCCGTCAGAGCACTTGATGAAGCTAGATCTAATGTATTTTCTAACATAAATAGCAACACCTCCTCCAGTTGAGTGAATTCGATCTGCTCGGTAAGGCTTTTTAAATCCTCTTAGGTGAAATAGGTTTCCCTTTAAATTGGGGTGAAACCAGGTCTCGGACACGCAAACAATATCAATTAAACTGTTCTCAAATATCAGTCTGAACTCATCAGATTTATTCACAAGTGGGTCTCGCAATTCTGTCCGCCTGTCTGTATGTCCATATACGTTCCTGAGGCTTAAAGCCCAATAGATGGTCCGATTTGGTTCAAACTTTAGACTTGGAGTTTGGAAACCTAGATATTAATGGTAATTCCCATAAAACGGTTTCACACCAGTTTCATTTGTTCGAAAACGGATTTTACGATTTAAACAAAAATTCATGAATTTCTCTAGGTAAGGCTAACATTACTGCCTACCCAGTTTCGGAAAAAAAAATCGAATGACGGATATTTGTCAGACGTCAGAGAGAAACCTTAAGATAGAATTTTTTTCTTTCGGGGATCGCGGAAGTTTCCACAGGGTGTTAAAAGTTGCAACTTTTTAGCATACATGTTTAGGCTTTTTCGATGCCAATAAGCTATCCCTTGAAGGCTATCCGAACAAGCTTCCCTAAAATTCACTTTCACGACATTGCTACCCCAATCGCCATTTGTGTATAATGTAGATGCCGCCTATAGACCTATGTATATGTACTTCCAGCTTCCATCATAATACGCCAGAGCCCTTAAGAAAATTGCGCCAAATCCCATGGGAAGCACCATTCCTATAACGCATCCACAATTTATGAACACAATTAGACACAATACGTGTCTTGTGACAAAATTTGGATCGTCGCACAAAACCTACATCACGATCCCACTCGTAAATCACGAGGGAAATTTTCCGAAAACCCCGACACGACGATAAACGATTAGAAAAAAAAAATCAACGAATACGCATAGCGATCCAATAAATTTCGCCACGTTTTTGTGCAATTGCCTAATTTCGTGTAACACACTAAATCACCGAAAAGAGGTGAGGACGACCTCAAGAAGAAGATTCGCCGAAGATTGGCCCTTGGTGCGACATTAGATTGTAATACAAGGCTAATAAACGACATACCCTCCAGTTCGAACAATGCGACGATTCAACAGTGAATGGGAATCCTGATTTGACCCCTTCAGACAATTTGTGTGATAAACGTAGCGAACGCTGGTCATACCAAGACAATGGGAACTCTGAAACAAAATTAAATAAATCTTAGCCGAGAGAACACAACAAAAGGACAAGAAGAAGGTAGCGAGAAGTGGCGGAAAAAATATAAGAAGCTCTAGGGTAGAATGGAAATACTACAGGGGACAGAAAAGGATGCTAAGATGTCCTCTTGTTCGCATCTAATAAAAAGCAGACGACGCGACGCACCCCTTTTGATTAGTTTTGCTGCTGCTGCCTCTTTATGGTTGCTTAGAACAAGGACAAGCGTACAAAAATCTCTACCGCCTTATGGTCTACTTTCGGGATCCTTAACGGTTTCGTGAATTAGCTGGGACGCAGCGCGCCCTCCATCAAAAGAGTTCATCTTCATCGAGTTGATGATCTGGCGCAGCAATGAGACTGCGTTGCTGTTCCGGTTCACAAAGTGTTTGTCCTTTTTTTTTTTTCTGATTTGGTATATGTGTGTTCCTGCTTGTGAACGCGGAAGGACATGAATCCTAAATGGGACAGGAGGTGCTCACCTCCGGGCTTAATTCCCTGACAAAGGTAAACGCAATCAAATCAAAGTCACAAGTCCACTCGGTACACAAGTTCATCATCAACATCAAAGAGTGACATCGATTTCGCGCGCCTAGAGGGAAAACAGGATCTTCTTCATGTCGATGTGAATTAAATCTGACATCACACGGAAGAGGGGTCAGTATAATTGTGCATTGTCTGCTCATTTGAGTTATTCAATGCGGCGCAGCTATAATACAGGTAGAGATGCTACGCGTCCTTTGGTGATCTCGATTTTTGATGGATGTGAGATTTTGATGTGCATATCTGTGATTGTTTTTGACAGATAGCAGCGCTTTTGTTTATCCGCCATCCGTGAGTGTAGGTACTTCTGAATTATTTTTTTTTTTTGAGCAGCGGAACTTGAATGTAGACCAAAATGAGGGTCAGCGAATTTTCGGAAATCGGAGATGAAAAGAAAAGAAAAACACGCACACAAAACACACAGTATCCTTTTGAAGATCATCTTTCGATTGGAAATAAAGAAACGAGAGAAACTATTTTCTCATGTCCATCTGAGAGGACCAGGAAGTGAGGAGCGATCTTCTTCAACATCTGCGGAGGAACTGGTTTTTGATTTTGAGAATATGTTTGTCAGAAATGGAGACCTATTCACAACTCATTATATTTAAATGACAATTTGACATCCCGTTATACAATAAATGACATACATACCTAACAGCTGTAGTGGGAAAGAGGAAATCTGCTCCAAAACGGTGTTTCAGTGCATAGAACGGTCAGCGAAAATTGTTGGAAAAGTTTTTTGGATGAAATTTACTAGGCGTTTTATGAAGCGTTTTGGGACGCTATTGTGAAAATTTTTTTGACAGGTTTTCGACGCCTTTTTGGATTCCTTTTTTCGATTTTTTTTATTTTGTTTTGGTGCATTTTTAACGAGTTTTTCTTCTACGTTTTGACACATATATCGCGTGTTTTTATGTTCAGTTTTGAAGCGTTTTGACGAAACATTTGCCTATGACAAATTTTTGTATTTTATTTTTGGTGAGTTTTTGGACGTATTTTTTAGCCTTTTTGAGGACGCTTTTTAGAATAAGTCTTGTAGAGATTCTTGGACGCATTTTCAGACGTTTAGCTTAGTTCAGTTGTAGGGCGTTTTTAGCAACATTTAGTATTTATTCCTATTCTAGTTTTTAGACATGTTCTTGACCCGTTTTGGGAGCAATTTACTATCGATCTTTTAACGATATGTTGAAGTGTTTTTTGATACAATCCTGGGATCTATTTTTAGGTTTTTTTTTATTTTTTTTGTACTAGAGTTCGCCCAATGGTAGAAATTCTACCATTATTGTGACCTGGCTTATACAGAGCATATTGGAAAACGAATTATGGACAGCATTGCATATCTGCATTATAAAGGGTTTTTCAATATTCTCGACACTACGAGCACTTCTTTGTCTCACTGGCACGGGAACATTTTGTACTGGGCCTGTGGATTCAAATTTTTCCACTAGACGCTCAATTGTTGATCTGCTAGGACGATTATGATGACCATAAATTGGACGTAGCGCTCTTAACGTTGAGGCCACTGACTCCGAATTTCGGTAGTAAATTTTAATAATTTTGACTCGTTGTTGGCTCGTATATCTTTCTATCATGAAATGGCAAACCTTACTGAAGAGAAATGTCAAAAAAGCGGCAAGAATTTCGGCGTCGTTTGCTGTTCCTGTCGCTCTGCTTTTGTAGCGTCCCTGTTGAAAAACCCTTTATATATAACAAAAAAAAAATCAAGCGAATATGTTGTGTTTAAGGCAGTGAAAGTGGTTCTTAACTGTTTACCTTCGCCTATTTATATATAAGATATTTTAAATGTGTTTTCGGACTCAATTTAGAATCTTTTCTGGCTCGTTTTAAAACAGGCTTTCGACCAGTTCCGGATGAGTTTTTCAAATGCCACTAGGTACTGGTTTCAAACACGTTTTTTGATGCGTAGGTACTCGGACGGGGTTTTGGAGGAGTTTTTTTTTGTTTCCTTTTGGATTCCAATATTATTTCATCAGCTGGGACCACAACAGCAGTCACGGCTTTGGTACAAAACTTAAAATAAAATTGTAAAATTCAAACGGACACATGAATTCGCTTCTGAAACCGCGCTATGGACTTCAAATCATATCCATGTGTTAAAAGCAGGGATAGATTTAGGGCAGGGCATCCAGGGCTAGAGCAACGGTTCCTATACAAAAGATGGACCCCCACAATAGACTTCGAAAAAAAAAAAATATTTCCAACTTCCAACGAGGAAGCACAAGTAGCTGAACAACTTTCCCTTTGATGTTTTTTTCCCCCTGTTTTACTATAATTTTATACAAATATGATTAGTATATAGTTCTTAAATATTACAAAACAGTTTATCTTTATTTGTTCACTAAAATCAGTAAAATATCAATTTAACAAATGACCCTGATAAGCAGTTGCCATCTACTACCCATCTTGATCGAGTATCGTCTAAAACAGCTCAGAAGGTTCGGTTCGTTAACGCTAAAATTTAACTTCGCATAATTCTTGTTTTTGATTTTATCGATGTATGTTTTTTTAAAATAAATTACTTGGTTTCACAGTAAATTATTGACTGGAAAACTCGACAGTAAAAAATTGGAAAATTATAAGCGGCCAGGGGGCCTCCTCTCTCTTTCTGCCCTAGGGCCACCAGACCTCTGACTCCGACCCTCGTTAAAAGTTAACACTTTGCAAATGTACTCACCATGAAAACTATAAGACGTCGCAATTCTTCCATTTTATTTCAAAGCACTCAATTGACAATAAACAATTTGGCAACATTAACCAATCACTGCCAGTCGCCATTGTGAGCCGTCTTCATTGTATCCGAATAATAACTTTGATTACCTTAGTTCCCCGCGGACTCAATAGCATAATTATTTGCGTATCTACTAACAATCTACTTTGTAACTACATATTACCTTTTCCTTTTCGCAATACCCAATAAAACATCCACCGCTGAGGCAGGCAGCACTTCCACAAAATGGTAGCTTTTTGTCAGCCTTTTTGGCGGTCTGCCAAAAACACTGTTGGCCAACGCAGTCCAACAAAAGAGTTTTTTTGTTTTTTGTCTCCTCCTCTCCTCTCTCGCAGTTGTTTTCGTTTTCTTGTGCTCGCATTCGCATTCGAATTGTGTCCCAAACAGAAATACTATCCACATTTTTGTTTAACAAAAGTCCACTCATGTCAGAAACTGTCGAATCATCCAATTCAATTATAAGCACCGCACCGCACTATCGGCCGGCCAAATGCAAGGTGGCATGCGGCGCGAAGGGCCGCACGGCATTTGTCTTCTTACACCTTTTACTTGGCCACTAGCCGGACAATCGGATTTTACCTAATCAACCTACTGTACGTTAATTCAGTGAGTCCACAATGCGGGGCGGCTGTGCGAGGGGGCCGCCTATCCTAAAATGGCAGTTACAATCCAATGAGCCACACAATACAGACACAACTGTGCTGCACTTAGCAGCAGGCCGTCAGAAGGCTTTATTTCCACGAGTTCTTCGAGTACCGTTGCTGAGGTGTCCACTAGATGTCAGAAGCAATCATAATGACAATAATCACACATTGAAGTCATTATCGCGGTATCTCTCTCTAGTAAATACAAATACAAAATCAGCTTTCTTGAGACAGTTACCTTTTTTTTTTTTGGCCGTAACTGTGCACGGGCTACTTGTGTGTATTGTTGGTTACTTTGACTCTTTGTCTGATTCTATTTTCATTTTATTTCATTTTAATTGTCGCAATTGTCCACCGAAAGTGCTCTAACAAAATGTTTTCGAATGATTTTGTCAAAGTCGGCCGTAGGTATGCGATTGTTAGATGGCCGATTGAAGAAATCCGATTATTGCACGATATTGTAGGACCACTGGCGAAAACAAGTGAATAATGGTAATTGTGCGGTTTATTGGTATAGTTTCTCTCTGGCGGGGAACGGCGGCTGTTAACTGCAATTTTACGTAATTATCCAATTATGTGACAGGAGGCAATTGTCCAAGTGGCTTATGGGTAGGTACTATTGCGAAAATGGTTATAGTTGACCCAGTTTGGTGAGAAGAAAACTGTTTCCAACACAACAACGGTGATATAGTGAGATTTATAAAACGGTTTCAATTTTAAATTCGCAGCTTTGTTAGCGGGACCGACGATTGACGGAATATACATACAGACGTATTGTTGCGGTGATTAGTTGCCTTTTTTTGGGGATTTGTGAAAATATTTGGGTCCAAGAACAGTTTCTTTGAGGTATGGTTGGTATTATGTGAGTTTTTTTATGAAAGTGAAATTGAAAATGGTTCTTGTGGCTTTCGAAAGTTCTACAATAGTTCTAGAGGCGCTGGCCGGTTAATTAGGATGTTCTTAGAATAAGGTAGAGGTTCCTTGTGTTGGCACTTGGTGCGACAGCTAACAGTGCACATCTGGCGACGGAGAGAGAAGTACATCTGAAGTCCGTAGACTACAAGAGGTTGTCCGCAGGGATGCGTTTCCCAAGATCAGCAAAGTGATTATTATTTTTATAGAGTTTCTAAATCTCTCATCCTCTATGAGGATGGAAAATATCTATCCGGGGCCAAGCCAAGAGATTAGGCTCTGAGGGTTTTTATTGCAGAAGCCGTCTTTCAATATTCCAAGTCGACAGTATAACTGCTCTTAGCATGGGTTACAAATCGTGTTCCATTTTATAATTTCTAAGACTTTGCACGAGTGATTTTGGAACAAAACCAATTGCTAAGCTAACGATTGGGTTAATTTGACGCTGTTGGCTGTGTTCAGTTCTTGCATTTTTTTGCTAAATCCTGTACATGTTGTTTTTTATTTACTAATTGTGGCTTGGATGTTATGGTTAAGAGGGATCGCTATGTCATATGATTCAACATTATTTTGTTCCTTACAAAATAAGACAAAATCGGTCCTGTTGGTCTGTTATTATTTCTCTTATCCAATAAATTCATCAGCTGAATTTTCTAGTACAGGTGGGGGCTCATTTTTATAGTACGACGTTAATAAGATGAAAACGCATCGCAAGCTCTTGATACAAAATTTTCGCAACACTATATTGTGTATGTTTGTTTGATCATAACTTGTCAGGGTGGAACAGCCAGCTATGACATTTATATGCTCGATAGTTTCTCTCACAGAACCGCATCGCGTACACTCATCGTCATCACTAGGTATTCTTTCCACTAAAATATGCCTTCTATAATTTTTTGTTGGAATTACCTCAACTTGTTTAGCAATAGTAATTCTTTCGGTTTCTGTGTGTAGAGCAAAACCTTTTTTAGCCACAAATTTGAGCTCTCAGCTAGATCCTTTGGGTGAACACCATGATAAAAGTAGACAAATATTTTATTTAAAAAGTAAAAATGTACAATAATTGGTTCTTAAATTGAACTCTTGACACAGATAAATCCATTTTTGAATAAACTCTGTTGAAAGCTAGAATGGTTCTTGTCATCGGCTCATGTGTGCCGTAGCTTGTTCCATGATTGTTTTTTTTTTTTTTGAAAAAGAAGATTACGAATTCTCAAGGATATTGATATCATCGAGAATAAACTGGAACATCTTATATGAAAACATAGCAAGTCTCTTACAAACATTATATCGTGTATTTGACGACGGGATTTCAAAGATTTAATACCAAGAAGAAAGCATATGGCCTTATAACAAGGAGAAAATTCCCAATAACTTTTATAAAAAACGTATTTAGTTAAACGCCTTTAAATCTTGAATCGATCAGAGCAAGTTAAAAGAAATGGATTCCAAATCACGTCAGCTTATTCAAGCAGGGATCGAACCAATGCAGTAAATAGCGAAAGCAAAGCAAATGGATCTCTTAATTCATTTCCATTACGCTTTATGAAGCCAACAATTGAGTTAGCCTTGGCGACAGCATAATCAATATGACACTTAAAGGAAATGTCGTATCGAACGTGACTCCTAAAACTTTGATTTTCATAACTCTATTCAAATGAATTGAATTAATAGAGTAATAATATTCAAATGTAGATGCAGATCTTTTAAAATAAATCATATTGCATTTCTTAATATTTATTTTTAAACTATTGACGTTACACCAATCAGTTATACTCGTACTATCCAGATCCGACTGCATCAAAGAACAGTCACCAATACTTTTAATACATTAAAATAGTTTTAAATCATCTATGTGTAGTAAGAATTGACAATACTTGACTGTTGGAACGGTGTCATTAATACAAATAATGAAGAGCAGTGGTCGTAAATGACTTCCTTGCGGAACACCCGAAGTAAACACTTTTCGAGAGCGATGTTCCAATTTTTACTCATTGAGAGCGACCAAGTAGGTACGATGAGATCCATAGAAGCATTTTAGAGTGATTTCCAAAATCTTCTAGCTTTTCAAGAAGGATTGGATTGAATTGAATTGATATAAGCATTTTAGAGTGAATTCCAAAAGCTTCTAGCATTTCAAGAAGAATCGAGTGACTGACCGAGTCGAAGGCTTTACTAAAATCGGTGTATATTGCATCTAATTGGCATTTGTTTTCCATCTCATTAGATGAAAAGGAAGCCAAGTTGGTGACAGTAGACCGACCAGATACGAAACCATGCTGTGCTCTAGTACTTTTGTTTATTTTTAACAATGCTTTCAAAAAGCTAAGGGATAGCTGAGAGCTTACAAATACCGCGGTAGTTCGCGACGTTATTTTTTGTCACCAGCCTTCTGAATAGGGACAAGAAACAAAGTCTTCATTAAGAAATGTTCCCTCTTTAAGAGAACGGTTTGAAATAAATACTTAAAAGTGAAGTGCAAATACCAATGGCACTATTTTTCAATATAATTGCTGGTATGCCATCAACGCAGAGACTAACAAAACCTCTTCATAGCATAGTTTAAGGGAGCCAATACTGACAGGACTAACAACATTATTTCTTTTACTGTAATGACAATAAATATTATTATAAACCGATTCAAAGCAAGAAACGAAAAGTTCTTAGGTAGACTCTACTTTAGACATTTGCCACGCCTTTAAAATGCATTGTGCCCGGAATCCCAAATAACTTACGTTTGGAGTTTATAAAATGCCAGAAGGATTTACTGTCTTTTTACATTTTACTTTCTATAGAAATAATATAATTTGTGAAGAAACTTACCTACTAAGTTGGGTAAATTCTTAGTATTACCATATTTTTTAAATGCTCTGCAAGCCCGGTTTTTCAAATTTGCTAGCTGATTTCGTTTTTTAGGAGGCTTGGATAATGCTTGATTGTTGGAAGTCGGGACAATACATGTCTAGCAAAGCCATCATCTAGAATTTCAACAAAACGCTTATACAATATAAATTCGTGTTGGACAATTCATTAGACCAAGCTTTATTACTAAACAGATTATTGAGCTCAGTGAAATTAGCTTTAGAAAAACGGTTACAGGGTCAAATTTCATTTTAAAATAAATTTTATTCAATTCTCTTTTTTAAACTACACCAAAACGATTAAAACTAATTTAAAACTAATATTTATCTTATTCGGGCTTACTGGCTCTTAGTGAGCACTCTAAACTCAACAATAATCCTTAAAATTATTGCCTTTCGGCCTTAAATCTATCAATCTATAATTTGTTTTGTTTTTTTAATATCCAAGAAACTTTAGAAAGCTTGAATTCTTTATTATTTATTTAATTTAAATACTACTTAAAACTACCTAAGCTACTCAACTTAAATTGCCTATAATCAGGGTGGTGAGCAATCTCATCGATTGGTCACCATTCTGATCGCGTCCATGGGCGCCAGACAGCTGCCAACACCGTGCCACCGAGCCTCGAGCGAGGCCATAAGCGTCGTTCGAGTCTCGGAAGCACTGTTCTTGTTGGCAAGCCCGGCCCCTCCCAAAGGCCCCCTACTCTAAACCTTACCCTACCAACTTAATATCTAGCTTAAAACTAGGGAGGATGCTACGTAAGTAGCGCACCGGCCCGGGAGAGCGTATCCACCATCACCTCTTCCTCAAGCCACCAAAATTCGGTGAACTGCTTTAGGATATCTGTTTTGTCCCGCAATTGCAGTACTAAAGCGGAGGAGCTCCTGAGCATTGGCGGCGTACCCGTCATGGATGAGCCGCTTATCCAATACCGTCACACCAACTTTTTTTTGGACTAACCCTTTCATGTCTGTAGGCGCAGTGGCTTAGTGGTTAGTGTGTTGGACTACTAAGCGAGGGGTCCCAGGTTCGAATCCCGCAAAAACCCAAATTCCAACATGGGGTTTTTTCCACTGCGCCACCTCTCGCGAACGTCTGACAAACATCCGAGAGTATAACTGTCTTTAGAGCTTCTCAATTAGCCGTTTGGAATCGGCATAAAATTGTAGATCCCTTCCATTCGTTCCAAAAATAAAACTCACACAAAACGAATGGTTGCGAGAAGCTAGGCCTTGGGTCCCTACGGACCTGTTGCGCCAACTATATATATATATAACCCTTTCATGCGTCTACATGAAGAAATGCCTCAGGCGGGATGAAGCCAGACCGAAGCGTACTCTTGTGGTACATTAAATTGGGGTAGTAAGACCCTGAGATATCGCTGGCCATCGCCCTTGCGACGTGCCTACGAATCACCTTAATATAAGGAAATTGCCAATCCTATTCAGCCGAGCCCCATTGTATGGGGTCCTGTTGGGATAGTATTTTATGTACTGAGATTCAGGAGTTCTAAACAACCCTAGACAGGCCCTGAGACATTTTCTCTCAAACACCCGAATCTTTTTCATATAGGACGGCCCTATATTGAACCACATGGGACAGCCATAAGCGATGATAGGCCTTATAAGGGCCACGTAGCAAATGACCTTCACCCTGGAATCAAGTTGGCTGCTGCGAAACAGTCTCCTTGTCAGAGCGTAGGCCTTCCTAGCCCCAGCGAGACAAGCATCTATATGTTTGTCAAAATACAGATACTGGTCGAGCCAGATGCCAAGATACCGGACCACGTTTCTCACAGCCAATGGTCGCCCCTATTGTTAATTTTCTCCAGTTTTTGCTGGTATCCCCCGAGGCCCTAGCCAATGGAGTTCTGAACAGGAGAATTCACTGCTTCCTGTTGTAAGCCGTCATAAATCCTATATAGCAAAGGTTTTTAAATGCCAAATCTGGTCAGCTTATAAAAGAGCACCTCCAACCCTTCAGAGTCCTTTTCACCCTGTTGTTGAGCTCTTATTTCAGATTTTCTTTGATTCTTGTGGAGCATATACCTTTCAACTGTAACAACCCTAAAGTACTTGCAACTTCCTCCATCACCTAGCGCTTCAATGATCTGCTTTTCATTTAAAGAGAATCCATCCGTTGTTTCCATAATCTTCCATTGATATAGGTGAGCAGGTTTGCATTTATCAATGCCAAGGTCCACGCTAATATCGTCAATAAATGCTTTGCTTATGCTGGGGCCGAATTACCGCTTCCGTAAGCGAGCCATACGTCACTGAATTTTGTCGATTTAACAAGCAAAACAATAACAAATTCAGTCACGTATTCAGTCGTGTATTTTGTCGTTATTTGGGGCGTATATTTTCAAATCGTCAAGGAACAGCAAAGTGGCTAAAGTTCTTATTTTGGCTGGTTGGTTTTAATTTGTATCCTTCGTTTTGTTCTGTTGATAAGCCTTGACAAGCCTACTTAATGGATTCAGTGACAAACAAAACCATAAAGGACTAAAAGCGTCTTCCTGCAGTATACCACTGTTTACTTTAATGGGGTTACTACGTTGTCTCCCTGGGTCCATAATGACATGAGGTACTTCAGTTTGGCAATGATGTTCGCGCTCACTCCATAAAGCTGCAATATTTTTATTAGATACTCACGGGGTAATCTATATGAAGCACATAGTCAGGTTTCTTTTTCTTTAAAGTGGTTGTTGTACTATGACCGAATCTATAATTAAATGATCTTCGCATGATCCTATGCCCTCAATTGATGCAGTAAGCTCAGAACCTATACACGCTCAAAAATTGGCTCTAACAGAGTGCGATTTTTGCTCCGTTAAAAAAATGGGTTAAAATTAACCAAGTCTCTATTGAAAAACACCGAGTATTCGTTGTTAAACACTACCGCTATAAATAGGTGAAGTGCATACCTACTCTATTGTTGTTAAGAACCAAGTTTCTAGATAAATACTAACCAGTTGGTTGAATTCGACAGAGTTAGATTGTTATTTGCAACCGAAAAGAATTGATAATAGGCTATTTTTAAACCGAGTTTCCTTAAACAATCTGTATCGGCTATTTTTAATCCACTAACTCTGTAGGAGCACATAACAGTATCACTTGGTAGTTTCTAACCGAAAGTTGGTTGATTTTAAATAAGCGATTTTACTGCGTGTAGAACCACTTGTTGGAGCATATGCCTGACCCTCACTAGTTTTGGATCCATCAGTATCTGCATATTCAAATTTCACTTTCCCTCGACACTCTATCCCTATGCCATTTTTCTCGGCCAGGGTACAACACAACGGCTTTCATAATGTTCCATCGATACATACTCACTTGTACATGTACTGATTGCACACATTCGACTATTCTACTGTGTCATCAACCTGGCAAAGGTGTTCCTAGGTGACAACCCAAACGTTCCCAAACAATGCGCTTCTGCTTCATTCCATAAGTACCTTACATAGAATTCCTTAATTGATAATACCACCCCAACAAAGGGCGAAATCAGTGAAACCATAGAAAACGTCAGTGTGTCGTGTCCGATGAAAGGACTCGCCTGTCAAGTAGGTACACATAACCGCATTGATTCGTTCATGCCATTCCATTCATGCATTTGTTCAACTCATTGACAAATCCTTTTTTATTCTCCATACCGAATGATATTTGACTGGGTTCAGGAAGTCCCACAATGGACATACTTAGTCCACCCGCTGGTTCATTCAATTCCTCGGTCCCTGTCGATGCGATGTTTGAACAGTCATCAAACCATTACGAATTTGAAAATCCCCTCAAAAGAGAGGTAGGATTTCCATTTTCGTTATTCATCGATGGCCACATACGGCGGAGATAATAGTAAGAAACTATTAAAAAGTCCTTGTCCAATCGGTTGAAGTGCGTGTGCACCTTTTAAGGATTCCCATTGTGGCGAGACACACATGCGTGTCATCTTCCCCACATATACAAGAGACAATGCCAAGCAGAAAAGTAATTTATTCAAAAGGATGCATGGCAACGATTATGCGAGATGAATCCTTTTCAAGGACAGCGCGCATGCATATAAATCATCGATTGTTCGTTTCTGAATAAGTGTGTAGCCTATGTATGCAAACGAAGAAGTCAATTGCGAACGAGCGTTCGGATTGTCCAATAAAGTATCGATTACACGCGAAACATGTGTGTGCAAGGACATTGAAAAGCATAAGGAGCCTTGTATATTTTTCCATCTCAAAAGGCGAGCACAATGTGAGGATCTCTTTTCTGCAAGGGCATTTGGCATTCGAACCTCAAAGATCTGAATAGTGTCCTTGGAGGATTTGCATTTGTGATATATGACTTTTCGATATAATGTTACAGAAAGGATTCTGATTTGCATGCGCTCTGATAGGCATGTAACAAGAGCACTTTAGCCGTTACGAATTTTTAATCAGCACGATGATTGTGTATATCGTTTCGACTGACAATTGGCGCAGATAAAGGCTGGAATTACACGGTGCAAAACAAGCACTCTTGTCAGTTATAATGTTTGTATCACTAGAAGACGTTTTTCCCCTTTCCTTTCGATGCACACGAAATATCCTCCTTGATCTACATTCAATAGGAAACAGTTACGCCTCTGAATCTCTATTATTTTCCACCTTTTGTCTCAATTTGATTTGACTGTTACAACGCGCATCAACCCTTGCAAGAAGGATATGCATCTGTTCGCCGAAGTAACCGTGTAAAAGGATGCTATTCTTTTTTATTCTGGGACAAAAGAAGTGTTTTCGTCCTCAAAACGTATCGTCTTTACTTCCCAGTGCTCGAATATCGTGAGAAGAAGTGCCAACTGTCAATCCTTTTTCAAATACCGCGATCTTATCGTGTTTTATATAGGTGGGTATAGGTAAAAAAATGAGATGACAGTCAGAAGCAAAGGTTTAGGGTCGTTTGCGGACCTCTTGGAACATTTTTTTTTTATAATAACTCTTACAGGCTGTTGGCTGGATATGAAGATATCATCATTCTAACTAATTTCGAGTTAAAACTTGAAAGTGCGTGGGATGTAACAAGTTGGAATTGTTAGGTTTTCTTGGTCGGCGGATGGCAGTGATTTTTGTAAGTGCTGCCAAACTGTTTATTGTTAATTAGACGCCTTAATGGGCTGTGGAGTAAAAACGTTGCCTGTGCACAAAATTGAATTGAACAGGTTGAAAATGTGTCAAGAAACAAGAGGAAACAAAGCGACAAAAAAGGAGTCCAAAATGGAAGAGGTGGAAAGCACATCTGATGCCTTCAAAATCGGACTAAAAACATGTCAAAAAACAGAACAAAGTGCACCTTAAAGCAGCTAGTCAAGATGGAGTCCAAGAAAACCTAAAAAAATCGTCAATAAACGAGAACAAATGTAGGTTCAAAGTGTGTCAAAAAGCACTAAGTAACGGGTCAAAAAAACAATTCTGCACAGTTTTGAGTGGGAAATGGTAGACAGTACACAGACCGTTACCTATCGTTGCAGAAAATATAAGGATATATCTTTGAGGAAGTATAATCATATATCATATAAACAGAGCACTACAATCGGAATAGACCTTAATAGCTTTTGCTATAAACCTTACGATGCATTCAAAACCACTGTCTTAGCTTTCGAACCTCCCAAGCGCACGATTACCTTCTTTAAAACAGCAAGTTCCCAACGAATTTACTGATGAATTTTAAAGATTAGCTTCAGAAGGAGTTTTTTTTTTAAAACCTACTGAGCTTGACTGCCTCTGCATTTAGGAGTCCCATTAACGAAGGTTGGGCTTGTAGACAACTACGCGAATAAAGGCAGGCAAAAAAAAACACCGCGGTTTCTGCAGCAAATCTTCAGCTCTTTATCAGTCTCACAGTAGGAAGGACTGTAGATGATAGACAGGTGTCTTCAAGGACCACAACGCTCGACACTTTCGGCAAAGTATATGCGGTAAGTCGGGTTGGAGTCTGCTATGTTGCGAAAAAGGCTATAATTCTGCCGCGCCATGTAGATGATCTCAGTAGGAAATGACATAAGTAGAGTTTTGCTCTCAATAGTTAAATATCACTGAGGGGGATTATACGGTCTCTTCCGAAAACAGCAAGGCTTTCAACCAGCTGTCTCTGAGTGTTGCTATTCGGTATCAGAAACCTTAAAAAAGAGCACACAACAACCTTACCCTATGTTAAACTACGGCTTAATTTGTCTCTTGGTCAAAAAAGTTGGTACCCAGCCACCCGGCCTACTTGTAATTGAGCCCCAATATATGGAAACGGTTGGTAGGTGGAGATAGTCGAGTTGAAAGTTGTTGCCGCCAGATGGAGTGACCAGAAATGCACTTGTTTCAGTAACCAGCTGTTTCGGCTGCATACAGAGTCCAAGCGACCTTCAAAAGTAGTAGCTCAGTTAAGTGTGAAATCACCAAAAGTCCCCTCGTTGGGCGCCACCCACATTCCATTTTTATTCCAAGATTTCATATGCTATTCACAGGCCATACCATATTCCCATCCTTAACATATATCAGTCCTCCCTCAGTACAACTTTACTATCGCATTCTTCTCGCAAAACTGCAAGTAATTGTTCGCACTGTAACGCCTTGAAATAAACCAGTGGCAAATGCAGAACTTTTGTCCCATGTTTCACAATACGCGCGCTTTCAAAATTGAAAACAGCAAGAGAAATAGAACGAACAAAAAAAAAATATCTACAGCAATGCATCGCTCGCAACACTCGCATAATGCGATGCATGTTGAATTCACGCGCGCCGTTTCAAAACTTTTGTAAATTTTCAACAATTATCGCCGGCGGTGTTGGGGTGCGCCCCTCATCCCCATCCGTCCTCATTCAGTTGGTAATAATTTTAATGCAATGATTATATTCTACAATTTAGAAAGGCTACAATTTCACTTTAGAGCCAGCGCACAGCTTAATAGTGCGCTCCAGTGTGATGCGGGGGCGAAGAATGGCCCATTGTCTGCGTCAATCGAGCGAAATGAAATGCAAGTCGTACTTCACACACGTTCCTGTTGTGTGCACCCTCTCTCATGAAATGAATTCATTTGGAATATCATATGTATAGTGGATAGAGACCTTTCTCTGGCGTTCTATAGTCGTGTGGGTGGAAGGATCTTCCCCCAAGAAAAAAAAAAAAAGTCGCCATTCACTAATATGCGAAATTCATCATCGTTTGGAGTTTTTTTTTTCCATATTTTTGTACGTGCGCTTTTCATTAATGAATGATGAAGTGAAAGAAAAAAAAATCATTTTTAAGAATAGATACTGAAAGCATCCATAGATACTCGTACAGAGAGTGTGTGTGGAATGAAATGGCATTGTTGGGGCAGCATTGTGCACCTGTATACGGAGAGAAGTGCACGGTGTATGGGTACACTGATTAAAACGATGGTAATGAAAATAAAGGAGCATAAAGGCGTATGGGTACATAGCAGCGCGCTAGGTGTATTGGAAAGAATGCAATAGATGACAATTGGAATAGATTTGAATGGTCTCTGTCTCTGGCTGTGTTCGGCCTGAATGTGATTGTCCTCATTTTGCGCCCGTCCATTCAGCTAAGTAACAATTAAAGGCGTTTTTGTCAGCGCGCACGCTATACAGACTTCCCTCTGGCCGGCGGGGGGCAGGAGGAGGATTTTTCGCTCAAGCGACTCATTACAAAGGGGGGGGGTATAGAGGATTGTATGTAAGGCCTACTTAATGACACAAATGGCATGAGCGCCATTGAAAGAGGAGGCCATTGAGAGCTTTGCAAACAATGTGCGTGAGATAATTATTGTTGTATCACATGCCTTCGATACTGGAGGCTATAGACCTTATGGTCGTAAAGGTCGGCTTTAGAACTAAAACGCTGTAGGTACATAAAGGGAGGTTGATTTCCGCATCATATGGCTAAACTTGCCTGCATTAGCCTTATATGCGCGCATGCCCCCACGGAGGAGAGAGACGACGACACCACAGAGAGGTTCTACGAGCTCAGGCTACAAGGCCTGAACCGAAGCCTGCAAGGACAAACAAGGGAACATCGTAGTAGAATCTCAGTCGATGCTATGGATACTCCTCCTTGCCAAAATAAAGTCAGCTGTTGCCTAATAAATGTGGGGATTTCTTGTTCAAGAGGCCTTGACCTATTGCTAAAGGATTAACCAGCTGCATTTAATAAAGGGGAGGATACATTTTAAGGGCCGATGTTGAATGTGAACCACACCTAAACGTCAAGTTTTTTTCTGCATTTCATTTGACATTTCTCAATTAAAGACTAACTCAATTTGAGCCATGGAAAGATACACAATCGAGCAACGCGTTGAAGTTATTCAGGCTTATTATGAAAATGGACGTTCAAATCAAAATGCATATCGTGCACTTTGTGATTTTTGTCGGTCAATTTAATCGGCACATTTTCACCTCAGTGGATTCGTTAATAAGTAGAATTGCCGCATTTGGGCAAATGATAATCCAAGAGTGACTGTCGAAAAACCAATGCACCCACAAAGAGTGACTGTTTGGTGCGGTTTGTGGGCTGGCGGTATCATTGGGCCGAATTTTTCCAAAATGAGGTTACTGTGAATGGTGTTCGCTATCCTGAGATGATAACGAACTTTTTATGGCCCGAATTGGAAGATATGGATGTGGACGATATGTGGTTTCAACAGGACGGTGCCACTTGCCACACAGCTAACGAAACAATGGCTCTTTTGCGGGAGAAATTCAGTGGCCGTGTTATCTCACGTCGTGGCGATGTTAATTGGCCGCCACGATCATGCGATTTGACACCGTTGGACTTCTTTCTTTGGGGTTATTTGAAAGAAAAGGTGTACATCGATAAGCCAGCAACAATTCAAGAGCTAAAGGATGAGATAATTCGACACATTAACGTCATAGAACCTCAACTATGCCTCAGCGTCAGCGAAGATTCGGACCATCGGATGGAGGTGTGCGGCCATTTGGCCGATATTTTGTTCCACACATAATTGAACCATACCAATATTATCATAATAAAAAGAAATGACAGTAATTTCCTAAATAATTTGTGTTTTATTCAAAATCAACATCGGCCCTTAAAACTTAACCACAATTACACCACATGTACTAGTGCTATTTGATAACTCAGACTTGCCCCCACTCCAGGCCCTTAGAAATTCAAATCACTACTGCTTGGCAGCTTTCTAATGAACCTTTTTCAGTTGCTCGGAATCTCTATAGAGAATTTAGCATATTGGACAACATGGAGCAGTGCTTAATATGGGTTCCCCACCCAACATCCATATTCTGCACCCAGAGTCTTTCCGTTTAAAAAAGCGCACTGATCACTCAAAGTTATCTACAGAAACCACTATTTTGGTTACAAGATCCATACCGATTGATAATATTAACAAACCATATTCCATTTAACAAATATAAAGCAAGATTGAACAAAACTATTCCTTAGCCAGCCCTGCAGCCGATCAACAATGCAATTGACTTGGCGAAGCCATTCACTTCTTCAATAAGCCCTCGCCACCGGTCCATTATTAACGCTTGACAATTGCGCCGATGCCCAAATCCGAAAAGTCCCAAATTCCAATTGAATTTCATCCTTAATCACGTAACAATTGTACAATTCACCTATTTTCGTATTCAAAATATTCTAATTCGCCCAAGACAAACACACACATAAACTCCCATGTTTGTTTTGCAACAGAAAGACCTCATCGCAAAAGGACGTAATCCATTATGGCCACAAAGAGTAGCCGCCTTTGTTGAGCGCCATTCGAATCGAGTTCAAATTCGACAATGTGATCGATCCCATCGAACTCGAATTCCATTGAAGCTGAAAGATACAACTGTCAGATGGACTGCCATATCGATTGATGCTTCGGACAGACAGACGGGCCACAAAGAGTGAAAGGAAACTGGTCCACCATAGGCAGTATAGACTACAGGATAAGCAAACGATGGTATTAAATTTTATCTCATCTCTTTGTCCTTGTTCGATTGGTTTTGCAGTAATAAGGATGACATTCTGGAATTGTCATCTTGATCCTCCTTTTGTCCTTTGCAATTCTTCTCGCATTCACGTTCGGCTGTGTGTTTCCCGCAGCACAAAAAATGTGCATGCATTTCGTTGTTGATGGCAATCTAGCGATTGATCTCAAGAGTATCAATTGGTTTTCCGTTAAGATGAGGTCGAGCAACACAAAAAAAAAAAAAAAAACACAATTTCCTAAAAGACTGCTAATTCCTCTGACAATTGTTTGTGCAAATAGTAAGAAAAAAAATGAAAGCAGATACTTATCCCTTTTCTGTGCGGTTGCAAATGTACAAGATGTCATCTCTTTTTAGGTACATTTCTGGCTTATCGTCAAGTGTGTCCTTAAGATAATGCGAAACGCTATTGTCGATAAGCCTTGCTTATGGAGAAGGGAAAAAAACACACACATGTGGTCCTGCCAGACAGAATGACGCCCCACAGTAGCCTGCGTACGAGTATGCAAACTCGCCTGAGTAAGGCGATTGGAATGCTGGTGCTTAACTCGGTCTTGCATAGTCATGCTGATTGATCAATAAATTGTACATTTCTTGATTGATTGATGCTACGCTTATATCGTGTGAGGGTCAAGTTAAGTGGACTGCGGACGGGTATCAAATGAATCTTGAAATGAATACACTCATGTCATGCAAGGCTGTTATTGTTGCAGCATCTTACTGCCATGGAGACGGAGAGTTGTTCTTGCTCGCGTATCCTTTTTGGTAAAAATATGATTTGGCACTATAATCTCATTCAGTTCTTCTTTTTGTTTTTTTTTTTTTTTGTTCACCTACATAAGTGAGTGGACTTTTGCCATCTGGTACTGGTAGTTATCTGGATGGGTGAGAGGGAAAGTGAGTCACGTCGGACTTGGTCTGTTGGGGCGATTTGTTTCCGAAATTCCATTACGATTTGAAGTGGCAAACATATTAATCAAGTTGTTTCAGTTAAAAGTGAAAACTAAAATTCCCATGGTCGCCCAAAGTTGTCTAATAAAAGCAAAATTGAGGAACAAATTTGAATGTTACTGATGGGCGAAGTGACTGTTGTTGCTGTGTGGAGATATTTTTAAAGTTCGAGTCTCAAAATTCTTTTCTAAAGATTTTGGGGACTTTTTGACACTTTCTAAAGTTTGAATCCAACCTGACTGTCGTATCTTTTTCACAGTGTAAAGCTGGCTCTTGTAACGTGGACCGTGATTCTCGTCGCCAACTCGTTACGTTCTTTTAACGACTAAGAAACAGCACAACCTTTCGTTATAGAAGAGAATTCAATATTTTAATAATTCAGATTGGGTATGACAAAATATCAGCCTATTTGTAAAACGGTGCTGCTGACTTGCTCTTGATCATACACGCAGAAAAATCACTTATTTAAAATCAACCCACTTTCGATTAGTAACAAATGAGCAGTACTGTTAATATAGCTCTTACAGGGTAAATTCATTGTAAATAAATAAGCCAAATTACTTAAGGGGAATTGGTTGAAAATAACCGATTTATCAATCTCCCCTCCGAAATTTGCTCGGATATTGTTTTCTTGGATTCTCCAATATTCCAACTCACACTCCCTTTTTTCTGGTGCCTTAATAATTTATTTAGGTATACAAAATTTGTTTGCTCTTCTCCGTAGAATTTAAACAACTTACTTTGTTGCTATTAGCCCGATAAAGTTGGTGGAATTTAACCAACTTACTCTGTTGTTATTAGCCAGCAAACTTGTTGGAATTCAGCCTACTTAGTCTGTTTTTGTTATCCGACTTACTTGGTAGAATTTAACCAACTTATTTTAAAGTTAACCTGTGTTCCGTTGGCACAATAGAAAGCCAAAATAGTAATAGAGATATCGTTGTCTTTAGGGCTAAAACAGCATGTTTAGAACTTAGTTTGTTCGTGATTCGTGAATGTTGTCACATTAAAAATAGAGTTGAGTAGTGAATATACTAAATTCGGAAGAAATGTCGGAACGTATTTTCAGAAGTAAAATACATTTATTCATCAGAGTACTGAATTTGGGCGCATATTTTTAAATCAACTGTATCGATAAAATTACAATTGAGATTCTTTTTCTATAGGTACCTGGTTTCTCGTTTAGAAACAACATTTGTAGAAATTTACATAAAATTAACATCTACAAAATTTCTACGTATAAAAAATATCAGATAGGTAAATATGTCGATGTAAATGTTTTATAGAAATTTGTTACGGAAAAATACGTTTTCAATGTAAAATAAATCGAGGGCAATATTCTTTATTTTTGAACAATTTATTTTATTTTTGGGAAATCTTCAATAACATTTCAAACTTGAGAAAATTTTGGATGGGTTCAATTTTCACGAGTAAAAGTGTTAAAAACAAGCCAGTCGTTGGTTACATTCAAGCAACATTTATCGGTTGTTTTTAACAGAGAGAGATTGTTAGATTTAAACATTACATGTGTAGCACGGTAATTAAGAACCAATCAGTGTGCTAGAACCCCAAATTTAGTAGGTTTTTCTTAACCAAGATACCTTTTTGAATGTAACCAAACAGGAAAACGATACTGTTTGGTAAATATTAATATACATTAATAAATAATTTAGTGGGTTATTGTTAGGAATTTGAATAGCGGACGCTTCTGGCGGTAACCTACTCGCCCTAGGGACCCCTTTGTCTTTTCTCTTTAGGCAAACAGTTGCGACTGCACTCAGATGTAGACCTCAAGAGCCCTGCCAGCTCGATGTAGCTATAAAAACCTTCAATTACACACACCGAGCGTGAAGTTGTCTCTATTAGATTTGAAGCTTTTGCGCCTGATAGATTGGCGGTCTACATAACGTAGGAGGTCTACATAATGCGACCTTCAGCTTTTGATGTTTACTGAGGTTGATGAAAAGTTCGTAAAGTTTTTCCTTAAATAGATGACTAAGGTGGCTACGTCAGTGTTTTCGAGTTCAACCCAAAGGTGGCCTTAGTTGGCGTGAGTGAAATGTGAACCGAGTTACAACACTGGTGCCAGTTAGTCAAAGACCGTGCTAACTAGATCTTTGAGCTTGGCTGAGGCCGAAGTCCAGTTTTTTATCACCGCAGGTAAGGCCGAATATTTCATAAAAGTGGTTCACTTGCTGTTAAAAATTGTCGAATGATTCGCATACAGCAATTTTTTTCTGTAAATAGTTTCAGCAATTCGAAACACCCAGGCTTCAAAGCACAGTGTGCGGGCGTGTAGGTTCCTACAAAAGACACAACTTTGCCCTAAAAATATTTCTACCAGTCCTTCCATGAAAATATTTGCACAGATCTGCCAAAAGTGCTTAACGAAGGTGTATTGATCTTCGCTTATCTTTGGTTTGAAACTCACTTTCACCTATTGGTGGGTCTAGTTTATATGCTCTTTGCAGAGGCTGACGCATTTTTTTTTAAATAATTCCCGCGGGAAAATCGGCTAGAAATCGGCGTTTCTAGCTGCTTGAAGATAGCTGCCTTTTCTCCATATTCTAGTGAATTCCTTTTATTCTCAGTCAGCTATGAGCCAACAAATCAAATACGGACAACTGAATACACCACTGTGAGACTCCATTTTGGATCTCAACATCTGACTCAAAGAGACCACTGGAGTACCGTCGTTATCAGGCGTTACTAATTCGTAAAGTGTCATAGTTTTGGTAATATTGAATATTTTTCATTAAGTTCTTGTGACATCTTACAAAAAGTTATTTCAAACAATAAAATATTATTTAAAAACAAAATTCAAGGAAGATGACCACTTTGTTTCAACTTTTAAAAAGGTCCCACCTCCGTCCGCCCTAGGGTAATCATCTGAAATATGCGAACATTATTGTTTTTGGAAATAATATTTAATTGATATTTGCCTTTTTTTAATTTCATTGGCGCAAAATTATAGGCGGATAAAGCCCACTATAAAATTATTTTACTACGTGACAATGTCTGTATAAATATTTTTCTAATTCTGGTCGATATAAAACCCACTTTATCGTTATAACCTAGTATTAAATTTAAAACCATCAAAGTACATTTTATCTGTCATTTCTATTGCAAAACTGTAAGAAAACAGCAGCAACACTTTCAATTCTTATATTATCTACCAACTGTAACGTTTTCTATGTGAACATTTTTGGGCATGCATTTTCGAGACCTTTTCCACAGTTCGATTTAAGCTGTGATTAAACGAAGTCTAATGTTAAATAAAGGCTGTAAAAAAGATTGAATTTGTGTTGCTTTTAATATCTGACCGTCCTTGCAAAATTGGAATCTTAAATTTAATTTTTTTTAAAGATTTTTAAGGAAATGTTCCCAGGATGTAAATATTTTTGAAAACCTCGAAATGTTTAATATGTACGGCTTTTAAGAGAAATAAAATAAGACCCAAGCAAATCCTTTTGAAGATTTTGATGACAAAGAGTTTTGCTCGGCACAGATTCCAAAAAAAATTTGAAAATTGAATTCCGGCATTTTTAATTTTTTTTTTTTTTTTTTCTTTTTGTGCTCTCATTTCATTCAAATTTGTTTCATTAAAATTGTAAGTTCTTGGGTCTGTTAAACAAAAATTTGCATTGCGCCCGCTCAAATGTTGGTACTAGTTATAGGTAGGCTACAAAGCATTTACAATGCATTAACAAGTTAGGCACCGGCCTTGAAGTTAAAGTGCTGTTAGTAATCTGTCCTAATACACGATGTCTATCATTTTGCATTGTTTCTATTTATCTACATATATATTGCAAGAGTTTATGAAAATTTAAGACAAATAACTGCATTTCTTGCCGGATTTTTTGTGTTTATCACGCATGTTGGATTTGTGCGTTTTTGACAGCTTCTGCGCAGCGTTCTTCTTCGCTCGTTTTCTTTTGTCTTACAGATTTGACAAAATCCTGCACATTTTATTAGTACTGTATTATTCCGTTCTTGATTGCCTGCTTGTGCGGATGGACTGGAGAGTAAATGTGCGACTACCAACTTCGGCCGATTTCCCGTTGCTTTGCCTACAAGCTATATTGCTACGCAAGTGCCTTGATTTGGTGGGCTGGTATTGATACCAAGAAATTCGTACTGACCAATGTCACGAAACTTCAAAAATTCACTCACAACACACTCTCAAAAAATATGAGCAACTTCCACTGTCGGTGGGGAATGCCTGACGTCCCGCTTAGTGTGGGACTGTCCCGCTTTTGTCCCGCAAGTGTCCCGTAGAATGTCCCGCCCTTCATTATTAAATAAAATAAATTACAATTATTAATACATAAAAATTAAAACTAGCCCTGGTTAGCTATAATCATAACTTACAAAGTATGAAGTGCGTTTAAATCTGATGATGATAGTTCAGTGCTCTGAGTGAAAATATTGGGTAAGTTTTTTTTTTTGGTTGAGGCACTAGCTTTTTGTTGTCTTTTTCTAATGCAAGCTCTGAAGGATATTCAGTTGCATAAAGAAGTCATGGAGAGATGAGCGAAATCAGATGGAAGCCGAGCTCCTTGTAAACCAAAATATTTCGATGAGTTGCAAGGAATTTAAGGTTTTTTGCGAAACTGACTTTGGAAAAAATCAAATTGTTTCGAAAATAACTTCGTCCGATAAGTACTGATATTTAGAGTTTGGCTTTCGTAGAATTGCATCTTTTTATAAAAAAAAACTTCGAGGACTGTTAATTTAAATTAGAACTAATATAACATTAAGTGAGATAGTTCCTCGTTAATTTTAACTTGTTCGTTTCGTGATATGAATTGTTAGTTTCTACTGTTCCTTTTGTAGAACTATTTTTTGGTTACATTTTTATATAAAAATGGCTCTGTCTATGTAAGATATTTATTGTTATTTATATTGAGTTATGTTCCATCTTGATTTTGAATCCGAATGTACGTTGTAAGCATTTGCATTTGAAAAAGTTACATAACATGTACAAATATGAATTTAAAGACTTTAACTTAAATCAAATATTACTTATTACAACAAATAAAATGTAAACTAAAATAAAAACGTTTTTTTTTTTTTTTTTCACTTAAAATGCAAAATGTCCCGTCAGCTAATTTTTCAAATCTGGCATCCCTAGCTGTCGGAAAAGTTGCTGTCAGCGTTTATAGAATTTTATCGGTTAAATTTGAGATTATTCGTTTCGTCCAGACAAAAAAAGCGGCTCATCAACGACGGGTACGCCGCCAATGCTCAGGAGCTCCTACGTTTTAGCACCGCAATTGCTAAAACCGAATTTTGGTGGCTACGTAGCATGTTCCTTAGTTTTAAGCTAGACATTAAGTTAGTAGGTTTAGGAGTAGAGTAGGGGGTCTTTGGGAGGGGCCGGGCTTGCCAACATGAACAGTGCTTCCTGCTTGGCTAATTGGAAATTGTTCTCCAAACACACTATTTACACTTGATTTCGCTGACACTACCTCACTAACAAAGTCGTCTGATCTCTATGGATGCTAAAGAGCGACTGTGCACTTGTTGGCGGTTGTCAGGCGCTCATGGACGCGATCAGGATGGTGACCAATCGATGAGATTGCTCATCACCCTGATTATACGTATTTTGGGTTAAGTAGCTTAGGTAGTTTTAAGTAATTTTAAATAAAATAACAAAAATAAAGAATTCAAGTTTTTCAAAGTTTCTTGAAGAATAAAAAACAAACAAAATTAAATATAGACAGATTTAAGGCCGAAAGGCAATAACTTTAAGGATATTGTTAAGTTTAGACCGCTCGCTAAGAGCCAGTAAGCTAGAATAAGATAAATGTTAGTTTTAAATTAGATTTAATCGTTTTTGTCTAGTATATAAGTTTAATTAATGATACAAATAAATATGAATTTAAAATGAAATGAACTGTACTCTGTATGGCAGATACAAAGTGCAAATTTATATTAACATAAGGGTTAAAAGTACAAATATTTGAATCAATTATTGAAACATCTATGACGGCGGGACTTAAAGAACCTTTGACTTAGAATTTAAAATTTTAGCTTAAGAAGTTCACCTGCATTTTTAATCACCGATGAGTATCGCTTATCACCAATTGAAGAAATGGTGGCTACAGGTGGCAGCCTTTAGCGACTCTACTTGGAATTTTATTGTCAAACTCGAAGAGTGTACCCAATTTCTTATATCTCTTCGAAACGTATCAATTATCACCAACAGAATACACCTGCGACCGAGTACAGCCCTATGGGACTCCACAGTAGATTTCAGAGTCTAACACTTTGAATCAGCTGAAATATGTATATGCAGAGAGTATGTAGAGATCCAGGTTCTAGTTCCACCAATCACCTTTATTTTCCACCTCGAAACACTTAACCGCATCACTAATCGACAATAAAATTAATACTGTTATCAGAATGCTACCTTGAGGTATCCCACTTTGAATATTAAATACCTCCGACAACGACTGCCCATACAAAGCACGCAACTTGACATGATCTTTCTTTAGCAAAAGCTTAGTTCGAATAAAATTGATAATTTCGAAACAACTTTCGACTACATTCTTAGGAAGCCTAGCAGCTACTTCTCTACAGTCTCTTTGACAACCAGGCTTCTTTCACATGCGCATTTTGTAAAGCACTCATTATGTTGTTGCAGCTGTACTAATTTTCGTAAGGACGATTGAAAGTCGAAATGTGAAGCAGAAAATTGCAGACATATATATTTCAGAAGGAAGTGGCTCAGATCTACCGGGGTCCACAGGGTAAGAGAATGTTTTACCTACCAAATGGACAGGCTCTCCCTTAATTTGAATCTTGAACACCCTGTAACTACACAGTACTACCTCCCTTAGGACCGTAAGTTAATACGCATTCAATCTTCAAAGCTTCACGTATTCGCCTCGCTACTCACAGCTATAATGCTTATAATCATTTCAGCATCATTCCGGCACTCATTATGCAATTCTGCATGCAGGTACGTAGTCCTTGCTATATATGGTGAATTACGATGAAGTGCGACTATGTGCTTGTGCTTTGATTCGCCTTGCACACAATAAATACGGCGTTGGCGTGAAAATTTCGGTTTGTTAACCACGACAGGTTGCCCTTTCCCATCTCTATACACTTATGTGTGTTTGGGGAAATGCAATTTAATTCCTTTCCTCAGTCAAATTCCATATACAAGCGCGCACCATGGTTACCTCTATACACGACGGATGCCATTCAATATTGGAACAATCGTCATTTTCAATTAAAATGATCATTGAGCGAGAGCTCACCTCCAAAGTGGGTACAGCTAACCTAAACGTCTGTATGATTCTGGCTAAACAAAGCCCCTTTCAAAACGAGGTGTCGAAGGTCTTCTGTCAAACGTGCGGATACGATGCTTGTTCTTGTATTTTGTGTATTTTAATTAACATCACACTCTCTGCCGTTGCATAAGAGAGCGCATAGTGCTGACGGAAACAATCGCCGGCGATACTAATTAACTCAAAATCGCAAGGCGTTGATATTTTAGTTGCTGCTATAGCTATGTACTTACCAAGGAGCTTTGTGTTTCGTGGTAGTGGTATTTGTGCGGCTTTGACAAACCGAATGCGCGGAGGAGTGCGAATAAAGGAAGATTGCGGTGGAGGATTTTATTCATCCCTTTCGGGGATTTCTGTTGTTCTGACCCTTTGGACGACGATACTCAGTCGCCCGAATAAACTCAACAAGTCTCTCTCTGCCCATCCGGCCAAGTGGATTGCTTGAGGTTTGTTTTTATTTCGGCGGATGACTTGCAGTCAACGAGTTAAGAGGTAGTAATCCGAGAGATAAATTTCATTAATATTATTATTAGATGGAGGTGACATTTGTTTATAGGGATTTGCTGAGGAGGCTTGAATATTCATCGACACTGAAGATTCGCGATATTAATTTCAACTGCCTTCATGGTGTTAGTTATGGTAGTCGTTGGAGTTTTGGAGGGCTCCTTTCAGTTTTAGAGCTGGCAGGGTACATAATGATTGATATGGTGGCAACTTTTCAACTGAGTCATGCTCATTGTTGAAAAACGTGTTACAATCGTAATTTTTAAGCTACAAGCACTATGAAAAAATAAAAAATACAATCTTCCCAAAAAATATACCCTCAGAGAGTATTTTTTTAAATTGGAAGAACGCATAATTGCTTTCATGCCCCTTAGTAATAAATCATTTGACTCGCACTGTCAAAAAGTTATCAGATCTAATGTCGAGCCAATCTTCGAACTCTAGAAGCCCTAAGTCTACAAGGCCTAACTTCACAAACTCTACACTTTAGACAGATAATGTGGCTGGCCGTTTCGTTATAAGAGGTGTTATTTTGGTATTCAAAGAAAAATGACATTTTTTGAGATAAATTATCGGATAAAGGATAAAGAGGAAGGTATGCCGTTAATAATTAAAAACAACATCAGCCAAATGGGCACCACGAGCACGCATACAGGACCATATCCTTTTCATGAAATTTTCCATAACCAAATCACAAAGTGGCTGCCCTATGTCCTCGATAGCCTCACGAATTTTATCTTTGAGGTCTTGAATCGACGCTGGGCTGTTGGCGTAGACCTTATCTTTCGCGTGGCCCCAAAGGAAGAAGTCGCAAGGTGTTAAATCACAAGATCTCGGTGGCCAATTTCGATCACCTCTTCGAGAGATAACACGGTCCAGAAATTTTTCCCGTAAAAGATCAATGCTTTCGTTGCTTGTGTGGCACATAGCACCGTCTTGTTGAAAGTAAACGTTGTCCAGATTAATACCATCCAACTCCGACCATAAAAAATCATTAATCATCTCTCGATTCCAAAGAACGACGAGGAATGGACAAACCTGGGTTTTCTTCAACACTTTGGGCTGCAGCAGCGATATTCTCAGTTGTTCTTGAGCGACGTGTACGGGTTTTATTCTTCACATCACTAATTTGTCCCAACAGCTCGAATTTTTCCACCAATTTCTGTATTGCGGTCCGACAAGGTGTTTCACGACGACCAAAAAATGCTTTAGTTTTGCCAACTGTGACTGCAAGATTTTCACCATTTTTGTAGTGAATTTTAACAGTTTCAATGCGTTGTTGAAGCGTGTATCGTTCCATTTTTAGTAATGGCGTAGTTTCTACTTATCAAATGTCAAAACATAAAAGCTTCAAAAGTGACAGCTACCGAAATAGCGGGTCATTCACAATAATACCTCGTATTGGATAGCCCTGTACAAACTTACTACGGTACTGCAGATAACACGGTTTTAAGGTATCGCGAAATTTTTTTTCTAATGGTTCGAACTTTTTAACGGTTAAACTACAATCGAAAAAAAATTCGCTACAAACAACTACAAACAAATGTCCATCGAGCTGCATTTTCATTCCAGAAAAAGTGCGGGCTAACTACACGTAGGTTTTCTGATTCTAATTGGAATCCATTATCAGAAAAAGAGAAAAATAATAGTCCCTGGGAAAATAAAAGAAGCTTGGAAATAAAATTGAATACTATAAATACTCAATATTTCTTGAGCGCGTGAATTTTCGCCACTACAGCTTGTTGATATTTGCTCAAAAAATTAATATTGATTTTCGTTTGAATATTTTCTACTCGAGTACGAAGATATGCAATTACATGACATTTTGTTCGTTTTTTGGAACGAATGGAAGGGATCTACAATTTTATGCCGATTCCAAACGGCTAATTGAGAAGCTCTAAAGGCAGTTTCACTCTCGGATGTTTGTCAGACGTTCGCGAGAGGTGGCGCAGTGGAAAAAACCCTAAGTCGGAATTTGGGTTTTTGCGGAAAACCAATTTGATAGCTCACTAAAATTAGGTCACATTTCGGTTACAAGTCGTAACCAAAATACCATTATGTGTGTTTCCCGCAATAGTAGTTTTATGAGATAAAGCTTATTCCCCACTTTTGTCAACGTTTCATCCTGCACTGGTAACAGACGCACTTTGACATTATGCACACTGTTGCTGTTACGGAAACATGTCTGAAATGTTGGAACAGCGCTTACACTATAACCAACAATTCCTACTTGGGTTGGGCTTAATGTTCCATTACTTATTTTGCGTAATAACAGATTCTTTTATATTCCTCGTTCTCGTACTAATTACGGCAGATCCTCCTCTTTAAATGGTTTAATGTTATTATGATTGTGCGCCTTTAATTGACATTAATAATGCCATTAATAAAATACATCTTGTTTAATTATTACCATTTTTAATTACATTGCTCAAATTTTGTATGAACTTGCTTTTTTTCTGTACTATCCTTATTTACTTAATCTTTCTTCAATCTTTGTCTCTCATTTCATTTGTATGATGCAATTCAAATTCCTCCTGTCTAAAGAAGGTTTGTAGACAAACAAATTAATAAATAAATAAATAAACATTGCAATGCTTGAAAATGTGGGCCGGCAATTATAGCTGCATTACAAAGCTTACCATTTGACATAAACTCAGAAAAAATTAGAAGGCGAAGAATTTTGTGTGTTTTCAAAAATTGTTACCTTAAAGTTCTTTATTTAACTATTATTTTTGATGGGTACCAATTTTTATATTTGGGTTCATTTTCACAAATGAAAATGGTTGTCATATACTTAACATATATTTACAACGCTTTTTTTTCTGAGTGTTCTTTCAGCTGCTTAGTACACTGCAGATGCATGAGGTATCTACTGTCTTTTGGCATAGCTCGTCAGCTCGTCTCTTGTGCGCCTAGCAGGTTGCTCACCTCAGTCACCATTCCAGATCTCACCTACGCATTATCGATTAACATTCAAGGAAATACATCTTGCAAATTTTCCACCGTGTCCTGTGCCAACATATGTAAATGCATGTCTCACCGTGGCTGATTATTAACAGCCCAAAATCGCATCCATTTAACAATGCGACACACCATTTTGGGCGCAGATGTCTTAATAGTTTCAATATTCAGCGTATATTTGCGAAATTTTGCAACGGTCATTAAATTTTATCCATTTCGGATACAGGCCTGGGTGAAAAGTTTCCATTGTCATTTACAACCGAATCTGCTGTAGTTTGCGAAAAAGAAAAGCGGAAACCTCCCGCCGAACAACGGATACACATTCAAATTTGTAAATTAGAATTAAATTTATTGCTTCCTCGGGTGGCAGATGATCGCCTGTGTGCCTAAGCCTATGTCCCTTGCGTATACACGGCCAATTGGGCATAATTGAGTCATTTGGCTTGTCTCTCAATCGGCTCACCCTATAGACACATTCACCCCTTCCTTCGGGGATATATGACAAAGTGTCGATAAAAATCGATTGAATTTTAAAAAACCATATATTATTTAAATCGTTATTTCAATTTGGGGCGTAACTCGCACACGAACTCGCACACCATTTGAAAAAAAAAAATTGCAACCTCCAATATCTGCATTGGGCAAATGTGATAACACCACCCCACCCCTTTGTGAATCGCCTTGCTGTATGGCGCACAATTGAAATTTAACAAATAGAGGAAAATCGCAACCGGCCCCGGGGGTAGTTGAAAGGGTTACGAGAACACTCAACCGTCATCGATATAAACAGGATCAATGTGTAGTCCTGTGAATGGAATCAAATAAGTTCATTAACTTTTTGATTTACTGCCTTCGGGCGGAGCGCGCGTTGGGTTTCTCCTTTTAATCGCTGTCTTCGCATTGCAAATGACCTTTCTCTCAGTATTCCTTCGTCTTTTGTTGGCTTCCTGTTCTCGTAGTGGGGCGGTGGTGCGGTGATAGAATCCCACAAAAAAGAGTTGCGGTTAAGTGCCAAATGATGTCAGTTTTTATTTTGTAGTAACGCTGCTGCGAAAGGGGTGTCAATTGCAACCTTTTAGTCTATTGTTATTAGTTTTATTTTCAAGAAATTTTAAAAAGGAACACAACAGTTCCAGTGAACGGAAAAAAATGTTTCCTTGCCATTGTGTGACAATTGGAAAATAGTTCAAAAATTCATCGTGTGCACAGTGTTCCGTGAAAACGTGTGAAAATCAATTTGTAATGGTTGTATGTGCGAATTTTACAAATGGGCGGTGGTTAGATTTAAAGTTAAGAGTTGTGTTGAAAAGGGGAAAGGAACACTTTGCAAGTGATTGAATCGAAATGGCGCCCAACAGAAGGCACAACCATAATTTCCGCTTGAATGCAGTAGGTTGCTATTGCGTTAAGACACGATGCTTAAGCAGCTCACCAGAACTCTATTTAATTGAGACTGACAGCTTATTCGAATGTCTGTTGCTTAGTTGCTAAATTACAATTTCCCAGACTGTACCATACAGAGTGGTCTTCAATCGGCTCTTTCAAGGCAGGGACCTATTAAACTTAACTATATCCTTAAAGTTATTGCCTTTCGGCCTTAAATCTATCTATATTTAAATGGTTTGTTTTTTACTCTCCAAGAAACTTTCAAAACTTGAATTCTCTATTTTTATTTTTTATCCTTAAACCATCTCCTTGAGACTATGAGCAGTCATCGTTAGATAATGAAGAGCTGAACCGTCTGGTTATGTTCTATATGATTTAGAGGAACTCGGTTCAACCCTCGGCAAAATATAAATCACACCATAACGCCTTACCCGCTGAGATTGTTTTGGCGAATGTTTGAATGTCTCACAAGGTTCCTGGCTTTCTAAGATGCTAGCATACAATTGCAATGGTATTTTTGAAACTTAACATTGCAATATTTGGTACTGTTTTGTCTGCATAGTTTTATAAAAACCGCTCTAACCATTTTGACCAAAATACATATAAAAGATAATATGAGTATTCTTAATAAGATCACGTAGGTAAAATATCGAATAGGACATTTTTTTTTTAAATATTTCTCAAAAATTACGATCTATGCATTTGTACCAACATATCTATACGGTATATTTTTGTCATAATCTTAATGGCCCACTTCTAATCAAAAGCAGATAACAGCTACGCAAAACTTATTTTATTTTTAGCAAATACAACCCACTTCTTGCTTTTTCAACAATATTGAATATAATGTCAACCAAAGGCTGAAACAATCAGAAAATCCAACTTCAGTTGCACCCCACACACGAACATCGGGATATTCAGTTTATAACTATCTACTAATGCAAATTCAAAAACAAATACCTGAAATCTTACATCTATATCTATGTTAGGATTTCGGTCTATGACGAGCACTACTTTCAATCATTGACAACTTTAAATCAGTCAAAATTAAAAACATGTCCTAGTAGGTCAAAAAAAGAAACTCATACTTCGCTTGTCCTGAACTCAAATATCTTGTTAAGTGTAAGAGCTTATAAAATAGTACAGTAGGCGCTTACAACTCTCCAACCAGAACTTGCGACAGTTACCTATTACTGAGAGCTTCAACTTTTAAAAAACTCATATTATTGTTATTTGATAGTTATAACTGGCATTTGAGACAAATACCCAAAAGTGGATTTTATTTTCTTCTATCTAGTATTGGTTCTCATTTTTCACTACCTACCAAATAAAATACGAAAACAAACTTATGACGAACGAGAAAGTTTCTTTCGACCCAGTCATACGCTTTATTTTAAATATTTCCGTTGAAGGCAGCTGTTCACCTTAGGGAGCCGTTCGCTATTAGAGGTTTCCAAGCACAGTATACACTATAGCAGTTTTTTCGGGCCCTGAAGTTCCATTTGTTGGGACTCCACCGCAGGCCAACGACTTAAGCTCTTCGATGATCTTTTCGGCGACTTTTGAGTCCATTTCCATGATTTTCTCTTCGCCTGTCGCAATGAAAGCCTGACCTTAGAGACACAGGTGGTGATAGGTTCATCATTCATTCGTAACCTAAACAAATTAAAGAAAATGTTCGCTTTATTTTGAAACTTTATTTATTTCTTTTGTTCGAACGCAATCGCTGCTCGTTTACTACTGCCGAGTGCCGGCTCGGCTTCGTCACGATCCGAGAAATGCTGATTTGATGCCTTGTGTTTGAAACAACTCAAGAGAGAAAGTCTGCCCAGAAAAGATGATAAACATAGGCAGGAATGTCAGGTCACGTTAACAATAATATTAAAATCTAATAAAAAAGTTTTCGATATTTTAAATTTTCTTGAAAACTAGAATACATAAATTAATCTGGCTGTCAGTATTCGATTAAGAATTACTAGGGTTGGTAAATACTAGAAACAAATTTAATGTGTTTTGTTCACAGTTTTGTAAAAATCAGCATTCGACATTATTTTTTATATTTTTTCTTTTTTTGTTAAATTTCAAGTTTGAAAGAATTTTTGTTAAAAAAACTATTAACAGAAATAACTTGGTTTGAAAATAATTTGCAGGAACAAGTTCCCGGCTTTCAAAAATGGTAAAGTACTTTATTGTAAGTGTTGCCGTTTTTATTTTGTTTTTAAGTACTTTTTTTTTTAATTACTCCTTAGGGAGCGAGAGTAAATCTGAACTACTTGATACATTTAAGAGTTTCGTTTAGATTGCTGTTGACTGCATGACATTCACTTTGCACACACATTTCCTCACACATTTTCAGAAGTCTAAAAGAGATTTTATAGATAGGGCCTGTGCATATGGTTCGCTGTTCGCTTAAAAGCTATTTTTGAAACCATTACTTCGAAATCGCTTGTCTTACGAATAAAGTGCGCACATTGAATACAATTTTCTCCGCCAAATAGGCAGAGTGCCGTGCTAGTAATAATTTTTCGTCTCGAATTTAAATTTATGGGAGATCGCAATTGCGAAATTGGTATATGGAAAATATAGCCACTATCAAATACTGTCGAAACTAAAATTGTTTATTGGAAAGGCCCAGTGATTCATGAAAACTGCTTTGGTGCATGATGGATAATCTATATCTTCAAGATATTTCTCTTCTAAGGCTTAGTACGCTGCTCGAGCTAAACTAAATTTTATGTGGTCTCCAATTTTTCTCTCCAAACATCAGCTAAAGTCCTAGCTTAATTTTGACATAGGGACCTCTGTGGATAAATGTCACAAAAAAACAGTTGTTCTTGGAAAATTACTTACCTACTTCAAAAATTCAACTCTCTCTGATTTCATCCACTTCCAATTCTATGTAGGTACTCCTCGTCGAGCTATTTATTCAAAAAAACTCATCTTTGCTGTACTTCTCCCATTCTTCGTAACACAAAAATGCAAAAAAACAACAGATACATGAAGTACCTACATTCTGAAACAAAAGTTTGATTATTTTGCTCGAGCTGCGCACCACTCAGCTAAATGGGTTCGCTTAAACTTATGGCAACATTTTGTATTTTGTATGGGAGCGAAAATTTAGCTCGAGCAGCGTACTAAGCTTAACTCGGAGATTGCGGCGACGTCGTCGATATCGTAGAACAGAATGGGTGCTCTAAAAATATATTCAAAAAGAGATGATTACGGTGAATTGCATCATAGTAGGTATAATGACCACACGGTCATTATATAATTTGAAGTAATAAACTTTTGAATATATACTCAACACTGTGCGACCTAACCTGAATAATGCCACAAACATTCGTGTCCGTAAATTAACCAATGAACCAATTTGTCTACATCCATTTTCAATATTTCAACGTACATTATATAATTTGAAGTAATAAACTTTTGAATATATACTCAACACTGTGCGACCTAACCTGAATAATCCCACAAACATTCGTTTCCGTAAATTAACGAATGAACCAATTTGTCTACATCCATTTTCAATACTTCAACGTACGAACATGAAAAAAAAGAAATCCCAACATGTTCAGATTGTTTTCGGCTTTTTCGTGTGCTTTTTCATTCCAAACACTTAGAACATTTGCCTTCAATGGGCTGAACAAAATGATGCTTCACTGCGAGTAACATTTTAGCTCTGCAAAACTTACGAGAGTCAGCTGTGGAAAAGAATTCTGCATCCATAACGACACAATCAAAAATTTCTCTTTTTTTTAAACAATTACCTAAATTTTTAATTTTTTTTGTTGATATCAATTAAATTATCAGTTCTGGTAAATGTTAACCAGTATGGAAGACAAATTCTTTTAACTATTCTGAGGTCTTTAACTTTTTGTCTCATTTTTGGCACCTAAAATTTTTTGTCTCGATTATTGCAACAAACTCAATCAAAGCAACTGGCCATGTTTGTCTAATTCCTTTTATTGAGGTCGCACTTTATGTAGGTGCATGCCTATTTATACCTACCTACATGTTCCGCTAATTCTTCGTCACACTTAACTGATCATAAGATTTAGGGGCGAACTACGTAATTTTGTCTTGCTTTTTAAAAATAAGACTTCTGTACTATTTTAAATTATTTTTGTTTCGAATTTTGTTAGGTGCCCATCCTTCCCTGGTTACCTACCTACCTACCCATAAATTACCTAAAAGTAGCACTCTTCACTCATCAAAATATTCGTTGCTTTTAAACAGATAGCTAGGTACCTACCCAAACCACTTCAGTTCAGTTACAGATAGGTAGGTATATAGATTTTAGATAGGTACCTAACCTATGCATTCACTTATAGCCACTCGTTTAATCGAGAACCATTTCGACGCGCATCTCATAATGCAATCCTTCAATGGGTATAGCTATACATTGGTAAAAGCAAAACCTTACGAGTTCTCATCTGTTATTCTCGATTGAATTGCGAAAGTTTTCGCACGCCTTATGTTTGGCTTTTATACGTCTTTTATCCATACTCTGCATTGAAAAACTTATTCTTTTCTCCGCTTCTTCCGCAAACATACAGATAGGTGGCGGTAGGTATATTGTATATACCCATGACTACTCGTACTTTCTTCTGTTGTGCATTTGAGTACTCGAACTCCGTACTCGTCCTCGTACTCGTCCTCGTATACCTACTTTCTTCTGCCCTTGCGTCTCTCTTTCTCCGACAATTGGAGATTTTCTTTGTGTCCAATTAGAATCTTCTTTTCAATTCCAGCCCACTCCCGGAGTAGACCTTATCAGCGATGACAAACGCCGGAGGAAAACAGCCGAGTAGAAAAACTCCACTACGCACATGCGGTACACATTTTTCTCCAAACTGAAATGCAGTGTGTTAGAGAGAAATTTCCCCAGATCTGGGCTATAGGGGATGCTGTGCGACCCTTGGTATATAGAGGGTGGGTGCGTACGCCAAGGTTCCTCCTCAAAATCCATCCACACAGTGGCAAATCCAATTGGAAACGCCTTCCGTGAGGGCAGACACCAACCACCTGCTGTGCACTTGTGCGCGCCGCTCTTCACAAACTGGTTACTCTGCCGACACCATGCCGTCGAACCGGTCTTTACCACTAGCACCACTACAGGAGGCTGCTGCTGCTGCTGTGCTGTTCAGTGTTCACATCCATTCGAGTGTATTGGAGGAGTTCTCCCCCAAAAACACACTCGCAGTCGTAGGTACACGTGAGTCACACACAAAACCGAATGGATCTGGCAGATAGGAGTGCGAATACATTTTGACTTGGCGCGTTCCATTCCCTGTCCTATCAGTGTTTACCATGTGTATGGGGGAGCACACTCCTTGTCGGTCCGTGTGTGCCTACTCTTTTTTCATTCTGTCGTGTGGTGTTAAGGAATTTTCTAGCTTCGCCCTAAGACAATACCAATCACAAATCGAATACAGTGAACCAATCAGACAACAATGAGGAAATTATGGCAAAAGGAAGCTAAAACGGTTTTGTGCGGTATTCATCTGCAACAGCAGTTCGGAATTTGGGTGCCGGATACTGTGGAGAATCGAAACAGTGCTACTGCTGCAGCTATTCTCGGATTGTACCTATAATCTCGCCTTGCAGTGTGGCAGTGTGTCTGTGTGTGCGTGTGTGAAGTGATTTTCCTATAAATTTATGGATAACTGCGTACTTTGCGCGTCGGGGTATCGTGTGTTAATATTATATCGACCGGCTCTTGAGGATTAGGTGCATGACATCTGATTTTGTTTATTATTTGATTTTCTGTATTTACCTACCCATATTGCATGTGAAGTGATGGTAAACACTTTTTTTTGGATTTCATAATGCTGTGGCAAATGAATGGTAAATTGTTGGTTGGGAACAGAAATGTCCTACTCGCTATGATTTAGTAGGTAGGTAGGTAAAATGGACAAAATCTTTTCATCAGATTTTCATACTTATTTTTGACAGTTCAAACTAATTTAGGAGGTAGTCAGAGTCACCCTGTCAAATGGCATTTGCCTCCTTCTCTGTCCCGATTTCTTTAACCGCCTTAAAACTCTGGCACGTGTTAATTAAAAAAGAATACAAATACATGCACTCAACGTCCCTTTTAAGAAGCTTTCAATCATTTCTGTGTTTGGATATTTTATGTAGGAATAAATATAGGCCAAGAAGATTTTAAAAAATATCTTCTTGTTGCGATTAGTATAGGGTTTTTTTTTAATTCTTAAATTCATTTTTATTGAGATATTTCCTTAAACTTACATAATAGAGAAAAACGATTAAATCTAATCTAAAACTAGCATTTACCTTATTCTAGCTTACTGGCTCTAAGCGAGCGCTCTATACTTATCAATATACTTAAAATTATTGCCTTTCGGCCTATCTCTCTATATTTGTTTTTTATTCTTCAAGAAACTTTGAAAAATTTAAATTCTTTATTTTTGTTATTTTGTTTAAAACTACCTAAGCTACTTAACATAAATTCGAGTAGGGTGATCGCATGTAAGTTCAGCCCCCTCCAGTAGTCAGCCTCTGGAATACGAAGTACAGCGCAGTAGTTAATCCTTTGGTCTTTCTTCCAAGCGAAAAATATTATTCCCTTGGCTAACATTTCTTCTATCTGTGTCCAAAAACTTGCAACAATCGTGCTGCTGCTTCGCGAGTAAAAAATATATATTGAGTAAAATTTTTATAAGCGCTGAACAAGTGTGGCATTCAAAAAAAAAAAAAATAGTGATTTTAGTGATACTAATCCATTGCATTTTCTGATTATTTTTTATGTCATTGACAGTTTGTTTTACCTGTTTGCTAACTTAAAATTTTAAAAGTACTAATTGTTAAATAATTAATAGGGCATTTAGGGCAGCGAGACATAATTTTTATGATTATCCTTGGTTATCCTAGGCTCAGCTCCCTCCGACTACTGAAGACTACGTTAATTTTTTTCCCATAACTTTGTATACAAAATGAATAGAAACTTCAATCAGTCTTGATTCTCGTAAGAATTTCGATCAATTTTCTTGGTTTTTCAGTAATCAATAGTCAGCCGCCCCCCTGTACATTTACTAGAGAAATGGTGGCTTACTATGAAAGACACGGTTCCCTTCAACGTTCTCCGGTGCTTAATCCCCCCTCCCTCTTCTAATGAAAATTAAATTGGTGCTGACTGCTAGACTTCCAGCTTCACTTATTTTATAAATAATTTTCATTAGGTAGCTCATATACTTAATAAGGTTAACATTTTCCAGTCTACAGACTTGAAACATTCAGAAGAACCAAATACTTGGTTAAATAGTTGATGAATAGATTTGAAAGGACCAATAACATAAAAAATAAGTTAGAGGGCTGACTTCTGGTGCCTGTTTTGTTTTTGAAATCAATTTAACCAGACAGATTTGCAGAGTTGTTGTTGCCCATGTCCCGCGCCCATTCTTACAGTTGATCTTCTAGATATCGCTTCGATCATTCTTTGTGTAAGTTGATATGAGCTACTCACTTAGGTACAGGGTCTCTGTTACTCCATACACTGAACCAAATTTGGTAGTCATATTGATAAAAAAGCATGTAGATTTGAAGAAACGGTGATCAATATAAGGTCAACAACTCCTGTCTGTTGTTTTCATGAAAATTTTGTACAATATAAGAAATATTGTCATTTTGATGAAATGCATAATATTTTTCATCGTGGTGTTAAATTCACAAAAAATTGTCACATTGAATAAAACTAGTTATTATTTCGTAAAATTCAATGAATACTCATTCTTCAATTTAACTTAAAACTTTCCTCATTTTGAAAAAATATTTTTCAAATTGAAGAAAGAAATTTTCATTTTTACATAACATTTCTTCAAACTAAAGGAAAAAATCTTCAATTCGACGCATAGTACTCTTCAGTTTAATGAACGCTTTTTCAAATTGAAGAAAAAGTCTTTAAATTAACTCCTTACTTTATTCCAGTTGAATAATTTTTCACCAAATCTACGCATCATTTTCTTCAATATGATGAATATTTTTCTTTAAATTGATGATTTTTCTTCGGTTTCACGCTTAATTTTTTTGTCAATCTGACAAATAATTTTTGAAGTTGATGAAATATTATTAAATTCCATTTCTTATTTTTTTCAAATAAAACATTCAATCCCCATTATAATAAAACACAAATAGATATTTTTAAGTTAAAAATATAAATTTTTTTATTTATACTATTTATATTTAATAAATTTGTAATAAAAGTAAGGTAATTGGAATAATAATAAATAATTATGAAATTTTAAGTGCACAATCGATTCTTAATAATTAAATTAATATAAAAGTAACTAAGACATTAATAAATAATTTTTAAATTAACGTTTTTAATCGATTTGAAATAATTAATAATAATAATAATTAATAACAATCAAGTGTTCAAATAATTAAGTATTTCTTGTTTATAAGTAAAACGTTGGCACAAGGAGCCTGTGCATTAAGAAAATTATTCCACAGCAGCGACTAACTGAAATAAAAGAAAATCATTATGTATTGCGTATATAAATGGGTATTATATTTATTCCTGTACTTTAATATTTACCTGCTATGATAATGTAACGGCGGCAAACTGAATGTCACCAAAATGATTTCAATAAAAATTCAATGTATAATACTTACATTTTTATCACACGATCACGTTCCTACCAATCCGCACTGCACCACTTCACTTACAAGAATAAAAGTTATCACTTCTAGGACAACAATCAACATTTACATTTTAATTAAAGTTCTTCAAATTGATTATTTTTTTTTAAATTTGAAGAAAACCTTTTCCTCCATTTAAAGAAATTTATTCAAATTGAAGAAAATATAATGAACAATTTTAATTATTATAAAAAAAATTTCGGTATGAAGAATCTTTCGTCAAGTTGAAGAAAAACTTTCCATCCCATAATGAAATTTCTTCAATTTAAAGATATAACGTTGAAAAATTGATTAGACTGCAATGGTTTAATGGGTATTTCTCAACGTGAGGACAAAAGTTGATAATAACATATTGAAGAAACTTGTTTAAGTTGACAAATTTCGTCAATGTGAAAAAATTTAAGATGTGGGAATAATACAAATTTGTAGACAATTTAGGGGAATGTGGTGCTAGATTTAACACAATTAAGAGAATGTTGTAAAACACAAATCCTGTGAATACTCAGAAGTTTTGGGAAGGTGATGTCTTTGCGGATCTTAAGTTCCTATACTGATATGTGTTGCGCATTGTTTATTTTTATTGTAGGGCGTTTCGCTTGTTACCTATGGAATAGCTAAAAGTTAGCGGTTAGTCTTCTTTGGGCGAACAGTTTTAGATTTAGTGCAGAACCCTCTGTTAGTCGAACAGTTTACTGTTGATTCGACAAAGTCAATGATTTTGGGCCAAGCTCCATATATAAATGTAATCTTTGAGTCCTGAAATTATAGAATTGAGGAGTCGCTTCGAGCTGAAGTAGCTCTTCGTTCTAAATAATAAACTTTACTTTGGCGACACTGGCCTTAGTATATTATATTATATTTATTATTATATTATATATTTTGTTTTCAAATTTTATATTATAATTATGTAATTAGAATAGAAACTATTTATCACAAAATTTCAAGAAGAGGACAGAGTGGGTCCAGCTCGACCGATTTAATATGTATGTAAGGCAAGCCTTCTTCAGATTCCTTTTTTTTAAATGGCTTCATTGATTTCACTGATTTTAGAATAAGTGATGTATTGCTCTTTCTTATAGAGGGAATATATTCCTCTGGAAGTGTCTTATAATGATTTTCTTCTTTAGAACTCGACTTCATCAAAACGGCTGAACTGTTTTAAACTATTTCTTTTAGATTTGTTTGATTGATTTCTCTTAAGCTTTGTGTAAAGTCTTACCTACTTCTTCAAAAAATCCAAGAGCTTATAAAATGCCTGATTCTGACCTCGAGCAAGATTTTTGTTTGAGCAATTATAAAAAGAGTATGATAAGTAAAAAAATTCTATATGTTGTATAGTTTATATATTACAAACATATGTATCTATGTTTATATGCCATCGATCGTTCCTATGTTATGTATAGTCTGTACAGATAGAATATCGTATAATCCGTTTGTGTGTAAAATTGTATATGCCTACATTGCGTTATATTTTACTTAAATTCTCAAACTGTACTATTAAAAGAAAACGGTGTCTTATATTATTTAGTTCATCGTATGGATTCGATACATACATTTTCATCAAGTGTACACTTCTATAACTGCAAAAAATTGAAAACGAATTATTAAAACAAAGAAAAAATACTTGCATCTCAAGCTTTTGAAAAAAAAAACCGTTCCCCACTCTCCCCTTTTTCATGTAAAAAAAAGTATTGTGATTAATTTAAATAAAATAAAATTCGCTGGGGGAAAAAAAGTATCTTCAATAAGACGAAATATTTGATGAACAATTGTCAATTTTAATAGTTGGTGGTTTTGTCAATATGAAAAAAATTCATTGGCTTGAATAATATAATAATTCGTACAGCAATTGATGAAACTTTACTGATTTTGAATATTTAATCTTCAATATGAAGATACATTTTATGAAAAATTGTTAATTTGAATAACTGACTCTACTAAAAATTATCAACATATTTTTGTCAATATCACATACAGGACACCGTTATGTTAACAACTTCAGTTTGTCAATAACACAAAATTTCATTGGTTTGAATAAAATATGAAATCGGACAGCAGTTAAAGAAATTTTATTTGTTTTGAATATTAAATCTTCAATAACACGAAAAAATTTATGAAATATTGTCGATCCGAATAATTATTTCTTCAAAGTTTAACAAAATATTTCCGTCAATATGAATACGCGATTTGGTTCAGTGTACAGTTGCTCGTTTTCAAGGTAGTACCTTTCTTTACAAGGGTCGCGGATATAGAATGATGGTGATCCCCTTCTGGATCTAAAGAAGGTGCTCATCATTTCTACGAACGCGACTTAATCGAAGGACAGGTAAGGCTGTTGCCTATAGAGCTTTTCTCTGCAGTGAGGTTGATGCTTGTCTATTCGACATTTTACATATTTTACTGAGAAGGTACCTATTGAATATTCTAGGTACCAAAGTCCAAAGCCCTCTGACTACTCTGTCTTTCACGTAATTCACAGATGGTCCCCTCTGGAAGTTTTTGGTGTTTAACTTCCTTTTCCACAACCTTAACACTCTGTGGATAGATAAGATTTAAGACACTCGAGGCTTAAGCTTTATGATTGCGCCGTCTGCCAGCTATCCATTATCGCAACCTGTGTACCCCATAGACCTTCCTAAAGTTTAGGACATTATGCATCGTATGTAGGAATTTTTTTTCAATTGGAACTATATGATTGTGACTATGATGTAATCTTATAATATTCCTACTTACATATTGTGCCTCTGTGTGTTAGCATAAAGACCCGGGAAACTGTAGATCTACGATAGTCATAGCAAATGTTCCAGCTCCGTTTTGTGCGGGTAAGCTAACTCAAAAAGTTTAAAAATAAGGTAACTACTCTTGCTAATATCATGACAGCGAACAACGGGAACTGACAGTAAATATCTTAGTAAAGTGATAGTTCCCTATAGTACTATTTGTACTCAGTGCTGTTTTAGAATCTCATTAGAGTGCTTTTGAGTCCATGTTATGATTGTTATGATAGAGAGGCTTCTTCTTAATTAACCCACTCTATACCAACTAAATCTATTAAAAGCTTACCTTCGGAATCTCTTTCGGGGTATTTCGTATATATGTGTAGCCCATATGAAACAAGGTTTATGCCTACAAGCCTCCTGAGCTGTTTTACCATCTTCTGAAGACCTTACTGATCGCAGTCGTGTGTACCACTCTGCCTCTTATATACTCCTATACAAGAATGGATTTTAATGTTAATCAAAAACTAAGTCTGAAATTATTTCTAAGTCTAAGGCCCATTTTCTGATACTTCTACTCAAATACTTTAAGGGCTACTTTTTCTATGTCATAAACTGGCACATAAGATTTCAAGTGGAACTTAAATCGCTATGAGTAGTATCAGCAAACGGGCCTAAGACTTTTGCTGTCCGATTGTTCGCATGAGACTATCGATTTTAGGCTCTTCAAGATATTTATGCGCTATTTACCTATATTAATCAAAACTATTCTTTCCAATGACTCCGTAGAACCCAATCTAAGGCTGTACCCCGAGATCGAGCAGGCCAACCAATGTCTTAAGATTTTTTCATTATTTGGCCTGGGAATGAGAACCCTTTTCGAACCTAGGTAGTTACCGTATTTTTAGCTGTATGCGCATGTTAGTGTCATCTTTTTGAAATCACATGATAATGTAACCGAGTTGCCGATCATTGCGTTATTTCCCTGTCCCTATGTCGGGGTCATTGAGCCTTTTAGTCGAGATCCCATGTTTTATTTATTAAATCCTTTCTCTTAAAAATAACGAAATTTGATTGGCCATGAAAATGTATGCTTGTCCTCTAGTATTATGTAGTTGGATTCGCAGAACCCAATAGGCGTTCTTTAAGTACACTCAGATCAGGACATCTTCCCTCGACTAGATAAAGATCTATTCGGACTTGAGGGTAGTCAGTCAAAATGGTGGTGATACCATCATCAAGCTGCTAATTTTTTTCTGAAAACGGGAAACAAAATCCAAGATCGAAACATTAGGGAAATTCTTACATACATATAAGCAACCGTGAAATTCTTGCTCTTCATTAAAATAAAAGCCTGGTGCTTCATGCGAAATAAAGCAGTGAAAATCCGATCCTACTTTTGAGTTAGAATATATTTATATAAAATCCACTCAATACCTTTTACAATGTCTATGAATACTTGCATACGAAGGTAGACGGTTTTAAGGCTTCGTTGTTAAATGTCCTTACAAAGGTTATCTTAATCAAAAGATTCTACGACTGATCCCAAAATAAAGAAAACGTTACTAGTCATACCTAACCTAGTCTTTAAATGTGCCAATAGAAAAGCGGGTTTCTTATAAATAAATAAGTACGCAGAGTGCAGTAGCTCCAAGCACCATCATCGTAGCAGCTATTCTCATCTTTTTGAAATAAAAAGAAGAACCATCAATTCATACTTAGCCCGAATGAAAAAAGTAAGAAGCTTATTCCAGGCACTCCTAAAACGTTCGCTAGAGGTTTAAGAAACATTAAGATGCAATTGGTTGATGGGGTGTCAGGTCAGTCCCCGCGAGTATAGTCACCCTGTGGAATACAAAGTACAGCGCAATAGTAAATCCTTCGGTTTCTTTCAAGCGCAAAATATTACTCCCTTCTCTAACATTTCTTCTATCTGTGTCCAAAAACTTGCAACAAACCTGGTCCTGCCTCGCGCGTAAAAAAATATATGCATTTGCTTATTGTTTCATATAAGCGCAGGAAACGAGTGGTATTCCAAAAAAATTGGTAGGAATTATGGAAAAGTGGTACAAATACTGATCCATTTAAGGTATTTGAATTTTGTGATTATTTTTATGTTATTGACAGTTTATTTTTTTTGTTTCTTAAATTAAAATGATGAAATTTTTTATTAAATTATTAAGAGAGGGTCTGACCTTTTGAGACATTATTTTTTATGATTATCCTAGGCTCAACACTCTCCGGCTAAATACTGAACACTACGTAAATATTTTTTTCCATAACTGAAAATGCAAAATGAATGTAAATTTTAATAAGTGTTGATCATCGCAAAAATTTCAATCAATTATCTTTGTTTTTCAGTAGTCAGCTCCCCTGTAGGTACATTTTCTAGTAAAATGGGACCTGAGTATGAAACGTTCTTCAGTTGGATTATTTATAAAAATTGGGCTGCCAAGATCCAATCTGCTTCATTTCTTTTTTAAATAGTTTGCAGAAGGTAGCTTCGTAATAAGGTTATTATTTTCCAATTTATACACTTCAAACATTCAGATAAACTTGATAAAAAAAGAAAAAGTTGATCAAGGTATTTTTAAAGGAAAATCAAACACAAAAAAAAAAGTTAAAGGGCTTATTAATGGTACCAAGCATGTTTTTCTTATGGTTGAAGCGATGACCAATCGCTCACTAGCAGAGCACATACTATAACTACTGAGCCAGGCGGCAGCAATTTGGAGTGGCTACAATTTTTAAATGTATAAACTTACAAAACGGATTATTTTTTCAGGCCAATGAATTTACTTAGAAAGTTTACCAGCATTAACACTGCTTCACAGTATATCTAAGTATAATAAGACATTTCTTGTGTTGCTTAACAACAAAATCCAATGAACGCTGCTCCCTAGAATGCATCAGAAATGACAACCCAACTGGAGACTGGAGTTCTTGCGAATAAGTTATTCTGTCTTTGCTTTTCTTAGGGTATAAGACGTACATATGTTATATAGGTAATTAGTAGAGACACTCTCTCGACATAATATGCAACTCCTACTGTACCGATGAGTGCTAACACTATATACTATACTTTTCTAATGAATTCGTGTAATTGTGTCTTATTTTGCTCAAACGAAGTGAAGTTTGCAAACAAAAACAAACATTCTCGTTGGCAAAATATGTTTGCCGTGCTCCTTATTATTGAAAATGATTTACCCAAGGGTTTTCCTTTACTTTTGAATCTTACTAAATTTTACTCAATGCTGTTCCTTAACTCGAAAAATTAGTAAAAGAGAGCGTCGTAAGATATTACCTACCCCTCCACTGAGAACCTTATGAAGTATTACTCAGCAAATTTCTTTGCGTAAAATTGAAAAGACTGTCAGTAACCTTACAATTAACAGCTGAATTTAAATTTGTTGTCCTATTTGGCATAAATGCGTGCATTTTTTTGTTCATGAACAAAATACTAGGGGCGACATCAATTGCGTCTGCCCCGGGTGGCTCCGAACCACGCTACGCCACTATGTAGATCCCTTCAATTCGTCCCAAAATTGAATAACTCACACGAAAAGAATGGTTGTGACTTATGAGACGCTATGCTTAGGCTGCGCCATCTATTTTGTATTTTTATTTTCACATTGTTCATACCAAACATGAAACAGACTTATAACAATAGGTAGGTATACCTAGGTATAGCAAAACTGTTCCGATAAAGTTACTCAAATACCTAAGACGATCACGTGACCTAAAACTGTCGATCCCTATGCCTAACATTCTTCTAAGAAAACACTCAAACAAAAATGAATTGTTTTAAGAAGCCAGGCCTGAAGTCTGCAAGTCAGTTGGATATTTCTTAGGCGTTAACCCGGGAATCTCTCGCTTGATGGTTCAGATTTAGCCACATAAGTCGCTCTCAGAAATGTTTTTTACGCGAATTAAGCAGTCGCATTGATTGATTGGTGGCGTTGGGCGCCATTCTCCTTACAAACTTTTGTTTAGATCGATATTTTGTTGATTTGTAGAGTTATTTTTTTCAAATGCGCCTATAACAACACAGTAAAGGCAACCATCAAAAGTACTTATTTTCGAAGTCAAATCTGTTTAATATCTACTTATTGTGACATCTAAGTAGGTAGCTACTGAACGTCGTTGGTAGGAAAGTACCAACCTATACCTACCATTTCAATCTATTTCCATACATTTTACTTACTGTCCAGCTAAAAATTTTTTCCAGCGAAAACCTATTTCCTCACAAATTCAATTGTCAAATAATCGATTAAAACTAGGCACCCATAGCCCATATATTCCACCCAGTTAAATGTGAATAACCCCCGAAAAAAAACCAACCCCATGTAGGTACAACGAAAAAAAAAACTCCCATTCACTCCAACTCCCAGACGTATGTCATTTCGCAGCCAAATTTGAATCAAAAATACTATTAACATTAGTCCACCGCGAATAGGTGGTCATAACAAACTGGCAACAACTCCACCCTCACCCCAAACGACACCAACTCTCACACAACTATGCGCACTCACAAACACCGACTCCCATCTGGGGGTACATCCTCCACACAACTACCATACACAATACACCCATACGAATACCCATGCGGCGTGCAAAATAAAATCCTTCTCCAGGCCCGTAACACTGCACACGTGTATTTGTTAGCCAGATTGCTGCTTTTTAGCTGCCCTCCCTAGTCTGGTTGGTTAGTTTCGTTACGTACTCCACTCGGCGTCGGCAGTAGTACCCATAAGAGAGAAGAAAAAATATCCCAAAACTCCAAATACAAATTCCCCAATATACCTAACATCAGAACGGGTTTTTTTATTTTATTTGTTTTTTCCCTGAGAATACCAGAAAGACCAGCCAACACACACATACAGCCAAGGAATGGTATCTACTGAAAATAACAGAAAAGAAAAAACTGAGAGAAAAATAAAAATAAAAACACAACAACAAATATTATTCAAAAAAGTAATAATTCCTTAAATGTGAATTGAAGAAACAAATAGAAATATCAGTTTAGTTGAAGGTTTTTGCAAGTTTAGTTGTGAGCTTGTGGGAAAAATTGCACACAACAAACGCGCGCGCTATTATTGGCAACAAAATCGCAACTGTCTTTCACGCCCGCACGCATTACCAAAGCTAAGAAGTTAGAGGTGTCATTGTTGAGAGAGAAAAAGAAATTAATAAACGCGAATTATTCCGATTGTATTTTCACCGAAAATTCCTTTTGCGCGAATTTCAAGTGTCTAATTGTCTTTCTCTTAGCCGACGGTAAAACGCATTTTTCAAATAGAAACATAAATTGTGCGCCATCTAGGTATTAACTTGTTACCGACTTGTTATAGGGGAAAAATTAATAATAATAATCACCATCCAGCTAATTATGATCGCGTCCGAATGTGAAAAAAAGAAGAACGTGAATTAACGGAGCTTAATTGTGTGTGATTTTGATTTTGTGTGTTTTAAGTGATTTAACACGGTTTATAACTACCTACAAAAAAAAAAGAAAGAAAGAAGGGAGACAACAACAACAGCACAAATTAAAAGCCCATAATCATCGATAATCGAGTTCAGGAAATGACACAACGGTCAAGGTGAGTAGCAATAAATCTGATTTGAGACGTAGGCTGTGGAAGAGGGTTTTTTTTTTCTATTTTGACTTCGAGTCAAGTTAAGAGAATTTCAAATCGGATTTTTTTGGGAACACAATGGACGTGATAATGCGGTCGATTTGTTTGGTTTGTTTGTTATATCACACTATTGCGCAAGTGAAATGGATATAGAGCTATTATATTATGAACGACTCGCTCAGAACGAGATCTTTCAAGTTTCTAGTTGCGGTCGCAGTTTTTGGCTGGCTCAGATTATAAGATCGGCTTGTTTACACTTGTTGATCTTGATGAGTGCGATTTGCGATGGAATATACATGTGAATCAAAGAATTTTCTTAAATGACAGCAGAACCTTTGTCTTTTTGGAAAAGGATACAGCATTTTGCAAGGTACCTAATTATCGGGGTATGGCACCTTTTTGGAATTGCAAAACATCATGACATCTATTGGGGTCAAAGAAAAACGAAGCCGACAGCTTCTACATCCTATCAGCAATCGTAGGAACCAATGTTTAAAGGTCTATTAAAGGCAAACGTGTTAAGCCTTTTTTGCAGACTGTAAAGAGGCAATCGATAGAGTTTTATATAAACTTTGAAAACATTTCAAATTACTTGCATGCAATGGGAATATCAACCGCAAACTGTCAGGTACCTGAAGACCATAGACAACACTAAATGATCAGTTTGGACAGGTGGAGAGTTATTAAACAACTTTGATACAGCCTCCAAAGTTTAAGTCAAAGTAGGTATGTTGGGCACCCCGAGTTTTGACCAATTTACATTCCTCAAATACTCTAATCCCGCAAAAACCCAAATTCCAACTTGGGGTTTTTTCCACTGCGCCACCTCTCGCGAACGTCTGACAAACATCCGAGAGTATAATTGTCTTTGGAGCTTCTCAATTAGCCGTTTGGAATCGGCATAAAATTGTAGATCCCTTCCATTCGTTCCAAAAATAAAACTCACACAAAACGAATGGTTGCGAGAAGCTAGGCCTTGGGTCCCTACGGACCTGTTGCACCAACTATATATATAAATACTCTAATACATTACATTTTTTTTTTTCAATTCCATAATCCTTCGTTTATCCGGCTGTAAAGAAACGGGCTGATAAAATTCCTTCTCTTGTTTTGTTTTTCGTATTGAATTTTTTTTGTTTGTGTTAAGGGTTTGATTAAATTGAAAACAAATATAGTAAATATGTATATAAAACTAAGTAGAAGACACAAATATCTACAGGTAAATAAATAAATCTTAAACAATAGCAAATCCTTTATTAGTTCTCACTCTCTCAACGCATATACCACAAATTTTTAATGAAAGTCAACTTGGTCGTTTGAGGCATAATGTGTTTTCCGCTGTAACGGTTTAGAGCGTCAGAATTTTTGGAATATGTGTGAAGTTGGCTACTAGCAGTCCATATATGATAAGTCAGTGCCTATTTCTTCGTTTATCCGACTGCAAAGAAACGGGCTAATAAAATTCCGATACCGAGGAGCTGAAGAACTGCGTGGATAAATGTCATTCTGCATTCGTTGTACCTATTTATTTATTTATTTATTTCGTCAATTAGAGGTGCAAACCCATTTAGACAACTTAAAAACTAATTACTATAATTTGAACTATGTAATATAAAATATTTAATTATTACAATAGGGAACAGAGGACATTATTTGTTTTTTAAGCGAATTTCTAGAATTCTTTTCCACTACATCAATGCGATAAATAACCAAATTTAATTCGTTGGTGCAACTCGCAACCGGTTCATTACTGCCATAATAAATATAAAATAAACTCATACGCTATTTCCTTTCAGGAAAATAAAAGGTTATCCTCTCAAGTAAATGGGGGCATTTAATGTGGTAATTAGTTCATCTCTTATAAATATGATACTGAAATACTTACGTCTGTTTTCAAGAATAAGTAAATTGAAAAGAAGGCTTTTAGTTTAATAGGGTGTTGTTTCTATATTGCACCTTAGTTTTTAAAAACAAATCTGATAAAACATTTTTTCACATTTTCTACTCTGTTGGACTGATTTTGATAGGAAGGTTTTCAAATTATCCTACAGTAATCTAATACGGATCTTATAAATGCGAAGTTAGAGCCTTCAATGTATAAGGATGAGAGAATTCTTTCGTATTACGCCTAACAAAACCAATCATTCTAAATTCATTACTAACAATGTAGTCAATATGAGGCTTAAAAGTCAGTTGTGGATCCAATATGACTCCAAGGTTTTCTTTTTTAGATTTACTCTTAAAAGCTCCACATAATGTATTTGGTGATTAAAAGATATTGGACTAACGCTTCTCGTACAAGTAAGTCTTTGACATTTTGATACATTTAAGTCAAGAAGGTTATGTTGACACCAAATATAGCTAGACTGTTAAGATCATCTTGGAGAAGCAAGCAATCTTCTGCAGTTTGAATGCATTGAAAGATTTTTAAGTCATCTGCAAGCAAAATGCAGGTGGAATTACGAATATAAGACGGAATATCATTAACAAAGAGGACAAAAAGCAAGGGTCCAATGCGAAATCGTTGCGGAGCACCTGATGTTGCAAAAATAGGCTCTGAAAGACACATGTTGAGTTCGATCTAGTAGGTACGATGATATCCAACCCAAAAGATTCTAATTTTTGGATCAGCACTCTATGATTAACTCTGTCCGAAAGGCTCAGCATAGTCGGTAAAAATTATATTAGTCTGAAACCAAATTTCGAAATTTGTTACCTACACTTTTTTCGCAAAGAATTGCTAGGTTAGTGGCTGTGGATCTGCCGTGTTGAGAATCGGAAATATTTCCCAAGTAACTGTCAGCAAAACAAAGCAAGGTACATGTTGATAGCTATAGTTGATTGTCTTCTGTTCCATCTGAGTTTAGATCTGCTCACAGCTGAATTGAAGGTCCCGCCATCGATGGTCACAATGATAGATTGTTGAAAGCTTTTCTCCAGTCAAAGGCTTTCTTATCTGTTTAACGGAAAGTAGCGCAACAAAAATGATTTTTTCTTATTTAAATAAATCTTTCCCCCTTTCAACCTGTAAGAAAAGGTGCAGGTACTACAAGAATCTATTCTTGGACCTCTACTTTTTGCCGAATTACAAGCGACCTGCCATTTGCTATGAAAGATATTTATGCTGACGATTTCAATTTTCGAAGTGGCTATTCGCACGTTATTTTTGTACTGACTGACATTTGTCTGGCTTCGGGACACGGCTACGTTTTTGATCTAACATACCTAATGGTATTTTCAATGAAAACTGTGTTTTAAGAAACAAGTTCGGCCCGAAAATTAAATACTAGGGTTTATAGTCTTTTTCAGCGAACGAAGCGAGCCATATACTCCTATTTTCCGCGATAAAACTTTGGCATTTCGTTACGTAGCCGTGTCCCGAAGAACGTGCGAATAGCACCAGCCTTTAATTTTATTTTATTTATTTTATTTTAACTTATATATTACAGACGCAGTGGCTCAGTGGTTAGTGTGTTGGACTACTAAGCGAGGGGATCGGATCGGTCGAAAATTAAAAACCTGGGACAATATTTATAATAGTAGATACGTAATTATGAAGATATATGGTTCGCTTCAGTATTCCAGCAACTCGGCACTTCCTATGTTTAGGGGTGTAAACGACAGCGTTGAGTGTACATCTTCTAAGCTAGAGTTTCGAATTCAAACCTCGCTACTCCAACTGCAAATAGCCTTAAATTTTGTCTCTGCAGGTTTGATCACATTTCCAGAGACTTGCGAATAATCCTCTGATGCAACTTACCTATTCATCGTTCTCTCAGTTTCAAACCTGCCATTGACATTCTTGTCAAAATGATAAACACAGTCATCATGTTCACTTGAAAATAAGGTGTGTGTCCAAAATTGGAAATTAAAAATTTAAGTCCGAAATATTTGTAAACACAAAACAATCAGACGAAAAGAAAAGCGTTTTAGGATGCATTGTTGATCAACAAATTATAATGACTAAATTTGGTCACAAACGACCAATTTGGCAACCGTAAACACAGTACCAACTTATTTGTTTGACTAATTAACATTTTCTACGTTCAAATACGACTAAAGAACCTTTGGTCGCATACTTGCCTGCCGGAACCGGCTTTTATAAGGAGCCCGGAAATTCGAAACAATAAATTAAAATTGCACCTATTTTTGACAACAGCGATTCCTGATCACCGATGTCATTATTTAAGTCCACACGACAATATACAAGTCATGTGACATAGATTAATCAAATCAATAATTGACAGATCATAGTTTCTGTTTTCCTGTTCACACCGCTAGATATATGACTTCCTGTTTGAGCAGATTTGAAAGAGAAATAACGCTTACTTGCGAATGATTAAGGCGCACAATTGTCATACGACTTCTCAAATGGAATGTGCCGCAGTTTGGGTGTCAAAGAGGTCATTTGCACTATTTTCATTCGGAAAGCCGTATCAATTTCTGTTTATCCATTTAGACCATTGCGCTACCAAGTTTCGACTGATTATCTTAGCTAGGTCAGATGCTTACTACATTACTTCATATATTTACTATACACCAATATGAATGAGTCCAGGATGGTGACGTTCTTTATTCTACCGATTGCACAGACTTCTTGATTAGATAGCAAAACGTCACTCTAGGTACAGAAATGAGCTCAACGACCTTTGCAGGTCGTCTCTTAAATGCCACGGACCAGATCAATAACCCAATGGGGGTTGGGAGCCAGAAACACATCAACGAATTATGGAAGTGTTACTAAGGAAGACAAGACAACAAATTAACGGGTGTGATTATTTGCTAAAAACTATTATTTTTAAAAATTGCCTTCTTGAGTTGATATTGAAATTGTCTTTCATGCTTGTTATTGGCGCTCTGCAAAAAAAACTAGAAAGTCTTTAGCTAGAGTTTGAGTAATTCCAAGCACGTTGGATTTTTTGCTATAGCACCTCTGGAACAGTCGGCAAGTATAAATCCTCAACAATTTTCGATGCACTGCGAATTGCTCACAGTATACATTTTCATGGACCGACCGGTTTGGTCATGGTCAAACTTGCGTTCTTCTTTTATACTGCATTCCACTCACATAGGTCCATCGACGCACGGTGCCAAAGGTCTGCGACTATGGCTGTAGTACGAAGAGTGTATTGCGGTGGAAATTCGTATATCTTCAAGCTTTTGTTAACAGGATGATTGGTTCCAAACATAGGACCTACAACCCAACATTTGTTTCACAGCGCGCCAATTAGCCTGACTAATCAGTTCTGCATCGTTGGATGGTAACCACCTCTGAACAAAGGCTACAACAGTGGGACCCTCGAAAAGACTCATCGCTTGGCGAGCCTACAGGTGCACTGAAAACCCTTGCAACTGAAGTTCCAAAAAAACTTCTTTACTTCCTCCGCCTGGACATTATTTCACTAAGGAATATACTAAAAACGCCAAACAATTGAGTTCAGGAAAGAAAAAAATAAGAACCTTGAGGAACCAATAAACTAGTCACGTCAGTAAAACCTTCTCTCGGTTTTGCACAACCATAGACTGTCTATAAAACTGTAATCAATGTTGAATATTGAAAAACTATCTACGAGTATAACGTGTATTTTTAAAGTTGACGAAATTCAAAAACTCTTTTTTTGGACTGTCTAAATGCAGCGTTCAAAAATTTGCAATTATTATGCCTTGAATTTTCTATGGGAGCTCGATTTAAGTGCCAGCACAATTCTCCGAAGCAAACAATGATCGATAGATTAAATTCCAATGGGACCAATGAAATGTCCTCAATGATACATCACTTTAAACTTAACGAACGTTCGAAACCTTTTGAAGAGTATCCGAATTTGCCTTTCAAGGTAGCGTCCTTATGGCGAAGCTTTTAGAGATCCATTATATTCACTGTTTTACAGACCGATATTCCCATATCCTTGGATCGACAGCATTGCTAACAGTTTGGCTCATATGGAAACTGAGCTCAATTTATCACTTTTATATATATAAGGAACTCTATTGACTTTTCAGTTGTTTGGAAAACCAACAATTTTGTTAGCAAATAACCACTTCAAATGACTTTGCTTGCTGTTGCTTACAAAGTTTGACTATCTCTCAAGTCTCCTTCTAGTTTCTTGCAAAAGGAATATGAATTATAATAATATCAATAATAATCAATAATGCAGATTTTTGTTGCTTTTTATTTAGAGAATATTTGATGGTATAAGGAAATATTTTATTCTACCTCTAGATATGTCTGTTTTAATTTTTAATGTCTCACTAAATTTTAATTTTAACAAGACCGTAAACAATTATGTATTTCGTTCTGATGTTCAAGTCGGTTAGGTTAGGTTTGCTGGTTAGGTTTACGTTGGCCAAAAAGGTTGTCATTTACCCATTAAAAAGCTGTTAAAATTCGACGTTAAACAATGTGCGACGCGATTTGTATGCCTGCTTAGTTATCTATAGAAACACGCTTTACACCTTTGTGTGGAATTTTCTGTGGGAGCTCGATTTAAGTGCCAACAAAAGTCTTAAAACAACCTAAAACTCCGACCGAGTTTCCTGATTTCCCAATTGAAAATTAAATTTATTGTTACGCCATATCTACCTCGTTAAACAAATATTTTCGGAAAGCATTCGCAGACGCGAATAATTAATTTATTATCCATAAAACCATACACCATGATGGTTAATAATTTACCTTTACTGCCGTTAACAGACAGCGAATGGATATTATTTATTTTGAATTCAACCACTAGCTGTAGCGACTAATAAACGTCGCATATAAATCAATTTTGCAAAGCCCACAATAATTACGAGTACAACGTGCGTACGCAAACTTGTGCACGATAATAAATTGCCCGGCTAACGTGCGATACAAGCTCCATCAATGGGGGTTACATGTTCAATTGAAACGTTTTCGAATTAATTCTTATTTTTTATTTATCACAGGCCACTGACCAGCTAGAAAATCCGAACAAACCCCTTTCATTGTGTTGCACAAAGTTAACGAATCCAACGGACTTTTTTTACGACCGTCGGATTTAAATAATAATATTCAAGTTGTTTCGCAATTTGTTATAAGATTTTCCGGAAAATTACATTCAAATTTTGGGCCGTAAAAAGTGTCCGCTTTTTGACGGACAACTATATTCTGTTGGTGTGAATTTCGTACGGCTCTAAATTTAATTAGACTTACGAGAGAAATAGAGATGGGCAATAGAAATTTGATATGCCCACTCAAAAGCCAGAACTCAACAAATTGGAATTAATACGCCGAATGGGTTGGTGCATCTGCATTTGAATTCAAGATTTTATAGAGCGCATCGTAACCAAAAACCATTGCATTGTCTGCTTGGTGGCGAACAATGGCGGCTGGGTATTGTGCAATTTAATTTGGAACTCAAAATTCCTCTCAACATTTGCGGATATGAATTAATTATTATCTTTCAGTGTATTTCATTTATTCTGTCAGTCTTTTGTGCTCATTTTTGTGGCTAAACGAATGCACCCGGTCATGTTTTTTGTGTGTGTGTGTAGGAATGAAAATAAGGACACATCGCGGAAGAGACACTAGACAATGCGCAGGTGTTGTGACCGGGGGATTCTTTTAGTTGGCTTGATGGAGCTGGATAGATACAAATGGAATACAAAGAAGTTCTCGCTGGGTGGAGAGGCATATACTTGCACAGTGCAACCCCTGCAATCAGCAGGAAGCCAAACATGGCCGCGGTTTGATAGAATGTGAATTTTTAATAGAAAAGGGGACATTGTGAGGTGTCGTTCATTTTTTGTTTGTTGAGACAGCAGGTCTGGGCAGAGACACCTTTTGGGTTGGCTATTGTCTTATTTGCTGTAGGGGTTGTGCTCATCACGTGTTCACATGTTTATGGTTGAGTTGCAACAATTATAATGGCGGCTGTGGCAGGCTAATGTTTACCAGGGAAGGTAGTTTTGATTATACATAGATTAGGTTGGCTATCCTAGCATTTGGGTGGACATTAGGTTTACTTCAAAACCGACTGAAGGACTTGTGCAGAGAGTCCAAAAGTGACAAAATTCACTTGAATCTTAAAGATCCTACACAAAAATTGGTGGAAAATTAAATTACTAAAATACAGCCTCCCAGTGTCCTTGCCGGATTGAAGCCATGTAGCAAATACAGCTTGGCCCCTTGGGTGGACAAAGTTCTCCATGCACTCAAATCTTATAGTTTTGATCCACTTTTCTACTTCATTCGCTCAGAAATAGGCTAGAAATTCATTCATATAAATGATAAGTTCTTTAATCCACCATATTACCTCAAACTCACTAGCAGATGGAGCCACAGCAAACCGAACATTTCTGCTTATGGAATTAAGCCAAATTTTCGATTTGGTTTAGTTGGTATTTACCAGGTGGACCAGATCTATTTGCCGCTGCTGTCAGTGAAAACATAAACTTCTTCAGAAGCCTCTCTTGTTATAACCAACTACCTATTCCATCAAGTGTTCGATACGGTTTTGAAGCATAGATGGAAGTCAGAGCAAAAATATCTCCAGCTTTTCTTCTAGCCGAGTAAAAGGTACATTAGGGAAGGATGCATGCAGAGGTACCTTCAGTGGTAATTGACCCAGAGTATATTTCCTGCGTACCAAAATCAAACAAATCTTGAGATATAATTTAACTTACGGTTATTGGTTTTTGTAGCACAATACTTTGAACAAAATTGCACTCATTAGGACAATGAATCAGCATTTAGGTAGGTTTCTATTTCGTCTCTGTAAGTGGATCCCGAATTCACTTCTTCCAAATCTTCAAATCTTATTAAGGTTTGACTAAAAATGGTCGAAACCTCAAAAATATTTATTTTCCCACAATCTTTGCCTTATCAACATTTATTTTCTAAAGTTTAAGTTAAAGTTCATTTAAGAGTCAAAATATCGTTTGTGCAGTGGCTTAGTGGTTAGTCTGTTGGACTACTAAGCGAGGGGTCCAGGTTCGAAATCCAAAACAGGGTTTTTTTTCCACTGCGCCACCTCTCGCGTCTGACAAACATCCGAGAGTATAACTGCCTTGAAAGAGCTTCTCAATTAGCTGTTTGGACTCGGCATAAAATTTAAGATCCCTACCATTCATCCCAAAAATTAAAAACTCACACAAAACGAATGGTTGAGAAGTTAGGCCGGCCTAGGGCTTCTAACGACCTGTTGCGCCAACTATTTATTTATTTATTTTAAAGACAAAAAAAAATCTCAAGGCCAAAATTTAATACTGGTTATTTTCAGTATGATTTTAAAAATTACAGAAAATATCCTTCTCTCATAATAACTAGCTGGTTCAGTCCTTTGTACGCAATCATTTGTCAAACGAAGAATTTTGAGGTTAGAAGCTGAAATCTGAAAAATGGAAAAAATTTACTAATTCACGACTTTTTGTTCGCAACTCTACAAACTGTACGAAGTGAAGACATTGACCCTTGTGCCATATTGACGACAGCGTGTCATTTATGCGAACATACTGGATACGATCCGTTAAGTAGGAATGAATCCACTTTATTAAACTGGAGTGAAGTAACTTTGGAAATTATTATATTGTAGTTAACGGGATCAAACGCTTTAGCAAATCCCATATATAAATATAACATCACATTGCAAGCCATTGTCAAGGTAATTCAAGGCAGAATTACAAAAAAAAAATTGAGAGATTTGTGGTAGCAGATCTTACTGCGACGAAGCCATGTTGAAGCAGAGAGATAACTCTCTTTAAGAGAGGTTTAAGCTTGTCACAAAGTAGTTTTTGTTTTTCAAACAACTTATGTGTAGTAGAAAACTTACAGATTGGACGACAGTTAGTAATATCATGTCTCGATCCAGATTTATGTATGGGCGTTAAAAATGAGCTCTTCCAATTTTTCTCAAAAATTCCAGACCGGGGGGACAAATTAAAAAGTAAACACAGAGGTACGGAAAAGGCGAAGGAGCGCTTTCGAAGTAAAATTGGCGGGTTGCCATCCATACCAGGATTTTTATCTAAATTTAATAATGAAAGAGCAATTCGTAGCCTCAGAAATTGAAAACTCTAAGTTGCCAATATTTACAAATCACAGGACATTGAGTTATTACTTGAGACCATAGGTGTGGTAGTACAACAAGAATGTACAGACTGAAAGTGGTTAGAATATACGTTATTTAGACGCAGTTAGGAATAACAAAAGATTGCTTGATAAAGCTCAAAAAGCGTTTGCTATTTGTCTTTAAATTAGATTCAACAAAGAAAGAAACTTATATTTAAAACATCAAATTGTTTTTGGAGCATCCGATAAACTTTCAAAAGGTCCGGGTCGTTATTACTATTGCGGAATTATAGGGACTTATTTTTCCTATTATTTAAATCTATGATTCTAGCATTAAACCAAATGGGCTTATAACCCTTTATAGATTTCTCTTAAGGTGTAAACAAAACAATTATCATTTTTACAGTATTCATAAATAAACTGAAAGAATTATCTGAATTATAATTATGAAAGATGTCTAACCAATTCATGCCATCTAAATAGTTTGAAATGTTGCTGAAATTGTAGCATAGTTATACACTGCGCGTCATCAGGTTAGCACACACCTGCTTTTAATAGTTTCAGCGCATTTCTGTTAAAACTAAAAGAGGTAAAATTCTAACAATTCTAGGGATTATTAACAAATCAATTTTCAATTGAATAAAACAAACATTAATGCTTCACTATTTTCCAATATTTTTTTATAATTTTTTTTCAAAATCATCCGAAACATTAACAATTTATATTGGGTCATCAGGTTAGCACACATCTCTTTATTTCAATTTTTTCAAACTTTTCAGGTAAACACTTAGTTTAAGATGATATATTAACTTATTACCTTTTTTTTTATAATTTTAATAATGAGTCGATCCTCCCTTGTTGAGAATAATCTCATAGATCCGATTGGGAAGCTAGTCGTACAACTTTCCAATATAAATCAAAGAAATGGCTGTCCAAGCTCTTTTAATGCCTTCAATTAATTCCTCTTTGGTAGAATATTGCCTGCCAGACTCGTCAACTTTGCGAACCAGCCATCCCCACACGTTTTCTGTAATATTGATGTCCGGTGAGTAAGGCGGCCACTGATATAAATCGACGTTTTGTGCTTCGATCCAAGATTTAATCACCCGGGCAGTGTGAATCGGAGTACTGTCGTGTTGCAAACGCCATGGCATATTTGCAAACAAATTTTTAAAATGCGGAAAAGCAGTTTCCAGTACGTTTTTATAAGTGTTTGCATTCATATTCGTATTCAAAAACTGCAACTCGCACGTACCATAGTAGGAGATAGCTCCCCACACCATCACACCGCCCACACAACTATGAAGTCGATCCAACTGGTGTTCCTCCTTCCGAAGATCATTCAAATAATAATTGAATCCATCGGGTCCTTCCAAATTAAATTTCTTTACATCCGAAAAGACAACATAGCTCCAATCAGACTTCCAGGCCATGTGCTCTCGTGCGAAATTGAATCGCATTTCTTTTCGAGCATAGTTAAGTGGTGGTTTTTTCTTAAGTTTCAGTCTCTTCAAATGTGAAGCATTCCTTATCACCATTTAAACAGTAGATAAGCTTGCTTCAACACCAACATTTGCCCTGATCTTTGCGGTCGATTCATGAGAGTTGGATGCTTCTCTCAAAATTGCTCTCTTATCAGCATCGGAAATCACTTTATGGTTACCGCCTTTATTATTTCGACCAAAAACCCGACTAATTACGTAAGAAATTGTATAAAGCTTTTCGACTTCTGCCGCCTTTTTTTGATATTTGCGTTATTGAAAGCCTCAACTCTTCATAGGCTTTGATTTTTGCTTTCTCTTCAACCGATAGCGCTTTTCCTTTACCCATATTAAAGAAAATAGATCACTTGAGAAGAAAATCAAATTTGGTTTCAATACGTGTTCAAATTCCGAAGATAATTGAAAGACAAATTGCATGTGCTAACCTGATGACGCAAAAATTAAGCACATTTTTCGATTTAAAATAAAAGAAAATAGCAAAAACCATATAACGGTATATTGTTATCGCATGTTCTCTTTACCAGTGACAGTGCATACAAAGATGATAAGCTAACATTAAATGAAAGAAGTTTAGATTCATCGCAGTAAAATGACCAAATTAAGTTAGGTAAAATAAAGTCCCCAAGTGGGATAACTTGCTCTGATGAACTTTTAAATTATTTAAGATAAAGGAAAAATTGTCTTTAATATGTGTTTTATATAATAGGAAAGGACTCCTTGATCGTGTACAACTTGCAATAACCGTAACTTCAATTAAAATACATACAAATTGTTTAGAAGAACTTGCCATTGATACGAACACTGCCCATTCCAGCTGTCAGGCAACACCACATTCTTATATCCATTCATAAAAAGAAAGGGTTTTTTTTTAAAAGGATATCGATAAATGGACTATGGACATGATGTGACGTGTCGCTACTGTTGGCTACCTGTGTATACAAAAATTCCACGCGTTGCCTCTTCAATAGATAAGGACGAAAATATAATTAGGTATTAACTGGGTTTCAAGAGACAGCTGTCATACTGCGAGCTTTCCAAGTCTTTAAGAAGTCAGGCTAAGTATGAGTGGCATAAATAATGCTTCAAAAAGGCTTAAACATCTACCAAGGTCCTTGTTATGAGGGTATTGGATTAATTTTATTTAGCTATGGATCTTCCCATTAGGGTTCACAGCCTCCCTATGACGATCTGACAGCTCTGCATATGGCTACCACAAATCTTTTGAGAGGCTACGTTTTGTATGGGAAATTTTTAACTTAGTTTTAACAGTCTTTAAGGCGACTTGTACTCACGGTTTTTTGTCTGTGGCACAGTACCTTACGAATGATATAAGTTTCATTCTACTGGTTACATAATAAATACTAAATATATATTAATATATTGATGCTATTTATTAAATATTGTTAATATCTTATAAATGTGAATAAGCGAAATTAGACTTTAGGTTTTTATAAATATTTCCACCATTTTTACAGTAGGTAATATCGAATTTTTTCGCACTCCATTAATTGTTTTCAATTTTATCTACAGCAGTATATTTAGCTAAATCAGTCGCCCGTAATAAAAGCAAATTAAAGTTTAATCAACAGCAAACAATTTTCAAATAGAAATGAAAACTTTTGGGGGAACTTTAATTAAAAGATTAACATATAATTGTATGATTAAATTTCTAAACCACATGTATCGACTCTCTTTAGATATTCATTGTTCATCGTTAAACTAATGAGCAATGTCATATAATTATCCATTAAAAGATGCATGTTGCGTGTGTGAGTATAAATGGTGTACTAACTTCGAGTTTGTACACCTACAGCATACATCATATTAACACTTTGAAGAAAACGGTGGAAAAACTACATCATTGTGATGAATTCAATTTTTTTCATCAATATAACGAATCAGTTTATCTATAAAATGAACGCTTTCATCAGCATTCTCCGTAATATAAATGAAATTCTGTTTTTTGATGAACGCGGTCATCAATACGATGAACGCCGTTCTCAATATGATGAAAACTTAAGACTTGGCAATCGTCCTTGAATATGATGATTCCATTCATCAATAAGACGAATAAATGATCAACTGAATGAACAAATAACTAAATTCATCAAAATAAGTGTTTTCGTCATATTGATGAAATGTTTTGATGAAATTATGAACTTAGTTCATAAGAAAATACGCCAACAAATTGATGAATGCACTTTCTTCATATTGAAAATCGGTTCATCAATTGTCAAAAAGTTTTCATGAAATTGTTCATCATATTGCTGAAATGTACGTCATATCAATGAATATCATGTTGATAAACGCCATTCGTCAATACGACGACGTCTTTTTTTTCAGTGTAGTAATTGAAACTTTCTCAGGACTGTCAAGATGCATGAAAGGGACCTCTCTTAATCTATCATCTCAGAGAAAGGACGTTGCAAAGTCCCACTTATCTATGTCATCATATATTTTGAAGGTATTTTTGATGTTACAGGATATGAGTCCATATTTGGAGTCATATCAACGAGAGGTACTGAACCAGCCTACTAATTATTGGGTAATAACGACCCACAGTTCCGCACAACCTCCTTCGAGACAGAAGTAATTGCATAAGCAGCTAAGGGTAGGGCGTCCCCCTCTGCCGTTCGTCATGCTAATATTACTGAAAAAAATAAAGTAATCTAAAACAGTGCCGTTCCGGCGCGGCGCCACGAACGTGATATTTGACCATTGCTTCATATTGGAACTTATTATATACTTAATTTACAAAAGAGCTTCACTCACTTTCAGTTCACTTAAAGTCATCGAATGTTTGAAAGGCAATTGAGCATAATTTAAAAAATATTTGCACACATTAGTAACACATTCGCCATCGAGGATATTGTTTCATCATGTCGAAAATAGCCTAAATCGTGCACAGCAACTTGTTGCTGAGGTCGGAGGTTCACACCAAAGATCCCCACAATAGGTCTGAAGAGTACCAATTGGTGGCAGCTAGGTTCCTAACCTCAAAGTTTCAAGGTAATACTGGTGCCCTTTAAGTTGAACTGTATGGCAATCCCAAAATATGCAAGCAACACCCAAAACCTGGTGTGACAGGGATCCCCATCCATAAACCTACGGCCACTCCGCTTCAAATTCCAACCAGATTGACTCCAAACAAAGTAAAGTCAATTTCATTCACGAATTAACTAATAACCGAACAAATTTATATATAAAAACAATGTTAAGCCACTCAACAAGCCGTCACAACAGCATCTCCCAACCGACCCGTTAAGACTCGTTCTCATCCGATTACAGCTGAACTTTCTGCGTCAAACAAACGATTATAATTCGTACAACCCCCCCAAACGCAACAGCAAAATAATCCCTCCCGATGGCAATCCTTTGATATTAAGTGCTCTTCAACAAAACGGAGTGTAAAAGTAGTAAACGCATTTTTTGTTCACCAGCCAAAGGCAGATTTTGTCGAATGCCAATTAGCTAATTGATTGAGAATATTAAAAGTCCTTCAGAAAAAGTCCCAAACTGTCCTCATCGTCGTCGTCGGCAGTCTTAAATCTGCATACAACAATGGCCGTCATAAAACAAAACCGAAAAGAGGAGAAACCGACTAAAGGGAACGAAAAGGGAACAACCAAATATAAACACACAGGACACAGCACCCATGTCGAAAAAAAAAAAAAAAAAAACTTTCCATCAAGGGGTCCTGACTCTCGTTCGGTTCTGCTTCTGGTGTCCCAGTTAATAGCTGTCGTAATGACGACGGCGGCGATGGGGTGTTATAATTCCTGGGACACACCGAAACGAATTGGGACGAAAATTCATTATCCGGAAAGCACTTGAAATGTTTATTTTAATGCGGTCCTCCTGCAGGACAATATTCTCCTTCGTCATGCCGAAAACGAAAACATACGTTCGGTTGGTGTTGGTTGGTGCCCCCTGGGGGGGGTGCAATAGGCCTTTGTTGCTGATGAGGGTGGGCTGTGTTTAAATACTTTTTCCATTTATTTGGGAAAAGGGTTTCGGACACACTCTTGGACATCTTAGTAGGACACCGGTTGGAATGTTAGCACATAAGTGATGTGTGTCCGCAGTCCGCACTTAAATCCAAATCTCTCTCCACGTCATTTGCAAAAGTGAATGGAGTACCATTCGAAAATGTTTGTACAAAGTTTCATCTTCAATCAGTTTATGCGGATTTTTTTTTATAGAAAAAAAGGACCTGCCACTATCGGCGAAGCAGAATAACGAGCGCTGCACAGAAAGTAAGTCAAAATCGGATGAATTATTTTAATTAGTTGAAATTCGTTGGGTAAATGGCCGCAGTGACCGACAAAAGGCACACACACAAAGAACTCTGTCGTCATATAAGAGGCGTAAAATTAATTGATAGAGTGGAACTTGTGTACGCGCGGGAGTTCTTACGGTCTTGGTCTTGCTTTGCTCGCGAGTGAATTAAAAATTAAAGCAAACTGCTGTTGTGACAACAATGGGGTATAGAGTTACATTATAGGGCACGTGTCACTGCGCCAAGTCTGCCAGACTAATTGGTTTGTTGTTTGTTCCTAAAGTGAAATACGAGTGATAAGAAATGTGACCATGTGATGTAGATGGAAGAGAATTTTGAACGAGACGTCTTCAAAGCATGACTCAAGAAATAGGATCCATTTTTGTGCATAAATTTGTCGTACAACTCCGTTTGATGCAGGTATGTATATGTACGTACAGCGACCACTTTAATGGACACTTCAATCACCACTCACGATAGATAGTTTGCACGCGGCTGCTGGTTTTCTTCACTCGAGGCATACGCATACTTATCAGGGATCAAGAATCAATTGATTAGTTATCTGTTGATAAGTTGTAGATAACTTGTTGAGGGGAATTACTTCTCTTACCGCAAGGAAATACACACCCGAAGGCTTTATATTTTCCGACGGTTTGAATGATTCTTTAAAATAATAAGTTTTCACCACGTTTGTAAGCTTCATTTCGGAGAAAGAACAAGACAGTCATTTGCAGAGTTTCATCTCTGTTCAATCTGTTACTCAAAGGAGGCGTCGAAAGCCTGACGATCAGCCACCTAGGCCATCAAGAGGATCTTCTTTCTCGTACGAGTTGACAACTTCTGTGGACAAGATCAAAATTTGGGCTTATTAAAGCTCATGGAATAACCGCTGGACGCGTCAGAAGACTTTGTTCTCTTCTTGCACATGGCAAGAATCCTAACGACCAACGTGGAAAAAATGTTTCTTGAAACTGCAACTCCTGATGAGCTCCATTATTTGAGTAAAAAATTGAACGTCAAGATGATGTTTAAAATGTTCCAACAACGATGCCCAGAGATTAAACATGTGAAGTACAACTTTGATTTCAAAATATTTAAAAAAAAACAGTTCTCGCTCTCCTTTGGACGTCTTCAGGTGGACACATGTTGTACGTGTGCGGAGCTAGAAGTAAAGATATAAAAAAACCGTCCATGTTCGTCACTCGCGCACCGAAGGTTGCGCACTTCTTTAGAGTTGGCAATTGCGAACAAAAAACAAATAACAATATGTGTAGATGAGAATGAGTATCCATTGGAAAAGTTTCAATAAGAATGAGCAGGATTGAGTATTCATATTAACTGAAAATTCCAATTGGAATCGATTAACGAATGAAAAATAGAGCGTACTTTATATAGTGATCGACAGTTTTTTTTTTGTAAATAGGTATTTTTTTTAAATATTAACTTTTCCACAAAACAGTCTTCGGCACATAATATATAGCTAGGAGCATGATCTAACATTTTTCTGTAAATCAAGAAATAAACAGCGAATGAAAATATTTCTTTCACCAAATCTTTTATTGCTCTAAAACCAGTCGATACCATTGATATTTGTCGTCTAACTAGAGGTTATAACGGATGCTAAGTGCAAATTTCAGCCTTCTACGTCAATTAGCTTCCGAGATAGACCTAGGTACAAAATTGGTCTAGTGGTCGGACAGACGGACAAAAGCGAAACTAATAAGGTTCCGTTTTTTCCCTCTGGGTACGGAACCTTAAAAAGCACCTTTTTGATCGATTCGGCAAAAAGGAAGGCAGTTGCTGAAAAAATACCACATATAAGACGGGCTAATAAGATCTATTCGACCATTAAGCCAATTCAGGAAATATTACATTTGGACGAAACAAAAACTATTGGCGGGATATATATTGACTAGATGCAAAATCTTCAAATCCCATTTATACCTGTACGGGAAACGTTCTACTTAAGGCTCTGTTAGCGTATTTTGTGTACACGATCTTCGGGATAACACCGCAACTTGTGTTGTTTACGATGAAGGGATCGCTGGAAAGGACGCAAATGAAGTGTGCTCATTTTTAAATCAATTTTTTGAAAGTAACATAGAGGACGTCCTGGAATTGCATATTTTTTCAGATGGTTGTGGTGGTCAAAATTAAAATCATACGTATTTTGTCATCAAAAAAGTTCAAGAATATCGAACAGTATTTTCCTATACGAGGACATTCTATTGATACCAATTCCACAGTTTTAAGACTTAAAGTTAAAAAAAGTGATAGAATTTAAACTGTTCAAGAATATGCCGATTTGATTCTATCTTCTTCAGTATCAAAAAAAAATTCACAGTCACTCTACCGACAGATATTATCGACTACGAAAGCTGATGGCCACGCTTTTATGAAAGAAACGCGCTTTCAATGGAGTCTATTGGGAGACATAGGGCTAGAGAAAATAAGTATACGTTAACTAAATTAATTTTCTCATTTTTCCCACTCGGATTGTTCTGATAAAACTGTTGTTGCGAAAGACTTTATTGATGGTTTTACAAATCAAACATTTAGCCTGGGAAACCTTCAAAGTGATGAACTGGCAGCCCTGCCGCAAAACCCTTGCTTAACCCTCTGGAAAGGTGCCAATTAATATTAAGAGGACATAAAATAACTAAAATCGTATCTCCTAGGAGTCATTTACATTCCAGATTTTTGCCAACAACTACTTGTGAAAAGGATTCTAATGCAATCGATGCAGATTAATAGTATTTCCCTTAAACAAACATTTTTTCTTGTAAAGCTTACAACAAATAATAAAAAAAAAAAATTAAATAAAAAAATTTTACCAAAAAAAGCAAGTTTATTTCAGAGACGACATAAGTCAAGCCACTTTAAAGGCTTCAAACCGGTTAAGACTTTAAAAAAAGCTAAACATTGTAGCAGTCTTCGAATGCATCTCAAGCCAAGTTATAACTTGGCATAGGTACTCGAAATTTTGTGTGTTGTTTCATAAAAAACAGTTTTTTGTTGCTCCTGAAAATTGAATGCTCATTGACTTTTGTTATTTCTGAAATAAACGATTCAAATAAAAGATGGACCATGGGTATGGACAGAAAGAATAGAGAGCACACCTTGTTGTGGTTTTTTAGAAAAACCTTCTGACTCGCCAAAGCAGTAAAGAGGAGATTGCCAGAAGATAATAAGAGCCTAGCAGAGTTTCCACTTGCCTAATGTAGCTGATAATGTTTTCAGCAGAGGACTTCTTCAGTTCTTCAGGACTTAGTAGTTCTTCAGGACTTAGAAGATTTTCCTCCTAGCACTGGGTAGAGCTGGGCATTCGCACATGATGTGCTCAGCTGTTTGGTCATCTTCGAGACATAGCCGTTATTTGTGCATAAAAAACTCCTAACTCTTCTAAGTAAGTCAAGGTCATAACTTACGTCGAAAAATATATTGAACTATATAAAGGGTGATTTTTTAGCTGGTTTGGTTTTGGCAACACTGGTTTTGACAGCTGACGTGTGTTTAGTACCTTGTGTCACAGTCAAACAGCTTCAGTTTGGTTTGCAATTTAACCATGGATCGTCTTACAAATGAACAACGCTTGCAAATTATTGAATTTTACTATCAAAATTCGTGCTCAGTTCGAAATGTTCATCGCGCGCTGCTTCCATTTTATGATCGGCATTCTCGACCTTCCGAGCAGTCTATTCGGAAGATTGTGACCAAATTTCGCACCAAATTTACTTTGTTGGACATTAAACCACCAACACGTTTACGTACTGTGCGTAGTGAAGAAAATATTGCGACCGTATCAGCTAGTGTGACAGAAGACCGCGAAATGTCGATTCGGCGCCGTTCCCAGCAGTTAGGCCTTTGTTACAGCACTACGTGGAAAATTTTGCGGAAGGATTTGGGCGTAAAGCCTTTTAAGATACAGCTGGTGCAAGAACTAAAGCCAGCCGACCTACCACAACGCCGAATTTTTGGTGAATGGGCTCTTGGAAAGCTGGCCGAGGATCCGCTTTTTTATCGAAAAATTGTGTTCAGCGATGAGGCTCATTTTTGGTTGAATGGGTACGTAAATAAGCGAAATTGCCGCATTTGGAGTGAAGATCAGCCAGAAGCATTGCAACAGCTACCAATGCATCCCGAAAAAGCCACTGTTTGGTGCGGTTTATGGGCCGGCGGCATTATTGGGCCATATTTCTTCAAAGATGATGCGAATCGCAGCGTTACTGTGGTGAACGCTACCGAGCGATGATAACAAACTTTTTTTTGCCCGAAATGGAAGTTCTTGACTTGCATGATATGTGGTTTCAACAAGACGGTGCCACATGCCACACAGCACGCGAAACAATGGCGCAATTGCGAGGCGAGTTTGGTGAACAGTTAATTTCACGTTTCGCGCCGGTCAATTGGCCGCCTAGATCGTGCGATTTGACACCATTAGATTATTTTTTGTGGGGGTATGCCAAGGCTAATGTGTATAGGGACAAGCCCGCTTCGATTGACGCACTGGAAGCCAACATCCATGCATTCATTCGTGAGATACCGGCCGATATGTGTGAAAGAGTATGCCAAAATTGGACTCAGCGGATGGGCTACCTGAGACGCAGCCGCGGTCAACATTTGCATGAAATTATCTTTAAACATTAAATTGCAAGGTTCAAACTATCGATTCAAATAAATATTTCATTCATTTTTTCGAATTTTTTGTGTTTTTTTATTTAAAAAAAGTTCTAAACCTCTTAAAAAATCACCCTTTATTTCTACTGCAATAGGGGAGAGCGGTATCATCAGCAAATGCTGTGATTTTACCTTTAAGAGGTAGCTCAAACAAAAGATTAACATAAATTAAGAATAATATAGGTCCCAAAACTCAGCCTTGTGGAACACCAAGTGCAATAGTTTTTTGGGAACTTTAGTTGTTATTGATTCTCACCATTTGCCTACGATCCCTCAAGTAAGCCGAAAATCATTTGTACACATAACCTCTAAAACCTATACGGTATAGTTTGTGCAATAATATCGAATGATCCACAATATCAAAAGCTTTAGTGATATCAATAAACAGGGAAGCTGGTATTTCTGAGTAATTAATTTAATTGGGTTCTGAAAGGAGCTAATATTACAAAAAAAAAACATCAAACAAATTAGCAAATTCGAAAGTCTCGGAAGCAGGTGCATTGTTGGTATTTAAAACAATGTTAATTTTGGCAGCTTTTCTATTAAAATCTCATCACCAACACGCCATTCATTACGTTGGAGCTCCGCTCCTGCCTCGACCACAACGTCAGATTTTTCGATCACAATGCCCTGGTACCCAACACAATCTGACACGGTTCTGCACACATAATGCCTTGAGCATTGTGCGGCAATTCCTGACTAGTTCAGACCTAGGGGTATGTGACTCTTACGCTTTAAGCGCAGCCTGGCTATCAATGTAGATGGCGACATTCTTATTGGATACCGATCTCATCTCAAGTACCTTTAAGTACGGCCAGAATCTCTGCCTGGAACACTCTGCATGTGTCCGGAATTCTGAGGGTCATTTGCAGGCTGAACTATGGTTGGAGTATATGCCTGATCCCGTGAGCCGTGCACGCTCAAAAAATGGCTCTAACAGAGTGCGATTTTTGCTCGGTTAACAAAAAATGGGTTAAAATTACCAAGTCTCTGTTGAAGAACACCGAGTATCAGTTGTTAAATACTACCGATATGATATTGCATACTGTTAAGAATAACACACTTTATCAGTTGTTAAGAACCAAGTTTCTAGATAAATATCAACCAGCTGGTAAGTTTGTTATTTACAACCGAGAAGAATTGATAAAAAGTTATTTTTAACCGAGTTTCCTTAAACAACCTGACTCGGCTATTTGTAATCCACAAACTTTGTATGAGATATATTAACAGTACCACTCGGTAGTTTTTAACAGAAATTTGGTTGACTTTAAATAAGTGGTTTTTCTGCGTGTAATGTTGTCTTGGAAAAAAACCTCCAAAAAACAGCCACAATATGGTCACAGTTAGAGGGGCAAAAGGGATCAAAGGCACTGTGGCATGTATGCAAATACTGTGACGACCTACAGGCCACAGAAGACATCTCCCACCTTCTATGTGAGTGTCGAGCAATCGCTCGCAGTAGAAGGAAGCACCTTGGCAGGTACTTCTTCAATAATTTACAGGAAGTTGGTTAAGAGAAATATTGAGACCATAATTAAATTCTGTAGGGAAATTGACAGTTTGGGCGATTTAGTTTAGGTTTTTAACAGTAATGGTTCCCTGGGGATGGCGATGGTGCCTGGTCTTTTGTGCCGATCTCACAAACCCACTCAACCTAACCTTACTTACACTAAGGGTTATGATTTCAATAAGTCTTGCAAAAGTTTTTAGAACACATGAGGTAAGGCTTATGGGTCTAAAGTCTGGGCTTGCCACCCTTGGGTACGAAGACTACATTCGCCATAATTTTGGAACATACCCTAGCTCTAAGCTACTAACGCATATTTTTACCAGATGTGAAGCTATTAGCCTTTCGCATTTTTGTAGCATTTTTGGAAAGATGCTATCAATGTCTGCGAATTCACACGGTGAGAAAGAGTTAATTGCCCAGATTATTCTCTCTACTGTTATAATTTCCGCTGCAATAGCATGGTCAATGAAGTTATCAGCTTCTAAATCGTCCGGATTTTGGAATTTGGCCAACTCTTTTTTAAACTGGTGATAGCCATATCTTGTTATAAAAATTGAGTTGAGGAAAGAGTAAACCGTGTACTAGGTACAGCAACGTTACGCCCAACTTTTCCTAAGCTCGTCGTGCGTGCCAAAATGTCAACACTCCCAACGAGAACCAGGTCTATGACAATCACTGAAAAAAAGGTACAATCTATACCATGAAAAAGTTCATCAATATTACGAAAAATTCATCAATTTTAGTCCAGTAAACTTTTTAATTGATATGATGAAACGGATTTCATCAATATGATGAACAAAATAAGGAATTCATCAACTTTGTTCATCAATATTATGAAAAATTCATCAATATGATGAACCGAAATTCCCCTTTAATTTCATCAATGTGACGAATGTATTCATCATATTGACAAATTTGTTCATCAATATGATGCGTGCTTTCTGTGCTATCAATTTTGTTTTTATGTGTTGGTAAGTTGGTTCACCCAAAAAACCGCGCTTGTCCTTTTTACAAACAAAAGAATCATACCACAATTCGAGCCACCAACTCTTGAGGTAGGTAGGTATGATCCTGGATAGGAAACTTAATTGGAAGCCGAACGTCAAAGAAAGAGTAAAGAAAGCAGCTAATGCTTTCTACGCAAGTAGCCGCATCTTTGGCAGGAGGTGGGGACCAAGCCCCAAAATAATCTTGTGGATGTATACGGCAATCGTGCGGCCAATACTCATACTCACATATGGCAGCGTAGTCTGGTGGCAAGCCGCAGGCAAGGCGACCAATCTCAAGGCAATGTCAAAGATACAAAGACTAGCATGTATAGGAACAACCAGCGCAATGAGAACCACACCCACGCGGTCATCAATATAATAAAAGCCGTCATCAATACGATGAACGCCGTTCTCAATATGATGAAAATTTAAGACTTCGCTATCGTAGTTGAATATGATGATTCCATTCATCAATAAGACGAATAAATCATCAACTGGATGAACAAATAACTAAATTCATCAAAATAAGTGTTTTCGTCATATTGATGAAATGTTTTGTTCATAAACTGAGTTCATAAGAAAACACGCCAACAAAATTGATGAATGCACTTTCTTCATATTGAAAAATGGTTCATCGATAAATTGCCAAAAAGTTTTCATGAATTTGTTCAACATATTGGTGAAAAGTACGTCATATCAATGAATATCATGTTGATGAACGCCATTCGTCAATTAGACGACGTCTTTTTTTTTTCAGTGAAGCCAAGAACTTACACCCGCAGACCTTCACTGAATAGCGCAACGCAATGATACAAATTTCCGTAGAGCTATGTACCCACTTGAATACATATAACGCATAACTTATTTGAAACTTGTGACCGCGACAGGTCTAATCACACACTAACCACACGAACAACCTGTTTCCTCCTCATCACTCGTTGTGCACCCAACACCATCCATATGGAGTGATGATCCTCCTCCTGCTGCTGTTGCGAACAGAATCGCATTCTTGTGTAGGCTTCTGGAAACGCGCACATCATTGTTCCCATCGCACACAACTGTTTCACAGTGCCTCACAGAGTTCCACAGGGTTTCACAGAGTTGTCCTTCCCCAAACGCTGCTGGTTTTTTTTCGTCTTCACTTTTCGATCCACAGGCCTCAGTATGTAGTGGAAGTCTGTCCTGCAGCGGTAGAGAGAAGGAAGCCAGCTTCTTCATTCTCCTGGTGGGGTTTCATTTTTAGCTCTCTTTTCTTTTTTTTTAATTAAAAAAATAAACACTTCTGAAGGAAGTCGTGCTCTTGCGATTGTTCTCGAGTGTGAAAGTATTTAATTATGACCACCAGGGGGCATTTTGCCCGGTTGTTCACAATTTTGTTAGTTCACCACGCGACGCGACGCGCAGTCGCAAATGGATATAAAATTGTGTGTAATGTCCATCGCGGGACCTCGCAGATCGGCTGGGTACACTTTTTGTCTTCTGTCCGAAATGGGGATCAATAGCCAGAGACCGATACTGAAGCGCACAGCAGGTGGTGTAGGTGATCATAATTTTACGATCTGTCTTTATGGAATTTCGGTTGTGTGCGGATAAAAGTTAATGAAAGAGAAAAATGAAACGACACCCAGAGACAAGAATAATAACGAGATTCTTTAATCCCTTTTAATGAATTGAATGTTCCATCTAGATGTGTGTTTGTGAGTTGTTGCTGTTTTTTTCGAATGCAGCCCACATAGTGTATTCTGTATTGATGACGGTGGCCATAAAAAAAAAATTGTCATTAGAAGGGACGACCACGACACAGCGTAGTAAGAGAACGGACGGTCCAGACATTTGGGAACCGATAGAGTTTTCCCTTTGTCCATAGAAACATGGGTGTATAGGAGAGACATTTGCATTTATAAAGGCGACCTGTATTTCGTGGACGATTTAGTAGGCCGCATTTATATGTGTTTGATGAACATCTTTAAATTGGTGATTAGCATATCGGACAGAGTGGAAGTGTGGTAGGCATTTGCCGGAATTTATTACAACGATGGAGAGCCTTCAAATTGGCATCGAATGGAATCTATTAATTATATACGAAGAAAGGTGTGCCTCATGGGTATATTGGTCTCTTGAGAGAAATATAACCGTACGGACGGTTATTAAAATTTGATTTCCACTAAATGCAAAGTGACATCGCAGTAGCACAAAAGAGCGGTGGCCATGGGTGTAGCGCGTAGGTGATATTCACAGAAGCAGGGCTCAGATTTAGTTGGCCGATAAAGAGGTTGTAAATAAGGAAGGAGTGCAAATGGACCGGAAGCTAAGTATATCATTGTATTTAAGAAAGAAGTTACTTTGGCTTTGGGAGCAAGGAACAATGGAACGAGTTTCCGTCATAAACGCACTTTGAGCGCGGGAGGGTTTGGAATGTCCACCGATCAGAAATATTTACTGCAACGATATTCTTCTGTGTGCGAGACATTTTTATGTCATTCTCCCTGTTGTATTCCGTACTTGGTGGCCTAGAGATCATCGTTCAGCGGGCAAAAGCGCTGGGCGATTGCTTAATTGCCCTTTTGGATAGGTGGCAAATAACAAATAGAGTCCTTCCAACAGGAACATGTGTATGGGAAATCAACTGTCAGGATAACTCTGCGCAAGCAATCACTAGAGTCTGATCTCTTAACGAATGAGGTCCAACTGTTTTCAACATCAGCAACACAACACACAATGATTCAAGTTGAATCGTTTTGCCATCCGCTAGAGGTCGACCGAGCTCGACTGTCACCTCTAACCTGATGGGAAGGTTTGGTTTGGAAAATTCTTAATTCACTGTAGCACAATGTCAAATGAGATCTATGTTGTGCAACCAATTCTGTTGACGTGTTTTGTATATTAAGACAGAATAATTGATTCGAATAAATTTGCGTTACACTTTCAAATCAGAGCTTTGTAGGAAAAAAAAATACATTGAATTCACAGGTTTTCACGCCATACGTTAAGAATATTTTTGTGTGCTGACATTTCACACCTGTCAAACTCAGCTGTAATTTGAAGTGTCATAATAGATATGAATTGAATGTTTGCCATTTACTAACAATCAAACAATGCGTTAGAATTATTAAAACTTACTACAAAAGCGGTTTACGCATTACGCGATGATTATGGTCGTCATAATCGACCGACTACGCAAGCAATCGGTAAAATTGTGAAGAAATTTGAAGAGGGTGGAAGCGTTACTGATTTTGTAAGGCCTGTGCATCATTGTAATGCACTGCAAGTGCAAGCGTTACTGATGATCCGAATTTATCGGTTTCCCGGCGTTCGCAACGATTTATAACCGGTTTTTTTTTTTGGCCGGCGATTTCAGATCATGACTTGGACGATATGTGGTTCCTACAACACGGGGCAACAAGCCACACAACACGACCAATTATGGCTTTATTGCGTGAGAAGTTTCCTGTTCGCGCAATTTCACGTTTTGGCGACGTCAATTAGCCAGCAAGATCATGCGATTTGACACCGTTAGATTTTTTTCTGTGGAGCTAAGCAAAAGACTGTGTTCACGCGAAAAATTCTCAAGCTCTAGACGCATTATTAACCAACATTACTCAAGTTCTGGCCGAGGTACCGCCCGAAACGTGCGAAGAACTGGTGAAAAACTACCTCAAAAGAATCGCATGCCGCGAATCTTCCCGAGGCGGCCATTTGAATGATATTTGTTTTTCACACTTAATGGCAAAGTCCAAACTTTATAATGAAATAAAATTTTCATACAAAATGTATCGCAGTGTGTGTTTTATTTAGCTTTACTTTCAAAACCGAAAAATGAACTACCCTTTAAAAACATATAAGAAAACACCATTTCCGTTGACGAAATGAATTCAATATTAAGCTTTTAAAAAGAGCTTAATTTGATCAAAATGTTAGCTTTAATAATATCTGGGTTCTTGCTGAAAGCTTCCATTCTAAAACTAAACCTTTGTGGCAAAAATTGATTTAAGAAAGCTTTTAAACAAACTTTCATAAACATCTTTTAAAAAGCCTTCTCGTAGGTGGTACCTTAAAAAGGAGGGATTGTAGCAAATATGTTCGTAGTTTTTATAATATAAGGCTTCTACTTTAAGCTTTTAAAAACAGGTAACCCTTCTTAATAAATATCTTTGTGAAAAAAATTCCTTTTCTTAGTTTAAGATCATAATAATTATATAGGAAATTGGCAAACTGGTTTTTAAAAGGTATCAAGAACAGCTTTCATGGTCTAAAGATTAGGGTACAATATTTTTGTTGAAAGAAAACGCTTTTTCTGTTATTCACTTGAACTATTCACAGCTTAATTTCATGTCTGACTTTCGGGAAATTCAGCATAAACGAGATACCGCATAGATAAGTTTAAACGATTGGACAACTTTCTTTAGACAATTATGTAACCTGCCAATAGAAGCCGTAAAATATTAAGTACAACACTTAAGAAAGCCAGAAATAGCAGAACTATTCGTCTGAACTTTAAATTCTTGCATTAAAATTGAAGAAAGAGGACAGATTCGGAAGGACTTTCATATAAGGAAGCAACGACAATTCTTCTTTTTTTTTCGATTAAGAAATTAGATTTGCCAAATGGCTTAAGTTGTCCATACATCTATCTGACAAAAAGCGGCTGGAGCTTTCATTATTAAGTTCGCACAAAAAGCATTCAAAGAAAAAAATCCGCCGATATCTTTGGACTCAGAACGGTCCGATGCATTATAATAGGCGATTAGGCCCTGTAATAGTTTCGAGCTGCCCTTAAACTCGGCGGAAAAGCATGGGGATAGATTTGTTAGAATCTCTTCTTTTCTCAAAGCAGATTGTAAACCTATTCAAGTAGGTAACGCATAGAAAAAAGATAATTTTCAAACAAACAAAAAAACAGGTAGCTACGATTTCCAAAGAATTTATGTTTTCTCCAAGAAAAAGAAACAGGAAAGAATTTTTGGAAACTTCGGAGATAGAAAACTCTGAACCTAATACCTATATATTCTATCGGAGTTGTAAGAGTGACATAAACCTAATAATTATTAGATGCAGGATCTTTTTTTAAGTCAGTTTTAAGTATATGCATCGGTGTCCCATCCCCTCGGTTAATTATATAGGTAAATACATTTAATTAGGTATAGGCTAGACAAAAAAAAAAACACGAACAACATTAATTACCACATCACTTTCAGATGTTCCACCTGTATTATGACGATTTTGAACAAATACAGGGTTCTTTCCGACATCCAGCTCAAGTGGGCCATTACCTAATTTCTCGTCATGGCACAGATGCACCGCGCCTGAAGCTGATGTGTCATTGAATTAAGATCCTTTGCGAATTTTTGTCTTTTTTAATCCATCTATATTCACAGGGGGTTGAACGTCGTCATCGTTGACACACCAACACAGTTGCCGTATATACTCTGCTAAAGTTCTCCGTCCACTAGGATATACGAGTCCGTGTGGTTAATATCGAAACTCACGGCTACGTAGACTAACCACTGGGTTAATCCTTATTGAATGGAGTTTCCACTTTTATGAAGCGCATAATAAAAATTGGCAATTTTCCCATTTGTTCGTTTGTCACATCCACACCGTTTCACTCTCTTAAAAAATATCTGCGAACGGCCAAGTTAACCGGGCGACAACAGCGCGTATCGTGACCATGGTCGCAACATGGCTTCACTGCGCGCTTCTGCTTCTGCTGTAAGAAATGTCCTGCTGTTTTTGAATTGGTCGCGTGATAATATTTCTTTTCATATTCTTTTTTGTTTGTTGCTTTGGCGTATATCGCTTCTCTCTGCACGGATGTTTTGTCATTCTTCTTCGCGTGAACAATAGAAACAGTGTACAGAATGGAATAAAAATGGAATGCTTCCATTTTTTCCGCTGTCGGTTGCTGTGCCAGCAGCAGTAACCAAAGGATACCTGCCTATGGTGAACTACAGATTCGGATGTTCAAATGGCCATTTTTTTTTTAGTGGGTGTCGGTAGTTTATTTTTATTTTTTCGTGTTGCCCGTGTCTTCTTGAAAATATCAATTTTAATGATTAAGGGAATGGAATTCAGGAGTGGATTAAATAAATTTATTACACAATCAGCGGTAGTCGGTGGATGGTGGTATACCTAGTAGTGCTATGTCGATTGGGATATCGGTTTCAGTTGGAAGGGTTATATGCTGAATGGGGAATTGTGCAGCCATCGTTTTCAAAATGAACTGGTTTTTTTATTTTTCAGATTTTTGGTCAGATTTTTCTTCTATGTTTGGGAACGTCTCTAGTAGGAATATTCAAAGTCTAGAGCAACGATTTAAGGTGCAATGAAGTACGCCAAGTGAAATAAGACCAACTTTTAAAAATTGGCCTTGTTTCGCTATATGCAAAAGTGTAACAAAGCCAACTTTCAACAGTTGGTCTAGTTTCGATCCGAAAAAGCGCAATAACGCCAACAAAATTTGAGTAATAAGACCAAGTTGGCATTATGGCGCAATAAGACCAACTTCAAACAAAACTATTGCATTTTTACAAGACAATAACCTGTTTCAAAGAAAACAGAAGAATTAATCGAATAAATTTAGCAAAGTGCGAAGACAGCTTATTAATATAAGAAATGAAGCTTTTCCGAGGGCTCCTATTAACTCTAAGAATGTGTCAGATATGTTTAAGATTGAAAACATTATGGCTGATTATGGCATGTCACAATTATAATGGTGAACCTTTTTATAGGGCAACTACCTTAGAAATCGGTTTGCTTACAAAATTGTTATGGCTGCTAAAATCACTTCTTTAATAAACGATATAACCAGACGCAGCTCCTCGTATTTTTCTAATAGATGGAACTTTTAATTTTGTACCTTATTGCGATTATAAACAACTACTTCAAGTTTATTTCTCGCATGCTGAACATGCAAGTACCTACACAGAGAAAAATATTATTTTCTTAAATCCAAAGAAGGGTATAACATTATTTTTAAAATTTAATTAGTCGTGCGAATTTTTAATTATTATTTTCCCAAACTCAACAAAGCGTTTAACATAACTTTAAGTGCTGATTAATATTGAATATAATTGTTAAATGTTGATAGTATTTTCGTTAATTTTTCTCAGATTCAAAAAGTGCTGATTAAAATATAATGTGAACGCTAAACGCATTCCTTTAAACTTTTGGTTCCACTATTGTCAAGCGGTTAGGAGAAATGCTTCCAAAATATCAAATTTTATGAGCCTTTTGAATAAGAATCCGGAAGCGAAGGCGCTTTTCCGGAAAATTATTGCCCTCCCACTCTTGTCACCTGATGATATTTATTCAGCATTTGACCTCTTGGAGAAGTTTAGAGCGCTCGCTGAGAGCCAGTTAGCTAGAATAAGATAAATGTTAGTTTTAATTTAAAATGAAAAAAAAAATACCGAGGCAAATAGCGCTAGAATAAGATAAAATGGAGAGTCCGTGTTTAAGCAGTTTTTGATATACTTCAATAGGCAATGGATGAAAAAGGTAATGGATTGTTGCAACCAACCCTTCAGAAATAAAAAAAAAAATATGTTTACTAAAATATGTTAACTACTCCAGTAGTTTTTTCGGTTTTCAACTTGACGATGAGAACGCCAAGTGCGTTAGAGAGTTATAACAGTCGCCTAAGTAAAAAACTTGTAAAGCACGGAAAATTTATCAATTCTTTGCTTGTGTCCTTCGATGGGACCTTTGACATTTTTGAACCAGCCAAAAAGAAATTTAAGGACAAACAGCTTAAAATTGAAGTTGCTTTGAAAAAAAAAAACTGCAAAAGAAAGTTATTTCAATCGATGACTTTTTAAACCAAATGAAAAATAAAAACAATAACGTTTTGACAGAAGTTATACCAACTTTCGGACTTCCTTATAGAGAAGACGATGATGAAGTGGATGATCAGAATGAAAGGGATGAAAGTTCAAATTTAGAGTCTCAAAGTGTGGATAGTGTTAGATTTCTGTGTGTTATTTGTTGTGAAAATGCACGTACAATTCTGTCGCAGCCGTGTAATCACTTCCAACTTTGTTCGAATTGCTTTAATAACCCGATTCTGTGTCCAATTTGCAGGCAAATTTTGGAAAACAGCACACGGATTTTTTGTTAAAAATATAATCATATTTTTTGTTAATTGTCTTGTTAATGGATATTATTATTTCGTTTTGTTTTAATTATTAAAGACCGCATTTCTTGACCATAAAAACTGATTTGTATCACTCCTCTCCCTCAAATAAACATATATACTTATTGTTGAAGAAATATTTGAATATACATAAATTAATGACTCAGCAACACTTATCAAATACCATCAAATCGATTACTTTACCCTAAAAACGCAGTCAGTCGTCGAATGAAATTATAACGTTAAAGAAGTCTTCTTAGTTTGATTTGTTCCTAACAGTCTTCTGGTTTGGCGTTATTCGCGGCACATACAACACGGAAGTAAAACTGTCATCGATAAACAAAATTAAACTCATAGTTTGAAAGCGCAACTTGACTTCATTGCACTTTGTCGGAGTGAAATAAGATCAACTGTTGAAAGTTAACTTTATTACACTTTTGCATAGCGAAATAAGGCCAATTTTTAAATTTTTGGGCCCAGTTGTACCAAAAAGACTCAAAAAAAATAAAATTATAATTCTTTCGCCAAACGTTCCGCAAGCTACGACGCCGGCGGTCGTAAGGAGCCTCCTTCCCAGCTCACCATTTGACGAATTATGGAGAGTTCCGAGAAAAATATCTCTGCGGCTGATAAGGCAGTCCCATTAGGCAACTCAACAAAAGTAGTGGTCCACGAAATATATTTCTAAATTATTATAGAGAATACACGAACAAGTTTTGTGTTTCGTCTCATTTTAGCATCACTACTACAAAAGCACATTGTGACGGAACACGTCACACGCTACTATCATGCGAAGTTCACACAGAAAAATCACTTATGTAAAATCAACCAACTTCCGGTTGAAAACTACTAAGTGATACTGTTTATATAGCTCCTACAAAGTTATTGGATTAAAAATAGCCGAATCAGGTTGTTTACGGAAACTCGGTTAAAAATAAACTTTTATCAATTTTTCTCGGTTGTAAATAACAAACTAACCAGCTGGTTGATATTTATCTAGAAACTTGGTTCTTAACAACTGCTAAAGTGTGTTATTTTTAGCAGTATGCATTTTACCTATTTATATCGGTAGTATTTTTTTAACAACGAATACTCGGTGTTTTTCAATAGAGACTTGGTTAATTTTAACCCTTTTTTTTAACCGAACAAAAATCGCACTATATTAGAGCCAATTTTTGGGCGTGTTCCATCACCAAAACACAATCCTCGCAATAAATTAGATCTGTCAAACATTTCGGATCCCTCATAGGCAGTACTCAAAACCGTTCAACATAATTGTAAAGAATGCCGAATTCTGAACTAAGTACAGGGTTTTCCAATAAGAGGTGTTATTGTAAAATACATTTGACAAGTAGAAACTACGCCATTACTAAAAATGGAACGATACACGCTTCAACAACGTCGTGTCTTTGCTGATTGGGTCCTTGAAATGCATGAAAATGATCCGGAATTCCAACGAAAAATCTTCTTGACTGATGAGGCCCATTTCCACCTCGGTGGCTACGTCAACAGAGAAAGTTTTCGAATCTTGGGCTCGGAAAACCCAAGAGTTATTGTTGAGAAGCCTCTCCATCCTCAACGTGTGACTGTTTGGTGCAGTTTATGGTCCGGTGGGGTCATTGGACTTTTTCGAAAATGAGGTTGGATCAACAGTTACGGTGAATGGATTGCGCTATCGAGAGATGATTAATGATTTTTTATGGTCGGAGTTGGATGGTATTGATCTGGACAACGTTTGATTTCAACAAGACGGCGCTACGTGCCACACAAGCAATGAAAGCATTGATCTTTTACGGGAAAAGTTTCCGGACTGTGTTATCTCTCGAAGAGGAGATCACAATTGGCCACCGAGATCTTGTGATTTAACTCCTCGCGACTTCTTCCACGTGAAAGATAACGTCTACGACAACAGCCCAGCGTCGATTCAAGACCTCAAAGATAAAATTCGTGAGGCTATCGAGGACATAGGGCAGCCACTTTGTGATTTGGTTATGGAAAATTTCATTAAAAGGATATGGTCCTGTATGCGTGCTCGTGGTGGCCATTTGGCTGATGTTGTTTGTCATTATTAACGGCATACCTTCCTCTTTATTATGAAATAAACATCCGATCATTTATTTCGAATACATTTATTTGAATACAAAAATAACCTCTTTTTGGAAAGCCCTTTATTAAATAGACCGTCAGCTTCGCCCACTTAAGAGTGTTTGCCAGATGTTTTCCGTGTTACCATGTGGGAAAGCATGTGTGCCATGTAAAGTAAATTAGACGCACGCACACACTTGCACATAACAACCTGGCAGATGAATGACAGTTCATTCTGTGGTGACATTGGAAAAAAATTCAAATAATTGGCCGTTATCGGGGTGTGTTAAGAAAACGGTGGGTGAATTTAGTACCAATTCTTATTTAATTAAAACGAATAAAATATCTGATTTTACCTAGCTAATCCTTACAGCGCAGGCTGCTTACATTCTGGTTGTAAACGAGTAAAATCGATGAACTATAGGGCGTATTTGCGAAAGTAAAATAAAATCAGTATTTACAAATAATTATTTGGAATTTTACCGTTAAAGAAAATAAACTCCTTTTCGTTCATTATATCTATAAGACATTTTTTTTTATTTAAGTGCAATGAAAATTTAGACAAAAATAATTTAAAAAAGTTTTTTTTTGGTCAGCCATAGTATTGTTCGTTATAATTCATCTACAAGACAAATACGATGAATTGATTTTCAACTACCTACAAAACGGTTGGTGAAAGAATTTCTAAAAATTTGTTTGTCATGTCCTATATTAATTGTTAAGTGCTATGAAGGTTGTATATCATTTTGGAAGGTAACATTTGGAAAAGTAATGATATTAAATATTATGTTAAGTCATTGTGCTTTGTTTAACTTATATTATTCAAGCTATATTAAAAATTATTATTGAATCCTTCATAAAGTGCGGTTTTAGTAGTCTGCACCAAAATAGTTTAAAAAACAACAGGCCAAATTCAATGGATGGGACGAACAAGTTATTTTCCAAATTAACATTAATTCAAATTCTCGGCTGACTCAATTGTTTTCATTAACTACGCTTTTGCTTATTAAACTGTTACAAATTTTGTAATAAATTAAATTACACGAAAACTTCATGAAAAGATTATAACTCAAAAATCTTACCAACTCAGAAATATTCTTATCTATCCCCTGTTCCCAACATATTTTAAATTTTTATATTCCTTATCAGTTCTTCGCTTTGAATTCGTTGCATTTTTTCTGCCGACATTCGCCGGCGAAATTTCGCCAAAAACAACAAACGAAAACAAACGCAATAATTGTAGGAACGTCTTATTTTATTTCCACGAATGAATATTTTTCAGTTTATTCCTTTATTTATATGTTGATTGCTTTAGTTATTAACTATTTTACAAAATATTACATGTTTTTGTGGTGAAATAGAACAACAAATTTAAGCTGTGGGAACGCATCCATCAGCTGATAGAAACTCTCCAAATACCCTAATCCCAGTCAGTGTTCTTAGCACTCACTATTTATTTTTCCCACGAAGAGTAGGCATTTTTCCGTTTTCACCGAACTCAAATTCCCTCGATTTGTTCGTGAAAAAATATTTCTTCTAAAAGTAAAGCTTTATTCGGAAAGAAATTCACATTAAATTAACTTACTTACTTACTTAACGGGCTCCCGGCCCGTGGAGAGTCTCTGCCTGAGGCACTGTAGCCTTCCATCCTCTGCGATCCCGGGCACGCTTCTTCCAGTTATCCAGACCAAGCGCTCTGGCATCCGCGATGGCGTGATCTTTGAAACGGAGGTTCGGTCTTCCTTGTCGTCTCGAACCTGGCGGCTGGGATTCGAAGATCTTCTTAGCTGGAGCATTATTGTCCATTCGCTCGATGTGGCCGAGCCAATGCAGTCGCCGTATTTTGGACTATATCCACATCTTGGTACGCATCATAGAGTTCACGGTTGTATCTTCTCCTCAATTCGCTCTCCTTGCACACAGGACCAAAAATCCGCCGAAGATTTTTTCTTTCGAAGGAGCCCAGAATCAGCTCTCCCTTCCTGCTTATCGTCCAGCACTCGGCGCCATAAAGCAGGACTGCCAGGATAACGGTTCTGTAAAGCATACATTTTGTCTTTCGAGTTAGGAGTTTTGAACCCGATTGTTTTGCCAAGCCGAAGTAGAAGCCGGATCTCCACTAGGATGTCATTTGTGATGTTCATGTTTAATCCGAGGTAGATAAACTTCATAACTACCTCGAAATTGTTGCCATCAATAGTGACGTTCTGTCCTAGGCGGTGGACAGATTAAATTAACCTTACACGCAGAAAAATCGCTTATTTAAAAACAACCGACTTTCGGTTAAAAACTACCAAGTGATACTGTTAATATAGCTCCTACAGAGTTAGTTGATTAAAATAAACCGAGTCAACTTGTTTAACGAAACTCTGTTAAAAATAACCGATTTATCAATTTCCCCTCCAAATTTGCTCGGTCGTAAATAACAAACTAACTTGGTATAATTTAACCAAATTACTCTGTTGTTATTAGCTTATTTAAAAACAACCGACTTTCGGTTAAAAACTACCAAGTGATACTGTTAATATAGCTCCTACAGAGTTAGTTGATTAAAATAAACCGAGTCAACTTGTTTAACGAAACTCTGTTAAAAATAACCGATTTATCAATTTCCCCTCCAAATTTGCTCGGTCGTAAATAACAAACTAACTTGGTATAATTTAACCAAATTACTCTGTTGTTATTAGCCAACCCAATGGTTGAATTAAACCATGTTACTCTGTTGTTATTAGCTAATACACATGGTTGAATTTAACCAAGTTACTCTGTTGTTATAAGCGAACCCACTTGGTTGAATTTAACCACGTAACTGTGTTGTTATTATCCAACTCACTTGATTGAAATTAGCCAACCTACTTGGTTGTATTTAACCAACTAACTTGTTAGAATTTGACCTACTTAGTCTGTTGCTATTAGCCGACTCACTTGGTAGAATTCAACATATTCAATCTGTTGTTATTAGCCAACCCACTTGGCTGAATTCAACCAAGTTACTCTGTTGTTATTAGCCAATACACATGGTTGAATTCAACCATGTTACTCTGTTGTTACTAACCAACCGACTTGGTTGGATTTAACCATGTTACTCTGTTGTTACTAACCAACCGACTTGGTTGGATTTAACCATGTTACTCTGTTGTTACTAACCAACCGACTTGGTTGGATTTAACCATGTTACTCTGTTGTTACTAACCAACCGACTTGGTTGAATTTAACCATGTTACTCTGTTGTTAGTAACCAACCTACTTGGTTGGATTTAACCATGTTACTCTGTTGTTACTAACCAACCGACTTGGTTGGATTTAACCATGTTACTCTGTTGTTACTAACCAACCGACTTGGTTGGATTTAACCATGCTACTCTGTTGTTACTAACCAACCGACTTGGTTGGATTTAACCATGTTACTCTGTTGTTACTAACCAACCTACTTGGTTGGATTTAACCATGTTACTCTGTTGTTACTAACCAACCGACTTGGTTGGATTTAACCATGTTACTCTGTTGTTACTAACCAACCTACTTGGTTGGATTTAACCATGCTACTCTGTTGTTACTAACCAACCTACTTGGTTGGATTTAACCATGTTACTCTGTTGTTACCAACCAACCTACTTGGTTGGATTTAACCATGTTACTCTGTTGATACCAACCAACCTACTTGGTTGCATTTAACAATTCCAATTGGTTAAAATTAGCCAACTTTCTTGGTAGCATTTAACCAACTAAAAGTTAAATTTACGTAACTTACTCGGTTGGAATTAGCACATCTACTTGGTTGAATTTAACCAAACTACTTACTTCTTATTAGCCAGTCCATGTGGTACCAATTTACCAGTTTACTTGGTTGAACTTGAGTGCACCTGAAAATTGAACCATCTAAAAGGGATAATTTTATCGTAAAATAAAAAAAAAATCTTTTTCATATTAAGTACATAGATTTTTTATTATAATATCGTTTGTAATGTATTTTTGAATACAAAATATATGTTTTCTGTTTATTACATGTTTTTATTAATTTTAATGCAAAACTTAATTTTACTTAAAATATATGGGTCATAAATTTCATCATTTAAAAAGAAATGTGCAAAATTGTGTATTTTTATAAATTAATTTACATAATATTATTTTAATTAGCATATTTATGAAATCTGCAGTGTTAAAGCGAAATCATTTACATTTATAATTTAATCTATTTTTTATTTATAGTGGACTTCTTAAAATAACGTACTGCTTGGAGTTAGATAAAATATTTAAAGTGTTAGGAATTGGCGATAGAAAAAATTCAAGTGGAATAACAATTTGTTGAGGTATTAATGGAACTTCTACCTCATATGCATAGTAGTGTTCATCGAAACATTTAGTTTTAAGTACTATACCAACAAAAATCAATTGACTTGAGTCATACAAATATATTTTTTCCAATACAAAAAAGTCGTACAAATAACAATCTGAACTAAGACTTTTTACTAAGACGGATCCCTTTTTATAATGTACAGAAGACATGGTCGCCCAACTGACCATAGTCAACGTTTTATTAGGGTCCAGTGACAGCTGTGATCGTATATTATCAAGTTCAAATAACATGCCATATTTTTTGGGTCCAACGTCAAGTAGATTAGAAAGTTTTCCCCTTAAAAACATTTCATTAAGTTGAAGTTGATGTTTCATTGCTAAGGTTAAAGTGATATTCATTCGGTTACATGATGATCTAGCCGACATTTTGGATTGCCTATGCTTAGCTTCGAACCTCATTGACCACAAAGATGTTAATGGGCCGTATTTTTTAAAAGCGGTATGGTAGTGAATGAGATTGTGGAACTTTGGCTTAAGACAGTCCTCGGTAAGTGTAGTATATTGTTCATTAAGTTCAGCTATTAATACTTGCAAGAAATCTTCTGTTCCAACAGAAACATTTATACTAAGAAGTATGTCAACAATTTGTCTTAATTTTATATACATTTCCCAAATAATATTACCCCTCGGCACAAAGTCACCTATAAGTAAACCCAAAAACCGCAAAAGAGTAAGCGTTTCTCCTGAAGATAAACGCACATTTCCCCGCCTAAGATGTTCTCTTTCGATAGGGCAAGGTTTGTTTTTAGTATCAGGGCCATATGAGAAAGCTAATAGCTTATCATTGAAAATTGTTAAAGAAAAAAATTTGTTTTTTTCGGTATACTCTGAAAGTATAAAACTCAAAATGTATTTGGCAACACCCTCTAGCATATCATGCATAATATCGACGCCCACCTGTTGAAACAAGTCGAAGTTGTTTATGCCCAGAAAAACGCACTTTTCCTTAATGCCGGTTAAAGATAAATTATTTAAAGCCAGATCTGCTTCATAGCTTGCCATTGTTCGAAGAAGTGTTGTATCTTCGTAAAGTTGCTTTTTCAATACATCTTTTGTAACTTTGCACACTCTACAAGAAAAATTTGCTGAAAAGCTCTCTACGAACCCAATCAGAGAGTGTATTCCTAAATTGTCACCAAGAATCAGAGCTAGTTCAAAAAATAAAGATCCCTTGAAAGATGGAATATCTATTTCTATGCCCACTTCGCTTAAAAAATTAAACTCATCAATAATTGGTTGAAATATAACATTATTACCAAAAGATACTCTGTCGGATGAATGAAATAATAAAATAAGGAATATGTTGGACAGAACTGAGGAGCGCCAAGGTGGAAGACATGGAACTGAGACGTACACAGCTCCTAGTTTGTGAACACCAGCATGACTTCCTAGAACGTTTCCGATTTCATAATCATCGAAGTACATAAATAGAGGTAACACAATGCGATTTGAATGGTGCTTAAGTCTTTCTTTCCAATGTGAACCTTGAATAAAATTTTCCATTCCATCTTTATTTCGAAGACTGTCCATATATTCAAAAGTTTCCGAAAGTACGTTCTCGAGGGAGAAAAATCTTTGCAATATATCTCTTAAAGATATAAAATGTTCTTGGCACGGAATAGGTTCCATACGTGTTATTCCACCTTTTTTGACATAATCGAACCTTTGGCCGATTATTATTCCCTTAGGCTCAATGTATGATTTTTGTTTTGTGAAATAAGAAATTCTTTTTTGTTCTGTTCGGAAACATTCTAAGGGGGAGGTGATTGAAGGAACAAGTGCTTGCATTAATTGATTTGAAACATCATTAGATAGAGAATGCTCAATACATATATTGTCTACACAGTTCTGCAAATTTGAACTTAATGAACCGAAATATTCTGCTAAGCCATCAATCACTTTTTGCACTACGTTTCTAGGCAAGATCACATTTGCATAAAGGGATGCTATAAAAAGTGATAGTGATTTATCAAGTGACAGGGTTTCTGTATTTTCAGTTTTATTGGTTTGTTCTAATTGTTTTTCTGCAACAACACTTTCATTAAGTATATCCGCATTCTTCTCAGAATTTGTTGGATTATTTGAACATTGAAAATCGTGTTTTTTTTTAAAGTGTCTTCTAAAGGAATTGAAAATTGGAAACGATCGCTTACAATCTCCTTCGCGACATTTATAAGTTGTGAAGTTATGGTCACTGTGATTGAAATCAAAGTGGTGCCTTAGAACTTTGAGATCCTTTAAGTAGGATCTGCATAAGAAACAAACAACCATTGTAAGAAAATGAATTGGAAGGGGAAAACTCTAACTTTCCTTGACACCTAACTCTCCCAACAAGGTATTGGCCGCGGTAGATTCCTTATCGAACTCTGTCTTAATTTTAAAAAATGCTTTTTGAATAAACAGCCAAGAACATCTACTCTCTGGCGGATATTCAGCATTAATAATAAAAATTAGTTTGAAACAAACATCTACTGCCTCTAAAATGGTAGGTAGTAAATATTTAGTTTCATCTACAACTACAAAATAGGACCCAATAGCATCGATTGAGTTACCTACTACTATAATGAAGGGCTGTAATGTAAGGCCAATACCTTGTAGTTTTTCTCGCCTGCTGGTAATTGCTGCATCTATCTCTGCATCCGTTGCAACTCTCGTTATGAATCCATCCCTTGCTTCCGCCTTAGAGGGTCGCCAAATTTTCTGCTTCGATCCTTTGACCTTAACGTTTGATGTGGTCAACAATGAAGGGATTAGCAGGAATGCCGCGAGGTTGCTGATCTCTTCAGAAACTGAGAAAATATAAAATAATAAAACAATTATAAGTCATATGCGTCCAATTAATTTTTCTACACAAAATGTGTGCAAATCTGATTCGAAGAATTATACCTATATAGAGAATGCGCTAAAAAATATAGAGAAAATATGATGCAGATTTGTTTTTTTCTTCTAAAGAAAACATAATGGTCAAAACAAAAACAAATTTTTCGGAACAATCTAGTAAAGCTAAAATATCCACGCTTTTTCTGAAATTCGATCGAATCGGAAATTATTCGATTTATTTCGATTAGCAGGTTATGTATTTATTAACAAATGACGTTTTCTTACGATTTTCCCGAGTCAGCAGGTGAGCGAAGTATTTATCCTTTCCTCTTACTCCTTTTCCCTTGCTTCTAGCAAGTTGGAAAATGTCCTTTTTTAATTTTGGAAAATTTTCAACCAGTCCGTTGCAGTTGTCGCTGTATATTTTATCGAAATCCCTTACCAGCTGTAGAGAAAAGAAGAATTACATAATATTATATGTAAAGAAAAGCCTGAACTATATCCAAATAAAAAGAAAAGATCGAAACTCATAGATAACGCAAGCATTTATGTGACAACTATGAGTAAAATCTGAACTAATAAATATAAGAGCTTTTACTTGTGAAACTGTAGTTCACGTTAAAGACTAAATATATGTATAATGTATTTCTGATATAATTATACTTCTATGAAATATTACCAGTTTAAATCCCAATGGTTTTTTTAAGGCCGGATATTCCTCAAAATACTCGGATATGCTCATATCCTTTAAATGGTGAAGTCGGGCATGGGTCGTTTTCTCCCATTTGTCCTCGGTTGTTTCCCATGGATGGCTAGAATTTTTTAGCCATTGGAGATCTTCTTGGAATTGTCCTTCGAAGTCTTCGAAATTGGCAGCTGTTGCTAGGCGCTTTATAGGATGTGATACTGATGCGGGAGAGGATACTCGACTGGAGGAAGGTGACGACGTCGCAGAAGCGGAAAACGAACGCTTCCTTTTAGTGATAACACCACTTTCCCGGTATTTTCGTTTTAGATTGTGGATGTGATCTGGCAATTTTCCAGCCAATCTGTTTACAACCCCACGACTCGAATTTATCAGCTTGTTGTGAAAATATACCGATCTATTCTCGGTAGGGAACAAATGAACAATCTGATTTGTCCAGTGCCCATAAATTTGAGCTGTGATATTTTTTTCCGGGTTTTTCTTTAAAATGTTGGTGCAGACAATACGCACCAATCGCAGTCGAGCAACGTTATCCAGCGGTCGAGTTTTATCCAGCGACAGTAGACCGGTTCCTTCCAGTGAGCTTTCGAGCAGCTTGTTAAGTTCCTAGTAACAAAATATTTTAATGTGCATATAAATATAAAAAATTAGTGAAATATATTAATAATTAATAAAATAAGTGAAAAAAAAACCCTTTGTACTATCGGCTAAAGCTATTAGTGGCAATCACCTATTATAATCACCTTCTCTTAGTTGATTATAAATGCAGTGTTTTTTACTCAAACTGATAGATAAGTCAATTTATTCTGATTGATCTCTGAATGCATAAAGAAACGCAAATTGAAAGCAGAGACCATCAATCAACACTAATCACCTTTCCGATTTAAACCCTGTACTTACATCTAAACTTTCGCTGAATTGATCATCAGCAACAACGCTTGAAGGGGAATCTAGTGCATCCCCTCTGTCGCTAACAGCGAAATTTGGCAGAATCTCACTAAAAGAGAAATTAAGGCAGTCGTTTTGTTCTTGTGTGTTTGTAGCAAGAGATAATTCTGAAGTTTCAAAAGTCTGAAAAATAAAAAGACTTTATTTCTACCATTTCAAATGGTTAAATAATATGAACCAACCAAAGTCGTGGACGCATTAGGGTGCATAGCTTTCCGCCATTCTTCGAAATTCCGTGTAAACAGAACCCGATGCCCTATAACTGGGATCATTTCCTTTATCTCTCTGGCACCAAGCAGCGCCAAAGACATTGAAGTTATAGCATTTTCTGTTATAAATGAAAATTAACCAATGTCACGTAGTTAATCACTTGCAAAGTATAGGTTTTTATCAGATATACAAAATGGCGCAAATTTAATCACCCTTTCGGAAGATTTTATAATTTTTGCAAATAGCTTCGTACGTCAATCAAATTAATTTAGCAAAAAAGTAATTCAAAAACAAAATTGGAGGATTAATTTTGCACCACCTTGCATAAGAAAGTCGCGTATAAGAAAGAATCGTCTGTGAAAAACACAAGCTTCTAAAAAGCTTTTCAAGCGCAAAAGAATTTTCGTGCCGTAAGGAATCGAAATCAAAAATGCAAAACACATGTGTAGCAAAAATACTTTAAGCAAATTACAACTTTCTTATATGCGAATAATATTGTATAAATTTACGTTTTGGTATATAAACGAACCTTTAAAAATGTCTACGTAGGCTTCCAGGCCCCACTCCTTTAGTAAGGTTGACACTTCTTCATCCATTTTAGATAACTGTGAAGCACGTGTTAATATGAGCATGTGCATATCAAAATACGATCATTTAATTACTAAATTACTACTGACAGAAACATTGAGAACTAAGGCTATGCCTGGTTTTAAGACGATGTTCGCCATTTATTGGTGACAAACGATTCGAAATGATGAAAACATAGACAGAAATCATTTTAAATAGTTCGTCCCAGAAAAGTTGCGAACATCGCCATAAAAGAAAAAAAAAGCCCAAGAAAAACAAAACTAATGCACTCGCTAATGAAGAACCTGAATCCCAGAAGAAAAAAACATGTCAAAACACGATACCAGACTGAAAGGGTTGATATTAACCGAGTGTTTCTCAACTCGGCAATTATTAACCGAGTACTAGGTTGAAATTCTTTGCTTTGGTTCTATTTTTTTTTCACTTGAATATCACCAAAATTGACAATAAATTGTTTAAAACTCGAGAAAAACAACATAGTTAATGCACTCGCTAATAAAGAACCTGAATCCCAGAAGAAAAAAACATGTCAAAACACGATACCAGACTGAAAGGGTTGATATTAACCGAGTGTTTCTCAACTCGGCAATTATTAACCGAGTACTAGGTTGAAATTCTTTGCTTTGGTTCTATTTTTTTTTCACTTGAATATCACCAAAATTGACAATAAATTGTTTAAAACTCGAGAAAAACAACATAGTTAATGCACTCGCTAATAAAGAACCTGAATCCCAGAAGAAAAAAACATGTCAAAACACGATACCAGACTGAAAGGGTTGATATTAACCGAGTGTTTCTCAACTCGGCAATTATTAACCGAGTACTAGGTTGAAATTCTTTGCTTTGGTTCTATTTTTTTTTCACTTGAATATCACCAAAATTGACAATAAATTGTTTAAAACTCGAGAAAAACAACATAGTTAATGCACTCGCTAATAAAGAACCTGAATCCCAGAAGAAAAAAACATGTCAAAACACGATACCAGACTGAAAGGGTTGATATTAACCGAGTGTTTCTCAACTCGGCAATTATTAACCGAGTACTACGTTGAAATTCGTTGCTTTAGTTCTATTTCTTTTTTCACATAAAAACCACCAAAATTGACAATAATTTGTTTTAAACAAGAGGAAAACAAGATAATAATATTATGTACTCACCAATAAATATGAATTTTTTATTTTTCCTTGTCTTTTTTGTTTTTTTTATTTTCACTTATCACAGATTTCACACCACCAGCCACTACAAAGGTTCAACACTTAATGACTCAATTACTAGTCGCGAGCAGCGTGCGTCGTTCATAATTCGCGATAGTATGCGTATGCGTATAACACGATGTATGTGTTAAAATCAACCGAGACACACTGTTTTACAGATGAACGAGAAGCCTTGTGTTTGTAGATATTAACCGAGTTGACTGTATCTGCAGCCACACACATATTTCTACCTACCAGGAATGTAAAACGAGTTTTTGGTATTGTACCCAAATGTTTTCCATTGTTCGTGAATGATCTGTATCAACAGCCACACACATATTTTCTACCAGGGATGACAAAACTGATTTTTTAGGTGCTGTACCGAAATGGGTTCAATTGTGCGTGAATAATTTGTGATCGCAAAGGCCTAGCAAAGGCAGCACAGCAATGAAAAAGACGATTTATTCAAGGCTGCTCCTGGAAGTCGAGATTGGTTACCAATACTTCCTTGGTTTCTTCAAATTCTCCTAACTGTGCTTTACAAGATGGTATATATAATTTTCTGTTTGTATCTTTATTTTAAAATGTGTATGTACCAATTGCATTATGAGTTTAGTTATTATCAACTCTCACAAAACGCATAGTTCAAAACAAGTCTGGTACTAACAAATTTTGAAATAAAGTGATAAATGCAGGACTATATATACCATATTGTAGAGCACAATTAGATGAAATCTCAGAATCTATCTTTTTGATTCCGGACTCTGCCGGACGCTTCTTTTTGCCGCGTGGAAAACGATATAAGTTTTATTATTATCATCTCTCACCAACGCATAGGTCGAAACGAGTTTGGTACTTACAAATTTTGAAGTAAAGGGCTAAACTAAAGACTATACCATTTTGTTCAGCATGTGCAAAAGTGTAGCTTTTTTCATTAGCTTGGTTCTCAAAATGATTGAATCGCAGAGTGAAAAATTACTTAATTTTACTTCATTATATCTACAGAAACAGATTAGATTAATATTGCGTTAAGGCCATTATGTCAATTGGACTCAATAAAAAGCTAATATTTATTTTGCATTAAATTTGTACCTTTGGCAAATTTTCTTACAATTAGATACCTATCTTAAATTAGTTTTCAAGTGCCTAGCTACAATTAAGAGTAAAAGCCATATTTTATCAGACAAAAATGTAAAAAAAAAATTGTTGCTTTGGCCATTTTTGTCTGTGTTCTTTTTTTCCTATTGCAAGCCAAAAAAGTAGTAGAGAAAACTTTGTTTTTAAGGCTGTATTAGCCTGTTTAGAATTTAGTTTGTTCGTGAAATGTGAATGTACTAAATTCGGAAGGAATGTCGGAACGTATTTTCAGAAGTAGAATATATTCATCAAAGTTCTGAATTTGGGCAAATCGTACTTGTATATATCTTTAAATCAACTGTGTCGATAAAAGTACAATTGCGATTATTTTTTCATCCCTGGTTTCTGCGTTTTGAAAAAGCAGCGTCGTAATTCGTGGTGTGCGTATAACTTGTTAAGAAACAACAGTATGTGTTTGTTGAAATTTACCAAGTTGAATGATAAAATTAACAGATACACAATTTCTACGTATAACAAATATCAGATAGGTACATATTTCGATGAAAATGTTTTATAGAATTGTTTTATGGAAAAATGGAATGTAAAATAAATCGAGGAGAATTCTCTTTTTTTGAACAGAATGTTACTTTATTTTTGGGAAATTCTCACGAGTAAAAGGGTTAAAAACAAACAAGTCATTGGTTGTATTTAAGCAACGTTTATTGGTTGTTTTCAACAGAGAGCTTGTTAGATTTTAACACACATTCGCTTGGTTAAATTCTCACGAGTAAAAGGGTTAAAAACAAACAAGTCATTGGTTGTATTTAAGCAACGTTTATTGGTTGTTTTCAACAGAGAGCTTGTTAGATTTTAACACACATTCGCTTGGTTAAATTCTCACGAGTAAAAGGGTTAAAAACAAACAAGTCATTGGTTGTATTTAAGCAACGTTTATTGGTTGTTTTCAACAGAGAGCTTGTTAGATTTTAACACACATTCGCTTGGTTAAATTCTCACGAGTAAAAGGGTTAAAAACAAACAAGTCATTGGTTGTATTTAAGCAACGTTTATTGGTTGTTTTCAACAGAGAGCTTGTTAGATTTTAACACACATTCGCTTGGTTAAATTCTCACGAGTAAAAGGGTTAAAAACAAACAAGTCATTGGTTGTATTTAAGCAACGTTTATTGGTTGTTTTCAACAGAGAGCTTGTTAGATTTTAACACACATTCGCTTGGTTAAATTCTCACGAGTAAAAGGGTTAAAAACAAACAAGTCATTGGTTGTATTTAAGCAACGTTTATTGGTTGTTTTCAACAGAGAGCTTGTTAGATTTTAACACACATTCGCTTGGTTAAATTCTCACGAGTAAAAGGGTTAAAAACAAACAAGTCATTGGTTGTATTTAAGCAACGTTTATTGGTTGTTTTCAACAGAGAGCTTGTTAGATTTTAACACACATTCGCTTGGTTAAATTCTCACGAGTAAAAGGGTTAAAAACAAACAAGTCATTGGTTGTATTTAAGCAACGTTTATTGGTTGTTTTCAACAGAGAGCTTGTTAGATTTTAACACACATTCGCTTGGTTAAATTCTCACGAGTAAAAGGGTTAAAAACAAACAAGTCATTGGTTGTATTTAAGCAACGTTTATTGGTTGTTTTCAACAGAGAGCTTGTTAGATTTTAACACACATTCGCTTGGTTAAATTCTCACGAGTAAAAGGGTTAAAAACAAACAAGTCATTGGTTGTATTTAAGCAACGTTTATTGGTTGTTTTCAACAGAGAGCTTGTTAGATTTTAACACACATTCGCTTGGTTAAATTCTCACGAGTAAAAGGGTTAAAAACAAACAAGTCATTGGTTGTATTTAAGCAACGTTTATTGGTTGTTTTCAACAGAGAGCTTGTTAGATTTTAACACACATTCGCTTGGTTAAATTCTCACGAGTAAAAGGGTTAAAAACAAACAAGTCATTGGTTGTATTTAAGCAACGTTTATTGGTTGTTTTCAACAGAGAGCTTGTTAGATTTTAACACACATTCGCTTGGTTAAATTCTCACGAGTAAAAGGGTTAAAAACAAACAAGTCATTGGTTGTATTTAAGCAACGTTTATTGGTTGTTTTCAACAGAGAGCTTGTTAGATTTTAACACACATTCGCTTGGTTAAATTCTCACGAGTAAAAGGGTTAAAAACAAACAAGTCATTGGTTGTATTTAAGCAACGTTTATTGGTTGTTTTCAACAGAGAGCTTGTTAGATTTTAACACACATTCGCTTGGTTAAATTCTCACGAGTAAAAGGGTTAAAAACAAACAAGTCATTGGTTGTATTTAAGCAACGTTTATTGGTTGTTTTCAACAGAGAGCTTGTTAGATTTTAACACACATTCGCTTGGTTAAATTCTCACGAGTAAAAGGGTTAAAAACAAACAAGTCATTGGTTGTATTTAAGCAACGTTTATTGGTTGTTTTCAACAGAGAGCTTGTTAGATTTTAACACACATTCGCTTGGTTAAATTCTCACGAGTAAAAGGGTTAAAAACAAACAAGTCATTGGTTGTATTTAAGCAACGTTTATTGGTTGTTTTTAACAGAGAGCTTGTTAGATTTTAACACACATTCGTTTGGTTAATTTTACATGAGTAGCACGGTTATTAATAACCAATCAATGTGTTAAAACCCCAAATTTAGTAGGTTTTTCTTAACCAAGATACTTGTTTGAATTTAACCAAACAGGAAAACGAGACTGGTTGGTTAATATTAACGAAGCAACTTAATTGATAACAAACATTTAGTGTGTTATTTTTAACAACATGTATTTAACCTTTTTAACACGGTAGTTTTTAACAATAATAACTCATTTGTTTTCTACAGAGACTTAGTTGATTTCAACACATTTTTTTTTAACCGAGCGAAAATTCCACTCGGTTAAGGTCAATTTTTCTGCGTGTAAGTGTGAAAACGCAGTTTGTAAAAATGTTAGTGGCTATAATTTCTTGATACTAAAAATCTGTTCCTAAAAGTTAAATCCCTTTTTTATGGACATTTAGTGAGTTGCAATGTAGTTCGAAGGTTTTTTCGTAACATTCCTGATATTTACACAATTTGGATGCTTATTTCTGATTTGCACGGAAGGTTTTTCGGGCATCAAAATTTCTACAAAAAGGTAGAAATACCACGATGTTAGAATTTTTTTTTTGCTGCTTCACACGCATCGGATATTTAATAGGGAATTTTCTTTTAAAAATTTTCACGACGGGTTGAAACGCTTCGGAGTGTTTCAATTGAAGCCGTAAACATCATCAATTCGCATCCGCTCACTGACATACCGTTATCCATCGACTAAGATGAACCGCTGACGCCGAACCACTTTTTACTTTTTGTTACGGTGTATTAAACTCCCCATCCAGTCGACACCCAAATTTGCTTGCGAAAGCAGTAGAGGATCTCTCAAAACCTAAAGGACCGCTTCTGGAAAAGATCTGTTTTTGCATATCTTCCAGAACCTGTTGCGACGTCCTTGGTGGGTATGTTAAAGTGACTCACCCTGGGAGGGTTTTAAATATGTTTTAGGAAGCAAGTCGTTAAAAGAATGGCAGTGAGAACGGACGCCATAAAAATACACAATAAAGAAACATTGCGATCGCTATCATTAGCAATGCTCATCATTTTTCACGTTATTTCGCCTTGTAAACTTTGTGAGCGTTGTCGGGCATGCGTTGGTTTCCTTGTCTTTAAAAAAATTATTTGTGGAATAAACTTTTCGTTTAATTAAAGTAAATAAAAGGAGTCTTGCTTCTTTTATCAACCTTAAGCACAGAGATGGCAGAAATGCCTTTTTTTTCCAACTGAGGTAGTTAAGTAGTTAACGTAGCCAAATGTAATAAGCGTAGCGCAAACTGTCCAAATGTAGTTACCGTTGTCAGATCCAACCGTCAAACTGACAAACTGAAAAATTCTAAATCTGTTTGTTTTCTATTGAAATTTAACGTTTTCTAAGTACAAAGAACATGTAACAAATGTAGGTAGTAAATGTAATAAATCAGGCGTGTAGCTTACTGGATTTACTGCTCGTAGTTAATTGAATAAATTACTTAACGATAACTACACTGCCATCCCTGCATAAGCAGCTGCCGCCGTGTCGCCTTTACAATCCGCTCAACATCCACATCCATGCCAAGATGTTTGAAAAAAGCAAATGGCCTTTCGACGATCAGATAATCTGCTGCTCGACAGATATATCCCAGGCAGCTCAAATGTTACTAGTCGCTAGGATTAATATCTTTCGGGAAAACAAGCTTCAAACTTCGGATATCATCCGACCTTTGATACAACGATAGTCCTGAAGAGCTGTCTAGATCTCATGCACAAAAGAAATAGTGGTTGTATACAAATCAGTCTAAGATCGAAGTTTTTTAACGTTTCTTCTAAGATCTTTAGCCTGATTACAACTATAAAGTTGCACTCCATGCAAGAAAAGTGATCGCTGCAAGCAAAACTTGCTAGTTATGCCCAGGACCTGCTTGCAACAAGCTTTCTCTCTCGCAAGTAATAAGTCAAAAGCACCTTCCTTGCATTTTATGACGGTACCTTATACTAAATGAAATGTCTGCCATAAGAGCTGGCAGTAGAAGAACCTTGCAAGATAACGTTCTATCTCCCCTTCTCTGGAACTTGGTGGTCAATGAACCACTACTGGAAGAAGATTCTTGCGAGGTGGTTATTTATGCGGTTGCATTGCCGTTTAAGGAAAGCATCCAAAATCCTCAAAGGAACTTACACAGTTCACCCTTAGCAAGTTTAAAATGACTGGGCGAATTGTTTTGGATTGGGCGTAAACCTTCAAAAAACGGAGCACGTCCTCTTCCCCAGGAAACACAAAATTCCATACGCTGGCTCTCTATCTATGAATGGAACAATCTCGACATTTCCCAATGAAGCTCAATACTTTGTTCTCATTTCAGACAGAAAGTTAAGTTGATAGTCGTACATACAAGGAAGTGTAGAAAAAGTTGTTGCTGCCATTGGGCCATTGCGAATAAATGGGACCTACAACCTTTTATCTTCTGGACTGCTTGAACAAACTGATTAATCGGAACAAGCCGAGTCCACAGAACAGCATTACTCCACAGCACCAGGGATGGTGGAAAATTGGGTGCTGTTGCAATTTGTTAGCAAAGGAGAATCACAAGCTACTTCTATATCTATCGCTTACGAAGGCTTTCCGTCGAACTCACAAAATCTCTGAATAATATCGCACGCAAAATTGGCGAACTTGCTTTGATTTCATCAACTAGCTGCTTCAAGTGTCTGACAACGCACACACAAATAAATATTCAAGCCCCTGTAAGACAATTCTAAAACAAAGTGACTCAGGCCACGTCGGCGTCACCCGTTTGCAAATCTGAGTTCGAGAAGTTATTTTTGTGACTCAAAACTGCCTAAGTGCTGTTGGGAGCTTCATTTAGCTGTCAAAATAGCAAATTTTTCAGAGCACAAGAAATTAAATAACCACGGCTTACAAAGTTGAAAGGAAAAAGGAAAGAGTTTTATATATGTCAACTTGAAAGATAAGATTGTAAGTAACCAAAGGAGTAGGCCGGAATTTAAGTTTTACTCTATTACAATATTAGCGCACAATTATAACCTACTTAGTCTTAACTATTCACAGATCGTGTTCATTTCAGTACTTAATGTAACTTAATTAAAACAAAAGAGTTCAGCAGCGAACTGTTGTTCTCTCTTCCAACTTCAATTTCAGACGGTAAATTCACCACAAAGGCGGTTTGTTTGGAAAGATAGATCAACCAAATGTATCATAATCTTATTAGAACCCCCCAATCTCGACAAAGTGGACCTCATTAACTGCTGAACCAAAACAAACCCATTCAGGTGTCGTAAGAAAAATTCCTTCTAACTGCGTTTCTTGATTTTATGAATGAAATCGTAAATGCCCATTCATAAGATGGATTAGAGGAAGACCCCAACCTGACTGCACTCCAAATCGAGGAGTAGATCTGTCAAAATTTACATCTCCGCGCACAGGTCTGTGCGCATCCACTTGTTGTTGTGGTTAATTTTTCAGTAACATGATGCACGGTAAAGAACGGCCAGTAAGATATTACGTATATGACCACCAGCAGCGTTAGCGCTCAGAATGAATTAATTACAATCCAGCACAATGGCAGAGAACAAATCTCTTACTTAATCAGGTATTACAAATGGACTCTGTGGTGTATTTACGATAATTTATTACAATTAATGTCGATGAATGAACACCTCTCGACGAGATATCTGTCCACTATTGATCATCACCCAATTAGTTGAACGCACGTTCGGTATAGGACTGTTGTAGTTGTACGTGCCTGACATAAAGTCGTCTTAGCACTCTCAACTGTGTATATATATGAGCCATCTTCGTCGATGGTTGTTGGTTCTTATTATTTTGTTGTTATTGGTTTACCTGCCGGCAGTAGAAGTTGGTACAGGAGAAGGTGTATCAGTGATTATGATTTATTGACAGTTTGGGAATTTACTGTCATAAATGGCTACAGTACGACGCGATGTTGGCTTATTGTTTTAATCCGAGGCATGGGTTCTATAGTTGTTTCATTTTGCTTAGGGCTCTAGTTGAGGACAAGATGTACTATAAGGAGGATTACAAGTTTAGATGGTGCAAGGTGACGACATGGTTGTTGGCTGCGAATGTTTTCATTGCATTTTGTAATTTTGACTTATTTGCATTGAAAACAACGAGAAGTTGTTGTTAAGCGCTGATTACATAAAATCATCAATTAAAGTGCCAATAGTTCTCCAGTGGAACTGACTCATTGCAAAAGACCACATATTTATTGTAATTCCGAAGAAATAATCTCGAAGCATCAAATAACACGATCAATATCTTCTTGTTTTCTTCGATAGGTGACACGTCGCACCATCCTGTCAAAGCTAATACCCAAACGGTTGATTTTAGAATTTTAGAAAGCTCTTATGTCTATATATATATAAATAAGTTATATTGTGTTTAAAAATGACGTTCTCTATAATGAGTGAACCGATTTTCTTTCTGTAAATTTCCTAGGAAAAGTGACGTCAATACCAAGATTTTTATGTACACACGATGTTTGTACGTGTTTGGTCATGAGCTATAGGCATAGTAAACACACGTGATTTGTGCGTATATTGTGTAGTATGTAGTACTCAACCGTTTTCAATTTTCTGGATGTGTATGGTTGGTTACAGCTTGAAGCATTGGATAGTTTCTGACACGCTGGAGCTGGGGACAGGGTTGGCAGAAATGTTTCTCAACAAATCGGGAGGTTTCAGAAAAAAATATCGGGAGATAGAGAGCAAATCGGGAGATCCAAAAAACTTCATAGTACAAGACATAGTTTTATTTCAGGGTTTTCTTCAAAACAACAACAACAAAAACATTGAATTTGAAAAAAATCCAAAAATGATAAAAACATAATTGAAAGCAAACACAATTCGACCCAACAAACATATTTGAAGAAACGTCAATGTGGCGGCTTGAAATAGGGACAAAAAATGCCAAAACCATTTGTATAGTTACATTATTAGCTGACAACATTTCTTCGTTACAAAACTTTTCTTAAATGTCCGTTGCTTGGTTTTTAGGAAAATTAATATCACGTATTGGAAAATCGGGAGATTTCATATAATTTTGAGGAGACCGGGAGATTAGTAAAAAAAAACGGGAGACACGCGGAATATCGGGAGAACCGGCAACTCTACAGCTAGGGAATGAACTGGTGAATGTGTTACGGAAATTGTGATATGGCGAGGCAACGGAAGAGAATCCTCAAGAATTTGAATTCATAATATTTAAAAAAAAATATATTTAAACAAGGAATTCAACCGGGGACTACGAAATTCATAAGCCAGGTCTTACACAGACACTAGGACACGGCAATTGTTGAATAAATTAAATCCAAGTTGTAACCACATGAAAACAAAATGCAAACAATAACTAAAAAAAATATAAAACGTTGGATTGGATTGCGTAACGAAAACTTTTTAAATGTACATAGGTATTAATTAAATTATCTATATATATAAAAATCAATTGCAATTGGAGCCGATAGGTGGCACTGTTGTCGATCTCCAAAATCACTCAACCGATTTCAATGAAAATTTATGGATGGGTATTTTTGGTTCCAGTCTTGAAGATAGGATAGTTTTGGACCCGATAGGTGGCACTTTTCAAAAGATAAGCCGGATAGAAAACCGGGCTGTGGCACCTCCCATTCAAAAATAAATAAGAACATTCAAAAGCCATTTCTAAAGTTGTGTAATTGAAATTATTAGTGAACATTATAAAAATACAGCATTTTTCCAAATGTGGGCGATTGAAAGATTACTTAAACCTTTTTTAAAATCCAGACCGCTACATTTATCAGTAATGCAAATATACCCATCTCGGAATAAGAACTTTTCCAGGCTCTAAGCAATTTCAATTCATACCTAACCCCAGTCTCACACCAATTTCCATTTCTCTTTTCAGAAATTGGACAAAATGATGGACCGAATACCATCCCTATCTCTGTCGGGGATATCATTAGCGCATCCACTGTCAATATCGACGGGTCAGTCGCTGCAAAACCACCTCTCTTCCGGGCCCGCATCGTCTTCATCCTCGTCGGCCGGTCAATTGTCTTCGCATCATCACAGCACCTCACACCACAACCATCAGCTGGCATTGAATTCGCTTAGCTTGCACGCATCAGCGGCAGCAGCAGCCGCCGCCTGCTCATCAGCGTCCTCATCGGTGACACCCTCCTCATCGGTGGCATCGCTGTCAATATCACCGCCAACGAGTTCGTCATCATCCTCGCTCCACCATCACACCACGACCCATCATCATCCCCTCCACCATCAGAGTTCGGCTGCATCCCATCAAGTCAACCACTCACATCATCATCCGCACTCGAATCATCACCCGCACCCGCATCATCCGCACGCTGCTGCGACACATCACAATTCGCAATCATCGCCGATGACAAATCTACACCAGAACATGGGGAGCCTGATGAACAGCGGAAGCAGCGCCAGGTAATTATGCCATCTCCTCCAGTAATAGTTTGTCAGTGTTGTCACATGCCGGCATCGATTTGTGTTCTCTATGCGCGCACCACATCCGCATTAAGTCATTTTCTATTTGCTATTGCATTGCGTTAGAGTTTAAAGTTTCAACTGTATATAGAGAGTCCTGCTTGCTCCCTCAAACACACCATAGAGCCCCATTTTGTTCTCATATACCGTGTATGGCATTGAAAATAACTTTGAACAACAAAACAAAAGCAAACCAACCAACAACCAAACCGTTTTGTTCTAGTGATGTATTTTTTAGTTTGATGATACAAAACACAACGAAGCGGCAGGCGGAGGAGCACATCAAGCGCCCGATGAACGCCTTCATGGTGTGGTCACGCTTGCAGCGGCGCAAAATCGCCCAGGACAATCCCAAGATGCACAATTCGGAGATATCCAAAAGACTAGGTGAGTCCGTTCAACTGTCACTTTAAAATTATTAGAGACGTCTGTGAAATGCCAACATATGTCGATTGCGATCCACTCCCCTGTTTAATCTCCACCCCGCACATACGTGCAGGCATTGTGTTTGCAGAACAATTGAGCGTGCAAATATGCACTTGATGTTATTCCAAAAATTACATTCTATTTAAGGGTAGATTAAATATTTGACCCTAGCCGGAGGGTGGTGGCGAAGCAAATTGAATATTGGGGTTGCAACGGCGTTCGCAATGTGAGGTTTTCCAGGAATTATCTGGTGGCTGAGGACGAGGACCGGATTGGAATGTTCTGTATACACTCTAATGGGACGTAATTGATGTTTGTTGCTGGTAAACAAAAGATTGGATTTTAAAATGTGTGTGGATAGTGTCGGTTGCAGCATTGTTGTAGCCTAGCCAACGGGTGGGGTATACAAGGTAAATTGTTTTTCGAGATTATAGTTCCCAGCAAATGTCTGGAGTAGTTAACGGCTTGAAATTAAAGTAAAATTTCGTTAAACTCAGAGTCGCGGGAGTGTTAGCTGAGCCTCATTCATATGAATCAAGAAATCATAGACCAGAGTCTCCGAGAAGACTCGTTGCTATAAAAATGTTCACGACAGATCATGATGTGTTCAAAAGATTCTTAAACAGGGGAATTACAATCGCGGTCTTAAGTAAAATCTTCGGGCTTCTAGATTTAACACTCCCGGACCAAATATAGATTAAAACTTTAGTTTCTTATGCGAAGTTTCCGAAATACCCAAGCGGGGTTTTTACTAGTTAACAATTTTGTAAATATAGTTATAAAGGAAGCAATATAAAATCGGATAGCGGCAAGATGACTTCTCTAAGAAGCCACAAAGCATTACCCCGGAACAGAAGTGTATAGTCCCAAAGAAGGAATTGATAATCTAGCACAGTCGTTGTCATAAATACCTATAAAATTTTTTGATAGCTTTCTTTCTTTATGAAGGTTGATCCGTTGAATTATATTGGCTACTAAAACTATGTTTTTTATTTTCAAAAAAAAAGTATTGTGATAAAATATGCGGTAAGATTCAGTAAAAAATTAAAAGAAACCCAGTTTCGCATTTCAGAAAACGAACTAAGTCATGTGAAAACGAAAATTTTGCATCACGGCACTACTTTCGTTTTATTCTTCCCATTTGTAATAATTGGAAACGCAGTGTCTTAGAGGTTAGTATGTTGGAGTACTATGCGAAGGGTCCCTGCTTCGATTCCCCGAAAAATACATATGACAACTTTTTCAGGTTTATTTCCACTGCGAAAGTCTGACAGACATCGCGAAAGTCCGACAGACATCTGAGAGTATAAATGCCATACGAAAAGAGCTTCTCAATTAGGCGTTTGGACTCGGCTTAAAGTTATAGATCGCTTTCATTCGTCATAAAAATGAAAAACTCACACAAAACGAATGGTTGTGAGAAACTAGCCCTAGGGTCCCTTACGAACCTGTTGCGCCAACTATTTATTTAATTTACTTGTAAACATTTGAGGGGCAGTGTAATTTAGAATGTTTTTTATTTGCTGCCATATTCACAGTTTATTATTTAATATTAATTGTGTTTAAACTTGAACTGAATCAAGCTTTTCTGACTTTCCTCTTATTTATTGACTTAACATTAAAGGTTTGGTCAGTGGACATCTCATCAGCCGCACGGCCATATTGCCGACAATTAGCTATTTTATATTCAGATTCGTTAGAACTCCGTTATTCGTTAAGATTGGTTGGTATGAAAAGCCCAAGTGGGGCTTAGGCGGTAAAACTAATCGAAGAATGTAGAAAACCTTAACAAAAAAGCTTTCGTTTCGCAAGAAACGATAATAATGTCTTTCGTTTTTGTAGCTATACCTATAAGTACCTACTTGAGACAAAAAGAAAACAAAAACGTGTAATAGTTCTCGTTTAAGTTTTTTCGCCACACAAATGAGAAGCCCTTCGTTTTAAAATTTACACGAAGTAAAACATTCATTTGTGCGTAAACGATTGAACGTTTTCAAAAGCAAATCCTTATCCTTGCAGTAAAAATGACATCCCATATTTCACGCTCTGTTCTTCCAAAACGTCTAAATGATAGACGTCCAAAGTGCAAATCCGGCAACTCAGCGCAAAAGATACAACTTTGAGAGCTCCGCCTAGTTCAGATTAAATAGTAAAAAGTCGGCTCAACAAGACCCTAAGCTGTCCCCTTGTTAAAATTGTGGCGTATGTACTATATTTTGCTGGTCAAAAAAGTGAGTACTAACAACTAATTAATGATAAGTTTTTTACTTTGTGCTACAATTTCACACTTCAAAAATAATAAGGAAAAATTTATCAAACATTTTGCTAAGTACTTTATTTTTTTCACGATGCTTGTTTACTTGTTACAAACTGTCTTCTTTATGTAAACGCAGCAGACTCAATTCAATTAGCATTTTCAGTTTTATTTCTATCATTGGAAGCTTGTTTACTAGTTCTTTTTTATTCCGTTCTACATTACCTACATAACTTTGTAGTTTCGTTTTGCAGTTATTTCTGCTTTGCATTTGCGCATTATTTTGACAAACGTAAAATTATTAAAAACAAATGCTAAGAAACTGTGCGAATGTGACCACCAAAGAGGATCTAAGCTAGAGGATCAACCAGCGATGTTGTTGTTGATGAATTTTTCACTAAATGGGGAAAATGGGGAAAAGTGCTCTTAAAATTGGGAAAATCGAAATACATGTAGGTATGTTAATTAAGTATACATAGTTTATAAAATAAAACTAGGGTAGTTAACTTTCAAATATCTCCCGAACATAAAAACAACCCCGCGTTTATAGAATCTAAGCTATTTAGCTCTATAGACGTCTTTCGAACCATCTTTACTCACATGCGTCATTTTAACATTCAGTTCACTAACTGCAACCCTTTTGCAAATTCATTATCGGCTGTGAAGTTCGCCGTTGAACATTTTCAAAACAATAAATTATCATTGTTTTAAGTATTCTTTTCCTTGTTCATTTAAGAAAGACAATGGGTATGAAATGTGTAATCATAGAAATAGGTACGTTTTGGTAATACCGTAAAATATTTTTGTATATAATTTTAGTCAAACCAAAGTGCAAAAGAAAATGTCAATCAGAGAGCACCGATGACAGCGACTCATTTTCACAAGAATTCGCAGTTGCAGACCCCGGAAAACCTATATCAAAAATTATTTAAATTAAACTAAAGAGTAAAGACTTGTTTTTGTTTTACCTGTCAACGTATAGTGGATTAATTATTTATGTTTTAAATTGACATGCATTTTTTATTTCCTTCCTAAAAAAATATGTCTTAGTAAAAGACAGATAATTTGTATTATATTAAAAAAACATCTTTACTTTTCTCAAATAAATTGAAATGGGGAAAAAAGTGCGGAAAAACGGATATGGAGTTCACCCAAAATGGTGAATTTCGGCAAAAAAAATTGGCATTATTGATAGCAGAAACGGTACATATGCCTGCAAGCATTAAAGAAAAAAACTTGTTTTTGTCGATTTTATTTTTCATGTAAAGAAAATTAAAAAAAACCTGAAATGTGAATGGATGAACATTTTTTGGCACCTAAGATGGATAGAAAACAAGTAAAGCTATCTAAAAGACCATATTCAACATTTATTACTTTTACTTTTTTTGTTATAAATTCATTTACAAATAGTTTGTTATTGAAATAGTTGCACCCGGCGGCCATCAATAACGCGTATTCACAAACAGGAAAAAAAGAGCGCACAAGAGAGAGCTACAATTCAAAATTTGAGGCAACATCGGGTAGGAGCACGGAAGTTGGCCCTCTAGTTTAGATCCTCTTTGGGGACTACGAACTGAGAAAATTGAGAAAGAAATCCATTTCCCCTCTTTTATTTTTTATTTTGGCATCCCTGATAAAATGAAAACTGACAACTTAATGACAGCTCAAAAGTTTGACAGTTTTTAACTATTTATTTTCGTTTTCAACGATGTCAGAGGAAGAAGTTGTCATCGAATGTTTCTTCTAGAACATAATATCAGTGCATTCAAAATGCTGAGTTCAATAGGTAGATGTATTTGCTGCATTTAAATAGAACCTTGCCAAATGTCATTTCTTAAACTTTTTGTTAGAAAACCGACAAGTACTTTCTTAAAATTGAGAGATTTCTCTCTCGATTTTTGAGATTTGACATTTTTCTATGCTGAAAGTATGTACACAAACAAAACTACTATGTTTTTGGGAAAATGTTTTAGGAGTAAAAACAGCGGAGAGTTATTTCGCATATTCAATCTTCAAAGAATTTATCTTCAATATTTTATAGCTTCGCATATCTCGGCAAATGTTGAAACGATATTTTCTGTTGTAAATTTAAATAAAACAAAAATTCGTAATCATTTGAGTACTGAAACCGTTGACATTTTAATCTTTACAAAGGATTCGTTGCACTTAAATGAAGCGCATTGCTATGATCTGGATAGGTATAAGCAATGAAATGCTAATTCATAACAAATATGTTCCAAATTCCAAAAACCAATAACATTCATTTATGAGTCATCGTTTTCTTATCGATATTTCTCTAAGTTTATAGCTTACCTACTATATTGTGTTTTATATTTCTATTTGGAAAAAAATATCGAAACGATTTATTGTTACGGAAAAAACAAAATTTTCAAATTTTTCATCTGAGAACACTGGAAGGCCCCTACAATTTTATAGCGCGTCCAATCTGCTTTGAAGAACATTTTCGGAAAAGACTCTTTCATCTTTCCTTTGAATGCAAAAGAGATGTTTCGCAAAACTGTAGAACGAGTCAACCGATTATAAGCATTTGTGATTCTTAGGGGATACGTTTTTTAATTTGTAATTTTTCCGATGATCAGGGTTCTCTAAACTTTTGGCCAGTAAATGGACCTCTCCCAATTTGACCAATTTGTTGGTGAGAAAACATTTATTTTATAAAGCAGTTAAAAATGTTGAAATGGGTTATAAGTTTGCGATTTTCGTCGTAGACTTTTTTTTTCAAGAAACAAAAGAGTTTTTGTACACTTTAGTTTTATAAACTAAGAATTTTGAGTGATTCGTGGAAAATGGTAGATAGGTACTTTATAAAGGATATAATTCGCGTGAAAAAAGCCTTTCGAAAGACATTTAACAACCATTGCGTGCGTTGTTGAAAGCTCCGCATAAATAAAAATTAGAAAATAAAATAGCGCCGCACTTGCGTCGGAATTTAACATTAGTGTGTTTGCCTTCCTGCTATAAATAGTTAACAGAAACCCACACGAAATATCTGAAGTTCCAAAAATGCATGCAACTTATTATCGGTGAAGAAATTATAAATTTAGGGGTCATTTTGAAGAGAGCATTCCTTGTGCCCAGAGATATACCTCCAAAAGCAAAGTCCGCATTATTTCTGAAATGCATCAGTTCACTATCACTGCCATCTACATGTCAAAAAAAAAACCACCCAACATTTTCGCAATTTCTTTTTACAACAACAAAACACAATCCATTCGTTATTAATTATAAAAACATTACTTTCCGTAATTAAAAGCTATTAATAAAGTCGTCGTCTAGGTTTAACCCCTTGACACCAACACGCTATGTGCCCTTTCAACCCCTTGTAGCTTGTAGCTTGTAGCTCTGCCCTGTAGGTATTCTTTCTTTTCATAATGAACCAGTGAACAATACTGCCAAACAAAAGGGCGAACAAAAAACTTTCAGTCAACAAGACTGGAGAAAGGGAGTCTGGAACAGAACGAAAAGTATTTATTCCCGACTGCCTTGCTTTGTGATGCGTATATATATGTACCTATATATATGCATGCCTGTCCGGGCGGCTGATGATCCGACATCCTCCTGCCTTTTTGACTTTTCAATTATTCAACTAAGTATTCATTTCATTTATAGAAATCAAGGAGAATAGCTTCAGGAATTTTCGCATTGTTTTAAATGGACGCATTGTTCAAGTTGCTCTCTGTCTCTCTCTCTCTCTCTCTCTCACTCTGGTGTTGTCTGTCGAAAGTCACTGGATAGCTAGCTAGCATGTGCAACCGTATCATTTGAATGAAGTCGTCGCTCGTCGCAAATGGAGGAGTAGGTATCAGTTGGGTAGAAAGTTTTTCTCTTTTTTAACTCTACAAGTGCAGTGAATTGGAATGCGGAGCTAAAATCAGAGATAGGTGTGTGTTGCTGTAGGTATGGTTATGTGTATCTCCTTCGCAGAATGAGTGTCGCCAAGGCCCGATTGTTTGACGCCACAACTATATACGTTCTTATAGTACGAAGTGGTACGGTTCAGTGATCATTGCCATCGAATTAGGAAAAAAGCTTGAGCGGCCCATACACGTGACACATTCGTTTTGGATATGGTATGTGCTTCAGTTCACTTGCATTAGGCTGGGGCCGAATTACCGCATCCGTGAGATAGCCATACGTCACTGAATTTTGTAGATTTTACAAGCGAAACAATAACAAATTCAGTCACGTTTTACTCGATCACGGATGCGGTTATTCAACCATTGAATCTGATCAAGATTTGAAAATTGTAACCTTAAGCAAATTTAACACTTTTCAGAACTCATGAAAACTCCCCAGAACAACAGGCCTGATGATGACGCTGACGATTTTAACGTCGGTTCCTCGAGAACATTTCAAAACTCATGAGATTTATTTTGATGTTGACGCCTTAGCCCGTTTTACGATTTTTTGATCAGTTCTTATATCAGATTTTAAAACTCATGCGAGAACTGCATTTCTTACTTTTGAATTCTGTTTAAAATTAAAGGCAGTGTGGTATTATTTTTTAGAAAAATCTAAGTGTTTCTCCTAAGTTCACGGATACTTGTCCAAAAACTCCAGGCGCATGTCGAGCTAATACAGAACTCATAGAAAAGTATTTTTTCAAAAATTACTTTCATGGTAAACTTTCCAACTTTCGTAGAGAAATTTTCAAACAGAGTTTACCCAGACCCCGGGGAGATCCAGATAATCTGTTTAGTAACCCCCCCACGTTTAAAGGACCGGAAAAAGTTGAAGTTTTCCGCAAGTTAAACTTAAAATTTGCAACCTCACTAGCTGTCAGTTAATCACAGAATTCCTCGGATTGACATGTTTACCAAACCCCGCACGTTGCGCCACACTTAAATCACTTTAAGTCGTTAGCACACACTTATTGTCCTTGTTGGCGGGTGAATAACACTAACAACAACAACAACGAACTAATCTGCTATTCGTTTAACTCCCCAGAAGCCAACAATGAAATTATTTGCAAGGGTTGTCATTGTTCGTCTAAGCTCATACACAACGCCCTGTCTCGCAGTTGATATGTGTTGTGACGGGCATAACCAGCATCATATATAGATGGATGTTGAAAAAGAAAAAAAAAAGAAATCGCCTGCTCATCTTCTCGTGCACATCACCCCAATCCACCGCCGACTGACAAAGACGTGTGTCTTCACTCAATTCCAATCACATTTAGACGCCACGTGCCACAAATCATATTCATCCTCGCGCCCCATGTACGCATATAGCCAGTCTGCCATCTGAAACGGAAAATCTCTAATAAACTCCTTCATACACCGACTTGATCCTGAAAACACAAGGATTTCGACATTTAAACTCAAAGCCAAGTGGAGGGTGTAAAGCTGTCGACTGTCCTGTCACAATAAAGATAGTTTCTCAAATATCTTCCAACAGAGCGAAGCCAACACACCACAGACAGAGGCATTTGCTGAATCCCAATCAGGACACCCCCTCGCTTTGCGAGATGCGGCTTGTAACGGCAGATTAAAATTGTTTAATTTCCTAATCAGAATCGAACCGATATGAGTATATATAGGTATGGAGCTGAAGGAAAAGTTACACACCTTCATCTGGTATATTGTGTAAGCCAAACCACCCCCAAGTCGAATACCTAGACCTACCCGCCATTCATTGAATTCAATTTAAAGTTTCAGATATTCTCTTGGCTCTATTGTGTTGGCTAAGGACTTCTATGATGAGATTTTTTTTCTCGGAGCTACCTATTTTGGATTTTTTTTTTTTTTTTTTCGTTTTTTCCGTTCGTATGCCTTCATCATTCGCAGCTGAAATTGAGGGAAATATTCGAACGTGTTTTTTTACTCCCATGTACATATACTGTACGTCGTTTTGCTGGACGGGCATGGATGAGCACAAAAGGACTTGTGGATTGACATTTCTTTGGTGAATGGAAATTTTTGAAAAATAAAAAGCAGAAAGAGAAGAGAACAAAACTTTGTATTGAGAAAATCCATTATGGGAATTGACAGGATAATATTTGCTGTCAGTTTCAGTTTGTTGTTATGTTATACGAGCTAGGTATATATTATGGGCGTAGGTTTAGAGAACTATTGGGTAAAGGGATATTTTCGTTATTATTTTTAAATTTCAATGGGGATTGGATTTTTTTTTTTGTTATCTTAGTTCAACTTGATTGGATATTGAAGTTGCTACAAGTCTTCAACTTGACCATGTGGATGTTGGGCAAGCATCTGCAAAACGCACTTTGTTAGGTGACTGTACTCGCTTGGTTGAATTAAACACACATTTCTGTAGCGAATTAGTCGTTTTTGCATCTACATTTGAAGACATCAGTCACTCATTTTGTTGCGCTTTCGAAGATTAGATAGTTATATTTGATTTGCAAGGTCTAAGATGGTATATTCACTTGGTGAGCGTTATAAAGGGTCCGCCATCTAACTTTTTTTTTTCAACTAGTGCTTATTTCGCGAATGGTAACACTTAGCTCATGTCTGAATTGACAGATAATTAGTTTTATCCTTCCGCTGAACGAATATGGTTGTGTTTACGCTTGAACAACCCTGGGAAATATTGCGACATTACTTTGAAAGTGGGTCTGCGATCGACTTAGAGAAGATGCCGATTTTGCCAAAAAAATCATCTTTTCAGATGAAGCTCATTTTCATCTTGGCGGGTATGTAAACAAGCAAAATTGTCGCATTTGGGGCACAGAAAACCCGCACGCATACATTGAAAAGCCGATGTACCCAAAACGAGTCACTGTTTGGTGCGGAATTTGGTCCAGAGGCATAATTGGGCCATTTTTCTTCGAAAATGAGCAAGGAGTGGCCGTTACAGTCAATGGCGATCGTTATCGGGCCATGTTGAACGAATTTTTGTTCACAAAAATTGAAGAGAAGGATATTGGCAACATTTGGTTTCAACAGGACGGCGCTACGTGACACACAGCCGAAGCTACACTCGATGTTTTGCGCCCTGTTTTTGAAGATCGCATTATCAGCCGCAGAGCTGATGTCGTTTGGCCACCTCGGAGCTGCGATTTGACACCGTTGGACTATTATTTGTGGGGTGCCGTAAAAGATAAGTGTTACGCCGATAAGCCAGAGGCAATTGACGCTTTAAAGGACAATTTTCGTGAAGCCATTGGTGAAATACAGCTGCACACAATCGAAAATGTGCTTAAAAATTGGACCGATCGTGTAGGCTACTGCATGGCTAGCCGAGGCAGCCATTTGAATGAAATTATTTTCCATTATTAACCGGAAGGATTTTACTTTCAAATAAAAAAAGAAATTTGAGAAAATATTCAGTAGTTTTTTTTTATAGCATTTTTAAAAAAAAAAAGTTATTTGGCGGACCCTGTATATATATATTTATATATTATAATGGGTTTTTCAATAAGAGCGCTTAAAAAGCGCTTTTGGATATCAATGAAATTCTTTATTCCTGTGAAACTACGTTCGATGGCATTATGTATGGAACTCGATTTCTTTTGCATGGCCACCACGGGCACGCTTGCAGAAGTCCAGACGCTGAACCCAATTTTCGACGGTTTTCAAGCATAAATCGGCCGATACTGCTGCAATTTCACGTTCGATATTCGTACGAAGTTCATCAATCGTCGCTGGCTTATGTTGGCATACACCATAGACTTGACGTAGCCCCACAGGAAATAGTCTAACGGCGTCTTTTCGTGTCTCTGCAACTATAAATCTAACCCAGATAGACTCTCTGGATTTCTCCAGAGTTCTTCCCTGGGATCGATTCCTAGTGGTAACGCTAGCAATTGTTTATGTGAGATCTGTTTCATCGACTGAGTATCCACTCAATGATGTCCCAAGATCCTCATTCTTCTGCCAGCCAACGCCGGACATTGACACAGTATATGTGCCGCCGTCTCAGATTCCTCCCAGTATAGTTTGCAGGTAGCATCCTCTCTAAGGCCCATCTTCCTTAAGTGATACCCGAAATTACCATGTCCTGTAGACAAAGCCACCACCCATTTCAATGTTCCTCGACTCATGCTTAGAACCCTTCTTTGAGTGGAGCAGGTCGGCCACTTAATTGCCATTTAAGCCTGTCTACATTGTTCCACGGTTGACCACCTTCTCAGGTGTTCTGCCGTGAACCGTTTGTGAATCAGCTGTTCAACCATTGCTCTGCCAATTGAAGAGAATGGATCTGGTCCCAGCAACTTTTCAGTTGACCCCTGTTTTGCAGGGGAGTCCGCCTTTTCGTTGCCTACGATCCCTATGTGCCCTCGTACCCAAGTCAGTGTTACTTCATTTTTAGATGAACACTTATTGAGCTTGAGTACACATTCTAGTGCCATTGATTTTATAATGTTTGCTTGTTCCATGCGTCTGATCACGGCCTGATTGTCCAGTGCTATAAGGATATTTCTTCCCTCCACCTGACTCTCAAGCAAGTAGTCCAACGCAATCATCTCAGCCTGGTATACTGAAGTGTGTTTCCCGAGGCTAACGTGACGGGCTAGTTCCAGCTCTTCTGAATAGATACCGGCACCCGCTCCGCCATCCATCATGGATCCATCGGTGAATATCACTATTTCACCACTCCTTTTTTCTGGAAGTAATCCGTTCTCAATACGAGTTTTGTGATTCCTTTCCATAATACGCACTCTTGTAATCCCATCCGTAGGCATGTTCAGCTCCCTAATCTCGTTTTTGCAAAGTTCCAGTATCTTCGTATGTCCATAGATGGTACCACGGTAATTAAATCCTCGTTACTGTTCCTGCATGCATTCACAAGACTCTAACTCTCTTGTCGGAGGAGGTTCTGGAGAATCATACGGCAAGTATGCAGATGCTATAACAAAAGTTCCCGCACCTGATCCAACACGTACTGCTGCAAGGTCTGGGGCACACAGATCAGGCAGTTTATATCCTTGAACTCCGTGCCTCACCAGGATATAGGACCTAATTCTTTCGCTGGTTTGCGCATAATGCAACTCAGCCCATGCTATTTGGGAGTCCTCTAATCTTTCCTCTGAAGATCCAAGGCTCCTGTATCAGGGCTATATCAAACGAATCCTCATCAAAACATTTAGTCATCATTGCTGATGCTGCTTTGCTGTGATGAAGGTTCAATTGAATCACCCTGAGCTTTTCCCGGTACGGGAGCTTTTATATGAAATATACTTTTCTGACATAGGATTCCCAGCCAGATCCATATTGAAGTTGCTGTAACTATATTTATATAAAATAAATAATTACTAAACAGGTAAAAAATAGTAGACGAAAATATTTTGCGCTTGATTTTTTCCTTTTAGCGTAATTTGTCTTATAATATCTGATTGATTCTAGAATTGTCGATTGAACCGATTGTCATTTGCACTATGATTTTAGTTCTTGGCATTTTTAGTAACGGCGTAGTTTCTACTTATCAAATGTCAAAGAATAAAAGCTTCAAAAGTGGCAGCTACCGAAATAGCGGATCATTCACAATAACACCCTGTAGATATTATTAGAATTTTCATTTTGTTTGACAGTATTTGCTGTAAATTTGTGATTGAAATAATTAGTATTTTTATTATAACTACTGTTAGTATGGAATTTTTTTACTACATCGATCGACGACCTTTCCGCGTTTAGCATTAAGTTACATCCACTTGTGTTCTAGACGTCCTTGAGCCTCGAGTTTTCCAGCTCAAATGGTGTCCTCTAAAGGAATATTCCCCAGAGCAAGCAACTTCCCTTGACGTGACCTCGTTCGGATTCCAAATATCACTCTATCTCGAATAGCCTTTCCCAATTCATCTTGGTGAAACTCGCACTTTCTTGCCAATTGTTTCACATCTGTCAAAAATTAATCGAACGCCACTTCGTTTTTTTGTGTTGGCCTGTACATTTTGAACCGCTCATACACCTAGTGTTTTTTTAAATTCTCTAACAGGTTACCCTCCATGACTAGGTGACACTTTGAGATCCATTTTGTAACATATTTTTCTTATGCAAATATTTTCGCACTGCACAAGTGTTTATTTAACACGATCTGAAGTGGTTCAATTTCGATATCACTTAATACCTCTGAATCATCCGAACTTATTGTCTATTGAATTTTTCCGTGAGTTTTCTTCTTCTTTATTACCACTATTTTATTTAAGTTACGACTTGTCAATACCGAAATGATATCGGCTAAGTGGGCGTCGCCAGAGTTAACGCCCATTCGGACCCGATTTATGGCATCCATCGCCCTCTGGCAAGAGCTTCCGGCGATAGGTCAACGCATTCTTGATAGATATTCTCTTTGAGGGCTTCAGGAGTTTGAGGCATAGTCTTGACATAGACTCATGACTTAAAAAAAGAAACTGAAAGAGGGACTCTGGAACAATTGAATCATCAGGCGATCTTGCCGGCCATCATCAAAACGGGAGATTAGCCTGGAAATGCAGCTCTCAGAATTTCAGTTGTGGCATGTGGCTCGTGTAGTAAGCACTTTTGCTCCATCCTATTATTGGAACCACATGTTCTCCAGTCCCAATTTATGCAATCGAGGAAGTAAAAAAGTATTTCAGCATGGCTTTGTAGATCTCGCCGTCCACAGTATTCGTTTTCGGGGTCCTCTGCGCCATTCTCCAGCCACAGCTGCGATGTGCTCATTATCTTCTCTTCTTGGTGAGCAGCAAAATCTATACCTTGAAATTCACGCTGCGCCGAAGCAACCACAAACGAATGAATTATTGTCGAAACAATGATTCCACGTAAATATCGTATCAGTTTGCTTCACAAATGTCAAAGTACAAAATTTGCCGACATTTGTAAAAACTATAGCATTTCTCTCGATATTGTCTTGAGTATTCTGCCACCTTGTATATTGTGGCCTCATATATCTATTTATAGCAAGACTAAAAAAAAAAACAAGGTAAATTTAAATTGGGACGTATTTTTGTTTATTTAATAAATCTTTACTAAATCTTATGAATAGGTATCGAAGATTTGCTTTGGCTATTTATGTCAATGTCAATATGAAAATATTTATAGAAAATATTGTCTAGACCCATCATTCTAGGTCACCAACATCTCGGTTGGTTTGCGCAATACCTAATTCAGCCTTTTTAAGAACATTTCCATCAGTTTTTAAAGTATGCGTCAAATCATTCGTGTAGCATAATCTGGGGGCACTACCTAACTTTTCTCGAAGCACTTCGTCGTTTTTTTGAACCCTTATAACTAGGGTTTGGATTATACCAGATAAACAAAATTCTTGAGATATGTTGTCTTGACTTATTAAACATATAGAGTTTTAATTGCATAGCTTATTTTATCTTATTGATATCTAAAACGACCCTGATTTCATCACTGACTCACTGATGATCATAAAAAGTCTTAAGGTAGAATGCTTAAATTTGGTATGTAAGCTAGTATTAGTACACAGACAAAAAAACTAGGTCAAAAAGTTTTCAGATCTCATGTAGAGCCAAGCTTCTAACTCCACACGCCCGCCCTAACTCTACAAGGCCTAACTTCACAAACTCTAATGACTGATAACTTTTTGACAGTCGAGTCATTTGGTCTCGTCTTGGCAACATTTTACATGAAAATGTTTTTGATGGGATCCATTTTTCAAAAAAATATAGCTGGCAAATAATGTTGAGTACCTTGCTGTTGGTTACTCAATCAAGTTCTGCATGAAACATAATGCAAGTCTGATATAAACATTCTCCTCGAGGTCATCCGGTTGATGGTTGGTTGGTCTCCAGTTCAATGAAGAAGTGGCTATCGGCAATAGGTAAATGATTTGTGTTGTCTCGGAAGCATCTGTTCCCAGTTTATTTATACATTGATCACAGAGATAACCTCCTCCTCGAAAATGGGATACAAAACTTGTAGATGCATTTAATTGGCAGCTCAAATATTGTCAGAGTTTTTTGCCGTGTTCTCTTAACTGAGGAGTTGTGGCGAATATGTGACGAAATACATGACAAAAATCCTATGCAGAACCGTCCAGTGCACCATTTTCTATATCTTAAATAATGCGTAAAAATAAATATCGAAAAGTTCTGCTTATCGTTCCACAGTTTTACGTTTTTTAAATCCACTTAATATCTAAGATCCACCCTGTACTACATGTCGCTGCAATGATTTTCGAGAAGAGAAGTTTATCCCCTTACAAATAAAGGTAAAACAGTCACAAAGGAAGTTCTGTCATTGCACTCTCTCCTCAAACATCGCAGTCGACTTTGCCACTGAAGCGAACTTGTTAAAGTTGCTTTACAAAAGCTTTGTGATGTGACCAGTCTTTTCCAGCTAAAATGCATCGAAATTCTTAGAAACTTGTGGTTCCTGCGTTTGAAATATTTAGTTTATTCTTTCTGCACTCCACCGAAGATAGAGTTATGTGTAAACCCGACCGACAATTATTGATCTTACTATAGGGCTGCCAAAAATCCATTGCTGTTACAGCTTGCTTCATTGAAGTCAGGGGCCCTACTCTTTATTTCGTGCCCAAAGTCAATTCTGTTAGAAATTGCTTTTAAGTTGGTACTCTGTAATACTTCCGGAATTCTTAATCGTAGTATTAGTACATTTCAATCATTCAGCTTTCGAAAAAGAGAGTACAAAACGTTTATTTTCGAAAAATGTTACTTTCGAAACGAGATAAAGAGTAGGGCCCCTGCTTTTATTTATTCTTCTGTTGACTGAGAAAATAACAATGTTTCCGAATAGAGAAGGACTACAGCAAATAGTTTTAAGAATCATTTTGAGAAGAGTGCTCCCAATCGGCAAAACCCCCACCCATAGCACACAGCCCTGTTGGACACATTTTTACGATCTAGATTACAATAGACTTAAAATTTGATGAAGAAATCGACCCATTCTCAAACACTATTTGAGTTAATACTAAAGCCCAAACAAACACTCATATCGTGATTAGAAAGGGTGCGCCATTAACCAGTCCATCATTATTGTGTCAACCATTCAGAGGAATTATTGTACAATACTAAAAACTCGTAATGATTATTCTCAAGAAGAATGCGACATAACCCCCTTTGCCGTATATAAATATATCCAACAAAAGAAACGAAAAACCCTCGAATAGCATGGGGCGTAAACAAACACCTGTCAATTGCACAGTGCACGAACCGAACTAATCAATTTGATTGTTCTCTAATAAAACCCTCAATGGCATGTAGACCAAGCACACGATACCCATTCAACCTATTTTTCCACTCAATCTTGTACACGAAACCCCTTCACAGTCAGATGAGATACACCACCCAGTCTCCAGGACATGTACCAACAATAGGCCGATCTTAATTATCGATAGATTGTTTTCCCATTTTCCCCGCCCACTTTTGGCTCTTTCGCAAAATTAAGTAATCTTCCTTTGGAAAGGAGAAGAAAAAGAAAAAAAAACAAACAAAGCTTCCTTTATAACATTTTTCGTCGGGCATTGTAGTGAGGCGTTCTCGCGCTGTTGTTGTTTTGTTAAAAGTGAATCCCTGCCTACATCACATTCGTCAATATACTGCGGGTGGAAATAAGAACTCACTCCCGGGGGAAGGTGTACGAGTCTACACAGTGCATATACACACACAGTGACCAAATCAAAACGGAGAACAAAAAACTGAAATGAATCCTTAAACAATGGTTCCATTATGTCGAACTTTGCACTTGACGATTCATTTGCCATATGCCAAATGTGATTTAGCAAGGCGGCGGCGGTGGTAGCGACGGCGGTGTGCCTACTTCACTCTGCAACTGTCATTAATTACTGTCTGTATGCCACTCGAGAGTCCTTCAGACAAAATAAAAGAAAAAAACCCAACTCCAATAAAACAGAGAAAAGTTTGCGCAATTAGGACGAAGCTGCGGCTGGGGGCAGTCTGAAATGAAATTTAAATATTAGCCTTATTAGGGGGTGAACCGACAATTTTTTTGTGGCAAAAGTTTTCTAATTTAAATCCAATTGTGTGGTGGTGCGTGTCTGATCCTTTCAACGTTTTGACAACAATACGACATGAAAAGATGTGCGGCGACACACGCAGGGGGATACACAAAATAAAACAAACCTCGCGTCCGACATGTGCTTCAGCTCATCCAAACACCAGGCAAAAAGTGCGTTATCAGAAGAGCAGGAAACAGTTGACAGACAATAAACGAACAGAGATTCAAAATGGATATCACACGAAATCCGCTGGCTGGTTACAGTTTAAATTTTTCGTCATTCCATTTGGGTTACACTACAAAATGTGACAACGATATGACAATTGGCACATTGTGGGTTGCAATGCGGCTGATGTGCGACCAGTCTTTGTCAATTAAGGGCTGGGCGAGAGATTTGTAAAACGGATAAGCTCCTTTCGTGAAATGGAGTGACAATGGGTTTGATGATTTTATCAATTTGTTTATTTAGATGCGAGACTTGGGCTATATGATAAGGGGGACGGTTGCAGGTTAAAAAAAAGAAAAAAAAACACCTCATGAGTATCTTTTGATACTTCTCTCTGCAGGCTTAAGTCTTGTATAAGGCCTTAAATTTTAATTCGAGCGAGGGGTGTTTTAAACTGCGATCTTTTGGGCTATCGTACGTCCTTTACTTAAACCTTTTAGAAGTGTGTTCATCAGACTCCTTTCGCATCATTTTAAGTGGCCCGTACAACTGTTTCGCCTTGTCGAAAGAAATTGGTCATGCAGCGCCCTCAAACGCCCTTTAAGAAATCCATACTATTTCCTCATCTGATAAAAGGCACCTTACGAAATACTTCAGTTTTTTGTGGGTCAAGGCCGCCTGCACTCATATCAAAAAATCAGAAAAGATCTTTTCAAGATATACGTAGAGTAGACTCTAAGAGTCTTCTTTGCCTCGGTTTAAAACATGTTAGGCTATACAGATCTTAATTCAACTCGAACAAAGGTGCATCGTACATGATTGAGATCGTTTCCTTTGCCTCATAGAATTTTCTAAGCTGGAATTATAAATACTGAACAATTATTCGTCATTCCTGCAAAGAAACTTGTAGAGGAAACTTTTAGCAAAACAATCTTGTTTCCTATATTCAAAAAAGGTGCTGTAAACCAACCCAACAATTACAGGGGCATCGCGAAAATTATGATGGGAGTACTTAACGAGAATGATGTCTTGACAGAATTTCAGGTGGGCTTTAGAAAACGATATCCGACAACGGATAACATCTATAATCTGGCTTCCATCGTTCATCTGAAGCTGACAGTAAAAACAAAAGTGTACGCATGTTTTGTTGACTTGAAAGCTGCATTTGGTAAAATTTCAAGAAAAGTGCTTATCTAAAAATTACACGCAATGGGAGTCTAGCCCAAATTCGTCAACATGATTTAGAAGAAGAAGCTATATATGCCACAACTCAATCTGCGGTTTGGACAGGAAAAGAGCTCTCCGAATAGTTTGAGACACGTTTTGGAGTTAAGCAGGGATGCTTGCTTTCGCCGCTACTCGCACTATATATAAAAGATTTGCATGGAGTTCTAGGGGGAGGTGTCTACATCGATTGGCTCAACATAAGATTGCTGCCATACGCAGACAATATGATAATTCTGGCGGTTGTTGTCAAGGTGCCACAGCAGATGATAACCCGACTTGAAGCTAGCTGCGAAAAGGGGGGGCCTAGAAGTAAACATATCTAAATCAGAGATTATGGTGTTTAGAAATGGTGGGAGGCTTTCTTGCCAAGAAAACTGGATGTTAAATGGAGAAGGAATGCGTATTGCTTACAACTATACATACCCAAAGGAGTTTTATTGTCTCCGAAGGTGTCATTCTCAATGCATGTGGAGAAGAGAAACAGAGAAGAGCAGCATAAACTCGACGTGGCAGCATTTTTTGGCAAAAAGAAATATTGGTCTAACTGCAAAGCGGGAATTGTTCCAAGCAGTCTGTAGAGCTATCCAGACTTACGGCGTTTAGGTCTGGTGTTTCGGAATGTTCCAAGAAGTGGATAAATTGCATCGGTACTTTTTGAAAGGAATTTTAAAATTACCTTTATTCACCCCAAATTACGCGCTTCATTAGAGACGGGCGCAGAAGCCGGACATTACTATACCCTCGATCTTCACATGAGATACATAGCAAAAACAATGTTCAAATACAGTGTGGGAAGACTATACCTCAACAATTAACTTTTAAGAGAATATGTATTCTGTGTGAAAGAGTTAAACCAACTTAGGGGTAGTTTTGGGCTGCATTGGAATGAGAGGTTAGGTTAGGTTTATGGGTGGGTACGGCAAAAGCGAGTCCTGCCGCACCCCACTTAGGTGCATGTGGACCCATTGTGATGCCTTGATGTGTTTATGAACCTGTAAAGATTAGATAAAGAGACATCGGAAAGTTCATGTATGTCATGGAAGTAATATCTTCCAAGTGTTCTATTCCTCAAGTGACATAAACTAGGGCATTGACAGAGGAAGTGAGGAATGAGAGAGTCAATACTCATAGCGATTGGACCCAAAAGAGCTAAAAGCTACTGCGGCTGCTGAAATCGGATGGTCAACAGGAAAATCTACAGAGGGCATCTGGAAGCACTACACGCACCTATAAATTTCTTGATTATTCCAGAGGATCAAGCTACATCAGCTTTGGGTTCGAACTAAACAAAATCTGGATATTTAAGGCAAGATGCGACTTAGTTCAACTTAACGGGAATAGATTCATGGAGAACCAAACATCATTATGTACTGTGTGAAGCTTGAGGGAAGAAGAGAACATCCAGCACTTCCAAGGCAGATGTCCGGAGTTGAAAGAATTCAGGCTGCGTTTGTTTTGGGTGAGCTTGCTTAACAGAAATAATTAACATACTCAATGGAGAAAACAGTTCTGATTTTGGTAGGCTCATTAATTATCTCAATGTAGCATTACCATATCGAAATGAACTTGTTAGAGAATTTAACCATCAGCAATAATTTTCTTACGTGATTAGAAGACTTTGAAATCAAGCTAATATTTAATATAAATTTAACTACCCGACAGACGACTTTTGTTATTGTTAGCCGTATTTTTTTATCAGCGTGATCAGATCAAGAAAATAAAACAATACGGATCATTGAAAAATGTTATTTTGGAGTTGTGGCAACATTTTCTTTCAAAACACGACAGATAATGCATGAGTATGACAAACTTCAGATTGCCACCAGCCATATGGCAAATATTCTATACAACGTGACGTCACATTATGATGTCAATCGACATGACATTTCATTTGCTTGTCGGGGGTGTTACCATATGAATCAAACCAATAATATTTGTTTTTTATATTGTTTTTAAAAAAACAAATTTAAAATTCTTTGTTCAAGTATGCAACAAATAAACAATATTATCCTGCTAGCATTTCGGTTTTTCTTGACATATTAAGGTGTATTCAGGCAAGCGAATGTTTTTTAAAACATATTTGAAACGGTCTCGATTTGCTTCAAAAACATTTCATTAACATTTTTCAAACATTTCCGTTTCTACCGGTGTGGACGCCGATTAAATAAATATTTATTAAATTTTTACTGTCCGAAATTCACGGCCAGAGGCTCGAAAACAACACCCCGATTCTGTATTAATGGTGTTTTTTTTATTTCTAAAAGGAAATGAGTTTAGGTACCTACAATCAGTTCAAAATGTAATGAAAATCTTACTCCAGCTTGCACTTCCGGTCCGCTCGGATTGGAATTCTTAGGCAAAGTAAATGACAGCGGTAAAGCACGAAATTCCAGTAGAACACACTGGAGTTAGTTAGTAATTCGATTTTTCTTAGTTTTGAAAATAATTTAAATATATGCAGCCTGCTTTCCATTTTTCATTATTCCAAGATTTTCTGGACATTTGTATTCAAACAAAAGCAACTCTCACCTTTCGGCAGGAAAACTTGTGAAACAAATCATTTACGAACTGCGAAACATTTCATAAACATTGTTTTTGATAAATAAATATTTATGAAACTTAAATAGTTACGAAATATTTCGCTGGTTTGGGCATACCTTTATAGAATGAAAAAGCAAAATCTCGAAGGACGGGAAATAATTCGGTGTGAAAAAAATGCTTTTTGATTTTTTGTTACATTTTAAATTAATTTTTATTTTTATCCTTAATTAAACTTATATACAGGACAAAAACGATTAAATCTAATTAAAAATCTAACTTTTATCTTATCCTAGCTTACTGGCTCTTAGCGAGCGCTCTAAACTTAACAATATCCTTAAAATTATTGACTTTCGGCCTTTACTCTATCAATCTATAAGAGAAACTTTAGAAAACTTGAATTCTTTATTATATGGTTTTGACAAAAGAATGCAACTGCCTCTACAACCTCTTACTTTTTCAGATCTTTAGCCACATAATCAGTTCGGCTTTTAAGCCAATAAAACTTTCAGTTTGGGATAGCCTAAAATACCATAGCTTCTCTAGGGAGGTGGTATAAATTACACCAGTTAGATAGTTCCTATCCTGTATTATGTCGGCATTCCAGTCTTTGCATTATTTTTGTCCTTTTGGTGGCCAGATATGATCATTTTTATCCATGCAATCACTCCAGATCCACCAATCAGCACTGCAGCGACAGCCACCTATATGTATGACATAGCTCCGTATATTTGTGATCATTGGTTGCTTTCAATATAGCAACATACATCCAGCTGGTGGTGCCCGGGTTACATCCGTAGGATTTATTCGCTGGGCTCCGGAAAATCATTAGGACACGCGTTAATTTCCTAAACAGCACTTCTGCGTGTTTTTTCCATGTGAGTTTGCTGTCTAGGCTTAGAGCCAGTCCCAGGTATTGAACTTCTTCGACTGACATTAGTATTCTACCCCTCAGCCTTATTGTCCTCAGCCGTTTAAATTTGCTTTTACTATTATAGAGGTCACTATAACACTATATAGGTCTTTGAGACCCTGTGACTTGTAATATCGAAATAAACACACCATTCCCAGCCCCAAGCATTACAGTAACATCTACTTACTTAATCACTTAGGCGGCGGCGCTGCAGTTACCTTTTTATTTATCCTGGTCCCTACCTATATCTGCCTCCCATGTAAGGCCACAGGCATGACTTCCACGATTTCCTTGCTTCTGCAATTTTTATGTGAGTCTGAACTTTCTCAGAACGGCTGTTCCCACGGAAGTTTGTCGGGCAGTCGTGATAGGTTGCGCTCTGTCAAAAATATCAACATACAAGTAATTAAAGTTCTTTGAGGTCCAAACCTATAACTTTTCCCTAAAAAGTTCAGGCTTAGTCACATCTAAGCAACACGACGAATAGATTCGTTGGATGGATATTTATTTATGAGTTTAGAGTTGGGGTGCTGCAATTTCTTGTTAATTTCAAACATCTGCGCCGGGCTCCATAAATGCTAAATCCGCCCGCATTCTTAGACTCACGTTAAAATTATTTAAAAAGGTTAATAGGGTTTCATTTTACATCATGAACATCTTTTGCCGAAAAGGATGACGCTGTCAAACATATAGGTGCAACAATAATCTTAACCAAACCCACGAGCTATGTTCTAAACATGACTTTCGATTTATACTTCAAAATAAGAAAGAGGAAAATCTTTAGCAGGACAGTTGGTAGGAAAAAAAATTCTGGTAATAGAATTGGTGCGGCTTTTCTGCGGGGTTTATCGTAAAGCGTACACTAGAAAATGCTAGAATATAAGACTTGCATGAAGCTGGGCTTCACAAGGGAGCTAGAACTCCTACTGAGCTACCCACGCGCAAAAAAAGACGGAGAAAAAATTAGCTTTTTAGGAAGAAAAAAGATCACGAGAAGCACACAATAAAGGAAGATGAGGACAATGCACTGAAGTGTGACCAAAGCTTTTGCCAAGGTATGAAGTCCCGTAAGGAAATAAAATAAACGAGTAGGGTAACCTTGTCGAAGAATCAGGATCGGTGCTGAGAACATTTAAAAAATGTCATTTTTGGAGTCTCTATAGGGGCGACGACGACCATATAGAAGTTAACCATTTAATTACGACTATGAAAAATGAAACTTTCGCCCACTCATCAAACCAAATTAGCAACGGCAATAACCAAGCTATTAACCAACTGGCGCATGAGTCTCACTGCTGCTTAACCTTCGAATTTTTTAAGCGCCTGGTGATCGACGCGTAATGAATTTAATCTCATCATTGTTTGCAAGCAAGCCCCTTTAGCTGCGCCAACCATGAGGCATCAACAACAAACGAGAATCTTAGACGTCCAATCCAGCTCTATGAATCTAAAGAATGGGTCATTTCGAAATAAAAATTCTTCATAAGAAAGTCCGTTCCGTTTGCATCGATGGGTTATTGAGAGCCTATAACGGACCATTCACATGAGCACGAACTGCGAATAGGCGAATTTCGAACAAATCAATTTAGCTGTATTTATGACTTGAAAATTGCTAACATCTAAACAACAAAAAAAAACCGTGTCTCAATTAATTTAAATAGCTAAATTTACAATTACAACAATTTCCCGCGAATTGAAAATTCTTGCCGCGAACACACTTTATACACAATCCACATAAAACAGTCGCGATCCACAAAGCCGTGAATGAAAAATTCGTTCGAACTTAACCTTCAACAACGAAACTGATTCGCGGGTACCTGCGACCAAAAAAAGTTTTCATGTGAATGAAATGTCAGAAACTACGATTTTTAAAGGGTGATTTTTTAAGAAGTTTAGAACTTTTTTAAAAAAAAAACACAAAAAATTCGAAAAAATGAATGAAATATTTATTTGAATCGATAGTTTGAACCTTGCAATTTAATGTTTAAAGATAATTTCATGCAAATGTTGACCGCGGCTGCGTCTCAGGTAGCCCATCCGCTGAGTCCAATTTTGGCATACTCTTTCACACATATCGGCCGGTATCTCACGAATGAATGCATGGATGTTGGCTTCCAGTGCGTCAATCGAAGCGGGCTTGTCCCTATACACATTAGCCTTGGCATACCCCCACAAAAAATAATCTAATGGTGTCAAATCGCACGATCTAGGCGGCCAATTGACCGGCCCGAAACGTGAAATTAACTGTTCACCAAACTCGCCTCGCAATTGCGCCATTGTTTCGCGTGCTGTGTGGCATGTGGCACCGTCTTGTTGAAACCACATATCATGCAAGTCAAGAACTTCCATTTCGGGCAAAAAAAAGTTTGTTATCATCGCTCGGTAGCGTTCACCATTGACAGTAACGCTGCGATTCGCATCATCTTTGAAGAAATATGGCCCAATAATGCCGCCGGCCCATAAACCGCACCAAACAGTGGCTTTTTCGGGATGCATTGGTAGCTGTTGCAATGCTTCTGGCTGATCTTCACTCCAAATGCGGCAAATTTGCTTATTTACGTACCCATTCAACCAAAAATGAGCCTCATCGCTGAACACAATTTTTCGATAAAAAATCGGATCCTCGGCCAGCTTTTCAAGAGCCCATTCACCAAAAATTCGGCGTTGTGGTAGGTCGGCTGGCTTTAGTTCTTGCACCAGCTGTATCTTAAAAGGCTTTACGCCCAAATCCTTCCGCAAAATTTTCCACGTAGTGCTGTAACAAAGGCCTAACTGCTGGGAACGGCGCCGAATCGACATTTCGCGGTCTTCTGTCACACTAGCTGATACGGCCGCAATATTTTCTTCACTACGCACAGTACGTAAACGTGTTGGTGGTTTAATGTCCAACAAAGTAAATTTGGTGCGAAATTTGGTCACAATCTTCCGAATAGACTGCTCAGAAGGTCGAGAATGCCGATCATAAAATGGAAGCAGCGCGCGATGACCATTTCGAACCGAGCACGAATTTTGATAGTAAAATTCAATAATTTGCAAGCGTTGTTCATTTGTAAGACGATCCATGGTTAAATTGCAAACCAAACTGAAGCTGTTTGACGGTGACACAAGGTTCTAAACACACGTCAGCTGTCAAAACCAGTGTTGCCAAAACCAAACCAGCTAAAAAATCACCCTTTATTTAGCTTGTTCGCTGTTCGCAATTCGCTCTCATGTGAATAGTCCTTAAGTGCTGTAACAGAGGACTGTTCGACCTGTACAAGTGCTATCGGTTAAAGCCAAAGGAAACAGCGATCAGGCATCCTCGCTGATGTGTTCAAGGTCGTTGATTAAGACCTCACTAGCTGAGTAGAAAACACCCCAACTTGGAGGCGGTTGTGCCAGTTCTGTTAGACTTTTCGGACTGACTTGCCCAGAATGGTTATCAAAAATTATCCTTTTTGTTGATGCCGTTGTTGGAAAAACCCACACGATATTTCATGATATTTAATTCGAATGATTCTTCTTCGGATTCAGTATTTTAAATGCTTTTAAAGAGAAAGATATTGTTTTCGTACAAAATTTCGAATTCGAGAAATTCTGACATTACGATGATAGAGGAACTCAAAAAAAGTGTGTCGCAAGATTCTGTCCGTCTTTGCCGAGGCCCACAACCTAAATGGCTGCCCGGATTTCGTTCAACCTTCGGATTTGGAGTTTGGGGACTCACAGTTCGGTGCAAGGTAACCTCAATATTAATGGTACTTCCGGCATACAATTTTGGTACAGGTTTGATTTGTTCGACAACGGCTCTAACGATTCAAACCAAAATTGATATTTGAGCGTAGGTGAGGTTAAAATGACTATATACTCAGTTTCTGGCTAAAAAGTCTAATGAAATTTCGACATATCTCGAAAATGGTATACACGATTGGAACAAAAACTCATTCCTAAGGTAATCTGGTCATTTATAACTTAATAGCGAACTCAATTTTTCTTTATATTATCGTATTATGGATTTTTGAAAAAAGGGATTTTTTAAAAATTTGGTTTTCTTTCGTTTAACCAAAAACGCTACGAAGGATTTCGGCCAAGATGCGTAGTTAGAGTGAAATTAATGTTGTCAAAAACCAAACGTCCTTAATTTTCAATTCGAATCACCGAGAACGATAGTTTTAGAAACAGCTCATATCTCGAAAACCCCATTTTCGACTTGGATAAAACTTCAAAAACCAAATAATGCTTATAAATAATAACTATGTAAGTAGTGCGGAACTCTTGTAATACGTTCAAGAGCAGAACCAAAAATGGCCACCAATGCTTCTGCATTCAAGGTACACGAGCAAACAAGTGCATAGTTGACATAGATGCGACTACAGTCTACAATCTTTATAGGTAAGTGAAATCTCTTTCTTCTCTTAAACCTATTGACATTAATTGGAATCTAAAATTTAAGCCGCATCTCAGGCCCCTGTACACTAACTCTGAAAACTGCGACAAGCGGGACCATTGTGTCCCTCCCCTTTGCGTCCTCCGATAAATGTATCCGAAATCCTTTCAAATGATTGTGTAACTTTCCTCTTAACAGATTGTCCCCATACAAAATAGCTCTCCATTGAATGCATATATCACGTTCCTTATACGCAAAACACGCAGGTGAACATATATTTGCGATATTCCCTCCCCAAGCACATGGGAATGTATGTGGGTACATAACATATCCTTTATAATGTTGTGCATTCATTTCAAGGAAACTTCTCATTATGCCGCTGCATATGGGTGCTTTTGAATGATGTCGTCATTTATTTCGTTAGGTTGTCATGAGTTTCCTCAACATCACCGGTTACAAAGGTACCCATATGTACTGTGGGACAATGGGGCCTCCATATATATCCCTACCTCTGTATAGAATTTTTATTGTCTTACATAGAATGACTGAACATCATTTGACAATGTTGTGAAAAGCTTTTCATTTTGTATTTCGTGAAAATCCTTTTGGTAAAACCACCCACCCATCCATCCATCCACCAGTCCCCCCGTCATCGTTACTATATAGTTACAAACGGTGTACAATACTCGGGGTATATTGTATATGTATATACCGGTGGAAGACTTTGGAAGAAAGAGAACGCCCTGCGCCTGTATAGTCTGTCACACAGCACAGGACCAATGCCAGAGAATAAATCTTTTTCGTTCTAGTTTTTGTTGTTGTTAATCCTTGGAAATTGTTCGACTCCGAACATTCCATGTTTTGCGTCTCTTTTTCACCTTTATCCTCGCTGCCATTGTGTATTTATACATGTCCTTGTTGTCGACGAGAAACAAGAAAGGCAACAATACTCGACGTACTCTTCTCTTCTTCTCTGCACTCTGTGTGTGAATGTGAATGGAATGAATGAATGCAAAGGATATGCGAATACAGCAACAAGAGTATAGAGGCTGGGGTGGTGAGGCGGTAACAGAAGGCCCCAGTAAAAGGATTATTCTTCTTGTCACAATGAATGGGGAGTTGGGATGAGACACAATGTCACGAGGACAGTGGATGAACGAAATCTATAGACCCGCATGTATATGAGTTTGTTGAGAACAATTGCATAAGATGAACATGCTTTCTTCGTGCACAAATGTAGGAAATAAAACATTTCCTACAGAAAATCTGCTCAATAGATGGCGCTTTTAAGTCGTTGTGCGATTTTAAGATTTTCCCTATTTTCTAAAAATGAAATAAAATAAAATGTAGGTGGCTTTGTGTGTGCAGGGGGTTGTGTTGTCCTTGTCATCGCATCGGCTTGTAGGAGTGATTGTTATTATTCTGTGTTCCAAACACTGAATAGAGATAGGGAATGAGTGAGCGCAAATGGAATGTGGGCTGGGTCGGTGTACGATTCTTTCATTAATTTTCTCGAAACTCTTCTTCGCCTTTCATTGTTGGGGCCCATGACAATCCTTTTGGTTTGAATTTTCTTATTTTTTATTTTTCTTTCATTTTGTTTTTCTTTGGCTTTTGTTGATGAGGGATCTTCTATCTGGGCTTTTCATAGTTTTTTTTTCTTGCTCCCTCTACTGTGCTTGTTGTGTTGTTGAAGAAAAGGATCAAGGATAAGAGGTAAGTATAGCATTCTATTTATTTAAATGGAACCGTGAATATGAAGATATTTGCTTCAAAAAACAAGGAAACAGGAAAAATCATGGCTGCCCCTGCTAGTACTATCTGGTACAACTAATCCAAGTACATGCACTCTTAAAGGACATTTCATCGACGATGAGCTCGAGAGAGGTTTGATTCTCATAACAAGTTGACTTCGGGCTTTAAACACGTACCAGGTTTTTTTTTTTTTTTTTTTGTTTTGTTTGGGGGTTCGCTGGAAGGAAAGATCGTCGAAAGACATTGCAGAGCAAGTACGCGAGGGATGCTTCTGCAATAGTGAGGGACTCGAACAACCTCTAGCAGACCTCCCGGAAGGGACTGACTGTCGTCATCCCAAATGGGATTGCACCTAGTCGTTCGACTAATCAGCAATTTATATTTAAATTATTCTAAAAATTCAGAAGAAAAATCCGCCGGTTGTCGGATTTCGAATCTTTTTTGTTTGAAGATATTACATAATATCTTGGCCTTGGCTAACTCCTATAGATCAAGGGATCTTACCCGCCTCAATCTTCTGATAACATTGTCAGTATTTAATAGTTCTGTAAGTTCTACGTTAACATGGTTGAGAAGCCTACTTATGTGCCTTTGGGCAACTTTTTTAACTTCATCTTCAACCATTTCAATATTTAGATCTCTATGTAGATCAGCGTTGCGTTTGTACCAAGGTGCATTAACTACGTTCCTTAGTACTTTATTTTGGAAGCCTTGAATTTTTTGTAAATTTGTTCGGCATGTGCATGTCCACAATTGGAGCCCGTAGGTCCATATTGGTTTCAAGATTTGCTTGTATAGCAGTAATTTATTGTAGTTGAACAGGGATGAATATCTCCCAATAAGCCAATACATTTTACTGTACCGCATCACTTTTTTTCTTTACATGCGCTTTCCAACGCAGTTTAGCGTCTAGGGTCATGCCCAGATATTTAGCTGTATTCGAGTATTCCACTACATTGTTATTAATGTATAATGGAATGTGTGGTACGTTTTTGTGTGTAAAATTAATATGGACTGACTTTAGGTCATTCAATCTAATCTGCCACTTTTTAGTCCATTCTGAAATACCGTTTATTGCCATTTGGAGTTTTTCTGTTGCTATTTCGACGGTTGCTACAACAGCAAGCACAGCAGTGTCATCTGCAAAAGTTACTGTAGTAGTTTCCTCAGTTTCAGTTAAATCGCTAGTAAACAGAAGGTATAGCACTGGACCTAGCACACTACCTTGTGGTAAACCAGCTTTAATTGCTCTTAGTGTTGAGTACTCTGTCTCTTGTTTAATTCTGAAGAATCGATCTGTTATATTTATATGACTCCAGAATTGTCGAATACTGCTTCGGCAGTTGCCTTTGTAATTTATGGATCAGTCCCTTATGACTTTATCGAAAGCTTGTGCTATATCAAGAAATATTGTAGAGCACACAACGGGCCAAAGCACACAACAAGTTATTCTAAGGCAGGAACCCATAGAGGAGGTCACGAAGTTCAATTATCTGGGCAGTTTCACAGCACTCGATGGCGGAACGGACCTGGATGTTAACAATAGAATAAACAAAGCGCGTAGTACACGTGGAATCCTTTCTCCTGTGTGGAGCTCTAGCAAAATATCGCTAAGCACCAAGTTGAGCCTCTTCCAATCGAACGTTAAATCTGTGCCGTTACATGCTTCAGAAACATGGAAATGCTCTGTCAAACATCTCCAGCAGGCTGCAAGCCATATCGAACCGGCCGCAAACCATATCGAACTATTAACTATGGAATAGGACCGAAAAAAAAAAATTGGATACCGAAGTGGCGTTGGTTGGCGTTGGCCATACTCTGAGGAAACCTAACGACAAATGGAATGGAATCCTCAGGGTAATAGACGCGTTGGAAGACCAAAAGCAACTTGGAGGTCATCTGTTTTAAAGGAAGCTCGGTCCCAAGGTATTCAATCGTGGTCACAGCTAAGGCCAGTTGCGGCGAATCGGGACAGATGGAAGTATGCTGCCCTATGCTCCAGGAGGAGTTAAAGCCATGCTTCGCAGCCGGACAAGATATATTATCCACTTAACGAAACTTGAATCACTTTCAAACTGATGTGTTAATGAACTTAAATGAACAATTACAGCTCTCAGTAAACCTTGGCTCTGGTTTATCCTGTGTTTACTGCTGTCCTGAGGAAGCTTTTGTTCATCTTCCAAAACCGTGTCTATTGACGAAATACAGAGTATTTCGAGTTCTTCCGATTAATTGAACATCTTGAAGAAGCTGATTTCAATTCCACTTGCGTCAAAAATGCGTTTTGCGCAACAGCTTTCAGTTTATTGGACTACATATTATAAATATAGGTACTGAAGAATGAAACCGAATAAAATTTGCCTTAATAAAGGACGATACATTTATTCTGTTAAATTTTTATGAAAATTGCCTTATAATTTTTAAAATTTAAAAGACTTGCTTGGAATTTTTACTGTAGATTAGATTAGGTTAGAAAAGACTTTGTTAATATAAACATATATGAAAAATTCAGGCTTACAATAATCTTTGTTGGCAAGTCTTTTATGACCTGGTTTAAAAAACCGTCGGTCAATGTAAATATGTAACTGGACAAATTTGAATTTAATTTGTTTTTTTTTAATTCTCCGTTATTGTTATTTAAAACTCGACACATGCATTTTGATTTACATAATAGAATAAGCATAAAATCGTCGAATTTTTAAATGTCCACACGAGTCCCGGAATATCAATATGATGTCCAGATATGTTTTCATTTTGAACTGGCGCTACTTCGTTCCTCCTTCACTGAGCTCTGGAAGGGAAACTTGAAATGTTGCTTCCGAGACTCGACCGAAGCTTATAGCCTTGCTCGAGTCTCGTTGGCGCGGGTGAACCCTTGTTGGCAGCTTCAGGCGCCCAGGGACGCAATCAGGATGGTGACCAATCGATGAGGTTGCTGACCACCCTTATTAGTGGTATAATTTAGGTAAGTTTTAAGAAGTTTTAAATAAAATAAAGAATACAAGTTTTAGGAAGTTTTCGAAGAATAAAAAACAAACCAAATTAAATACAGATAGATTTACGGCCGAAAGGCAATAATTTGAAGGATATTGTTAAGTTTAGAGCGCTCACTGAGAGCCAATAAGCTAGAATAAGATAAATGTTAGTTTTAAATTAGATTTAATCGTTTTTGTCTAGTATATAAGTTAAATTAAAGAGACATAAAAAAAAACATCCACAAGGTCATATTTGTTTGAAGTCTCCGCACTTCTTTCCAAAGGTTTTGCTGCAGGCCTAGAAGGCAATACACGGCTTCCTTACCCTGTGTTCGGTGTTTTGTTTTCGGTTGACCGTTTGGACGGGGGTGGGTAAAATCGGGTATTTTGGTTTTGGTAGTGAACAGTATTAGTTAAATTTTGCTCAGATTGACGCCGAGGCCGCAGCTGCGACCCATGTGTTTACCTTTTATAGAGCGGCAGCCATAATTTCGCTAAACACGGAGGGAAACTTCCCTGAAACTATAGTAGGTATCGCCACGTCATCCGCATACGCCACAACTTTCACTCGTTCCCTGTCAAGTCTTACAAGATTTTTGTTTATAACCATAAGCCAGAGTAGGGGAGAAATGTCGCCGCCCTGTGGCATTCCTCTATGGGCCAATTTGGTTTAGGCTGTTGCGCCTAGTGTTGCCTGAATGGTTCTTGTTCTGTGCATAGAGGCAACCCATTGACTTATAAATTCCTCAAGAATTGCTTCAGTGTGTGCGTTGTTAAAAGCTCCGTCTATGTCTAGAAAGGAGGCTAGGGTGTATTCTTTGTAGTGTAAGGATTTTTAAACTGTCCGCACTACCTCGTCGAGATCCGTTTCCCTAGATCTCCTCTTGAGATAGGCGTGTTGTGATTTGGATAGCGATGATTGTACTAGAAAGCTCCACATGTGGACGTCTAGCACACGTTCTAATAGAGTTTTAAGCACAAAGGAGTCTAGACTTATTGGTCTGAAGTCCTTCGCGGCTTCATGCCCGCGTTTGCCTAAATTCGGTATAAATACCACTCTTGTGCGTCTCTATGAGTAAGGAACGTGGTTTGTATTATTCAGCTTCTAAAGATTGACGCCAGCATGACAGGTAGTATGCCGTCAGGCCCGGAGACTTGAACGGAGAGAAGCTGTTAATAGCCCAGGAAATCTTTTCCTTGGAAATTATTGAAGTGATGTTACTATATGGAGTGCAGGTTGTACTGACCGAGACCTAGCGAGTTCCGTACTATAATATCGCTGCATCCGTTAAAGTGTGTATTAGTTAGGAGTTCCATCAGGGTCTCCGCACAGGATTCAGTCCAACCACTATCTGACTTTTTTAGAAAGGAAGGATTGGAGAGTTGCTTGGACGAAGCACTGACATCTGACATTAGGTAAATTTGCATCAATAGTTCTTTAAGTTCGTTCGGGGTATCGGCAAATCCTGTGCTCAAACAATTCTGGCCCATTAAGGACCTCAGTAAAAGTACCTTTGTTTTTATTTGCAACAAATTCTACAGTTCAGATATGTACTCATTCTCCAACAAATATCAGTTCGTTTCACAGTTCACATTGTTCCACAGAATTTACATAAAAAAAAATGTGATTGTAAAGAAATGCCAGTTTCCTTATTTGCCGTTGGCTTTCCCGTTTCCCCCTATATATGAAATTTTCTGCTCTTTGTAGCCATTTTGTCATTTGCCATTGTGCTATGTTGTCTTTTTCGCTGACAAGTATAACTACCCTTCAGAAACGGATGTACTACCCCAAACCACGCACCGAAATGCTTCACTGAGCCCTTAGCATAATGAGAAAATAATTTGAAATTTTCAAAATGGTCGTCTTTCGTTACGTGGAACTCACCACAATAGACAAGACCTACAACTCCACCAGCCTCACCATCGTTCTCGTAAATGTATAATAAATTACCACTCATATCCTTGCCAGTGGCAACCTGTAACAATATCAAATTTTTGAGTAGCTCAATCGCAGACATCGGAGGCAAACATACGCCCACCACCGCACTCGTGTTGAATCGAGCCACAAACAAAAGGACGTCTTCGCCACTTGTCTTTCGTTCATCAGCAAGGAATCTCTGAAAATGCGGGGGCGAAAGGACACTTCCTCTGTGACGGTGTGTGTTTACTTTGATAGATTGCAGATTGCAGTAACCGCACACAGCATGAATGCAAACACACCGTTTTAAGGATTATAGTTATGACAGCCAGTTGTCTAGAGTGGGCCAGGTGCCAGACACTGGGGGAACTTACTTTTGTGCTGGGGCGACAGCTTTTGTGTGGTTATATAACACCTTTCGATGTTATCCTTAGGAACTGCCCGCATATAAATTAAATAGAAGTTGGAAATACGAGTTTACGAGGACAAGTGTCGGCACCTGGAAGTTTGTGTTTACTCGAGATATAGCTCTTTAGAGCGACACTCGAAAGGACCTCATAACTAGGACTACTTGCTTGGCCACTTTGCTAATCGATTGTTAATATTTGATGTGCCTGTGCGTAGGTGGTTGGCCATTTGTTATGAGAGTTGTCAAACGGAATGGCGGTGACACTGAGAGATCTTATTGGGAAATTACTATTGTAAGTGCAATTGAATGTGACATTGAACTTATTTAGCTAATTCAGACATGTCCTTGGATTAGATTTAAGGTAAGACAAATCTAGTACGATTCAGTTTCAGTGCAGTTTCCAGTCGACACGTTACACAGCAAGATGAAACATTGTAACAGCTTTTGCCTTGGGACAAAATGTAGCTTCAACTGTCGATAACCAATCGACAAATCGTCTAAATGAAGAAACCGAGACGTTGCAAAGTTTCTAGATAACACTTTTGCCAATGTTCTTGTCAATTTCGAGCTCAAACTTTGGGTGGAATTATAACTACATATTGCTTACTTCATCGTCGGACTGATTTAATTATTGAATGCTTGAAAATTTGAAACTTCGCAGTCGATTTAAAAAGCGCGTGCCAATTAACACTATTGAAAAGTTGGATAGTAGGCCACCAATAATTGAACAGAACAGAAAAGATTACAAGGACATTCACTGCAAATATAAAACGAGTACTTTTTGGAATTAAATATTTAAAATACAGAGAAGGTCAATTCTGGGCGCTAAATCTTCACATATTATATGACTCCAGGCATTTTTTGTATATTAATCATAGACAAAGCCAGCTGAGACCAACTTTGGCCGATTTTCCGTTACTTGCCTACTTACTACCTATATTTTTACTGAGTGACACACATTAGGCTAGTATTGTTACATCTAAAATCGTATTGACAAATGTCACGCACCAATGCACTCGCACCTACTATATGTCAGACTTCCGCTGTGGGCAAAGCTGCTGGCAGCGTCTATGGAATTTTATCCGTTAAATTTTAATTATTCGTGGCGTGTTATAATAATAATTAGTTGGCGCAACAGGTCTGAGGGATCTCTGTGTGTGAGTGAGTGAGTTTCATTTTTGGAACGAATGGAAGGGATCTACAATTTTATGCCGATTCCAAACGGCTAATTGAGAAGCTCTCTCAAAGACAGTTATATTCTCAGATGTTTGTCAGACGTTCGCGAGAGGTGGCGCAGTGGAAAAAACCCTAAGTTCGGATTTGGGTTTTTGCGGAATTCGAACCTGGGACCCCCCCGCTTAGTAGTCCAACACACTAACCACTAAGCCACTGCGTCTACGTGTAGCGTGTGGATAGTATTTTTTTTTAGGAATACAATGGTCGGAAGAGGTATTTTGACAAAAAAAAATACACTTTTTTTCTTTTTCAGTGAGAGAAAAAATATGAAAAAAATTAATTATTTCAATATTATATTTTGACAAAATTTTATTGGTCCAAAAAAAGGAATGATAAGAAAAATTTATAAATACGAATACATAACTCAATTGAAAATGAATCCTCCGTTGGCATTTATGACTTTCTGCAATAGGTCTGGAATCGAGTTCACCAAATTTTGAAGGATTTGCGGAGGAATGCCCTTCCAAACACCTTCGACCTCAGCGATTGTCTCCTCGCGCGTTATCGATGTCAAACACGGACTTCTTTTTCGCTTTATAAAGGGTTTTCCAATGAGAGGTGTTATTGTGAATGACCCGCTATTTCGGTAGCTGTCACTTTTGAAGCTTTTATTCTTTGACATTTGACAAGTAGAAACTACGTGATTACTAAAAATGGAACGATACACGCTTCAACAACGCATTGAAATTATTAAAATTCACTACAAAAATGGTGAAAATCTTGCAGTCACAGTTCGCTAAACTAAAGCATTTTTTGGTCGTCGTGAAGCACCTTGGCGGACCGCAATACAGAAATTGGTGAAAAAATTCGAGCTGTAGGGACGAGTTAGTGATGTGAAAAATAAAACCCGTGCACGTCGCTCAAGAACAACTGAGAATATTGCTGCTGTAGCCCAAAATATTGAAGAAAACCCAGGTTTGTCCATTCCTCGTCGTTCTTTGGAATCGAGAGATGATTTATGATTTTTAATGGTCGGAGTTGGATGGTATTGATCTGGACAACGTTTATTTTCAACAAGACGGCGCTACGTGCCACGCAAGCAACGACAGCATTGATCTTTTACGGGAAAAGTTTCCGGACCGTGTTATCTCTCGAAGAGGTGATCACAATTGGCCACCGCGATCTTATGATTTAACACCTTGCGACTTCTTCCTTTGGGGCCACGCGAAAGATAAGGTCTACGCCAACAGCCCAGCGTCGATTCAAGACCTCAAAGATAAAATTCGTGAGGCTTTCGAGGAGATGGGGCAGCCACTTTGAGATTTGGTTATGGAAAATTTCATGAAAAGGATATGGACCTGTATGCATGCTCGTGGTGGCCATTTGGCTGATGTTGTTTTTCATTATTAACGGCATACCTTCCTCCTTATTATGAAATAAACATCCGATCATTTATCTCAAAAAATGGCATTTTTCTTTGAATCAAAATAACACCTCCTTTATAAGCTGACACATTCTCAATTATATTTAAATCGGGGCTTTGAGGTGGCCAGTCCAATGTGTTCACTCCTATATCCCTTAGAAAATTGGTTATCCTTTTTGCTTTGTGACATGGAGCATTTTCGCCTGAAGGACACGCGTGATTATTTAAAACATGTAAATATTGATCCTTATTCATTGCTCCCTCGATTGGTACCAAATCTCCAATGCCATTTAAGGAAACGCATCCCCAAAACATAACGCTGCCACCGCCGTGGGGTACTCGTTGACATCCAGGTGCCACTTTTCTTCGCAATTTCCTAGGAATTCTGCAGAAAATTTTAATTTGTTGATTCATGGCACTGAAAATAGCTTTCATCAGTCCACAATACTTGGAAGTACTTTTCCTTTTATTATGAGAAAACAAATTAATGCAAAGTGGTTGTAGGAAAATAAAAACATTTTGAGCAAACTTTCAGCAGTTATTTAGAAAAATGTATGCACAAAAAATCAATGCTAACGATTTCGAAAAGTAGTAAGTACATAACAAGTTTGTCCTAACATTTTTCAAATTCGTAGCACATCTCCTGAAGATAGTTTTATTTACCAAATAGGTATGCAAATTGTATTATTCGCATTTTAACAATTTAAACAATAACTAACCAATAGCATTCAGTAATGTAAAATTTTGTAATTCTCGAACTCTTTCACCTTCGCCCACGGTTGGCAGCACTTTTTTTTTTTTAATTTTCTGAATGTCTTTGCATGTCACATGGATTGTAATTGACATTCCACCGATAGGAAAACAAAATGGAGGAAATTGAAAAAATTGAGAGAGCTTCCGCCAATAACAGAACAGATTTTAATTTTATATGACTGTAGTCAGTGGCGTAACTATACCATCGGAGGCCCGTGGCAACTTCTTTGGATAGGGCCCTCCCAGTTACAATCGTCATGTTGTAATTTAATTTTAATAAACCACTTAAGTAATTACCCATTATTAATAATATTGTGTGCATTATTTTCAGGAGCAAAGGATTATACATTTATTTATAGTTAAATAACAATTTAAATTTGATAAGATACTAAGAAAGTAATTTAAGTAACTTCCCATTATTAATAATAGTGTGTGCATTATTTTCAGTAGAAAAGGATTATACATTTGTTTATAGTTAAATTTAATAAGATACAAAGAAAGTACTTAAGTACAATTTTTTTTTAAAAATGTTCACTTATTTCTGAGCTCGCGGCCTCTTATCCCGGAGCCCTCTCGAGTCGGGGGCCCGTGGCATTTTGCCAGCTCTGCCGCCCCATAGTTACGCCACTGACTGTAGTACAATTATGTCGAAAAAATTCTGAAATATATATAAAGGGTGATTTTTTAGCTGGTTTGGTTTTGGCAACACTGGTTTTGACAGCTGACGTGTGTTTAGTACCTTGTGTCGTCACTGTCAAACAGCTTCAGTTTGGTTTGCAATTTAACCATGGATCGTCTTACAAATGAACAACGCTTGCAAATTATTGAATTTTACTATCAAAATTCGTGCTCGGTTCGAAATGTTCATCGCGCGCTGCTTCCATTTTATGATCGGCATTCTCGACCTTCTGAGCAGTCTATTCGGAAGATTGTGACCAAATTTCGCACCAAATTTACTTTGTTGGACATTAAACCACCAACACGTTTACGTACTGTGCGTAGTGAAGAAAATATTGCGGCCGTATCAGCTAGTGTGACAGAAGACCGCGAAATGTCGATTCGGCGCCGTTCCCAGCAGTTAGGCCTTTGTTACAGCACTACGTGGAAAATTTTGCGGAAGGATTTGGGCGTAAAGCCTTTTAAGATACAGCTGGTGCAAGAACTAAAGCCAGCCGACCTACCACAACGCCGAATTTTTGGTGAATGGGCTCTTGGAAAGCTGGCCGAGGATCCGCTTTTTTATCGAAAAATTGTGTTCAGCGATGAGGCTCATTTTTGGTTGAATGGGTACGTAAATAAGCAAAATTGCCGCATTTCGAGTGAAGATCAGCCAGAAGCATTGCAACAGCTACCAATGCATCCCGAAAAAGCCACTGTTTGGTGCGGTTTATGGGCCGGCGGCATTATTGGGCCATATTTCTTCAAAGATGATGCGAATCGCAGCGTTACTGTCAATGGTGAACGCTACCGAGCGATGATAACAAACTTTTTTTTGCCCGAAATGGAAGTTCTTGACTTGCATGATATGTGGTTTCAACAAGACGGTGCCACATGCCACACAGCACGCGAAACAATGGCGCAATTGCGAGGCGAGTTTGGTGAACAGTTAATTTCACGTTTCGGGCCGGTCAATTGTCCGCCTAGATCGTGCGATTTGACACCATTAGATTATTTTTTGTGGGGGTATGCCAAGGCTAATGTGTATAGGGACAAGCCCGCTTCGATTGACGCACTGGAAGCCAACATCCATGCATTCATTCGTGAGATACCGGCCGATATGTGTGAAAGAGTATGCCAAAATTGGACTCAGCGGATGGGCTACCTGAGACGCAGCCGCGGTCAACATTTGCATGAAATTATCTTTAAACATTAAATTGCAAGGTTCAAACTATCGATTCAAATAAATATTTCATTCATTTTTTCGAATTTTTTGTGTTTTTTTTTTTTAAAAAGTTCTAAACCTCTTAAAAAATCACCCGTTAATAAAATGCAAAAAACAAGATGAAAGCATGTATAGAATTGAAAAATGATGTTTATCAAACGCACTTTGTAATAGCTGATAAGTTAAATAATGGGAAATGTCAGCTTCTTAACAATATTTGAGAAAAACATTATCAACTCTGGACATTATTAACCAGTTTTGTTATCCTACAAGTTTTTTTTTTTGGCCCATCTGTGGAAGGATGGGCTTCGCGAAATTAGGGTCTCAATATAATTTGTCTATGATATTAGTAGGCTACACGTTTTTTTGACGTTCCGACTACGGCGTTATTTCAAAAACGGTTTTTTTGAAATATGGAAAAAAATGGAAGATGAATACTGGTAGGTAAATTCCAACATGTATAATTTTGTCACAACTACCCCGATCTTAAGCTACGATTATACATGCCACTTTTCATGCCAAATTTTGACATACCGACGTTATTATGAGGAAACATTATGACGAAACACTGCTAAATTGTGAAGATTATTAAATGACAGTTTGTTCTTGGGTGTTTGTCAAACGTTTGTGTGGTAGTCGAACAAAATTAGGGAGTGTGCATTTTTTCGTTGGTTGAACCGGAATTAACTTGTTCAATTACCCAATAGACTAGCTAATGATAAAATTAGTAAATCTCCACCTTTCTTGACACAGATATGTATTGATCAATGATTTGATGAAACACTCGACACAAAAGCTATCTGCTAGCTCTTTTTCTTTAATGATCTAGCAGTTGCATGGCACACAGGTCACAACTGGGGGGGGGGGGATCAGTGGCATATCAGATGTGATGGTTTTTGGAACAACTTGGCACTGATCTGTCACAAATCTTGACAGCGACCTTCTTTGCTAACGCGATTGGCATTAGTGTCAAATAAAATTTCTTCCAGTAAGCTGTATTTCAATATTCGAGGGCGTTCGTCGTTTGAGCGGGTTTGGAGAATGGGAATAAGGCTGCCAGCTAGATAATATAAAATTTTCTTAAAAATGTTTCTAGAAAACGAATCAGAAATTGTATATTGAAATATGTTAGAAAGATGTCTCTATTTATTTGATGAAAGTATGGCTCGAGGCCACACCCACTTTTCGGAGGCTTTTATTTAGTCAAAAGCTTTTTTTTAGCTAAGAAAATATTCTACACAGATTGTTAAAGGTTATTCATTAGAATTCCCAATTCGCAATATTGTTAATCCAATTAAAGTTCTTTTCAGTCACTGTAGTTGTTGGTTCCTTTTCATTTGACATTCTTGTTGGAGAACTAACTGCGAGTTCAACGTTATAAATGAACATACTTACTAGGATTACTTATGACCGATGTTTTGTTACACATGAAATAAAATATTCAGTCGCTAAGTAAATCTCAAAAAAAAAGACAGTAAATATTCAACTTAACAAATAACCCGTTACAACTTTTTTTAGGATTTACTTTCAGCTTTATAATATTTACCACAAAGTGTGTCTGTCAAAAATTAACTTAACTTTCTAATTTGTATCGCGCCTTTTACCAACAATCTAATTGACAATCCTCTTCCTTCCCTTAGGTGCCGAATGGAAGCTACTTACCGAGGACGAAAAGCGGCCATTCATCGATGAAGCTAAGCGACTTCGGTAAGTCACGCAAACCAAACTCCCTTAAAATTGGTATTTCGATTTGGCATTGGTGCGCTGATTTATTAAACGCAGACTTTTGTTTCAATCAACAGAGCTATGCATATGAAGGAGCATCCCGATTATAAATATCGTCCCCGGCGAAAGCCAAAGGCATTGCGTCGTGACGGCTATCCATATCCAATGCCATACCCGTCAGTGCCAGTGGAGGCGCTGCGAGCAGGTAGGTCTACTAAGACTTAAATGTATTCATATTCCGAAAGTAGTGCCACCATATATAGTTGTATCCTTATTTTCCGCAACTATACGCAATTATGCAAATGGAAGGAATTTTAAGGCAGCCATCCGCCTGCCCCCCAGAGAGCAGGGGGCTGTAACTTGTAAGGCGCACATACGTAATACCCGATTTTCGGTTTTTTGTGTTGCTTATCCCCTGGAAGTTCTGTGGGTTTGGTTGTTGATATTGTTTCCAGAATGTTATGCAGAGAAATGACGAATGATAATTTTAATCCTCGCTCCATGTGTAATGTGTATTGTAAATATATATTTACAAACAGGGGTGATCCCCACAAGGAATACATTACACAAGGTCTGCATTGTAAAAGTAAGAACAGAAATTTTTGGTTGGCTGGTTGGGTGCACTATTCTGTCAAGTCCATTGTGTCGTGATACGGAACCATTCGTCTATGGCGAATATGCGCTTCCGTCGTCGTTATGGATATTATACGACGAACTATACAGAACCGTTACTGGTATAGGGAAAGTTATAGTTTTTTTTCTGTTATAATACCCATGTCCATGATTGGGGAATTGAAAGGATGTGGTTGGCATTTTTTCGGCTCCGTGGAGCGAGATGGTAAATTTGCCTATTTGAATTTATGTATGACAGGCGCAGTAATTTGATGCCTGGTGAATGTAATTAGGAAATGTAAGATTAGGAAACATACTGTTCCTTGTTTGTGTACCTATAGTTGTGCAATGTGAAATATTGTTCATTTGCAGGAAATGTGGCCACAACATTGTTGATCAGTAACTTTTCTAGAAATATGACAGTTTGATGTTTACGGCATCAGAAAATAAATTTTATATATATGTACAAGGTGCCTGCCTATGACTAAAATATAACTAATAAAGCTCAGGGCTCAGGGGTCAGATTCTGTAAGGCGAAATGATTAAACGTTTTCGTGAGCACGAATAAATTGCAAACACAAGCAAATTTCTTCGTGCGCACGAAAACGTTTGAACGTTTCGCCTTACAACTTTCCAATCGGGAATCGCGTTTAATTTGTGTTGAAAAGAAGTTCCCATTTAGAAATGTGTTCTTATTTCCGTGCAAAAAAAGGAAAACGCCTAGAAGTGTTCAGTTGGTTATGAACAAGGAAAAAAGGGGTGTTTACTATTGAGTTGTTCCAGCAAATTGGGTCTTTAGTACTACTGCCGAACGCACTTAGCAAGTCATGACTTAAATATATTACGAGCTGATCCAAATTCAAAGCCGGGTGATAATTTGACACAATCAGAGTGCGGACTAAAGCGGATTTTCCAGTTCATTTTTAGAGGGGCAGCAGCTTGATGAAAAAACATTTTCGAATTTCAGATACTGAATCCCTTTATACTTTTCGATAAAAGGCAGTAGTTCTTTTATATGTTCTATGAATCGTTTGATCGTTTGATCGTTTGATCCATGAACTTAGCTTTGTAGGTCATATTTCAATGTATAAGATAGTTCACCCGATAAAAAAAATTGTGAATTTTGTATGTTGGCCGGGTTTTTATAACATAACAATTACAATTCTCGGGCATAGTTTCGTCGCTGTAGGTAAAAAAGACTTAAGCAAAACTGGTTCACTACTTCTTTGTAGGAATTGTGTGCACGAACACACATCTCCACACATTTTACACGCTGCGGACAAAATGTTTCATTGAAGAAATAATTTTAACACAATAACGAATCTGTGTAGAGATAAAATTCCTAGATTGGAATATTCCTAAAATGTTACCTACCATGTGTCTAAAATGTTAATTGCTGGGACTTTTTTTCTGGTAACAAAACCGTCTAAACGATTTCGCTCATGAAACAAGATACATGAAGTCGCAAAAAGCTACTTGGGTTACCTACCTATAGCATTAACTTGGCGGTTTGACCGCTCTAAGGCTGTCAAGATGTTTTTTCTATTCTCAAAAATCGAGTGCCTCTTATCACCATATGAGCTGTTGCAAGATCGATCACTTTTAGTAATTTTCGTGTAATAACGTGCTTCAGCGAGATGTAAGTCCTCCAGGCGCACCCACGATATTGAACACCGGATAGGCTCTGCCAAAGAGGTATTTAAACTATTCTTTGATAGGGTCTTTTGTTAATATGTGATCAGTGAGACAGGGTACTAATTTTTATCGGTATTTCGCAGCTTTAATTTATGGAAAGAGTAATCAATAGGGAACGGATTTCCATGCAAATACATGTTTTTTTATGAACACCTTTTGGATGCAAAGCAACTTATTATGTATACGTATCATGAAATTTCCTTAAAAATGGCATTTAACCGTTGGTGCTGTTTTTTGCATATTTTACTATAAATGCATATTTTGCATTTTTTGTGCATATTTTACTACATTTGCATATCTGCATATATTTTATAGTATTAATTCATATTTTTGGAGCATATTGTTCAAAAATGTAACTAGACAGTAAAAATGTATACCCTGTCAGTGCAAACGAAGCTTAAAACTATTATCTTTTTCTTTTGTTCATTTCACAATCTTGAAAATGCTCCACTAACTTCAGTTGACGTCGAGAGATCTTTTACGTTGTACAAGGCATTCTTAAGACCGAATCGCAAACGCTTTGAATTCGAAAATTTAAAAAAAAGTTCATGATCTATGCAAATAAAACTTTTCAAAATGAATTAAGGAATTAAGGAATTTATTTTGAATTGTTTATTTTTATTAAACAAAGGAAGATGTTTATGTTTACGTTAACTGTGTTTTTGTTTATTTTTATTAAATGTTGATCTCGTTTTAAGTTATTATTTTATTAAACAATAAAAGTAATTTTTTTTAAATTGAACCGAAATGAAGTTTAACTAATTTTAAGTGCATATTTTATATCCATATTTTGCATTTTTAAGCGCATATTTTGAGATCTTTAGTGCATGAAAATCCGAACCCTAGTAATCAACTATTTATAAGTGCCTGTTCAATGTTAGGATCAGAATTGAGGTTGCAAACGTACCATGGCTTTGTCTTTGAACCACTGAAACTGATCTCTAGAGTTATAATATTGGAACCAAAAGCTCACTCGTTTTGATAGAAAATAAATTTCAACAGGCACGAAGTGGGAGTAGGAACTAGTTTAGTCTACTGATATTCTCCACTGAAGTTCTGGACTAGCTCTCCATTCTTTTGGTAGCCCTTCCCATTCGACTCTATAGTCAATCTTGTAAGCATTTGAGGAGTCGGTTAGCACAATCTTTATTTCAACGCCAGATTGTTGATTTTTATAAGAACTGGTATCAAAACTTGTTTCCAGGTCATTGCCCTCAAGGTCTTTTATAACATTTTGACCTACTAAATGTGCATAACCTCCGAAGTTCCGTTCACATCCCCTCTTCCGTACTTTGCAATTTTTCATGTTGAATGGGGACATGACTGCTCAAATTCTGTTAACACCTCCTCCAACATTATGTATAGTTGTATTAAAAAAAAATTAAGCCGCCATAAAAAAGAGCCAACTCATTCAACAATTATTTACTCAAATTGTCTTCCTCCACCTACAGGTATTACACCGGGTTACTTTGCTCCGGGACCAGCAGCATATCACTTAGGAAGTCATCTCTCGCAGTCGAATCCTCCAACATCACAGGTAAGCCCAAGTATTCAATCAAAATGTTAAACACTGTAATAATTATACACGAGACCTTCCCGTTTCGAACGCATTATAATAACCCCCCCTAAGGAGGAAAAGGGCAAAACAACATCATCCCCGATAAAAGGTGTGCGGCGAACAGATTAAAAAAAAAATTCCTCAAAATGCGAAAGGAATTCCATTTCGTCTTCCTCTCCGCATTGCCAGATGAATTGGTAATTTCATTATTCGAATGGCATGGCCAAGACAGTAGCAGTAACCGCCGCGCCGCCCTCTTGTGTTATCTTGGTCGCTCGTCAATTACTTTAAAACGTTTCCATCATCATTTCAACACCTTGTTTGTTCTGGCGCGTTTTGTGCGTCCGTTTGCCTCGGAAAAAGAGCAATAATTGCATCTGGGGAATGGTTTCTGGAGCACCTGCACATATACAAAGGTATACAAAGTGGTTGGCGAGGCGCGGTTAACAGGAGGACCTCAGAATTGTGTTTGTTTTGGGCATTTAATTCGATAGAACATCGTTTTTGATGGTTATCGATTGATTTGAAGGCAAAGGAAACACCCCATTTGAAGGCACCGTGTAATTTTCCAATTATATGGAAAGGATTGTGGGAATTCGGTAAGTGAAAAGTGCAACCTCATACCCATTGAAAGGTGGTTGTTCAATGTTCACATCCGCTTTTTGGTAGTTATGTGCTCGTAATAAATCGGTGACAGTCCATATTTCGAAAATATTCCACAAAATTCACTCTGTGAGTAAGTACGCATTCAGGCAAAAAAAAAACACGGTCCCAAACAACTGACAGGTCATTTTAAATGCGGTACATGCGTGCTGGTGCATCCCCATTAATTACACGCTTTGAAGACAAACTGGAACCCGCACTGACAGCTCATCTATCCACCTCCGCACCGTTCAAAGGTGCGATAATAAATAGGTAGAACGTGTTGAAACGTTTGATCCACATAAATACAGAAATTCTGTATAATTAAGGGAGGAATCTGCAAGTGTTTAACTGGCACTTTCAGTTCGAAGTGAGGTGTTATTTGTATTGCGGGTTGCACGCCCACCATTCTGCGGTTGCTGCTGCTGTTTGCTTTTGCCCAGCATTCGTCTTTGTACCTATGTAATTTATGCGAAGAGCTGTAATTAAATTTGATTGAATTTGAATCACTTTGTGGTATGAGAAACGAGTGAGTCATTATGTTCGCCGTATAACGTTTAAAACGAGTGATTATGAAAAAAGGTTTCATTGATTAATTTAGACGTCATGTCAGGTAGAATTGCATATTCTTGTACCGTTTGTTGGGGTGAAATACTGCAATAGCCGATTTAAAACGTCTAAAATGAGTCTTCGTCAGAGGAATTGAAACATTCAAAGTTTTGATTGCAACTGAAGAGTTTTGATTTCATAACGTCTCATCAACAAATTTGCCCTCCACTCGCATTAGATCTTAACTAAGTGCTGATGGGGCAAAACGTTCACAAAACTACTCCGCGACCAAACAACACTTAGTGCGTTCAAAAACCCCTCAAGAAAAAGGGTATATAAATCGCGTTAGAAAATAAAAAAAAAAAAACAAGAAAACGGTATCAAAAACGGGAAAAATGCGTAGAAAAATTCGTCTAAAATTGCGTCCGAAATCGAGTCCAAAACATGTCCAAAATCGTGTCACACAACGCTTTGCAAACCGAATCAAAAAACGCTTCGAAATACATGTTAAAAAAAAACTCTTCCAAAACGTTTAAAAAAGACGTCTCAAAAAGGCAAAAAACACTTCCAAAGACGAGTAAAAAATTCACCCAAAAACGCGGACACTTCGGGTTGGAAATATTGGCCAAATAAAATTGCACATCTCATTGCTTTGCAAGTAATAAAATCTAAATACTTTCACTACAATTCGAACGATTAAACGCGTTGTTTCATCTGACAGCAGCATTTAGAACAACCCCTAGCCCTAGTTCGATTCGAACAATCAAAATACGCCAAGTCACCTAATTGCATTCTGTCCTCAATTATCCTTAACAAATGTTCCTACCACTAGCAGGTTTCCAACTATTTGAACACTCAATAACACGATCCAATTACAGGATGTTAGGGACGATGATTTGAAGTTTGTGTTACGCCTGTTGGATTGTTTACATTGACGCATTCGAGAAGGGTCACTTGCTATATTAGAGATTACATCAACTGTGTTTGTGTGTACGGTTGGTTGACAAATGCATTTTTGTTTTCTCGTTACAGACATCAATGGGCAGCCAAATGGATGTTCCGAAATTCGCCTTGGATCGCGGCTCGTACCTAAGTTCAGCGGCAGCGGCTGGCAGTTTGTATGACTCGTCAAAGGCCGCACAGGCTAGCGCCGCCTACAGCGCGTACTTAGATCCGACCGTCCTCACAAAGGCATACTTCGATTCGAAGATGTACCAGGATCGTGCAGCCAACTATGCCTTTGACATTTCCAAAATCTACGGTGCCCAACAGCAACAGCATGCCGCCGTTGCCCATCAGCAGCAACAACAGCATCAACATTTGTTAAACGGTCTTAGCATTGGTGGCGGCGGTGGTGGTGGTAATAATAATAACAACAATAATCCCAATAACAACAGTTTAGACGACAGGGAGCCAACCCCCCATCTGGACAGTACCGGTGACAAGTCACAACTTAACTCACCCAATGACAGTCAGATTGACTATTCGGGCTATTCACAGTATGCTCAGGCAGCAGCTGGTGTTGTAGGTTCTTCCGGGGCCGGAGGCGGTGGAGGAGGGGGCGATTTTCGGAGACCGCTAACGGTTATCTTTTGACCAGAAAAATTTCACAATTAATAAAATGATATTCATGCCTGTAAATATGGCATAGTAAATAATATGATTCTAGTATTATGCGTATATAAGTATTAAAATTGTAAAATGTTGAGTTTTCAGTTATTACACGTCAAAAAGAAATTGCCGTTCAGTTGCCGTTAGTAGCGAAATAGAGTTTATTTAAAAAAGAAGAATCCGATTGTTAAGTGAAATCCTTTTTTTTAAGCAGGCTAATTTGATATTGTATTTAATACAAGGTTAATTTGAACGATGTGAAGTAGTGTTATTTTTGGAAATTTGTTTGTTTTATTTATTTTTAACTCACCATTTTCAACTGCAGTTGGTAGCATATGGCATTCTTAGAAAGAGAACAAGTCATTGTATCAGTCACCAAGCGAGGTAGAAGCACCGGCTTAAAGTGAACTACAATTTGTTGGGATAAAAAAACAGGCTTTTCAGAAATAGTCAATCGGAAGGTTCTTCATGTTTTTAGTGGCGTGGAGTGACCAATGGGCAGTAATGCAGCACATTTAACAACACATTATTAGAGTCGATTACATTTGGTATTTTTACTGTAGAATTTTACTTCCCTTGTGACTTTAATATTGACTTATTGTACATTCGCAAATACTTAGAACCAAATTTTTCAAAGCTATTTCGAACTTGCCAAATTCTTTGCATTAGTTGGACCCTGACTAATGATTTATATTTGACAGATCTTCCAATTTCACTGCATTTTAAGGCTTTACAATGTTTTCTCGGGATTTCGAAATTATTCAGCAAACTCAACAGCCTTCTGTTGCCACTATGCTGGTACCTGGTGAGCCTTTACCTTTTAGTCAATGTGAAACGGGTTGCAGTACCTATACAATAGGGGGAAGATACGTCCTATGGTCCTAAAGTTAACCGTTTTCAAAAATTGAATTGCTTGGACAAATATATTAACTGAAATCCTTTCACAAAATATGATTATTCCTTCAGTTATTATTCGGCAAGAATTATTTTTAAAACTTGCAAATTTCGAACTTTCCGAATTCTTGACAGTGATTGTATTTTTGACAAAAGCATCCATTTTCCCCACACTATGTCCTGTATTTCGAACATTCCCTACTTTTTATCCCTTATTTCGAAAATATGCAAACAAATAAAATATTTCACTATTACCTTCTACCAACTGTCAGCCTTTACAAACTTAAGCATCCGTTGCAGATTACTATAAAAAAGTGTGTCCACTTTAATGATTTATGTAAATTTCATCGAATTCTCGAAGATGCAGTCGATGACGAAATTTGTAGCCATAATTATAAATTCGAAGATTAAATCGCGCTAACATTTTTTGCGCTAAGCATGGCAAAGTAAATAGAGACTTTCATTAAACAGTTATTTTAGTTTTTAGAAGCCATTTTGCAAAAGTTATCCTTAAACTAAAGCCGCCTATAAACTTATCGCATATCAGTGATTGACATCTATGAAGTTGTTCGAATTTATTTGCTATGGTGGTGACCCGAATAATTTAATGCAATTTATGAACACATTTGGTTTAAAACGAAAACTTGTAGTTCCGTTGAGAAACAAAGATCGTATTGTTTAAAATAATTGTATGGTATAAAAGCAACCAATATTTTTGTCAGTAACAAATACAGTCATACTTGTTTCAAAACAATCCATCATTTTTTAAAACACTTTCCACAATGCTGATAATTGTTTTTAGTGTCCAGGCTTGACGAAATTTTCCACGTAAAATAACCAATTTTGACACACAAAATATTTAGTGTGAAGGTTGAAAATGATTATTAGTATGTCTTTTTACTAACAAAATATTCCACAAGATGTCAGTTAAATAAGACGTTCTGGTTTTGGTGGTTTTCTTAAAAAAGGTATTTTTGTGTTGCATACGGATATTTATATTTTTCAAACATTCATCTACGCACGACTTACTACAAGCCTTAAATTCCATGGTGTCAAAAGATGTGTGCTTGTCAGATTATTCCATTAGACGAAATCTTATTTTTCGCGTACTTAATGCATTAAATTAGCAGTAGATAAGTGCCTTTGCAATTAAAAATTGTTTGGCCAATATTGCAAGTCGTGAAGTTTCAAGAAACAGCTAAAATAAAGATTGAAAAGGGAGGACTATATTTAGGAAGCAAAACCACAATCCTGTCAATATATTATGTAACCAACTCCTGTACAACGCTGAATTGGTGTATTTTGTTGTGACTTATTTGATTTGTAGTGTGTAGTGTCGTATGTGTCACAATCTTCAGTTATAAGTATCGCCTGGTGCATTCTGTTATTTCTAATAGTCCCCATCTAGATAAAATTAATTTCAATTGTCTGGCATCTTTTGTGTTTACATGAATAATTTTTACTTAATATTGTTTTTAACCTTCCTGCTAAAACGCTTTTTTATTTTCCCTACTTTCGTTCGTTTTAAGACCAATGTGCGTCCACCTAATAATAAAAAGTAAATTGTTGTATAGGTACACCTTGTTTCCAAATAAATTTCAGGCTAAGGTGCAATAATTGTTTAAACAAAAAAATCGACATTGTTTTCCCCCACTTAAAAAGTGCAGTTTAGGAGATTTTCGTCTAATTTCGCTTAGACATTATTTTAGATAAATAAAACAACTTCAGTATTAAATAAGAAAACAAATTTATATTATTTTTTAAATTAATATATAATACTCACCTGATTTATTGAATGTCTTTTTTTTCAATTCCCATTGAAATAAAACAAAAAAATCATAATGTAGCAAACAAAATTAACCACAATAGAACTTGAGTCTCAATTATTTTCACTAATTTCCATAAAAGGACCGAACTAAATTATGAGATTAATTCATGTACACAGAATCTATATATAGATAAGAAAATTAAAAAAAAAAAAACAAAACAATATTAAAAAACAAAACAAAATATTATTAATAAAAGTAAGTAGTACTTTAATGACAATCCCAACTTGTTATCATTTAATTGCGTTCATGTCCTTATGGCAAAGTTTACACTTCAGCGCCCCGCCCTCTTTTTACTCGATTCAGGTTTCAGGCGAATGATGCTTATCGTAGCACAGCAGGATGCGCAAATAAGTGGCGGAAATGTAATTGATAGCAGCCAAGTGTGGTGCTGGTTAATGGTATGGTGGATGGAAATGCAATAGGGAAACCATCACAGCGCGTCATCTAAATAAATCATTAAATTAATCTGCCCCAGAGGATATAATTTCCCATGAAAATGGCAATTTGCAAATTAATTAGTGGGCAGAATTTTCGTCGAAGTAGGTACCTAACGAGCGGATTGCAAATCTCTGGAGGTGAAACCTCAACACCACTTCACTGTTTTTAAGGGTCGATGGTATGGCGGTGCGGTGCAGTACAGTCCGCCAACAAGATCTCTAGCGGTGCAATTAGTATGTTTAATTAATCGAAATGCAGCGGTGATTGCTTATAACTGAGATGTGGGGTACCTGCTGACTTGAGTTATTAATGTTTTCGGCTTTATAATCTCCATGTAGCGGCGAGGCGGCTGCACCTACCTAACTTAACACGGCTGTAATGATGACGTTTTTAATTAGTTCAAAAACAAATGGGATTTGGTGTTTCAATTAAACGACTTTGTGGTGTACAGTAGTTAATACAATTTAGTTTAGTAAACGTGTTACTGTATATATGCAGACGCAGTCTGTACCTAAGTGTATACTGTACCTATACATGATGCAACGCATTTAAGTACCAAATTCCGTTGTTGGTCATGTTTAATGTGGATAAATTGTTTAAGTCGAAATTTCAGCGAAAGGACAGACTAACGTTGTGCTGCAAATCATTATGGGAGTTGCCCTGGGAGCATACTGCATGAGGCATCGACTTAGGAGAGGCACATGTGTAATGTAGGTACCATCTCTTGGCTGACTGCAAAAGCCAATTTGTTTTTAATTATTTTCTAACCTATATGTTCATAAGATCCAGTACGGCCCGAAAGAACTAAATCAAATATACAAACTGTCGAAATGAGGCTCACAAGGATTGTACAATGAATATCAGAATACGAATGACGTACTTTTCTGAACGCATAAAACTTAATCCTATTCAAAGAAGAGCTATGGACCCAGTTGCATGCTAAGTTCTGCTGCGATTTAGTAAATGTCAAGATGGCAGTTGATAGGACTCTAATATAGTCATTCGCGGTCTCAAGTAAACTGGTTGTTCTATTTAACTTAAGACGACTAGACCCAATATGTGCCCTTTGCAATTTAAAATGAAGTGCCTAAGCCATATTGTCAGTGGCACTCAGCTTAAACAAACTAGAGCTCTAAGCGTACCCAGTTACCTATGCAACAAAATTCATTGCAGCCATAATGTTAGGTTTATGCCCATCTAACTTATTTTTCGGCCACCGCAAAAGAATTTTGAAAAAAAAAAAAAATCGACGTCTCTATATCCGAATGGGTTCTTGTCATGGTTTTATCGTATTCGACCATTACCCTTTCAAATTCTATACACCCACCGTCTCATATTCGGAGTGTCATCTAGCTGTCAACAATCGTAGATATCTATGGAAAACAAAATTTCTTTCTGGTTTGTGTCCAGAATTAAGAACGTAAATACGATTTAGACCATTATTTAGATACATAATTATTTTCAATGAGAGGTGTGCGGTGTGCCACACACACATCTGGGGCTCGGAAAACCCAAGACTCAACGTGTGACTGTTTGGTGCCGTTTATGGTCCGGCGGGGTCATTGGACGTTACTTTTTCGAAAATGAGGTTGGATCAACAGTTACGCTGAATGGTTTGCGCTATCAAGAGATGATTAATGATTTTTTATAGTCGGAGTTGGATGGTATTGATCTGGACAACGTTTAATTTCAACAAGACGGCGCTACGTGCCACACAAGCAACGAAAGCATTGATCTTTTACGGGAAAAGTTTCCGGACCGTGTTATCTCTCGAAGAGATGATCACAATTGGCCACCGAGATCTTGTGATTTAACACCTTGCGATTTCTTCCTTTGGGGCCACGCGAAAGATAAGGTCTACCCCAACAGCCCAGCGTCGATTCAAGACCTCAAAGATATAATTCGTGAGGCTATCGAGGACATAGGGCAGCCGCTTTGCGATTTGGTTATGCAAAATTTCATAAAAAGGATATGATCCTGCATGCGTGCTCGTGGTGGCCATTTGGCCGATGTTGTTTTTCATTATTAACGGCATACCTTCCTCTTTATTATGAAGTAAAAATCCGATCATTTATCTCAAAATATGACATTTTTCTTTGAATACCAAAATAACACCTCTTATCGATCCTCGAAGAGGATTACTGATGGCCAAAATGATAGTCGGAAAAAGAATTGGTCGATAGTTTAAAAGGCGTAGGTCACATATAAAAAAAGCAAACCACCGAATGTAATTAAATTGAATATTCAAGTTCATATTGAAAGACGTAAGGCCAATGGAGTAACGAGGGAACGGAATACTCCGCATTGGAATGAAGCAAAACCATACTCCTGGATACAGAGAGTAATATGTCCTTTAAAGTTACTTTGCAGCAATGAAATAAAGAGATGCATATTGTTCTTACGTATGTCCCCAAAACCCATTTGTTTACATGGTTGTTTTTGTAATTTCAATCCCTGTCTGTGAGAACTACAAAAAACATGTTGCTGATGGCCGGCCACCAATCACTTTTTATGGGCATCGCGGGGTTTAATTGTTTTATGTTTCGTATTGAATTTGTTTGGTTACTGTGGAGGCTTTGATTAAATTTAAAAAAAAAAAATATTTAAATACACATTACAGAATACCGATTTCTTGTATTAAAGTCCAATTCATTAACTCACATATACTAGAAAAGAAATGAGCAGAGTGGGTGATTTTTTTTTATTTTTTTTCGGTAATGCAGATTGTAGGCAGCCGCTTTTCCATTGGAAAGTTATAAACTATAAGTTATAACTGTAAATCCATTACGCCGCACTAATAACAAATTTTGGTGTCGACTTTAAATTTACGGAAGCTAACAATTGCGAAATTTGTATGAAAAATAAAGCCACTGTGACGTACTAAAATTTTGTGTCGAAACTAAGAATGTTTATTGGTAAGGTCCATTATCTTTAAGTCAATAGGAGATAAGTATTTGTAATGGAAATCGTGGCCCAAAAGTTGCTAATGCCATCGAACTGAAAAAACACTTCTTGCGACTATACCAAAGATTGCCTCTTCGACTAATGCCGTCTTTTTTTGCGCTCACAAACTAACTAAACCAAACTTCTTCATACACAGTTTTATTTTCGAACATTTTTAAGCCTTATCTTTACATATTTAACGCATATATCTCCCCACTTACATTTCTTTCACTGTAAAACTTAATTTCTATTTGGAGGCAGATTTTCCTTTTCCACTATACACCGTGCGACGTTCAAATCGTTCATTGTGTCAATTTCAAGAGCGTCTTTGGACGACACGACCACATTACTGCATCTGTATACCATATAGAGTAATATAACAAGATCTTAACATAAGAAAAGTTGTTTCGTTCATATTACCTATCACTTTGAAAAACATTCTGCTCAATGAGCTCTCTAGTTGCAAAGTAAAACATTCCAGTTTCCACAAGCTCTCCGGACCAATCTTGACGTCTTGGCCGATTTTTCGGATCGAAATTCAATGGGACAAGACTGCCGTCAGCGTTAAGTGACCATCGTAGCTTGAAGGTTCTGTACAATGAATGAAAATTATTCGAATTTAATAAAAGACATCTACTCAACAATTACAAGTATTCAACTTTTTTGTGAGTATAGGAAACACGTCCAAATATTCAGAGCGGACTATTACCTTGTGGTTGCAAAAACGCATTCAGACGTTTTGAACAGTTCGAAAGCTTTTATGACATAGTCCAACTTCAGGAACACCGAAGTACATTGAAAGAGCGCCAACTTTTTAATCGTCTTGTGCTTGTCCATGAATTCTCGAACTGAGGCTATTGAGGTGGTTCCATCTTTGGCAACACTATCCGGACGGATATGAACAAGTGCTCCATCTAAGCAACAAAAAAGAAAAGAATAATTTAATGGAAATGATGCTGGGTAAGCTATTGAAGGCTGAGACCGAATCGAGTTGCACGACGTGACGGAATTCATTACTGCTTGGTTTACCAAATCTATTTGTTTCGTTCACACTAGCGATCATGTCGATTTTGTGTCGTACCATAAAAAATATACCGAGGTAAATAATTGTTGTATGACAACTTATCGAAAATGCTCGTAACTAGGAAAGTAAGTCTCCTCCTTATAAACGCAATTGTAAATTATTGTGCCACAGCTGCAAGAAAATCAACATCGAAACGAAATAATCTGTTTTCTGCTATATTAATCATTTCTGAGGTAAAAGTCAATCGAATACGAAAAGGAGAATCCCGCTTCTTAATGTTTCAATGGCAAGTTCTCACTATACATTTTACATAGTACTCTTCCGGCGCAGACAATAAGTTAAGCCTCATTATTCATCATCAAAAACAATCACAAACACTTTATTGTACTAAGCTTAGACTAGATGTCAACTATTCAGCGTAATTGTATCAATTCGATTAAAACTAAATAACGTATGACCTTTATAATGCCATTCACTAAATGGGTTCCTTTTGCGCAGAATCACATTCTTTTCGCAGCGCCTCATCGAAATCAAAGTCAGGAAAAATTATTGAAATCTCTCGCGATGCCGATTCCAGACTATCCGAACCGTGACAGGCATTTCTGGTATCAGACAAACCGTACAAAGCTCGTATTGAATCTGGGCTAGAATAAATTGCTTGGTATACTTTGGTTGGGCCTAGCATTGTTCTCCACTTCGCAATGCTACCTTTAGATGACAGTACGAATGCTACCGACGTACCACTGAAATTACAAACATCCTGAACTCTATGTTAAGGGATTGACTAGACTCAACTTTACCTCCCCATGAAGGTGACCAGGCGATCGTAGAAGAATCGACCTTGATGCTCCTCATAGAATCGGCTTGCTAGTTGTTTCGTAATTCTAACTTCTTTTGTTTGGAGCACGTTGAAATGCCTGCTAATGATGTCGGTGATGTGTTGCAAGGCCACTGAATTTTTCACAACATGTGGTTTTATTAAGGCTAATGTTATTTCCATTGTAATAAATTTATTTTAATTGATAAGTTCCAAAAAAGGAATAGTGAATAGAAATTTTGATTTTGCCTTCCGCAAACAATATAATATGTTTGAAGTTCCTAATTCTGGGAAATGAAATGTCATATTTATGTTGTCAGTTCTAGATCTGTTTGCTCGAGATAAATATTAGGTGTGTTCCATTGTGAATCGATGATTACGTTATATAGGTACAGGGTTAAGGCTAGAATTGCAAGGAATTTATTTAGACACCTACCTAACTAGGTACCTATGGAAATGTTGGTTAGATCGAATGTATTACCATATCTTTGGAAACGAGAAATTAGGAAATCAGTGAATAATAATTGTCTAATTTTGATCCGTTTTCCGTTTTGGTTTTGTTTGCTTACAAGAAATATTTCAAGTTCTCATTTAATTAAAGTGACAAATAAATTTGTTTCTACTCGGTAGAGATTGGAAACATTTGTTGGCCAAACTATTCCTGCCCTACACATACAGTCAAGAGCAGAGATGAATGTTTAAAAGAGATGAATATCTTTCGTACGTCTATCCCCTCAAAACCCATTTGTTTCCATTGTTGTTTATGTAAGTTCAACCCCGTCTGTAAATACGTGTGAGAAACAAAAGAGCATGTTGCTAATGGCCGACCGCTTTTCATATTGCTTTTATGGGCATAGCACTGTTTAATTGTTTTGTTTTTCGTATTGAATTTTTTTGGTTTTTGTGGAGGTTTTTATTAAATTGAAAAAAAAAAAAAATAGTGAAATACACATTAGAGAACACGGAATTCTCGCATTAAAGTCGAATTGATGAACTCACATATACATACTTGAAAAGAAATGAGCAAGTGTTTGTGACTTCATGCAATTTTTGGGGAAACAGCTTGTAGGCAGCCGCCCTTTCACTGAAGAACTACATATCTCTGTATTCCATTATCTTTGGTCAAGAGATTCCAACATGAATTATTGACGTTTAGATTTCCCATAGTTTTTAAGCAACTTCAAATATCATTTCTAATGATCAAAACCTACTCATGCTTATGAAGTTTGCCCGTTTGCTAGGTTTGTTTGTGAAATCTTGGGAAAAATATTTAACCTAATTTTTTATTGACTCGATCGTCAACGGCATATTTAAATTACAAAAATACGATATTCAAACGGGGCTAAGAATATAATTCCACACTTACATTTAATAGCTTCCTCTTTAATCTTTTCGTCATCGGTTGATACCCATATCTCTGGAAATAACTTCGATGCATTCAAAGTTTCAATAGTTCGTCCTAGCAAAGACACACCATTAACAGACATCAGATTCTTTTTATGAATTCCTTTGGATCCACCTCGAGCCAATATCAATCCAACCACACTCGTTGAATCTAAGCAATCTGCACTAAAACAAACAAAAAAAAAATACTTAAGGTGTGGAAAATAAATAGGTAAACGTTTTATTCGTATGCATACCATGAATTGGCTTGTTTTGAGCTCACAACCGATAAAGAAACAATCAAAGCGAACACTATTATAACTGATCGTACGACGGCAGACATTTCGCATAAGCGAACTGATATCCACGGCGGATGATACAAGATTGCAAGCATAATCCTCAAACCTAAGCCATATTCACGACATTCATTAAATAATTGTATTCTTTACAAATTTTCATTCTCAATTGATTGTGTCTTTCAGTCAGATTGTATTACAATTGAGACCTCGCATGTATAATCTTAGGAATAGAAATAATAAAATTGACAAATGCATGACAGCAGCCAATGTATACGGCACACATCAATGATACGAATACCTACAACTCGAGCGAATTGTTTAGTTAGGTAGACCTATGTCAGAAGAATGTAGTGAATGTTAGTAAAATTTAAAAAAAATATGAGTTCGAAATTGTGAAAATTTACTCTGAAAGTTTAACTTCCTCTGGAATGCGGATCAGTGGATGCGTACTAGAATTAAGAATAGAACAACGTTTAGTGATAGGTACGGACTAGGCCAATATAAAAAGCATCACACAACTATGAACAAAGGGACGCTGAGGGATGGGGGTGGCAGTCACCAGTTCGAGCACAAATAATTGAGCTCGAAAATTTCGAAATTCCAATTCCAATTGCATATATTTTTTTCGACGAATCGACGAATTGGCATAAAGCCTATGTGCCTTCGATTTAGAAGGTGTCGGATCTGTTGTTGAAATCATTTCCATCATTCATAGTAGCAATCTGTCAACTGTTCGTAAGCCGATGAGAACTTTTGCTGATTTTATGTTTACACAAAACTCCGAGTGAAGTCAATCAAATTATTTTTATTATATCCAATATAATGACGACACATATGCAGCTCCACAGCCAAAAAAAGTATACAACAAAATATTTAACTCGGCTATAAATGAGTCATCAAACAGCCATTTTAAATGTTCCAACGGAGTCCTGTCACCACTCACCAGAGAGCCTCTATACAGCTCTATGAGAGAACTTAATTTCGAAACAGAGTTCCGAAAGCTTTGTCCTTTGAATAATGAGTTCAACTTTCAGCACACAGTCTAACAACGTAATTTGTTCATCTCTTTCATTAGTTACATACTGAGGGTGGAATGGAAAAGCCGGTCGAAGCGCATTCTTTCGCTACGAAAAAAGCAGACCACAAACCACATGTATCCATAAACCATACATAGTGTGACAAACTATACGTATTCAGCTCATTGCTCACGAAGTTAATAAATCAAAAATCAACACCAACACCAGGGACTCGTTAACTCGCCAAAGAAATCTATTTAAGACGACCTATTAACGGGGTAAAATCTTTCAAACTGTTAACTTGTTTAGTGAGTGGTTATAAAAATAGCATTTGCGAAATTGATTTTTCCGCTTCGAAGAAGAATTCCCTTTATCCTGTTGAAGTTTTTTTTTCTCGTCGATAGACAGGGAATAAGAAAATAAAGAAAACAAGAAGAAGCACTGGGGAAAAAAGCTTTGTCTACTCCTTCTGCTGGTGTATATCAATGAAAATCATTGTCCTTCGTCATCCATTCATTTCACACAGTTCGGTGCAGTAAGTTGTGACTTGTGACCTCTTCGGAGTTCAAGAAAAAAAAAATTATAATAATAATATCCATCATTTAAAAGTGTGAAATCATAAATCCCGGAAAGCAAGGCGCTAGACACATTTCCAACCACAATCCACCACACCGCAGAGAAACAAAGGGTAAGTTGTAGTTTCCGTCCATACATAGGTATACAATCTACATTGTCTCTCAGAAGATCCTGTGTGGTTTTAAAAGAATCGATTAAGGAAATTTCCAGCTGCTTAGTTGATAAATAAACTTCTTTACAATCGGTTGGTCGGCTTTCTACATGAATGAATAAACTATTCACCGCAGTTGGGCATTCCCATCAAGAGTGCCCATACCCATCTCTGACGGGAGTCGTAAAATACATATAGGTAGCAGTCGAATCGGTATTTTGTGATTGTTCCCAGTGGGTGGGGGTACTTATCGAGGGGGGATGCACTATGAAATCATCATATCGTCCTACGGATTTGCACCCCAGTGCCGCCAGCGCAATCATTTGCTGAACTCCTAATATGGCAACGGCGAGGATTCCTCGCGACGACGGCAGTGGCAATGGCTGTGTGTATGCGATGTGTACCCTTGTTAATCTGTTATTATGTGGGTGTGTGGACTTATGGTGGGTGGCAGGGGGATGTGATGGATTACGAGAAAAAGTAGACATTTACCAAATGCATTGATTTGTGTTGTTTAATTTTGTGTGTAACAACCACGCCCTGACAAAGGACAACTTTCAGTGTGGGTATATTGTGCATTCTTTTTTTATGTAACGCATACGCCCGAGTGGACACAAAGTCATCAAATGTTTGTTCAACATCATCGAAAGGCATTTTGTCGGTTTAATAGGAGTATCCTACTTGAAAATAACAGCTCAGTGGAGAGACTTCGGTTCTTCTGAACACTATCCGCCGTGGGGGATTGAAATCGTTTTTAAGTTGTCAACTTAAGGACGTCATAAGTGCGGAATTAAATGAAAGCGACGCAAAAGGGATAATGGGATTGCAATTTGTGTGTGAGTGTGTGCTTTTTTTTTATCTAATATGCAAAGTGGATAGTGTCATGAACAAATTGAGCACGAAAATGTGTTCTAATGGAATGTTGGAGGGTTTTTCGTGTTCCATTAAGTGGGTCAATTGCATTAGTGTCCTTTAATAACTAATAACGCCTTGGAGGTGGTAAATTTGTTAACGATGAATTGTTGGGCACATTTTCTAATTGAATGTCCATTAAGAGTGCCGTCATAGGCTGTGCGGTAATGCATCAGTTTTATTTAGTTTGGGAGCTATATAATTATGTTCAAACATACGCATTTTTATGCTCAAGTAAGTAATCAAATATATGTGCTAAATAAGTTTGTAATGATTCGATCTCAAGTGAGCAGACAATTTTAGTTTGAATTGCATTTTCTATGATATTGACATAGATAAAATGAAAAGCAATGAATCTAGGTTTCACATTTAAGGAAATTCTGTTGGTCTATAGAATTGGGGTAGTAAAATATTCCTATCTTATTATAGCTGCACTTTTTGATGTAGGAATGGATAGTTGCCAAATGAAAATTGACAGCGGAAGGCGCAGTGGTTAGCGTGTTGGACTACTAAGCGGTGGGTCTCATTTTATCTCTTCTCGCGATTGTCTGACAAACACTCGAGAGTATAACTGTCATGAGAGAGCTTCTGAATTAGCGGTTTGGATTCGGCATAAAAGTGTAGATCCCTTCCATGAGTCCCAAAAATTAAAACCCACACAAAACCAATTGCTTGCGAGAAACAAAGCCTAGGGTCCCTATGGACCTGTTGCGCAACAGGTCCGTAAATCGATATGTCGGTTGGAAGTTATTTAGCCGTCGAATTCGTCTTGGACTTTCATAATTCTAATAATAATTCTAAGTAATGAATTATCTATTATTTAAAGCAAATCTCATTTGTCAAATATTAAAAAAAAAGATTGCTTTACGTTTTAAAAAAAAACGTCTGGCACTAGTCTTGCAGGGTTTGTCTCGAACCTACATGTTTCCGATGAAATTATAATACTCTGGATAATAAAAGTAACATTGACTGGTTATCAAGTATCTGAGTTTTAGAAAAACACAGGTTTTCAACATAGTACTCACTGAAGCTGCGAGTATTGACTGCAAGACTTTGACTAACAACTAAAGCCTTACATCATATTTCCACTCATCTACTTTTTTCCGGTTATATCTCGCTATCACCCAAAATTTCCTGAGGGCTCTAAGACTTTTATGTGTGCAAGTGGTATAACGTGCCCAGCGACAAAACAGATGAAATCAATGCTGGATCTGAAACCCTCTATGAGTTTGATCGCTCTAAACAGAGTGCACATTAGCGCGTAATAGATGTCATCATTGGACACTGCCTGATAAGGAAACAGGCTAGGTGTACCCTCCAGCGATTACTGCAGAAGCTGTTTAGACGAGGAGGAGAGGCAGAATACTTTCCTCCACCTTCTCTGTAACTGTCCCGCTTCCATCTAGCTTCATCTAACTTAATCTAACTAAAATAAATATCTTACTCCCTTGACGCTACTCTTGTTCACAAATGTTTCGTATCGAGGAATAGCATTGAGTTAAATTTAGTGAAAAGAAAGATTCGATGAAAGGGCCGCAAATACCCCCTTCAAATATTCACATTATTTGTTGATGTTAATCGAACTTACCAACCCTATTTCATAGGTCAAAATTTAGTTAGACAAAAGAGAAAATTATTCATAGTATGTGCAAAAGTTCGTACTGCCCTACTTAAATATTTAAGCCTTTAATAAATATCTTTAAGTAAAGTACTAAACAAGTCTAAACCAGCAGTCCCCAAACGTTGAATTCATATTTTCACTTCCGAAAGCATTTTGGATAAAGTTCCACTGAAAACCGCTGTCCTTTTGTTGCAGTATTCAGCAGAAAAGCTTGTCCTTCTAAATATAGCAGCCGATATTTACAAAACATAGAAATAGTTAAATTGTTGCGTATATCTGAAGGATTACGAAGATACCAGATACAAATTGTGCAGGATATTAGCAAAGTACTGTACTTGGAATGCTTGCGGCAAGGCTCGATCTAACGCCGGATATGGGGGGATTCTTAATGCTGTTTGTTAAAAGAAAAGTTTATTTAATGTTTTTTTTTTTAAATAATAATATCACACCCTGTTTGCAAATAACACTAGGTACCCGCCAGCGATACTTCGCTTTACATAAATGTCACGTCTTATGTTACAGTATTTTACTTTACATGAATTTTTAGCTTATAAGTACTTTCAGAGAAATAAAGCAGTTCTTATCTTATCTAAGCGGTCATTCTCTCATTGTCTTTGCAACACTGTTAATTCGTAGAGTACCTACGAAGTACTAAACAGAAGAGAGTCACTCAATAATAATAGAGTTCATGCACGGCGGATGATATGCCCCAATGGGTTTCGGTTATACTTTTAACCTCCCAAAATCACTCAATGTGACTCACCGTTGGAAACTAAATACCCGCAATTAGACTTAGCTGCCCCTAATGTGAAACGAATAGAGACTATCAAATTATGAAGAAAGTCAGCAAAAGTCAGCAAGTTTCCAGCCCCAATTAAATTAAAACTAGGCTTTTGAAAACACTATCAATGTTGCATGATATGTACGCGTATATGTACCTTTTATGTATATGTTGTGTAAATTAAATAATTGAGTAACAAAAGACTTACTTATTTTGATCCTTTTTCAGGAGATCGCTTGTTGAAATTTTACGAGAATATTTTATTTAATTTATTTGTGTGTCTGTGATGTCAATGTTCGTGTAAATGTGTATTGCAATGATATTCTATGTTGAAGAGTTGTGCGTGTGCGTTGGAATCTGTTTGAATGTAAATTAGAAATAGTTTAGTGTATAATATGTTTATAGCAAATCTTGGATTACCAAATTATTGTGCATGCTAATTTAAATAGTAGTAGTAACTAATACATTGAGTTTCTCCAAGTAATCTCTTAATACTATGCAAGTTTACAAAAAAAATCATGTTTCGAATTTCAAACAAAACACACAGTTGGTTATACTAATTCAAATTTGACCTATTGAAACATACAAAACATACAAATTTCACCATACCAAAGCTGCCGAGTGCTGATTACTCGCCCAAGTGCGGTTCACTTAGACGATTAGCCATCTTCTGTTTTGTTTTTGCTTCTTGGCTTGTCAATTGATGAGGACAGCAAAGAAGAACTGCATGCAAGATATGGTGGTGATGATACTGGGCTGAGGGGGCTCGATTTCCAACCGCTTAAAAGTTGAGCCTTGGCTTGGTGTTCCGTGTTGCAGCTGCTGGTAGATTGACAGAGGTGAAATTCTATGATTGATGGCTAGTGTATTTGCTTTTGCAATATGTTGCTGGTGAGGTGACGTTGGTTTTCAATAACCGAAATTGGATCCGCCAGCACTGACTGGAACTGGTCTCTGTGAACGTCACAATGAAAAGAAATTATCGCGAGTGAATTTTCTAGCTAGCAATCTACTCATTCTCGTACCTTTGTTACTTTTGTATTCGTTTCCGCTTATAATTCTTAGCACAAAATATCCGCCTAGTGCCATTTTTAGTACAAGATAATATAGCGTGAGTTACATACTCATAGTAACCTTAACCCTCCTGAATAAACAGCAGCATCTCAACTCTATTGCAAACAACGGCCATTTGTAACTTCTAGTAGATGACCTACTTACGACCGAATGGGACAACAACAACAAGTGTCAACAGCAACACGATAGCGGACAATCGATCATCAGCATCAACACTATGTCTAAGTCCAAACAACAGTGGAACATTTGCAACGTATAAGCATCATCTAGGAGATGACTACTTACAAACAAACGGGCCAACAACAGCTGCAGTGTCAACAGCAACATGCTAACTGCTAACAGACGAACATCAGCGGCATCAACAATAACGGTCGGAGATGACCTACTTACGAATGGCCAGCGACGGCTTGTTATCAAAACAGAGAACTAGTTTTGTGGTAAAGTGGGAAGGTAGGATATCTACAATTATTTTTTTGTTAGCATTCGCAACAAAGTAACAACAACTAGAGCTGGCCAGTGGTATAGAAATTCGACCACTTTAGTGACCTGACTCAACATAATAGCAAAAAAATTACACACATTGCATTGCACCTGAACAACAAAAAAAAATCAAGCGAATGTGTTGCATTTAAGGCAGTGAAAGTGGTTCTTAACTGTTTGCCTTCGTCTTTAAGATAACATGATCTGTCAATAGTAACACGGCCCAAAGGAGCAGTTAGAAAAGATTTTCAGAGCAGCTGTAGACAATAAAACAATCTGTCAAAATTTGAGGAAGTGTTTGGAAGTAATAATAAAGGTGTTATTTTGGTATTCAAAGAAAAAGGCCATTTTTTGAGATAAATGATCGGATGTTTATTTCATAATAAAGAGGAAGGTATGCCGTTAATAATGAAAAACAACATCAGCCAAATGGCCACCATGAGCACGCATACAGGCCCATATCCTTTTCATGAAATTTTCCATAACCCAATCGGAAAGTGGCTGCCCTATGTCCGCGATAGCCTCACGATTTTTATTTTTGAGGTCTTGAATCGACACTGGGCTGTTGGCGTTGTTGATGATCGGCCGGCTTGAGTTCTTGTGTTAACTGAACTTTGTAAGCCTTAAGACCCAAGTGTTTATGCAAAATACGATGTAATGACGTTTGTGGAATGTCCAATTCCAAAGAACGACGAGGAATGGACAAACCTGGGTTTTCTTCGACACTTTGGGCTGCAGCAGCGATATTCTCAGTTGTTCTTGAGCGACGTGCACGGGTTTTATTCTTCACATCACTAACTTGTCCCAACAGCTCGAATTTTTCCACCAATTTCTGTATTGCGGTCCGACAAGGTGCTTCACGACGACCAAAAAATGCTTTAGTTTTGAGAACTGTGACTGCAAGATTTTCACCATTTTTGTAGTGAATTTTAATAATTTCAATGCGTTGTTGAAGCGTGTATCGTTCCATTTTTAGTAACGGCGTAGCTTCTACTTGTCAAATGTCAATGAATAAAAGCTTCAAAAGTGGCAGCTACCGAAAAAGCGGGTTATTCTCAATAACACCTCTTATAACGTGGCTATTGTTTCAACTGATACATTTTGTACAGTATAAAACCCTACAAAAGCTAAAATTGTTTTGGCTAAAACGCTTGTTTTTTTCTTAGATTGGCTAGATTTCGGACAGAATTTCGTACGCGGGCTAGAAAAAAGCTATACCCTAAAAACTGCTACTCAAATATGGTGTTAAAATTTGAGCCTTGGAGGATTTTCGTACATCACCTGTTTTTTTTTTAAATGTAGCAGCGTATTGGGCTAAATTCGCAAAACTCATCCATTTCGGTATCAAAATCCGAAAATCCTCGCTTAAAAATTCTACTTTCCCACATATTTTCACTTTCTCATAATGCAATCATAAAATGTAGACGCATAATCACGCAAGCATGTGTCTGTCCAGTTTTATTGTGTAAGGGCCTTCGTTTTGTGTGCAATTTATACCATCAAATGCCAGTAAATTTACCAACTGGTACTTGAGTTCAAAACTTATACACAAAACCACAACATAATTAAACTAGCTCACCTAATGTTAATTCATATACGTATATTCATTACGAGGAATATAACATCAATTTCTGCAAAATACACCCAGTTTAACCCTTATTTCAAACGTAAAACCTATATAAAATATAACCTTGTTGCTGCTGCCGTCTACATCGTTTAGCCAGTTTGCAAACTATCTCTTAATTGTCCTGCTCTACGTACATACTTATTATTGCAGCACATCCGATGGTACAATATTCATTAATGGGATCGTCCTTTCGGACCGGCAGTGTTGACATTTTGTCTTACCATCACCACCCCCCCAACCAAACCCATCGAAATAAACGAAAGGAAAAGGATATACAAGGTATTTCGACGTTCCCTATATTCAACACGTGCATGTACTACATTGACTGCGCAGTTGGTAAAATGAGCGGGTCGTTTTGTTGCGAATAGTATAGGCTGAAAATATTGGGGCTGGGATTATAAGGAAAAAATGAACCGCACACGGGCGACGTTCTTTGAACTGCCAAATAGATAGGTGCGTCAGTTTACTTTGGGTCAGAGGTGAGTTTTATTGATTTTTCCGAACAACGCTATACGTGCAAACAAATTTGCACCTATTGGGTTTCATCTGCTCTGTTACATATTTGGTTGTGTGGGCGAAAAATGTCAAAGGAATGCGCTGAGTGAGAGACAACATTTTTTGCTTGAATTTCGGTTGCCATTTTGTCACAGGGACTTGATAAAGACAAAGTTTGGCCACTTAATGAAGCCATTAGTAGCCTTTGCTTCTACCGCTTTACCACATAGGAATTGGAATTAGGATGCCAAAATGTATAAAGTCGCTTTGATTCCTCGGAACTTTGAATTCCCATTTTGCATTGACTAAAAAGATTAGTCTTCTGTCACTGTTGGATATTATCCGATCAGGTTTTTGTTCAGAAGAAAGTTTATTCAGCAGCGATGTATTGTGTTTGTCAGCTTGGACATTATTGTCAAGTTGTCAGATACCTACTGGGTGACAGAACTCAGTCCGCCGATTTACCAGACAGACTTCAGCAAAAACAATTGTATTTTAAAATATTTTATGTCAAGTAAAGGAAATGATTTTCAAACAGTCACACTTTTGATTTTGTTGCTAAAGTGTTTGAAAATCTCTACAACAAATTTAGCAGATGTATTGCACTTAAACAAAAAAAAAACAGAAATAAATCTAAATAGTCAAAAAAAAAAAAAAAAGATTTTTGTGATCCCGATTGACTTCCGTCTAATTTTTTTTTAAAGTGCATGATAAATAATACAATAATAAGGAAAGTTTCGTAATTTTTGGTTAACGTTTACAGGTGGCAAAATCTGACAAATATAAGGGACATCCAGTTTAAAAGGTTGTGCAATCTGTCCAGCCAAACAAGTCCGACTTAAATGTTCAGTTTAAGTGTTTCGAATCTTAAATAGAGATCTAGGTCCTGTCTCACGTCCTCGTTCTTAACTATTTAAGCAAATAATTATCCAGATTTGACAGATAAAGCAGGAGAACTTTTTAATATTTTAATACTTAATACCTTCATAGGTCGCTGTTGTACTTTATGTTTTAAACACGTTCAACCACACCCATATATGACTGCCCTAATAAACTCACGAAAAAAAAAAAAAAACAAAGCGAAAAATGTGCATCCGTGCCGATTTAGAGTGAGATTTGTGACAGCTAAAAGTAGTTAATTCAACAATTTTTGTTCTAAACAAAAAAGAATTGGGAACGAATCATTTTGCAATTCAAGTTAAGAGTTGACGCGTTCGTATTCAAGAAAATTTAAGTTAACTATAACAGTTATGAAAACAATTACTTAAATTAAGTTATGCACATTATCTCAGCTGCAACAAAAGCTACCACCTTTACAGAGCCCTTCCTTCAATTAAATTCGGAGATATTGCCGTCAACCGACTAACGCTTGACAAATTTGCTGTCGATTCTGGATTTGTTTTATAACTTCTGCTACTGCATTAGTTAATTGCTGTCAAAGTTGTGAAAACAATCGAACTACATAAGATCTTGTATGAAGCACATTCCAGTTCAAAAAGTGTGTATTGAAAAGAAATATTCCGAATTCAAAATTTAACAGTTGACGTTGCCGTGTTCGTAAATAAGGTACTTGCGACATTACCCCAAATTTATTTTTCGTGTTCATACAATTTTCCGAATTAACTATGACAGCCAGAAAAAAGTTTTAAACTTTAAACCTTACATTACTATCTCTAATTTTGCTTTATTTATTTTCTTTTACAGCTTTTTATTTCAATGAACACGACATTGTTTGTGCCAAAGAATGGCGACAGTAACACGACGACAGAAGCTGTTCCCTTTTTCGCCGAAGCTCTCGCCGCCATCAGTCATCACCATCATTACAAACACAAGCATGATTTCTCTCCTGTCACATTGGCACCGGAATGGCCGCGGATGACACGTTTGCTTATCCTGTCATGCATATCCTTAATTGGCAGCGTTGGCAATATATTCATGATATCATCGATCATGATTGAAGATCATCTAAAGCGAGCAGGTGAATATTTTCTTGCATTCAGGTTTATCTTTTGGTTTTTCAGTTAATTATGGGATATTTAATTTTTTTAAACAGTTTTACTGTAGTTTATACAAAAATTTGGAATTTAATTAATCTATTGAATACCTATCTATGTTACATTTTGTATTTAAAAGCAAATAGTGCAAAATAATATAGTTGACAATTCATGTAATCAGCTTAAATATATTCGAAATAATTATATTTTCAATTTGTTCGTTGATTTTAAAATTTGTAGGCGTTATTTTTGTATTACTTACTAAAATTTGAGAACATTTCTAATTTGGTTTACTTAAACACTTCAAGCGAAGAGTAAAAATGCAAAACATGAAACATAACCTATACAACAAAAAAACAAAATTTTATTTCAGGAAATGCATTTATAGGTAACATAGCTCTAGCTGATTTATTAGTTACGAGTATTCTGATTCCGGCTTCCACGATTGTCCTATTAGCTGACATTGAGGACACTATGACAGTGTGTAAAGTACAGTGGTTTCTTGCTACTTGTGCATTCTTAGTCAGTATATTATCATTGGCAGTAAGTAAATAAACAATTTCAATTTTGTTGTTGGGTCAAACGAAATAAAAGAAAAAAAAAAAAAAAACACAAATATCTCACTGTCGTGTCAAGAGTGTGTAAACGTGTGTTTGTTTGTTTTATATATTTTTTTATACATTGCAATACACTGTAATAATTATTTTGGCTATTTATATCTGTTAGTTTTTTTTGTTCAATAATTACCTACCTATAAGCGTCAGCTAGTTATGACGTTATGAGTGTATGTTTAAATGTGTGTTCAATTTGTAGTGTTGTCATACTATTTGTAGTTGGTGACGATTAAGAAATAATTGCACGATGTCGTGCAAATTTTAATTGAGACAATTATTCCAAATTCCGCCAATTTCCGTTGAAGGAGTCGAAGGAAAAACAATGTACAAGTAAAGGGGTTTCTATGGTTGCGTAATATGCTCAAAGGTCAGTTACGAGAAAGCGGTGTGTTCTGGGTATCGTGCAGCTCAATTTTGTAAAACAAAATTGGAGCCAATTATGATTGTGGTGCCTATTATACAACGCTTTCCTGGATCCTGATATATACTTGGAAGGTGTATACCTACTTCAAAATTTAATCAGCAAGAACTTAAGGTGAGCTACTTTGGCGGGAAACCAAATACAATTTGTCAAACGAATGAATTTGTGTGGTGGATAGTGGGAAAAATAATTTACAACAAGGCGAACAGGTTAAATATTTTTAAGATTAAAGCGAATATAATATATTGGCCCATATTTTGCATGAGTTATGAAAACAATTTCAATGTCGGACATTCTCGACGTTTTCTACATGAACTGATAACGAAATGTTAGTGTGCAGTTGACTTAAGAGTTTATATTTGCTCAAGGGGGAAACACTGAGTATATTTAACATTTCGCCTAGTATTCTGTTCACTTTAGTAACAAAAGTTTTTATCTTTACTAGGAAAGCAAAATAAAATTCCAAAATTTCGAATTATCACTCATCTGACAGGTGGATAGGTATACTTGCATTTGACAGTTCAACTCTTACCAGAAAGGAAGATCCTTCTCTGTTTTTTTTTCCCCGGTTAGAAAACGATCGGACGAATTCGTAAAAATGCGTAAGTAAAGAAGGAGACATAAGTACGGAGAAAGCTATCTCTTTCTGACACGTGATCGAATAACGTACGAAAGCACAGTCATATATTCAGATATGTCAGAACTATTTCTAAAGGGCTAAGAATTCCTTATGCATTATTCTGAATGCAACCGATAGAGTAGATTTACTATGTTGACACAGTCCCAGTCGAAATCGAAGACGAGGCGCTGTCAAAAGCGGTAACATTATACAAGCATATAGAATAGAGTGCTCTATGAGTCTAACCGCATCTGATGGGCACGGACAAAAGGGTCGTAAATGTTATTCAGCTTTCAAGTTTTGTGTGCGATTAAGTACAATTAATCTAATAAGCAGAGTGAAAGAATATTGCGGGGAACTTTATGTGCATGTCAAGAAATCGCATGAAGCGGACATAGGTTTTGCACATTTGTGCACAATGAATTGCCTGATAAAAAGGATTACCTTGAATTATAAATATTTATAATAAATGTTATATACATATATTTATACATAATTATATATATATAAAAATAATTAGGGTCTATATAGCATCTAAGTATAACTATATTTCGACTTACGACTTATCTTATAAATGCGAAGTATGCATTTTTGTTCGTGGACCTTTTTTTTTCAAATTGAGGTAAATGATTGGAAATGGAATATTCGACGGACGAACGTCCTTGCAGAGTTTACATAGATTATCATTCGAAAACATCAGGCATTTGACCGTGTTCATCGGGGTTCACTTAATACGTCAAGTGAGTGAAAAACGATATAAATTTCTGGAGAAATTAAATTACTTCACTTGAATAACGCAATAGTCTTCATAAACTATACAAAACCATTTAGATTGAGAAACACTTCTGTACAAAGTTTATGCCCCGTCTGTTTATTTGTCTTTGATAATTCGGAGGCTATCCAATTTCAAATTGGATTCTTAACAGTTTACAGATTTACGTGGTACTCGATTGGGCACTCTCAGAGCAATTTTTATGTTCGTTTGGTATAAAAAGTAGCAATCTTTTTCAGATTTCAGACTGTTTTTGTAAATTATTTATGTATAAATATTTGGAAATCAATCGGGACGCAAATTTCGAATGTTTTAATATAAAATCTTACCAGTGAATGGAAAACGCTTTGGAAAGTGTCGAAGGCTACCACATATTCGAATCGCACGAATATAAACACAAAAAGAGCAAATGAAGTTTTTATGTTCGATTAAACATACGAAATCTGAAATCTGAGAGCAAAACTGAAGAAGCCCAATCGAATACCGCATTAATATGCATGTCAACGACAACGGCTCGATATATAAATGCATGCGTCAGTGCTCGAATATCTTCTTCTTCTTTTTTTCAAACAGTGTAATTTTACAAATAAACAGGCCTAATGCATATAGACCGTGATCATTGGATTGACAGTCAATCCCATGTAGGTTTTTCTATGGGATGAAAGGCATTTTAAGAGAGACGGAAAAAGTAAATTCGAAAACTCAAACATTTTCTTTGGCAAGTCCAAGTGGACGGCACGTATAAAATTAAAATTTATATCATTGCGCCCATAGAGAATTACTTTTTAAAGTAGATTTTCGGTACATGTTCTGTGCAATCTACCGTTGTCTTTTCTACTCACACAAAATGTACATTTCTCGATGGATTTGACATTCAGGGGAATGACCGTGTAGCTATGTCCATAGAAGGCAAAAGCAAAAGACAGGCAATTTGTTATAAACGGCATGTTTGATTGCCGGTTGTTCAGAGATAACCATACATGGAGTTAATCCAGCTTAAGCCAATATACGATTTTATTAAAATGTCGTTACGCAACAAAATAGCTTAAGAATAAGATGAAATTTATGTGGACTTCCATTACCATTTGACACTTGCATAAGGCCACATAATCCAATTGTGGTCCACTTATTCAATGCAACTGTACTCAAAAACTCTACACCTCTCTATATGTCTAAATACTTAAAGCTTAGATTTGGATTGCCTTTGTAGTTACTATGTACCTTATGGTGTCGTTTTCGATGTTCAGCTTGCCAAAGCTCTTTTTTTTTCTGTATCTGATAAGAATTTTGCCAAAAAGTATTGTAGATTTGATGTTTCTATGTAGAATGTAGTACCTCCTCTTTCACAACTCACCACAGCTAATGATGGCTAATGAAAACCGTCCTCCACCTACGCAAGCTGAAAATATTTCTCATTTCTGGTTTCTTCTTTTAGATGACTGCGATTGAGAACTACAACAGGCTGTGCACCCCACAGGATCTACGACCGTGGTTCAATCGTAAGCGCACCACAGCTATTCTCCTGTTCGTCTGGTTCATCGGAGTGACAATATCTGGTGGCCAATTCCTCTTCGAGGACAGCTTTGATTTCTGCAAGAAGAGAAAAAATCAAACGTTACCCTATTCGGCGGCAGTAATAGCCCTAATAATGCTCATACCCATCCTAATGGCGTTCTACACCCACATGAAGATCATTGTCGATGCTAAGAGCTTTGTGAAATCGCAAAACTTCAAGCCCAGCATGCTGTACACATCCGACATATATTTGGCCAAAACCAACTTCTACAGCTACATCATCTTTGTGGCATTTTGGCTTCCCTTTGGCATCGTCTTGGCATATGGTTGGGTGGCTGCCGTACCCAATAGAGTCTTCTACAACACCTTCTGGATCGGGCTGAGTAAATCGTGTTTCCACAATGTCATCTACTGCCTGACAAATCGACACTTCCGCAATGCATATGTTAATCTATTCCATTATTGCTGTTGCAAGACTACCGTATCTGTGGCGAGACGACAACGAACTGACGGATGTCGACCTTCTGCCGACGTTAGGGTGCACATCATACCCGGCTACAATATGTACTCGTACACCAGCCCACAGCGTGCTGGTAATAACCACCATTATTGGAGCAAGAGGGACGTACATGAATTATGATCAGAAGCTTAATTCGTTTAATCAGTGGAAAGGTGTATCCTCGAAGACGGCTTACGGTGAGTGAAACGCTGCATTTTAAAAACAAAAATGAGACAGAACTTTTTCTATTTATAAATTAATACCCATATTGTTGATTGGAACTGAATGTTTGTTCGAATAAAGATATTTTGCCAAAAGGAAACAGAAAATATTTTAAAATATTAATATATTATAAATAATGAGTTATTACATAGTTAAACAAGGAAGAAAAAAAAACTTTTTTTTTGAAATTTTCTACAGAATGAAGCATTTAAATTCTCAACAAAGCGATGATGAAGACTTAACTAAACATTTTTATACTTAAAACTTTTAGTGTCTGGATTATATTGTAGATATATTGCTACAGGTATTGTGTTATTTAAACTATTGATGTATGTAATTAAATATAAATGTAATGTGTATACAGTATTCTATATAAATTACACGATTTCCTATTCCTTAATTTTATTTATAATTTGGAATTCGCCTTATTTTCCAATTAAATTTTAGTCTGACTGACGTACGAATAAGGTCAACTGATGATCGGCCTGGAATATCTGTCAATTGGAAGAAATATCGAGTTGAAGTTGAGTAGACAGAAACGTCAAAAGAATATTTGCAATATTGAAACTCTCACTGAAATGAGCATACATTTAAATTCAGTTAAACGAAAACTCTGTTGGCCCATTTTGATTTTGAGAAAAATAATCCAGGGATTCTGGCGAACAGGAACGACGCGGTGAAGTGATATGCAAATTTATGTGTGGCTTATACCGCATTTACACGATCACACAATCCTAGCACGGAAGATTAAAGTGACGCTAAATACTAAATAGCCGTATAACTAAAAGAGACACCATTACCTAACACGCAAAAAAATCGACAAGAATTTTCGTCGGCCATCTTTTTTACGTGGTAGGAAGTATAGAAAAGCTCCGCATGTTGATTTTTATAGCGATGGCTAACGAAATTCCGCGTTCCTATAAAACAATATGGCTTCCGGAAGACATGAACAGACAAATATTTATTTGTTTCGTATAACTGATTGATGAATTGTTGGTTTTAATAACTGAAACTATTTATTAAGCACTCTCATTTCACATGTTTTTAATCAGAAATAGGAATGTTTTCAAGTAATTGCAGAAATGTTGGTGGCCGCTGTGTAAATTTTCGTTTTACGTATCTATAATTATGGTTAGAACACCCATGACACTTTATTCGTCTGATTTGTGATCTCATTTTTACGCCTTTATTAGCATTGACTGCGGACAAACGGATCTCTCCGTCTCGTCTCGTGCAAAAATTCGCGTGCCTGATGGTGTAAATCATGGTGTAATCAGTTTTATTGTGTAAGCTCCCTGAACAGAATTATTTAAATATACATTTACATTTTACGGACAAGAAATTTAATTGTTGGATCGGATTAACAATAAATACGTGTTAAGGGTGGTGTAATAAAATACAGACACTCAGCAGTGTTCCTTCATCGTGGTATTTCTACTTTTTTGTAGGAATTTCGATTTCCGAAAAACCTTCCGTGCGAAAAAGGAGAACAGCATTTAAACTTTTAATTCGAATTCATCTACATTTCACCATGAGTTTGAATATCATAAAAAGAGATCAGTTAAGATGCGCTCGTCTGATCGAATATAAAAACGTAACTTGTTCTTTATTTTTTGAGTATGTAGTAGCCGTTGACACTTTTCCAAGCGCTTTCCATTCACTGGTTAAATTTTATATTAAAACATTCGAAATTTGCACCCAGATCGGGTTTTAAGCATCTGCACATCAACATTGCACTGTGTTCCCTTGCAGTTGAAAATGTAAACAAGCTCCACTAGTTTTCAAACTCAAATGGGCTTTTATTGGTAATGCTAAAGCAACTCTGCGGAAAAATCCAGACTCGCAAAAGTGCTCTGAAAACGGAAAAATATATCTTTTTTTCGTACCAATCGAACATAAAGAGTGACCTTGAGCAAAAAAAAGTGCTTTGAGAGTGCTCAATCGAACACCACATTAGGCGTATTTCTTTTTTAGTTCAGAGCTGAGCAATGAACTGAGTTCGAGCATTTCGACCTTGCCCAGATCGTTCTGATGATTTTTTGTTTATCCTGCTTTTTCTTTTCTGTTAAATGTGACTGAAAATGTGCAATTACATGTGTAATCAGCCCTTAACTCAGCCTGCTCAGTCAGTTTATTCTGAGCTCATAGAGAACGCCCTGATCATGTTCTGAACGAAAAAAGAAACACAAATTCGAGCCTTGATGAGTCTGAACTAAAGCGTAGTATGCAGATGATCGGAAACGAAAACTCCATATAAAAGTCACACAACGAAGTCATGAACGAAAAATTGCACACTCCTTTTCGTTTTTCTGTACGCAGCTGCTGCGAAATGATGGCGGAAAAGTGGGTAATTGTAGGAGATTGCTTGGTACAATTCTCCACTCTCTTTTCGTACACGTTTTTTGTCCGAACAGTAAAGAAATTAAATATTTTAGTGGAATAATTTGTGTTATTTTTTTTTGTGCAATTAACTGAAAAGTTGATCAGAAATAGTTTTTCGTACAGAAAAGTGTATAAATTATGTTTCTATAAAATTTAAGGAAAATTTGATAATTTATTTATATAAACTTACTTTATAATTCATAAGCAACAGATTGATTTCAGTGGTAAAAAAAAGCAAAAGAAAATGTTTACGGTTTCGTTTAACGTAATTGAAGTATGCATTTTTTTTTTTGTAAATAACTAAGGAGCCTAAAAATCTTTAAATAGTTTAAATTAGGATAATTCCCAAATGATAATTTAAAGAGCCAGCGAAAAGTTCGACTTTCCAAATCGGAAATAAAAAGCCGGTGATGGCAGCACTGCTACTTGTGATGCATCTGATGGAACTCTCCACAAATAATTCTCCGCTGCCTTTCCGCAGACGTTTCACTGTCCATTTGGGGAACACCGGAAAATTTCGTTTCGGATCATCTACGAACTACGCAAAAGAAACACGAACTTTTTGTATAACAGTTCAGGTTCTGCTTGGAACTTAAAAAGAAAAATACCCGTTGCCATTTATTAGACGTCGGAGGCATCAGTAAATGGTGTTTTCGATTGATGAAAAGAATTGCCCTTTCCATATGAAAAGAGCAAAGCTAGAAGTGCTCTTTCTATGTTTCTTGTTTCATTGAAAAAAATTGCACTTACAGGTCAATTCTTAAGAATTTATAAATTTTTCCGTATGAAAAACTTTTTCCGATCAACTTCTCAGTTAATTCTACAAAAAAAAAAAACAAATCATTCCACTGAAATATTTTATTTCTTTACTGCTCCATCTGTCAGGAATTTTTTTTTCTGGTGGAATCCGATCAGTGGTAGTTGATTTGTTTGAATTATTTTCGTAGGGAACATTTTTTTCTGACAGAAGAATTTTTGCTACGACCGCCTATTTTTAATTCAACATTGTTGTCTTTAGAAACAATTTAATCAGAATAAGGGTGCCAATGAATTGCAAAAAAAAGGGCATTTTTAATCTTCATATTATGAGTTTGGGTATTTTTGGCGCCAACATTTTCCAATTTTTCTACATACCTCTTATTAAAGCTGGCAGCACTGCAATATAAATGTCAAATCAATATAAATGTCAAATTTTCGCAAGCTTACAATGTCCCGGACAATAAACGTGTGCGAAAAGAGAGTGGACAATTGTACCAAGCAATCTACTACAACTGTCCACTTTTCCGCCATCATTTCGCAGCAGCTGCGTGCTGCAAAACCAAAAGGAGAGCGAAATTTTTCGTTCATGATTTAGTTGTCACTTTTGTATGGGATTTTTCTTTTCGGAACATGTCCGTACTGGGCTAAAATTAGTATTGTTACATAGAAATTCGCATTGAGAAATGTCACGTAACTTCAAAAATTCCGGCACACCAACACACTCGCACCTTGCATATTGCTTCATTGAAAAGAGCAATTCTGAATCTCAGGGCAATTCTCTCGGATCTTCAATGAAACACATTTTTGGATTTCTCTATGTAAATGTAGAAACAAAATGACTGTTTGCCCAGTACTTTGGTTTTTCAAACAAATTCTGTCTTTGACGTTTAAAGGGATTAGAGATCAGATTTTTGTCGGGATAGAAATTTAAAGTGGTTCTTGACGAATACTGAACACTTACGTATCTTTTGTATTCCGTGCGTTGCTTCCTGTTCCTATTTTGTTCGCATTTTGGTCGCAATTATTTTATTACTACCCATTTTTAATACTGAACAAATACCAAGCTATAATTTATGAATAATTTGATTGCCTTTTCATTAACTGTGATGTTACCTACACCGTAAACAAAAATATATATATATATAACAAAAAAAACTTATATAAATATCAATCACTATTAAATAGCTGTATAATTATGATTTGTATGTGAATATATTTTAAATAGAAAAAACTCACACAGGAAATAAAAACACAAACAATATTTATGTAACTAACTATTATGTAGAAATGTATTTCAGCACCGTCACATTTTGATGCCATCCCATAAGGAGGTAAAATTAGTTATTAAATTATATTGGCCACTTTCAGTTTACACATAATATTATAAATAAACGTATAGGTTTAAAAATGATGCATTCATATTATTATACATAAATAGCCAAATTATATTAGCACACATTTGTGCATTATTCGTTAAATAACTCAACTAATCGTAAGTTTATTGTATGTGTAACATAATAAATATATTCTTTACTATAAGAAACAAAACAAACAAAAATATGGAAGAAAATCTTATGATAAATATAACTTACATATGCTAAGCATTATATTATCTTGACGGTTTTAATATCTATAATTGCATTGATATTTAAGATGTTATTAGGTGCGTTTTAATGGATCGTCAAATAGTCAGCGTGTCTTTAATTATCAAACAAACAAACCTAATGAACAGACAACGCAAAAGCAACAAATTATCGATTGTGTTATTGTTTTTGGTTTTCCATTTAGATTTCGCATACAAATTCGCATTACCAAGGAGGGTTATGTGTAAGTGTACTGTCACAGTGTATCATCGTTCTTGCGGAATGTAATAGATCACATACAAAGCTCAAAGTCGTTGGAGACTGTCTGTACAAACTCCAACTTCTGGCGGCGAATTTCATTCTTCTTCTATTTGCACAACTTTTTCTGTACTATCTCTAGGTCCTTCAGCTTGCCTACACACTTACTATTCTACTTTATAATAACAATGGGATTTTGATATATTTTTAACAAGAAATAAAACAAACTGAAAAGTACTAAACAATAAAACTAATCAAATCTGGGACCACAGACTTCATGTTGGTTTTATATTATTTAAATATAATTTTATAAATAATTGTGAGAGGAGAATCTAAATTTAAAATAAACTTTAGACAAAATAAAAAGTATATATTTAAAAATGCAAAACAAATTTACACAAGCTTGTTTTATTTTAAAACCGACAAAATAATTTGAGGAGATGTTGGTGAGAGGGTGCCAATGTGGTAACGAAGAAGATGACCTTTGGTAAGTGAAGATATATGTTTGTACGAATTTATTTAATAAATTTGTCCCAGTAAATAGTGCATAACTTAACAAAAACCCAAATATCAGATTGGGACACTTTACCAACTCTGACTTTCATGATTGGCTGACTCTCATTTACGGATGAACGCAAAAACAAAAGCCAAAGCACTCATGACATTTTATGCTTTTATCTAGTATAGCTCACAACCCTGTATTAATAAGCAAATTATTGTTAGCAACCAATAATTGTCAGATTTAGCGGTTGATAACTTTTGCGCGGCGTCCTTATTTTTAATTTGTACCTAATTTACCGACATTAACAAATGTGACACCTTGTTGACAGTAAAATATATGTTAAATGGGAACTTATATTGTGCTGTATTTATTTCTCAAATTGTGACGTATGTGCAAAGAGTTAGAGAAAATGCGAAGAATTTTTCGCGGAATTGTTAATAGAAGAAAACGTTATGCAGGGCCTTACAAATAATAGTTTTTGGCATTTCCCTGAAATAATTTGCTGGTCACATTATGAGTACGTAAAATTGGACATGAACCCTTAAAATGTTATTTAGTGCCGTGCAATTAGAAAACAAAAATATATTCCCCTTTTGTATAAGCAAGCTCTTTGCCCCGAATTCGAATTTGGGAACTTTTTTAAATTCAGACGACTTTAACTTTAAAAGTTATTGAGGGCCCTTGAAAATTTAAGAAGATCTTTTAGTAAACTCTTAACGTCAGGTCTGCCGAAAGTATTATCTACAATAGGAGTATTAATCTCCATTTTCGTCGGCCGCACTCCCGTACTCCCCAAAGACAAATTGTACTCTCATTTTTAATTTCAGGTTTAACTATTAACACTTGCCTGACATTTCTGTACGTAGAAAATTCCACAAACAAATTACTTTCTGGATGTTCCACTATAAGTTTTGTTTCGTGTTAGTTGAAACTCCCTTTTCTGCGACTATTTAAAGGTTCTTTCAATAAAGACGGGTCGAAGTTGAAATGGAATTAAACAGGCTGTGTGTGACGTAATAATAAAATTCCTTCCTTATTTCATGTATGCCATTTTGTGTGGAATATAAGATAGTCAATTGTCCGCCGCGGCTCTCACGGTAACACGGATCCGGGTAGTCCAATTTTTGGCTGATTATTTACCGAACCGGTTGTCTCGAATTTTGTCGACTTTGAAGGGCCACGTGCCGCGTCTGCCGTAACACAACCCGGGGAACGTATGTGCTGACGAACACTCATTTCGTAAGAAAAGTTTTATCATTCGGACGTGCGATAAATAACGTAACTTGCCATGGTTATTTTGCTTGAGCGAATGAATAATAAACACTTGATACTAGATTAGACAAACGCCACCAAAACAACACGGTCGTCACAGGTTGCCAAACTTCGACCCGTCCCAATTGGAAAACTTGATTTTTGTTCTGTACTCCCCAACGAAATTATGAAAAGGCAGCCCTGCGTTAGCATTATGTAAATAAAGCTCTTATTAAACACCTTTGTATATTTGATTTTTCATAACTTGAATATTCAAGTTTGTGGCGATAACACAACTGTAACTTCATCGCTCATCTTGCATATTCTGATGCTACTACATAAAGCGTGTATACCTAAGGCGGGATAGTAGGCATCTTTTTTTAGTAAAGCAAACTACAGCAGAATCTTCTGCGATCTGCGCACAACTAAACAACTCAACTTCCCTTCACGTGACACTTCCGAGGTTCTCACTATGTATTTATCCCAGGTATTTTGACAGCAGCATTTTCAGTTGACACCATTCTGTTGATGCGTCAATAATATTACTATAGTGAGCCACTTTTAGTGACATTCACTTTCAGCGAGGGGGAACTAGGAGAACGTTGAATTCACTAAAACCTGAGACGCACAAAAAAAATTACCACTGCAACAAACCTGATCCAATATACATTGAATGTGCTTCTTTAGGAATAGTCGCTGTTATGTGGTAGCCGAAATTATTCTCATTAACTTAGTGTTTAAAAAAAATAAAAAAACAGAAACAAAGTTGTAAAAACCAAAATTAGGCAACACTAAGATTTTAAATGTAAATCCTTAGGAAATTCTAATTCATCGCGTCACTAAGAAGAGTCTCGTTCCAAGTTAAATAAAACTCATGAACTTTCTGTCATATCTTGTAAACGGATGTCTTCAAGAAATCCCTACTTCATCAACTTGACATCCCATTGCGAATGTTTTCGTTAATGGAAATTTAATACCCCCGCTGATTTGCTTGGCGAAAAACCCCCTCTCTGAAGTATCCGTAGATTTCAAGAACTAATTTTATTAATAAATCAAAAAAAAAAAAAATATTCGCCATGATAATAATAGCAACAATTTTTATGGCGTAGACATAGAGGTACCCAGTGCCTGCATCTTCCATTCGTCACGAAACTCTGCGCTCGTTAATTAATGCAAGGTTTATAGTTCGGTTAAGAATCGATTATGAGCTAATCTATAGTAATCGACTCATGTTGAGTTTGACTTGAAATGAATCACTATCGGCTTGTTTTGAGTGGAATCGATTTTTAGCGATAGTTCGTCCAGTATCATTGGGAGAGCGACAGGTAAGACCTCAAAGATTGCCATATGATGACCAACGATTCATATAATTTTCAATCAATGTCTCTGTTAATTTATCGGTTTCTTATTTACAAATGATAAGTTAGGACAGTCATCGTTGGACTAACATGTTCTGATGACGTATTTGAATACATTTTTATTTTATAACATTCAACAGCTGAGTTCGTATGACTAATATAAAAAACCCAGAAAAGCAAAACAAAAAAGGAATTAACTGAATCAGCTGTACTTGTTTATGTACCCGCTGGCACTGGGGATTTAAGTCTACATCTATAAGTACACGTTCATGAACCTCTAAACTGACGCAAGAATAGTGTCGGTTATCTTATTTCAAATGAATGGTTTCCCATCTTTCTATGAAAGATTCGTTTGACGTGTACCTATGCATTGCTTAAATACGATTAGATTACGAATCCATCTTCTTGAGAAAGCTACCTTCGCACTACTGTTTGTTTTTCGATTGAGTAATTGCAATGGCGTAAGACATGACGCATTTTTGTTTTTAGTGATAAGGATATAACTTTCTTAAATACCCGACCGTTTCATTATACCTACCTTATAGCCTATTCCGAAACCATGACACAACAATTTTTGTGAGTTTATAAGCGTAGATTGGTTGGTGCATTCGCCTCTTGTCACTCGGACAGTAAATTGTACGTTACTATTTCATACTTATTTATGAATGCATTTATAAAATCCAAGAATTGTGACCTCAAAATATGGAATGAAATAAAGTATTTAGAAAACGTCATACCCTACGGCCTGACAACCGCCCAAATTGTTCCGAAGATCCCAATCAAAACAGTCAGTGTACTGGCATCTTAAGGTCAACTTTTCTCGTACCAAGGCATCAAATATAAGCCAATGATCGCCCGAATACAACCGAAATATATACCTTGCACGGAAATATATGAATAAGGTATTAAAATACATTTGTAATTATTCTCTTTCAAACTAAACGAAATAGCGTTCTTCATTGTCTCGTCGTCTAACCATAAATATTGAACCAAATTGTAGTCTTTGATGTGTATTTTTGGGATCATTTCGTATTCTATTTTTCTTTTAGCGTCCTTGATTAAGCTGAATATAAAAGAGATTTAACAGGCATACCGAATAAGTGATGTACTCATTTTAAAGTAACATAATACAATTTACAAAATATTCTAGCATTTATAAATTTTTGGAAGAACTTCCTTAAGACCGATACCTTACAGGTACCTACTGTAATCTTTATATGGTCTGCTGTAGCTGTAGCACAGCAATAAATTGCAATGCAACAAACCCAGTCAATTCCTTGGAATTCTCACCCCTAACTCTTAAGATTCAGTAAACGTGCGGACAATCTCGTCGTTTGTTGTTATTATGGAAACACCCAGCTTGGTTATTTAATTTTTTTTATTTATTTAAACAAAGAAGTGATAAGCACTTCTAATGTGTGTTAGAATAGAACGCAGGCGGTTTTTGTGATGAAGCTTACCCGAATCCTTCAGGGTTACCACTTTAATTTTTAGAAAAAAAAAAATATAATAATATTTTCCATAATACCGTATCCTTAATAATGAGAAGTCGACATTTTCACCAGTGCTTTACATTTTCTGCATAAAATAGAGTGCACGACTGGGTCGCCCGAAATTTTATCTTTCACATCAACAGTTTGGCTGATTGCTTTTAGTTTTATTAGGTATATAGGCAAAAAAAAACTCAGAAGCGATTCTAAAATCTAGATAAACAAAGCGTACAGAAAACATAAGAATATGCCTACTTAAATTAAGTAGTTTGAAGTAAGATTCATGATATACCGACACCTTTACATAAAATTGAACTAAGTAAATGACTAAGTACTGAACTCTACTCTACTCTACTGCATTGTACAATGATTTAGAGAAAAACAGAGTTTGCTTTCATGTTATAAATGGCCATATTACATTGTGATTGAATGTTCGTTAACATTTTATAGACCGTTTTTGAGATAAGGCCGATTTTCAAAAGTACCGCCTACCGTTATTGTATTTTATATTATATTTTAAGCGTGAAACTGAGATTGCAGCTAGTAAACCGAACCAACATAAGCTCAAATATCAATTTTAGTTGAAATCGTTGTAGACGTTTTCATAAAAAATTAAAAATTGTTTAAAGCCGTCATATGGGAAGAACAGTTAACAATGCAAACATGCAAAAAAAAAGAGGCCCCCAACTGTATGCCCACAAACTCCAGATCCGAAGTTTGAAACAAATCCGTTTAAGTCCGTTTTATTCACTCGAAATTGAACACAACTTGGGGATTTTTATTTTTAACTTGAGAATTTACTTTTATTCATTCCGAAGCTTTGAAAACCGAAAGTTAACCAACTTTGGGTTCCCTCAAATCCCCGAAATAGTAGAAGTTGTAGAGCAAACGTGGGATTTTTACGTCAAACGTCAGATTTTTTTTTCTGTTTTTGACTGTGCGAACTTCAAATTAAGTGCCGAAAATAATCAAATATTAATTTTTAGAACTTAAACGATGTATCGTTCAAATTATTTCTGGGGAGATTGGCCATCGTCTGATTCGGGCAGTGAAGAAGACGAGCGGTAGTGTTGACTGTGAAAGACGGCAATACAAGCTGCTACCAAGTGTTGGATTCGAAAAATGGGACGACCGCGACTTCTTATATCGTCTTCGTCTCTCAAAGCGGACGACAATGATGGTGCTTATAAATACTTATAATGAATTCATTGCCGTGCGCCTGGAAAAGATATTCTGTACAGTGAAAGATTTGGAATTTATTGCACATATATTTTTTTGAATTTCGTTGTTTTCTTCTTCATAAGATCGTGTCAATTACGACCCATAACAAAGATCAAGAGAATTCCGAACAATAACCCAGTTATTAATCGTTGCTCCGCTGCTATGGACTTGAAACGAGTGTCCAAAGCAATTGGCAATCTTGCGGGAACTTCTGCAAACAGCTAGTGACTTTTTCGGAAGAGCGAATTTCCCTGCAATAAATTTAATTTTCATATGTAGGTATATCTACTCCAAAGTTGAACTGACATATTTGGTGTCATCTGTCACAAATATTCCAGGGATATTTCAGCAAGAACGCCAACTTTTGAATTTCAACTGGGGAGTTGAGAATTAAAGTAACTAGTGAATAAAAGCAATTTTCCGGCCAATTGCCGCTCAACTCTCTCTTACGAATCCACTCCGAAGTTGGCTTGCCTCGGAGTTATCGCTTATCGGCAAGTTGAACGATAGTGAATAAAATGGCCCTTTTCGGAAACCATATCGGTGCATACACACTTTCGGTATTAATAGGTGTTTTTCTTTTTTACTTCAGAGCTCAGCACTGAGCTCGAGCATTATGAGCGCGCTCTGAGCCGAATGTGCTCAGAGCGTTCTGATGTTTTTTAATTTTTCCTGTTTTTTTTTTCTGTCAAATGTGACTGGAAGTGTGCTTGTACATGTGTAATCAGCTTTTTCCTCAGGCTGCTCAGTCAATTCATTCTGAGCTCATAGAGCGCGCTCTGATCATGCTCTGAACGAAAAAAGAAACACAAATTTGAGCACTGAGGTGTTTAGGTTCTGCTCTGAACTAAAAAAGAGGAACCCCCAATATATCAACATGCTGATCGTTCCCATAGTCCAGGATGGTGAACCAATGGAATGAAATATTATTGGCACGTCACCAAATTAGCAATTGAGAAAATCGATTGCACCTTTGAGCTTTAAGTTTTTTTCTTTTTTGCCTCACATTCTATCCTATTCCTATTACTAAATTCTGGAGTTTTTAAATTCTCTTTTGGCGTTCTCCGGGGTCAGCGCATTTCATATGTGCACAGAGCAGCAAACCGTATTTTATAGCGGCATCGTAAAATCAATAACGGGTAGCCAATTTAATTTTTTTAAATAGGACATTATATTTTATGTTTTCCTTTCCTGCTGTTACTTAGTTCTTGAATGCGTTTCAGTTGAGCGTGATTTCGCGTTGATATCCTCGAGTGCCACAACAATAAAAGATGGCTAGTTCAGCAAAAAAAAAAAACACAAAGTGTCAAATAAAGATAGAAGAGAATCTCAAAATTGGTGGACTGTGTGTATATTATGTTCTGGGACAGTGGTATGTAAAGGGTGGTTAAGTTTTAAGGGCCGATGTTGATTTTGAATAAAACACAAATTATTCAGGAAATTACTGTCATTTATGTATGGAACAAAATATCGGCCAAATGGCCGCCGCGACCTCGGCGGCACACCTCCATCCGATGATCCAAATTTTCGATGACGCTGAGGCATAATTGAGGTTGTATGCTGTTATGCCGAATTATCTCATCCTTTAGCTCTTGAATTGTTGCTGTCTTATCGACGTACACCTTTTCTTTCAAATAAACCCAAAGAAAGAAGTCCAACGGTGTCAAATCGCATGATCGTGGCGGCCAATTAACATCGCCACGACGTGAGATAACATGGCCATTGACTTTCTCCCGCATAAGAGCCATTGTTTCGTTAGCTGTGTGGCATGTGGCACCGTCCTGTTAAGACTAAATATCGTCCACATCCATATCTTCCAATTCGAGTCATAAAAAGTTCGTGATCATCTCACGATAGCGAACACCATTCAGAGTAACTGTCTAACCGGCCTCATTTTGAAAAAAAATACGGCCCGATGATGCCGCCAGCCCATAAACCGCACCAAAAACAGTCACTCTTTGTGGGTGCATTGGTTTTTCGACAATCACTCTTGGATTATCATTCGCCCAATGCGGCAATTCTGCTTATTGACGAATCCATTGAGGTGAAAATGTGTCGATTAAATTGACCGAAAAAATCACGAAGTGTTCGATATGCATTTTGATTTGAACCCCCAATTTCATAATAAGCCTAAATTACTTTAACGCGTTGCTCGATTGTGTATCTTTCCATGGTTCAAATAATGAAAATAATTCAGCAGATACTCCTTTATCTATGAATACAATAAAAGATAGAATCTTTAAACTGGCAGAAAATATAAAAGAACACCAAATAAATGACATAAGTCATCTCATTTTATTTCGCTATGTCTTGACAAAAGAACGGATACAACTTAATCTGCCCTTTTAGCAATTTTTGCTCGATATTGTGTAGTAAACGACGTCAAGGAAGAGTTAATTGCTATGTCATCGTTGTCAACAACTACCAAGGGCTCTGATATTTGCACAGCTGTTAAGAATGAACTCATAGAAAACGATATAGATTTAAGTAAAATTGCTTCAATAACGACTGATGCTGCTCCCCAGTATGGTTGGAAAAAATAATGGTTTTATCAATTTGTTCCAAAAAGGTAGGTAGGACACCCAGTTCTTGAACTCCGAAATGAAGGAAAAATCCAGTATTATTCACAATTGGTTGATGTAACGTGGATTTAAAAATTTAATTTTTTTACTTATATTTGTCAACATTTCAAAGATTTTAATATAAAGCTTCAGGATGCAAACTAAACTGTCATCGTCATGATGGATCTCGTTCGCGCTTTTGAAGGTAAACTGCAAATTTTAAGTAGAGCATTTTCCAAACTTGAAAATTTTTACGGTGGTTTGAACTTACATGAAAAACCAGACGTAGTAAAAATAACTCAAGAGTTTTTGTCGGTAAATAATTCATAAGTCGAAGAATTTTCGTCAAATCTTTTCACAATTTAAAGAGTTATCGGAAACGCTTAAGTTTATTATGTAGCCTGATATGACATCCTTTGATAAGCTAAACTTGTCCAAATTTGATTGGTTGGGAATTGAAGAGATTGAAATGCAGCTGAACGAATTCCGATCTAGTTCGATATGGGCTCAAAAATTCGTCGAAACAAGGAAAGAGTTGGAATCAATCGAGCTGGAAATGCTGTCAGGCAATACGACGAAGAATGCCAATTCCAAATTAATGGAAACTGAGAATTCAATTCCCGGCACATATATTTAGCTGCTTGAAAAAGTTGGCGTTTGCTATATTGACAATATGTATGCGAATCCTTATTTTAAAAAAAGAATAACATTAAAGATTCGCTTGGAAACCGTTTGTCACATGATTCCAGTTCAGCCTGCATTTTGCTTAAGGTGACAAAATACAGCCCTAATATAGGTAAGCTACTTTGCATCAAGTTGACAACAATAAAAGCCACACTAAAATAGATCGTTCATTGTTTATTGTTTTTGTTTGTTTCTGGGCCTTACCAACAACCAAACAGTAAACTCCAGTTCAACTAATTTCGAAACTAACTATAGTTTCGACTTTTAATTTGTAGGTACCAACAATCAAATTAATCGGAACTTTAACCACATCTGACTTTATCGCAAAATTATTACAGTGTAACTCAAATGCGTTACAATTTTTGTCTGAGCTTTCAAATAATTTGCTGAAATTGGCAGTTGCTTGTATTTTGAGTAGCAATCTTTTAGTTATTTACTTTTTCAATAATGTTGAGCAGCAGTTAACGACTATTAATTTCGACTATTGCCCTAAAGTCGAGTCTAAGCTTGGTTGTTGGTAAGGCCGTCTCTGTTTTTTGTTAATCTGCAATTTGTTTCTTTTATTTAAAATGAATTAAAAACTGTTGATTTCAAAAATGGTTCGCTATCCCGAAAAAAGTGGCAAACTTAAGCTTGTTATACTTTCCATGTTTTCACGTTTCGTATTTTTGAATTTTTACTAACTCTTATGAATATTTACTCAATTCCTGCCGTTCCTTAACTCGAAAAATTCGTAAAAGAGAGCAAGATATAACTGGATAAAACCCCTCCACTGCAGCGTTGCCTGTTAGCCCCTTGGCCCCAAAATTCTGAAAAATATCAAAATGGCCCCTTTTTCAGTTTAAGTAGCTACGAATTTTATTCTTTATTGAACAAAAAAGAATGCATACATATGAAAAGAAGTGTTTTTTAGTTAAAAACAAATGTCTCTGGAGGCCCATTTTTTCGGCTCGGGCCCCTTTTAAGTCGCGTTTTTAAAAATGTTCAGCGGCAACGCTGCTCCACTGAGTCACCTGGCAATTAACAGATGATTTGAAATTGGTTGTCCTATTTGGCGCAGAGCTGCAGATGTTTTAATTTCCTGCATGTTAAAATTGTAGGAACAGGCGGTAGGCGACGAAATTTTTCGTTCCTGTAAAAAGAGACAATCTCCTCCACATAATTTTTACTCTTCCACATACTCGGATTCATTAAAAATAAGTTCGATTATTTCCGAATCAATTGTATCGCTAGATGAATCAACCAATAGCTATATTGGTAATAAATTAAATTCAGCCAACTCTTCGAGTTTATCAGACATTTTAACGATTTTTTGTTACACTTTTTGAATTAAATAACTGGCATTTTGTATAGATTACTACAACAGCGTTCCCTCTCCGTGAGAGAATTTATCCCTACCACTGACAATTTGACAATCTTTTCCATTCTTACTACAAAAGTAGAGGAACAAACCTTTTTATAACGAATTGATATAAGCTGTCAATATTTCCCACAAATGTGTCTCACCATTATTCGCCTAATTACACTTATTAATTAAAACTGGAAAGTGAAATTTCACAGATGGGTCATTTGGATGTTCTATTTGTTGCTTGTGCCAAATTGCATTATGTTCTTAGGTGAATGGCGGCGATAACATTTACGTAGGTAATTTAAACAATATTGCAAATAAATGCTAAATTTTTTGGTTTATTGAGGATCTTGTACTTTTCGCTAAATTTCGGCAGTCAAAACATGTTAGGAATGTCAGTTGAGACATGTATACCATTCCGTATTCAACTAAATTAACTTAATCTTTACAATGGAATTTCAAATGCAAACCGATACAGCTACATATGGATAATAATAATTTACTTATTTAAGTGTACCAAGTCGGCGCAGTGGCTTAGTGGCTTGCGTATACCGCAAAAACCCAAATTCCAACTTGGGTTTTTTCCACTGCGCCACCTCTCGAACGTCTGACAAATATCCGAGAGCTTCTCAATTAGCCGTTTGGAATCGGCATAAAATTGTAGATCCCTTCTATTCGTTCCAAAAATGAAAAACTCGCACAAAACGAATGATTGTGAGAAGCTAGGCCTTGGGTCCCTACGGACCTGTTGCGCCAGCTATTTGTTTATTTATTTTTAAGTATACCTTGGGCTCAGTGGTTTTCAAAAACATTTCTATCAACTTTCATAATTATAAATGGTTTTGCAAATCGTTTCCTAGTTTCGAAGTATGATGATTGATTTCAATTGCTATATCTAGCAAGGCTTATAACTATAAAAGGATTGATGGAGACACTCAACGAGGCGTTTGATATCAAAAAAGTATTTAGACAAGTGATACGCTGTCATTTCAATATCGGCGAATCGAACGAAATGTCAGAATAAACTGCGGTGTAACTAGCTCTATACCCTAAATGTGATTATCACATTACAAATAAAGCGTAGAAATATTCGCTTGTCAATAGCTGCTTGCTTACTTGACCAAAGAAGCCAATTGGGCAAAGAATCGTTTTCAGGAAACACTATAAAGAGACTGTAGATCCTCATTATCCCTCACAAGCGAAGGCTGATGAAGATATCCTTCGTTGTTGGATATCAAATTTCTTCAAGTGATTGCCAATCCCACCTTCTTTTACGGGATAGACAAACTATACTGAAGCTAAGATTACACGTGTCATTTTTCGTGGCAAATTTTGACATGCGTCACAAAAACTCGCTCTTTCTATTGTCAATCGTGAGTCCCTCGTGAGAGTACGCTGCGACAGTCAGCGTAACAAGACGCTTGACAGGCGATCACACGTAGTGATACATTTAGGACAAGTGCTTACGTCAGACACCTATAATCTTATGTCGTTCTCTATTGATCCAAAATCGATCTTATTCTTTTTATCTAAATCACTTTTTATGTTCCATTGGGCAACAAAAATCAATCTTTTTTCGATTCGGATCACTTTTTGCAGATCTCGATATTTTTTCAGATCCACGCATACTGCCGCAATACCAATGTGCTTTGCACAGCTGTTTTACGAAGTTTGCTTTCAAAACAAATGCGCAAAGTTTCGTGAAAACCAAAATAACGAAACACATAAATAGTCATGGATATTATTTTGTAGGAATTAATATCTTCATCGTTTAGATCGTCATCTGAAGACTTCGAATTACCAAAAATACTCCATTTATATCTAAAACAGAGGAAACATTTTTCAAGTCGATATCCATTTGTGATTTCTGCAGAAACAAATGCAATTCATGCAGCTGATATTGCTGTCATATAACGCACTAATCCATTTACAAAAGCAGACCAATTTCGTTGCTGTTCCGTGAGTCGCGTAAAATCTGATTTATTTAGTAAATTAAACTATCTTCAAGAGATGTTTTACATGTCTGACAACTTTTCGATATCATTAACATCGATTTCAGTTGTATATCTTTTGTAAATAACTTATGAAAGTTTTCTCAAACTTTTTATTCTCCTATAGCAACTTTTCATTGATAATTTTCCATAAATATTGAAAGCAAATGTGTTTCTTTTCTAACTTAAGGTGGCGCTACAGAACGAGGTGGACCTGGGCCTCAACCAAACCAACAAGCACTTCCAGCCAGCACGCCATTCACTCCACATGACCCAGCCACCTCAGTCGTTGGACCTTCACTATTTTCGCTACGTCGATGTCGCTATACAGTCGTTGTTTCTCCTCCTACATTCACCGTCTATGCAGACGAGATCAAAAATTACTCGAAGAATTTTCTTCTCGAAACAGCCAAAAGTAACCTCATCCGCTTTTTAAAGGGTCCATGCTTCTGCGCTAATAAGGGTTATAAAGGGTCAATATAGTTACTCGAGAGAGGGCCTTGCTACTCAATTGACTTTTTAGCATAAGAAACAGCGATTCGCAAGAGTTATTCTTCGTTTAATCTGGTGTCGTTGGAGTCGTTGTCTGAGTTCATGGCGGAGCCTAGGTAGACAAAGTCCCTTACTACCTCTAAGTTATATCTGCCTATGGTGACGTTCTGCGCGAGACGTCGGTGTTGACAGTCCTTTTTAGTTGACAGCATATACTTTGTCTTGCCCTCATTGACCGTCAAACCTTCAATTCGTCTAGGTTGGGTTGACGGTATTGTTGATCTTCAATCTTCCAGGTTGAATGGTTCATCCTGCCTTACAGCGGAATTTAGTTCGTCATCCCCGTTAACAGTCTGCAGAAAGCAAATACTATACGAATTGTTTCAAATTAAATAAAGTTCTGTGAACGCCCAACAGCTTGGTCCACAGCAGAAGTTACACATTTATGTGCGAGTGAATTGGTGCGTGACATTTGTCAATGTAATTTTCCATGCAACAATACTAGCGCACCTAATATGTTTCGGCCGAAGTTGGTGGTCTCAGTATGTAATCTATTGTTGACAGGATATGGAGTAGAAAAATCTTAAAGATGTATAGGTATAGTGACATCGACCAAGAAAAGTGTGATTCAGACGTATATGATGCATTCGACTTCAATTCAAAGGGATAATGCTATAGGGTAATGCCATAGGTGTCGCGCACAAGCGGAATGTGGCCACTAGAGACCCAGGTCCACCCCGGAATCTATCGCAACGGCAGCTACAATGCAAATAAGAAAACTGTTTTACCTATCGGTAAAAAGCCATGACAAGAAGACTTGGTTGTAGCCCTCCTTTGTTTGCATACGATTTCCCAAGAAGTTTGCACACTCTCCCTTAACGCATTCAAGTAGTTTTCAGTGTAGAAACGATGAGTATAACACCATCAATTCGGAATTCATCAGAAGATCTCTGTAAGGCTATCATATAGATAATGTTCAGCCTGATCCCGTACGGAAACTTTACTTTCTTGTTTGTCGGATGTTGGTGTTCTGTCAAAATGTACAAAGGATTACTGACGTTTAACTACTTCCGCTGCGAAAGCTAACCATTTCATTTCGTTCCCGTTTCTTTTTGTCTCTAAAAAAGACTTCGGTCATTTCGATCGATTTGAAACTATATTCCTTAAAAACAAAAAATTCCTGGTTCCTAAATTTTTATAAATGTATAAAATTGTGGTAGTTTGAACGCTTTTGTCTTGCAAAATGCCGACCCAGGTCGGGGTATGAAGAGTATAATGAGCTACAAATATAATAATAATCTTGATTCTTATAATCTGCAGATCAATGAACAAAACCCTTCGAATTACTTAACAGCGGTCAAAAAAGGTCACAAATTTAAAATTGAAATACATTGGGTATGGTAACCCTATGGGGAATACCCGAGATAATAATAAACCAAGAACGACTCAAAACACGATTCTGATTTCGGACCTGACTGCATAGCATCAGTCAGAGCGTAGCACTCAAGCATACATCAGTATAAAGTCGCACTCAGCCGCGTTCCGGTGCTCATCCGCTAGCCCGTAAAAGTACTCGTTCTACACATCGCATTTATGTACATAAGTTCAAGTTATTTGTGTTGAACTTCGATTAACAACAAATAAAAATAAAAACCAAACTCTCTGCCCCTCAGAAAGTAATCGCAATTAGACAGTGACGCACGCTCTTGTTAGCCGCTTTTCTCTGAAAAAAATCTCTTGTGAATTTTCCCTGCTTCATAAAAATGTTACCACAAATCGGTGAGATCAACGCATGTAACTATGTCAAAGATTGGAATGTTAAACTATTTTGCTTTTTGTTTGTTTTATTGTTTACGATAGTTTTCGTTGCTGTTGGCGTGATCGTCTTTGCGCTATGCCCAGCCTCAGATTGTCAGAACAGTGTTATTGGAAGCTCTATTTGGGGTACGGAACCTGTACCTGATATTGTAGCGTCTTCTCCAAGTGGAAGAATGGAAGCTGCCACAATCCCGAGCATTCCGATCAGTATTCAAACCGCCAAACCAATGGAGATAAATGACAAAGATTATTGGGAAAATGATGACTTTCAGCCGTATAAAATTGATAACCGCGACTATTTCGATTGGAGGCTAGTAGAAGTGAGTACCCAATATTAATTATTCCCAACACAACCACTGACTAAAAACATTGATAAGAGCCTGACCGAAATGTGATGGAACATTGTGTTGTGCGACTTTGCATAAGTGGCGCTATGTGATGTGAGTGATTTTTGAATTCATGCTGTTTTAGTGGTCGTAAATGAACTTTAATTTGTGTTTAAATTTATGCACGAAACCATACCGAAACAATTTTATGTGGAGGATCGAGGATGTGTAAAATGTGTACATCCTAATCATAAAGCAAAAAGAGAGAATGGAGAATGAATTGAGTACGCAACACAATTAAAGAATAATAATTCGCGCATTATGGTTTCTGGTATACAGTACTGCCCCTGGGTATAAAATTATAGTGCTTATTGCCGGTTTTCCAATTAAATTTCTATTAAGCGGGGACCCTTGTAATGCATAGAATGGTGTCTGTGAATCACAACACTGAATAATTTTTTGCTATTAAGGGGGTTGCTTATATGCGGGGAGTACTGTACTAAGGCGGACACAGTGACGGATGTGAGCTCTTGAAAAGCTCGGTATACACTACGTCATGTATTTTGGCGTTTCTTCTCAATATAATGTCGTTTTTCGATGTGGCAAAACGATCAATTATTTGCAGAAATAATCAGATCACGAAAATAAAACAATACGGATTATAGAAAAATAGTATTTTGATGTTGTGAAAACAGTTGCATTGAAAACACGACGGCTAATGTATGTGTATGACACACTTCATAATGCCGCCAGCCATATTGCAAACATTCTGCGCAACGTGACGTCACAATATGATGTCAACTGACATGTAATTTCATTTGCTTGTCGGGGGTGTTACCATATGCATTTTTATTTTTTTTTTTGAAAACTAATTTGAAATTCTATGTTCAAACATGCAACAAATAAACAATATTTTGCTGCTAGTATTTCCGTTTTTCTTGACATATTAAGGTGTATCCAGCAAGCGAATGATTTGTTTAAATATTTATGAATTGTGCTCGATTTGCTTCAGAAACATTTCATAAATATTTTTTAAAACGTTTCTATTTTTACCGGTTTAGACGCCGATTGCTTATGAAATGCTTTTTATTGTCGGTCAGAGGCCCGAAAACAACACCACCGCTTGCGTTATATGGTGTGCTTTATTTCTAGAAGGAAATCAGTTTACAATGAGTTCGAAATGTACCTACTGACAATCTTACTGCAGTTTGCACCTCTGGTCCGCTTAGATTGGAAAGAAGAACAAACTGAAGTTAGTTAAAACTAAACATTCTACTTTTTATAATAATACTCATAGATGGCGTTCTCACAAGTTGTGTTCGTTGGCATAATCCAGAGAGTGGTCGTTCGTTTTGTTACATTTAATAATTTTTGCATTAAAAGATGATGAACTCAAAAGTGGTACGCCTACGATTATAAGCAGCAGTACGTTCGGTTTCTCAACCATGGTTAATCCCGTTGTGACCGCACCATAGCTCTCTCTCTCTGCACACACCACAAACATCCGTTTGATTGTCAAAATTAAACCGTCACTTCAGAACCTATTTTCGAAAAAATGCAATTTACCTACCCCTAAAAGTAAGCAATGGTGCACCTAATTTTGATTCAGGGTAATTATATCTGTGAGGTGTTGAGGGCGGTTGGTTTCAATGATGTTACTATTGAAACGAACATTATTTGCTCTAAATCTTAATAGTGACGTATTAAAATACTAATCATGAGCAAAGCTATCTTCAAAGATCGTATTCTTTCGATATCTAGATGTCGCTTTAAAAAAAAAATACATATTTATCGGAAATTGTGGTACATTTTTTAATATTACTTGCTTATGAAAGGTAGTGTCGATTATCGACCACAAGCGAAACTAGTAAACTAGGTACTTCTCAACATTTTGAAATCATTTTGAAGAGTTTCCGTCGTAAAAGGAATTTGGTTCGACGTTTAGTTTGATCTGTTTGACGTAGACCCTAGGTAGGACGAGCACGCACTGAATTAGCCCCGCTGCGTTCGATATATCATTAAAAAATAGTAGCTTGCGCTGACAATTATGTAAGCTGGGCTATTCAGCAATAGCAGTAAGTTAAGACTTATCTACTTTCAGGGCCCACCAGGTGCATCTTAATATCCTTCTTTTTTTATTATATACCTACTTCATATTCACCTCTTAAAAAACATAACCATTGATCAGTTCTCCTTCTGTGATACTATGAAAAGTGTTTTCAGTAATTCACGCTTAATTCGATTCTCGATTTATGAAAAAAAATAAAATAAATGTCTGAACTTATCCTATATCAATAGTAATTTAAATTGGCCGTTTATTTATAGCAAAAAAACATATTATTTTTGTTGAAAACAAAGCAACGAATTGATAAAAAATCACAACTGTTCAATATGGCGCCTGTTGTTAATAATTACGCGTACCTATTATTTCCGACATTATATAGATTGCACAAACAATATAAATTTAACACAGAAGGCGTATAAATGACTCACAGGTGACAGGATTTATTATTTAGTAAATTTTAGAACACATTTGAGTGTAGTTTATTATGATGAGTTCGAAGATCGCTTAATTCACTCAGAACATTATGCATGCTCGTGAAGTAGGTAATAAAATAATAAAAAAAAAAAAACAGCTGTGAAAACTGAAATGATAAATTTTTCATCACAGCTTCACAGATCTGGAACTGACCCATCATCTCGCATAGCTACTCGTAAGTTTATGCTTTTTTTCTAAGTGTTGCTTTGTCTTTCTGCTGGCAGGCATTATTGTATGTAGCCAAATTTGAGCCCAGCAAGCAAACGAAAAACCAAAAAAAAAAATTGAGACTTGAGAGTAATCCAGCTTAAGATTTTGTATAATTTATTCATAACAAGCTGCTAAAGATACTCTAGGTGCAATTATGTGACTGCATTCATATAACATGCGATTCAATACTTAAAACTACACATCTGAGAAAAAAGAACTTAATTAATTATTGATATAACAAAAGTTGAATAGCCAATCAAAATTTGCAGATTTGACGATACAATGTGTTGGGCCAGGGTCATTTTGCTTTTTCCGATTTTCCATAAAGTAAAGGGTGATTTTTTAGCTGGTTTGGTTTTGGCAACACTGGTTTTGACAGCTGACGTGTGTTTAGTACCTTGTGTCACTGTCAAACAGCTTCAGTTTGGTTTGCAATTTAACCATGGATCGTCTTACAAATGAACAACGCTTGCAAATTATTGAATTTTACTATCAAAATTCGTGCTCGGTTCGAAATGTTCATCGCTGCTTTTTTATCGAAAAATTGTGTTCAGCGATGAGGCTCATTTTTGGTTGAATGGGTACGTAAATAAGCAAAATTGCCGCATTTGGAGTGAAGACCAGCCAGAAGCATTGCAACAGTTGGTAGCTGCATCCCGAAAAAGCCACTGTTTGGTGCGGTTTATGGGCCGGCGGCATTATTGGGCCATATTTCTTCAAAGATGATGCGAATCGCAGCGTTACTGTCAATGGTGAACGCTACCGAGCGATGATAACAAACTTTTTTTTGCCCGAAATGGAAGTTCTTGACTTGCATGATATGTGGTTTCAACAAGACGGTGCCACATGCCACACAGCACGCGAAAAGATGGCGCAATTGCGAGGCGAGTTTGGTGAACAGTTAATTTCACGTTTCGGGCCGGTCAATTGGCCGCCTAGATCGTGCGATTTGACACCATTAGATTATTTTTTGTGGGGGTATGCCAAGGCTAATGTGTATAGGGACAAGCCCGCTTCGATTGACGCACTGGAAGCCAACATCCATGCATTCATTCGTGAGATACCGGCCGATATGTGTGAAAGAGTATGCCAAAATTGGACTCAGCGGATGGGCTACCTGAGACGCAGCCGCGGTCAACATTTGCATGAAATTATCTTTAAACATTAAATTGCAAGGTTCAAACTATCGATTCAAATAAATATTTCATTCATTTTTTCGAATTTTTTGTGTTTTTTTTAAAAAAAAAGTTCTAAACCTCTTAAAAAATCACCCGTTACAAGCAATAATTACATGGAACATTTTCGTAGGTACCTACGTCAAAGTGCAACTATTCTCTAAATTTCTATTGCACCAGTGGCTATTTCTCTTGGCTGGTTTGTCTTAGACACATACATTTTAATAAATCCATTTTATGCACATAGAATAACGAACTAAAGTTTTATCAATAATTTCTATAATCGCCGTTCTTACAAAAATATTCCTGTACACAACACAAAACAAGTGTCCCTTGAAATATTATTTGGCTCAAAAATGTGCGCCAAACAATTCCACACAATCTGTACCATAGTGTTAGTGTGCGGTACAACACGTCGGATGAAAAGCTCACTAAAGTAATTTACGCGATAAAATGCGCACATAGCCAATCCAAACCTAATGACCAGGAATCGCCACTGTATTTCACATGTCTACTTATGTACCCATATTTACATAAAACTACTTAACATGAATTCCAAACTGTTGGCTTCGCTATCAATATTATAGACAAATTGTTCATTTACATCTTATAATTGAGCCATTAATGTTATTTGTCGCGCTGTCAAAATGTAGTACACTTAACACCAATGGTTGCTCACCTTTTTCCATTTCATAGTTGTCGCATTCTTCCAAGTTAACCAAGATTTAGCGTACAGTGTCAGGAAGTTCCGACAGTGCGAAACATCATAGCGATATCACTCTTGTTTGCCCTTTGTTGTGTTGATTTTTGTTATAAGATACACTTTCTGTTTGTACCTAACTACGTTTGGATGGCAGCACTTCACAAAATAATTAAACAAAATGAAACAAACATTCTGTCACCGCTAAACAATTTACTCTCAAATTTATTGAAAACCTGTCTATATAAACAACGTAAAGAATGACAATGGAATATACGATTTAGTTATTTCGTTAAGTTTGGGAATAACTTGTTGTGGTTTCATTTATTTTTACTACCTACCATATTCGTTGTTCAACGTCAATTTAGCAACTGGGTGAATAATGCAATAAATAAATATTATTGACCAAAGTGATTTGACCCCTTAACTCTGGCATAGTTCATTGACATTGACGGCACTGCATTTTACTCGTGTTCAACTTCGCGAAACAGAGACAAAAAGTATAAAAATAAAAATACACAATTTCTCTCGACTTTTGCTGTCAAGTTGTGCCACTAACTTAGCATTGGCCATTTAAAATAACCCGTTTTCAGCGAAGATACATATTTATTCCCACCTTCTTACCTACATGTGCAGATATGAAATTTGTGATTTGCATTCCCCTCTGCTGCCATAAACGAGATGAGTGGGTTTAAATAAGGTGCAGCGCATTTCTTTTTCTTTTCGGCGGTTCAAATATTTAGTGTTGTCATTAATGGAGAAATCGGATTGCTACTTTAAACCTCAGTGACTTATTCATACGTCATTTGCTCAAAATTGATGAATAATTTCGGATTGGTGAAAATGTGCGGACATAATTTTAAGAGTAATTTTTATGCACTTTGTAGGCTACGAAATAATGAACTGTGATTCAGAAATGTGCGACTTTATGCGATGACAGTTTAAAATGTCATCTAGTCCTATTATGGCTTTCTTCACTAGTATAGGTGTGACGTATGCGTCAAACGTACTGTAAGTACTAGTACAAATTATAAAGTTGCAGGGTTTAATATAAACCGGGTCGCTGCGTACCAAAGAACTATCAATGCATTCCATTAAAAGTGACCAATTTGATTTAATTTAAGATTTAAAGTTAATTTTCTCATGGCAAATCTGTTTACTTTTGGAGTGAAAGAAAACTAAATCCCATCGAGCGTTACTTCATCTGGATATGTGCTAGGGACGTCTATCTATATAAATATTTAATACTTTGTATGTGTATTTGTTTATTAAGGTGTATTCGATTTGAAATGTTTTGTAGGTATCAATCAAAATGTGAACAAGAAATAGTTATAAACAAAATGTTATTCAAACTACATGTTTGAGGGCTACTAAAATATAGCTAGATAATTGGGTCTTCCTGTGGCGGTTGCCACAGCTTCACTTCAATCAGCAGTTGGGTTCATCGTGTTCCTAAAAGATAGGTAAGGAAAATTCTAAAACTCTTTACGAAGCAAATTGATGTCGATCACAAAGAAATTGACTGGACTAGAAATCCATTAGCTTAAAACATTTTTTTGTTTTTTGTTTCTAAATACATTGGGCCTTACTAATAATAATCTTTAACATTCACATTTAATAATGTGTAATTTTATATTGATAATTCGCCATAATGAGTTCGTTAAATCGACCCTGGACACTAAATACGATTATGAGTATCGCGCATGGAGATAGCTGTCATTCTTTTGCATGAGATTCTTCATCAATTTCCTATTATCTACTCCCTCCTTTGGCGGCTTTTGCTTTGTAGGTAGTGTTTGTAAATCTACATGAATATTTTATTGGCAAATACAAACATATCTCGGTCTATTGCTCTCAAGCCTTCAACTAACGTCGGAACCCCTGATGATCTGTTTCTATTCAGAAAGTTATTTTTTTGTACATTTTCTTCATGTCTTTTCGCCTGATCCTTTGTAAACCCTCCTTAAACTGTCGAACAGCATACATATTTATATTGATTCATTTATAATTTTGACACATTGATCTGCACTTGTAGTTTCTTAAACCTATTAATCATACGCAAAAGGATTAAAACAATTTATTTTCCACCATCTTAGGAAATATTCACCAAGAAGAACACCAATGTCGTTATATCGCCATTTTCGGTTAAATTGGTTCTCGCACTTTTGTCTGAGGCTGCTGATGCGGAATCAGTAACAAAGCGTGAATTGTCGTCTGTATTCCAGAAATCAACATCTCATTTTACATTGCGGGAACATTACAAGGAATTGTTGACTTCTCTTAAGGTTTGTAACTTTTTAACAAGATGTCCTTTAACGGCTATATATAATCCAGTAGCTTTTACAAATCTAATAGGAACCCAGTGACAAATATACGCTCAATATTGGAACTAAATTATACATCCGCAGTCAATTAAGAGTGAGAGAGCAATACCAGAAAACCCTGGAGAGTAGCTACCAAACAGATGTCCAATCTTTGGATTTCTCGGAAGCCCAAGAATCTGCTAACATTATCAATAAATGGTGTAGTAATATAACAGAAGGACACTTGCAGAATTTAGTTAACAGTGGTGAGTGTATTTTATGAAACTGGTTTGGTAAGCCTTATAAAAAAATATCAATTTTGTAGATAACATAGAAAATTCAGTGCTGCTGCTGATAAACGCTTTGTATTTCGATGGAAAATGGCGGACGCCATTTACCGACAGCTTCGACAGTGTGTTCTTCAAGAAACCCACTGAACAAATTCGGGCAAAATACATGACAATTGAGGATAAGTTCTGGTACTTCCATTCAACTATGTGGAGCGCTAAGATAGTGAGACTGCCGTATCAGGTAGGCTTATCATAGCATTTTGGAGTTTTTTTTTTTGTATCTGGCATCCATATTTAGTTGGGTACCAAATTCTGGAGTATTAAGCTAGGGCCGGCATTCTGTACGGTGAAAACGTTCAAGCTTTCGTCTTACATAATTCCACACCCGTTTATTACAACTACATACATACAACTAGCTTTACTAAGGCCTTAAGGACAGTTAACCACAGTGATCACTCAACTGACGGCTTGTCGCTAGAAAATTGCGCCTTTTGCTAAAGTCTTTTCAATAATATCAAATCGTGTCTCATTTTAGGGTAAGAAGTTCTCGATGACAGTTATTTTACCTGACGCCAAGGGTGGAATCGAATCACTCATTCGAGATATAGAAGGTGACTCACTAAGGCGAATTCAATGGCTGATGACCGAAAAAACGGTTCTGGTTACAATGCCAAAATTCAAATTTGATTTTACCTCACAGATGAAGGAGCATCTCCAGGAGGTAAATTTAACTGAAAACACCAAGTTACGTGTGTACTAATTTGAAAACTCTTCTCCGCAGCTGGGTATAAATGAAATCTTCTCAGATACTGCTGCATTAAGCGGTATTGTACAAGGATCATCGTTGGACAGAAAACTGAAGGTCACTGATATTATTCAAAAAGCAGGAATCGAGGTTCATGAGACTGGAACTACAGCATTCGCCGCAACTGGTAAGGATACTAAAAAAACTGTACTAATAGAAATGGGAATACTGATATTTTGTTTTCATTACAGACGTAGAAATTGTCAACAAGTTTGGTGGTGATTCGATAGAAGAGTTCAACGTTAATCGCCCGTTTGTATTTTTGATCATGGACGAGGCAACAAGTAATATTATATTTGCTGGCAAAGTACTTGACCCCACTGTATAATTTTTAGGATGTACTTGTAGTACTTAGATTTTATTATTTACCTACGCGTATTTTGATATTTTTCAAAAAAAAAAAAAATATTATAAATTTCAAACCAACTTAAGAGAATATATTTTGTTTATGTTTTATTAATATCTCAGCTCCTTCTGTTGGGTTTACTATCCAACGGCCTTTGTCCGTGCTAAGGAACTTTGTTGCTTAAATATCTTGTCTAAAGCGTCGCTCATATTTAGCAAAGTGCAAAGTTTGACAGTGCAGAATTTAAGCTGTCATGAGTGTCGAGAAAAATCGTTTTCTCGTCGAGGTTACGTTGAAACAATGTGTTGTTAATAATAGTTGGCGCAACGAGTCCGTAGGGACCCAAGGCCTAGCTTCTCACAACCATTCGTTTTGTGTGAGTTTCATTTTTGGAACGAATGGAAGGGATCTACAATTTTATGCCGATTCCAAACGGCTAATTGAGAAGCTCCAAAGACAGTTATACTCAAAGTGTTGTTGCCGCTTGTAATATTTGCATACTGGAGATATCAAAGATGAACGTTTTACAAACTAACGTAAATCCAATTGCATTAGCACAAGAAATATTTTCCGTTAAGAAAATTTCCGAAATCATAAAAATCAGGCAGAACTTTCAACAAACACGAAATTGATTTTCCATACATTTTGTATTACCTACGATTTAAATTTAAAAAAAAAAGAAAATTCAAATACAAAATGTATGGAAAATCAATTTCTACGAATTTTCCAATTCCCCTCAAAAGCAATGAAAACATTAAAACTAAACTCACCACTTAAATTTGCACTTAAACAAAATAAAGATGAAAGAGAAAAAAAAAGTGAACAATTAACTATTATGCATCAATAGGTAATCAATATTTCGCAAATTACCGAAAAATCCAATTGGAAATTAAAACAAATTGTTTCCGTAAAGAAAATCTACTAAATAATTAAATTCATATAGAATTTTGGACAAATACGATCTCAGTGTATATTGCGAACAAAATTTAAAAAAAAAAAAAATAATAATTCCCGTACAAAATGTATGGAAAATAAATTTTTAAATTTTCTAGCTGTATGAACCTTACTTAGGCGGAGACAAACACATCACAGCAAGGCTAGCTCAAATCGGACGAGTTCTCAAGTTATGGGCGCTCTTACCGATGCAAGTTTGTTTAATGATGTTATAAAAGTCAAAAGGTCCTGTTTATTTTAGTATTTATATTTTTCAGTCAAATAATGCACGCAGAATCCTAGAAACTGGGCTGTAAGCAGCAGTGTTGGCACTGCAAAAAAAATGAATCCGGTCGAATCTGATCGAACGACCTTTTATTTTGTATTTTACATTCGGTCAAATGTTAAAATACCTAAGTAGTTTTTGAGCAGCAAAGCAAAAGTATAGTAGGATTTTCAGCACACAATTAACAATTAACACTTGACACTTCTAATTGGGTGCTGGAAATTCTATTTCGCATTGCTGAGTTGGAAGCTGAAAAAAAAAAACACTTCTATGTGAATGTGAAAACAATATTTATGTCGATTCTATCTTGATAGTCATTGGCCGTGTATAAAGTGAGAATAATAAGGTATATATAATGTTTTCCGCCTGATGAATAACCAATTCTGAAAAGAGGTTCAATAGGCGTTTTGGAAAAGGCGTGTCCTGGGGTCCCAGCTTGGAAGAAAGGTTCAATCGGATCCCAAGGGGTCCTAAAAGCAACCCTATTTACCAATACTAAACCAGAAAGTAACTGAACAGACCAGTTATAGCATAGCCACTTCACTACAACTGTGACTGGGTGTGAGCATTCGACAGATCAGTCCGGATTCACAATAAATTGTGTTATGTTTGAAATTCTTAAGTATGGAAAAACTTAGTTTAAATTATAAAAGTTTATCTTAATATTTAGTTAATAAAATAATATTATCAAAAATCGGTTAGATCGGATTTCCAAGTTGTCTCCGGTCAGAGTAGAGGTTTCGGTATATGACCGGAATCCGATTCAAATGGCAACACTGGTAAGCAGTACTTTTTTTTGTTTATTGTTACTTTTTATTATTATTACTACTATCTATCCTATTATAGGTCCCTAACTTAAATACATTTCTCTTATCTGTACTGTATCAGTAATACTTGCTTTAATCGCTTTCCAATAAACACCTCAGTTCTCCTTCTCACCCTAATACCATGTTCCCACCAAGCGAAATCGCGAGATTTCGTAAAATCTTTCCAAATCTCCGAGATTTCGCCATACATTATTGACGTGCCGAAATCTCGGGATTTCAGCGAAATCTAGTCGAAATCCCTTTGAGTTCATCCGCCCGTGAGAGGTGATCAAACCGAACAAGCCTACAGCATGAACTTTGGTTTATTTTGTGTTCATTTGTTCATTGTGTACGTCAAAATAATAAGCGCCAAAACAATCAAAAAAAATAAAAAATCAAACAGCTGTTTGCCAGCCACTTCAAAATTGACAGCTTATGACTTTTGAAATCACTTCAACTCGGTGGGAACGACTTACGAGATTTCAGTAAAAATTCATCGAAATCTCGCGATTTCAGTTTGGTGGGAACATGGTATAATACCATGTTCCCACCAAGCGAAATCGCGAGATTTCGTAAAATCTTTCCAAATCTCCGAGATTTCGCCATACATTATTGACGTGCCGAAATCTCGGGATTTCAGCGAAATCTAGTCGAAATCCCTTTGAGTTCATCCGCCCGTGAGAGGTGATCAAACCGAACAAGCCTACAGCATGAACTTTGGTTTATTTTGTGTTCATTTGTTCATTGTGTACGTCAAAATAATAAGCGCCAAAACAATCAAAAAAAATAAAAAATCAAACAGCTGTTTGCCAGCCACTTCAAAATTGACAGCTTATGACTTTTGAAATCACTTCAACTCGGTGGGAACGACTTACGAGATTTCAGTAAAAATTCATCGAAATCTCGCGATTTCAGTTTGGTGGGAACATGGTATAACGTTATACCAATAAATTTCATATTCGTCTATTGCTCAGTCAGTCTGTCAGTGTCAGTGGTAATGGACTAATGGTAACAGTTTGTTATACCCTATTCACATCCCACTGAAAACCGTGTCTTTGTCGAAAACTAGTCGATGGATTCACTGCGAACCGAACTCCAACTAGTTTTCGTTGGACTTTTCTATCAGCTGTGAGACACTAGTCGTGAAACTTCTGTGTTAACTATTTTGGTTACAAATTTCGATCACCATAATTTACAAATAAAATGAGTTCAATTTCATCGATTAAGTGTGGAAAATGATTTTAAGTTGTGAGTTGTGACATTAAGTTGGTCAGCTGTTCTGCTGAATTTGCTGAGTACTGCAAAAGGTTTGTTTTGTTTTGTTTGAACAATCCAACGATTGGAAGTCGTTTTAGTAGAAAAACTGAAATATGAATGGGAAAACTTTTGTTTTCGATGAAGTTTTCGAGTTATTGTCGAAACCTATTACTTAGACAAGAATTTCTTGAATAGATTCGTCGGCTACCCCGCTCCATAAACGGCAACTGAAAAAACGGTTCGTTTGACCGATCTAGGCCAATCAACACTGAGACACATCAAGTCAGCAAGTCGTCAGACTTACTAAACTAGATATTACTTGAACGTCTCCACTGGCTGGTTAATGTCCTACTCTTCACATAAGACAACATGACTGGCATTGTTTAAATTAATATTAGCCTGGGTGGTCAGTGAAGGCATTTGTAATTGTTATGTCTATGCCAAACACGAATCGACACTAAACTAACACTAAACAATGAACACAAATCTAGGTTATATAAAAAAATAAAAAAATCACATATAAATAAACAAAATATAAATAAGCAAATTAAGCTTACAGCTTCAAGGAAAATAATTTACTTCTTCTGCGAAGGTATCTGCGAAATGAAAAATCTGTCCTTCCACTGAAATGTTTAATTTTTTTTTTGACAGTAGGTACCAGACACCAGTGCAATTGGTTTTTTAGGAATAATAATCAGCGTTAACTTTCATTCTATGCTGTTGCTTTCTACTGTTGCCAAAACACATCCACCGAACTAAAGGACCATTCACATGAGTGCGAACTGCGAATAGGCGAATTGCGAACAGTTCAATTTGACTGTATTTATGAATTGAAAATTGCTTTTTGATTTACCACAAAAGCATAATATACAATAAATCTAAAAATACTGAGTCTTATTTGTTTAAAATAGCGAAATTTACAATTACAGCAATTTTCCCGCGAATTGAAAATTCTTGGCGCGAACTGTCACACGTTATTCACAATCTACAAGCCCGCGAATGAAAAATTCTTAATCTTCATCAATGCAAATGATTCGCCGGAACCTGCAACTAAAAAATGTTTCCATGTGAAGGAAATGTCAGAATTTACGAAAATTCGCCAGTTCGCAATTCGCTCTCATGTGAATGGTCCTTAACACTCCGTCCCCTTAATTATTCAAACGAGGACCGCAATAAACAAATTTAATATGAGTAAAGTGGAAATATACCCTTTTTTCATCTCAGTGTGTTAAGTCTTCTAGAATTTTGAAAGAACCTGTGTTGCTATCTTCCAGCAGATGTCGCCACATCAAGACCGGCACCGAAAATCCCACTGAACACAGTCATTCAGGGCATGTCAATTTTTTCCGTCCGTACACAACTTCTCATAAGCTAGAATTCGTTTGGAGGTGTGTTTGTGCGTACAAAATCTCCATCGAATACAGAGGCACCGAAGTGAGTGAGATCTTTGTTTTGCCCAACACTTGTTCGAAGTCCCGGAAAAATTGCGTGAAAACTGTAGAAAAACCGAATTAAAGTGACAAAATTCTTTTGCAAAATTTAAATAAAATGATTAACTTTCGATTTCACTAAACGTTTCGGTGTTTTGTTCGTGTCAAGTTAGTGAAAAGTGCCGACTAAAAAAAAAAAAAATTGAAGTGCTGAAAGTGTAGCAGCAGAGAGCACAGCCTCGCCATGTTCCAGCAAACGCAAGCTGCACAAGGGCGGCGGTGTTTATTATTTTTCTCGGCGATTCTTATTACAATTTTGTGCATTTTCCAACAAATTCAAGTCTCCGACGGCCAGGGTGAGTTAATTTCATTTAACTGCATGCACTTTTTCATCGATGGAACTGCACTTTATAATTAGTTTGCGTGTTTGCGGAAAAGGTTTAGAATTTTCATATCCTCCACCCCACCCCCATATGAATATCGCATACATCACATTCACAAACTCCTCATTGTCGTCTTCGTCGTCTACCCTTTTTCCTATTGCTTGCAACTTGGATGACAGTACACGACCACGAAATTACTATGTTGGAGCAAAAGTGGCGGTGGAGCGATATTCGGCGTATACAAAAGAAAAAAAAAGTCGTTTTTTCTACACTAAGGCTCAGCGCGCTAGGTTTTACAATTGGCACTGCGGTGACCACTGACTCCACCTCTTCCTACTACTGATTACTACCTTCTTTTACTAGTGTCGCTGTGATAATCCTATTTTTGGTTTTTCTTAATGAACTAATATTTGTTCGTCTTTTTGAGCTGTTTCGCTTGATTAATTATAATCGTCGGCAGGAATTTTTAATTGAATTATAGTTTGAACGAGTAGCTAGTTTGCACTTTGACTCAACAAATTAAAAAAAATAAGTTCTGTGTTTTGTGTACTTTTTTCAGAAGAGATTAATGTGGAGCTCGGAAAAAACATCACTGTACAGTGTACATCGTCCAGCAATCATGTTCGGTGGACGTTCCAAGATAAGAACATCACCACACAGGAAAAAAGGTAAGCCCAAAGAGATTCCTGTTGGTACTCTAAAAAAAACCGCAAATTTCTTACACCTATTTCGTCCATGTTCTCTGTCGCAAAAATATTTAATAGTTCATCTTATTAGTTCTTTTGTGCGATGTTAACTTAGTCGTATGCCAGTTAGGTAGCTGATTTAATCATCTTAATATTACTCGCGGTTAAAAAGATTGGCCACAACTGAGTCAATGCATTCCTCAAATCGTTGATTATACTTCAATGTTCGTAGGCTGCACATCCGGTGAGTAATGTATGTTCATACCGACTGCGCTTTCAAGCTGAAGTTTTGAGTTACGAAAACGCAACAATTCCTGCAGGAAAATACATAAATTATGTCGATGCAATTACATCTGTCTTATCAGAACACGTAGTGGGTATGTTCGACTCACAGTGCGGTGAGGCGTCAACAACTTACCGCCCGAAAGGATAGAGTATTACATGAGTTGCAAGTCGCAATGGTCATCGACCCATACTGTAGCCAGTAGTTATTGCCATTGCCACATCTTTTCGTTTTGGAGACTCCATGAACCTCCATTTGTACAGCCAGATAATGCCCTCCCAGCAATGGTAATATTGATGAAGTAGGAAAGTTTGTCCCATCTTATAGGTAGAAATTGGCAGAACCGAAGAACTCCTTTATATCATCTGTTAGTTTTTTCGGTACAAGCTACATAAATCCCAAAAGATGTAGCTATTAAAGTAGGACATAAACGAGGGCACTTGTTAACCTTGTAAACCTTCGTGGGAAGAAGTGTGACATTTTAAGTAATCCTTCACCGGTTGTCTATCTTCTGTCTTCTATAATACGTCTTCCCTGTTCTTCGCTGGCAGTGACTGATAATATTAACATCGTTTGTCCATTGCGGCTGGTCTCTTCCATTAGATCCAGTGTAAAATCCTCATAATATGCTCTGACACAGACGACACAATTGCATACAACGTATTCATTCAATATAGTAACTTAAGATCAGTTTATTTGTATCTAGTTCTTTATACAGTGCACGCGCTGTGCCTGTGCGACAATAATTAATCAGAACAATTCACTGAGCGGACTTTCATTTGCTAAAATATATGTAGGGGTAAGCCATTTATCGTTTGATTAGTCTAAGCCAAAGTGCGAAATTATGTGCATGGTCTTTAATGTGCATTACGTTTCTTACTTAATAGCTAATAACAATAAAAAGAGTAACTTAAGCTTTAGCATGGAGTATTAATTTATGATCCATGATGAATTTTCAATTAATATCAGTCAAATATCTCCTCAATAAAAGCTTCAACTAAAACTCATACATAAAATACGCCACCAAACGTGAAACCGGAGTGTTGCGGTACAGTAAGCGCATGTGGGGCACATCTTGGGGCCCGTCTATAATAGCATACGTTTACATCGTTTAGTGGTCAACAGTTTTTGAAGAGGTTACCATGCTCCGGCGAACGGCGTACTGAATTTTTCTAGAGTTTCTTCAACCATCTCTTTATACTTATCAAAATCAACACAAAGAAATAACTTTAGCAATTCATTATAACTCTCTCCCCCTCAGATACCATCTCTCCACTGAATCGGTTAACGATATCGATGAAAATGCCCTGCTCGTGGAAACAACGAATGCAGCCGTGGCCTCGGCTTTTGTTCACAATTTAAGTATCCATCGTGTGAAAATCTCCGACGAAGGCAACTACACATGCCACAGTACCGGCAACGGCGGCAGCGCCGACCCCGATCAGCCCAACGAAAGTGTATTTTTTATACAGCCAATCATTCGTCCGAAAGTCAAAGCCAGTAGCCCGAATAAAATTAAACGAAAAATCGGTCAAGCCATGTCGCTGTATTGCCTAATTGAGGTATATCCCCTGGAGCCGATTAGGAGCCACATAAAATGGCTGAAGGATGAGATTTCGTTTAGTTTTCTCGACAGCAGCACAAATGTAACACTGATCAATGGCACCCATGTGAATGTTACCCTTGAGTTGACTGAAGTTTATAAGAAGGAGAACGGTACCTATGGGTGTGTTGTACTCTCACCGTCAGGCGATGAATTGGTGCGCAAAGAGATGGCTCTGCTTGTCATGGATGTGCCGCAAGTGAGCATTGACTATGTGAAGGCAGTTGGGGCGAATAGAATATTTCTCAACTGGACACTTAACGACGGCAACGATCCGATTCAAAAGTATTTCGTGCAGTTCATGCAGGAGGGTGCTCCCACCTTTACGTACTACAATCATGTCATTGGGGGGAAGAACACGTCGTATGTTTTGGATAACTTTCTGCCGAACACGAGCTATTTACTGCGAATCTCAGCGAAGAACAGCATAGGCGACGGAATACATCATCAGTATCACCAGCCAGTGCGTACACTGGAAAAAGATCCAGTGTTTGTGCCCAAAGTGGAGGCCACCGGAAATACAGAGTCGACGATAACAATCGGTTGGGCCCCGCCATCGCCCGAGTTGCTGGAATACATACAGTACTATGAGTTGGTTGTGTCCGAGCCGGGCGAGAGTCCTCGCATTGTGGAGGAAGCCATTTACCATCAAAACAGTCGCAATCTTCCATACATGTTCGACAATTTGAAAACTGCTACTGATTACGAATTTAAGGTGCGCTCTTGCAGCGATCTTACAAAGCAGTGTGGACCCTGGTCGGAGGTCGTTAATGGCACGACAATGGATGGAGTAGCCAGTCAGCCGACCGATCTGCATGTGATGTGTAATATCTCGCGTCAAAGTGCGGTGAGTGTCGCCTGGAATGTTCCGAAAATACCAAACGGAAAGGTCGTCTCGTATTCGATTAAGCTGGTGGGTTCGGCCAGCTACAAAATGGAAGGACGGCTGTTGAATGCAACATGGGGTCCAAAGGAACGTCGAGTCGACGAGCCAAACCATAAAACTGTCTACGAAGGCGTAAATCCGAATACAAACTACTCGGTGACAGTGTCGGCTCTGACACGTCGTAAAAAGACTGGAGAGCCCGCCACTGCAGTGTGTACAATGCCAGTTGCGCTGCCCGACTCCATTGGCCGTATTATCTGGACAAAAGTGAAGACATCCGACGAAAAGTGCGTACTAAAACTATTCATGCCGCGAGTTAGTGAGCGCAACGGTCCAATTTGCTGTTATCGGATCTACTTGGTACGCATGCAAGAGTACAATCGAGATCTTCCCGTTCCGGACAACATAAATGTGTCCACCTACCATGAGATCCACAATTCCAACAACACTCGTGGTGGAGCGTACATAGCTGAGATGTTCCCCGGTGCGGCCTACCGTTCGGAGATATTCCTCGGCGACGGCAAACGAATGTATCCAGACGAAGTTAGCCAGAATATAGGCGACAATCACTGTCGCAAGTGTCTCGATGGAGTTCCCTTTCGCAGGATCTTTCACGCTCCCGTGCCGCGAACTACGACAACGACAACAACTCCAAAACCAGATGGTGAGTGTCTGTTTCAAAAAGTATTTCTTCTAAAATGCCTCATATTGTTTTCTGTTTAGCACATCACATTCCCATAATTCCAGAGCTAAGCCAACGCGAGCAGTTAAACCGAGCTGGGAATCTCACACAAGCAGCGTCGAAAATTCTGGACAACAAGCGTCGTCGTCGCCGGAATCCAAAGCACGCTGTTGGACAGAATATACAAAATCTAGAAGACGCTGTCGAAACGACTACAGTTATGGCATCTGTTTCGCTCCAAGAAGTTCTCGATGAGGTGTTCGATGGAGAGATTGACATGAACAGCAACTACACTGGGTTTGTGGAAGTCATCGGTAAGCATACATACAAGTGTGGGCCTTGCCAGATGATAATGAATAAATTCACTTTGTAGTTCGCGAAGAGGATAGCCCACCGGGCGCTAGCAAGCCTCTGATTGCGTACAGTAATTATTTTGAAACAATCAATCCGCAAACTGTGGCCGAGGTCTTTGACAATGGCGACGATGTGTCGCTGGTGCTTAATATTGTTGTGCAAGTTTTATGCGTGTTAATCGGATTGGTGCTGTTGCTACTGATTGCGCTGTGCCTCATGCATCGTTACTATACGAAGAATACTGGACAAGGCGATGAAGTGATTAGTTTGCGGGATTCACTGAGGTAAGTGTTGGATTTTTCTTCATTTATTTAGTTCAGAACCGGTATTCACTTTTAACAATGTGTTCATATGAGGAATTTGCAGACAAGTCTTCTGCTTTCGCTTACAAATTCTAGCCAATTCGTTTGAGCCCTCTTTGTATCATATCTTTCATGCTAACATCGTTTAAAAACATACAAAAAACAAATAGTTGGCGCAACTGGTCCGCTTTGCTAACATCGTTTAAAGTTTTGTTAAGTGCTAGAAAACTGGGCAGATAGTTGTTTTATTTCAAATCATCTCCCTAATCAAATGCCGATGAATTGAATGAACTGTGTAAAATAGTTTTGACTTATTGTCGGCCAACAACCAAATTTTCTTACGTACAAATAACCCTGAAAGAGTACAGTCTTCAATGGACATTATTTTTCACATTTGTACTTATCGCTACGGTCCCTAAACATCTGCAAAGGCACGGTTGATAGTATACAGCCTTATGTGCGACACGCTTTGTATCTCAATCTGTACATCTTTATATTAAAAGACTTCTTGGGGCAACCGGCCTTTTATGGTTGTTGCTGAGTATGCTCTTAAGTGTAGTATCTAATAAGCGTCTTGGTTGTTCGAGAACGGTGGTTGCCATTAGTTTCGGAAACACATCAATGGCGTCGCTGTTGACGCTGATACTTTAAGGTGGAACTAGGAGGTAGGTACAGCCATAATGCGCTCCATTTCATTTGCTATCATTTTTCATTCGCTGACGCGATTGGTGTGTTCCGGTGGGATGGCGAAACTCCTTAGCTCTTGCCTTTCTAATTGATATAAATCCATTAAACCATGTATATAGAAGAACGGTCTGTATGCGATACCATCTCCCTCCATCATTGCTATAACAATTTTGTTGGTGTAGAGGAAAACTCAATTTTGTTGTTTTTGTAGTTTATTGCATTGCGAAATGTATCCATTGCTGGATGTCCAATATGCAAATTTGACTCGTCTATCTTTATTTGGACAGCTGTCTGTGTTCTGGTTCTCTTGGAATTTTATGGCAGTACTATATTTATCTTTTCACATTAATCTCACTCACTACGCATGCTTGTTCTCGGGATCTAATTTATCCATGCAACTCATTCGCGAAAGGGAGATATGATAACTAAGAGAAATTCTGATGACTTTTCTTCTTCTTATGATGATGCCACTCCTCCTTGGTCTCACTCTTGACTTTTTTCGCGATCCTTAAAGTTTCAATGATAGATATATCGCCTCATTTCATCTCCCACACGTTTTCTTGTGCTTATGGCAACGCGCTGAAATCTACAGGCAACTGTTGTTTCTTTTTATCGAATAAACGGCCATTATACATGATTATTTTTAGAATGAAATTACGACTTTAAGATGCGAAAGTAAGTACGAATTTTCGTTCTTGCTGCTGCGTCCCTTCCTCCGGGTTCTTTTAAAATCGATGACTATGCAAAGACGGGGATTAAGCATCATCGAACTTAATACATCTATTTTAATAAGTGAGTTAGTTTCATTTATCAGCATCACATGATGTGTGGGTTTAATAAAAAAATGCAGTCGTAGGTAGACCACTTGAGACTGCGTGTCCTCTTGGCAATTTTACTAACATTAGAGTTCGCCCAGTGGTAGAAATTCTACCATTATATGGAAATTTAATTACACACAGCATTGCATCTCTGCAATTTGAAAAAAGTCAAGCGCGTGTTTAAGGCAGTGAAAGTGGATCTCAACTCTTTCCCTTTGCCTTTTTATATATAAGATTAGGTGAATCACAGAAATGTAAGTGTTCTCCTTGTATTTGTAGCAATTTTTAAGTGTTAATTAGGTCTGTGCCCATCATTGAGAGACGTTGCAGCCTTCTAACTGCGCGTTTCTTTGAGACACACCACATTTTCCGGCACCCTTTTTTTAAACAAATCTCTATATACCGAAGAATGTTCTCTATTCACTTGTTTCTTTTAAGTGATTTCATCACTAAAACCTTCAATCTAAATTCAATTTGCCATACACTTTTTTTATTTCTACAGTCGCGCTCTGTGCGGAGGTCGCACCAGCAATCACCGCCACCTTATTGGCTCCGCATTGGCTAAACCCGCCGACATTGGGCCCATTGCGAAAATGGATCTTCCACAATCGTACAGAAATCGTCACAAAGACACCGACTATGGCTTCCTACGGGAATATGAAATGCTTCCAAGTCGCTTTAACGATCGCACAACCAAAAACTCGGACATCAAAGAGAATTCCCACAAAAATCGCTATCCCGACATCAAAGCCTACGACCAGACAAGAGTAAAACTCTCCCAGCTGAACGGAATGCAAGGCTCGGATTATATAAACGCCAACTTTGTCATTGGCTACAAGGAGAGAAAGAAATTTATTTGTGCACAGGGGCCCATGGAAAGCACCATCAGTGATTTCTGGCGCATGATCTGGGAACAGCATCTGGAAATCATTGTTATGCTCACCAACCTCGAGGAGTACAACAAGGCCAAGTGTGCAAAGTATTGGCCAGAAAAAGTTTCCGATTCGAAGCAGTTTGGTGACATTACCGTCACATTTGCCTCTGAGCAAAGATTCTCTGACTTTTTAGTACGTAATTTGGACGTATTTAAACGTAGTGCCAGCAATGAAGATGAAGAGGAACGACGACAAATCACACAGTATCACTATCTGGTGTGGAAGGACTTTATGGCACCCGAGCATCCCCACGGCATTATTAAGTTCATACGTCAAATCAACTCGGTGTACTCGGTGCAACGTGGTCCGATATTGGTACATTGCAGTGCTGGTGTTGGTCGAACGGGTACGTTAGTTGCGCTTGATTCGCTCATACAGCAGCTGGAAGAGGAGGATCAAGTGTCGATTTTCAACACCGTGTGCGATCTCCGTCATCAGCGTAACTTTTTGGTGCAGTCCTTGGTGAGTTGGCAACTTTGGAAAGTTTCTTTGAAACGAACTGTAATAGATTTTTTTTTCGTTTTTTCCCAGAAACAATACATATTTCTGTATCGAGCTCTGCTGGACATTGCTCAGTATGGCAACACAGAGATTCTAGCCAGAGGCTTAAGTTTAACAATCGAGAATCTAAAACAGAAACCGAATGACAGCAAGGAGAAGTGCAAGCTCGAGTATGAGTTCGAAGTAGGGTTGCTATTGGCAGGAGTTGATGATACCTTTACTAATTCGGTTGTTTTGTTTTAGAAAATCAAGGCGATTGCCGATGAAACAAACAAGAGTTGTTCAGTTGGCAGTGCTGATGAGAATATGAATAAGAATCGTAGTGAATTAGTTATACCATACGATCGCAATCGGGTAAGTTGATTACTGTGGTAAAAAAAAGAAATCTGTACCCATTATAAGGTCTCCTTTGCAGGTCATATTGAATCCAATTCCAACACGAGAACATTCGACTTATATTAATGCGTCCTTTATCGAAGGTTATGATAATTCCGAGTCCTTCATCATAACGCAAGATCCCCTGGAAAACACTATAGGCGACTTCTGGCGAATGGTTTCCGAGCAAAGCATAACCACTCTTGTAATGATATCAGAGGTAAGTGTGTCTTACAGAGACGAATATGTAACTATTAAAATTGCTTCCGCTCCACAGATTGGTGATGGTCCAACAAAGTGTCCAAGGTACTGGGCAGACGACGAGATTCAATACGATCATATTCTGGTCAAGTACATGCACAGCGAAAGTTGTCCTTATTACACTCGAAGGGAGTTCAATGTGACCAATTGTAAAATTGACGATACGATTAAGGTCACACAATTCCAATACAATGGCTGGCCAACGGTGGAGGGCGAGGTGCCCGAGGTGTGTCGAGGTATTATTGAGTTGGTTGATCAAGCGCAGAAACATCACGCTGCCGAAAATAATTTCTCAACATCGACGCCAATTGCGATGCACTGCAGGTACGCATAGCCGTGTTTATCTATCGTAAAGCTGCGTACTGATGAATTGTTTGCTTTTTCATTTTCTTGCAGTCTGGGAACGGATCGAAGTTCAATATTTGTAGCCATGTGTATATTAGTGCAGCAACTGAGGACTGAGAAAAAGATTGATATTTGCACAACTGCGAGGAAATTGCGATCACAGCGAGCTATGCTTTTGGACACATATGTAAGTGAATTTAGTTTTTATTTACTTTTCCTGTCTTTTAATTTATGCTGTAACGCCTGAGGAACGTGGTTTTAAAAGTTTCGGATTTTAGTTGAGGTGTTGAAAAATGCCAACCCGCTCTGCTCTGAGAGTTACACCCTGAGAGTGTCATCATTGGACACTGGAATCGAACAAAGATTGTCGTATTTTCAAGCGATTTGTATAGAACTTAGGTTGTTACTACTCAGCGAACTGTCCTCATGGTCATACGGTCAGCAAGTACTGAATGGCATCAATGAGCAACAACACAAAGTCGGTGTAAGCAGTTGTTCTCATTAATTTAATCACCGCTTCTTCCCGCACTATTCTCATCTCTTGGATGGTAAGTTACTTACTTACTTACTTACTTAGGTGGGTGGCGCTACAGTCCGGGGTGGACCTGGGCCTCAACCAATACGCCTCTCCAGTTAGCGCGATCTTTGGCTAACTGCCTCCAATTGCGCACTCCAAGTTAGTTGAGGTCCCCTTCCACTTGCGCGCGCCACCTAAGGCGAGGTCTTCCTCTACTGCGTTGTCCCTCCGGGTTGGAGTCGAAGACTCTTCGGGCCGGAGCGTTGGTGTCCATTCGCTCAACATGTCCTAGCCATCTTAGTCGACTAATGCTTCTGCGCCATAGAGTAGGACTGGGATGATGAGGGTCTTATATAGAGTCTCCTTAGTGGTTCTTGACAAGGCCTTACATCTCAATTGCCTTCTTAGGCCAAAGAAACAGCGGTTGGCAAGTGTAACTCTTCGTTTGATTTCTGATGTGATGTCCTTGTCAGAATTTATAGCGTAGCCGAGGTAGACAAAGCCCCTAACTACCTCAAAATTATAGCTGTCTGTCGTGACGTTCTGTCCGAATCGTCGATGTTGTGTGTCCCTTCTTGTTGACAGCATATATTTTTTTTTGCCCTCATTCGCACAATCTTCTCAAGAATGATGTTGGAAAAGTCACATGACAGCGCGTCACATTGTCTAAATCCTTTTTTGACATCAAAGGTCTCGGTGAGGTTGCTTCCGACCTTTATGGAGCAGCGAGCGTTCTCCATCGTCATTCTGCACAACGGACAAGTTTGGCAAGGATGTCAAAACTCGACATGGCTCTATATAGCTCGTCTCTATAAATGCTGTCGTATACGGCCTTAAAATCGATGAAAAGATGGTTAGTATCGATCTGGGCTTCTTGGGTTTCCTCCAGGGTCTGCCGTAGTGTGAATATTTGGTCGGTTGTGGACTTACCGGGCCTAAAACCGCACTGGTAGGGAGAAACCAGATCGTTGACAAAGGGTTTCAGGCGTTCACACAGTATGGCAGACAGAATCTTGTATGAGATGTTAAGAAGACTGATACCTCTATAGTTGGCGCAGTTTAGAGGGTCTCCTTTCTTGTGGATCGGTCAAACGATGCTGAGGTTCCATTCATCAGGCATACTTTCCTTCGACCAAATCTTGGAGACGAGTTGGTGTATGCTCTCTACCAAGTCATCTCCCGCTGCCTTAAAAAGCTCGGCAGTCAAGCCATCTGGTCCAGCAGCTTTGTTGGTCTTAAGCTTGGATATTGCTATCCTCACCTCGTTTTGGTCGGGTGGACGGAAACCTTGGTTTTCATCGTCTAAGTTGAATGGTTCGTTCTGTCTGACAGCGGAATTTGGGTCGTCTTCGCCGGTTAACAGTCTGCAGAAATGGTTTTTCCATGTCCTCAGCACCGACTGCGACTCTACCACAAGGTTTCCTACAGAACACAGTTCGTGTCTTGTTGCAATGACACGTTCTTTTTACCTTTTGGTAAAACTTCCGAACATTTTTCCTGGAGTAGCACCTCTCTATTTCCTCGATCGCGCGCTTCTCATGCTCTTTCTTTTTCTTCCGGAGAAGCCGATGTCCATCCCTCCTCTTTTGCTCGTAGAGCTCACGAGCTGCTCTCGTCCTTCTGTGCAGCGCCGCTTTGTATGCGATTTGCTTCGCTGCATGTGCTTGCCGGCATTCTTCATCAAACCAGGGGTTTCGTGAGGGTGGTCGGGTGAAACCCAGCACATCGGTTGCGGCGTTTCTGATGGCTTCTTGGCATCTATGCCACTGGTCTTCAGCGCTTGATGCTGGCTGAATAGGACTTCTCGAAAGGTTGAGGGATACGCGATCGGCAAAGGTTCTGGCGGTTTGTTGCACTTGTAGCCGTTCAACGTTAAATCTCCTCACAATGTTTCCCCGTTGTTGTGGCGTTTGAGATATCCGCATACGCACCTTGGCTACAACAAGGTAGTGGTCCGAGTCTATGTTGGCCGCTCGGAAAGTTCGGACATCTAGTACAGTGGAGGAGTGCCTTACGTCGATTGCAACATGATCAATTTGATTGACGGTTTGATGATCTGGCGACCGCCTTGTTCCTTTTTGGATATTGAGGTGAGGAAACCGTGTGCTAGCTATAGTAACATTACGTCCCGCAGCAAAGTCAATTAGCCTAAGTCCGTTCCCAGACGTGGTGTCGTGTAGGCTGTGCTTCCCGAGTGTGCTACCAAAGATGTCCTCCTTTCCTATTTTGGCGTTAAAATCTCCTAAGACAATCTTAACGTCATGCTTAGGACCTTGCTCATATGTTTTGTCAAGGAGCTCGTAGAAACACTCTTTGGTAGCATCGTCTTTTTCTTCTGTGGGGGCGTGAGCGCATATAAGGCTGATGTTGGCGAATTTAGCCTTGATGCGGATTGTTGTAAGGCGCACAATAACGTGTCGGAAGCTCAAGACTTCTTGCCTTAGTCTGCCGCTTACAACAAATCCGCATCCAAATATAGCAATCACCGTTGTAAATGTCACAGATTTTCATCCTTCTTTTGCCCGGCCCATCCCAACGCACTTCCTGGATGGCGGTGATATCTGCTTTGTAGCAGTCTAGGGCCTCCGCTAATTGTTCGGCTGCACGCGGCCTGTTCAGGGTTCGAACATTCCACGTGCAGATCCGAACGTCGTTGTCCTTTTTTCGTTTTCCAGGGTCGTCAACAGTAAATCCGTCCTTATCCGAGGCTTTTGGTTGCTTCGCAACAGTGTTCTTTTTCCGTGGTTGGGTAGTTAGCCCCACGCACAACCCCCAAGCTTGGAGGACCAGGCCCTACATTGACACTAGGACAGCGGGTCGGATATTCCGTTGTCAGTAACCCACTTCGGGGATATGAGTGCTGCCGTTGGCCCATAAAGGGTTCATCCGCCACCATCTCTATTTCAGCACCCTCACTAGTGCTGAAAATTCCTTGCTGACCTTAGCTCCAAATATGTCAGAGTAGCTCACGCAAGGTATCTGCCATGTTGACTGTTGTCACCACCTTTTGAGCCACTTATTACACCGAATAAATGATTTGCAGCAGTAGGGTAGGTAGGTAGGTAGGTAGGTAAATGGGTGCTCTTGTGGCGAAGCCACAGCTTCACTTAGACCATCAGTTGGATCCATTGTGTCCAGTTTACGGGAACCATCCAGTGCAACCTGTTGAAAGACAAGAAAACAAACCTCTTTTGATATTGGAGCCACATAGATTAGTATGTATCTCATGGGCTCTTCAAGCTCCGTTATAACATGCTCCTCATCCTACGAATAACTAATGATATGAAGTCTGTTTATCTACCAGAACCACCCAGATTTGAGTATGAATCTCAGGAGTACTTCGAAGGTCATCGAAGAAGTAACTGTTGAGAATCCTCTGTCTGCTGTTTTTAAGGGCTTGGCATTCGCAAAGTAGATGGCGAACATATTCTATTTCTTCAACATCCCTCTACAACTTCTGCAAAAATCATTATGCAGTATCCCCAGCCTTTCCGCATGTACGCCTATCGCACAGTGTCCAGTAATGACCCCCGTGAGTATGCGAATATCTTTGCGGCTTAGTGCGATCATGCATTTAGATCTCTTTTTGCTCACCTCTGGCCATAGTTCTTTTGTATGCCTGCATGTAATGAGATTGGTCCAGCGTAGGTAAGTTCTACTCCAGGATTCAATGTCAATCTTCCTTGCAAGCGTGCTTAGCGGAGTTCTTAGTGATTTTAGGGCCATAGAAGCATACATTTTCGACCCATTTCTTGCAAGCTCCTCCGCCTGTTCATTACCATATGCCCTGGTACCCAGCATTAGGTCACCGCGTTAGCTTGTGATATTTCGTCCAGATATTTTCTGCAGCGACTTACTGTTCTTGACTTCACCACGACTGACACCATGACTTTTATGGCCGCCTTGCTGTCAGAGTAAATAGTGATTTGTTTACCGACTATGTGCCGTCTCTTAAGGCCCTTCACCACTCCTTTCAAAAACGAGAGTGGGGGTTAGGTAGTCTGTCTCCTTCGCCGCGCTCCATTGGGATTTAATGGAGGCTTGTCCGTAGAGTTTAGATGACCATAATCCAGACTCTCTTAGCCGGATTGCGGTTTTAACCGCCTTACTGCTGCAGTAAATGTCCAGAGGGGTATGGTTTAGCATCCCCTCCATAGCTGCGGTGAGAGTGGTTCGTAAGGAACCCGTTATCCCGATGCATGCTGCCTTTTTGGTTAGGCTTGAAAGATCTTTTTTTTTTCTCAATAGCCTTCCACCACACTGTTGTACCTTATGTTAGGATGGGCCGCACTATAGCTGTGTATATCCAGTGCACCACGTGCCGAATACTCTTCTGCAGGCATATAGTGCCACGTATGCTTTTTTGATGCGATCCTCTATGTTTTCCTTCACAGAGGATTGCGCCCGGATATATTGCTGTCTTTGAAATTTCCAGATCCACCCCGCCCATTCCTGGGGGAATGAAGGCGGGGATCGCCCTTCTTCTCGTAAACAGTGGAATTTCCGTCTTCGATGGGTTCATTCCAAGTCCACGGCCCGTAACCCAGTCATTGACTAGCCGGAGTGCGTATTGGAGTGGTTGCTCCCATCATTGCTACTTTCCCGCATTTATTCTCCTATTGACGATGGATCGGAGGAAGAACCGAATCAGTCAAACCCTCGTCTACCCTAACACAAATCGTCATCTGGTCACTTCCACCATGACCAACTCAATATGAAGCGTATGTAGCACATGGGTTGATTGTTTCAATTCGTGCTTCTGCCGAAAACTAGTTTCTTCTTTTGACGAGATGTAGGAGGATTATCGGCGAAGTAGACTGTAGACTTCGTCTACCAGAAGACAAATTGTCACCAAGAATTCACGCAGCACCAAGACTCCCACTAGTATCACCGCTCTCGAAATTCCTCTGGCCATCTTCCCTTTCCCTAACCCATGGTGGTATCACAAATGACCTATTAATCTGTTCTTCTAAGTGTATCTCTATGGACAGGCGACAGCCAACTAACTTAACCTAACATATCCTTTGTAGAAGCAATATAGACAAGTAGGATGCGGAGGACTTAATGTCTTTGGTAGCCTGGTCTTACCGTGGTCAAACTGTTGTCCTTTTCAATAAGGACGGGTCGATGCAATAAAACAACTTATTATGTATGGAATATAAGATCGTTTAAATACTCTCCGGCGCTTCTCACGATGGCACGGATCCGAGTGGTCTAATTTTTAATAACTCTGCCGCATAGATCCGGTTGAATTTGAGCGAAGGCCATCGGTCGATTGCGGCTTTTTGGCACAGACACCGACTTCGGGCAATCCCGCACAAGAAAAAGTCTAGCGGAGTGAAATCGCACGATCTTGGTTTGCCAATTCATCTCACTTCTTCGGAGGTATATAATAACCATACCCTCAAATATTCTATGCAGATGTCCATCGTGGCGTCTGCTGTCATCTTCTCCATATCGTTGAATTTGGGCGCAAAGAAATCAGTTAGCATGCCACTGTATCGCTCGCCTTTGATTGATGACCTCTCCAGTATCTTTTTCAAAAAAGAACGGACCAATGGAGAAGCCGCGCCTCGTCCCTTACATATAGCAGTTCATCCAAAAATGGGCCTCATTGCTAAAGATGGTTTTTCGGCCAAAATTGGTCCTCTTCCTAACACTCCGAATCCCAGTCAGTTCATTAACTATAGTATTCTGGGTCAGAAATGGAGGGCTTAACGTGTACCACCGAAGTGGTCAAAAAAGGCGTTAACGACGTTCTCTAGAATATAAGACCTGCTGAACTCGCAAGTGTCAAGGGACCAACCAACGTAACGTCCGCTACGGCAACGTTTTCAACTGACAGGTTGGTAGAATACGCAGGATGTAGCAGCACATGTGCCGGATGAAGTAGGTTGACAGTTGGCACAGCGTGAGAGGAAGCAATTTCGTTGGTGGTAATATTGAGAGAAGAGCAACTGATTCTATGGCCTGCGCCCCTTAGACCCCCAGTCGGTAAATCCGTGGTATCATCATAGACCGGACAGTCACACAAAACGTATTGATCTTCAGGGTCAGTTGTATCTTGTAGGGTTGTGGGTCCAAGTTCAGACGCAAAATTCTTTCAGTTGTGCACGGCAGGGTTCAGGGCTGATGAACCGCGGCAATGTTCTCGACCGATCTGGCGTACGGGCATTGTCTGATTGTTCACCGAACCGGTTGTCTCGAATTTGGCCGCCAAACATTGGAGAGCCGACTTGCCAAGACGTCTGCCTAACCTAAAATGGTCGCAAAGTGCGCGACGTTTGCTAATTTTGGAAATAAAGTTTTATCATCTTAACCACAATTGCCTTTCATAGCAGGAGGAACAAAAATATTCCCTTTTTATACAGCTTTGCTTTGAATGATTTTTTTTTACAACTACATACCGACATACTTACAGGCGCAGTACGAGTTCCTACATCGTGCGATTGCAAACTACGCTGATTTGCATAATCTCTCCACAGAGTCACCATCTGACTGTTAATAGTTTGTTTCTCTAACAAATCACCGCTTTTCATTTAACCTATGTTTATAAAATGTGTATTTCAACTGTGTACGTTTTTATTTAAATTTTATTTTGTTGCACAAAATCTATTTGTGATAAAAAAAAAAAGGAAAAAGTGAAATTTACCACTTCATGGCAATGGTGTCTAACGGTGAAAAGTGAACAACAAATTAAACCCAATAATTGTATAAAGTACTCTATTCATACGCAAGACTTGACGTATCTAAAATATTTAATTTATCATTTGTTTTTTTTTTTTTTTTTGTCGCCTAACCAATAAGTTGTCATTTTATGTTCAAAAGATAAAAAAAAAATAACAAAAACCCATGCGAACGACGAAAAATTAATAACAAAGTGTTTGCTGAGTAAAAATAAAAATTAATTGTATCTAGAATAAGCTACCAAAGGACAAAAACATATAAAAACAAAATTATATATAATTATTATCAATGTAAATTAAGAAACTAAATAAAAGGAAAAACAATATACAAACCAACTCTGACCATACACACACACAACTGAATATTTACTTGTTTTAGCAAACAAATGTTTTTTATTTGTTTTTTTTTTTTTATTTTATATATCTTACTGTAAGATATTTATAAATATTTATATACGCCAATTGTTGTTTTTTTTTTCTACTCAATTTTTTTTTATACTATACAAAGAAAAGAAATAAACAAAAGTGACGCCATATTTATATATATGTATAAACGTAAGAGAGAAAGAAACAAACATTAAACTACATTGCTGCATTAGTCGTAATTAGTTTGCATTATTTATAACTATAAGTTAATCTCATAAATAATTATAATAAATCGAATAAATTGCTATAGCTCTCAAGTATTTTAGTTTGTTTTGTTAGTTCTATGGAAAAACGGAAGAGTAGGGGAAAACTAAGCGCGCGCGAAGAACGTCAAAGTATTGCACAAAATATTAACTAGAAATAGAACATAAATGTAATTGAAAACGAATGTGAGATTAAATCAAATATCTGCAGCAGTTAGGTGTTTTTTTTTTTTCTTTTTTTTTTGTTTTCTCTTATAAACTAACTCGTGTTTTTTTGTAACTCTATTTATATAACGTATATTTTATTTTAGCGAAATTGTAATATGATTGAAGTCAGAAACAGAGTGTTGTTTTTTTCAGTTCAATTATTATTCTCATACTAAGTACAGGAAATAGATTTTTATACACAAAATAGATTTTATTACAAATTTTTGTACATTTGCTTTGCATAAAATCGTTCAAATGGTTCCATCAATGTGAAGTGAGAGAAAGTAAGAAAAACAAAAATCTATAGATGTATATATACACAGCATGAAGCTTATAAATATTATTATGATTTTTTTTCCTAGAAATAAATAATCTAGTCTATATACATACACATTATAGTTATCATTACTGAAAGAATTTTTTTTTTTTTATTTTTTTTTTTAGTTGATAGGTGTTGGCGAACCTTGTACATAGCAAATGCAATTATGGTATTTCCAAAGGGCGAATCACTTATGACAGATGTCGCTGTCAAAATTCTAACGACCATAATGAACTACTTGTGGATTTTTTTCGTTGGCCGGCAGATCCTATGGTATTTGTGGAGATAGAACTGGTAGGCGCTGTTGTTCAGTGGTTTCTTAATTGGATGCGAGGTCTTCTCAGTTCAACCCAACACTTTCTTCAGAGCCCCCTCCTGTTGCGAACATCTGACAAACATTTAAGAGTATAACTCGCTTAAGAAAGCTTTTCAGTTGATCCGTTTCATTCCACAGATAGGAAAAAAGAATTCACAAACGACTGATTGAGAGAAATTATTCATAAGGTTATAAGTACTTCTTGATCCTACTTCATTGAACCATATCCTTCTCTCAAACTGCAGTTTTTGCTGCATAAACCTCCGTTTCGGCGGTAATTGTCTGAAAAGTTACGTGATTGGGGCCCAAATCGATTCGCAAGAGATTTCTTCCATTTCAAACTCGCTTCTTAAATGTGTTCTATAATTTTCGATCACTTTTTCTTGACTGGGAATTAATTAAGTGAGTGATTTGTAATTATATTTACTGTAAATTAGCGTCTCAGTTAACCAATATACCAATGAAGACTTGAAATTTAGCATTTTGCTATCTATCGTCCAGACTCATGCCATGATATTGATTACAAAAAATTCTTACATTTAACTTGAAATATAAATCTAACCGTTAATCGAAATTTCGGTCCTGATATTTGACAAATAGAACTGTCTGGTCTAGGTTTGTCGTTTGCATGATATAACCGCTGTGCCAATTGCTAAGAAAGGCGTAAAAAGATCTCATTATTATTGCAGACGCCATGCCTCTGTACACGATAGCGGAAGTTACTCGATTTTTTATATGGCTATGTAGAAGATTTATTAAGTAATCAGTTGCGTCAACCAATAAAGCTCAGTTTGACGCTTTTTTTTATTGTCAAACTTGTTCAATTCTATTTTGATCTCGAGAATTTTATTTGCTCGTCTTTCCATCCTGGAACTTCCTCTCGTTATCTTGTCCTTTCTTGTAATGGATCGATACTATTTCCTTGCTGTCCTTTTAACACTGCAGTGCCCTTAAAATGAGTATTACCTTTCAACTTTTTCCCCGTATACGCTAACATCATCATTATGGTTTCGTTATATACTGGCTTGGCGGTTACGGCTATACCTTCTTTCATGACGTCGCGGTACTGGGACCACTGGTTGTTGGCGCCCGTGGTGAATAAATGCACTGAAGTTTTTTTTTTTTACATAGGCGGTCTTTGTAGACTCGCATGCCTACTTCTTACTTATTTAGCAGCAGTTAGAATCGACATTTCTCCTCGGACCGTGTGCATTTCAAGGTTGTTGCAAAATCCAATTATAACGGTCGCCTGGAAAGAGCTAGGCTGCTGCAGATCTTCCTTTGAAACTAAGTGTAACGATATAACAGCAGCTGCGAATTTTATTAGCCGGGATTCGTTATTTATTTTTGGCTCGTAAGCCTGAATGGTGCTCACCACTTGCGGACCAACCCAAGATTTTATGTAGATCCTATTTTGGTTGCCGTATAAAATAAATAAATAGATTTTTTTTTTAAATGACCGTGGAGATACTCTGACAGCACAGCATTTAATTTAATCAGCCTCTAGAACAGTAGTTTCAATTGTTCAACGCCCATAACCTCGTCCGTAAGACACTACGGTATGTTAGAACTGCTATTGACCCTTTTCAGTCGCCTTCCTCTCCAAGCAGCAACCTGACCTATCACTGAAAACTTTTACTTACTTTAAATGCATTAAAATAACTCACGTAAGGTATATATCGTCCTGGTGAAAAAAAATACCAATTAATTTGCGTGTTGAATACAACGCAATTTTACTTTTCATATTTATAAAAGACTTGGCATAGTTGCTATAGGTTGTGAAAGAGGTTATGCAAAATAAATCTGTGCCTACCAAACAAATAAACAATTATTTAATATCACAGCTTATTTCCCAAAGCGTTTATTAAAGCTGTACTCTGGCGCAACTACAAAATTAAAAAAAAAATGATTAAATCTTAATCTCATTACTCCAATTGAAAATTAAATTTCTTAATTGTACCTCCATTGAACTGACAACTTTGATTTGTTTTTATTTTTATCTACCCCGATCGTCAGACAATAATTTAAATTAAGAACAAATCCATCTTTTTTTCATATTTAATCGGAGCACAATAAATTGTAAATTTGAACTTTGATCATAGTTGTAGTGTAACTGAGACAAGTTGCCTCCATCAGGAATGTTGTCCATAATCTCAATTTCAATTCATGTTAAGCCAAAAACTGATACATTTGATATACAATATTGTACGACCCGTTTGGTATCCGTTATACAAACAATGTGTTACAATGTACTAACAAAAGTAATGCACTCATAAAAATCCCACCTTGAAGCAATTATATAACAGTTTTGGAACATCTCAACACCAATTTAGTTTATTCACTTTTCGTTAATAATTATTTTGTCTTTATTTGCAACTAGTTTCTGTTCATAAATACATATTTTATACTTTTTAAAATCTCGAAAATAATAAATATACAAAATAAATATATGATAAAGAAAACAAAAAGAAATTAAACAAATATTTAACAAAACAAACGAAAAAAAAAGAGAAATAAAGAAATGATAAAAAAAAAAACAAATATATTGTAATTTGTAACTCTGTATCACTTATCTGATATATTTTGTATTAATAAATAAATGTTTTAAATACAAACAATTGCTTTACTTAGAGTATCAGGTGAGTTACAGGAAGCATCCGTGAAATACCTGCTGGAAAAACAAAATCAAACCGCACAAAAATGCAGCTTTTCCTATTTGAACCACTTACATTTTATATAAATCTCAGGAGTTTTTTCCTCTGTTTGACCTAGTATAACTCTTCAAAGTTCTTTAAGATCCACATTTTTCAGATCCTCTACTTCGTCGAGGAAGTATCTATTAGATGTTAAAGATCCTCGATCTGTTGTTTTTCGTCTCAGAAAGATAAAAACCCAGAGAAGATATTGTCTTCTTGCTGCAGTTCCAGAGCCTCATGAAGGCTCTCCCATATCATCTAATCCGATCTAAGGGCTGATTTTCGTAAAGAAGGTGGCCAAGCGATTTTATTTCTTCGTTCTTCGATGTCCCTATTTAGAACGTTAACCACCCAAACAATTTATCTATCAAGGTGTGTCCAGACCAACGAAACATAATATAATAAGCATTTAATTTTTCATAAATACTTCATTAACATTTCATAAACATTTATTAAACAGAAAACAAGAATTTCTGTTTCACAAGTTTTCGGGCAAAAAAAAGTAGGTGTTATTTTTTGAATTTGTTGGTATATAAAAATTAAAATGTCAAAAAAATCTTGCAGTAATGAGGAGGATATTCACGTAATTAAATTATTGGAGCTTGATCGAGTTTTGTTCGATCCCCGGGATAAAAATTGTAAAAACAAAAACAAGAAAAAATGTGCTTCAAAAGGAATTTGTGATGTGCTCTACTTTTTAAAAGAAATGTCTTTGCCACTATTTTTTGGTCTCCTTATTTATTTTTTTATTTTTATGATAATGATGCATGCTGCTAATAATCCGACCGCTTAAGAGTTCATCATTATTTAGTGCAAAAATGGATAAACATTAAACATTGAATGAAAAATTTCAGAGGTGTTAAATAAATATTTATGAAATTTTCTGAAGCAAACCGGAAACATTTTATAAAGATTTATTCAGCAAATGTGTCACTGGTCTGGACAAACCTTCATATATTTCTTATAAGTCGTCCATAAAACTTTGAGCGCATTCAAAATAATATTAAACTAAAATACCAAAGTATTGTTAGTGTTGTTTTTTATGGAGCACTGGTTGCAAAATCGTAGCCTACTCTACCCAACCACTTTTTGATGTTCTGCCGATTCGCTAACTGGGAATGGGCCGACAGCTATAGGTAGTCTGCATCAACCCGTTGAAAACTATTTAGTCTTATCCTGTCCATGACTGGAAAAGTTTACAAACTCCATCTGGTAGAAAAATGTGTACATTAGTGTCTTAATTATGTGGAGTAGGTACCTATTGACCTATTATAATATAAATATGGACTGCTAGTTGCCAACTTCACGCATGTTCCAAAAATACAGTAAATTTAAAACGACAAATTACAAATTTTGCATGTGGTATATGCTCTGAGAGAGTGGGAGCTAATATAGGATTTGTTCGTGTTTTTGATTTATTTATTAACCGTTAGATATTTGTATAACATCCGAGAGTATAACTGTAGTGGAAGAGCTTCACAAATCAGCCGTTCGGACTCGGCATAAAATAATTATTGGTCCCTTCCATTCACAAAAATAAAGACACACAAAACGAATGGTTGTACGATGATAGTCCTAGGGTACCTAAATGAATCTGTCGCGGAAAAAAATTATTTATTATTTTCCTTTTACCTCATAAACTATCCTGTTCTATGAAGGTGTGCTCTGGCTTTCTTCTCTCTTCTTGGTTTTGAGAACGGCTTCGATAAACGCTGATACCCGTTTCCAGCTGCGTTCGCTTGCGATCATCCTCCCAATGATATTTCATGATATTTTCGGGGGAGATATAACATTCCAAATCCTGTCTTTCCACGGTCCACCTGCTGCACGTGAAAAATGCTCAAAAAGGCATTGGATGTATATTAGATCCTTAAATCATTAGAAACAAAAAATAAGAAACTAGTCGCACATCTCATGATGGAAATGGCTATAAGGAAGCACATTCAGTGTTTTTGTATTTTCATTTTCTTTTTCAAATTTATTAACATTCTAGAATTAATTTGAAATCACTCTTTGAAGCTTTGCATATATGACGCTCGTTTGTTTACATGTCTATGGAAACAAATTTTGTTTGAAAAAAATACGCTTCTTTGTTTACGTTACTATGGAAATTTAAACTTGACGGCGGCTTGTGCTTCTTTGCTAATCCACTGTAAAACAGTAGCGCCTGCGCTGTTTTGGAACATTTCTCACATTTCACTACCAGTCCCTATTGTACCTATGTCTATGATGTGGACAAACTGACAGACTTGACTATTGAGACTTTAACCTCCAGTATTGTTTGAGAATCGTATCCTCTCCTTTGGAGTTACTTAAATAGAATATTCGTCTTGCAGGGTCTAACCTAATTTGACCGTCAATTTGGTGCCTCCAGCCGTCAATAAGAATACGAATATCCCTTATTCCCTAACTTTCAAACAAAGTACTAGGCTCGTGAAAAAATGTTGAAAAAAAAAACCAACTCTAAACAATGTTTCCGGTAACATTAATGTTATTTGTGTTGGTTTGTGCATTGAATATCAATTCAGCGTTATTTTATTGCAACAGCTGCATCGGTACAAAATTTATTGTCTCTTGTAAGACCAACCTTTGCTTTTCTGTTCCGACAGTTATCACTAATTCGTGCTGGTCTGTCCCTACATTAAACTTCTTTTAAAATATCTTTGACCGATGTTTCTATGTCCTGACATCTACTAATAAATAATTCCGTATAATTTGTTTTACAAATTGGCGCCCAATGCGACCGAGTGGATTTGGAGAGCCTTTCCGATTCAGAAACTTAGTAATGTTAAATGTACATCACAATACATTGGTCAGCCAAAACTTCGTTTAGCGCTCAACTAGAATTGTATATTTATGTTAATGTTATTACTTTATTAGTTTTCAAATGACTTGCATAAGAAACGTTTTTTGCATCTGTATTTAAGTGTTTTTAAGTTGTCCGTATTATTTCAGCATTTTTTTTTTTTGGTAAAAGCATACCTCACCAACATTTTACTACGTCAGACTTCTTCCACTTTATAAAAACGAAATAAAAACCATCAGTTGCAACACTAAATAAAAACACCTATGCATAACTTTATAAACGTACTTCTCTTGTTTATTTTGTCTTGGAATATTTATTCTATATTCTCTAAACTATGTTTAACATATAATTTAACTGTACCTACGAACTCAAACTCATTACCCCAAATTTAAACTATTTGCTGCTCCCATTCACAACGTTGCTGACCGCCACACTATCATCCTCGCCGTCATCATCATCGTCATCGACACCACCATCCTCATTCATCATTCGAATGAATTCTTCGGCCAGTTTCTCTGCATGGTCCAACACCTGATCGCGCGACCATGTTGCCGTCTCTGCACCAAACGATTGCACTTGTGAGAGTAGGTTTTCAAATATTTCCAATTGGGCTTCAACGGAATTCTCATCTGAATTTGGCTCAGCATTGCTGGGCGATGATAGGCCAATTGTTTTCAAAAAGTTTTTGTTGGCTAAACCAAGACAAACAAAAAAAATAATTTTAATGCACCCAGTTCGAGCCAAATCAATCTTACCACCAGAGCTGACATCAATGTTAGACCAAACGAAACTTCTCAAAGCCTGTTGCACCTCATCGTAGCCAAGTGGATCGTTTGGATCATCCTCTTCGTCTTCTTCTCTCGACCGCTCCAATTCTATCACATCGAACAATAAATTGCAACCTTGTTTGGCTTCTTTGTACGTAATACCCTCGTTGGAGTCGTCATACAGCCGATCACAGAGCAGAATACCCAGTTCGATTTGGTGAGATTTAACAAAGTCCGCATAGAAGCTAAACCTCTTTGAAAAACCGCGCTGAAAAGAAAATTCTCTATAAGACAACTTTAACAGATCTATTGCGATGCATACATTTCCAGAATCAAAATAAATCAGGAAGGCTTCGACGCTTTCAATTATTTCCGCAGGCACTAAATCAAGTTCGGTTTCGAGCGGTAGTAGTAGCAAATTCGTCTTGTAGTACTTCGTTGTCAAACTGTATTTGTACGCCTTATAATTAAGGGGAGTACCAACGTCAATGGACACATGATCTTCGTTTTCATCAATTTTACGAATTTCTACACAAAAAGAGGCGCAAGACAATTGGATTTATTTTACATGATTCACTTGGTTGTATTTCTTACTGTTGATTATTTCTAACGGGCTAACCTTTCCTTCAGATGCAATTAGCACAATCGGTGATTCTATCATGGTGAAATTGATTTGATCTCGGTGCCAGTAAATCTGTAAATATTAATTATATGTTTATGTACCCTTAAACCTTTTAAATAAAAACACAAACGAGCAGGAAACAAATTATATTTTATTTGCTTGGTCAAATCTCTTTCAATTGACGTTCATGTTTGACATATCAATAAATTGGGGTTGTTCGTTTTAGTTCTTGTCAGTGTCACTCCAGTGGGTAGAGTTCAAATATAAAGTCCAATTGACTGGGTATGTTCTATATGGAGTATTGGTTTGTAAGTGACGTCATCCATGTTGTTTTATATGATAAATTTATAATTAGCAATATAAATATTTTTGAATTTGTCTGTTGGACTTAAGCATCTAATGAAAAAGAAAGTAATACAATTGCCATTGACAACCTAGATCTTCAGTGGTTTTTCATTATAGATTCAGCTGAATTAAGATTGGCTCGTACATGAAATGGAAATTTTAATTATTATTCCATGGCTATTTCTATACGAAAATTAAGTTTTTATGTTTTTACTTTTGCGTGCAGGAACTCCTTGCAACAGATACAGAAATGATTTCCCTTTTGGTACAGTAATGTTCGACTGGCTACTGAGTAAAAGAGGTTCAACCCCCGGAAAATACATTATTTTCAATTGTCTTGTCTTAGGTACTTTAAGAGAGAAGGCATTTTAGTTTAAGTAAAACTACGTCCTGTAGCAGGGCTGTAGTTTCCAATAGACATTCCATATTTATTTACAAACCAGTAATGGCTACCAGTTTAGCTCACTAAACAGCCATTTTTAATCATATGCTATTTATACATAGACAAAATTCTGCCCTTATTTTGTTATAGAGGTTCGAACAGCTTCATGAATGACATCACATGACAGGACAGCCATTCTTGTTATTAAAATTCGTGGAAGTGATCGCATCTTGTTATAAAGGGTGATTTTTTTAAGAGGTTTAGAACTTTTAAAAAAAAAAAAACACAAAAAATTCGAAAAAATGAATGAAATATTTATTTGAATCGATAGTTTGAACCTTGCAATTTAATGTTTAAAGATAATTTCATGCAAATGTTGACCGCGGCTGCGTCTCAGGTAGCCCATCCGCTGAGTCCAATTTTGGCATATACTCTTTCACACATATCGGCCGGTATCTCACGAATGAATGCATGGATGTTGGCTTCCAGTGCGTCAATCGAAGCGGGCTTGTCCCTATACACATTAGCCTTGGCATACCCCCACAAAAAATAATCTAATGGTGTCAAATCGCACGATCTAGGCGGTCAATTGACTGGCCCGAAACGTGAAATTAACTGTTCACCAAACTCGCCTCGCAATTGCGCCATTGTTTCGCGTGCTGTGTGGCATGTGGCACCGTCTTGTTGAAACCACATATCATGCAAGTCAAGAACTTCCATTTCGGGCAAAAAAAAGTTTGTTATCATCGCTCGGTAGCGTTCACCATTGACAGTAACGCTGCGATTCGCATCATCTTTGAAGAAATATGGCCCAATAATGCCGCCGGCCCATAAACCGCACCAAACAGTGGCTTTTTCGGGATGCATTGGTAGCTGTTGCAATGCTTCTGGCTGATCTTCACTCCAAATGCGGCAATTTTGCTTATTTACGTACCCATTCAACCAAAAGCAGCGATGAACATTTCGAACCGAGCACGAATTTTGATAGTAAAATTCAATAATTTGCAAGCGTTGTTCATTTGTAAGACGATCCATGGTTAAATTGCAAACCAAACTGAAGCTGTTTGACAGTGACACAAGGTACTAAACACACGTCAGCTGTCAAAACCAGTGTTGCCAAAACCAAACCAGCTAAAAAATCACACTTTATGATAGTGTGCAAAATAGCTTTGGCATTCTTTAAACTTTAAAATAAGAAATATTTACTCATCCCTATCCACGGTCAGTGATGTCGTTAAGTGAATATTATCATTGAGCAGATTTCTGTTCACGAATAAAGATTTGAAGACTTACTTAGATCTTGCTTCGATAAAATGCAATTTCAACGTGAGCGCCAAAGCCTTTTTGGCAAACATTTGTTTCAAAATACGAATAAAAGCAAAAGAGATATTTTACGCCTGTGAAAATATACATTGCGGCTCTCCATTGCCCCATTACATACGACAAACGACAATGGATATGGTAACTTATAACAATTATGTAATACTTAAAAACGTACCAAAATTTTCACTAACATTATATAAACCACAGATAAATGTGCCCCTGAATTAAATTTAGACAGTTGCTTACTTTAAGGGGTAGGGAAATTGTATTCCTTCGGAAATAGGTTCTAATTTAAAATGATTCATAGTTGAATACGTTACTGTAGCAATATGGCGGCGATAAATTGTTAAATTAATTTTGCCAGCTTTAATGGCGATATATAGGTTTCCACAATTTTTTGTTTGTGCACATCTATGGCACAGTGCCTTCCGAATGATATAAGTTTCATTTTACTTATTTCATAATAAACACTAAATAAAAAACCGGCCAAGTGCGATTGCTCATTGTCACTCGCGCACCGAAGGTTCCGTAGGTACTTCTTTAGAGTTGGAAATTGCTGATATTTTTTTGAAGATCAGGTAAAATACATGATGTAAGCGTAAGAGTAGGCTCTACTGCCTAAACGCAATGAGGCCGCTGTAGCGCTGTCAAAGTTAAAATACACTGATTACCTACAACGTGAACATAATGGGCGGCTGCAGCGTAGTGCATAGCATATTGGCCAACTTTTAACTTTTGTCGCGTTGCATGTCACAAAATCAATCGAAATAATTTTCGGTTATATGTTCAGTGGCGATAATTTTAGATATAGTTCAATGTACTTTATGTCGTTTTCCATTGGGACAGAAAAAGCAGATTCAGATCCAGAGCAGTTTTTCTGCTCTCGAAATCACCTGGCTGTCAGATTTCATGTTCCATTGCCGCAAAAAATGACTTTTTTTTTTTGGAGAGTCTGAGCAATTTTGCGAATCTCGATATCACGAAAAATCTGAAAATCCCAATGGAAAACGACATTAAATTTATGTGGTTTTCCATTGGGACAAAAAATCAGTCTTTTTTTTGATCTAAATCACTTTTCATGTTCCATTGGGCAAAAAAATCAATCTTTTTTTTGGATTCGGAGCACTTTTTGCAGATCTCGATATTTTTTCAGATATACACATACCAATATGCTTTGCACAGCTGTTTTACGTCATTTTAAGAAGTTTGCTTTCAATCCAAATGCGAAAAGTTTCGTGAAAACCAAAATAACGATATACATAAATAGCCATGGATATAATTTTGGAGGAATTATTATCTTCATAGACTTCCTCGTCATCTGAAGACTACGAATCAACAAAAATACCAAATTTGTATCTGCAACAGGGAAAGCATTTTCGAAGTCGATATCCATTTGTGTTTTTTGCAAAAACAAATGCAGATTGAACAGCTGATATTACTGCCACATAACGCACTAATACATTTATAAAAGCAGATCAATTTCGTTGCGCGTTCCATTTGCCACGTAAAATCTGAGATCTGAAAAAGATTTCTGGTGGTCCCAATGGAAAACGACATTAGAAGTCGGCGCGGTTATAAGCTGGTTATAAGTACCTACCTACTTTGATAAAATGCAGGTGGAAGATTGCGATGTTGAAAATCTACTTCATTGTATACACTTTTTATACTTTTACAGCTTAGCTTATACTTCCGCCGCACACGGCTAATTCACCGGCTTCATTGTGTTTAGGCCATAAACTAAGTATTAAATAGACCGTCAGCTCTTCCAACTTAAGAGAGTTTGCCTACAAGCTGTTTTCCGTGTTCCTATGTGCGAAAGTATGTGTGCCATGTTAAAGTACATTAGACACACGCATACATTTGCACATAGCAAATGACTGAAAGCTGATAGACAGATGACTGACAACTCATTCTGTGGTGACCAGAGATGAATGATTAAAAGAGATGGATATCTTTCGTACGTCTATCCCCCCAAAACCCATTTGTTTACATTGTTGTTTTTGTAATTTCAACCCCCGTCTGTGAATACGTGTGATCAACAGAAAAGCATGTTTCTAATGGCCGACCGCGAGTCATCTTGCTTTTATGAGCATCGCGGTGTTTAATTATTCTGTGTTTTGTATTGAATTTGTTTGGTTTTTGTGGAGGTTTTGTTTAAAATGTAAAAAATTGTGAAATTCACAGTAGAGAATATCGAATTCTTGCATTAAAGTCCAATTCATGAACTCACGTATACTAGGATAGAAATAAGCAAGTGTGTGCGACTTCATGAATTTTTCTGGAAAGCTTCATGAATTTTTGTGGAAAACAGCTTGTAGGCAGCCGTTCATATCTCCGCCCTGAACCTCAACGAACCTTAAATTTATTTCCTTATCAATTCTTCCATTTGAATTCGTTGCCTTTTTTTTGTCGACATTCGCCAGCGAAATAATTTTTCGCCAAAAACAACAAACGAAAACAAAAGAATTACTGTAGGTAAAAAAATGTATTATTTTATTCCTGAGAATGAATATTTCTCAGTTTATTCCTTTATTGATACGTTGATTACATTAGTTATTAATCATTTTGTAAAATAAATGTTTTCGTGGTGAAATAAAACAACAAATTTAAACTGTTGGAACGCATCCATCAGCTGATAAAAACTTACCAACTACCTTACTGTCACTCACTGTGCTTAGCACTGTCTCTTTATTTTTCCCACGAAGCGTGGGCATTTTTCCCTTTTCACCGAACTCAAATTCCCTTGATTTGTTTATGAAAAAATGTTTCTTCTAAAAGTAAAATTAGTATTATTCGGATAGAAATACACATTAAATTAACCTTCTGTATATAAATCGCAGTTTGTTAACATTATAATGATTATTTCTTGGTACTAAAAAAATTTAACTAAAAGTTAAATCCCTTTTTTATGGACATTTCACTAAATTTCCATAAAAAATGCAATGTAGTTCGAAGGTTTTTTCGTCAGATTCCTATTATTTCTACAATTTTGATGCTTTATTTCTGTTTTGCACGGAAGGTTTTTCGGACATCAACATTTCTACAAAAAGGTAGAAATAACACGATGTTGGATGACTGCTCAGTGTCACTTTTTGATTATACCACCTCCATTTAGAATTCTTTTTGTTTTGCTGCTTCACACGTATTCACGCATACGAAATTTAAGAGAGAATTTTTTTTTCAAAATTTGCGGGGGGAATCGGATAGGTGCCCGGGAGCTGACGGTCTATTTAGTTCCTAGTTTATGAATCTAGATGGAGTGTACCTATTGTCGGTGTGTGAAAGAGAATTCATTGCAAATTCCAATTGGAATCGATTAAGAAATACACCAATAACAGATGAAAAGTGGTTATAAGGAGCGTACTTTATATAGTGATTGACAGTTTTTTGTTAATATCTTTTAAAATATTAACTTTTCCGCAAAACAGTCGTCGGCACATAAATATATAGCTACGAGTATGATCTACATAAAAGGTACACATCCATTTTTTTTGTAAATCAGCTTTTTCTGCGAATGAAAATATTTTTTTCGGCAAATTACTTATTTACTCTAAATCCAGTCGATGTATAGCTACTATTGAATTTCAGCTTTCTACGTCAATTAGATTCTGAGATAGACCTATTGGATGTGCACGTATTAATGTGATGATTTTGTAAATGGCTGAAATTATTTCTTTTTTAAGAGGTACAGAATTTAAAAATGACACGTTTGTAAGTAACACTTACAAATCATTCAAGCAAAATGTTTATAAAATATAACATCGGTCATATAGGCGCGGCTGAAAATTGAAATTATAATGCGCAAAAAGAGTCTTGCAACAACAAATCTATTTAAAAAAATGTGTGTGCACTTCTAATAATTAATATATCCTGCTTCCGAAAACGTCTCTATCGATCGACGATCGCTTATTTTCAAGGGAAAAGCTGGTAGATTTGACGTCTGTTTATATTTCAAAAAAAGATAAGAGGAAAGCATTAACCATTCAATTTCAAATAAGTCCATGAGAAAATTCCCTTAAATAAATGATTGCTATTGCGCATCGCGAGAAGTTTCAACTAATTTTGGACGAACGATAGCACATCAGCTGTCAAATTATTCTTTGCGGGAGACAGTGCTACCATTAGTAACGAGTGCAATAGTTAGTACATAATTTTATTATTAGGTATATCTTTATTTTTACAAACGAAAAAACAAACGAATGTGCAGTGCTGACTGGTAACATAAACTTTGAAGTACGACCCTCTGTATTTTTACCAAAGAAACATGTTCACTTTTTTAATTGCCAGACTGATTTTTTTTATCAATAAGAGGTGATGTTTTTTTTGTTTTTATGTTGAAAAGCTCAATCTACCTACATAACTAATTTGTATGTGAAGATAGATCACAAATGTTATACCCTATCCTATATCCTATCGGAGACTTGGTGGCCATTCTAATTGAACGCCACAACGGCCGAAACATACATAAATTTGTATGCGCATCGGCGTACCTCGCTGGGGACATTGAAGAAGTACCACCCACACCAATACAGGAGCTAGTGCAATACTGCCATAATCAGAGAGTGCATCTTCTGATCGGATGTGACGCGAACGCTCATCATGTGATTTGGGGCAGCCGCGACATTAACAAGCGAGGTGAGTCACTTTTAGAATTTTTATACAGTAAAAACCTAGTTGTACTTAACAAAGGCAACAAACCCACCTTTAGAAATAGCATAAGAGAAGAAGTTTTAGACCTTACTCTCTCTTCTCCTTTTATACATAATATTGTAGAAGACTGGCACGTGTCAGATGAACCAACCCTATCAGATCACATGCATATCATGTTCAAGGTGAGGTGCAACAGTGAGCACATACCGGTCAGATACAATAATAAATTAACTAACTGGAGAAAGTATAAAGAAAATCTAGCGATCAAATCGGATCTGCTACCTCCTCCGCCACTACTTCCGAGTGATGCGGAGGCTGTACAATGTCAGCTTCATGACATCATCATCTCCTCCTTTAAAAATAGCTGTAAAACAAAACGTATAGTAAACAAAAGGTGTGTTCCTTGGTGGAACGAAAACCTAGAAACTATCCGGAAAAGGGTGAGAAAGCTTTTCAACAAAGCAAAACGCACCGGAGTATGGGATCAATATCGTTCTATATTGACTTCATACAATCTAGAGTTGCGAAGATCTAAAAGAGCGTCCTGGCGAGAAAACTGTGAGAAGCTTGAAAAACTTTCTGATGTTGCTCGCCTACAAAAAGCCCTTTCTAAAGATCCCCCTAACTGCATGGGTTTGCTCATTAAAGATGATGGCACAATCACATGTGACAGAGAAGAAACTTTGTCCACTCTGCTTGAAGTTCACTTCCCAGGTTCCCAAATCCTGGCACACACAAATGAACATCTACCGGAAATCTTTATTCCGAACAACATAAGTAGAATTAACAGTTTATCCGGCAAATTATTCAGCCAGGATAAGGTTAAATGGGCCATTAACTCATTCAAACCATACAAGGCACCAGGTTTAGACGGTATCTTTCCAGCCCTTTTACAAAAAGGACAGGACTTCCTCCTACCCACCATGATTGCCTTATTTAGGTTCAGTTTCAACTGGGGTTACATACCACAAACTTGGAGGGAGGTAAACGTGGTATTTATCCCCAAACCAGGCGACAAACCTAGCGAACTGCCTAAATCGTACCGTCCCATAAGCTTGACATCGTTTTTCCTTAAAACGATGGAAAGAATAATTGACGTTCATATTAGAGAATGCATAACTAATTACATGCCTCTGCACCCCTGTCAATATGCGTACCAGAAGGACAGATCTACGGAAGGTGCTCTGCTCAATTTAACAACGCAGATAAATAACGCCTACCGTGGCAAAGAAATTGCACTGTGCGCTTTTCTTGACATAGAGGGTGCCTTTGACAACACTGGATATGACTCCATATCTAATGCACTGCACCTCAGAAACATAGACCAACCTACTATTAAATGGGTCAGATCGATGCTAGAAGGTCGCAAAATAACTGCTTCGTCAGGACCAACCTCAGTATCGGTATCAGCTATAAAAGGCTGCCCACAAGGAGGGGTTCTGTCACCCCTTTTGTGGTCACTGGTCATCGACGACCTGCTTTACAAATTAAGCAATCTAGGCTTTAACACAATCGGTTACGCCGATGACTTGGTCATCATCATTACGGGCAAAGAGGAAAACAAAATCACACGACGCATGCAAAACGCCCTTAAGACAGTACTAAACTGGTGTACTAAAGAAGGTCTTTCGATTAACCCCAGTAAGGCTGTCATAGTTCCTTTTACCAAAAGAAGAAAGATAAACTTAGGTCAAATTTCAATAAATGAGACGATCATTGAGTACTCCAACGAAGCTAAGTATCTGGGCGTAACCCTTGACAAAACACTAAGTTGGAACTCCCATATAAATAACAAAGTAACAAAAGCAATAAACGCTTTATGGGCATGCCGTCGCATGTATGGTAAAACTTGGGGAATCTCTCCAAAGATAACCCAATGGATCTATACAATGATGATCAGGCCCATCGTTACATACGCTTCGTTAGTTTGGTGGACTAAAACAAATCAAAAGTCTGTCATTGCGAAGCTTAGAAGGGTGCAACGACTGGCATGTCTCGGTATATCCGGAGCCATGCGCACCTGTCCTACTGCGGCTATAGAAGCCCTAATAGGACTATCACCTCTCCACATTCACATACAAAAAGTGGCAATCCGCAGTTCGGCAAGTATGATCCAGCTAAAAGAGACAAGTCTCAGTGAACATCCTGAGTTAAACGTTTTGTTCTCTGAAATTCCAGAACTTGACATGATCTGCGCGGTAACAGACCGCCACCCAAAGAAGTTATGTTTCGAAAAGCGGTTCTCCACGGAGATACCCAGCAGAGAAGCATGGGCTAGCAATAGTCCACCTACTTGCCTAAATGGCCTAAAGTGGTATACGGATGGTTCCAAAATGGAAACAGGTGTGGGTGCTGGTTTCCACGGACCTAACCAGAATGTCTCAACACCGATGGGGACTTGCCCAAGCGTGTTCCAGGCTGAACTTCACGCCATTCAAGAATGCGCTAGCCACATTCACAACACAGGTATTAAAGGCTTTCACATCCATATATTCACGGACAGTCAAGCAGCTGTTAACGCCTTAAGCTCAAACATCATTGACTCCAAATCGGTATTAAGCTGTTTCAACGCCCTTCAAACGCTTGGCCTCAGGAATAAAATCAAACTTTGGTGGATTCCGGGCCATGAGGGTTTTGAGGGAAACGAGAAAGCCGACGAAATGGCCAGAACTGGTTCTGAAACTCCTTTTACAGGACCTGAACCTTTCTGCTGCACTCCCAAATCGTCTATAAATTCAGCCATCAAAAGATGGGAACATACAAAATGTATTTCATACTGGGAGAGTATCCCAGGTCTAAGACAGGCCAAGCGTGCGATTCAACCGTTCAGTAAAAACGCCGACAAAGTTTTAAAGCTAAACAGGCATGATATCAAAAACCTTACAGGTTTCCTAACAGGACACCACCACCTACGATATCATTTAAATAAAATTAATTTAACCGACTCCTCACTCTGTCGGTTATGTCTTGAAGCAGACGAAACAGCTGAACACATAATTTGTGAGTGTCCAGCCCTAAGTGGAATCAGAAGAACTATCTTCTACAGGGAACTTCTAAGCCCTGAAGAGATGAAAAACTCATCTGTTAGCAGCTTAATTAACTTCATTAGGAAAGTGGAAAACCTGCTAACCTAACAATTTCTCTGACCCTATGGCACAAAAGATCTTACAGGTCGAAGTGCCTCTTCATCGCTTAGGCGTAGTCAGACGTTTTTAAAAAAAAAAAAAAAAAAATATCCTATCGGACAACAAATAAAATCGTATAATTTTATGTATGTATGTTCCTTTGACATTTTTGTAAACTTTATTTGATTGGTTTGTTTCAGTTTTTTTAGTACTAGTGTGGGAGAGTGCTACAAAAATGGCTAAAACTAAAACCTTCTTAAAAAATATTGTATGTTCATGTTATGAAACAATAACATTAAGTCTACTTTTATTATTTTAGTACATAACAGAGCTATACAATTACCGCAGTATTAATAAAAAAAAAAAAAACTTATCAACTGGTTACAAGAAAACAAAAAATTCGGGTACGGGGACAGAATCAAGACAAATGTTTTTAAATATTTTACGACGGAATCAGATTCATTATGTTAATTTTGAGTTGTTTGAGAATGTGTTTGGATTGAATGTTAGTACGATAATTTTAATTCGATGCGATGACAACTTGTTTGTTTTCAATTATTGCCCGAAAGCCAACTGAATTAAAAGGGCTTTCTGAGCAACAATCAAAAGGATACAAGTGTCAAATTCATTTAAACAAGTTTCACAGTGCTAATTCCTCCTAATTTCAACAAGCTACACACATGTTCAATTTCGTTTTCATTGTAATATTAATATTTACCAAACGTCCGCTTCGATGGGTCCTCTTCATTTTCGTCGTCATCATCCAAATGATTCCTGTCGCACATATTCGGAGGCGTCTGTGACTGTGTTTGTTTGCTTTTTAAATTGCATAACAACAAATCTAACAAATATTTAGCGTATCCCTGTGATTGTAATTAAAATGGGTTGACCATCCCTTTGTGTGTTACATTTTCGAAACGTTACCTTTACATAAATTTGTCCACTTCACATAAGATAGCACCACTCAATCACAACTTAAAAAAAAGAAAACAATGGTATTATTTAAGAATGTAAAGAAACATGTTAACACTGATTGGAAGGACCAAGCAATTTTGAGATGTCTGCACAGTGTGAGAACTCACTTTGCACTGCAAACGAAATGCGGACTGAACAGATATCCTGCGATCATAACAAAACTTCAAGAGTGGATAGCTTCAATAGAGCTTTATCCCACCGCACATCCGTTTGCCATTCGAATGTAGTATTTGATGTTATTTGTGTGCTCCAATGGATACACAGGATAATGCTGTGTGTGACAATGTGTGCAGAGGAAGTAAATACAGTTTGCAACCCCTCCTTTTATTCGTTTGGTAAAATTTGAATTTGTAAAGGTGAATGCATCCCTCGCGCATATTGTAACGAACATATTAAGGAATAAGCTTACCATCGCCTGCGGATAAAGTGAAGCTTTGTGCCGTATACATTTTCACATTGACCAATAATCGGGCAAATTTTTAGCCTAATGCACTGCCGTATAGTTATTAAAATCGAATTATATAACAATTGTATGGCCGTGGCAATACTTCGATGGGATGATATAGAAAGCCCTTAATGGACCAATAAGCTTGCCACTGTTTGCACATGATTTTCCTTTCATTGGCTGATGCTATATGGAGCCTGTACAATTTATTGCTGACTCGTTTTTGAATACAATACGCAGAAAGCGGTTTTGAAAAAAAAAGAAGATGGGAGCTTCTAAAGGTATGTTGGAATATGAAATTTTAAGTATAGTTTTATCGCCATAAATTAGCTATGAGTCGGTATGTCTATAATGTAAATTATGTGTTGTTCATCGTGATTTCTATTTAGATAGAGAAGAACTCTCTCAGACAAGCATGTGCTCGAACACGCAATGCTATGACAGCGTCGTCGTCGCGCATCTTGATAGTTTTTGGCTTACAAAATTGGTACGTCGTCTGTGACAGAGTTTATATTTGGCATTCTGAAAAAATATATCTGGATAAGTAGACTTTGTTTTGAAGTTATGCTTAAAATATACCCCTAATTTGATACTGAATTCCAAGGAAACTTATTTAAAATTTAGCTGATCTAAATGGGATTCAGCTATATCAGGACAGCAAAACAGGATACCAAAGAGGAGGAAACGACCTATACCTTGTTGTTATTGGCAATTTGCGTAAATTATGTGTATTCGAATTGGTAAACAAACAAGGGAAGCTTTGCTAGCAGGAGTGTCGTTTCTTAAACAATCAACTATAGGTACATTATTTCTCACATTTGCTACAATTTGTTGTAGGAGTTACTATGGAGTGCGCCTGCTCAGCTGTCAAAGTTAGATACATTCAAATTTGTTTTGAATTTTCATTCATCGCAATCGCTCACGCTAAAGACTGTACCTACATCGGCCTTAGTGCGCTGAATACGTCTTCCCCTTTCTGCAAAGATACCCTACTAGAACTTATATCGTTTTCCATTGGGACAATTTTGCGAATCTCGATTACTGAGCGAGATTTACACCTAGTTTCACTAACACCAAAATATTTGTCATTTGTCAATCTTTAAAGTGTGTTATTATTTACGTTTTTGGATGACAAGTCTTTGAAAAATTGAGAAAAATTTACATTTGGCCGCTGCAATCGATATCAACATAAATTGAATGGATTTTTATAAACACAAATTACAATTTAAGAACAGCTTACTTTTAAAACAAATATCGTTTTATGTTCCATTGGTCACGAAAAATCTGAAATCTGAGAGCAAATCTGAAAATCCCAATGGAAAACGACATTAATTACAATATATAAGTTTCCATATACTTCGATGTCAACAAGCTGTCAAATTATACATCTAAACCACGAATTTCGTGATCTGGTAAATCCTTGAGTAATGCCTTCTATCTATCCCTCTTATGTGCAAATGCCAAATATAAGCATTGTGTTGGGGCCAATATAACTTTGACAGCACTACAAGATCCAACGAAAGTCACTTTATTCTACTGTAATCTCTGTAGAGGAAATAAAACTTCAACTTGAACTTGATAACATTCTACAAACAGCTAAAAGTTTTTCTGTTTGATGCTCACAAATTTGACGTTTAAATAGAAAAAAAACTATGCTGTCAGTTCTGGTTACTCACGAACGTCGAATTGGCTATATTATTTAAAATGGTGTCCAAATACGTTGTATGCGTTTCATTTTATATAAAAAATATAAAGAGAAACAAGGCGATGTTTATATGCTTTCCGCCTACTGAATTCCTTTAAGTTTTCGAAATGAGTGCAAGTCCAACAATCACGCCACGTTAGGGCTAGATAGATAGATTAGGAGTCGGGAGAGCCTTCAAAGGGCTCTGGCACTGCGGCTACAAGAGTAGCCTATTGTGCCTTCCCAGGTAGGTTCCTAGAGCCATCTTTTCACTCCAGAGGCATTCAGGAAGACAAGAATCTTCCCTGGATGTATGAATCTTCCCTAGGATGTTTTTTCTAAGGCGACATAGAGCCGGACAGGCTGTGAGTATGTGAAGAGAGGATTCATCACTCTCAAGGCAGAGCCTGCAGGTAGGATCCGGTGAGACGCCAATGCGGTGGAGGTGTTTTTTCACGTGACCATGGCCACTGATTATTCCTGTAAGGATCATCAGATTATTTCTGTCCAGATTAATTAGGAAGAGCGATTTTCTGGGGGAGAATTTAGGTAGAAATTTTTTAGTGCAGGTCTGCCCAACTGTTTATTTTCCAAATCTCGTTCGACTCGATGCGAGATAGATTCTTGATATGGGACCTGAAAAGGTTTTTGCTGACTCCGCAGAAGGGTTCAGGTCCGATAAGTGGAGTGGTAGCTCCGATTTTGGCCAGCGAGTCTGCTGATTCGTTACCCTCAAATCCTCTGTGGGCTGGTATCCAATGGAGGATGACTAGGTTTTTCTTAGAGAGTTCGTGGATGGCTAAGAATGTTTCTAAGATAAGTTTTGATTTTATTACAGATGAGTCGAGAGATTTGAGAGCTGCTTGACTGTCTGAAAAGATAAATATGGTTTTACGCCGTGTGTTAGAACCTAGATTTATTCTAGCACAATGGTAAATTGCAAGGACTTCAGCCTGGAATATGGATAAGTTTTTACCAAGGCTGACTAACAAGTTCACCTGGGGCGACTCACCGTAGATTCCAGAGCCAGTCCCTGACTCCATCTTAGAATCGTCTGTGTACCAGATGATATCAAGATGAGATGGATTGGGTTTATATTTTTCCCATTCATCCCTAGGAGGGATAACTATGGAGAAGTTTTTGTGGAAGCCATATTTTGGAAGCATGTCATCAAGAGGCATACTGAATGGGCTTGAAGGCTCCATGGTGCCGAGTAAAGACAGATGACCTCCCTGATAGCTATATGGGTCAAGGCAGTTCGAATGGTAGATACAGGCGGTGAATACTTAGTCTAGACTCCATTTCAATGTGCGTTTGAAGAGGTGTTAGACCAAGGATGACATTGAGTGCGAAGACAGCCCGTCATGCAGATTCCAGCTATACGCCGAATGCGTTCTAGCTTTTTGACTGTAGTGACTTTGTTAGTCTTCGTTAGGGCTAAAACTGATCTGGTTTTGTACAGAAAGATGGTGATGACTGATAAAAATTGTAAACTCAAATATGTTCCAAGCTATATAATATTATTAAGCGAACATTATTTCAATAGAAATTTTCTTAATACTCACAAACACAAAGCTGTGTTGCATGTTCTTCTACACCTAAATTACCACCCTTTTAAAGAAGTATACTGTACCTACTGTTACCCCGAACAACTAAATGCCAAAATCAACATCTAATTTATTTTAGCCAATCGCTGACAATTCTTCCATCGAAATTCGTGTGGGAACTCACAGGCGAACGAAATCTTCTTTGCTGGTTCATGAACGTAGAAGGAAGACGGGAAACTATTTGTTATCTTCTTCTCATTCTCGTATTTTTCCATTCCTTGACAGTATAAAATGTATAGAAAAGTATGTAAAATTGGATAATGCTCACTTTTTACATCTGCTGTTCGTAAGTCAAGCATCTGGAGCTGAAAATAATAATTAGTTGGCGCAACAGGTCCGAGGGACCCAAGGCGTATCTTCTCACAACGATTCGTTTTGTGTGAGTTTCATTTTTGAAACGAATGGAAGGGATCTACAATTTTATGCCGATTCCAAACGGCTAGTTGAGAAGCTCTAAAGACAGTTATACTCTCGGATGTTTGTCAGACGTTCGCAAGAGGTGGCGCAGTGGAAAAAACCCTAAGTTGGAATTTGGGTTTTTGCGGGATTCGAACCTGGGACCCCTCGCTTAGTAGTCCAACACACTAACCACTATAAGCCACTGCGCCTACTGAAGCTGAAAATCGCCACATATTTTTTGCGCATTGTACATTTCTACTTAGTTTCCAAGCGCTTCGCAAGACACTTGGAGATTATTATGTATACATTTGGCTGCATCGTCTTTTTATGTCCAGAGAAGTAAATTGGTTGGAGGATTACGAGAATTAGTGGCTAAGTACTTCTGTTTCTGATTAGAATATCAAGATGAAAATGAAAATATGGAGTAAATCTCGAACGATAATGAGTTCAAAGATATTTGTCAAATTAGGGCACATTTAGTCGAAGGCCGTTCAAGTACGCAAAAGTTGGGTAGGGGGAGCCCCAAATTTGAACTTTATTTCGAAATTGATGGTTATTTTATATTGAAAAGGATTCTTTCGCTTAAACCTAATCACGAAAGTTACTCGATAAAGTACGGGTACAGTTCTTTAGACTTCGATCGGCTTATTTCACCGATTTTCGACTATCTAAGCTAAGAGTTTTTTATTTATCTCCTAAACAACAGGACACGCCTCCTGGATTCAAAGGAATAAGCAGCAGATAAATGACAGTGGCAGCTTAAATAAACAACCAGTATCGCAATCTCCTTCAATGTGAACTTTTCAATAGAGATGCTTTAATGAACCGATGACAATTAAAATTTACACGTCAAGCCAAACCCCATCACACTGCACTTTTAACAGAGCACAACCAACCTTTCGAAGAAAAACGTCAAACGGGTTCAACCGCATGTGCATTTGGCACGACACAACAAACTTGTTTACTAATTTAAGCCGAATTCCATCCTTCAGACTCGAATGCAAGGAAAAGTTTTAAGCGTATAAATAATAAATAACATCAATTGTCAAATTGTAGGAAATCGTTGGTAAGGCTTATCTCTGGCTTCTGTTTCCACAATAATGGATAACATAGGATAGGTAAATCTTTAGCGTGTTTCCGCCGTACTGCCGCACACTGAATTCTACAATGTCGCTTGCGATTGATATCTACATTAGTTAAGTCAGCAAGCTCGCCCCCCTTTGGGGAATGGAATCCATTTTCGTGAGATTTTCGCTTCGCACATTACACGATTCCCTTTCGTCCCTCACACTCCAAATGAAAGAAGAAAACAAATGGATTTCGGTTTGCTTTTGCACTGGTATCCCAATTGCCATTTGCCACTACAACAACTGCATGAGTATGAAATTTTTAAGCAACACTTTGACAGTTGTTCGTAGATTTGAAAATAATATTACAAATGCATGGCAAAACAATTAAGATATTGCAGTTAGGATTTGTACACGCTAGTTCGTTGGGTTAGGCGAACGTATTGCGATTGGGATAGGAGTTTAAGTCCATTAAATATAATCGAAGCTCTCACTGATCTGTCAACCTTTTATTTTATTTGGAAAGTGCCACTTTTCTCACTGTCAACCTGCCACTGACAGTTTATTGGAGTTGACAACGGTGTTGAATTTAAAGAATATAATCATGTTCGTTAATTTTTAATGTCTCATCAAAGGTTAGGAGGCATGTTGACACATATTTCCGATTCTTATATTATATCTGATAAAAGGGGTCGTATAGTAATAGATACCTCTGTACCGACATTGGTAAAGGGATGACAAATATATGGGTTGATGTGTAATATGTAAAATTGGGGGGTTATTAGCATTCTTGCATTTCGACAGTGGTAGGCATGTCGCTGCAAACAACCCATCATGAATCGGAACCGAGAGTTATATCAAATCTTCACGGTTTTGTTTACATAGGCGTAGCTGGTACTTGTCATACCCGCAGCGGTTGCTTTTACAGATTAAGTGTGGCATGAAAATTGGTCCAATCGACATTGCCGTTGCTTAGTGTTGTTAAGAGGAAGTATAATGCAGGATTTTAAGTTTTTAGTCATTCGGGTTACTCGGGTTTTCAGCTTAAAGCTATAGAAATTTTGAAAGTGAAATAATGTCTTAAATTTATCTTGCAACTTGTTTTTTTAGGCCGTGCTAAATATTTAAGATTGTTTCTTCCAGGGAAAGTGAGCTTGAGATTTCAGAACTTGCGCGCTTAAATACATCAAAAAGCTGCTGGCACACGCCTTATTACCCTGTATCTTGGATATCAAATATGTTTTTTTTTTTTGGGTTACCGTGGGATACAAATTTAAAATGTCGATAGTAAACGGTTTTCCAATGAGAGGTGTTATTGTGAATGACCCGCTATTTCGGTAGCTCTCACTTTTTGAAGCTTTTATTCTTTTATTTGACAAGTAGTAACTACGCCATTACTAAAAATGGAACGATACACCCTTCAACAACGCATTGAAATTATTAAAATTCACTACAAAAATGGTGAAAATCTTGCAGACACAGTTCGCAAAACTAAAGCATTTTTTGGTCGTCGTGAAGCACCTTGTCGGACCGCAATATAGAAATTGGTGGAAAAATTCGAGCTGTTGGGACAAGTTAGTGATGTGAAGAATAGAACCCGTGCACGTCGCTCAAGAACAACTGAGAATATTGCTGCTGTAGCCCAAAGTGTTGAAGAAAACCCAGGTTTGTCAATTCCTCGTCGTTCTTTGGAATTGGACATTCCACAAACGTCATTACACCGTATTTTATGGTCGGAGTTGGATGCTATTGATCTGGACAACGCTTACTTTCAACAAGATGGCGCTACGTGCCACACAAGCAACGAAAGCATTGGTCTTTTACGGGAAAAGTTTCCGGACCGTGTTATCTCTCGAAGTCGTGATCACAATTGGCCTCCGAGATCTTATGATTTAACACCTTGTGACTTCTTCCTTTGGGGCCACGTGAAAGATAAGGTCTACGCCAACAGCCCGGCGTCGATTCAAGACCTCAAAGATAAAATGCGTGAGGCTATCAAGGACATAGGGCAGCCGCTTTGCGATTTGGTTATGGAAAATTTCATGAAAAGGATATTGTCCTGTATGCGTGCTCGTGGTGGCCATTTGGCTGATTTTGTTTTTTATTATCCGATCATTTATCTCAAATTTTCTTTGAATACCAAAATAACACCTCTTATTGGAAAACCCTTTATTTAAAATGAAATTGGAACACAAATAATTTTGAAAATTATTTTGCAAAACTAATTTTAAAGGTCACTTGAATAAAATGATGTGGGTTTATTTAATTAACACTGACTGTACGGTGTACATATTTCAGTGACCTCCACTTATATGTATAGGTATCTACATCAAAAAAAAAAAAAAATTACAAAATTGAGCAAACAATCGATCGGTGAGCGATCCTGTGGTTGGTCAAGTCGTAGATGCTCCGAAAAATACCATTATTCCTTTGTCCTTTAGAGGGTCATTTATTTAGTTTCTTACAGAGGTATAGTGACGACCACTGACCAATTGAATGATATATACAGTTAAAGTTGCAACCCTGTATAGCATTTCATTGGTGAGTTGGTATTGTATTTTGTTAGGGTGAGTCGTGAGTTGGTGTTACATTTATTTTTGTGGACAGTTTGAATTTGAATGCAACGGTGAATGCACGTAACTATGGTTCATCTTTATACCTATACTTCGGTATATACATAAATGCTTGTAGTTTGTATTTTAAACGTCAATGTTTGTGCTTCACATAATGTTTGTACCTATTTTGAACAACAGCTTCAAAAGGATTATTCGAAATGTCCTAAGCTAAACGCAAGCAGATTGTTATGATTCAAAAATCCGATGTCTGGAGCAAAAGCAGGGCCGTCCTTAACCATCTAGGCGCCCTGGGCGAGTCATGCATTTCGCGCCCTTTTATATTTCATTATAAAAATAAAAAAAAATTCAATTGAGAAACATATTTATTATTATGGTAATAGAAAGGTGACTATATTAGGTATCAGTTAGTAACGAAACATTAAATGAATAAAAAAACAACTAAAATTTTATTTTTCTAGACTCTTTGTCAGCAAATTCTGATAAGGCTGTCAAAATCTAGGTTTTCAGCAATTTGATTTTCAATGGACAGTGACGCCAAACTAGTTAATCTTGATTGGGATATTGTAGACCGGAAGTATACGTTTTTATAAACTCAAGTTTATACAAATTGCGCGTCCGCCAACGGTCACTGCTATTTTTAATAGAATACCTACGTAGCGATATGCAGGTGCTGGGATATAAATCTTTTTGATTAAATATAATATTTTGACAGGTGTTGCCTGATTGTCTTCGAGATGCAGACCTAAAACTTCATCGCACAACAAATCTCCATCAATAGGTATCAGATTTAAAGTTGATGGTTAACTTGTCTTGCAGTTTGTTACTGAAAAATAAAAATATTGTTCGGACTTACCAAAATTCAAAAATAATATCACGGTCACGACACTCGCTTCAGTCACTAAAATTTTTGAATGCGTGGTAATAAAACATAACCACTTTATTTAATTATTTAGTTTAGTCCAAAGTCTTACAATTTCGTTGAAGTTAGTAACAATAGGTATCACCACTCAGTACTCACTACGTTACTAGGTACTAAACAATGCTAGACAATATTAGAGATGGAAGTGTAAAGAAATGGACTATTATCATTTCGTTTATTAGCGAACTGCTAACTTGAGAAAAAAAAAAATGACTGCGTCTTCCTAACAAAGAGAACATCACAAGCGCTCCAAAAGTATTGCCATACAGGGATTTCTCTGATTACAAAATATAAAGGCTTTTTAAACTAGACTAAATGGGCTCTATGGTCGCTCAGTGCGCCTCTCTTTCGCTCTTATAAGTTAGTCAGGGATACGACAAGGCAAACAACAATATGGTGGTAGATAAATGCTAAGTACTCATACTCACTCCTACAAGATAAGTTCAAAAAATTAAATACGTTGAATTTAAGTCGGATGTCCTCACTCGAAAAACCAATTTGAGCTTCTTATTAAGACTTATATAGTCGGTGTTAACAAGACCGATAAATAAGATAACCCACAAGTAAAGTTTTCTCCTCTGAGAAAGAATAGAGCAGGTACAGAAAATCTCCACCGCCTCCACATCCCTATAGTTTCTACAGAAATTGTTTGCAGATTCGTTGGGATAGTAAACATATAATGTATATATTCGTTATTAAAGAGAATTTGTTCAAAGCGGTCGCTATTCCCATAAATAAGGTGTTTTTTCTTTTAAAAATATAATATTTTATATTTAAAAATTCATGGAATTAAATTTTATTAATGGGTCGTTTTTCAAAATGTTGCAATAATGTAAATTTTTTTTTTTTTTTTTAATGAATCTCAATGTTACAATAAATTTTGTATTTTTTTTTTTATCAATGAACTAACAAGTATATTCCGTTACCGGCAGTGTAGTTTTCCTAATATTTTGGATGATATAACTTAAAATGTCGCCCAAACTCTGAAATCCTGTCATTTTCGTAACGGACTTAATAATTGAAAAAAACATCGAATTAACATCTATTTTTATTGTTATTTGTTACATACTCTCTTTATCAGATAAAATGCAACTTGAGTATATTTAAATTTGGAAATAATTTTAATAATTTTTAAATTTCTTCCTGATCTGAATGTCATTTGCGTCACGAAAACCAATTTAGAACATTATATTTTTTGGAAAATTGCTAGTTAAAGAATGTGTTGGGCCTTACCGTTATTTCCACCTAAACGAATTTCATTATCAAGTCGATTCCCAATTTCAAGAAAAATAAATAATTTTGCAGTTATAAGCTAAATCAAGTACTTTGTTTTTTTTTGGGGGGGACAAAGTGTGATGAAAATGACAAGAAAGTGACGCAGTGGCCAATATTTGCCAAAATGAATTTATTTCGCAATAAAAATGTAAAGGAGATTTATTAAAACATATGAATTCTTTAAATACAGCAGAATCTTTAGACACATGATCAACGCAGGTTCTATAGGCACGATAGATACTGTTTTTTTTATATTAAATATGTGTCTTTTCGTAGCACTCATTTAAACGTTAAGTTTTTGGACAATAACGTTTGTGCTCTCGGATAGTTTTACTTTTGGGGCTTTAAATTTTCTTATCATTTTCCCATTCCTCTCATAGCTTTCTTTCCTAATCCACTCGTACCATTCCATGATTTAGCAGTCCGTTCTCATTCTTAGAAGTAGTTGTTTATCTTTACATGTTATACATTCGTTATACATTCGATATAAGAGGTGTTATTTTGGTATTCAAAGAAAAATGTAATTTTTTGAGATAAATGATCGGATGTTTATTTCATAATAAAGAGGAAGGTATGCCGTTAATAATGAAAAACAACATCAGCCAAATGGCCACCACGAGCACGCATACAGGACCATATCCTTTTCATGAAATTTTCCATAACCAAATCGCAAAGTGGCTGCCCTATGTCCTCGATAGCCTCACGAATTTTATCTTTGAGGTCTTGAATCGACGCTGGGCTGTTGGCGTAGATCTTATTTTTCACGTGGCCCCAAAGAAAGAAGTCGCAAGGTGTCAAATCACAAGATCTCGGTGGCCAATTGTGATCACCTCTTCGAGAGATAACACGGTCCGGAAAAAAAAACCCCCAATCAGCAAAGACACGACGTTGTTGATGATCGGCCAGCTTGAGTTCTTGTGTTAACTGAACTTTATAAGCCTTAAGACCCTAGTCTTTATGCAAAAAACGGTGTAATGACGTTTGTGGAATGCCCAATTCCAAAGAACGACGAGGAATGGACAAACCTGGGTTTTCTTCAACGCTTTGGGCTACAGCGGCAATATTCTCAGTTGTTCTTGAGCGACGTGCACGGGTTTTATTCTTCACATCACTAACTTGTCGTCCCAACAGCTCGAATTTTTGTACCAATTTCTGTATTGGGGTCCGACAAGGTGCTTCACGACGACCAAAAAATGCTTTAGTTTTGCGAACTGTGACTGCAAGATTTTCACCATTTTTGTAGTGAATTTTAATAATTTCAATGCGTTGTTGAAGCGTGTATCGTTCCGTTTTTAGTAATGGCGTAGTTTCTACTTGTCAAATGTCAAAGAATAAAAGCTTCAAAAGGGACAGCTACCGAAATAGCGGGTCATTCAAAATAGCACCTCTTATTGCAAAACCCTTTACATACAGTTCTTTTCGTCAAAATCACGTATTTTGCATGCGCAAGTTTCACGAGCTGAGATCGATGGGTTAATGACATAGAACGGCCGGTTTCGTGTAAAATAAGACTAGGAGCAATTACCACCCTCAACAGTATATTTCTTATACAAGGATAGTTATGTGGCCATCAAATATCTTCTCTGCACTTTATTTTTATACCTAGTCACAGTTTCTTTCTTACCTGCAGAAGCTCTGCTTACATCATCCCTAAGAAAAAAGGTCTTGATCGCCTCCCTCATTTTAATATATTTTTCTGTCTTTTTAATGGACTGTCTCAAACGCGGAATAGATTTCAATCCTAAAATCTGTACTTTTTTAAGATGTTTTGTAGGCAAATGGATTTAATTTTTTGTTGTGATGATCGTTTAGTGCGAGCTTTAGATTTCTGCTTCACTGCGTCTGTCAGTGCAAAGTATTTAAGTTATGTCGGTCTTAGACGTTTAGCTCCTGATGATGTGAGAGACTTAAAACAAGTACTGAGCAATGAATCTGCTTTCTTTTCTACTTTTTTTTATATTTTTCTACTTTAGTTTCCAACGTTTTAATTTTTTCTCCCAAAGCCAAGTTTTCCCTATAAACTTTTGTTTTATCACGACGGATTCTCTTGCGGCCACGGGCTTAACTTGGTCCCGCTTCTGGAGCCTGCGGAAAATTGACCGGAGATGATGGTGGTGTGTCACTTAAAAGAGCAGATAATCTCTTATTTTTTTGTCTTGAATTAGATTGGAGCCTCCTCCAGTTTTTCCTCGTAAGTCTTTGTTCTCTTTTAGTTTGCTCATGAATCGGGCGTTTCGTTTTATGGTAACGATCCCGGGCCTCTTGTTTTTGTAAAGCTACCTTTTCCGGGTCAGCTTTTAACCGCTGTCGATACAATTTGGCTCTTTCTGCCTGCGTTAATGGCATTTTATGGGAAAGGTTTAGTCAAAATAATATAATACACTACAGAGAATAAGAAAACAAAGTTTATGTTGTACTTTGCAACCACAATGTCATTTTCGTCACTATCACGTCATTTGCGTCACTTTTAAAACGTGACGCTGATGACTTGTGACGATAATGACAATTCACACTGATCACAGTAATAAATTATTGGTAATACAATACATACACTCAATTATTTATCAATTAGCTTACCGTTCACTTTTTCCTTCTTTCTGAAATACTTTTTAAACTTATTTTTTAATGATTTAATTTAAAAAGCCTCGTGACACTAATGAGCTCCAATAAGCATACAGAGCATACTCATGCAACAGCCTTTATGTAACTGACGGTTTTTCCTCGTTTTAGTTTTTTTGCTACGCTTAATGCGTGAACAATTTTCTGAGAAATATAGAGCAGTTATCATTTGAAAAAGAATGAGAATTTCAAATTAAAATTTTTAACGGAAAGCAGTTTCGTGACGCGAATGACGAAATATGGGGACACGTTTTTCTTGAATAACAAAAAATACAAGATAATATTATTCTTAAATATTAATTAGTATTACTATTAAAGAACACATAAATCTTGTTTATTAGCTGTGCCAGTGTTGTTAAGCTCATCCAGAAATGACTGATATTTGATCGGGAAATTCGAATTACTGCGTTGGGGACAAACGCCATTTAGTACAAAACTATTTGTAGTGTTGAACAATATTTCAAAATTTGTAAAATTAAAGTAAAATAAATATGTTTCAAGCTATGCTAATTTATTGCCATTAAATACAGGTTCTAAGTAGTATTTCAGACATAAAAAATGTTAAGTAAATGTGGTTTTATAAAGCAAATAAACTTAGGGGACATCTTATTGCAACATTTTAAAAAACGGCCCTAATAAAGATTATTCATCATGAAGGCATTGGACCTTACAAATAACCGTTTTTGGGTTCGACTCTAAATTTTAGTGGCTATATTTTCCATACGAATATCGCTTTTGTGAGCTATTTAAAGTCGAGACTAAAATTTGTTATTAGTATTTAAAGGGGACTTCAATAATTTTGGACATTTATGGCTTTCGTGGTTTTAACAAAGCGCGTGCTGTATGTCGGTCCAGTTTTGAGCCACGCTTTCGAGTATATGGATTGTCAACTCTAGAAAACTTTTGTGATGAATTGATGTTGCAGCTAGAATGTCATTAAATTGGTTCCGAAAAGTCAATAATTGTTCAATCTATATGAACTAGTGCGATATTGCGAACATATTTAATCGCTTTTCCTGGATGAAATAACCATCTTATAGAATTTATCATTCGAAGCTGACTTTTCAATGATATTTTAAGTAATAAATATTTGTATATACAAGTCAAATAAATATGAAATCGAATTTTAAAACAGCAATGAAACCTACGATTTTGACATATCCGAAAACACTCACAAATCGTAGTCAATTTCCTATTCAATTATAAACTGTCACCTGTGAATTAAAGTTGACTGTACTACCCTACTATTTAACAATATCTACCGAAAAGAAATGCAAAAAAAAACAATCGTTAATGGCAACTTATTCTAAAAGTTTTATGTCCCTTCCCTAGTGGAAGATGTACAAGTTTACAAAAGAAACACCCTACACACAAACTTTATGTAGTTTGAGCGTCATTTTCATCTGGTAGGCTTGCAAAGAGTCTTACAAAGAGTTTGCTTTAGATTTAAAGGTTGAAGAATCTTAATCCACTCACACAAGGATGGAATCTATAATATGTTGATGTATTGGGCTGGTTCGGTTTTCATCAAAACTGAAAAATTTAACGAGACACCTCTTAGAAGGTCATCTTTGTGTTTGTCAAATGTTCACGTCAACCACATTTTCCATGCAGATCCGTATATGCATTTTCCGTGTAACTGTTTTCCAATTAAAATTGAAATGAAATATATTCCAGTTCGGCAAATGGTACCTATAAGTATATATATACATATGTCATATATGAGCTACGAAAAAACACTCTCCATTTGCTGATGGCATTGCCTTGTTGACTGAATAATTGGGGTTGATTGTTTTAGTGTACGCGGAAGGCCGATGCCTCATTCCATCCGCATATCAGTGCACAGCACTCTGAGATAGAGCACATTCAACTTCCCACTGACGAAATTAGCAAAGACGGAGATATAACCTCCTCGTCCTCATCGCCGTTCTAGAAATAGAATTTCACACTTTAAACGATATAAGCGCACTATTAGGTTAGACAATGCATGTGAGCGTATGAGTTACATAGTACAGGAAGGTACATCAAGGCTTTTAGCACTCGAATGCTGGACGTGTTGGCAATTTGCAGTCGTTTTTTTTTCTGCAGCTAATTAAATTAATTCTGATGGCGTTGATGGTGTTGATGCCGTTGACAGTGTCAGAATGATTTTAATTTTCGACGTGTGACTGTTGGATTATTAATGTGTTTTCTGGATTGACACAGTTTAACTTTCAAGAGTCCATTTGGAGTTTGGGTTGACAAAAAGGTCGATGCAGTTTGGAAAATAAAATCATTTCAATGTAGTTGTCGCAAGTGAAGTTAACGAATGGATTTTTTTCCGGAGTTGAATGCAAATGCAATAACTGTTTCAATTAGAGGATGCAATTTGCATAACCTATAATAATTTGGTTTGATTGACCCTTTAATTAGCCATAGATTTAGGTTGGTAGGTTACAATTGAACTATAGCAGGCGAATTATGAGTTACTCCCCTACATGGACAACAGAATAAGTTGGAGGAGGGCATTGTGTTTCTTGACTTTTGTTTTTGTTTTCCATAATATGGCTCGGATAAAGAAGCAAATATGCAGGTGTGTATAGTACCTATTTGTAGTTTTTGGAACAAACATTTGCATATCAATTTCGAAATCTTAACTTTCAATGTGACAGCACCACTCTTCCACTATTTGGTAACGCAAAAGTAGTCATGACTGCAGAGGGGCATTGATTTTCGCACAGCTTCAGCTTCAGCATCGACAAACCATACTATATGATACTAGTATGCCTATGCCTATCAGTAATACCTTTTTTCGCAAGGCAGGATGATTGAGCTTAATAACAAACGAAGTTGAAGCATCTTAAGAGGGAGAAGGAAAGAAGTGCAAAAGCGATTCTTAAAAATAGTAACCAGACATGTAATAATAATAATTGTCGTAATAAAAAGAATCGTAGCAGTGCCAAGTTAAAATTTTATTCTTGGGACTAGTGCTAACTTGCTTAGCTAAAATTGCGGCGAATTTATTTAAAAACGGACATGCCTGTTATTTCCAAATATTCAAGAATACATTTGCTTAAGATTTTACCTCCAGGATACTTTCAGTCACTCATTTTGTTGTATTATTGTGGTTGGCCCAGAGATCCCGGGTTGAACAGAAAAGCGCCAATTTTGGTTCTTTTTTAATGAAAAGCGGCGAAACCAGGGACAAGCTTAAAAAATGGAAGAAAATATCGAAACTCTCTCTGAAACGTAAATTGGTAAAAAAGTAAAATTAAAATATGTTTTTATTACAAAATAATTTCAAAGAATGAAATTTGCATACCTATACCAAGTATGAAAGAAAACAGCCCATCGAACGTTTACGTACGAATTTTGTGAATGCATTCACACGTTTTGACTTTTTATGTGATTCAGGTATATTTTTATGTTTTCTGTTCTTTCAAATGCATTCAGTTTCAATTCAATCGCTCCATTAATAATTTATCAGTCAGAGCAACAAAATGTAATTTTTGCACTTTTGCTCGATATCTGGGTAGAGGCCTCTTAATGGCAACGATCGAGGTGTTTCATTTCATAAACGGGGCAGCAATTTTTTATCTTGAAAATAGATGTGGAGTTTTTCTTTTCTTCAACTACAGCTGCGTTTTTTGGTTCTGTTACCAAAGTGCCTTACCGATATTTATGGAGTTTATTTTGCATTTACCTACATATCAAACCCAATGTACAGTCCGTAACAATTGGATAGCCTCACACATTGTTTTTTGATGTGTAAACATCTAAGCGCGCGTTGTTGGAATCTGGTGGATCAATTCCACACATTTAACTTGCGGGAACGGAAATGCGTCACGGTGTTTTATCATTGCATACATTTATGAGCTGGGGCATATTAATTTCAGCTTTTTGTTGATGTGAAATAAAGCATGTTTTTCATTTATGATGGTTTCACATTTCTTCCCTGTGACGGACATCTCGAGGAAATTCAGTGCCAAATCTTTCGTGAATTACCAGGCACGCAGAAATCACAGCTGGACAACAACTAACAAAAATGTCGTAGACCAGCACCTCTACAATATGCAATGCAAGCCGAATGGAAATTCCAATGACACTTTCATTTACTGCATAACAGTTGATGTCATTTAACTTGTTGTTATTTCATAATATATCAAGAATATGGTTATTACAATTCCCTCTTTTCTCAATGACGTGTATCAAGCCACACACATACCGCACGCACGGTGTTTACACATATTTCGGGACTGTTGGATACAGTCGCACAATTTTTTTTTTGTAAATAACTGTTTTGAGAGCTCTTTCATGTGTACGCAAGGATATATGCGTTGGGTGACAAGTTAAGAGCGAGAGTTTCAGAGATTAAGAGAGCTTTTCACAATTTTTTTTTTAAGTTAGTGGGACTTTTTGAGCTAGTTTTGTATGCATTAATTTTAATGTGAATTTTGTTTGTAACATTAGAACAGCCTCAACTATCTTTCTTACTCATTGTAAGCTAGAGTTTAGCAGCGTGATCATCGGAGAGCAATCGGGAGTGATAAACCGTTAATTTTTTTGTATTTATGATCTGTTTAATAGTTTAAATGGGTAGAACAAATTCTTTAAATGCAACGGAAATTGCTACAAAAAGAGGCTTACCATGACCAAAATCGCTGTAATCGCGCTATAGCTAAAAAACTTGATCGAAGTCCAAAAGTAATTAACAGTTATTTAAGAAATCAATTATTTTACGGAAAAAATTACAAAGGCCGTACTTCTACTGTACTTTCAAGCCGAGAAAAACAGCAAATTATAAGGTTAGCTTCCAATTGAACCCATTCTCTAAGTAAGATTAGACACGAAGCTGGGCTATAGAAGTTAGTCGAATGACCACAAGTAGAGTAATTAAGAGTGCCGGACACCTGAAGCGCCTGAAACGAAAAAAAAACTCCACTTAACAAAACAACAACGGCTTAGTTTTGCAAGATCGTACGTAGCTTGGAACACTGATGGCAGCCAGTCACTAAAACGATTGGCGGAAAGTGTGATTTTCTGATGAAAAGAAGGAGAAGAAGAACCTCCATGGGCCCGACGGATGCAACTATTACTTCCATGATTTAAGAAAAGAAAAATTGTTTTTGGACCGTCACCACAGCCGTGAGGGAAGAGTTATGGTATGGGACGCCATATCATATTACGGAACGATCGATTTGGTTTTTGTGAACTGCAGAATGACAGCACCATAGAAACAAAATGTCATTTTGTGCACCTTTGCTCGATTTCTGGGTAGAGGTTTCTTAATTCTTGAACTCAAAAAGATGCTATCTTGGAAGAGACTGTAAATAAAGTGCTATGGATCTTTTTGCGCTGTTTACTTTCGTTCAAATTCATTTTACTAACCATTATTATCTCTAAACTTCGCACCGAAACATGTGACATTCATTTCGTTTGAGCCGCGTCTCAAGAAGAAGATTTCGTTTGCTGAACGTATTGTGGGAAATGGTTGAAGTCGCTTATTGGAAAAAAAACCGATTGAATAGTTTTCGGAGAATGAATAGAAGGAAACGATATGCTTACAGAGAAACCAATATCACACTCATTCTGTTTCTATTTCAACAAAGTTTAAAAACGTTCTCAACTCACTCATCTAGAAGTATGAGTTCTTCCAATGGATTGCTATGTGCTACAAATATAGCAATTTTTAAAATGAAAAAAAAGAAGATTTATTTAGGTATTACTTTCGCAATAACTGGAACTAGTACCAAGTATTTACAAAAATGAACAACCGTTTCGATCGATAGCTTAAGCTAAGACAATTGTAATGCTCCATTCGAAGGAACAAATAAGTGTTGTGTAAGACCCTCGTAAAAGCCAGCTTCGACTCTATATATCAGCTGTTTTTGGTTACAATTTACTTAAGAGCGATCCAAAAAATAAAGTGCAGCGGGCATGTGAATAAGTTTCTAACTCCACTGAAAAAAAAACTGAAGCAAAAATTTATTTGGAGACAAATTATCGAACTGGCTATAGAAACTTCCCTTACCAGCCATCGCGAACTAAATACAAAAATTTACGTTGAGCGCAAACAAATATAAAATACACATATAAAACCGCCAATTAAAAAAGTATGTCTTCAAGCTAATAAAACTTGTGCTCACCTGTGAGCTGGATGCTCTATTCTACTGGAAGCACCACAAACTACGTTACCACGGCTAGATGAACGATTCGTCCAGAAATGATTCAACCACACTACAGCAATTAAATGTCTACTTTTCTTTTTATTTCTCTTGGAAGTACAGATATGATTTCTACTTTATATAAGTAATTTATAAACAATGTCTTAAGTTTGTCTCTAATAAATGGTAAACCCAATGAAATACTCTAATAAGATGACGTTTCTATGTATAAGATTAAATTGTTAGTGAAGAAAAAAACCCCAATATGTGTATGAGTGTATATGTAAATTTACCTAAAATAAAAGTAAAACTATTAGTTAACATGAAATGCGTTAGTTACTTCAATACTAGGAAATGTGGAAAAATCACATGCAGCCGCTCGATGCGGATTCCTTCGAAAATATTCACTGAGCACATCCCTGGCCAGTGTCTCCGATTGGCTTTTCAAATTCCGTTTGGTTTGCCTACAGTCTACGATGTGCGATAAAATCCAGTCGTGTTTGAGCGTTCGAATTTCCCTCTCCAAGGTGTGCAGTTGGTGGTCCTTCGGTCGGGGTAGGTAAATTGGTTCAAGGCTGCGGAGGGTGCGTTTGAGATCTTTCGCTTGGAGTTTTATCCGCTCACGACGTTCCTCCTTGAAAACGGTCTTGAGGAGCGACAGATCCTGCATGGAATTGATATCATCGATGGTAGCTGTACAGGCCTTTGTCTTTAAGTGTTCTCTGAGCTCAAGGGTGGTTCGTTCCATGGTGGAGATTTTTTCCTCCAGACCGCTGATGCAATCGGCACAGGCACGCTCACGAACGTCAATCTGATCTTGGGTCTCTTCGATTCGCTGCTTGAGGGTTTCGATGGTGACATCAAAGTCGTGCTGGAGTTTGAGAATATTTCGCTCGGCCATGTCCTTGCGCACCTGCATCTCGGATAGCTCATTCAGTTTCTTCTTGGCAGAGATTTTCAACTGTTTCACCTCGGCTTCTCGGTACTCCAGAGCGGCGGTGAGCTTCTTGGTCTCCTCCAACTGCTGTTTGACCTGATTGGCACGGATCAGCACCGGATTCGAGCGGATGCACTTGGTATTGACGTTCTTCAGATTGACCTGCTCGGCTTGCTGGATATTCTGGAGGATATGGCTCATCTCTTCGTTGATGACATCGATGACGAACTGGAAGTTGGTCGCCGGGCTCTTGTCAGACTCCTGGTATATCTTGGCGCAATTGCTGCACAACATCTGCCACAGGGCGTCGTGATGAATGGACACTTCTGATGAGTCCTCGCACTTTGTCGAGGAAATCTCCTGTATGGCTTGTCTCGCGGTGCAGTGTAAAATCTGCAGCAGCTTGCCAAACGTGTCGTTCACCACCTGCATTCCGTTAAATTGGTCCCTAGAAATCGCGTAAAACTCGTACTTATTCTCCCGGGGCAGCTTGCGTCTGAGCGCCCTCAAGTTGGCCTTGAATTTGGCCAGGTTTTCCATGAGGAACTGCAAAAGGCAGTACGACTCTGTGGTCTCCTGTCCCACCTGTATGAGGGTTTGAATTACGCCCGCACTGGTCATAATCGAATCGCACCCCCGCTCGAAGGTCTCCACTATGTCCGTGTAGAGTTGGAGCTCATTGATGAGGTCGTTCACATCGAGGTGGATAATCGTTGAGTACATGACGCTGAAGAAATTCAAACACCGTTCGATGTCGTCGGTCGGCGAGTTTTCGTCGAGCTGTCCCGACTTGAGCAGTTCGATAATGTTGTCGATATGTTTTTCGTTGTTCAGCATCTCAGACTTGTAAATGGACGCGCGCATCAGGGTGTCGTGCTCACAGTTGTTCAGGCCGTAGATCATCTGATGCAGAATCATCTGGAGGCTGCTCATGTGGTACAGACACCTCGACCTGAAGGCGAATCGGTGAATTGAGAATCCCTCGAAGATGGCATCCTTGTCGAAGTCCACTGTCGAGGGGAATTTCTCACGAATCTCGTTCTGGATGATGTCTAACTTGAAGATTAGGCGCGACAGCAGCAGCAGTACTTGTATGGCGTCATAGTCGCCACCACGCATTTTAAAGTCATCCGGCATAAAGCTGAGCAACAGGTCGACCAGGTCCTTGCTCTCGCAAAGCTGCATTTGGCAAAGCTGTACATCGATGGCGCGGCTATAGGCCTTCGATTCAGTGAAGAGCTTGTTGAAGTCGATCTTCGGTTCGTTCTCCAGCGGTATGACAACAAAATCATCGGCGGCCGCCTCGAGGTCCTTCTCCCGGGCGGTCAGTTGGTCGTTCAGAATTTTTACCAGCTCCCGGAATTTCATAATGGTCACATCCCTGTCGTAGATCGTCTCCAGAGCTGCGTCTTTGTCCCGCATCAAGGCCTTATTGCTCGAGTTCAACATGTCGATCTCCTCTCGCAGATCCATTTCCAGCTCGTGGTTGCTTTCAATAATCTGCTCGTGAATTTCCTCCAGGGCCTCCAGTTCGGCGACTTCTTCCTCCATCAGCTTCACACGCTCCTCCAGCTCTAGCTTGCTCTCAGTCAACGACTCAACCATCGATTCAGCTCCCAACGCCGCATCGACTTGTTCGTGCAGATCCATGATCTGGAACTCCATCGCGTCGATGCGCATCGACAGCTTCACCTTGATCTTTTGCAACTCCGAGATCTCTGACGCTTTCGTCTCGAGCTCCTTGGTGACCTTTATCAGTTCCTGCTTGTCTAGAGCGATCACATCTCGCAGTCGTATCACGGTCTCTTTCATACGGTGATTGTGCTGTTGGAGCTTCTTCAATTCGGCAGTAGATGGCAGCACATGGTCGCCCGACGGAGGCTGATTTTGAGTCTCATCTTTGAGAATCTCCACGTCCAGCGTGAGCTCCTCAATGCGCTCCAAGGCGATGTCCAGCTCCATTTGCAGGGTGTCGGCCTTTTCCTCGGCCATTTCCTTGTCCAATGTCAGCAGCTCCACGTTCTCTGACAGTTCCGTGAACTCCTGAATGCATCTGCTCTTCGCCTCTGAATTCTCTCTGGCCTCCTGCCGAACTCGCTGCAGTTCACGCTGCAGATTCGCATGCGATTCCATAATTTTCGCCTTGAACTCCAGCAGCTGCTCGCACTGGATCTTGACTTTGTCGCACTCCTGCAATTTTCGCTTCTCTTCTTGGCGCTGGCGCTTTATCAGCTCCAGCTCCTGCGACAGATCCCGCACCTGTACCTTCAAGTCATCCACCACCTTCTGCTCGTCGTTGTTTATCATGGTGAACGACGGCGACCGCATCGGCTGGCCCGGAGTGAACTGTGGACGAAGAATCTCCAAAAAGCCCGTCTCCACGAAACCAAACGACTCCGACGGACTCACCGTCGTCTTGCTGCGAAGGTGCTCCGAATTGGTCGGCGAACTCAACAGACTCTGGCTACTGGAAGAGAGAAAACTTTTAGTACGATTGAGATTGGTGGTCTTAGGTGTTACTGATGGAACTTGTGCTGCCGCTGTCACAGCTACGGGCATCTCTGCCATCGAAATCAACTGGCTTGGCCGCACAAACACCCCGTGGTTGTCCGAGCACTTGAAGTAGCAGTACCCCTTGATGGTGCCATTGTTTTTGCCCTTCGGTTCGTCCAGTATAACGCCCACCCATTTCCCGACTGCGAAGTTTGTCACCCCCACGTATGCAACGCGACCCCGTGTGTTCCTGCCAAGGATCTGCACACTCTGGCCCACTTTCAGCGTCCGTTCGCTCGACAATGCTGACATTGCACAATTTTTTCTTTTCGCTCAAACTACACCAACGAATTCGGCTACACAGTCCTCTTTGTTGTCAGCGTGTGCACAACTACTACGTGAAGATTTTCTACAGTGCTAATGAGTTGAAACTAAATTTGTTTTTTTTATCAAATTAAATGCAATTTAAGCTGCTAAAAAAACGCCGAAATGCCAAATCGCAAAATCAAATATGGCCGCTGTTGTGCAACTATGAATAGGAGTTACATATACCCGGTATGTGATGGTTGTGTACCTATATGCCGCCATTGAAATTATATATCACACCTCATGCACATGGATTTAAAGTTAAAAATTTCACAAAACTGAGAGCGAAAATCGGTAAATTCGCTTCAAATACCAAAAGTTACTGCGGAAAACTATTGTTTACACATTTCTGCGGGCAAACTTACCTTGCTTGGCGTTTTTGAAAGGCACTTTCACTTTCATTCCGGTTTTGAAAATCAACGTACTCCATTTTGTTGCTGCATCTGCGATTTTACTTCATGTTGGCACTTTTTCCGCTAGCTACGAGCGTGGGAAATATTTTTTTAAATTTACTTTAAAGGTTATAACAAATCACGACTATATTTATGAATTTTAAAAATGTAAAATGCGCAAAATCCACACACAATTAGTCACTTTTCTTTTTTTGGTAACACACAAAACAGTCGTTTTCATTTGCTGGGCTTTGTGGACCTGCATGCGAGATTGAGGGGGCGGCGGGCGTTTTAGACATTTCACTTTACTCGCTGGTTTATGCTCAACCGAATTGATAGTAAAAAAATTTAAAATGAACTGCCACATCCTGCGCACGCATTCGAATACGAGGATACAGCTTTTTGGCTTTTCAATTTGGGTGTTTGTTTTTTTTTTTTTTTAGAACCAATTTTTAAGGGGCACGAATTTGAACTAAATCTCAAAAAGCATCCTTACCTTTCGGCGGATAAAGAACTACACAGAGTGGAAGTGGTAGAAACGGGTTGTTGTCAATGGACCGGTGTACAATGGAAACTCAACACACATTTCCGTTTTTTCCTCTCGGATTTTTATTTTTTTGCTGACTTGTCTGTGCAACCCTATTTTTTAAAAAACTACAGAAAAAGCATCCTTTGAAATTGAACACACATACGAGTGTTTCTCACATATGCACCGTGATATACCCTTTAGGGACCTTTCCCCGATTTTTTTTTTTTTTTTTTCTTTTTTACAATTTCTGTTTATCTCTAATCCAGAGGTTCACGCAGCAAGCACCCCTTCGTTAAAAATGGGTATGCGATTTGGAAATTGTTCGGTTGTGTGCGTGTGCGATTTGATACGTAATTTTTGCGTCGTCATCGTAGTAATCATCGGCACATCTTATAATCTAAATTCGGCAGGAAATGTTTTATTTACTTGGCTGTATGTGCGTACACCCATAGGCGCGCGGGTTTCTTTTTTAGGGATACTAAAAGCGGATGGTGCACCTTTAGCATCCCCTATAATATAGCATCGCAGACGTACTCGTACACTATGGTGAAGGGTTTTGAATTTCGCGCGCGTTCATTTTAATCATTTCCCCTTTTTTATCCTTTTGTTCTGGTGTGAAGGGTTTTTTTTTCGTTTCATTTGGAAAAGTATATACACGGGGCTTTGAAGAAGTTATATCAGCTGGCGTTTTGAATTCGAAATAAAGGAACACCTTCCTTGGTAGACACATTATTATTTGAATTCTATACGCAGATGGCGATAAAATATACGTAACAAACATTCCTCGACAGTACCTTCTTGTATGGCGTTAACGTTTTCCTGTCAAGTTTTTGCTTGAAAGCAAAGTGGCGCCAAAACGTCACTGTCGGATATCCGAGAATATGCGTACAAGTTAAAATCCCAAGTGGGCTCTGTTTATATTGTTTCAAAGGTCATGAATTAAGTTCACTTGAAGTTCATTAACTGTTGATCTTTTCTTGATGAAAACGTGTATGCATACATTAGGGGGATGATGGTATGGTATGTTATCAACATGCATTTATTTACTAGTGCCTTGCCACTAGTCGTATTGTGTCCCGTTTTGCGATACAAAAGATGTGTCGTTGCAAGTGCCAGGGTTGTCCCTATTATTTGAGGTTGCTACGTGTGTATTGGCAGTCTATATGAGCACTTATTGTTTGAAACATTGGTCGCGTTGGGTGGACTAGCGGTATCTCGCACTCCATTTAAATTAGTTGACATTTTTAAATATTTCAGCTAGAAGAAAAATGACAAAAGTTATTGAATTTGCAATTGGATAATACTTAACTTCTCACGAAATTGAAAATAAGAGGAAAACAGACAAAAGTATGGGTGAATTTCATCGGCAAAAAAGGCTTAATTCAATATTAATCTGAATAAGCTTATCTTCCACGTGCAAAAGAAAAGTAGACAAAAACAACATTAATTTTTTGCTCTGCCGCTGTAACTCTAACAGGCGTTCCTCTATTTGGGATATGATTTGATAGACGTCTTGAAGTCAATGTAGCGCCGCTAATGGTTTACAGCAGAGACAATACAGAGACCCCCACCTCACAAACCTCTCGCCGCTGGCCCCCTAAATTTTCTTTCAAACTAGCCATTTGGTTTCCCTATCGGTATTATGTCAATTAAGAATCCGTGTGATATGGAAAAGCATACAAAAAATGTAAAATAAATGCTGCCAACCGCTGCAAACAGTGGGAGAATGAATGCTATTGGTTAGTTATTATATATTTTTAAAACGCGAATAATATCATTTGTTTTTTTAATAAAACTATCTAAATGAGATGTTATATGTACTAGAAATATGTGAGGACAAACATGGTTGTGTATTTTCCGCTTTTGAACACATTAGCTTCGAATTCATGAGTAGGTACATTTTCCTAAATAAAGCTATCTTATCTCCCATACAAAAATGTCTACGAAGATAAAATTTAGCGAGACAATTTAGCAAAGCAGTATCATGTTCGCTCGCTAAATTCTTAACTTCATATACAGGGTCCGCCAAATAACTTTTTTTTTTTTGAAAATGCTATAAAAAAAAAACTACTGAATATTTTCTCAAATTTCTTTTTTTATTTGAAAGCACAATCCTTCCGGTTAATAATGGAAAATAATTTCATTCAAATGGCTGCCTCGGCTGGCCATGCAGTAGCCTACACGATCGGTCCAATTTTTAAGCACATTATCGATTGAGTGCAGCTGTATTTCACCAATGGCTTCACGAATATTGGGCCTTTAAAGCGTCAATTTGGGGCACAGAAAACCCGCACGCATACATTGAAAAGCCGATATACCCAAAACGAGTCACTGTTTGGTGCGGAGTTTTGTCCAGAGGCATAATTGGTCCATTTTTCTTCAAAAATGAGCAAGGAGTGGCCGTTACAGTCAATGGCGATCGTTATCGGGCCATGTTGAACGAATTTTTGTTCACAAAAATTGAAGAGGAGGATATTGGCAACATTTGGTTTCAACAGGACGGCGCTACGTGCCACACAGCCGAAGCTACACTCGATGTTTTGCGCCCTGTTTTTGAAGATCGCATTAACAGCCGCAGAGCTGATGTCGTTTGGCCACCTCGGAGCTGTGATTTGACACCGTTGGACTATTATTTGTGGGGTGCCGTAAAAGATAAGTGTTACGCCGACAAGCCAGAGACAATTGACGCTTTAAATTCATTCAAGTTCAGTGAAAGAGCTTGCCCATGTTCGGGTTGAATGAAATATTACCATAATAACAGATGAGCAAAGAGACCTTCGTTCGCATCATAGCCCAAAAAATTTTATTTCATTACAAGGTTTAAATATTGCAACATTCGCTATTTATACTACCCGATCGCGGCCATACGGAATATTCGCTAGGTTCCAGTTCAAAATCTTCCCTATTCCTTCCCGAAAATAATTTTTTTATAATTTTTGATGTCATTTTCAGAAAACAAAAATCAATCATTATTTATTTGAACATTTAAGTGCCCACAACTCCGATGTCCAATCTCTACAAGCACTCACCTGTCTCATAGGGACGAATTGATGGAACTCATTTCGGAGCACAGGCCAAGTGTTTATTTAAAGAGATATGCGAAGATGCGGTTAAAGGATTAAAAGTCATGGGCGTTTTGTAATTTTTTGTTTCTTTTACTCACAGCTTAAAGTGTGTAGTGTGGCTTCGAGTGAATGTGCTTGATCCTAAACCATGCCTGGCTAGAAAAGAGCCACTGAATAGGTAGATATTTAACCCAGGACGCTAATCACCTAAAATCGTCGAAATGATAAACCTCCAAAACTAGCAAATAAGTGCAAATATTACAAGTTAAAGCGCTTCATCTAGTTCATTCTTCACAAATTTGTTGAAAACGAGTAAGAAATAAAAGTCGGCCTCAAGATAAATTATTATGATCATCAAAATTTCAAATACAATTTCGTCTTATGTGATCTGCCCCCAGGATGTCTTCAAAAACATAAATAATAGTTAAACATTTTAGAAAAAATATCCTGACGAGCTCGTATCAATGTCTTTTGTCAAACCTGACATTTTTTATGGGACCATTTATAACAGCGAAAATGTTAAAGACATTGGGCCTTACTAATAATCATTTTTAAGCTTCCCACTAAATATTTTCTAGGTCACAATATGCAATTTAGTATGTGGTAAATTTCGCCATTGTGAGTTCGAAAAACTAAGCCTGGACACTAAAAATGGTTATTAGTATCGCGGATTGCATCGTACTTATAAACAAGAGCTATAAGCCTCTGTAGCTGAATTTATTTTTATGCTAATAATATAATAATAATGCTAATAATTATTTGAGCGTCCATCTTATTTTTTACGAATATTTTGCATGTAAAATTTTGCTATTGACCTTCAATCATTTTCAATTTTTCCCTATTCATTTCTACAATAAAATAAGGTTGAAGACTAAAAATAGTTAGTTATTCAGAGAATGAAAGTCAACCAAGGCGGTGTGATTTCAAGCGGCAAACTAGCGCAAAGCGTAAGTCAAAATGACTTAACTCCAGTTAATATTTAAGACTTTCGCAAGATAAATGACTCCAATCGCCCGAAAAGGCGAGGGCAGTCTTCTTGCACGAGACAGAATAATACCCGCGACTGAAGTTTTAATATTTTACTTTTCATCGTACACTGCCTACTTTTATATATATTTCTTCCAAATATTTTGATTTATGTCAAGATTTTGTTGTCAAAGTACTTTTACTTATCTTAAGTTCCGAGGTTTTCTTTTCTATTTATTTAAATATGCGACATTCAAAACTCTCCCAGTGGTAGAAATAGTACCATTATAAACAAATTACAGACAATATTGAATATCTGAACACTCATCCCAAGAAAAACAAACTAGGCGAATGTGTTGTGTTTAAGCCAGTGTGAGTGGTTCTTAGCTACTCGTATTTCCCTACGTTTATTTATATATACACACGATTACTTGTACTTTTGAGTTTCCTTATGTGGTATTCGATTGGGCTTCTTCAGATTTGCTCTCAGATTCAGATTTCGTGTGCCTAATCGAACATAAAAACGTCACTTGCTCTTTTTTGTGTTGATATTCGTACGATTTGAACATATGTAGTCTTCGACGCTTTTCTAAGCGATTTCTATTCATTTGTTAAATTTTATATTAAAACATTCGAAATTCCCGTCTCGATTGATTTCTATATATTTTTTATACATAAATAATTTACAAAAACGGATTCACCCGATGCAATTCCTTTCTTTGCTGTAGTAAGAATTTCACGAAAACCTAAACAGACTCCAACAGCTGTCAAACTCAAATGCACTTGTATTGGTACATCTGGGGCAAATCTGAGAAAATATCTAGATTCGCAAAAGTGCTCTGAAATCTGAAAAGGATTGTTTTTTTTTTTGTACCAAACGAACATAAAAATTGCCCTGAGAGCAAAAAAAGTGCTCTGAGAGCGCCCAATCGAAAACCACATTAGAATAGGTAGTTTCAAAAAGATAGATAAATGTTTATATTGATAAAATACATAGTATTTATGATGTATTTATATTGGTCTGATGAACACTTTTGTTGACATTCTTGATGTCACAACTACAAATGTCTCTTCGGAGAATTTTCTAAGCAATTCATAGTTTTGCTCTCAACATTTTTGGCTTGCACCCAATCATCACTTTTGCTTCAGATCCAATTCGCTTATTTAACATATCTGTTTAACCGTATATCCGATTACCCACACTCCAAGTTTTTTTTTTATATAACATGAATAACGAGAACAGCATTACAATTACAGCCACCAACATTCAACGCATGGGAATTTCCGTCCACTGCCGTTCAATTTCATTGTTTCTTCGCATTCGGCTTGATCTTTAAAGAATCTTACGGTCTTGTTCTGTCAACAACAAAATGAAAGTAATGCAAGGGTGCATCTACATCTTGCATCTCAGGTAAAAAAATGAATTGTCTGGGGGTTACAATCCTGAGAAGCGATTTTTAATAGGTCATTCACCCAGAGTTTTTGGTTTGGGATTATACTTTTTTCCATATTTCAGCTGAATAAACTAAATTTTCATCCACATCTATAATTTATCAATTCTCAATCGAACTGTCATATTTCCAAATGTCCCAATGGGCAATGAAACCACTGAGTCACGAAATCTATTGCAAAATATTACGCAAGCTATAGCTATAGGTGTAGGATGGTAGGGCATTGGAAAATGTCCCCTTTTTTTGATGGGATATGGGTAGTAATTTTTTTTTATCAAAAGTGCGTGAAAAGAAGGAAAAAAATGGGATTTTGCAAAAGGGCACAAGCGTAATGTTTGCAGCTCTCTCCTCCAATTACTTACGGTTTTGTGATTCAGTTGAATGCGAATGGGATGGTTTGGTGACCCCTGTACTAATGGAATTGATTTTTTTTGTTTGTAGGGAAAAGTAGATACAGACGAGTATTCGTTTTTATTGTCTATACTTTTTTCAAGTATTATATAAAAAACCGATCGTGTTTTAAGGTTTCTTTTTGTTGTTGTTGAAAAATAAAGTTTGATCGGTTGATGGCGAAAATGTGTAGGTAGCTTGTTGAAGAGATCAGTTTGGGAACATTATAATTTAAGAGTGTAGCTTACTATTGCAGGTAAATTTTATGAATCCCTCCCTAATAGTTAATTTTAAGCTACTGCTAAAAATCTGAATTGAGTCCGTCGCTGTCCTGCTGCTAAGAGTGGGTCAAAATTGACTACACTCAAAACCAACAGCGGAGCAGTGGGAGCACATTGCGTATACCTATTCATGTTTCACATGCATTAAAAGAAACTTCGCATCCTATCCTTCGAACAGTGACCCCAAGCGGTGTGGCTGCAGGTGAACGGCATGCCTCCCGTATACATGTTCGACATATAGCTCGAATTTACTTTTTAGTTATTCATAAATAAAAATATGTAAAATTATTTTCCACTCTAGGTGAACTTATTTTCCTGCACAGTGTAAAGTGACATAAAGACAAATTGGCCTTATATTTATCTACCGGCTTTGTGAAAGTGACACATTCAATTTTTTAGATTTGGCCTATCCATATTTCGCCTTTCAGAGCATAACAAAAACAAGAAAATGGCGCCACTTATTCAGCACACACTTCATCCAAATTACTGAAGGACTGGCAGTTATTTACTGGATGCACGTCTCGTGATCTAAATGTTTCTTGCATTCATGTTCATGTTCATTGCACCCAGTAAATATCTATTTGTGTCATGTCTTTTTTATGTCATTCATTATTGACGGGCAAAGGCAAATTTCTTCTAAGATTCTGTGACCGTAAATCTGAATCTAATCAAGGAATTTTCTAATAAACATGTAAGCAATAAAACGTATAACAATATAATGTTATAACAGCACTACGGCATTTACAAAATTGCCGATAGTCTTCCAACTTCGGCTGCTTAAAAAAAACAAAGCAACATCACAGTTCTTAGTGTGTTCAGCGACATCTATATTAGAGGTAGTCGTTCAATATTAAGAACTCGCCTTTAATCGTAGACTTGAATCATCTGCAGGAAAACCCTACAAATGTCTACCTAGTCTTACAACCCAAATGGACGTTTAAATTTTCCCTATTTTCGATGGAGTAAATTTCCCAAACAAGTGGTTGAAAAAAGCCGGAGGACTATACTAAATGCCGACAAAGGACTTTCGATTTCGACTTTGGTTTGCATTCATGTTTTGTATTCTATATTCTGCAAGTCTGTATGAAATCGAAATGTAGTATCGTTTCGGATTGCGGGCTGTTGATACGTTTAGAAGGTGTGCACCTGGGTTGCATCATATTCTCTTTACATATCATTTGCGTTTCATTAGAATTATTCTTCCTTAGTATATTTTTTGTTTTAGTCGCTGTTCGCACGTGTTTTATGTCGATGAAATTCTGGATTCGTACGTGTTCGTCTTTTGCAATTTATTAGTTACATTTGTGTATGTATTTACTTATCTACACTACTATACCTCCTACCTACCCCACAAAGGAGTATGTAACTATAAATAACATTTTTCGTTATTGGCCGTGAAGTTCCTGTCATTGAAAAGGGAGACTAGACAGTTTTGTTTGTATTGTTTTTTTTTTTATTGAATAGCATTCGCGGAAACAGAGGATACAAATAAATCGTAAAAAATAGTTTTTAGTATTCCTGTTGTGTGTGACAAGTTCTGTGTTTTGTTTGTTATTCTCGATGGTGATATTGCGTTTGGCTTCAGTGGCAATTTAAGGGGGCGATTTAATTTCGGCTCTTGGCAAATATAGCAACAGAGTAAGTGCAATACCATTTATATATCCTTTTTATTGTAATCGAATTGTTTATTACTGTGAGAAATTACCAAATTGTGTTCATGCTAATTGAATGCCTAATACCTTCCCAAACAAGGGCTAATCATCAATTCATTTCAGTGTTTGCATCGTGAGTAATCTGGTGAGTAACATGGTCATTCAAAAATCTGTGTAACTTTTCCGCGGTTGAGGGTCTAAATGTCGGTTCAAGGTTATCATTTGAACCTTACCGTGTATCCTTCATGAATGAACATATGGTAAATGTCACATTGTGGTAAATATACACCACACATGTCACATTCACATAGCTAAGCTAGGTTAATAGGTACAAAGTCAGGGAACTGCGACGCATAATGAATCTTACATGCTGCTAAATACGTGGCGTCTCCATATAGATAGATTAAAGGCAGAAAGGTAATAATTTTAAGGATATAGTTAAGTTTAGAGTGCTCGCTAAGAGCCAGTAAGCTAGAATCAAGACAAATGTTAGCTAGAATTTAGATTTAATCGTTTTTGTCTAGTATTAAAGTATAAAGAATGATAAAATAAAAATGAATTGAAAACTAAAAAAAAAAAAAACGTGGCGTCTCCACGAAGATAAAATCCCACCAGAAGTCAGATTCCCTACGGGAGCGTAGGTTCGAATCCTACCGACTGTGGAAGTTTTTTTTACCGTATTCTGAAATAAAACACTTGTTTTCTTAAATCCGCATTCGCATTTATCATATGGAATTAAGTCTCGACTTTTGTCGCTGGCTGTTCATCCTGTTTAACCTATTCTCATTTATGTGAGCATAAAATACGATGGTTGAAATGAAATTTTCATTTTAAATTCATTTTTATTGGAATATTTAACTAAACTTACATACTAGACAAAAAGGATTAAATCTAATTCAAAACTAAAATTTACCTTATTCTAGCTCCAAGCGAGCGCTCTAAAATTATCAATATCCTTAAAATTATTGCCGTTCGGCCTTAAATCTATCTATATCTATGATTTGTTTTGTTTTTTTAATTTTCAAGAAACTTTAGAAAACTTAATTTCTTTATTATTGTTTTGTTTACAACTACTTAAAACTACCTATGCTAATTAACCTAAAATTACCTATAATCAGAGTATTTTTATTTTATTTTAAATTCGTTTTTATTTGTTACTTTCATTAAACTTACATCCTAGACAAAAACGATTAAATCTAATTTAAAGCTAACATTTCTCTTAATTCTAGCTTACTGGCTCTCAGCGCTCTAAACTTATCAATATCCTTAAAATTATTGCCTTTCGGCCTTAAATCTATCTATATTTAAATGTTTTTGTTTTTTAATTTCCAAGAAACTTTATAAAACTTGAATTCTTTATTTGTATTTTTTTTGTTTAAAACTACTTAAAACTATCTAAGTTACTTAACCTAAATTACCTATAATCAGGGTGGTGAGCAATCAAATCGATTGGTCACCATCCTGATCGCGTCTATGGGCGCCTGACAGCCGCCCAAAAGGGTTCATCAGTTCCACCGAGACTCGAGCGAGGCTATAAACCTCGTTCGAGTCTCGGCAGCACTTTTCATGTTGGCTAGCCCGGCCCTCCCAAAGACCCCCTACTCTAAGTCTAAACCTACAAACTTAATATCTAGCTTAAAACTAAGGAGGATGCTTCGTAAGTAGCGCACCGGCCCGGGAGAGCGTATCCACCCTCACCTGTTCATCAAGCCACCGAAATTCGGTGAACTGCTTGACCGTATCGACCCTGTCCCGTTCGGCAATTGCGGTACAAAAACGGAGGAGCTCCTGAACATTGGCGGCGTACCCGTCGTGGAGGAGCCGCTTATCTCTCGCGCCGCGGTGGCTGTGGTACAATACCGACACACCATCTTTTGTCTGGACTAACCCTTTCATGTCTACATGAAGAAATGCCTCAGGCGGAATAAAGGCAGACCGAAGCGTACTCTCGTGGTACATTAAATTGGGGTAGTAAGACCCTGAGATCAGGTTATTATCGCTGGCCATCGCCCTTGCGACGTGCCTCCGAATCACCTTAATAAGGAAATTATCAATCCTATTCAGTCGAGCCCCATTGTATAGGGTCCTGTTGGGATAGTATTTTATGTACTGAGATTCAGGAGTTCTAAACAACCCCAAACAGGCCCTGAGACATTGTCTCTCAAACACCCGAATCTTTTCCATATAGGACGGCGCTATATTGAACCACATAGGACAGCCATAAGCGATGATAGGCCTTATAAGGGCCACGTAGCAAATGACCTTCACCCTAGAGTCAAGTTGACTGCTGCGAAACAGTCTCCTTATCAGAGCGTAGGCCCTTTTAGCCCCAGCCAGACAAGCAGCTATATGTTTGTCAAAATACAGATACTGGTCGAGCCAGATGCCAAGATACCGGACCACGTTTTTCACCGCCAACGGCCGCCCCTGCTGTCCAATAATTGTTAATTTTCTCCAGTTTTTTCTGGTATCACCAGAGGCCCTAGCCAATGGAGTTCTGAACAGGATTGTTTCCGATTTTTGGAAATTGATTTTCAGCTTCCAATCATCGCAATACCTCTTAATTTGTTCGAAGTCACGCTGCAGAAGGATGTTAATGACCTCGATTTTTGGTCCTGACCTGTACGCCACTAAATCGTCCGCGTACGCTATAGCAAGTCTGAGGGAACCCACCAGATCACTTGTGTAAATATTAAACAGGACCGGAGAATTCACTGCTCCCTGTTGTAAGCCGTTTTTAATTTCGAAAACCTTGCTCGAAGTCACGTTGCCAGCTTTGACAACGAACTTCTTTCCCATAAGCATGTCATAAATGATATATAGCAAAGGTTTTTGAATGCCCATTCTGGTCAGCTCATAAAAGAGCCCCTCCAACCATACGGTATCAAAGGCCTTCTCAAAGTCGACCAGGCAGGCACCCGTGCATTGATTCTTACTTTTATTCCACTGAATGTCGGAAACCAGTTTCGACGCGGCATGAATAGTGTCGTGCCCCGCTCTGAAGCCAAACTGGTTGTCCGGAATGATCTTGTTTTCCTCAACCCATTTTAAAAGAGATCTATTGACGACTTTCTCGAATACCTTGCTAACATTCGGAAGCAAACTAATTGACCGGAGATTAGCAGGGTTCGTCCTATCTTTATCCTTTTTCGGGATAGGGTGTACCACCGCTATTTTCCACTGCTCCGGATAATATGCATTATTCAGCGCATTGTTAAATAGCGTGGTGAAAATATCTATCGCCTCTAGCGGCAGGTGTCTTAATACGACGTTTGGGACACCGTCCACTCCCGCCGACTTTTTGTTTTTAAGTGATTCAAAGATGCACCGAAGTTCATCTCTACTCACGAACAGATGAGTATTTGCATCGGCGATTGTGCCATTTGCACGGTTGTCGTCATTGAACCCGGTGAAACCGTTGTTCTCGGATCGCCAATCTTGAATTTCGGTCCGCAGATAAAAGTGGTTAAGAAAGGCCCTCTCCTCGAGGTCGCGGTTACGGCAAACAGGGCTGTTCACCGTATACACAATCTCAAAGAAAGCTCCCATCAAATTCACCCTCTCCTGCGCGTCCTCGACCACGAAAAAACCGTCGTTCGAGTCAGCGCTTTCCGGACTTATGCCAGCAGTCAGTAGTGTCTGTCTGTTCCTATAATCAGAGTGGTGAGCAATCTCATCGATTGGTTACCATCCTGATCGCGTCCATGGGCGCCTGACAGACGACTCATTTTTTCGTTTAAAAACTTAGCAGTTTATAAACTCAGCAGAAAAGTTATCACCTCTCTTTACTCCAACCCACCTAAATTAGTTTTCATTTGTCAGTCATTCCTATTTATGTAAACAATTATTGACATAGCTGCAAACGTAGCTTTCGTGATCACAAAGCTTGATCAGCTGAACTGATGCGCAAACAGCAATAAAAAAAAGAATGTGTACAATGTATTTGAAATAAAAACCAACACATTAATTATTGATCAAACATCAAATGAAGAACCAGGGGCCATGTTCTGTAGCGAAAAATTCTCGGATCGAACATAGGATTTTTTTTTTTTTTTAATTTATATGGTTTTTTCACTGATAAATATTTATATCAATGTGATAAATACGGAAGATGGGCCCAGGACACTTTGGGGACATTCAAGTTAAGTAAGTCTCTGGCTGATTTGATGTGACTCAGTTTAAATTGGATTAGATCACCAAAGTTCATGCTGTAGGCTTGTTCGGTTTGATAACCTCTCACGGGCGGATGAACTCAGAGGGATTTCGACTAGATTTCGCTGAAATCCCGAGATTTCGATACGTCAAAAATGTATGGCGAAACCTTGGAGATTTGAAAAAAATTTTACGAAACCTCGCGATTTCAGTTTGGTGGGAACATGGTATTACTCCATTTATGTGGATTTCGTGGAAGCTGACGAACTTTTCATTTAAAAAAATCACAAAACATTCCATTTACAAAAAGCTTTGTTTCCACTTTTGACACTTGGCGTCTTATATTTGACATTTGAGAATGGGCTGTAACGTTCTCCAATTAGATGCTTTTAAAAATTAGCCAACTCCAGCTTCATTTATGTTTTTACATTCGCATTTTAAATTCATTTTTATTGAGATATTTCATTAACCTTACATACTAGACAAAAACAATTAAATCTAATTTAAAACTAACATTTATCTTATTCTAGCTTACTGGCTCTAAGCGAGCGCTCTTAACTTATCAATATCCTTAAATTTATTGCCTTTCGGCCTTAAATATATCTATATCTATCGATTGGTCACCCAGCTTCATATGTTTTGAAGATTGAGTTCGTATGTATGTAGCTACCTATATTAATTATTTGACATTTCGTGCAGCTCCAGCTTTATTGCAATTTTAGACACTTTACTATTATTATTGATCTCTAATCCTACCGATAATAACCGTCGTGAAATGATAGCCGCCAGTTGATATTTTATCCGGAATTTTGTTTTCACTTTGTAAAACGTTCTGAAGAATGCAGTTTAACCTAAATAATTACTCCAACAGGTTATAATTGCCTGCCGTTGCTTATGATGGGTCGTCACGTTATTTTATATTATATTATGTATATAACATTTTTGCACTTGCCTAACGCGTTCGAGAACTTTTCCGTTAAAAATAAATTTAAAAATTAATACGTATAGGATTAAGGAAGCAGATACTCTATTTAGGTATTTTGAACGCAGAATCATAGAACAATTAAAAGAAAGAACAGGTTTATAAAATACGTGAAGAAGTCGACAGTAAGTGCCTATCAGATATAGTTTTCAAACGGCTATAGCCATCATTTGTGTGACAAATCAATACTCGCCACTTATATTGCACAAATGACAATTATAGCAGTCATTTAAAAATTGTCTTATTATATTCCATTCGCTTTGTATTTAAATTTCGGACATTAAGGTATTTGCCAGACCTCAAATGTTTTTTCTACCATGATTACCAAAAGTGTATATCTGACTAACTTCCCACATTTAAAAACGAGCGCGAACGTGCTAATCTCACATTCTCCTTGTAAATTTAATTTAAAAATACAGGAATGCGGATGTTTAATCATCAAACAAAGCTATTGGACTGAATGCGTTCATTTATTTCCTCTGCAAACTTATATTTTTTTTTTTTGTTTTCTATTTACTTCTATGACAAATGTATTTATATAGTTGTGGATTTGTTGCTGATTGGTAAGTAGGTTAGGCCAGATTAGGTTGAGTGGGGTTGTGAGATCGTCACAAAAAAAAACCAGCCACCAAAGTAGGTCCATCGCCATCCCCAGTTTATTAAGGTGGAACTAGTTTAGAAAATATAGAAGCGAAATAGCTCAACTCTTAATTTTCATCAAAAAGAAATCGAGTACGTTTCTGACAACGTCAATGTCAAATTAGAAAAAGAAAAAATACGTGTTGCAAGAGAAAACTTTATATTTTATGTGACTGTTGCATACGAATCGAACCGATTACGACGTTCTGTCAGACTTTTTCGCTTTTTTCTTTGACATTTTTACGAAACAGAACAATTGTTCCAAAATTTCCCAAATTGCCAAAATTTCCCCATTTAGGGCAATGACTAAACTAAATTTTACATAAATTATTGAAGAAACTTGACTTGTCAACAGGTTACGGATGCCCCAAGAGTTGAATTTCTTTTTCTCCAAGGAAAACAACTTCAAAAGCAAAGAATTAAACAATATGCGATGCGAATTTTCGCCAGCCTGTGTAAAATACGGCCAGAGTGTCATTCTGAAATTCGTTTTGCTGTATGCTTAGTGGAAGAAAAATTATAAAGCTTGATAACTCTTTTTCTAGGCGCTTAAATAAATTCTTACAAATCAGCTTGAGGATTGTGTTTAATAAAGTCACGCTAACTACTTTACAAACGAAGGCGTATTGAAAATTTAAGTGTTAATTTGCGCTTCAACATCGTAGCTAAAGAACTGAATTAAAATTGTCAACGCGACTTTTCTATATATTGGCTACTAATTTTAAAGGCACATAAATCAGACATCACGTAGACCAAAAAAGGAGTCGTATCAAATTGTCACAAGTGATTTAAATTTGTTTTTAAACTTTTCTTTTTCTTTTTATCGAACAATATTGAAACATCATCGCATTTTTTTTTATTATTTGTTGGTTGGATCTGCAAATTTTTGTTTTGGTTTAAGAAAATATATATTTTTTTGTAATTGTAGTGACAGTACAATAATGATCGCTAAAAACGAACAGTCAAAGCAACATTTTTGTGTGAAATATCGGGTCAAAAATAGCCAAACATTTTACATACATAATTTAAGGTACAAATTGAATTTTTCTATTTCGTTCGTCGAACTTGGGACGACTCGCACAAAAACTAACCAATTTTGTTGATCCCTGTAAGTGTTTTATAATCAGACACTACTGTTCTTCCTAAACTAACAAACTCTAGTCTTCGATTTTATTCCACTAAAGTTAAGATCAACGACATTACAGTAATCGTGATCTGGATCATAGATCCGTATATATAGGTAGCTAGGTTCAAACTTTCGTATTTATGTCAAAAGGCAATGTGTAAAATTATGACGAATTATGTCACAATGTGATGCCATGTCAATATAAAGATATATCTTAGTGATATTTTCCGTTATTTGGCAGAAGATTTTTAGAAATTTTAAGCACAATTCTGTGTTTTATGACCTTAGCCAGACAATATTTTGAGAATTATAAAATAGTTTTATGATTCATAAAAGTCTCCTTTTGACGGGAAATTGTTTTACTGCCATAACCTTTTGACAGATTTCATCATACTTGGCAGCAAAAGAATATGTTTGAACTTTATGTAAATATGCGTTAAGCAACAACTGCCTTCTTTGTGTTAAGTATAGCTACAAAGTGTAATTTCATCCTTCATCTATACCTCCAATATTGACATCGCAAAAAGTGGCAACAGATGTTCTCAAGCGAAGAATCAATCTTCCCATGAACTTCTTTGTTTTTTGTCTAAGGAGGCACCTAAGTTAAAAAACCTTCCCTCATAGAACCAAGGATATGTTGAACAAGATCCTAACCATCCCTGTTCTATTGTACGGTGCAGAAGCATGGACTTTTTCTAAATCGTGTTAAAGCCGCATCAAATGTTTTGAGAGAAAGACTTTTCGGTCGATATTTGCTCCAGTTTGTATTGTTGGGAGGGCGCATTTGGTCTGTGGTGGCAATCGGAAAAACTTCAATCACCTAAACCACTTTACCACTTTTTTTTTTTTGACCAACCTAGGGACTTTTAGGTAGACCGTTGGTCACTTCCAACTGTAGGCTTCTTCGAATGATAAGTATACTTAAGAAGTGTTTTAAGATTAGCGTAACAATTTCTTATAAAAACTCACACAAAATAAAGTACGCGACTTGGTCGCATGAGACTTATCGTTCAAAGTTTGATTGAGTTAATTGGTAGGTAAGTAAAACGTTCAGAAGCAGCCGTACATAAAATGTAGGACTAGGTAGTGTTAAATAAAATTCGATAAGGCAGTAGGTACATGTCAAATAATAATAATAATGCGAGATTTTACAAGTTTTAGGGAGTTATAAACGCCTACTATTTTATAAGCTATTGCACTTTACAAGATATTTGTGTACGAGGACAAATTTAATTATTTTTTTTTGGATAAAGGCTAATAGGATCTTTATTAAAATTATTTTATTATTCTAAATTTGTATTTTGATCAAAATTGTTACAGCGGTTTTTGTAAAATTATGCAGACAAAACCTTAACAAATTTTGCAACATTTCGTTTGATGAATACTATTGCTTACCTTTTTAGCTGAAAACTGGGAAAAAAATATTGCTCATCAGCATTAATTGATTTTTAAAGTTTTATCGAAATCCAAAATGAGGTTTTCGAGATATGAGAATTGTCTAAAGCGTTTTCGAATTGAAAATGAAGGACACACAAGGCATTTTGGTCAAAACCGTTCTTACCGTTTTCGGATAAACTAAAGATTGCTAAATTTAAAAATCACTGTTTTCATAACAATCCATTGTACGATTATATAGAGAAAAACTGAGTTTGTTATTAGGTTAGTTAGAAATGACCATATTACCTTAGAAAATAGTTTTTGTTACAATCGTTTATCGTCTTCAAGACATGTGTCCGAATTTCAAAAATACCGTTATTCGATTTTTTTTTGCGAAAAACTGAGTAAGCAGTTATTTAACCTCACCAACCTAAGCTCAAAAATCAATTTTGGTTGAAATCGTTAGAGCCGTTTTATTTTATATGGGAAGTACCTATCATTCATTTTGGGGTTACCTTGCAAAAAAAAAACGGGCCCGAACTGTAAGCCCCCAAACGGCAAATCGTGAGTTTTTTCTGAAATCGGGGCAGCCGTTTGGGCTGTTGGCATAGGACAGACAGACAGACGGACAAACGGACAGAATTTGGCGACCCACTTTTTTGAGTTGCTCTATGATGATAATGTCAGAATTGATTAACATCACGAGTTCGAAATTTTGTACGAATACAAGTTCTTTCTCTTACTACGTAATCGATAGATTTAAAAAAAACTGTTGACCCAATCTTTATCGAACGATCTTCACATATCATGAATCATGATCGCTCGAATGCTGCGTTAAGTCTATACAAAAAATGTCCCTCAAGCTGACTTCCCCAAGACGGTCTCTTATTCCCATCACCCCAGGCCTACAGTGGCAACTTTGAGTGACATTCATTCACCTGAAATATGTAGTGTCTGGAAATATGGTATCAAATATTAGAAATGTGTTGTCTAGCAAACACTATAATAAAATGTCAAAAAGGATTTGAAATACTCAATAAAAAGGCTCTTCATACGTGGCTATGGCACAGACCGGTCGTCTGTCTTTTTTTAATATTCCCGCGGATATTACAAAATATGTACCTAAAATTTATGATTATGTCTGTTCAGACGATTGCCAGATCTGAAAATATTGTCAGGTCTACAAATGAAAAAAATTGTCCCAAATGTTTGCCAACCGTGTGAACTGGCAGCTTTGTCTACCAATATTTGCAGAAAAGTAAATGTGAGATAATTGCCCGACCGCCATCTGACAATGAAACTGTCAGGTATCTGCCAATCGTCTGAACACCCAATTTTATCACTGTCATACCATTGCCAGACGTTTTGGATATTTGCAGACCCATTTGCTATTTGCAGATGTGCTGTGGTGCAAATTTTTCAGTTGTAGACAAATATTTTTCATATTTGAACGAACAAAACCAAGTTTCTGTGTTATTTTCGTTGCATTTTTCTGTAGATTGGTGCAAAATGTTTGAATTATATAATTCCAAATATATACTTGGACAAAGAAGTTGATATAGGAACGAACAGGATCTAGGAAAGTTTGTAACTCTTTCCTTTTTTAATGATACTTCTAAAAGGATCTAGAAATATTTATGATCCTTCTTAGTTACTTTTTGTTTTGTTATTGTGTTTATTACCCTTGCAAAAGGATCTAGAAATATTTATGATCCCTTCTCCAATGCAGTTTGAAAATTTTCACTCTTTAGATATGCGGAATCACTAAAGCAAGACGATCAACGAATTGTTTGGAATCCATACTCAAACAACTGCGATATAATTGTGGCTCCTCAGCTCTCAATTCTACGAGCAATTTTGCCTGCTCTCCTGCTGTCGGCGTGCCACCCAATCGTCCGTCCAAATACGCCGACGTTTGTGTGGCTATTCATCGTACGCGACCAAAATAATCGCAATTGCATCTTTTTGTTCCACTAAATTTTTTTTTCTTATGTGCTTCTCAATCAAGACTTTACCACCGAATGAAAAAAAATATTTTTGGTTTGTCTGACAATGCCTTTAAAGGGATCTGCAATTATTTTGTGAACAAACGTTGCCAGAAAAATTATTTGAAGGCATACCATCTGCAAATGAAATTATCAGGTTTTGGGATAAAACCTGGCAACCGCGTGAACTGGCAATTTGGTATTGTAAGGCAGTTTGCTATTGTCAGATCATTTGCAGCTCATTGCTATATCATTTGTAGACCGGACAATATTGGCAGATCTGGCAATCGTGTGAACATAGCTTAAGTGTTCCTTTATTCTGCCGTTGCCTTTAATTTCAACCCATAGCTCCTAACTTTAACGCACTTCGGTACAAGCACCAACAAAGCAAAGACCTACGACAACATTTTAACAGGTTATTTATACAAACACGTTTTGCGACTCTGCTGATGTATTTCTCATTTGCAAATATGTAAATAAATAAATACGTTCGACGTTCGCCAAAAGCAATTCAAAATTCCTCTCAAAGCAGCTTCATCACTATCGTCAGCGCGTTATCTGAACCTGAAACAGGCATAGTAAAGATGTTTTCATCGCTCAGGAAACTACGCGTCCCCTTTTCCATACATACGAGCATGTTTGTCATATGTGTTACTATTTCTACTACTAGATAAGTAGTTTTAGATAGAAAAATAAACCCACTAAGTAGTCACTGATTTTACCCGCTTTAATAACGGATCTTACGAGTTCGAGTGTATATATAAAATTGTCATTTAAGCTGCTATTTGGAGCACTTAAAATAAAAAATAAAAAAAAACACATCCAGAATCTTGTTTATGTACGCGGTTCTAAGTAGATTCAGTCCTCACTCACACAGCACAATGTCAAATGTTCCAAAGTTCAATATTTCGACTTGACTTTGGCTAAGGAAACCTTGAACAGAAAATTTTTTATTTTGTATGTTTAGTTGTTGGCTATTTTCAGAGGTAGGTACATACAAAAGCAAGGAAGACGGTTTTATTTGATTTTTCATGAAATTATCTCATGCGTCATTCGAGAATCACGTGTCGGTGTGCTATTTTAAAGCTAATGAACACCTATATGGATATCCATTTGAATTTCTTTAAGTTGGCTACGTAACTTCCAGTCAAAAGAACACATACACGGAAAGAACAGTCATAATATGTTCTACGGCATTCATGCAAGTTAGTTTCTTATTAATCGCATATAGTGCGTGATACTTTTACCCCAACAAACTTGAATGGAGAATGCTGTAGCCTATAACGTATGTTTATGTAGTACCGAAGGTCATAGAGGTATATCTATCGCCTACGTATGTGAAAGCTAAGAAGGTGTAACTTTTCTTGAACGCTTTGCATTTACGTAATTACACCGCGAATTGGGATTGCTGTTTTTCGCACGTTTTAATGCGAACGTTTGTGGGTGTGTTCTGGTGTAGTAGATAGTAAAGGTATGTTATATATTCATCGAAACAATTAAATTATATTCATAGCCCGATAAGCACGGGATGATAGGGACGCTCTCTTTTATTTTTACGCAGTTCACTGCTGCAAGTCGATTACGAAGACGAAATGAATCAACAAGGATGATTGTTTTTTTTTTCTCTCATTTGCAGAAACTTCCGTTGGCTATATTTACTTGTTATTTTTATGTGTGATCATTATTGTTATCAAGAAGATAATAACTAGATATAGGTTATGTTTTGAGAAAATGTTCACAGGTATCGATGGAAAGCTTACTTGTGATGGTTGGGAAGGACGGCTTTGAAAGAACTAGTGAGTGTGAGTTTTCACATTTAGAGAAGGAGATTCTGGCCATTTTCAGTTTTAATTAAACTTATATTGAACTTGAGTAGAATTGCCGGGGGAGCAATCACTCACGAATACGAAAAAAATACTGTTTGCGAAGTTTCAACAAAGTGGAGAGAAGCTATAGGTAGACTTGCCATACGCCCCGGTTTGAGGCTGCTTTCCGGTTTGTCATTTGGTCCCGGTTTTTATTTTTTTCATAAAAATACAATGCTGTAAACCGATTAATAATAATTATGTTTTCCTTTTCGCTAACTATTTCTTCGAGCGATATGTAATAAATAAAACTTTTTTCTGAAATCCTTTTTATTATACCTATACACTTATGTGGTAGGATAACCATAAATTTCCTGGAGAAAAATGCTTCCATTAAATTTGTATGCTATTAATATTAGATACATCTAAACTTTTTATTGAACAAGTTAAATACTGTTTTCAAATACGTATTTTAAAATACTTTGTTTTCTCTGGCATGTCCCGGCAAGTCGTTTCAAAAATGTGGCAAACCTAGCTATAGTTATGTTGTGGTGACTGTCACTATTGGACGCATTTGACCTAACTTATTTATATTACTTGAGCTCACTCAATCACGTTACTCAACTATGTCTTTTAAGTTGCCGGCAGATCCTTTAGCAAGTTTGTCTAGATTTAGATGCTTTATTTAATAAAATTAGATAATTTCGAAAAAGGAATTTATGTAAGGATACGCTGTCAGTTTTGTTCTTTAATATGAAACGCTGAAGAGAAAATTTAGCTCAAGTAGCAACCACAATTTTGAGCTGTCACTGGTGTTTTTTTTTTTCCAAAAAATTTCCTTTAAACAGCACTTAGAGCCAATGAGCGCCTCTAACCAGTTTTTTTTCATATAGCTATCTGACTCCATAGTCTTAGAATCACGCCCAGTTATGTGCAAATAAGTGAAACATCAGCAGTAGCCTAAAAGACTCGTAAGGGTTGTATTATCTTCGTGATCAGGTTGACTTATCTCCTTGATTCTATGCCAGGGACCTTTACTCCTAAGATGCCTTTTGGGGAGAAATAAATTCGCTTTTGGATGAAGAAAGCGACAAAACAAATTGACGATTCAATTATTAATGTTTATTATGTAAAATAGGATTTCAGTGATAATTTTAGATTATGAAAAATGCATGACGTATCTTTAGAAAGGCTAAAGAAAGAAGTAAGTAACAGAAAAGACAAATCTATTAGTTTGACATTTTTAGCTTGAAAAGGTTTAGCAGAATAATGATGACGCTCACCAAATATAACTATGAGAATGTTGCAACGATGAAAGCGAGAAAACAGTGATTGGTCAGAGTTGTTATTCGTTTGATCTCTGCACCGATTATATTTTGTGATGTTAGGGGAGGAACACAAAAATATTAGAGTTTATTTTGGAGACTTTTGAAAAATTTAAACTTCACGTTGACTTGTGAGTTTCGAACAACTGCCTCAAGAATGATGTAAAAGAAGGGGCACATCAACTTGCCTCAACCTTTTTTTATATCAAAGGGGTTCGTTAATGTTCTTGCAAACTCTGAACGAAAGAGCGAGAATTTCTTTAAATCAGCAGAAGATTGGCGTAAAACTTGACTTGCATTTGTTAACTCGGCGAGGAGGTGCGTCGTTTTTAAATTCCTATAATGTTTTTTTTTTTTTAATTTTCTGTAGTACTAAACCGCATCGATCAGGTTATCCAGAAAGGCAATCACACAAAATCGCAGACATGCACTTGTACGCCAAATTCAGTAAACTTATTCTGTGGCGCGCGGAATTCAAAGTGGTTCGAGCCTGAGGTTTAATTTTTTGGACATACTTTTGCTCAATCAAACTTTGGGTGGATGTGCAGTTATCTCCTGGTGCTGAAAGCTTGGCCAATAGGACACCCTTTCCATGTTCCGTACTTCGTTTTGTGACTGTTAACCTCTCGGGCAAAACTCTCAAAGGTTCTGATCTTAGTTTACTGCATTGATTAATAGTCTTCTTTTTGAGTGCAATCTGCTAGCCCGGGCTCCTCATTGGACCAGAGGTTTCGCTGTTGTTCTAGTAAAAGCCAGCCAGCACATCGGTGGCGACACTTCTAGCGACGATCTGGCAGGTTTGCTAATTGGAATACTGATGCTCTGCGCTTGATGATAAGTGCTTGCTGAGCGGTTAGAGGGAATGTGGTTCGTCCAATTTCTTTCGGTGAATTGCGAAAGCAGCTTTGCCGTCAAGTATAGTGGTCATAGTCTATCCGAGTTAAGTATCATCTGTTGACATCCTTTCCGATTTTGTCGCCTGGATCCTAGTTCTCAGATTCCGCTTAACATAATTCGTATACGAGCAAATCCGCCTGAAATGGAAAAAAATTCGTATTCTCAAAGCTGTTCGGGTGCGAAAATTAAATTCACCTTTTTTACAGCGCGTCATGTAAACCATTTTAACAGGTTGTGAAAAAACAAAACACAATATTCAAATTTGAATTAGTTGGGAATTGTTGTTTTCGATTGACGAAAAAAGAAATATTGTAATGTATGTTTAATGAAACAAATATTGGTTTTCGCAGTGGCTACTTTGGGCGATATAAGCTCAGCACTTGTTCGATTGCCAGTTAAGCACAGTTAATCGAAGACTGCTTTGACCGAATGGCACTATTTCCGAACATATTTATGTAAATGCGAAGGGATATCATTCAACAACTGCTTTCATTTAAATTGTTTGATTTATTTTAATTTGACACATATTTTCTCACCCAAAAATAAAAAAAACAAACCGTTTCTTGAAATATCAGACTCATAATTCCGTATACGAGTACAAATGCGCATGGTAAACACTGACGAGTAACATCGAAGACAAATTGCGGATTTCGAGGATTGCAAATTTCAATTTTTCGCATCGCATCGGAGATTTTGACAGATAAAGGTATGCGAGGATTTTTGAGAATTGGGGTCCAGGATCCATCTTTACGTCGTAGTTTTGGACCTTATTACACCACTTCTCATAAAGTAGAGTGTTTTTTTTTAGAGTCAAAATTCTCTTCTGTGGGGCGTTTTCTAAAATAAAAGTAATGTTTTTAAAGTTGGCAATCAGCCCATGACTTTTTGGCTGACTTCCTTTAATCACAAATCCGTAATAATAATAATAATTAGTTGGCGCAACAGTTCCGAGGGACCCAAGGCCTAGCTTCTCACAACCATTCGTTTTGTGTGAGTTTCATTTTTGGAACGAATGGAAGGGATCTACAATTGAATGCCGATTCCAAACTCCTAATTCAGAGAGGTGGCGCAGTGGAAAAAAAACCCTAAGTTGGAATTTGCGTTTTTGCGGGAGTCGAACCGGGGAACCCTCGCTTAGTAGTCCAACACACTACATTTTAAATTCATTTTTTTTTGTAACTTTCATTAAACTTCGCCCAACACACTAACCACTAAGCCACTGCACCCGTAGATGTGCCCCATATGTATTTCCCTTTGGGAAATCGTCCTTAATATGCAGTTTCGGCACTCTTTGCTGCCTTGCTAAAAAGTACCTCTTAACCAGAGTTTTGGTGTTTCTTTGGTTAACCTTGGATCCGGCGACGGCGAGCGCAACCCCGGCCTGAGAAAAAGCACATCACACACTTAACTTTAAAATTTTTATTCATTATTTTTTTAATTGTAAATTTCTTTGCAGAAAACTTTGACACAATATCTGAGACCTGTTGCTTATTGAATCCTCTTATTTGGAAGTCATTTGTGAAAACTTATAATAGCTAGTTCATAATTATATAAATACCCTTTTCAGGAAATTAAGTCGATTGAATACTTATACGTTTGCCTTACGTTCGACACGGGAATTTATTGGCGGAAACAAATAGAAAGTGGCAGCTCTACAAATAAATAAGGCCTCGGTTATAGCCATACGTAAAATGCAACCGAAGAAGTTGGAACTTCACAGTGAGTTTTTTTACGTTAAGGCGGTAATAGCAAAAAAAAACGTCAGAAAAATGTTGCCCTGAAAAAAATAATTGCTACAAATCAACCACTGCATTCGATTCCATCAGAAAAAAATTCCTTACAGATGGAATAGTAAAGAAATTAAATATTTCAGTGGAATGATTTTTTTTTTTTTGTGGAATTGACTGAAAAATTAATAAATTATTTTTCTAGAAAATTCAAAGATCATTTGCTTATTTGTTTTTTGATAAACTAACTTTATAGTTCAAAAGCATCATATTAAGACAAAGATTGAGTGCAACTATTGGGTAAAAGTGGTCAAATAAAGCAAAAAAATTTGTATACGGTTTCGTTTTACGTTTGGCTATATATGGGGCGTAACATGAGTCTTAAAGTTTGTCATGGGCACATTAAAAAATCTTGCAATCTTAAGTCGACTAGATTGATGTTACCTGAACGCAAGATCTAGATTGGTCGGGAACGTCACTTTTCCTACGTCAGCCACGTATGCGAACTGTCAACTAAGTACTCAGTCACGTTTTTCTTGACTACATTCGTCGGCTACCACTCCATAATCGTCAACTGAAACAGCTGCTCAGATGACCGATTTGAGCCAATCAAAACCGAGATACATCTATAGTCAGACAGCTGTCAGACTAACTATACTACAAATTTAAACGTCCCCAGTGTCATTGCTCCTTTTTAAATTTTCTTTTGAAATAACTCACAAAATTTACACGTGCACTTGTAGGAACAAATCTGTTGCTTTTCTGTACAACTTATTTGAATATCACTAAATCCAAGTACGTTTATATTATGTTTACACCGACACCCAAATGCTAGCAATGATATATTTATTTTTATTTAAACAGTTGGTGTATGTTTACTTAGTATATTTATTACTTTTCGGCTAAAACAAAAGTTTGGGTCAGATATTCAAGTATGTAGACTTTAAGGTCCATGCACCAACATTAGTTTGGAATACTTGAGATTTGTTATGAACAACATCTAAACAAATGACCATGACGTCTATAAGAAAGAAACGAAAATAAATTTGAATAACTAAACTAATAATAAATATTTAAAGGGAAAACATGAAATATTGTTATCAATTTTATTTTCACTTACTGCATTCGGATATCTTGGGTGATAAATCCCGTGCTAACTACAGTTGAATTGTGTTTTATTTGTCTTTCAGTATTATTTCGAAATAGAACTATGTACATGTTGAAATATGAATAGGGGGTTATATTTGTTTTCGAACTATCTGTAGAACATCTTAATTGGTTGCGACTTCGTTGTTGATTGTTTAAGTCGTTTGCTGTATTTGGTTTCAGTGATTATGTCTTAAAAGGTAAAGTGTCTGAAGCAATCTTGATGTATTGATCACTGTATAGGGTATTGATTTATTATAAGAGGTGTTTTCCCTAAGAAAATGCTTTTGTAAATTTTACAAAGTTTAAGGTTGATAAACCTCAAATTTAATGGTGGATTTTAGTAAATTACGGTTTCAATTTATTTTAATTTACAACCTTTAATTTAAGAAGAAAAGCAATATTTTCATTTGGGAGTCTACGTGAATTTAAGACTAGAACTTTTGACAAAGAAGAAACACTAAGCTTTTTGTTGTCTCAGGGTTTGATACAATACTAATCGATAATACCTAGTTGGTCACAAGATCTGCTAACGATTATTGTTCGTTCCATATCGTGATTTGAATTCGATCGCGGAAGATCCACAGATGTGGAGGATCCGATCTTGCATCCTACACCAGCGTCGTTTTTAATGCTTTTTGCGGTAGGTATATTGCGAATTTTTATAGTTAAATTCCCTATATGAAAACATTTTTCGACATTCTGTTCAGCATTGTTAAGTTCAAGGTAAAAGTCTCGAATATGGCGGTTGGTGATCATTTTTAATCTTTAATAGAAAGTGTTGTAAAAAGATATCTACTCCAAATGCTTTTCCACAAACAAAACTAAACAAAAATACCAAAGGGTTAAAACGTTGTCAAAAAATTACTAATTAAAAGTAGGTATGTCCCTATGAATGCAATGGAAAATGTGAGTTCGCTACAATTTAAAACCCACACGGGGCGCCATTAATTGCGTCTTTAAGTAAGCCTTATATCTTCCAACAGCCGAAAGCCACTTGTTATACATATTAACGAGTATATCACACGAATTTCTCTTAGTCATGCAACGAAACAAAAAGCATCTCCAAATGTCAATGTCGCGATCGCGAAAATTTTTATATGTTTTTCGTCATCGTAACCTGGTCACAATGTCATGCCATTGAAATTATTTCCTCCGGCCCCCTGGTCTTACTGCCATAAAAAAAAAGCTGGAGTAAAAGAAAACAGAACTGGTTTACCAGTCGGCACGGAGTTCGTGGTTCGTGTTCGGTCGTCGCACTTGGGTGCAGAAAAGGGTGATCGTTCGTTGCACTCTGATCGACTGATCGATGAAATGCATTTAAGTTTTAAAAGGCGGCTCAACTGTTGGACGTTAAACTTTCACTGTGAAAGAGTTTTCGAACACAATCTCGATAAGATCTTGTAGAAATGTCAATGGAACTAGACTCAAAAAGACATATAGGAGGTCATGAACAATCCCAAGTTCGTGGCGTCACCTCTGACGGCGCATTCCGAATTTTTATAGCACGTGTTAGATACATAAACATACAACAAAGTAAAAAGAAAGTAGCACTTTTCCACCTCTAAACGCAGCTGTGAGGAACTGGTTATGTAACTTCCACAGAGCAGAGGTGACTGGTCGAAGAGTTATCCAAAAGAACGTTTCTGTTTCCGTGTCGCGTCGGCGTCGATAGGATTTTTTACTTATTTACAATATCATACGAACGCTATAACTACACAGGTACATCGCTGTGGGAGTTCAAACACCTCGAATCGATGGCAATCGTGATAAGTGGATACCACATTTAGTGTTTTAATTATATACCAAACGCTAAACAAAACAAGAAAGTAATTACGTCGGCAGCGCCAGACATGCGGATTTGAAGTAACTTTGCACCTGAATTACCTTAATGATTTGTTTGTTTAAATTACTGCTCATGTTTCCTACGTCTAACTATGGTGCGGCATATGTATATTTGTCATTAATTAGTCCATACTTTCACTGGACCGTTGTAGTAGTTCCTGTCATTTAGCAAAAACCTGTACTTCTGTTTTCCAAGTGATACATAGCCGCAGATTGAGCACACAGATCGATGGAAACAGGTAGCACGCCAGAGTGATGCGTGCCAATGGGCACATACATGTATGTTGCATGCGCGTATCCATGCAGCATCTTTCTGGTTTCCTTACCGCCGGCCGGTTCCTAGTCTACCTACTTTGACGCTGCTTGGCTTTCTTTCAAGATTAACTGATTTCGAGAAATGAGGGAAATGTTTTTATTTTTTTGGCAGCCAAATACTCAGATAGCGTTACTATGTTGAAATTCTTTATATTTATATATTAATCAAAGTGAATTCAATTTGTTTTTATATGGTCAACCTATGATAACAGGGGCGATTGAGTGATTAAATCGATTCCATTTTATGTGTGCTCTTGTTCATATATCTACATATAAAAGACTTAAGTGTTGCCAGGTTTTTTTTTTTATAATAAGCACGCGCTAAAGAGGTTATGATTTCTCTTAAAATGTACATAGTTTCAAATACACAGCACGGGCATTAGGGACATGTGGACAGATTAGACAGGAGATACCGATGCACATTGGTTGTGAATGCCTGCAAATTGCAACAAGGAGTAAAAACAGAGCTCGGTAAAGTATGCCACATTCGTGTCGTACCTACGGCTTATGAATAGACTTTAGGGTAACCAGATGTGAAATCCTAGTATGTCGAGTGTTCCGGTTGAGTTGTTGAGGTGCAGGAATGTAGCTGGCAATTTCATTGAGCACTGTTTGGTAAAGTAACTATAGAACAGTGAGAGACAAGCTACATTTCTACGATGATCAAGGGAATTTAAAGAATGTCAAAAATTCGTATCTCCAATTAGTTACAATAAATTATCCTTGTTCCACAGATGTTTTAAATTTGTATGTACATATTCACAATAGATTTTCAAAAAAATGAATTAACTATCTATCAATCTGTGTAACTAGTTTCATCGAATGATTTTGAGCTTTATCTAGTAATTGTCATCTATTTTTCGGCGCACCAGACCAGATATGGGATTTGCACTCAAGTTTTGGGCGCAAGAATGCCTTATATATTGTAGGCAGATAAGAAGGGGTAAACCATTTCTTACACCGATTGAGGAGACCTAGACACTTCACAGAAGGTTGTCATGACTCATGAACAAACATAACTGCAGTGAATGGAGAGTCTTTAGGTTTCGGTGATGCCACGCATAATGGCTGTAGACAGTGATCGCAGATTGAGGGGAAAATTGTCAATTTTGGCGTTTTCATAATGGAAAGGGAAAAACGAGGTACATGCTTAAAAAATGAGAAAACATTGAACATTTCTGTGAAACTTTAACTGGCGGCATGGGTAATTTAAGAAAAAAATACAATGAAAAAAAAAAAAAAAAAAATAATAATAATAAATATGAAGAAACAATAAAGTACTTTATCATTTTTGAAAGTCAGAAATCTATTCTTTCATATTATTTTTAAATCAAATTATATCTATCTGAAAAAAAGATTTTGAAAAAAATAATTTCAAACTTGAAATTTATGGGAAAAGGAAAAGAAAAAAAACCGACTAGGTGCTAGTGTCACCCGCGTATACCGAAGATTCCGCACTTCTTTCGAGTTGGAAATTGCCGAAGAAACAACAATATGTGTGGATGAGAACGAGTATCCATTGGAAAAGTTCAAATGAGAATGAGTACAGTGAAGTATTCATTCCGTTTTTTTCCCTCTGGGTACGGAACCTTAAAAATGTTGTATGCTGATTTTTCTAATATTTTGAACTTAGACACTAAATTTATTTCTAGTATTAACTGCGCCGAGAAATTCTTAATCGACCGCTGAAAACCAGACTGATTTATGCTTTACTTATGTAAAACATTCCTTTTAATGGATCAACCTTAATGAAAACGCTCTGCTTCATACAGTATCGCCCTTAAAAAGGTAAAGATGCATATAGTTTGTTATATCTTCATCACTCTTTAATAATGGATGAAAACATGGCTAAATTAACATATTAGTCAGGGAGCAGTACCTGTGCATAAATTATATACGTACAGTCGGTCATATGAATAAAAACTATTACATATTTGCTTCGAGCATAGCTTGTTGATGTTTCATTAACAAGCATCTGCCGGAAATTGCATCCGGTCGTAGTCTTGTTGGAAATATTTGTTGACACACCCGCCAATTAGATAAAGAAGAACTATGAATTACCGAGAGGTATAATGACACGAAACAATTGCTGCTTTTTAATTTTGTTGGCTTTCCGAAAATTCACAATGCTTAATTGTTTTATCTTAAAAATATGGGTGCAAAATATTCAGCAAAAGGTCTGAGTCAGCTAAATAGCAGACTTGCATTTTTGTAACAATTGCTACGTTTTATTCATATCCCAGCCAGTATAAATGACTGAAAATTAAAGATTTGGCAATACCATTTCAGAATACTTAATATGAACACTCTTCGAATATTGCTGCATCAGTGGCCGCAATGTTTTGTTGCCACCTTTTTTAAAACGCTAATCAACACCAGTTTTCAAAGAAAAATCTGTATTTTCCATATAAGCATCTGGTTTAGGTTTTCAAACAATAGTTTTCCCATTTTCGGAGAAGTGCTTGCAGCAATATTGTCAAAATATGTAATCAATAAGAGACCAAAAGTACTTTCGACACCCCCTTAACTATATATTTCCAGTTCCAAAATATTTCAAGTTTAAGTAAAATTAGTCTCAAGTTTTCTAGTAAAAACACCTGAAGTTGAAAAAAAAAACCCAAGATCTGAGATCACTAATAAAACCTCACAAAAGAGAAAATCACTCGTTCAGAAGTCTAAGAATGTAAATTAAAAATCAAACTAGTGTGTGCAAAGTTTCATTTTAAAATGTTTCCAAATATTTGATAAATCCTACGATCTTTTCTCACTAATCGCAAAATATACCGCTCATTCGACCGCTTAACGCATCCGAGTCCGAAGCCCACGAATGCCTTTTAAAATGACGATATCTGGCAGTGCTTATTTCGAACACATTCAATTCATTCCTCATTCTTCTGGTTGAGTGTGGGGTCTGGTCTGAGTCTGATGTGCGTCGTGCAGTACGATCAGTTTTGTACTTTATACTTATGTACATACAGTGTGGAAATTTATTAGCAAATGCAACAAAAAGAACGAAAAATTATGGAGACAGACCAAGCCAGGCCGCAGCAGGCGTCAAAGTAAATTTCTTGGATTGTTGGTTGGTATGCTTGTGTTCTGTTCTATTCTGTTGCTGACTATAGCGTCAGCGACAGCGACCAGCAAATGGTTGTATTTGTAACAAGGCATAGTGGTGGCGCGGCGGGAAACCAGGAATAACGATCGAGAGCGATCGTTCATCGTTTGAATTGAATTTCTTTTCCGCGCGCCATTCAACAGTTCACTCGTTCGATTCGAATCAGTCTTGAAACTCTCACGCTCGAAAGTGGTACTACAGTACAATCGGTCGTCGGCGGTATTACACCACATGCACGGCACGTCACTCTGACCAGGCTGCGTATATTATATACATGTGTACTCTTCCTAAAAAAATGTGCTAAACCTACAGCTGGTTAGAGCTAACAACATTATAGTGCAGTAAAATACCATAAGGTGTTTTGGTTGTTTCCTATATTTTTATCAAAGGTGTCTGTCATCCGATTTTAACCGATAAATGCGTGCAGTTCTGTCTGGTGTTCTGTCAAAGTTATATTATTGACTTTTTATAAATACCTGCTGACCTCTGTGTGATCCATAAAAGTGAGTCTTATTTTTATAAAAAAAAAGGAAATGATTCTGTCTCTGTGCAAAAATTTAGAAATTTTAGAATTAATATCAACATGTATGCATATTCTTAATAATAGCAACTGACATTTGATAGAAAAATCAGTGCGATCTTCCGAGAAATTTCTATTTTTAATTAATATTGCCCCTAAATGTCTGTGAGTGTCCAATTCAGTGGTGCATTTTATCCTAATTCCTGTTTTTAATTTAAAAAGGCGTTTGCCTATTTTCCGCAGATAGGTGCACGAATAGTGTATACTGTTCTTATTTAAATGGATATGTTCTGCTATTTGCCACCACATAGGTGTATGTATGTACTTTGTTCCTGGTCTTTGTTTGTGAACAGGAGAACGACCATTACAGGCTTTGTCTGTAAGGAGAATGAAAATATGTAAATACAAATTTTGTTGTGTAGTGTTTTTGATTTTCTTTTCTAGGTATATCTCGCCGGAAATCAAACAGAAGACATGTCGAGGTGAACGTACATTTAAAGAAAATGTTCAAAAATGTGATTCCAAAATTTATTACTGTGCGTGTTATATTTTTAAAAACATATATAAATATGTATAGGTATATAGCCAACCACTTGAGAATATTTTTTAGGGTGACCTTGTATTTTGGACGTTAAAACAATTTGTTACACAACAGCTTATCAGCTGAAAAATAATTTCTAATAATAACAAACCAAAAACAGCAGTTGACGCGACCCTGCCTCTTGAATATGATTTTGTGTGTACTGTGTACCTACTTATGAGTGATATTTGATAATATATTAGCTTCTGATTGATTAGACTGTTTGGTGATAAGAGAGCAAATATTTTATTGGAAGCAATTACTGGGCAATTTTTTTCGGGTTGGATAATTGTTTCGATAATTGCTGGCATGTGCTATATAGTTTAGTAAAAGAAAATTAAAACTTCTGGTTATAGCATATAGATTGCGACTTTTGGCACCTATACTTAGTCCAGACCAAAGTTCAAAGGAGCAGGAAAGTGCTGTTTTTCTGTGTAAACACCTTTACCCAGTACAGAAACATTTGCAAAAATATGTTTGCTGTTTAGTTCTATTTGAAAAAGATGCCTCTATAGACACAGGGCATGTTTATCTGATGGTGTCTGACGCATTATGCCTATTTAGGTGCAAATAGTTTTCCTTTATTCACACAACAGTTGTTCACACTTGCAGCTGCTGTACCTTCTTACGCATGTTGTGAATTGCAGATATTATATATAGGTACCTTTTATACCGAGAGTGAAAAGGTGACGTACATGTGAGTAAACCTATGGGTCCCGGTGGGTTTGAATTGAACTCATTCACTTAAGTGGTGAATTCGTAGAAAGAGTTATTGGTGGATCTTTACTGAGATGTCTGACGAAATGTAATCCGATAACGATACATTTTGCGGCCCGAATTCTTAGGAAACTCAAGATAATCTTACAGCTTTCATACTCGAATGACAGGGACGGCGAACGTGTAATAAGAAAATCTTACCAGCGCAAATTTCACTTCCAGGAAAAAATGCTTTACTCAGTATTTCTTAAAGTAGAATTAGCTTCTTAAATGATATTTGTTGACTGTTGCTTAAGTGCCAAGTTGATTACCTAGTCTGTAAAGCAAAACTCACTGACTTTTTTATTAAAAGAAAATTCCGTTTCATTATGATGATAACAGATTTACGGTGTAGATTTCGTGTTAAATTCTTTCGTCATAAACGTAGACATTTTAGTGATCGATATTTTCCAGCTTAAAATGTAGATACTACCACTGACAACAATTTAATTCATTGCTGTTGTGTATTTAAGATAGAAATCTAGTACTATTAAATAATACATTGTGAACCTAGCCTAATGTTTAGACTAATTACAATAATTATACCATGTACACATACTTACAAGTGATCTGTCATCGAATAAACCTTCCTTCCTATTTTATGAATCAAGAGTGCGACACGTGTTTTAATTTGGTCCTAAAAGAAAAGGCCTAACAATTGCCATCAATCTTCACACGAGTAACCTCACAGACATCTGTAAGGTTAAAAGTCACGCGACTCTCACAAGGGGTTAAATTTATGATAATTTTTTTTTTTCTTATTTTTCCACTCTTCTACAAAATTGCGATCTACCAGTGGGCATGGGCACATGGGCCAGCAGCACTGAAAAGCGCTTTCAAGTTATAATGTCCGCATTCTATTGACCGCTAAATGACTAGCGGGTGTAGTAAATGGAATATTTTTACATAGGGATTGATAATAGATAAACGTGACAGGAGTCATCTAACGGCAACAGAATGCAAGAATGTTTACGTTTGAAGAATACACGGAAAAAATATTTTCTAAACTGGAAATAGAAGTTTCTTAAAACGAAAACATAAAGTAATTTTATTTCATGAGTAAAGAACAAGAAAAAATACTAAAATTAGAACATTTTTCTTGATTTAAGAAAACAAATGGTTAACAAGGTGTTTTGCCTCGAGAGTTGTTTTCTCTCGATAAGTTTTTTTTTTTCTTTAATCGTTCATAGGTTTCTTAAATATTTTTATATAGATGTGTCAGAAACAATTTAATTAAATAAATAACTTATTTCTGACATCAAGGATAATAATTTGTCTTAAATCGTTCATTTATTATTCAGACTAATTTATGCCTACCCACATTTTCTTGAAACATGAATAATAAGTGCATTTTCCGATATAAAGTACTTACTTCTTTTAATTTTCAAAAAAATCAGTTCCTTCAGTCAATAAAGAATTTAGAACTTTTTGGAAATAAATTAAAAAGGACATACCATTTTTTTGAACTATTTTTATTTAGAAAATAAAGTTATGGACTTAATTACATCATTTAAATTATAAGTCATAGTGATGTTCTTGTTTTTATAATATTCTTGTTAAACTTTCAAGATTTCGTTGTCTTCAATCTTGAGGGCGGTTCAGGAAATAGTGACCGTAGCTAATACATATCCAAGTACAAGAAACACGCCTTCTAGCTACAATTCGTATGAAGAGAAGACCGCTCTGCTTCTTATATACTAGAATTATGCTCTTATATGTAGTGCCAAAATAGTGAACCTAAATGAGGGGTGAATTTCTTCAGTTGTGAACGTTTCTTCTTCTTCGCACACCTCCTCCCCAAGCCACATCTCCTCAATGATATCAATCCAAACAGAATACGATAATCTTATACAAATTTGATCTGAAATATGGTAGAATTAAATCCTTTTTTATCTTTTGTTAGTGGTTAGCAGGGATATATGTTTTAAATTGTTCAAGCGATCTTACTTTTATCAGTGGTTTCCGAATTAAAATAATATAAAGGGTGATTTTTTAAGAGTTTTAGAACTTTTTTAAAAAAATTCGAAAAAATGAATGAAATATTTATTTGAATCGATAGTTTGAACCTTGCAATTTAATGTTTAAAGATAATTTCAAAAAATAATCTAATGGTGTCAAATCGCACGATCTAGGCGGCCAATTGACCGGCCCGAAACGTGAAATTAACTGTTCACCAAACTCGCCTCGCAATTGCGCCATTGTTTCGCGTGCTGTGTGGCATGTGGCACCGTCTTGTTGAAACCACATATCATGCAAGTCAAGAACTTCCATTTCGGGCAAAAAAAAGTTTGTGATCATCGCTCGGTAGCGTTCACCATTGACAGTAACGCTGCGATTCGCATCATCTTTGAAGAAATATGGCCCAATAATGCCGCCGGCCCATAAACCGCACCAAACAGTGGCTTTTTCGGGATGCATTGGTAGCTGTTGCAATGCTTCTGGCTGATCTTCACTCCAAATGCGGCAATTTTGCTTATTTACGTACCCATTCAACCAAAAATGAGCCTCATCGCTGAACACAATTTTTCGATAAAAAAGCGGATCCTCGGCCAGCTTTCCAAGAGCCCATTCACCAAAAATTCGGCGTTGTGGTAGGTCGGCTGGCTTTAGTTCTTGCACCAGCTGTATCTTAAAAGGCTTTACGCCCAAATCCTTCCGCAAAATTTTCCACGTAGTGCTGTAACAAAGGCCTAACTGCTGGGAACGGCGCCGAATCGACATTTCGCGGTCTTCTGTCACACTAGCTGATACGGCCGCAATATTTTCTTCACTACGCACAGTACGTAAACGTGTTGGTGGTTTAATGTCCAACAAAGTAAATTTGGTGCGAAATTTGGTCACAATCTTCCGAATAGACTGCTCAGAAGGTCGAGAATGCCGATCATAAAATGGAAGCAGCGCGCGATGAACATTTCGAACCGAGCACGAATTTTGATAGTAAAATTCAATAATTTGCAAGCGTTGTTCATTTGTAAGACGATCCATGGTTAAATTGCAAACCAAACTGAAGCTGTTTGACAGTGACACAAGGTACTAAACACACGTCAGCTGTCAAAACCAGTGTTGCCAAAACCAAACCAGCTAAAAAATCACCCTTTACTATTTCATTATTTTCCCTGCGTTTCGTTGGGTTTTTCCAATTTCCTCAGGTGGATGTCCTAGTCTTTATTAGGGCTGAAAATATAAATCATATCTACACAAAGTTCTTTGACTATTGTTTAGGTGGTTCTTACATTCTACATCAGTCTTTTTTCTCAATGTGCTTGGTAAAATTCATCAAAATTCACCCGCTGCAATTACACTCTTTATATTAGAAAATCCCTACTAGCTAGATTAAAGTTAAGTTCGAAATACATAGTACCAAGTAATTACTTCTTGACTTCAGAATATATTTCTTAACATTAAAAAAAATCGTTTCTTACATCAAGAAATATTTGTTCGTTTAAGTAACATAATATTTTTTACCAGTAAAAATATCTTTTTTAATTCAAGAATTAATGGTTAAATACAACATTAATTAAATTCGAATAAAAAAGAATTTGTTAGTTTTTAATTATTCTCGATTCAAGAAACGAAATTTCTTTGTAGTCTGCAATACATGCAAAACATTTATATTTATCCATGAAGATCCCAACGACCATATGCCATGTTGGGTCTACAAAAACAATTTTTGTCTACTCGTACCTACTTAGCAACAAAAGAAAGCTAATTCCCACTGATCAATCATTGATCCGTTTAAAAATTCCTAAAATTAAATGTGACGGTATACTTTAAATCGGATGTACAATTGTGACTCCATAAAATTTCTTTTATTGATAATTGCGTTCATTGTTTAAAGTATATACATATGAATAACGCAGTGCCAATTTATTTTCGTGAAGTAAAATGTGCATAATTAAGATCATCTGCGTCAATTTAAATAATTGTTTTTTTTTTTCAGTATGGCGACCAAGGCTCACAATTTGTATTTTGGATGTTTTTTTTTTGGTATTCTGTTTAATTATACCACCTAAACCCCACATAGATTTTGTATAATAGAGTCTCTTTTTCCTTCCTCAAGTCACTATAATTAATTTAAGCTATAAAGCGAGCAACGATTCAATGTTGACAGAGCAATGTAAATAATTTGCTCGTTGTCGTTTTAAATTCGTTTGACATTTGGTGCTATTCAATTCAACTCGAATGACATCAAAGAGGGCTACTGACATGTCCAAATTCATATCTTGAAATTTGCACGCATATTACATAAAACTATGACAGTAATTTCTGTTATTGTCAAAAATTTAGCAAACGAATTACTATGCCGAAAAATGCACGCTAATAAACTAGTGCTTATAAAAACCGATCTCTAAAAAAAAAACGAGTTGATAATATGGTTAAAATTATTAAAAAAGTAAAGGATTACAACGGCGCTGAATGTGAAACCTAGACGCAAATAGAAAATGGTCTTTTTCCGAGGCTAAAAATAGCAAGAAGTTTTGCCACATTTGGCTTATCATTTCAGATTAGTTTGTTGGATATGAAGGATAGAATTATTGTTTTCACCGAAAGAGGAAAATAAATTCCCCTAAAAACATTTGGAAATTCTCGTAAAAACATCTGTTACACCTTCTCTGATATTATCAGCAAATATTTTGACGTTTGGTAAGTTTTCGTAAATTTTTATTTATGTTCGTGTTTAATTTTTTTAGTGTTGCCATATCTTTGACAATACCTAATTAAGACACATCATATTTAAATAATTGATAATAGCTATCTTATCGGTGGCAAAGAATTCTTGTCGGTGAAAAAAAAAAATCTTATCTGCAAGAAACGGTTATTTTATTCTGTTGGCAGTATTAAATTGGTGAATCTTGGAACCAAATAAAATGGAAAAAGTATTTTTGGAGGATATAGGTATTGAGGCTTTGCTTTTAAAGCCATAGGCTAAGATTGGGCTATAATTTAAATTTGCTGCTTTGAGGTGTTTTTTCCTGACCCTTCAGCCATCCCCGAATTTATTACCTCTTTATTTTTGAACGCCTTCTCAGAGTTTATTATGAGCTGATTTATGGCTCTCTTCCCAAATTACCAGCGTAACAAATTCCATAAAATAAAGAAAAGAATAATTTATTTTTCGTCTCGTTAAACGTTTGATTGCGTGTTCAAAGCCGACCAATTACAACTAAACAACTCGTAGAACACTATTAAACCTGAAATGTTGGCCGTTGTCACTTGTTAGTTTAATAACTGCTATTGGTTTTATAAAATGGACTAAATTAAATTTTAGTTTGTGTCTTCAAGCAGACAGGGATTTTAATGTCTTTAAAGTAAACCACTCATAGCATTCATATGATTTGAGGTTGGAAATTAATAATTAATATGCGTGACAGAGAAAAACTAAATTTGAAAATCATTGCAGAAATTATAATTCTGCTGGGTGCCACGTAATCCACATACCAATGTCGTTTCCCTATATGTTCTTCTATATATTCGCATTTGCTTCATCTGGAAAGATGTTCACATTCGATTCCTCCGGGTGAGTCTTAGGAAATATTCGGCTATTCTTGAGTCAGTGTCGAAACGAAGTAAAAAATTTCCCAAGAAACGTTATGCGATTCTTAGATGTGCTCGCGGGGGATCGAACATATTCTTCCGCAGAACTACATCTGAACGAAATGTTAAGCGGGCTTAGAGAAATTATCGATATTATATTATTTGAATGCTTATACACTGAGACATAAAATTATATTACAATCTAGTGAAAGCTTAGAAACGTTAAATTCAATTATGATACATACAAGATACTTAAAGACATGTTCTGATATTTAAAGTAGAAGAAAAGTGTAGCATTTCTTAAAGAAATTGTAGGTATACCATACAAGCAATATATAGATAAACCAATACGAATATAACAATACATACATCTCCTTCTTCAATTTATTAAATTATGATTATTATAATTCGTAAATACGCATACATAGTCACGCCACGCTAATAAATACTTGTACATTCGAACGAAATGAAAATACTTCGAAATTAAAACTTACACTTTCCAGGGAAAGCTGTTATCTAATGAATATGCTGGCGAATTTTCTTTTCGAAATTATTCACATCAAGCTTAACAAATGTTATTATTTATTGCTTTTATTAAATTGCATGTTTACTAGGGAACTATTCGAATGAAATTTGACGCTAAACAAAATTCGATCGAATTTGAGATTAAAGTCGATATCAAATGTTCGAGTATTGAATGAAAAAATCTATTCGACTTGAATCTCTGAATAAACTTAACTGAAAGTCTTCGTAGAGTCCAAATACTGTTTCCGTGCAAAAAATTACCCAGGCATAAAATATACGTACAGTTATTTCTATTTCACAAATTCACAACGTTGCTATTCGAGAAACAAAATGAGAAGGGGACGTGAAACGCTGTATCTCGCTTTCGTTCTCATTCTTAAATTGTCTGTCAATTTAGAATTCAATGAAAAGGAAACGTGAAACGCGCGCCGGCGAGTCTCGGGTTAAAGGTTGTGTTTAATGGCTTTTTAATTTTTTGTTTAGAACAGGGCGTTGACAACTAATATTATCTACTCGAGTACTGTCTATATCTGTTAAAAATCGTTATAGTACGAAAATGTGTCGCGCATTTAATACGCGAGTTAAAAAAAAAAAAACTGTGGAGGTATCACTGGTACAGCGTGTACAGCGAAGTACGTACCTACTGCTTGGCTAGCTAAAGTGATTTGGTAAATTTATTCTTTTGGGTATTTTTTATTTGTATGAGAGCCTAGTTCAAGTGCGAGTAGCGTACTAAACTTAAGCCCAGGTATTTCCGTTTTCTGTCAAATCATGCTTTGTGTTCGAATTATTATCGCATTTATTTCTTTCTTGCATTTTATATGAATTTGGATTATTCCCGTAACTTGATCAAAGTCATAGATAAAGGCAATATAATTTTTTCCAGTAAATAGAATCTGGCGGATCTGATATCGTTTAGAGCGAACGAAGGTTGACAGTATTGCGCAATGATTTACTTTTTTGTTATTTTGCTTATGATAAGAAGTATGAGATCAGAAAAAGAATTTTTGCTAAGTTACAAATCAGTTCTAATTTGTTCTAAGCTGAATGAAAATGAAAATCAAAGCTCTGTTACAATTTGTGGTTAGGTACTGTAATTTTTTTTTTTAAACCACATGACATCACTTTCGCGATCACAGGAATACTATTTGGTAACACAAAAGACAAATAGTGCAACTATGGCTTAAGGCTAGTAAATTAGTTTTTAAAAGTTTACCAAGTGTCCCAAGTAACGCGCGATTCTCAATGGATTTCGCAGACTAAATGAGTTGTTTACAATTTGTAGACATATTTCAAAGGCTATTATTTACAAATCAATTAATTTCAATTAGATTCGAAATTCGAAAAAATCGAAGCAACATTTTATTAATCAATCGTTATGCGTCAGAAGAGACATTGGCATCATTTCGATTATTACATCTAAAAATACACACGTAGCTATATGGATGTGGTATGCACGGGCATGAATTTATTCGATTCGTTGAATTTTTTAAGTTTGTATTCATGCACACAGTACGGACAATGAAAGGGCATTCTAAAGGCGTGTGCATTTTGCTGTCTAGAGAAAGTTCCCTTGCCATCAAGCTGTAAATTTATCGGAGTACTGCGTTTCTATTAATCGTGTCAAACAAACATTTGATACCAATTTTAGAAAAGCCGATATTTTGTGAATAAAAGTGCATTTCTTTATATTATACCACAAACAAATTTTTAAAAAACATACATTATGATCATTTTCCGGTGTATCGAGTTTCTTATCTTTAACGAGCTGATGGCATCGTTTATTTACCTTTTTCCTTATCTGTCCGAGGAATCAGCAGCTGTTGGAGACAGCAACTATAGCACTTTGTTGGACTGTACCTACTTCGATTTCATGACTTTGAAGTGGTGAATTTTTAATTGACGACCTGGTACCTAACACATGACAACGCATTGAAGAGTGCACTGCTTGGAAAAAGAATACCTAGTTAATACATTTCTTTGACTGATAGATTATATAGGAGTTCATAAGAAACAAAAATGTCAAGTGTAATCGTAGCTTATACGGATTTTGAGCTACTTGAGTTACTGTAGAGAAATCTCTCCACTGATGACTTAGGCATAAGTTATAGCTATCATTGAAATGCATCATTGGAACAAATCAGTGGAATAATGGTTTAATTTTTTTGACAAGTCAGTTATAGCAATCATTGAAAAGTTTTTGTCAGTGGAAGGACATGTCAGGGAAATTAAACAGAGAAAACTCGAAAAATCGGAAAGCAAGTAAAACTGTTTAATAATCGGAATTATGGGATTGCATAAAAGAAATAAAATTGTATTATTATTATTGACAGTTACAGTGAAAGCGAATGTTTCAAGTGCATCCTTTGTATCGAGCCCGAAAACTCCGAGGAGAATATTTTACATTAATGCATCGTTTGGAAATGTTTCCAATGAAGTTTTATGAATATTTTCGAGGTTGGAGTTGATCATTGAAAGCAAAACTGACAGCTGAGAACAGAAAGAGAATCGAACACATCAGTGAAACGATTGGGTTCCAAATAAGAGGAACGAAAATCAGCTGTTCATTGAAATCGATTTTAATAAAAGTTGATTTAAAGAAAAGTTGTAATCAGAATTAATTGAATTAATTGATTAGCTTTATTTTGATACCAACTAAAGCCAATATTGTTTGATTAATCTTCTTAAAATCGTAAATCAAAATTTTCAATGATGCATATCAATGATAGCTGTAACTTATGCCTTAGCTCGCCTAGTTAAAGTGGGACACATTTTCTTAAACTACGTTTTGACAGAATCAAGAACAAGCATGTTTTTGAATTTGCTTCGCCTTAGAGTGCGAAGAACAGCGAGAAGTAACTTGTGTGAATAGAGTTGGCTTGAATTGAATCCTTTTACCAGAAAATATGTATATATCTACCGAGTTACATTTAGCATACTCGGTTTGAATGTGGTATTCGATTGGGCTTCTTCAGATTGGCTCTCAGATTTCAGATTTCGTGTCGCTAATCGAACATAAAAAGGTCACTATGCCCTTTTCTGTGTTGATATTCGTGCGATTCGAATGTGTGTAGCCTTCAACACTTTTCAAAGCGTTCATTGGTTAGATTTTGTATTAAAACATTCGAAATTTGGGTCCCGATCCATGAAAACCTAAACAAACCCATCTGGACAACTGGTGTCAAACTCAAATGCACTTGTATTGGTTAATCTGAAGAAAAATTGAGATTCGCAGAAGTGCTCTGAAATCTGAAAAAGATGTTTTTTTTTTTTTTTTGTACCAAACAAACTTAAAAAGTGCTCTGAGAGCGCCCAATCGAATACCACATTAATGAATCGCTTCTCGTTTCGTTGGTTGTAACTCAAAGTTCGAGCACTTTTGCGTCAATCGTCTTCTTCCTGAAGTTTTATTTTTTTTTATTTTGTGTTCAGTAGCTATTAGTAATCCAACATATTTTTGCATTACAAGCTGCATTATACTCAATGCGTGTTTTTTAGCAACTAAAATCAGTTAAGTAGTCCAAATTTAGCCTGTGATTTGCCTACTTAAAGGAGATTTGCAAGTTTTTTGTCAAAGTGATTCGTAAAATTATTCGGATGCCGATTTAAAGTTTAAGAGCAATAGTTTGAACGGAGGGAAGTTCTTCGGCATTTCTGTATAAATGAACATTGGTTGATGCTTACCATTATGAATGGAATCTCTTATTGTAACAAGGCTAGTAATATTTTATTTATTTATTTAAGTGATTCACGCGTTTACTTTTGAAAACTAAATGTGCAAACCTACTTATAGAGTGAAAGACAAATGCTAAGCAAAATTGTATTTCTTGTTTTATCATCTATACGTAAATAGAACCACTCTTGCATTTCCACTTGCTTTAAGAACAAAGGCAGATGTATAAGGGTTTGCTTTCCTTGTCGAAAGCGAACAACAAATTAATATTCCACTTATTTATCAACTACCGAGTAACGTTATCAGCTGTTCCGCTTTTGAGTCAATTTGTAATCTTGTACCATATGAGTAACATAAATGCGTACAACAGCATTTACAAAAATATTGGTTGAAAATCAAAAAAAAAAAAAAAAAAAACACTTACTGGCATTATTTGGTAATATAAGTATTTGAAGTTCTCCACTTCAAGGTCGACGCAAGTTATGTAGTGTACTAGGGTAAAGCTGGTAATCCGCGAAAAAAGAACAATGATAACAAACTGACGAATCTAGGTTTTTGGCGAACACGATTAAATAAATGAAATATCTCTGTACAAATTTAAAAACCAGATTATACGTTGTAGAGATACCTATACTGCATAATTTGTTGTTTAAACATTTCCCGGCACAGAAATGGATGTGATGCGAGTAGGTAAATAAAAGATCGTCGCACATTGATACACAGAATCTGCTAACCCTCTGAGATGGCTTAATCTTCATATTTGATTGTTAAATAAATACGCAGATTATTTTGATATACTATAGGGTATATGTGTATTGTACCATTTTACTTATCTCGGCTGCCGAGGTACCGATCAGCGAATAGTGATACTCTATCTAGACTGTATCAATATTTCTCTCATGAAACAACGGGCTAAAAATTACCAAAGGGGGACAAAATATATAATATTTTATAACAAATTCGATGGGTCGATTTTTACTAATAATGATATTCGTTTTTAACGCACCTTCGTAGGCAATACATGAAATCCTTCGCTAATTCGAGGCACATGGCATTTTTGCTAAATCGTTCCACTGACAGATTTGGCAAGTTTTTTTTACGGCTTTGTTAGCGGGAACATATCGTTAGACATGTGATTGGCCTGTTACCCTAATTGCGCTGAGAGTTTCAGCGAAATTAAGGGTTCTGCTATTATAGCAAAAATTCTTCGTTTATTTTCAAATTTAAAAAAAAATGAAAACTAACAAAGCAAATCATTGAACTGTCAAAACAACAAACAAATTTGTTTTGTGCTTATCGTTTAGCAGGTCGTTCCATGTCTTAGCGAAACCGATTTATCTAAAAATAATGCGATGGTAACGCCGCCAATGTTTTGTAATTGGATTGTAATTGGACTGCCATCTGAGTGCTAGTTTTTCCAATCAACCAATATGATCCCTATAGAATTAGCCACAATTATCTCCCACTGATACCATTCACATTTTCACAATATCAAGGTGAGCTAGAGCTGTCAGCGGATGAGTGTACTGATTGTGTTGCTTATCGTCCGATATTTGATAAAGTGTTAAATAATTGGAATTTGTTGCTTAAATTAACCGTGCGCGTAGTGTAAACAAGAAACTTTGAAGAGAACGACAGTTCTGCCTTTACAAGTAAAAACTGTCCTCGTAAGATGTTAAGATGTTTATTTTTTAAATTTTCACCCATAAAATATCTTTTAGATTAGACAATTTTTAATTAATTAAGCTAAACAAATATGAATTACATTAAACAATTAGAGATAAGGAAAATAGTGAAAATATTCAATTGAAACGATGAAAAATCTGCATTATTAAATTTCAATATTAACAATTTATGAGCAGAGAAAAACCAAAATAAATAAATTAACAAATAATAATTATGTATTTATGAATTATTGACTAAATAAAACTTTTTCGAAATATTTGGTACTGCGATGTCCTCGTACCAACACAAACAAAAAATGTACGTTCTGAACTTGTGCAGGTGAACTTTGCCTATATAAATATTAACGATCTTTACAAAGACAAGTTTTTCAGGCAACCATAGATCTTACCAATTGATAGTCCCAACTAAGGATAGAATCGAACCAAATACCCGAGTTTTTTTTAGCCTTTTCTGTATATTCTAGTACCGTTCTTCCTAAGTATATCTTTGGAAAATAGCTATGGTCAAGTTTATTCTTGTAAATAATAAAACACTTTTTTGGATTAAGTTTGAGACAATTCCATTCTGACCAAGACGTAATATTTTGTAGGACTTTATTTAATTTATCAGCACAATCTTCGATCATTCCAAGCTTGCAACTTAAAAAGATTTCTACTGCAAGCGGAAGGTCATAGATCTGGATTTAAATCACCGCGTCGATGAGTTCTACATTTGCGGACGTATGCCAATTTATCACACGAAACGGACAAAAATTCCGTCACATGTTACTCGTTCAAACTTCTGATCAGTTTGCTGATTATTTTCGAACCAATTTGTTTGACTGACAAAAACATTTACCAACAAAATACCTACATAAAAAAGCGAAAAAACTTTCTCTAGTCAGTAAGAATCGTTGTCAAACTACCTTCCTCTTTCGTTTATTAATATTTTCGTTTCCAAGTCAAACGAATAGAAAATTATTGGTTTCTTATTTTTTCTATTTTTAATCTTGGAACGCATGACGGACGGCAGTTTTCCACCTAAATAACGATAATGTATAACCTTGAAAACTGATCGTTTGAAGCTTATATAATATTATTGTTCACATTATGCATTATAGTTAAGTGCTTAATAAAATCATTAACCTAAGTGTTAACGTGCCACTATCTTCGTGGTCGGATTTTCGAATTATTCATTATCACATGCTCACATGCTGTCGGACTTTAGTTTTAAATTTAAAATCTGCAAATTTAATTAATGCAAAAAAAAAATAAGTATCACGGGACATTCAAATGTCTTCGGTTATATTAATAGAAGCGACATCCAAGTCAACATTCAACAGAAGCTCTATTAAATAATAATAATAATTTTATGGTTTCAGATTAATGGATTATAATTTTATTGAGCTCTTGTAGAGAAAATCTCAACTTGTATTTAACTTTATTGTGTAATGTATGCTTATTAAGGTAAGTTGACAAATATTTGTATGGGATTTTCTTTTACAGACGTCTTAGTCAATTTGACGGATTTCTTTGAAATGTATTTGAAAGATACCCCAAGAAATGGCACCCGTTTGTTGTTGATAACAATATTATTTATTAGATGAAGATAAATCTGCTCTGAGCTGGTTTGTCTGTCTGACTGACTAAGTCCGTCCCAGTCGTGACGGAATCCATTTATGCTGTTCGATATGATGATTTTATTCGTGTGAGAGAGTGTAAATAATTAAATTGAATGACCGCAGTTGATCTATGCTCCAGCTAGACTTGACACTCATAAAGTGGAGTGTTATGCGTTTATTTTAGGACGTATCAAGTATAAATGGTGATGAAATAATTGAAGTGTAAAAGTTTATAGTGTCACAGACACTCGCTTGGTATAAATATTGATTGCCCCTTATAAACTAAGAAAATACAAACCTATGATAGACGTTTGAATTTCTCTTCTATGCAATAAGAAAAATGTATGGGGCTTTTTGGAATTATTTGTACCTTCTTAAAAAAAATTTTGAGGTTATAGAAAAGAGAGTAATCACCTTTAACGGGTTTGTCTCTACATTTTGAGGACCATCAATAATTTCGAAATTATTTCCTCAAATTTAGAGACGATTTTAAATGGCAGATATCGGTATCGGAGTCAAATCAAAAGTACGCCTTTTCATACGAGAATCCTCAAACTGTCTTTCCCTAACATGACCCGCTCAAAGACGGGAGAAAAACAGGGAAATTTCAGATGTTCTTAAGCATGTCGGTACTTGAATTAAACAATTGAAATAGATACAGCAATAGGTCCATACCGGTCCCTAATAAGGACTGTTGAATAGATCGGCACTGAACTTCTAGTATTTTTTTTTTAAAAAAACTTGTAAGAATCGACCCAAAAGTCATTGTGTGCATTGAAGTCCGTTCATGCGAGCTCGGAAGTTTATCGCAATTGCCTTGGAAAGCAGTGTTTGACTTGTCACTAAATCTGCATATGAAAAAAAACTGATTGCTATATGTATGTGGATTTGTTACCGCATCACGTGAAAACTACCCACCCAATCCATATGAGTTCCTTAGGCGTAATGAAGGCCTTACTGTAACAACATTTGGTTTTTATTTCATCGCAATCGATCAACTCATTGAGATAATTTACGAATGTTTTACTTACAATTTCATCGAATTGGCGCCAACCATCATTAGAGTCCACAGTCAAGACAATTGGCTTCTTGCATGTGGGAGTGGGTGTATGTACTCGTATGCGACATAAGAGAATGCACAAATTAAAGCAAAGATCCCTGTCCGGGGCTATGTTCATAAGTATAAACCGCTTCAGTTCTCTTTCATGATGTTGTGGGGCGAAACCAGAACGTGCTTCGTGCAAATCGAAGATAAATGAAGTAAAGCTCAACTTTAGCATTTTCGGTCTTTGGAAGGGATCAGTAAGAGTCATCATCTATCAGAAAGGAAAAAAAAAAAAGATGAATTTTCTCCCTTGTTTTGGTAGTCTTCTCTTATGAACATCGGTTCGATTTCTTCCACCACAGCCAACGCTGATGGATCTATACAGAAATTATGTCACAAACAAAAGCATTTTCAAAAATAAACCTCAGACTTGTATGCCTTCTTACAAAAGATGTTCATGATCCAATTTGAATCATTCCTCACCCACCTTTACAATCAATTTACTTTAATTTGCTGTAGAATACCTTGTTTACTCAACTATTCAAACAAGCTGACCCCATTTTTGACGTGTTAATTTATTATGTGTTCAAAATTGTACCCTAACCACACATTTAAGAATTTAAATCTGTCAAAGGGACTATAGTTGTCATAAAAATATTCGCGCCAGCTAATCGCTTAATCAAATTTCAAAGTCAAGCTGAAGGCACGCGCTCCTCGTGGATAACCTTCACAAACTCCTATTTATTTATTTTTTTTTTCTGTGAAGGTTAAGATGGAACTTATGTCAAGCTTACGTACACACTTAGTTGGCAACACCGCGCATGCTGATCGAAAGTCGGTGCAAATGTGATAAGCTTCTTCTAACAAAGTTATGAGATTCCTCAAGCTATAAATAACAAAAACTGAAGAACGCAGTTAGTACGGGGAAGTGGTTATACCTACGTGATGTGACATGATGGTGAACTTATAGAAACGTGATGACGAGTGAAATAACACTATTAGAACCCGCAAGTCGGCCAGTGTCACATGTGACCAGAATTGATCTGACTATATCAGTTGGTGTCACCTTCAAACTGCTTGTGTATTTCTTTAGTATTACCGACATTATCTCAGTTCACAAAATGTGAATCATTATACCATTCATGTCTAGAGCTATAATAATTATGCAATGTTTTTCAGTTCTATCCCAATAAGTGACATAAGGAACCACACAAAGATACCATACGGCGACAAAAATTCAAAACGAATTTATAAAAAGATAAATTATATAACATTAAATAAAAGGTTTCACAATAACCATTGTGATCGCCCCCCATCAATATTCTCATCGAAATCACAATCAATACCCCATGGTATTGTCTCTAATCTATTGTCAACACCAAAGATAGTGTTTTATTCGAAATCACAATCAATTTTCCACAACTGATTAACTCACTGATACTTTCCAATTTAGCACGACAAACAAACACATTTAACAAAGTTTCTCGATGCCACATGCAGCAAGAAAACGCGCCTGTCAAACCGGAACGCACAGCTATTGTCATTTCGTGGTAATAAAATCTGTCAATATCGACTGTAACAATTTACACGCAAAGAGCAATGATAAGCACTTCATAATCGTAGTGCGTGAACATGATACTCTGAAAAATTCGGGGAGGTGCGGGGACGCCTTCTGACATATCACATCTCTATGTCAAATTCAAAGCCGTTTGTGGCAAATGACAATTATTATAATTATCGCGCACGAAGTCATTCGGTTTGCTTTCATTCCCCCACGAGCCTAATATACTGTGACAAGCATGTGACTAAGTTTGTCATGTATGTTAGTGCAAAGATAGCTCACACAAAACGCGAAAGGCTTGGCTCGTGATGCATAAATTGCTGCCATCTACCACTGGGAGAAGATAAAAACCGCCGAAATGGGATTCAGATCAGAAGTCGAGACTTGCCACAACAAATGTCACCGTCTTTGCGAAAAGAAGACTACGCGCTCGCATTGTATGCGAGTTCTCTGTACGGGAAAGGATTTATGTTCTAAATTCATTTGTTGCGTCATTGTTGCGTCCATTCTAGATAATAAACGCGTACGTGAGAATTATTTCACCAGAGTGTTGCGTAAAATTATAATAGTGTCGAGTATTTAACTACGATTCCACTTGCTTTCGGTTTCAATTAAGTGAACGTGCGCGTTGCCAAAGATACAACAGTGAAAACAGTCTCCGGCGTGCCAAGTGAGTAGTAGAAAAAGTAAATTGTTAGGGGGCCTGTCCGTGTCCATGCCCCTTGTTTAGTTGCTTCCATTCATTCAATTCAACCATATATTTACATAGTTCATAAGTACAGTGTGTGTTTGAGGTTAATGGATTTTGGTTTATAATTACATATCGCACGCATGCAAATAAAAAATGTATGGGCTTAATAAGGCTTCAAAGTCGGTGGTCGATAGACTGTAGCTACAGATGTGAGTTCAAGTTCAAAGTCGGACTGTGAAGTAATGTCATACATTACGGTTTCGGTTAACATTTGGAGTTGTTTTGAATTGTTTTATTTTTTTATTTGTAGTGACGTCAAAATGACGCTAGTGACACTTTGAAGACGTGTTTTAGTTTTTTTTTTTCGTTTAGTTGTCGACGCTTGCCGTGCCGTAGAATTTAAATTTTGTTTGAATTGCTGGGGTGCCAGGTTTTTCGATCGCATATATATGTTGTAGCACTGTCGATTTTGAAAGGAGTCAACAAAGAAAAACTTGAACTTAAATATTTACAATGGTTGTGTCTTATGAGTGGCCTATACTTTTAATGCAAACCAAGTCACGTAGATTCAACTTTTGTGTGTGCTTATTTCCCACAACGAGTTATGAAAGACCCAAAATTGCCTTGAGTGTAAACAATTTGTAGGAAGTAAATCATTGTCATTGTCGGTTAAATTTATATAAAAAAAAAAATCCATGGCCGAAATTGTTAGTTTTATTTATTTAACTTTTGCTTTCGCATTGATCGTTGTCTGCAACACATTGGAGCTTCGTGCCAGCATGTTGTGGCTTGACGAGGGGATCCCGTACTCAATCATGAATATGTCGTTGGTTGAGTCAAGAAGATCTCCTAATGATCTTTAACTGAGTGTGGTAGGTATGCATATTGTTGCCGTACAACGAATATTTTCCCACTGTTTAGTGTCCTACAAAAATAAACAAGCAAATAATAAAAACAAAACAAAGTTAATTAAATGGATTACTTACTTATTTGGCATGCAGGGTTGCACACAATGGTTGATTGACGACTGATGTATGAAAACAAAATCGCAATCTTAAATTTAAAAGATGTCGTAGGTATTTAGTTGAGAGCTTTTGAAATGGGTTCAAATTATTCAACCCGAATTTCATAGTACTGCATTTTTTAGAAACCGCTTATGAATACTAGAATGTTTTTGCTGTTCTGTTACATAAAGAAAGTTCTTATTTAAAAAAAAGTGAAGTAGGTGATTAGTGTATTAGGTTTCGATTTAATCTGGGAATTCAACAGAATTCCATAATCCTTATTTTTATTTATTTATTTATTTATTTTATTTTATTTTATTCAAAAATCACTTACAAAGTAAGACATAAGCCTTTTAAATTATTGTAAGCCTTAAATTGTAACACATTACAGTATTCTAAAATAGTTAAAAGTATTTTATTTAAATAAAAGTATAATATCGTTTCAACGTGTTGAAATTCAGTCAGCTCAGTAATATGGAATAAATGTTAATTAGGGAAATTTCAAACCATTGTTTTCGCAAATACAGTAATAATTTGCGAATTTGGAAATCCAAATATGGTAGTGTCAACTTAGCTACTATAACGAAATACATTAGAGAACTTCGTACTTCTCTTTAATTAGACTCCACCTCCAAAAGCTACTGTCTTGTATATTCGTTTTTCTTTCGCAGTCAAATTATATTCCTCTTAAAAAATAAAAATAAAATTCATTTAACCATAAGTATAAATTATATCTGCTGTTTTTTTTTATATACATATATTTCTAAGTAATAGAATAGTTTTTCATGCAGCACTATTGAGTTATATCCGGCTAACAAATTTCGAACCACATTCTTGTAACCAGGTTATGTTTCTAAATAAAATGCAAAGTCTGTATTTTTTTGCCGTTCTACTTTGAAATCTTGTGATATCGGTCTTTTCTGAATGATTTTTATGTTGGGTGATGTTTTAAATCGTATGATGAAAATGATTCATTCGTTTTACTGGCAGTTGCAAAATTAGAACAGGGCATATTTCTTGAAGAAGTCCTAAATATACAGTGAGAAGGTGTTTTTTCATCAGATACACCCTGTATTAATGCTGAGCGACTAAAATTAGACAATTGTTTTGTTTTATTTTCGTGGCGATAGGTTATGATATGGGAATTACATGAAACGTATTTATTTTCAGAAATTAATAATTTAGATTGATATTTTGTTTTGCCAAAATTTTATACTTATTTAGTTATACGTACGCCCTCGGTAAAAGCAACCGATGGAAATTCGAGCAGTTGCGTTAGTTGAGGTCGTTGCTTTAACCGAGTCACAAAAAAAAATGCCTTGAATTAGATTTTAAGGTATAAAAAATAAAAGAATATTGTTCGTCGAAAAGAAAAGAACAGGAATATAATTAATTCATTTAAAAAAAAATAGTTATACATTATGAAGTACAGTCAATACAGTTTTTGGTTGCCTTAAAAAATTGGGAAATATTCGTTTTCTTCTTATTCTTGTATGATGCAAAAAAAATGCACCTACGATCTATGTGTGTTTAAAGTTCTGAGAGAAGTACCTATAAAATAACTGCCCAGTTACAGTTAAACCAATCAAAAAAAAATCCAAACAAAAATTAAAAGAGCATGGATGGAAAGTTGCGTTTACCGAGTCACAGTTTTTTGAAAAGTTGCAATTACTGAGTCACTAATGGTAAAATTTTAGGTGTCGCTTTAACCGAGGTATTGCGTTTATCGAGGGTTGCTTTTACCGAGGGCGTACTGTAATAACAAAAATAAAATAGAAATCCATCACCGACAAATGTAAAAACACACACGAGACTTATTCTTATCTGAACTACGAAAATTTGTTTAAATATACACCCGGGAAAGGTATATCGAACACATATGTGAAGACTGACACAGTAAACTTGATTTTTTTTACAATTTAGGTACAAATTTCACCGCTAAATTGGTTATACAATTTTAGTAACGTAAAAAAAAATCCCCAACTCCGTTATTTAAGCCAATTTGTTTTCAAGGCTTGAAAAGAATTTATAACCTTCAAAAACATCAAATGAGCTCTCCGTTTATTTAAAATTTGTCACGTTCTTATTTCCAAAAAAGAAGAATCACCTTTGTGCAAATACAAAACGTAAGCATATAATTTTGAATATATTTCCCGATGCCTGGTCTAGGCTCTATAGCAAAAACTAGCACTGATTTCTGTCCGAAGTGTGTTCTAATTTCTAACCTATAACAAGAATAAAAGGAAAAATACCATAAACACATGACTGGCGAAAGTCCAAGTATATTTAATTCTATTTATATACCTACCAAGAGGTTTTCAAATATTCGGAATACAGTTTTATACAGCTTTTAAAGAGGTCCAAATAGTATTTATATGAGATTATTTCCTCGCCGTCAGAAACTACATAATTCTAACTACTTTTACGAACTTTCTTTATTTCACGAGACACGACGGAATTCACACACGAATTAAGTTACGCTCCTAGTTGTCTGCCAATAAACTTTCTTTTATTTTTTAAACATTTATGGCATGAAGTTGTTAATTAGGTACACCTTTTGTTGATAAACGACCTAATTGAATTCTTATAGCATGCCAAATCAATCCTTACTAAAGGTCCAGTGGTGGAAATTCTACCATTATAGTAACCTGGCTTATACACAACAAATTCGAAAAAAAATATAGCATTGCATCTCTACACAATCTTCCAAAAACGATATAAAACTATTAATCGAATATGTTGTGCTTAAAGCAGTAAAAGTGGTTACTAACTATTCCCCTTTACCTATTTATACATAAGATTAGTTATAGCATGTTAAGTAAGTGAAATCCTGTCGAATCTATGAGGAAGGAATGGGATGTCTGCCGACAGTATATTTTTGAATGGGTCATCAAATAGATCTGGGATAGCTAATTGATGGCATTTTTGGTGTAGATGATCTATAGCCAATTTATGTGTGGTGCCCAACAAATACTATCGCTTTGTATTCATCATTTTACTGCCCACAAATATCCTGAACTGCATATAAATTTGTTATGCAATTCCGTCATCAGTCTTATGACTTTATGACTTTATATTTTCTTCAATTGATATTCATACCCAGTGACAGCAATCATGATGCTAGTCTATTCATACGGGAATAAGGCGGCATGCGTCATATCTTCTGTTGTTTGATATTTTTTGGTCCACTTGGATTGACAAACTTTAATCCTTACATAATGTGGCGAATTTACTTACTTAGATGTGTACAAATTGTAATAAAAGTCAATGCTTTTGTCTTAACGAGCTTTCGTAGAGTTGTATTTTCATTTGAGCTATGAAAGCAGTACTGATCAGAAGAGTCCAAGTTTACGCAAAAATTGGGAGCTAAAACATCTCTAAAATTAATTCCTAAGCAACAAAATTAAAACATCCAATACCAATATTACTGCCAACACTTAAAAGTGAAGTGGAATTTATTTATCTTTTCTGTCAGGAGAGAAAATTGCGACACGGAAATGGGTGTGATATAGTATCTTCTTTTAAATTCTATCGATATGGAGTCTGGAGAAACTAAAGTGTTTCTAACATCAATCAATATGATACTAACGTGTTTGATTGACGTCTGTGACTTTGATGATTTATACGGTATTTGTTGTTTCGTTGTGGAAAATAATTTGTTCGGCAATCTTGAAACGACTATCAGTTGTCACTTGTGGTGACAACAGTTTACCAAGCTTTCTCTGAGTTGTTTTGAAAAAAGCACTATATATTTAACCACTCAAATAGCCACTATGACGTGATGGGATATTTAAACTGATTACATATTTATAATAAAAGTTCATTATTCTCTATTTCGACAACAATTAAAAACTAAGCTCCTAACCCCCCGCAAACTACAATGAACTATGTTAAATTTTTTTCAAGATCACACTGATGACTGTTCTCGACATCTTACTTATAATGCTGCTGCGTTTTCATTAACTAAATTATTATATTCATCGTCCGCGGCGATGACTCACGACCCAATCACCTAAAACTGCATTCTAGGTGTGTCTCACATTTCAATGAAAGAGAAATTAAATTTGCATATTTCTGAATCAAGTATGACTGACTAATGGAATAATAAATCTGTTAACATTGATATAATTGTTTGACAACTATAACTAATTGCTTCTCGAGTCTCCATGAATCTAATCAATGTCGATGCATATGTCACGACCCAACCATGACAGAGTTATAACTTCATTCTGCCCGCACAGCTAAACAAGTTTTAGAACAAATTTTAAAATATGACAGTGATTTCTAGTAAAGACGAAAAGTTTATGACAGCCAGTCAATTATTCGACTTTTGTCAGAAACGAAAATACAAAGGTTTTAATATATGTTTAGCAAATAAATTCGCCACATTTAGTTCATCTGCGCATCACAAGTCGCGTTATACTAATTCAGGCGACAAGTCAATAAAAGAAACACAGGCTTATGAGATTTTTTTTTTATGAAACAACTTATTTAAATTCTATACGAGTTCATATAACAAATGTTAATTAAAATCAAACATTTGACTACGTTAAATGTTAAATTGTTACGCAAGTTAATGCTGAAACTGATTCGTTAAAAATATGTAAAGTATTGTGAACGAACTACTTATCCATTCGAAATGATTGATTTATTCGAAGCTTTAAATGGGTTTTACTATGTACTTGGTATTTATATAAGTCTGCGTGCAAAGTGTGCAACATTAATGCAAATCCCGTGCTACTCGTTTTAACGAATCGTATTTGATTTAAGTACATTCGTATGGAAATCCCACAATTCATTAAATTGTAATTACTTCCTGCAAGTTAAGATTCGTTAGTTAAGCAGTCATTAATAAAGTAAACTATTCATTGCAAAAGCACATGAAAATCATTCAATTTAGGATCTTATTTTTATTAACGTGTAATTTTCATTTACAGATAATCGTCATTCAAAATGGAAGTAACAATAAGAGCGGAAAATGACGATAAGGAAGTGCGGCAAAGGGAAGTGTCATACATAAATTTCTTCGCCAATCATTGGAAGGGACTCGTCGTATTCTTGGTTCCAATTCTATGTTTACCTATAATACTGATGAATAATACACCTGTAAGTATAATATTGCAATTAAGTGAATATTTAGAAAAACATTGAAAATGTTGAAATAAATAAACTTTTTGAAGTTATTGATCGTATTCCGATCGTTTGTTGATAGTCGTTTTAGAGGTTTATTATTTTTTCAGTGGCAACAAGTCTATGATTTTGATAAGATTTAAAAAAGTCTTTATAGCTTACTCATTTGCCCATTAATTTTAAACATTGAAACACTAAAAATTATATTTCGTTAGCTCCCTCAGTAACGAAAAAGGCAACTGGCTGATATTTCTGAAATAAAGAGACGAGCTATAGAAATTATGCAATGCATATCTTTATCCTAGTTTGGCTGACGTTATAAGTACGCGCATCCGAATTTATTGTTTCTTGTGTATTCACATTACATGAAGTTATTGAATAACATTTAACATAGTTTGGAATTCCCGTACTAAATGCAATAACAGACTTCCAAACCACATTCTGATTATGGGCGTTGTAATCATTGATCAGCTTCGCCTTTACTTCACAAACTGTCATGTACACCTTTAGTCAGAGGGTATTTAATTTATTTATGTACGTGATTTTCTACGTAGATATGTATTCGATCGAATTACGTCTTTTTTTACCAAACCAGTTACGAGAAGCGTAACACTGCAGATAAATCTGGTTTTACTTCATATTAAAAGACACATTCACCTTTGTGAATGAATTATACCATTTTTCTCGTTTCTTTTTTAACATGAACTTTAAGTCGATATCCTTTAGGACAAATGTCAACGAAATAATGAACTTCGAGATGTAGCTTAATTTTTAACATCCGGGTTGTTAAAAATACTTGTGGACTAAAATCGGTGAACCAGACTTTCGACAGTCTTGAGATAAACCAAAGTAAAAAGTGCTATAATTTTCTACATTTGTCATAATCTAACGCTAAAAAGTTAAATTAAGTATAACCAGCACATTATTTAAACGATTGCCAAATACACATGACTCTGGCGTTCAAGAGTTTATTTTCTGTTATTGAAATCGAAAATTAGCAAACTATGAGAAATTTGCAAAGAAGCTTAAGCAACTTTGACTGGTAGTAATTTAATTCTCAAAATTATTATACTACCGACAGAATGGGTCTGTTCCCTTGCTTTCTGGTTCTTCTGGTTCAATATTTTCAATAGGTATGTTACGTATCTCTCATTACGAGAGCATTCTCTCACCGAATAAATCAAAATGAAAAGAAACACCATAAATTCGAAAAATGTGAATCATTTCCAAATGCGGGATTATTGAAATATCAGTAGAACAAAGCACATTTATTTATATTTAAAAGTAAGAGTTTAATTGTTGCTATTGAAGAAATTGGAAAGTTCGATTTTTTCCTAGTTATACATCTATTTTTAAGTTTTAATTAATTTTTATTGATGCTTTCCTTAACTTACATACTGACAAAAATGATTAAATCTAATTTAAAACTAGCATTTACCTTATTCTAGACTGTATCTCAGCGAGCGCTCTAAACTTATCAATATCCTTAAAATTATTGCCTTTCGGCCTTGAGTCTACCTATATTTAATTTGGTTGGTTTTTTATTCTTCAAGAAACTTCCTAAAACTTGAATTCTTTTATTAATTGTTTTACTTAACACTACTTAAAATTACCTCTAACAAGGGTTCACCCGCGCCGCCGAAACTCGAGCGAGGACATAAGCTTCGGTCGAGTCTCGGAAGCACTTTTTCATGTTTTTTATGTTCTTACATCTATATTCAGGCTATACAAGCACAAAATATAAATAAAATCTAATAAAAGGTCAGTTACAAAATAGCATTTGACCGATTAGGCAACCATCTGTCAAGGTCAACTATAATCAACTAGCCCAAACAATTTCTTGGGCTAATCTTTTCAGGTTTTACATATCGAAATTTGGAAATTTCAAAACATTCACGAGTAATAATCGAATGTTTTTATCAAGTTCTTATTAATGTAGATAACAAAAATAAAAAATTACAAGTTTAACAGCTGTGCAACTCAAAGAGGGAATGTACCTACAAAACGTCGATTTCAAACAATTGGAGGAAACGTTATGAACTGTATCTGGTATGTGAGGAAGTTTGCTGTTCTTACTCAGTGTTAGTGAAACAGATCCGGGGGAAATATTTAGTTTCCGTTATGTTAAGTGCGGTAAATAATTGGCCTCGGTTAATTTTCTGACACTTTCGTGGTGAGTAAACTGCCAACAAACTACCAATCCCGCTTCGGAGCTAAATAATAAATTATTCTGTTGAATTGTTTTTTGGCGTTTTCTTTTGCTCGTTAAAAGGAGGAAATGAATTTCAATTGATTAAGAGCGTGCGGTATTAAAGAGATCTCTGTTTCATGATTGGAGTTTGGTGAACTCATCTTTTATCCAATTGGCAGGCGGCTGAAAATGTTTTATAAATAGAAAATATGGACAGTAACGGGTTCGTGGGATCTGACGTTTTAGCAAATCGAGATAACTTTACCGAACTAGAACTATGAACTATGAATTAATCGCGTTTCATTGAGTCGAAGATGACTAGCAACATGTCAAATTGATGTCAAACTTTGTCAATTGTTTTTAGATTGAGTTTCGTGAGCGATTATAACTGTTGGCGAAATCTGATACTCAGTTTATTAAGGAAAATGTGGAAATGTTAAACTCAAAAAGTGACGCCTGCGAAAACAGTAGAACTGTCGGCAGAAAAGATTAACATACATTTATTTTATAAATAAATAAATCTTCCATTCTATTGGAAGAATCATGAATCAATCCGCCTGCGTATAAATACTTACACCAAGGAAACCCATTAACTTTGAATTTCAATTAATTTTACTTACAAAACGTTCTCCTTTTCAACTTTGATCTCACTGAAAGCCGTTCTGCCTTACCTCCATTATGCCAATTGTGTCTATATGAATACAACTTTTACCTGACATGGCATTTTGTTTGTTTATTTTGAAAGCGCAGCGTAGTAGTTAGTAAGTGAAGTGTACATATTGACATTGCTCGAGGGCAGATTTTATTTCTGTATACTGCGGGTCGGGTATGTCTGAAGGTTTTCTCTAAAATTGCATCGCAAATGCATATATTTTTCCAAATCAAGAACAACAAATAAATAACTTTGTACATTTATGTGTCAAGGCATTTGAAAGTGTGTCGCCAATTAATAATTGTTTGTTTTTTCCATTTTCAGGCCTACAAATGCATGTATCTACTAGCAGTTATGGCCATCTTTTGGGTCACAGAAGCTATCCCCCTCTACGTAACTTCGATGTTTCCAATTGTAGCCTTCCCTCTAATGGGAATAATGGTATGTAACTGGCATATTGCAATAAATCAATTCTTTAATAATACTTAGTTGATCACTCTCGTTTGTCACTTTTCATTTACAGAGTTCGGACGAAACATGTAGACTGTACTTCAAAGACACTCTGGTAATGTTCATGGGCGGTATAATGGTCGCACTAGCGGTGGAATATTGTAATTTGCACAAGCGTCTTGCGTTGCGCGTAATTCAAATTGTGGGCTGCAGTCCCAGACGGTAAGAAAATGACAGTGTTTAGTACTTTATTTTTATTTAGTTTGCTTGCAAATATCATTGAACCAATTACAATTTTTACTAGATTGTGTTAATTATACAACACATTTGTGTACTAGCGGACACACCCCGTATATGCAAGGATAGAGGTCATTCCCATCAAAAAATTATAAAAAAAAATTCTTAATAACAACTGAATTATGGCGCTTAGTAAGGGTTACACATGGAGCATTGGTATAGGATTGCAAATTGGTCGAACGTGATATTAATTACGAGCAATTAGATATAAGAGTGTTTGAGGATATACTTTGTTATTGGCGGGGAATTTCAGCGAGCTTCATTGAGAAATTTCAATTGAATTGCAAAATTGTACATATTATTCGGTAGGTGCCAGCGGCTGGAAAAATGACAACGTGAATGATATTAGTTATGTGGGAATTATATTGGAATTAACATATTTAAACAAAGGTAATCTCACAAAACCTTTTCACAAGGCAATTCGAATTGATACATAGGAATCATTAGCAATTGTAGCCTCATAGTATTGATTGGGGACGTTCAAGTATCGAGTTTAGTAAGTCTGACAGCTGTCTGACTAGATCTATCTCTGTTTTGATTGGTTGAAATCGGTCATATGAACAGCTGTTACAGTTGACGTTTATGGGGGGGGTAGCCGACGAATGTAGTGAAGAAAAACATGACTGAGTACTAGATTGACGGTTCGCATATGTGGATGACGTAGGAAAAGTGACTTTCCCGACCAATCTAGTTTTTGCGTTCACGTTACATCTTATCCAGACCAATCCAGTCGTCTTAGGATGACTAGATTCTTGAATGCGGCCATTGTGTAGTGTAGGAGCAATAGAAGCTCGAAGAAAGTGAAATCAAATGGTCAAATGGCACGACTTGTCTGATCTGATCTGATCTTATCTGATAAATGTGTACACATTTTGTATTTAAGGCCCCTATTGTGGTTTTCGATTAACGTTCGAAAAAATGCTTTTATTGAGAGTCGATTGTAGATTTTTGTTTTTGTATAGCGAATCTCGATACAGATTGTTATTTTTCGATTCGTTTTGACATTTCCGTCAACACGTGCGTCACTTGGTTAGACAAGAGGCACATTCAAAAATCTAGTTGTCTTAAGACGAGGAGATTTATCTGTAACGTCACTTTTCCTACGTTAGCCACATGAACGGAATGCCAACTCAGTACGTACTCAGTCACATTCTTGACTTGATTTGTCGGCTTTCAGTCAGACTTACTTATGTACCTAGATTCTTGAATGCCTTCAATACCAAACGACACATCAATCAGGGTCTTAATATTGCTATTTTTTTTATTATTATTATTTTATTTATTTTTTTAGTCCGAAAAATATAATAATAATTCTGTTTTGCGCGTTTTATTTATGAATTTCACTTTGCTGTCATCTGTCAGACTCTTCAAACTAATTTAATCTAGTGTTACCATTCGTTATGATTTCACTGCAGTCACTCGGTGACTGGTTGACGAATACCTTTCACTTGCTCGATCACTGGTGAGGCAATTAGGCCGTCGTTGTCGGCCCTTGATGTATTTTTTAGGCTCTGTTTGCTATAAAATATGTAAAGCTTCTGGGCGACTACGAAAGTTTGAAAATGCTTTAAAAATAGACCTAAGTTTTTTTGGAAATTGTAGTATCTTCGACATTGGTATAAAATATTCTGATTTCAATGATTGTTCTGAGTGATTTTGCAAATGCAAATGTCCAATATTTAAACCACACTTTTCGAACTAAATATCGAAAGAATGTCTACGTGTTTTGACCTCCCACTGGCATTAAAAGCGTTTCATTTCTTATATTTTTTATCTTAATATCCTAATACGACACTTTCGGAGGAAAATAAATGTGTTTTCTACATTTTTTGACGTCCCTGCTTCTTTCAAAATAAATACTTGCTCTCGTCGGGTGGTGGGTCTAGATTCAAAATCATTGGAGTGGACAAAATATTTTGATTTCGAACATGTTTTTACAGAATTTTCGAACATTCATTATATGCTCATTAAACAAACTATTTTTTTTACTCCATTCGAAATATAATAGCGTTCTAGTGAATTGTGATAGAGAAGAATTTGAGCGAAGCAAATTATGTCATGTTTGATGTTCTTCGCCCATTTTTAACACCAGCTTAACCCTATCATGGTTGCTATTTCAACAAACAAGAGACTTGTTGTAGGCTTTGAGCTAAACTACTGTTTGTAGCTTCTTTGGTTTTCTTGCAATGCTCCACGACTTAGATGGGTCGCTAAACTCTCTTTCTTAATTGCTGGTTTCAATCATTTCGATCGAGATTTAAATCAATTACTATAAAATTGCTGCAATGTCTAGCATTTCTAAAGAATTTTGTTTTGATCCTAAGTAATCGAAGAACGTGTTTGAGCCTCACTTCTGTTAAGCAGAGTATGAGGACTCAAGGCTACAAGATATTTTCTTCTTAGAGATTAATTAGATTAGAATAAATGATAAAAGCTGAGGGGATACAGTTGTGCAGCAATATCCTACAATTTGCTCTGCAGGATGAGGTCTGGGACTACCTGTTTATCAATCCATCGATCATAGTTGACTTCCTGCATTCTACCTGAATCGATGTGGTTAAGCATCATTCAAGTTCACTCTACCCACTGATTCAACAAACAATTGTAGACGCCACGTCGGCTACCTATCATTTCCATGATTACATTCAAGAAAAGTATCGCATTTAGTAACATAAAACACGTCAAATAAAAAATCAAGTTATAATTCAATTTCCCACTGATTATTCTTGTTCACGCCTTAGCATATCGCGTTTCTGTAAAATGGTCACGTAAGCATAGTTATCGAATAGCGCTGTTTATTTAATTTTTTTATTCAGACCACTCAATTGTTTTTGCATTCTAATTACAGTCTTCACTTTGGCCTAATAGCCGTGACCATGTTTATATCTATGTGGATCTCGAACGCTGCGTGCACCGCGATGATGTGTCCAATCATCCAAGCTGTCTTGGAGGAACTTCAAGCTGTAAGTATTGACGGATGGTATTTTTAAGGAATTATCGATAATAAAGTTTTTAACTAACAGCAAGGACTTTGCCAAATGTACACAACACCCAAATACAAGGCCCTCAACAAAAAGGACGGAGATGATGAGTAAGATTCAGCCTATTATAGATCGATTTATTTTGAAATTTAATATTTTGTTTCATTCTTATAGACCACCTTATCCAACAAAGATCACACTTTGCTATTTCCTTGGAATTGCATACGCATCGTCTATGGGCGGTTGTGGTACAATCATTGGTACAGCCACCAATCTGACATTCAAGGGTATCTATGAGGCTCGCTTCCCCAACTCTACGTCCGTCATGGATTTCCCGAAATTCATGTTCTACTCGGTGCCGTCGATGTTGATTTATACATTCTTAATGTATGTGTTCCTGCAATGGCACTTTATGGGTCTATTCAGGTAAGTTTGTAAGCGCAGTGTATAAGAGTGCTCTGCAGACAATGACAAAGTATCCCCGAATGCAAAAAGTATGCCGTGTTCAGTTATAGACAGCTTTGGAATTTTGTAATCTTAAATTTATCTTTCAAATCAAATTAAAATACAAATCGGATATACTTTGAGTCGGCAATACTAAGCCTGAATATAAATAACCATAATTTTTCTCGATTACAGGCCAAAAAGCAAGGAAGCCGCTGAGGTTAACGTTGGTAAGGACGGTGCTGATGTTGCCAGAAAAGTTATCGATCAAAGATACAAGGAACTGGGACCAATGACCATTCACGAAATTCAAGTTATGATCCTATTTATACTTATGGTGGTTATGTACTTTACCCGTCGTCCTGGATGGGCTGATTTCTTCAACACCAAGTATGTGAACATTGCTGAACTATGTTGGCCTTTAAACGTGACTCAATCGTATTATTTTCTTTATTTTTTTTTAGGGAAGTACGCAATTCCATGCCAACAATCTTTGTCGTGGTGATGTGCTTTATTTTGCCAGCAAACTACGCTTTCATGAGATACTGCTGCAGGAATGGTATGTATTTATTGTTTTGTTCTTTTGTTTTATTTCTGTCAGTCAAAACTATTCATCATTTCAATTAATCTTCCTAATGCCTCATAAATGATTCACATAATCTTCCGTTTGGCTTATTTTACAAAGCAAAATCCATAAGTTGTCTAAAAGCATATGCCAAATACTTGCTTAGATGCAAAGAGCCTTTCGGCAGAAGCTTGGTATTGTGTTATTGTCGTTTTCCAAACGATCTTAAGTTTGTATTTCTTAAGCAACAAAACCTTGATTGCGTCTTTGGAACACTGATTTTAGAAAACCATTACCAAGTTTTTAGATGTCATACCGCCACTGTGCATCAAGTCATTGACATGCTATTGCTCATATCAATAGTTTAGGCTCGGTTTAAATGCAGTCTAATAAGTTCTGCTAATCTGAGTGAGTTCTTGATCCATCAGACTCACATCGCCGCCAACCTCTTGTCATTGTGTCTGCCAAAAAGATTTCTGTACTGTTCTCCCTTTTTTGTCACTTGTCCGGACCATAATGATGTATTAACTGTTCCTACTGTACTTTCACAATATCATTCAAACTATACTTGACTCTTGGTGCATCTTTACCAGTTACCGATAGTAGATATATTAGATAATATGTGTTGCAAATTTTAAACTTTCTTCCTGAAATGTAGCATTCCTATCCTATAAGCATGGTCTTCAATACTTTCCAAACCATTTTCTTTGATATTTAGTTCTAAGTCGGTTTAGCCTATAAATATATTTCTTCCTTACTTATACCTATGTTTGTTTAATCACTACTTTCAGGTCCAGTTCCCAACCAGCCTACTCCCTCGCTCATTACATGGAAGTTCATTCAATCGCGAGTTCCATGGGGTCTTGTGTTTTTGCTTGGAGGAGGTTTTGCTCTAGCTGAAGGTAGCAAGAAAAGTGGAATGGCCACGCTTATCGGCAGCAATCTTGGTGCATTGGATGGTCTTCCAAAGCCAGCCCTATTGTTTATTGTTATCGTGTTTGCTGTCGTATTAACAGCCTTCAGTTCAAACGTCGCTGTTGCAAATATTATTATTCCCGTCCTTTCTGAAATGGTAAGATATTGAAAAAAAATAAAAGAAAAATACTTAACCAATAAATATACATACAATGCATACCTACTGTATATGTGTAAAACTAATATAAACGTACTCACTCCGATTAAAATATTCTTTTCGATTTCAGTCCCTCGCTGTTGGAATCCATCCGCTTTACTTGGTTCTTCCCGCAGGTCTGGCTTGTAGTATGGCCTTCCACTTGCCCGTCAGTACGCCTCCAAATGCTCTTGTCGCAGGATACGCTAATATACGAACTAAAGATATGGTAAACTAATGGCATACATGCGTTTTGCCTTGTGCAGTTGATTTTTTTTTCCATTTTTAGGCTATAGCTGGTATCGGTCCAACCATCATCAGTGTGATTGTACTTTTTATTTTTTGCCAAACATGGGCTATGGTCGTCTATCCCGATTTGAACGAATTCCCCGAGTGGGCACGTTTAGCGGCAGCTAAATCGGTCAATGCAACAGCGAAAGCAGCTGTCAATGCAACACTTAGTGCAATTGTTAATGCAACAAAGCTAACATAATATTCTCCATTAGAATGAAATGATTTTCGATTTTAATTCTAGTAAAAGCAGATTAAATGGAAAGAGGAGTATAAACCATTTTAGATTTAGTACTGAAGCTATCGATTTTCTCAAGGGTCTTCTAGGAGAGATTTTTATTATTTTTTCTTTGAGGAAACACAAAACTGCATTTAAACTATCTAACTTAAATTATCTTCATACATACTAAAATATTTAAATGAAAAAATGTCTCTTCTTGTGGAACATGTGAATTATTGGCCGACCATTGAGTTTCGATACGCACTGCCGGGTTTCTAAATATCCACCAACAATTAATTAACAAGAGCATATACAATTTAAACTAAACTCAAGGTGCATTTAACATGTTTTATTATATTTTTATTCTTCTTAAATGCATTTCTTTTTTAAGAAACAAACAATAAAACAATGTTCCAATCAACTTTACGATATCCTACTGTAATTGTCTGATTCTACACTGAAAAATTGTTATAGAAAAATCGATATCATGACGGGAATAATGTTTAAGGCAAAAAAGCGGCAACTCAAGGAATTTTTTCTTATACAAATCTTACAACAAGCAAGTTAACGTTACTTATAGTTAAATCTAATGTAGAACAAAACAACAAAAAGCGAGCATAGTAATTAGTTGTGAGATGATAGCGAAAGGCGACGAAAAATGATTTATGTTATTAATTTTTATTATTTTAAATTTTATTTTTATAACTGAACTGAAAATACATTATGTCAACAAAAACAATTATTAAACTTAAGTAAGACAAAGAAAATATATGTGAACACGGTATTTTGTTAATTTTTAATGTAAAATAAAAATTAAGTGTAAAGTTATTAAAAATTGTTTGTAATTTGCATTTCAAGTGACAACCTCAGGAATGCAATACGAATGTTCTATTGCTTGCCTCTGTGATACTTGTAAACCGTCTGGTTAATCACGCTGCATATTCGGTTGACTAATAACAGTCGTTTAAGTCGAAACTCTTCAGACTATGAGTACCTATGCGCGACTTCCGATGCACGACTGTCTGTTTTCAGTTGTGCATCGTAAAAATTCGAACATGCATCTGTGTTTGTTGCATCAGTAAAAATTGTTGTATAATATATAGATCATTCCACTCACTTATTTTTTCTTAAACAAACTTTTTGTACTGCCTATTTCGAAAGCGGAATGAAATGTAATAAATACATATTATTTGATACTATTTTTTTCATTTCGAAAGTATTACAGAGTACATACTCAAAAGCGGAACGGGAAGGCAATTTCTAATGGGATTGACTTTCGAAACGAAATAAACAGTAGTGCCCCTTATTTATAACATATTCTAGCCTCCGCTTTGAATGAATGATAGCTCATGAATATACTGAGAGCTTGCGCACTTCTGTAAAGTCGAAATTAAAAATGGTTACTATTTGGGCCCATTCGTTTTATGTTGCAGAGTGTTCGAAGCCTTAGCATCCGCTTGGTACTACAAATTGTATTTAATTTTCTTACCAAAAGTATGCAACGCCAAATCCGTATCGCTAATGCTTCATTAAATTTCCATCATCCCCCGGTTATGCAAAGATAATCCTCATTTCAGTTAAAATTATATTTGGAAATTTATTTTCGGGATAATAATGAAACATATCATGGATATAGCAAATTTAAATTTCCAGCCAATACTTGTCCAACAACCTTTTCGTGTCATTTAGTTCGGCATCCGCCCAGTCAGGATATTTACTCATATTCGGATAAATAACCATGCCCCATGTCTCTGCCATGATCCATATCGAAAGGATGGTGGTAACCGATGGTAAGAGTCCTCCAATTATCTAAAACACATGACACTATAAAAAAAAAAACTATAAAAAGGCGAATGCAATTCCTCACCATATCCTTTGTTTCAATATTCGCATAGCCCTGCACTAAGGCATTTGGCGGTGTCCCAACGGGCAACATAAAAGCCATACTGCAAGCCATACCAACGGGGAAAATCAAATACAACGGATGGATTTTCATCACCACCGCCTATGTAATAGATTTTGATTAATTTTTCAAAACATATATCAACAAAGATATTTTATCTAACCATTTCAGCTAAAACCGGAACGGTAATATTGGCAATTGCCACATTTGCACTAAAATTCGTCAGAATTATCGCAGTTGTTACGACGACCAGGAGTAGAACTGTTGGCGGAAGAACTTCCAGCACGGATAGTGATTTGCCAAGCTTTGTTGCCATTCCACTCACTTTGCTACCTTCGGCAAGGGTTGACCCACCACCTTAAGAACATAGTTTCGAACTCAAAATTATAATATTGATTTTCCATCTGATTGCATGAATCCACCTTACCGACTAGAAAGATCAGGCCCCATGGAACTTTGGAGATGACAAATTTCCACGTTAGTAGGACGGGCGTTTTTTCAAGTGATTCAGCTGTAAGTTTTTTTTTTTAAATCAAATAGGAATGTTGTATTTTAGTTTAGTTACCATCCCAAAATTTTAGAAACTTGTAATTGGCCGGTAGAGCAAAAATCAGGATTAAAACGAAGATGGTTGGTGCTGAGTTTTTTATAGAGCTGAAAAAAATAAGATACAAATTTATCTGGATACTTCAAAGAGTGTTTCGTTGCAATTAGGGTATTTGCTAGTTTCAGCAAACTGCATTATCTATATCTTTACAAGAATTCTGTCCGTCGCGCTGTCAAAGTTATGTGGTTTTCCATTGGGACAAAAAATCAATCTTTTTTTTGATCTAAATCACTTTTCATGTTCCATTGGGCAAAAAAATCAATCTTTTTTTCGATTCGGAGCACTTTTTGCAGATCTCGATATTTTTTCAGATCTACACAAACTGCCACAATACCAATATGCTTTGCACAGCTGTTTTACGTCATTTTAAGAAGTTTGCTTTCAATCCAAATGCGAAAAGTTTCGTGAAAACCAAAATAACGAAATACATAAATAGCCATGCATATAATTTTGGAGGAATTATTATCTTCATAGTCTTCCTCGTCTTCTGAAGACTACGAATCAACAAAAATACCAAATTTGTATCTGCAATAGGGAAAACATTTTCGAAGTCGATATCCATTTGTGTTTTTTGCAGAAACAAATGCAGATTGAACAGCTGATATTACTGCCACATAACGCACTAACACATTTATAAAAGCAGATCAATTTCGTTGCGCGTTCCATTTGCCACGTAAAATCTGAGATCTGAAAAAGATTTCTGGTGGTCCCAATGGAAAACGACATTAATTATTATCAGTGGTAGTTCATTGGACAGATCGCTTTCGGCTTTTTGACGCTCGACTTGTGGGAAATAGCAAAGTTTTCTATTTAATTTTGACAGCGCTTTGCGAAAACTACTCAGTATCAGAAACTTAGATCCACCAAATAGAAGTTGTCGTGTCCGTCGATAGACGTGTTTTTTTGAACATATTTCTCAGCAATGATAAAGTAGACGAATACCTCAAATGCTTGATTGGTATAAGCTGGTATAAATATTTCGTGCTTCGACTTTTGGTTTGGAGATTACTGGCAATTTCCACCCACATAACCAGAAATGTTCCAACATATTTAAGCTGCTGCTGTCAAGTCCCTTGAACTTGGGATAAATTATAAATACGTCATGTGAATCTCAAAAATATTAAGTAGGATATAGGTAAATATTCCACCAAACAATATAGGTTTGTTTGACGTGCCTAGCACTAGTGCCCACTAGTGCGCACTGAGAAGTATAAGCTGATTTCCACATCTGCTAAAAAAAACCCTGCACAACCCTGAAAACTCGGCTACTATATCCAACGCAAAATATGTTGCCCTGAAGTCTGCCAGTTTTTGAAATTGAAAAATATTTATCTTTTGGTGAACGAAGTGTTATCCTCACTTTATTTTTTGTTTATTGTTAAAAATGAATGAACTCAATTCGTTTGAATACCAAATTTATTTGTATTTACCTTACCTTTAAACAAGTGAATGACAGCAAGCGAAATGACAGCGCAACTCAGCACTGAATTCTTGCCACGACAAATTAACTGGGGTTAAGCTAAGATTAGACTGTATGCCAATTAAGCATATGAATGCCAAAAGGCAAATGACCAGATTAGCTGTCAAATGAACAAAATGCCAGGATTATCAAAACTGTATATTAGACTATATGACCAAAATTACCAATATGGTCATATTTGACATGATTGTCATTTGAGGCATTTGGTACTTATTACCAAAAAGAGAACGAAAATTAAAATAAATCACAATTCTACGACATCAAACACCGATGACAACAAAATAATTCCTGTTCCATCAAAAATGGCATTAATGCCATAACGAAATTTCAATTAAAAGCATATAGGCATATAAGGCTATATGCTGGCATTCGTACCTATTGTCCCATTACACCATATGCTATTTGGGCATTTTTATCTGTCAAAATCAGCCTGGTCATTAGAGCATATGAGATATGCCCATTACATTGTATGACCATATTTTGACAGGAGAACTGTCAGATATTGGCATTTTATGACCACTTGGCATACCGTCTAATCTTACCTTTAGTTCAGGGCACAACTAGGGCGCCCTAGAATTGAAGTCATGTCAAACACAGGTTTTCAGTGCCAGGGCGAATTCAGTGCTATATCGAACACGTTAGGGTTAAACCAGTGCGCACTAGTGCCCACGTCAAACAAACCTTATGCTTTATCCCAAACTCATTATATGACCAGGACACTTTCTCTTATGTCGTTTTCCATTGGGCAAAAAGAAGCGTCCGGGAGAGTCCGGAATCGAAAAAATCATTTCTGAAACCGTTCCATTGGCACAAAAAATAGTGTTCTGGTGATTCTGGGAGAATTTCGATTTGAAGTCAGAATCTACTCAAGAACTAACACACAAGTGTAGTTTATGTATTTTATACAATTCATCTGACAGCTGCCGTAGTTTATTCACCGACACTTCAGTGGATTCAATCTGAAGCAGTCCTCTGGTTCCATTGGATTACAGAATGAGTGGATCCCCGAGTGAAACCAATGGAAAACGACATTATTCTCTCAATTTGTCAACCAATAAATGCACTTTAACTCAATTTGTGAAAATTATCATTGTGTCATCGGATTGAACGGAAGAAAAAGTGGAAAGAAAACATACTTTATCCATCGCATCTGGCATAGCTTTTAAGTTACTTAAGGGTCATCTTCAATAAGCTGGGGTCAGATTCTGTAAGGCGTAACGTTAAAACGTTGTCGTGTGCACGAAAAAATTTGCTTATGTAACAGTCTTGCGCACGAAAACGTTTGTTCATTTCGCCTAACGGAATCTGATCCCTGGCATATAGGTATTCTAACAAATCTCTGCGTCGAATACGCCGCCCTAACTAAAACGACAGATTATAGTTATGGCCATACATAAAACGAAACGGTACAGAAATTCTTTTGAACCCACCTCATAAAAAAGAAACTTATACTTACGGTGAGTCGAAGAGGTCTGCCCATCCTGTGACAAAACCCGGCTTCCTAAATATGTACAGCGCAATCAGCAGTACAAACAGTATTGCAATAGTGATTTCGTGTGTAGTTAGCGGGCCTAGTTCGGCGTATTTTTCATCGATGACCTTTTTACCAATTTCCTCCCCTTCTCTGCCAACTTTGATCTCTTGCGCTTCTTGGCTATTTGGTCTAGAAAACTCACATCAGCCACATGTTCAGTTTTAGTAGCTCCAAACAGTTTCCTTACCGAAACAATCCCATAAAGACAATCTCTAGTACAAGATACATGAAGAAGGTACAGGCCAAGACGAAAGGTATTGAATAAGCTATATATGTTCCGAACTCAATTTTGTCACCAGCTTCGGGAAATCGACTGGAAATAGAATGATTTTATATAAACCGCGTCGCAGTGCATAAGTTTTGTATTTATACCCGTCATAAATTCCTTTAAATGTGAGATTGGTGGGAGTGCCAATTAAGGAGCCACAGCCTCCAATCGAAGCGGCATAGGACACGCTTAAATAGAAGCAGTTTCCTAGCTTTGAAGGACGTCGCCTGAAAGGCAATAGCAAATTAAAGTAAACCCTTTTATGTGAATGATATACCTACTCAGCTTTGGGGAGCTCCAAGTCATCGTCGTGATACTGTTTCACCAAGCCTTGCTATTTAATTTTTTACAAAATCAAGCATAAGAAGGTTGTTTCCAAACACTACATTATCAAAACATACCGCTGACAACTGCTCTAAAACTGCAAAAATTATGGGACACATCATGGCCGTACATGCCGCGTTGGATATCCAAATGGACATGAACATTGTGACACTGCACAAGCCCATGTGCAGTCTTCGTGGGCTACAACCGACGATCTGTAAAACCCTGATAGCCAGTCGTATGTGAAGGTGTGAATATTCTATAGCGGACGCAACCATAATGCTTGTCACGAACATAACTAACGTGTCTCTGAAATATAGACGGCAAGCTTCTTCGGTGGTCTGAAAGAGGGTTACAAATAAGTCTTACGAATTGAAGACCTATGAAGCCTATAGGTTACCATAATTCCCATTAAGGGGAACGCAAGTGCCGGCAGCATTGAAGTAACCGCCAGGGGTATAACCTCAGATATCCAGTAAACAGCCATTACGAGCAACAAATACATACATCGGTTGGCCTGAAAGCGAGAAATTATTTAAAAACACACGAATGTGAATAAATAAATAAGACACACACCATATCTTCACTCATCAGCATTACGGGAAGAAATATAATGGGCGGGCCCAGGATAAGCAAGCCCTGCCAATGCAGGCGAAATATGTTAAAGCATCCTTTTGTGCAAGTGTGGCTTTCAACAGAGCTGTTAATGAAGGTCGAGTTAGAGTTAAGAAACGTATATAACTTATATAGATGAGATTAATACTTACTCCATGTTTGTTTGCAGGTTTTGTGAGATATTTTTATTAAATAATACAAGTCACAAACTTGAATATCAATTCTAAGGTATGTTGGTTTATGGAAAAATAGATTCGACAAGTATTTTCAAAGAATTACAAGTCATGGTTCCAACTTTTGTGGATGGGGATACTATCGACTAGGTCAATGGAGACTATCAAATTTTAACTAGGTAAATACATATTTAACCTTGAGACTATGAACGGGATTATTCGTGATATTCATTGGTTGTAAGCTTTCAAAAGCATTCAAAAATTCTAAACGAAGCACAATGCTTTGATTAACGCACTGTATACCATACTTATAGTGCGATTTTTTTGGTCTTCCAATCTCATATGTTTCTTAGCAAAATACTGCTTGAAAATAAAAAAAGGATATGAGAGCTTGGGAAGCCATTGTAAGGGAATGAGTTCGCCAGCTATTAGCAAAGTCCCCAACTTTATTGACCGGTGTGTGGGTGTGTATGCATATGCAGTGGTTCAGTGGCCAGTGTGCTTGATTACTGAGCAAGTGACCCCCTGAATTGCGGCAATATAGAGGTATTAGCCTCTCCTCCGAATTGCATACAAGATCCAAATACATTCCACGCGCATATTTACTAAATATAACAATCCAGTGATAAATGTCTCCTCAAAATATTCGAATCACTAGTAGTCGCCAGTGATTCAGATCGAGGGCCTCTGGTTGAACCCCCAGAAAAACACATGTTGAATCGTAAAGTTTTTTCCACTGGTCAACAAATACCGGCCATACTGTGTAGGTCTGAAACCCTTCGTCAACACCCTGATCGGCTCCTAACAGTGTGGTTTCAGGCCAGGCAAGTCGACAGTCGATCAAATTTTCACACTTCGGCAGATCCTGGAAGGAACCCAAGAAGTCCAAATCGATACCCTCCATCTTTTTATCGATTTCAATGCCGCATATGATACCATCTATAGAGGCGAGCTATATGTAGCAGGATGACGATGGAGAACGCTCGCTGCTCCATCAATTTCGGTAAAAAACTCTGCAAGACCTTTGATGTCAAAAAAAGATTTAGACAATGTGAGTGGCACAACCTTTCAAAAGTCAAGCGAGCTGTCACTGGTGCGTTCGCTGGTATTATGAACGGAAGCTGCTAAAATAGGTTTGGCGATAAACGTGGATAAGTCCAAGTATATGCTGTCAACAAGAAGGGATACACAACATCGACGAATTGGACAGAACGTCGCAACCGACAGCTATAACTTTGATGTAGTAAGTGACTTTGTCTGTACCTCGGTTCTACCATAAATCAAAATAATAACGTCTCATCATATAGTCACCACTTTAAGGAAAAAGAAGCGGCTTATATAAACATACATGCTGACAGAGACAGCCAAATTCCTGTCCTTTGTTTCGACATGCAAAATGTTCTCACAAACAAAATTTAACGTCTAGAATCTAACGGAACACCTGCCAATTAATAAAAAAGTATACATATTGCTGTTTGTGGGACGGAATCAGAAATGACATCGCTAGTGCACTTACAAAATGTTCAAATATGTTTAGTTGACTAATACTGCCCAGAGATTATTGAGCCATGTCTTTGAAGTATTCCACAAAACCGGAATTTGTCAATGACGTTTGCTATAGCCAATACTTAAAATCTCATCCACATTTAAAGAACACTACCATGAAATGTTCAACCACAGGCCATTCTATAATTCAGGAAGTAAATAACGCGCATAGCTGTATAGAACGAGTTTTGCGTTTACGAGAATTTTATTCGCCTTTATCGCTTATTCGGATGCTTTTGAAAATGAGTTTTGAGAATCAGAAAATGGTCATCGTACAAATGCAAGAAGCAGACTTTAAGAATTAAGTTGCTTATCTTCAAATTAATTCCTTTTACTAAAATTGCCGAGCTGCTGATAACATCATCTGTTACCGAAGGACTTTATAAAGAGTCACATAGTGACGATTCTTATCAGTGTTAATTTAAAAAGTTTGATATGTCTCCTAAGAAGAAAATAATGTATTTTAATGGCCAAATCCCCAAACCATTTCATTAAAGACTGAATTATAACGCAACAAAATCTGTTCGTACAAGCCAATTCTTAAATTTCTGCCGGAAACCAATAAAATATTTTATTTTTAAACATAATTAACAAACAGAAGAGTTTAATTTAAGAGTTTTTATTGTTACGATTTTTACGGGTACGTTCATGTTAAAACATAATATAGTATCAGCTATTTACATTATTAAGGCATCGCCCATGAATTAACTATTTGTTTAACTTTTTTTACAGTACTCCCCGGATATAAGCAACCCCCTAAATAGCAAAACCTTTTTAATGGCAAGAAGTAAGTGAGTGTTGGGATTCAAAAACGCCATCCTTTACAAAGGTCCCCGCTTAATAGGAATTAGCACTTTCATTTTATACCCATGCGCATTTGTCCGGGGAGTACTGCAAATAGTTGCCCCCTTATCTGTGTATACCTATGTATTTATTTGTAATTATTTATTTAACTCCTCCTAAATATTAACTATTTTAAAAACAACTTAGTAGTGTTTGTTTTTTGTATAAATAATTTCTATACTATTTTCTACATTTCCATGATTCTGTGTAGTTATTTTTTGAAAATATTAATTTAAAATGCCAAAACAGGTCACGCAAAACTTCAAATGCCGATATTTCCAAACATCAGTCAACTCACATAGAACTGTATTATTTTCAGGCTGTGGCAGTGGCTGAACTAACCGCATGTATTCACTTTCAAACTCTGATTTCCTCGAATGACAACACTTTAATTCGAATCGATTCACAGTTTAAGGGCTTATGGCTAAGAGTACCTTGTAGAGTTTTTTTGGTCACAAATATCTGTAAAGTTATTACAATAATTTTCGTTCGAATGTAAAGCGAGTATCTGATCTACTGAAATCTGAACCAAAACTCGATTCGATCGAAAACGACAATGTTATAGAAATTAATTTCGCGGATCATTGACTGTAATGCCGAATAAATTTCAATTTGATTTTATGTGACGTAACAACACTTTAGTTTTTGTAGCGGGATTATTATAAAGGGTGATTTTTTAGCTGGTTTGGTTTTGGCAACACTGGTTTTGACAGCTGACGTGTGTTTAGTACCTTGTGTCACTGTCAAACAGCTTCAGTTTGGTTTGCAATTTAACCATGGATCGTCTTACAAATGAACAACGCTTGCAAATTATTGAATTTTACTATCAAAATTCGTGCTCGGTTCGAAATGTTCATCGCGCGCTGCTTCCATTTTATGATCGGCATTCTCGACCTTCTGAGCAGTCTATTCGGAAGATTGTGACCAAATTTCGCACCAAATTTACTTTGTTGGACATTAAACCACCAACACGTTTACGTACTGTGCGTAGTGAAGAAAATATTGCGGACGTATCAGCTAGTGTGACAGAAGACCGCGAAATGTCGATTCGGCGCCGTTCCCAGCAGTTAGGCCTTTGTTACAGCACTACGTGGAAAATTTTGCGGAAGGATTTGGGCGTAAAGCCTTTTAAGATACAGCTGGTGCAAGAACTAAAGCCAGCCGACCTACCACAACGCCGAATTTTTGGTGAATGGGCTCTTGGAAAGCTGGCCGAGGATCCGCTTTTTTATCGAAAAATTGTGTTCAGCGATGAGGCTCATTTTTGGTTGAATGGGTACGTAAATAAGCAAAATTGCCGCATTTGGAGTGAAGATCAGCCAGAAGCATTGCAACAGCTACCAATGCATCCCGAAAAAGCCACTGTTTGGTGCGGTTTATGGGCCGGCGGCATTATTGGGCCATATTTCTTCAAAGATGATGCGAATCGCAGCTTTACTGTCAATGGTGAACGCTACCGAGCGATGATAACAAACTTTTTTTTGCCCGAAATGGAAGTTCTTGACTTGCATGATATGTGGTTTCAACAAGACGGTGCCACATGCCACACAGCACGCGAAACAATGGCGCAATTGCGAGGTGAGTTTGGTGAACAGTTAATTTCACGCTTCGGGCCGGTCAATTGGCCGCCTAGATCGTGCGATTTGACACCATTAGATTATTTTTTGTGGGGGTATGCCAAGGCTAATGTGTATAGGGACAAGCCCGCTTCGATTGACGCACTGGAAGCCAACATCCATGCATTCATTCGTGAGATACCGGCCGATATGTGTGAAAGAGTATGCCAAAATTGGACTCAGCGGATGGGCTACCTGAGACGCAGCCGCGGTCAACATTTGCATGAAATTATCTTTAAACATTAAATTGCAAGGTTCAAACTATCGATTCAAATAAATATTTCATTCATTTTTTCGAATTTTTTGTGTTTTTTTTTTAAAAAAAGTTCTAAACCTCTTAAAAAATAACCCTTTACAAGCATTAGGTACTATGGGAGGAGGGGAGGCTATTTCGCTACTTTTAAGCAGGAGGGATAATTTAAACAAAACTACTTCAAAAAAAAAAAGAAGAATTTTTGGAAAAACAGAAATCTGTTCTTACATATTATATAAATTTTTCAATGAACTTATTTCTATTATCTACCTAATAAAGGGTGGTTAAGTTTTAACGGCCGATGTTGATTTTGATTCATTTCTTTTTATTATGATAATATTGGTATAGTTCAATTATGTATGGAACAAAATATCGGCCAAATGGCTGCCGCGACCTCGGCGGCACACCTCCATCCGATGGTCCAAATTTTCGACGACGCTGAGGCATAATTGAGGTTCTATGCCGTTAATGTGCCAAATTATCTCATCCTTTAGCTCTTGAGTTGTTGCTGCGTTATCGACGTACACCTTTTCTTACAAATAACCCCAAAGAAAGAAGTCCAACGGTGTCAAATCGCATGATCGTGGCGGCCAATTAACATCGCCACGACGTGAGATAACACGGTCATTGAATTTCTCCCGCAAAAGAGCCATTCTTTCGTTAGCTGTGTGACAAGTGGCACCGTCCTGTTGAAACCAGATATCGTCCCCATCCATATCTTCCGATTCGGGCCATACAAAGTTCGTTATCTCACGATAGCGAACACCATTCAGAGTAACTGCCTAACCGGCCTCATTTTGGAAAAGTACGGCCCGATGATGCCGCCAGCCCATAAACCGCACCAAACAGTCACTCTTTGTGGGTGCATTGGTTTTTCGACAATCACTCTTGGATTATCATTCGCCCAAATGTGGCAATTCTGCTTATTGACGAATCCACTGAGGTGAAAATGTGTCGATTAAATTGACCGAAAAAATCACGAATGCACGATATGCATTTTGATTTGAACCCCCATTTTCACAATAAGCCTGAATAACTTTAACGCGTTGCTCGATTGTGTATCTTTCCATGGTTCAAATTGAGTTAGTCTGAAATTGTGGAATGTCAAATGAAATGCAGAAAAAACTCGACGTTTAGGTGTGGTTCACATTCAACATCGGCCCTCAAAATTTAACCACCGTTTAGTTAAAAAAAAAAGTAGGTACTTTAAGACTTAAAATTTAAGGAAAATTTAAAAAAATTTAAATGTTGAAAAATAAGTTGTATTTATCCACTCTACAAAAAGCCGTTATCATTTCTGTGGCCATAAGTTAAAGTAGCTTATGTCAATTTTGGTAATTTTAATGTGAGCAATATAAATTTATCTTTTGCTTTATAAATCAATTGTATTACATAGTCTCAATAAACTTAAGCTGTTCAGTTCTCTCCAAAATAAAAGGAGATCTTTGTAATGTAAAAAAACTCGAATTTGGCTTATGTCGACATAAGCTACTTTAACTTATTGCCACAGATTTATTGGCGCCTAAGATATGATATATTTATAAATGTAATACTCAGGTTATGGAAATTCGACTACATTCAGGATAGTCAGGAGTCATTTGAAATTAATTCTGTTTTTAATTACTTATACACTAGACAAGAACGATTAGGTCAAGCTTATTTAAGACTAACATGTTGCATATAAGTTTCTTATATGCTTAAAATGATTGCCTTTTGGCCTTAAATATGGCTATGTATCTAACCTCCAAGAAATTTAAACAAAAACTTGAGAAAAGACAGCAGTAGGTACTCAATCCCCCAGTCATAGTACATTAACTCAGCAACACTGCCTTCAAACAGCAGGTATGAAACCAACACCAAATTGTTGCGTTGACAATGGCGAGTGGCGACAAGCGACAACCGACAATACACAAAACAGAGTAGTGCCAAAGCTCTCGACCCGTGAACTAATGACGACACAGTACCTACACACAAACACAGTACATCCCCTCCTCCATTTGGGCTCAAGCTCATGCACATCGCCTCCGCAAGGTGAGGTGTGTCAGCTGTGTTCGTTGTCGACTTGTTGGCTTCAATACACTACGCTTCTATTTTCCGCTACCCTCCCTCCACCGCTCACTGTTACCGCGCCGTAGCCAGTTCCACTGTCGCCCATCTCCATGCCAGCGAAGTGTTCCACCACATCAACTGTGTTTGTGCCGAGTGCGTTCATATTGGAATTCCAGTTGGAGTTCTGGCTTGCACCAAGTTGTTTGTTATTCTCGGATATTTTAGCTGTGTCTCTTCGGTTGCGGTCTTTCTGTGCGTTGTTTGCGCCACGTAAAAAACCAGTGATATACTTTAAATATTTATTTAAAAGTTTGCCAATATTGAAATAGTGTATGACGCCAAATTAAAATGTAAACGTGAAAGCGAAGCAAATCCAAATTCAAATGTGATGTTCCTTGTTCGAAATTCATAGGAAGCGAAGTTCGTTACGTTTGGGTGAGTCGTGTCGCCGTCGCACTCGGGTCGTGAATTTATTTTCTGCAATTTCGCGGTTTCTCACAAAGGCAGTAGAGTGAAGAAAACAAAAAAATTAACACAAAATCTTCTCACATACACATACATGCACATCGAGTACTGCTACCTGTGGCATGTGGTTACGATCACTTCTTGGGCCGTCGTCGTCGTCGTTGTGGCTTAGTCGCGAACCGCTGCCAAACACATTTGCAAATTGAAATCGACCCCCTTACTCCCTGTTTCACCTTCAAACCCCGCGTGTCCATCATCGGCGACACAAACCACTATTGCTGGCCCTCGATACTATACGGTCAGCATTCCAGTCGTAGAGCGCGCGCAACTTAGGGCCTTAAGCCTAGAATACCTTTGGGTAGCTTCGCGCTGGACCAGGCACCACACCACCACCAAATCAACACGCAAAGCGTCATTCATTGGGACGGGAATCGAGCAGACGGATGAGCTGAGCCGGAGTGTGTACCGCAGTCAGCCTCACACAGAAACAGGTTAACAAACAAATGCTATTCAGGTGTGTTAAGCGTGTGTAGTTGTGAAGTGAATGTGTTTGATTGTTTCATCCAAATCCAGCAGTATGGGTGTGTAGGGCTTTGAACATTTCGCAGGGGCGCGCCGGATCGAGGGGGTGCTGGGGGATCCCCGCTTTTGGCATGCCCCCTGCGCCAGAGACCATTGAATTGAATGAGCAATAAACTTGTCAGATAATCCTCGCCGCACATCTAAAAATAAACGAAATTTCTAAATGTTTTGCCCGATCGTGAAGCGTGTAGCTGTAGGACTCGGTCTTCATTTATGGATACGGTGGTGAATGCTTGCACAACTTGTCGTTGTCAGCTTGCTTCTATATTGGCATGACAAAATAAGACAATTTCGGGAAGTAGAAGTGGTGTTGGTTTGAATTTCGAAATCAATTTAATTATCGAATTCCAAGAGTGTGCGTTTGTTTCTAGCGGATGGAAGCGTGGCATCGCAGGAGTGCGTTGCGGCTAGGTTAAGCTTGTTTTCTCTTCGTTAGCATGTATGGTGCGGGGAGGAATTAACTATGAACGAACAAGTTGCTGTGTTTCGGTATGCAAGTGGTAGGCTGTTGAAAAACTTGTTCTATGCATAAATAAATCGAAGCAATTTCTACCTCTTAGGCAAGTAGTTAAAGCCTAACGACAAAACGACACGATGATGCAGGTAGGCAAGCAGTTTGCCAGCAATTGAACTTGTTTTTCTTCTCTACAAATCGATGTCCGACGAATGTTTAAATGCAAATGAATTGCCAGCGAAACTGACATGTATGGTGGGAAGTGGCAATTCTTTTAGAATGTTTGCAAACTCTACATTTGAGTTGAATGTTGAAACCCATATATTTACTTGGAATAGCCCGGTGGAAATCTATTACATTTAGCGTTACATGAAACAAAAGAGACTGTTGGAGAACACAACTTAAACTTCTCCAACTGATTCAAAAAGTATTAAACAGGTGTGCAATCAACAGAGATACAGACGTCAACAAACTTTCCGAGTGCGCGTTGAAGATCAGTCAAAAAGGGCACAAGAATAACCAAGGCAGTAGCTAGTATACAATTCGAAACGTTCTTTACCAAAGCTGCCTTGGTGCTTATCCATTTAAATATCCCATTAACATAGAAAAAACACACCCCTGGCTAAGTCCAATCACTATATGGTAAAAGGTGGTGACTTAATGTAGTAGCCGTGTGCCCGATCATATTTTTGAAATTTATTTGTAATTCCCTTCCCAATGGCTGACACTGCGACCTAAGAGATCTATTGTATCAAAGAGGGTGGTTTAGACAAAGAGATGATTGACCTCAGTAGCAGTGTTTCTTGGTTCTGCTGACGAGAGCATTTCTTTGTTAATGGTAGGAACGTCTTCTTAACAAGTGAAGTGCCGGACAATCACAGAACAAGTGTTCAGAGGATTCTTCATGCTCTAGACAGAATCCACAATCTGTCTCCGGAGTTTGGGCACAAGTTCAACTTGTTAAGATGATATCTCAGGAGACGCCTGTTAGAAAGCCCACTAGCTTTCTAATATTAAATTAAACTATCAAAATATGGAGTTCAGCAGATAGAGCTTCATTGGTTTGAGTCCTACCTATCTGAAAGGACGCAAAGGGTAAAATTAGGAGGACTATATTCATCGGTAAAGGCGGTAAAATAAGGTGTTCCTCGGGGAACAATACTTGGATTTATTCTTTTTCCAATTTATGTTAATGATATCAGAGATTGTCTTACATTTTCAATAGTCTCCTTATTTGCGGATGATACATTAATCTGGGTTTTATGGAAAACATTTAAAAGTATATGAAAACAAGCAAAATTTAGATGCCCATTCGTTGCATAAACGGCTATGTAAAAATAACTTGCAGTTAAATGTTTGAAAAACGAAAAGTATGTACACTGGCAATGTGTGTTATGAAATTGATTTCTAAATAGATAACTGTGATAATGAATGTGTCGATCAAACTAAATTTTTAGGTTTTCAAATCGATAGGAACTATTAAATGATAGTCTCCTATCCTGTCGACTTTGTGCGAAAATGTAAAAAAAGTTTTTATATAGAATACGTAGGTAAACATATTTCAAGGAAATGTGCAATTAGTATATATAACTCGATTATATTACCACATTTTAATTAATGCTCTAATCTATCTTCATATAAAAATGGTGTTAAAAGTGTATAGTAGGTAACTCATCAATTGAGAACGGCTGGGCCGATAGGGCTCAAATCAGGCGAAGGCTTTTACGAAAGAACATTTTTGGAAAATCCCCCAGAAAAGTCGGGAAATTGGAAAAATCGAAAACAGATTTTTTGTATGAAATTATGTGTGCAATTTTTACTGAATGGCGAAATAGAAAATTCTTAGTGGTATGCTCGCAAAATTCAGAAAAAAAAGACAAATTTGAATATTGTAATATTTAATTCGACGGAATTTCGCATTTTATCGTATTTCAGGTTGGAAATTCGATGTGAAGCTTGGAAAATTTCGGAATTGCGAAATTCATTTTGATAAGAAACGTTTTGCTCCTCGACTCAACGAAGCAAAATATGTAGATTCAAAAAATTTAAATTCTAACGCCTAGCAAAGCAGGCTAGGGTCCGCTAGTATCTTATATTTGTGTAGCGAAGTAAAATCGACAATCTACAAATTTTACAAAAAAGAGATGAGATGTGAACTGCAGTGCGGATTGAGAACCATATTATTGATATGTTCAATGAGTTGAAATGGATGAACAGAGAATGAAATCTAATTCATTAAATTTTACTTTTAAACTAAAAAATGGATTGTACCCTATTGTAATTTAAGAAATGCAAGGGATTTCCATCTACCATTATTTAGATGAACTAGTTGTTAGAATTATATTTTGTACAAAGGACTCCAAATGTTTAACAACAAAGCAATATTAATACATTTAAAAAAACAAATTGCGCAGCTCAATGTAAATTTTTGATATTTTGTAGGATTAGGACCTTTTGGATTGACTTAAACCGTGAACATAATCCCAATGGTTTTGTTGGAGTTGTTGTTCCCACTCGTTAATAAACCCTGAAGAAGCAGTAGCCCAGTTTACTCTGCAATATGGCTCTGCTGCAAGGAACGCGTATTCTGATCCAGCCTTAGCTAGTTCGTCCACCGATTCATTTCCTGCAATACCCTGATGAACAGGTATCCATCCAAGTCTTACCCTATTGTGTTTGGATAACACTTTTCTGTTTTCGAGTCCAATGTATTGGACGATTGGGCCTGTACGCCTATATGCCCAATCGTATAGTTTAAAAGAGATTGTGTTAATAAATCGAATAGCTCTCAATCCGAAGAAACCGAAAAGCTTTCACTCCTGTAATAGGTATAGCCGTATAGTCCTGAAAAATCCGGCCGTGATACAAAACGTTGACAGGCGTCTATACTCGGAACCAAACCTGTTTCTAATTATAAATACCACTCTAAGAGTGAACAACTGCAACTAATGATCGCTTTCAACCTTTGCTCGACTTCGTCACCTCTCGCGAAAATCTGACCGAAATGAGAGATAGTAAAAGCTTCTCTATCCTGCCGATCGAATTATATACCCCTCATTACCAAAATATGCCAATTTTGCCAATTTCAGGTGTGATGATGATTTCACAATTTTGTAATGATTAAAAAATCATCAAAAAGACAGGAACCAATGTTTGAATTCTAAAACCAAAGAGTGTTTGTGCGCTTGCAACAGCATGATTGTTGATATTTGTATTTGTATACGTTTAAACCAAGAGAGGCAGTTTCAAAAACCTAGATATATTGAGTCAATTAAATTATTCTGGACTAAATGTACCCTGAACACAAAAACTGAACAGGCGGTAACGTCAGCTTTCCTACTTCCCTCATATTATACGAACTGAGCTGTTAACTATAAGATAAATACTCTGTCAAGAAAATCTTGACTAGATATTTTCGTCGGCTACCCCTCCATAAACTTCAACTGGAAAAAAAACTATTCACGTGACCAATCTAGGCCAATAAAAACCCAAACTTATCAAGTCAGACAGATGTCAGACTTAATAAACAAGATTCTTGAACGTCCCCAGAGCCTAACTAAAAATAATATTCGTGCTTTTGCATTGCCTACGATTGAAATGCTAAAAACAGACAGAGATCACGGTTCACCTCCTGACAGAAAAGACAAAGACACAGAGCTATCTCTTCAAGAAGAAATCTATGTGGCGAAAAACTGTCAGAAAATAATTGTGTTTAAACAATCACTTGAAGGTATCTAATTAATAGCATCAGTGGTGCAGCAACAAATAGCTACATATCTAACCAAACTGTTTTTGTGCAAGCTGTTTGTATTTATTTTCATAAATAACACATCAAAAAACATGACAATAATTGACCACTCTTTCCCACCCAACCAATATTGACTCGAATTCATACCAACATCTTGTAGTAAACATCGGTTCTGCTGAAAAGTCCTTAACTTTTGAATCGCTGAGTGAAAAGAAAAGTTGACCCGAGTAAAACCGGTACTTATTATCAGAGCTGGAGCATTCTTTTCCAAATGCTAATTGGAATTTGTGAGGTAAGTGCCGCGAATCATTACATTGCATTAGGGCAAACAAATAAATCGGAATACTGTAACCAAGTGAGTTTACCAAAACCATAAAACAGGAGTGCTAATCAAATTTGGATTGAAGTTCTCCTCCTTGAATGCCTTTAGTTTACACCAGAGTGGGGGCAAAAGCAAACGCTTAATAAGGAACCACATCTAAGGAATACCCTAATTAAATCAGAAACTAATTAAATCACAACGTATACACGAGTGAGCGGCTTTCTGTAAACGAACAATGACGTAGTGTATCAAAAAGGACTCTAACAACATTTAGTTACATTCATAGGGTGGTGTGGTAATCGGTTGAGGCAATGAATTTCTATTTTTGTTCAGCTAAAATATTTTATAGGAAGGTACCAAAAATAGCTACTTTCTTTTCTCCATCACTTGTTATGAACATGATAAATTGTTTTAAGCCAAAACTATAGCCAGGGTAATTAAGAGTGTTATAATTATTTTTGTTAAGTGGTAACTGGCCGACTTTAACTTTTAAAACGGTCGTCTTTGAAATTAGCTCCGAAAAACTAGCTAATCAGTGCCAAGTCCAATGTCTTCAGTCTGTAGTATACGATAATAATTCATTGAAGCCATTTAAGACTCTAGTTTAGTAAGTCTGGCAATTGGCTGATTTATTTAAATTGAGATTTATTTATTAACTTGGAGCTTTACACTTTACGACAAAATCTTCTCATAAATTAGTGAAGATTACAAATTTGAAAGCAGCTACAAGATAAAAGAATTTCGGGGGCAATACGAATAAATAGAACCAACAAACAAAAAAAGAGGAAAGAGAGAAACAGAATTTACAATAAAAAAAAATGTGTTTTAGTTGTTATTGGCCGGTGATGACGTAGCCACACTTTTTTCAGTTGGCGTTTAGGTATAATCAATTAGATTTATGAATGTGCCTTTCAGATCAGTGTTGCAAATTTGTGAGAAATTTAGCTTTAGATATGTCTGCACTGTTTTGCAATATGATTTTTTTTGACTTAAGATATTCGACTAAATTTCAAATATGTACCTACTAGAGATTTACTTTGCTGATAAAGAGACCAATTCCACTCGAATTTATTCAAAATTGCCCTGTACGATTCCATTCTTCTTGGTTTGGATAGCTTTTGAACTTTTTTTGACGCTGAGGTTATTGTTCACATTACTTTTTGGAATTATCTAGTGTAGGTTATAGTCGAAACAATTCCCCTGTGACAATAGGAAAATTGCTCGTGTCATAGACATTGTATTTTTTAATTGGCTAGGGGTGTGGAACGGAGTTACTCGTTACTCGTTACTCTTAAGTTCTATATTTGTTTCTATGTTCTGTAATTTTTCGTTCGGCTTTTGTGCTACTGATTTCATTTTAGACTGAGTAGGTAAAGGATTTTCCAATGAGAGGTGTTATTGTGCATGGCCCGCTATTTCGGTAGCTGTCACTATTGAAGCTTTTATTCTTTGACATTTGACAAGTAGAAACTGCGCCATTACTAAAAATGGAACGATACACGCTTCAACAACGTCGTGTCTTTGCTGATTGGGTCCTTGAAATGCATGAAAATGATGAGGCCCGTTTCCAACTCGGTGGCTACGTCAACAAGCAAAATTGTCGCATCTGGAGCTCGGAAAACCCAAGAGTTATTGTTGAGAAGCCTCTCCACCTTCAACATGTGACTGTTTGGTGCGGTTTATGGTCCGGCGGGGTCATTGGACCTTACTTTTTTCGAAAATGAGGTTGGATCAACAGTTACGGTGAATGGATGATTAATGATTTTTATGGTCGGAGTTGGATGGTAGATATTGATCTAGACAACGTTTACTTTCAACAAGACGGCGCTTCGTGCCACACAAGCATCGAAAACATTGATCTTTTACGGGAAAAGTTTCCGGACCGTGTTATCTCTCGAAGAGGTGATCACAATTGGCCACCGAGATCTTGTGATTTAACACCATGCGACTTCTTCCTTTGGGGCCACATGAAAGATAAGGTCTACGCCAACAGCCCAGCGTCGATTCAAGACCTCAAAGATAAAATTCGTGAGGCTTTCGAGGACATAGGGCAGCCACTTTGCGATTTGGTTATGGAAAATTTCATGAAAAGGATATGGTCCTGCATGCGTGCTCGTGGTGGCCATTTAGCTGATGTTGTTTTTCATTATTAACGGCATACCTTCCTCTTTATTATGAAATAAACATCCGATCGTTTATCTCAAAAAAATTTTCTTTGAGTACCAAAATAACACCTCTTATTGGAAAACCCTTTATAAAGATGTGACAAAACCTCCTAACGTACGAAATTAGAAATTTCAAGAATAGTAACCAGAAAATCTATGTCTATGAATTATAGAAGTGGTTTCTCCAATAAAAATTTGGCATGGGAGTTTTAAAATTTATGCATTTTCTTACTGAAAACTTGTAAGCCAATACAAATTGTGCCACTTTCCATTCATTAGAGAAAATATGTGTGTTTGTACAAGTCAACTTGCTCTTTGGGGGTTTTTACTGAAGCATTTTTCTGGCAGCTAAATAAAAACGCCTTTCAATAAAAAAGTCGAACGTCTGTTGATTGCTTACCTGGAAAACTTCAAACTAACTTTCTAAATGATTTATAAGCCGCTCAAATTTAATAAATTACTTAAAAAAAATTCCGCTTACATTATTTTGTAAGCTATGTGCTACTGCTAAGGCTGCTGTAGAATGTCAACGTGGGAAAGAAAGTTATAAGAACGAGCGCAAGTTTTGCAGCATTTGTATAGCAACATCGAATTTACAAGGTCCGTCGATGCACCTAGATTTGATGTTCAAATGCGTTATCAGCCATTTAAAACCAGTGGTTCTACAAGGTTTCCAGTGAAGTTTAAAGGTGCTTAACAAATTTTATCTCACGGGATGTGTTTTAATAAATTTATATGTGCTGTTAAATGATTGTCGAAATTCTCAGTTCAAACTTTTAAGTTACATTATTGTAGTTTCCAAAATACCCCAAAATACAAATCCAAAGTTAATTAGAAATCAGGACAAGGGTTCAATGTTTTACATGTAAATATATTGAACTTTTGCTCCATTTATTTATTTATTTATGTTTCTGATTAATATTTTATTAAGAAGTATATTTTGTTAAAAAAAAGTGTTACAGAGAAAAATAGTAAAATAAGTATTGTGTTGTTAAAGTAACCACCTAAAAGCTGTCATCTGTCCGTCTGTTTGCATGCTTTGGAAAATTTGAGAACAGGGACATAGTAATAATAGTTGCCGCAACAGGTCCATAGGGACTTAAGGGCTAGCTTCTCGCAACCATTCGTTTTGTGTGAGTTTCATTTTTGGAACGAATGGAAGGGATCTACAATTTTATGCCAATTCCAAACTGCTAATTGAGAAGCTCTTAAGACAGTTATACGTTTGTCAGACGTTCGCGAGAGGTGGCGCAGTGGAAAAAAACCCTAAGTTGGAATTTGGGTTTTTGCGCGATTCGAACTTGGGACCCCTCGCTTAGTAGTCCAACACACTAACCACTAAGCCTCTGCGCCTAAAGACTTCTTTCCATAAGTCTGATTAAAACTCGTTCTGTTGATGATGAGAAACTATCTTAAAGCATTCCAGTGGAATTGGCGTTTTAATGCAAGGACTTCCATATAGGAGATGTACAGGGAGGAAGAGAAACAACAAAATATTGTCTAAATCTTATTGGAACCTAAAATGTTTGTCAAGTGCTTCTCACTATGGGCAGCACCACCCTAGGATCTGTCGAAGGACTGAGTGATTTGTCAAGAATTGACATTTACTGCGTATGAAAATTCATTACTTAGTCTGACTTACTTCATTTATAACAATTTCTGTGACTGTATTCAATACAGACATCTGTTTGGGGTTCGTCGACCTAGAGGAGGTTTGCATTGTTTGGCTGATATATTGTTTCCATCAAAAATTGTTTCATGTAATATTAGAAGAAGGGGCCGTTCCGCACGGTCATATCATTTTACCACCAATTTTTCCAGAAGCTTGGAATTACAAAATTCCGTCAGACACAGCAACTTAAATATATACAAGCTAGCTATTCTCAAACTTGTCTTTCAAATATTTGTAAACAGGTTAACGGTTACTATACCTACTACGTCTTAAGAATACTTACCCTGTCTCAGTGTTATTATATACGCTCTATTAACCCGCACGCTTCGAACGATTGAACACGCTTTAAAAAAAAAATACAATTATTTTTTAACAGTGTCGCTCAAAAAGTGTCGCCATACAATCATGAGAGAGTCAATTCTCAGAACAACAATCAAGATTGCTTAAAAACGATTTCCATATTTTTCCATAACCAGAAGTCATAAATGCAGAAACCTATCTTTAACTTATCAGAAGAGTGGGATGTAACTGCACATCAAAAGCAACTTACAAAGGAAAATGGGCATTCTTCTGACGCACGTGGGGACTGGTGGTGTACAAACAAAACAAAACCTCTAAACTCGACAAGCTCTCTTCTTCGTCGCATTGTTCTTTTATCCATCTTATGGTTTGAAGACATGTCTGTTGTTTATTTCTTGTATTCTGTGTTGACCAAACTTTATTCGGCCAATGAACTTCAATTTCGATTTCTGTATACGGGGCTATGAGTGGGTTGTGGGTAGCATTTCTTTTCAACAGGAAAAAAACATGTTTCCCTTTTCTTTCTTTTCACCGTTATGTGCATACATTATTTTCGATATTACCTCACGGCCAGGCACGAGTGTTTCTAACGACACAGGAATGCAGTGTGCTATTCAAGAAAATATAGCTTATAGCATTCGAGTTTAAACCAAACCGATCCACACTATTGGCCGGTTTGGCGAGATTTATCCAGGTGGAACGTACGGTATTGTTATGGAAAAAAAAGTTAAATTAACTCGAATTGGGTGCGGGCTTTGGGTGTTTTTTTTTTTGTTTTGTTAATGAAATTCGGGGAGACATTCGATGCGTGGACTGTGGAATTGGGCACCCAACACAACACTTGAATGCACTTCCGCACGCAAGAGAGAGAGATTGGTAGTTCCTGTCTACGAATGAATTGTTGGTGGTCAGCAATGCAGAATTGAGTTGAAGGTAGGTAGGGGCTTTTTTTTTTTAATTGCCCTTTACACAGTTTAATGGGTTTGTTTCCTTTTTTTTTTGTTGTTGTCTGATGGGCTCTGTGACATTTCGCAAAATTTAAAACGAAACCTGTCTTGCATGTTGATGACCCGATGACACACCGACAGCAGCAGTGGATGTACACAACTTAAAAGGATGACATCATGGTGGTTTGTTGTGCGACAGCCAGTTTGTGACCTGTTCTTGTATATGCTAACTCTGACTGGCTATTTTTCGATTTATTTAAACAAATATTTTCCCATGAAAAGCGGTAGGTAGGGTACACCTGTAGACATAAGTTCATTTTATTTGTTCATGATAGCGAGGTAGAACTGTGCAAAGTAGTGAAATTGAGGGCATTACATTTGGTTATATGGGGAAAGTGGGCTCAATGGTTCAGCGGTTGAGCTATTGAGCTAGAAACTTTGTTCGAAATCCAAAAAGCTTACAAATGTTATTCACCTGTCATCATCTTTATTGTATTATGCTTTTCAGCTTCTCGATTTTAGAGCCTCTATAAGTAGACCGTTCAATTGGACTTGTCTTCGAACCGTTGTAGCTAAAGTTTATTCATACTTAGGTCGAGATATACTTTAACTTTACTTTTGATGGCGGGATGAACTAGGGCTTACTTGAATTTATTAACATGAACCTCCTTAAGGTTATAGTTGCTCAGTATATGGCTAGTGTGCTAAGCGAGGGAGCTCTGGTTCGACTGCCGGAAAAATATACCAATAACATCAACGAATGTTTGAGAGAAGCTTTTACTTTGGAACCTACACGGACTTGTTGCGGTAACTAATTTTTTTTTGGAATTCTTGCCTTAAGGTTAGATTAGGTTAGTAGTGTGGCTTGCGTCGTGTGAAATTTTCGCCCAGATGCTCGAAGGTCATGTCGTTGTCAGGTTTAACACCTCATGATGACGCAGATTTGTAAGGCCACAGCTTCTTTTATAATAAGTTTGGTGTCATCATTATCACGCCATAACTTCGCTATTAAAGATCACAATAACCCTTAACTACCTTTATTTTACAAAACTATTTCCACCGGTAGCTTCACCGGGCTAGGGTGGTTGAGCTGATTGTTATTTCTAGATAGAATCCTGTGTTTTACTGTGCTACTGAATATAGGTATATGACCGGTTGATATTCAGTGCTTTTTAGAAGACAACTTCTCAAGTTTTTTCCACCTTCTTTGAACCTTCTGTCAAGATGGGTATGTAATTTATTACAGGTCGTAGGACAAACCAAACCTGCTCAGTTATGTTTAAAGGCGTTCAACTAATTATGACTGAAGTATGAACCGCTTTTTTTGAAGTAATAGCTGCTCCAAATTGAGTAATTCTCCGAGTAACATTAGCAATATGATGCAGCGGTCCCATTTTGAAAGTCTTAACCGACCTTATTCTTTCCGTAAGTAAGCAAATCCTCATGTCCTTGGTACAAAATTCTGACTAGCTCTGAATTTAAGACCAATAACTTAGCTTTGATGTCAGGTTCGGTCTCTCTTATTTTGTCTCAAAACTTGAAAAATATCATCAAGGTTTGTTTAAAATGTCTTAAGTTTCCATTAATAATAAATTAAAAAAAAAAAAAAAAAAAAAACATTTTCAAAGACATTGTTTGTGCTCTTTCCAGTTTACTTTTGAACACCCGTCAGGTTTTCCATTACTGATTTTATTGTAAATATTGGGTTTGATTTAGGTGTGGTTCATTAATTCATTTCCAAGGTCCCATTTATCTATTAAAAGGGTCGCGGGTACGGTTGCCACTTGAAAATAAAGTTGGTGTCCAAAGTTGGAAATAAAAATGACCAACTAAAAATTACCAAAAAAATTTAAGTCCGAAATATTTGTAAACACAAAACAATCAGACGAAAAGGAAAGCGTTTTAGGTTGCATAACAATTTGAGTCGAGTTTCTTTTTTTTTTATTTCGCCAAAAAATTATCAAATGGAATAAAAAATGACATGTGACCAAGAGAAAATATAAGGACAAAACAAATAAAGAGCAATCGCTATACGAGAAGAGGAGAGATTTCGGACCTTATGTAAGCATGTTATCCTGGACCTACCTAGGGGACGTCTGCCCGATGGCACGGACTCCATAGCACGTCTTACAACACACCATCTAAGCATGGGGTTTTTTTTAGCCACAAACGCGTAACAAGATAGAAGATACTGTATTGCTGGCTATGAAGATCCGATCCGCACCCAGACAAAATTATGCCAAAAGGGAATGAGAGGTTCAGGCTTATAGAGGTTTTTTTTCCGGACCCTGGTCGTGTTTTGATTCCATCGAAATATTGTTCCAAAAAGTTCAGAAGACAAATACTATTCTGACGCAAAAGCCAACAGCATTGACCTAATTAAATGCTTGTGTAGGTACATGTAATACGAGGACTGAACTCCTATGACACTCCTAAATTTCGTTTTAATAGAAAACAAGGACATCTGTAATACGATTCTCATTCACATAGGTAAATAAGTACTTACTACATACACATTCTGCTGGTGCTGCTTACTAATTTTATTTTTGTCCAGGACCTGTGCGTCAATTGGCACACTTTAATAAACATACTGTATAAAGTAAAACCCACCCAAACGACCTTTTCAATTTGCCATCAGTTGTAGCCACGGCCGTTGTTCGCGAAAAGGATAGAGTTCGCGTCCTGCATTCGCCTGACGTAATTGTTTCGTGACACATGTAAATTACTTGGACAAGAAACTGTCTGCATGGCATGCTAAATGGAAATAGAATCCAGATGAGATACGAGTATCCACGACCCGACGCCATTGGCCGCCATTCTATACACGACGACGACAACGCTTTCCCAATTTACGTTGACCTATTTTGCGTCAAGTTGTCAGAATACATGCCAAGAAGTAAAAGCCAAACCAAAAACAAATAAGTTTGCATAACAATCCATTCCACACAAAGCCCAACTCTCTGTATATGTATAAGTAGGCAAACATAAACGCGTGTATGGTGGATATGGGCGTGAAATTAATTATGACAAGAGGTCTATGGACTTCCTTTGACTGTGTGGTAATGGTAACAAGGCAAAGACTCGTGAGGTAATTCTCCATAATCGCATAATCGTTTCTTCTTTACTACTAGTTCTTGGCGCATTTTGGTCGCTTTGGCTAGCTTTATAAACTGTATTATTATAGTCGGCAGTAGGTGTAGTTGTCAAACAAACGACTGGCTGAGGTTTTACAAGAACACAAAAAGTCCGCTCTCACGCTTTCACATTTTTGACGCATGGCTAGGAGCAGATTCATTGATAATTTATATGCAAAGGCCTATAATACAGAGGAGACAAAGATAAGCAGCACCACCTGTACTGCGTATAAATACATATAAACTATACAGACTCTTACTTTGATCCAAAATTAATTGGGGAAGTCTTCAATGGATCTGAAAGTAACATCAATCTAATTGCGTGCCAAGAAAATACTCATTTCGCGAGAGGACGCACATTTAGTTAATTAATTCGAAAATTAACTCACTGAATGTAGTGTATAGGTACCAGCGTTGCCACACGTCTCGGTTTTGGCGGGACGTCCCGATTTCTAGCACAAAATTAAATGTCTCGCGCGGGACACTCTCAGTCCCGATTTCAATACGTTACTTAATTTCATTAAATAAAATTTTGTGTGTCTTTCTATCTTGATTTTAAACTTAATTTAAATAAGAATAAAACTACTGCTACTTATGTTTTTTTTATGTCCCGCTTTCGGTGTAAGAGTCCCGTTTTTTTTATTCAAAAAGTTAAAAAATTCCGCTTTGCCCGAACAAAAAATCTGACAACGCTGACAGGTACCCACTTTACATAACATTTGAAAATTTTTGTTCATTTGGCTACCCTAAAGAAGGCAGAGATAGATAGTCAGATCCGACCTATAGATCCCAGGACCCTTCGGGTGTGGGTTTTTTTTTTTTAAAACACCGACCTATTGGATGACTACATACATTCACACGGTCCACCTTGTAGATATTGAAAGGAAGATCCAATCTGAGGATCCCAGAAGTTGACTTTTGAAAAACGTAACACAATCGTAACTTTAAAGTTACAATGGACTTTGAAAAAATACAAAAATACAATTACCCCCAAAAGCCATAGAAACATAGGAAAGAAACAAATTTAACAAAAGTCTACTAGCTATTGTGACTCAATTTTGTGAACCAAATATTGACAGATAAAGCAAGAGGGAACTCGAAAAAGTAAAAACGCTTATGATTTGACAAATGCCACTTTAGATTTGACGGTCAGCGGTGACTCCAATATAATTATTTCTGAACTTAAAATTTATTGAAGATCGCAAATGAAGTGGAAGGTCTTAATTGGTTTGACATTTATATTCCATTTTTTGTTTCAAAAATAACTCGTTACAACTGTTAAGCAAATATTTTTATCAAAATCAATATGTGATGTTCAAGATCCCAGCAGTTATTCTTATTGTTAAATTCGTGTGGGAAACGAAAGACGGAATCATTTTAAAAATAGATGTTGCTTATGAATTTTGGATAAAATGAACGGACAGATAGAATTGCGTGATATAAGAATAGATGAACATCTCGAAATCATTCGAAATTTTATACGAAAACGATATCTTTCTCCTGCCACGTATGCGAAAAAGTAAAAAAAATACAATACGAATCAAAAAAAATAGAAACGGAACTAAGATTACATTCCACACAAGTCATTTTTCATCCGTGACCAGAGCAGTGACCACGTACTTAGCTAGTTGTCGCCTGCAGTGATACTGATATTTGTGAATTTATTTACCGAACATTCGGAGAACCGACTGACGAAGTGTGTCATCCTGGACCTTATCCTGACCAATATTTCTTCCATTCATAAACGCCGCACACACTGTGTTCTTTTCCTAATGCGGAAAGGCGACAAAAAGGTGGTATTAAGGCAAGTCTCACAACTATGCGTCGTGGTATTTCCAATACTAAGCACATACAAAGACTGAAAATCAAGAAGAAGCCACCCCTTAACCCGGTTCGAAAAGCGCAACCCGGTTTTTTCGCACACACGTGACCTGGACTTCGGAGTGGCATAGCGTAGTCTTCTCGGACGAGTATTTGGAAGGCCCCGATGGCCATAGCAAAAATCATCATGACCTTCGCAAAGAAACTCATCATTTGGACCGGCTGCATAGCAGAGTTGTAGGTTTGATGGTGTGGGGGGTCATTTCTTATTATGGCACCTGCAAATTACGATTTTTGTCAAAGACAATGAATGCGATGTCTTACAATCCGCCCATACATGTGGAGCTATTAAGCCATTGAATTATCTTGAAGTTGGATTTCGCTAAAGTATTTGGCCAATTTGTATCCATCCTTCCAAACCGGATGTGTAAAGTTTTGGATCAGAAAGGTGACTCAACACGCTATTAAACTTTTTTTTTAACTTAAAATTACATAAAATTTCATAAATTTTTGTGTTTAAAAGAATCGGAATTCCCTGAAACGTTTTTTTTCATTAAAGTGTCCTATTCAAGTGGCGCAAAATTACGATCTCGTATTTTGTAATTTGTTTGTTATTAATATTTTGTTAACTCAAAGCTTTAGTATTAAATCTTCTTTGTGGTCAAATTATAACAATTAAATATACTCTAATTTAAAACAGAAATAAGGGGTGTCCTATTCAAGTGGTGAGGAGTGTTTACCTAATGGGGAGGTTAGACTGCGTGTCAAGCTTAAATTTACCAGATTATCTGGAAGTTGTCTAAAATTGAAATATATGTAGATAAAACGCAATCGCTCCTTACGAACATTGCCCGTGTTCCATTGATCGCTAGATGAAATTTATGTCAAACTCTACAAAATCAAATTGACATCTAGCATCGATCTTTAAGCTGTATTTACAAGATCACATATTCCTAACACGGAAGATTATAGGGATGCCCAATACTAAACAGCCGCCTGACTGACTGAAAGGGACAACACGTTTTACGGAAAAGCGGAGTTTTACTTTCCTGGTTTCCGGAAGTGAAGAACCGGTAGTAATTTGATGAATTGTTGGTAAAATTTACTGCAGCTTATTATCCGTCTCATTTGAAATGTTTTTAAATCAGAAATTGAAACATTTCCAAGTGATTGCAGAAATGCTGTTCGCGGGAAATTATTTTCACTTCCGTATAACATATCTATAATTATCGGTAGATTACCCATGACACATTAGACGGCAGCATTGAACGGACAAACGGATATGTCAACCTCATCTCGTACAAAAATTCGCATGCGTGATGTTGTAACCCCAGTACAAACCTATCGCAATCGAATCGCATATCAAATTCTATACACGTTCTAATCGAAATTGATAGAAAAGGAGAGTATCAGAAAAATAACGAGTAAAGAGGAGCTCCCCTCTTATGTCGAAACAGCTCAAAGAATCTTTTCCGGTATGTACTAAGTACCTATAAATTTGTAAAGGGGATGAAAAGGGACAAACAGATGAAATAAAAGAAAAAGAAAATGATAAGTATTTTTGACATCGAGAGTGTTCAGAATTTTTACAACAGACTAATCTAAACTAACTCGATACACGGTTGTAAGGAAACATTCTCCCTACCTAGGGCGATTTTAATTCGCACAATGATCCTGTCGTTAAAGTTCCCAACTACCTCGATGTTGAAAGCATAAATTATACTTCGATTTGTCCTCATTCACGACTAAACACATTTTTGACGATTCTGACGAATATTCAGTTCTGATGCCAGTAATGTTATTGCCATATGCCTATGGATATTTGAACATACTTCGATCCACTCTTGGTTGGCTGGTTTTTAAGTTCCGCACAATTTTCGTAAGTGAAATGTTGAAAAGTCACATGATAACCAGCCCTTTGTCACAACCCTTTTTTTACATTGAAGGAATCGGTTATCGGTTACATTGTTTCTGGCCTTAATGGAGTAGCGAGCGCTTTCTAATCATTCTGTACAACCTCACAAGTTTAGCAGAGATCCCAAAACTAGGCACAACCCTACATAGCTTGTTTCGAACAAATTCTATCATATGCGATCTTAAAATCAATCAACGTCCAGATCGACATTTTAGTTATTTTTAAGTTACTGTAGATGGTGTGAATATTTAGTCGGGTGAGGACTTTTCGCGCCGAAAACAGCAGTGGCAAATGGTACAAAGGATCTTGTATATGCAAAGTTAATATGTACCTACATGTGTAGTTAAACATGTGTAGTTGAAGATAGTTGCTGCATTTTAAAGGTTCTTTATTGATCGTGCAAACGATACTACTGGGGGCCATCGCCCAGGCATAATCTCTTCCGACTAAATCTTGTGGAGATGAGCCATTTATTATGTTATTCACCAAGTCACCTCCCGCTGCCTTAAACAATTTGTTGTTCATTTATTTATTTTTATCGGGTGAAAGGAAGACTTTGCTTTCATCGCCTAGGTCCAATACTTCGTTTGCGGAGCTTTGGTTTTTTCACCATTTATCAGGTCCGCAGAAGGGTCTTTCCATAACCTCCACATCGATTGTGACTTTGGCTGTTGTGCTTGATTAGGCATCTTTTCGTGTCTAGTTGCTTTTTTGTTACTTACTCATAACTCACCCGTTTCAACCTTTAAATAAAAGAGATCATAACAAAACTTGTAAAAAACAAATGCTCCTCGTGGCTTGTTTCTTAAAAATATCTTTAAAAACAAAGAATAATTATTTAAATTGATTTAAGATAACATACCATTTTATATTTAAGGTATTTTTCCGAAAGCACGCAATGTCACAAGCACAGCCATTGTTGTTGAAGTTTTACGAAAATTTCTCAAGCTAAGAATTTATAATGAGCTGTAAGTGTACATCAATAGGTTAGTAATTGTTTTAATATGCTTCGAGTCAAATTCAAACAACGCGTGGGAAAAGGTTTGATTGTTTAAAATATGCCTTGACACACAGTTTTATTCTAAAAAGTACAAGATAAGTTATTATACTATCAATAATCTTTTACAAACAAGCTAATGTGTTTACAAGCTAAACTTGAAAAACACCCATTGACTAGGTCATAAATTTTACACGCCATCAAGAAAACACGTGAGAAATTTTGACAAAAATGGCAGGTATAATGAAAGTCCCACAAATTAAACTATTAAAAACAATTCGCAAATAAATCATTCGCTAGTGAGCCCCCAATTATTATAAATACCATCGCTTGAGAACAAAAACTAAATTCCAAGCCAATTGTTTCAATTTGGTTGACATAAAGTCGCCTCGTGAGTGTTGTCTCTCTATCTATACCTACCTAACCTCCAAACTATACGAGCGATCTTGAAGCGATTAGCTAAAGTGTTGAGAACATTTTCAAACTGTTCCAGACAGAGAACAATGAAGATTGTACTATTATTAATTGAATTTCAACAATAACACAATTTACTCCCATGCTGGATATGATTCATCTGCTCGTATATTACCCGTAACCGCGGATATATACGGTACGACGTACATACACCCCATTAGCATCGGACTCAACCCGACCATTGAAATGGAAACTTATTAAATGTGAACACACAGCACAGGCAAACACTTATTATTGCATAATAATCGGTCAGTAGGGCGGGTAAAGAAGCTTTAAAAGGTCAGATTTGCAGCACTCGTGAGCGTGACTCGTATTACAAACAGACGCGCAATTGAACCAGCCCTACCCCTATAACCGTCAAGGAATGTCAAAATCAATAAATCTCCTAATAGACACATCCGAATGGGTTACAAATTACAATACTATGGTTAGTAATTATTAATAATAATAATTGGATCATGGCACACTTTTACCGCATGCAACTAGTTCGTTGGTTTTTGGCTTCGTCTCAGTGAATTCGATTTACGCTGGTTAAATGGACCACACAGTCGAGCATACCAGTTATATTTTTATACTCCACTTGCAGTTGATCGTTTCATTTGACTGCGACGAAAGAATATGTTAATTAAATTGTTGGTGGTGCTTCAATTGAAATTAGGTTTTATTTACCATGTGGATATGTGGAATGCATCAAGTTTATATGCATTTGTGTGTATGGTTGAGCGAGCTTGACGCTGGCTAACCGGACGCGTATATATATCGAATTGTCTGCGAGCTTGTATAGCTAAATTGCTGTCACTGTCATTCAGAAAATTCCAGTCAAATATGTTGTCATCGTCGCGGGACTATCACGGGTTTTCACATGCAAATTAGTCGCGTTCGCAGCTTAATGAATAGACAGACACACAGTGAGACGGACAGGGTGATCCGGAGCACAAGACACATTTGCAAACACAGCTGGTGAAAAGGCTTTTTCGGGACGCACCAAGTGATGATCTTACCTTGGTTTTTGTAAGTCTTTAATAATAAAATGTTTACTTGTTTTTTTTTTTCATGTCGAACTTGAAACGCTAAAAATTGCAGCAACTGGAAATGGTTGCGTTGGCGGTATCTCAAACGACTGCCGGCTAATATAGGTCATATAACGCTGCTTAAATGCACAAGCCTGTATCTATATAATCTACATGAGCAAACATGTACTTTCTATCGACAAACCTCTGACGTCTCTTCAATAACCACCTACTCAAATCTGTCACATCACGTTTACACAATTTATAAGTTTACCTCCCTTTCTCGAACTGGCTTAAAGCGATGGTATCATACACCTGGTTAAATATTCTTCCAATACTTAAATGTTATAAAAACGTGTACCTACTGTGAGTGGCAATGTATGTATATGTAACACACACGATTAATGAACGCTTTTCGACTCTCGGGTTATTTTAACGACGATTTCGCACGTAGGTGGATAGACTAAGATCGAACGACTTATATGTAGCTAAATAATATTTCGATTGACGTTTTTTGTAATCTGTCATTTTACTGTTATGGAATGGAAACATCTAAAGGCAGTCGTTGATCAAATTGGCAAAAAACTCATATAGATGAAAAAGAGGCCTATTATGAATAGGTATAAAGAAAAACCTCTTTCTGTCTTACTTTTAATTACTTTTTCCGCCATTCAAATTAGACTTCAGCTGTTTCTATGTATACACACACTCACCATTAATCTTAACGCATTCCATTTTGTGTGGTAACACTCGTAGCAATTGTCATTTCGTGGAAAGCTACTTTGACATGTGGGATCTATGTTTACCTTTCAAACTGGTAATTTTCTTATTTTTTCTTTCCACAGTGAAAAGAGCGACGAAGTCGTGTTTATTGTAACCTATTCACATTATTTACTTGATTGATACGACAAAGGCAGCTAAAAAAAAAAAACGAAGAGAAAGGAAAGTCTGGAATATACTCGAATATACCTTGAGTGCATGGACTTTAATATTTCTCTTTTTACTCGAATTATGAGTATGCAACTTGATTTGGCGCCTGAAAATGATGGCTGCAAAAATGAAAGTGACGATGCATACAAATATGTTGACACCTACCTACATACAGCCTTACCAATAGACACCTGTATAGGTATAGGCTGTGCTTGTGGCTTGTGAATCACAGTGGTGTGAATGGAACATCAGGGTTATGCGATTGAGAACTATTCAAGGTCGGACGGAATTGAAGTGATAGATTTGTTTGGTTATTTATACCCGTGGCACAGCTGAAATTTTAGCTGACTTTTTACAAACTTTTATGCTTTCGAAGAGTAATACAGCTGGATTCTAACAGTCTTTTTATCAGGAATCAAATCAATTTTATATTTGGCTTTGTCGTGATTCACAGAACCAAAAGTCAGTCAGAGTTGTATTGTCGAACAAGAAATTGAAAACGAACTACAAATCTTATAACCAAGGAAAAATCAATTTCATCACATATTTCTCGTTCTCGTTTACACAAAAAAAGTCTGCACAAAGAAAGCTAACAGCCGCCATTTTGCATATAACAATTTGACATAACTGCCCATGTAGTCAGGTGATAGCCTTTACGCTGTCTGTATAAAAACGGGGTACGGTTCCAGTAGTCCTATGAACTGCGTACTACATTTATATATCATATCATGTAGTTCCCTCTCTAGGAATTGATGTGTACCTTTTCGTGTGTCTAGTTAAGAATCACTACCGGTCGTTGTGAGACGAAGTGAACTAAAGAACTAAATAAACTATAGTTTGTAAAGGAAAGCTTAAATTAAGCAAATATTTCTCTGCACCTTCTTGGTAAATGAAAAAAAGTTAAACGTAATTTTTTTTTTCTATATCACGCTCTTAATTCCGATTGATCTGTCAAAGTGAAAGCTTAGTACGGGCATGTTTCGAAACGAAAAATCTCATGCAAAAGTGAATGAAAAATTTCGCTCTCCTTTTCGTTTTGCAGTATGCAGCTGCTGCGAAATGATGGCGGAAAAGTGGATAATTGTAGTAGATTGCTTGGTACAATTCTCCACTTTCTTTTCGCACACGTTTCTTGTCCTGGACATCATTTGCTTGCGAAAATTTGACATTTGTAGTGCAGTGTTACCATCTTTTATAAGAGGTATGGGCCAAATTGGAAAATTTTGGCGCCAAAAATACCCAAACTCAAATCCGAAGATTAGTAATGCACATTTTTTTTCTTTGCAATTCATCGGCACACTTATTCTGATTAAATTGTTTTTAAAGACGACAATGTTAAATTAAAAATAGGCGGTCACAGAAAAAATTGTGTCGGAAAAAATTTTCCCTACGAAAACATTCATGGATTCCATCATTCATTTTCCGCAGACGTTTCGCTGTCCATTTGGAGACCACCGGAAAATTTCGATTCGGAACAAGTCCGTACTAGGCTTAAGTTATGGAAAAAATATTTTACAATATTGTTCACCATCTAAATTTAGTGGAAACTTTTTGTACAGTGTGGAAAAAATGTAAATTCAACTGCGCATTGTTCGATTTAACTAGTTTACCTAATTTTACCTTGGGAGACATTTTGAACAGTTTTTGCAAATGGGCGGCCAATTGAGGAACTATAATTCCGAATAAAATATCAATCAGCGGAGATAAGATTTTGTATGAAAAATTACAATTTTTTCCAACAAAACGATATGAATAGAAATTGTATTACAGTCGAACACGGATATAAGAAGCACTCATATAAGAACAACTCGCTTTTAAGAAACGCATGTGAAAACACGGAGATTTTTTGCTATATGCACATAGAAAAATGTTTTCATATAAGAAACTCGCTTAAAAGAAACACTCGGATATAAGAAACGTATTTTTATTCACACAATTTGTTATTAGGTATATTGAAATCATTACACATATAAGAAACATAATTTTTTCCTTTGTTGAGCTGGATTTCGGTTTAAATACAAAAACAGCTGAAAGAAGCTGCATGTAAACGATTAACGGTATGATCCGAACACACATTTCAATGACAATGACAGCTGTGCTACTGTCAGTAGAAAAAGCCCGCCAAATCGTCCTACATAATCTCTTCGTGTTGACTTTCCTATATCGGTTGTTTTTATATAAGAATTTTGATGCTCAATGTGAACTCACGGCGGTTTCTATATGTTTGCTAGCTGATACATAATTTTCATTTATGAAACTATTTTCCCGCCGTTTTTGTGGAAGGTATGTGCAAATGGTCAGCTGTCATTCATTTCCATTTCCGTACATATTTGTCTCCCATCAGATAGAGTTTTCAGGTGCTTCCGTTTCTTTATTTACGGTGTAAAAGAGAAGCGTTTCTGCTGTTTTCGAACACTCTTGAAGTTGGCTACTGGCAGCCATTGTGTTAATGATTGCCACATTAAGTGAAAATATAGAAATGGAGAAGGTTTGGAATTGGCAAGCACTTTTGAGCAACGTCTACTGACATTCTCCTTCGGTTTGGGAAAATTATTTATAAAATCATAATAATAATAATGATTTTTTAAGAACGTATAGTTTTGAGTAGAATTCCAGTTCATTGGGCCCCAAAAACATGTGTGCTTTCACGGTGCAGTATCTTTCCAGATGAATTTAATAAATAAGAGATACCTAAAGCCGGATGTAGCTAAACGAGTCTTCAAATATTTCACCGACCCAATGCACTTCCTAAGAACAAGCCTCATGCCTTGAACCATTTTAACAAAATTTGAAATATTTAAGTCCCAACAGCCTTTCTCATTTTATTCAGGCCTATATGTAGGCGCAGTGACTTAGCGGTTAATGTGTTGACTACTTAGCCAGGTTACATTCCCATCCACCTTAAGGTTTTTTTTCTACTGCGAAAGCCAAAGAGAGAAAAATGTTCTCAATTACCAAAAATGAAAAACTCACACAAAACGAATGGTTCTGAGAAGCTAGGCCTTGGGTCCCTATGGCCTATCTATACCTAAATATATCTTCTTGCACAGTCGCTGTGCTTACTGCCAAAAGCTGATGACCGGTAAATGCTGGCACAGCTTTATTTATCCAACCTCGACAAAGAAAGTTAACAGATTCTGACAAAAAAAAAAGACATTCGAACCGAATAGGAATAACAAAAGATAATATCGACGCACTGTCCGCTCTGAATTTGTGACTGTTTCCATTACGTTACGCTCTTATGAGATAGAAATCTTCAAAATGTTCCCAACTATAAGTTCTTTGCCTGAATCATCGCAATTTATTTGTAGGCAACCCCCTAGATAGAACATAACATCGTTATCTAACACATCTGCCAGTAGTTGTAGTCCACGGGTAACAATGACTTTTTCTCTAGATAAAAATCGTGCAGATTGTTGTCTTTCTTCGTTATATCTACAAGTACCTATACAAGTACATTCACAAGACGTGTCTTTTCTTCTCCACTTGTGTGTCGCCGCCATATGTTCTTCATTAGAATGTTGTCTTCTTTTTCGGATACTCAATTACCTTACCCATTCACTTGGCCATACACAAGAAAGACCTATAAGTAGAACGAAACTGTAGATGAACGTTCTGATTTCTAAGACCGCAGCGACGATGATGATGAAGAAAACTTTATTACGGCAGAATATTATATTTCACAAGAGATCACCACTTATCCCCGCAGACATAAAGATGCAGATGTACACGCGAAGAGAACGAAAACCTCGGCGTAGACGGTGAAAAACCGAATAGGAAGAAGAATGAAATCCACCTGAGGTCAATGAATGGATCGAAACGCGGCTGGTGGCTTGAGGTTCAATTTATATTACACTAGCTGAGAGTATCTTTCCCCACAGTTGAGTCGTGTGGTCTTGTGAGCTTTAATAAATTGCGTCCTCTGTCACGTAACGTAGCCCGCTGTCAGCCCTTTATGTAAGCGATTCCGTGTCGTGATGTCTTGAATAATTATCGGCAGTGGATTCTATTCAGAAACCACCAGGGTGGATGTTGCAATTTTTTTTTGTCTACAACAACTATCACGATTTTTCATAGGGAAACAGAACAACAAAAATAACTGAAAGTTCAACAAAATGTCAGAAGACAGTGCTTTCAGGTCCAAAGTATTTAAGTGACAGAGTTCAACTTCCTGTATTTGGCCCCGGTCTTCTATTCTCCATCTGCATTCTCATCGTCATCATCACGGTTCTGATCATGTGATGATAAATCAAAAAAGTAAACGTCGTTAGGGTTGACCTACTTGTAGTATGTGGCTTCCACCATATAGTGGATCTCATCTTGGATTTAACGGTTACTTCTTTACATTGATTCGTTTTTTTCTGTATGTTTTTATGTGCATCTCGCGATGGTATAGGGGGAATGGAGTGCACCTACCTATGGCAGCTAATTTACCGTGTAAATATGTAAATATCTATTGTCGGTGTGGAGTTTCTCTTTTTCTTTTCATTTACGGGAAATATTTGAACAGAAAGACACGGATGTCGGGATGTAGTTTTTGGTTTTAATTCCTTATTTCTCTCAGTATGTTTTTTGAACCAACAAATTTATTAAACTGTCTCTGCAAGTGTAAGCAATGCTAATTGGTCATGTGATATTAATCGCACACAATTTTGCTATATCTATATACCTATTCTTGGTTGTACTGCCCGACGATATGTGCTAAATTTGTGTTCGGGACGAGTCTAATAGCATACTAAATTAATGAAACCAATTTCATACTAAATTTTAAGATGGAATTGGGGATAACCTTCAATTTTTGTTTGCGGTTTCTTTCTATATTTTCTGTAGTAAGAATTAAAAATAAAAAAAATACAGTCTACACAGACACAAATAAATGTATTTTTGGATTCACCAAAAAGAAATTCAAGTTCATTCCAAATATGAGCGACATCATAGTATAAATGGATTAACGTTGCTCATATAGCATACTGGTATTGTGATAATTGATAATATGATCAAACCGTGTAAACTTGTAGCCCCCAGTAAGTTGAGAATGCATCGTTATTAATTCTGCCCGTATTTTCGTAAAGGCCCTAACTAACATTTTTACACTTTCGAGATATAGAGGAAAATGCTAAATTTAGTTCCGCAACCTGAAGATAAAACATGAAAAATGCAAGAAAAAATTTGTTTGGATGCTTAATGTGTGCTTTATTTTTTGAAGTAGTTACAAAAGAACGATTGTTAGGTGTTCGGGAAATAGGGTAGATAGGGCTTTTAAGCTTTTGAAAATATCATATAATAAGGTAAATTTTCTCTATTCAATGTGTTATAAAAGGCCCTATATCTCAGTTAGGGCTTTTTTTAAACATTGATGTACATGTTTTGTACTTAGGGCTTCTAGAAATTTGAATTTTCTATCGCATTTGAAGCTCCAGCATTTTGAAATAAATATAATTAAATCGGAGACAAAGCCCTAACTCCAAATATGCATTAATATCGAAATTGAAAATTTTGTAGATAGGGCCTTTACGAAAATATGGGCAGAATTGGTCTCGAGTTTCAGTCGAAAATTGTATTTTAGATATTAGATAGATATTAACCCCGGCAAACCACTAGGTAAATTCGTTATTCTCGATGAATGAATCTTGTCATTGCATTTTATTTAAAAATAGAAAGAGACGCAATGTAGACTTTATTGTTTTTTTCTTTTCAGTCTTAATCTACTAATCTGTTAGTCGCACTAATACTCTTAAGAACCCGGCAGCTAAGTATGAAACCTTGAGGCATATTTCCCACATTCTTTTGACCACCAAAACCATCCCCGTATATTTACATTTGGCCTCCCAATCCAAATAAACTCACTGTAGATGATTGCCCCTTTTGGAAACTCAAGAGCCTTACGTTTTGTCGAAACGGTTCATCTATCAACACTTCTCTTATTAAATAAACGGCGCGTTACTTTCAATTGTAACCTTTAAAAAAGGGTAATTTTTGATAAAAAACTTGACTTCTTAAAACATATAGCGCCTTACCAATAAACATTTTTAGTTTCGACTCTAAATTTTAGTAGTTCACAGCGGCTATATTTTCCACACAAATTTTGCGATTGTGAACTTCCTTAAATTGGAGACTAAAATTGGTTATTAGTACGGCGCATAGACTTTTTAGGCGCCAAGGGTAATTAAATGATGGGATTTATCCTGCGCAATTCAAAGGAGTTCTGTGACCCTCACACTTTGAAATGTCTGTTTTCTTGCGTTTGTTAGATCTACCCTTGAATATTTTAATACTATTTGGTGCCCTTTGTATAAAGTTCACTCATTTAGAATAGGGAGAATGCAAAAACGTTTTACGAGAGTACCTATTAGCGAAAAGGCTTCAGTCGGAAATAAGATGAAAATTATTTGATATCTTGCCTCTTAACATTCGAAGAAAATTCTCCGAGGTCATGTTCATTCATATTGATTGTTCCGATATTTTGGCCTTAATTAACTTTAATGTTCCTGCGAGGAAGCTTGGAAACCGATTGTTTTTAATATTCCGTATCATAGTACAAATTATGCTTCAAATATAGGTGCTTAAGAGAAACCAATAACGTTTGCGATATGATCGACTTTAGTCTAAGCAGATTTTCTTTTAAAAAAATTTTAAGTAATGGTGGCAATGTTAAATGTATTGTATTTATTGTGTTTTATTATTGTCAATTAATCACTAAGCTATTGTAACTTTGTTTGATGAATTAATGAGCTAAACTAAAGACCCTTGGCCCGCAATGCAAAGTATGAAGTAAAGGGTGATTTTTTAAGAGGCTTAGAACTTTTTTTAAAAAAAAAACACAAAAAATTCGAAAAAATGAATGAAATATTTATTTGAATCGATAGTTTGAACCTTGCAATTTAATGTTTAAAGATAATTTCATGCAAATGTTGACCGCGGCTGCGTCTCAGGTAGCCCATCCGCTGAGTCCAATTTTGGCATACTCTTTCACACATATCGGCCGGTATCTCACGAATGAATGCATGGATGTTGGCTTCCAGTGCGTCAATCGAAGCGGGCTTGTCCCTATACACATTAGCCTTGGCATACCCCCACAAAAAATAATCTAATGGTGTCAAATCGCACGATCTAGGCGGCCAATTGACCGGCCCGAAACGTGAAATTAACTGTTCACCAAACTCGCCTCGCAATTGCGCCATTGTTTCGCGTGCTGTGTGGCATGTGGCACCGTCTTGTTGAAACCACATATCATGCAAGTCAAGAACTTCCATTTCGGGCAAAAAAAAAGTTTGTTATCATCGCTCGGTAGCGTTCACCATTGACAGTAACGCCGCGATTCGCATCATCTTTGAAGAAATATGGCCCAATAATGCCGCCGGCCCATAAACCGCACCAAACAGTGGCTTTTTCGGGATGCATTGGTAGCTGTTGCAATGCTTCTGGCTGATCTTCACTCCAAATGCGGCAATTTTGCTTATTTACGTACCCATTCAACCAAAAATGAGCCTCATCGCTGAACACAATTTTTCGATAAAAAAGCGGATCCTCGGCCAGCTTTCCAAGAGCCCATTCACCAAAAATTCGGCGTTGTGGTAGGTCGGCTGTCTTTAGTTCTTGCACCAGCTGTATCTTAAAAGGCTTTACGCCCAAATCCTTCCGCAAAATTTTCCACGTAGTGCTGTAACAAAGGCCTAACTGCTGGGAACGGCGCCGAATCGACATTTCGCGGTCTTCTGTCACACTAGCTGATACGGCCGCAATATTTTCTTCACTACGCACAGTACGTAAACGTGTTGGTGGTTTAATGTCCAACAAAGTAAATTTGGTGCGAAATTTGGTCACAATCTTCCGAATAGACTGCTCAGAAGGTCGAGAATGCCGATCATAAAATGGAAGCAGCGCGCGATGAACATTTCGAACCGAGCACGAATTTTGATAGTAAAATTCAATAATTTGCAAGCGTTGTTCATTTGTAAGACGATCCATGGTTAAATTGCAAACCAAACTGAAGCTGTTTGACAGTGACACAAGGTACTAAACACACGTCAGCTGTCAAAACCAGTGTTGCCAAAACCAAACCAGCTAAAAAATCACCCTTTATAATGTTTCTTAATGAATGAACTATTTTTTTTTTTGCTATAAATAAATTTCTTTGCTGATCTGCTTTGATTTTTTCCTACAGTAGTAATTTACTTGGAGGCCCCTTTTTTTCGGCTCGGGCCCCTTTTTAGACCCCTTTTTGAAATTTGTATGCTGCTTACAGAGAATACATTTTTTATTTTGTTCTGGATACAATCATAAGATCCTGGGACATAGAACAAAACTTGGAACCCCACTTATGCTATACTTGTCTTCTGTACGCACAAAGCTCACATGTTCAGCTCTTGCACTAGGTTAAAGAGAAGGCCAAAGACTATCCAAACTAGACGGTCAACTTCTGTGCACCTACCCGATTTTCCCCGCAAATTTTGAATGACAGTCTCTCTCGCGCGCTCTTTTTTTCTGTGAATGTGTGTTATTAATGTCTGCCGGTTGGCACTTTTTCAATAACAAACAATTTGTAAATGAATTCATTACAATTAATGTAAAAAGAATAAATGTTGAGTATCGTTTTTAAGATAGTTCTCTCTGCATCCTCGGAGCCATAAAAAAGTTCATCCGTTTCAGGTTTTTTTAATTTTCCTTACATTGTTGACAGCTGAGTTGCAGAGTTCATGCCTTTAGGAGTTGTTACAAAAATAGGTAAATACCATTCAAGTTAAGCCCAAGTTTTCCCTATGGCAAAAGTGAATTTTTTAAAATATTCCCCAACATTTTCTATTAGGTACGCTTCGTAGGTGTTTGCAACTTCTTTTTTTTTTAGCACCATACTTGTACGAAATCAAAATATGATTGGGAATTCACTAACAATGAATAGTGTTAATATTACTTAGGAACAGTAAAAATTAAAATTTTATTCATATTTTTTAAAAAAAAAAGAAGCTATTATACATGTGGTATTTAATTGGATTCTGCAATTTGATCCGATTTCAGATCTTGCGGATTCAATCGAACGTAAGAATCCAAATTGGTGTATTAATTTTTTTTTATTCGCGTGGTCTATTGTGTTAGTTCATTTTTCTCTGATTAAATCATCAGATGGATTTCTGTTAGATATTGACAAATGATTATTATATTAAGGTATTTGGCATTGTGATGAAATTATATCAGGAATTCCATTTACCAACAATTTCATAAACTTTAAAAACTTTTAAATTTAACTGCGATGTGAACGCCGACTAACTAATGGGCACCAAACATAACGAACACAGTCGCCCCCACTTTAAATCCCACCTAAAAATGGCCCCCCGATTGACATCCAATGCTGCATAGGATTTTCTAAGTATGCGTGTGGCAGAAATGGCGCTCCTTTGATTTGTACAGGCACGAATACTAGAAATTCCTATGCAGGACGGGCAAATGTACAGTTTCTGCTCTCAGTTGGCCATCTAGTTTGTATCATCCTTGGAGAAGGCTCTGTCGTTTTGTCTAAGAATCCGTAATGTTTTTCTGACTCTAATTAAAAGCTAGTAATGATAATGTTGTCCATCATATAATCTTCTGCATTCACGCAGAAAAATCACTTATCAATCAACCAACTTTCGGTTAAAAACTACCAAGTGATACTGTTAATATAGCTCCTACAAAGTTAGTGGATTAAAAATAGCCGATCCAGGTTGTTTAAGGAAACTCGGTTAAAAATAACCTTTTAACAATTTTTCTCGGTTGTAAACAACAAATTAACTCTGTTGAATTTAACCAACTGGTTGATAATTACCTAGAAACTTGGTTCTTAACAACTGATAAAGTGCGTTATTTTGAACAGTATGCATTTTACATATTAATATCGGTAGTATTTAACAACAAATACTCGGTGTTTTTCAACAGAGGCTTGGTTAATTTTAAATTCTGCCATTCGGACATTCTCAATATTCAAATACTGATTTCCATCACGAAAGTCTTTCAGTGATCGGTCTGATGCAACATCATTACAATTTGGTAACTGGGTTCAAACTTTTCGACAAAACTCTACAATTTTTTTAACGATTTTCCATTCTTTATGCGGCTTTGCGTTGCCGTCGTAATTGTGTTTCCACATAATGAGGTGAATACGAAAAAGGATCAGCATTTACATTTAAATTGTTCTATGCAGCTCTTACAGCACTAAACCCTGGTTTATTTTATTGTCAAAATAAAACGCATTAAAGATATCTCGAAATATTGGACAGAAAAAAAAAATTTTTAAATCCAGACAAGTAGGTAATATTTTTTTTTTCAAATTAATACCTGTAGGTCATCACAGAAACGTACCTTGTTCTTACAACGGGTTCATGAATGTGCCAATTTAACCCCTAGTCTGGGATTCTTATTTTAAAGAAAATGTCAATTGAATAGAATTTTTAAAACCACGTTTAAAATATTTAGCGAGACAATTTAGCAAAGCAGTATTCAGTTCGCTCGCTAAATTCTTAACTTCATATAGATGGGCCGATGACAAGTCTCCACTCATTTATAGCTCGCGAAATAAATGTCCGGTACATTAAATCGAAGATAAATTCTGACAGAAGAAAAAGTTTGTGTTGTGTTGTTGCTGCCGGGTGAATTTATTATCTCAAACTATTTATTTATTTCTATTTCCCAAGCTGTGTGTAGTCAATATATAGATTTTTTGGAGGAAACCGCACAAAACATTAGCGGTATAACTAAAAGAAGATGCAAAACCAAAATACCCTTTTCATGCGATGAAAAAAAAAAAAAACTTGCGGGGCTTGGTGAGGAACGACCAAATATATGGAACTTGCAGGACAAATTCCACTGCAATATTGATTTTGGTTGATTGATTGGATTTACGCGACACGAAGTTAAGTGTCTGCTGCTGCAGCAATTATAACATGTTCTTCTATTCTATTTGTATCCATTGTTTTGCAGATATTTAAATATTGCTATATCTTTGAAGTTTGAATTTCTTTTTACGTGTATATTTAAAATGACGTTTACCGACATCTGTCATGAACATATGGTTTTTGTCCCATCTATCATGTTTCAAAATTTAGCGACCATTTATCTTTGCTTGTGGAGAAACGGAGTGGAGACTAGGGACGCTAAAATTTAGCACGAGCAGGATACTTAGCTTTACCAAATATTGAACTATTCAACATTTTAAATTTAATCACTGATGAAGGATGTCTGTATATACCTAAGTAGCCGCACCTTACAAAGTTCATTTAAGAAATCTGGATTCTTCTAGTATATTTCTAGTAAATTATTTAAACCTGTTCCGCAATTTGTGCGAACAATATTTCGTATTTCTACAAGTAGTAACCATGTGGCGCTAAATCGTATGATCTTGACTGGTATGAGAACAGTTTTCCCACGCCTTCAATTGCAAACATACCATTCTTATCATAAACATGTATTTTACTTTAGGTACTTAGCGGCTACTTAATCTGTGAAGAGTCTTCTGCGATCCTGGAGCACGCTGTTTCATTTATTTTTAGTTATTTTGGTTATTCAGACCAAGTCCTGTGACTCTCGCTAGGGTATATGTTTGGGGTTTCAAACGGAGATTCGGTTTTCCTTGTAAGCTCGAACCTGTGGCCAAATTCGAAGGTCTTCGTGCCTAAAGCACTTCCTTCTCACAACTTATATAATTTACCATTCGGTGGTGTGTTCACGTACTACGCCTGTCGCCAACTCGGATTCCAAGACTGGTTAGAATAAGTTCATCATCTCGCCTTTCACCCCTCTGGAAATTTCTCCTGACGATATAAGAGTTGGTGGCGGAAAATTGAGTCCTTTGTAAAGGATTATAATCTAACGCATGTCCTCGTATCCACCTATTGCATTCGTCCGACAACACGTCGCGTCGGTGTGGTAAAAACTAAGTGGGTGTCAAATTTGACATTTAATTTTTTTCCTTTGCAACACTTTCATGACTAAAACAACATCAACATTTGTATCGACAGACTTAAGTAAAATCAGTTCCACTAATTGTCGGCCACAATTACACTGAAATTCCATTTCAAATACACCAATCGGTAGGTAACCAAATGCGTATATGGCAGAGGTAGGTTCGTAATAAAATAATGTAAGGGGTGGTGCTTTCGGATTTATTTTCTACGGTCAATGAATTTCGCCGCATTTGTTGTGAATTGCCAACGCGCATTGGAATGTGGTTATACCGGCAAGTTGTTTGCGGTCGAGCCAAACCTGTATGCAGCGTTGTAGTCGAATATTTATCACTATACACATATATGAATACTCGTTCATATTAATAATTGGATATACAAAGTAATAAATTAATACATATTTGAATGGCAACGCGTTAACTACTTGCGAATAAAATGGATTGAGTGCATTTTGTATGCCAAGCGAACAATTTATTTTCTAACGTTTTCTAGGCTACCGTGTTGCAACCTCCCATAAGTGGGATAGGGAATAACAAAAGCAATACACGTACATTATATGTTCTTGTAAGTGCGGTCGGTTGGTCTGGTAGGTACTCTAAAGTATATGCATGAGTGCATTGTTTGGTTTTTCCCATCGGAATGGTAATTTGTATATTTTCTCGTTCTCATTTCAAATGCTTTCTACATGAAGTCAATCTCATGGTAGTAGGTATTCTCTGGCAACGTCTAGAAGATTCTCTGCTTTTATTATGGTTTATTATTATTGTTATTATTTTTGTGTGCTGTTGGGGGGCACCTGCCGACAGATATGAGTAGCTGCTTGGTAGTTACTGATGTCAGATTTGAATAGGTAATTCATTCCATTTAGGGGTAAAATTGCTCCATGATTATAATGTGAAGACCTACCTGTAAATAAGTAGGATCGTAGTTAATATTTATATATTTTTTTTTTTTACAAAAAGATGAAATCGATTCGTGTTTATTGCTTTTTGCGTGGATATCAATAGAATTAGTACGGATTTAGGAAAGGCTATTTTATTTTTCTAGTGCCAAATAGTAATCATTTTTAGGCCTTAGGTTAAATTATAAGAATTCTTTCAGAATCAGGTTTCTATACAAAATAAGATAGTATGTGAACTAATTGAAATTTAAGACCTAAACTCACCATTTAGAATGGACTACGTGTATCTACCTATGGATGTTAGTTGTGTTTTAACTTGTATTAGAACTATGCACAGCTTTTAACCGGGACATAAAAAGGTTTTTTTTTTCAAGAAACTTCTAGTCTACCGATATTTTATCAGCGAATTGGGAAGAATTTCAAAGGAATTAGAAAGAGACAGTTAAAACTGGCTTAATTTACTATTTGATCAATATTTTATGGACAATGTTGTTAAAATGAAAAGTTAATGGTCAAGTGACAGATAGGAGTTAAAATATAAAATGTTATATTGTTTAGTAGGCGCAGTGGCTTAGTGGTTAGTGTGTTGGACAACTAAGCGAGGGGTCCCAGGTTCGAATCCCGCAGAAACCCAAATTTCAACTTAGGGTTTTTTCAACTGCGCCACCTCTCGCGAACGTCTGACAAACATCCGAGAGTATAACTGTCTTAAAAGAGCTTCTCAATTAGCCGTTTGGAATCGGCATAAAATTGTAGATCCCTTCCATTCGTTCCAAAAAATGAAACTCACACAAAACGAATAGTTGTGAGAAGCTAGGCCTTGGGTCCCTACGGACCTGTTGCGCCAAATATATATATATTGTTTAGTGAAAGTGATAATAAGTTCGAAGAAGAATTTATTTCCTACACAGGTATATGTACTTGTCAAACTTTAAATTGTCAAACTCATTTGAGGTTAAAAAAAAGTTCGGATAGCAAAAATAGTTGCCACATTTTTGTTCAAAAAATTGTGCTCAAGTTACAGTAAGCTATCAGATGTCAGCTTGCAAACAAACTCCTTTGTAGCCACTTGATGACCTCTGCGCGGACTTCATGAATACGAGGGCTAGCTTTGAAGAGCAAAAGGGCAAATTCAAAGATCTAGTTAAATTGAGTCAACTAGATTGGTCTCGAACAGGTGTAAACTGAACGAAAAAACTAGATTGGGCGGTAGCGGCACTTTTTTGACGTCAGCCACACATGCGAACTGAAAAAGCTGATCAATTGACCCATCTAAGCCAAACAAAATTGAGACACATCAAGTCGGATAGCTGTCGGACTGTACTAGAAACTTGATCGTCCCCAATGGTTCGATATCAAATTTTTTATGTCTAGTTTTTTGTGGCTAGTCATCTACCTGCTGTCAATAGAACGGGGTCATTGTTACTTGTCAATTGTTTTAAGACTGTGCCCTCAAATTAAGTATTCGTTTGTAGATTCATGCAAGTCGTTTATTCATTTGGAATTTCATCGAAAGATAAGCTGCCAGTAAGGGTCCAGTCTACACCGAACACCGCAACTACTATTGCATCAATACCAGAGGGTATAATAACTGAGGAAAGAATCAACTGGTCGATTGAGACTTTCTCTCCATTCAAGTCACCTGGGCTTGACGGGATTTTTCCAATCATGCTCCAGAAGGCCAGGCCAATTATTATACCAGTCCTGATGAGACTCTTCACACGCTGCCTAGAATGCGGCCACATTCCTAGGTCATGGCGAGAAGTAAAGGTCGTCTTCATTCCGAAGGCAGGCAAATCCAGCCATACGACTGCTAAGGACTTCAGGCCTATAAGTCTAACATCTTTTGTCCTGAAATCTTTCGAAAAACTACTGAACGTTTTCATTCGCAGTCGACTTGATGATAGTGTGATCTCGATGGCGCAACATGCCTATATTAAAGGCAAAGGGGTTGAGACCGCGCTGCATGAAGTCACCGGAACCATTGAGAAGTCCCTAAAGGACAAGGAATATACTCTAGCCGCGTTCCTAGACATTGAAGGCGCATTCAACAATGTTAAGACGTGCGCAGTGAAGAGAGCATTACTCAACTCCAACGTTGACCAATCGCTAACCAACGTGATTGAAAGCCTGCTCATTGAAAGGATCATTAACGCAGGACTAGGTGACACTGATCTCAGAGCGACAGCCTCGAGAGGTACACCACAAGGAGGAGTAATATCCCCCTTACTCTGGGTTCTTGTTATAAACGAAGTACTAACAAAACTCGAAAATAAAGGGGTCAAAGTAACTGCTTATGCAGACGACGTAGTAATACTTGCTACAGGTAAATTCCTACCTACCATTAGCGAACTACTACAAAACGCATTACGAACACTTAAGGTGTGGGCAGACCAATGCGGTCTTGGAGTCAATCCACAGAAAACTGAACTGGTATTGTTCAGTAACAGAAGAGTGATTCCAAACTTCGATCCTCCTACTATTGAGGGTATACCCCTTAGGGTAGCCGAGAGCGCCAAATATCTGGGAATAATCTTAGATAGGAAGCTCAATTGGAAATTAAACGTCAATGAACGAGTTAAAAAAGCTGCAAATGCTTTTTATGCATGCAACCGCATCTTCGGAAAAAGGTGGGGTCCAAACCCCAAAATAATTCTATGGATGTATAAGGCTATTGTGCGTCCAATACTCACATACGGATGCTTAGTCTGGTGGCAAGCCACGAACAAAGCGTCGAATCTAAGACTACTGACCAAAATACAAAGACTAGCTTGTATAGGTACAACCAGCGCAATAAGGACAACACCTACTGCTGGCATGGAGGCAATCCTCGACCTGCTACCTCTAGACCTATACATGCAAGAATCTGCAGCCAAAAGCGCCCTCAGGATCAGTCAAACAAAGAGCTGGAGACCCTACAAACCGGGACATGCACAGATTCTGAATAAATACGTGGGAGATGCTGTCACATCTGACTACCTGTCTCCACACCTTGACTTCGACATACCATTCTCTTGCTATTTTCCCAGCAGGGAGGAATGGAGCACAGATGAACCCACAAAAGTGACATCGATATCCATCTACACAGACGGATCTAAGATGGACTGTGGAACAGGTGCTGGAATTTTCTCTGAAGAGTTAAACATACACCACTCAATAAGACTACCCGATCACAGTAGTGTCTTTCAGGCGGAGGTTCTGGCAATCGCCGAAGCTGCCCATATGGTGTCAATTTTAGCAATACCAAACAATGATATTACCATATTTATTGACAGCCAGGCAGCTATAAAAGCAGTAGCTGCTATTGAAATAAAATCGAAGCTGGTTCGCCGCTGCCGCGAAGAGCTCAAGGTTCTCTGCTCGCAGCACATCACGCGTCTCTGCTGGGTCCCTGGACACAGGGACAAAACCGGCAATGAGATGGCTGACGAACTAGCAAGAAATGGTTCTGCTATGGATCAAAACCGGGCGATTGATTCAATCAAACCACCACTCTGCAATCTTAGAGCGAGAGTGGAAAACAAAACCCGGATGAAAGCCAACAACAGGTGGAAAGAATTAACTACCTGCGAAATATCACGGAAGCTATGGCCGGAATATAATCCAAGTCGGACTATCAAGCTTATGCGGTTTGATAGAACGTCTATGTATAAACTGGTAGGGGCCCTAACGGGTCACAACTTCCTAAGATACCACACACTGAAAATGAAACTCAAGAATGACGATATATGTAGGGGTTGCGGAGACGAGGAGGTACATGAGGACACACCTCACTTCCTCTGTCAATGCCCTAGTCTCTGTCACTTGAGGAATAGAACACTTGGAAGATATTACTTCCATGACATACAGGAACTCTCAGATGTATCTTTATCCAATCTTTACAGGTTCATAAATACATCAGGATGGCTGGACAAGGTCGAGTAACCGAGAGGGAACAACGCTAACGCCAACAACATCGGCTAACCCCAATTAAGGGCATCACAATGGGTCCACATGGACCTAAGTGGGGTGCGACAGGACTCGCTTTTGCCGTACCCACCCATTAACCTAACCTAACCTAACCTAAGGTCACCAGTCATCTACAAATCTTTCTGCTGAGACATCTGGGCATATTTTTTGCTGACTGCGATACCAATTTAAACAACCAATTTTCGTAAACTATGTTACGGAAACAGCGCAGTATATCAATGCACTCACGCTTTCAAATTCAATCTCATAAAAAAGTATCGTAGGTTATTTATACATAAAAAAAGGTAATTCTTTTCGAAAAGACGGCGAACTTCACTTTCGGAATTATATCAAAGTAATTCAAATATTGAGTTTAGATGTAGCCGGTACACAAAAGCACAATATACTTACCGTTAGAAGACCATTTTTTTTATCTACTTACCTATGTCGATTTTTATTGCTTATTTAATTTTTAAGTTTAGATCAGTAATTAACCTTTACAAAGTGATAAATGTGTTGCATGTGTCAATTTACAAAGCTTTGCAGATAATTTTTTAGAACTTTTACTCTCACTAACTAATTAGGCACTTGTTAAATCGTCATGGTTCGCTAACAGCAGCATGCTGTCTAATACCTTGAAAAAGTTTGTACAGCTACCGGATATTGTTGGCGAGATTTCCATTTCAGTGGCACGGCCCCCATATATCAGAATCAGCTATACACTTACAGCTCTCATAGTTGGAGGCAGCACAATTCTGCACAAGGTCAGCTTTAAGAGCAGTTAGGGTATACTGACGTGTCAAAATAACTGTGAATAAAAATTGTTTCCAACAAATCCAAATAATAATTAGAAGTTGAATCGTGTCGGCTTAATCAATCATACCCATATACCTAGATGTGAATATTGTGTCAGCGATAAAGTGACATTGAATGCATTCCTCAATTAATGAAATAAGTGACGGGAGGAAATTGAATTGCATCTGCGATACATTTATGTCATTGTTACATAAATGTGTACCATTTTTACTCAACTGAAGGCCATAATTCATAGATTACTCTTATAATAAAAATGGATAATAGACAGAGGGCATCTGGTTCACATACGCACGTCAAGTTTTAGCTACATTTTATTCGTCATCGTATAGACGTCAGTTTCAGCTGGATGAAGTGATCTGAAATAATTTACTCGCTCAATGCAGGAAAGAAATAATTTTCGTGAGATATGTTTTCAAACACTATATATTTTATAAATTGCCAGAAATACCTACTTTAAAAATTCATCTTTGGTTAATTTTTTTTTGACATTCCAGTGACGGTCGAAAATAAAATTTAATCAACCTAAAGGCTTAGACAGCAGCTTTTTTGAATCTGATCCAAAACTTTAAATCAATTGGGGAATCTAAAAAAATAACCAATAAAGTCGTTGTTTGCTTGTCTCTTGGAGAACGCTACTTTTAGGCAGGATATTCATGTATCTTAGAAAATTAGCCTTTTGTAATTTTTAAGTCCAATTAATACACCTCCTGAATTACAATTGTTTAAAGCTTAAAATAACTTAAATCTGTGTTAAATATAACAGTTTGGAGAAATTTTTCCTTTAACACTGTCAAAGTGTCAAATAAATCACCTTGCATAATTGTTTACTTCATTTGAAGCACACAAGTTTCAGTTTTTTTATTTACTTTTAAGAACTTCAGTAAATCCCAAGAAAAGAAAGCCTGCCTGTATTTTTGGCAATTTATTAGGCAACATCAGAATAATTTTTCGCCAGATTTATATACCTACGATTGGGTACTCACCGAGATATTGTCAAAAAACTAGTTAAAAGTCATTTTTTAACTCTACCTGTAAGACTAATGGCGGACTCATCTCATTCTTCCTTTTTTTAAACCATTCATTTACTCTACAGTTAGACTAATTGATTGTGAGTTCGAACTTGTCTTTAATGCTTATGTATTTTGTATGTACAATGTTTCGTTTCACTGATATCATTGACAGAGCTCGCAATAATTAATAATCCATTGAAATCACATGTAGCGCAGTCACTTGGTCGCCCAAGAGTTCATAAATTATCACAACGAATGTTAATTAACTTTAGCTACGTAGTAGTCAGATATTATGCCCAGCCCGCATGGGTGTGGTGGGTAGACATAGGCAGTGTGGTTCACCATTCAGTGTAAGTCACAATTTGCCGTAGGTAATTCATCCAAGAACTATCACAGAGTAATTACTCTTGTAAATTGCTTCCAATTCCAACAAGAAAACAATTGAAGTCCATCCAAGAACAGAGCTGTCAAACATTTTTCCGCCGAAGTTCAATTTCCGACAATATGATGACAATGCAAGGTTACCCTCTTGCAAACAACATACAAAAATGGTGGCATACATGTGTGTGTGTCGGTTTTTGCAATGCGCTTACATGTCACCCATTCACAAAAATTCATGCCTATGTTTCCAACGGGGAAGGCATTTTGTTCTTTTTACTTGCCAGACCGATTGCCTTTGTGGTGACTCAGTTAGTAAGTCACTGTGCAATTGCCAATGGAGAAAGTCTTGCAGTGTGAACGTTATTGATTAAACTTGCTAAAGTGTTTCTCTATAGAAACGACAAAAAATCGATATTAAAACTTACTCCAGTTATAATTTAAGTTTGTACTGCTGTTCATCGATATCAATTTTATGGCCTAGTTCCATGGGGATGAGCCAGCAGTTATCGGAAAAATAACGATTTTAATAGTTAACAGACACGGTGTGAAAATTATGCAACAGATCTTCTGGTGTCTACTCTACACTGACATTTTAATTTGATTCATTTAACAGATTTGTTACACGCACTGTTCTGCGTTAGGCACGCATTACATTTGTGGCATAATCACGCATGGGATTGCTACGAGAAGATTAGGTACTACTGGTACCATCCTTGACTGTCGACTGTAAGATTAGTCAATACACAGAATTGACTTTCACCAAAGTTAACAACTCTATAGTTACTTATAGTAATTAAAAGAAGCTCAAAATTGCATTTGTTGATTTTAATTGGACAATTGAATAATGAGCATTTCTATTTTTTTTACTTGAGCATTTTACTGTTGATGACTGCGACTGAGGGTGTTAGTGGAGGTTGTGCTTGTAGGAAGAAAGCCTTCGGGCGAGATAAGATTTATTGCTCTTTCTCTTGACAATATGTGATTTTTGATTAATGAAATTGGTACCTTATGTGCGTCTTTTTGGTACCTTGCAAGCAATGTCTGGTAGTTGTATTGTAATTGAATACGATTGAGACAATTTGAGCAGGCTTAGCAGGTGGGCTTGTTGACCCAGTGGAGCCTTTTTCGTTTTAGTGATTATTGTCAAAAAGTCAAAGAATTTAGTTGTCTAATTTAAAATTTGCAACTCGCTTATTTGTTGCTCATTCTAAGTTGGTACATTGTATATCATACATACAACATTGCTGTAATTTTATGGACGTCAGACACACACACGAAATGTCAAATGAAATACTCAGTCAACTTAAAAAAACTGTTCACGTGACCAATGTTTTATTTCCTCTGGGTTACTCGACCTTGTGTTTGAAAATAAATGCAAATGACGGTTGTTGACTGGAAATGATTCACAGTGATCGGAAAAATAACATTATTGCTTGAATACGAATGTAAATGATTGGCGATGATTGCAGTTTTATGATTTGAAACATTTGAGTGGTGAAATATTATTAAAATAATGGTACTGAATCTTTATAGTGAAACATTAAAGTGAGGTCAATGATTTAAATCATCTTAAAAAAATGATTTAGAAGATTAAAGTGCTCAAATAGATTTATTATATTACAATTGGAATTAATGTCCATCAGATTTTAGAAGAGCTGCAGGATCAAAAATATTGACTTTTGCCCTAAGTTTATGAATTAATGACACAATTTATCTGTCAGCCATCAAATCCACTGTCACTAAAAACAGTAAGAAAAAAAAACAGAGAAAACTCTTGGATTGGACCTATTAACGATCTCGTTTACTACATATATGAAGTGGCCATAAGTCTGTATTTAATTGTTGATGAAGATATGCGATTTTGCAAGTTACAACAACTTGAAGAAGAACTCTCCGCATCTATGCACAATTTTGTTGTGGTATTCGTAAGACACTAACTTAGTGGGTCACTTTTCTGGAGCCGCTCAGATGCAAGAATAAAGTTTAGAAACGTAGATGTTCTGGAGCACAGTTTTTGTCATGTCTTTTATCTTACTCGAACTTCTTCAACGGTGAGTTGAGATGAAATTTTAGACCCCTGGCAACAATATTTTTACCAGCTATTTTTATAAGTTACTTAAGCCCCATGGCAAAGGTTCACAGTTTGCCTTGCTCTAAATGAAAACGATTTTGTGGGCAGAGTTATCGAAGTTTCCCTGGGGATGTCGATGCCTAGGCCTATAACCTTACCTAACCTATCAAAGTTTAAAGCAAGGTTTCTGCAATTTTTAAAAAGTTACAGAACTTAGGTTTCTTGGTTATAATATTCTATACCATTCATTTCTGGAGATATTAGCCTATTTTTCATCAGGTATTTATATCGTACCTTGGTTTAGTACGAAGGAGAGTCCTTGCCCTATAAAGTCACAGCCAAAAACTTTACCTAAGGCCGTTAAGGCTATATTACAGATTATCTTTCGCTAAGTATTTGTATGTACATTCTCCTTAAAACATGTAAGCTTAAATTACAGCTCTTACTTTTCCACAAACCATTAGGATACCCATTAGGGTAAAGTTAGTAACTAACACTTGTGCTTGTACTTATCGGTTGAAATTTTGGCTTTTTGCTGCAGACTTGCTTGCAATGTTTGCTTGGCTAGTTGTTTTTTATTTTGGGCACGTTTATACGTCAGTCTTCCTAAAACATAATCAGCCTAAAGAAACGATGAAAAAATATTATACCAGCTCACCCAAATTACACGCATATTTATTTTAGTAGGAAAACTAAGGCTGCAACCATTTACTGCAATTCCAAAATTGTTTCAAAATCTACATTATGTGCGCCAAATAAAGAACGCTATTCAAAAGAAATATATACTCAACATAATTTCATAAGGCGCTTTATCGTCACTTTTTATCCTGGGTGTGTCAGTAAATATGTATTCAGTTGCAATTGCACCATTTTAACACTTGAAATAAGCTGATAAAAGATACTTAAGTTTCTTGAATGGTGCATTCAAATACGAAAGTCATGTGACTAGTGACTCCATTCAGTAAAAATAAGAGTTTGAGAACATCTGTACAAATTTGAAATGTAATCGAAATTCCAACCGTCCATTTACATTGTTATGCAAATTTCTTAAATGTTATTGTTGACAGTCCCTCGTTGCATTTATATCTATCTACACATCTCATAGTGTGTTCCGAAACAACAACATCTAACCAAAATATTTCCTTCTTTCAGATCTCAATGGATTGCTGGAGACTGGTTTCATCGATATTTCTCCACATTCAACACAACGGAAACCTGTTCGAATTAATGAAGTAGTGATTATGAAAAACTAACATAAACTACCGAAACAGATAGTATAATTATGCTGAAGTTGAAATGGCAAGACCGAGAACTTCTATTTACGCTGCGGGGCTAACCTGTTTGGGATTTATTTGCTTTGCATTAGCATCAGCCGCAATTGGAATACCAATATGGGGCTACTACGACAGTCCATCCGGTGAGTAAATAATATTATTTCAATCAAAACGGCTCACAAATATTTGCATTCGAGTATCACTATTACGTTTACCAATCTGCAGGTGGATATTACGATTCCGACAGAGGATACTTTAGCCCGTTTAAAGTGTGCAAACAGCTCAGCTACAACAGAGAGAAATGCGGCAGTGATGTGTCTAAGTTTCAACTTGCCTGTAAGTGGCCTTGAAATATTTTTTGGCTTCACAGTAAATTTAACATTTTGTGTAATTGCAGCTTCTGTTTACATCAGTGGTCTTTTGGCAGTACTTAGTTCGGCTGTGTTGGGGATTTATTGCATATTGGCAATAATACAGATAGCAATGATATCATCCAGGGAAAAGGTTGTGATGAAGTATACTTCTTTGGTTATGACCAAAATGGTTCTAGCACTAATTGGCTGTGAGTTGATGCCATCAAAATGCAAGCTCTTGACTTATGTGATTTTTTGTTTACAAATTTCAGGCTTACTGGCTATTATTGCGACCGTTTTGTTTGCTGTACAGATAGACGATTCAGAAAATTACGGATTCCGAGTGACGCGGGGAGTCTCGTTTTATTTACAAGTAAATTTGTTTGACACATCCACAAAGAGTTTAATATAAATGTAAAAATTAATGAAATTGCAGATAGTTGTAATAGTTTTAACACTGGCCCTGTTTGTGGCGTCAGTCTATGATATGCTTTTCTCAAGAAAACCTGAAGGAGACCCCACAATGGGGGGAGTAGACACATCACCTGCAAATGCTACCACATTTAATAATCCCGGCTTCAAGGAGGGCCGAACGAGAAATGGTAATTTTTTTCTTTCTTATAATTGTGTTGCCTCTTGTATCGTAGGTATATAGAGATCATACACCTACTAGCAACTCTGACGCTGTGGGTATCCATTTCATCAGTTACAGTGAGAAAATGAAAACTTATCAGTCGTGTGAACAAATACCTCCCCACAGCGAAAAAATTTCATGGTTTATTTTTTCTCTTCTTAGCCTTTTGTTTTAGTCCATATACCTTCGACAAAATACCCAAGCGCAGGTACTGTGAGCCACAAGCTAAAAATTAAAATACCTATCATTAGTGCAGTGCTACGCAGTATAAAACCCTTACTTACCTACAGTTCGTGATGGACCTGGGCCTTAGCACGTGCAAAATAAAGGAAAAAAGTATACACTCACTGATAAATGGGACTTTCTTCTGTTGCACCTTCTGTTGTTTAGAAGCTAAATTGTCTGAACTGAAATTTGAGACAAAGAATATTTCTTCTTAAATTCGAATTGCTGATATGTCAATAAAGACATTTTTACAAACTTAAAAAATAAGCAACATTTTCTTTTAAAAGCAAAACGTAATGCGTGCAGACACTAAAAATGAATATAAGTAGCTTGGGATGCCAAGATTTAAAAACTCCCTAGGCGGTACACTGCCAGCAACCAAAACATAACTTAATAAAAGGTCAAAGAAGCCTGTAAATACAGGATGAAGATAACTTCTCAAACAGACTGGGCCTTACCAACAACCAAACAGTAAACTCGAGTTTAACTAATTTCGAAACTAACTATAGTTTCGACTTTTATTTGTAGGTACCAACAATCAAATTAATCGGAACTTTAACTATACATCTGACTTTATCGCAAAATTATTAAAGTATGACTCAAATGCGTTATAATTTTTTTCTGAGCTTTCAAATAATTTGCTGAAATTGGCAGTTGCTTGCATTTTGAGTAGCAATCTTCTAGTTATTTACTTTTTCAATAATGTTGAGCTGCAATGAGGATATATTTGCTGATATTCATATAGTTAAATAGACCCGTTTGGAAAATATGACGAGAAAGAATTCTTTGGGCACTACAGGTTTAGTATTTTGCTTTTCTTGTAATAATAAAACAATGTTATTCTGATTCTACTTAATCTTATTTAACAGATTTACCAAAGACCTGCTCGATTTATAATAAATTTAGTTCGCTATGATATTGCCCCAATAACTAGGAATAGTGGAGCGCTGTCTGCAAATGTATTAAAATGTATTTAAATAGCTAACCAATTCAACTTACCTAATTTAAATCAAAACGGTCTTACTTCAAACTGACGTTTAAACTTTATTAATGGGTTAGACTGGACTTTCATCGGATCGAAAATTACAGTCTCATTTTAATTTCGACTATTGCCCTAAAGTCGAGTCTAAATTTGGTTATTAGTAAGGCCGACTGAATTGTCGCCCCTATAAGCCTGCATGTAGATGTAACTGTTTTAAATAGAGGTTTCATCTTAAAATTGAAATAAAATGAACGAAAATAAATAATTATTTTCTGACAGATGATATTCGGTTTAGGGGCTCTAGTCGTTCCTGAATAACAAGAAATAAATGTAGCCCGGTCAAATCGCTGCTCCGAGGCATAAGTCGTACAAAACTGAATGCGCAAATAGATCAATGGATTGATTGATGCCCACTCCAACCAGAATTATTACTGAATAGATTTTAAAAGATAAGACGATTCAAAAGATCTACCAAATTTCCGAAAGAAGATTACTGAAATTGTAATGCAGTTGCTTACATCTACGTTTAATTTTTGATCCATCCTCTACCACGTGGAAAAAAATACACACTGCTACTCTTCGTTCGTCCTGTATAGCTTATGTCAAAGCCGAACATAGGCAACTTCAATAATCTCCCATAGGCGGTGGCATTGAATACGCTTCACGTTAAAAGGAAATTCCTTAAGGAAAACTGAACAACTTGCGGGTTAGAGCCAGTAAACCTATAAAGGCGGAATTGTAATAAAAGAAAAGACCACGTCCCGTAACAGTGCTAACTGCGAATATGAAAGAGATTCTTAACTTTCTCTAATACGTAGTCAGAGAACGATATTTGGTGTGTTTTCTTGAGCTTCGGTGTTCGATCTCGGCAAAGCAAAGTAAAGTAGGACTTTCAGCTGGCAATTACAACAACTATTGCGACTACAACTACTTCACTTTGCTTAGCTGAGAGCGAAGCTCAAAAAACAGGCCTATTGTATTTGTGCAGAATTTCGAACTCGAAATATAAATCAATTCTGACATTTGGATAGAAGAACTCAGAAAGGTGTGTCTTAAAATTTTGTCCGTCTGTATGTCTGTCTGTCTGTATGCTCCCGAGGCCTACAACCTAAAGATTGAAGCTTGTAGGCTTACAATTCGGGGCCGTTTTTTTTCCTTGCAAGTCAACTCCAATTTTAGTGGTAGGTACTTCGCATTTGAAATGTTCATACCGGTCAGTTTTGATTTGTTCGAAAACTGGCTCAGTTGAAAATTTAAAATAGGGATAAGTTAAGAAAATTCTCACAAATTTGTTATGCCAATGAGGATTATAACAAGTTATAAAAATGAATTCACTTCTATCTAAATTCGAAATGGTTGCCAGAAAGATCGAACGTCGAGCAAGCAAACTTTAGACCTCCACAACAATACACGAGGTGTATTCCGAATTCTGCTGTTGTTAAACACACCCTCAAACAGAATATCAGTTCTATTTGACCACTGGGGTAAGAGTTTTATTTTAGAAGAAGCCTTTTATAAGAAATCGATCCGTAAAGGAGAGTCTCCTCTAGCCTTGTATCTATAATGTTTTCTATTTTGAGCCAAAGTGTCCTAAATCAAAATTCTGGCAACCTTTGTCTATAGCTAATATTTTCCATCAGCACATTTTTTTGACTTGTTTTATCTCGTTGCAGGTATCTCCGTGACAGATGCGTCGGGTAAACCATACAGTGGTATTCGAAACGGTGGCAGTGTTGCATCAATGAGCACTACTGTAACAAGTGTCTCAAATGGTTCGACTGTTGAATCAGTGACACGATCACCACTCCGGTCGAGCTTAAAGAAACCCCGACCAAAAGACGCGCTGGGTATACAAAATCCTGGCTTCTCAGGATCAGGACATTCGCCTCCGATGAATCGCAATGGCAGCGTGAAAAAAGTTCGAATACAAACGCATAGTACAGAAGTCTAGAAAGTCGAAAGTATATTACTTATATATCTCACCACCAACCTACCTTATAGTTCGTTTAGAATTTAAACGTTGTTTTTAAGAAAAAAGACTGTGTTAAAAGTAATATTGCATAAATTGTTGCATTAAGTCCTGAGTTTTTCTTCTTCTTAGTAGTATATTTTAATTTGTAATTATTGGTTAACTCTGTACGAAGTGTGAATATTGCCCCCCGGTGGGGCATGTCCTAAACAAAAAAATGAAAGAATCGGGCTAAAGCAAAGTTTTCAAACGAAAAACTTCCATTTTTAATAAATTTAACATACGCCTGTTTTAATTTTAACATTAGCCTCAAAGAAAACCTTAAATAATAATTGTCTTCCATTGACTTATATGTAGATAATTGTTTGTACGAATCAAAAAAGAAATGTTATTAAACACCCCTGTGTGTGAGTACAAAACAGTTTTCGGAGATGTATAAATTATTGTAATTATTTTATAAATGAACATAATGTAGCACGATCACTCTTGGACTTTGTTTTTAGTGAAGACAACTAAATTGAAATAAATATTTAAACATACACATTATTATGTAACACAGCAAACGATTCCGTCCGATGGTGGAGCACGAAGCATCATCCGCAATTTGATATTCGTTGCTGGCACTGTGATTTAAATAGAAACGTTTTTATGTATTTGATTTTCTTCAATTTATTTACTTTTAATTATATTTAAACATTATCTCACAATATTAAATGTAATTACTGTAGAAACAGGCACAAAATATTTTGCTTGTTTGTTGAACATATAAATACACGTAAATTGTAATTAGTTTTAGACTTAATTGTATGCAATAAGTATATTATAAATATATATTTTTGTTGAATGATATTTTTATTATTTCTTAAACTATACACGATACGATGATGAACTGCATTACAAATTGTATATGGAATATATCTTAGTCTTAGAATAAATGAAGTTTATTTAAAAATAACAAGTTTTGTGGTTGTGTTGTTTTTTCGTAGGTAAGGGAAGTCATTAGGACTGTTCAGTCAGTCAGTGATTCAAAGTTACAGTTTTTTGTCATCTGTTTAAATTCGCACTTGTGTATACCCCAGAAGTCCTTCTGTGTCCTGGACAACGACTTATTATAACATAGACTGTCAGTGGGTTTAACTTTATGCATATTTCAGCATAGTATTAGCGGTATATATAGAGAGTCAGAGTGAATAAAATTCCTTTTTTTCGCATAAAACTTCCTAAATCACCGACGATTCTTCTTTTACACGAATGGGATGTCAGATGAACTCGACGCGAACAATAAGCGACTACTGTGTTGACACTCGTACTCAATATTAGTATATTGTCACGGGCTTGTGTAGATACATGGGGATGAGAAATACTTTAATTTTTTTTTTTTTTGATGTTTGCCTAAAATTCCTGTAGAAGTTAGCTTTTATGATTCGCGAGGTTTTTTATGGCAAACCGCGAGTAATTCCTCGACATCCTCGCGTTGTTCGAGATTTTAAGATACGAAATGCGGATTGCCACAAATTTGCTGTCGCTGACAAAGAGCCACATAGTTATTTCTATTCAATAAAACAGATGGATCTGTTCCACTTCACACTGGCACTAAATGAACTAATTATTGTTATAGACTGATAGGACTTTTCAGAGATCTAAACTGAAATCTCCAACTTAAAGGTGAAACAATGGTGAAAAAAATCGAAACTATACAATCTGCTTCCACTTTTGGTTGAACGAGTAGATATTATTTTAACAAATTTGACTTGAGTCCCTTTCCTCTGAAAATTGTTTTTAGTTACACTACCTACACCTGTTTGAAAATTAAAAGTGGTCAATGTTAGCCCGTTTGACGGTACCTACTATTTTTTCTTAATTTGATAAACAACGCCACCTATATGCGAAATCTTCTCATTCTATCCGTGAAAGTTCCACCAAACAACCGCTGTACCAGCTTAATACCATAATGACATATCTCAAATGTCACTTTTTCATTTCTTTTTAATCGTAATCGTAACCTATAAAAAAGTGCAAAGTTCTGCTGCTCCAGTCCAGAAAATAAACAAATAACTCCAAAAATATGTTTCGCACCGGCCTGACAGTGCTTGCACGAAGCACTGAAACCAAATTTACAAACTGTTCAGTTGGTCTGGAATTTGTACGATGGCGTAGGAAGCCCCGGTGGTTACCAGTTGCCAAGAGCAAGTTGTTCCGCGTTCCCGTAAAGAAGCCCCAACCCGAAGACGAGAAACTCGAATTACTGCGATTGCATAATCATTACAAGTAAATTTAGACAAATATATGAAACGATTTTAGTAACACGATTGCTATTTATTGGTTTAGAACACAAATGCGATCGATTCGCTTGTTTTTCCGTGAAGAATCAGAGCGTATTCGTGCCACTTCGACCGCCGATCACTTGGTTATATCGCCCGAGCAGGAGGAAGCCGAACACCAACGTTGCTTGGATTTAAATGAAGCTTGGAATTACCAAATTGCCAAGGAACGTGATCATCGTTTGCAAAAGGAGGCCGAAGCTCGCCGAGAGTACATAAAAGAAAGGTTAGAATTGGCCAAGGAAAGGGAGGCGGAACATCTCGAACGCGTCGAAGAGATTGTCAAGAAGCAGAAGGTGCGTCACTGCGCATATTTACATGGCGAATAGAACTGTTTATAGTGAATTTCTTGCAGGAATTGGCGAAAACATTCATCACACGTGCGACTATTGATTCGGCTATCGAAACTGCCCTCGCCAATCCAATCGATTACAACTTCTCTATTGATGTTCGAGGTAATATATATCGTGGACGTGCCACTGTACCTGGAGATGCTCCAAAGTCGCCACAGACAGAGCTGCTGGAAGCTGCAAACTAGTTCAGAATTGCACACACATATTACGTTGTCGACTTAGTTCGTGTTCTTCATTTATAAAAAATAAAAATCTAGCTTAAATCAACAGTTTAACAAATAGTCTATTATATATATATATCAAGCGTGTGTATAGTCATACGAAACAATGAACGATAGGTGATGAGTTATATCCCGGCTTAGTTGGCCATCTTTAACATCACTTTTGCCGCAACAAATACTCCCAGTCGGGCGTGGCAGTTAGTTTGGCTTGAATAGGTCCTAGGTTGATCATGTTACCGCTTCGTTCTTCTCGATTTGTGCTTATCGACATAAGGTCTTGAAGAAATCCAGTCTCTATGCCCATGGTGACATCGAATTGCGAATCGCCGAGGACTAGTTTTAGTTTGCCCGACTTGTAGCGAACCAGCTTCCCTATTTGTCCCTCGACCATTTCCTTGAGGGGGTTTTTCTTCTCCACTGGTTCAGGCTGAAATATATTTAGGTTACCTCACTTCCGGGTAAAAAGCTGTTGTTACAACTCACCTCCAAGGGCTGTTCTTTGCTGGTGCTTGGCGGCTGGTTCTCCGGACTGTCGTCAGTGTCCACGCAGGGTAACACATCTGGCAACTAAATGGAAACGATGAGAGCATGTAATATAATAGACGTACCTTATGTTGTCGCACCTGCATCATGAATATTTGCGGCAAAGAGTTGGTAAGTAACTCATCAAGAGAAGCTGGATAACGAGACATGTTGCTGTTGGTTCGATTCACGTGCATCGCTTGCAACTTTTGCAGTACAATCTCGGGCTTTTCTGTTGAAAGAAAGACGATATGAAGTGCAATTGTTTTTCTTTTTAATTGCGAGTGCAATGCTGGAAATTAATATATGCCAAATGAGCCGAAAGCGAACGAATAAACTAGCGGACGTTTCTGGAAACTCTCGCATGTTTCAAACACAAGTGAGAAGATAAAAGGCGAAGCCGCGTGCAAGGACAATAGTACTGCTGAATTTGAATGATAGTTCATGAGAGTTCATAAGAAATCGGCAGGTAGATCTAGCTGCACCCGACAGAGTCCCAATCGCATGCCGCCTTTATTTCTATGAACGGCAAAACTGGAATTATGGCACAGAGTTGGCAGCATCATAGGTACATATTACTGACGAGGAAGATTGACCACTGATTCATGCACCATTCCGAACATGGGTGAGGCCTTCGCCAACACAAGTTCGAAATAAGTGTTACCAAATCTTCTTCAAACAAATGCGACGTACACAGCATAGCGAAAACAAATATAGGGCCCCAACATAAACAAGCAAAACAAACACAAACGAACTGCCCCAACAAGCACCGCTTCAGTCTTACCTGCAGCTTCTGTTTCGGTTTCGGTTTTCATTTCCAATTCAATAGGCTCTTCCTTTTTCTCAACTTTAAACTCTTTCCATTTGGCTGCGAATATGTGACAATTTGCGGTGCATTAGGTTTAGTTACAGGGTTTACAATTATTTTCTAGCTTAGCACCAGAATGAGGGCAATCCAATCTAATAGATATCGAGTCTCTACAGCATTGGAGGGTAGGAGTGCGTTTACTTGGACACAGTTTCTACTCAAATACACGTGCTTGTCTTAGGATCTAACTACGACTCACCTTCATTGAGTTTAATTGGAATCCAATCCGGATCAGAGTTGCCAATCTCAAAGTCATCATTATCCGAGTCTCCGAGCAACTCACGAATGTGATCCGCTTCAGCCTTAATGTCGATCCTCGTGCCGCCTTCCCTCTTGATAAGGGTTGGCTTCCTCATGGCCGATGGGGCATCGTCTGACCGGCTGTAAGAGCTAGAAATGTGTTTCCGTATGTTTAGGGCGCCAGCACCTTCTGAGAAGACCCCAGCAGTTTGGATGAGGTTACCACTACCGCGACCTGCACCTCGGCCACGACCACGATCCGATTTACCACGTTCGGGACGGTTCCTGCCGCGAACCGACGTGTCTTTCGATGTTTTCACATTGCTAGGGAAGAGAGAGTGTGTACTTTGAAGGTAAACTCATGCGTGGACAACTTACGCATTTTTATTACGAGTGACATTGAGATTTGGTGTAAAGACTTTTTTGTTGGGGCCGGCTCCTCGTCCACCACGAGATGCGCCGCCCAGAGTCAAATCGCGAGGCATCGAGAATGATGAAAGGCGAAGTGCTGCCGCCGCGTCGGCAGTCCCATTAATCGCGAGGGGTTCCTTTTTAATTGGCATTGCTTTGAAATTCTTCTTGGCATTTTCTGCGGACATTACGCAGAGTGAGTGGACGTTTTTTTAAAGGTTGTTTGTTTGTCACAAATGGAAAAGATGAACAAATTCCCTTTTTCTTACGACCAACAAATGTGAATGAATGGTGTTTTTTTTAATGGGGGGGTTATTTTATTTGACATTTGACAGGAGGATTTATGTTGTGGTCAAAAGGCTTTCTTACAGCAGAATTCAGCGAGAGACTACGGCAACAATTCTGAACAATAAGATTTGGTTTGAGTAAATAGATGGCGGGATGTGTATCAGTTTAAAATACTATTTTAAATTTATTAGTAACGTCAATTAATTTCAGATCGCCGTTACATTTTAGGAATTCATCATATTTTGGAAAAATATTTTTCCGCAGCATGGTATTGTAGACTGTCATTCGTTGATTTTTATAATTAAAATCTGCTCTGATGGCGTCAATTTTGGTCTTCCATTTGGGAGAATGTTTTGACTTGATTGTCTTGCCAAGAAAGTGATCTAGTGACCTGGGGAAGGGAACAGTTATGAATGTGGTAAGAAATGCTTTTGGGTTTGCTTAAGTAACTAAAGTTAGTCCTAATATTTCGTGCAAAGTGCTATTTAGTTATATATTTCACTCAAATTGTCACTCAATTTGTGTTCCTTTAAAAAATGAAATGATAATTTCTAAGATCCAGACCAAAATCGAAAGTTACATGAACAACCCTTTTGTATTTAACGGTTCCACACAAAAGAAGTCACCACCAATACGTTTAGCTTACTCTTTTAAGTAACCTGCCAAGGTAGCTTTAGTAAATTCAAAGTTCTGAACTAAGCCGCATATTTCGGTTGGAATTGTGTCTAGCTTGTGGATAACCCTATAAAGAAAAATTTGTACATATGTAATATGTAACAATTTTATTCAAATTGCTGACAACTTACCTTGCGGATAAAACATGTTCCATAACCTCTTCCGGCTTCTTAGATCCCATTTGACAAGAGGTCTTAAAGTTCTCTAACTTTGTATCAATTTCAGGCATTGCCATGCAAAATTGTTCATAAATTGGCAAAATTGGCTTCAGTTGAACAATTTTGGTTGTAGTATCGTGGATGTAAATCTTATGCTTTTTGTCCTTTTTAGCGACGTCCAAGTATTTTTCATTCGACACGAAGGCCAATCCTAATCATGAATAAATAATTGTAGATCAGTTTCTGTCTGATTTTTGAAAAGAAAAGTTTCTATTCTTTTATGTGGTATTCTCTCAGAGCACTTTTATTGCCCTCAGAACAATTTTTATGTTCGTTTGGTTTTTTTCTACAACAAAGAAAGGCATTGCATAGGGTGAATATGTTGTTGTAAATTATTTATGTATAAATATTTAGAAATCAATGGGGACGGAAATTTCGAATGTCTTAATATAAAATATAACCAGTGAATGGAAATCGCTTAGAAAAGAGTCGAAGAATACACATATTCAAATCGCACGAATATCAACACGAAAAAGAACAAGTGACGCTTTTGAACGTCCCGTGTATTACATATAAGTCTTATCACTCTGATTTGACGATAGTTCAGAGCACCTACAAAAGAATAGTTGTTTATCATTTCAAATAGGTAGTAAAAGTTTTTTTTTCTAAGAAATGTAAAAATTGTACTTTTTCTTACAGAACCATCCCATGTATAGATTACTGTCATTTAAAAAGTTTGAAAGCCATATGAAAGTTTTATTAGAGCCATAATATAGGTACATTCCTTCCACCTTTAGTTAAGGGATCTATTTTGCTCTTTTACAGGAACTTTAGCATATCGTCGCTGTTTAAGAAAACCGGCATAACTCGAAAATTTTTATTTTTCAGGGCAGTTTAAGGATTCTGAGGCAGAACATTTTATTATAATTTTACTTTTTTCAAATGTTTAGCATTATTTTATTCAAAAGTCGCATTTTATTTGGCTATTTCGATATATTGTTAAGTTAAAAGTAAAAAGTAAAAGAGCAAAAATATGGTAAGCTTTCGGAGTTAATTCATCAAATGCAAGGAAAAACCAAAGTAGAATAAACAGTGTTTTCCGGAAACAAAATTGATTTATTAACAAGAACTTCATAAGTAGGGTAAACTTGTAAGAGAAAAACGAAGTAAAGAGAAAATAAACCGCGTTTCGATCCTTTATGAATTTACCTGGAAGTTGAAGTAGAGCACTCGTCATTGTCGGTTGCGCTCAAAAAAATGTGAATTTTACTGGTAAGTAATTAGAAATCGTGCTTCTTATTTTTATACCACTTAAAAAAGTTATGTGCTTAGTGAGTTTTGTGGGATGCAGTTTAAAATGTTGATTATTATTATTAATTAAAATTACTATGTCAATTAAATGTGTGGAATGTTTTATTTTATAAAAATATTTTTCTCCGAAAAGTCACTATGTCCAATGGTGAACCAGCTCATAGTGGTACACAGTGAACCATGGTTAACATGGTAGCACTTCCAGGATTCAGAATTCCGTATTTTCCTTTAGCAGCCTATCAGCATTTAACATTCGTTACTATTATTTTTCGTTATCTATAAGTTTTGTGATGTTGCTGAAGTCCTTGAAAGTAATTTTTTTTTACTAATGTTTTTTTTTTATTGTTGTTATTACTTTTTTTGTTTTTATTATCTACTTATGTTTTTGTATTGTTTACTTTTTTTAATGTTAATGTTAAATAAAAATAGATTTCTATCAATTCCTTTTTTTTTGTTCTTTATTTTTCTTATGAAATAAAAAATAAACACTTTAGGTTCACTGTGAACTACCCGGTGGTTCATTGTGTCCATCCCTTAGTACACAGGGAACCAATTGCTATGATCTTTATAAGGCTGGATGTAGTGAAATACAAAGCCAATAATAAGTAGCTTCAAACCATTTAAAGATTAAACCAATAGTTTAAAAACTACATTGAGTCAAACGCAAATTGGTCCACTGTTGGACAGTTTACCTTACATTCCTTTTTTTATACCTATATGTTTGCTTTTTTTTGCAATATTCTTTCTTATTATTTTAAGAAATTAATTAATTCATATTTCGTTTTATTTTTTGTTGTTATCAGTTGAAACTTACGTAAAACATTGAATTTACGAGTAGGTACAAACTACATTGTTTTCTTACAAAAGGATTTAACTTTGAGAAACTTAAAAGTCAATCAGTTCTAATGCTAATATATTAAAGCTTTCTACTCAAGGTAGGTACTTTTTTATTTACTTAGAGAGGATATATTATTGTGAATAAGTCTTATCTTTGTACTTTTTGGAACGAAAAGCTTAGTTGCTTTATTTTCACAGTCTTTTTAAGAATACATTTTTTAAATATATAATTATATTTTGATATTTTTTATGTAAGCTTTAAAAATAGACGTTTTCTTCAGTCTTAGATTATAGATTGGAGGATAACATTATTTATGTACTTATGTGATTAAAATGAGCACTAAAGTGAATTGATGTACCTACCACAAAAGCTTGATGAATAATTAGATTTCTAACAAAATATTTTACAGAAAAATTACGTAATTTGCCTAAAACACTATGCTATTATATTTTTTCTAAGATATGTGATAAAGTATTTTAAAGAAAAATGGCATAAGTCATTAAAATGTCAATGAAAACAAAAATTCAAAATTTATCAAGAAGAGTGGCATAATTCGTTTTAATACAAGAACAAATTTATGAAAGGGCACTTACCTTATAAAGAAAACGGACTCAACTACAAATGATACTTTTTTCAGCAAACTTTGGCAACAATTTACCCGCATAACCAAAAATAAGTCGCTTTTCCACAGAAAACATTGCGGTCCGTTCTCTTTCAACATCTGACAGCTACCAAGTTATGCCTATGTTCCAAATAAATAAACAAGGAAATGAAACGAAGTGAAAATTGGCACATTATCCATCTAGCGGTATTCTTAAGCACTATTCGAGTAGTTATGCCGGTTTTACAGAAATGTATGGAACTTTTTTCCGAGTTTGCTGGTATAATAAACTAAGAAATCAAGTTTTTCGAGCTATGCCGGTTTTCTTAAACAGCGACGATGTGACTTGACTCTCTGACAGATCTAAAACAACCTAACATATGTAAAAACACACGATCTGACTTTTCGATGTCTTTTGAATTTTTTTCGGGATCAAACAAAAATCCAACTTGTCAATAAGACCCACCCAAGTAGACGGAGTGATTAAGCTTAACCCAATACGCAGTTATGCACATTGAGATTGTGAAATCTTGACTTTAATATGAAAAGTAGGTAGTTTCAAGCACTTCTTGACTGATCCTTATAATAATAAGATCTCCTTAATTTTGGAATCTTAAGACCATATAAGGTAGTTAATTCAATTATAGAGAGTCGGCTGACGACTGACAGTTTAATGCAAAAAACCCAGCAGGCAGATTATGGAAAGTGACCCATAAGCAGCACACCCGCCAAATGGGACGGGTAAAATAGGCTTACTTTTTATTTTTATGTCCGTTGCACCTGGTGACAGTTGGCACAGCGTGGGAGGGAGGAGCCCTTTCATTGGTGGAAATATTGAGAGAATGAGATGAACTAGGTTTGTTCCTTTACTTTTTAATCTAATGAATTTTTTCTGATTCTCACGAATTTTTAATCAATTCTTTTCGAAAGTGGCTACGAAAATCTTCTTCGCTATAAGAAGGGACAATATCCTCCACGTAATTTTAGATACAGTGTCGCTTTTTCCTCTTCTCGGATGATTGTAGTTCAATCATATACCCATATATTCAACACCATTATTATGACATCTACGTACCTTACCGTCTTCTTGGAAAAAGTCAAAAACTATCCCAATCCCCGAAAAAAGGTGTAAACTCAGAATACGGGCCCATTGCCATTCTCTCTTTTTTTGTCTAAAGCCTTTGAATCTATTATAAGTAACCAAATAAAACAATATATTAAAGACAAAAATCTTCTTAATCCTCTTCAATCAGGCTTCCGCTCCAGACACAGCTGCACATCCGCCTTATTAAAAGTAACGGACGATATAAGGCAGGCAATTGATGATAACTTTACTTGACTTTTCTAAAGCATTTGACTGTGTTACTCCTAATATTCTCTGTGATAAATTAATGACTTTTTTTTTTAACTTTTCTGACACTTCTAGTAAACTAATTTATTCTTATTTGACTAAACGCTTGCAAGCTGTTTCATGTAATACTAACCTGTCTTTGTTTATTTCTGTCAATAATGGTGTTCCACAAGGATCCATTCTCGGTCCGTTACTGTTCTCCTTGTTTATTAATGACTTAATGACCTTCTGCTTTACCTCACTGTCGATACCACATATATGCTGACGATGTTCAGTTGTACATTAGTTTCCGTCTTGGCATGGATGAGGACGCAATAGCTAAAATGAATGACGATCTACGTTCCATACTTGAGTGTTCAAAATGCAATTGTCTTAAACTTAATCCCGACAAAACGATAGCTATACCAATATCTAAACATCAGGCGTACTTTCCAGATTTCCCACCTATTTTCCCAAACTCTTCCCAAGTTGAGTATGTCAGCAAGCGAAAAACCTTGGAGTAATTTTAAAAAACAAATTAACGTGGGATAATCACATTAATTCTGTACTAAATAAAGTTTACGCATTGTTACGATGATTATCAATAGCAAAAACCATTTTACCCACACAAGTTAAGCTGAGACTAGTAAAAGCTTTAATAATCCCCATAATTTCATTTGGATGTGAGCTGTATGCTGATCCGGATTCCCTCTCACTTCATAAACTTCGCGTTGCTTTCAATTCAATTGCCCGGTTTGTATTTAACCGCCGTAGGTTTGATCACATCTCATCTGAGGCTCGTCAACTTCTTGGATGTAATTTGGAGGCTTTTTTCAAATATCGGTGTTGTGCTTAACTTTTTAAACTTATTCACAAGAAAGAACCATACTACTTGTTTACAAACATAAATGTCTGTTCTTCTAATCGCTATATTGTATTACGACCTGCTACATATACCCGTTTGACTTCACGCAGGCAATTTTTCATTTATGCTGTCAAGCTCTGGAATAATCTACCCACTTTTGTGAGGTCCAACATCGAACACAAAACATTTCACACAGTCTGCTTTAAACACTTTTCCAATTTGAATTGATTTAGCTTTATTTGCTTTTTAGTCTATCTTTCCTTACACCTTGGCTGAGCTTTAATATAATTTGTAGCTTAAAAATGTTTTTCGTTTATATAATGATTTTATTTAAATTATTGTAGTCTACCTTGTACATCCTTGCACATTATATAATTTCATTTCATCTTATTTCCAATACTCTTATGAGCTAAACTCAATGTATAGCGTTGCATTATAAATAAATAAATAAATAAATAAATAAATAAATAAAATAAATAAATCAATACAAACTCTTGTACATTCTTGGATTCATCAAAAAGAAGTTCGATTAATTCCAGATCACTTTCATTGCTAGGTAGATGAATCGCCTAATTTTGTTAGTACATAAATTAGGAAAACTTCGAGTTTATCAGATATTCTAACGACTTTCGAATTTCGAATTATGTATCTGTCGTTTTTCAAGATTACTATACAAAAGCGTTTCCCAAACTTTTCGTACGTTTCTCTCTCTAAGAGAGAAATTATCCCCACCACTGCCATTTTGACAGTCTCTTCCATTCTTACTACAAAAATAAGGGAACAGACCTATTGTATGGGACTGCTCGTTCCGTCGAATACATCAAAATTGACGGACCTGTCCATAAACTAAGTATTAAATAGACCGTCAGCTCTTCCAACTTAAGAGAGTTTGCCTACAAGCTGTTTTCTGTGTTCCTATGTGCGAAAGTATGTGTGCCATGTTAAAGTCCATAAGACGCACGCATACATTTGCACATAGCAACCTGACAGATGACTGACAACTCATTCTGTGGGGACATTGGAAAAAATTCAAATAATTCAAATAATTGGCCGTTATCGGGATGTGTCTAGAAAACGGTGTGTATGGTGTGGTGAATTTAGTAACAATTACTATTTCATTAAAACGAATATGACAAGGACTTATTTTATTTTACCTAGATAATCCATACAGTACAGGATGTTCACCTTGTGGTTGTAAACAATGGAAATCGATGAACTACAAGGATCATCTGCAAAAATAAAATAAAATCAGTACCTATCTACAAATTATTATTTGGAATTTTACTGATAGCTATATATTTAAGTTTCAGTTCTTTCCCGTACAGTATAAAGAAAATAAATTCATTTTCGTTGATTGCATTTATAAGACATTTTTTGTTATTAAAGTGCAATGAAAATTTAGATAAAATAATTTTAAAAAGTTGAACGAATTTTTTTTTCGTCAGCCAAAGTCATTTTTTCGTCATGAGAAATTCTAAAAATTTGTTTGTCATGTCCTATGAAAGTTGTATATCGTTTTGAAGGTTACATTTCGAAAAGAAATCTGCACCAAAATAGTATGAAAAATAGATAGGACAAAAAAGTTATTTTCTAAATAAACATTATTCACGGCTGTTCTCGGCTGACTCAAGTGTTTTCATTAATTATTACGCTAGTTTGAAATTCTTTTGTTTATTAAATTGTTGAAATTTTGTAATAATTTTTTTGCCTTATCGTTTTCTGAAAAATTCATGAACAAATTTTAACTCAAATCTCTGCCCTGAACCCCAACGAACTTTAAATTTGAATATTCCTAATCAATTCTTCCATTTGAATTCGTTGCCTTTTTTCTGTCGACATTCGCCGGCGAAATAATTTTTCGCCAAAAACAACAAACGAAAACAAAAGAATTACTGTAGGTACAAAAATGTCTTATTTTGTTCATGCGAATGAATATTTCTCAGTTTGGTTCTTTATTGATACGTTGATTACATTAGTTATTAACCCTTTTGTAAAATAAACGTTTTCGTGGTGAAATAAAACAACCAATTTAAACTGTTGGAACGCATCCATCAGCTGATAGAAACTCACCAGCTACCCTACTGTCAGTCACTGTGCATAGCACTGTCTCTTTATTTTTCCCACGAAGCGTGGGCATTTTTCCCTTTTCACTGAACTGAAATTCCCTCGATTTGTTTATGGAAAAATGTTTCTCGTAAAAGTAAAATTAGTATTATTCGGATAGAAATTCACATTAAATTAACCTTCAGTATAAAAATCGCAGTTTGTTAACATAATTATGATTATTTCTTGGTACTAGAAATGTTTACTAAAAGTTTAATCCCTTTTTTATGGACATTTAGTGTGTTCGAATGTAGTTCGAAGGTTTTTTCGTCAGATTCCTAATATTTACACAATTTTGATGCTTTATTTCTGTTTTGCACGGAAGGTTTTTCGGACATCAGCATTTCTACAAAAAGGTAGAAATACCACGATGTTGGATGACTGCTCAGTGTCATTATTTGATTATACCCCCTCCATTTAGAATTTTTTTTTTTTGTGCTTCACACGTATTCACGCATACGAAATTTAAGAGAGAATTTTCTTTTCAAAATTTTCGAGGGGAATCGGGTAGGTGCACGGGAGCTGACGGTCTATTTAATACTTAGTTTATGGACCTGTCGATGCGACGATATGGATACCAGAACATAACCTCTTTAAAAAAATTGGCATAGACAAAGTGCTTACCAAATTTGTTCTGTTTAGCCAAAAACACTAGTTCTTCTTGACGAGGGGCAATCAGTCCTCCATCATCTCCTGTCAATATCATATCTCCGTTTTTATGTAGCGATAGTGATGCATGATTATTTTGAAAGGTGAGGATCTCCTCCTCTTCGGAACTCAGATTCAGCCTCAATGAGACCTGCCTGAAATGACCAAGTAAAATATTGTATTTGTAATTAAATAGCACCCCTTTAAGAAAACTGTTATTGAGAGTTAAGTAAAAGTAGAGCCTACAAAATAATTGAAGTTCCCCTTTCCAGTCGGCAAAACACTCTCACAGCCTCAACTAACCTCACAGACTATCCATCACGGAATGGGATATCTGCATGTGCAATTTTCCACTTGATAACACTTCCATTTGCATAACAATGACAAAACGTATAGAGTAACAATAGTTGGTTCGCGTATTCTAATCCTTGAACATCGTAAAAATAATAGAGCCAACTACAATGGCATATCAGAGCGAACGGATACAATACAAATGCGCCACGCCAAGTGGAATGAGCCCTTTTGTATAGAACTTATCATCATCATCTCATTTGCACATAATTTTATGGTTCCGTAAAATCTTCACGCATTTCTCTCTGTGTGTGGGTGTGTTTTTTTTTTTTATTCAAATTTAACTTACTTATCCTCCGGCGTGGAGGCGCCTGTAGCTATAGTGCACACGCCTGCAGTTATACGTAAGAAGAGCGTCTCTCCAATGTCAATCAGTACTCGGTTCTGTTCCTCGAGGACGAGCTTGAAATCATCCGGGGAATATATTACCATTTTATCTCCGCCACAGAAGCAGACACTCGCGTAATTTTTATGCTGCATTAAATAGTTCACATGGTACGTTACGTAGGTATCGTGTCTTTTGGCTTTGTTAGCAACCTAGAAGGAGGTAGAGAGACAATCATTTCATGCTTCATAAGCTTTACGCAAAAGGATTGAAGCTGAGGGAGCAATAAACTTTCATACCCTGTCAACTAGAGTCGGATTGATTTTTCTCAAAATGTTCTCAGTGGATTTGCTGCGACATTCTGAAAATGGGAGTGCTACATCGGCCCTCGAAGCTCAATAGTTTTACTCACCAAAGTCCATCTCTATGGTGTCTTCAACGACTGTGGTCGTAATCACCGAACCACAAGGGTAGCAACACTTGAAACCACCCTCTGACCAAATCATCTTAACACCGTCATCGCGGTCTGCATAGCACTCATGTTCATTGTAGTCCATCCATTCGTAGATCAAGAAGTGGTCCTTCTCTTCAACCTGGAAATGGGTTAGATGCAATAGGAGGTAGCTTGAAGGAGCTAACAAGACTTACAACACTTTCACCCATCACTCGCAGTTTTCTACCGTCAGACATCGTTACGTCGAAAAGCTTGCAGTCTATTCCGTAGTTTCGAAGACTTCTGACAAAACTCAGTTCCGCTTCTACGTTAATAAAGACTGAGTCGCATTTTGCCCCATCTTCATCAATAAGGCCGTCTGGGTACAACTTATAGACGACTCCATTGGGCGTCAGCACCTCAACAGTCTCATTCTCAAGGTAGCTGACAACACAGCCTTGCTCAGTGAAAAGCCTCCTCAATCCCTGATATCGCTGCTCTACAGCTTTAGCCTCGCCGTCCCTCACATACCGAATATGACAATCATTTGGCCAGTGAATAGCTATGTCGAGGCAATCCAAGTTGTCGACATCGCACGTGATTCCATTCCTCGTTAGAATCCTGATTCGTGAAAACTCTTCTTTATAAGCTTCCCAGCGATGAGCGAATACCGAGTGTTCAAACAGCCGGATTTCTAGGGACAGACTCGGGTCTTTGTGTCGCCAAATGTCGAAAGTGGAACGTATGGAGCCGCCTTCGAATCTATAGACCTTTTTAGTAGCTGCCAGCTCATGTAAGGTGTCGTCGAACCTCAAGCCTGACAACAAATTCGTCATGCTGGTAAGCTTTTCTTGAGGTAAATACTCGCAAAAGTCTCTAAAGCCCAGCTTTGTCGGCAGACGAAAAGTCGACCTCGTCTCCACAACTTTGTTCATTGTCCTTCGCAGGGTATACTGTTGACATTCCTCCGTCAAATGAATGCAACTGCACTCGTCATACAAACACTTTTCCGCCGCCAGCCTTTGAACGAAGGACTCCCACAACAAAACCTCATAAAATGGTGACAACTTTGCTGTTCTTCCACCAACCCTCTCGAAAGCTACGCCCTCCTTCAGGATCAAATCGACTACCATCCAATAGGAAACCATATCCAACTGCGTTGCCAACGCGGACCGTAATAACTCATTGCCCTCCTCGACGATAATCCTGCCGTAATTGTTTTCAAGAAACGGTGTCTCTTGCAAAAGGGAGCACCTCGTATCCATGTCTGTGCGATGTTCGATTCTGTTGCATAAATTGTCTAAATACACGCCAACTGCTGCTGCAACATCCTTTGTTGACCGCTCTTCCTTGGGCAGTGTTGCTAATAGTTCCTGGCTCGAGGAGGTGCTTGCTTCGTCGTTAATCTCGACGAAGTCAGCCTGGTAAGCGGTAAATTGTTGTGCTAACATCTCAATGTCATATAAGCACCATGTGAATTGATCGTAAATTTCATTGGAGTATTTTTCGTGCAGATATTCAGTTGCGGTCGTCAAGGATTCGATGAAAATACCAACATTCTTTGTGAATGGAGATTTCTTCAAGAAATCGATATCCTTGTGCAGTTTGGGAAAGTTTACCTCCAAGTCAGCCTCCGGACATGGGATGAAGTGAATTATAGCCTGCAGGGGTATGTTTGCACTGGAAGAAGGAGATTAAAATGTTGAAATGTAAATGCGCACACATGGAGGTGGGGGATTGAAAAGTTTGTATTTTCAAGTGTCAAGCAAGTTGATCGAGTGTGCAGTTTTTTTTGGAAGTTCCAAACAGTTTCGAAGGGAATGTATTTACAATCGACGTGGACATGTGCGGTTGACGGGAGCTGGGACACGGATGCTTATTTAAATGCACTTTATAACTGCATTGCTTGGGCACACTCAAGCCATCCTTCGACTAACATGTGTGTGTTTGTATGTAGTACGTCATTTGAAGAACTAAAATGGAAACAGTGGCGATACACTTTGGCTTGAGGGAGCCAAATAAAAACCTCTCAAGTATGTAAATCATGTTCTAAAGGTATTTTAAAGGACCCGTTTGGAATTGACAGTTTTGTCGGAGAAACTATTCGAAGCACGAAGGAAAATAGGCGACGACCAGGCGCCCGAACCTGTTGACATTCCGATAAAGAAGTTCAAAAGAATCGTAGTGCTTGTAGCAGGGAGGCTCCCTTAAGCCATGAAAACTCCAGTACTAGGTTGAAAATTAGTTCCCTATAAGATAGGAAAGTCGTGCTCGTGAGCTCTACGCGCAGAAAAGAAGAGACGAACACCGGCTTCTCAGGAGCTAATAGAAAGAGCACGAGAAGCGTGCGATCGAGGAAATAGAGAGATGCTACTGCAGGAATGGGGTTCGGAAGTTTTGCCAAAGGGTAAAAAGAACCTGCCAAGGCTACAGAGCCCGAATCGAAGCCTGCAAGGACGAACAAGGGAACATCATAATAGAATCGCAGTCGATGCTGATGATATGGAAGAATTACTTCTGCAGGCTGTTTAACGGAGATGACGAACTAAGTCCGGCTGTCAGGCAGAATGAACCATTCAACCTGGACGATGAAGATCAACAATTCCATCCACCAGAGCTGGACGAAGTATCTAAGCTTAAGTCCAACAAAGGAGCAGATGGCCTAACCGCCGAGCTATTCAGAGCGGCAGGCGATGACTTGGTTAGGAGCATGCACCAACTCGTCTGTAAAATATGGTCGGGGGAAAGTATGCCCGATGAATGGAACCTCAGCATTGTTTGCCCGATCCTCAAGAAAGGAGGCCCTCTGAACTGCGCCAACTACAGAGGTATTAGTCTTCTTAACATCGCCTACAAGATCTTATCTGCCGTGTTGTGTGAACGCTTGAAGCCTTTCGCCAACAACCTTATTGGTCCCTATCAGTGTGGCTTCGGGCCAGGAAAGTATACCGTCGACAGTTCGCGCCAGATCTTGGAGAAATCCCAGGAAGTCCAAATCGATACCCACCGCCTTTTCATCGGTTTTAAGGCCGCCTACGATAGCATTTATAGAGACGAGCTATACAGAGCTATGTCTAGTTTTGGCATCCCTGCAAAACTCGTCCGTTTGTGTAGGATGACAATGGAGAATGCACGCTGCTCCATCAAGGTCGGTAAAGAACTCACCGAGACCTTCGATGTCAAAAAAGGATTTAGACAAGGCGATGCGCTTTCATGTGACTACACTGGCGCGTTCGTGAGCATTGAGACGGACGCGGCAAAGATTGGTTTAGCGGTCAATGAAGGCAAGACAAAGTATATGCTGTCATGAAGAAAGGACACCCAACACCGACGTCTTGGACAGAATGTCACCATAGACAGATATAACTTTAAGGTGGTAAATGACTTTGTCTACTTAAGCTCCGCCATGAACTCAGACAATGACACCAGTGCTGAGATTAAACGAGGAATAACTCTTGCCAATCGCTGTTTCTTTGGGCTAGCAAAGCAATTCAGTAGCAAAGCCCTCTCTCGAACAACTAAAGTGACCCTTTATAAGACCTTAGTCATCCCAGTCCTACTTTATGGTGCAGGGGCATGGACTCTATCAAAAGCGGATGAGGTTACTCTTGGTTGCTTCGAGGGGAACTTTCTTCGAGTAATTTTCGGTCCCGTCTGCATAGAAGGTGAATGGAGGAGGAGATACCACGATGAACTGTACGGGCTGTACAGCGACATCGACCTAGCCAGAAGAGTGAAGGTCCAACGACTGAGGTGGCTGGGCCATGTAGCGAATGGACATGAATGCTCCAGCCCGGAAGATCTTCGAATCCACACCCGAGGGACGGCGCAGTAGAGGAAGACCGCGACTCAGGTGGCGCACGCAAGTGGAAGGGGACCTTAACCAACTTAGCGTGCGAAACTGGAGACAGCTGGCCAAAGATCGTGCTTGTTGGCGACGCTTGTTGGTTGAGGCCCAGGTCCACCCCGGACTGTAGCGCCACCTTAAGTAAGTGAGTATAAGATAGGAAACATCGTAGCGCTTATTTATTCGTCAGACTGCGCGCTGCTTTTGCAGAGGATAAACGAACTTTGTTAGACGATCAGTCATAATTCAAAAAATCGCCTTTTACCGTCGATCCAATATATGCAGTCGTATAGATGTAGCAGTAGAATCAATATTAGTTACAGGGTGATGAGAGCGAACGAAATACTGGTTAGTAGTAACGCCCAAAGTTAAACATATCTCCAACTTGTCGAACTTGCCATGTTGGTAGATCCCTGGCTGGAATGGAAGAACCATACGTACGAACCATGACGTCGAAAGTCATGAGGTACTCCATAAACGGGTTGTTGTGGTACCATTGAGTCAATGTTGGCTGGAGTTCATCGCAGTCTTTTAGACCTACTCTGTGAACAACGCCGCCTCAGGGTAGGGATAGATAGCTTATTTTTCCCAGGTGATCAGGCTTTGTTGGCAAAACACTTCGACAGGGTTGAGTCTGTCACAGATAAAGCGGTCCAAGCAAGCAAGAACGATTCTTTGAGATCGGGCCTGTTGAACTACAAACATAATTTGGAAGGCATGAACATGTCCGGGTACGGGATCATAAGACCGAGGGAGTTTTTAAAATACGTAGTAGTGCTCGAAAGCGTTCTTTACTTTAAAACGGACATTTACGTTCGCAAGAAGGCGTCACTGTCAAACATCTGTGGACCTACATACTCCAAAAGTACCACGTATCCTGAGCGTATGGCTCAATCTTTCTGTACGCGACTCGGGTAGTGATTACAGTTGCGATTTTTTCCCAACGACATCCTCACGAAGAAGTATCAAAATATTCACTCTAGCCGAATCACCAACAGGAATAGGAGGCGACCATAACCAGGAAAGTAAATAGCGAGGAAAGGCAACAACTATTGTAACAATATGCAAGGTGCGATTACTTGGGGAAAGGACTCAAAAACTGATTCCCATGATCGAGTTTTTGGTTAAAAAATAAGAGCCAAATGCTTCTTCCCCAATTCGTTTTGGAATAGAAGACGTGGAGCACGCAAAGTGGTATACCGGAGGAATATATTTTGCAAATGGGTAATGAGAGAGTTTGGACTACTGATGGTATTTATGAAGGGTATATACAAATACACACCCTTTGGATAAAAAAGCAGTCCATTCTTACGTCTTACGTCAATCGAAGACTTCGTTCCTTACGTAACAAAAGAAATAAGCTATGGGCAGTTTTTCTACGAACAGGTCTTCTTCCGACTATTCTAACTATTTCGGTATTTATCTTATTTTTCCCAGCTTTATAACTCCCTCTACCAACGTTATCTAAATGATGCACATGCCAATCTAATGACCCTAAGTCCTTTTTCCAATTCGTAAACTATAAAAATAGATCCGATGGCTATACCTCTATAACTAACTTTTCCATCGGTCCCTTTGTCTCTCAAACTGTTGACCCTTCCCTTATTGAAAATAAGTTGCAAAAGCTTAATGATGAATTCTTATGTGGACCAAATGGCATTCCAGGCATTTTTCTTAAGAAGTGTTCTTCCAATCTGTCGCTCCCTCTCTCTGATCTCTTTCATCTTTCTCTATCAAACATTTTGGAGCCGAGGTAGAAGCTTCTGTCCCAATATTTGGAAACACGCCATTGACAGCTAGCTTAAGTCTGTCATCTTGAGTATTTTTCGAAACATAAAGCCATAAACATAAAATGAGACAGTTACCGACTCTAACTCTAACGGATGACTTCCCATTATCATTCTACATCACATGACGACTTTGGCAGATGCTTAGAACCGATTCACCAAGCTCCGTCGTGCTGTGAATATTTCCTCGGTTGTGAATTTACCATGCCGAAATCACCACTGATTCCAATCAGTTTGTTGAAAAACAGCTTGAGAAGCTCACATAGGAAGGTAGTGTGGCCGCCCTTTTGTGGACCGCGCACTACTATGTTAAGGGTTCCATCAATCTGGCATCCTTTTTCTTCGATCAAATTTCGGAGACGTGCTATAAAGTGAGCTCTTTAACAAAAGGCATCCCTCGTTGCTTTGATAGCCGACAGCCAGTCTGTTGTCCGCCATTGATTTTAGAAATTTATTTTACTAGTCTCACTTAATTTTAATCGGGTAGACAGAATTCAAGCTTTTGAACGAACTCTACTACCTACTGGGTTTTTTTTCTTATTTCCACAATTGTCTGCTTAAGGCTTGTTGTTAGATTTCCGAACATCCTTCGTGCTTTATATCTTGGATATAGGGCTTTTTAAGCTCTTTTTTTTCAACCCAATGGTGTATAATTCTTTTTTTTTTTTCTGGCGAAGTTCACGTGCCACTGCAGCGCCGCTTGGAAGGCGAATTGTTTTTCCGCATGGGCTTACGGACCCGCCACATTTCAAACAAATAACTTTACAATTTCAAGAGACACAAATCAGGAGCCATTTTTACATTTTACATTACATTTTTCTTATCTTAAGTAGGTATTTTATTAGGAATTTTCCAGTTACAAATATCTTAAACTGTTATACCAGAGCAACACCTTTTGGAGTCGAGATCTTCGAAAACATACCAAGCTCGACTTTTGCCTCCCGAATCGTGCACTCATCTCAAAGACTTGGTAGCGGGATATCTTGAATAGTATACGTTTTTAACTAAACGTATACTATTCAAGACTGTTTGACATTTACGTTCAAGGGCAGTGTTGCAAGACCAGAGGACCAGACCATAAAGCTTATGTTAGATCAACGTTTGAGTCGATTTTTCTAACTTTAGCTTTCTGCTTGGTCAAACAAATTGTTACAGCTTACGCGAATAACCTCAATACCTGAACAAGGAATTGCTGTTTGACAGCTATAACAAAATACTTAAGAAACGTTTAAAATTTTGTGGCTTTGACTCCTGCACACAAATTACGGCAAGGTAATAACCTTTTCAGTTTGATTTTTTGATTGGATATTGAAAGAATGTGTGGTGTAAAATTTTAGTGCGTTTTGTACACAAAAACTTACCAAATAAGATCAACAAGCTGATGAGTGGACAACCTGCCAAATATCACAATGAAGAAGTCGCAGATATCTAGTTCAATACCATCAATCTGAAAGGTCAACAAAGTTGGTATACATAGTTCCATGAACCCATATGTAATCACCCGCGCACCTGTATGTTCAACACATCCCCTACTTTCCCCGGAATGATATTCACAGTTCCACCCCTTTTTCGCCAACCGCCTGTCCAGTAGCTCCTTAAATCGCCTTCAAGTTCACTGCTCAATGTTGGCCAAACAGATTCAAAATGCTTTTCGCATTTGTCTATATCTTGTACTACTTGCAGGATTCCTTTGGACTCTGTGGACATAGAGATTGAATTTAAGGAAAATATCACAAAACAAATTCATTAAGGCAATCGGTTTTTTTTTTTTATTTTCATGCAACAGGGACAAACCATCGGGAAATCCTTCTTGAAAATCCTCGTCCCTCAGCGTGACTGCAAGAATTTTTCTACGTGAATCCACTTCCATTTCTTTGGCGAGTACTTTTTCCATGACTTCCAAATCGGGACCATGAAAATTCACTGCAAATACTTTGAATGCTTTTCTTCGACCATGATTAGCAATCTGAGAAAGAGATTGCGGTGGATGAACGCAACTTCTTGCAGATTGAGACGATGTATTTGTACGTATACCTTTGAAAGGGTTTTTCTGTCGGCGGACATTTCGGATTGTTACAAATGGTCTTCCCTAGAATGCAATGTAATTAATGAACTTTTTTCTTTGGAATGTCATGAGCTGTTTGTTTCTTTTTGTTCTTTAATCAAAAACAAAAAAATTGACGTTCAGGCAGTAAATTAAATGGATCTCATTTCAGCAGAGTAAACAAGTATTTGCTGTCGCAGCCAATACTGAAGCTGGTTCTTTGATCTCCTTTCCACAGTAAATGAGTTCGATTAACCATCATGCAATTGTGCGGTGCCTAAGTAACATTCTCCATTTACTGCAAATCATAAATCGTTAATCGAGTAGAAATGAGAGATCAAACATCCAATTGAATATTAACAGCTGTACTCAGCATTTTTCCAAGGACCTGCCCGCTCTTCAAATCCTCAAACAGAAAACTTACTTTACTACCATTCCACAAGACATTTACTTGCACAAACGTGTACCACATCCACACATAAATGAAAATCAATTGTGTTCGGTTTTTCCCAAATAGAACTCTTCCACTTGACTAAAGACGGAATCACTTCCATGCACGTTACGTTACGGCTATAGAAATCTTCTAAAATAGCTTCTCTATAACGGTTCAAGGAAAAGGGACAAAAACCCCGCACTTTTGAATTTTATTTGCAATAAAAGTCCTTTGCTTCCTTTCGAAGCATTTTTCTAGTCTCGCACACAGCATACGCAGAGGATTTCCTTTGTTTGGATGGAGTATACTGTATTATACATATATTTTATATTTTCAAGCCACCACCTTTAAGTGGTGGTGTTGCAAAAGGGACGCTTTTATTCTCCGTGCATGAAGTGCCACTCATCTGCATGAGGATGGATGCATTTGAAGAATCTTCGAGAGTTTGACGCACCGGACAATGGCGATGTTGTGGAAAACATGCCAAAATTGTGCAGACCACACTACACAAATAAAGTGCACGACTGGGTCGCACCAAACTTTCCCTTTCATCAAACGTTTTTGAGAAAAACTATGTACGCGATCTTATTTACCTTTAATATGTATTTTAATCAAAACCGTTGGAGTAGGTTTTGAAAAATTACGCAGACAAAACATTACCAAATATTGAATGTAAGTATAACTTGACTTTTACAGTTGTATCGAAATTGAAAATGACGTTTTCGAGATATTAGCAGTTTTTAAAATTAACGTTTTCGGTGATTTGAATTGAAAATTAAGGACACACCCATTTTGGAAACATACATTTTACTCGAAGTGTGTATTTTGGTCAACATCGTTATCGCTATTTTCTCGTAAACTAAAGAAAAGCTAATTTTTATAAAATGTTCATTTATTTTGAATTTGTTTTCAAAAATCCATTGCACGATGATATAAAAAGGTTATAAATGACCATATTATCTTAGAAATAAGTTTTTCTTACAGTCGTATGGACCACTTTCGAGATATGTCCAAATTTCAAAAGTATGTACCTAAGATTGTTTTTCTGCGATAAACTGAGTATGCAGTCATGTAAACCTCACCTATTTAAGTTCAAATATCAATTTTGGTTAAAATCGTTAGAGCCGTTTTCGAAACAAACAAAAAAATGGTATGCAAGTTTTATATGGGAAGAACCATAAATATTGAGGTTAAGTTGCTAGAATACAAAAAAAGAAACGCCTCCGAACTGTAAACCCCCAAACTCCAAACGAAGTCCGGACAACCGTTTAGGCTGTAGGCCTAGGAACACACGGACAGAAAGACAGACTGATAGAATTTCGAAAGACTAACATCTCGAAATTTTGTACGAATACAATATCTTTCTCTTAATACGTAATCGAGAAAGTTAAAAATGGAATGGAATGAGTTTAGAGAATGGCATCAACTTGTTGAAAGAGGTTTCATTCCGGAAACATGCTCAAGTGTGGATTTACTTTCAAGGGACAGCGAACAGTGGTGTGGGATTTTAAAATTTATTCAGATGGCTGTAAATTTAAGGCACGAATGGTTGTATAAAAGGATTTTGGTCGGAATCCCAGTAAAACGTAAACCTGTCACCTCATACGTATAGGTATATCACGAAGAAAGATTGAGTGAAATACTCGTAGGCCATCTCCTCTTTTAGTCAACTTAAATCGACAGCAACAGTTGCCGTCTATCCATGCCTAGCCTATGATTATATTATAACATAGCGTCAACTCATTCCTCAGATAATTAGGGTCTACCAATCGGACCTTTTCCTAGCCTAAACACAGTAATAAATTTGACTGAGGTTAAGTTACTTTTTAAGAACGGAGAGAAATCTTATGAACTTCTTTGTTCAAAAAATCATTTAGCCCTGTACCCACACATAAATAAGTGATAAGTTTTTTTTACGGGAATCATCTTCCTGCGGGAAATTCGCACACCAAATAATTTTGTAAATCAAACCAAAACTGACGTACACAGCCTCATAATGACAATTGATATAATATTGGGAGCAGAACCTCTGTACTCTGCGCTGTTCCTTTACATTGTTGTGTATTATATGTCGGATGTTCTCAAAAGACAGCTAAAAAGTCATCAGGAAGGAATATCTCTTCTCTGCTTTGGACTTTAATCATGAACTTCTAGATCTTCTGTGGGCAAAAATGTCACCAAACTATACCGAAAAATATGTCAAGGGTCTTCAACTAAAAGTAAGCACCATAGCTGTTAAAACTTAAGCCAATTCGACCAAACACTCAATTTCCTCACAGAATTTAAGTACGGTCTTGAATTTGGTACCCACTCCAAATATATTGAGCTTCACAGTAGGTATGGGCAACTTTACATCATATATCCAGACCTTACAAATATTTCAAGGTGATCCTGTGAATACAAGGCTTCCAAAAATCCGCCTATATAGAAAATGTATGATAGTCATACATGAGTGTCAATGTTAGAGAGCCATCGACAGTTTTAAGATAGAGAGAGGTGCTTCAGGTGCTCGAGTTTATAGGAATAGGTTCCACACTGAAAATAATATACCCGGTAATATTGATAAAATTCTATTATAAAATTTCAACAAAAATAGTTTTGTTGAACTGAAAAAAAATTGTTTGAATGACAAATGAAACTTATCAATACAACTTGAGGTTTATCAATTTGAACGATATTTTTTTAAACGGATAGCAAATTTACTACAAAACTACTTTGTCAGAATAACAAAACACAATTTTCAGTTCAATAAATCGATATTGTATCAATTGAAAAATTTTATTGTTGAACTAACAAAGTTTCTGTTATATCCATAAAAACAGAACCAAAAATCATAAATGTTTGTGAAATTGGAAAAAATGTATGCAAAATGTTTGTTAGCCAAATTTTCAATAATACAAATATTTTGTTGAAATGGAAAAGATCTTTGTAGATATGACATCAATTGTGTGGAATTGTCTAGAATCAATAAAAATACATTTTAAACATTGAAACCCTTTGAATTCAATGCTATTGATGGCATTATTTATTATTTGACAAGCATTAGTAAGTAAGTAGTTTATTAGTGCGCATAAAAATATCCAAAATATCCTAAAAAAGTGAATTCAGCATTTTAAAAGTAAATAATTCCTTTTACAGATGGATGACAGGAAAAATAGAAAACATTAAGCGACCTCTTGGCTATAAATTGGTAAGAATTGCAATTTGGGAATTTTTAAAGTTAATTTTTTTAATAATTAGATAGATCAAAATTGACGTCAACGCTATGTTTCCGGATTCTTCAAATATATTCTGCAAAATTCAACCGGATCATCAAAATGCTTCAACCGAAACTAAAACACGCAATATTGAAGGGATGACTACATCTACACCGTTGTCGATGTTTAAAGTATTGCTGATCTTTTTATTTTAAATTTGAATGGCTTAATGTCTTAAAAGTTATAGAATTTGTTTGAGTTTTTATTTTTATATTGACATATATACACATAAATATATTTTGTATTAAGCTTTTCAGTAAAAACAATTTAATGTAATTTGTATAGGTACTTACTATTTCTTAATAAATCTAATAACTAAACTTTTTGTTTTGTTTTTCCCTTATTAATACCTAATGCTATTAACAATTTATTTGTTGAGTCGAAAAATTAAATTATAGAACTCAGAAAATAATTCTATATAACCAACAATATGCTTATATGTAGATTCAACAAGACAACTGTAGTACTGACAGAATATTTCCCTTTTATCAACAATATCTGTTATTGATTAAATAAAATGGCAAACTATTTCGATGGTATTAACCACTTTTTTTTGTTAATTTAACAAAAAGATAAGGGTCAATTTGATAAATTCCCTTGCAAGGCCAACAGCTTTGGTAAATTTAACTGAATTTCGCTACCACAAAAAAAAAGTTTAATATCACAACAAAAGCTTTGAGACAAGGTATAAAACTTATCAAAATTGCATCAATCTGATAGAAACATTTTGTTGGAAGTATATAAAAAAAACTGGTGAATTAACCTTCATTTTTATCAAATATACCAAGGTTTTATTTTCAGTGTACATTCCTACAGCATGTACTTTCAGACAGTCAGGCAGCTCTAAAGGGCGAAAGATCGTATTCCATCAGGTCGAAGCTGAGCTTGAAATATCTGTATCGCCTCGAAAATCTTAAATCCAAATGGTCACTGTAATTTGGGCCTTGGGAGGCCGATGGAACTACGAGTTAAGATTAAAAAATCAGGAAATAGAAGGACGATGTCGATGCTGAATGCGGGCCAACAAAATTGCTTGGGCTAAACGAATTCAGTCTTTAATGGATTCATAGGGCTTCTGGCATTGCAAATAAAATCCTAACTCTCCGACCTTGTCTCCTTCCGATTGTGCACAGAAAAAGCGTATTCAACCAACCCGATACTCTTAGATGTGCTGTTCTGACTTAGGAGGATTTACAAACAACATGAACCCCGCAAAAGAATTTTGCAAAAAGATCTTCAACACCTCCATAATTTCTGTATAGTTTGTTCTAAAATACTCACAGGAAACGCCATAATGGCACAAGTTTGAGTAAAACACTTTTACAGCTCATGCTCTTCATATACTACGTATGCAGTTTATGGTGCTCTTATTAATCAAGCTTGCGAGGATAAATTCCCTAGTCTCTTAAAAGGGGCTCAGAGATTAGAGAATTAAGAAGAATTTCAGAGTCAATAGTCAAGTTACATTAATAAGTAAGAAAGCATTGCCCAACGAGACGAAAAAAAGATCATGGATGAACATTTCCATTGGTGGCGGTCCACGAGCGTTTTCTTTCTGACTTCAATATTATTAAAATTTGCAATGAAAATCGCGCATATACAAAGCAGAGGTTCTGTCTTTATTTGCTCTTTTATCAATTCATACAAATTACAGTCCACACTATTACACAGAAAGGTATTTCGATAATTCAAAATGATTTAGTACTTCGGATAGTTGTTTGGAAAAAACGGTGTTACCATCTTCATATTCTTAAGAAATAATATAATAAATATAACCAAGTATTTTCAGTCTATAAAACCAAACAATTCATAATTAATGTGAAGCATTTACAGTGCCTGTGAGCTTGGTTAAAAAAGCTTGAAGACTGTGTTGTCTGCTGAATAAACCAACCAACCATACACTTCGTTTTAGTAGTTCTAGGTAAGGTGTACGTATCACTGATTGCTCTGACCGCTGACGATGTAGTTTTTCAGTACTGTTCTTACGCATTCGTCTTCAATTACTCCTGTAACCCCGCCTGTCTGCATTACTCGTCCGTAATTAGATACAACTTCTACTCCAACTCGATTTCTTCGCAGCTTAATTAGGAAATTAATCTTCGCAACATTCTTGAATAGATGCGTGGTCATTGTCGTAAAATCAAATGAATGCATCCATCACGTCATATTATCCGCATCAAATTGAAATTTGATCTTAGCGCATTATCAAATCAACCGGAAGTATCAAACAACCCCGCCCGCCTTAACTTATTTCCGTTGCATTACAACGCAAATCCTCACAAAGCTATTTAATTACAACATTCTCGGTTTTATTAGCTCCTGCTACTAAAGCCCATACTCATCCACCATATCCGTCCAAACAATGAAGGCATACGAAAAAAGGGATGAAACGTCAAGCAATTGAACAGCCACATCGGAAATTATCACCTTCTAGAACAATGCACCTTTCAACCAGCGCCATAGCATCGCCGCCCCAACTTCGGCTTCCTTACATTAACAAGTAATCTGTCCAACCCTCCAATATTTGCTGAAAATAGCATCTTATCGCAAGGACCGCACCGTGCCTAATGAGAAAAGAACAATCAACGGCATAAAGGCGACCCCACACAGTAATATTGGTAAGTACTGAAGATAGAACCACTTTCATTGATATTAATACCAAGGACATACACAAACACATAGGAGAGGATAGGAGAGAAAAAAAAATGTCTGTCAGTCAAATGGTTGCAACACTTATTTTAATGAAAAATTCTAATATACCGATATCACCCGGGTCCAAGGCGAAGAGATACAAAACATTTGGATACACAACGTGGCCGCACAAAAATGTTGAACAGGAAGAGCTCATCCATTGTGTGTGTGTGTGTGTTAGCATCTCCCGTTTTATTACTTTCTTCCTTTTGGAATCACAAGGAAGACAGGAGAACGTGCAAAATAATCCCCCGCTCCGTCCAAGTCATTATGTTCCCTATCGCATCAAGTTAAACATGCAGAAAGTAGACGAAGTGGTCATAGATACAAAACAGATACCAATGGCTATTTGCTACGACTACGACTAAGTGCTGTACGTGTGTATGAAAACATTGAAAGAATGTGATTCAGGGAATTAATTAATACATTTCACTTGACTCCTTCCTCTCTCTGCTGGTTAAATGAAAGGTTTCCATTCCATTGTGTTTGGATCATCCCAATGCAAGTGTCACTTTGGAAGGACGCTCTGTTAGATAGGACTGCCACTGGATAGTATTTTTTTTTTCTCTGTGTAGGTGGGGCGTGGGACCGTGATTGAAGATCTCCAGCGTCCGTCTTAAATATGAAATTCCTTAAGGATTCACTTTTTACCATTTCATTTCCGTCTTCGTTGAGTTTTATGATTATTATGATGACGGTGAGTGGTATACACTTAGCGAGCAACAGTGTATATAATGTATATACATATAGCGGGAACAAAGGCCACTTGAAATAACGAGAAAAATTCGTGAAAGGCTCTGCCTGTTAGCATAATGCGGGACGATGGAGAAACTCGTCTCGGACAGGCACAGGAAGTCTTTGAATGGATTTTAATTTCGTGCATATTTTCACCATTTCTCTTCGCCATTCTGAACTGCATTCGCTGGGCAATTCATTAAAAATGCGATAAGGAGCTCCGCGTTTCGGTGTATTGTTGGGGTGAATCAAATACGGGTATCTGCAGGATTTTTTTCCCTATCACCTGCTATTTTAATTTGGAGTAAGGCGAGTGGAGAGGGAGAAATGCCACTCACATTTTCGGACATGTAATTCATATTTTTTATCGCATAGACTGGAATTTGTGTCGGTGCTATACGAGGGGCAGATAGTTAACTTTCTCGCTTAAACCATTGTCTGGCCTTGTCAAGTGGATGCAAAGTACCATGCTGTGAGAGAAGACTTGTTCGTAGAGATATCTTAGATTCAAGCAACAATGTTAGGTCGCCTTTCGGACTATGTATAGGATCTTGGACCTGGTTTCTTGTGACGGTATTGTCGCATTTTTGCAAACTAATTTCAAAGAAGTAATTAAAGAAATTAGCTCAATTAAATGCATTCTTAAAACGATTTAAAATAAAGCCCTTGCCACCAGTGGCGTAACTGTTCCATCTGGGGCCCGTGGCAAATTCTTTTGATGGAGCCCTATCAGTAAAAATCGTCACGCTGTACTCAGTTTAATTTTAATTAACTTTGAGATTTTCAGCGTACTCAATTACACGTTATATATATGTCCCACTTATGGCCATAGGCCTCCTCTCTTAGGCGAGAGGGAATGGTCTGTAGTCCCCGCGTATTGGAGACTTCACATTCATCCATAGAACATAATATCTCAATGCATTCATCATCTATTCGCTAGCTTTTCGGCGAAGGAACAACATCGTGAGGAAACCTGCATAAATTTACAATGAAATAAAAATAACAATTTAATTTCAATAAGATAAATATTTACTAAGAAAAATCTTTTTTTCGAGCTTTCTGTTCCGCAAAAGTGTCTATAACATCATCCAAGTTTAAAGATCGGGCCATAGAATTTTCAATAGACAGAATAGCAAACAAAGATTAAATACATTATCATTTATTACTAGGTAATCAGATTAACCGTGAGTTGTTATCTATTTAAATGGAAAAATTGAATTGAAATGAACACTTTGTGATTAGAGGAACCAGTGGCAAGTGTTAAAGAAAACGAGAAATGTAAAGCCGCACAAAAAGGAAGAAGAGACGCATAAGAGAAGAATCAAGTGATATGGATAAGTTGTATGATGAGGAAGTGAAGAATGAATGGAAGTTATTACGTTGCTACATGAGTTAAAAATCCAATGTCTGATGTAAGGACTAGCCAATTTCGTAGAGATACAAAGAATTTGGATTTTGATCCTATTTGGCAGCGTAAATCGGACGGCAATCTGTTGTAGATAAAGGGAGCTATATGAGTGGCAAATCGACGGCAATGTTCCGTTCTAAATCTATGAACTCTCACAGCGTTAGACGAACGAAGTGAATGCAGGTCATACGTACTTGTATTGGTATAACCACCTCGAATATAGGTATTGAAGTGGCAGTATCTTGGTAAATAGAAACAAAGGACGCGAAGGCTCCCAACTAGGTTTGAAACCATCAACCTCAGTATCTTCTTTTGAGCTACAATTACCGGTTGCAAGTTAGTAATAAAAGCACTGCCCCAGCAAGAAATACCGTACTCCAGACGTGAATTGACCAATGCATAATATATTGTTAATAAAAGATTAGGCGGTACAAGCTTGCGTATATGGTATATATTATTTAAACCTATGTAAATAGTTTTCTTTAAAATATCTATATGTGGCTTCGAGCTTAGTCTACTATAATTGTGCAATTATCCAAGCAATTAGAATGATCACATCTAGTACTATGAAGTGCAATCCCATTAATTGGAAACTGATGCGTAAGACTAAAAGACATTACTTTTGACTTATTGCTAAGTACCATTTGATGAAACCTAAACCAGTCACTAAGAGCAGCATAAGATAGGGCTAAGTCATCAGCAAAGGCGACCATTTTACCATTTAAAGGCAGCTTAAAGATGGAATTTATGTATATCACAAAAAGCAGTGGGCCAAGAACAGATCCTTGTGGTACTCCTGCTGCAGTGCATTGTACTGAATCGCTCAGAATTGAATTAACCCGAACATGCTGCTTTCTGTCACTGAGATAGGAAGTAAACCAGCTATGAATGTTATCTCTGAAGCCGAAACTATAAAGAACTTTCAATAGAATGCTATGATTAACTAAATCAAAACCAGCTGTTTTTTTTATTTTTGTCGACTGAATCATAAACATTTTCTAAGAAGGATACAATTGCATCCTCAGTTGACTTACCTTTTCGAAAGCCAAATTGAAGTGAGCTAAGAAGTTCATATTTATGAATATATTTAATTATTCGATTGGTAACTATTTTTTCGAAAATTTTAGAAAAAACTGGGAGGATTGAAATTGGTCTATAGTTGGGATCACATTTGTCACCTTTTTTATAAAGGGGTACAATAATAGATGTCTTAAGACACTCAGGAAAAATTCCAGTTGAGAAACTAAAATTAATTAAATAAGTTAGCGGAATAATAATTGCACAGCATATTCTCTTAACAACCAAGTTACTAATACCATCATATCCACAAGACTGCTTGGGTTTAAGTCGAGAGATCACGTTAGCTACTTCAGCTTCATCAACTGCACCGAAGAAGAAAGAAAATAGTTGAGTATCTGGAAGAAAACCGTGCATGGTACTCGTAGGTTGAACTGGTTGAATATTGCCAGATATATCTTTAAAAAATGAATTCAGACCATTGCTCATCTCCCTTTCATTAGAAGTACTAACATTATCCGATAGATTTAGAGATTTAATTCTATTACCACTCGAAGCTTTACCTAGCAAATCATTCACTATTTTCCACTGTCTTTTTGCATTAAATCTATTCTCGTGAAATAGCCGCTTATAATAAGATTCTTTCTGTTTATTTATTAGCTGAATAATATTGTTCCTCAAATTAAAATAGTGTTTTCTGACAGGGGGTATATTTAAACGACTTTTGTTTTTTGATAAAAAAGATTTTTTTGTTTAATTAATTCGAGAAGATAGTCAGTCATCCACGGCTTTATTTTTCGCAAATTAGATTTACGTTTTGTTTATTTAAACTTGGTTAAACAGTCAACAATAATATTTAAAAATATACGAAAAGCCACCGCGGGGGAGTTACAACTATACCTAGACATCAATCCAATTAAAAGCAGACAGATAATTATTAAGTTTAATAAAATCAGTTTTCACATATATTTGTTCCCTGATATGAGGAATTGAGATGGAATGTATATCTCAACAAATTCTAGAGCTTTTTTTTTCTTAATAGATCAGTGTTATTTAAAACTTTTAAAGTGGAAGGCTGCAAAACACTGAAATTGGAAACAATTTCATTCATTGGAAGGAAACGCGATTTCAGTTGGTTTATAATGATGTCCAGTACTCGATAAAATATGTTCACTTTGAACAAACTTTCCGGATCTTGGAGACGCTCATCTTCGCAAAGCTCATCAAAAATGGCGTTTTGCCTTCCTCTGACGAGTTTTAGAAAATTCAGGGGTGATGGACCATATTTCTGCTACACGTTTTAAGGCATTTGAAAGATCGGTAACTTTAGACTAAGATTTTGTTTAGATCCAAATCAACGAGGCTTCCGTCGGACTGGGAGATATACGAACAGAGCATAATTCTTAGTGTTTAAGAGATGTAAAAAAATTACACCGTAGATCTTGCACAACTTCTGCTAGAGGATTAAGATCACCAGTTAAGCTGTTAGACGTCTTTTACACCAAGTATATTCTAATGAATCCAGACGAGCTGAATCCGAAAAAATATTCCTAATGGACGTTCAATTCTCTTATTAAAGACAGACAGCGGTTACGGCACCACAGACATCTTCCGACCTTATTAGTGCGAATAAAAACTTTTTTGTCGAATGACAGTTTCCAACCGTTCAACTCCACGGAATTGAATAGTAATTTTCCCTTTATTACAAAATGGAGCATGGCCTTGGGCTAGGATACTGAAACAATGTATGATGTCGTCTGAACTTACTAGAGCCGGTTTTCCGGGTGAAACCACACACTTAACTTTTTAGAAACTTGGTCCTATTGGTCCTATTGACGAAAAAAGTAAAAAGATAACTCTCGAAGAATTGGTACTCCTATGAAAAGGTATTCACATTGTACAGGGTCCGCCAAATAACTTTTTTTTTTTTGAAAATGCTATAAAAAAAAAACTAAATATTTTCTCAAATTTCTTTTTTTATTTGAAAGTACAATCCTTCCTGTTAATAATGTAAAATAATTTCATTCAAATGGCTGCCTCGGCTGGCCATGCAGTAGCCTACACGACCGGTCCAATTTTTAAGCACATTATCGATTGTGTGCAGCTGTATTTCACCAACGGCTTCACGAATCTTGTCCTTTAAAGCGTCAATTGTCTCTGGCTTGTCGGCGTAACACTTATCTTTTACGGCACCCCACAAATAATAGTCCAACGGTGTCAAATCGCAGCTCCGAGGTGGCCAAACGACATCAGCCCTGCGGCTGATAATGCGATCTCCAAAAACAGGGCGCAAAACATCGAGTGTAGCTTCGGCTGTGTGGCACGTAGCGCCGTCCTGTTGAAACCAAATGTTGCCAATATCCTCCTCTTCAATTTTTGTGAACAAAAATTCGTTCAATTCACGCTTTGGTTTATCGATGAGGATGCCAGTTTTTTTTCACTTTTTTCAAAAGATAACGAACATACGGAGCTGACGGTGCTTCTCTTCTTCCAAATTCCGTACGCAATTTTCGCACACATTCTGCAACATTACCATGATTTTCAAAGTAATGTCGCAATATTTCCCAGCGTTGTTCAAGCGTATACACAGCCATATTCGTTCAGCGGAAGGATAAAACTAATTATCTGTCAAATCAGGCATGAGCTAAGTGTTACCATTCGCGAAATAAGCACTGTGTGCGCATTCCAAGACAAATTTGATCATGCTGCCAGTGAGAAGGTCAAACTTTGCACAACGTATGCACCAAATGAAGACCACAAATTTCTTCAAATGTATTTCATCGGTAATGTGGACAAGGAAGTCGATAGGTATGCAAAGTGCAGTCAGAAAATGGATAAAGATATCACAAGAATTTTGCGAGACGTATTGCATGAGCACAATGCTGGTGCAGTCGATGAAATTGCTGTCATATTTTTCGGTGATTCAGTTGAGAGACGTGAAATTTACTGAAGCGACGAATTAACGGTTAATTACAGCACTGCAGTACCCAATAATGTTTTGGCGAGCATTTAATACGTTAAATGGTTTGTACATTTGTTTTAACAGAGTTTTTCGGATAGCTTATGAATATTTTGTTTGTATTCTAGGAGTGAAATCAAATAAAAAGGTCAGCGCGATGAATTATGACGCATATCGACTCATGATTCATGTGCTTGACAACTAGTTGATGCGACTTCGACGTCAACTGCAGCAATACATCGTTGATATTTACCTGAAGCTTGAAACAGAGCGCCTTACCTTTATTAGATTCAACCAAACGAAACTTCGCTCGGAAGAGTACATCCCCTTGCGTGATGCTATAAGTTCGGATGGAAATGTAGCCGTTATCGGTCAAGTGACTATATTCTTCCGGCCACTCACACCGGAAGTCCACGGCACATGCACGATTATGCTCAAGATGCGATGACGTACATATACGGAATAATGGGCGCCCGGATTTATTCTTAACGTTAACGTGTAATCCGAAATGGGCAGAAATAAGTTTCTTCATCCCGGTCAGACATCGCGCGATCGCCACGACATCGAAGCACGTGTTTTCAAGCAGAAACAAAAGGTTCTCATGAATTTGATGAGAAAGCAAATGATTTTTGGAGCATTTAATTGCTGTATGTACTCTGTGGAGTGACAGAAACGGGGACTACCACATTCACACATGCTTTTGTGGTAAGTCGACAAACTGCGTCCTGACCAAATTAATGAAATCGTTTCTGCTGAGATTCCCGATCAGGAGACTGACCACAAACTTAACGATATTATCAAGATTATGATTCTGGAAATAAATGTACAAGACGCTATCCACGTGCTTTGGTATCAGATACAATCACTGGCAATGATGGGTATCCGCTTTATCGGCGTCGATCACCAGCGGATAATGGAAAGACGTTCACGATGAAGGTGAGAGGAGCAAATTTTGTCATCGACAAGAGTTGGATTGTGCCGTTCTGCTCGTTGTACATTAAAAGTCTTGAAGACTCATATCAATGTTGAAGCATGTTGCTCAATTAAATCGATCAAATATGTGTGCATATATGTGACTAAAGGCAGTGATATGGCGGTCTTCGGGATTCAGGCTCATTTTAAGCATAATGAGGTGACTCGCTGTCAATTAGGCCGGTACGTGAACTGTAACAAGGCTGTGTGGTGGATTTTCGCGTTTTCAATTCACGAGTGTCACCCAACTGTCGTCCATTCGGCGGTTCACTTGGAAAATCGTCAAGGTGTCTATTTCACGGCAGCCAATGCAGCCCAGCGGATCGAACGACCACCTGCAACAACATTAACAAATTTCTTCGACATTTGCCGAAGGGATGAGTTTTGGAGTGAGAAATGGATTTCGATCGAATCGCATTGAGTCAAGCTGTTCGAACAAATGTGCCAGTGTTGAATCAAGAACCAAAGGAAGTGTACGATGAATTGATGCAAGCTGTCGATAACGAAAGCTGAGTAATTTTCTTCCTTGATGCGCTCGGCGGAACTGGAAAAACATTCCTGATATCACTGATTTTGGCTACGATTCGTTCGTGATCTGAGATTGCTTTGGCCCGCGCCTCTTCTGGGATAGAAGCTACTTTGTTAGAAGGCGGTCGAACAGCTCATTCCGCATTGAAATTGCCATGGAATCTGGAAGTGGATGAAGATGAAGAACCCACATGTAACATTTCCAAGAACACTGCGATGGCGAAAGTACTGCAGCAATATGAGATTATCACATGGGACGAATGCATAATGGCTCACAAACGCGCATTGGAGGCCCTGAATCGTACTTTGAAAAATTTACGTATAATAATAACCGACTTTTCGGTGGCGCAATCATCTTGCTATCAGGCGATTTGCTTCAAACGCTGCCTGTCATTCCAAGATCAACTCCGGCAGATGATTTGAATGCTTGCCTGAAGGCGTCTGCCTTATGGCGATATACGTGAAAGAATTGCATTTGAGAACGAATATGCGAGTTGCTTTACAAAATGACCAGTCCGCTGCAGAGTTCTCGAAGCCATTGTTGGCGATGGACAGTGGCGTGATTCCAGCAGACTTAATAACCGGCCTGATTGAGTTTACACACATTTTTTTTTTCAACTTTACAACGACACCGGAAGAGCTAATCATGAATGTTTTCCCGAATATCGCTCAGAATTATGCTGACCATGGTTGGCCGAGTGTAAGAGCGATTTTGGCTCTAATTTGAATTTTGTCATTCAAAATCGACTCGCTTTTGAGTTACATTCATACAAATCAGTCGATTCCATGATGGATGAAAACGAAGCTACCAACTCTGAAACGAAACTTTGGAATTCTTTGGATATTTCGGCCTCCACACAATTTAAAATTAAAAGTCGGCTCAGTAACAATTTTGCGGCGCAACCTCGAAACGGTAGATACGCGTTTGATTGTGAAGAATCAAAAATCATATATTATTCAACCGATTGATTGGAAAATTCAATGGCAAAGATGTTCTTATTCCGCGGATTCCACTTGTTCAGAACGATTTGCCATTCGCATTTAAACGTCTTCAATTTCCCGTACGTCGAGCTTTTGCTATAACAATTAATGAGTCGTAAGGAATTACCATGTTCCTCACATGGCAAACCTGCACGCACCCGAAAATGGAACGCAAAATGTTGTGTACCATAAAGCACCTCAGTGGAAAAGCATTAGATTGGCCGACAATTAAAGCGTTGCGGTTATTGCAATTGTATTTAATTTGAATATATCTTTTGAATAAAGAATTTTAATAGACCGAATTACATGAAGTAGAATGAAGCGAAAGCTCGGAATTATTAATTTCATTACATACCATAACAAATTTTGGCGGAACGAAGTTCGCCGTGTCAGCTAGTTATTAATTAAAATTAAAAATATTTGGTAAGCATTTTATACAACCGTCTGCCTCTCTGGCTGAACATATTCCAGTTTTGTCTGTAACAACTGTTACAACTTGGACACGTACCCCAATAGCTTTCGTCTTATCGCCGCCATTAAATTAAATCCAACTCCAGAAAGTCATCAATTAAGCCGAGACAGACCAAAGGCAACACCACACACACCACCAGAAGCTTACCTTTCACAAATCCATTCCAACCGGATGTTTCCACAAAAAAAAAAGAAGAAGAGGAAAGCTTATCCAGATAGGTATCCAAAGGCGAAAAGAAAAATGTCCATAACACTTATCTTTTATGAATTTTTCCACCTAACGCCATGAAAAATACTTTATACTCTAAAAATCCTCTTTGGAGGGTCCTGCTGTTCATGCAAATGGAACAAGCAAAATATAAAATACTTGTACTGACTACTTTGATGTTGCAATTTCCTGTCCAACACACACCAACAAAAAAAGGAACGACCCCAAAACAGAGTATCCCCTATCCCCATCCGATCCTATCCACAAAATACTTCCACGAAAAGCAAAGCTCTATTGTCGAAATTAATTGCGAAACCTCAGTTTTCATCTCAATCTCTCTATTCCGCTCACTCTCCAGACTCAGACTCCATCGAGTGAGGCGGCGAATAAAGAAGTCCTTTCGAACATTTGTCTGTAGATACATTTGTAGTACATTTGACACAAGTGCCCGGACGAACACGACGGCGACGATGACGCCGAACAAACGGTTGATTTGATATTTGCAGAAGCCAGCGCAAGTATAAGCAGCTTGGGGCAATTATCGTGGTCACTAATGGAGGTGCTCTTTGGGAATTGTTCTCGTGTGTCCTTGTCTGGAAAAAATCGCAAAGGGTCCTTATCATTTACAATGGCAAATAAAGGATAATTAGGGTAAACTCTCGTCGTCTCATTTTCCATTTCAAATATTGTAATGATCGTCGTATATGTATGCAGTGCAGTTGTATTTGGCTATACGTGTCCAGCGAGAATTGTTTTTTACAACTCATCCCTTTGTAATTATGCACATGAATCAGAAGGATACCCGCTCGTCTGCGATATACGGACTGTGTCCATATGCAACCGCCCTTTGTCAATAGGTTTTGCAATTTTGACGAGGGGGGCCGCTTTACGCAAGGAATCCATATATCTGCTTCAAAATTTAATTGAGGTGCTAATGCAACTGGAACTCTGAATATACAGAAGGGGACTGCCGACTGCGTCTAAGGACGACCAGAAGTAATTAGTCTTTCTTCGAAACCATAAATCAATCCGTCGGTATAGTTACGCACAGGATGCAATTGCATTTTGGATCCTCTCAAAATATCCTAGACACATTTAGTGATGTGGAATGGGTGCGCACTTTTGCAATTTGCGAAATGCACTTTGAGCCCGCAAAACATTTATTTGCTTGTCGGCAAATCTCAATTACATTTGCCCTGATGAAATATGCATTTCGGCGCACGCTAAAGTAAAGTTTATTTGCAGATACATTTCATCTCCGAGATGCGATGCGATACGATGTTTGCCTTTGTATTAAGAGGGGGATTCGAGTGCGAGAGTGCACGTATGCAATTGGTTAGCCAGTGCATCTCATATACTCGTTTTTGCCTTCAAGATGTAAATACTAGATGGAAGAGGGCATTAAGTAAACATTTTTGTGTGCTGATAGAGAAGGCACTTCCCAGATATAATTGTGCTCAAGCGACAAGCATCTCATTAAAGTGAATAATAAAATTGATGCAGATGAGTGTACGCTTAGCTACAAGGTTTTTTTTGTTCTTCATTGAGTTAGAATAAGCGCGTTGGAATGAATACCTCGAGGAGGAATTCTATATACCTAGTGTAAGCATCGGCATCTGCCGAAATTGTCAAAACACCCCAAGCACGCACCATACGAAGGCCCCACTATATCACACTGATGACACTTTCCAACCAACATAAGTTATGGCAACTAATTAATAACAAAACATGAAACAGAACACTCTCATTCCGCACATGAATGCGAAGACAATTGTTTCACAATTGACTAACTTTGCACTTAACAGCCAGCCATTTGATCTAGCCGGCACTAAGTACCTGCCATACATCCAAAAGTCCTTCATCCGAATAGACAAAAGTCAGCGCATTCATCATTTTGATTGCCAACATATTTCGTGTGTGGCAAGTGGTAAGTGGTAACCCACCACATTCAATGTCAACAAATGAAGGTGATGCAGATGTCTGATGTGTGCCATAGGAGAGAGAGTTTCATTTTCAAACAATAAAGGATACTCCCAAACAGTCCTTTGTTGGATGTGTTAAAAATTGTAAATGTTTTGCATACGAATAGAGGAATCAAAATGGCTTCCAGCCATTTGAATAGATTTGTGGTTGAGTAATGATACCAGAAGAGGTCCTGTCATCATTGCATTTGATGGTGTGCGGCAATTCAAACACGTAATTATTCATTTTGTCAAGGATATTACATACAATACATTGCGATGATGTGTGAATGAGTGAATTTAATTAGAATAGATGCAGCAGCACTTGGTATCCCATCCAAGATCCAACTCCCATATCCAACCCTGTGATAAATTATCCCTTGATGATGTAAAAAAAAAAAAATGATTAAGCTGAGCGCAATTAACAACTCACACAGGTTCGGTATCGGTATAGGTCTGCATTATGGTAATCTTGGATATATTTGCTTTTCAGATTGCCATGGATCTGGTGTGATAATGATGAGCAGCGCCGGGTATCCTTACCCACCGCATGTTGAATGGGATTTGCATACGGAATGAAACAGTGGCATACTCCATTAATTTTCGTCTCCTTTCCTTTTTTGTTTTCTAATAAGCTAAAAAACTATATATGGAAATTCCTTAAAAGGTAAACACATACCCCCAGTGTATGCAAATGAAAAACGCTGCCACAACCCTTTCGCCTGTTTTTACAAGTGCTTCCTTCAGTCCCACATGTGCCTGTCATGATTGTGCGTCTCAGATTGGGATACCTACTCTCAGCATTTAGAAAGGTATTAGCAATTAATGCTATTGATTAATGGTGCTGCCTGAAATGGGGATTCATTCGATAATGACATGACAGTGGCTTAACGTATGGTTACATCCTGAACTCAGGCATGACTCTACCAAATCGTATTGTGCTTGAGGGAATTTTGCAGTTCAATTTGAGATTTAAGAAGGATTTTCGTGAGTTGTTATCCCGATGCATTTGAACTTTCAACCCTTCTTTTTCCGCCTCTGGATTGTGAGCTATGGCAACAACAAGAGATTGGTTACGGAGATAAATGATGCTGCGATAAGAACTGACAATGCGAAACATTTAGTATTTTTTTTCTTTCTGACCAAAATCCGTATCTCTAAATGGAATATCTAATTTTCCTTTCAATCTGGGGATGTATAGCACACGTATATGTTGACAGTGTATGTTTTTCTTTTGTGCAGTTTGACTGGCGACAGATAAAGCAGCAATAAAAATATCAGAGGAAAGAAGTAATTTTTCATCTTCTGTGCGAAGCTTCCCCGTATTTTTTTTCCGTTTTTGTTTATTTGAATCAACATGGACATGTCGGGATGTTCGCAGCAAAGGAAGACAATTGTTTAGAGATATCGTGCAGACGAAGGGGCAAAGAAATTTAGGTCAGATAAATAAATCTTATTTCTTTTGACATCTCAGGCTGTCGGTGCTCGGGGGCAATTGTAGAACATCGAGATTTAATCCTTTTAATTAATTGAAAAGATAGATTTATGGAGTGCGAAGTGGTCTTTCGGAAGTCTATGTTCATTAATTATAATTACCCTTGTGCGGGACAATTATCCAATAGTTAAGAAAATGAGAGTGCGTAGTATTTTTGTTTTTATTTGGATGAAGTTTGTGTGGGGATGGCTTAGGGGCGTGGATTGTGTGGACAAATAGTTTGATGGGAGAGATGATTTAGTGTGTGCTGGAGGGGGGTGAATACTTTTTTCCATTTAGTTGTCTGCTTCTTGTGTAGTTTCAGGGGGAAATGGAGTACCACACCCAACGGGACTCGGATTAGTCAAAATTCGGCAGGATGTTTGAATCGATTTTGGTGGACTGACAATTTAAGTTTAAGACTTTTCGGGAGTTTTCGTTTGAAGCTAGGCACAACTAAAATACCAACCTATGCCCGCCGTCAACTGGACTGTCAACGTACTTAGTAGTTGAACTTGGGGGGCTCCAGACATGAAGCCTACGCATCAAGAGAAACACCTCAAGGAGGGGTTATCTCCCCACTACTCAGGGTTATTGTCTTAAATGGGGCACTTATGCAACTTAGACATACTGGCATAAGAGTAACCGCTTACGCTGACGACGTTGTGCTAATGACAACCGGCAAGTTTCTGCCAACACTGGCCGAGCAATTAAATGGAGCCTTCTCCATCATTGACTCCTGGGCCAGTAAATGCGGTCTATCAGTCAATCCCCAGAAGGCTGAATTAGTATTGTTCACTTCCGCAGTTTGTCATGACATCTGTTGTCGATTCACCCATCAGAATCTCTTACAACGCTAAATACCTGGGACTAATACTAGATAGGAAACTAAATTGGAAAACGAACACAGACGAAAGAATCAAGAAAGCCATAACAGCATTCTACACCTGTAGCAAAATCTTTGGGAAAATTCGGGTTGTACACAGCTGTTTTCAGACCGATACTGACAAATGGCAGTCTTGTATGGTAGCCAGCAACTGAAAAGGCTACATACCTAAAGGCTATGACAAAAGTGCAAAGACTAGCTTGCATCGGAGTCACTAGCACGGTGAGGTCAACTGCAACCGACTTGAGGCTATTCTCAATCTGCTTCTGATACATATCTTTGTACAATCTATGGCAGCTTGTTGCCATCAGAATTTGCCAATCATTAGACTGGAAATACGATGAAGAGGGTCACTCAACGTACTTTGGCAATTTACCTACCACGGATTACATCACGCCATATTTAGATTTCATCAGACCCTTCTCGAGCGCCTACCCCAGCCGGAAAGTGTGGAGAGATGGACCTATACCTAACCCGCAATCCGTTCCCGTGTACACAGACGAATCAAAAATGGACAACCACTGGGCATCTCAACATCATTACGCCTCCAAGACCATTGCAGTGTATTTCAAGCGGAAGTCAGGGCAGTGACAAGAGCTGCCCGTGAGTCTGCATTAAAGTCAATACCTCCGGAAGGTATCACCTTCTTTTCCACAGCCAGGCAGCTATAAAAGCCTTAAATGCCCCAGTTATAAAATCGAAGCTTGTGAAGGGCTGTCGCGAAGAGCTCAAGGCTCTTGAAACACAGCACAATGTATTACTGTGCTGGGTCCCTGGACATGAAGGCATCCAAGACAACGAGAAAGTCGATGAACTAGCATGACAAGGTTCGGCTAAGGCTCCAGAACAAGCATAGTCCTCTGTGTGTATCCCGCTCTGTACACTAGAGCTTGAAGCAGGGAAGAAGGCCACAGGTGCGGCGAACGCCAGACGGATATCCATGGATACGTGCGCTAGCACAAGAAAACTATGGCCATCTTTCTGCAAAACCATCAGAACAGAGAGAATGATGCGCAACAACCGGAAATGTCTCTCTATGCCTGTAGGTATCCTAACCGGACATAACACCCGACGATACCAAATGAAGAAAATGCCACTGACCCAAGAAGAGCTTTGAATAGGCTGTGGTGACGAGGGAGTCATAGAGTATACAACCCACTTAATATGTCACTGTCCAGGTCTCCAGGACTCCAGGCACAAACTCCTTGGAAAATACTTCTTCCACAATCTGAACGAGCTATCAGGCACGCCAACGGACAAAATCATGAACTTCATCAAATCCTCAAAATGGTTACAATGTAATGACATAGTAAGTAATTGTAAATTAATCAACAATAAGGCTGACTGAATCGGTTACTACGGATAAGGGATAAACCCTTTCCCCCGAAGGTTATCACAATGGGTCCATTTTGACCTGAGTGTGGCGCGGAACATTCCCCCCAGCCCGTCGAATAATTAAAAAAAGAATTCTGTCAAATTAGCTGCGCCCAAAGTTTGATTCAGACTCAGTCAATCAGTCAGTCAATTTTATCAGATCTTCTGGAGGGTGTTATCCTTATTTTTCTTAAAAGCTAAATAAACGCAAATTCCACGTAGTGTTCCCAGACTTTGATAAAAAAATTCTAACACTAAGTGTAAAAATTTCCTAATAGTGGAAAACACTACAATAAAAAATAAATACCGACGACAATCCAATTTATTGAATACAAACGTAAAGTTCCTAATGTAATACAAATTCTAACAATAGGGACAAATTTGAAAAAGGAACCATTGGGCAAAGTGTTGTTTTTCATTTTCATGTGCAGAGAAACTCATTCTGAAGAAAATATCAATCCAGTTTGTAAGGTTTGGTAACTTTCTAAGAAGCGTGATTCTGAAATCGGCTCTCCTAAAGGTTAATTTTCTATTTCGAAGCAATTAAAAGGGCTAGGTAAGTTTTAAAGTTGTTTCTTCAGCTTTAACTTAATGCGGAGAGATTTGTAAATCTACTTTAATAATAGAGTGATAATATTACAGCGCATAAGACCTTTGTAACAACAATAGTCTACAGCCCACGAGTAGGTATACTCTAAGAATATTAATGTTCGTCTTTAAATAAGAAATTTAAAGAAAATGTCAGCGGTTTCAAATTCTATCTTCTTTTCTAAAAAACGAAGACGAATAAGGTTGAGCTCAAAACAAAAAAAAACAGAAATATCCTCCAGTATACCAAGGTAATAGTAATCACGGTGAAAATCGGTTATAAAATACTCTAAGAGATTGGTTTATTCAAAATTGGTACAGCGAGAATTCTGATTTTGAAAGATTGTTTCCCCTTCAAGCTTTCCTAAGCCGGAAAATGCAGAGCTGAACAAATATTTCGTATAAGATCTACATTTGATTCAAATCTCAGTTTATATTCCTCATACGCCCAGAACAATATTTCATCCGCAAGAGAAGACAGAACAGTTATAAAGGGGGGTACACTTTTAGTGCGATGTAAGAGTATATCATGACATTACTCACTCGTGTCCATATGTTTCTTTTCTGGACATTTCAAGTTGCAAGAATTTTGCACTCAACATACCGCCGCTTAGAGTGCCTTCAATTTGCAACATTTCTATCAGAAACAAACAAATTAATTAAGTGGAGAATTTTTATTTATTGGCCAATGGTTAAGAACTCACTAGACCTCAAAAAACTGCTATTTCCTACACTAATGTAGGATCTCAATGCAGTCAATGAATACCTACCCATTTACACCTCACCTCATAGAACAAGCTATAGTAAGGCACACAGGTAATAAATATAGGTACCGAGTCACAAATCTTCAGTACTCACAGATCGGTATACAATGCAAACGCTTCGTGCAATCAACTCGTTAAGATGTTAAATGTTCATAGCGCTGGAAAAGAGCCGTATCTAAGCGCGCCACCCCTAAAACAACCAACGTTCTGCGAAAATCTACTACTGACTGTTGGGGTATTTATCGATTTAGTGAAAGTGATAATTTTAATTCTCTTCAAGTTGGCCAAACTGCCGGTCAATATATTGCTCGAGGAAGGCCCCAAAGTGATTACGGGACAAAATGCATTAGTAATATAAATTGGAAAAATATGTGTTCAAAAAAGTATGCTTACATGTATGATATTTGTATGTGAAGATCACAGGCGGTGCTAATGGTATTGGAAAAGCAATTGCATTGGAGTTGGCAAAATGTGGTTGTAATATTGTCATAGCGGATATCGATGAAAAGGCGTCCGAGAAGACTCTGGCCATGCTGAGGAAGTTCGATATTAAATCAATTGCATATTCAGTGAGTAATTTTATGCCTACGAGTGATGACTTTTTCGTTTTGAAGAAGATTCGACTGATAGGGTCATTCTTACCTTTCTGATCGAGTTCAGTGTTACCACTTTGTAGTACTTTGCAGTTGATACATAAAGCATTTATTTTGAAATGGAATCCAGCGGTCATAAAAACAAATCTACTGCAATACTCTATTTTTTTTTTAATGCACCATAAAAAAGAGAAAATCTCTTCGAAATAATTGAATTTCTTCTTTATTACGTAGATATATTACGTAAATTGACAAATCTCACTGGCAAAAAGCGTCACTGATTACTATGCGTTTACATTATGCATATCTGTGCTCTAAACAAAACGCACGAACGACTGAATAACGACAGCGATGTACGGTACGCATCAAATGCACTGGTGATTTATGTCGTTTTCCATTGGGAAAAAAGAAGCGCCCAGAAGAGTCCGAAATCGAAAAAAAAAAATACTTTTGAAACCGTTCCATTGGTACAAAAAAAAAAACACTCTTCTGGTTATTCTGAGAAGAGAATTTCGCTTCTCGAATTGGAGTCAGAATCCTCTCAAGAAGCAATTACACAATTGCAATTTATTTATTTTAAACAAGCCAGCAGGCAGCAGCCGACTTAGTTGTGACATTTCACCTTTACATTTGTGGATTCAACCACAAGCTGATTTCTTGTTCCATTGGATTTCAAAATGAGTGGATCACCGAGTGAAACCAATGGAAAACGACATTGAACTTCAACGCAAGCTATTTACTGCCCTCCTTTATAAGTCATTTTTGTTTCAGGTCATTGGAAATTATTGACGCTAGGTATCTTGCTGCATTGGGTGCGTTCCGTTCACCGCTAGACATCTAGCGCATAGTGTGCTAGATAGACGAACACACCCATTACATTTTCCTTATATGTACATAATCGAATTGCTTGGGTAGCTCTTTTATTCCTTCTTCTTAATTTTGCTGTGAGTTCTTTACTAGGTTAAGCCAAGTCAAGAAATTCGTGACTGAGTACTAAGTTGACGGTTCGTATATGTGGATTACGTAGGAAAAGTGACGTTCCCGACCAATCTAGTTTTTGCGTTCAGGGTACATCTTATCCAGACCAATCTAGTCGACTTAAGATAACTAGATTCTTGAATGTTACGAAATAATGGCGGAAAAGGGGGTAATTGTAGTAGATTGCTTGGTACAATCCTCCACTCTCTTTTCGCACAGGCTTATTGTCCGGGACATTAATTGCTTGCGAAAATTTGCAATTTTTACTGCGGTGCTGCCAGCTTTTTTAAGAGGTATGGAGGCAAATTGAAAAATTTTGGACCAAAAAACAAACAAAAAATCGAAACTGAGAGACTTTTCTAGTTTCCATTTTCCAATGTTAACAAAAACAAAAAAAAACATTTTGCATACATGGACAGTGTCTTTTCATATTCATGCATATTTTGTGAGATAATTTTACTGCTTAGATGATAGAGTCTGTTCAAAAACTGTATGAAAATGGAGTTGACCAATTTACAATTAATTGTATAGAACTTTAGTTATACGAAAAGAGTGCGTTCGCGATTGAAGTATGCATTTGTTTTTATAAATACCTAAGGAGCCTTAAACTAGCCAAACTTTAAACAGCCTAAATAAGAATAATTTCCGAATGATGCTTTTAAGAAGCCAGTGATTGCTAGTTAGTCAATGAAACGTCAGCAATCAATATTCCGCTGTCTATTTGTTGACGTCATCGCGGTGCCAGTTTTTGATGTCTAAGAAGAAAGAGGGATAAGGTGGGATAGCGCCATATGTAATTTGTGATCCGTGATTTCGGTCGTGTTCTAAGTTTTGGGCTTCGTTCTGACTCTGGCGATGACTGTGTGACTTGTGATTGTCATAACGCCAATTGACTTCTTTTTCGTAAACAGAGTGGGCACATTCAAGAATCTAGTTATCTTAAGTCGACTAGATTGGTCTAGATAAGATGTACCCTGAACGCAAAAACTAGATTGGTCGGGAACGTCACTTTTCCTACGTCATCCACATATACGAACTGTCAACTTAGTACTCAGTCACGAATTTCTTGACTAGATTCGTCGGCTACCCCTCCATAAACGTCAACTGAAACAGTTGCTCATATGACCGATTGCAGTCAATCAAAACCGAGATAATCTAGTCAGACAGCTGTCAGACTTACTAAACTAGATACTTGAACGTCCCCACTTTCTTAAAAGATCGGTATAGCTAGATTTGTCGGAGCTATACATTTACATAGCTCGTTTCCTAGATTTATTTATTTATTGCTTAAATTTAGGAGCGACACCGATACTGGTAGACCAATCAATAGGAAGGCAATTGCTGTCAGACAGGCTTTTAGACTTTTGTCTTACTTATATTTTAATTTCTAGAGTAGTATATCTAACCATACAAAGCTTTTAAATAGAAGAACTCACTACCCCCATTTTAATTTCAGACTGATGTATCAAAACCAAAGGAGGTGGAAGACTTAAAGCAGGCAATTGAAGCGTCCATAGGGCCGGTTGACGTTTTAGTGAACAACGCCGGCCTCATGCCTTTAATTTCGCTAAGAGAAGGTGACTGCTCAGACGTCGAGCGAGTTGTGGACGTCAACCTCAACGCAAACATATGGGTATCTAATCAAATTGTCAGACCATAAATTCAAAATACGACCCACATACCTCTTTGTATACCCCAGACACTAAGAACATTTCTCGGAGGGATGATAAGCAAAAAGCGGGGACACATAGTGCAACTATCGTCAATGTCAGGTAAGTGACACTAACCCCTTTAAATCGAAGCTCATCAGGTCATTTCAGCCCTGCATCCCCTGCCCGGTGCTACAATCTACACAGCCACCAAGTACGCAGTGACTGGACTAATGCTAGCTCTAGAGGAGGAACTCCGGCAGGAAGGTCTCGCAAATTGCATCGACTTCACAACAGTGCACCCATATTTCGTCTCAACACGAAGGGATCTAATGAATACACTCAACTTGAGGTGAGTAAATTTGCAAACTATGTACATGTGCAAATTAAAATCCTGTTTGAAGATTCCCAGCGATAACGGCGCAAGAGACAGCAAGGGAGACGGTAAAGGGAATTCTCTTCCGTAAAAGACGCGTCGTCATCCCCCACTTTGATAGCGCATTCACTAAACTCCTACGAAGCCTACCACACTCGGTCCAATGCCTTGTGCGAGACCACATTCTGAGAGAGCCCGACACACGGATTATAAGAGATCCCTTCTTGTATGCCGCATAAAATAAAGAAAAAGGGTTAAACCAGCCAGATTGTTGTTGCTCGAACTAATTAAATCGCTCATTAATCACAATTTCCTTTCCATGCGCCCATTGAATTTCAATCTGGTTTAGTCCTTCGCTGATAAGCGAAATGCGGAACCTGTTTTAATGATTTATCTTCTCCAGTTCCCATATAAGTAGCGCAATTCCAATCGAGCTAATAGATTATGCTGTGTGTGGCTGTGGAAAGTGGAATCCGAATCCGAATCACACGCAAACGGATGCTTGAACTCGTGTAACAAATATTTGTACAGGATTTGACTTATACCGGAATGTCAAGTTATGTCGCGAATAATTAATCACCCGGCTGTTGGGCCGACCGAAAATCGCTTTTATTGGTCAAATAGAAAGTGTGCAAAGATATCAATCATTCGTGTTCATCCTGCGAAAGCCCTAAGACGCACATTCGCATCATGTAGTCGCAGATGGAGTTTTATGCGCCATGGTGTAGTCGTAGTCGCACGATGACATGGTTTCACCCCAAACAAAAGAGGTTACAAATTAATTTCGTAGAAATCCCACCCTTGGGTAAACAACAAGTTAAAGACCAGTCCCGAACTGCGAAGAGGATTTTTATTGCCGTCTGAGGTTACAAGCTATATACAGATGGAGTGTGACAATTTATTTATTTATGTATGACAGGAGTTTTGTTTCTGAAGCGGCTATTAAATATATTCATCGGTCGGTTGAAGTAGATAAATCGAATGAATTGGCTGTTGGAATTTTTGTACTCGGGATAGCGGTGGTAGGAGTACGGCGTAGTTTAAACTTTACAAATTTAAAGTTAAAAAAATGCAGAAACTTTGTATTGTTGTTAGTTTAGAATAACACCTGTGGAAATATAGAGAGTAATACTGAGTACAGTATTTCGGTAGCTGTCACTTTTGAAGCTTTTATTCTTTGACATTTGACAAGTAGAAACTACGCCATTACTAAAAATGGAACGATATGCTGGGAATCTTGCTTCAACAACGCATTGAAATTATTAAAATTCACTACAAAAATGGTGAAAATCTGGCAGTCACAGTTCGCAAAACTAAAGCATTTTTGGTCGTCGTGAAGCACCTTGTCGGACCGCAACACTGAAATTGGTGGACAAATTCGAGCTGTTGGGACAAGTTAATGATGTGAAGAACAAAACCCGTGCATGTCGCTCAAGAACAACTGAGAATATTGCTGCTGTAGCCAGAAGTGTTGAAGAAAACCCAGGATTGTCCATTCCTCGTCGTTCTTTGGAATTGAGCATTCCACAAACGTCATTACACCGTATTTTGCATACAGACTTGGGTCTTAAGGCTTATAAAGTTCAGTTAACATAAGAACTCAAACCGGCCAATCATCAACAACGTCGTCTCTTTGCTAATAGTGTCCTTGAAATGCATGAAAATGATCCGGAATTCCATCGAAAAATCATCTTGACTGATGAGGCCCATTTTCACCTCGGTGGCTACGTCAACAAGCAAAATTGTATCATCTGGGGCTCGGAAAACTCAAGAGTTATTGTTGAGAAGCCTCTCCATCCTCAACGTGTGACTGTTTGGTGCGGTTTATGGTCCAGCGGGGTCATTGGACCTTAATTTTTCGAAAATGAGGTTGGATCAACAGTAGATACGGTGAATGCATTGCGCTATCGAGAGATGATTTATGATTTTTATGGTCGGAGTTGGATGGTATTGATCTGGACAACGTTTACTTTCAACAAGACAGCGCTACGTGCGAGAGCATTGATCTTTTACGGGAAAAGTTTCCGGACCGTGTTATCTCTCGAAGAGGTGATCACCGAGATCTTGCGACTTCTTCCTTTGGGGCGACGTGAAAGATAAGGTCTACGCCAACAGCCCAGCGTCGATTCAAGACCTGAAAGATAAATTTCGTGAGGCTATCGAGGTCATTGTTGCAAGTGTCTCTTTATAGATAGCAGAACGGCAATAGAGTCTTTGGTGAACCAATTATAGGTTGTGGAGTGGGATATTTCATATAACATGTAACCACTAAATTAGATTGAGTGCAGGAAATAATTAGGGTATTACAAAGCAAACTCTACTGCAAACCTCTTATTGGAAAACCCTTTATTAAGCACTAGCTGTGCCCGCAACTTCGTACGCGGCGTGAGACTGTGTAATTTCTGAGCAGCATAGTCCTTTCGACTCCCTTGTCCATTTAAGAGCTTGGCAATGATCACATGCCTGAGTCATACCACCGATACCAGCAAATTCGGCATAATTAATTTCTTTGGTGTAATAAAATCCACTTCGGATTTTATTTACCCACGGATTATATGTGTTTCTTTGTAACGACGCGGTCTGATATTTTTCATCCGTTTTCTGTGATCTAACTCGTCTCATTTATCTAGATCTTGTTGAGCTTTGAGACAGATTTGACCGTTTTCTCAACGGCATATTTGTTTAAAATCAACAGTCTAGCTAAAACATTGTCAATGTGAAACAATAAATCAAACAAATCTATTTACCTAAAACATCAATTTAAGAAAATCTAATTCAACAGCATAAGTAGGTACTAAAGTTTCACTTCCTTAATCCTTACTGTAGGTACAACGTAGGTAATATCAAAACAACCACTAAAGCAAAAGCCTGAACGGAAACTTGTATGTACACCAACAATACGTAAATCAAACAACATAGTTCACCTATCTACATATATCGTCTTTACTTCTTGAATTCTTCAATTCTTTACTGTAGGTATCAACGTAGATACTATAACAACCATTAAAACAAAAACCATGAACTCAATTTCTATATGCACCACCTCCTCCATACGTCCATCACCACCAATGTTGCCATAAAAATGTTTTTACAAATCTGCAATCATGACAAAAAAAAAAAATGCAATGCAGATTTCTATAGAAAAATCTTCCTTCACAATTTTTTTTATAAATGTAACAATAACAAAAAAACAAAAAAGCTGAATACGAAAATGACAGCATACAGCGAAATCAAGTGTTAAAATTTGTTAAAAAGAACAAAATATATTATTGCGGATGCAGACAAAATCTGAAGCGCAGATTTCTGGTTTTTAAAAACATGCAGCAAGGTTGAAAATCTGCAAAATGCAGACAAATCTGCACTTATGGCAACGCTGATCACCACACGTCAATCGTCATCAGCCATCTGCGCATTTCCCCAGAAACACATTGTTGCTGTTGATTCAATATACATATGTATATTCTCGTCCCATACTTCTCTTTTGTTTCACTTAATTTGGAGAAAACACCACGCAGTTTTTTTTTCATATGAATATTATGCCTGTGCGATGTGCGCCACCAAACCACCCCAAAGCAGAACAACGATCAAGAACCGCGGCTGCTGATACCTAATATTCGATTTGAGAAAATAAATTTATTTTTTTCAGGTTAGATTTTAGGTTGTAGCTCAGCTTCTAAAGGACATAGAAAGCTGATTGATGGCTTGAAATAACAATAAAAGTGTTGGCTCTCCTAAGTATTTTGTTTTGTTTGCATTGATTAAGAATTATCTGAGTAATGGCGAGTTAAAGGCAGTAAAGTCAGAAAAAAAACACATTTTGGTCAAAAACGCTCCAAAAAATAGGCATGGCAATGAAAGGAATAGCCTATATGTTGCACAGAATCTTAAGAAACATTTCAAAAAAAGTTTCATCGAAATCTTCATCAGGTGTTCTACCAGACATTCCACTGCAATAATAATTACTAGTATTGCTTTTGGTCGAAAATCGACCATACCATGGTAAACAACACAAATAACGAAAATAATTGTAATACATTTCTTAGTATTACATACATATTTTAAAAGAACGTACCGGCACAATAATTATTTTCGTTATTTATATATTTTTTTTTTCATATAAACGAAATAAGCGAAATCTATATAGGTACCCAAAAAATATGTAGATAAATGAGCTTTTCCATCGTAAACAGATTCTAATCTACGATGATTTATATTTGAATACGTTACTATGGTAATATGGCGGCGACAAATTTATTGTCACCAAAATCCTTTCAATTACCTGTTTTGTATGGGGAATTCATAACTTAATTTTACCAGGCTTAATGGCGACATATACCCACAATTTTGTGTTTGTCCACATTTATGGCCCAGTACCTTTCGAATGGCATAAGTTTCATTCTCCTCATTTCATAATAAGTACCTAAAAAGTGTTCGGAAACTTTGGATGTTCACGTAACGACTTTAAGCTCAAAGACCATCTAAAGAATATATGAACTAGAAGACATAAATCAATTTGGTTTTCAATTTTCGATTAAGAATCACTAGGGGCAGTAAGAACTAGAAACAAATTTGCTGTCTATGTTGAAAATATTGACAAAATCAGCACACAGTTTAAATTGAAGTTTTTTCCATAAATTTTGAATTTGAAATATATTTTTTTTTTTACTAATATTAAATTAACTTAAATAACTTGATTTAAGATAAATATTAAAGAACGAATTTCTGGCTTTCAAAAATGCTAGGTATAGTCATTTATTGTAAGTGTTGCTATTGTTTTTTAATATTTTTTTTTCAATTACCCCTCCCTTGACTGGAAGACATTTGGTCAAGGATTGAACGCTAAACTTTCTTATATACCACACCTTTAAATTGAATCAGGTGTAGAACTGGACACAATTACGTTTGCACTAGAAAAGGCGATCGTGTGAAATATAGCAGAAAAACCTTACCGTCGTGGTGGAATGAAGACCTAACCATCCTGAGGAGGTTGACTAGGGAGATTTTCAATATAAGCTTCAAGCATAAGTACTGACAACCTTATGAGGAATGTCTAAAGTTCTAAAAAAAAGTCTATTACAGCAGCTAAGACATAAGCATGGTCCGAATACTGTCAATCTTTCGCTCTCAAGGAATCTGCTCGACTCAGTTAGATTCTATCCAAAGGACTCTCTAGTCCATCTTTTATCAAGAGAACGGACGGAACCTGGACTGATTTTACTAACGAGTCTACTTAACACACACTTTCCTGGTTTTACAGACTACTGCGAAATCCCGCCAAATTCGCGGTGGTATCCTCCCTCGCACCGGGATGAAATTTAGCCCACTATAACTAAGGAAAAGATCTCCAATGGGCCATCCACAGTTTTGCTCCGTATAAATCACCGGGGCAGGACGGCATTCTCCCCTTCATGCTGCAAAAACAGGAAGGGAGAGTGCTACCCTTACTCTGAAACTTACAGAAGCAGCATCCTACTAAACCATGTACCTCAGTCTTGGATTCATGTACCGAAAGTCGGCAAAAGAGGTCAGAATCCGCGAAGGACTTCCGACCTATTAGCTTAACCTCCTTCATACTCAAAACTTTAGAACGTATACTTGACCCTCACATAAGAATAGGCCTTGAAAGGTCTCGCTTATGTCATTCACAAGATGCATAACTCTAGGGAAGGTCGACGGAGACCACTCTTCATGAAGTAGTGCGTCTAGTTGAAAGGTCACTCTCCCATAACCAATATATTTAGCTACTTCTTAGACTTAGTGCTTTCAATAACCAACAACCAGACACGAGGTGAAACTTTTTTGTTTTGAGATTGTTTAACTAGATTCTTTTATAAAATGTAAGAGGATGTGAAAGAAATATACCTACACGAACAGGGTGGAATATTTTGCGATTAGGTAGGTAAGAAATGAACTTGCATAGAGTGAAACAGTGTTCAATCTTCTTTGTGAGTATCCGGCCCTAGACAAAACCAGACGCAGTGCACTAGGACATCCCTTTTATGATGACCTTTCGGTCATCCGAAGTATCCATTGCAACAAGATCATCAAATTTTTCAACTCCACAGGTTGGTCTTGAGCTTCTTAACATCCTTCTCGCCCTTTACCACCTTCGGGTTCCGTTAGTTGTGGTCTCAAAACGGCACTCAATGCGTCAGTTGTGTTTTTCCCTCGTCAGGAAACGGGAAATAAGCCACTTACAGCTCTCCTAAACGGAGCGGGATAGCCTGCATCCATTTTACCCCTCTCCGAAATACCGTTATTATTTTTTGGCGCCTAAGTCATCATACTCTTCCCAAAAACACCTTATTCACTCTCGCTTTAGAAATTGATGTCGTTTTTGACATTGTTTTCACACAAACTTTTATGACAAATAGCTATCAGAGAACATATTTTTCAGCGAAAGAACCCCGTTTACTAAATTTGGCTTCGTTAAATGGGAGGTCCATAATAGCAACGCAATTTCTAGAGCTGGTGCATTTAGCATGTTTAGAGATAAGCTTGCTAACATACACAATCATATCCTATATTGAGTTTAGAACTAAATATCCTTGGAAATCTGATAGCTAACCTCAGAGTTAAGCGACGTTAGTATTCTAAGCGAGTTTAACCTATTTAATCCGTCATATCTTTGAAAGCTTTGATCCAGGAGCATATTTTTTTATCAGTGGCTATTGTACTAAAGCGTAGTATGCAGATGATCCGAAACGAAAAACCCCATACAAAAGTCAACCAACGAAATCATGAAAGAAAAATTCCGCTCTCCTTTTCGTTTTGCAGTACGCAGCTGCTGCGAACTGATGACGGAAAAGTTCGAGTATCCAAATCGATGATAAATGTCCAGTGCTGGTAACACTGCTACCTGTGTAACAGCTGATGGAACTCTCCACAAATTATTTTCCGCTGCCTTTTCGCAGATGTTTCGCTGTCCATTTGGAGACCACCGGAAAATTTCATTTCGGATCATCTGCGTACAACGCTTTACCAAAAGTAGTAGATTAGCACTAGTTCTTGCATTTTCTAGTTGAAAATATATATCTACAACCGCTTTCAAAATTCAAATATGTTCCTAATTGGACTGTCTATAAATAAATTATAGTTACATTTGTATCTAGAGGGTTTTCAATGGGGACGCTACAAAAGTAGAGCGACAGGGACAGCAAACGACGCCGAATTTCGCTACGTCCAACTTATGGTCGTCATAATCGTCCTAGCAGATCAACAATTGAGCGTCTAGTGGAAAAATTTGAATCCACAGGCACAGTACAAAATGTTCCCGTGCCAGTGAGACAAGGAAGTGCCCGTAGTGTCGAGGATATTGCTGCCGCTGAGGCTTCAGTTGAAGAAAGCCCAAATGTGTCTCTCACACGTCGTTCTCAAGCGTGGGGCATCTCTGTGACTTCGTTGTGGCGAATTTTGCGAAAGGATCTTGGCCTACATCCTTACAAGATTAAATTGACGCAAGAACTGAAGCCGTTTGACCAGCGAAGCGTCGTATGTTCGTGAATTGGGCTGAGCAACAACTTGAAAATGATTCGGATTTTAATCGAAAAATCATCTTCAGCGATGAGGCTCATTTCTGGCTGAATGGCCTCGTCAATAAACAAAATATGCGGTATTGGTCAGGCAGCAATCCACACGTTCTCCATGAGTCATCATTGCATCCCGAAAAAATTACGGTTTGGTGTGGTTTATGGGCCGGCGGCGTCATTGCCGTACTTCTTCCGTGATGATCAAGACCGGCACGTTACTGTGAATGGGAATCGCTACCGTTCAATGATAACCGAATATTTTTGGCCCCAATTGGATGATATGGACTTGAAGGACATGTGGTTCCAACAGGACGGCGCCACAAGCCACACAGCGAATGTCACAATCAATTTATTGGAAACCAAGTTTGGAGAACGTGTTATCTCACGAAATGGTCCAGTCGCTTGGCTGCCTCGGTCGTGCGATTTTACGCCGTTAGACTATTTCCTGTGGGGCTACGTCAAGTCTATGGTCTTACGAGTAAGGTTCCTGCTTTGAGGTAGGTAGTCCTTTCACATTATTGTTTAAACTGATGGTTACGCATGTTTTCTATTTGCTACTTAAGGCGGAATGAAAACGCAGCGAGCGCCCTTAAACCATCTCGTTTAAATCACTCGTCAAATTTTTGGTCGTTAACTAATGAAACTTATCGGCTTCATTTTTCTTCGAAATTAATTTTAATCTTTTCGCAAATGCCGTATACTGATTGCCATGGCCAATCAGTCTAAGTTATTCAGGTCTTCAGATTCGTTAATGATGAAACTGCTGAGAATGGGCTTTCAAAAGTAGGTGGCAAACAGCATTTAGTTTTTTGGCGTACTGTAACTTCTGCAGTTGTAAGAGAAAAGTATGTCTGTTCGGCAATGCCGTCCATTTTCTGCCCATACATACATGCGTATGTACCTATCTACTAGTAAAGAGTGCGTCTTTTTAACTTTTCTGACCTTCGGTTAAAGCGACATTCGGCTTTGCTGTTGATTTGTTGTTAAGGGTTTTTTTTTTCTAAAACGCTTTTCTAATGATTGAATCAAACAAGTCAACAAATTTTTTTCGAGGAACTTTTTCCAAAGGATTTATAAACTGAATTCCTTTATGAGGTTTTATTGAATATGCACATACCGATGCTGATGCAGCTTCAAATTCACCACCATTTCCCACCTTTCCCACCACCATTTACCATTTCAACTGACATTAGCTGTGTAAATTGCTGACTCTTTCAGCGAATTTGAAAAAAAAATCCCGATCTATTTAACGCAGAAGATGTATTTCATATATTTTGTACTTATCCGCAATACCCTGATTATGTCTCACTCTAAATTAGCGACACAATCTCTGTTATAATTCACCTCCTATACCAAAAACTGTACAATAAATCCTAAGCTCTTCTGCACAACAAAATAAAGCCACCATTTGTCTTAGCGAACTCGCCCAAACAAAGGTCATAACATTATCCTTTTGCAGCGAATACAACACAAGTATGCACACTAAATCCTCGCACTAATATATTTTATTTGAATGTTAGCTGTCGCATGGCGCCTGTAACATGACAGCGGTGCATTAAAAGTGGAAAATTTACAACCATTTGTAACACGATTTGCCCAGACAGAAAGAACACATGCGCTGACCTTATGCCATTTGGTGGGTATATGTAGTTGTCCCAAAGATATATCGTCCCAAAGGCAACGGATAAATCAATGTGAAAGCGGACTGTTTGTTTCCACCGAAAACTTACGAGAGACACCATAACACACCAGCTCAAGTACAAAGGAGATCACATTTTTAATTCCTCTATGGAAAAGGAAGAAAATCCCATTAAAAATAGTAAAGTTCGGTTTTTGAGAAATCGTTTGTTTTTGCCCCAAAAGGGGATCTGTCGTATATCCTTATGCAAATTTTTACGACCGTATTCATTGCCGCACATACTTTAGTGCAAATAGAGAATGATTTTCATATGATTTTCCCAGCGATATATACACTCAGACTCAGAGTCCTTGTCATCGTATACAGCATGGTACTTGGACAAATTCCCCATAAAACGTGCAATTACTTAACAGTCACATACGGACCCACATGCACACATCGCATCAGATGAATATGCACGCGAGTTCCTGCCGGCTATAAACTCGACTTCTTCGATTGGTAATGGCGCTATTCAAATCTTTTTCGAATCTCTTCGATATGATAAAAAGCTGGTAGTAGCTCCTGCAGTTTACAATTTTATTGCCATGAATTTTATTGCGAATTATACGGCGCTTGGTTCCGTGGCGCAAAGGAAGCCAGCTTCAGGAAAAAAAAAGGAAGTGAAATATAACAGTTTTATGGCTATTGTGAACTATAAATCGCACAAGGATTTAAATAGCCATGGAAACAGTAACTTTATCAATTCCATTAATGGAACAACACACACATAAAACTGTTTTAACGTGTTACTAATTCCAGTGTCGACAGGAGTGGTTGGTGGTTTGGTGGTCAACGCACTACAGCCTGTGCAAACAAATATGGTTATGATAACAAATAAAACGTCTGCCTTGGTAAACAAACAGAAAAATTGATAATCCTTTGGAAGATACAACTGGGGTTGATTTAAAACTCGCCACCATAAATTTGTGTTGTTGCATAAACGTACGGATTGGTGTGGAAACTTAATGCGGTTTATAATTCCATGGGAATGGACGCACCGGGCGAGTACTGTGAAATCGGCTTTTCACTTTGAATTACAATATTTACTTGTGTACATGAATGGAATAGTGTATTACTCACACTATTTTTGCAGTTTAATGATGTAACATAATAATACTGTTGGAGTAGGTATATCCTGGTGATTCGCACTGGCATGTAAAATGCTTATGGGATTGCTGTCCTTTGCATTATTGCAAATAGGTATTTTTATTAAAAAGTGTGTTGCGACTGAAGCTGTTGTGCAACAGCGAATTGGAGTTTTTGTTTGATTTATTGGGGCCGATATAACCATACTTCAAATAAAGAGAGTAGGTAGGTACCTCTCCTAAAGATTTTACAAGCAAAGTTGGCAAGTTCTAGGAAATTTGCCTTTTCATTTCTAATTTGTATTCATAATTATACTAGTTAGCTCCCGCCTTACACAGATTAATGGAGAGAAATAAATTAAACCTTTTTTTGAAGAATACCTATAGAAAAAAAAAATATTTTGAAGTAAAAAGAAAATATTCCAAGCATGTATTTTGGAAAAAAATACAACTAAGCACCCGAATATCCATTGATTATGACGTGTGTGCTGTTACACTATAATAGGGGTTTGTCTTTACAGACTCAGCCTTAGGTTAGGTGTTAGTCCCCTCCAAGCAGTCCTCTGTCAGATGAAAGATAAATCTTAGCTTGCTAGGCCAAGGATGCTGACATTTGAAATATAATACTTCAGAAAGAAAAGTTGCAGGCATTTTTTTGAGTCTCCTAGTTTTCAACCCGAAAGTAGGTATTTACCTTAAAGAAGGCTTTCAATTTGAAACTAAACATACTGTTTGGTGATTCGGTGAAAGGTTTTGCTGCATGTCACAACTGCTTGTTGCTTCATCTGTGTGTGCTGCTATGGGCTTAATGGATAGTTATGGTTGTCATGTCAAACGAGCTAGATATTTGACTGGATCAAGGCGCAGTGGCTTAGTGGTTAGTGTGTTGGACTACTAAGCGAGGGCTCCCAGGTTCGAATCCCGCAAAAACCCAAATTCCAACTTAGGGTTTTTTCCACTGCGCCACCTCTCGCGAACGTCTGACAAACGTATAACTGTCTTAAGAGCTTCTCAATTAGCAGTTTGGAATTGGCATAAAATTGTAGATCCCTTCCATTCGTTCCAAAAATGAAACTCACACAAAACAAATGGTTGTGAGAAGCTAGGCTTTGCGTCCCTACGGACCTGTTGCGCCAACTTTTTAAGTTCCATGGGTATTACAAGTTTTTCATCTTGACAATAACCGTACCCAAAAACTGCAGTTGCTTTCACGGAGTATGTATCCCTTTGCCGGATAGTCTCATTTTCTAAATATGATAGGTACTTATCTCATATATTAACCAATTCCCATCATAAGCCCAGTTAAGACGCAAATGCCGTTCGATTTAGGGTTTACTTTATTGAACTTTGATCGGATCCTATTCAATTTTAGGTCTTTAAAAGCTTCTCGATTTTCCGAAGAGATGTTCATGCGGGTAGCATTTTAATGTATCTTCGTAAGCATGCGTCTTTATAAGGCCTTTTTCTTTTTTAGTTCAGAGCAGAAACTGAACTGTTATACGAAAAGTTCGGGTTTTTTATTTTTTTTAGCTCAGACACATCAGAGCTCGAATTTGTGTTTCTTTTTTCGTTCAGTGTATGATCAGAGCGCGCTCTATGAGCTCAAAATAAATTGACTTGGCAGGCTGAGTAAAAGGCTGATTACACATGTACACACACACTTCCAGTCACATTTGACAGAAAAAGAATAGGAAAATAAAAGAAAATCAGAACGTTTTAACACGCCCGGTTCAGAGCTCGCTCATAATGCTCGAACTCAGTTCATTGCTCAGCTCTGAACGAAAAAAGAAAACTGCCTATAGAGTGCTTGAACAAATTTTATCGAAGTAGTTATTGAAAGCTTTTAGCAACTTCTTGAAGTTCTTTAAGATTTGACTATTATCATATCTATACATACATACAGACAAGGTGGGTAAAAAGCAGTCATCCGATGTTGTTTGGCTTAAAACCCTTAGAATTTTATTGGTCAAGTCGAGAAGATTATATCGGCCAAATTGATTGCCATACGGGTTCGTTTTATGACATTTTTCATCACTTCGGCGAGAACTTCGGGCGACAGATTCTCGCAGTCGTGTCGAATGTTGTCCTTGAGGGCTTCTAGGGTCTCGGCCTTGTTCACGTAAGCACGTGACTTCAAAAAACCCCACAAAAACAAGTCTGGAACGGTTAAATCTGCCCGAATTGGAAGATATGGATGTGGACGATACGTGGTTTCAACAGGACGGTGCCACTTGCCACACAGCTAACGAAACAATGGCTCTTTTGCGGGAGAAATTCAATGGCCGTGCTATCTCACGTCGTGGCGATGTTAATTGGCCGCCACGATCTTGCGATTTAACACCGTTGGACTTCTTTCTTTGGGGTTATTTAAAAGCACGTCGATAAGCCAGCAACAGTTCAAGAGCTAAAGGATTGAGATGATTCGGCACATTAACGGAATAGAACCTCAATTATGCCTCAGCGTCATCGAAAATTTGGACCATTGGATGGAGGTGTTGGCCGATATTTTGTTCCACACATAATTGAACCATACCAATATTATAATAATAAAAAGAAATGACAATAATTTCCTAAATAATTTGTGTTTTATTCAAAATCAACATCGGCGCTTAAACTTAACCATCCTTCATATACAAAATGGGCTACAGCCCATACCACCAGCACGTACAACTGGTAAGGAAACACAACAGAAGTTGTTTTAGACAATTCACATTGTTTTTATGATATAAGTGCTCATCGGGAATTTTCCTCTGTAGTAGCTTGGACATATTTGCCAATGGTAAACACTACCGAATAATAGAAGACTACATTTTAATTAGAAGAAAACATCTCGTAAACTTACTGCCTCACCCATAACTCGTAAAACGTTGAAATTGCTTAAATCATCAACCATTCTCTGTGACCCATCAAGAGAGGTCTGCAAATTAATAATAAATAACAAGCCCTTTTGCATGAAGGATGCGTCTCGGGGATAAACATTTTTAATGCGTTGCTTCTCTAATAATTTTACGATGCGCCCGAGAAAATTATGAAAAAGTAAAAAACCGAAACACCCCCAAAGGGTTATAGGGTGAAAGCTGGCACTGAAACCAATCTACTTTGCGCCGATTAAATCATTTACTCAAGTCCTCATCAAACCGCTATAAAACTTATGCCTTGTGCACTTATAATTAAATGTATACACCAGTTTCTTGCGAGCACTTACTGCACAGTAACGTTTCAAGTCCACATTCAATCAAAAACCACCACCATGCCTTCGCCTTTTACGATCCTTGATACACACCGAATTTTTCTTTATGATTTGTATTCATCTATGTTTTATTGCCCGCTGTATGAAAACCGTAAAAGATGGATGGATTTTCGGGCGTACACCATTTGGCTAATTTAACCCGACCGCACTATGCTTCGCGCAGTCATCCTTATGCTTATCCTTATCCCCGAAGCAGATATAGGATAGAGACAGATTCGACTCCCATGCTGGCCTGGTGCCGGCAAGATGATATTTTTAGTATTTTACTGGTCGCAGCAGTGGTGGCTGAAAGTTTTACAACTTTACCGCGTTTTTATCTTTAATTACTTGCGGCGCGCGTTTTATACGAGCACGTTGGGGTTAAGGCGAAATAAAATTTAAATTGGATATACAGTTGAGACGACCATATTGTACAGTTGAACTTCCGTCCGGATGCCGACCAGTGGGAGGTTATTCCATAAGCGTTAGAATTCTGATGATGCGGTCTTCACCTTCCAGTTGGGAATTGCAAAGGATAAACTAGATGGAGTTGAAGACGTAGTTAAACTTCTGTTCTCGCCAAAATTAGAATGCACGAAGGACCGAAATGCAGTTGTTGTTGCTGCTGCTCCTTGTGTTGATTCACCACGACCGTATAGTTTGATTTTAATTGTATACCAATTTGCATATTGAAAGACACTGGGAAAGTTTATATTAAAAAATAAAAACAAGAAAACGAGAGAGGAAATTACAGATGGAGGAGTACACATTTTCATTTTCACAGGTCGACTCAGAAGACTGCTTTGGTTCTTTCTTCGTTTTACCAGAGAACAACCCAGACACGCTGGTTGGGTACCAGTGTTGTAATGAAATTTCGCACTTGTTGTCCTCCGTGCTGCACTGGGTATTGTGCTAATTACAGAGTATTAGGTAAATAAGAGAAGAGAAAAAAATAACCAGCCATCCCAAAGCACGTAGTAAATTTTTAATTAAACAATTCTTAAACGGAAATTATGTTGCAGGATAGTGTCTGTATGTGTGCGCGTTCGTGCAATAGTTTTACGGTGTTCGTCCTGTGGGGAACGACTCTAATTTAATCGCTTAATTAGTGGCCTCCTCTGGTCTCTTTGTGCGGATTTAAACTGAAGTTATGAGCGGAATTGTCAGCTAATTCAATTTTGAAAATTGACACAATCTCAACTGCTGTTTAAATGTTCCAACGTGATCGAAGTTGAACTTTCTCATTAAAAAATCGACCTACATTCATCACTTCATTAAAATTTAATTTAACGCCCAGAATTTAAATCATCAATAATTATGCGGTGTTCCCTCACATAAAGCTATGCATATGACTTGCATATTGTATTTATAAGCGCCAAGCCCGTTCATTACAATTACACGAGGCAATGCCCCAAATTCAAAATTGTAATGTACATATCAATTATGTATGCATGCTTCGATAATCAGGGGTGGTCCATTATGTGTATGCATTCATCAGGTTTATTGAACCGAATTTTTATGCAGAGTGCACTTTGCAAACGAACACGTAGTTTCGTTCCGAATAATCCGAATAACCCAGTGTCATGAAAGTCGCTCTACAATTGGTAAATACGGCTTTTTTTAATTTAAAATAATGACCTCTGCATATTAATTTACGAAAAAGCTTTTTCGCTCTATACGTATATTACTTTGGTGCATTTATGTCTACTTGCCAGCGGCAGCATTGCGCATTTATAGTGTTTACTTTACTACTATATAACATTGTGGGAGTGAAAATATTTTAGTTTTCGAAAGAAAAATTGCGGATTATTTACTCATACTGTATGGGTATTCGTTTGGGTCAAGAGATTGCTGTGTTAGCGAACGCAGCCGCTTTATTATAGGTTTCCCCTGGCTACGCCATCAACCTTAAGCCTTCGCCTTACATATCAAGCGTTACTCATGAAATAGTCATTTTTGGTTTCAATTTGTTCACGTTCTCTTTGCATTTATAGGTTAGCTATATAACGGGTGATTTCTTAAGAGGTTTAGAACTTTTTTTTAAAAAAAAAACACAAAAAATTCGAAAAAATGAATGAAATATTTATTTGAATCGATAGTTTGAACCTTGCAATTTAATGTTTAAAGATAATTTCATGCAAATGTTGACCGCGGCTGCGTCTCAGGTAGCCCATCCGCTGAGTCCAATTTTGGCATACTCTTTCACACATATCGGCCGGTATCTCACGAATGAATGCATGGATGTTGGCTTCCAGTGCGTCAATCGAAGCGGGCTTGTCCCTATACACATAAGCCTTGGCATACCCCCACAAAAAATAATCTAATGGTGTCAAATCGCACGATATAGGCGGCCAATTGACCGGCCCGAAACGTGAAATTAACTGTTCACCAAACTCGCCTCGCAATTGCGCCATTGTTTCGCGTGCTGTGTGGCATGTGGCACCGTCTTGTTGAAACCACATATCATGCAAGTCAAGAACTTCCATTTCGGGCAAAAAAAAGTTTGTTTTCATCGCTCGGTAGCGTTCACCATTGACAGTAACGCTGCGATTCGCATCATCTTTGAAGAAATATGGCCCAATAATGCCGCCGGCCCATAAACCGCACCAAACAGTGGCTTTTTCGGGATGCATTGGTAGCTGTTGCAATGCTTCTGGCTGATCTTCACTCCAAATGCGGCAATTTTGCTTATTTACGTACCCATTCAACCAAAAATGAGCCTCACCGCTGAACACAATTTTTCGATAAAAAAGCGGATCCTCGGCCAGCTTTCCAAGAGCCCATTCACCAAAAATTCGGCGTTGTGGTAGGTCGGCTGGCTTTAGTTCTTGCACCAGCTGTATCTTAAAAGGCTTTACGCCCAAATCCTTCCGCAAAATTTTCCACGTAGTGCTGTAACAAAGGCCTAACTGCTGGGAACGGCGCCGAATCGACATTTCGCGGTCTTCTGTCACACTAGCTGATACGGCCGCAATATTTTCTTCACTACGCACAGTACGTAAACGTGTTGGTGGTTTAATGTCCAACAAAGTAAATTTGGTGCGAAATTTGGTCACAATCTTCCGAATAGACTGCTCAAAAGGTCGAGAATGCCGATCATAAAATGGAAGTAGCGCGCGATGAACATTTCGAACCGAGCACGAATTTTGATAGTAAAATTCAATAATTTGCAAGCGTTGTTCATTTGTAAGACGATCCATGGTTAAATTGCAAACCAAACTGAAGCTGTTTGATAGTGACACAAGGTACTAAACACACGTCAGCTGTCAAAACCAGTGTTGCCAAAACCAAACCAGCTAAAAAATCACCCTTTACAAACGGTTATTTATCAAAAGAGAAAACGTATGCCTTGTGTTAAATACTTCGTCACAAGAGCTTTGAATTTTTTCTTACACTGTAAGATCGTCAGAATTAATATCAAATATATATTTGTCACATTACAATTAAACATCCCATACATTTCGGTTTCTATAAGCGGTCAAATGTTTTATCAAACCAAGAAACCACAAACTAAGTAGTATTAAATAGAGCGTCAGCTCCCGCGCACCTATACCCGATTCCCCCGCAAGTTTTGAAAAGAAAATTCTCTCCTAAATTTCCTACCTGTGAATATTTGTGAAGCAGCAAAAGAAAAAAAAAAATTCTAAATGGAGGGGGTATAATGAAATACTGACACTCAGCAGTCTTCCTACATCGTGGTATTTCTACATTTTTGTAGAAATTTTGATTCCCGAAAAACCTTCGGTGCAAAACAGGAATCAATCATCAAAATTTGGAAACATCAGGAATCTGATGAAAAAACATTCGAAGTAACATTGCTACACACTAAATGTCCATAAGAAAGAGATTTCCCTTCTAGCAAAAAAAAATCTATTACCTTGAAATCATTTTGATGTTAACCATCTGCGATTTGTATATTGAATTTTCGAATAATACAAATTTACTTTTAAAAGAAAGGTTCTTTCACATGCAAATCGAGGGAATTTGTTCGGTGAAAAGACAAAAATGCCAACGTTTAGTGGGAAAATTAAAGAGAGAGTGCCAACTTAAGTAATAAATGAAAACAATTGAGAATATGAATAATGTCTATTTAGAAAATAACTTTTTAGTCCTATCCATTGAATGCGGTCTGTTGTTTTTTATACTATTTTGGTGCGGACTACTTAACCGCACTTTATGTCGGCTTCCTGCACTTTAATAACAAAATTGTATTATCCTTGCAATCAAAAGAAAATTAATTTATTTTCTTTAATCTAAATGTACGGGAAAGAACCGAAACTAAAATGCCTATAGTTCATCGATTTCCAGTGTTTACAACCACATAATGTAAACATCCTGTACTACATGGATTACCTAGGTAAAATAAAAAAAAATCCTTATAAAAGTCGTCTTAATGAAATAGCTCTTTTAAGTTGCCTGAGCTGACGGTCTATTTAATACTTAGTTTATGCGAAAACTATGCAAATATCGTGAACTTGTATTTCCTTGATTGTGACTGTAACTTAACTGAAAGATGACGGTTGTGACAGAGACGAACAAAATATTAGAAAAATCTTTCTGGAAAAGTCTTGAAATTATTCTGATTATACATTTATGTAAGGCAACAATTCTGTGTTTTGTTAATTTTTATTCTTTGTGTCAAAAAATATTTACGCTACGGAAATTCAACTTTTATATGGTCTCTAATTCATAAAATTCGGCTACGAAATAGCACCGTTATTGGTACGACAAACAAAAGGATAGACTATTATTATAATAGCCCTTTTTTATTATCAGCCATGATCCATATAGATCATCGAAATACATGCACTTACAACAACAGCATATGATCCTGCTATTCATCGAGATCACGAATCATGATCTGAAAATTTATTGTACTATTTCCCACTAGGTGGCTTGTTTCATTTTTCAATGTTGGTGTACCTGTTAACGATAGCCAGGCCACAGTCACGTTGCCAGACAAACATTTTCAACACCCTTCATAACACAAAAAACCAAAAAGCATTTTTTTCACATCCAATAAATTTCCCGTCCTTCGAGATGATTTTGCTTTTTCCCATACATATTTTTGTTTGTTCTTTTAACATGAAGTACAAATGTGCAGAAAATCTTGGAATAAGGAAAAATCGAAACTAGCAGCCTGCATAGATTTAAATTGTTTTCAAAACTAGTTATTGGGAAACACGTTTCTTTCTTATCACAAAATATCACAGAAAAATCCAGTTTCAGTTTGTTCTTCTGGAATTTCGTTTTTAAACCGCTGTCATTAACTTTGTCTAAGAATTCCAATCTGGAGGTGCAAACTGCAGTAAAATTTCCATTACATTTTGAACTGATTGTAGGTAAACTCATTTTCTTTTAGAAACAAAGCACAACATGTTACGGAAGCGGTGTTGTTGTTTTCGAGTCTCTGGCCATGAATTTCCGACAGTAAAAAGTATTTCATAAACATTTAATAAATACTAAATCGGCGTCTACACCGGTAAAATCAGAAATGTTTGACAATTGTTTATGAAATGTTTCTGAAGCAAATCGAGAACATTTCATAAATGATTAAAAAAATCATTCGCTCGCTAAATACACCTTAATATGTCAAGAAAAACCGAAATACTAGCAGCAAAATATTGTTTATTTGTTGCATATTTCAACATAGAATTTTAAATTACTTTTTTTAAAAACAATATCCAAAGATAAAAATTATTAATTTGATTCACATGGTAACACCCCCGACAAGCAAATGATATCTCATGTCAATTGACATCATATTGTGACGTCACGTTGTACAGAATGTTTGCAATATGGCCGGTGGCAATATGAAGTATATCATTTTCATACATTATCCGTCGTGTTCTGAAAGCAACTGTTGCCACAACTCCAAAATAAAATTTTCGTGATCTGATTCGGATCAGATCACGCTGATAATAAAATACGGCTAATGATGATGATCTACTTCTAAGGAGTATCGCAGGAGTTTTTCTCTTAAATTTTTGTTTAATCCGAGCATAAAACGTAGACTTAAAACCAACCAACTTTGGGTTAAAAACTACCATGTAGGTAATACTTTTAATAAAGCTCCAACTGAGTTAATGAGCAACTGCAGCAGCCACTGCTTCTCATTTCGGAAAAAAAAAAATGGTCCAATGATAACTCCAGACAAAATCCGCACCAAACAGTGACGTGCTGTGGATGCTGGTAACTCATATTTTGACGATTTTGCCATCAAACTGAAAATGAGGTTCATCACTGAAATGAATTTATTCGAAAATGAAAACATATTTCAATTACTTTGAAAATATTGTTCAACACTGAAAACACGCTGTTCTTTAGCGTAGTCCTATATATTAACTATCCCTAAGCTATTAGCTATCAAGCTGTCAAATGGATTGCGGCCGTTATTCAAAATACCTGTAACTCCTACCAAAGTGACTGTTGGTAAGAGTTATTCAATCAACAATAGTTCACGAAAACTTATTGATCTTGTGCAATATTGTCACATAACAACATTTCTAAATTGATTTCCTTAGCTGAAATATAAACTTACACAGGCTAAAGCATTTTTATTTCTTAAACTTGTAACCTGTAAAGTGCAACTAAAAAATCTTTTGTAAAACAAAAAGTGAAGTATTTCCACGAATTTTAAATAATTAATGGAGAAAGAAAGAACAGTCAATTATTATACCTATGTTTAAAGGGAAAAACAATTATACCATGTAAATATAACCAAAATTGAAAAGTTAAAAGTCAAAGTTTTAGACAGTGTTTGTTCAAGACCCGCGAAGTTTTTTTCAAATTTGTAAGATCTGTTTTTACAGATTTCAGAAGAATTGCCCAAAAGAAGATTTTCACCGCCAATGGTAACCCCTGCTGGAGGACAACTTTAGAATATAATCCATAGTGGTTGACATCCAAATTTATAATTTAAACTGTACTACGACGATAGCTTAAATACAGGGTCCGCCAAATAACTTTTGTTTTTTTGAAAATGCTATAAAAAAAAAACTACTGAATATTTCCTCAAATTTCTTTTTTTATTTGAAAGTTCAATCCTTCCGGTTAATAATGGAAAATAATTTCATTCAAATGGCTGCCTCGGCTTGCCATGCAGTAGCCTACACGATCGGTCCAATTTTTAAGCACATTATCGATCGTGTGCAGCTGTATTTCACCAACGGCTTCTTCACGAATCTTGTCCTTTAAAGCGTCAATTGTCTCTGGCTTGTCGGCGTAACACTTATCTTTTACGGCACCCCACAAATAATAGTCCAACGGTGTCAAATGGCAGCTCCGAGGTGGCCAAACGACATCAGCTCTGCGGCTGATAATGCGATCTTCAAAAACAGGGCGCAAAACTTCGAGTGTAGCTTCGGCTGTGTGGCACGTAGCGCCGTCCTGTTGAAACCAAATGTTGCCAATATCCTCCTCTTCAATTTTTGTGAAGAAAAATTCGTTCAATTCATTCGCACACATTCTGCAACATTACCATGATTTTCAAAGTAATGTCGCAATATTTCCCAGCATTGTTCAAGCGTATACACAATCATATTCGTTCAGCGAAAGGATAAAACTAATTATCTGTCAAATCAGACATGAGCTAAGTGTTACCATTCGCGAAATAAGCACTAGTTGAAAAAAAAAGTTAGATGGCGGACCCTTTATATATAATTGTTTTGCACCTTAGGACTTTTTTTTAATTTTAGGAATTGTTTTATAAAGTAGATTCTCCCACCGACCAAAAGATATCGCCGCAAGCGATAAAGTATGGGGCGGCTTGTTTGTTCCTTTTCAATAAAACTCGTTAGTTTTATCTATACAAAAAAAAAAAACTATTTATTTAGTCTTAAAATAAATTAAACTCTGGAAAAGCGAATACAAAGAAAAATCCATCCGTCCACGTGCAACCCAACGAACAGAAGTTGGAAAAAAAAAAACACTATTCTATTTAAAAAAAGCGAGAAAAAGATAGTTGCTGTTTCGTGTTTCAGCTTTGACAGCGTCCAGGTACGCCACAAAAATTCTTGCTGAAACGTCATTTAAGAAAACGTTAGGTATTTTTTGAATTCTGACAATTGGACCTTTTTTTTCCACGAGGCACGTATTGAGTGCGCTTTAATTAATCATAATAAATGTTAAGTTTATCGCAAAAGAAAATTTATATCTAATCGGATAGTGTCGGTAATTTTTAAAAGAGCAGATATAGTACTTTTCCGACACACTGTAACTCTACTATGTAGATAGAACCCGATCTACTATAGTCTAAAATAGTAGCCTTATTGATCGTTTGACATTAAAATACAGCTTTCGATTGCTGTTGAGCTTCAGTTTCTAAAAAACCATCGTAAAGTGAATATCACTGGTCTCTTTATTTAATTTAGTCCATTTGTTCCGTACAGTAGAAAAGAAACAATGTTAGTAATGGATATGTTCTTTTTTAAGTAATGAATTTAATGAATTTTGTAATAAAGGTCTTGTAACTAAGAAACCGACAATTGTTTCATTTCAAGAGTTTCCGCTGCAGCACTATTTGCTGAAAAAACGTCGTAAAGTTTATTTAATTTTTAGGATAGAAGAAATGTCAACCTGAATTAGAACTGATTTCATTATTGCATTTATTGTTAGGATTTTTTTCATTAGGAGTTAATACGTTAGGAGCAATTGCATAGAGCCACGATACTAATAATCATTTTCAGTGTCCAGACTGAATTTTTCAAGCTCACTGTAGCGAAATTTTCAATACAAAATTGCATATTGTGACCTACAAAATATTTGGTTAATGATAATTATATATAAGGCCCATTGTACAGTAAGGCAAATTAAAAACTGATGCATTTAAACGTTCACTTGATGTGATCTACTGCTGTTCTCTGTAATCATATCCCTTTTATATGAAATTAAAAATATCTTTCCAACCGTCAACACAAGCAATCTGATTTACAACCATCCCAGATTATTATCCTCACATTATCTCATACAACATGTCGCGCGATTAAATGCTCTGCTGCACCTCCTCAGTCCTCATTCAGCACCATTTAAGCGTGTCGACATAAGTTGTCTTCCCTCACATTTCTTACTTCACCGAATTTACTAGACTTCTCCATTTTAATTATGCACAAACATCCGGTGCAATGATACGCCTGCATTTGGTGATAAACATCTCGATGCATATCTCTACTTATAGACATTAGTGCCGGTTACATGTTAATTCGCTATCAGAAATTTTAATGAAATTACACATTCTATGATTATCGAAGCGGCATAGACTATATACACACACCTACACGCACCACACACAGAGAAATAATTTACTTAGTTGATTGCAAATTAAATTTGATACGATTAATGACAGCATCCTTATCTAATGGCATTTCAATGCTTATACAGACGGAATATCCCCGCCAGGATATTGCCCATCTTCGGCTCGGGCAACAGCATCACCTTACAACTAATTGCTAAATGACCGATTAATATAAGGCCTCGCAAAATTAATTGTCAATCTAACGTGTGCAGTCGCCTGTGCGTATGGGGAATTTAATTCTGACATATTAAATGAGCATCTAAATATAATGTACATGTACATGGGTGTAGGTTGGCTTGGCTCTTTTAATGAGCAGCTATCGGCAACTGATAACCGATATTATATAAGTGAACAGCACATAGTAGGAGGTGTATTTGGGTATAATATGTTGGACCAAGAAGCGACGGGTAATTTCGTTAAAGTCATTTAATTAAATGGCAAGTCGCCTCTGACTCTGCTTCTACTGTGAGGGTAGGTAAAGGATGTCAGTTTAGCATCTTTAGTTGGGGTGTCTGTAATGATTCGGACAGAATGTCACAATATTGTTCTTGATGAGTGAGAAGGAATTTTGGTTGATCATAAACAGATGTAGGACGTTAGCGTTCCTTTAGGCCTGGTAAATTTAAAGAAGGAAGGTCCCACTAGCAACAAGTTGCCAATTTAAGACCGTCGAAAATTATTTCGGATGTCGGTTTAAAGTAGGACACAGAAATACGTACTTGCTCTTATACAAATGCAAATCACAATCCGGTGTAGACTACGGGCTCCATCAGCGGCTGCAGATTTCAAAATTATGTCTGAGAATATTAATCAAAGTCCAGTGTTCATAAAAAAAAAAATGTAATAGCTTTGTAAAAAGGCCAGTACAAGTACCAAAGTCCACAAGGATACTTGCGAAACATAAAGAAATTAGATTTGGTCACGAGGAAGACTCGTAAAATTCAGAACTCGTACCTCGAGATGAAGTCACAAATCAATATAGTCAACAGACATCTGCCACATTACAACGTAGCCATGTTTATGATCGACCACATCCCAATGATGATGCAGGACACAGTATTGACATACCACATGCACCACGATATAGATGTACGGCATTGATTAATAAATTCAAATAAATGTCAGGAGCAGATTACGCAAAAACACACAAAGGACAAGGTGGATTTGATACAGCATACATAACGTCGCACACATCCGTTCTTCCATCTCACACATTTATATACGCAAGTGACAAGCAGACAAGGACTCTAATTGAATCTGACACTCGTTTTATTGCACAGAATAGATGGCGTGTTCTTATTCCATCTGAACGTCGAAATTTACGTATCTATTTAACGGAAATAAAACAATAAAAACATGAATCGATTTAACAGTTGCAGGAGTCATATAACTTGCAGCCCTTGTCAGTGTTTTGTTCCGGACTGTTGTCAGACAGTGTTGGGATTGGGATTTGCTGCGAATTCAATCGTAAAATCAGGCGAACAATTTACGAGTTTCAAGGATTTCAAGAAGCACACATTAGATTGGGTATTGGCTTTGGCACACACATTATGTGTATGGGGTGACGGTTAAAGCGCCGTCCCCGCTCCACTTGTAGTGATAATGTAATGTCTAAATATGTGTGTATATGCACGACAGGGTACAGACAACTGAATATGCTCCTCAGCTGTCACAGATATTTTACAGGACCATGAAACGCATTTATGAGTGAAACATGTGCTGGAACAGGAATATTGGATAAATATGCAGTCAAAGAGATGAGTACTTACACTTGCACATCCGTCGATAAGGAAATTACTTTGTAGCTGAGTGTTAGATTGGTGTAATAGTTTTGTTCTACTGATTGCATACAGATGAAACCTCATTCGAAACTGTAAAGAAGTGTGAACTCGACTTTAAGACGCGCTTTTCAATTTTTCTACAAACATCCGAGAGTATAACTGTCATGAAAGAGCTTCTCAATTAATTGGAATTGGCATAAAATTGTGGCTCCCCAAATTCCAAAACTCACACAAAACGAATGGTTGTGGAAGTTAGGCCAAGGATACTTACGGATCTATTGCGCCAACAATTTTATTGAAGAGACTTTTATTTTATGTCAATTCTAAAGGACAAAATTGAGAAGATCTCCCTCGACAGTTACGAGAGGTTGTGCAGTGTAAGGTAAAAACGCGTCAAAGTTCATGTGAAAAACGCGGGAAAAAAAACTGTCAAAACCACCGTGAAAAATGTAGTGAAAAATGCCTCCAAAAGAGGGTAAAAATACGTGTAAAAAACGAAAGAAAAACCACGTCAAGAAAAGCGAGACAAAGTCATCAACAAATTTATGAAAAACGCGTGAAAAACTCGAAAAAAGGATAGAAAAATGCATCGAAAAGCAGAAGAAACGCATCGAAAAAGTGCTTCAAAAAAATTAATCGGCTTCATTCATCGCCATGATAGAAACAAACTTCTTTCCACAATAAAATCGTTCTTTATAGCAGTGAATGAGAGCACTAGCTGTGTAAAATAAATTAACTACGAAGATGAAGGAAAAAGCAATAATAAGAAGGGACATAAATCAAAGTTTCATGGTGATATTCTTGTCCTCGTAATATATAATATATGTATATCAAATCGGAGAGGTTGTCAACGATAATATTGCCCCCACTTAAGGGAGTTCGTCGCCCAATAGAACTACTCTAAAACTGCGCGCTTTGTTAAATTTAGCTGAAATTGAATTTGTTTGCAAACATTTATGAAAGCTTTCAAAGTGGACGGACTTCTAGAAGCCTAGTAAGCCCACAAGTTCTTAATTAGGTATTGCATTATATATCTGCCCCACTTAGTCCTGCATCAGCTCTTCAAAAGCTGTAAATTCTATTTAGTCCAATGTTGCATAGAGAAGATTATATACAGAAGAGACTCATCAAAAGCTGTCTGTCACAAAATTAGACGCTCCAAATGACCAAACAAAAAGTTACAGTACACTAAGTCTAAGTAGTTAACTTTTCTGCTCATAGTAAATTACCTTGTTACGGTGAGTGTTACCCATCTTCCGGAATCAATTTTTTTGTTTGCCCATAACATCCGCACTCCTAATTATCCCCCCATGCACGAATTGCCTGGATTACTTCCAACTTCCCTGCAAACGAAAAAATAAAAAATAAAAGAAAAAACTCCACACAGAATGGAAAGAAAAATGGAAAAGGAAGAAAAAAATTCATTCATGAAACTTGATCCTTAAATTTAATGCGCTCTTCTTGGTTTTTCTTTTTTTCTGTACCAAATTAAAATGAAATACAACTTTTCGCATGCCCGGATACACGAACCAGATAAAGAGACACACTGTGCCGTGGAGCGTGGAGCTCATTACCCATCGGTAATTCATTTTCTTTCGATCTACATACAGATGGTTGGAGATAGGGATAGGAATACTATAAAATAGCAGTTAATAAGGCACCGGTTACGTATCGTATCGTAGCCTGCACCTTGGTGTGCTTGCGTGTAAATGGAGATGATTTTAATTGAACTTATTTTATTACCGTCTATCGCTGGTGAAATTTACGAGGATGAAAATTATCCTTGATATTCGAATAAATTGCACTTTGCCATGGTGAATTCCTCCTCCCATTATTATAGGTCGTATACCGTTTTTCTTTTATTCACGCTTGCGAAATATGCAAAGGCAATAACTTGCAGAAAGGACACCACCAACATTTTATGTATTCACTTTGGTTTTGCCAACTCCAAGGACGGTGCATATAATAAAGGAAGAAACCGATTTTTTTTTTGTAATTTTCTTCCATTCAAATGTTGTGTATAAATTTTCGGATGGAAATGAAATTAAAAGGAGAAATCATAAAATTTCACATGTGGAACGCGATAAAAGTGGTGAAGCGTGAAAGGAGAGTAAGCATTCATCGTCGTGGGTGGCTATCGGTGACGATGCTGTTTATATCCTTAATTTTTATTTATTTTTTCTTATGTAGGATATGGAAAGCGCGAGGCTATGGGTTGTTAAATTTCTTTGATTTCAAAATAAAAAGCACCTTCCCTGAGAGATAAAGTCCGCATTATATGAGTCGACTATCAATGGGGATGTTCCCTTTATGATCAGATGGATAGAGATTTTAAGACGGTCGAAGGCATTAACTGTCATACCTCTAAGATTGCACAATGGCCTGAATATCTTGAGTTTCGATCTGGGCAAACTTTATATGTCAGGCAATATAACGGGTATACTTTTTATAGAAAGCAACAGTAAAGTGTGTCGCGCAATCTTCTCGTTTCGTATCGTTAAACTTTAGCTGTTACACTTGAGAAATTCGCACATTAAAAAGAAATAAATTTTAAATTGAATAGGACCAATCAATTAAAATCGTTGATTTTGGATTTGCCATAAAGAGAGCCGTTTTTTTAACGGAGACCCATAAGGGTATATCAATAAAAGGAACTCTTCGCTTTGTTGGACTTTTGTAAAGAAAAGGGGTTATTTTGTTTGGAATATTTTAATGGGAATTTTGTGACGAGGGGGAAGTGAAGAAAGACGACTCTTCGTTTATTGTTGCACGAATAGAGGAGATAATGTGCTACAATGCTTGATTGCGGGTATAAGAGGTTACTCTATCTGGTTGGTCTACATAAATTTCCTTTCGATTTGTCCTGCAGACAACTTACACTTCAAATGAGGTTGGTGTGATATCCATGCGGCCTTCTACGCTGCGATAATGAGTACTGGCAAGGGATTGTAAAAGCTTGTAATTTATACTTTCTCGATTACGAAGTAAAGGGTGCTTTTTTTTTAGAGGTATAGAACTTTGAAATAGAATAAAACAGAGATGATTTTTTTAAATTGACATTATCTGGCATTATAATTTAAATATGATTTCTAGCATATGACCCCCACGGCTGGTTTGAACGTAGTCTAATCTGGAGGTCCAATTTTCGATGACTTTTTCCAACATTTGTGGCCGTATATCGGCAATAACGAGGCGAATGTTGTCCTCCAAGTGGTCAATCGTTTCGGGCTTATCGGCGTAGACTAGCGTATTATCATTTAGAGTAAACGTGGTGCGAAAACGTTCCATAGTTAATCGAATTAATTGCTCTGATGGACGATTATGTTGACCGTTAAATGGACGTAGTACGCGATACGTTTTTCGAACAGAACCATGATTTTCAAAATAAATTTGCACAATTTAGAAGCGTCGTTCAGGCGTCAGTCTATTCATGTTGAAATGCCTAACCAAACTAAAAATAAATCACTTGACAGCTGAAGAAATGGCCGCCAGTTAAAATAGTGTTGCCAACTTAAAGTTCTATACCTATAAAAAAAAAACAAACTTTAAAAGAATGATGTTGCATCTATTCGCACAAAATTTCGAACTCGAGATTTAAATCAATTCTTACATTCTATCTATCCATCTGTCCGTCGGATCCTGTAGCAAAAATACATTCCGAATGTAAGATGTCCATTCCTAACTTGATAGCGAACTCAGTTTTTCTCTAAATTATTGTACAATAATAATCCCGCAAAAACCCAAATTCCAACTTAGGGTTTTTTTTCCATTGCGTCACCTCTCGCGAACATCTGACAAACATCCGAGAGTATAACTGTCTTGAAAGAGCTTCTCAATTAGTCATTTGGAATCGGCATAAAATTGTAAATCCCCTCCATTCGTTCCAAAAATGAAAATACCACACAAAACAAATGTTTGTGAGAAGCTAGGCTAGGTCCCTACGGACCTGTTGCGCCAACTATTTATTTATTTTTTAAGGTTGTATTTACTTTCAGATATAACTTTGACGGCTTATGAGTACACAGGTCCATATATTATGTACCCTATAGGCATTTGCTTAAATTACCATTCAATGTTCGAATGCCTTAGGGCAATTGAAAAGTACCTACAATTTTACTTAGAAACGAGCAACCGATTTATTAAGCTTTTCAGCAGAACTTAAGAACTTAAGCCGCCTTGCTCTGAAGGACGGCATTCTAAGTACAGAGCCACTGCATCGACTTTGTTTAGCTAAAACTTCCTGGGCTATTAAATGATTTTCCACTCATAGTTGTTTAAGAAATACTTTTTTAATTAATCTTTAGAGAACTTATGAGTCGACTTGCAGTTAATTGTAAAAGAGCAATTTGCGATAGGATATAGGACTTGGCAATTCATGTTCTCCAATAGGACATTTAAAAACAGGGTTCCTTATTAAATGAATCTTGCAATACATATATTAAGCAGCTTTGATAAATGTTGTTCTAGTCTTTGTAAAGGGTGTTATTGTGAATGACCCGCTATTTCGGTAGCTGTCACTTTTGAAGCTTTTATTCTTTGACATTTGACGAGTAGAAACTACGCCATTACTAAAAACGGAACGATACACGTTTCAACAACGCATTGAAATTATTAAAATTCACTACAAAAATCGTGAAAATCTGGCAGTCACAGTTCGCAAAACTAAAGCATTTTTTGGTCGTCGTGAAGCACCTTGTCGGACCGCAATACAGAAATTGGTGGACAAATTCGAGCTGTTGGGACAAGTTAATGATGTGAAGAATAAAACCCATGCACGTCGCTGCTGTAGCACAAAGTGTTGAAGAAAACCCAGGTTTGTCCATTCCTCGTCGTTCTTTGGAATTGGGCATTCCACAAACGTCATTACACCGTATTTTGCAAAAAGACTTGGGTCTTAAGGCTAATAAAGTTCAGTTAATACAAGAACTCAAGCCGGCCGATCATCAACAACGCCAAAAGCCCAGCGTCGATTCAAGATCTCAAAGATAAAATTCGTGAGGCTATCGAGGACATAGGGCAGCTACTTTGCGATTTGGTTATGGAAAATTTCATGAAAAGGATATGGTCCTGTATGCTTACTCGTGGTGGCCATTTGGCTGATGTTGTTTTTCATTTTAACGGCATACCTTCCTCTTTATTATGAAATAAACATCCGAACATATATCTCAATAATTCTTTGAATACCAAAATAACACCTCTTATTGGAAAACCCTTTACTTGGAGGAGGATCAATATTAAACCGAAGTTGCTTTATGCGACTCATCGTACTTATTTATTTTAAACTACCGACAAATATAAGACTTCAAACTTAAAGTACATATTTTAGTCACATTTCCTTCGTCATAAACAAAATCCTTTAAGGATATAAAATTTAATAAAAGAAAACAGTGGCTAAAATTATTTCACACACAGAAATACAGTTCCCACGAATACAAGCAGAGCAATTCACGTTTCGTTCGCTTCGAGATTCCCGGAAAAAAATGTTTGATTGCCGGCGAGTTCAACTGAGAACTCTAGACGATATAAATGTTCTGTGTGGAATTTTTGTCATCGCCAAGAATGTGGATGGGAGAATGAAGCAGAATGTTAATGGAGAAATAGCGGCCAAAATTCAAATTCTTAAATTGATTTATGGGCTTTTAAAAATGTATAGGACTTTTGTCCTACTTTGTAAGCGATTTTGAAATAAAATAAATAAATAAATAAATAAAATCCGCATAGAGCAACATATTTTATTTATTTATTTATTTCTTGTCACCAAAGAATAAAATCTTTCATAGACATCAGTGTTGCCATTCTGACCAGATTCCGGTCATATCTGAGCAAAATCCTTTCACTCTGACCGGAGAAAATTTTGAAATCCGGTCTAACCGATTTTTAACCGAAACCAAAAAAATCCTTCAACCGGAAAAACAGTTTTACCGGAAAAAGAATATTGTTCTATGACTAGACACAAAGTTAAATTTCTATTATTATTTGAAAACAATTTATTGTGAATAGTCCTAGAATCCAGGTCCTCCACGACCACGCAGCAGTCTCATATCTTATTTGAATGCTCCCACCAAAACTGTTATTGAGGGTGTGCATTCAAACAAGACTGAAGTGAATTATAACGAATTTGTCAATAATTTATAAATGTGCATTTTTTCAAATAATATGTATATATTTAGAAAAATTTTGGAAGACTGAATTCGAATTTTGTGCAAAACGTCGTGAGGCAAAGTATTTGAATGAATTATTTGTTTTTTGTTATCTATGTTAAAGATTAGCTTGGCAAAATAAATAATCTACTATTATAATATAATATTTGTTACTATATTATATTTTTGACCGGACTTCTGAAATATGGAATCAGTGGCAGCACTGATAGACATTAAAGTCATACATTACAAATTAAATACATACAATAAATAGTAAAATACAAATAAAACGTAGAACAACAAATTATGACTGAACACTACCAAGTAATTTGTATGGCGAAAGTTGAAAGGCTAAAATCGATTAAATTGACATAAGCATTAGGTATACGATATCATTAAACCGTTTAACGATGATCAACGACCGTAGTTTGTACGAGAGTTGTCTACTCTTAAAAATCTAGTGCATCGCATGTTAAATGACTGGACATTTATGATGAGAAGGCTAAGAATGCCTGTTGAATCAATGGAATACATCAAGACCTAGCTCCAAAGCAGTCCAACACCACATTATGGCTTGTCTGAACGTTTTCATCATATCTTACAGAGGCCTGAGCAGGACCATTGGTACGACAAGTACCACCCCCCGTACTATCCTTCTCTGTCTCTTTTTTTTTTCTTTTTTTTTTCATAACTTCTCTCAAAGAACGTCAATGGTCTGTCTCAACAAGTCCACAAAGGTTTTTCCTAAAAGCCGATGATATAGGGTGATGGCATGTAAGTTCAGCCCCCTCAGCCTCTGATGGAATACAAAGTAACGCGCAATAGTTAATAATTTGTTCTTTCTTCAGAAGCGCAAAATATAATATGACCTTTCTTCCATCTGTGTCCAAGAACCTGCAACAATTCCGGTGCTGCTTCGCGCGTAAAAAATGTATGCCTGACCTACAGTTTTTATGAGCGCAGAACAGGAGTGGTACTTAAAAAACAAAATAGTGATTTTGGAAAAGTGATACAAATACAAATCTATTTAAGGTATTTGCCTTTTGTAATTATTTTTATGTTATTGGAAATTAATTTTACTTGTTTCTTATCTTAAAATATTAAACTTATGTTTTGTTATATAACTAAGAGGTGGGCTGACCATATGAGACATTATTTTATGAATATCGTAATCTTAGCCCCGTTCGGCTGACTACTGACGAGTAGGTACGTTAATTTTTTTTCCATAAATCAGTGTGAAAAATCAATGGACACTTCAATCTGTCTGGATTCTCGCAAAAATGACGATCAATTTTCCTTGTTTTTCTGTATTTAGCCCCCTATAGATTTACTAGATAAAAGGGGGCCGAGGGCCGACTATGAAATGCATGGGTACTTCAAACGTTCGACAGTTGTTAATTTCTTATGAAAATGTGTAAATTAAATTGGGGCTGACTACTGGATACTTGCATGGCCGTCTACTGGAGCTGAGGGGCTAACTACTCCCAAATCATACAATCTTTTTTTGCATTAGGTAGCTCATATACTTAATAGGCTTAATATTTTCCAATCTACAGACTCCAAACATTCAGAAGAACCCGATACTTGATTAAATAGTTAAAGAATTGATTTTTGGATCAATCAAACACAAAAAATAAGTTAGAGGGCTGACTACTGGTGCCATCACCCTACATCCTAACTGTCCGACTTTCTTCAAATCTAGACAAACGTTTTTTGAGTATGTATAGTCCAGTCTTTAAAAACATTTTGGCAAATAATATTTGGCTAGTAAATGTTCAACATAAGGCCGAGAATGATGTCGAGGCACCCATTAACCTAAAGTTAATGTATTCCAGGCTGGACGAAACAGTCTTGCACATTGAATCCACCGTTCCGCCTCCGCCTAGCCCTCATTTCTTCGGATGCGTAGTAATATCTGTGGGGCTTACTGGATTGTCCTATAGGTATAGACTTGACATTAGTAGTCACTGTGAAAAACTGCACCCTTACTGGCTTTTTTTTAAATCACACAGCCACTTGCGGAGAAGATTTCGTTGAAGGACTATCTAGAATTTAACAACCAGATGTTACTTAAGTTGGAGGGTAATCGAATCAAGAAAATGTTGAGCTCTGGCATTCGTAATTCTGTCCATACGCCCAAATACCAGGCGATTTATTAGGCTGAAGTGTAGGTTACAATTAAAACACCATATCGCAATCACAAAACTCCAACTTTTCAAACATCCTTTACGTCAATATGACAAATTTCGAAAACCACATAATGACGAAGGAAATGAGCTGGATAATCATTACTTTTGATTATTTAAAGATTGCCCTCTGCCTCTTTCGAAATCCACACCTCTCAACCCTCCGGCTTACTAGGAACAAATTTCTTTGTATCACAGTTCTATTCTTCATAGAACTTAATGTCCCTTCTTGACAATAAACGATCGCACAAATTACCCTTTACAAAACACGGACTTCGAGTACACTTCGTGTGTACTTCCTGTCAATAAACATGTCCGATGCCCTCCCCCAAATCAGTTGTAATTGCAAATTCATGACTTCGTAGCCAAACCCCTTTACAAACAAATATATTCGCTGCGGAAAATCCATTTCTCTGTGTATAGTATTTTAAAGCGGACAACAGATAAAGGAAATCGCTTCCAATTTAAAATATTGCATCCGACAATACACAATGAATCAGCTAACAAAAGCGTTGCATAGAATTTATTGAGAATAAAAAATGAACCTGGTTCCGGTCAATTTTTCATTCCTTTTTGTTAAAAAAAAAACACCGTTCCCATACACAAAGGACTCTCACTCCGACTCCAGTTCGCTTTGTAGCCAATAATACAGCGCTAATCATGTGAAAGAAATAGATTTATCATCCGTCCATTGATTCGCTGCGCCAAATGATCCAGTATTTTGTGGCAGTGCCACCCCTGCCACACAGACACACTCGTATGAATCACATATCCTTTCCTTAATCGTGTACGTCACATTTCCACACTCGCAGCGGATTATTATTACGATGCCATAGAAAAGAGGAAAAACAAAGTTCAATCGACGGAGATAAAAAGCTGTCATCGGATTATACCCATTCGAGGGAGTACGTTGGGATAATATTTTCATGTGTTCCCGTGGAACACAGAAATGCTCTCATCCTGGCGAAGATTCGGCTGGATGCAAAGTTGTTGTTTTTTTTCGTCGACAAAAACAAAACTACACATCAAAGGCGAATTATACAAAATTACAAAACGAAACCATTATCACTCACCCATCCCCTGTTGTTGTTGTTCTTGTTGTTGGTGTATGCAGGGGTGTTCCTAGCTGCTTAGTGAACGAGCATCTGTTGGCTGATGGTGTACCTCTGTTTTGGTTTCAGTTCGAAATAATAAAGCTGATTTCAGAGATGACAAATTTGGTCAATTAACTATGAAAATAAACAGCCAGTGACAGTGTGCCTAAGTGCCAAGCCGCACCGGGAGAGAGAGAGAGGTGGCGGTAAATTAGATAACTGGCGGTCGTATAATGGTTACCCAAAAATGATGGTAGCATAGTTAGTTATCCAGGCAACATAATTGGATGAGTTTTTGGCTTAAGGGTGAACCCTTTTCATTTTTTCTTCCTGTGGACAGTTTTCAATTTACGGTTTATTTATTTGCTTTTGCGGAATAATTTTTAATCCCATAAAGGTTGTTGCAGAATTGGATTACGACTTCTGAGAGTGATTGCTGAAAGGGTTAAATTGTGAATTATTGATGCGTTCCTAAATATGTGCAAGTGATTCCTTTTTTCGAATGCTTAATTAACGGTCCAATTATGTGGTTTTATCTAACCAGCTTCGCAGTGAATGTATCAGTGGGATGTTGTAAATATTTTTTAACAGGATTAAAACATGGTTCGGCCACAATACGATACAAGCAGGACTTTTACGACGGCAAAGACCAACCGGGGTTGTATTTTGAACTTCTTTTTGGAGTGGTAACTTGATTGCAATGGTTCGATGTGCATATGTTGAAGGTAGAAATTGAGGGTATTAAGGTATGGGATGTTTGTCGTTGCCAGAATTCTTGGTTGCGACATTTACTTGTATGCAGGAAGGAAGTTATTTGATTATTTTCTTAGACGACAACAATTATTTAGAGACTTACCCTGCGATTTCTTAAATTGTTCAAGTTTTCTCGAAACGAATTTTGACAATTTATTAATTCGTATATGGACATTTAAGACATTTAAAAAAAGGATAGGGTGCTCGAAAAACTATCGTTTTAAAAACAGTATTTTTTTAAACAGCTTTAATGAAAATATGGAGATCAAAAAACGGGCCTGTCTTACGTCAACTTATGGGGTTTGAACACATATTTCAACGTCATTGATAAGTAGTGCAAGTATACTTACATGCATGGTTCACATGAAACTTTCTCGTTTGTTACAAGTTTATTAAAAGATTTTCATTCATAAATAACTATTTTATTGATTTCAAATGTTCTTCGAAGTCGTACTTTCTGCGAAAAAGGACAATTTAGCATGAAACCTTTGTTTGCATTTTTTGTACTTGCGACAAACTGGGTACAAAGCTCTGTTGGGAACTTCACTCTTCAAGTTTGTCCACATGGTTTCAGCCCCCTATGGGGAAAACTGTTGCAGCAAATCCGATTGCAACCGAAACTCGTTTGTTAGCCGATAGATAAATGAAACAAAGTGGTTACTAATCCGTCATAAAATTCGATTTTGTTTCAATTTACTTACACAGTCCCCTTTGGTTCGTCGCACATTATTTTATTGACTGTCTGCTGTTTGCTTTTTGAATGGCGGTACTTTTGTAACGCCTCTTGAACCTGCTCTTTATAGTGAGTCCCAGAATTGCACCTAAAAATGTAAAAGGGTTAAAATATTGCACCGCAAATTTTATTACATATTAATAGAACTTTACAAGTATACGAATGGAAATTTTCGCTCGGCAATCGCCATTTTTTTTATTTCTGAACAAAGCAAGGAAAACCATTTTTAATAACTGAAAGCTGAAACACTACAGATTTTCATGTGAATTTACGATTTTCATCCAGAAACCTTAAAAGCTTTTCCTATTTTTTTCATGGGTATAGTGAAGATTTATTTGTATTTAGAGAGAAAATTTTCAGCGATCGCACCAGAGATTCTTCGCTCCCTTCCCATCATTTGGATACAAATCCTGTTCTCGTTTAACAAAAAAAAAAAAGAATTTTATTCCAATGCATTTAGAGAGAATGCACATCAACGTTCTGGGTGTCAAATGTTTTAATTCCAAATTTTTAAATATTCTAGTAGTATATTTTTATACTATATAAATAAGATTTGATTCAAGCCCGGAGTGAGACTACAGTAGGTACTTGGTACAAAGAACTTGGAATACGAGACAGAATCTAGCTAGTTCCCTCATGTCCGACCAAACAAAGAGACTTTGTTAATTAAGGCAGTTGTAAATCCGTTAATGTCAACATGTCAGTATTTTACTTAGGAATGATAAACTAATTGAGCTGAAAAACTAAGGTAGATGTCTTGTGCCAGCATTATTAAAAAATAATGAAAGTGAAATCTTTGTCAAGCTTTGCGGCAGTTTCACATCTTTAAAAAGCCGTAGCTGAAGAATTACTTATGTCTTCCGCCCAGCACTATTTTTTTATAGCCAATTAATTATTTGGAAATAAACTAAATAAATAAACAAAATTTTGAGACACTTACTTACTTACTTAAGTGGCGCTACAGTTCGGAGTGAACCAGGGCCTCAACCAACAAGCCTCTCCAGTTGGCCCGGTCCTTATAGCCAACTGCCTCCAGTTGCGCACTCCAAGTTGGTTGAGGTCCTTTTCTACTTGTGCGCGCCACCTAAGGCGAGGTCTTCCTCTACTGCGTTCACCCTCTGGGTTGGAATCGAAAACTCTGCGGGCCGGAGCGTTGATTTCCATTCGCTCTACATGTCCTAGCCATCTCAAACGTCCAATGCGCAGTTTTTTGACAAGGTCGATGTCGCTGTACAGCTCGTATAGTTCGTCGTTGAATCGTCTCCTCCAAAACCCGTCAACGCAAACGGGACCGAATATCTTACGAAGAATTTTTCTCTCGAATCGACCAATGATATCTTCATCCGCTTTAGGAATAGTCCATGCTTCAGATCCATACAGCAGGACTGGGATGATGAGGGTCTTATACAGAGTCTCCTTAGTCTTTCGGGAGAGGGCCTTACTACACAGCTGCCTTCTCAGCCCAAAGAAACAGCGATTGGCAAGAGTTATTCTCCGTTTGATTTCTGATGAGATGTCATTTTCAGATGTTATAGCAGAGCCAAGGTAGACAAAGTCCCTTACTACCTCAAAGTTATAGCTGTCTATTGTGACGTTCTGTCCGATTCGTCGATGTTGGGTGTCCCTTCTTGTTGACAGCATATACTTGGTTTTGGCCTCGTTCACCGCTAAGCCCATTTTAGCCGCTTCTGTGTCCATACTTGCAAACGCGCCAGTGACAGTTCGCTGTGTTCTTCCAATTATGTCAATATCGTCCGCGTATGCAAGTAATTGTACAGACTTTTGAAAGATCGTACCTCGTATGTTGGCTTGTGAGTTTCGCACAATTCGTCCAAGTATGATGTTAAAGAAGTCACATGACAGCGCGTCGCCTTGTCTAAATCCTTTTTTTGACATCAAAGGTCTCGGTTAGGTCATTACCGACCTTGATGCAGCAGCGGGATTTCTCCATCGTCATCCTACACAGACGGACGAGTTTGGTAGGGATGCCAAAACTAGACATGGCTCTGTGCAGCTCGTCTCTATAGATACTGTCATAGGCGGCTTTGAAATCGATGAAAAGATGGTGAGTATCGATTTGGGCTTCTTGGGTTTTTTCCAGGATCTGCCTGAGTGTGAAAATTTGATCGACGGTGGACTTTCCAGGCCTAAAACCACACTGATAGGGGCCAATCAGGTTGTTGATGAAGGGTTTTAGGCGTTCACACAATATTGCAGATAAGATCTTGCACGCGATGTTAAGGAGACTGATTCCTCTGTAGTTGTTGCAGTTGAGGCGGTCTCCTTTCTTGTGGATCGGGCAAACGATGCTGAGATTCCATTCATCAGGCATACATTCATCTGACCAAATCCTAGAAATGAGTTGGTGCATGCTCTCTACCAAGTCATCTCCAGCTGCTTTAAAAAGCTCGGCGGGTAGACTGTCAGGCCCAGCAGCCTTGTTGGTTTTAAGCTTGGATATTGGTATCTTCACTTCATTTTGATCAGGTGGACGGAAGTTTTGGCTATCATCGTCTAAGTTGAAGGTTCGTTCTGCCTGACAGCGGGATTTTGGTCTTCGTCGCCGTTGTACAGTCTGCAGAAGTAGTTTTTCCATATTTTCAGTACCGACTGTGATTCTACTACGAGGTTTCCTTCGTTATCTCTACAGGTTTCTGTACGGGAGACACCATTGTTTGGAAAACTACTCAAACGAAATAGGAACCGTTAACTTGACATTGACTGATTTTGACATTGACAGTTATACTCTCGGATGTTTGTCAGACGTTCGCGAGAGGTGGCGCAGTGGAAAAAACCCCAAGTTGCAATTTGGGTTTTTGCGGGATTCGAACCTGAGACCCCTCGCTTAGTAGTCCAACACACTAACCACTGCGCCACGTTTAATTTACCTATAAATAAATCAGAGCTTGTAGAATTTCGGTCAAAGTTACCCTTGCGGCCAACTCTACTTTGCTGTGTAAAAATGCGGGAAATAAGAGTGGTCAATGTTTGAAATGACATCTGATTAACTTTGACCATCCAGTCAATGTTTCGCCGTTGCACATAAAATCAAAGTGTTTATTTTTAGATTTTATTTAATATATAGAAAGAAATATAATACCAGCTTAAAATATATTTTTTATAGAAAAAATTAGGACAATTACTAACTTACCTGCAAATTGTATTGAAAAGAGTATAAAAATATAAAAAAAAAAAACGTAGTTTAGACAATACAAAAACAGGATCATAAAGCACTTCCCAAAAATCTTGTTTGAACGGTGTTGAAATTGCATTCGAATTGTTTAAAATTTTTACCGCCATCTTTGGAAGAATAGAGCTGTTGAAATAGGAAATATGTACAGTTCTATATCTGTTATGAGATGTCGGCTGTAACAATTTAAGAAGTTTGTAGAATTTCGGTCAAAGTTAGCCCCCAGTCAAAGTTAGTCATTTTTATTTACCTAATTAAAATGTGAAGACAAGCAAACTTTCAGATTGCCTTAAGTAACCCCCATTGAACCTTGTAATCCAAAAGTTGTAATACCTTGAGGCGCTAATGAATAATTGCACATGTACCTACATCTATGCCTACCTTTATTTTGTAAACATGGAAATTTATTGACAAATAGATGAGCATCAGTTTAATCAAAGTGGATGCGATAAGCAATCGAGATATCCCCCAGCCCCACTGTTACAACTTACATTTAGCTTCAAGTAAGACACTTACAGCCTTTATATATCAACGTATATCTATGTTGGTACACCTTAGGGTAAAGCACACAACCACTTTACCCAGGGGACATTAGGTACTTGCAATATTGACATAATCAACAGCCGACCGTGTTATGACAAATGTTTCGAACTCAAACCCACATGTAATACATCAATCGGTTAACCGTAATGGATTCCATTGGGCGCCCCTGTGTGCCCAAACCCCATAAAACGTAACTTCACTCGCATCTAATGTATGTCCTGTCCATTACTTACTCGACTGTGTTATGGCTCATGTTGATATTTAATATGCAAGTGTTGGACAACATTATACTTGTATCTCGTCGAATGTCGTATGTGTTTGTCTAATCCGTTGTTCTCTATAGTCGTATCTGGGGTACTATGAAACGGTAGTAAATTATCTGACATTTGATGTGGTCATATAATAATTCTCCTGTTCAACTTTGTCTCGAATAATTATCCAAAAAGGGATGTTGATGAGCAGGACAATCAACGTTTTGATCTTCCCCATGTTGGTTGGCAATAAATTGTGTCCTACAATAAACCTACCTTTAATTAGAGTGATTGCGGAACAGTTGGTGCTGTTGTTGGATAGTTTTGTGTTCTATAATAGCTTTTACCAGAGAAAGCGCTAACTGATAAATTTTATAGCTCATCGTTAAAAGCCATTTTCATTTTAGATTGGGCAGACTATGTTAAAAAGGTTGGGCGGAGGGAAATTTGCTGGAGCTAGGTGGCGGTGTATGGGTCTGAGACCGAGCAAGGCTTGATATTTATCCCTTTATCTTTGGCTTATTTGCATTTTTAAAATTTAACTCAAAATTAAATGTTCATACTAAATATTTGAGAAAACAGGCCATCGAACTTCTGCGTAAGAACTTATGTGTATCCGAATGTATTCATTCGTTTTGATATTGCGCGTTTTTTTTTAATATCATTTTTAACCTTCAGATTAGGAATTTTTTAGGTCGCAATTTTCAATTCTGTATGGAAACTTTCTCAATTGTGTGTTAGCAAAATTTCGCCTGGACACTAAAATGATTATTAGTAGGTATAGCGGATTGCGTCTACTAGAAAAAAAAAAATCTTTGTCATTTGTATGTCATAAGTCCATTTTAACAGCCCGATTCTCCCGTTGTGAGGCCTGGCAATAGTCACAAGCTGTTGTAAGGTTGATTCCTTGTGAGGTTTGTTGTGATTCGATAGCATTTTTCATATTTGGCGATAATGCTCACAAAAACTCACAAGAAATCACAAAAATCATAGTGAGTTTTCGAATTTGACTGTTACGTCCGAATACTTAAAAATAAATAATTTTCTTTGTTATTGCGTCAATGTGTAAATATAGTTGATAAGTTCAAACAATTTGATGCGTAAAATAAGGTAATGTATATTTTTAAGGGAATAAAAACATGGTAAATATATCTTATTTTAAAAGTAAGAAATTAATGTGCAACACCGAACCTGACAACTTCTTTTTTAAATAAAATGAAAACTACTTGAGATAGATCAAGAAAAAAATATATTCGCTTGAATTACTATCAAAACATTTATGTATCGAGTTCGAATTCGTTCATATGTCCACCACGGAAACGTATCCCCTTTTACTTTAACTATAAGCTTTTCATATTTAGGTAAGAGGGATTTATTAGCTATTTCCTACACACTTTTGATATGAACAATGTGCTAGAAAATAAAGCACTGAAAGAAATTACACAAAACATGTTTTTTCAAAACTGCAGTTCAAAGAACAATAATTAAATACATACTCGAAAAACAAAGGCCAAGGTAGTTCTCTGATTATCATAGAGCTTCAAGTTTTGAAAGATATCCCAGCACAAAGATTTTGGAAAGCGAACGAATTTTATGAATGTGGTGACTGGGAGCGCAAGTGGATAATTTTCGTCTCTTTATTTCCGGAAAAGACGTCTGCGCTGCAATCTAACGGTATGATGAGGTTGTTTTAGTATTAGTACTGCTGTAAATTTTACCTTTTACTACCAGATAAGAGTTCTTCAACAACATGAAAGAGAATTAAATCTATTTCCATTGTTTTTATATTTTTTTCGTTGAATAAATGCGGACAAAGAACAATTCGTGACTTCTGAGTTGTGACCTGATCAAAAGGAGATCACAATATCGATTGCATTTGTGAGCCTCACAAGTTGCAGACAGATCATACGAAAACCTCACCTTGTGAAGGTTTTGTGATTTGTGTGGTGTCAGTGAGGGTTGCCAGAATCGGTCTGTAAGGAGAACTTTTTCACATACCGTCCACAGTCCAGCCAAACATAGTCCTGAGCTTAGGATTGGTAAGGGTTCGATAGGGATGATTGATGCTGTGCAGACTTCTGTGCAAAGACCCAAATTCTAGCTTAGGGTTTTTTTTCCACTGCGTCACCTCTCGCGAACGTCTGACAAACATCCGAGAGTAAACAGTCTTGAAAGAGCTTCTCCATTCCATTCGTTCCAAAAATGAAACTCACACAAAACGAATGGTTGTGAGAAGCTAGGCCTTGGGTCCCTACGGACCTGTTGCGCCAACTATTTTTTTTTTTTTAGACTTCTGTGTATTGGTTTTAAGATGGGCCACAGATGGTTTCTGAAAATAAGCTATAGAAATGAAGAAGTTTCTTGTGAACTTGGAGGTTTTTTCAAACTTCTATGAATGGTGAAAAACTTAAAAGACTAATTGCGCCTCACAAATAACTCGGCCTTAAATTGCAAGTTTTTTTATGGAAAATATAGCCACTGTGAACTACTAAAATTTAGAGTTGAAACTAAAAATGTTTATTGGTAAGGCCCATTGTAAGTATGGGTAAATCTAAAGACGACTTATAAACACAAAAGTGTAGTAGTAAGGCCTGCATAAATAAATAACTTTTTTTAAGAAATCAAATTCAAGCACTACAGTTCGGGTTGAAGCGAGGCCTTAAATAACAAACCTCTCCAGTTAGGTCGAGTCATAAGCTATTACTACCTGCAGTTGCGCACCATAAGCCAATTGAACTCTCTCTCTAGTTGCGCACCTCCTTGTGTGAGGTGTGCGGTCTTATTCTACTGCGCTGTTCCTCCGGGATCGAATACTCACCGGCCCGCAATTGGGCTTACACATTTTCAGAAGATAGCCGACTGGTGGCCTTTTCTTAACTAAGTTAGCTAAGTTTCTTCGTCCCAACATAAACGGGACCTAACATTTTACAAATAACCTTTTGAAGCGACTTAACACAGCTCCATCAGCTGTATAGGATAAACAGAGTCCCATCTTGGGGGCTATAAAGTAGCGCAGAACATCCATGGCCTTATTCAGAATCGGCTCTATTACTCAAATGACTAAACAGCCTAAAGAAACAGCGATTGGCAGAAGCTTTAATTTAAATAGGTTGGTCTTATTTGGCGGCATATTCTCTATTTTAACCAACCATGCTAAACGATAACAAATCAAATTTCTTTATCAATGCTCATAGAGGCGGCTTTTGCAGCGCCCTAAAAACTTACTGTAAGAAGGAAGTTTTATTTAGAAGATTCCTTGGTGGATTTGGAGGCGAGTCAATGTTATGTTCAGTGTGATCGCTGAAGAATTCTGAAAAGTCGCAAAGAAAAGGACCAATGAGAAAAAAAGTGTCATTTCTGAAGCTATTGTGCAAAGTTCGAAATTATGAACGATATTTAACAAGCATTGGCTCGGTAAACACTATAATAGTGTTGTGAGAGGCAATGCCTTACATTTTATGGGACTTTATTTGGAAATAACACCATTTGAACATTTTTTTAGAAGCCCCCTCTACCTAAAAATAGCAAAAATTGTTGGCATGCTTTACTGGTTACTATAATGTGAACCATTTAATACCGTTAATAAAGCTGAGAATGTTAGCAGCGTCGGCGTAGCATAGATCACAGTTCCCTGCGAATGCGAGTGAAGGGCTTCTACCCCTTCGATTATTTTTAAACGCGTTGCTGTATCTGTAAAAGTCGTCAGGCAATGCAATAGTGCTGTTCTAAAATCGTCTTTAAGTGTTCTAATGAATATTATATGTAATTAAAACAAATTATAAAAAATTATGAATTTGTTTACAAGCACTCATATACTTTCTGCGGACATCTTTATATTTATATCTACAAAAATTAAGCCTGTTTGTGGTCGCAGAACTCGAAAAGTGATTGATCCATAAACAAAAAAAGGAACGATATTTCTCAAGAGTTCATGTGAGCCGAAGTTGTAATATTTAAAAGGCTGATGTGCAATAAAAAAGGCGGATAGCTCAGATACATGTAGCAAAGCATTGCTGGGTTTGTGATCAAATTTGTCAGTTTTTTTTTCTGCTGCGCCACCACTCGCGAACATTCGACAAATATCCGACGGTATTTATAACTGTCATGTTGGAGCTTCTTAATTAATTGGACTTTGCATAAAATTTGGGATCCCAAAAACTAAAAACTCACACAAAACGAATGGTTGTTATAGTTAGTCTTCGGGTCGCTATGGACCTGTTGCGCCAACAGTTGTCAGCCTTAAAACTCACCAGCATTTTGGAACTTTCTTTACCCCAGATTTTTTTAACGTTACAACACAGTGCAACACAAGACGGACTAACTGAATTTAAACAAAATATTTCACTTCGTGATCACATTTATGTGAAGCCTGTCCCCTTTTTTACACAAATGATTTAATTGGCTCATCACGCAGCAAATTCATCAGTCATCAGTCATCACTATATAACTTTCATTACGACTCGTATACTCGCATACACATTATAATGAATGAAAAGCAAAAGTGTTGCACATAAATTAGATTTAATTATGAATATCACTTTGCTATTGCCTCTCTAATGAATTCCGCAGGCTATATTCCTCAACTCTGCGTCATGTGTCAAATTGCTGATTTCCAACAAAACGACACACACGCATTGCCTTTGGCATATCAAATGAACGATTTTATTAGTCGCACACATTTGTTATCTCTCGCCTAGTTCAAGGATTTCCTCTATGTAGGCGTGCCGAAGCAGACATCCAACGATCAAACCATTCCGTTTATTGTTTCATTTTAATATCCTTGTCAATTCAACGAAACGATAAAAACCCGTCGCCTCCCAACAATAGAGTGTATAGTTACCCACCATAAGGATGAGGTGATGCGACGCATTGTAAAATTCTTACTAGTGCATAGTAATTATATTTGCAATAGTTAAATCACGAAAAGACCCTTCACAGAGTGTGTTTTCCAATTCAAATGGGGTATACAATAAAATTGTTGAATTCCACTCCAGTTGTAACATCAGGATCCCAACTAGATAGGATATAGTAAGAGACACATCAGACTTTGCATAACTCGTACTCGCATGTGTGCATGTATAGTTTTTACAAGCTGTCATAAAATTTTGTTATAGCTTTTAACGGAATTACTTTTGGGCATTTTATTATTGTTAACACAACATGCCAGCTAACAGATGGGTGAAGGGGAAGCATTTTTATAAGCCCATAACCACTTGTGTATAGCACCTATAGTTTTTGAATGGTTGGTGGTGAACATGCGCTCTCAATCGAATTCATCTACCCAAATATGTGACGATGTGCATAAAGATTAAATTAATTACATTGTCTTTCTCAACGGAATGGGGGTACATATGTGCTTTTGGGGGATGCATTTTTTTGACACGGTTTTTGCCAGTAGAAATGGGCCTGACTAGGAGTTTTTATACCTAAATTTATATCGACAGACAGACATTTGTCAAGCATTTTCTATGAGAATTAAGGAAGGCCGATAGAATCCGTCCACATTTTCTTACCTGATGGAAAGGTACCAATGAATTTTGACAGAACTACACCACGGAATATTTTCAACTCTAGTTTCATCCTGAAATGTATTTCCCTGATCAAACAATCGACGATAAGAGGGTCTGGTGATCCAGGCAAATATTTGTCCCAATCTATCTTATATAATTATAAAATTCTCGTGTCACGGGGTGCGTAATTGAACTCCTCCGAAACGGCTCGACCGATTTTCGTGAATCTTTGCAAGGATAAAGGCTAGGGTTGAGAATCGGACAACATCTATTTTTCATCCCCCTAAATTTTTTTTTTATTTTATCTCCCGCCCTCGCCGGTCGATAATTGGTGCCTTCGCACAAACATTGCTCTATTCTGAAATTCCACGGTACTTTACATGGGCTCAATCGAAAAAATGGATGCCCCGCAAGCAAGGGACACCAGTAGTTTGGGTCGTGTATATAGAGTCAATCCAAGGCAGACTGAGTGCTTTTATCTGCGACTATTGTTGGTTAATGTCACCGGACCATTATCATTTCAAGATATACGCAAGGTAGATGGACAACAGTTTCCTACGTATAAAGATGCATGCCTTGCTCGAGGCTTGCTAGAAGACGACAATCATTGGGACAGTATGCTTGCTGAAGCAGCATTAAACTGCACAGGAACACAAATTCGTCTACTATTTGCTATACTTTGTACTGACTACATTTTTCCCGGCCCGAGCACAAATGTTGTTTGATAATCACAAAGATTCGATGACTGATGATATATTGCATCGACATCGTACAAGGTGCAACGATCTTACCATATCATTTAGTGATGCAATGTACAATGAAGCATTGATTGCCATCGAGGATCATTGTATTGCTATTGCAAATTTACCAATCAGTCATTTCGGTATGAAGTCACCGAATCGAAGTGCATCGGATTTACTCAACACAGATATGAATCGTGAATTACAGTACGATACTGTAGAAATGGCAGGCATTGTTAGTCGCAATGTTCCACTACTAAATGATGAACAAAAAATTATTTACGATCGCATCATGCTGGCAGTTTCAGCAGGACAAGGAGGGTTCTTTTTTTTGGATGCACCAGGTGGAACTGGCAAAACAATCCTTATTTCGCTTCTTCTTGCCGAGATACGATCAAAAAATGGCATCGCATTGGCCGTTGCATCATCTGGCATTGCAGCAATTTTATTAGATGGAGGCAGAACAGCTCATTTAGCATTTAAGCTACCGTTGAACATTCAAAATAATCCAGATGCAGTGTGCAACATAAAAAAACACTGCATCTGGCACTTTGTTACTCCTTTCAGGTGATTTCAGACAAACACTTCCCGTTATTCCACGTTCAACGTACGCTGATGAAATCAACGCTTGCTTAAAATCATCGCGACTATGGCGTAATGTTGAAAAAGTACAACTTACGGTGAACATGCGCGTTCAAATGCTTCAGGATCCATCCGCCGAAACTTTCTCTAAACAACTGTTAGATATTGGCGATGGGAAAGTTGCTGTACATGAAAATACTGGGTGCATAAAATTGGAGACGGACTTCTGCACAATCATCGACTCACAAAATACTCTTATCGATCATATATTTCCCGACGTACACACACAATATGCAAATCATAAGTGGCTGGCAGAAAGAGAGATTTTGGCAGCTAAAAATGTGGACGTCAATGGGTTAAATTTAAAGATACAACAGTTGTTACCTGGGGACTTGGTGTGATACAAATCTATCGATGCAGTTTGTGATACCAACGAGACTGTGAATTATCCAATTGAGTTTTTAAATTCATTGGATTTGCCAGGCATGCCACCACACCATTTACAATTGAAGGTTGGATCTCCGATTACTTTTTGTCGCGAAAACAAAACTTTGAGGGGATGTAAGTTTATATGGGGAAATGCACTTCGAAAAAAATAAAGTGGATCTCAGAGAAAATTAAATTTAAAACCTTGGGTACCAAACCCCATAATTTGGCCAGTTAACCCATATCTTGGATGTCATCCCCAAATCGAGGCTATTGTTGCTAACAAAGAGTTACCATAGCTCTTTAAGACGCGGTTCTTAACGAACTTAATTTAGGTTGGGTATGAACACCGTACAGCCATGCCCTGTTACCCGCTAAGCCAGCTATGCTTGATTACAACAACCCTTTATCAGCTGCGCTACCTAGTCGTTACGGTACAAGCACTGCCATACGGGTATGATAGCTCTTTTCTGTACAGTTCTGCTCAGGGTAAGGATGTTCTGGCTCGTAGAATAAGTGACAACTGAGTCGTTCCTAGGTATAACAACTGACATGCAGCCATGGCAGCTCTGTGTTGGCCTAATCAATCCTCTTGCTTCGTATCTACTGGTATTGATATCGAAGAAGTCGTGCTGTACAGACGACAGACGCGTTATTAATTTCACCAGGTAAGAGTTTTTAAAACATTTTAAAACTGTTCTAACATTTGTTAGATTCTTTTTTAATCTAATTTTTATATTTTCATTATTGCCTCTTCAAGAGATTAGGACGAATATACATCCAGGTATAAACCGGGTTTCAAGAGATAGCTTGACTGTGAGTTTATCAAATTTTTAAGAAATCATGCCTTAATGCTTCAAAGAGGCCAAGACATCCACCAAGGTTTGTGAAAGTATGAGAATACTTTTATTAGGCTTTCTCAGCTTCCCATTTGGCTTCACCACCCCCCCTATGAGGTTCTGACAGCTCTGTATATGGGTACTTCAAATCTTTTGAGAGGTTGTGACAGCTTTCGTGAGGTTCTGTCAGCTCTGCATATGGCTACCGCAAATCTTTTGAGCGGCTGTGATAGCCTCTCATGAGGTTCTGACAGCTCTGTATATGGGTATTACAAATCTTTTGAGAGGCTGTGACAGACTCGAATTCGTGCGCATTAGCTCTGTGGGAAGGTTTTAACAGCTCTGTATGCGGGTCTGATAGCTAACTTGGATATCTTCAACTATTTATTGTTGGTTACAACAGCTCTGTAAATGTGCTGTACCCATGTTACTGAAGGCATCGCACCTTACTTTTGGTTAAAGCAGCCGCAAAGGTAGCAGTTGATGTGCCTACATACATAGGTGGCGCATTTAGTAGGGCTATCGTAGCTCTGTAGTTTTCTGAGCGTAGAAATCGAGGAGTAACACTTCAAATACAAAAAGAAAAATATTTTAAATCTCTTTAGGTATATTTTCTTCTGTATACCTATATACGATTTCAATGAAATTTTGTGGATGGGTAAGGTTGGTTCCAGGTTGAAAGATAGGATAGTTTTGGACCCTATAGGTGGCACTTTGCAAAAGATAAGCGGGATAGGAAAACAGGTTGTGGCCCATTAAAAAAAAAAAAAAATGCAGACGTTATTTCTGAAGTTGTATTATTAAATTATGAGTGGACATTGCCAAAATAAATCACTTTGCGAAATGTGGGCGGGACAGAATTCTTTGGATATTCCGGGCTAACCGCTACACAATTTGAAATTGAAAGTCGGCTCCGTTATAATTTTGTTGCGCAACCTTAATCCACCGAAACTTTGCAAAGGAACGCGTTTGATTTGATTTGAAGAATCTCAAATTAAATATCATGCAAGCGACGATTTTGAGGGGAAAATTCAAAGGCAAACACTCTCATTTCCCGTGCACCTCGCTCTCACTATATGACAGTTAATAAGTCGCAACGACAATCGCTGGAAATTTGTGGTATAAATCTTCAATTTCTCACATGGTCAACTGTATGTGGCGTGCTAATGTGTGAGCAAACCTTCCGCTTTGTACGTCGTGTACCATAAAACACTTAAGTGAAAAAGCGGAAGGTTGGCCGACACGTCAATCATTCATACTTCATTTATTACTATATTGTATGAGTATAAGTTTTCAATAAAGAATTTTAACTGACCGAATTACATAAAGCAGCATGTACATTGTGCATGTTCGGAACTATTATTTTCATTACATAAACTAATTTGGGCGGAACGCGGTTCGCCGGGTCAGCTAGTTTTATATATACATAACAACAAATAAAATAAAATAACAAACTGAATAAGTTCGTATACCCTATAGAAATCTCACAACCAGACATTTTGTTTGCGGAAGCGACCAACAATTTTATGCTGAGTCCGAACGGCTTATGAGAATCTCTTTGATGACCGTTGTGATACTTTCGGACGTTTGTCAGACGTTGGCGAGATAACATACGATCGGTCCGGTTTTTCAGGGGATGGAACCTGAGACCCCTCACTCAGTAGTCCAGTACACTGAGCCCATATGTCTGTCTATAGTATTTTAAACTCAATCAAAAATTGGCAACACTTTCAACTGGAGGGTGGAGGATGGACCCCATTCAAAAATTCGTATTGACTGTGGTAATTCAGATTAAAGTTATTTATCTGTAACAAAATCCTTTCAAAAACAATTTTGTTTTTTTGAGAAACATAAAACTTTTACAGAAGTGCAGAAGTGGAACTCTACCTTACTTAACGACTAAACCTCTGAGCCATTTGTAATGCAACTTGCCAAAAAGATAGTCTGTGCCATGAAAAAGGACAAAAGGCGTGGCACTTAAAAAAAAACATTCGAAATTAAATCAATGATCCCATTGCACTACAGTTTTGGTATTGGCCCGGGAGTGTTCTTGTGAAGTAGGTATACCGAATCCGCAGGCTAAACGAAGACACTTTCTCAGGACAATTGAGTCCATCAGCGCAAAAGTTGTGTAATCCAGAATTTTTGTTGATTGCTGTTCTGTTTTTACATACATTCCTTACATTACCAACTGTCAATACAAAAGTGGTATAAAGCTTTGTAAATTTGGAAGTTATTTTCATAAATTAAAAATAAAACAATTAAAATATTGTTCACAAATTAAGTTCAAAAAAATATTTACCAAACTTAAAATCCCCACGTTTCCTAATTAAATAGTTTTGGGTTGCACCAGTTTTGAGCTGATAGCTCCATTTACGCTCTGGGATGTTTGACAGAGGGCGTCTTAGATAAAATATGTGTTCTTTTTCGGCGCAAAGCCATATAGTCCAGAAGTCAAAAGTCCATAAAGGTCGTTTGACCCACTTGATTGGGTTATTAGTCTACAAATCAATATAGTGAGCTTTTAACCCAAATCCACATATTTATGCCAAAGCGCACAACATTTCGAGCCATAGTTCCTCAAACTTAAAACTTTTAAATTTGCCCATACGAGCAGGAAAATTGCTTATTTAAAATCAACCAACTTTCGGTTTAAAACTACCAAGTGATGGTACTGTTAATGAAAATAACCGCGTCAACTTGTTTAAGGAAACTCGGTTAAAATAACCTCTTATCAATTTTTCTTGGTTGTAAATAACAAAATAACTCTGTTGAATTTAACCAGCTAGTTGATATTTATCTAGAAACTTGGTTCTTAACCACTTATGAAGTGTGTTATTTTTAACAGTATGTATTTTACTTATTTATATCGGTTGTATTTAACAACGAATACTCGGTGTTTTTCAACAGAGACTTGGTTAATTTTAACCCATTTTTTTTTAACTGGGCAAAAATCGCAGTCTGTAAGACCCAATGAGCGTGGAAGTCCACAATTATTCGTTCAACTTTCTCTGTTAGTTCACAATTGACTTTTGAGTTGTAGACTTATGGCACTGACCGGTTTTTTTTCTTGGGTTAAAACTGAGACCGACATCCGCGGGGCAACAGCTGGTTTCCCCTAATTTTACTACAATGCTTCACTCCAGTTTTTCATGAGTTTTCTGCACTCGCTGACAACTTCAATATGAATCTCCAATCTGTCCCAAGCCGTTAAAATGTCAAGTGAGGGTACTTCATCCGTTCTGATTAGTTTAAAAATATTAAAGGCGATGAAATGAGTTTGTCAGTCAAAGGTAAGTCGAAGAAAGCCTTCCTAGCAGTTTTCGTCTCAGTCTTTTGATGACAGGATTGTGACAGAGTCTCACTTGTCTCCAACACAATAAGCAGAGATTCCTAGGGAGACACTTCTTCCACGACAGCACACCAGCAGACAAGATAATGAGCTTCATCAAATTCACAGGATGATTTGTATGCAACAGCACAGTAAGTACTTAACCACAAGTATCTATATAGGGTTATTACGGGTAAGGAACAACCTTTTCCCCCCAATGGGCATCACAATGGGTCAATATTGACCTGAGTGTGGCACGGCCTTCTCCCAACAACTTACCCGACTTGTGAGACTTTTTCTGAACACAAACAGTCTGTAAGCCAGAGTTGTGTATCTCCATCACGGTAAAGCCTTTCAAAAGTAACCTCCTGCTCATATACGTTCTCTACACTGTGTTTGCCCGCTCCACCTCGTATACCCACATTGAACCACACGTATATGGGCTCACATAAATCTCATATTACCGCGATTTCATCAGTTATTAAAATTGAAATTGAAAAGAAATTAAATCAGCAAACGAAAAAAAAAATCAATTTGATGCAAATAGGCATAAATTTCCACGTGTGTGGAAGCCATGAAATGAGATATTGCCTCTGGTGGCTCCAACAAAATGCCACGAAAAAAAAAGCACACAATAGACAGAAAAGGGGTTTCATTCCCAAGTGGAAACCGGAAAGCCAAAATATGTCAGATCAATTCAATTGCATAGCAGAGTTGGAGTTACCATGGCGTTACACTCTCATACCATCCACCGCATGGACCCCGAAGTTGGTGGCAACCGTATTTGTTTTACAATAGCGGACACGACAATATGAAAACAAGAAAACCAAAAAAAAATTGCCAATTTTTCATTTCACCCTCAATGAAAGCGACTTGACGTCATAAGCGGGGGTCGGGCTCGGGTGGTAACCGATGCGCGCGGCCGTTTCCAGCTCCAACCAATCCATAAATTTAATCGAAAAATCATAACCACATGTCAACATATGCAAAGCAGTGCGTCAACATACATATGCACATAGCTACACCCATATATGGAATGTAAAGCTTTTTTGCCCGATTCCAATCCGGTTTCAATACATCATGTTACAGATGCAGATTGGGTGGTGTGAGGCTGACAGCCTCCCGCATCACTTTGTATACCTACATACGAAGAATAAGTTGATTTAACTACGTATACCGAAGCAGAGACTATGGCAGAAGGGTTCTTTGGCGAAAAATATGTGAACATGTGTTCACACATGGATGCTCATATGCAGACGTCAAGCTAACTGGCAGTAGCATCCACTTACCCACTCTTTGGGTTTGTGTAACACCATCCTCTCTGGAAGAGACCCTTAATTTATTTGCGTGTTTCGGAAGGTTATTTTGCGGCTTTTGGAGCGGGCAAACGCATATATGTAGACAGATCGAAGCCAGCCCGCCACCGCTCGTTGGTTTCTCATTGTGGTTGACAACAGCGTGACACAGCGGAAGGAGTAAATAATTCTGCTCAGCGAGATTATTGCGTGGTCGGTTGGGTTTTTAAAGTTCAATCGTCCTAAACGCCAGGACGTATGCTCAAGTTCATGCATTTGGCGGTGATTTATCATAAAGAGTGGCACACTTGCCGAGAGATGCTTGATGGTCAGTTGGGAAAGCATTTAATTTGATTCAAGGTAGCCTTAAGAAACTACTGCTTGGATTAATGTTTCTTTATTTTTTTAAAATGCACCTACTCCAACGAAATGTTTCCCGGTATTCCAGAATCTTCTTCCAATAATAAAAGTTGGCGCAGCAGGTCCGTAGGGACCCAAGGCCTAGCTTCTCACAACCATTCGTTTTGTGTGAGTGTCATTTTTGGGACGAATGGAAGGGATCTACAATTATATGCCGATTCCAAACGGCAAATTGAGAAGCTCTAAAGACAGTTATAAAGAGTTTTCAACAATTTGAATCCACAGGCAGAGTTCAAAATGTTCGCGTGCCTGTGAGACAAAGAAGTGCCCGTAGTGTCGAGAATATTGCTGCCGCTGAGGCTTCAGTTGAAGAAAGCCCAAATGTGTCTCTCACACGTCGTTCTCAAGCGTGGGGCATCTCTGTGACGTCGTTGCGGCGAATCTTGCGAAAAGATCTTGGCCTACATCCTTACAAGATTAAATTGACGCAAGAACTGAAGCCGCTTGACCACCAGAAGCTTCGTATGTTCGTGAATTGGGCTGAGCAACAACTTGAAAATGATTCGGATTTTCATCGAAAAGTCATCTTCAGCGATGGGCTCATTTCTGGCTGAATGGCTTCGTCAATAAACAAAATATGCGGTATTGGTCAGGCAGCAATCCACACGTTCTCCATGAGTCATCATTGCATCCCGAAAAAATTACGGTTTGGTGTGGTTTATGTGCCGGCGGCGTCATTGCGCCGTACTTCTTCCGTGATGATTAAGACCGGCACGTTACTGTGAATGGGAATCGCTACCGTTCAATGATAACCGAATATTTTTGGCTCCAATTGGATGATACGGACTTGGAGGACATGTGGTTCCAACAGGACGGCGCCACAAGCCACACAGCGAATCTCAAAATAAATTCTGAATGCTGGGCTGAAAAAGTATGACAAATTTATAAGTTTGGAAAACGCTCCATTTCAATATGGCGAACGAAAAGAAAACTGTTTTTCAGAACCTAAATCTTCTTTTTTACTTATGTGAATGTACTTTAAGACGCCATCGTTTATCTGAAACCAAACTCATTAAGGAAAAGCTTTCTGGGGAACTCCTTAAAAATATAATAAACAAATTCATAGACAGTAACCTAAATGTCCGCTGCATATCTCTAAATGGATAACAAGTCCACCGATGTTTTTAGCAAAAGGTACCCTAAAACTAATCTCCTAGATATCACAACACACGCTACGCGAAGAGTTGAGAAAACAGTGAAGGTTGCCAGTTTGGGGGTTTTCCCCCCAGACTTAGGGGTGTTTTAGGTCGTCGCATGTGGTAAAGTCTGGGTGTTTGTTAAGGGTGAAATATGTTTTTTTTTATTATATTTTATTTGTATTTTGTTATAATTATCCTTTAAAATGTGTGTCTTATCTAAAAATGATGTTAAATAATGGAGCGATCATCCAAAGCTATATTCGCCAATGAAAATTATTTGTTCTTATATTTTTGGACTATTTTTGTTTACAAAACAAGTTTGTTTTTTTTTTTTTTTGTTTGGGGGTTCGCTGGAAGGAAAAATCATCGAAAGACATTGCAGAGCAAGTACGCGAGGGATGCTTCTGCAATAGTAATTAAAAAAAACTAATACGAGTTTCATTAGGAAAAATTTTATAAACAACAAATTCATAAGAGTTGCGTAAGGGCTGTGCAAATTCGCACTACATCATAAATATATATTTGGCGCACTTTTGCATTCGGAAACCCAACCTTACATTTTCCGCGTTTCTAGAGGGAGAAATGTTTGACCGTATGGCACCGCTGAGCACAGTTCAGAAGCACTAAAGCAGTTGTTAAGAATTTGAAGACCTCCGATCCGGTCTATGACAAGCCGACACTCTTACAGAACTTCAACCGAAAATGGTTTATGAGTCAAAATTAAAATAACCTGCCTACAAAACATAAGTAGTTGCCTAGCTAGCAGTTGCAGAATCCAGACTCATAAAACATTGGAGAAAATAAGACCTTTGTTTTTCATTTGTACAGGTAAGCTATCATTTGACAGATTACGAAAAGTACCTACTGTATTTTCATGACCTAATTTTGTAACCAGAATACGATGCGAAGGTTTTCAGTTTTCACTGTACAATAATTAGGACCTCAGAAAGCATAATGGAGTAGAATAGTTTAACAATTTCGCTCCCCAGCTGGTACTAAAACAATATCAAGTATTCTACTCAGAAGTATGATCGGACGAATCTGGAAAACTAATAAGCGAAACGACACGTTTGCCTTAATATTTTTAGAGTCTGACAATATTTTTTATTTTAGCTTAATGTCTTTTAAATTGCTATTATATTTACAAATCTAGAACGATACATAAGGACTTAAAATAGCTTTTAGGCAATACTTCTTCGAGTACTTTAAGCTGTCAGACATATTTCTACTCCATCCAAAAACTGAGAAACAATAAATACAAACAGATCTTGTTTGATCTAATCCTAAAGAAATGTAACAACGATTCCATTCGACTGTAGTTCTGATTTTGAAGGAGCCAGTCGTCCTCTGACCTTACTTAACACATGGCTTATTAGAAGCTGAACACTTGGAAAGTTCGCTTTTCGTCTTGCAAAATGCCTAAATTTTAACATTTCATGCTTCGTATCTTCTTCTTCATCTTGGCGTTCTGGCAGAAAGCCGAGCTTACCTTGCCAAATCAATGGGTGAATTGTATTTGGTTGTTGTCCTTGGCCGAATCTGAAAATCAGTTTGTCTGTCTATCTGCCTTTTGTTTCTTATCCTATTTGGCTTTTATTGACTTTTATTCATGCTACGGCATATTTTGGAAGATACCCTGGAATTCCAATTCGACACCCATCTATATCTATTCCTCTGTTGAAAGACTTAATACCTCTTATGTTTTTAAGTTTTGACTTTACTGTCAATTTCGTACATCTGCTTTGGATTAGGTACATCTACAAAGGCTTAAGAATACTGGTCGCTAATGTTAGATGTTTGATGTCATAAACTCTTAATATGCCTTAGAAAACGTACAAGCCATACTCTGGAGGAAGCATTTTTCAAGGGTTTGTACAATTACACGAATGGCATTGACATAATCGGAAGAGCTCAACAAAGGGGATATAATTGTGAGTATGTATGGATGCTAGAGATCGTGCTGGCTGGAGACTCTTGTTGGTTGAGGCCAAGGCAGGGCTCTCTTGCAATTGCCCTCTATATGCTGCTATAACGCGCAGATTACATGGGCCATGTTAAGGACAACTGATAATCGGTCGTGTGATCTTTGGCCGTTGTTTAAATGAAAGGATTTTGGCGGACAAGAACTATGCGGACGTGAATTGGTTAAGACCGTGCCAATTACATAATCAACTACAATGGTTGGGTCATATGAAGCGGAAGGGATCAATGCTTCGGACGGGGCAGGGACATAAGTCCCAATTTTTACTTTTGGGACTTATAACCCACTTAAGTGAGACATGAGTCCCAAATTCGATATGGGATTTATGTTCACCATCGGGACACAAGTTCCAAACAAAAATGTTGGGCCTTATGTCCCACCCAACAATATGAAAACTAAACAAATAAATACAAGTAAAAAACCTCGCACCAACCCCGTAATCCAACAGTAAACCCAAGGAGGGGGGTTACACATTTCATAATAGTTACAATGGTAGCAATTCGCGTGCCCCCAATTTGAAGTACTCGATACCTAATGGAGATCCACAACATTTTGCTAAATATTATCCATGGTAAAATTTGGGACTTATGTCCCATCTTCGACAAAACAATTTTGGAACTTATGTCCCAATAGGGTGGGTCATAAGTCCCAAATTCGATTCGGGACCTATGTCTCTCTTAAGTGGGTTATACATCCCAAAAGTAAAAATTGGGACTTATGTCCCTGCGCCGCGCCGGACAGAGGGACCCGTCAATTTTAAACCTCAATCCGCGTGCAACAGGAAACTACTGGCAGCTAGTTGGAGATCAACCTCACTATATCTATAGAGCCATGCTGGTTAAGTTCTAGATCGACCTCGGACTAATCTGTAAAAAAAATTAGTGTCCGATCACTTATCTACACTCTGCTCTCTACCTATTGTTGCATACTTTCAGTAAAATCGCAACTTTCAAATACAAATACTTCAACCCACGCTGGTCGTTGAGAAAACACCCGACAGACTCAGATCCAAATACATTCCCACAAAACAAAAGTAGTCCCACTTCATTGACATGTTAAACCTTCAATTTAGCTCCAACCACACTAATTGCACCAAGCGCCCACAGCTACATACGCGTCGACCTAAAAAGTCGCTCACCCACCTCCATTACACTGGTTAACCTTGCGAGCAATAATATTGAACCGCAGTTCACTACCATCCCACCGATCGACCGACGTGTAATTTTCTACAGAAGTACATTCTATAACCTCTCAACCAAAACATTTGAAAAAAAAATAAAAAATAAAAGAAAAAAGTCGCTAAGCCTGCAATAAAACCATGCTTCACAAGTAAAGTACCAAAAAAACCCAACAACCATCACTCCATCGCCTCAAGTTGAAGTCAGAGTAACTTGGCTGAGGCAGACCCACTACATCAATCGGCTAAACTGGCTGAAATTGAGTGGGGAAATTGTTGTACATTTGCACAGGTAACTCAACTATGCATTCAACGCGAGCTTAGTCTACAGCTAAGCCGTGCGCATGTTGGACGCTTAACATTTTCTTTTTCTTCACAAAAAAAAAAAAAAAAAAAATATATATATTTTCGGTTTTAGTGCGGTGATAAATTTGTCTGTGAATCAGTTTCTTTTTGGATTTGACCTCGAAAATGTTTTCCAAACCGAGTTTTTAGTGTTTGGTATGTGTGTGTGAAGAAAAATTTCGCCAAATCTAGTAACACATTCTTGGCGACATAAACAAAAGAAAAACAAATCTCAGGCAATTATGGATAACGCCTGGAGGTTTCGCATAATGCTGTTTGCGGCTGTGGCACTTGTGATTTTTGGCGACTTCTTCGGATATGGTAGCATACGAGGCGTCAAGTCGGCCTCCAATCAAGGATCGGGAAAATTCCAACAAAAACAAACCGAAATCGAACTAACCGAAGGTGAGGTGAAACACTAATTCGCTCAATCGACTTGGATGTATAAATAATATCTCTAACGCAAAAGCGTGGTTATGCAACCTGTTTCGATTTCATTTTTAGCTTTTTTTCTTTACTTAGGTAGTAGCTAAACCAGGCCCCTTTCGTTTTTCTTCTTTTCTTTTCTGTGGTAAAGTTGCGGTCATTAGCATAAGAAGGTGAAAGTGAAAGTGCCACGGATCTTGTTGGTTGAATTTATTTTCTAAACGCCTGTTGGTACTAGTTCAATTTGATGGAATGTTAGTGTATCAGATACGTGTGTAGAATATAAGCCTTAGCGTAGATCATCGTTCCTAATGCCTTATTGACAGTGAGTGTGTTGCTAAAAGTGGTATTGTGCGAATAACTAGTTAGAGTTTTGTGGTTCGTAATTAATTTGAATAGTTTATGTACATATGAAGTTCAAATATGGACTTGAATTGTTTGTTTAGGTCGAACTTGTAAATAAATACGAACCTACTTATACGCATACATTCGCTTGGGAATATATATATATATATATATATATTTCGAGAGATATTCGAATCAGACCACCATTGACGGGTCTCTTTTCGTCTCTCTACAACTATAAATCTTACCCAGATAGACTCGCTGGATTTCTCCAGAGTTCTTCCCTGGGTTCGATTCCTAGTGTTAACGCTAGCATCTGTTTATGTGAGATCTGTTTCATCGACTGAGTATCCACCCAATGATGTCCAAAGATCCTCATTCTTCTGCCAGCCAACGCCGGACATTGACACAGTATATCTGCCGCCGTCTCAGATTCCTCCCAGTATAGTTTGCAGGTAGCATCCTCTCTAAGGCCCATCTTCCTTAAGTGATACCCCAAATTACCATGTCCTGTAGACAAAGCCACCACCCATTTCAATGTTCCTCGACTCATGCTTAGAACCCTTCTTTGAGTTTAGCAGGTCGGTCACTTAATTGCCATTTTAGCCTGTCTACATTGTTCTATGGTTGACCACCTTCTCAGGTGTTCTGCCGTGATCCATTTGTGAATCAGCTGTTCAACCATTCCTCTGCCAATTGAAGAGAATGGTTCTGGTCCCAGCAACTCTTCAGTTGACATCTGTTTTGCAAGGGAGTCCGCCTTTTCGTTGCCTTCGATCCCTATGTGTCCTCAGTGTTACTTCATTTTTAGATGAACACTTATTGAGCTTGAGTACACATTACAGTGCCAATGATGTTGTAATGTTTGCTTGTTCCATGCGTCTGATCATGGCCTGGTTGTCCAGTGCTATAAGGATATTTCTTCCCTCCACCTGACTCTCAAGCAAATAGTCCAACGCATGCAGCAATGCAATCATCTCAGCCTGGTATACTGAAGTGTGTTTCCCGAGGCTAACGTGACGGGCTAGTTTCAGCTCTTCTGAATGGATACCGGCACCCGCTCCGCCATCCATCAGGGATTCGTCTGTAAAAATTACTATTTCACCATTCCTTTTTTCCGGAAGTAATCCGTTCTCCCTAATCTCGCTTGGGAAACAAAGAATACTGGCTGCGCCAGACTGTGCGACAGAGTGCTGTCAGAACGCTATGGAAGGGGAGTGGGGCGCAGTATGGCTCTTGATCACTAGTGGCTGCAGTGTTTGATAACTGGATCAAGGCGTAGGGGTTTAAAACGCCAGAGGAAATAAAACTATGTATACAAAGCTGTATTATTAATTTCCGGAGAGTCTCTATAACTGCACTGCACATGTGCACAAGCAGCTTAAGTTCCTGGGGTTGAATTACCGCATCCGTGATCGAGTAATACGTGACTGAATTTGTTATTGTTTTGCTTGTAAAATCCACAAAATTCAGTGACGTATGCCTCGCTCACGGATGCGGTAATTCGGCCCCTGGTTTTCGAACTGTAGGCCAATTGTCTTCATTGGTGTGAAAAATTTCTAGAATGGATAAGGTGTGTCATGTGGATAACCCTTATTAAGAGCTGTAAGAATTTGGAAATAGATTTTCAACTTTTCTCGTCTAGCTTAGTGGCTTTTGTCCAAATTCCCTACGCAAACTGAGACGTAATGGTTAAGCGTTTATTCTTCTTTAAGGCATCCTCTACAAAAATGATTTAAGCTTTGGATTTGGATTTCATAAAATTAGATGCATTTTTAGCGCCTCTCACCGGTCCATTCTTTTGCCTTCTAGAAATGCTTTGGGATCTATAATGCTATCAACCACTCATCTGTGAGTATTTGAAACATAAATCGTTGGCGCAACATGTCCGTTGTCCGTATGGGAACCGAGGGCTATTTGGAAGCTTTCAAAATCACTTTTTTTGAGTTTTTATTTTGGGGAAGAATAAAAGGGAGATACAATTTTATGCTGAGACCCAGCTGCTGAATTCAAAAGATTTCTTAAGTAATTATGATCTTTGATGATTGTTCGACGTTCGTGGGTGGTGGTGCAGTTCAAATCAAGTTTATGAACTTATTTATGTTTCTTGGGGGTTGAACCGAAAACTTTTAAGCCGTTCAGCACACTTACCACTGAGCCAGTTCTTCACCACTAGTTATCGGAAAGCAGCCCAGAGATGAATGTCACATACGGGTGTCTTAAATGGGAAGCTTTCTTAAGTAATACCTCTCGTTGATTTCCGAAGAGAAGGTCTGGACATTGAAGATGTTAAACGGGGTAGACAGGCGTTTTTCTGGGTTTTTACCTAGAATATCAATAAGGTCGAATCAGTGCAGATTGTGTTTGGAAACTGTGGCCTGCGTCGTCTTAACTTAAGGAACTTGGGAATGAGAAAGCTCTAAAAGTGTCTTAATTATTTCAACAATCACTTCGAGGTTGTTTGTCAGCCACTTAATAAGGTATAAATGCTTAGAGTTCTCTGTTAATCTTCAACCTGGCTCCTGTTTTGTGCGATCGACAGTTCATGATCATATGTGCCTGTAACGATATGCAGCTTCTTTTGCCTTCTATACAGTAAAATAAGAGTCATACCGACGTTACGCTTCCGGCCCTTGAGCTGGTTTGATTGCTTCAAAAGAAAAGTGATATGTTTGGTGTTGCTAATGTCCCAACATAATGCAGTGTAATTTCATACCTAAACCCGATCTTGTGGCTTACTCAACTGGTGCTAATATCGAACTATGTTGACCTATATTTTGCCACTATTCCTAAGAATGATTCTTACTGATTTGTTTCAAAAACCCCGCTCTATACCATCCACTCTATTCTCTTGCTTCTTGCGGTCGAGCTTGAAATTCCGCTTAATGCCAACACATATCTGATTGAATTTGTAAAAAAACCGTTGCAAACTTAAAGCTCGAACATTATGCTACCCTTGGTTATCCTTGATTTTCAATGAACTGATATAGAAACTGCCAAAAGAGACAGTCCTTAATCTGAAGATTGAAATCTATTTGAAATAGTTTGACCTGCCTGCTTATCTTGTGTTGAACCCAAAGCGTTTCAAAGCCTTTTAAAGTGCCCTCAATTTTAATGTTAATAAATAATAATAATCAATTTCTGCCGAAATCGTGTTCGAGCCCCGTTAAACGAGTATTTTCCAAGCTTTCCATGAGCTTTTAAGAAGTAGTTATTAAAAAAGGTTGCTACCGCACTTTACTACTGCAATTTATCTAGGGCCTTAAACGGGACATTATTATTTTGTGAAAGGGGTTATTGTACTGCGACCTTTTGGTCTATTGTACCCCCTGCTTACGCCTCAGAGAGGTATGTTCCCCCATAAGAGTTCCCTCACAGTATGATTTCTTTCGGAACCATTTAAGAGATTCTTGTACTCTTCTTTCTCCTTGGCGGAAGAAATCTGTCCTATAGCACTCTCTCCAGTCCAGTTTCCTTTAAGAATCTAAGGATGAGAGCTGGCTCCAGTGACAGTATTTCCTCATCAGATAGTTGGTACTTGCCCAAGTATTTCAAACGGGACATCATTGAAATAGTAATGCACTAGTTGAATACGGCAGTAAAAAGACAAATACTCATGTGCGGATTCTTTGTCTGGTAGCTATACCTCCTTCTACTTACTAAAATTCCAAGAGCAGAATAGGTACTCTGCACATTCTCCGCTTGGATATTGTTAATGCCTCGGGATGGCTCGCCAATCCGTACGAAGTTTTCTCATAGGTTCCCATAGTGCGGGGGTCGGAAACCCCAAGGGCATCACAAAGGATCTATATCGATCTAAGTGTTTTTAAGATGTTGCGCCAACCCAAAAACCTAACCTAACCTAACCTACGTAAATATTTATTAGAGACAACTTTTGGAGACCCTTAGAGAGACCCATCTCCCTTTCAAAACCATTGACAACAATATTGTTATTCAAATGAGTCATCGTCAAATAAAAAAGTTTATTTTTCATTACCTATTAAGTAGTATTTGACAAGTTACGCATGGTTTTAAACATAAATCATGCGATAGCAAATATTCACTGCAAAAAAACGAAAACGCTATTCCAAGGTTGGCAGTTGCGACACTCGATCATATTATAAAAAAATTAAAACACTCAGACAAATATTGATACCGGTAAGCAAACAAATTGACTAACGCTATAAAATATTCAGTTAGATTTTTATTTACGTTTCGACATCGCATGTCACATGGATGGGTATTAACAATTTCAAATACGTCTCAACCTTTCTATCTCATTTGCATTGTAATGTACTTGCGGGTAAATTTCTTAAAATTTAAAGACCTAATTTACAATCCGAAAACTGTATATTTTCCTTACATAGATGCATGTATGTAGGATGCATATATAGATATATTAAGACAGGGTTAGAACAATAAAGGCAATTATTTGGATACGAATTGAGCCATAACAAGGCCACAATACAAACTCGCTTTCGATTTATTTTATGAATTTATTTTTTGAAATTAATTTAGTATTTTAAAGCTAATAGAAATTATGTAAGCATTTTGTGGGTAATTAAAGTGACGGAACATTTCTATTTTTATAGAAAAAAAAAACAAACAAACTGGTATTGCGACTATGGGACTAGAACTATTGCCAAATAATATCATCGAATTAAACATGTTGCCGGCCTGCCACTGATTTGCTTGATTTATCGGCGATTTCTTAAGTCCTTTTTGTGCATAGATATATATTAGGTGTGTTTTCTATATGAGGACTAATGAATAAAAAAAACTAGTTGTCAGTGGGAGATTGATTTTTTTTTTTTTGCAAGTGCTATATCTGACCTCCATCCTTAAGTAGGTGGATAGGCATAAAAAGTGACTTAGAACAGCATTTGTTTTTTTAAGTGTTACCCTGAGCGGAATTTATAAATGTCAGTCAAGGAGGATAGTTGTGTTGGTATTGGAATCGCTTTACCAATTTCAGTCTTCCTGGTTCGAAACTCCAGTTTTTACATTCGTATAGCCATAGATAAATTACTATATATATGTATATATTAAAAAAAGTTTTCAATTAGAAATGTTGTCCCAAAAAGTAGGAATTGAAATTCACTATAGACTCGTACCGGCGTATGTATGTATGGTTGTGGTGTGCGTAGCACCAAGCATACTTTGTTTAAAGTCAATAGCGTTGTCTTTTAGCACCTTCTAAAGTCGAACTATTTAGCAACTTTGGAGAACTATAACAAAGAATCTCATGTCTATCAGGTATTCGCAATACACAGCTAGAGATTTGAAAAAAGAGTTGGCAACTGCGGAGCCATATACGAAACATCCGAAATGATCATATTCCGGAATACACCGAACCAAGACAAGCCGTCCGATCTTTTAAGTTAGGTAGGTACTTGACTTCCCAAATAATAAAAAAATAAAACTTAACAAGCCTCTGATATTTTTATGACCCAAATAACGACGAGCACAGTTAATGAAATAAGGAGGACGAACAACCAACCAGCATTTGGATTGCCTGCATCTTCAAAGGAGCGTGCACAGCTAACCAACTAATGGAAAATGCAGAAGAAGAATGATAAACTGTGATAAGCATAGTTGGCGTTTATTTGGGACCACAGAAGTATTAGGATTCTTAAATTGAAGCGACGAAAAACTTTAAAACAGAGATTAAAGGTGATTCAATGTCGGGTAGGAAGCCATCTTTGGTTTTACAGGAGAACATAGCACGACAACACTTCGTCCAATGAAGAATTAAGGACTTGACCGTGTCCAGTTCAACAAACCATTCTTATACACGCAGAAAAATCGCTTAAAATCAACCAACTTTTGTTTAACGAAACTCGGCTAAAAATAACCTCTTATCAATTTTTCGTGGTTGAAAATAACAAACTAACTCTTTTGAATTTAACTAACTGGTAGATATTTGTCTAGAAAATTGGTTCTTAACAACTGATACAGCATGCATGTAGTATTTAACAACGAATACTCGGTGTTTTTCAACAGAGACATAGTTAATTTTAACCCATTTTCTTTAACCGAGCAATAATCGCACTCTGTAGACCCAATTTTTGAGCGTGTAGATGATGTGCCTCCATAGCCCGCATTTTCGAACGCCTCAAGCGGTAACGACACAGTCCATTACAGACAAAAATAAAACCTTCTTAGAGAATTGCCCCAAGCTGGGTGAACAAAATACAAGAACACAGACTTCTGAGAAGGAAAAATAAAAAGCCATAGAAGCGTACCTTCAAATCTCTTTAGGAGTACTGTATTCTAATGTAGTGTATCAGAGGAGTAAAGGAACATTATTGCAACGCTAAGCGAGGTATTGGCCCTTCCAGAGCAATGTGGCCAAATGTCATACAGAAGCTATATAAAAGCCCCCTCCAAATCATTTCAAGAAAGTAGTTACACGCAGCTCAGCAATTTGGGTACCTACATTTAGAACGAATGTCTCTTATCTCGGAATTTATGGAGCTTGATATAATCTGCGCCGCAAGACAATACGCTTCAACAAAACATTCTCAACGGAGATCACTTAAAGAGAAGCATGCATGGGTTAGCAAAAAGTCACCGAAGAAATAATTTTAGAATGGTATAGCATTGTTCCTAAATGGACTCGAGGCTGGGAGCTGGCATCCATGGACCAAATCGTAACGTCTCAATAACTCCTGTATTTCAGGCAAAGTTCCATGTGACTTATTCCCGAACCCTATTAACAATACAGTTTTCAGGTTTTAAAGACGTCCACACATTCACAGACAGTCAACCAGCCCTTAGCTCATCAATTATTATCTCAAAATCAATCCAGCAGTACTTAAAAAATCCCTAGACACTCGGCTGCAGAGGGTTCCAGTGCATTGGAGTATTATACTCATGATGGTGGTCCAAACCTACCAATCAACTTTCGGTTAAGAACTACCAATTAATACTGGGAATATAACTCCTACAGAGTTATCAATTTCCCCTTCAAATTAGTTCGGTCATAAACAACAAACAAACTTTGTAGAATTTAACCAAATTACTTTGTTGCTATTAGCCAACCCACTTGGCTGAATTTAACCAAGTTACTCGGTTAAGGTTATAGTTTCTGCGAGCAGAAAAATAGTTTGGATTGGAAATGAGACTGATAAAATGACTGTTTTATTGTACGCCTGCAGCAAAATAAAGAAGACGCACAAGTGCGGGTTCATGTTGAAAATAATCAGCGAGTAACAGAATAGATGAACAAATCGAGCGACTTTCAACGCGATGCTTACATTTTACAACCCTAACGGACCTGTTCCGCCAACAATTTATTCACTTTAAGCGAGTACTAGAATAACTGAAAAAATCGAGCGTTTAAAAACCATGACGAAGAATAATACGCAAATTTCATTGGGACCTATTTCTATTTAGAAAATGTGGCATCATTTCATTATTGCCAATTTTGGGCCCTTATTAAAATGTATAGACAACCCCTTTATAGGACGAAAACCGTTCTGTGTAGTAACTACTTCAGCTGACAATTCGACCTTCATCTATAGATCATCTGTACCCAAATGATACAAGGTCCGAACAGAAGTCTGTAGTGAAGTAGACACTGATGCATAAGAAGATATGAACAACCTGATGGGTTCACTTCCATAGGGTTGTGCATTGTGCAATGCATTCGAAAAGCAATATCGCACCTTAGAAGATGTCGTGAATAGTCAAAAAACAACTAACTTTCCGTTCGAACCTTTCTGACAGAGTGGCTTTTTGATTCGATTTGTTTGTCTACTGAGCCCAAAGTAAAACTGGATAATATTTCTAACCGTTAAATCCTCCTACTTTTGCTTGCAAGCCATTTCAATTCAACGACACAGAGTATAAAAATGTCGCACAGCAAATCCTATCTACACACAATAAATAAGCTGCCATTTTGAAGGGATAATTTCGACTCAATACAAGTAGAAGCATAAGTTTCAACAAAAAAGTGCGTTCTTTGTTAATGCACAAGAACAAAGGAAGAAAAAAAAACTTTACTTTACTTTAAAAAAACTTTTCGAATTTCTAAGTAAACCACGTGCTGTTGTCGTTAAATGCTTCACGCTTCTTAAGCCCGAGTTCATTGTCAATTATTTTTTTGTGCACCTACAACTCGTAACACAAATGGAAACAGAAAATAAAAGAAACTAATTATTCACTGAACGTTAGCCATTAAAAATGACACAATTTTTAATAAATGACTTAAAATAATGGAATACACTTAACTCAGTTGGCATACGGAAGTAACAAGTCAAATATTTTGAGCCTACAATCAAGTGGCAATTTATGTAAAACGTGAATTATTCATTAAGAACTAGAAATATATTTAACATATTGCACCATCGGCGAAATTTCCGCATTTGCCCAGTTTCTGTTTTTATTTACAAATCGTTAATTTATGCATTTCAGAAGCCGCTGGACCTATGATTAATGATTGTTTTAAATAGTTTGTGCGCAAAAACAAAATTCGAATCCCACCGATATTTCTTAAGTAGATAGTTATATAATAATTTTGTAGTGAGCTATTTTTCCCAATGCTGCAATAATTAGCATAATGAGTAATTGTTTGTAAGAGTCTTCAATGTTACGAGTGGGCCAATTATATTCAAAATAAATAAAAAAATACATAATAGGAAAACCTGCGTAGAAGGTTCATAGGTTTGTAGACACATAGAGTTGACTTTGATATTAAATTTGCATGGGTATACATTATAAAATTGCTTAGACAATTGTTAATGTTTGAAATTATAAAGTGAATATTCCTAAGTAGTCGTTTTTACAATGCATCAATTAGTGTTAGCTACTATGTACTTTGTTTGCTCAAGTTTAATGTGAATACATCATTCGTCATTGTCGCTAGTCTACTGATAGTCATGGTCAAAAATTTAATTACGTCAAGTAATTAAATAAACGTAAGCTTCGTTCTTAAAAAAAAAAGATAATGCACTGCCTCCGATGCACAATTACCGTTGCTAAAAGAAGGGCTACTTGCGAGATTGTAATTTTTGTTAACCTGATTTGTAATTTGCAAAATATTATGATCTTTTCGGTAAGAGGGCTGGGTCCCCGAAAAACACTAATTATGTACCTAATTCTGTATTTTTAGGCTTATTCTACTGCGTCACCTGTAGTCTCTGTTCTGAGAAAGCTTCCCAATTCGGCTGTTCAGACTTGGCATAATTTACCTTCTATTTATCCCAAGATTAAATATGTATACCTACTAGCAAATGGTTAGCACCTAGGTCGATCTCTAGTATTCAAACAGCGGCAACTATTTTCGTTTAGGAAAGTAAATATTATTTAAAGAACCGAAAATGGAAACTCTTTCTTATCGACACCTAAATCATAAATAGACGAGCTACACAAAAGAATGTTGCTATATTTTCTGCGAATTGAACATCGAACTTTCGTTCAGTTTGGTCTGACACACTTGACACTGATCAGCCCTGTTTAAATGTTCTACCACAACATCTTCTGCTTACAGAGGCGACAGAATTCGCGCACTTATTAGCTTATTAGCTTGCAATTTAGATAAAAGAAGAAAATATTTATTGGGTGTTCGGAAACAAAACAATTTCCAAACTTCTTTAAACCTTAAAAAAGCGCTTCAATAATTTTGCTACAAAAAAAAAAAAACTAAAGGGTGGTTAAATTTTAAGGGCCGATGGTCAATGTGAACCACGCCTTAGCGTCAAGTTTTTTCTGCAATTCATTTGACATTTCTCAATTTCGGACTAACTCAATTTGAACCATGGAAAGATACACAATCGAGCAACGCGTTAAAGTTATTCAGGCTTATTATGAAAATGGGCGTTCAAATCAAAATGCATATCGTGCACTTCGTGATTTTTTCGGTCAATTTAATCGGCACATATTCACCTCAGTGGATTCGTCAATAAGAAGAATTGCCGCATTGGGGCGAATGATAATCCAATAGTGATTGTCGCCAATGCACCCACAAAGAGTGACTGTTTGGTGCGGTTTATGGGCTGGCGGCATCATCAGGCCGTATTTATTCCAAATTGAGGCCGGTCAGGTAGTTACTGTGAATGGTGTTCGCTATCGTGAGATGATAACGAACTTTTTATGGCCCGAACTGGAAGTTAATATGGATGTGGACGATATATGGTTTCAACAGGACGGTGCCACTTGCCACACAGCTAACGAAACAATTGCTATTTTGCGGGAGAAATTCAATGGCCGTGTTATCTCACGTTGTGGCGATGTTAATTGGCCGCCACGATCATGCGATTTGGCACCGTTGGAATTCTTTCTTTGGGGTTATTTGAAAGAAAAGGTGTACGTCGATAAGCCAGCAACAATTCAAGAGCTAAAGGATGAGATAATTCGGCACATTAACGGCATAGAACCTCAATTATGCCTCAACGTCATCGAAAATTTGGACCATCGGATAGAATGGTGCCGCCGAGGTTGCGGCGGTCATTTGGCCGATATTTTGTTCCATACATAATTGAACCATACCAATATTATCATAATAAAAAGAAATGACAGTAATTTCCTAAATAATTTGTGTTTTATTCAAAATCAACATCGGCCCTTAAAACTTAACCTTTACTTATACCCACTTGACGTTTATGAATGCAACGCAATAAGCTTCCTTTCTTTTATTTTGGATTTTGTTTAATGCAAAATAATTTTAAAGAAATCATCGGGGAATATTTAGGCATGTTTATAACATCTTACATTCACTGACTATTTTCAATAAACGTCTATGCTAATCGAAATCCAATTTCTGAAACATTTTTTGGTCAATGGCTCGGTAGTTATTATCAAAGAGGATCTATAAACTAGAGGGCCAACTTCCTTTTTTTCCTGTCTATGAATATATGTTATTAATGGCCGCCGAGTACCACTTTTCCAATAACAAACAATTTGTTAAAATAAATGTAAAAGGAATAAAGGTTGAGTATGGTTTTTTATATAGATTAACTTATTCTCTATCCATCTTAGGCGCCAAAAATTGTTCATTTATTCAAATTTTATTTCTTTTTAATTTTCTTTACATGAAAAATATTATTGACAGAAGAATTCATGCAGCTACCTTTGGGAGTTGTTCCAAGAATAGGTTAATACCATGCAAGTTAAACCCAAGTTTTCACTAGGGAAAAAGTGAATTCCTTAAAATATTCGCAAACATTGCATAAATTTCTATTACGTTTGGTGGGTGTTTTCAACTTGATTTTTAGCACCGTATTTTTACAAGATCAAAATATGATTAGGAATTCTGTGGTTTAGTAAAAGTGAACAGTGTTGATGTTACTAAGGAACAAAAAAAATGGAAATTTTATTCATATTTAAAAAAAACAAAATATTATTCTCGGAAAGTAAATTCGTAAAAACGAGTACATATGATTAAACTCCTAACAAAAAGATAATATAATGTGGTGTTTAATTTGATCCGATTTCAGATTTTGCGTATTCAATCGAACGCAGGAATATAAATTGTTTTGTTAATTTTCAGTTCCCGTATTTCTACAGATAATGTGCTTTTGCAAATTTTATAAGAATCTAGTTTGAAATGTTCACTGATATTTTTATAAGCCTCTCTTAATTATTAATTAACAAAAAAAGTGATATTTCACATAAATAAAGGGCAATCTGTAGCAATTTAGAATGAGAAAGAGATGTGTCAAAGGGGAAGTCGATGGGAAAGGGTAATATTTCGATCATTCTGGTGTGTGATCTGGAAGGAGGAAGCAGGCGTAGTATGAAAGTCCCTAAGGAATTGAATTGAAGTGTGTGTTGTATTATCAATAAAACGAAAAAAAATATCGAAATTAACAAATGCATATTTGAATACGTTACTGTGCAACTATGCATTTTACGTATCATTTACAAATTAAAAATTGTGCTAAAACTAAAACTCAGTTAAAATATCTATTTGGTTTCAATATGACTTCGAAATGAAAAGCATTAAAATCGACGTACAACAAGTTTTTTTTTTCTTTAAACTATACCTACAATAAAAGCTTGAAGTTACAAAATCTCTTTTAAGAAAAGTGCAAGAACCGTTTAAGTTGATTTTTCTCTGATTAATAAGATAGATTTCTGCTACATACTGAAAAAAAAAAACTATGATTATATATTGGGTATTTTGCATTGTGACGAAATTATTACAGGAATTCCATTTTACAACAATTTCATAAACTAAACTAAACTAAACTTTTAAACTGAACTGCGATGTGAGCGACGTGTAACTAAAGGGTACCAAAAATGTTGAACACAGTCGCCCCCACTTACAAAATGGCCTCGTGATTGACATTAATACCCTGCATAGGATTTCCTAAGTATGCGTGCGGCGGCAATGGTGCTCCTTTGATTTGTACAGGCACTTATACTTAGGAATTCCTATGCAGGAAAAGCAGCGTGTAGGCAAATGTACCGTTTCTGCTCTCAGTTGAACCTCTAGTTTAGATCATCTTTGGTTACTATCGTTAACTATAAGCCGATTGGCCTCAGGTTTAAATCCCAGAAGCACCTATTTCGAGTCATTTAACGATCAGTTGGTTCACTGAACTAATCGCTCAACTATTGTGTAGTAAGAATATAGGCCTTAGCAATTTATCATTAGACATTCAACACTGAAGACTTATATATCAGCTAACACAAGCCCTTTATCGCTAACTTCGGCAATAGAGGGTTAAAATAATGCCGTTTAGCCTGATCCATAATATGATTCCAAGGGAGTAATGCATCTCAAGACATCCTGCGATTTCAATGGAATTGTTTGTTGTGACCACAATATATTAATTAGGATTAATTTAACTTATATTTATTTTTTGATGCTAGCCCATGTAAATTAATTGCAGTTGATCTTTAAAAAAAAAGTAAAAAAGCAACAAGGCGGGTGTAAAACTGTTTGTATAGTCAAAAAGTTCATACAGACATTAAAATTGTAAAAATTGTTAGAATAAGTTTGTGATTTTTTTTTTAGTAATAGGCTACTAGCTCTTTTACCCCACACAACAGTTTGACTTGTTCTGCACTTACCTCAACGTTAAATTTTGCGAGTCTGAGAAAAAATCAAAACCGTTTCCACCTATTTCAAATTAAATAGAAGTGACCGAACTATGTGAGCAAGGGAGTAATTGGACAAAGAGGCAGAAAGGAGCTGATAAATTTATTTTCTCAATTGTGATCCATAAGAAATCTTGCATAGATGTTAAAATATATTTCCCAATACGGAAGGCGGTCAAATTTCGCCCACTCGGTTTTCCTAGTAAATTTTATTTGTTGTTGCAAATGGAAATCATTCTGAATGGACTTTGATTTGGAATTTAGTACAAAAGTTCCTACTTACCCAGTCTTTGAAACATATAAACAGAAAATCGTACCCACTTTTTATTTTCTTGCTAACAATGTCGACATATGTTCTGGTTCAACTTTTACCATACGACTGTACTTATTATCGTTCCGTGTTTGATTCCAGAATCCGAGTTAGAAGAATTATCACCTGCAGCGCTGAAGAAACAAAGAAATCTAGCCAAATCACAGCTAACCGATGCCATTAGGGATTCCTGTTTGCCAAAGATGTTGTGCGAAATGGCCTCGAAACCAGAATACGTTCTTTCAGACAAAGAAAAGGATTTACTGCACATGATTCGGTAAGAACAAGTTTAAATAAATTAACGTAGGTGACAAATTTTATTAAAAGAAAAAAAAAAAAAAAAAAAAAAAACAAGCTTAATCTGATATAGGTACGAAAATGATCCACTTAATGTCATTCACTTCTTCTCACAAACAATTCGATTTGTTTTAGTAGCTTAAAAAAACTGGTTGATTTTGTTCTTATTTCAAATTCGGTACAGTACGAGGTCAGTCGACTCAAAAAAAAAATCAATGGCCACCGCTTGATGAGAAATGAATGCTTTATACTTTTATATTTAAGATACAATTTATAGAAGCACTTTTAAAGTAAATATTTTTTTTTTTTGTTTTTCATTCCAGCTCTTCAACAATGTCGCTAGCAATGAATAGTCCACCAAGTAAATGGCACTTTGCGGCACATATGGGCGAGCTACTGAGACATACAGCTGACAACCTAAGCGGTCCAATCGGTTGTGCAAATCTTTGGCCGCACTGTCCAATTAGTTCAAAAAGGTTAATGAAACTCTCGTACAAAGTGAATTTGAAATAAATTGTAAAAGGCGAAATTATTAAATCCATTGTGATTGTGATCTTCTTGAGTATACATTATAATGTTAAAAATGAAGCAAAAAAAAAAAATTAATGGCGATTACGACTGAATAGTTCATAAGGTTTATTCACTAGTCTTTTGTATACAAGAATTAATTGAACATGTTTTACCGATACGAAAGAAGAAAAATGTTAACTACATATTTTGAAAAATCGTATCAATATAATATTTAATAGTTGTTTGTATATAAATAGAAAATGTTTGCTTAGTGTTAAGCTAAAGAAATTGTTATCTCTTACTTGACAAGAGAAGAGCAAATAAACTAGGGGGCTGTATTTAGTTGAACGACTCAAGGGGTTTTAACTTATGATTTCGTTTTAAGGTATTCCTACTGAAAGTCTAAATTTTTGCAATAAAATGTGTATGCATAACTATTTATGTATTTATCATTTTGATCTACTGCGTTTGTTGAGAGTGAGCTGAAGTTTGAGACTGCGGTTTTCGTTTGTCATGACCGTTGGTGCGTCTCGCAAAGGAAAATATTTATGACCAAATAAAGGGTTTTCAACAGGGACTTGAACTTCCCGCTCTTTTGACATTTCTCTTCAGTAAGGTTTGCCATTTCATGGTGAAAAGATATACGAGCCAACAACGAGTCGAAATTATTAAAATTTACTACCGAAATTCGGAGTCAGTGGCTTCAACGTTACGAGCGCTACGTCCAATTTATGGTCGTCATAATCGTCCTAGCAGATCAACAACTGAGCGTCTAGTGGAAAAATTTGAATCCACAGGCACAGTACAAAATGTTCCCGTGCCAGTGAGACAAAGAAGTGCCCAAATGTGTCGCTCACACGTCGTTCTCAAGCGTTGGGCATCTCTGTGACGTCGTTGCGGCGAATCTTGCGAAAAGATCTTGGCCTACATCCTTACAAGATTAAATTGACGCAAGAACTGAAGCCGCTTGACCACCAGAAGCGTCGTATGATCGTGAATTGGGCTGAGCAACAACTTGAAAAGGATTCGGATTTTCATCGAAAAATCATCTTCAGCGATGGGCTCATTTCTGGCTGAATGGCTTCGTCAATAAACAAAATATGCGGTATTGGTCAGGCAGCAATCCACACATTCTCCATAAGTCATCATTGCATCCCGAAAAAATTACTGTTTGTTGTGGTTTATGGGCCGGCGGCGTCATTGGGCCGTACTTCTTCCGTGATGATCAAGACCGGCACGTTACTGTGAATGGGAATCGCTACCGTTCAATGATTACCGAATATTTTTGGCCCCAATTGGATGATATGGACTTGGAGGACATGTGGTTCCAACAGGACGGCGCCACAAGCCACACAACGAATGTCACAATCAATTTATTGGAAACCAAGTTTGGAGAACGTGTTATCTCACGAAATGGTCCAGTCGCTTGGCCGCCTCGGTCGTGCGATTTTACGCCGTTAGACTATTTCCTGTGGGGCTACGTCAAGTCTATGGTCTATGCCAACAAGCCAGGGACGATTGATGAACTTCGTACGAATATCGAACGTGAAATTGCAGCAGTATCGGCCGATTTATGCTTGAAAACCGTCGAAAATTGGGTTCAGCGTCTGGACTTCTGCAAACGCGCCCGTGGTGGCCATGCAAATGAAATCGAATTCCATACATAATGGCATCGAACGTAGTTTCACAGGAATAAAGAATTTCATTGATATCCAAAACCGTTTTTGTTTTATTTAAAAAAAAAACTTTTGTAGCGCTCTTATTGAAAAACCCTTTATATTTGACGTAGACATTGATGCGGTCACCCAGGAAGCACAGTTCCGGCAATACAGTGTCTACAAAAATGTCATCTTTTGAGCTACTCACTATGCCCAGACATTGACTGGGTGAAAGACCACACAGGGATCAAACGAAATAATAACGAGCAGACTCTTGCCAAATAGTAATCGACTTCCATCAGCTTACTTGGCTTAAGTCATTTACTATGCTTAGGAACCGACAACCTAACCCCAGCTCGGAACCCATGAGATTCATACTAAATCTATGTGGCTCTAACATGAAAAACGGTTTAATTCTTGTCCTCTCTAACAGGTATGCAATGGATGGTTCCCTTAACTGGACACAATAGACCCAACTGATGGTATAAGTGAAGCTGTTCTAAAAATGCTGATCACCCATAACGGTGCTTATAAGTGCACAAGTTATCTCTATCATCATCGAAGAAGTTGCAAGGTGGGAACATGTAAAGGGGTAGTTGCGAAACTTAAAGTATTACACTAAGAAAGTTAGCCTTTTACAAGATGATACCTTTAGGCTATTCCCAGAATTCCTAGAAACAAAAGGTCAGCAAAAGGTTCGGTTCATTGGTATCAAAATGATCGGACGTATCTAAAAGAAAGTCTGCAGCGTCTCTGCGTTCCTCAAGGGTATTCAGGTTAATGAGTTTAAGCCGGTCTATGTAGGGTGGCAATATTAAACGATCATCCCAAGGCAGCCCTCGAAGGGCAAATCGAAGAAAGCGACGTCAGACCTCGGACGTTCTTAATTCTGTTTGAATGAAATCGATGAACGGGAGACCATACCTAGCGTATTCAAGGAGGGGGCGAACTAAGGTGATATAGAGAGATCTAGTCACGTAGGGGTTGGAGAATTCTTCAGACCATCGTTTAGCAAAGCCGAGTGAGGAGTTGGCCTTACAAATTATTTCGTCAATATGCGAACGAAAATTAAGCTCCCTGTCATACAATATGTCAAGGTCGCGAAGAGAATGAACGAGAGAAATTGGTTGACCGTGGAGAAGGTAATGTCGGTGAGGGGACTTGTTGCGCTTTCGTGATAGAGTAATGGATTGGCATTTGGTGATGTTGAGCTCTAAGCAATTTTTGAGGCACCAGGTCGAAAAACGATCAAGGTCTTGTTGAAGGAGATAGGAGTCTTGGGGTGAAGAGATAATTTTAAAGAATTTAGTATCATCCGCGTAGAGAGAGAGCGACGAGTGTGTGATGACCTTCTCGAGATCATTTACAGTTAGGATGAGGAGAAGGGGACCTAAATGGCTGCCTTGTGGGATAACGGATGTTGTTAAGAAGGGGGACGAAAGTACTGACCTAAAACGGACGCTAATACCGCTGATCCAAATCAGATCACGAAAATAAAACAATGCGGATTATAGAAAAATCTCATTTTGGAGTTGTGGCAACAGTTGCTTTCAAAACACGACGGATAATGTATGAAAATGACAAACTTCATATTGCCACCAGCCATATTGCAAACATTCTGTACAACGTGACGTCACAATATGATGTCAATTGACATGAGATTTCATTTGCTTGTCGGGGTTGTTACCATATGAATCAAATTAATAATTTTTATTTTTGGATATTGTTTTTAAAAAAAGGAATTTAAAATTCTATGTTCAAATATGCAACAAATAAACAATATTTTGCTGCTGTATTTCGGTGTATTCATGCAAGCGTAGATTTTTTTTAAACATTTATGAAATGTTCTCGATTTGCTTCAGAAACATTTCATAAACATTTGTCAAACATTTCTGTTTTTGCCGGTGTATACGCCGATTTAGTATTTATTAAACGTTTATGAAATACTTTTTACTGTCGGAAATTCAGGACCAGGGGCACGAAAACAACAACACGGCTTCCGGCACCTACAATCACTTCAAAATGTAATAGAAATCTTAATGCAGTTTGCACCTCTGGTCCGCTCAGATTGGAATTCTTAGACAAAGTAAATGACAGCGGCCTAGGCACGAAATTCCAGAAGAACAAAATGAAGTTAGAATTAGATTTTTCTGTGATAAAAAAGAAACGTGTTTCCCAGTAACTAGGTTCGAAAACAAGTTAAATTTATGCAGGCAGCTAGTTTCGATTTTTCACTATTCCAAGATTTTCTGGACATTTGTATTTTATGTTAAAAGAACAAAAAAACACATGTGAAACAAATTATTAACGAACTGCGAAACATTTCATAAACATTTTTTTTGTTAAATAAATTTTTACTAAACACTTAAATATTTCGCAAAATCATCTCGAAGGCGGGGGAAATTTATTCGATGTGAAAAAAATGCTTTTTGATTTTTTGTGTAATGAAGGGTGGGTGTTGAATATTTTAGTCTGGCAACGTGACTGTGTGGCTTGGCTATCGTTTACAGGCACACCAACATTGAAAAATGAAACAAGCCACCTAGTACAATAAATTTTCAGATCATGATTCGTGATCTCGATGAATGACAGGATCATGTGCTGTTGTTGTAAGTGCATGTGTTACGATGATCTATATGGATCATGGCTGATAATAACGGCTATCAGCTGATGAAAACTCTGAGCATATTTTGTAAAACTGGTACCTGCTACGAAAGTATTTATTTAGTAATGCAAAGAAAGTTAAGTTTTTGCGTAAGCCTTTTCTGTTTGCTTGCCAAATATATTTATTATTCATCAATAGTATTGCAAAGTAAACAACTTATTAAAGCTGCACATCACGTTTACATTCCAATTTTGACACAAATATATTTTTTTCATTTAGGCTTATGTTTTTTTCATTTGTGTTAGACTCCAATGAACTCAGTGACTATCTTTGGATTTAGTATATTTAATCAATAAATTGGACAGACACCTGTGTGCTGATTACGAATAGGAATTAGAGTTAGATAAGCTTTTTTTTTAACGGAGTTTGAAATAAAAAAAAAACTCTGAAAATACCGAGTTACTTAAAAGGTACATACAAAAATATACGCCCGATGTGATCAAAGAAACTTTGAAAAACTAGTGGTGACAAAAATCATTTAAACGACTGAAAGCAATTCACTTAGCAGCTGAACATGCCGACCAGGCAAATGGTAAACAATTAATAAATAGTTGGCGCAAGAGGTCCGTAGGGACCCTAAGCTTAGCTTCTCACAATCATTCGTTTTTTATTTTTGGAACAATGGAAAGGATCTAAAAAAATAGGTAAATAAAGTCGACTTAAAAGTTGAGAAGACAACAAAACGCCAGCTGCAATCGGAGCCTTGTAAAGAGTTGACTGCATTTTATACGGACGGCTACAAAATTGTATTATACTCAGGCTGCTTGGTTTTACAAAGCCGATGATTTGATCATCAAAATCGTACACCTATTAAGAAAACTGCAGAGCTACGAAGACCTAGTGCTGTACCAGCCCTATATTAAGTGCATGTACTAAGAACCACTGACGTGACTGTAACCCAAGAGAAAAGTTCAAAAAAAAAATCAAAAAAGATACACATAACTGATAGTATGGCTGCAACATTTATAAAACATGTGTCAGTAAAAAATCTTCTTAACATATGTAGGTATGCAGATATATTAGAACCTCTTCAGAGAGCTCTATAGAGAGCCTAAATTCAAATAAATTCAAAGGGTAATTTCAAGACTTGTAAGACTAATATAGGTATAGTCTCTTGAAACCTTTTTATTATTTGAGTGTTAGTTGTAGCTGTAGCTGTATCACCCTCAGGAACGTAGGGACTAAGAGCCAAAACTCTTCAAAAATAAAAAAGTCTAAAGATTTCATTCACATCTACCTATTATACAGGGTGGCTGATGAATATTGCTACATTAAGAAACTCAAATAAATTTTCTTTTTTTTTTATTCATTTTAAAGCTCATTCAATTTTATTAAATACAGCTTAGTTATTTTTAAAAATAATAGAATTTTAATTCCCCCCCTGCTCGTTGATGCATGTGCGGCATCTTATCATAAAATTGTTCATTACTGCTTGGAGAGTTGAGGAATAGCCGCAAATTGTTTCTCGAATGGATTGCTTTAATTCATTCAAATTTGTTTGTTTTGTTTTGTAGGAAAGTGTCTTGTTGAAAGTTATACCCAGATTTTTCGCTGGATCAACGAATAATATAGGCGAGTCGTTTAGGTATACATTAGGAAAATAAGACGTGTCAATGGGTCTTCTTGGGATTACCAAACATTTGGACTTTGTGGGATTAAGGCAGAGACCATTTGATTCAGACCAGCACAGAATCCTGTTTAGAACTTCATTAAGTTCAAGTGCATCATTTTCCACAATGCCCAAAGGCACCTGAACATCAACAGCACACATGTCGATCAAGGAGTTAACGGTACACGAGGGGAGATCATTAATGTACATTGTGAAGAACAACGGGCCCAATATTGAGCCTTGTGGAACGCCTTTACTCAGTGGCAGAAATTGCGAAACACAGTTGTTTGATACAACAGCTTGGTATATGTTGCGCAGGTAAGCTGATAACCAGATTCAGGGAGGATGGCGAGAAGTTGAGTTCACTCCTGAGCTTGCTACGTAGAACAGTATGGTCTACTGTGTCGAATGCCTTAGAGAAATCTAATACAACGAGAAAAGTTACATTATCATTGGCATCGGCTTGCCTAATATCTTCAACCACATTAATTAAAGCAGTTGTACAGTTACGCTTAAGACGAAAACCGTCCAGGATCTTTAACCGTGCTGCTATATAATCGTAAATGCAATTAGATAAATGTCAGTTGACACCAAATCGGTCTAGGAATGCTTTAAATCCAAATAACACTAAGCTCTGGGTACATACCTAAATAATGGTTACCAATAGAGATTCGAAGGTTAAGTCATATGAAAAAATTGGAAAAACCGGTTTTCAAAGACCCTAACCTTGCTGCAGCACTCTTAATGGGAAAATAAACTTCGCTTCACAAAACTGGAAACACACGTAGCTCATCTTTGTTTTACGGGAACAGTTGCATTATATTTGACATAATACAGTTGCGATCCACAAACCCACTAATGAAAAATTCGTTCGAACTTAACCTATCAAAATTAAACTGAATCACGGGTATCTGCGACTGAAAAAAATGTTTATTAAGAAAAACAAAGTGTATATTTTATTTAATTGAATTCAAGGAATAAAATATATTGAGAAGAGTTATTAAAAATAAACGCAGTTTTTTTTTTTTTATATGCTAATGAGAAAAAAACGTGGTAATTGATTTTTGGCGAAGACGTCAAAAGTGACAACTGCCTGTCAACATTTATTACGTGGGGGTTGCCAACAATCATCGATCTTCAACACGCCCTCTCAAGCCTCACGTCATAAGCAACATCTTCACGCGTCCTAAGACCCATGCCTTCTATACATCTTTCGTGTGTTCTCCGAGGTAGAGACTTCGTCAGCACATCTGCAACCATTCGTTCCGTCGGCACATGCTCCAGTACAAACAGTTTAGAGGCAATCGATTCACGGACAAAATGATGCTTAATGTCGATATGTTTCGTGCGAGCATGGAAAACTGGATCACCCGCCAAACATTGAGCTCCTCGATTGTCAACAAAAATAATTATATCAGCCCAATCACGTAACTCGAGCTCATATAGTATACTACGCAAGTATATAGCCTCTTTCGCCGCCTCCGCTAAACTTACGTATTCTGCTTCAGTTGAAGACAGCGCAACAGTTCGCTGCTTCTGTGATTTCCACGAAATTGCAGCACCACCAAGTAGGAAAACATACCCTGTGTAAGAATGACGATCAACAGTACAGCCACCCCAGTCAGCATCCGTATAACCAATAAGCGGCTCATCGGTCTCTTTGTACTGCAATCCAATCTGTGCGCTTCCAGCAAGATACCTCAGAACTCGTTTCGCAGCAAGCCAGTGCGCCTTATTCGCCTTATTTGTAAATTGTGCTAACCTTGATACAGTATTTGCAATATCCGGACGCGTTGCCACCGACAAATACATTAGGGCACCAATTAATTCACGATATGGATAGTTTTCCTGTGACTCACTGTTATCACCATCATCGAAACGCATGTTCACTTCTGAAGGTGTTGACACTGAATTACATTTATCCATCCCATAGTGCTTGAGGAGTCCCATTATGTACCCAGTCTGCGAAAGCTCGATTTTCCTTTCACCTTGATTTATTTCCAATCCAAGACAATACTTAGCAGGGCCTATGTCTTTTACCTCGAATTCCTCCAACAAATTGTCACGCAGATTTATGATTTGGTTTTTCCTATTTGATGCAACCAATATATCATCAACGTAAACCAGAACAAACATCAAATTATCTCCACTGCTTTTATAAAATAGACACGGCTCGTTCTTTGTAGGAATTAAACCCCAGCTTAGAAGTTTTTCGCTGAGTTTTATATACCATTGTCGTCCAGATTGACGTAGACCATAGAGAGCCTTATACAACTTGCATGTGTTGCCACCATTACGGATATTCCTCAGCATTTTTCCTGCCTGATGTCCAAACTTCGAATGTTCACCTTGCTTAGTAATGACCCTCTCCAGCATCTCATTCAACATCTCAGGAATTTTCATAAATATTTCTTCATCTAATACTCCATTTAAATACGCCGTCACCACATCAAACTGCCACACCTTCAATCCAAACTGAACTGCCAGAGCCAAAAATAGCCGAAGCGTCTCAAGCCTCGCCACTGGTGCGAAAGTCTGGTGGTAATTGACACCAAATTTTTGGCTATATCCTTTGGCAACTATGCGGGCTTTGCGTCTTTCAACGTTTCCATCAGGGCTGTGCTTATTTGTAAGCACCCAGCGACATCCAACAACGTTCGAACGAGACTCTCTCTTAACTATCTGCCAAGTTTCGTTCTTAATAAGGCTCATCACCTCTGCCTCCATTGCGTCCTTCCACTCTTCACATTCATCGCTCAAAAGGGCGTCTTTCGTGCTAATTTCAGCCACACCCGCGAAAACTTCATCCTCCATCTCAGAACCACCGTCATCGACTGGAGACGGGGACTCATCCTCTCTATATTGTGCTGTAGTAGAACGTGTAGTGCGGAACAGCTTTCTCGGTCGCCCTCTGCTACCCGTCCGTAACAACTTAGGTCTACCAGCAGTTCGACTGAGTTCCTCTTCGGGTTTCCTTTTTCTCGCTTGCATCTTTGGTTGATCTTCGGGAACAACATTAGCCTTCAATGTAGGGGGCGAAAACTCAACCGTCCTCCGCTCGCTCTCCTCGTCCACTAACATCTCTTCTGTTTGTGGAAACTGATCCAGCACCTGCATATTTTGGGTTGGTTGCCGCTGTATATCCTCAAAAAACTTGACATCACGGGCATGAATGATTTGGTGTTTACTTGGCATCCATATTCGATATCCCTTCCTATCTCGAGGATATCCAACAAATATTCCTTCAACAGATCTCTGTGCAAACTTGTCTTTGTTAGGATCCTTATCCAAAACAAGCACTTTGGAACCAAATGCTTTGAGGTAATTCACTTTTAATAGATTTCCAGTCCACTTCTCATACGGAATCTTACCGGCTAAACTGCTCGTTGGGCACCTATTGCGGATATGACAAGCGGTAGCAACAGCTTCAGACCAAAACGACGCACTCAAACCAGATTGCAGCAACAAACACCTTGCCATGTCCAAAAGAGTTCGGTTCATGCGCTCCGCGACTCCGTTTTGTTGTGGAGTACGAGGAATTGTTAGCCTTCTCTCTATTCCTTGATCGGTAAGATATTTGTCGAACTCTAAATTACAATACTCGCGTCCGTTGTCCGACTGTAAATATTTAATTTTCATCCCAGTCTGCCTTTCTACAAGATTCTGGTAGAGTTTAAACGCATCAAATACTCCGCTCTTCTGTCTCAGGAAATACACTTCGGACCATCTTGAACTGTCATCTATAAAGGTCACAAAATATTTCGCACGTCCAGATGATTCCGTTCGAAATGGACCTACAACGTCAGAGTGCACAATTTTTAATACCTCTAAACAAGGCACCCTACGTTTGGAGAAAGGTAAAGCAGTCATTTTTCCTTTCAAGCAAATCTCGCAACGCGATAATTGATCAGCGTCATTCATATCCACCGCGGGTATAACACCGATTTGGACCAGCTTTAACAAATCTTTGCTGTTCAAATGACCCAATCTTTCGTGCCACTTCAACAGTTCGGAGCACTCAGATCGGACAACCGCCTCTGCACAATCAGCGGTATTTTCACGAATATAATAAAGTTCCCCTCTGCGATCTGCAACTACGGACACATTTCCATGATCATCACGAATGTAAGCGTCATTCTTGCGAAACGTCACTTCATGGCCTCTATTCGTAATTTTTGCCACTGAGATGAGATTTGTTCGTAAGTCAGGTACATACAACGTATCTTTGAACTCGATTTTTCGTTGACCACAATCACTCACAATTGACATGTGAACAACGCCTTTTCCTTTCACCTCAGCTGACGCATTACTTGCCAAAATCAATTTCGCCTTCGGAGAGCTTACCATCGATTTGAAGAGGCATTTATCGCCACACAAATGTGCTGTACAGCCACTGTCAAGAATCCATGCCCTATTAGTCAAACACTTCTTTGCACAGTATGCATTATTTGCATCAGCGGTAATCAAGTACGACTCATCGACACTGTTTGCTGAGTGCCTTGGCTTTCGTCTGACATCAGACTTCCTTGTCGGGCAAACGTTTGCTTTGTGACCGAAAATACCACACTTAAAACATTTGATCTCTGGAGTTCTTGGTGGCGTTTTTGTTTTGTCTCGTATAGACCGAGCATATGTACTGCTCCCAGCAACCATGGCTATAACTGCACTTCCAGTTGCTTGCTGTCGAGCTTCACTCTCTTCAATTATTTTAATTTTCAGTACTTCGGCGTTTGGCAGCTCATCTCGCGACTCAATAGCACATCGAAAATTTTCGTATGAAGAGGGAAGGCTGTACAACAACATAATTGCAAGCAAATCTCCATTTATTTGCACTTTCATGCTCTCAAGCTTATCGACGGCATCGAAGAACTTCGCCATGTGATCTTTAACGTCACCGCCATCGTCCAACTTTTGCAGCATAAGTTGTTTAAGCAAAGTCGCCTTCCTGGCCGGTCCCTTTGAAGCGTAAATAGACTCCAGCTTAAGCCACACTTCTCGCGATGTATTACATCCGCGAATCTGTTTTAATTCAGAGGGATGAATTGACAAAACCAAATCCGCCTTGGCTTTTCTGTCTTGTTTCAACCATGCAACTTTCAGAGCATCGTCTGTCGTAGGCATCAAACACGAACCGTTCACATAATCCCATAAGTCATTTTTGGTGAGAAGTGCCTCAACTTGCATGCTCCATGTGTCGTAGTTCTCTTTGGACAGCAACTCCATGCGCATGGAGCTTGACGAACTAGAAGCCATCGCAAACCAGTTCTTTAGATCGCCACAAGGTTTTTGCTCACAATTCACCATACGATTTACTTAAACAACTTTGATGTGCGCAGTGGATCTCCCTGGGCCCATAACCTATTAAGAAAAACAAAGTGTATATTTTATTTAATTGAATTCAAGGAATAAAATATATTGAGAAGAGTTATTAAAAATAAACGCAGTTTTTTTTTTTTATATGCTAATGAGAAAAAAACGTGGTAATTGATTTTTGGCGAAGACGTCAAAAGTGACAACTGCCTGTCAACATTTATTACGTGGGGGTTGCCAACAATCATCGATCTTCAACAATGTTCATGTGAATAAACTGTCAGATACTACGACTACCTACTCGCTTTTTCGCAGTTCGCAATTGACCAGACGCAGACAGTCAGGTACAGGTAAAGGGTTTTTCAATAAGAGCGGTACAAAAGTTTTTTAAATAAAACAAAAACGGTTTTGGATATCAATGAAATTCTTTATTCCTGTAAAAGCACGTTCCATGCCATTATGTATGCAACTCGATTTCTTTTGCATGGCCACCAGGGGCAAGCTTGCAGAAGTCAAGACGCTGAACCCAATTTTCGATGGTTTTCAAGCTTAAATCGGCCGATACTGCTGCAATTTCACGTTCGATATTCGTTCGAAATTCATCAATCGTCGCTGGCTTGTTGGCATAGACCATAGACTTGACGTAGCCCCACAGGAAATAGTCTAACGGCGTCAAATCGCACGACCGAGGCGGCCAAGCGACTGGACCATTTCGTGAGATAACACGTTCTCCAAACTTGGTTTCCAATAAATTGATTGTGACATTCGCTGTGTGGCTTGTGGCGCCGTCCTGTTGGAACCACATGCCCTCCAAGTCCATATCATCCTATTGGGGCCAAACATATTCGGTTATCATTGAACGGTAGCGATTCCCATTCACAGTAACATTCACAGTAACGTGCCGGTCTTGATCATCACGGAAGAAGTACGGCCCAATGACGCCGCCGGCCCATAAACCACAACAAACAGTAATTTTTTCGGGATGCAATGATGACTCATGGAAAATGTGTGGAATGCTGCCTGACCAATACCGCATATTTTGTTTATTGACGAAGCCATTCAGCCAGAAATGAGCCTCATCGCTGAAGATGATTTTTCGATGAAAAGCGCTCCTGACGTTGAAGCCACTGACTCCGATTTTCGGTAGTAAATTTTAATAATTTCCACTCGTTGTTGGCTCGTATATCTTTCCATCAAGAAATGGCAAACCTTACTGAAGATAAATGTCAAAAGAGCCACAAGACATTCGGCTGTCTCTGTCGCTCTACTTTTGTAGCGTCCCTTTTGAAAAACCCTTTATATCTGTTATAAATCTCGTCATCTTCACTCTCCGTCTAAGGGAGCCTTCACTGTATATATACTCCGCGTAGATGTCCAAACAAGAGAAGTTTGGTAAGCATTTTGAAAATCCTCCGCTGCTAGTATTATATAAGAAACTAAATACAACTCTTAGGTCGACTTGCCAATGAGCATAGAAATTAGACCTATTCGAGTCGAAGATCAACATAATATTTTTAAAAGATAATAGATAAATCCAGAAAATTTAGCTTAGACTGCTGTGCAATTCCTACGAATGCACATGAAATAAGGAAAATGTGACTGAAGTTGAGTAATTTGAAGCGATATATTTTTTAAACGAATGATACTGGTTTCATTTATTTATGAAGAATGCTGTAGATTTAACAGTGCGGTATAAAATTGTAGCTAACCCGTAAGCCTGAGATCTACACTCTTCTACTACATGTCTCTCTCGGCGGCTTATACGTAAGCACACAATTGCGACATCACTCCGCATCATTACCTGTAAGTGCTATTCATGGCCAGCGTTTCAATAATCAGCGGTGAAGACCGCACTAATGATCGATAGAAGCTAAACACTTCTTACGCTCATGCACTTGAAGGAAAAAAAGATAATTACTATAATTGCAGTGGAAAATAATCACGGCCACGCTAAAAGTACTCCAATCTGTTCACTAACCTGCCAAACCAGAGAAAGCCAGAAGAAACCCTTAGAGCAGCAGTCGAATTACATAGGGGAACGAAATAATGTTTCAAAGAAACTTGATTCCGATAAGCTTCAACGACAAGCAAAACTCAGCATTTCCCGGATAGTTAAAACTTCCCACCATATCAGGAAGCCAACCACTAAAACCCGCAACACATTTGCTGCATTTAAGACATTTCCGACATCCGCCAGAGCCTTCTAAGCATTTCCACAACCGAACTGCGAAACCAGTCTATCGCATCGGAGCCCATGTAGCCTACTCCACATCATGCCTGCGCAACTTCCAGAGACATGCATTTCAAATCCAACTCACTTAACCGCATTATGTAACTCATGGTAAACACAATTCGCAACTAATCGTATTGCTATATCCCCTGTTGACCGAGTAGTATACATATATACAAAACTATCTGCCACCACTACCACCGTAGGTAGTCCAACAATTTCACAAAATTTCGACCTGAAACCTGGCTTACTACCATTTACCACCTCCATGGCGTACGTGGGCCAATCCTTCTTTTGGGAAAAGCCAGGAAGTACAGATTTTGGTATTCTGGTCTTCTTTCTCTTGATGGCGTCTTTCTCTTCAACACACACACGACGACAACGCTAACAGCCAACACCAGACCAAATTTCATAATACCTTCGTCTTTAACAGGTTATCTTGTCTTTCGTTTAGTAAGCTTCAAACTTTCACTAGTCGGTGCTGGCACCGCACACATACTTTGTTTTTATTTTGTAGACCAAGCCGTCTAAAAAAAATGTCGTATTCGCTGCTGGCCTATAGCATACTTTTGATGTTGGCCATCGCAGTTAATTGGGTTTCAGTCAATGACGGTACCGCAAGTGCGCCAAACCACGTGAAGCGAATGCGTTAAAAAAAAAAAAAAAAAAAAAAAAATACCCAGCAATTTAAATTATTTTTCGTAAAAGGGACCACGGACAACATTTTTGTGAATTTTATCAAACGGTAATTGGATGCGCCACACCTCTCTCAGTGAAAGTACTTTGTAATGCAAATTAAGTTTCTGTGAACAAAAAACCGAAAAAATTTTACTCACCGTGGAAAACTAATTAAGACGAGTGCGTAAATAACTTTATTACCATATTTTGCATATCTAGATTGATTGTGAACAAAAACAAAAAAAAAAAATACTACCACCGTCATCATGAAATTATCAACAATTCTCTCACTTTCACTGCCTGCCATCGCGATACTGTTGATATTCTTCTTGGAAATGATGGACGATGCATGGGCACAGCAGCCGGATCCACTGTTTGAACTTCCTGTTCAGTTAATTGGATTTCCAGTGATAGTACTGTCAGTGAGACTATCGCAGTTTGCTAAAAAGTTGGCCTACTCGTTAAATCCAGGTGAGTACTTAGCTGAGATACACACGCTCAAACTGTATGAGTGGTTAATAAGTTTATATTGTAAGCTATGACCTCGATACTCAAGTGGCAGTCGGACGGGTCGCCCGAATGACTATCCAAAAGGCATTTTGTAATAAATGAGTAATAATAGTAGGTAAGTTGTGTTTGTGTACTCAAAGAGATGGTTTCTATAGTGATTTTATTGCTTAAGAGCTAAAGATGCGTACATACTTGTCCGGGCATGGTATATGTATATGCATTTACAATTGTGTAGATAACAAACGATTTGTGGTAGATATTCGGATTATAGTTTTGGTAGGCTTGCGTGTATGTAGTATGTACCTACTCAATTCGTTTGTGACAAAAAATCAGCATAATGTCGGTTACTTGGAAAGCAGATATGGCCTTTTTATACCTCAAACAATTTGATTTACAAAAACCATTCAGTAAACGGGTCGTTCAGTTTTTTGTCGATTGACAACTTACAAAAATACCGACCATTAAATGTGCCATTGAAAATTCCTTTAATTGGATCTTAAAAATCGAATTCAAAAATGTTTCATGTAAGGCCCAATATCTAATCAAGTCTTCACATAAAAAAGATCCAGTAGATATTTAGTTTTTTGTTGCATGATGAACAGACAACAACGAATGCTTGTCTTGGCTTCTTGTTAAACTTATTCTTGCCACTGGCAGCTTTTTCGATGTAGGTATACACTTGAACAACGAAGTTTGGTAAACAAAGTAAATTTCGAAAAGACAATTCGTTCGGAATACAGATGGCCTTACTAATAACCATTTTTAGTTTAAATTTTAGTAGTTCGCAGTGGCTATATGTTCCACACATAGAGTGGGAGTGCACCAAGGCTCTGTACTTGGCCCAATCTTATTTCTAATATATATAAATTCCTTATTTTCACTTCCATTCTTATGCAAAACTAAAGCCTTTGCCGATGACCTTGGTATTGCTTACTGTTCAGTCAGTCCCTTGGATCTAATATCGAACTTAAGCCATGATGTATTTTTACTAAGGTGCTGGTTTGCTGAAAACAGGCTTACTGTGAGCAGCAAAACTAAACTGATGTATTTCCGTTTAGCTGGACAGGGGTTCCCCGACTCAGATATAGTTTTTCATTCCCATGATTGTTCAAGTCATATTCTGTTGAACAACGTTTGCAGTTTCCAAACTGGTCCATCCTTCAATAGAAACGCGGATAGCAGTCCTACCTGCTTTATAATTGAAAGTGTTGATAGTTTTAAGTATCTTGGTGTTACTATAGACAAAAATTTGAACTGGTCCACGCACATTTCTTTTTTGAAAAAATATCTTCTTTCGTCTACTCGTTGTTTTTTTCGTCTTAGAAAGTATTGCTCTTCTCACACTATGAAAGTGGTCTATTATGGATTATTCCAATCTAGATTGCAATATGGACTCTGCAGCTGGGGTGGCGCATATTTTAGTAAGCTGCAGCAATTAACTGTCATACAAAAATCAGCTATACGGAAAGTTTGTAGCTCTCATCGTTTAGCTCACACTATGGCCATATTTAGGTCGTTGAAAATTCTTCCCTTGCAACACTTGTTTTATTTCAAAGTTCTTAAGGTGTTTTTCTTGAGAGGCGGGTATTTGGAAAGTCCGATTTCTGACTTTTGCAGGCTACGCAGCTTTTCAAATCTTGTTGTAAGTTTACCTGCAAGTTACAGAAACTTTTACTCCATTGTGTCACGCAAACTTTTTAACTTGTTACCTTTGGCAATTCGGTCCATACGAAATTTCCGCATGTTTACAAAACAAACCAAAACTTGGCTCCTTGGTTTCAACCATCAGGAAATTGAGACCCCGTGTGCTACACTGCATAAATAAATGAAAATGTACATATTGAATAAAGAATAAGTTGAATTGAATTGAATTGACATATGTCGCTATTGGCTATTGTGAGCTTTCGTATATTCGGAACTAAAATTTCTTATTAGTACAGCGAAGAGTCTTCTGTAGGCGCAGGGACATAAGTCCCGAATTCATTTTTCGGGAATTATGTCCCACCTAAGTGGGTTATAAGTTCCGAATCGAATTTGGGACTTATGACCCACCCTATTGGGACATAAGTTCCAAAATTGTTTTGTCGAAGATGGGACATAAGTCCCAAATTTTACCAGAGATAATATTTAGCAAAATGTTGTGGATCTGCATTAGGTATCGAATACATCAAATTGGGGGCACGCGAATTGCTACCATTGTATTATGAAATGTGTATTCGGGACTTATGTCTTCGGGACTTATGTCCCTGCGCCTCTTCTGTATGCAAGATTACACTGAAATATCGTTGGGTTGACGTTATTTATTTGGCTTGCTAATTTATAACATACGTCTTTTGTCCTGTGCGCTTAGCAAATAGTCAACTAGAAACAGTGAAATGAAAAAGTATAGCCTTAAACTTTCGGATAGCGGTTGGAAAGTGCCACGTTTACTAATCGAATGTATTGAAACTTTATTTGTTGAAGAAACATTGTCAAACATTGCAGATAGAAAGTAGCTGGATAAATAGCTAACCCAACAAGTTCGTAAATGTATTCAAGGACCATAGTCCTAGCCTCTCACAACTATTCTTTTGTGTAAGTTCTTAATTCACGTAATTGAGTGATGAGCGCCACTATAGAGGATCAAGACGAGTGTCCGACAAAAGTCTTAAAATGGGTTCCAATCCAAAGAGTTTTAACGCCAAAAAAGCATAGAGGACGTATTTTTAAGTACACCACTTCTGTATGTTAATTGACTAAACTACTGAACGTAACGTTACTATATTTATATAGCCGTCACATCGATTTTGCGCTTCAATATTCATTAAGGAATATAACTATTACCCGATTTTGAATCTGATTTTGTTGCGATCGACGTCAAGCACTTCCTCGGTCTAATCGCTGCGGAACAATAGTGCGAACTCGGACGCTCATTTGCTGAGGTTCGGGTCCATTCGACCCCTTAGCTTTTATAAGGAAGTACCCATTCAACTTAAGATCTTACTCTATACAGTAAGACGTCGAATTTTGAAAACATATTGAACAGAGTCTTGAAACCAAGCGATGGGATGGCCCACGCTTAAGGTTTCTAATGTTTGTGGCTCCAAGAAATTTGTTAGTTCCTATCATCTTATTTAGTTTTCTATACTTTTCGATTTTTGAATTTTTCCTTACATGTAGTTCCTTGCATTCAAGTGCCTTTTTGTGATTGCAGGCTTTAGAAATGCGTTGTGTTATACTGTCAACATAAAATGCAGAGATGCAGCTCATTCCGAGGCGATTCGTACTTCTTTTGGTTCAAGTGTCCTTAAAGATGATATCGTTTGCCGGCAAGTTTAAATGTGAATCACAGGCGATACACATCAATTCACGTGTGAACAGGAAAAACTGTTGGCCAATTATCAAAACGAGAGAAAAGGACCAAAATGCAATTTAGAAATCTACGTATAAGTAGGTGGTTCTGGTTGTGACGGAAAATATATGAAAATGGCTTCTGCTAAATTTTTAATACTGCAACGGGCCACTATCAAAACATCCAAAATTTTAAACCTTTTGATTAAGCTTTTCATTTCGCCCCTTCGAACTCGAAAAGCTAAGCCCGGAATCATGGTGAAAAGCTAGACTTTGTTAATTTTCCTTATTTGTAAAATGACGTTGACATTTTTTACTACTCATCGTGATCTTTTCAGGCAAAATCTGAAAGTTTTTTTTTAAATTTTGTTCTATGTTAGGATTGGGTTACGGAAGGGTGTATAGTGCGCCAGCACCATTTCCACTCTGAGGCCCAAAAGCCCATTGTGATTCCCTTCACAGACTAAACAAACGCCAAAAACATTCTGATGGTGGACTCTTCATCGTTCTGACTGTTTAAACCAGCTGGTGCTCTTCGCGAATTTGAGGAGATCCGTTATTACTGCTTCGGCCAGTTCCGAGAGATTTTCGAAGAACCTGGACCCCAGGGTTCGGAGTCGTCGTTCCTGAAGAGCAGGATATTGGCACAGGTAATGCTGGATCGTCTCCGTTTCTTCCTCGTCTTCACTGCTTCTGCATAGGTTGTTGGTTTCTCGATTCCATTGCCGGAGCATAGATTTGACCAGTGATTATACCTGGTGAGCATGCGAATTGAGTGCTTGTCTAGAGATATGAGATTTTTGAAGCCATAGGGCTCGTTCAGTTTTGGAGTCTACTTTTGAGAACCAGGTGCTATTTGTCTCATTTATGATTGTTTATAATGCTATACAGTAGGTACGCCAATCGGTGGCTGTATTGAGTTGTCTGCCTCGTTTGCGTTCATCGCTGAGCCCAATCTTGCAAGTTCATCTGCCTTTTCGTTCCCTTCGATATTATTACCATGTCCAAGAACCCAGCAGACCTTGATGTTGTGGTTGTTGATGCTGCTTAATGAGTTTTGACAGTTCTTTACAACCTTTGATTTGACTGTGTTGGCTATAATCGATTTAAGAGCGGCTGACTGCCTACGAAGCAGAAGTTGTTGTGTAGGTTGAACAAACAAATAAAAAATGCAGAACTACTTTGCGCCCTTTTTCAATTTAATGGTAACGACGCACATTCGTGATACAATCATCTAGGTCTTGGAAAACGCTTCCGGCGCAGTTAAGTCACATTTGAAGCACTTGAGCAAAGTTAGGAGCAACTAAAAATTTGCGAATTGCGTGCTATTTTCATTCGGGGCTGTCTCCATCTCACTAATGTTCATCTTCGGACCCAAGTTAAAAATAATTACAAAGGTTGTACGTTCTTCCTTCTCACAAAATAAAAAAAATTGCTGGAACTTCGCAAGTGCTTTGGGTATAGCCACGTTTACTAGTGTAACTACGAGTATAACAAAACTGTAGCTTTTTGTTTGTCTCTAAGTTTCGAAAACGACTGCAAAGAATTGAGACCTGTTTTCCAAGTTTCTCGCAGAACTTCACGATCAAAAGAGAAATTAATGTTGTGTCGCTGAAGGCTCAATTCCTGAGTGGATTTGCATTAAATTTCAGTTCTGTGTGCCTTGGGATCAGCGTTGCCAGTTTGGGGGTTTTCCCCCCAGATCTAGGGGTTTTTTTGGCCGACGGGGGGAAATCTGGGGGGAAAAATTGTTTAGGGGGAAATCTGGGGGTTTTATTTTGTAACTGCGTTCAATTAATTTCTTTTTTTTTTCTCACTAAAAAGCATCGTAATAGAAAGCAACTGCACCACCAACAAACCAAATCAATGTATATTCGAGTACCTTACCTATGTCCGATGTAAACATGTCTGGCAATTCCATTCCATTCCAACGCATTCCAATATTCATTGAGAATTGCCAGTGTATTAATTAACCCCTATCTAAAGCTACATGCATCACACACTATTGCGTTTGCGAAAAGTTCACAATCATTTGGGTGGAAGGAAGCAGAGCGAGACTTTCTTGGTATTTTCTCTTGCCAAATTTCAAAACAAATTTCTGATTGTTCCCCTTCTGATCAAATGATTAAAATGTTCACATCCGAACAGATGTACAAAAACAAAAATGAAGACGACTTTAGGACTTTTTTCTGAAAATTGATTATTTTTATTATTTCTTATATTATTCTTATCTTGAAACCTGAATTCTTTTTAAATACCTTATATAGATACATACCTACAAAAATTAAAAAAAAAAGTTCTTTGTGTTGAATAAACTTTTTGCTTTTTAAATTTATTTTTATGAAAAAAAAAATTTAGGGGTTTTTTTCTTGAAAATAGCTAAATCTGGGGGTTTTTCAGATTTGTCTGGGGGGAAATATATTAACCGTCTGGCAACGCTGCTTGGGATTGACACACCAAGACTGAATCGGAATTTTGAATATCCCTTTTAAATTGTCAGAACTTCCCATATAAAGATTCATGCATAAACGAGGAAGTTGCGTTGGCATTTTCTAAATACATATTATTTTTTATTAAATATTAGAAATTTTTTACTTTTCTAGAATTTCGTCTACACCCAAAAACTGACTGCAGGCATTATTAAAAGTGGTTATTGGTTTATACAAAACATTTTTGACATGCAGTCAAATTTTCCCCATAATGATCATAAAATATACATTTTCCCTGTTGCTTTCGAAACATCACATCACAACAACTGTGATTGCGATACCAAATTGAACTAAATTCCCAATTAAACTATAAGCTTCCATGCATTCCTTGACTACATCTGAACTTTATTCCTTTATAGATACCTACCGTTCACGTAAAACCCGCAGCATTCCCGAAGACATCTACCTTTCGCAAACAGCAGCTGATGCAGTTGTCGCAGAAAAGGAAATCATGAAAGAGTTCGGGCCAAAGGCGTGCATCCTCGAAGAGCCATGCCGTTTACATGCTGCACGTTCCGGCACAAGAGGTTCCCAACCCGACTGGCAAGAGATCCTAAGGTTAGTCAGAGTAGCAAATAGATAAAATTTTATTCCACTGTTCCTCATGCTCATTTATTTTAATGGTCTCCTTTCCATTTGAACTGCAACAGCAGCAGACATAAAGTCGTCCAAAAAAAAACATGCACCCTCTTCTATCGTATATACCTCTGAGTCTGAATATTAAGTAATAACAAATCCTTGCAGCTCCTTGCACAATCGAAACAAATAAAATGATTTCCAATCAAATTTTTATACGAAAATGCTAAGTCATCTGTAAATTCATCTGTTGCACGGACACATCTCTCTCCTTGACGATTGCGAGTCTTTGTTTCCATTGCGAAAATATAGGGACAAGCAAAACAATCATCATTGTCCAAATCATCGTTGCAGATATAGATGCTCTGGAGTGCTTGACGCCAGTAATAAAGATTTTTACTGCACCTAGTCGGTCCCGCACAACCCCATACAAAACGTTTCAATTTAAAGTTATCCCGCCAGCAACAAGATTGAATAAGTTTTCCCGTATCCCCTTCTCCTTGCGATTCGAATTTTTCATAAATTTTTCAAATCGAGTTGCATTGTATAATTGCCACAAAAACTTAAATTCATTGATGCACTTTCTGGCACGACGGAGAGGAGCAGTTGAATGAAAGTGCACTTACGTGTCCCTACTTTGAAGTCAAAGTTTCGAACCAACAGGAGCGGGAATGGCGGCGGCGGCGGCCAAAAGTTCATCCGAAGTTCAAACATGTTAAAATCATTTTTATTTTGAGTTGTTTTGGTGTACGGACACCTTTGGCGTTACCGCACACTTTCCTGGATATACTCCGCCCGCACCAGGAAAAGTTCAAACAGAACTTCAGTGTAACATGCGGCAGACGGGCGGGAAGGCAGTCAAATAGTATTTGGTGCGCCGTTACAAATGATACAATGTGAGTCTCTGGACACCACTCTAGAGATTTTAATAGGTTTTCGTTTCGCAAATGTTATCTTCGTTTAACAATTGCGAAAGCATTGTACGCTGGCTGTTCCTCATGAGATAACAAGTAAATTGTCTCTCTATCTATGCATGTATATAGTAACTGTCGGTTGGTGGTACTCGTAGTCGTAATCCTGCTCTTGCAGTGTAGTGCAAATAAAATTATGCATACGAGTAGTCATACCTATCATCATTTCGGATGAACTTTTGGGCGAAGCGAACGGAACTGTCCGAAATATTGCACATGCATGACTGTTGGTTTCGTGTACAAGAGTGTGCGGTGCTGAAGGATGTTCCGGATGTGTCAGAAATCCCCTGTCCTCTAATCAGTTTCGATACATAAAGTCTGATGAAATTTTCCCACACCTACCGGCAAGGATGCCACGATCACGATGCTGGGGATGGATGCAACAATGCAGAAATAGTTTCAATTCTAATTTTGGATTTTCCATTTTGTCCTTAACCTGTGATGGCATGGCAAGTCCGCAGAACAGATATCTGTGCACAGTCAAGCGGACTTATTACAACCGGAATGGAAGTTTTGCCTCAGTTGCTGTTTAGGTCATTGTAAGAGTTGGAGGTGGGTTTGCTATACCCCAGAGAGATGTTTTCATCTCATCGTGCATGCACCTTGTTTTCATGTCAAAATTTTATGATATCGGGCAAATGCTTTGACTTAATTTATGCTGTATGTAAACAGATGTATATGTATGTAGTGTTCTTATACAGTCGACAGAAAGTCACCGAAACACCGAGCGAATGGTTATGAGTTTCTGACAGAAAATGTGCTGCATGGGTGGTTCTTGACGTGATTGCAGTTAATGGAACTATTTAACCAAACTGTCGATTTTGAGACCAATCAGTTGAGCACTTTTTGGCTGTGAATTTTTAAGTTGGTCCTTGAATCGATTAAAAGCTTGCAAATTTCAAGTCATTTATCAGTTTTTCAGGGAGCATATGAAATACAAAAAATTTGGACTGCTAGTGATCACTGAGGGGTCTCAAGTTCAATCCCCGAAGAAATCCACAGACTAAATCTGAGGGTTCTTTCACTGCGCAACCTCTTACGAGCTTCTAACAAGCATCCGATAATAGGCTTGTAGGTTTGATTCATTCGTTCCAAAAATTAAATCCCACAAATGGATGGAAGTAAGGCTCCTATAAGGACCGGTTGCGACAGCTACTGTTTTTTTTTCTTAAATCGCAATTGCTCATGTGAACATTTGCTGAGAAGCCTATCAGACCAAAATATAAATTGTAAAAAAAGGCCAAGATTTTTAATATAAAACAAAGTAACAAAGTGAGCCGTGAAAAGTACTGAGATCTAAAATTACGACAAGTCCTTACTTCATGAAGGTTAAATACCAACAAATTTAAGGTCGAACAATACTGAAATAACTACAAATTAAGAGAGAAATTTTATTATTTAATGTTTACTTACTAAAATTTGGTTTGTTCACTCAACCAAACCAAACAAACCTTTCGAATTGGGTGTAATAAAAAGAAAGCTTGCCAAGTAATCCAATCTTTCTTAGACAAGTAGCGAGGGCAATACATTTTGTTAATAGCAATAAGATTAGTTTCGGGACTCGAAATAGTGCATGGCAATATTAAGTTGGTTCACAAATTCTTTATATAGGTAGTAAGCAAACTGTTGTTTTGGGTTTCGGAGGAATGAAGAAAATTCATTCAACCTGTCGGTGGCAGAACCAGAAGAAACTGTAACTATGCGAGAAAACAGGGTATCCCGATCTTGTTTTGTTGTTAGTCCTACTCTTATTCTTTTTAGCGTTTCAACAAATTTCATGTCGCTTAACTGCCTCGTATTATATTGTCAATTAATCATATGTAAAGAGTTCTTTACACAAATTTGGAACACTAAGCGGATCTAAAAGCCTTGCTACTTTAGAAGAAGTTAACTTTTCTTTCAATATGCATGCATAATTTCAAAATGACAACAAGCAGACACTTCGAATGAAAAATCTATGATTACAAGGTTCTACGATGTCGGTTATGTTCCATATTTTGTTGATCAGTCAGCCAGTGACTCAGTTACGGCTTTTGTGATTTTTATTTTGGATTTTTGAAGACCTATATCTCAGGAGCCACTAATGCTAAGAGCAGACACCTTGTTCCTCAATTCATATAGATGAGTATATACCTAAGGTTCTCAAAGAATGTCAAGACTTCCTATCAGCTACTTTTACCTTATCTTACCTACGTAAAGAAGATAGAAAACGGCTCTTGGGAAAGTTGCCATAAGGCTTAACTTAGACCAACAGTATATAGTTGAAAAACCATCTAGGAAACACCTCATGTTTAAATAACTTAGGCTGTGCGTGCATATATCTCAGGAGACTTTAAAGCTCTGGTTGCTCGTATATGCAATTCGTCGCAAAAGGAACTAAGAAGATGGCATGGGTGGGTCTTTTAGACGAAAAAATGTCCAGAACCTTCAATTTATCCTCAATTCTGAGCTAGATTTGGTTAAATACAGTCGATAATTTTGTTTATTGATCATCTATCGCAGCAAATTAAAATAAACAAGACAATTGCTTAAACAAATATTTCCGAGTGGATTGCTCGGAATCAGCCTTAATGTATGCAAGTATTTAAAGTAAAGTGTTGTTATTCATCCCCAAAAGACAGAATATTCACACTACAGAAAATCTCAGAGAAACCTCAAGAAATGCAGACCGCAATTGCCGCATCTGTTAACCGGTTTCAAAGCCGCTATGACAGCTCATGTAAGAACTACTTTTAGAGAGCCTTGTCTATAGTTTGGACGTCCCTACCAAAGTCTTCAGGTATTGACGACGAAGAAGACGACCCTAGCTCTTTGAAATCAAAAAAGGATTTAGAGAATTCGGTCCGATGTCAAGTGACTTCTTCAGGGCTGCAGTCTTTCAAAAGTCTGTATATTACTAACAAGCGCACATATCATTGACGGAACACAATGAGCTATCGCACTGACACGGTTGCAAATATTGGAATGGATGCTGGAAAAATGGTTTAAGTCAGGAATCAGGGCAAAACCTGCAGCTAAGTGTAGTTATGTATGCTGCTATAAAAAGAAGAAATGCTTAACATGGTTCAGACGGGCACAATCAACAGCTATATAGCTTTGATGTAGCGAGGAACTTTTCTGCAACGGACCCTCTAAAAGCTTTGAAAATAACATCAAATCCGATATCAAGCGAAGAACTACGCCTTTTTTTTGGGGCTAGAAATCCAATTGAGTGGAAGGACCTTGTTCAAAAAACACAAGGAAGAAGGAAGACTCTATATAAGACCCTCATTATCCCAGTCCAACAATGTAGAGCAGAAGCATGGTCATAAGCGAAGGCGGGTGCAGCTTTTCTTGGTCATGTTGAACGTATAACTCTTCATGGAATTTTCGATTTCCTTTGAACTTTTCAAAGCGAACTCTACAAGCTTGTTCAATAAAACAATGTAATTGTAGTGCCTTGCTACGAATAAACCTGAAAGTATGCAAGTATTTCGGAAGAAGTCTTATTAACTGGTAATATACATGGCTCGACATTTGGTTTGTCCCAGCGCCCAGCGGTCTTCTTATACCCGTTCGCTAAAAGCTGTTCACATGGATCATAAACACACCCATGTATAGCTAAAACTATACATTTAACATAGGTCTAAGAATTGTGTCTTCCTCTAGTCCAACTATAGTGTGAACGTCAAGCTTTTGAATTTCACTTGCTATTTACTTATAGCACTAACAATTCATCCAACGTGCTCCATGAAAAATCAAAAGGATACCCGCAGAGCCACGCAATCCAATATCATAAAGATGGTCCTCGATTTTTAGGTACATTTATATTTGATTTGATTATTAAAGACGTTAGAGGCGCTCTTAAGTCCAAAAAATGTTTGACCAACTTTATAATGTGCTGTATTCACAGCCACGCTGGTCCGTGTTGCAAAAATCGTCACCACTTTTTTATGAGATATACTTGGACAAACATCCCACTTAAGTTTGAGTCTCATATTCACCTCGATTCAAATTCATATCCTCGTCAAAATTTAGCATTGTTCCAGGAACCATTGCGCCCTTTCCTGGTCCCTATTTAATTCCATCAGACCAAAGGGAAATACAGACAAAACGGTAAGAAGATGACGGACCAAAGTACTACCCCCGTTCTCATATATTTCTCTATATAGACATTTGTAGATATGTTCAGATTTAGCTGCACAATTTTGGACATTTAGAAATGTATGTTTGTGTTCTCTGTAAGGGACTAACCCGATAAAAAGACTCGACCTGCAATGGAAGCAAAAACAAAATAAGCTGTAATGCAGAGCTCTCCCTCCCCGACTAACTCCTTTCTATATGTGTTGTGTATATACGCTGCCTAATGTGATGACTTTCTTGTTTTGTCCTTCTTTCTCTGCAGGAATTACAAAGTTCAATCAACCGGCATGAAGCAGTGGTATCTGCTTTCGGTCTTCATCGGCGATGTCATCCGAGATGTACCATTGTGCAAGCACCTGGCCAAACGTTTACAGTGTGAAACTGATGGACCCGAACAGTTCCACCCACCGCAATTCGCCAGGGATTAATAACGTTCAACATTCGTCCGTATCCGTATCCATAGATATATATACCTAGTGTAGAGAAGTCGTTGCTGCCCTTGTCGTCATTTAAACTCGGACCCAAAAGAGTCTCTGTCGGAAAACAGACGACAATTGCAACACGCGCGCATCCTTCTATCCTGCATGTAAATAATTATGTAGATATATTAAAATCCTTTACCAACCGATGGGGGCAGAGTGCTTTATGAAGTCCAGTCGAAAGCACCATCATCAGAGTCCTGCCAAAGCACTCCGCGCGTCATCTCCATTGCAATTTCAATGGTGGACTCGTGTAGTGTTTGCCAAAAGTATTTCGGGATGCATAAACCGGTGTATCCACTACACCCCATGTCCTCGCATTCTAGTCGTTCGTTCATTCCATTCCATTCATGTATAGAGGTACAATGCAATAAATATTCCCTAGCAGGACATCTGGACTTTGTACATTGTGCTCATACCCACTGCCACTGCAGACGGTGTTCTATTAGGGATGCCTGGCTGGAGTTTCATCAGTCCGATGGCGGGTATTAACTTGTTGATATAAAATTTTAACAAAGTCACTCTGTATACAGAGTGCAACTCTTTTTACTCCTTTGTTCCACACCGACTGACTCTGGCTTGCATTATGAGTGTAAGTTATTGTCGTATATTAAAATGCTTAAAACGTACTTGTGACTGATGAAATTCTGTATGCAGATAGTATTAAGGTGGTTCGTACTGTTGGTAGTACCGAACAATACGTTTACATATTTGATTTATATTTATTGCATTCTTTTGTTTTATACTGTTAAACTATGTACAAGAGTAGCATTAAGAAAGCTTAATAAATATATTTGTTGTCGTTTTTGTTACAAATAAGCTGGTGTTTTTTTGTTTTATTTAATTTTTACATCTGGGAAATAAAGTTGCTATGAGAATTCTTTCATATTTTCATTAGTATAATGTTTAAGCGGTTTATTTACTATCTAAGGATGAAGAAAAGACAAAAGGGATAGCGGGTAAAGTATATAAGAAACGTATTTTATCAGTAAAATGTCGATATTGATAAATTTGAGCACCTGCCTTTATTCAAACAAACAGCGAGTACCCAGTGTGCGTTGGTCCACCTATTTCGATGTATTTATATAGGAAATGCCACGTCCGTCTTTCTAAAACTGAAGTTTATAAAAGGATAATAACAACACCATACTAGTTCATTTTATTTTTTAAGATTTGTTGAGGGTGAGAGCTGAAAAAGGAGTCCAAGCCTGTCTGTTATGGAAATAATACAGGGGATCATCGGCGCATACAGCAATTCCGGATTCCAGTAAGTTTTGGGACATCTGATCTGTTCTAGCCGTATTTTAATATGTACGTATGTATTTAAGAGAACAAGTACATACTTCACAATAATAATAAAATAAATTGAACAGAAAACTAATAGACATTCACTGTATTGCATGCAACAAAGCTTGAAGTTGTCGCAATTGATTCTTAGACGTTAGATGTCCAATGTCTGAACGAGGAGGAAGATGAGACCATATTTTCCCAATTCTTTGGGAGCCTTTAAGTGCTTTGACCTTAACGAATTAATACAGATTTTTGAAGGCTCCTGCACTTTAAAAGATCTCAAACAATGTCAACAAATTGGATAAGGCGAACTCCTAAATTCATGTAATATGCTTCACAAGCGATCTTTAGCATCATTTTGTTTGTCAAAAGCCACATAACAATACCTAACCTTGAAAAACATAGCATAAAATAAACCTCTGCAGATAACTTCATAACTATCCAATGCGTTCTTTAAATGAAGGATACATTTTTCGTTTCCCCACAGCCCGAATAATATGTAGACATGCCGTTCTTCAAAATGCTGCAAATTCAGAGACCAAACAAATTGATGGGAATTTTTTTTTTTATATTTTAAAGCAACTCTTTCTTTAAAAATGCTAATAATTAGTTCTGTAGCTTTTCGTAAAATCAAGCCCACCCGGTGTTATTTCGCTTCGAATTTATTTGAATACATTCGTTAAATATGCAGAAATATGGCTTTTATTTTAATAATTATTTAATTTAATTATTATTAACTATCCCAAATTTCTCACTCAAGTTATTTCAGCATTCTTAGAATAGTTAAAATAATAGTGATGTTTTTGCAAATTGAAAAAAAAAAATGGTTCGTTGAAATTCGGAAAACATTTGCTTCGCATTTATTTCGCAAGCAATGTTCAGCGTTATTTCACTTTTATAATTTATTAACTCACCGTAATTTCGCTTGACGTGTTTTCATGGCACCCATGGGCTCATAGTGAATAAAGCGTTTAACCGTTGTCCATAATGAAACTGAAAATAATTCGAGTGAGATTGAGTCTCCGAATATGCAACTGTTCAATACGTTTTTATTTTGTTTATCTGTTACTTTCTCTGTGAGCGAGTTCATAATTAATTAAATTATACTGGGAAAAACATAGTTTATTATTAGTTCACTTGAATAGCTCAAACGAAGGCTTACAGCGAGTGTGGCCTGCCTATTCACTAAATAGCTAAAAGAACACAACGAAGCCGCAAAGTTATATCCACATTTTGACGGAACGAGACAAACTATGTCAAAAATATGAAAGGGCGAACAGTAAGTGCTGGAAAAAGATCAATTCTCCTTCTCGCGTCAAATTCAGACGATTCTGCCGCCAAAATAAGTGAAAAAAAGTGGGACTCATGATTTGCGGAAGGAGGAACACCAATTGGATCGGTTACACAGCCGAGTAGGCGGTGTTATGGTTTGGGGAGCTTTAGCTTACTATGGCACTTTAGAGTTGCAGTTCCTAACTCCTCATATGAATGCACAGTCCTACATTGGCGAACTCAATAAGGTTTTCCCTTCCATTACTGGATTTTTTGGTGCCTTGCCGTGGTAATTGCAATAGGAACACGCTTCCATTCACAGTACCAGAGTGGTGAACAAAATTTATTGAGCGTCAAAACAATTAATTTTTGGATTGGCCACCATAATCGCCAGACCTAAACATTATCGAAAATGCTGGGGTATGGCTTGCTCGGAAAGTGTACGAGTCAGGGAAGCAGTACTCTAAAAAGGAGGAACTAATTGCAGCAATTAACTGTAGCTGGTCATCCACCTCGCTGGACTACATTACAAATTTATATAATTCCCTACAGGGACATAAACAGGATGTTTATAACCAAGGCCGAAGCAGCCGTTACAAATTTTTTGTTTACAACCCCAAGAAAAGTTGTTCCCAATACATTTTTTAAACTAACAAATTTTAATTATTTTTTTTTATGAGGAGGTGCTATTCAGGCGAGCCAAAATTTGTTACACATATTTTTTACTAGTTTGCTTACGAACCTGCTGCGCCATTTTTATTATGTTTTTTTATGTATTTTATGTTTCCATCGCCTTATTTTTCAAAAACTTATAATGTGAATACTGCTGTAATAACCGTTGAAACTATTGTCGACGTGTCGTTTCGTTTATTTTGATTTGACGACTCGTAATTAACGATGCTTCGACATAAAAATAGTCTACGCGGCACAACACTTCGTCTCAAATAACCCGTTAAGACGGTTTAGACTGTACAATTTATTGTACAACTATATCTATACATAACAATATTATGCACATTTTGAGTTGTGGCTTGTCGCCTTCATGGCATTCAATTTAAAAATAATAACAAAATTAACAGCATACTCTTAGGCCTATTGGTGAATACCTACTTTTGCATATGTGCAGGAGCCAAAGAGGGAGACATGCAAAAATTTGTTGTATCTCTAGGTAGGTACTGCATGCAATAGGACAACATAGGTCTACATGGGTAAGAAGCTTTATGTCATATCCATACGATACTGCACACTAGATCTTATCTTTAGAGCAGCTCTATCCAGCAGGTTATACAAAGTTATGCAAGGGCATGACTGCCTACGAGGCGGGTTCATCGTCATCGTCAAAATATTTTTGCTCCATTTTAGATGTCATATTACGGCAAATTTGTTTATTACATTTATTTTTGAGTCGTTGCAAAGAAGCTGGACATTAATTGGATTCTCAATTGAATGTAAGGAACTTTAAAGCTTATATCCGTTTGACAAGCCCGTAAAAAATCTACCAAACGTTTGTATGCTTAAACTCTAATTCTATTCCTTTGATAATGTGAATCAAAGAATAGATTAGATTAGATTAAGAGTCGGGAGAGCCTTCAAAGGGCTCTGGCACTGCGGCTACAAGAGTAGCCTATTGTGCCTTCCCAGGTAGGTTCCTAGAGCCATCTTTTCACTCCAGAGCCATTCAGGAAGACAAGAATCTCCCCTGGATGAAGGTCAGCGAGAGTTGCTGGATCGACAATCTCACTCCCTAGGATGTTTCTTCTAATGCGACATAGAGCCGGACAGGCTGTGAGTATGTGAAGAGAGGATTCATCACTCTCAAGACAGAGCCTGCAGGTAGGTTCCGGTGAGACGCCAATGCGGTGGAGGTGTTTTTTCACGTGACCATGGCCACTGAAAATTCCTGTAAGGATCCTCAGATTATTTCTGTCCAGGTTAATTAGGAAGAGCGATTTTCTGGGGGAGAAATTAGGTAGAAATTTTTTGGTGCAGGTCTGCCCAACTGTGTTTTCCCAAATCTCGTTCGACTCGATGCGAGATAGATTCTTGATATGGGACCTGAAAAGGTTTTTGCTGACTCCGCAGAAGGGTTCAGGACCGATAAGTGGAGTGGAAGCTCCGATTTTGGCCAGCGAGTCTGCTGATTCGTTACCCTCAAATCCTCTGTGGGCTGGTATCCAATGGAGGATGACTAGGTTTTTCTTAGAGAGTTCGTGGATGGCTAAGAATGTTTCTAAGATAAGTTTTGATTTTATTACAGATGAGTCGAGGGCTTTGAGAGCTGCTTGACTGTCTGAGAAGATAAATATGGTTTTACCCCGAGTGTTAGAACTAAGATTTATTCTAGCGCAGTGGTAAATTGCAAGGACTTCAGCCTGGAATATGGATAAGTTTTTACCAAGGCTGACTGACAAGTTCACCTGGGGCGACTCACCGTAGATTCCAGAGCCAGTCCCTGACTCCATCTTAGAACCGTCTGTGTACCAGATGATATCCAGATGAGATGGATTGGGTTTGTATTTCTCCCATTCATCCCTAGGAGGGATAATTATGGAGAAGTTTTTATGGAAACCATATTTTGGAAGCATGTCATCAAGAGGCATGCTAAATGGGCTTGAAAGCTCCATGGCGCCGAGTAGAGACAGACGACCTCCCTGATAGCTATATGGGTCAAGGCAGTTCGAATGGTACAGGCGGTGAATACTTAGTCTAGCCTCCATTTGAATGTGCGTTTGAAGAGGTGTTAGACCAAGGATGACATTGAGTGCCGTTGTTGGAGTGGAGCGAAGACAGCCCGTCATGCAGATTCCAGCTATACGCTGAATGCGTTCTAGCTTTCTGACTGCAGTGACTTCGTTAGTCTTCGGCCACCACACCACAGCAGCATAGGTGACCGCAGGTCTTACGACGAGCGAATATAGCCAGTGTATCATCCTAGGTCTAAGACCCCAGTTTTTACCGCAGACACGGCGACAGATCCATAAGGATTTGGTGGCTCTGTTTACGGTACGTTCAATCTGCTGATTCCATGAAAGTTTACTGTCAAGTATGACTCCTAGGTATTTTGCTTCCCGAGAGAATTCAATGGTTTCGCCGAACATGGTAGGGCGAATAAGGAGATCTAGATTCCTCCGTTTTGTAAAGGGGACTACAGTTGTCTTCTTTGGATTTACAGAAAGACCTTCTTTATTACACCATCTCTGAACAACAGATAAGGCGAATTGCAGTATTTCTGAGACCGTGCTTTTGAATTTGCCACTGACAACGATTGCGACGTCGTCGGCATATCCTATGGCATAGATCCCTTGATTTGTCAAGGATTGAAGTAAGTCGTCAATGACAAGGGACCATAAGAGGGGCGAGAGGACACCCCCCTGAGGACACCCTCTAGTTGTGAGAGCTGAGATTTCCACATCGTCGATGGGGTCTGAATTATTCTACTATTCAGCATAGACATTATCCACCGTCCTATGATAGGAGATTGGTTCATGTTGCTGAGAGCCCTGCTAATGGACTCAAAAGGCGTGTAGTTGAAAGCTCCTTCAATGTCCAGGAACGCAACGAGACAGATTTCCTTACTATTGATGGAGGATTCGATTTTGGTTACTAAGTCATTAAGTGCTGACTCGGTGGATTTACCAGGTTGATAGGCATGTTGAGATTTGCTTAGCGGAAAAGAATAAAGTGTTGGGTAAAAATAAAAATAGTTTGTTTTCAGCGAAAGAGCTGTGAAATTGTTGTACAATTTTCTTCCCGGCAGACCGCCAAATGTTTATTTAGTGAATGTTTTTGTCTCCTACAAAAAATTATGCCGGAGTACCCCATGGTTCAATAAAGAGCCGGTACTCGTATGCAGAAGTTTTTATAATGTCTTCAGTGCACACATATTTTATATTCTCTCAATGGTTGGACAGTGCAATTCTTCAAAAATTTCCCAACTTATTCATCTGATTATGATCTTTTATTACCTAAAAACTCCCACTCAACATTTCCTCTACTCAGCTCCTCTACTAATCTTTTACCTATTCGATCTAGACACTTAATTTGCACACTAGCTTTCAAACTGATTATTGGAAAATTGTCCATTGTTTTCAAATGTCCGGGACTTCTTTATCGGTGGGGCATTATTACTTCGACCATACTTTGTCCAGGGTGTAGTTCTTCCAGTGATGTACAAAGTTGCCGCAATTCATCCGATATGTAGTCTTGTTTCGCGAAAGATATATTATGTATATACAGCGTCAAATTAATAAATGGCGCAAGTCTCAGGGGAAGCTTCTCAAAACAATAATTTGTATGTTTCCATTTGTTGGAAAGGTGGCGCAGTGACTTTGTGGTTAGTGTGTTGGACTACTAAGCGAGGGGTCCCAGTTTCGAATCCCGCAAAAACCCAAATTCCAACTTAGGGGTTTTTCCACTGCGCCACCTCTCGCGAACGTCTGACAAACATCCGAGAGTATAACTGGCTTGAAAGAGCTTCTCAATTGGCCGGTATAACTACCTTGAAATCGGCATAAAATTGTTGATCTCCTTTCTTTCGTTCCCAAAATGAAACTCACACAAAACGAATGGTTGTGAGAAGCTAGGCCCTTGGGTCCCTCGGACCTGTTGCGCCAATTTATTATTATTATTATTTGTTGGAAAGTTGGAATGGGTACAAAGTCGCCGGCATTATTGTTGTTTGTGTTAATGCAAATTGTAATACTGCGGGAAAATAATAATCTCCTTTGTGATAAGAGTGAACCCGAAGAAAAAACATGAATGAATGGATGTGGGAAGTTCACACGCAGCAAAATCGCTTATTTATAATCAACCAACTTTCGGTTAAAAATTACCAAGTGATACTGTTAATTTATAGCTCCTACAGAGTTAGTGGATAAAAAATAGCCGAGTCAACATGTTTAACGAAACTCGGTTAAAAATAACCTATTTTTTTCATTTTATTCCAATTTTTCTCGGTTGTAAATAACAAACTAATTCTGTTGAATTTAAAACTAGAAACTTGGTTCTCAACAACTGATAAAGGGTGTTATTTTTAACAGTATGCATTCTACCTATTTATATTGGTAGTAATTAACAACGAATTCTCGGTTTTTTTCAACAGAGACTTGATTAATTTTAAACCATACTTTTTTACCCTTCACCTTGACAATATACACCCAGGTGTAGATCCCAGTTTCCAACATTAAATGTCTCAGTTATTTCTTTACCAATTCTAAAATCGTTTTATCTCAGTTATAATTTTGCAGAAATTTTGAAATTTTTAGTATATTTTCGACTACATTGACTGTATACACCTGGGTGTAGATTTACATTTACTCGAAGTTGTATGGTAGAATTCGTCTTCAAAGATTGTCAAGTCCAAGGATAATATTGACGATATGCACGCACAAGTATAACCTTGTGTTTGTTTGTATTGGAATCACTTGTTTCTGTAGTAAATACTGTCAAATGTTATAAAAGAATGAACACTTATTCTTTCGTGTTTTTATTTTATGAGTTCGTATTTATTTACATTATAACTAAATGGAAAATATTTTTAGTAGGTAGAATTATAAGCAGAAACAAAAATTAACACAAAAAAGGAAATAGGTACTCTAATATGAACTAATATGTTCCAAAACACAAAATATAAAACTATTATTTTGTATGACAGTCTTGACTTTTTTTTTGCGTAAGACTGTGAACTTGGATAACTGGTTATTTGCACTGTTCGATTCCTTTTCTCCTCACTACATATGTACATGCACAATTCCAGTCACATTTGACAGAAAAAACAACAGGATAGACAAAAAACCATCAGAACGATTTGAGCACATTCGGTTCAGAGGGCGTTCAAAGTGCTCGAACACAGTTAAGTGCTCAGCTCTGAACTAAAAAAGAAAAAGAATACTGTAGCACAAAAAAACATTGCCCTAGTTGTGTAGGACGACCAGATCCATCCCGATCCGTCAAAACATCTGGTATGAAGGGTTCTTGTAGCTCTTGAGCTGGAACGCCCAAAATGTTAACCTAAATAATACCTCCCCAGTTGTGCACTATTGAGAAATTTTATATCTTCATTTTCCATTCTGAACAAAAGCAATGAACGAATACGTTATTTATGCAAACACCTTTCCAGAACAATCCGGTACTCGAAATAAGAACAACCAAAAGAAATCTGGACGGTAGGAATTGTTATTTGATTGACTATTCCCCTTATGGACGATTGCACGAACGAAAGTAAGCAACTTTGTTACTTGACTTAAACCTAAAACTAATAAATAACTAACTAGGTAATAACATTAAAAAAATATTGGCAATACGATGAAATACAATAACTTCTAGGCTGGTTCACAACGTCAAATAATTTTTATTTATTGTCACCCGCTATTGTAGGTGACTTTCAACTAGAAATTGACAGTACACAAAAATTAAATATTGCGAAACTTTGTAGCTGGATCCAGATTCAAAAACGAAATATTTTGTATGTGCTTAGACATTTTTGAAATAGTTCCATTAATGAAAGACAATTTCTACACCGGGGTGTTCGCTGTCAGGATAAGGAATAAATAAAATTTAGCGACAAAGTAAAGGTTAACCGAGCAAAAATTGCACTCCGTAAGAGCCAAATTTTTAGCGTGTTGTATATTAGTGACCTGTTGTGCCAACTTTCTTTCTATTTTTGAATCTGGTACGTAACTCATCATATAATCCACATATATCGCCAAGCAAACTCATTTCTGTTAAATAAAATTTTAATTAATCACAAGAAAAAACAAGTTTTCTCCTTTCTTTGCCATAAATATAGAAAAATACTTCCATTTCATAAATTTAGCTTGGACCAAGTTTTTGCAAACTTTGCAATAGATGCCACATATAGCCACCCACAAGCCACAAATACAACCAAACCATGTACCAGTTACCAGTTCATCAACAATCCCAATCGAGCAACACCCTAGATAACATTACGGTCACACACCTAATAGGCCAATGTTACCTCATCCTTTCCATTCCATTATGTCTGCATGCGGCAATGCAAACAAAAACAAAGTGAAGTAATGTATCACGACCTCAAAAAAAGAAGAAGAAAAAAACCATCACTATAATGACTTTGACGGACAACTTTCACTGGCAGTCGAATACACATGGTGGTCCGAGCCATAATTTTCCACCTGAATACCCTGAACATGGTCAGCAGTGACTTACAGAGTTAACTCCGTCTCTATATAGCAAACAACAACCGCATAACCGACTGCGTGCTACTGGAAAAGGCAGACAAATTGTTGTAGTTTGCCGAAGAAAACCAATTTCCATATCAGTTATCCGGAACTGGCCAAGACGGAGCCGTTTGGGTTTTTTTTTTCGGGTTCGGATCATTTCTTCTTTTCGTTTGCAAAAAAGTAAAGCAACAGGGGAAAAACACCGAACCTGGAGTTCATAGTCGGTCGTTGGCGAAGAAATATGCATAAAACGTTGGACTGCTCATTCGATAGCTTCATCTTTAATTCAGCGCACGTACGCGCGCTCAACAAGCTGAAACTACTGTACCTACAGTGACTTTGACTTGCTGCTCCGTGATATTCAACCTAAAGTGACATTTTTCTCGTTGCAAGATTATATTTTTCTTTTTGTATAATAATTAAGTGAACTGAGCACACCTTGTGGGCTGTCGAGTGGATCCTTGTTGAGCTGAATTGGACGGGGAATTCACGTCACACAGTCTGCCATGGCACTGGGAGTGTTTAATTAACAAAAGTGACGTGCAAATCGCAGTGAAATATTCTTCTTGAGGAGAACTTCTCTAAACTACACCACAAAGCGTATAGCGGATTGCTTCTGCGAGAAGCTATTGTATCCTGAATTGCAAGTGCCTCAGATGTTTTATGCTATAACACTTGTGGTGTGGCAAACATCATCATAATATCGTCGCGTCGTCGTCGTGAAAAGTGCGAGACACAATTTTGATTTCACGTGAGAATAACAGTCGGGTCTCCGTCGTCCTATTCGGAACGCTAACAAATTATGTTCTGTGCGCTGCTATACCCAAGAGCTGGTGATATACATGGTGCGATAAGTGGAAGTGATTTAGCTTGGGTATCAAATTAAGTTTTGCAGCAGAATGCTCGCTGAAATTATGCATCATTGCGCATTCTTAATTATAACATTTTCTTCGTACTCTTTGTGCATACAAAATGGAAAATCGGTTACGCTTGACAAACTGGAAAGGTGAGTCGTTGTTTTAGCTGGTGCTTTGTGTGTGCATTTCGTGTTTTCTGGAAAAATGATCAAGTACATAAAATTTATTAAAGATTTTGGGATAAGCAGTATTTGAGGAGAACAACCGATAGTCTGGGTGGACGTGAAATTAATGATAAAAGTTGTAGACACTTTCGCAAACTCCTGGTTTTCTGGGGCTCAAATTATGCGAGTGACAGTATTATTTTGAAAAGAGTTTGATGTTAGATTTACCCAGGAGAATACCGCATGCAGGTACTGAATGCTGCCATTGAGTTTATATAAATATAGGAACCATCCCGATGAAACGAAAAAATGTTGTATCATACACTTTTAATGAATCACAATAAGAAACAACCACGGTTGCCATCACGGTACATTTGGGAGAAAGTCTTTGTCTTTCCCAATGTTTCTTTGAGATTTGTCCTTCCTGATGATTACTCAGTTCCAAATTTAATTTATAAAAAAAAAATTTAATCAAACAAACTCTAAAAAATAGAATAACGTGCATTGCCATTAATGGTTAACCATGGTTTAACTAAAATACGAATAGGGTTTGCAATTTATTATTTTTTTGTTGTTCATAAAATTAGTTTGTAAACCGAATAATGCGTATCTATGAAATTTGTTGTTTTATTTGGAAATTTAAATCTTTGTCCTAACGTTGATTCCTCCGTTCTATTCTTTCGGTACATTTGTCCAAAGTTATGTTTAAAGTTGGCAACCATGGAAACAACAAGTCTACTTATTTCTTCCAAATAAATAGAAAAACACTTCCATTACTTAAATTTTGCTTGGAACAAGTTCTTGCAAACTTTGCACCAGAACCTTTATGAGTATGTCCTGACTAACTCAAACAACGCACAGTCCAAGCTGCTCAGTGTAGAGTGATGAAACTTAAAGCCGCTATGTGTGTAGATGCGCAGTTGGAAAAAGAAGGCATTTGTGGATATGACCCACTAGTCCTATTGTTTCTTTTTTACAATTTTTTAACAATAAAATAACTTACGAAACCTAAGTCTAATTAACTTGAGACCTGATTGATAGAAAAATTTAAATTGTTTAATGGAGAGTCGCTATTTTTCAAAACTACTCCTCAACCCCGTTTTTGAGGGGTAAAATCTCAAAAGTGTGTAGTTACATTTTTTATAGGTTATAACTTAAACTACCTAGCCGCTAACCAAAGCCATGTCGAATCTCTTACGAAAATATAAAATTATTCGAATTATGTTTTTGGGGGTTTTCATCTTTGCCCCTCTAAAAGGGGCTACCTCTTTTAAAATTTATTTTAAAAATAGTTAACTCACGGATTTACTTGGAACTTAAATATTGTACTTTAAATTACTAATCTATCAACCCCTTAACTGTTGTTATAGGTAACAAACAAAAAAACCATCTACTCTCTAAGTGGAAAAAATCTTTCTGTTTCGGATTTACTTGAAACTTATCTATAGCGATTTTCGATCTTATCTTTTTTCTTAAAATGATCAAAGACGTGTCCCTGTTTTTCCTACGGGCGTGCATATGACCCTTCCCATTTTAAGGTAGAATTTTTATTTTATTTTTTTTTTGATTTCATTTTGTTGCCAATGAAATACTCCAGGTAGCTATTGAAGCACAATTTTGTTTTATTTTAAGCAACTTCTCTCAGGCACTTGTTTTATCATCATGAAAATTATCAATGCTACCCGAATTGTGGGCAAATACTGAATGAAAAAACATAATTATTTCTAATGGCTACCTCACTTTCATCAAAAAGGACAAGAACCTGTTAAAAGATGACACAAAAAAATACTTGTCTTATAGTCACAACTCGTATTACTTTTATTAAAGTCTAAAGACAAAATGTGACTGATTGCTAAGTATTAACGTACAGCAAATAGTATATTTATATAGGTATATAATATAAAAGTTATTAAAGATATACGAAAGAGAGAGACGTAGATATTCTTCAAAAATGCCCTTTTTTGCACCAAAAGTATTCTTTTTAAATGGTTTTTCAAGCATATATCATTAAAACGCCGAAAAATCTCTCATTTTTATAATAATTTCGTTCTAAAAGTCATTCAATAACATTTTCATACTGCACCCTACAACCAAAACTCATATAGGAACTTTTGGTTGAAATATTTTTTTGAAATCATAGTAGCTAACTGTGAAAGCCAAATGTCACTAACTGAATTCATACCGTCGAATAATAATAAAATAATTTCTTTTTGCCATTGATGCTACACGTGGTTTGTCATTTCGTTGGAAAATATGAAATTAGTTCAGGAAATTCGGGAAGAATCTGGTTCAGATTTTTAAGGTACAGACAGTTTCGCAGATCCAGAGTATTATTCTGAACCCAGGGACTTCGACTACGACTCTGATGAGGACAACGAGCCACTGAGTTTTTTTAATGTCCGCGTTGAAAAATGATGGTAAAACACTCGTAGAGACTCCAATAAACCATAGTCTTTGGTGCAGCAAAGGCAAGAATTATGAAATTTAAATTAATGCGAATATTGAAGAGAACTTTAATTTTCTTAGTTTGTTTGGAAATGTCTTCTGAACTAGAACCGTCGATTGACATAGAAGTGAAAAAAATCCAAAGCTTGCAGAATGCCTTGAAACAAGAATACACCGCAGGACATTCTGTTGAAGTGCGACAACCCTCCGCTAAAGATTTCATTATACTGGAGAACAGCGACTAAAAAGCGGCAAATTTTGCAAAATGGAAGCTTAAAGGCAAGTACGCTGCCCATATTCAAAGAAAAGATGAATGCAAATCTGGAAAAGTAAAAGATAAGGCCAAATCGGATTCGAGCAAATTTTGGTCTTCAGAGTGGCTGGAGGAGTATTATGGAAAGCGCTAGGTCTATGAAAGTTCAAACTATTTATTAGCAAAGATCCATGTCGTGTCAATGAGATGCGCTACAACATCCTTAATGTCATGCAGGCTCTCTCAGATGAGCTCATAAAAAATTGGTTGAAAGACTAGTGAGGCGAAAAAGTAAGCTGGCTTAAATTAAATCATTGCTGTTTGAGAAAGAATCTCCAGACATTATTCTTCATCGATATTGATCATCACAGTGCTTACCCTAAAATACATTTTGCAGCTGGACGTAGAAGAACAGCTGACTCAGTACAAGGGCTACGCAGATTGTACCTACAAAGGCTTAGATACTCCCTAAAAGTAAAGAGAAGCAGAAAGATTTGTGGAAGCTGTCCCGGTTGGGAGTTATTCCAAACTGCCCGTTGGAGGCAGAGTAGAGGCTGATGAATAGCCAGAGTCTCAGTTGTCGGAGGAAGAAGAAACTTAATTTTAATAGCGAAATAATGGGCTCAAAATGTCCCGTATTGTAACTAACTTACCTATTATCTATACCTACATAAAGGGTCCGCCATCTAACTTTTTTTTCAATTAGTGCTTATTTCGCGAATGGTAACACTTAGCTCATGTCTGTTTTGACAGATAATTTGTTTTATCCTTCCGCTGAACGAATATGGTTGTGTATACGCTTGAACAACGCTGGGAAATATTGCGACATTACTTTGAAAATCATGGTAATGTTGCAGAATGTGTGCGAAAATTGCGTACGGAATTTGGAAGAAGAGAAGCACCGTCAGCTCCGTATGTTCGTTATCCTGTGAAAAAAGTGTTCACAAAAATTGAAGAGGAGGATATTGGCAACATTTGTTTTCAACAGAACGGCGCTACGTGCCACACTGCCGAAGCTACACTCTATGTTTTGCGCCCTGTTTTTGAAGATCGCATTATCAGCCGCAGAGCTGATGTCGTTTGGCCACATCGGAGCTGCGATTTGACACCGTTGGACTATTATTTGTGGGGTGCCGTAAAAGATAAGTGTTACGCCGACAAGCCAGCGACAATTGACGCTTTAAAGGACAATATTCGTGAAGCCATTGGTGAAATACAGCTGCGCACAATCGATAATGTGCTTAAAAATTGGACCGATCGTGTAGGCTACTGCACGGCCAGGCGAGGCAGCCATTTGAATGAAATTATTTTCCATTATTACCCGGAAGGATTGTACTTTCAAATAAAAAAAGAAATTTGAGAAAATATTCATTAGTTTTTTTTTGTAGCATTTTCAAAAAAAAAAAATTTATTTGGCGGACCTTGTACTTACTCACTTTTTGACTCACCTAAAAAAATAAAAGAAAATACTCAAACAATCCTATATAAACTTAATGAGGGGAAATAAGAATCGAAACTCGTTTATGTCAATTTTGAAAGTTTTTTGATCAGCCAAAACTCATTAAATACTAAAAGCCTTCTAGCTAGTATGACGTAAAATAAAATTTAGCTTTATATAGTTTTCCACAAACTTCCTTTGCTGTACTACAATAAAAACTAATATTTTGAACAGAACTTCAAAACCAGACCAGTAGAACCGAAAACGAAAAACTGTTATTTTAAAAGCCGTTTATATCTGAACTTTTATTTTGTCTGTTAATGAGTTTCGGTCGAAAATGGACTATTATAAGTAGGGAGAACATCAGTACTTCATACAATAGTACTTACTCATTCAGGTAGAAATATTTGCTCATTATTTACTTTGAGAATTCTTTATTGCAAAAGAAAATCTACATATGCCTACATTTCAACTTCTTAACTGGACGTACTTACCTATATACATCAAGTTATCAGTTTACAATATTTTTCACAATTTCTTTTCACAGACCTACCAACTTTTCCCTCGAATCCAGGCAATCGACATTCCATCAAAGCGATTGGGATAGCTCCGGCTTTCAGCCATCCAATGGAGGTGGATTCCAATTCCCGGACAAACAGCAATACAGGGCCAACAATCCAAATGGACTTTCATCATTTGGATATAGAAATCCCTACTCAAATACCAATCAAGAGGCAAATCCGCACAATTTAGCCCTAAACACGGGAGAATTCTCATCAGCTAACGCTAATAATCATAATACTTATCCGTATCAGCAGCATCCGAATGCAATTGCCGGCTTTGCTGGTAATCGGGAACGAGACGCGCCTAATGTACCGAATGCAAATGATTTCTACATCTCACAGCAGTCTGCAGTGCCATCGTATCAGCACTCGAACTACAAGAATCCTAATTACCCACCGCAAAGATATCAGCAACGGCCCACCTATGCTCAGTCGTATGACAATTATTTGTTTAACGGCCAGCCCAACTACAACCCAAGACCAACCCCGCCACCACCACCGCCTCTACGTCCGCCCGCATCATCTTATAGTCCTTATCAAGACGGACATTTAACGGCTCCTTATCGAAACGATCTAACATCACCGTCGTCGTCGTCGTTGTTGTCATCGCTGTTGACTGGACCGTCAACTTACCCACACCAGTATGCGAATCAATTTGGTAATTTCGCTCTACCGTTCGGCGGCACGGGTGCTGCTAATCCCTTGGGCAGCTTATTCAACAGCATTGGTGGACCGTTTGCTGTCGGAAATCCTCTTAGTATGCAAATCATTCGAGGATTGGAGAACATTGCACGCAATGACGATTTGCAGTGTGTACCCAAGGTGTTGTGTCAGATGTTGGGCTCACCCACTCGTCGGGCACAATTACCTGGCTTCATTACATCGCCGGTAATAACGAGGTAAGTAAATATGTTCACCAGTACGAAATGGGATTATTACACTTCGTCCCTAGGGGCATATCTATACATTCTGTTTGAGGAAACTAATTAAAATATGCCCCCTACAAGGATGCACATATAGTATTCCTAGGTAATATTTTGTGTAGGCAAATTCGAAATTCATGTTTGTCAGGATGCCACATATTACAACAGCAAGGAGCGCCAAATCAAATGTCAGTTTTCTTTCCGAAATGGATATGCGATGGGTGTAGGTCGGTGCGGTCCTAAAAGGAGCAGATACCACAAAATAAAGCACATAAGTTCGAATTCTTTTGTTAAACAGTCCTTGTGATATAATTATCGCTTCTTCGAGAGAAATTTTCGAACTCGTTCGTACACCGCTTTAAAGGACATGAGAGCGAATTGCGATCTGCGAACAAGCAAATATTAGTAGTTTCGGTCATTGCATTCACATGAAAACTTTTTTAGTCGCAGGTACCCGAGAACTGGTTTCATTGCTGAAGGTTAAGTTCGAATGAATTTTTCATTCGCGGGCTTGTGGATCGCGACTGTTTTATGTGGATTGTGAATAAAGTGTGACAGTTCGCGGCAAGGATTTTCAATTCGCGGGAAAATTGTTGTAATTGTAAATCTAGCTATTTAATTCAATTGAGACGCAGGTTTTTTTGAGATTAGATGTTAGATTAATTAAATATAATGCTTTTCTATTAAAAAAACAGCAATTTTCAATTCATAAATACAGTTAAATTGATTTGTTCGCAATTTGCCTATTGGCAGTTCACGCTCAAGTGATTGGTCCTTAAACATTTGTTTCCCAAATACTTACCTATATGTGCGCATGAATTGCGTTTCTGACCTATTCCCTTAAGATAGGTTATATGGAAAACCATTTTCGCCCAAGAACAACAAACAAGCATTCAAGCAAGCCGCGCAGGCCTATGTTCTGTTCTTTGGTTCCGTACCCGTCTGTCCGACCACTAGACCATTTTTATACCTAGGTCTATCTCAGAAACTAATTGACGGAGAAGGCTGAAATTTGCACACAATATCCAAATACCAATGGCAGCGATAAATCGACTGGTTTTAGAGTAATTAGTAATTTGGTAAAAATAAATATTTTCATTCGCACGTTTATTTCTTGATTTACCAAAAAATTATATGTACCCTTTTTGTAGATCATACTCGTAGCAATATATGTGCCGAAGACTGTTTTTCGGAAAAGTTAATATTTTAAAAAATATTTACAAATTTTTAATAATTTAATAATTATGCTATGGAGAAATTATTAAAAAATTTGTAATAGATATATTTATATAATTAAATATTTATTTATAATAATAACTCATTAATTTATAAAAATGTTAATAATTTATTAATTTATTAAAATTAATACATTATTAATTAAAATATTAATTTATATATATATTAAAGTATTTATGATTCATAAATTTATTAATTATATACTAATATATTAATTAAATATTAATTTATTAATTAAATAAATATAAATTTATTAATATATTATTAATTTATACAAAAGACTGTTAATCACTATATAAAGTAAGCTCCATTTAACCATTTTTCATTCGTTATTGGTGTCTTCTCTTAATCGATTCCAATTGGAATTTACAATGGAATACTCAACTCTACTCATTCTCACTGGAACTTTTCCAATGGATACTCATTTTCATTCGCAATTTTCAACCCTAAAGAAGTGTGGAACCTTCGGTGCGGGAGTGACACTCAAACTTGGCAGTTTTTTTTGATTTGTTTCTTTACTGTTATGAGTGTTTTTCCTCGTTTCGTTTTCAAATAACGGTGCGCGATTTTTTCCGTATGTAACTCCATTTTTTTTATCCGACGTAGATACAAAAATTGGTGTTTAAAGCTGCAAAACACAATCGAAAAAAATTTGCAAAAGTCAATGGGTGCAGAAAAAAATAAATGGCGCGATATTCTAGGACGGCTTTTGGACGTAATTTTGTTTCTTGCTCGTCAAAACCTTTTTCTTTGAGGCCACGGAGAGGACTTGTCATCGGACAATAGAGGCAATTTCTGGGAGTTGGTGAAACTATCGAAGCATGACCAAATTTTAAATGAGCATTTGAAGAGAATCGAGCATTCAAAATGTGATAAGACATGAGTCAGATCGTTTTTGTCAAAGAATATTCACAGTGAACTTATAAGCCTTTTGGGGAGAGAAGTGAGGACAAAAATTGTGAAAGACATCCAAAACCCATAAGTCGAATATCGACCAAATGAAGTCATTAGATACGTTCACATTCAGGACGGCAAGTTGAGGTGAAGGAATCCTTTATCTCGAAAGAGTGCCAAAGAACTGACCAACGATGTATTAAAGCAACTTAAAGAAGATTAGTCTTGACATTAACGATTAACCTTTGCCGGGCTCAGGGATATGATAATCTTTAAACCTTTGTGGCGTACACTCTTTGGGAAGCACTCCTTCAAGTACAATGTTTTTTCTGTCAATGGAAAGACTTTCCACATTTTTATCAGCATCTATTTTTGCCGCTAGGGTTTCTTAGAATAAGCGCTGTGGCTTATTGGTTAATGTGTAGGACTACTAAGCGAGGGGTTCCAGGTTCAATTCGACTATTTTTCGACTGCGCCACCTCTCATGACCCTGACAAACAACCGAGAGCATAGCTGCCATGAAAGAGCTTCTCAATTGGCCGTTTGGATTCAGCACAATATTGTAGATCCCTTCCATTCTTATCAAAAATTAAAAACAAACATAACACAAATGGTTGTGACAAGCTGGACCTAAGGCTACGGACCTGTTACGACAACTATTTATTAATAAGGTTTTTTTAGAAGTTATGTATCTGAAGCCTCTCTAAAGCTCTGAAAAGACCCACAAAGTTCCACCCACTGCTTATCTCATAAAGATTACAACACCGAACTCCCCAAGGGAAGAGTTGTTTCACAAAATACTTAAAATCACACATAAGTTTGTGTCTTTTTTGGTTTCTTCGGCAACCTTTATATCTTCTGTTCTGTTATCCGTTTAAGGTGTTTCTATCGTGACCCCTTTTTTAACGAAAAATGATTAAATTATACGTAATACGTATCAATACCGTTCTAGAATATTACTTTAAGAAATTTTGAGTATCCCTAAAGCCGCCTCTGTTAACACCAATAGAGGTCATTTGAAAAACTCCTTTTCCTAGGTGAACTTAGTGAATACTTCACTTCATGACGCCCGAACTCTCTTCCTTATTAATCATTTCACAACCTTCCCTCTTACGACTGACTAAGCTAATACCCGCGGCTAATAAAGATTTCATTCCATTTCAGCTTCATCGCATCATTGCCCTCGTCCTCGCCAGCACTCATCTTTGGGCGCGCTGCCCTACTGGGTCTAAGTGGCGGTGAATATAGATGTGCACGGACCTACTCCAAATGTCCACAAAATGAGGTATAACAATTTTGCTTGTCTGACTTAATTTATCATTCCATTCAAAAATAATGATAAAAAAAAATTCCTCCCCACAGGATGACATCCTTTATTATCTCAACAACCATCGTGGTGGATTCTTCAAGTTCTTCAGTGAACCTGATAGCGAACCAGTCCTAAATACACAACACCACGACTCACCGTCAGCAACAGCATCACAACCGTCAATTTTTAATTTCCTGACAGGACTTGCTTCCACACCGACCGCCACCACCAATAATCAAGGAAACTTGAATTCTTTTATGAGCGACGCAGTTACCAACGGAATAGGAAGTCTTTTCGGAAACATAATTTCGGCCTTTTCAAATGGACAAGCGGCAAACCGACGCAGTGACGACGATGCGGTAGAAGACTCTGATTTAATTGAATCGAATTCCACGGCCACAGAAGCGCCTAGTTCTGAGACAGTCGAAGGGAGGATTCTCAATAGTAAAAACAATATCCTGGCCTACGCTGAACCGACCAGTAATCCAATAAGTTTTCCCCTTGCTGATGGCGGGAGTGGGCATAGCAATTATGAGTCGGAATTTCGATTCCCTACCGCTGTTACATCCGATCGGGATGTTGGCAGTAGTTACAGTGATGCTGATGACTATCGCGGCGGAAAGAAGGTGAATTTTATCGATACCGATTCGCATCGTACGTATGGCTCGAAAATGATTTTTCCCGATCGAACGGGTACGGGAAATTTACGCTTCGACAATGATGAATATTTTCGTGTGGGAAAAATCCTCAATCGGCCTGATTACAATCGGGTATACAAGGAGAAGGAGAGTTATAGGACGACGACGAGGCGGACTCCGTATTATAGGGACTACACGAAGGCATCGTATGGGGCGAGCTTGTCTTCGAATTCATACCTGAATCGATATGCTTCCAGCAACTATAGACTCGAGGATAGTCAGGCGAAAAAGGAAGACATTTCTGGTAATGTGTATGTGGCAAACGGGCAGGGGGTTGTCGAGTACTATATCAACGCACAGGGCAGGAAGGTCTACCTTAGAAAGTGAATGTAATTACGAGTACATATTCCTAACTTGCATAACTAACGAACTAACTTGAAAACTGTGTACATAAAGATGAGGTATTTCAGCTAATCTAGTCATAGTGGAAATTATTTATTTAAGTAAAATTAAATTAACTACACATTGGTTCGTTTTAATGGTGAAACAAAAGAAACAAATAGTGGATATAGCATTTGCGTGGGCATAGCCAAGTAGTTTTGGCGTCTGTCTAAACTGATGTTTAATTTTTAGTCACTGATGTCAAGAAGTCGGCCTTTCGCAGACTTTAACTTGACAATTTTTGCATGGGGACTTGAGCCTACATCAGTACAAAATTCATCTGACACAGGAGCTTAAAGTAAACAACGATAAATAACGCCATTTGTTCGCTGACTGGGTTCGCGGCGTTTGGAAGAGTACCCCAACTTTGGGCGGAAAATTATCTTTAGCGACGATGCACATTTTTGGATCAATGGCTATGTTAGCAAGCAAAATTGCCGTATATGGGATCAACCCTCACGAGGTTCAACCGTGGGTAATGCATCCACAAATACTGACTGTTTGGTAAGGATTTAGGCTGGCGGCATCATTGGTCCGTACTTGAAAATGACGTTTGTGAGGTCCATGACCATCAAAGGTGACCGCTTCAGAACGATGCTAACCGATTTGTTTTGGCTAAGATGGATATTCTGCATGAAGCATGAACTATTTGACGGTATGGTTGTGCTTATGTGTCAGAAGTGACGTGAATTGGCCACCAAACTCACCCGGATCTATGCGGCAGAGTCATTAGGAATTGGACCACTCGTATCCCTGTCACCGTGAGAAGCCGCTTAGGAATATCCATGGGTAATCAAACAATCCATTCTACTATGGAAAAAATAACTTAAAAAAAAAAGGAAAACAAATTTAATATTTAAAATGCATCTATGACAGGAGGGCTGGGCTGCCCACCTTTGGAACCGTTGGAATATCCGACTCAAAAATAAGCTACACTGAGAAATCTAAATTCAAAAGAATGAAAGCCGAAGATTTGTTTCCCACACCCACACGTAACTCATCGTATATAAAAGAGAGTTACGCCCATTTTAAGAATTCAAGGGGCAGGAGCAGGCAGGAGAAACATTACAGCTTGTTATTTGTGGTTATATCTACCACGAAGTTATCAGTTAATGTATCTACCTATCTACAAACACCAAAGCGTTTCCGATCCTAAAAGTTATTAATAAGAAAAATAGTTTTTCATTTTCCAAAAAATGCAACTGTTCTAAAAAAATATTTCAATTCAACAAAAAATATACATGACATAAAATTGTAGGTCCTATCCACCCACGCCCGCGCAGCTACACAGTACACTCCTCCAGCCAGGGCACAATCATTGCCCATAGCCATTCGAAAAAGGAAGACCCAAAAAGCTACGCTATACAGCGCATATACAAATTGCAAAATTACCTATGTGAAATTGTTGGGCTTCCGGTTCCCGGACATCAGTTTTATTTTATTTTTTTTACTGTTCAACAATCGCTTGTGATATCATATTTGACTTACATCCTCGGACACACATGGGTTCCATTTGAAAATAAATACACGCAACCTCCAACTGTCTGGGCAAACATAAATTTTAATTAAAAATTTAGAAAACATCCGCGTAAAAAAAACGAAAAAAAAAGGTAACCCACCACCATCACACTATCTACGGACCATTTGCATTCAAATGGATTCCTATTTATCTACCAAGAGTTGTTTTATTTTTCTGTGAAATCCATTTTCACTGACTGATTTTTCGCCGTAGGATACAATCTGTATAAAATGCAATACACGCTCTGTTTGCAAAGTGAAAACGTTATGTTTCGTATTAGCTAGTTTTACTGTTTTTTTTTTTTAACAGCATCCAGCTGTGGCTGTTGTCGCTTATTTCGCGGTGTGCGGTAATTGACATTTCCGAAGCCAACAAAAGGTAGAAAATCTCTCACTGATCCTTCGGACAAAAGACCGCTACAATTGAATTTTAATAAAAAAATTGTAATAATCTTCGCCCCTTCTTATTATGGACCACCTATTGTTTGGTTCACGTGCACACTTCAACAGAGTGTGTCGGATTTTCTGTGCCGCCGTCTTTGTTTGACGCCGTCGAACATTGTCAATTCTCCAAAGAGCAATCGCTTTTAGCTGTCACGTGGCATTTTAAAGAGAAAATTACATTATCAACATCATGGAGGATGGTTCTTTCATAGAGAATGTGCGAGTTTGTGGCAAGCGGTTGCAAAACGTTTTCACAATTAAATGAGATTTTTCTAATCGGACGGGTGAATGCGATCCAAATCGCAAGATGTGGAGAAGGACCTTTCATAAAAATTGATGTCAGAGGAAATTTTATTAAAATCTTAGACGGAGTTGGTTGGTAAAAAAAAATGTCAGTTACTGATGACTGAGGCTTTGTTATAGGTATTTTTGGAAAACCATTTGAAATATAAGTCAAAGCCTTGCATCGGTCCTGTGATGGCACTTATTATAGCGCTAATCGAAAGTCGGTCGATCAAGATCAAGTTTAAGGAGCATTTACAATTTTTTTACAAATCTGCCGGGCAAGTGTTTCGAAAATTCTGTGCTTAGTTGCTCACAGCCATACTAGAACGTTCTTAAGTTTATAGCTTTTGAAATTGATGGGAGAGACATTTTACGCAAAGGCTTGAAAGTTCAATTTAACACTATTTTCAGCACAATTATACTTTTGACTGTTTGTCAAGTTCGTGAGAAATATCGCAGTGGAAAAATTCAGGGGTTAATTAAATTCACCAAGACTAATTTAATGTAGATTTTCAATAAACAAAAACTTTATGTCATGACAAATCTTGCCTGCCAGATTGGCATTTTCATAGCACGTGCATTTGTGCATTAGTTCTATACTTATGAAACATTGAAATTTGCATTATTTCTGTGGCTTAGTAAAACCTATTTACAAATTCAAGAATCAAATGCAATATGTTCCATTTATGAAATGGAGAACATCCTTCCCTATGTATAATTTTTTATTTATTCTTTTCTCTAGCGTGTAAGCCTGATTAAAGATATCAATTAAAATGAATTTAAGATAAAATAATTTTCCTTAACTTAACTTAACTTAACTTTAAAGAGCATTTTATCTCCAAGGAAGTTCAATAGTTTGTAGGTCTGGTTTGGGTCTATGTGCTCAAAAATGAAGCTGCAGTATAGTTCTCCTGTAAAAAGTAGTGTTCTCCAAGTATATCGATTGGTATCAATGATCAAACCTAGCAGATTTAGATTTTGCGCCAAGTTGAGAAACTTTACCTGAACATCGTTTGACATTCATTAAGTTTATTAATTAATAGCTTGAAAAAGGTACCTTTATAAATATTTGGAATATTTTTCAGCAGTGATGCTCGTCTATAATTGTTTACCAAGTTTCAGTCGCTTTTTTTTTTTTTTGGAAAACAGTGACAGCCAAGTCCAAACTTGGACGTATTTTATGAGAGCTGTTAATAAGCTGAAGCATACAATTAGAACACTTCGCGTTGCACCGGTATGAGATATTCTTCAGGTGAGTTTGCTTTTTTCAATTCATTTGAAATCATATTTTTATAGATCTGTAGCAGAAAAGTGTTGATCCATATTTTGATATTTAACATGTTTTTTACAGTATCGAAAGGGCAGTCTTAAAAAAAACACTCAATTGCAGGAATCAGTATGCCAATTCTCAGCTTCATTTCGTCAATGTATCGAACTGTTTTCCAAAATACTTTAGTGTTGCTAATTCCTGTAACGACCAGCTACTTCTCTTCATGCAGATTGCTATTCAAATTTTGTATTGTAGTTTGAGTCTATAAGAGCCCACTTTTGGGTGCGAGATATAACCGTAAAAAGTAGATGAGGTGAAGGAAGATGTAGGCCTCATGCAGAACGTCTTGGACCTTCGTATATGCGATGAAATAATTTTCTATATAAATATATGAAAATGGATCGTTGTTTGTTCGGATGCTTAAAATTTAAAAACGACTAGACCAAATTGGATACTTCCTTTTACGGGATTGTTACGAATTGTTATGCGAAGGTTTAGGAAAGGAGAAAAGTCGGAAAATACTCAATAGCGAAATATTTCGTTTTTCAGTTCAATTTAAAGATAGAATACTCTTGGACCCCATAGGTGGCGCTGTTGTCGATCTCCGAAACCGCTCAAACGATTTCAATGAAATTTTGTGGACGGGTATGGTTGGTTACAGTTTTAAGGATATGATATCTTAGGACCTGATAGTTGGCACTTCACAAAAAATAAGCGGTATAGCCCAAAAAAAAAAGTTGTTTACCTACCTGCCTCATTAAAATCATTAATGGTCACTGTCGAAATAAATCACCTTGCGAAATATGAGCGGGACTTAATACGAAAGGCACAGCCAAAAACCGTTTGGGTACAGCTATGTATTAAAGAGACTGACGTCGGTACGTGTACTCAAAATTCCCGAATTGAACGTTCGATTTTTACGATTTTCGGTTTGGTGAATTCAAGGACATTTATGCTACTTTCTGTCGTGAAAACAAAGTTTTAAGGCGATATGTTTGGGGATAGAGCTTTGTATGGAGAACCGCACTTTGGACAAAAATAGACAGGATAGAAAAACGGGTAGTGTCGCCAATACAACAAAAATTAGTTCCGGGCATATCGCTACACAATTTGAATTCGAAAGTCAGCTCAGTTATAATTTTGTTGTGCAACCTCAATGCGGCAAAACTTGGCAACGGAACGCGGATTCCGCTTATTCAGAACGGTTTGCCATTGGTAAAGGGTGATTTTTTAGCTGGTTTGGTTTTGGCAACACTGGTTTTGACAGCTGACGTGTGTTTAGTACTTTGTGTCACTGTCAAACAGCTTCAGTTTGGTTTGCAATTTAACCATGGATCGTCTTACAAATGAACAACGCTTGCAAATTATTGAATTTTACTATCAAAATTCGTGCTCGGTTCGAAATGTTCATCGCGCGCTGCTTCCATTTTATGATCGGCATTCTCGACCTTCTGAGCAGTCTATTCGGAAGATTGTGACCAAATTTCGCACCAAATTTACTTTGTTGGACATTAAACCACCAACACGTTTACGTACTGTGCGTAGTGAAGAAAATATTGCGGCCGTATCAGCTAGTGTGACAGAAGATCGCGAAATGTCGATTCGGCGCCGTTCCCAGCAGTTAGGCCTTTGTTACAGCACTACGTGGAAAATTTTGCGGAAGGATTTGGGCGTAAAGCCTTTTAAGATACAGCTGGTGCAAGAACTAAAGCCAGCCGACCTACCACAACGCCGAATTTTTGGTGAATGGGCTCTTGGAAAGCTGGCCGAGGATCCGCTTTTTTATCGAAAAATTGTGTTCAGCGATGAGGCTCATTTTTGGTTGAATGGGTACGTAAATAAGCAAAATTGCCGCATTTGGAGTGAAGATCAGCCAGAAGCATTGCAACAGCTACCAATGCATCCCGAAAAAGCCACTGTTTGGTGCGGTTTATGGGCCGGCGGCATTATTGGGCCATATTTCTTCAAAGATGATGCGAATCGCAGCGTTACTGTCAATGGTGAACGCTACCGAGCGATGATGACAAACTTTTTTTTGCCCGAAATGGAAGTTCTTGACTTGCATGATATGTGGTTTCAACAAGACGGTGCCACATGCCACACAGCACGCGAAACAATGGCGCAATTGCGAGGCGAGTTTGTTGAACAGTTAATTTCACGTTTCGGGCCGGTCAATTGGCCGCCTAGATCGTGCGATTTGACACCATTAGATTATTTTTTGTGGGGGTATGCCAAGGCTAATGTGTATAGGAACAAGCCCGCTTCGATTGACGCACTGGAAGTCAACATCCATGCATTCATTCGTGAGATACCGGCCGATATGTGTGAAAGAGTATGCCAAAATTGGACTCAGCGGATGGGCTACCTGAGACGCAGCCGCGGTCAACATTTGCATGAAATTATCTTTAAACATTAAATTGCAAGGTTCAAACTATCGATTCAAATAAATATTTCATTAATTTTTTCGAATTTTTTGTGTTTTTTTTTTTAAAAAAAGTTCTAAGCCTCTTAAGAAATCACCCTTTATTTAAGCGTCTTCAATTTCCCGTGCGTCTCGCTTTCACTATGACAAATAATAAGTTGCAAGGACAATCGCTGGATATTTGTGCGGTCAATCTTAAATTCCCATGTTTCTCACATGGTTAGTTGTATGTGGCGTGCTCAAGTGTGGGCAAACCTTCCGCTTTTTTCGTCGTGTAGGTACCATAAAGCAATTTAGTGAAAAAGCGGAAAGTTTGTCAATCACGTGCCAATGACACGTCAATCATTGCGGTTTGATTGAAACACATCGGCATTGATATACTTCAGTTATTTCCATTGTATCCGTATAAGTTTTGAATAAAGAATTCGGCATTTCATAAAACAGCGTGTGCACTGTGTATTGTGCATGCTCTGAGTTATTGTTTTCATTGCATTAAGGAATTTTGGCGGAACGAAGTTATATCAACTATCCAAGCTTTGGAAAAACATATGGATCTTCAACATAGGAGCTAACTCACTAAAGCTGTTAACTGCAAGACTTTGGTTAAACTTTCAAGCATTCATTAGACCTACATCATCCTTCACCTCATCTACTTTTTGTCGGTTATATCTCGCATCTTAAATTTTCTGTTTGCTCTTTGTCTATTTCTATACATTTATGTGACTTTAGAAGGGATACGATTTTCTTCTTGGAGATACTTATTATCAAACTATATGCAAATAGTTTACTATTTGCAGTCCGCTTTTCTGATTGCTCATTTACATATCAATATGCCTTCGATTATAATGCTCATCGTCCACTACGTGCGCAACACACCAAATTCGAATGCAACGCGTTGATTCGGTTGCGTATATCGCTGCTCCATAATAGTAAGTGAATAATGTACGACATCGCATTTCTGGTTGGACATGTTTGTCCATACTGCAAACTGTTGCTTGCTATCATATAGTATTCAAATATTTAATGAGTTGATCTACCTACTAGGTTAATATGACCCGCGACGCATGCAACACTGAAATGTTAATTTTTACTCAACTTTGATAGGTCCTGAACCATTCTGCGGAATAGGGGATCACACCCTCAAAGCAGAATTCAGTAAATTAGAGAAAGAAAACAGGGCAAGGACCTGGCATAGCACTCAGGGCATGAGGCAGGCTAAGAAACTTCTTGGACAATACAACCAGAAAAGATTCCAAGCTTGCATCGGCATGAGCAAAAATAACCACCGTATCCTAACGGGCTTCCTAACGGGGCACTGTAGACTCAAGGAAACCTTAGGAAACTGGGTATATCTGAAAAAGGTCTCTGCAGATTCTGCGATGAGTCCAGTGAAATCCCAGAACACCTTTTGGGATCTTGTGGGGCACTGACCCACAAAAGATTGAAATACTTGGGCACCTGAAGAAGGTACCAACTATCTGATGAGGAAATACTGTCACTGGAGCCAGCTCTCATCTTTAGATTCTTAAAGGAAACAGGACTGGAGAGAGTGCTATAGGAAAGATTTCCTCCGCCAAGGAGAAAGAAGAGTCCAAGAACCTCTAAAATGGTTCCGAAAGGAATCATACTGTGAGGGAACTCTTATGGGGGAACATACCTCTCTGAGGCGTAAGCAGGGGGTACAATAGAGCAAAAGGTCGCAGTACCATAACCCCTTTCACGTAATAATAATAATTTTTACTCCTAATTACGTTACTCGTCATGATCAACTTAAGTTTGTGCTTACAAATTTGTTTGCACAAATAAAGAATGCACTATTGAACAAAATTAGTTGATGAGTTGCTCAACTAATTGACGACAGGCTTTTCTTTTAGAGCTGAATCCCTCTTTAGCTTGTGCTTATTTTCTTCTGTATTAGCTTAAGAATCCATTGTTATCCCAAAGAAATAATAAAAATAATAATAAGAGTTAATTGCTTAATATTTTACAATTATTCTAAGCTACGGCAAGTTCAATGTGTACTCTAAATCTGAATTCAAATCTTTCACTTTATGTAAGTAATGTATACGACAATTGCCAATTGGTCTTATTTAACTGCGAAATCAAGCATTTCATAAAGTCCAATGTCCGCAATTAAGCAGTAATCAATCACAGGGCACGAATTTTCCCCCCTGCAAAAAGTGTTACATCGCTCATTCTTTTCGATTTTCTGTTTCACTTTATTTGGAAAAAAATAAATAAATATATATATACACTATAGCAAATCCCCTCTAATTTGATAACACATAAGAGGATTACACAGACGACGCTATTTTACTGTTTTACCCCTAACCCAAAATTGTATATTGTTTCCCGGAGCGTAAGTTACAACAAACCTTGCAACGCGTGATCAATCCATGCATGCTGAAAACTGAATCTATCCCAAAAATGACATTAAAGGAGGTGGAGGATTTGAGCACCCGCATAAGTCCACAACTACGTTTATATGACCACATCGCGCCGATCCCTTTTGTTCACCACACAGACTTGATAACAATAAATCCTAATCACAGGAGTCTTGTAATAACCTAATTTACTTATACCCCGTGACATGAATGCGAGGATATGCCCATGTCATATATCGTTATGTTGTCGTCGTCGTTAACGTCTCGAATTTCAATAACACAGTCGTTTGCCGCTATTATTTCTGTCCTTTCTGTGTAATAATTCCTTGGATGAAAATTACTCCCAGACATGCAACATAATATCCGCGCACAGGAACCAAACCAACAAAATCTCAATTATTATCCTCATGAACTATGAAAAATCCATTGCAATCCGTGAACGGTTATATAGTTAGATACACCCACCCCTTTGGAGTTTTGTTTTTTTCTTTCTTATTTTCACCCTGGCCGGTCCGCAGGGATAAGGGTTTATGTCGCTCAGATTAAATACTCACTTACACTCTAATGAGAGCCGAACGTTGGTCGTAAGTGAAACCGCATTGAAATTATTAGTTATTAATAATTTTCGAATTCAGCCGCAAGGATATGCGTACTCCTTCCCAATTACAATTACATGCAACAAGCATACCAGATTCATACTGGAAATGTTTACGGTGCGTATTACAGGGAAAGGAAAAAAGAAAACAAATCTGTCACTCAAAGGAGTATAATTTGACACCCATTTAGGAAGGATTTGTTAGCGCTGGTTGTGGAGTGACAGGAGTGCCTTTGATGTGCGTCTGCCTGCCTATGGAAATCCCAATAAATTGAACGAATGCTAAATATCCATTGACACGGATATTTTGCTAATATGACATGTACTTTGCGGATCAAATGGGCTGTTATCCTTTTTTTCCTGGTTTACTAGGGGTTTGCTTTTGGAAATGCTCAGCGTGGGAATATCGACTGCTTGTAGCAGGGAGTTTCGGAAAACTCCAAATTGACCTATAATGGGGCTTTCTGAAATAAAATAGAGACAAACCTATTCTATGTTGAAAAGCAGAGCCTTCGGGCGATTTTGTTTTAAATTTAGTTGTCGTAAGAAATGTTAAAGTAAAGTTAGTTTGATTGAAGCCTTGAGTCTTCAACACTTTGATCTGCTTGGCAAAAGTTCTATCTTTTAGGTATGTAACAATATTTGGCTCTTGTAGCTCCTTCGATGCACACCTAGACCTCGTGTGCCGGATGTGATTATTATTATTGCAGTAAGGTACCGTATACCCCGTAAAATCTGTACCTATAGCTTGGCGGTTACTTATAGACATCTGTACCCGCATATTTTAAATTTGGAAGTTTGTCGGTACAGTCCAACACAGATATAAGAAACATATAAAAAACAACGAGATTTTTGTTCTTGTATCCTAGTTGTTATATGAAAACGACGTTTATAAGAAACAAAGTTTCTTCTATGAAAACTTTTTCATAAGTGTTTCTTATATCCGTGGTCGACAACCGAATACATTTAAAATCAACTCTTTCAGGTCCCTACTTAGCCACTTGTCTTTAATGAGGAAAAGCAAAGATGTTCTATTTTTTGTGGTTCCCTTGGTGAACGTAGAACGTAGTTAAAAAATGGATTTTACTTTTTAACAGACACATTTTTATCCTTTTTAAACAACTCTTCAAATGATGCCTAGGTTAGGTTAGGCTAGGTTTATGGGTGGGTACGGCAAAAGTGAGTCCTGCCGCACCCCACTTAGGTCGATGTGGACCCATTGTGATGCCCTTATTGGGGTTAGCCGTTGTTGTTGGCCTTAGCGCTGTTCCCTCCCGGTTACTCGACCTTGTCCAGACATCCTGATGTGTTTATGAACCTGTAAAGATTGGATAAAGAGACATCTGAGAGTTCTTGTATGTCATGGAAGTAATATCTTCCAAGTGTTCTATTCCTCAAGTGACAGAGACTAGGGCATTGACAGAGGAAGTGAGGTGTGTCCTCGTGTACCTCCTCGTCTCCGCAACCCCTATATATATCGTCATTCTTGAGTTTCAAATGATGCCTAAGTCGAGTTCTGATTTTTTTCTTAGCTTATGTAGTGGCGATCAATATAGTTTCAATTGTTTTCAAAACATTTCGGAAAACTGATACGGTCAAGTCTTGGGTAGTTTTCAAAAGGCTTTTACCTTTAGCAGCACGAAACAAATAAAAACCGAGTAATAGACAAAAAACAAGTATCGGAGAACGATCTTATACCTACCACCACAAAAGGGAAATAGGTCGACTAAAGTCCAAAATTAAACTTGAGGTTTTCGGATTGAGTTGGCCTTGAACATCTAAAGCTACAGTTCCGTAAAACGACTAAAACACGTCTATGAAACAACTTCTGATAATTGGGTGCTAGCTAAACCCAACTAAATCTTTAAGATTTATTCTTAAACTTTCTAAAAGTTATGAGGATGAAGATGCGTCGATTTCAAAACAGTTAAACAATTCGGGAGGCGAAGACTACACTTTAGTTGGCGGTCACAAGGATAAGGAAACATCAACCAACTTTTGGAGTCTGCAACAAAGAGCTAGAGCGACGCATTGGTAAAGTTATCTGATTGTTTTCGAGAATGAGCCTGAAATGGATCTAATTCAACTCTTTAATCTGATGATGAGAGATATATATGTTTTGAAGCAAGCAGATTTGGAAACAGCCTAAACATTTACATTCTGATTGCATCCTGGATTAAGTTGTAAGGCATTTTAAATTACATTAAAAAAAAAAAATTTAAGCAGAGGTGCAGCAGAGAGGAGCTCTCTGAAAATGCGATTATCGATTGCGGAAAGAGTCCCACTTGTATGTAGGTACATACTTGGAAAAAGTACTAAAAACGTTATCCAGGCATGCTGAAAGTGAGTGGCTCTAAAAGAAGCTTACTTGCGGTGTTATAAGCACAACCTTCTAAAAAGCTGCCAATTTGAAGAATACATTGGCCCTAGGACGCAAACTTCTGCCGCTCCTAAGTTACTTCTATACTTAGGGTCAATTCAGGCTGAATCTCAGCCAGCGTTGCATTTGACTTTTCGAAAAATCTTTTATCCTTTTTTTTTTGGAAAATGTATCAAAAGTATCTAAATTCGAGCCTCTAAAATTTACCAAATGTATCACAAGAAAATATCGTTTCAAATAAATAAATTTAACACGAAAGAAACAAAAATATACAGTCCACCACGGATATAAGCAACACGCATATAAGAACACATCGCTTATAAGAAACGCATGTGAAAACACCGAGGTCTTTTCAATATAAGCACACGTAAAAAAGTGTTGATATAAGAAACACGCTTATAAGAAACACTCGGATATAAGAAACGAATTTTCATTCCCAAAATTAGCTTTTACATTGAAAATCTTCGAATATAAGAAACACAACTTTTTTGCTTTGTTGAACTGGATTTCACTTTGAATGCAAAAAACAGCTCAACTATGCATGTAAACGATTTACAGCGATGCGAACTTTTTTCTAAACACTTTCTGTATGTACATAAAAATAACACATAAATAACTTTTTCCTATATGTACTTATCCATTATTTTCATATAGTATAAGAAACTTTGTTTCTTTTATCAGTTTTTTCATAAAAGAAACTTTGTTTCCTACAAAAGTTATTTTTATATAAGAAATTTTGTTTCTTATATCAGTATTTTTCGTATAAGAAACGTTGTTTCTTATAAACGTTGTTTTCATATAAGAACAACTCGGATATAAGAAACAAATTTCGTGTTTTTCAGATGTTTCTTATATCCGTGGTGGACTGTAAATACAAAATAACAAAATCCTTAAAAGAAACATGAGATTTCACAACACTTTGAAATAAGCTAATATTACCTAATTACACTTCATCAACACTTTTAATTATTATTAATTATTTTCACTTGCAGAACTATCGCTCTCTTGTTGGTTTGAAGATCCTACATTTACTTGTCATCAAGTGATTGTTCTTATTTCGTTCTTATGACAAATCTTCAAATTACTTTTATTGAACAGGCTACACATATCAGAATTAATTTGTGGCAAACCACCTCCAGAAACAAAACAAACCACAAGAATCGAAACCGAACAGAAACACGCAAATAATAAAACGCAGTAGCTGAATATAATTAATGCAGAGATTATTAACATTTGACAACTGTAGAGTGTAGAGGCTAAGAGGAATTTGAACTGCATAACTCACACACTCTCATACATTGGGAGAAATTGACGAAAAGGCTAATGCGTTCAACGCTCGAGTCCTAGTCTGTACACATGCATAGTACAGTATCAGTATGGCTGGGAAGGGGGACACATGATCAGGATGAGCAATAGTTACCCTAGACAGTTTTAAAAAAAGAGAACAAACTAATATTGCCAGATTTAAAATTTATTAAAAAACTATTAAATGTGTGAAAAAAGGGAGATCGTGCAGAGCTGTAATTGATAATTAAAAAATGTATCTAATTGAACTAAAATCCAAAAAAAAAGTACCTTATTTGATACAATTGCATATTTGCGGCAACGCTGATCTCAGTATATTGTCAAATAGACCTTTTTTATACCGCCATTTTACCACCAGATTCGTTCAAGTGCACAAGCAGCCAGGGAAGTTGCCGAAAAGTAATTTGTCCAAAACGTAAAATCTATTATTACCATCTCTTTAATTTACTGAGAATAAACTCAATTAACCTTCATGTAAAGGGTGTTTTATTCGGGCAACCGACTTTAAGGAACGACGATTCTGGTGCAAACTAAGTGCAAATTCAGTTACAATACTTCACGTCAGTACTTTACTTCAAAATCAGTTCTGCATGTCAAAAGATTGCAAAACATCTTGATTGCTTGTATTCTTTGAAGTCTTTTTTATTTTTTGGATTCAATGGGGACGTATCAAGTATCTACCTTAGTAAGCCTAACATCTGTCTGACTAGATGTATCTCGGTTTTGATTGGCTGAGATCGGTCATATTACGAGCAGCTTTTTCAGTTGTCATTTATGGAGGGGTACCCACGAATCTAGTCAAGAAATTCATGACTGAGTATCATATGGGGCTGACGTAGAAAAAGTGACGTTCCCGACCAATCTAGCTTTTGCGTTCACGTTAGATCTTTTCCAGACCAATCTAGTCGACTTAAGATAACTAGATTCTTGAATGTGCTCAATGATTGTATTGAAGTCCTTCGACTGCTGTTTTTCGATTGATTCATTACTCTATTGAGTTTTTGACACTTTATCTGTATCAGGAGATATTATAACATTCCATCTTTTTCGGCGCAGATTATACCCTAAAGACAGAAAGTACTTCTCTCGTTATGCGTCCAATGCACAGGGGTACTAAAGGTAAATCTTAAATTGAGCCACCGACCGCCGAGGTTAAGCGCAGGTAATGACTTCTGTTATGGAACGGGAGTCATTATAGATGTCTCTTTAAAAGGAGTTATTGTGAATGCATTGTTACTGCATTTTCAACAAGACATAAATGCGCTATTCCCCGCATGCCTCTAAGCTTCGTCTATATGGAAGCTTAAATCATCCGGGGACTGTGCATTTAAAATTTTTCCGAAATGAAAATATAGCTTTACTCCCGTTTAGAAGCTTTGTGATTCAAGTGTACCCCCTCTCCTTGACAAAACATTTCCGCCTATTCATTATCATTACCATAGGACTCCCATGTATGTTTGAATGTTATGGTCACTTTTCTGTGATCCACTCGAATGGACATAGTCAAGAAAATATTCCACATGAAAGAGAGTCCGTTCCATCATGTTTCACCTCAACTCACAGCCAGATTCCTACAAAGGGCTGCAGGTTACCCATTACATTTGGTCGTAGGGGAATATAATAAAATGTCATGTCAAAGATTCATATTAAATACGGTGAGTAATTTGCTTTGGCTACGGTCAGATCGTAATCTGTCATTCATTCACCGGACATGCCATGGCGTTGACACAGACTTCAGCATATCCCATAATAGCCGCCCTTATTAAATTGCAACGTACCATTATTTATTCGCTCACTTTCATCAAAAATGTCTGCCGAGATACTTTTATTATGAGTGTAGGTAGATATTCCCACAAGAAATGCAATATATCTTGGCTATTCATAATCGTAAAACTTCCACAAGTGCTTGTGCACATTCACATGTTAGAAGGATATTAGACATCCATGTCAATTGAAAGAGGATGACAAACATGACGATAATGACCAATGGTCCTCAGTTTGGACACAAGCTGACTAGTTATTTTATTATTAAAAAGATGTCTCGCACACATTATTTACATAGGACATCTGCACACGTGATATTAAAATAACAAGCAATCCTTAATTAACGAGTGAAACTGGTTGAAAAGTATATTAAATGCAAATGCTTCAAGATTCAAAACTTCAACAGATACTATACCCACTTCGTCAGATATACATAAAAGATAGAGAATATTTACACCGCCTGAAGTTGTAAAATTAAAAATTTATATATCTAGTCGTGTGTGTGCTGACTTAGAGTATAGACAAGTCGCGGTTCGATGTTATGGTATCGTTTATGCCATCGAGGCCATGATGCAAAGTTTGTATCTAATGAATTTGTAATTAGCATTACTTTGACGAGCTTCTCTAATATTGCATTTGTCGCAGGTAATTATTTGATCATTTTAATTAAACCGGGATGGCATATGGAAGTTTATGCGTGCATTTGCATAAGAAATTAGTTAACGAGATGTTTCTGATGTACCCAACTACCTAGCTACTGGTATTGCCATACATGGTGAGTGGAAACTGATGCGTGCAAGATACTTATATGAAGATGTGCTCATACATTTCACAAGCAAACTTTTTAACTTCTTGAGATAATTTAAAGAATATTGAACACTATTTAGGGGTGCATTTTGATTGTTTGACATCGGAAAATATGCATCGTACGAGTACCTACATCTAGGTCGTGGCAGATTTTTTTTTCTAAAAAGCTTAGAAACTTTGGCACTTAATTAAAGGTGAGACTGCTAATGAAAGCATATCAAACGACTCAAAGCAGAATATGTTTTGTGCGACAGAAAAATCAGTGCATTTGTATTTATAAATAAACATTTGTGTTCGCCAACACTTGGTCAATGTGGAATCTTTACTCTTTTAAGGAAGCAGAACTCTTTTTCGATACTTCCTAAAACGAGTCTTTCGCCTATCTTACAACACTCCTAATTATAAGTTCCATTTGGAGACTTTGGATACGTTTCTATATACCTACCTTACTTGGACGCTTTACGACTGCACTTGGAATGCAAAGAATTGAAGCAACCGAGATTGAACGGAACACGTTGCCTAAGCGGGTGCTCAGTTATATAATTTCAAGAAGAGGTCATCTTTATCATCTGCATTTGAAATAACTACAATGGTCGTATTTGTGGCTTGCGTTAATTGTTCCAATTTGTTCATTAGAATCTAGCATTCACCTTACCCAATCATTAGGAAGATCAAATGGGTTACTATTAAATCTTAGTTCCAGTAAAAGTGTTCGGAGTTTTCGGTTAAACAAAAAGATAAATTTAGAAATTATTATCAATATTATACTTTTTATACATATTTTTTATTACATTTGTCTCCTTTTGTAAGTATTTCGTTGAAGAATAATTATAGAGAGATCAATTTCAATCCGAAACTTTCTATTTAATAGAAAGCTTTTGTAATAAAAGTCACAAAATTCTGTGTTTTATTCTTTTATATTTCTAACAGAATTCATAAAAGCTTTTTCCACACAGAATACCAATTCTAGAGGCCGTAAAAGATTTCATGACAGTGCGATAAAAGATTAAGGGATTTTGCCGAATGGGCCTGAATTCTACAACAGAAGAAGAAGAAGACCACAGAAGAATTCTGAAAAGTCTCAAAGAAAAGGGAAAATGAGAAAAAAAGTGTCATTTCTGAAGCTATCCTTAAAATTCTGAATTTTTGAACCATATAAAGGGTGGTTAAATTTTAAGGGCCGATGTTGAATGTGAAGCACACCTAAACGTCAAGTTTTTTTCTGCATTTCATTTGACATTTCTCAATTTCAGACTAACTCAATTTGAACCAAAGATACACCATCGAGGAACGCGTTAAAGTTATTCAGGCTTATTATGAAAATGGACTTCGTGATTTTTTCGGTCAATTAAATCGGCACATTTTCACCTCAGTGGATTCAAGAGTGATTGTCGTAAAACCAATGCACCCACAAAGAGTGACTGTTTGGTGTTATATCACGTCGTGGCGATGTTAATTGGCCGCCACGATCATGCGATTTGACATCGTTAGACTTCTTTCTTTGGGGTTATTTGAAAGAAAAAAGGTATACGTCGATAAGCCAGCAACAATTCAAGAGCTAAAGGATGAGATAATTCGGCACATTAACGGCATAGAACCTCAATTATGCCTCAGCGTCATCGAAAATTTGGACCATCGGATGTATGTGTGCCGCCGAGGTCGCGGCGGCCATTTGGCCGATATTTTGTTCCATACATAATTGAACCATACCAATATTATCATAATAAAAAGAAAAGACAATAATTTCCTAAATAACTTGTGTTTTATTCAAAATCAACATCGGCCCTTAAAACTTAACCACCCTTTAAAAGAACCATTGACTCGTTGAACACTATAATAGTATTGTGAGGCAGCTGCAACATTTTAAAGTTGTTTGTTTGGAAATAAGAGTAAATTGCAATATTTTCGGAGCGCTTTTTCCAACTGCAACCTTAGGCGCACAACGGTCACGCTGGTTCTAGAGATTTCAAATTTGAAGGTCGTGCACTGAAAAGGACTACATACTTCAATTTTCTAAAATTTCGGAGATGTAATAAGCCTCTTCGCAATCGCCTTCTTCCCTTAATGATACAACTCGAATCCAATTGAAGGTAAAAGTTGGGTTTTTGTCGATGAAACCAAGGTCAAAAAAAGTATTACACAATTTAGATCACTTCTTCATTCATAAAATAAATTTGGACTTTTAGATTTTGCCGTCTCGTGAAGGGTGAAGGACTACTTATCCTCGCATCATTCTGGGTTTTCTTCAACACTTTGGGCTACAGCAGCAGTATTCGTGCTTCACGACGATCAAAAAATGCTTTAGTTTTGCGAACTGTGACTGCAAGATTTTCACCATTTTTGTAGTGAAAAACCAACTTAGGGGAATACTTCTTCGAGGACCTCAGTGACTTGTCTCGCACAGACATACGCTGTATCAGCAAATACATAGCAAGGACCAAAGGGCTTCAATGATCTTCAATAAATACTCTACTCAGTGTCAGCTGCTGGTTTTTTATCGACCACTGGCCGCATCACCCGCATCTCGTAGATGGGCTGTTTTAAGATTACTTCGGTCGCCCTTCGTATATCCAAAACAAACCGTCCATCGGTCAAACTCACCTTTTTGACCAAGTTGAAACACCCCGCAATATGCGTAGTAAACAGGTCGATTGCTCCAATCACCACTTCTACTACACGCCTTTTGCAACAACCGCCCTATTTGATAAGTTCCAGAGGACAAAGGCGAGTGTTTAACCGATACGGTCACCACCCGCATATCCGAAGGCATACTGTCGACCCTGGACCAACCATGTTAAACCTCAACATAACATAACATAAGGGCCGGTCTTTAATAATAACCGAGGACTTACACCGGTTTACATCATTTCGACGAGATGTCGGAGGATTATAAGCGAGGGGCACACTGTTTCGGTCACCCGTCGCACATCCGAAGACACTTCGGCCAATAGTCATCTCCAGTCTCATCTCTTCAAGGAGTTGTCTGAGTATTACTGGCGGGGCAGGACTGTTACGGTCACCCTTCCCATATCCGAGGATAAACTGCCCCCGATTCTCTCTACGAGCTGTAGGAGGAAAGACGACGACAAATGTCAAACACACAAGACAGCAATAATGCCCACATGTCCGGCACTCTGGCCTTCAATACATTTAAGTCACTCTATCGTGTAGCTCTGGGTCCAAGGAGTTTAGGCACTGATACGTGGAACCATTGTTATGGTTATTTTATGTCTTTTAACTTCTCTGAAGATATTCAACACAACTTCAATGCCACTAATATCAAGACTCCCAGAAACATAACAATCGATGATGAAAAAGATAGCATCCCGGCAACTGTCGAGCTGTAGGCCGTTTCGAATGAATTTTCATATGCATTCATCATCGCATCTATTTCTTAACAAACGCTATGATTGCAATATTTTTTTTTAATAATCCGTAGGTTCTTCTTTTTTTTTAAAATGAAAAAGCTTCAATTCCAACCCGAAGTGCCTGCCTGACAGTAATTCATTGAAATTCTGTTTCAATTTCTCCCGAACAATATATATGTACGGTGTACATACCCAAATCAACAAGTGAATTAAAAACACACCCCTTAAAAATGCATGAATTATATTTATTTTTCTTTATATATGAACATTCATGAGATCATAATTATTATGTTTATAAAAGTGCATAAATCATTATACCGCATTCGCATCGCATATAGTTGTTCATTTTCCACCAATGCATAACTGCAATATTGTATGTAAAAAAAACCTTATCAACTAATTTACAACATTCAAATACTCAACAAAAATTATACTCTTATATAAAATTGTATATAAAAAAAATTAAAAGAATTTTCTCTTTATAAAATTTACAAATTGATTTACTTATAAAAAAAACAATTGCTTACATAAGACTAAAATACAAAAAATACAAAAAAAAAATTGGCAGCACTGTCATAATGCATTTCATTAAAATATTCGGCACGAAGAAATGGCCCATCAAGTCGATGCATTTCGTAATGTTTTCGTAGTTAATTTATCCTTTTTTTATTCATTTCTTACGTATCAAACTTGCCTTCAAATTAAACTAATTTCGCTTAACTACTAATATATACTTTTTATTTGTATAAACTTTATATTATATACAGATCAAATGCAGCAAATGGCATATTAAGATATAATAATTATAATCGTTCTTCTATCATATACTGGATGAACTATGCATTTTAGTCTTTCTTTTTTTTTGTATATTTTGTAATCATTTCTGGAAATTTGTACAATTTGTCGATGCAATGCGCAAATAAAATCTTTCACGAGACCAAAAATTAAAACAAACTTTAAAATAACTCTTTGATTGTAACAAGCGGAAGTATTTTCAAGTAGAAAAAAATGCTCTATCGACCTTTACTTTATTTTTCTTTTTAAAACAAGTTTTTTAAGAGAGCCAAATTTTCGAGATCATTTGAAAACTATTGCAACTAAAACAACAATATTTGTCAAAAATCAAATATCATTTCTCTAGTCAAATGATTAATAAAATAAAAATTTACAAAAGAACAACAAGTCATTGAATGCATATATATTGCATATGTATTTATATCAAAAGACCACATTCAGCTATTTTGTTGTTTTTCATAAATTTCCTGTCTGAAACCAATTTACGAACTAAACTTAGTTAAAATATATACAAGCAAAACCTGCACTTATAGTGAGATTTCTCTTTTTCTTTCTGATAACATTTCATACTTTAATTTCTTCGTTTGCTTTGTGTAAACATATAATATATTTATTTATTTGTATAAATTTGTATTTTTATTTTATTTATTTAAAAAAAAAAGTTTGAGATCAACATTTTTTTGGGAATTGTTTTAATATCGATTAGAATTTATATATATATTATTTTTCTTTCGTATGTAAAAAAAAAGTTGTTGTTTCTTTTTGTTTACCTGTTGTTTATGAAATTGCACGTTAAACATTTTCGATAGGATTTTTGTTTAAAGAACCATTTTGTTGGAAAAAGTTTTCTTGTATAAAAGTGGAGTATGAGATGTTTTTTTTTTCTAAATTTTTAATGAAGCACTTATGTACAATTTTAGTAGCAAAAATTAAAATTTTTTTAAACCGTAGTTTTGTAATCATATTTTGGTCTGTTTTAGTTCCAAAAACAAGTGTTTGATTCAAGAGTTCTAACAATAATTTTCAACTTTAAAAAACGAACAAAAGATTAAGTATATGATCACAATATGCTTTGATGAGCTTTCAAAATATCAGGGTACAGTATTTGAAATAAAGCAAGTGGGATAAAATATAGAGAATTAAATGGGAATATTTATAAAAAAAAAAAACAACACCAACGAAAATATTTAAGGTTAGCAAAAACAAATGTGTATGCGTGTCTGTGGCACTACAATCGGAGATGGAAATGATAAAAATTACTTTAAACTTAAAATAACAAAAAAGTATTACTAAACTATATATGAATATCTTCTATTGAACAGTAAATTATTATATTGAGACCAATTTGAAAAATTCTGTTCGTTGTTATCCAAAGAGCACAAGGAAGTGAGTAATGGATTTGCGAAGAGATTTGTGATTACTTATGTAAGTAGATAGTCGTATTGCGGCATTAGGGGAGAATTTATGTAACTTAATTGTAAGGCTTAAACCACAATGTTTTGGAATGCGTTTTTGGAATCAACCACGGTCAATTTGAAAGGCGGATCAATGAAGTTTGCTTAGTGGGTCCGATTGTGTTTTTACATTTGTATTTTAAAATGTTGTTAAAAGAAACTAAATCTGCTACTTAGTAAATTATAGACAACTGAGATTTTATAAACTTTGCTGACAGAAGGATCTTAAGACATTTGCGCCGAATTCCGTTGAAAAGTAGTAGTTTGTGTGCAATCATTTTCAAAGCATACTTATGATCGTTTGATGCCTCCGAAAAGGCCCTATTTATATACAGTCGCATTTATCGGTACTCATTGATATTTATAAAGTCTGCTTACGTTTAAATAACAGCGTTAAGCAGAAAGAAAAATAATGGATCACGATTTCTTGACATCATCGAAAACGCCTTAAGTTGGCAAACCACGAGCACTCAAGATTGTCAATCGTCTGTTGATGAATGGCATTAGGACTGGAATGGAATAGGACTGGACGCCAGAGTGCATGATGCCTGAAGGAATTCACATGTTGAAAATTGTTATTTGAGTGATCATTGATTAGAGGAGATCTCGTAAAAAATTGAACAGTAGAACTATGATAAGAAGATTACATTTTCTTCTTTATTTATGCAGATATTAGCTTTAATTTTTCATCTCGATTACTGCCATGAGTGATCATCTGCAAGAGATAAAAGAGCACCGACCTCAACTGATCACGACTAAGTAGAGGCCACGTGCCATGACATCACTTAGTAATATCAAGTGATGTCATGGCATTGGGTAGGAAATAGAATTTTTTAGATAAAGATCAGTGCCTTTATGTTGTAGGTGGTTTTATATGGCATGGGTGTAAGGATGTCTTGCATTTTTGTACATTCACAATTTTTTCCATGATCTATATAGAACGTTGATTTCCATAGTAAATGACAGCAGGATTAGTCAATGAACCTGGAACCATCTGCACATTCCTTCAATCTTATGCTAAATCACATTTTGATCGTCGCAGTGAATTTTACAGGTAACTCAATCAAGACTGATAAAAAATGTCAAAAATGGTATGTTAACAACCGTCAGTTGATCATTTACATAAAAAAGCTTTTATTTGACAGTTTTAGATATTTCCTAAACAGGCTCAGCTATATTTTTCGCAAGAAGCAGTGTTTAATAAAGAAAACTAATTTCTGGACTTATTGTAGGGAAATATAAACCAATATTCTCCAAAATTTAAATTTCAATGCAATGGAAATAAAAGAATATTTATGATTAAAAGTATTCACCTCAAAACTATAACAAAAATCTTTTTTTAATACATTCCTGTGCTGTAAGGATAAGAATTAACATAAAATTATATTTATTGACACATTTCGAATACAATAATAATAATAAAAAAAATAAATCGAATCATATTCATCGATGATTCAGCAAAATATTTATAAATTTTCTACAAATTTGTGATAAAATCTTGTTTCATGTATGTTTAAAATAAAATCATCACAATGGCAGTAAATTCATGTTTGCCGTTCAAAAATATACTATTATCAAAATTATATAAAGCAAAATAATGATTTAAAAACTATGTTTTCACGTAACTTTTACATTACAATAATCTACAAAATCAATTATTATTATAAACAAAATTCATACTAAATTACAATTACATTTTAAAAGATGATACAAATATTAAAATATGTAAGGTGGAAGAAAAGCAAACTCAAAATAATTAATCTAATAGAAGTGAAAAATAAAACGAAAAACAATCTGTTATTTCAACGACAAGAAAAATGAGAAACAAATCGAGGGAATTTTAGGTAATTCATAACTGTTTTTCTGTTATTTTTATTAGCACCTCATCTTGTCAAAAATGACCAAAAATTGTTTATATTAATTGTTCAGTGAAATTTTTAATATCACCAAGTTGATTATATATTTTTTTATAACTTTCAAAAATACTTTTTTTTTTTTTAATTTAATTTTTCAATGCAGTATTACTTGAATATATATATGTATTTTTTTTTAAGTATAATCACAATTGCTTTGGGTTTAAGGTGAATAACACCGGGTTTCGTAAAGGATCGCACGCAATAAAAAAATTGGGAACGACCGCTTGTGGAAGATATTGGAAATAATTGAGTCACACTTGGATTTTTATGACATCGACAACGACAAAAGAAAAGTAACTAAATGTTTAAGCCCCCTATTCGAGGGGGATTTCGATGTTTGTTTCGAAATTGAAACAAATCGCAACCGAGGAGAATACCAAATTCCACATACCTTCCACGAACTTAACACTGTGTTTCACCTCACAAAAAAGAAAAAGAAAAGAAAACCTTCTTCGTCTTATACGAGTAATTTTGCGAAATTCTTCTTTTAAATGTTTTGTTTGATTATATTTGTATTACACTTAGATTTAAAAAAGCGATTGCTATTATAGAGATTGTGGTTACTTTTTGTTTGTAAAATTGAATACAAAATATTTAGTACAATTTTATTTATTTAGTTTAATTGTTGTAAGTTTTTTGATTCTGTTTTTATTACTAAACCTCTCTTAGATTATATTCAATTGAAATACTGAATTCGCAGTTATTTGCTTTGCTCATATTCGTGGCAGTAAAAAATACAAAATTTGTCTAAAAAAATTAATTTTCTTGTTTTATTGTTATTCTTGCACAAAAACACATATTTGAAAAGCATTCTGTGTTTGTATTCGGTATTCAGAAAAGTATTCGAAAAATGCATATAAAATATTTAATTTTCTGTTTATGTCTTTTTGTTTACTATTTAGTTTATTTTTCATTTGTACGTTGAGAGTTTGTTGTTTTGTATTTTTTTTTTTTTCATAAAATTGCGTATAAAATAAAACAAATTACAAATACAAAAATTGAATACTTATATTTTGTAGGAGTCCCAGTTGTGTGGTGAGCTCATATGGGCAGGATACTGTTATATTTCCTTTGTTTGATGTTAATGGCGTGTGGTAATGTTGGCTGTTTGTCATCCAGACTTTAAGTAAAAGACCAATTTTATGTATACATTTTCCATAAAACGGAATTCAGTGATTCGTTGGCTTTTTTTTTAGAAGTTGTTTCAGTGCGACGGCAAACAAGTTGAATAAAATATTTTGCGTTCAATTGTCGAAAAATTAACAAACTTTCTTCTGTGTCTGGTGAAATACTTCCAATGATAAGTATGAGTGGACGTTGGTATAGGGTGTTTGTTTAAAGTCATCGTGCGACAAGAAAACCACACCCCATGGCGAAGACAAACACTGTGACAACTGTCGGCCAAGTAAAGCTTTGTTCCTGTAAAAGAAAATTTTGTAAAATTAGTTCAATAGATTTGAATATACCTAATCGAAAATAGTCGAAGTGAAAGAAGAGGCAAGAGTTGGATTGTGGATACGATTTTATTTAGGCGTGCGGATGTCTTATCTCTTTCTCATTCCGCGTCTTTAAGGCCAAACAATAAACTTCTGTGAACGGTTTTAAATCATTTGGAACCAAAGTATAGTTGTTGAACAAATTGGTTTAAATGAGTGGATCTATGGAAGCATGGTATTTTACGACCATTTTTATTTTGTGACAAGGTGATCATGCTATGATGATCAAGTTTGATGCTGCAGATCACTTTTGTTAACAGGCGGAATATAGCAATGGACTCTTGTATTAGTTCCCTAATTTTTGCTGTCAAAGTGCATTGCACAGTCGCACAAAATTTGTGCGTTTAATGCAAATTCGCCATAAGTTTAAGACTTTAAGACAAGCATGTTACACTAAGTTTACAGTTGCAATAAAATCCGATTTTTTTTAGAAATAGATAGAGTGACATATGAATCTGTTGAGCCATAAGAGGACTTAGGTAGTGAGGTGATAAATATAAGATTACGATGTCTCGGTTTATACGTTTAAGACATTTTCCGACAACCCTTTTCATTCGCTTCGAAAATACGCTTTTTTGTTGGACCAAATACAGCGATTTCAATTTAATTTCTTATGAAACATGGAGCAAATATGAAAGACCTCTTCCGTAGATCAAATAAGACCAGATAGTCCACTACTATTTTAAGTAGCATAACTATCCCGTGCGCAAGTGAACTAGAGCTTGGGCTTTAATGTCCCATTGTCCACTTTGAAGATAACTTACAGTTTCATCAACTAAAATACACCTGCAATGACCCACTCTTATACTGCACCTACTTGCAATAACTCCCAAATCCGGTCTTCTATTACCAACATCACATCTGTTCATTCTCCCAAAAATAACAATAACCATTCAACTCATTCATTTACATGCAATTAAACCCACATTTGTTTCCCGAAAAATCATTTTTGATAAAAAAAAATGTATTACCAAAAATATGCACAAATTAATGTCACCCGCGTGACTTACTTTATGATGCTGGTCGCTGCAGTCCTTCAGACAAATTATGTAAATGTGCATACAAGTGCCATGATACGCATTCAATCAAGCGTTGAATAAATTACTTTATTTTTTTCCTGTTGGTTACTTCATACTGTCCACCACAGTCACTATACAACAAACCACCACCCGACGGAAAAGGAGCACACATTTTGTTTTTTTTTTTTGTTGTTGTTTTCATTTCCTGGCCATATTTATTCATGTGTAACTAATCAACGAACGCACAAGTGTATTATTATAATAATTATCAACGATTGTGTTGGATTCATTTTATGACCCATTATGACCACCAAGGGATCGACTAAATGTCTCCCCAAAAAAGAAAAGGGAAGAAACGAAAAATATAATTCATGTCTGCCCTTAATACAGTAGACAGTAGACAGTAGACACTCCAGTGTTGATGTTGAACAATGGAAGGAGAACTTCTAAATGTCCTAGGTAGATGATAATAAACCGTGCGCCCGATGATTTGTTATAATATCGAGTGCATAGGACTTCCAGAGTGTAATGAATTATTAGTGTTTGGACTGACCCCTCTTCAGGATATGGGAAAGCACGAATGTAGTTCAGGGTTTATGGTTTTTCATAGCGTTGTCTTCATGATGTAACATCATTATAAGGGTCAATGGATGTGGGTTGCCTCTGGCCTGGTAGATGCGTGCCACGAAAAAGAAGGTCGGTAGTGATTTTGTGGCACTTAATTGTTTTCTTTTTGAGAGAAGACGTGGATTTGTTATTAGTTTAAGGATAAAAGTGAATTTGGGCTAAGCCCACAATGGGGGTTGAATAAATAAGTTTTCGATAGAACATGTAATAGTAGAGGGGGGACGATACATTTATGGCCATAATCCTGAATGTTGTTTAACGCAATTGGATTAGTCAGAGAGTTATCGGGCCGTGAAATGGTCATTATCAAAGACGGTGGATGTACGCGGTAGTGGAAAAGCTAAGGCCCCATCCATCAGTGACACCACGCTCTGTGACACACCGGCATTTCTTCGTTTTATTTACATTTAGGGACTTTTTTGTAACTCCACGTTGTTTTGTGTATCAGTCTTAATTTGTCGTGAGCATCGCGTGCGTTATTGGCTAAAATTTGCCACTTTTCTTGAACTATGTCAAATGTTATCTAGTAGAACGCAAACAAAGAGAAAGAAGTTTTGACAGTCAAATTTTTTGAAACAATCTGCAAATGAAAAAACTAAGTTGACATCGGAATGGTTTTCGGCTCAAATTCGACACTTATCCATTAAGCAATAGATCAAACTGTCAACCGTATAGTGCTATTCAATGGATTAAAAATATCAGTTTACAAGCGATTACACGGTCGCACAAAACAATGCCTAGGTAGCGACGACTTGCTCACAAAAAGTGTCAAATAGTTGAAGTTTGCCAAACAATCTGTTCTCAGTCTAAAGTCAAGGTCAAACAAGAAATCCTCAGGAGTTTTAATGATCCGATGGATTCCTCAGTAAGTTTCTCTTTTGCTTACTATCTACGGGAACAGGATTAAGTCAAAATTTTCTAAAAGTCGGTAGATTTTCTAACAATTATCGCGTACAGGCAAAAATGAAATGCACGACTAGGTCGAACGAAACTTTCTCGTTGATCAAAAGTTTGATTAGCCGTTTTCTTATTTTATTAGCTAGGTAGGTAGGTGTAGGTTTACATCAGAGAGGCGGTGCTTGATAAAAGAAACGGTTCATAAAATATAGAAAACGGAATATGTAGTTGTAAATAAAATTCACTTTTGGGTTTTTCAGCTGATATGAATTTGTGGGTTTTTAAGATTTGTAGCTCTCAGTAACAGGCAATTGTCGATAGTCGCAAGTTCGGGTTATAGAGAGTTGCAAGCGCCACTGTACTATTTAAAGATTATACAAGATTTTTGAGTAAAAAGCAAGGTCTAGCAGGAGTTTCTGTTTTCTGATCTGTTAGGGCTTGTTTTTATTTTTTACTGGAATATATTAGTAACGCTCGTTTAAGGTGTTTAAAGACATATTTGAAAGACTTAAGAGATTTGTTTTTGAATTTACATTAGAAGCTATAAACCGAATATCCCGATGAAAGCATAATGGTGGTGCAAATGAAGTGGGCGTTTCTGATTGTGTAAGGCGCCAAGTGGTTGTAATTATTTTGAGGTGCACATTCAAAAAATGAAGAAGTGCGTAATTTTTGCTACAAATATGTCGCTGTTAATGCATATATTAAATGGAAGTGCGGTATTGAGTTTTAAAAAAATATATGAACAATTTTTGGGTAGTAATTTTTGAGAAATGATTAAAAAACTTATTTATTCGAATTTTTTGAGAAAAAAAAACTAAGTATAGGATCTTGATTAGTATTGTTCTTTTATATTAAATATGTATTTTGATCAAAATCCTTAGAGCGGTTTTTGTAAAACTATGCAGACAAAACAGTGCCAAATATTGTAATGTTTAGTTGGAAAAATACTAGTGCTTAACTATTTAGCAAAAAACTGAGTACCTATAGCTTATTGTTCGGGCTGCAAACATTACTTGGTTTTTTAAGTTTTATCGCAATCAAAAATGAAGTTTTCGAGACATAAGCAGTTTTTAAAATTAGCGTTTTCGGTGATTCGAATTGAAAATTAATGATGCAATAATTTTGAAAACACAAATTTTACTCTTAGTATGAATTTTGGTCAAAGTTGTTCTTACCGTTTTCAGGTAAACTAAAGAAAACAAAATTAAAAAAAAAAAAACTCCTTTTTTTTCAAAAACCAATTTCACTTTAAAACAGCTATTGAACTAAAGTAACCATATGACCTGAAAAATAATTTTGTGTTACAATCGAATGGACCGTTTTCGAGATACAAATGTATGTCCAAATTTCAAAAGTCATGGTAACCTCACCTAGTTTAGCTTCTATATAAATTTTGGCTGAAATCTTTACAGCCGTTTTCGAACAAATCAAGCTAGTATGAAAATGTTATATGGGAAGTACCATTAATATTGAGGTTACCTTGCAAAAAAAGAAAACGGCCCCGACCTGTAATCCTGAAAACTCCAGAAGTTTGAACCAAATCCCGGCAGACGTTCAGGCTGTAAGCCTCGGGAGCATACGGACAGAATATTGCGACCCACTTTTTCTTAATTCCTCTATCATCGTTATGTCAGAATTGATTTACATCTTGAGTTCGAAATTTTGTACGAAAACAATATCTTTTTCTTACTAAGTAATGGAAAAAGTTAAAATTACGTCCAAACTCAAAATGTCTGTTTTAGGCTAAAGTACAATTTTTCAGCCGAGCAAATGAAAATATAGATGGCGCTATAGGGATTGCTTACTACGACCTTCCTTTTGTGTGAGTGTTTATTTTTGTGACAAATTTGATGTTGATTGCGGGCAGCTGAATTGGGAAGCTTTCTAAGGACAGTCAGATGTTGTCAGGCGTTCGCCAAGAGGTGGCACTGTGTGAGGATATGTTTTGTGTTTTTCCGGGAGTCATAAAATATATCTGCGGTCAGATTGTTGAGATGTTAACAACAACTCTAAAATTCGCCTAACTTAAAATATCTGGTAGCACTGTAGATTAAAATGGAATGTGTAAATTCCAAGGCTGGACAGGCTAATGGATGACCTTTTTTTACAAGCTTAGTGCTTTCAATAACCAAAATTTTCTTAAAAGAATAGATAAGTATTTTAAAAGGTTTCATTACGTTTTGATGAAATTTAATCTGTTGTACCTTTGTCCATAGCTCATGAGCCAAAATGTAGCCTACTACCTACACTTTGGCTACACTTCCCGCTGAGAAGTCTTGACACATTGATCTGACCAAAGTACGCTGAAGATTTGCTTCTATCTGCTCAACATTTTATCATTTGACCCACGCTGCACTTGCAAACAATACATTTAAATCAGTGCGGCCCTTAAACAAAAAAAAACTCAATATGAATACAAATATGTATTAGCTATCTCCAAATATCAGGAGTCTATTGCACCTTCCACTTTCAACCCTGATGGAAGCCACACGTTTAAATTTACATAAACTAGCTTTATCGTCCCGCTAAGAGGTGTAAATATTAAGAACAAACAAAATTGTGACCAAAACAAGTGAGACGACAATTAAGAAATCCTTGAAACTTGATATGGTAATACGAGACTCCTTATCTTGACCCAATCCATTACAAAATCTAAACAAACCATTAACATTCGAACCGAAAGACAAAAGCAACAAACTTAATAAATCACCTAAAGAGCGTTGGTCACAAAAAAAAAATCATAAACGACCAAAAATCCGACATGCATCTAGCTGTATTCTGGGTTCTCCCTCTTCAATGACACACATGTTCCACAGCTTGATTCGTACGGCAATAAAACCTACATTTAAATATCGATAGGGGTCAATGAGAGCATGCACCATAGGAAAATGCACGTGTTCTTTGAATGTGCTCGAGAATTAAAAAAACAAAAAAAAAACATCTACACATGAGTACGAGTGTATCCACCGTCCACAGTTTGTATTCTAAAGGCAACACAAAAGAACTCGTGTCACTCGCGCACTTCCAATCAAACGGCTGAGAATGGATTTGGTTTTTTTTTTTTTTTCTTTACTTTAAGAAATAAACTGCGATAAAACTAATTGCGCAGTACATGGTAAACGTGCGCGCATAAAATTACGCTAGCGTATTTTTACATACAACAGAAATCAGAATGTACATATAAGATCAGCCTGTGGAAGATAATACTTCCACTTCGGCTAAACAGTAATAAAGAGACATAGGCTTACCTTAGACTTGGGCTTCGGTTTTGGGATGTCCTTTTTCTTTTTACGTGGCGGTATTCGACCGTTGAACTCTTGCAGACGTTCACGGCCCGCTGTGAAGTTTTCATAACGTTCATCGAACTCATCCCAACTAGTTTCATGCTCGCTTAGGCATTCATTATCGTCTTCTCCGGTTGAGGTTAGCCTTGAACTGGAATTAAATGGACGGAAAAATCTGGCTTACTATTTATGATACATAATATAACTATAAAATATGTACGAGTATGCTTTGTTGATGATTTCGTGTGAGTTGAAAGAAATAATTAGTCTTTACCCCCAAATGAGTGGTCGTGCTCGATCTTTGGATTGAGGGTAAATGCATTTTATATGTACCTACTCTGACGCATGCAAGTAGCTTTGTTGTTTGATACACAAACATGAATAAACGCGTGAAAGCAATGGAAAAAAATGTTCGATGTGTATATGACACGGATAAATAAGTATAAATGACCTAATTTAGCTAAGCTAGGCGTATACATACGTGACTAATGGGGAACTGGAATAGGTCATTGTCAATCGTCTGCAAAAGTGTTGACACGCAATATGACGATTATTCGATTCAAATTACACTTTTATTTAAATTTTAAATTTTAAAGGCGGAAAATAGAAGGACTATTCAGAAAATGATGGAAAAAAAAAAAAAAAAAAAGAAACTTCGACTTGTATATCTTTGGTACGTTGATTGTTTAAGTGCACTCAAACGTCTCCGTGTGGAAATTAAGACCCGAAATGTGGTTATCTCAAATCTGTTTTCATTCATAATTTTTAAAATTTTAAGGTGGAGAGTAAAAAATTCATTGGTACAGAATATATAGACTCAAAAACAGGGCGTATTTCAAAACAAATTTTATAGAAACTACGTAAGACAAAATTAACAATTAATGCGATTGCACTTCTGATTAGAGCATTTGAACATTTGAGAGCCTAACTCAAGTAACTAATTTTAGAGTTGATAATAAATAGATTACAATGTCGAATTTTGCACAGAATAAATATTGAGCAACTAAAACACTTGCACCGCATTTTGAGCCTATTGTGGGAAAAATCGAAGTCTAAGTTAAATCTGTCATATGAAATTTTAAGAACGTTGCAAAACCATCGTACCCACTCAACTTTGTTTCTATGGAATGAAATATACCTATATATAAAGTAGACAAAATGCCCCGGTAAAATTTTGCGGTTCTATTTTTTTATATTAAGTATTTTGGTATAAATATAATAATAATTAATCAGATTTTATCTTCGAATTTGTGCGGAATTACGCAAATACACTACAGACATCGTGATCTGATAGTATGTCTTGGACGAGTGTTCCAGTCGTCCATATCGTGGCGAACTGCATTTCTAGAACAATTAGAATTAGCGTTCATTTAAAGGAACACAACAAACATTTTCTTGATGTCGCTCATGATGGAGATATATTTTTGGTAACTTTAATAAAATGTTTATTCAGTCTTTTGGGAAAAATATTTAGGAATATATATGCAAACAGCTGAATTCACTTATAAGAGTTCGTGAAAATTATTCCTAGTGTAGGAAATGATTAATTATACAAAATTAACCAGTTTATCCCCTGCCAGTTAAAAAAAAAAAAACATCTTAGGATTGCGAAACTGAATTTAAGAACCTTGGGAATATGAATGTAGACTCGGGAATATATTTGGCAATCTTATTTCTATAACAAAGGGGGGGACCCACTCTCCGAGCGCTTTTGCCTTCAACGAACAAAAATATTTCCTTACTAGAAGGTTCTACGGAAAGTATACATGTTGGTTCCTATTCAGGGTAGAACAGTTTCAGAATTTCGCTCTAGATCTATTCACATGATTTTTTTTACTGCTTCAACAAATAAAAAAGAAAATTAGCTTTGCCTATACTTAACTAGAATTTGCTTATTTTTAGAATAAGTGTTTATAAATAAAATAAAATAAATTGTTGAAAAAAAAAAATTCTAAACAAAGATGTTTGAAGAAGTCAAGGGTGTTTGCATCAAGTTTTAAAATATTGTTTGACTCATATGGAAAAAATATTATCTGCTTGTGTTTTTAAGAAGCATCCCGTCTACAAATTTGGTACTTGGATAAGGAATACTTTGTTGTAAAGCTTTTGCGCCATTGTTTGGTTTTGTGAATAAAGCTATAAACACCTAGTGTCCCATTTGAACCTATTCTACCAAAAATTTATATGATTTATGATAGATTCCGCATTAACCACAGTAAATTTCATTCAAATTGAGTAGAAACAGCAATTGCTCTGGTAATTTGTTATCAAATTTACAACAAAAAAAAAAAATACTATCTGCAATTAATGTTAAAACTAATATTCCAAATATTAGCTACAAAATGAAACTTGAGGGCTACTATTTATAACCCGACAAATCCTTTCTCTCGGTGCATTAAAAAACAGAAAAATGAGTCTTGAACGAGAGCTGTTCTAAACAAGTCGAAAAATTAAAACTGAGCCGCCCATCATAGTTAAATTTTTTGCATACATGGGATGTACCAATCGACCTTATACACTAACAGAATTTATCGCAAACTAAGTTCCGTGGATTGAAGTGCAATGAGCATAAATGAAGGCAGTAACTAGTGTTCCAATTATTTCCATAGGTGTAATTTTCCTCCTGCTTCCTTCTGTGCTGCTTTCGTTTATTTGTCACTTCCATCAGTAAACTGTAGCGTCATGAACACTGTAGCTACAAGTGTCAACGTCATTTTTCCACATACGAACGAAAAATAAATGTATAACAAGTTCTTGTGAATTAAAATTATTATGAACATCTACCTTTGAACGTGAATATAGTGCAAGCTATTAACTTTCTGGAAGCTTGCCTTGAAATACAGAATAACGCCTTGCAGGACTAATAAATCTCAACTTAATTGCTACTTAATTGCTAACGTAAAGTTAATAATTCCATCAACGTATTGTTGTGTTGATGAGGCCAAATGAATCGAGAATAATATAAAAGATCGAACTTGAGATAAATTCATCAAAGCTGCTCACCCATTTATGAAATATGGAAATAAATTTCTAATTACCGTCTGGCCGCATCTGTTGTATGGCGATGCATCCTTGGCGTCTGTGTCTGTTGGCGGAAGAAAGCAGCCTCATCGCCAAAGCTATTTCTTGGCGATCTTGGCGTACTGCGACCACGTGGAAAGAACACATCACCACCGGTATACGAACCCGAAGGACTGTGTACACTGCACGATGGACTTGCTGGCGGCGGGAATTGGAATACCGGAGAACCTGCAATTAAAAAAAAAATAATTACATTTATATACAATTGCTGACTAATAACAATAAAGAGAAAAAGAAACAAACAAGAAAAAATAAATGCCAACGACGACTTAATTGTAATTAAGCACAAATGTTAATCCTGATTCCAGACGATAAAACTTTTACCATATAGTAGACAAAGCGACAGACGCAACGAAGAAGTGTCGTAAAATTTACGTTTTTCTTTTATTTATTTTTTTATTTTTCATATTTTATTGCTGCTTGAATAATAGAGAAAGATAATAAAATAATAAAAACATTCAAGAACTCTCTTCGAGAGGGTATTGTTCTTGCAAGAGCGACGAGCACACCGTCTGAATGGAATAGAAAGAAAATATATATATTGCTCCTGCTCGACATGTATAATGCATTATGAGCGATGACAGTAAAATATATATATCCGAAAAGGGTGTTTTACTATAGTAAAGTGGCACTGCGGTAACTGGTACTCGTAAAATTATCTCCTTCAACTCGGTTAGTGATGACATGAAAAGTTGGTTATAAATGGCAATAAAAGCAATTAAAACACCCCTGCCACGCCCATTTATATGGCCTTAAACATAAAACGATTAAGTAAATTTCCATCAGCCAGTGTGATAGTGACGTCAGACGTTTTAGTACATTTGACATTGAAATTGAATCATTGCGCACCTGATTGATAGGTGGTACACCACTCACCATACAGCTTGAGTATAAATTTGCAATTTTTCTTTTCCATAACTAATAGCAGGTGTGATATGGCGTGACAATGTTTGACTCTGAAGCTATTAGAGTTGAGATCGAAAGCATAGGATATAACAGAGGTGTGCATAGTGAACAGTGTACATCAATGAACAGCAGCAACAACTGCAGACAAGCATTAGTATGCAATTAGATTGTTAGGTTGGTGAACATTAATGGATATGTGCGGATTGTAAATTACCGAAGAATTACAACAAGTTTTAAGGAGGGTATTACATGTCATTAGGCGCACAAAGACGACTAAGATGGGGTATGCATTTCTAGCTGCGTTTGCTGGTAGAGGATCAATTTTCAGCTAGTGTGTCTTTAGTTGTGATTTAATATCCGAACTTTGTCAGTGAGTAGAATTGGTCGAGGCATTTAACGAGACCTGAACTGTAGGGAAATGTTAGATGGAAGCTTGAATAAGAACTTTTGGCATATCGCCAGTAGTTTGGTCCAAAATACCTGGGTGGTGAAGGCACTTTTATCAGCATTGCAATGTTTTTTTTATTCATCAGTTCGACTTACATTTTGTGTTGCCAAAAAGAAACAAAGGGTTTTTCAACAGGGACGCTACAAAAGCAGAGCGACAGGGACAGCAAACAACGCCGAATTTCTTGCCGTTCTCTTCAGTAAGGTTTGCCATTTCATGCTGGAACCAACAATGAGTCGAAATTATTAAAATTTACTACCGAAATTCGGACTCAGTGGCCTCAACGTTAAGAGCGCTACGTCCAATTTATGGTCGTCATAATCTTCCTAGCAGATCAACAAATGAGCGTCTAGTGGAAAAATTTGAATCCACAGGCACAGTACAAAGTGTTCCCGTGCCAGTGAGACAAAGAAGTGCCCGTAGTGTCGAGAATATTGCTGCCGCTGAGGGTTCAATTGAAGAAAGCCTAAATGTGTCTCTCACACGTCGTTCTCAAGCGTTGGGCATCTCTGTGACGTCGTTGTGGCGAATTTTGCGAAAAGATCTTGGCCTACATCCTTACAAGATTAAATTGACGGAAGAACTGAAGCCGTTTGACCAGCAGAAGCGTCGTATGTTCGTGAATTGGGCTGAGCAACAACTTGAAAATGATTCGGATTTTCATCGAAAAATCATCTTCAGCGATGGGCTCATTTCTGGCTGAATGGCTTCGTCAATAAACAAAATATGCGGTATTGGTCAGGCAGCAATCCACAAGTACTCCATGAGTCATCATTGCATCCCGAAAAAATTACGGTTTGGTGTGGTTTATGGGCCGGCGGCGTCATTGGGCCGTACTTCTTCCGTGATGATCAAAACCGGCACGTAACTGTGAATGGGAATCGCTACCGTTCAATGATAACCGAATATTTTTGGACCCAATTGGATGATATGGACTCGGAGGACATGTGGTTCCAACAGGACGGCGACACAAGCCACACAGCGAATGTCACAATCAATTTATTGGAAACCAAATTCGGAGAACGTGTTATCTCACGAAATGGTCCAGTCGCACTGGCCGCCTCGGTCGTGCGATTTGACGCTGTTAGACTATTTCCTGTGGGGCTACGTCAAGTCTTTGGTCTATGCCAACAAGCCAGCGACGATTGCTGAACTTCGTACGAATATCGAATGTGAAATTGCAGCAGTATCGGCCGATTTATGCTTGAAAACCGTCGAAAATTGGGTTCAGCCTATGGACTTCTGCAAGCGTGCATAATGGCATCGAACGTAGTTTCACAGGAATAAAGAATTCATTCATATCCAAAACCGTTTTTGTTTTATTTAAAAAAATAAATTTGTAGCGCTCTTATTGAAAAACCCTTTAGTTCCACTTTTTAACAATCAAATTTAATTATTACTCAATTTAATCTGCTGCAGTTTTATGTAGCAAAATCAGAAAGCATCCTCATTTTCTCCTAATAAAATATTTAAACGTCGAAAAGCAGAGCGGTACACATAGTTTAAGTACAATTAAATGCTTATTTAATGTTGCACTACAACGGCAAGCAATTTTGAATATACTGTTTAAAGTTAAAATTAATCCTTTAGGAGAAAAACTCATTTAAAGATATATGTACGTGTACTCTAAAATGATGAAGTATCTAAATTACATATTTCGAATCTTCTTAGATAAATTCATTCTTAATCATTAAACCATTCACGATGTTTCTTTTTATGCCACCTTATATTCCCTTAGGTTTGTCATATTAGGTTTGTTTGACGTGGTTAGCACTAGTGCGCACTGAGATGTGTCAGCTAATTTTGAGGACTGCGAAAACCCTGCACAACCCTGAAAATTCGGCTACTATCGAACGCAAAATATGTTGCCCTGAGGTCTCTCAGTCAGATGTCTCAACAAATGAATGACAGCAAGCGAAATGACAGTGAAACTCAGCACTGAATTCGTGCCCCGACAAATTAACTGGGGTCAGTTCAGGGCACACCTAGGGCGGCCTAGAAGCCATGTCAAACACAGGTTTTCAGTACCAGGGCGAGTTCAGTGCTATTTCGAACACATTAGGGTTAACCCAGTGCGCACTAGGGCCCACGTCAAACAAACCTATAATTCTTCGTGCGCGCCGCACGCCAACACTAAAAAGAGCATGTTGCATGTGTGAGTATAAATGCTGTCCCACTGCGCCTCTGTACACCAACAGCAGACATTAGTTTGTAGTTTATTTGAAGATTGTTTGCAAATAACTATGGTAACTTTCGGTGATCACAATTTAGACTGTGGGCAGGCGATTCGCGTAGCTGTTAAGTGGTAACACTAAATAGAAACCTCTCAGTTTTTGTATTCTTTGGAATGTTACAGTAAAGGACGTTTGTATCTTTGATTTTGGTAACAAAAATGGCAAATTGTTACCATCTTCTTGGAATGGAGTTTATCGACACAAAACTGAGTCAAATATACCGTGTGGTGACTATAGTTTTAATTAAATTTGGATAATATTCACAAATTTCTACTTGGATGTATTCGAAAATAGGTTGGGTGGTTTTAGAGCACAGCTGTGATTTTTTAACAGAAGAGGGCAGATTTTTCTTCTTGTCAACTTTCTGTTTTAATTGAGAAAAGTAGGTAGGCACTGAAGTGTGAACGGATTAGATTTGCCAAACGTAAGCGTGAACCATATTTCAATACACGAGTCTGTCTTAAATTTTTGACTTTGGGAGACACACTTTCAGTGAGTACTTTTCACCAAAAGTTTCACAAATAATATTTTTATGGAGGTACGATTATTCCAACGATCGATTAATCGTACAATGTACAGTCCTGCTTGGGCTTGTAAAATGTGGCGACCGATCTTGCGGATCAAATGATTAATAAATTGGATGTATGAAAACAAGATCATCGAATCTTCGATTATATCATTGAAAAATATATTCTTAATCGCCATTAAGGAGTCGCGTGCATCATACCAAATTCAAATCATAGAATGACGTTATATTTTCCTAAAAATGTTGCTTTATATTTGGATCAGATAAATTACACCGGATTTGCATTTAGAAACCTAGTCCATGCCAGTATAATCGCCCGATAAATTGAACAAAATCTGGCCACTGTTCTAGGATCGCCAGTCTAGAGCAGCTCCATGCATGCCAACACTCAACATCTTGGTCAAGAGCTGTAACTCTGCTCTGCACCAAAAAACCCGTTCAAAAAAGCCATCTTTGTCCCTTAAGTGCACCTCTTGAACTGCATAAAACTGTTTCTATTTTGACGCCATTACTAGCATAAAAATGTCCCTTCCAACAACAGAGCACAATGGGCAGCAATTGCTTAATTTATTCACCCAACCACCAAGAATACAAAATCACATCAAAATTCAATAAAAAAAAAAAATAATAAAAAATAGAAAAAAAAATATGTAAACTACGTGTCTAATTTATGCGACGGTCTATAAAATCCACCTGTGTGTCTGAGCTGAGCCACCCTTTGTATCGTGTTAATATATAGCTTCATGGTATTAAAATTCAGTCGTTATCGCTCCATATCACGCTAACAAATTGTCCACAATGTCAATATGTCAATTGGTTGCATTCAGCAGGCCATCATCAATCAATCGTACAGTAACACGAATCATGGCAGACTTAAAATGTAGCTGAATATAAGGTGCATTATGTATCTGCCAACATTAATATTTCAAGAGTGTTTCATGTTCTTGAGCGTACAGATGTCTATTTACTACGATAATACAGTACGGGCCAAGCCAATACGTATGGTACATGTGTAACCTTGGAAGTTTTGTTTTCAATTTAAACACACAATGCACCCGCAGGTTGTTCCACAATCATGGATCTTATTGTAAACATAAGCGCGATGCGATGTCAATGGGTCGGCTTTCTTACGTAAGCTCGATCGGACTCGAGTCGTCACTATAAAGTCTTTCAAGTTGTTTATAGATTCTTCTGTATATCTGCCGGTGGAAATAAAAATACGCCAAAGTCTGACACCGTAAAACACGTTTTGCAATTCAGCACGACGAGATTAAAGGCAATTTAATGGGATTCATAAGATTCATGAGTGCTATGCTATAGTAAAGTTGTTTATTGTCTGCCTTTAATGCGACGAAGAGTCCGGTTTTTCGCTTTACAATTTGGCCAGTAGTAGGCCAAAGATGAGTGTCAATTGTTTTAACACTAATTACACAGATTCACTTTGTAGCTTTGTCCTTTCAACTCGATTGGACGCGCTTGATTTTCTGATTTTTAGCATTTCAAGGCTGTGGCAGAAAATGGCGCAAGCTTGCCACTTGTAACCGACTGATTTAACACGTGAGTAGATGCAAATAGAAAAGTATAAGCATGCCAGATTGCTTGTGCAAATAAATGCAGCGATGACTGTACGTTTTTGACATACGAGCTCGATCCGAAGAGTGCACACGAGAAACAATATAATATAGTGAGATGGGAAGATTTAAGGAGTGGCATATTGTGCCGTGTCAAATGGTTATAGAAACATAATTTGTAATTGTATGCAGCGTAATAACTAACAAATGGAAACCGAATAGAGTAATATTATGCGTGCTGTGCAGAAGAAGTGGGTTTGACGTTGTCGGTATGATGTTGGAAACGTGTCATGAAACTAAATAGCAATTATGTGTAGCAAGAAAGGGTTTCAGGTCTGAACATGTATAGCGTATAGTACGAACCTGGTCCGGAACGAAAAATCCCATACAAAAGTGACACAACGAGATCATGAACGAAAAATTTCGCTCTCCTTTTCGTTTTGCAGTATACGCAGCTGCTGCGAAATGATGGCGGAAAAGTGGGTAATTGTAGTAGATTGCTTGGTACAATTGTCCGGGACATTATTTGATGTTTGTACAGCAGTATTGCCAGCTTTTATACGATGTATGGAGCCAAATTGAAAAATGTTGGAGCCGAAAATACCCAAACTCAAATATGAAGATCAAAAATGCGCATTTTTGTGAAGTTCGTAGGCACACTTATTCTGATTAAATTGTTTTAAGGGGCGACAGTATTAAATTAAAAAAAAAAAAAACAGCCCAAATTCGTAGGGCTAGTAGGACTTTACTAGTTTCCATTTTCCAGTTCTAAAAAAAACAACTTTTGGAAGGGGCGTGTTTTTATATTCATGCGTATTTTGTATGAAAATGGAGTTGGCACAATTACAATTAACTGTATAGAACTTTAGTTATACGAAATGCGTACACGTTCGTAATTGAAGCATGCATTTTTTCTATAAATAACTGTAAATAGCCCAAAATTAGGATAGTTCCCAAATGACAATTTAAAGGAGCCAGCGAAAAGTTCGAGAATCCAAATCGGGGGAAAATAGCCAGTGCGGGTAATACTGTAATACTTGTGTAGCAGCTGATGGAACTCTCCACAAATTATTTGCCGCTGCCTTTTCACAGACGTTTCGCTGTCCATTTTGAGAATACCGGAATATTTCGTTCTGGAACAGGTCAGTAATAGTTAACAACCGTATTGCTGCATTAGTAAACAAACGTTGTAGCTTATAGTGTGGCATTTGTTTGGAAAAGACTCATCCGCCTTGTTTCAGCTGCTATAGTACTAAAAACTCGTCCTTCAAGCAAACCGAACGATAACCAAATTAAAGGTTTAATGCAAGGTATAAAATCAAACCCGTAGAGAATGAAAGGCTGCACGGGTCGGGAGCCCGTTAAGTAAAATAAGTACAAAATCAAACCCAGTCAAATAACCTTAATAAGAAGCTGACAAGGATTGCGTTTATCGAAAATCGTTTTTGTTGTCCCGTTGTACAATAGACCAGAGTTGGAACCGTGTCAATTTCGTCGATGAACGGAACTACTTGTTTCAGCTTCTTGCCAAATTTTAAGTAAGGAAAGTCAGCAAATATTAAAGATACCTCAAAGGCACCTACTAGCAAACTCTTAACAGTTCAGTTCTCTTGTGATATTAACCGTCATTAGACCTTATCTTGCAGTGGATATCTTATTGCATTTTTTTTTTTTGTTCACTGCTTTTTACCTATGTACATTTAGGGAACAAAACTCAGAGCGATCCCTGCTTATAGGAGCTGTACCTTTCTAAGGGACAATGATTTAACCTTGCCAAAGATATCAACCTTATGGCGGTTCTTTCAGTCCATTTTACTTTTCGAGCTGTAGATGCATCTAAACAGCTGATTAATGGTTACTTAGTGTTTGATATGATATGCAGGCGCAGAGGCTTAGTGGTTAGTGTGTTGGACTACTAAGCGAGAAGTCTCAGGTTCGAATCACCCAAAATTCCAACTTAGGGTTTTTTCCACTGCGCCGCCTCTCGCGAACGTCTGACAAACATCCGAGAGTATATCTGTCTTAAGAGCTTCTCAATTAGCCGTTTGGAATCGGCATAAAATTGTAGATCCCTTCCATTCGTTCCAAAAATTAAACTCACACAAAACGAATGGTTGTGAGAAGCTGGCCTTGGGTCTCTACAGACCTGTTGCGCCAACTATATATAGTGTTTGATATGAAATAGCCCAACAAACAAAGTATGTTCGTCCAAGATCTATGTAGGAGATAGGTAGCTTTTAGGTACTCCCGAAGCTTATTGAAATCCGTGAGCAATAAGTAAGCAATAAGTGGATGCATTTTTTTTTTTGGTTGTGTTACCCATATTTCCAACGCACATCACTTCGAACAGCTCAATGCACTCTGAATACCATCAGCACACAAATAAAAAGAGGACAATATAAGCACAACAAGTCTCCTCACATTGTAATGGAACCCAATCGATTTTACTCAAGGTGAAAGGGAAATTACCTATACCCAGCCCCAAAAGAACAAAGACAATTTTCAAATGACTCATTATAATGGCGATGGCGACTCAACTAACAGTCGTATACCCAACTGGGATTAAAGCCAACAAAAACAATAATAAATAAACAAACCTTAATAGCTGACACTGCAATGGACAATAATTGCAAACACCTAAATTTGACTTTTTTCACATTCAAATTGAAATAAACGCTTCACAGGAAAATGCATATAAATTTGAAAAACAAAAAATAAACCAGGAAAATTCACCTAAGGTCATAAAAAAAAAGAAATAAAACGAACACACGACCAACCACTACAGTTGGTGGCAAATTTATTTACGATCCACATGTAGGCAAAACACACATATCTGCATCGGCATACAATGCATTTTAAACAGGTATCCCCAAGTCCCCATCCGTCTAGCATAAACTAACCCAGCCATAACGAGGCAACATAAAACGCTGGGCATATTATTTGGCTCGTGCCAATTATATCATGTGAATGCGCACCCAGAAGATACCGGTTTTGGTTTGTATTTTGTTTTTATAACTCTTTTTTTGCATACTAGATACCCTTTGACAGGGATAATCATTTTTCATGTGATAAATTTATTTTTTAAGGCACACGCCCACAACCACACTGATATGTTATTTATTTATTTATTCATGTTCTGGAATGCATATTCGCATGTACTCGTAGGTATGTGTGCACGATATAATCTTAGGGTATCTTGCGGATACCGAGCATTTTTCGTATCCCACTTGTGCGAATGCAACGGGTGACGGCCGACGGTATGTATTTCGATATAAATTGAATAGGTAGCTGGATGGGATACGACATACGACTAAGAAAGGCAGAACAAAGTCGAAAGGATGCTGGATATATTGTGGGTCTATGCTCATTCGCTTGGGTTGTAATTTAAGAAGTTTTTTTTTTAGATTTATTATTGAGAGATCCAAAGGCAAGAAGAATAACAAAACTCGTTTTGGGCTCTGCTGCGATTACGAAGAACTGCACATTTTTCAGGTGGCAAATATGAAATTATGAAACTTCACAAGATGGTGAAATTCATTTGACACTAGACAGAGGGACCCAATGCAGGGAGGGGTTTTTTGATTGTGACTGTAATGGGGTCAGGATTACACGAGTGGACAAACAAATTTCTCGATTGGAAGGTTAACAACAGACAGCGAAATGAAGTAGAGTAAAAATTATGAAGCTAAGTAATCCGAAACCGTAATCGGGCAGTATGACTGCACAACACCTGAATCGTTGGTAAGATTTGATGACACATTTGTTTTGCCACAGAGAGGAGGTTTCTTTTGGACATTAACACGTCAGACTGCAGTATACTTGTAGTGTATGTAATAGGCATGAAATGCGTTCACTTGCTGACTAACTTGGCTTAAGCGATTATTTCTTGAAATAGAGTCTAGACAAAGTGTTGCCACTAAGTGGAGGTAGATAGGTATACCTTTATTGCGAATTGAAAATTGTTTTTAATGCGACGAATTGGAGAACAGAAAATCGGCCAAACGATATGGCATTTGATATGAGTGAATTTCTTTCATTATTGAAACATTGCCAGACTTTAAGAATTTTTGGGACAGGCTCTAGCCGATCTCCTTAAATACAAATGAGATTGTAATTCAGAAGTCACTTAGGCATCTACCGGAGTAATAAAATCGGATTCTCATGATTTGTGAAGCGCCGTCCACTATATCTCTCACGTTCTTGACTGATTCCAATTGTCACTAGACCCACGTAATGCCAACTCGTTTTTAAAGGAGGTTGTAAGGCAGTTTTTGAAAGTTCTTCTTTCATTTTTCACAAATATATCTACACAGTAAAATCTCAATTGCGGACATCTTCTTTGGGACCACCGGGAATCTTAAATTATTTATTCTATTATCTTATTTGATGGGCTCAGATTGACACAAGCTGATTGTTGACTTTTGCGAACAAATTTTGATAACGTGTCAACTGTTGCGGAAAAAAACTGATTTTTCAAGTCGTGACCAACGCAATAATCTTTAGATATATACAATTTTAATTTTATTTTTCTCTACTTATAGGTATTAACCTGAAATACATTTAAAAACTACTGCACGAAATTGACTCCGGTGTTGACAGTTGCATTGCAAAATGTCGCGGTTAAATCTCCAGAGACAGAGATTTAAGTTGATTTAAAAATTTGTACAAAAGATGTTTTCTAATTCAATAAATCAATCAATCAATCAACTTCAATTAGAGTTAAGTTGATGGATTTTGTATTTCACCTTTAAGAGATTGTCTCCAAATTTGTTGAACTGAGGTATTCATTTAGTTCATGCAAGATTAGAGCAAGAACTGACAGACTTAGACCAATATAAGGGTTGAAGTGATACCACGTGAATTAAGGAAAAAACGCTTCTTTACCGAGCTTAAGCTTCTAATAACGCACGCAGCGTAGGAGGCTCTGACATCTATGTATAAGAATTTACTAAAATAGTCAATTAGGCTCTCAACTCTTGTTTTCATCTGACGGTTGCATTGGCAGCAAAATGTAAAAAAAAAAAACAGTCTAAATAATAATATTCTTCTTAATAAATTAGTAAAAACTACCCAATATAAAAATTCTACCGAACAGAGAAATAGACAGACTTGTAAGAGAGTTTATAAAAACGTGGTAATATTTTGTGTCGACCATTATTTTTGTGAGTTGTAGGTATGTACGAGTCTGTAAAAACACGAAAAAGCGGTAATCGCCTATAAAAAATAGAATATTGTCTAAAGCGGGCCATACAACTTAAGGTGCCTGTATATTTAAAGGTCATTTCCTGTTAATAGTAGGTAAACTCTTGATTATTCATCGGCTGTCCATACAGGAAAAATATGTTCTTCATTTTAATGCCGCGACTTTGAGCTTCCTGCGAAAATTTTGAGAGCATAATTTCCTGAGAGTACCCTTAAAGTAGTACCGTGTCCGTGTCTCCTTATCAGTTGGAAGAAATTAACTTGATTGTTGTAGCTGCCTTAATAATTGACACTGCTCTTGTACAAAAAGTAACAACACAGAAATTAGTTTACAAGTTGGGTTAAGCCTTCAAAATTAAAAAGCACTGAAACTTAGAAATATTATCTGTTTGATAAAATTTTAAAAGAGGTCAATTATTATTTATTTTTCAAATAATTACTAAACTAAGCGAGCCATTTCATGAGTGCAGTCTGACAGCCTTCAGCAGTTGGTTTGTATTCAAGGTTGTAAACTTTAAGCAATTGAAAGAAAGTCATTCTTTGCAACTTTGTCACATTTCTCTAAGAGTAAAATTGGTTTCCGTCCACTTTTATTGTTTTGCCATGGTGGCTCATGACAGCTAGATAATCGCAAAATTCTAACTGAGGTGGAATTCTGCAAGTTAGCCTCAGATAGTGATCGAAACAGGCATCCACTTGTTTTGTCCCATGGAGCAAGAATTTGAATACCCAAGCCGAAACATTTCCGCGGAACTTCCATGACTATCGATCTTCTGTCACCGACTCTTATTCATAAGGATCAGAGCCATCCTCATATAAGGCTTAAGGAGAAATGTCTTGAATTGCTTTGACTGGGGCTTGCCTACCAACTTAAAAAAATGTTTATATTTCTCTTTAAGTGCCTAGCAATTTTCTCTAAAAGGTTAGAAGAGAGGTATATGTACCTATGACACTTTTCACCCAGAATCCATTCGCATAATACATACAACATACAGATAGTTGCCTTTTTCCCAGATCATCCGAACCGCAAAAGTACCATGCGTCCACTTAAGAAAATCACCGTTCTCGACGGGCACGACAGAGGAATAGGTAAGACATGTTTCACTTCCCAAAAATGTATTTCTAAGAATTCCTACCAGTCAAACATTTTTACAAATGATGCACTCTTTCAAAAAAAAAAAAAAAAAAATACACGACAAACATACCCAAATAAGTAATTTGCTTGACCGCAGCATTTCCGTTTGCGTCAAAGTCAACTTATACTTAATTGCTTTTCCGAGCGGCATTTAAAATGACTCAGGATAAGACAATAAAGAATTATTCGATTTATATCGAAAATTTGTAACAGTTAGCCGCCCAGACAATGGCATCCTCCTGTCTGACATAACACACAACAGATAACATCGCATCGACCTCAATAACGCGTTCGCACTCAAATCCAATTTCAAGTGAAAACTGACCTCAAACGGTAAAAAGTCCACATTCATTTCGAAAAATGATTAATTACCCCCCGCCCGACATTCACATGCCATGCAGAATCACCAGTTAATTGTGGCGCGACCCACGTCCACGTCACATATCACTTCCATATTAAGTTGGCCGGTGTCGTGGTTTTAATTAAAAAAAAAAAAAAATTAAAACAACAATCAACCTCAAATTGAATAAAAAAAAAAAGCCAATTTACAGCTATAACCGAGAGTTATAATCGCACAACATTACCACCACATGACACAGGGTAGAACGAGATTTATATCCGCTCGTCTGTCACTCGCCGGGCGGGAACCTTGTATCTTCTTTTGGAAATCGAAATCCCCCAAACACCTTAGTCACTCATGAAAATGCGCGAACATCCTTTGTTCGTCCATTTTTGGGCCGGCTTTAAGGTAAGATCACTTTCCCGTTTTCGGATAGCACACATCATGACTATAACATATACGAGAACGGGCAACCGTAACCGAGTGTGTGCTTGGCAACCTTTCGATGATTTTTCCTTGTCATGACATAATGTGGGTAAATAGAGGAAACGCTACTTGTTCTCCCGAGAACAAAGGGCGCACCACCACCACAAACCTTTGTTCTTAGTCGTGGCGTTGTTGAATACTCGATTTACTATCCACCCAGCAAGCTAACATAGCGCTTACCTCCTGGCGCGAGTTATTTCCTTTTTTAGCAGCAAAAGTTTCGACACACAAATAATTGATTCCATTTTTCATGACCGACATGAAAACCCAAGTGTACGAGTAGGTATCCGTCCAATCCGTACGGCGCGGTGCACGTGAGCTTTGTTCGAAATAATTAGACGCGAAACTTGAATGCCCTTACTGAATGCGAACAAAGATTCGTTAACTTTTTTTCGCGCACACGATTTAAAAGGGTATACTGCAACTGTCACCGGGAGGAGGTCGGATTTGTTTTTTTTTTTTTTTTTTCAACTCATCTGTAATTAACATTCTAACAGAATTGGGTGTAGAGCTCATTGTGTGTTGTTTCCTGGTGTCGATTACTGTACTCCCTGATTTGGAGTTAATTAAGCGTCCGTCTACACACAGGGGCACAGGTGGTGCTTTATTTATATGAGGACTGAGGACGCAAAAAATATTTCGTCATATACTTGGAGATTCACTTGTGAGTATGTATGTTTAACTGAGATTTTCCGCCGCAGTTCCCACGCGACAGTAGAACAAATAAAAAATAAAAGTGTAATCGCAATCGCAAATTCTTGGATTCGCGTCGTTTGCCACCAGCTATTTGACACTGGTATGGCATCTTTGGACAAAGGAAATTTGTTATAAGCCTCAGGCCAGTCACTTGTTTTTTTTTTTGTATTTAAAGAATTTTCTTTGTGGAAGACTATTTCGCATTTGTTAATGTATTCATTTTTAAATCTTATCTCTGGTAGTCCCGCATTGCTACTTGCCAGTTTGTTGATATTCGTTATTCGTCCCTGGCGCACTGATGCAAGGGTTGTAGCGATTTTTTAATATCACATGCTGGCGCACTTAACAGTTTAATGAATGAAAATCGAAACAATAGAAGTTATCCGAGTGCAATTAGTATTGCGCTTGGGCATGAGTAGTCGTTCTCTTGTAGAAGTAGCCTTGATTGGTCGTTTTATGGCGATGACTAAGTTTTGCACAGTACATCTGTTGATAAAAAAAATCGAATTTATGCGCACACAAACCTACGTAGTGGATTTGTGACAACAATGCGTTAATTAAGCTAATTAGCGTTTCAATTGAATTTATTTAAGCTGCGGAGTTAACCTCCTAATGCGAATATTAACATGACGATTAGAGAAAGGGTGCGCATACGAGTATACACAGTGTCTCAGTGCGGTTGGCATTTATTGAACAGTCGAGGGTTATGAACTTTATTCAAAACGGATTGGGTTGCAATTGCATATGGGGTTTATTTATTATGCTAAATATAGAAAATTGTCTGTTCGATGATGTGATGCTGATGCGCTTATAGTATGCGGTTGCGATGAGTCGTGCGGGATAGAGTCGTGTGTGTAGACGGTATATTGTGGCTTTTCATCGAGACCGCTCACATTTCTGTCTCATATGGGTATAGTCTCGTTGGCTTTAAGGTAAGGATTTAGTTTAGATAACGGCAAGCATTTGAGATCGTTGTGCCGTACCAACGTGAATTTGATCTTTAGGTATGAAATGCAACTTTCGCAGCAAGCCAGACTGGTAGAGTTATAAGCTCCAAGAGGTACAAACGACTGACGAAGTTTGTAAGGTTGACATATTGTTGGCATAAATTAGCGACTTGCCACAAGAAATAATTCATCGGTGGCAGTTGATTGTTGCATCATTTTCGGTGGTCACTTGACCACGCGATTTTGTGAGACGAATTTATCGCCAAGTTAGATACCCTAATATAAATATCGCCAAGTAAGAACTCTACAGTGTGGTTGGAGGTATATGGCCGGTTGCGTCATTTTGTTGAGCTCAAATCTATTGTGGTAGTTGGGATGGCATCCAAAAGATGGTTGCCAACTTTAAACACAACTTCGGACAATTATTATAACGAAATAATGGAACGGAGAAATCAACATTGGGACAAAGATTTAATTATCCAACCGAAATAACGAATTTTACATCCATTATTCAGTTTAAGAACCTTTTTTATGAGTTACAAAAAACCATAAATTTGTAACCCAATTGGTAGGTACACCTCAAAAGTAATACATAAAAATTAAAGAAATGTTCTCGATAGTTATACCTCGGTAGTTATATATTCGCAGTGCACGTTCTTTTAGTTTTTGTTGAGTTACATTTTTTTTACAAATCAAGTTTAGGGCTGAGAAATCTTCGGAAAGGACAAAGGACAAAGAAACATTGGGAAAGACAAAGACTTTGTCCAAAATGTACCGTGTTATCAACAGGGGTCCGGTCCAAACGATATTATGTAAAAATGATTTAAAAAGGCTCGAAAGTCCGAAAAGGTTCCTATATTAATTGAGAATATTTGTGTAACCAGCTTTAAGACATACTTTTCAGACATTAAATTAAACTTGAGTTCGCCAGTGGTAGGGATTCTACCATAATAAGGACCTGGCTTGTACGCAATATATTGGACAACCAACTACACCCAGCATTGCATCGCTCCACAATCTTTCAAACAAAAAAATTGGGCGAATATGTTGTGTTTAAGGCAGTGAAAGTGGTTCTTAACTATTTGCCTTCGCCTATTTATATATAAGATTAAATTAAAATTAAATTAAAATATTAAAATACTAACACTAGTCTGTACACTACGTAGTGCAATTTTTTTTCAAACGCACAGTTATCCATTTGGAGGCAGATTAAAATAGATGATGTTTTTTTTTAAACCGAAAACCATATAGAATATACCTAACTATTTTTTGGGTAACCTTTTTTCGATTATTGAGGTTATTCAATTAAACACTCTGTATAGCTGAGTTAGCTCTGGCTGATAAAGTCCCGGAATGAATCAGTTCCCAAAATATCTTTATCCAAAAACGGACACCTCGTATTTGTAAAGAATGAACTGAATGCTGCTCTTAAACTTGAAACGCTAACACAGCGTTGCCTGATTTGGAGGTACAGGGTGGCGCAAAATGAATCATCGAATTTCATTTTTGAATTACTTTTTTACTGCATAAAACAAAAATAATTTAGAATGATAGAAAGCCGTATTTGGACCTTAACAATTTTTTCTGTCAAGTGGAAAAGATGATAGATATCCGTCAAGTATGTGTTGATACACATTTGCGACCGCTTTCCGCAAGATTTCCAGTGATAACTGTTCGCGTTCCTGTCGAATATTCTCCTTAAGGGCTGAGATTGTATGAGGCTTATTGGCATAAGACCGCGACTTCAAGTAGCCCCAAAGAAAGAAGTCTGGGATGGTTAAATCTGGGTATAAGCCACTCTTTTTTTTTGTTGTTTTACCAATTAAGACGGTACATCACATACGGTTTTTGTGAAATAAGGACCAAATAGAAGGTGAATTTCCGTATGCAAGCTCTCGCATAGCTCAGCAGTTAGTGTGTTGGACAAATTCCATCTTAAGTTTTATTTCCACTGTCCCACCTGTCACGAACGCCTGACAAATATCCGAGAGTATAACTGCCATGAAAGAGCTTTCCCAAAAATGAGAAACTCACACAAAACGAAAGGTTTAGAGAAGCTAGGCCTAGGATTTCTACAGAACTATTTATTTATTTATTATATTTATTATTATGTTCCCGCATATTCCCCAAAAAGTTCTGCCTACAAAGTGATCAAATTTTTAACTATAGTCACTTATTAAAATGCCTCCTAGATCTGCAGAAGAAATTTTAAAATAAACTATCCATCTCATAATGCACAGGCACACTGCCCACAGTAGGTATTCCTGTTTAGGTCTTTGCCCACACGATTTCAAAACCAGTTCCTCTATAATTGCAAATGGTTACCCCCCCGATGTGTCTACCACTAATAATGATTATGACTATAATATCTTAACGCATTTTACTAACTAAAACGTCAATTAAAAGGCAATCTTTTGTACTGTTGTAAAGCGGCCACCATTATATAACTATATGGCAGCGCGCGTCTGTCTGGGAAGGACACGCACACTTTGTCTGTCTGTTTTATTTCTCTCCACTGTTTCGTGTCTTTGTTTTTGTCTGTAATGTGCTCATCTCAAAGGGTGTATCCTCTTCATCACCATTCTGTTCACTTAATTGAAAAGCATCTCATCTAAATTAGCACGAGATACATTTTATTTCCTTTTTTTTTTTTTTTATTAAAGTGCAGTTCTTTGCACGTTCTACTATCTTTTGTTTTTTGTTTTTGCTACTGTGACAGTATTATATGCACTGACACGAACTAAAACAGAAAAACGAATACACATCCACATGCCATATCCATGTGAAAATAATCCTTTTTTAGCTGATGCTTATTTTTTATGACAAATGTACTCACCAGAGTTGGCTCCTCTGGGTGACAGGCGTGTTTTCTCTCTACCTCTACTGTATTACTCATCCATATTATAGGAGTTGGTATATCCGTTTGCGTTTGACAAGTGCACACGATATCCTCATCCGTCATTCTCTGCGTCAAAATTAAGCTTTTGCCATAGTCTAGAGTTCTTTTCACTGATGCCACTTAGGATGTAAACATCAAATGTGAAGGAACGACAACAATTTTCAGCATAAAGCTAGGCAAAATAGGATGAAAGTCTTTCACAAAACGGATGGAAAATTATACCTATTTCTGGAGAAAAAAAATCTGCATAGAAACAGCTGCTCGTACTTTGTGTGTACATTCTCATAAGGCGCTTCAAGCTGTTTAGCTTTTGACATTGCACATTTCAGCGCTGGCAAGTACGAGTATCTGTGAGCAAAAATTCGTTATGTGTGGTTATGTAATGTGTTTTGGTTGCTGTATGAAAATCACTGAATACCAAATGAGATGTGGATGGATGAGAGCACGTGTCGCTGTATATAAAGTTTGTTTTCTATTTTTGTGCGCAATTTTCCTTTGTTTCCACTTGAAGATGTTCAGAGATAAAGAGAAATAATTTGTTTCTGCTCCTGAGCTGAAGCAAAAAAGCTGCTCGAAGCGTAACGAAACCACCGACAGAAAGCGAAGGAAATTTAAAAAATAAGTATGAGGTATAATACACGGTGTGACGTATAACATGTGCTCTAGGTCTAGATGTAGGTATATGCCGTGCGAATGTGCGATTTTGTTTTGATTCCATTTCGTAGGTATTATGCAAAGTATGTGTCTGGTTTTTATTTAGCTTGATGATTAAAGAGAAAAGCTGCATAAATATCTATATGCGGCTGTTGTTCTACTGTTACTAGGCGAGCGAAATGCAACTCATATCATATTTTGAAGCAAGTTTTGGGGATTAAAGTGGAATTTATGTGTTTTTAAGACAGGTAGTAGGTATAATTTCAGGCAATAGTTTCAAATATACAGTTGTAGATGTTTGCGCCTTACAACAATAAAGTGTCAAATTATGAGATGGACTACACTTTACACTAAGAATACGGCAGACAATTTCATTGTAATCGCAAATTAGCCTATGCTGGATTAATGCGACGCTGCGGTCCTTAAATAGGTATCTTTTATTCTCCTTATACCTTAGGGTGTGGAGACCTACTTCTGGTACATTACGGAATGTCGGGCCGTCACAAATAGTATATGGTTATTACATTAGACACCCCCGCGTCTAGGCTAGATTTGTTAACAAACTTCAACGAACTTGTAACCAACAGAATACCTACCTACTTTAGGTAGAGCCCTTTACGTCTGTCTTTAGACTTATCTGAGCTATGAAAAGCCAAACACCCAAACCCAAAATACGACCACTTCATTGTCTGAGGCGAACAAAACTTTTAATATAAGAGATCCTCGTAGGCTAGGCTCAAAAAATCGTACACCTTATTTTTAAAGACCTAGCTGTGCCAGATACCAGAGTGCATGGAGCAAGCAAACTAAAATAAAGAATGAGATGGAGATGGAAGGCTGGAATGGGTGAAGGCAGTAGATGAGCCCGTTACGAAACTAAGCTCTGAAATCATTATCAGGACGGGACCACTGTCAATGCGTCCTCAGCTGTGACGACTGCGCGTGTCCTTGAGTAAAAGTTAATTCGTAAGCCCGATTTATTCAAAAAGTCAGCTAGGTATAAAATTTTAAAGAGATTAAAGCTTTATATGTATATGTATAGGTGGTAGGATTTTTATGGGATTCGTGGACGACTTCTGATTAGGCACTTAAAATCCCAAACCAGACAGAAATGATTGAAAAGCTTGAGCTCCATGGAGAGTTTCTTATGTAGAAACCCAGGTCTTCAGAGATTATGGAAAAGGTCTTCTGAATAGAATCTAGAATCGCGTTCTGAGTTTCTACTGTTTTATGAAGATAGGTCAGTACCCAGATATGGTCTGACTGAGTAGAAAGACCCATTTCAGAGAAACATTGATTCGTCCCTCACTGGAAATGGAACCAATGACAATCGCTTTACATGCAAATGATTTAAGATCCATGTCTATCAGGTTTGCCTCAAAGGTCTGGATCACATAGATTATATAGTTAATGTTCAGCTTTCAGTATTTTTCAAAACAATGAATTGTAGGGAGTGAAGGACATAGGTTGCTTGTGTTAAGGTAGTATTGTTAGCTTCAGTGACTTGATTTTTACTAAGGGCTTATAATACTCTAGGGCGCAGCTAACTCAATAGGGCCGCAACTCGCAACCCTTATCTTTTCATTTTGCAACAATTCTTCCGCAACACCTAACTTTTCAGAAGTAAACTGTCAGCTGAATTAATTAATAATGAAGATGAATTTAAAGCAGTGGGACCCTTTATTTCTTGTTTATTAGAAGGCGGGCTTTGTTACAATGCTAACTAAAATTGCACGACAGTATTCGAGCCTTTTCTTAGACTTATGTTAATACAGAAGGCATACTCTACAACTACAGGTACCTATTTAAGTTTAAAGCTTCTTCAGTGCCGCTGTCCAATATGTATATACTTATGAACGACTTAGGTCAGATAGAGACTCGTGAGAAAAACCATCAGAACACTCTAACCATTGTGGTTGGTGCGTCGCTGTCCCTTGGAGGGACAACCGTTGAGTAACATGTTACCATTCAACTTCCACACAAAAATTGCAAGAGTACCTAACTACCTATTTATTGTATATTATATACCTACTTATATTGCATCATCACGGAATTTTTCGAAAGGATAGATATCCAAAACTAGCAAATCAATTACAAGGCTATTAGAGGTTTAGAGCAACCTCCAGTGCATAAAGATAAAATCGACTGAAAGCCGTAAAAATTCACTCATAAGCCAGCTTATTATTGTCGCTAAAATTGCTGAAACGATATCGCCACCCAAATTACTACTTGCTTTGTCCCAAAATCTTTGAGTGATGCTTTTGGCCTGAGTTGCACAGTTGCCAGTTACGTTTGCATAATTAACGCAAAGACTACTACAAGACCAAACACAATCTGACTAACCCTAAGATTATTTGTAGGTCATATAAGCAGCCTTTGTATGAAAATACTGCATTTCCTAGTTTACAAAACTTAAGTTAGACACTAGAAATGAATGCTCGAAAAAAGCGCCCCCAGAATTCATCCCTCAGTTAATATTAATATTCACAAGCACTTCCGAAATATGGGTTTCACCCCCCCATTCATAGAAATTATAATGGATAATTCACAAGAACAAAATAACTCACCATTGATTGAACACCTGTATAGAGCCTCGCAAAACGCCATTACCAAGTGTTCTCCGTTGACAGGACTCTGTAATGGTGTCTGGGTGGCTGACGTTGTGGTATTTGGCGATTGACTGGATGAGGTACTGTTACCATCACCGCCATCGTCCTGTTCTGGCACATAGAATGGCACAGCCATTATTACACAATTTAAGTGTTGTTATTTGCAAATTTTCACTCAAAAAACAAAAAAATACTTTAAGCACTTTTCAAATAAAATCAGAAAATTCTTTATTTTAATTTAACTTGAAAAAGTTCAGTCTTTTTTCACACACAAAAAAAAAACAAAAAACAAATAAAATATTCGCGGACAATTGCAAATCAAACTACTACGCCCTTGATATCAGCGAAACAACCCTGTCCAGAGTTGAACTATCTTGTTTTGGCAGCAACAATATGAATTTCCGGATCTTTGAGTGCACGTATTAGCCAAAGTCCTCGGATGATATATGCCATTTCAGTGTAACCGGTCACTGTTTTGATAGTAGTTCGCATTTAATTCATTAATATTCTCTTTTATTCACTTGATTTCTTATCGAGATTAAAATGTTTTTATTTTTATTTTTTACTTTTGAGCAACAAGCGTTCGAGATAAGAAGCGTTTCAGGCGCGTGCTGCTTGTTGCTGTTTATTAGCACAGACGTATTTTAGGTATGACGTATGCAGTTTATCTAAAGGACTTGAGAAATCCGTAATTTTCTTGAACACACTTGTCCTGGGCTCTTGGCCTGTTCGGCTTTCCAGCAATGTTTGGATACAAAATTTGCATCAACAAAAGCGCACACACAACACCGTCGGCAGAAAATAAAACTCAGACTTCTCGAATTGTAATTGTTTTCATTAATTTTTTTTGGTTATTTTTCTAATCAAATTGAGAACTATTAAATTATAAAACAAAAATGATAACAATATTGTTTAGAATGGCAAAAATTGTCAAGAGATACGAAAACAAACTGTAAGCACTCAACAATACACACGTCCTATTCGCTTCGCTGTTCGTAATCAACTGTTCATATAGGTATATGGACGATTTATTTCTCTTTCCGCATCCGCAAACGTTTATTCTATGATCTTTCTTCTGTCTTCTGTGTGTCTCTCTGGAAATGTATACAAAAATAAATAAACGAACAAAAATAATGCACAACACAAGAACTGTGTCCAGCACATTAAAAGAAAATCGTGAATAATATACCAACACAAAATTGACGACGAACGAAACGACGACTATCAGAATTCAGAACTAAAAGAAAATTGTAAAGTAAAGATCCGAAAGATACATCGCACAACAACAACAAAACAACAGCGGTAGAGGTACTCTAGGTCTGGTGCAACGAAAGAACAAAACAAAACAAGACGTGTTATGTATTGTTTGGATATTGCCTCTATTCGTGATGTATTCAGATCCAACTTACCTTTGCGTGTTTAAAAATTGGAAGCCGATGCATGGGGACAAAACGCAAGTATGGGTGAGAGAGAACAAGCCGCAGAAGGAACAATTATTTTACATGCACTTATATATTATATATAAGGCCGCTCAGCTTCCCCTTCCTATTTCAAGTGGATTCTCTTTAAATCGTTGCAGGTTGTTTTGATTTCTCGTTTCGTCCGTTGTGGGGAATTTCCACTTGTTCGCCAGAGAATGGAGGAAAGAGCACATTGCATGGTTCGCTATTGCGCCGATTCTGATTCTCTTTCCATGGTGGTACTGTGGTAGGTGGTGAATGGTGATAGCCAACAGGCAAGACAGAGCGGAGAGTTGCCATTGTTATATAGCAACACGTTAGTCTTGTTGATTGCTATGGAACTGTTTGGATGCCCTTACAAAGCTTCAGAAATAAGCTGTGTGTATGACAGTTGGCAGAAGCGTCAAAAGAGTTTGAATTTCACAGAAGTTAGGTAAGAATTAGGTTGGGTTTACAAAAATGAAGAACAGAGTAAGGCCTGGTGGACCTTGTGGATCTTTTGACATGCCCTTTTTAGCGTTGATTGCGCCGAAGTTACACCAATAATAGTGCACAGATAGTTGAGTAACAGACGCTTCTAATAGTTGGAATAAATAAAACACCTATAAGCACCCACCCACCAACGATTCTTTTAAAGTTAATGTAAAAAGATGCCACACAGAAAAGCTGATGCAGTCGCCAAGATGAGAAATTAATAAAGTAGACCTAGCTTTGGAATTAGGTAAGCGATGCAATCCTAATAACGATCCGAAGGGATACAAAAATTAGAGATGCAACTATCCGCGTTGGGGATTGGGGACGAAAACAATATCTAAATCTACGTATGCATGTTTAGGACATCACCACTAAGGCGTATCTAAAACACGGCAGCTTCAGGCTGAATTTCGGAACACTCGTAGATATTAAGATACACGAGTATACTTTTATAATAAGGCAATCAGTCTTATCATTTGCTATTCAGACGTGTCAGCTGAATTCCTCTGGATTCTTAGGTTATGACGGGGGCTGCTGAGTGAGGACTCTCACGCATGTAGGAACAACAAGTTTATGACAAACAAAACAAGAAGTTAAGTATAAACATGGCAATCTAAGCAATAAAAGGTTTCAGAACGAAGCAATATAATGGCCAAATGTTCTCTGCTGAAATTCTTGCTAAGGATATCTAAACCTATGCAAAGGGTTTTCCCACAAAGGGTCCATCGGGGATAGAAATCTAAAATAAAAAGAAGATCGAAAGTCTCTTAGCAGAACTAAACATATCCAAGTTATTCCTGCTACATAGCTCAGTAAACGTCCTGTACAAAGAAAATTAGGTATCATCTTGGCAAGATACACGTCCAAAGCCTGGACTTGATTTGGTATACCTTCAGTCCAAGATAGTCAAGAAGTAAAGTTAAAAGTTATGGAAGTTTACTGTCTAAAGCGTTATAACAGAGCTAGGAGATGGAAAAAGATGGGCCTTAGAACGGCGATAAAGCACTTACTACATTTTTTGACAGCCACTCAATCTATTGAGCTACCAAAAAGAAGTTATAAATGCAAATAGCAATGCAGAGGACCAGGTGGTATAACATTGCTAATGCACCCACAAAATGGTTCCTTTTTCCTACCATCAATGTCTAGACAAAAAATACACCTATGTATTCAGCAACTGAAGAACAATTGAAGGCTCATATTATACTGACTCGGATGTCTTAAGCAGCCAAAGTACCTACTCTTGCGGACATACCAACTAGTTGACAGGCATTTTATGCCATAAAAGGCTTAAGAAAATGTGACTTACATTACGTGACATCAACCAACAAGCTGGGTCTTAGGTGCCATTATTTAACCAAGCTTATTTTCAGTGGCTTAGATATAAGAGAACAGTGGCCTATCATAGTGCACATAGTAAACTTGTTGGTACTTATCGTCCACACAAAAATCTTTATTTGTTTTTAGATTCATATGTCAATTAAGCTTCAGTTAGGTGTTTGTGAGACCAGTATTGATCATCTAACAACCTACATCTTACGGGACGTAGAGTCATCAACAGTGTGGGGAATCATAGTGATGCTCCACGAATTGGCACATCAAGCTCAGGCTCAGTTTGAACAGCAGATCATTTAAGATTCTTTTGCAGACAGATAGATACGCATGAAGACTCTAAAGACCTGCCCGATGCATAAAATCAAAAATTGCGGTCATTTGACTGCCTCAAATATAAAATCTATACGATTCGCCACATGAAAAGACTTCTCATGTCATAACACAGCTCGATAAAGTTAATACTGATAATTTCGCGAGCGATGGAGCATTGGATGAACATGAATGTAAGGTATGTTATTTTCTGTTGTCTGAATCAAGAACTTCTAGCTTAGTGGATCACTTGACAACAGTAATACCCAAGCTACTCAATTCGGATGATGCAATAGGGTTTTTTTTTTTACTATGCCCACATGATCTCGTTGGATCTCGTACTATTTGTATCGAAATGTATGCGTAAAATTGCAATATATTGAATATATAAACTTAACGAAGGACCGAAAATGTTCTGAGGAATATACTGTTGCCACGAGCAAAAACAGCTAAAGTCGAGTTAAGACGAAATGAGTTTTTGATACAATTAGATTCAGCATGCCCAAATCTTCAAGATTCGTTTTTTCCAGCTTTTATCTTCAAAATTGGAATTTTAATGCCGTCGACTTTTAATAGATAGTCTAGAACCATTTGTCATTTTAAGCTTTTTAGCAAAACGTTAATATGCTCTCCTGAAAAATTATCAAATTCGACTTTAGCGGTTTTTCCTTGTTGCAACAGATATGACGAGAGTCAGGAATCAACCGAGAAGGTAGCGTGAGCAGCGATAGCAGGTCCACGAGAAGTGTTTTTCTTAAACATTTTTCCACTATAATTATCTTGTCTTTTTAATTGTTCTGACGTTTTTATGTTTTTACCTCGGAGTGTGGCGGTTTGTAGTTTTTATTCTTATAATTTCCCTGAGCTAGGATACACAATTGTTGTAGACCGTGGAAATAAATGATCTACCTTTATAGTAAATATTATCGACCATGAGGGTAGAATAAAAAAACGTTTAGTATCGCGGAATTCCTATTTTAATTTTTATGTAGGTGTCTACAAATTTACGTAGGTATGTACCTTGGAAAAGCTGAATTTAGTTTCATGAACCAAACCCGCTTTTTTAATTATGTCCTTAATGATTTTGAACCTTGCCCCGAAAATACTAAATAAACGAGATCAACTTGCGACCTCAACTGTCTTTATAAAGATACTAAGTTATCAAAGTTGCATTTTGTGTCAAAAGCCTACTCATCTGTCGGCCCTAATGGCTACACTTACCAATATCACTAGCCATATAGGCAGCGTTGCCATTTTGACTGTTTTCCAGTCAGATCTGACTGGATTGAAATGAATTTAGCTGGAAGATTTTTTGAAATCCAGCCGGCTGGTTTTTTTAGCTGGATTAAATTTTTTTTTGACTGCTTTTAACTTCTTTTCAAAATGGCATTTTTTTCAACCACCAGAACAATTTCAAATTCAATAAAAATAATAGTAGAAAAACAATTTTTACTGTTAGTTGACTATGCTCTGAACATGACACGTTTCCATATCCGACCAACACACTGAGCCAATTCATACACATTTGTTTGTTTTGCTTACTTTGGGATGGCTGACTCACAAGCACCAGTTTGAAAATGAAAATTCTGCAGGTATACGGTTGGTGGTGAAAAGGTGATTTTATTCTTATTATCAGTTTTTTATTTCTTTTTTAAGCATGAAGTCTGTTATTTTTGTTTCGAATAAAGTTTATTTATGATTTTGTTTTGCAATGTACTACTTATTAGAATGAATTTAAAGACTTGTGTGTATATTTACAATTCTTTGTTTTTTTATAAAAACAATTTTTATTTTCTTATACTTAATTACCTACCCTTTAATGTACAAATATGAAAGAAAATGGATTCTGTGTTATTTTTATTGAATAAAACAATTTTTTTTATCTTAGCTGGATTTTTAGCTGGATTTGTGTTTAAAATTCTTTGACTGTTTTATTTGACTGAATTCCAGTTTTTTGACTGCTTTTTTTCCAGTCAAATCTGACTCGAAGAACGGATTTGAAATGGCAACCCTGCATATAGGTACCTACATAACTGAAGAGATACGATTTTCAGTCAGTGCTTGTTGTATCATGCACTTTTACTTATTTGTAGGGTAAGGCAGAAAGGGCTATTTAAATGGGCTTTTGGGGATGGGTTTTGTTTATGTTTTGTTCTCTGGCTCCGGCAACTGGATTTCGCTTCTCTCCCACTGTCACTCACACTCAGAGATGGCAGAAATGCCTTCTTTTTTCTTTTTTCTTTTTTGTAATTGCTAAAGGTACATTTGTTACGTAACTGAGGTAGTTAAGTAGTTCCCGTAGCCAATAATGTAGTAAACGTACCGGTAACTGTCAAAATGTACTTAGCGTTGTCAGATCCAGCCGTCAAACCGACAAACTAAAAAATTCCAAATCTGTTTCGCTTTATTTTCTATTGAACTTTTTCTAAGTACATAGAAGATGTGACCAATGTAGGTAGTAAATGTAACAAATCAGGCGTGTAGCTAACTCGATTTACTACGCGTAGTAGATTACCTCACGTAAACTACTCTGTCATTTCTGTTCACACTTTACTCAACGTCATCCAAACCAACTACTCTCACAAAGTACATTTTCAGCTCTCTTAAAAGTATGATATGCTCTTTCGGACGATTCGTTGTATAGGTAGGCATAGGCTTAGCGCTTAGGCAGGCACACCAATCCAACACAGACAAATCTAATGTAACCAAGCAAAATCAAGAAACGCTCTAACAAGGCAACAAAAAATGAACCTCAATCTGTCCAACACAGCTACCTATATCTACACGGAGGCATATACATTGACTTGGTAAATAAAAAAATCTTCAACTTTATTTATAAATAACGCGCGCGCGAATGATAACAAAACAGAGAAGAAAAAACCGATCAAAACAAAAAGAACAAAAACAAGAAAATCGTCGGTCGCACTATGGTGCATGGTGCATCGTTCATGGTGTTGTTCTTCACGAAGTGGAGTGGAGAGAGTGAAGATGTGTGATGTAGCTGCTGGTAGAGTAGTGGAGCTGGCCGGACTGGACTACGCCAAAAAACCAGTTGAGGAGAACACCACCAAAGCGAGCCCCAAAGATATAGATGCAGGGGGACAGATATACTTATAGATGAATCGAGCAAGGAGAGAAAAATGACTGCGACTAGCCCACAAAATGATTGACTGTACTTTACCTATTTCAGCTTGTTGCAGGCTGCGACTATACTCTGGTTGCCTCTGTTATACTCTTGGCTGGGCTGTTCTCGCTTCTCGCTTGTGTGGGGGGTTAAGTGCTAGATGGTGCTGTGTGGGTGGAGGGCTTTTTTGCTTTTTTGCCTGACGCGTGAACTGAACACAGAATTTTCAGTTTTTGCCTCCGGTTTTCGCAGTTCTTTTCGCTAACTGGACGAAATTATCTGCGCTGGCTATGGCTACGTATAACGAATATAGATACGGAATGATGAGTGTTTCTGGCTCACATTGTTGCGTAATACATTTTATTAAATTGAGGAAAGTTGACACATATAAATGTAGTAGTCAATAATAATTTTCAATTGTGGAATTGGAACGGCATTAATTTTGTTATTAAGGATGGTTTACATTTCATAATCAAAACAAAACCGTGCTGATTTAGACATGCAACAAATTTGAATTAGCTTATAGAGGGACTGTCTGTTAGATGAAAACAGATTTATAGAGTTCTTGAGTGGGGTTGGAATGCATCCAATCCTGTGGGATGTGTTTATATCACTTTGGGTCTTACCAATTTATATTTTTACATAGTTTCGAATGAAAATTTCAGTAGTTCACAGTGGCTACATTTTACCTCCCCATATAGGTAGGTATTTATTAAACAATTATGAGCTTGCGTAAATTTAAAGTCGAGACTAAAATTTGTTAGTAGTACCTACTGCGTTTTATGTGTTATGTCTTTCGAAGTGAAGATCGGGGGAAGATTTGTTCATTTTTGCCAGACATTTGTTGCGGCCAAATAATTAGAAAAGTCTTACGTTGCGTTAGGCGCCATCTTGTTTGTTTACTTTGCCGCAACCTGGACTGCATATCAATAATATTCATAGATATCTACGTAGGTAATAGAAATATGTTCGATTAAAAGGAAACAACGATTAATTCTCTTGGCTGGTGGCCGATCGACGATATTATCAACATAACGTCAGTTGAAATCCTTGTGTTGGGCGCCATTTATGGGGAAAACATTTGACAGACTTTTCGAAGCATGGTATGGAATTTTTGTTTGTTTTTTATGCTAGGTTGGGCAGATCCAGGGTAAGGGCATATAGGAACATAGGTCAGTATAGCTTAGAGGCTTCCCTTACACATTTTAAGGTTGTTGGTACAAAACCAAGACAAACGACGCAAAATTTAAAAGCAAGGTATACAAGATCCGCCATTATGAAATCACAACTTCCTCAAAGAGTTACAAGAGCACGTCATGAGTGTAGGCATATGGCTTTTCAACTAGTTGAACAGTCTTTCAAAGAGACGCGAGAACGAATGGTTGCCTCTAATATGCTTCGAAAGAACCAATGGTAGCTAATTCTTCCTGTATTTACTGAGGATAAGCTGCATTTGGTTATATGGTAGCTCCATATTATAAGCGCGCTACGCTGATGCATAAATGAGGCAGTGGATCTACGAGACATCAGTCAAACCGAACGTAAGAGATCATAGTAATCGTAATCAGTCGTTATTTTACTGTCATACTATAAACCGAGCTATGAGCTGTCGAATGTCGTCTACGACTATGGTTTAAAAATGGTCTGGAAACTGAAAAGCCTTTATAAGAAGGCCAAGGGTCTTGTTGTAAAATATTTCCACAAAAAAAAATTGTTATAGGTATATTCTCCTTTAAAATCATTTTAGACCTCGTCAGTCTCAGCTCCGTCCACTTTTCGTGTCTCGCAGTCAAATTAGGTAAATGCCATAAAATGAAGTACATTTACAACAATATCCAATAAGTAGCACCCTCTGCTTTTTCATAATTACAACTTATAACTTAGGTAGGTACCTAATACAGTTTAAAGATAACTACACGTAAATTACTTCCATATCCCAATCCTGACGAGCTGCAACTTTTTCTTAAAACACGTCCTATCTTGAATTGCACACAAATTAGCGAATTCACAATTAATCCGAGACAACATGTGCAATGCAACCACTCAAAGCCCCTTTCATATTTTGCAAAAGGGTGGGCACAAAATTATGAAAAACAAAACAAACAAATTTGTTTGGCACAATTAAGAACGAGCGCTTTTTATTCCCTCCTGATGCGCATTTTAACTTTCCAGCAAACGACAGTCTACAAACATGTGCATGTGCATTCTTGTTTAAGCATGTCTCAGCTTCAGATCGCAGCAATAATAATAATAATGAAAACTGGAAGCATAGCCCAAGATTTGGTGGCGCGGTGTGCCCAAGTGGTTCTTGATTCTATACGAATAAAAGATAAGAATTATTGTGACATACAAATAAGTTGTGGTGAAATTTATCAGAATGAAAACCGACTCTAACAGATAGTAACACGAATGATTTCGTTGATAGACCTTCAAAGTAGGTATTTAATTAGATTTTTTTTTGGTTTGTGGGGGTGGGGAGGCACTAAAAAAATGCAAAACTAACTACGACTACAGCTTAAAGGTACGCTACGAGTATTTGTAATTAAAAAGGATTTTTAACAGTTTACACTCTGCCCAAGAAAAGCAAATTGTACAAAACTGAAGATTAGCCTTGATCACTGATACGTTTTCACTTTAACCAGCAGCAGCAATAATTTGTAGGCAATCTAAAATCTGAACCCCATTGTTCAAAATTCGGTATACCTAGGTAGGGGACCATTTTTTCAATGACATAAAATAGGACACTTTATTGTATAAGTAAAAATGCATTCAAAAATGGCTAAAGCCATACTAAAAATCATATTTAGTGTCAAGGCTGGATTTTATACCAAAATGTTCCAAATAAAATTACCCACGAACAAAATATTTAGTCAAAAAGTATTATTAGTAAGGCCCTTGGTCTTTGAAAATTAATATATAAGGATTACCATCTAACTCCATCTTTGTAAGAATTGAGAAAGTAATCACTTCCATATTTCTTATCGTAGAAGGATGGGCGTTAGGAGACAAAAAGGACATTTGGAGGTCAGTTTATTAAAAAGAGGACAATGTTTTATTTTAGTAAAAATAAACGGAAAGGACACAGTCAAGCTCTACAAAAATGACTTTTATAACAATTAAAATTAGTTTTTCCTCTAAAATAATATTCGTTATGAAAATATTTTTGTTAACAATAAACTTGAGCAGTATTCGAATATTTTTAAGTCTAGAGCTAAGTCGCCTTACTATACCCGCATATGACATACGGTGATGGCTTTTCAAGAAATGCCGGACCGTCCTGCAGATATAAAATGTCCATACGTCACACGTCAAACACATAGCAAACTCCATTTAACCATATTTGGGCTAGAGCTCTAACAATTTGTGATAGTTTTTAACTTGACGCAAGTTTGACGTGCCACTACTCATCTAGTGCTTAAAAGAATGATATCCAATCATTCCTTTCAGGTCAAAAAAGGTGTTATAGACAAGGTGTCGTGTGGCATCTCCTAGATCGTACTTATCAGCTGACGCCTGGGGGAAGAATTTTTCAAAAATCAACTTGCGCATACCCGGATGATATTGGCGTCATTGGCAGAACCCAGTGATCTGTCAAGGGAAGACTTAGTATATTATAAGATTGATAATAATAATGTATTTTACTTCATGAACACATTAAAATTCTTCGAATGTAAAGCCTGCATTGTTATCGTCAATAAACAATACTTTGGTGACACATAGTTTCAAAGTATGTGTATAACCTACAACAAAATAAGAAACTATTTTATGTTGTGTTTAAAATTGTCTTTTTGCGCACTAGTCGCATGAATTGATTCCAGATTTTGGGGTATCTTGCCCCACTGTGCGCCGTTTGGATGACAATCTCTACTAGACAGGCTTGGAAGTTCAAATTTATGAACCCCATCAGCTATTACTATGTCTAAGGTCTACTGATGTGGACTTCGTCTTGTACAAATACGCAGCTTGCTACATGGTTAACTACCTCCACTTGAGTACTTCACGTTGTTTGAGGTATCTTTCGACTTGTACGCGGTACCTACATATAATGCGAGGTTTTCGCCTTATCGGTTGTTGTTGAAAAACCATCGGTACAGGCATATTATAGGACTTATTGGCACTTTTGTCATAAGTTCGATATTGCTTTACATTGCAGTAGAGTTAATTGTTTTTTTTTTTTCGTCTACAGATTTCGTCAACTCAAACAATATCAAAAGTCAATTGAAGAGATTCGACCAAGTCTATCTTCATTCGCCGTCATTACTTCAGCGCCATATAGAGAAGGACTGGGACAATTATTGTCTTAGACACGTTACAATGATACATGTAAGCAAAAGAAGTCTCCTCTTGATTTCTGATGTGATCTCATTGTCGGATTGTATACCGGAGCCGAGGTGAACCCTATTAATTTTTGTTGTATATAAATGATTTGCAAAATGTTCTAAAATATTCTGATATTGTATTATTTGCTGATGATGGTCTATTGTATGTTAGTGAGGATAATGTATGTATCTAATTGAAAAAGAAAATTATTCAAAGATTTAAAAAAAATAAGATTTTTGGTGTAATAATTAATTCCAAAACTTCTTTTGGAAATGATCTAAGCTGTTTTTTAGGTAGCTTCCTCTAACTTGATTTCAGCGGGACTTATGTAATCAATATTAAATTAAAAACATCTTCATAACTCTGGCGATATTTTATGAAGTCTTTGTTCCTGGCTTCCTGCGCGTCTTCAGCGGGCCTATTGGAAGAAGTGCTGCAGAAATCACATCTGGACCATGAATTAATAGCTTATGTACAGTTGGAGACATATCTGTGGCAATAAGTTGAAAGAGCTTATGTCGACATAAGCCAAATTCGAGTTTTTTTACATTAAAAAGATCTCCTTTTATTTTAGTCCAGGTCCCACTTACTCTCCATTAAAAATCTTTAAATCTGAATAGAACTGAAAAGCTTAAGTTTATGGAGACTATGTAATACAATTGTTTTATAAAGCACAAGATAAATTTGTATTGCTCACATTAAAATTACCAAAATTGACATAAGCTACTTCAACTTATTGCCACAGATATAATACCAAGTATTGAGAAATTGTATAACGGAGAACTTTGACATCATTGTGGTGGACTTCAAGGTGTTCTTCCAACAATTTAAATTTGTCTTCTAATGTTTGAAGTCCCGATTCCTTCATAAGCTAAACAATTCCATCCTTGTAAAGAAACACATCTTTAAAGTGCAAATCTAGGCAGAAGTAAGAGTTTTAGGAATTTGTATGAATCTATAAACCACATTTGTTGAACTAGTCGATTGGGAAAAACTGTTTCAGTTTTCCAACAGTATACACAAGATGTCGAGCTGTATTAACAAACAAAAATCTCGGTGTGGAAACGTGGTGAAGTATACTTTTACTTTAGCAATTGAAATGAATTAATGTATATATTAAAAAAATCGTTAAAAAAACTATTTTTACATTTTATACATAAAACTAAATTGTTAATGTTAGTACATAGTTGAAGCTATCGATTCCAATTTAATTTAAAGCTTGCACGTGATTAAAAAGGGAATTACGAGCACTCGCCAGTTGAACTACTTGTTTACACACACCTTGCAAGAAGAACGGAAGTGCAATTTTCAATTTGAACGTATGGAGTGATAAAACAAGTAAACAATATAACTGTTTTTGCAAATGATTTATATTATAACGGAAAAACAACTTTGTATACTCATTTCTGTCAGTTCATTTTTTTAATTCATTCCAACTCCGCCATATAAGCTGCCCCACTGTGCGACGCCGACGGTAGCGTAGCTTAGGCATCAGGAACTTAAAGCATTTGTTAAAAAATAGTTTAACTGCCTAATAACAGGGCTAGATAATTATTGATTTAAAATTTAAGTACTGTCTAAAGATATAAGAATCCTAGCTTAATTTCAGGTCATAAACATTGTTGCTCAGGGGCGTCTCAGGTCATGCATTTAGGCATACAAGAGATTGGAGCTTCGAAAAAAAAAAACTGAGTGAAAATACGGTCTACTGTTAAATGATTTTAGTGAACATTAAGATTAGCTGAAAAATATTATAGTTGCGATTTAGTTGGACCTTGAATGATATTCCTATTTCTAAAAACCTCACCTTAGTTGCATGGCTTGCATTCTTTATTGAACTGACAGGAACGATCCCGAGTTAGGGACACTGAAATCAATGATCAAAAACTTGAAACAGTTGATCTCCGAAAATTACAGAAAATCGGTAAGTTTGTACTGGGGCAACAAAATTCGGGCTATAAAATCCAGTAGTCCGAAAATGTTCCCGCAAATGAATAAACTGTTCAGGCGGAAGGATCATAACGACATTTCATGTGTTCGAATACCTCGGACGAACGAGAACAGACAGACACTACTGACCGCTGGCATAAGAACGGAAAGTGCTGACTCGAACGACGGTTTTTTCGTGGTCGAGGACCCGCAGGAGAGGGTGAATTTGATGGGAGCTTTCTTTGAGACTGTGTATACGGTGAACAACCCTGTTCGTCGTAACCGGGACCTCGAGGAGAGGGCCTTTCTTAACCACTCTTATCTACGGACCGAAATCCAAGATTGGCGATCCGAGAATAACGGTTTCACCGTGTTCAATGACGACAACCTATTCCGAAAAAGGATAATGATAGGACGAACCCTGCTAATCTCCGGTCAATTAGTTTGCTCCCGAATGTTAGCAAGGTATTCGAGAAAGTCGTCAATAGATCTCTTTTAAAATGGGTTGAGGATAATAAGATTATTCCGGACAACCAGTTTGGCTTCAGACCGGGGCATGACACTATTCAGGCCGCGTCGAAACTGGTTTCCGACATTCAGTGGAATAAGAGTAAGAAGCAATGCACGGGTGCCTGCCTGGTCGACTTTGAGAAGGCCTTCGATACCGTTTGGTTGGAGGGGCTCTTCTATAAGCTGACCAGATTGGGCATTCAAAAACCTTGGCTGTATATGATTTATGACATGCTTATGGGAAAGAAGTTCGTTGTCAAAGCTAGCAACGTGACTTCGAGCAGGGTTTTTGAAATTAAAAACGGCTTACAACAGGGAGCAGTGAATTCTCCGGTCCTGTTTAATATTTACACAAGTGATCTGGTGGGTTCCCTCAGACATGCTATAGCGTACGCGGACGATTTAGTGGCGTACAGGTCAGGACCAAAAATCGAGGTCATTAACATCCTTCTGCAGCGTGACTTCGAGCAAATTAGGAGGTATTGCGATGGTTGGAAGTTGAAAATCAATTTCCAAAAATCGGAAACAATCCTGTTCAGAACTACATTGGCTGGGGCCCCTGGGGATACCAGAAAAAAACTGGAGAAAATTAACAATTATTGGACAGCAGGGGCGACCATTGGCGGTGAAAAACGTGGTGAGGTATCTTGGCATCTGGCTCGACCAGTATCTGTATTTTGACAAACATATAGCTGCTTGTCTTGCTGGGGCTAAGAGGGCCTACGCTCTGACAAGGAGACTGTTTCGCAGCAGTCAACTTGATTCCAGGGTGAAGGTCATTTGCTACGTGGCCCTTATAAGGCCTATCATCGCTTATGGCTGTCCCGTGTGGTTCAATATAGCGCCGTCCTATATGGAAAAGATTCGGGTGTTTGAGAGACAATGTCTCAGGGCCTGTCTAGGGTTGTTTAGAACTCCTGAATCTCAGTACATAAAATACTATTCCAACAGGACCCGATACAATGGGGCTCGACTTGACAATTTCCTTATTGAGGTGATTCGGAAGCACGTCGCAAGGGCGATGGCCAGCGATAATAACCTGATCTCAGGGGCTTACTACCCCAATTTAATGTACCACGAGAGTACGCTTCGGTCTGGCTTTATCCCGCCTGAGGCATTTCTTCATGTAGACATGAAAGGGTTAGTCCAGACAAAAGATGGTGTACCGGTATTGTACCACAGCCACCGCGGCGCGAGGGATAAGCGGCTCATCCACGACGGGTACGTCACCAATGCTCAGGAGCTCCTCCGTTTTAGTACCGTAATTGCGGAACGGGACAGGGTCGATACGGTCAAGCAGTTCACCGAATTTTGGTGGCTTGAGGAACATGTGAGGGTGGATACGCTCTCCCGGGCCGGTGCGCTACTTACGTAGCATCCTCCTTAGTTTTAAGCTAGATATTAAGTTTGTAGGTTTAGGTTTATAGTAGGGGGTCTTTGGGAGGGGCCGAGCTAGCCAACATGAATAGTGCTGCCGAGAATCGAACGACGCTTACGGCCTCGCTCGGGTCTCGGTGGCACTGATGAACCCTTGTGGGCGGCTGTCAGGCGGACATGGACGCGATCAGGATGGTGACGAATCGATTTGATTGCTCACCACCCTGATTATAGGTAACTTAGGTTAAGTAGCTTAGGTAGTTTTAAGTAGTTTTAAACAAAACAATAATAAAGAATTCAAGTTTTCTAAATGTTTCCTGAAAATTAAAAAACAAAACAAATCATAGATATAGATAGATTTAAGGCCGAAAGGCAGTAATTTTAAGGATATTGTTAAGTTTAGAGCGCTCGCTTAGAGCCAGTAAGCTAGAATAAGAAAAATGTTAGTTTTAAATTAGATTTAATCGTTTTTGTCTAGTATGTAAGTTTAATGAAATAGCTCAATAAAAATGAATTTAAAATGTAAAAAAAAAAATAGGGTTTTCTGCAAGCAATTTTTTCCGACAGCTCCGCATTTCTAATAAGGAATCCCCGTATGGGGCGCCATTTAAGAACATATGCCTTCAAAAATTAACAGATTCTTTAACTTAGCCCTCTTTGGCTACTGTCCTTTAGCTATTTACTTCACATTATCAGGACGCACCATTCTCCAGTCAAAATGCAATCCAACTCAGGCAAATTGTAAAGACATAACGCCTGTCAATCACACAGTAGTTACACGTCAATTATTTCCATCCAATTACAGAAATCGCAGTACTCAGCTGAGACTCACGCAATTTTCTATTACCTATCCTCTTGTGATGTTTTGCTTTTTTCAAAACCCTCTGTCTATACTCGTAGTAAGTAATCAAACACAAAGTTCTGCGATAATTTTCCTAATAGACCCTTTGATTACACCGACCGACGGCTCGTGCTAACTCCTTTGTGCGCCTATAATTACTAAACAAAAATCCCTCCGTCTGAAATAAGTCAACACGCACTGTACGTATATGTATAGCAAAGCTGACCGCACAACTAGTCCCGGTGCCGGATAAATAACACTATATGTCCACCTCTATAAGTGAGCGCACCCTTCAATCGGTTTGACCTGTTGAAAGCGCTGTCGCTTCCTCTTCGTCCATTTTGCGGCGACAAGCTATAGAAAATTCTTACTATACTTTCGCAATTTTCTGCACAAACCACTTAGCGATATACATGTAAGCAGGCATGTCTTTGGCTTTTTTTTTATTAAAAATTCATGGTTACGAGTAATTACAAAGGCAATTGGACTCTCTCCTCACTGGCGCAGATTCACGCAATCACATACCTAATCATTGGCAGTCGTCTGGTGGCCAGTCACGGCGAGTATAAACAGACGAACGCACTTCCTATCTTCCTACTGTCGCTGAGCTGGGTTGATGTATGTCTGGAACATAAGAAACTCTTATCGGCGGAGCGTTCATTTTTATGCCATGGCTATCTATAAACACTCGAGAGCTCATTATACCAAATGACGAAGTGAAGTGCCACCTATTAGATTGAATGCACTCGCCATGAAGCAAGGGATGACCATCGGTGATGCATGCATCAAAGGTGCTTGGTGGGAGGAGGCAAGTTTCAAACAAAAAACCATCCGTAGCCAGTTTAGGCACTATAGCCAAAGAGCAACTCCTAGCTACCCTCTTGTGGGTGCCACCCTCATTTCGCATCATACAACTCTTGCTTTCTTTCATTATGTGTTTCCAAAGTTGCATCATCATTGCAGTTAGCATCAGTATATCGGAGGCGACATCATCATCAGCTTTGCAACCACCGTTGGGCCGTTGTGCTCCTTCAACTTGGCTGTGCTACACGTTTGTCCCCCCAGAAGAATCGCCCAGAGGCTGGTGCACATCTGGAATAGATGCACACACTTCTTCTGGGTTGCACACACACACCGGGACAGACGCCTTAATTCTCGAATATCGCTGCACTATAGTATGAAGAGGTTGGCACTGGCGACGACAACGACGCGAAGAGCGAGAGAGTGTACGGAGGTACAGTAGCGGTTGCTAGAGGGCGCAAACAATTATTGTTCCATTGGGTCGCTGACCTATCAAGTGATTTGAGAAAAACGAATGCGACGACGACGGCGTGTAAGCCGTTCATGCAGGCGATACTGGTCGCTGTTGTTGTTGTTGAGTAGTTGAGCCTCCACACGCTATGTTATGCGTTTCTTGTTCTCGTTTAAGGTTAATACACACACTCACGTCCGCTGCACAGACAGCGGTCTTGTATTCACTTTGGGGCTTTTGTCTTCCAATCGACAGAGTGCGCCCAGATTCATATTTGAATCCATCGCCGCCATCAGTTAGCAGTTTCATAATCATCAACGGGACTACATACTGGAATATTCGTCGTATGGCCTCGTCGCTTTGTCTTGAGAGAATTTTGCACGCGTATTCGTAGCGGCCGGCGTATGCTGCTGGACGTTTGCATGCAGCAAGGGTTACGGCCATCTCGTATACGGATACTTATGCGACCCAGTGTGCAGATGGTTGATCCTGTGGCTTTTGATTGCAGAGTCAAAGAGGGGAGCAGTTTCTTTTTTCGTTTTGCCCGATCAAAGAAAAAAGGGCATCACATCAGCAGAGCGCGCACATTAAAAGAAGACGACCATCATAATATAGCGAGAGCGATTGTATGTCAAGTGTTCAATTACGTATATACGATATGCTGCTGCGGCTGATGGAGCATTGGACGCCACTACTTACTGGGGCAGTTCATTTAGTTGTAATGATTGTAGACTTGTAGTTATTATTTTAAATTGGAGTATCTAGTCCAATCGGGGCGAGATATTGGCTAGAGAAATGATTATGCGCGTTTAGCACGCACATGGAACATGGGCTTTTGTCAGTCAAATCGAGTTGTGATTGTGGGCATTTTATTGCAGCAAAGGATCGGGTTAGATTGCTTGTGAAGTAGTTTGGCAAATACAAATAGGACAGCGAAATATTTCCAAGGCCAAGTGGAATCGACTTTGATTTCAAAAGCAAACAGCATCAAAGGACGCTCGTTGCGGCGAAGATGAGCGAAATAAATGAACTGCGATTGGTATAGTTAACGCAGGTTGACATTAGTTATTCCGATTGCGATGTACAAATCAAGGTATGAGGATAACCTCTTCCCAATGTTGGTCATTTAGAGTAGCCTCAACGAAACGATTCCAAAAAGCGGTTTTCTAATTACAAACCCTTCATTTTTCATTTTCAATTTTTATTGAAATATTTAATTAAACTTACATACTATGTAGACTAAAACGATTAAATCTAGCTTAAAACTAACATTTATCTTGTTCTAGCTTACTGGTTCTCAGCGAGCGCTCTAAACGTATCAATATCCTTAAAATTATTGCCTTTCGGCCTTAAATCTATCTATATCTATGATTTGTTGTGTTTTTTAATTTTCAAGAAACTTTGGAAAACTTGAATACTTTATTATTGTTTTGTTTACAACTACTTAAAACTACCTAAGCTACTTAACCTAAATTACCTATAATCAGGCTAGCCCGGCCCTTCCCAAAGACCCCCTACTCTAAAACTAACCCTTCTGGTGCCCAGTTGGGAGATCAAGTGGCGCTTTAGGTTGACTTAACTGGGATTTCTCAAATCATCTAGGAGGTTTGGAGCCAAAGTTAAGCACCACCAAACCGAATGTTAAAGACGATGCTGACTATCTATCAGACGTCGGGATGTAAAATAAATATATAAATAAATAAATAAATAAACATACAACCAGCTTCAAAAGGCTGAGTTATATATTCATAGCATCGAACTAACATAAAGAAAAATTAAAGCTATTTTAAACGCCTTTGACCTATAGCCTGTTCAGAAAAGGCAGACAGTCGGTGGAATCGAAAACCCAATTAAACTTAAAAAGTCCCAGGCGAACTATGGAGGCTAGGAAATATACCTACAGTGTCGTCAATAACACATCAAATTAGAGAGTCAAGGGTTATGAATGTTTTTTTTTTCCACTGCGCCTACTGACGCGAGCATCTGACAAATATCCAAGAGTATAACTGTCATGAAAGAGCTTCTCACAAAGCCGTTTGGACTCGGCATACAATTTTAGATCCCTTCCATGATGAAAAACTCACACAAAACGAATGGTTGTGAGGAGTTAGACGTAGGGCCCCTACGGACCTATTTCGTCAACTATTTATTTATCTAAGGCTTTTTTAGAGGAGGAGATAGACAAATTTTTATCGTAGGTAAGACGCTCTGACCGCTACATCTATTTCAATGTTTTAAAGCCTCAGGTGCTTTTCCATCAAGACTCCAAAGGGACATCCTCTACAAAACCTAATATATGTGCCATTTGAAAAATTGAGAATCAAACACCCACGTTTTGCAAAACCATAATTATTAACAAGGTTAAGGAGAAGGTAGATTATAAAGGTTGCCGAGGGAGCTTTTGAAATTTGATATCTACATCTCATTTTCAAAAGGTGACCAAAACGTGTCATGGGCGTACGTATAATGATGAACTCTCATCAGCGGTACAATTGAAGTGGGCCCTGAATCCAGTTGAGGTATGGTGCTCGAAAGCTCGTTTAAACGTTAAACCTATAAAAATAGCGTTTAGCACTATATGCTTTGCTTTTTCAGTCTTGCGGACGTCACCTTTCAGCAGACAAATATTTTATACGTGGAGCAAGCATCACTGTGTAGTTTTAGACACAATCATTAATATAGGGTGATTTTTTAAGAGGTTTAGAACTTTTTTAAAAAAAAAAACACAAAAAATTCGAAAAAATGAATGAAATATTTATTTGAATCGATAGTTTGAACCTTGCAATTTAATGTTTAAAGATAATTTCATGCAAATGTTGACCGCGGCTGCGTCTCAGGTAGCCCATCCGCTGAGTCCAATTTTGGCATACTCTTTCACACATATCGGCCGGTATCTCACGAATGAATGCATGGATGTTGGCTTCCAGTGCGTCAATCGAAGCGGGCTTGTCCCTATACACATTAGCCTTGGCATACCCCCACAAAAAATAATCTAATGGTGTCAAATCGCACGATCTAGGCGGCCAATTGACCGGCCCGAAACGTGAAATTAACTGTTCACCAAACTCGCCTCGCAATTGCGCCATTGTTTCGCGTGCTGTGTGGCATGTGGCACCGTCTTGTTGAAACCACATATCATGCAAGTCAAGAACTTCCATTTCGGGCAAAAAAAAGTTTGTAATCATCGCTCGGTAGCGTTCACCATTGACAGTAACGCTGCGATTCGACATTTCGCGGTCTTCTGTCACACTAGCTGATACGGCCGCAATATTTTCTTCACTACGCACAGTACGTAAACGTGTTGGTGGTTTAATGTCCAACAAAGTAAATTTGGTGCGAAATTTGGTCACAATCTTCCGAATAGACTGCTCAGAAGGTCGAGAATGCCGATCATAAAATGGAAGCAGCGCGCGATGAACATTTCGAACCGAGCACGAATTTTGATAGTAAAATTCAATAATTTGCAAGCGTTGTTCATTTGTAAGACGATCCATGGTTAAATTGCAAACCAAACTGAAGCTGTTTGACAGTGACACAAGGTACTAAACACACGTCAGCTGTCAAAACCAGTGTTGCCAAAACCAAACCAGCTAAAAAATCACCCTTATATACTAGCAGCTTTGGCTCACATGGTCTACGGCCTGTTTTCGCAGTTTTGCTGCTGATGTCAGCTTTTCTTGGGCGTCCTATTGTTGTTCGGAAAGATATTGTGATTCCTCCCAGAATGTGTCGCCAATGATTTCTTTTTTAAGATGCATGATTATTCGAGTTGAACGAGCTCCCAGCTTACGTAGAGTTCTCCTTTATAAGCTAATCCTCAGTCATTGGAGCTGATTTTCAGCCAAAAATGCTATCAAACTTCAGTATTTTGGTTATGTCAAACGCTTTTTTTACGCCCGTCCCTTGAAATTTATATGTAACTTCCTATCTACATGACACTTACAGCTTATTCTTCTTCTTATTTTTATCCTTAGAAGTTGCCAGCTTTGTACTAGAACGTTTGAGTACCTAAGACATTAATAGCGACAACCTGACGCTAAATTCATAATCCAATGACACAATTTCCACATTTTAAATTGTTTCCGGACTTTTAGTGTAAATTGTTCCGAGGTAAGCCGAGTTACTTACACACTCCTAATGTACTTAAGTCGGTTTGCAAATTGGTTATATTAGTTTCTGCTCCTTTAACAACCTACCAATTCATATGTTCCATTAGCTCTCAAGGCAAACAACCGCCAACAAAAACAGAACAATACCCCTTCGGTTAGATTTATGTTTGTCTGACTCTTCTTAATGAATACCTTTTATCCACAAGTGCGGATACGCCTCCCACCACTCCGTTATCAAACAAACCAAAAGCCACTTTACCAGAGAACTACAATTCGTCCCAATTTCATTAAATCCACCGCCAGGCGACAACAAAACTCGCCGTGTCCAAATAAGGGATATTCAGCAGGCCTGTCAACCGAGTCGACTCTTTGAAATATTTCAATATATCATGAGAGACAGTGGCCTTCCAAAGAAAAGACGATTACAATCTTCACTTAATAAACTGTCATTTATAACGGCTAACAGCTACACAGCCACAGCGCACCCACCCCGCTTGACCTCATTTTCCTCGGAAGAGTGTAATCTGTCGAAATTGATTTACAGATATCCTCGCCAGAAAATACTTTCTCATGGAGTCCTTTGTTGGATAGGGGTAAACAATGAAGAAATCACTTTCGGCCTCCGCCTCAGAGCTGTTCTTGTTCGATAGTCATTAGGTGCATCATATACCGTAGGTGCATCAAAATGCTGGTATCATAATGCCCCCATGTGTCGGTCGTGACATGAAATTTAAATAATACTCGTAACTGGGATTATTTTATGTTGTTCCCTGTCCTTATTGTTTATTGTTGGAGATCATGAGAAAGGTAAACAATGTACTGAACAGTTAGGTCTACAAATGGTTGGGGATGATTCCCTTGCCTCTAATGGAAGCCTTCTAACACTTTGCTCTGGGCTATACGCCTCATGAAAGAGAAAACGAAAAGCAGGAACAAAAAAATAGCAGTCAAACGAGGCATACTCGTAGATTGCAGATGACTACCTATACCAAAAGCTGGAGAAGTACAAAGTACAAACATTCCTCGGGATGAAAGTTACGGCGTGACTCATAGGCCTGTTAAATAATTCTGCGCGTCGACAGTCAGTAGACAAAAATGCGGTTGGTTGGTAGGTACCTATAGCATGTTAGTGTTCATGGAGCAAAGTCAGAGACCTGTGCAATTAGTCATCATCGCAGCAAAAAAGTGCGATGACTTTTCAACCAACAACTGTAAACAGATGGCTCCGCAAATGGGTTCAAACTCAAAGGCATGTAGACATTTGCGAAAAGAAATTTGTTTTCAAATAGTTACTGGCTTAAAATAGACATAAATGGTTGGTGTTGACATTTTTTGTTGTTGTCATAAAACTAGGGCCATCGACGATGAATCGATTCTTCTCGTAATATTGAAAATGTGTCAACTTTATGTCTTCTGTGATATGAGCTGTTTTTATTTTTTTCAAAAGCTACTCACGTACTTTTGCGCTCCTACAAGTCGGAGTATAGATATATTCTTAGACACAATCGTTTTTGTGTGAGCTTTTGCAGGGCTAGGACAGCTACACTCTTGGATGTTTGTCAGACGTTCTCAAGACAGGAGAAAAATCTTAGAAAGGCTGTCAACCATCGCTAAGTGCAGAAAAATAACCACTGAGCCCCAGAGGCTCAAAAATGGATAGAGACGTTGATACATGTAACTTACGATTGGTAGGGTCTATGTCGTTAGTCCTGCTTTGTATATAAGTAGTATAGGTACCTATATACTTAGACTGGGTATTGGATAAGCACTTAACGAATTTTAAATATGTTATCAAGAGGTAGGTATACTTACTTTTTTTCGGTTTCAATTTCACTAAATTGTCTAACTTCGTCTTTGCACATTCTGACACGGAAATAATTATGAAAACGCTAAAACTAAAAGATTAGTGACTGGCAGCCGTTGACCTATATATAAGTTAGACAATACCCACTGTGCGAATGCGAGAAAGTATCCCAAAACTGTAGAAAATTCTTTAGAAAATACATAGTTCTCTAAGCATTTCGAAGATATAACACACTTTGAACTGCAAGGGGCTACCCAAATACTGCAGGGAAATAAAGTGCTCTCACTACATTGTCTATCTTCATCTTAGCACATTCTACGTTCAATGACTTTGAAGATATTTGCTGAGGGTTGGTAGATCTAGATGGGTGCCCCAGTGACGGTCACACAAACCACAAAAATATGACAATTCAATTCAAATCTTTTCATGAATAATGGGAGTCTTTTAAGCAGGTCATTTACTAGGTATACTAGTTCATCAAATAAGTAACTTCAGGAAGCCGAATTTCACTTAACTGAGTGTGAGTGCGGTTTTTTGCGGTACTTGGTTAAAACCACCCAATTCCCCTGAAATTTAAATCTGTTCTTGATAAAAACTGACAAGCTAAGCCTCGATTAAAAATGTTCAATAAGCTATTTTTGATCGAGGCTTAGCCTCGTCTTACAGATTGTTTTTTTTTTTTTTTTTTCGTTTCAAAAATACAGTCGAACTTCGATAACTCGAATATTTAATAACTCGAATAAAATTGGTTGGCAATAGCGCCAACACTAAAATTTGCATGTAATTTGTATTTGATAACTCGAACTTCTATAACTCGAATGTCTTGATAACTCGAAGAGATTATTTGGCGTCACCTTCGATAAGTCGAATTCTAAAGGGGGAAATCCCTAATTCTGCGTGTTTTAAGTTCGTTTTATAATGCATCGCTTTCGGGGGCACTGAGTTTGAATGTTCCTTATACATACCGTGTAGAAAATCGTAATTTTCGTATGTGTGAGTAAACATTTTCAAATTTCTTCCAGGTTGCTATATTTTTTTGAATTAGGTTTTGAAAAAAATAAGAGGAAGACAAAACAAAACACAGAGTTGAAGATTCGTATAAACAGTGGAGTGTGTAGATATTGTTAGTTGCTTAGAGAAAGTTCATTACATTTGTTAACTTTGATATGTCGGTAAGGCGTACGTTAAAAACATTATCTCTTGAAGAAAAATTTAAACTTATAAAAGAGGTGGAAAGTGGGTCGAAAAATAAAGATGTGGCTGTGAAGTATCGTGTTCCGGCAAGTACAGTGTCTACTATTTTAAAAAATAAAGAAAGTATTGTTACTGCAATCGAAAATGGTGCTGTAAGTGTAAATTCCAAGAGACTTAAAAAACCAACATACGAAAATGTGGACAAAGCCGTCTTAGAATGGTTTAAATTGACAAGGAGGCAGAACTTACCTAATGGAGAACGATTTGGAGGATGATTTGATTCAACCACCTTCAAAAGAGTTGGTTGCAAAGTCATTAAGCACTTTGCGTGTATTTTTAAAGACTAATGAAAGAACAACCGATTCTGTTTATAATAGTTTAAAAATACTTTTCAGTCATGTATAACAGACTATTTTAAATAATAAATACATATGTTCCTTTCCTGTACTTTTTTTGTCTTATATATTCGCAAATAAATACATATATGTACATATTTATATCAATTTTGTATTTTACTTGATAACTCGATATCTTGATAACTCGAATTTTTTTTGTGGCAAGTGGTGGTTCGAGTTATCGAAGTTCGACTGTACTACATTAAAAAAGACGACTGATACGTTTTAGACAATCATTGAAAACACCCAATTATAATAATTCTTCGTTGACAAATGGCCTACGCGGGTATGACAGCTCTGTGTTGGTCTAAGCAATCCTCTATCTTCGTTTCTACTGCTATTATAGTATCAAAGAAATCGTACTGTTCAGACGTGTTATTAATTTCACCAGGTAAGAGTTTTTAAATTTTGTTAAAACTGTTCTAAAATTTTGTATGCATTTTAGGAAAGTGGAAAAGAGATACAGACTCTTTTTGAATATAATTTTTATATTTTTTTTATGTTGCTTCTTCAACAGATAAGGACGGATATATAAGTAGGTATTAACCGGGTTTCAAGAGATAGCTTGCTTACTGTGAGCTTTCTAAATTTGTAAGAGGTCACGCTAAGTATGAATGGTTTATAATGCTTCAAAGAGGCTAAAACATCCAAGGTTTATGAGGGTATGAGAATACTTTTACTAGGTTTTCTTAGATTCCCATTTGGGTTCACAACCTCCATATGAGGTTCTGACAGCTCTGTATATGGGTACTACAAATCTGTTGAGAGGCTGTGACAGCCTCGAATGCGTGCGCATTAGGTCTGTGAGGAGGTTATAACAGCTTTGTATGCGAGACTGATGGCTAACTTGGATGTCTTAAAATATTTTTTGTTGGTTACAACAGCTCTGTTAATGTGCTGTACCCATGTAGCTGAAGGCATCACACCTTACTTCTGGGTAAAGCAGCCGCAAAGGTAGAGTAACTTCGGGTAATGTGATATAGGTATTTGTTTTCTAACAATTATTCGAAACTTTTATGTCATAGCTTTTGCCGCACTATTCATTATAGCTCTTTGATACATTGCGCATTATATTTTGTCTTCAGAACTCTGCAGCGTAAGTCAATATGCAGCTATTTACAAAATAATAAAAAAATCTCTGTAACTCCCCTTAATAAAATTGGCGGGTAATGTGATACACTACCTTCGGATAATGTGGTACACCATATCACATTACCCGAATAGTTTCCAACCGAAGAAAGACACTTGTAATACTATGGATTATGCATTCATTTTTTATTTTTTTTACAAAAGTAGGAACATTAGCAATTACCTAGTACATAAGAAAAACAAGAAAAAACTTAAATTAAGGAATTAAACTAAAATTAAAGTTAATTTAAAATTCAATTCAAATTCATTTATTATTTTAGCAAAAGTAAGAACATTATATAAGAAAAAAAAAAACAAGAGAAAACATAAATTAAAGAATTAAAAACTTCAATATCTATTTAGTACTTTCTTTACTTTCTATTTAAAGCAATTTACATGACTCACATACAAAAATTGCTTGTCGCGTTGGAAGACATTCGTTGTGCGCCCAAACTAAATCGCACTGCAAGCATGGTACCCATGCCTTTGTCTTCTTATCCATTTGGAAAGATGTGTTACAAAATACACAGACACTATCTTTGTTATGTGGTGTTTCGGCCCAAGGATCGTCGTCTGAGCTCGGTAAATGCAAACTTTCTTCTGAGTCGCTGGAAGAACTTTCTTTTGGTTTCTTTGCCCGTTTGGTTTTTACGATCATGGGTCTTTTCGCCTTATTCTTGCGTCTTTCGATGTTCTTAATGCTTTCTTCTAACGATGTTTTGTACGGTGATGTTGTTAGTACAGTTGCCACAGATCTTTTACCTCTGCAGCTGATAACCCGTTTAAGTTTGGGCGGTGGTGAGATATCCCAAGGAGTTATTATCTTTTCAAAAGCTGCCCTGCTAGTACTGGCGACTGGTTCTTCAGCTGCACTACTTGTACTGGCAACTATTTCCTCTACTTCTCGTCCTGAAACAGCAGATTCCTCACCCGGATGATCTTCAAATGTTTGAGCGATAAAATCGACCTCCTGAAATATATTTTTGTCGAATGGATAAATGCCAGTGCATTTAAATCCATTTATTGCGATTTGTGCCGTTTGTACTTTAAGGTAGGCCTTCGAAAAAAGTTCAATAACATCAAACTGTGTTATTTTCCGGCCCTGCTCTCGCATAAATCGCCTAATTTCGTCGTTATAATACGTCTTCAGTGGGCCCATGAAAGCTCTATCCAGCGGTTGCATTTTGTGAGTACAGTGCGGTGGCAAAGATATAATAATAACACCATTATTGCGAGCCTTTTCCAGAACCTCAATATTACGGGTATGGCTGTAATGTCCGTCTAAAATGAGTAGCAAAGTGTTCTCTTTTGATGGGTTTGTGAAGCGCAAGAAATGGTCAAACCACTTTGTGAATATAGGAATTTGTATCCAACCCGAAATGTGGCAAGCAGAATCCGAACCAGGAGGAGCATGTTTCATTAAAACCGGAGAATGGTTCTTTCTCGGAAAAATGAAATAAGGCGGAACAAAAGAACCGCCCGCGCTCATGCAGCTGACCACCGTTATAAGAGAGCCTCTCTCTGCAGAAGTCATACAACCTATTTGCTTTTTTCCTTTAGCTGCCAAAATTTTGGGTTGCCTACTTTGTACAATGGACACTCCTGTCTCATCTACGTTCCAAATACGAGTTGGAGAAAATTTGTGTTTTTCGTACTCTTGCTCCAGTAAGCTATAAAAGGTACCCACATTTTCAGCATTAAAGCCTTTTGCCCTATCTATTGAGGTTCCGGTTGGACTCCTGATACTTATTTCGGATTTGTGCCTTTTAAGAAATGCATATAACCAATCTTTTCCTGCACATTCTTTCAGTACTGAAAATGGGCAAGCTATGTTGTTTCTTTTTGCGACTTGGAATGCTAGTGATCGAATGTCCCCGCGAGTTAAGCCCCAAAAGCGTGATTCCATTTCCCGGATGTATCTTACCAGCTCCAATTCCATTTCCTGGCTAAAAATAGGCTTACGTCCCAAAGGCGTGGCTAAAATATCGCTAATGGATTTATCACTACGAGCTGATCTTTGTAGTGTTGCGAATGGAACTCCAAATGTCTTCGATGCCAAAAGTATACCCATTTTTCCTTCTCGGACTGCTAGAATAGCCTTTCTCATTTCTTCCGCATCCCATTTACGTATCTCCCCTTTTTTTGGCATGATCTGAAATGAATTATAAACATATTTTTACTAATTAATAATTTGGTGGGTAATGTGATATAGTATATCACTTTACCCAATTTTAACTATATCACATTAGCCGCATTTGGCTTTTGCAGCAATCGAGAGATTTTTTTAAATATATACTTCATCGAATTAAAAACTCACCCAATATACTGTCAGCTCTCTTCACACACAAACAAAATTTATCGCTTCAGTTTCTAATTCTGCTAAAATTTTTGCTGAAATACCACAAAAAGCTCACACACAAAAAAATGTTGTCTGTACACCTGAGACAATATCGATGCACTGACATACAACACAATGAGCGCGAGCGCACCAAAAGCTGCAGCACGTGTTCTTCTCCATTGCCGTCATGTTGACAAGAAAATTCTTGTCGAGAATTGTTTTTTTCGGAAAATAAGCTACTATATCACATTTCCCGACCATATCACAATACCCGAAGTTACTCTAGCAGTTGATGTGCCTACATATAACAGAGCTGGCGCATTTAGTCGGGCTATCGCAGCTCTGTAGTTTTCTGAGTGTAGAGTCTATCCGTTAATCGGAGAATAGTAGGATAAGCTGGATAGCGGATAGTAGCCGCATATCCGTTTCATCACTAGCTCTTAGCTCTTCCATTAGATATTAAATTAAATTTGAAGTTGTTGTAAACATAATAATTCAATTCACTTATCGAACAATTCCATAAAGTACTTCAAACTAAAATTAATACACAAGGAGCCTACCCGTTTTATATTGGTTTCAATTCAAACAGATAATAAACAAATAATTCAAATAATTTGCAAGCGATCATTTTAACCAGAAACCTTTAAGAAGCACACGCCGTCGTTTTTCCATCTGAACATTTTCAAAGTATTTAGTTTCAAACTCAACTTTGTGGAGTGATGCCATACGGACCGAAGTTCGTTTATTGTAGGCATCGATCTTGCATTCTGAAGCGATGGAAAAATAATATAGGTTTTTTGTTGAATTGACAAATTCGTTCGATGGTACTAAACAACGCTTTTATAAAGAAATCAATACAATTTTGTGAGCATTCTTAACAAGTTGGAATTGATTAATTCGTTTATTTTAATTCAACCATTTCCTTTTCTAATTTGGGAAAACTCTAGACAATTTTGCATTAAATCAGCAAAGCACTTTTGATCATTCCAACAACTACTTTCGTCAAAGTAACAAAAGTTTTAGAACAAAATGCACAGAATTGAAATGTTGTCAATTTTAAGAAATACCTTTTATTAAATGAGTTATTATTGAAATACACAAGAGTTTTGCAGTAGGTAGGTACCCTCCAGGCATATACACAGTACACACTCAAAATTTACTAATTGCTATTCGTGAAGATGCATAAAATGTGTCTAATACGATGGCAATCTTGACATATTTTTGTTGAAAAATTTGAAATGGATATTTTTTTTTAAACTGAAAATCAAATGTTATAATGATCAATGGAGCTTACATTAACATCAGTACAAACAATTATTGTTTTCCATTTTGTTTAATTGTCAAAACTAGTGTCGAATCAATAAAAATAAATCGTTAACTCTTATTCAATATTTATTCGTACAAAAATAAACAGATATTTGAATAGTAGCTCAGTGCTTAGTATGCTGGACTATTATAAGCGAGGGGTCTCAGGTTCAATACCTGGAAAAACACAAATTAAATCTTAAGGTTCTTTCACTGCGCCACCTCCCGCGAAAATCAGCCAAACATCCCAAAGTGCTACTGTTTGATGCTGACAATGAAGGCTAGGTATTGGTTGCTTTTATAGATCTGTTGCGCCAAATACGGTCGATTAGCCACCATATTTTAATTGCTCTATGTATTTTTATTACCATACAGCAAACCGATATTTGAAGACGGATGTGTAATATGTGAAGTACCCTTTTTATAATATTTTTTTTTCTTAACAATGTAAGCAGAATTTATTTAGCCTTTTTAATAGAAAGTTAGTCAAGTATACCAAAGTTGTATTTACAGTACCAGGACTCTGTAATAAGAAGATTTGCTCAACACCTTTTTGTTCTGACGTCAAAAATTTGTATGTCGAATCTTGGGATATGAACTCACAAAAGGATTGTCGCTGTATCAATAAATCAACGTGAAAACTAATTCAATATAAATGCATACTTCACGCAACCCCTGCCAGCTGTTAAACAAAATAAAAATACGTGGTGTGAGGAACTGTCCCTCCCTCGCTGGTAACCAAGGCGGTAACTTATAGGTGCCAGAAAGTGATTGCAATCAGTATTTGAAATCTCCAATTCCAGCCCCGCATCAGTCACCTTAAACAAAGTTGTGATACCACTCTCATAATTAACTGACAACTCCTACATTGCGACACAAAATGCCACATTTACCCAGCAGGGATATAGTCTTAATACTTCGCTTCCGAACACTACCGATATTGAAAAGTATATCCCGCGCCATAATAGGTATTCATTTATAAACAGAACCCTATCTAAACCGCGCCAATGCGCCTGCAGCGCAAAAGCTGCACAAGTTCCACTTCGGTGAGTCCAATTATGGAATTGCATCAGTCTTGTTTTCGTTGTCCGGGACAATGCGTAGAATGAGTCGCTATCCATTGAACAGTCTTGCTAACTGATTCACTAAGTCAGTCAGTTAGCCAGTCAGTTAGTGTGTCATAATCTGCCGCTGCAACTAATGAGTGGGTTGATATCTCGACTAATTACACGTCTACTCAAAAATCTAAATAAAGGATTATATCACAAGCCAGACGTACGCTTTGTGGTTAGCCGTTAACCCGCCTGAACCAGGTGAGTATCAACTGCCGCAAACAATGCAAACTGATTTTTTTTCGATTTTTCCCACAAAGATTGGCCGCCTGCCCAACCACCGTGCAATTCTGTTATGACTGTCCCAAGGAGGCGACGAGACATCTTCGTTTTTCACTTTTGTCCATCAGTAGAGTATATCTAAATGATTCAAAGAAAAAGGTTTGGCCGCACAGCAAATAAAATCGGGTATTTTTTTGAAGAATCGTCCAATTAAATCCTGGAACTATAATGATGACAAAAAGCGCAAGCAAGTGTGCTTCTTAGTGCTTAATGAAGTGAATCTGCCGCTAATATTGTGGGAACACGACAGCGGCTCGGACAACGGACACACCCCTTTGATTTGAAATTCTCTTGTTTTTTTTTATCTTTATTTTTGACTGGTGGCCAAGCACGTACACAATAAATTATATTATTATTCAGTTGAGGTTGCTATTGCTTTACCCAGTCAGCGGTACTTCGGAGCCCAAGCGATAGCCATAAAAGACGAACAGTTTTACCGTAGCGGAGTTGAGGTGCTACTTCGAGGAAAGCAGCGTTGCGTATAAAAGTCTTATTCCAACCTGTCCGCAGGTTTCGCACAAGATGGGGGAGCACAAGCAAATGACGTGCCGAAGGCGCTAGCAGACATATATATACACGCACGAGGGAGTACCTATAGTTAGATTCTTGCAATTAAGAAAAGTGAAATCAAAATTTAAATTCTTTTTTCCGCTAAGTTGAACAAGGGGATGGGTCGATGTGAGAAATTCTATGTTTACACATGTTTATAGACCTAACTAATTGGATAGAGGGAGCGGTTTAGGGTGGAAGCTTACATGAGCTAGAAAAGTTAGAAAATTGTCGCTGGAAACTGATCTGTCGGTAGAAATAGAACCCAGCCATTTTAGGATAGAAACAGCAAAGAATATTTTTTAATATTTTATTTACATTTGCAGGGCTTCGCGAGTTTGCCAAAAAAAATTAGCCTACGCACTCGAACTTGCATTTTCGTAAGAAATTCAGATTGTCGAATTACAAAATTTTCGACAAGTTATTGTGAGTTTTGTGTTAAAAATCGATAAGGATGAGCTCAGGTAATCTACAACTTATGGACATGTGAATCATTCTTTACCGGTTTCCCGATGTAGGTAACTACAGCTTTGGTAACACGATTTCGTGGAGTAAATCATTCCGCGCTCAATGGTCACACTTAATAACTTTGCTCAAATATATTGATTTTATCACAAACATGAAGATAATTTATTACTTTTCAAAATCGCACTCAAAATCCATTAAATCTTTGGCGTCGCAACTTGTCCCACATGAATGTTCTTTATAGCCAACACAAATTCAATGTCAAATTGTCAATCACATGTGGCTGACATCAATTTGTAACCGAATTGATTTTCCACCCATTTATCTTTGTTGACAATAGACGCAGTACAGAGAATGCCGCGCGCGAATAGTGAAGACAAGAATTAATTACTGACAAATGTTTGAAGCCTATAGCAGATTAATTTCAAAACGAATCGTAAATTGCTCTCAGTGAAGAAATTTTTTTTTTATCCAACAACATGATATCCTTGGCACATTGCAAAGTCAAAGATTTAATTGCGAGCCCCAGACAAGATCGAAATATTAAAGTGCCCAGCGATAGATCAAATTTTAAGATTTGCCCGACACCCCGAGAGATTGATATGCGAATTGTCTGTGTGTGTATTTGATTCCTTGATGACTGCCAGATCAATCGTATGAAATGTGCGCGCGCACAACAAAAGTGATCTCTTGCGCAACCTCCTTTATATAAGACTGATATACCGGACTGATATTTATGCGGAGCTATGAACTATGCTGCTGTGTGCGGTAATTGAGCTCTATGACTTGTAATTACCATTTTATTGCTGGCCATGGAGGCTCTTTTAAGTGTACGAAGGAGCCATTTGTGTTATGTGAGGAATCGCACAGCCTGTATGTCTGCTGTGCACATGACATGAAACATGTATTTTATAACAAGACCCAGCGTATTATATATACTTAATACTAATGCCATACGTTAGTAGCCGAAGCGTCTACAATAGTTTTATAAATGTTGCGCGGAATTGTGTTATCGGGAAAGCTTAGAGATATTGGATCTCGTTGTGATGGATTCTATTGAATTCTCGTGCAGTTTGATTGCTGAGAGAACATAACAGATCTGGTTTATTTGATTTCATTAGAATTGAAGTGCAATGTAATTGAATGGTTGATAGTAGATACTTAAAAATTGCATCTAGTGGATTGCAGAACAAAATATGTATATATGCAGTGAATAAACTTAACGAGAATATATTCAATAAATATGGATGTTGCGATGCAGTAGAGCGCTTTATTGGAAAGTTTGAAGGGCTTATTGCAAAAGCCTGATTAGCCACAAATTCAAATAGTGGATCTCCACTATCTCGCATTCAAAGTTTAGAAAAAAATAACAAATAATCTGATCATGGCATTTATGTACCTACCTCTTTTTTTATGAGTTATGTGTTGTTCTTCAATATTATGCCTTAATAGTGGGGAAAAAATTATGGAATGCGTCTACAAAACAAAAAAAAAACATCATGTTACTGTACAGAATAAATACTACATTAAAATTATAATTTTAAAAATAAAAAAAACTATTTTTTTACTAGAATGGCTTTATAATAATGAGTTGGCGCAACAGGTCCGTAGGGACCGAAGCCCTAGCTTCTCACAACCATTCGTTTTGTGTGAGTTTCATTTTTTTTGGAACGAATCTACAATTTTATGCCCATTCCAAACGGCTAATTGAGAAGCTCTAAGGACCGTTATACTCTCGGATGCTTGTCATACGTTCGCGAGAGGTAGCGCAGTGGAAAAACCCCTAAGTTGGAATTTGGGTTTTTGCGGGATTCGATTGGCTTTATTGAAGGAAAATATTATTTATTTGTTTAAATTTGTTAAACGAAATTATAATGTTTCGGATATTCGTTTTTTGCGAATTTTTTTTCTTTATTCAATTATTTCAGCTTCTGTTTTAACTCCAGAGTTCACTGAAATCAAATTGTTGTAAAACAGATGGTTAATTGGAGGAATGTATGGCAGCACCGATCTCACATTGAGCAGTTTGGCTTTGGATATTTTTACGGGTTCAATACATTTTCTTTTAATCGCGCTTAAAATTGTAGCTAGAGATATTCCCTGCTTTAAGATATTTACTTCCTTGTACTCTCCATTTACTGTGTGTTTGACAAAAACCGATTTTGGACTAGTTTCCTTGAAATGGAGTGTAGCGAAAGAACTATGTTTGGATTCCTAAAAAAAGTTTTTCAATAACATTATAAGCCACATAAAACATAACAAAATGCAACTTGATTTTTTTTCAATAGCATGATAAGCCACAATTAACATGGAAGGCCACACAAAACATTTCACTTGAATTTTTTATAATTATATGATAAGCCAAAAAAATAAAAGGATTTTTTCCTACCGGAATCATCATCTGTCGGCCTAAAATCCTTATCGAGGACATTACTATCGCTTTCTTCAATTAATTCATTACTATCGATGGTTTCTTCACTGAAATACAAGATTTTTGTTTTGCACTTTTAAAATTTGTATCAGTTTGCGGATGTGGATTATAACGTTCTTACCGAAAAACTCGATGACAACTCTTATAGAAAATGTCACTAGCGACCTCATTTGAAAAATAGCGAACAATCTCCTGTGTATAAATTGTGCTATTTTCCAATAGCTTGGGTTAGAAAACAGTTTTTTGAAAAAATATGGTTTATCATTAACTTCAATTCAATGTTTCACATTAAAGCTTTCTATAATTCAAAAATAAACCCAATAATGCCCCCGGCCGCCTCTAGTAAAGGCAGTAAGCCTATGTTTTGTTTGCTTGTTTACATATTCGCGTCTTTACTGATTCATGTGGTTTTGGTCAGATATTTACACGATGTCGCGTCGTACTGTTAGCAACTTCTCGAAGATGACGAAATTGCTGGTTTAATATAGACTCAGTTTCATTTGTCTGGAATGCGATTTGCTAAATAGTAATTCCTTGGCGAGTTCAAGTGTTGATCATTTTTGCAGTCAATGCAAGTAGCGATCTAAATTCAGCTTCATGAGAAATACCAACGACGTTTTCAGTTTCCGACGTTTCTGAGCCTAAAGTAGATCCATATGGTTTAGAAAACGAAAGCGGTACTCGAATAAGCCTTTTCTTTCATTTTTAAATTATATATTTCATTATTTTCTGTAAAATCGAAGGATTGGTAGAAAATAGTCTTTCCTGATCATGTTTTATGCTATTCGTGATGCCTGGGCCTAAATTTTTCTTAATTGTTGAAAAAAAATTGTATGATTCTATTCCAAACCGTTTTATAGAGGTCATATATATTATTAATATAGGAAAACCTAATAACCAAATGTTTTAAAACCATAAAATTTAAACATTTTATTAATTTTTTCCTTTCTTTTGAAGATTTTGCATGTGGTTGGTTGGTTTAAATGTCTGTTATCCCCGTTTCCTGACGAGGGAAAAACACAAAATAACGTATTGAGCGCCGTTTTGAGACCACAAAAATACTAACGGAACCTGAAATAAAGGGATGGAGGATGTTAAGGGAACTCACAACCAGCCTGTGGAGTTGAGAAATTTGATGATCTTGTTATTGAAATGGGTGCTTTGGATGGCGGAAAGGTCATCATAAAAGGGATGACCTAGTGCACAGCGCCTGGTTTTGGCTAGGGCCGGACACTCACAAAGAAGAAGGAGCACTGTTTCACTCTTGTTTATGTCACTCTTGATGCCAAGCTTGGTTGCGTGAGTTCCTAAGGGTCAATGGCCCGTACTTATTGCCGTTAGATAGTTAGGCGACATCTACACGCGTTCTGGCGAATAGGTTGTTTGTTCTGGCATCGTCGTAGGTTGGCCCGATCTTCCTTGAAATGACACAGTTCGTCAGGTTCATCCATCTAGTCTCAGCTCTTGAGGTGAAGTGCAGGAGGATTTCTCTCTTAACATATCCCAGTGGAGGGAAGACTTCTCCTCCTAGTGGAGCATCTTTTTATACGCTTTTCAAGTAGTTCTTTGCTTGATCTTGGGAAATTCCAGCCATGGTTTCTTATTTACCTTTTAATTTAATGACTTACTGTCGGGAAAATATGTACCTGGTAGTAAAAGTTTCCGGGTATAAAATTTAGAAGAGGTACATAAAAGGTCCGCCATTTTTTTTTCAACCAGTGCTTATTTCGCAAATGGTAATACTTAGCTCATGTCTGATTTGACAGATAATTAGTTTTATCCCTCCGCTGAACGAATATGGTTGTCTATACGCTTGAACAACGCTGGAAAATATTGCGACATTACATTGAAAATCATGGTAATGTTGCAGAATGTGTGCGAAAATTGCGTACGGAATTTGGAAGAAGAGAAGCACTTGTGAAAAAAGTGAAAGAAACTGGCATCCTCATCGATAAACCAAAGCGTGAAAAGCCAAAAACAGTGCGTACACCCGAGAAAATTGCTGCTGTGGCAGAAAGTGTGCGTGAAGCGCCATCAACATCAATTCACCGTCGTTCTCAACAATTGAACATTTCGGAGACATCATTGAGACGAATTTTGCATAAAGACCTTGGTATGACGCCATACAAAAATTGAAGAGGAGGATGTTGGCAACATTTGATTTCAACAGGACGGCGCTACGTGCCACACAGCCGAAGCTACACTCGATGTTTTGCGCCCTGTTTTTGAATATCGCATTATCAGCCGCAGAGCTGATGTCGTTTGGCCACCTCGGAGCTGCGATTTGAACACCGTTGGACTATTATTTGTGGGGTGCCGTAAAAGATAAGTATTACGCCGACAAGCCAGAGACAATTGACGCTTTAAAGGACAATATTCGTGCAGCCATTGGTGAAATACAGCTGCGCACAATCGATAATGTGCTTAAAAATTGGACCGATCGTGCAGGCTACTGCATGGCCAGCTGAGGCAGCCATTTGAATGAAATTATTTTCCATTATTTACCGGAAGGATTGTACTTTCAAATAAAAAAAGAAATTTTAGAAAATATTCATTAGTTTTTTTTTAAAGCATTTTCAAAAAAAAAAGTTATTTGGCGGACCCTGATCAAAGAGTGAAAATCGATTGCAAAATCTATGGCCTCATCCTAGGGATCGCCAGTGTATGAATAATAATGCAAGTGTCTCAACTGGACATGAATACCGTATATGACTATTGGCTTGGAATGGATACTTCTAAATAGTCTGAAGTTTTTAAATATTGGCCTTGAAATGAACCCCGATCTATGATCAAATTACAAGACCTCTCATGAGTCCATTCATTTAACTAAGTCAATTATTAATCACCGATTTATCGAAGTGATTCGGCTGAGTCCCCTACTCGACCACTGCCAATTAAATTTGAATGTGTACACATTACAATGACGGTCACTTTGCATCACTTCAACTGAGTCACTATCTCATGTTCACCGCCGAGATGATGCAGATGTTCCCGGTGCCTGTGTAAACATTTGTGAATTTTTATTACCGATTCCGTTCTAATGTATAGTCCAAACAAAGCGAGGTGTCACGTTTCACTTCGGTGGCCAACCAATTAGCACTCTCATCCATGGCATGCCAAAACCCAATGCCGATAATTACGCATTTTAAATTAAATCGCCTTATAAACTTGGTTGGGTAGTCTTCGCTCTCCATAATGCCAGTAAGCTGTCCAATTGCCATGCCATTAAGAAAGCAATTTAACATCTTCCGATTATACAATCCAAGTGATCACAGAATGAGTCATCATCGGAGGCATTTCTATGTTTCGCAAGAGCCAAGTCGAATGAAAACCTAAGACACCGCTTGGACAAACGATCTCCAGCTCCAAGCTACCTGCGAATTTTCCTTTACTTATACCACAAATCAAGTCAACAGGTAGTTTTGTAGGTTCAAAGAACATTATTCTTTCCCTATGGTTCCACGGATGACTCATTCGTCTGGTTGCAATATTTTTATTTTTTTTTTAAACACTGACAAAGACTGTGCTCTATAGTACATGTCTACGTTGTAGATCACCGGCTCCCTCCACCTGAGTATTAGTCGAATGGGTAGCGATCATGTGGTAAATAAAAAATAATATATCCATCCGATCGACGGTGGAAGTGGATGTATACATAAACTCACACTGGCCGGCCCGATTCAATCGATGAGTCATCAAATTAAAAGTTGGAACGACGAGCCCTTTCTTCGGCCAATACCTCTACCTGTGACTGTCTATATCAAGTGGACAATCAGTTAACCGAACAAAAAATAAAATTCAACTCGTTATCGAAGAAGAAGATTCAGTAGCACTAAACAGATATTCAAATTAAAGCTGCAAAGGAACATCAAAACCAACTGCAAGATTAGACATCAACGCATGCAAACACCAACCGATCGATCAGTCATGCTTGTTAAACGTAAAAGGGATCGCGTATCTTCAGAATCAGAATCTTTCGAGATTTTTATTAAGGTCGTCAATCTTGACGGTTCTGTCTTTCTCGACATTTTAAACACAAGATAACACAGGCCGAACGCCGAAGACCGGGCCGAGAACAAAACAAAGATAGTAGTGGTTGTGCGGTGGGTGACCTACTTTTTGCGCGTTTTGTGTTACTTTCTGCTGACGAGTATGAGAGTGCGTGCACATTCAGAATCACACTCCGGGGGTGTCATTCTTTTTTTGTTTTTAAATTTAGAAAGGAAATAATATACAAAAGCGAAGCAAAGCACAAAGTTGGTGCGCTGTGTTGTCGGCTTGTGGCTGTCGTTGTCGTTGGTGTTGTGTCGCAATCAATAATGTCGTCATGATGTCCCACATTTGGGGAAGAATAAATCAAAAAAAAAAAAAAAGAGACGAATATGAAGAAAATAAAAGTGGTCTGCAGCGCTCGGTGTTGGTGTGTTTACAGTCGTCAATTATATTACAATAGATAGCGGAGCACTAGAGGAGGTGGCATTTTTATTGTGAAACTAACAATTAGTGCTGCCAAATTTTATGTAGCTTATCTACGAGGAGGGTGTAGGAATGCTAGACCTAATTGCAGATATGTAGGTTAACTGATCGGTCAGGTGTCCGCTTTTGAAGTGAATCCCTACTTCTACGAAAACCAAATAAAGTTTCGGACAAGCCTTGACGTTTTTCACGTATTGACTTGGCACCCTTCAGTTGTTTCATTGTAGATTTAATTCGGTAAGGTGACATTCACTTAACGGGTGTGGTCGATTTGTTTGGGGGAGCCGTTTTAGTGGAGGTAGATGACCAAGCTAACTAAATGGCTTTGAGTATTAATTGCTTCAAGATTCATAAATATAGCTTGCAAGCAACAAATCTGTTAAGTGACGGTGACGGTAAGCAGTCCACTCCTAGGAAGTCTGAGCCTTTCAATCTAGACAATGATATTCAAAATGTCCGCCCACAAGCAAAAGATTTAATGAAGGAAGATAGTCGTGTTCATACGAAGACCAAATAAGGTTGTTGGAGCGGATGGTCCAGCGCGAGCTATGATTTTGGTATTACACCGCAGCAGAGCACAAACTTTTATGGAAAAAGAATACACAAAATCCCAATTATACAAGTCTTTATTTGTTTAATGCCAAAATTAGACTGACTTCATATCAGTAAGAAACGTTTTACAAAACTATATTATACAATTCATATGGAAAATAACAAAGCTTCTCCTAGCAACAATCATTCGTGGTTGCCTCTCGTCCTCTCATTTCGCGATCTTGTTGAGTGAGTCTTTGCTGAGGCGTTGATCGTGTAAATAGATATTGGGGAAGATGTGCTTTTGCAGTGATGGAGTGAATGTTTATCGTAACTTGCGCATAGTTTTTAAGCATCGCCAAATGACTAAGTGAGGAGCATCCAGCAACTAATCTGCATAACTGGATTGAATGAATGTATCCCCGCGATCAGCCTACTCTGACCAAAATTGAGCTACACTTGCCTTAGCTTCCTACCTGAACCAAGACCGATGAGTGAAACTTCATCAACATTTTTTTTAATACCCTGACCTAGTGTTCTTCAATGTTTAGGATATTTGGGCACTTAAATCCAATAAGTGTTCAATATTGGATTCAAAGACTCAAAAGAGTAAGTCGCAGGTATCCGAGTAGGTACAAGAAAACCGATGAGCCCCATATCTACAACTGAGCTATCTACCGTCAAATAGAAGTCCTTAATTTAATTTATGAGATCTTGTTGACTTTACGCGTAAAACCTTTCGCCAGCCTACAGATCGACTCATACCAAAGAGGCTCCAAACTAGCGGGCCAACTGAGAGCAGAAACGGTACATTGGCCCACAAGGAATTCCTAAGTACACAAACAAAAATTGGCTCTAGAAGAGTGCGAATTTTGCTCGGTTAAAAAAAAATGGGTTAAAATTAAGCAAGTTTCTGTTGAAAAACACCGCGTATTCATTGTTAAATTCTACCGATATAAATAGGTAAATGACATACTGTTAGAAATAACACACTTTATCAGTTGGTCAGAACCAAGTTTCTAGAAAGAGAGTTAGTTTGTTATTTACAACCGAGAAAAATTGGAATAAAATCATAAAAGGTTATTTTTAACCGAGTTTCGATAAACTAGTTGACTCGGTTATTTTTAACCAACAACTCTGTAGGACCTATATTAACAGTATCACTCGGCAGTTTTTAACCGAAAGTTGGTTGATTTTTAATAAGCGATTTTTCTGCGTAGACTTGATGCCAATCGGGAGGCCATTTTTAGGTGGGATTATTAGTGGGAGCGACAACATTTCCACATTTTTGGTACCCTTTAGTTACACGGCGTTCACATCGCAGTTCAGCTTAAAGGTTTTTATATTTTATGAAATTGTTTGAAAATGGAATTCCTTATATAATTTCCTCACAATGCCAAATACCTTAATATGATCATGTTTTTTTTTTTCAATATCTATCTCATGATATTAATCAAAGAAAAATCAACCTAAACGGTTTTTGCACTTTTATAAAAAGAGATTTTGTAACTTCAAGCTTTTATTGTAAGTATATTTTAAACAAAAAAAAATTGTTTTTAGTCGATTTTAATGCTTTTCATTTCGAAGTCATATTGAAACAAAATATATATTTTAAAAGAGTTGGGGGAAAGCGTTTCTTATGTTGTGATGAAAAAGATATTTTAGTTTTAGTATAATTTTTAACCAGTAATTAGTACGTAAAGCACATACTTGCACAATAATTTATGTAAGTATGCATTTGCTAAATTCAAAAAATGAATTCGATATATTTTCCGTTTATACTACCTATTGCTCTCAAATTGAACTGTGTATGCATTTGGCAGTTCTAGTAAATTCTATAGTAAAAATAAAATTCGACATCGCCCTTTATTTATGTGAAATATTTACTTGGAACGGTATCACTTTTTGTTTTTCAAAAACACATAGTTCACTTGTTTTTGTTACCTAATTAATAATTTAAAGGGGTTTCTAAAAATATCAGTGGACATTTCAAAATACATTATTAACTATAAAATTGCAAAAGAAAACGAAATAGAACATGCGAATACTAAGAAGTAACAAAACAATTTGGATTCTTGCGTTCGATTGAATAGGTACACAAAATCTGAAATCGGATCAAACTCCAGAATCCACTTTATATTAGACTTGTTTTTTTGAGCTTCGATCTCAGCAAATCAAATCAAAGTAGGATTTTCAGCACGCAATTACAACAACTACGCTCTTTTTGACATTTCGAGCACTCACTTTAGTTGTTGTAATCGTGTGCTGAAAATCCAACTTTACTTTCTTTCTTTTTGTTATAGGAGTTTTATCATAACTTACTTACTTAAGGTGGCGCTACAGTCCGGGGTGGACCTGGGCCTCAACCAACACGCCTCTCCAGTTAGCACGATCTTTGGCTAACTGCCTCCAGTTGCGCACTCCAAGTTGGTTGAGGTCACCTTCCACTTGCGCGCGCCACCTAAGGCGAGGTCTTCCTCTACTGCGTTGTCCCTCCGGGTTGGAATCGAAGACTCTTCGGGCCGGAGCGTTGGTGTCCATTCGCTCTATATATGTCCTAGCCATCTTAGACGACTAATGCGTACTTTTCTGACCAGGTCGATGTCGCTGTACAGCTCGTAGAGTTCGTTGTTAAATCTTCTCCTCCAAAGCCCGTCAACGCAAAAATCACTCGAAGAATTTTGCGTTCGAAGCGACTAAGAAGATCCTCATCCGTCTTTGCTAGGGTCCATGCTTCTGCGCCATAGAGCAGGACAGGGATGATGAGGGTCTTATATAGAATCTCCTTAGTGCTTCTTGACAAGGCCTTACTAATCAATTGCCGTCTTAGGCCAAAGAAACAGCGGTTGGCAAGTGTGATTCTTCGCTTGATTTCTGTTGTGATGTCATTGTCAGAGTTTATAGCGGAGCCGAGGTAGACAAAGTCCCTAACTACCTCAAAATTATAGCAGTCTGTCGTGACGTTCTGTCCGATTCGTCGATGTTGTGTGTCCCTTCTTGTTGACAGCATATATTTTGTTTTACCCTCATTCACCACTTAACCCATTTTTGCCGCTTCTGTACTAATACTTGCAAACGCACCAGTGACAGCTCGCTGTGTTCTGCCAACAATGTCAATGTCATCAGCGTATGCAAGCAGTTGCACAGACTTTTGGAAAATTGTGCCTCTGGTGTTGGCTTGTGAGTTTCGCACAATTTTCTCAAGAATGATGTTGAAGAAGTCACATGACAGCGCGTCACCTTATCTAAATCCTTTTTTGACATCAAAGGTCTCGGTGAGATTGTTTCCGACCTTTACGGAGCAGCGAGCGTTCTCCATCGTCATTCTGCACAATCTGACAAGTTTGGCAGGGATGCCACAACTAGACATGGCTCTGTATAGCTCGTCTCTATAAATGCTGTCATATGCGGCCTTAAAATCGATAAAAAGATGGTGAGTATCGATCTGGACTTCTTGGGTTTTCTCCAGGATCTGCCGTAGTGTGAATATTTGGTCGGTCGTGGACTTGCCGGGCCTAAAACCGCACTGATAGGGACCTATCAGATCGTTGACGAATGGTTTCAGGCGTTCACATAGTACAGCAGACATGATCTTATACGCAGTGTTCAGGAGACTGATGCCTCTATAGTTGGCGCAGTTTAGAGAGTCTCCTTTCTTGTGGATCGGGCAAACGATGCTGAGGTTCCATTCATCAGGCATACTTTCGTCTGACCAGATCTTGGAGACGAGTTGGTGTATGCTCTCTACCAGGTCATCTCCCGCTGCCTTAAACAGCTCGGCAGTTAAGCCGTCCGGTCCAGCAGCCTTGTTGAATTTAAGCTTAGATATTGCTATCCTCACTTCATTTTGGTCAGGTGGACGGTAATCTTGGCTTTCACCGTCCAGGTTGAATGGTTCGTTCTGCCTGACAGCGGAATTTGTGTCATCTTCGCCGTTTAGCAATCTGCAGAAATGGTTTTTCCATGTCCTCAGCACCGACTGTGACTCTACTACCAGGTTTCCTTGTTTCCTTGTTCGTCTCGTTTTATCATAATACTCACTAATAATAGTTTTTTTTTTTTTTTAAATATGACATTTGGATTTTTACTGTTCCAACGTGACTTCATTCAACATTATTTATTAAACCGCAGAACTTTCAATCATTTGAAAACACCCACCAAGCGAAAAAAATGTATGCAATGGTCGGGAATATTTAAAAAAAAAATCACTTTTGCCCTAGTGAAAGCTTGGGCTTAACAATTAGCTGCCTGAATTCTTCTGTCGAAACAATTTTTCATGCAAGGAAATTTTGAAAAAAACCTGAAATGTGAATGGATGAACATTTTTTGGCGACAAAGATGAATAGAACAAGTAAAGCTGTCTAAAAAAAACATACTCAACATTAATTCTTTTTCCATTTATTGTTATAAATTCATTTACAAATTGCTTGTTATTGAAAAAGTGCCACCCGGCGGCCATATTCACAGACAGGAAAAAAAAAAGAGCGCACGAGAGAGGGCCGTCATTCAAAATCGGTTAGGTGCACGGGAGTCGACCCTCTAGCATAAACTAAGTATGAAATAGACCGTCAGCTCTTCCAACTTAAGAGAGTTTGCCTACAAGCTGTTTTCCGTGTTCCTATGTGCGAAAGTATGTGTGCCATGTTAAAGTCCATAAGACGCACGCATACATTTGCACATAGCAACCTGACAGATGACTGACAACTCATTCTGTGGTGACATTGGAAAAAATTCAAATAATTCAAATAATTGGCCGTTATAGGGATGTGTCTAGAAAACCGTGTGTATGGTGTGGTGAATTTAGCAACAATTTCTATTTCATTAAAACGAATATCACAAGGACTTATTTTATTTTACCTAGATAATCCATACAGTACAGGATGTTCACATTGTGGTTGTAAACAATGGAAATCGATGAACTACAAGGATCATCTGCAAAAATAAAATAAAATCAGTACCTATCTACAAATTATTATTTGGAATTTTACTGATAGCTATATATTTAAGTTTCAGTTCTTTCCCGTACAGTATAAAGAAAGTAAATTCATTTTCGTTGATTGCATTTATAAGACATTTTTTGTTATTAAAGTGCAATGAAAATTTAGATAAAATAATTTTAAAAAGTTGAACGAATTTTTCTTTCGTCAGCCAAAGTAATTTGTTCGTCATGAGAAATTCTAAAAATTTGTTTGTCATGTTCTATGAAAGTTTTATATCGTTTTGAAGGTAACATTTCGAAAAGAAATCTGCACCAAAATGGATAGGACAAAAAAGTTATTTTCTAAATAAACATTATTCACGGCTGTTCTCGGCTGACTCAAGTGTTTTCATTAATTATTACGCTAGTTTGAAATTCTTATATTTATTAAATTGTTGAAATTTTGTAATAATTTTTTTGCCTTTTTGTTTTCTGAAAAATTCATGAACAAATTTTAACTCAAAACTGTTACCCACTCAGAAATGTTCATATCTCTGCCCTGAACCCCAAAGAACTTTAAATTTGAATATTCCTAATCAATTCTTCCATTTGAATTCGTTGCCTTTTTTCTTTCGACATTCGCCGACGAAATAATTTTTCGCCAAAAACAACAAACGAAGACAAAAGAATTACTGTAGGTACAAAAATGTATTATTTTATTCCTTCGAATGAATATTTCTCAGTTTATTTCTTTATTGATACGTTGATTACATTAGTTATTAACCATTTTGTAAAATAAATGTTTTCGTGGTGAAATAAAACAACAAATGTAAACTGTTGGAACGCATCCATCAGCTGATAGAAACTTACCAACTACCCTACTGTCAGTCACTGTGCTTAGCACTGTCTCTTTATTTTTCCCACGAAGCGTGGGCATTTTTCCCTTTTCACAGAACTCAAATTCCCTCGATTTGTATTAGTATTTTTCGAAAAGAAATTCACATTAAATTAACCTTCAGTGTAAAAATCGCAGTTTGTTAACATTATAATGATTATTTCTTGGTCATAGAAATTTTTACTAAAAGTTAAATCCCTTTTTTATGGACATTTAGTGTGTTGCAATGTAGTTCGACGGTTTTTCGTCAGGTTCCTAACATTTCTACAATTTTGATGCTTTATTTTCGTTTTGCACGGAAGGTTTTTCGGACATCAACATTTCTACAAAAAGGTAGAAATACCACGATGTAGGATGACTGCTCAGTGTCATTATTTGTTTATACCCCCTCCATTCAGAATTCTTTTTTTTTTGCTGCTTCACACGTATTCACGCATACGAAATTTAAGAGAGAATTTTCTTTTCAAAATTTTCGAGGGGAATCGGGTAGGTGCACGGGAGCTGGCGGTCTATATAGTACTTAGTTTATGCCTCTAGTTTGGATCCTCTTTGACTCATATCTGGGTGGATCTAGTTACCTCTTCCACTCCGGTTAGTCTTATAAGATACGCAGGAATTCCATGGCTTTACACACACTTCTCTGACGATTTAAGTCGGTTGCGGTGGAATATTTAGGAACGAACTATATCAATGTTATCAGTCAAACTCGAACGTCAGTGGAAGATGGCGAAATCTCGCTACTCGGTCAAAGCTTCTTCAACACCACCCTTAAGGCGATCGTACAAAACTTACAAGACTTACAACCTACTTACAAAGCCAAAAAGCAGTGAAAATATTTTCCTCGAAATTAGTTGCGTCTTGACATGCCACCTTTAAAATATTTTATGCATATCCTTTATTGAATTGTGGGAAAAGTCTTTAAATTTATGAGGCTTACTCCACTTACTGTTTTATATTGTATTAGTAGAATGGAAACTGAATGACACGGGTCATTCGAAGATGCAACAGAAATACTTGTACAAATAATGGACTACATCACACCAAACTAAAAGGTTACAAGACCTTTCTCGAGCGCTTATCGCAGCAGGGAAGACTGGAAAGACGAACTAGTACCCAACAAGCAATCCATAGAGCCGTACCTATTTAAAGACCGATCATAAATGGAAAACGTGTTGGGGCTAGGCGTTTTTTTCCAAATCGTTGTGTATATCGGTACGCCTCACTGACCACAGCAGTGTCATCCAAGCTGAGGTCCTCGTAATTGTAACAGCAAGCAGCCCGTGAGTTTGTGGGAGTTCCTGATTGTGTTAGCTCCAAGTTGGAATTATTTTTAGGGTGCCTATTAAACATGGTTGAAAAAAAGTTCTTAATATTTGCTAAAAAGAAGTTTTTCGTAGCTGTAATTGGATTTTCATAGGCAGTGGGACATTTTTATTATTTCAAATATATAATGCAGATATGTGAACACAGATCCGAAGTTGGGTAGTAATTTTTGAGGAATATTTAAGAAAGTGATTTGTTCGAATCTTTTGAGAAAAACTAAGTGTGGGATCTTATTTAGAATACTTTTATTATTTTTAATATGTATTCTGATCAAAATCGTTATAGCGGTTTTTGGGAAATTATGGAGACAGAACAGCAACAAATATTGGAATTTTTTGTTTGCAAATTATTATTGCGTAAATAAATATTTGGGTGAACTCTGAGCATCTGGGTTCAAGTTTTTTCTATTCTAGTTTTTATTTTATTCAAGTTCTTGGAGATATGAGCAGTTTCTAAAATTAGCGTTTTCATTGGTTCGAATTCAAAATTAAAGAGGCAATCACTTTCGAAACATCGATTTTACTATAATTATGCATTCGTTGGTGCCGTTTTTGATTTTTTAAATCAATTGTACGATAAAAGAGAGAAAAACTGAGTTTTCTGTTAATGAATAATTACCTTGGAAATGCATTTTTGTTGTAATCGTATGGATAGTTTTTGAGATATCTACAAATGTGCAATACTGTTATTCGTTTCTTCAGCGAAAATATAAGAATGCAGTCATGTTAACCTCACCAACTTCAGCTCAAATATCAATTTTGGTTGGAATCGTCCGAGCCGTTTTCGACCAAATCAAACTGGTATGAAAATTTTGTGTGGGAAATACCATTAATATTGCGGTTACCTTGCAAAAAAAAATCGGGCCCGAACTGGGGCTTACAACTCTAAATCCGAAGTTTGAGCTTAATCAGGGCAGCCGCTTAGGCTGTAGGCCTCGGGAGCATACGGACAGACAGTCAGACAAAATTTCCAGACCCAATGTCCGAATTGATTAACATCTCGTTCGAAATTTTGTACGAATACAATATCTTGCCCTTACTACGTAATCAAGAAAGTTACAATTCAATGCTTAAGAAATGCTGTTGCGTAAAACTCAAAGTTCTTGGTACTCAGCGCAAGGTATCGCTCTGCTGGGCTCCGGGACATGAAGGTATTCCAGGCACTAAGAAAGCGGACGAAGTAGCTAGTCAATATTCGACAGCTGTATCATCAGAACAAGCTGATCCCTCTATGAACATGCCGCCTTACACACTCAAGCTCGATGCAGGGAGAACAGCCACAAGAGACAGACGAGGGTTGGATTCACTGCAATAGAAGGTTGCCGAACTATAGGAATGCTATCGCCAACTTTCAATTGAGCCACAACCGACAGTTTCATACAGAAGGATATAAGATCCCTGTCCACTCTCGTAGGAATCAAAGCTAGGCAAAATACTTTGGGGAACCACATGAAGAAAAATACGTTTTGTATCTACAGGTTGTGGTGAAGATGAAAAGACCCATTTCCGAAATCACTGCCCACATCCTCAACGGACCAGGTATATACAGATTCCTGGGGAGACACTCCTTTTATGAGCCAGGCGGGCTTTCCAGCACACCAATAGACAAAATAATGAGCTTTATCAAATCCCCTACCACGCCTCAATGATGTTGTTCAGTTAAACATCGCCTAAGGATTTACGCAGCCTCTAATTGGCTCTCCTATACGATTGTTATTTATAAAAAAATTTCTCGGTAACTTTACTAAACGCTGTTTGTGTCCAAAAAGGTAAGAATTTCGATAAACTATTACAGAAAACACTGTAATCTATTACTTTTTGCTCTGAAACCGACATCAGCTATGTGATTAGATTCGTAGATACGTAAAATCATATTACACAATGAAAAGTTAAATTATTTGGCACAATTCCGAAATGTCTTTGGAGGGACCGCTGGAATATTAACCTGCAATCATAAATGTATCTATGTGTCTTCCTATGTCCATATTCCTGGTCCAATTCTACCAACCACCGCCAAATCTATAATGCCAGGCCATTGGTAGACATATTCACACACATCCTAAAACATTCCCCACAAGCAACAAAACTGAAGTTGAAGAAAAAAAGTTACAAACGCAGAATTATTTGATATTTTTTTATTTATTAAGTATAACTTATATTTGATAGTTGCAAACTTAACTTATATTTGATAATTGCAAATTTGCACAACATGCGAAATGAATGCACACAAAAATTAGTTTCCCTTTTTGGTTTTGTTTACAATTCGAACACGACCAAATGACATTTGATGCAAGAACATATTTACGAAAGCTCTACGCGTTTAACTTACGCAGCCCTGAAGCAAAGTTGCTTAGATTCGAAAAATCTTTATAAACTACATTTTCGTGCGTAAGGACATTTTAGAGGGTGCGTAAGGACAAGCAGACTCTACGTTGGGTTTATAAATAAGGCCGTAAGTAATTGATTAAAGTATTGTTAGACAGGGTTGTAATGGGTAGGGGATAGGCAAGGCGTTACAATGGTTCAGCAATGATTTGAATGTGGAACGGAGAGGAGCTAGAGGAGGCCTGGGCTAGTTGGCACCAGGGCCAAGTTGACTCACTGCCATTTATTATAAGATATGAGATGAATTGCATGCCCATTCCTGTTTTTACACTCAATACAGGTACCTGTTTAGTCTCCTGTTGTATCTCGTCGCAAGTGCATGTGATTCAAGAAATTTTAAGGAAAAACGAAAATTTGCTACTTTTTTTTCTCTTTTTTTCCTTTTTCCGGTCGTTTTTGAGCTTCTGACGCAGATATTTTTCTTGGAATATACTGTTTATATGTATTAGTTATCCATGCATGTCTTTTATTTTTTCTTATTTTCTGTTTTTGCTCCTGAAAAATTTTGTTATTTGCCAGATGGTCGGGCGGGGTTAGTTGACTAATTTTTTTCAGGTCTAGTTGACTCAATATTTTATTTTCTAAATTTACAGGAAATCCATACAGAACTCTGGAAAGGTATAGATAAACAAAAGCTTCAAAATAAAAAGGAAGAGAATCCTTTTAGTGAATTAAGTGAATAGAGCTTGGAAAAAATGGGTTATTCAAAAACTAGCCAAATATTTTCCGACACAGATCAACAATATTTAGTTGAATATTTAAAAACAACCAACAGTCTTTTATTTTTCGTAAGCATTTTCGAGGTACTTTAGTAAAACTAGGATAAATGGCCTCATGTTGTTGTTTTTTTTTTTGTTTTAATTGAATAACCAAATGATGCTTTTTTAATGATGTTTGATATCGGTCCTACACTTTTACTTCAAGAGAAAAAAGAAAAAAACTTTATTTTTGAGTCAACTATAGCAACGGGCTCCCTTACTCATCGTCAGCCCCGCAAACCTAAGTACCAATGGAAATGTACGTCCCTTAAATATTTTGCTTAAATTAACGAATTTAGCTACATATGTTGTAAATATTGTTAATGAACTGCGCGTCCCGCTTAAGTGGTGCCCTTATTTATATATAGGGAGTTCGCTCTTCAATATATCAAAAAAAAAAAAAGCGGCGGGTAGAAATTTGTTTTTACTAAAGATCGTTCCCCTTTAAGCCGAATCCCTCTGTAAGTCGAATTTTCACTGAATAGATATCCAAATTAGTTGAACACATTTTTTTTTTCTATAATAACGTTAGCCTAACAGTTGGATAAATTTATGTCTTATTCAAGAAGCAATTTTTGAGAGAGCTAAGTCATTCTGTTATCAGGAGGACTAAATTCAGTGCCAATGTTGAATTGTCGACCTTTAATTCGAGGTTTGTTCTACCCCTTACGTATTGTTAACTCGATTTGAGTACATACCGAGAGAATTAAGTCCCGTATACAAGCTGTCGAAATTAGACTTCTTCGAACAAGGAACAACAGCTTTTCTTGAAAGAAAAATGTAGGTAGGTACTGTAAAGTATTGTTATAACTAGGTAACTAAAAGTTTGTAGGTATTTTTTATAAAATAGGCCAAAAAATCGAATAGGCATGTTCGCCCCGTAAAAATTACACATCCGCGGCCATTTTCCTTGCTGACATCTGAAATCACCTACAACTCTCGAGTGCTTCCTTCGTTCCTAGCGGCCTAACTCAAAATCTCTTCACCCCGACTAAGACTAACACCCTCAAGATGCTAACGAACGCGTTCAGGAAACGTTTCCTCATAATAATTTTGGCTTATCCATACACCCAAACTAAATGCAAATGCAATTCCACTTTATTTCTTATTCAGTTTCACATACGTTTGCAGTAGCCCATGTGCAAGTCCCAATTTCTTATTCGACACATCTGTGCCTGTGTACTTAATTGATTATCTTCATTAGGCCAACCACAAACAAAAAGAAGCAAATACTGTAATCGTCAATTTATTGTTGCTCGTATCTTAAGCGATCAAAATCCCATCTGAATGTTTACACTCGTCTGTCCAATTTTTTGACACATATAATTTTGTAATCTTCTGTGTCAGTGGTAGAGCAGAAGCGTAGTCAACCGAAAAAGAGCAAACAACTTATTCCACAGAATAGAAGATAATTAATCTTTATCTCGTTCGTTTTTCATATTTCTTCGGTCGACCCGGACGACGACTTACACTCGACTCTCGACAGTATCATATATAGCCCTTTTGGGTGTACGAGTATTACTTGAGACTGCTCGTTTCGTACTCGCATTCGTGTATCCAGATCCAGATCCCCTTGCGCGTGTTTTCGGGCAACTTCCAGTCCAGCCTCCCTAATAACACACACATATAATGCCCACATATCTACTAAAGTTACAACTGAGATACACTGCCGCGATATGCCCCCGGGCTCAAAGGAGTTTTACGTTAAGTGTAAGACAGGTAGCAATAACAGAGAACAAAACAAAACAAAAAAAAAAACACAGAAAACCTGACAAAAAAGAAACGATCGTCCCCTGCACACACTCCATACACACTGTACACAATCTGTGCGCGCAAGTGTTTCGGATTAAGAGAGGAAAATAACAAAAAAAAAAAAAACAACAAATGACAAATAAAAAAATATTTTATACAAAGAAACCAGGCTCAAATAAACAAGATACTGCGTTTCACAGCAAAAGGCATAATAAATGGGTTCATGGCGGCGGCGTTCAGCACTCCACTCTACATAGCCATACCTGAGCTGAGGAGCGATCATTTGTGCTTCGTTCTGTCCTCTATCCTCTATCCTCTGCGGATCAGAAAAGCACCACAACTACACATAACGACCATCAAATCGATCCTTCTTCTATGAGCTGAGCAGAAACAGCAGCAGCTAACGTTGACATGAATCCCGATGGGAATCGTCTCACAAACTATAGACTTAACATGCGCAAAGCGTACAAATGATGATATACGTCTGAATGGTTGACAAAAGTATTTACAGACATCAAATGTATCTATTTCTATTAGACGAACGGAGTTCAGTTTACCTTTTGGTGGGCCGTAGGCCATTTAAAAGGATTATCATCGCAATTTGAATATATACACACACATGCTCGTACCTCACGGGCGCTCACACAAATTGAATTTATTTAAATTTTTGTGGGCTTTGGTTGACGCCGTGCGCAGCTGCAGCTTGAGCGCTCGCAGACAATTTGTATGGTAGGTGTGTTGAAATATTTATTTGATTGACAATGGAGGATTTCCCACCCTGTTAAGGTATTTTCAATACGTAACAGGATCTATAGACGATCAGCTAAACGATACTTTAAGTGTGAAATGTGAGACTTGGATGGGAATTGTTTGTAACAACTTTAAGCAGACAAGTTTGTAGGAGGGGGGAGGGTTATTTTTTTAATACTATATGTGGAATTGGTGTCAGGTCTTGCTCGAGGGCCACGTCTGGCGAATAAAAGGGATTGGGAAGCTTATTCGTCTGTCTAAAAGTGATCTCTATAAAGAGGCTTTTCAAGAGATCGGAATTTTAAGTTAAATTTATAATTTTGGCTACAGCTTATCAGTAAAGGCAAACTAAAGCTATGTTCAGACGATTGCCAGATCTGACAATATTGTCAGATCTACAAATGATCTGGCAATGAGCTGTAAATAATCTGATAATAGCAGATTGCCAGATTTTGTCCCAAAAATTTCATTTGCAGATGGTTTGCTGGCAAATAATTTGTCTGGCCACGTTGTCAGGTAGAAAATTGTCAGTTGTCACACGGTTGGCATATGTTTGCCTACAAAATGTTTGCAGATCCTTTTGCAGGCATTGTCAGACAAATTAAAAATTGTTTGTTTAATTCGGTGGTTAAAGTCTTTGATTGTGAAGCAAAAAAAAAAAAAAAAAAAAAGGTTCTGGCCGTGTAATTATTTGAGAGCAGCGAAGGGGATGAAGTCCCACATAAGTGACTCCGCATATCTAAAAGAAAGAAACAAATATGCGTGCGATCATGTCAGCGGCTGAGCGGCCTGTGTTGACTCTGCGATACCTACCGAGGAACATTTTCGGTGTCTGCAATTTCTGTTCCACTTCTGCGTCAACGATCTCGCCCATCATTCCAGATGTTCTGAATGCTATCATTTTATTACCTAATTCAATGTACGCAATGCACAATTTGAATAATGACCAATGAGAAAAATATAGCTACTGTCATTTAGTGTTTTTCTCTCCGCAAAGACGAATACTTTTAATAGCCGTGAAAAGAAAAAATTAATGTTAAATAGATAAAAAATGTCAAAAAGAACTTTGGCGATGATGGTGGAAATTGCGGTGACGGCGTATTTGGCAGCGTTTGTGCTGGTGAAGACGATCTCGATTACAAGCCAACGCGACGAAAGCAGAGTATTTGGCAAAAGAAGTGGTTGAGCCGTCTCGAGAAGAGTGGATTTTGTGCTGAGTTACTGCTCGAATTCTTTTTGGCTTCTGCATCGATGGCCAGCTCTAGTGCGACAATTTCCCAAGAAATGGTTTTGACATGGTGAAGTTTGTATTCTGGAACTAAGCTTTCCGAAAGCGCCCGCTTTTGCACCGCCATAGTCAAACCAAATGGACAATTTTCTTATCCCGATTCACTCCCGCTTTCTGCGTTTTGTCTAATTTTCTCGACTTTGTTTTGCTTTGTGTATTCAAATTCACAAAACAGTTGACGGAATAGTCCAAATTGTCAGCACTTGATGGTGACGGAGCGATCATACGGTCATTTTAATGGCACAAAATGTATGCCATTTGGTCTGCCATTTTCCTAGTCATTTAAATGACGCCGAAAATGCTATCCCAAAAATGGCGATCACACAGAAAGACATTAAAATGACGGCTTTGTGAGGCGATTTTTACGTCTGAGCGCCTTTTAAATGACCCGAAAAAATGACCTTGTAATCGTAGCTTTAATCGCTAACATTGGTATACAAACAAATAAAATTGATCCTAATCGATTTATGGATAAGTAAAGGTATTTTCAAGCGGCGTAACACATACTAGACAACTTTTTGGACGCAGAATTCTTTTCCACAGATGATATAGTAAGTTTTGCAGAGCTTAAATGTTACTCGGTGAATAAGCATCATTTTCGTCTGCGCATTGAAGGCAAATGTTTAGTGCTTGAACAAATTGCAATAACAGTTCATGAAACAATAGTTGTTCTTATCGAGTCCCCTTTTTTTAAGGAGTTACATTTACTGAGTCAACAATGGTAAGATTTGAGGTGTTGCTTTTATCGAGTAGTTGCACGTATCGATTGCGAAGGTTGCTTTTAAAAAAAGGAAAGAGTTATAAACTTTCCTAGATCCTTTTCGTTGTTTTATTGACTTCTTCGTCGACTTACATTTATTTCAAATTATTTAATTCATATTTTTTGCACCAATCTGCAGAAAAATTCAGAGAAAACCGCACCGAAACTTCTTCTTTTTGTTCGTTCAAATTATTTGAAATATTTGCCTAAGAATGATAAATTTGCAGAAGTCGCCACCACAGCACATCTGCCAATAGCAAACTAGTCTGCAAATGTCCTAAACATCTGGCAATGGTCTGACAATGATAAAATTGGGTGTTCAGACGATTGGCAGATACCTCGCCATACGCCGAGGTATATGACATTTATACTCGCTACAAGTCTGTCTTCATTCTTTTGCCGAAAATCTTGGAAAGACAGGTCGAAATTTACGTGAGAAAGTCTGCCTTGCTCAACCCTGTAACTGTAACACACTTACTTGGTTGGGTATGCAAGTAATGCTAAACTCTTTGCCTACTGAATGGATTCAATTCCAGAGGTCACACTGGGGATTGTGATTGTACGAAATGAGATATCCGATGTCATCGCTATAACCAAGGCCCAGAGCATGATATCTCGGAATTGGACATCACACTGACCTGTCTTTCCCTCAAAACATCTCAAAATGATCTTACCCGGCTCTTGCATCGAGCTCCTTAAAGCGTTTCCACCGAAAGCCAATCTAGCTTCAGTCAAATGTTACGATCATAATCTATACACACAAAGGAACCCTTTCGACAAAGCATGGCTACCTGCCCACCTGTTATGATCCCACCTGGCGTTAGAAAAAAAATTAAAACATTGTATCCTTGGCGTTTACAACCTCCCATAACCATCTACACTACGCACTCGCATCAAAATATCATTATATTTGCAAACACACATTGATTGCACAGTAGCTCAAGGCTCGACCCGATACTGTACACTGGTTTCCATCGGTAGCCCATCGCACATACAGAATCGCATAGTAAAATGTCTGTGTAATTATAAATAATGATAAACTATTCGCATCAATATAAACGCCTGGCATATTACATATAGGTACCTACGCCATGCGAGAACCCAACCAGATGAGCTCTACTTGAGATAATAATCTGACTTCGATCTCATACTCGTATCAGCGCACTCTGGATGTTCAATTGCGGAGGCACATACCTGCATACATACGACGAGTGCAATTTGCTTTGGCTTCTCCCTATAGTTATACTTACAAATTGACAAAGTGTGTCTTGGTCTTCTCTATGCTAGACGGCAACGGCAACGCCACCAACTCAAGGTACTAGCTAAGTCTATCGCTGGCTCCAATATATGAAACTGGTGATTGGATAGATATCCAACACCTGCTCCTCTTAACTACAGATCGCATCGCATGTGTTCTTCGAGAGGAGAAAACTGGTTGGACTCGTGTGTTGGCCTAACCTAACCTAACCGCTCTTCTCTAGTTTCTGGCGATGTACACTCGGCCGCATGCATAAAGGTTCCAGGCGCGCCACACACAATCGAACGAGACACGACTAAACTTTATCTGGCCAAGCGTGTTTCAGCACCGCACGGTGTCAGTTTCCCTTTTCGAAGGAGCTTTTCCCTTTTCTTTTGTCTGCCCCGGCCGGTGATACTTCGCGATCAAGTGTCATTCACTTGCGGTTACTGGATTACGGAACTGTACATAACCACCACTTAATGTGCGCGCAATGATGCGTTCCTAATGAAAAGGGTTTATTCGCCATGGATAATTCCATTAGGCGTCCATTTCGGAGTACGTTTCGAAAAATCAACATAAAATCAAGAACAGCCAGAGGGACTCGACCGAAATCAAGTTTTTCCGGATTTCGATTTGTGATCTGATGCTGGGGCCCTTTGGTCGATTAGAGAGACGACGACTCCCATCGGAAAGTGATTTAACACCTGCAGCAGTCATAATGAGTTCGTAATGGAAGACCAGTAGCCAGTAACGAAGCGGTATATAGCGGGCGACAAGGTAAATTAAGTGCGCCGCATTTGGCTGTAAAATCGAAACACATTTTGAGTTCCGTAGCGCGCAGCATATACGATACAGATACAGACAACAAAGATAGATGATGGGTGCTAGCTGCGAGGGCATAAATATTTTCAAACCCTATAATCTTTGCATTATGAGAGGATATTAGAAGGGGATACAGCTCGTTTTGTGTTTGTGTGCGCTGGCATATTACCGAGTTCTTGAAAGGTAATCCGCCACCTGCCTTACGCAATTAAGTTTCATTAGTATAGAGGAGTGGCCATTAGTTTTGGGGCCGAAATCTCTTCTTCGACTGTTTTTTTTTCTAACGCTCCTAAGGGCATTGCTTTGGTTCTTATTTTTATTGCGCTCAGTGAATCAGGTCAAAGAGGTACAAGTATAGGAAGAAATCTATGCCAAGGGCTGTGGGGAGATTAGTGAACGGAACGGCCTTTATTGACACAAGTATAGAACCTTTAAAAATTCCGAAAGGGTGTATAAAGGTTGGTTAAGTTTTAAGGGCCGATGTTGATCTTGAATAAAACACAAATTATTTAGGAAATTATAGTCATTTCTTTTTATTATGATAATATTAGTATGGTTCAATTATGTATGAAACAAAATATCGGCCAAATGGCCGCCGCGACCTCGGCGGCACACCTCCATCCGATGGTCCAAATTTTCGAGCACGCTGAGGCTTAATTGAGGTTCTATGCCGTTAATGTGACGAAATATCTCATCCTTTAGCTCTGGAATTGTTGCTGGCTTATCGACGTACACCTTTTCTATCAAATAACCCCAAAGAAAGAAGTCCAACGTTGTCACATCGCGTAATCGTGGCGGCCAATTAATTTCGCCACGACGTGAGATAACACGGCCATTGAATTTCTCCCGCAAAAGAGCCATTGTTTCGTTAGCTGTGTGGCAAGTGGCACCGTCCTGTTGAAACCAAATATCGTCCACATCCATATATCTTCCAATTCGGGTCATAAAAAGTTTGTTATCATCTCTCGATAGCGAACACCATTCACAGTAGCTGCCTGACCGGCCTCATTTTGGAAAAAATACGGAACGATGATGCCGCCAGCCCGTAAACTGCACCAAACAGTCACTCTTTGTGGGTGCATTGGCGACAATCACTCTTGGATTATCATTCGCCCCAATGCGGCAATTCTGCTTATTGACGAATCCACTGAGGTGAAAATGTGCCGATTAAATTGACGAAGTGCACGATATCCATTTTGATTTGAATGCCCATTTTCATAATAAGCCTGAATAACTTTAACGCGTTGTTCGATTGTCTATATTTCCATTTTTCAAATTGAGTTAGTCTGAAATTGAGAAAAGTCAAATGAAATGCAGAAAAAATCTTGACGTTTAGGTGTGGTTCACATTCCACATCGGCCCTTAAAATTTAACCACCCCTTAAATGAGGGACTTCAAAGCGTCGATATCTACCTCTTCGCTAGAAGTTCATATACGACTCACCAGAAAGGGAGGTAAGTGCCATGAAAACCTACGACAGTAGGCTTTTGAAGAAAAACCATTAGCAAACTCAAGACCCTTTCTAAAATGGAAAGGTCAGTACAAAATTCTATTAAGAAAACCACAATCGGTAGAAGATAAATGCTTCTAAGCAAATTGCGGATCTCTTTGGTGGAGATTTCTTGTAGTGCTTTAGACACCAATGTCCCTCTGTCTCTTTTTATTGCGCACAGAGCACTTCCTTTATCAATTGGCTGCATAACTACCTGTGCGGGAGATACTTCAAATTTACAATTAAAGACGTCGTCAGCGACGAAAAAGTGTCTCCTTTTGGTGTACCTCAAGGATCGAAGCTACGACCACTTTTGTTTCTTATTTTTTCAAATGAGCTACTCCGTGCATTCACAAACAGCCTTCCATTCGCGTTCGCAAACGACACAGCAATCAGAGACAAACGGTACTGAGACCCCCAACTCGCAATCCTCTTGCCGCTGGCCCCCTCATTTTTTATTTTTTTTTTTTTCAAATTCGCCATTTTGTTATCCTTTCGGTGATATGTCAATTTAGAATCCATGTGACATGCAAAAACATACAAAGAACACAAAATAAGAGTTCGGGAATAGGTACCTACCACATTTTTACATTGCTGAATGCCATTGGTTAGTTATTATATATCTATTGTTAAAAGGCGAATAATTTGATTTGTTTGGATAGTAAAACTATCTGCGGGAGATATTTTACATGCAAGAAACATATTAGGACAATAATGTTTACGTTTTTACGCCTTTTCGATATCATAGCCATCGATTTCAAGTGCACATTTTTCTTAAATAACTGATGGAAGTTTTGTCAAAATATTTTTATTTTCATACAACCATTCTGCATTGACAATTTTTCATAAATATTTTAAGCAAATGTACACTTATTCCTACAAAAAAAAACTATCCACACAAAACGAATAATTTCAAATTTAACGGATAAAATTCTATGAACGCTGGCAACAACTTTGCCCACAGCGGAAGTGGTTTATATTTTTTGAGCGTATGGTGAGCCGGAATTTTTGAAGTTTCGTTACATTTTTCAATACGAATTTCTATGCATCAATACTAGCGCACCAAATCAAGGCACTTCCGTAAAAATATAGCTTGTAGACAAAGCAACGTGAAATCGGCGGAAGTTGGGGGTCTCAGTATTGTCTCTGACAGCAATAGTGGTTAGACATAGATGGCTTCAAACAGCGTTGAGTATAAAGCAAGCGCAGTTCGACAAGGAAGTGAATTAGTGTCACGATAACGGTATCATTTTGAATGCTTCCAAAACTAAACTTATGCACATTCGTGGACCTCATCACAAAGCAACAAACCAAGGGGTCATCGTAAAAAACATCATATGTCAAGGTAATCTTCCAGATCAGGTCATTGATGTTGTCGGAACGTACAAATATCTAGGGGTTACCATCGACAGGCATTTTCTTTGGGATAAGCATATCGGAAAACTTCGCTCAGATCTGAAGAAAGCCCTCTTCTCAGTGTTCTACCTTGAAAACCATTCAACACCGCAGGTACTAAAACAGTTATATTACGGGATACTTGTATGGGGTAACTCGTCAAAGACGCATAGCTAAACTGCAAACGCTACAGAACCCTACTATAAAAAGGATAAACAACAAAAATATGACAAATGCAGACGGAGCTAAGGACCTAGTTATAGCCATACGTAGAATGCAATGAAACAAATTGGAACAGTGAGAAAATTATTTTTTTTTACGTACAAGCGGTCATAGCAAAAATTCTGGCAGAACGAATTTTCCCTACGAAAACAACCACAACAAACCAACCACAACTGATGGCAATCCATCAGAAAACAAATTCCTGACAGATGGAATTGTAAAGAAATGAAATATTTTAGTGGAATGATTTGGTTTTTTTTTTGTGTTCTGGAATTGACTGAGAAGTTGATCAGAAAAAGTTTTTTTTTTACGGAAAAATGAATAAAATATTTTTCTTAGAAAATTAAATTATTTTCCTTTACTAACCGGAAGGATTGTACTTTCAAATAGAAATAGAAATTTGAGAAAATATTCCGTAGTTTTTTTTATAGCATTTTCAAAAAAAAAAGGTATTTGGCGGACCCTGTATTTGCTTATTTTGCTTATTTTTTTTGATAAACAACTTTAAAATTCATAAGCAACATGTTCATAAGCAACATTGTTCCTTTTTATTAGTTGGAAAAGGCATATTTAAGGAAGCGAATATTCGTAGTTTTTTAACACTTCATTCATATTTTTTCAGTCGCAGATACCCGCGAATCAGTTTCATTATTCAAGGTTAAGTTCGAACGAATTTTCGTCGGTTTGTTGATCGCGACAGTAGCGTCAGAAAAAGCCCCTTGTTTTTGGGACTTTTTAAAACTAAATTTAACGAAATCTTAAAAAGTAAATTCAAACAACCAATGTTTAATTAATGTCTATAATTTATAAATGAAATGAAAATCAAGTCTAAACGGTTTTCATTTTAAAAATTGTCATTTAAAACGGATTGCATCTTATGTTTCGTAGTAGTGTCTAGCTCACCCCAAGAACAATCTTAAAGGCATCTAATTCTAATGTGATTTGGTTGTTTTGGTTTTAACTAAAAAAGAAAATTTGTGTGAGAGTGATCTTTTTACAGTCTATATTGTATTGTAAAAGTAAAACTAAAATGTATAACCTTTCTCTAACACTCAGGGACATTGTTGGAATATTCTGAAAATTAGCAAAAAAAAAAGAGCGCGTGAGAGAAAAAAGTGTCATTTCAATATTTAACAAGTATTGGCTCTCTCCTAACACTATAATCGTTTTCTGATAGACATCCGCGTTACATTTTAAAGATATTTATTTGGAAATTTGGAAATTACAGTTTTTGTAAAATTTGCGAAGAAAGGCACTTCGAAAAAAAGGGAAAAAGTAGCAACAAATTGTATCAGGGTCCTTAACGAAAATTATCCAAATTATCGCAGAACGTTCACGTTGGTCATAGCGCGCGGCTCACTCACACATTCAAATCCGATTCAGAACGTTCCCTAGCGACATTGTGGAAAAAAAGAAAAAGAAATTTAAATATAGATAGATTTAAGGCCGAAAGGCAATCATTTTAAGGATATTTATAAGTTTAGAGCGCTCGCTGAGAGCCAGTAAGCTAGAATTAAGACAAATGTTAGCTTTAAATTAGATTTAATCGTTTTTGTCTAGGATGTAAGTTTAATGAAAATTACAAATAAAAATGAATTTAAAATTAAACAAAATTCAGTTGAATATTTATTTTTTCTTAAAAAAAAAAAAACCTGCACTAAACTCCCAATAAATGTTGTACCTATGATAACTAATCTTGCACAGATAGGCCATAAGGCTTCGCGGATTAACGTAAATTAATGTTACACTTAATGATATTAGTAAATTTGAATTGGATTGAATTGAATTGAATAACGAAAAAATGTGTTATAAATTATACACTAAAAACAAAGAATTTCCTATTTCTGAAGTTATGTGAAAGCAGAGTACCCAAACTTTATCCAACTTTTCCTGTGCTTTTCCTTGGATTTTATGTACACCTACAATTAGAAAATTTGTTTGAGTCTGTCGTAAGGCGCAAGCTCAATGAGCAGCTTGAGCGGCATCGATGTTTTTCCAAATATCATAGAATAGTTACTGTAAAATGACACTCGTAGGCGCACTTGTGTCTAACACCGCATTTTATAAACCTACCCACCAAAATGTAAGGACCATCCAAGTTGTTCCTGATGTGCGAACGATAACAACCAACACTAAACTCATTTTATTACCCCAAACAGACGAGGCGAGTGTTCATTTTCTCACCAAATTCACGGGAGCCAGTAATGATAGCGTGTACATATCGTCCACATAATTACGGTAATCATATAGAAACAACCTCTCATCGAAATACAAAAATCTAGAAGCAACATCAACGATTCCCTCGAAATTATCATTCAATGCCCGAAATTATAATGATTGCATTTGGTCGTCATCGTCGTCGTCGCCAACGTCCTCAACGTCATCATCAACGTCCACTTGATTGCAATCATCGTCAGATGAAGTGTGGTTAAGCTTCTATATGCATGCATGGATTCTGCGTTTCATTTTTATTCTTTTTAGCTCATCATCTCTTACAATTGCTCCCCCCATATGAGTACGCTCCTCTTTGGGCATCCTGAAGAAACACTAATTTTCGGTTCACACTTCATACGTTTGTTCCTGTTGTTCTTCTGCGTTTACAATTGTTTTTTTTTTTTTTTTTTGTGTATGCCATTGTGTCGTTGACGAAGACAATCTTGTGTAACTTTCCAGTAACGGTAAACTTATGAAGGTATAATTTTTTACCTTCATGTCCAAAGGTACTAAGAACAAAGTGGATGAAAGATTACCCACTGTTGGTTGGCTGGTATACCCTCTGACTATAGATGGATTGGCATGGAGTGACGCACGCGCATATAAATTAAACGTTGCGCTTCTGAAAACTCATGATGGTGGTTATGTTTTGTGATTACATAACGTTGTACCGTACCAATATAGAAAAAGAAAGATTGCAAGCAATATGACAGTTGGAGAATTGTACTTGACAACTTTAGTACTTTGTTGTGGATTGTGGAGAGTCCTAAATGTGTCTTAGTATTTTATCATCTTCTTCATTATCATTCGTCTTCAAACTTAGCTTATGGAAAGAAATGTAGGAGAGGATTGTTAAGAAGGTTGTGAAGTAACCGCACTATCTTACAACATAATAGAATTTGTGTGTAAGGGAAAGGTACCTAAGCTCTGGAACATAAAAAACGATAGCGAAAATTCGGTCACTATTAAAAAGTCACGGGAAAGGGAACCGCTAGGGTATTTTATTTGTGTTGTTTTAGTCGATATTCACACTGAGAAGCCGTTAAGTTGATAACGCCTGTAGGCACCTCTTCCAATGACCTAATATTTGATTTTGACTTTATTTAAATCAATGTGCAAAACTTCATAAGCTCAAACCAACACAAAAATAGTAGGTACATATTTCGAACTATAATTTGTTCTTCTACACCGTCCAGAGGCTGAGCTACAGTAAATTCAATTTGATGGCGGAAATGGTTGCTTGGAAGTGGTTCGGAAGATTCTTTTGTTTCCGATGAAATGGAAAGAAACTGCCAGCTAGCTCGAGTACTGTTAGACCATCTGGATCATATATTTCTGTACTCCTACTCGTTTATGCAACTTTAGCTTCCAACAAAGCTTGGTAGACTACTAATGTCGTTTTGAATAAGATCGCCTCGCTCAATAACGAAGAAAGCATTCAAGTAATTTGTTTTTTTTTTTTTTTCTGAGGGAGGTTGTGGTAAGGGGCATGTAGTCTACATAATTATGTAAATCGGTTTTAATCGCTGACTATTCTTCTTAGTTTCAAGGTTTTAGGACTGCTAGTAATTAATATTAGGAGAAGTGGTAGGAGTGGTCGCCTAAGTAGTGTCAAGTAGGTACGACATGGAAAAGACATGATATTCCTTAGCACAACACAGTGTCTACCTGTGGATAATCCTTCATCTTTTTTTTTTATATACAATCAAGTCTTAATTATCAAGTTATTTAGGCTAAAAGGTTTCTGAACAATGCAATATGACGTTCTAAAATCAGACAAATTGGCAATCTATATAGAAGCAAACAAAAAGCTCAAATAAGGAAGACCAAAAAGTCAAAAAGGACTTACAAAAGAGCCCACAGAAAGAAAAGCCTAAAGACGAAAAGATAATCAAAAAGGTCCCAAAACAAAATACAGCGGGTCCAAAAATGACATATGCTGAGGCAGCATCAATAAATAATCAAACAGATAAAACGATAAAACGAAAAGTAGAGCCAAACACAGGAATGGAAAACCTCATGAAACAAATCCTAAACAGGATTGGTTCCATGGAAAAATCGAATAAAACGATATTAGATAGAATATCGTTGTTAGAGAGACAGAACAGCAACAAAAAAGCTGTGCCAAAAAGACAAACATGATGAATAGAATAAAAATTCTTGAATGGAATGCTAATGGTATCGAGAGTCGCAAGGACGAGATGAAAGTGGCTCTTGACATACACCAGATAGATATATGTCTCATTTCAGAGACACACTTTAAATCTATAACTAATTTTAAACTGCAAGGATATGAATTATATCACTCCCCACATCCTCATAACTGTGCAAAAGGTGGGGCTGCAGTGTTAATAAAGAATACAATAAAACACCATATAGAAGCAAAATTCCAATCATGTGCCATCCAAGGAATTTCCATAAGTGTAGAAACGGGTAGTGGGCAAATATCTGTTGCAGCAGTATACTGCTCTCCTAGCTATAGACTAAAGAAAAACGATTTTAAAAGTCTTTTCCGCATATTTCACGATCGATTAATCGCGGGAGGGGATTTTAATGCCAAGAATAAATATTGGGGATCTAGATTAACAAATACTAGAGGCAGAGAATTATATGAAACTATTAAAGAAGTCGGCGGCAAATATCACTCAACGGGGAAACCTACCTACTGGCCTACAGATAGGAATAAAACCCCAGATCTTGTAGACTTCTTTATATCCAAAAATATATCCTCAAATAAAATAAATATAGAAGAAGGCCCTGATCTTCAATCAGATCATTCCTCAATACTTCTTACACTTGGTCATAGAATAATAATAAAAGAACATAGCCCTAAACTAGTTAATAGACTGACTGATTGGAACGACTTCAGGCAGAAGTTGGAAGAATGTATCCAATTATCATCAGCTATTCAAACAGAAGATCAACTAGAAGAAGCAGTGCAAATACTTACACTGGATATACAAAAAGCTGCATGGGCTGCAACTCCCCAAAGAACAAACAAGATTAAACAAAACTCTTATCCGCGTGAAATATGTCAAATTATTACAGAAAAGAGGAAAGCTAGAAAACGCTGGCAACAGACAAGGGCGCCAAACGACAAAACCACACTGAACAACTTAAATAATAAGCTCAGAAAATCTATAAGAGAATTTAATAACGAGTCTTTAAAAACGTATCTTACGAGTTTAACAAATGATGCTAGTACCGACTACTCGCTCTGGAAGGCAGCAAAGAAAATGAACAGGCCAATAGCTCACATTCCGCCAGTAAAAACCAGAGAAGGTAACTGGGCAAAAAGCAGTCAAGAAAAAGCAAATTCTTTTGCAGAGTACCTTGAGAAGGTCTTCAAACCTTATGAAGATAAAGATTATCAAGGAAACGAAGAAACGTGCGAAGAAGACAGACCTATTCGGCCGGTAACAGCTAAAGAACTTGCCAAAGAAATCAAAGAAGGCATAAACATAAATAAAGCCCCAGGGTTCGATTTAATCACAGGGGAAATTTTAAAACAATTTCCTCGAAAAGGTTTAGAAAAACTAGCGCAGATTATAAATGCTGCATTTAAATTAAGATATGTGCCAAGCATGTGGAAGGTCGCGGAGGTAATAATGATACCAAAACCAGGTAAACCACCTAGCGAAGTAGCCTCATATCGCCCAATATCGATACTACCAATGTTGTCTAAGCTATTCGAAAAAATGCTGGCAAAACGTCTGCAAAAAATTATTGATGAAAAATCGCTACTTCCAAATCATCAATTTGGGTTTAGAAACAAGCACTCTACAATTGATCAGGTGCATAGAATCACAGATAAAATCGAAAAAGCATTTGAAGAGAAAAATGTGTGCTCTACAGTATTTCTTGATATAGCACAAGCTTTCGATAAAGTCTGGCACAAAGGACTGATACACAAACTACAAAAGCAACTGCCGAAGCAGTATTCGACTATTCTGGAGTCTTATATATCAGATCGATTCTTCAGAATTAAGCAAGATACAGAGTGTTCAACATTAAGAGAGATTAAAGCTGGTGTACCGCAAGGCAGTGTGCTAGGTCCAGTTTTATACCTACTCTTCACTAGCGATTTGCCTGAAAGTGTAGAAACCACCATAGCTACTTTTGCAGATGACACAGCCGTCCTTGCTGTGGGAGCAACTGTCGAAATAGCAACAAAAAAGCTTCAGACGGCAATAAACAATATTTCAGAATGGACAAAGAAATGGCAGATTAGATTAAATGACCTTAAGTCAGTCCATATTAATTTTACGTATAAAAACGTACCACACATTCCAGTCTACATTAACAACAATGTAGTAGAATTTTCTAACACAGCTAAATATCTAGGCATGACTCTAGACGCTAAACTGCGTTGGAAAGCGCACGTTAAGAAAAAACAAGATGAATTGAACATGCGATACAGTAAATTGTATTGGCTTATTGGGAGATACTCATCCCTGTCCAACTACAATAAGTTATTGCTATACAAGCAAGTTCTAAAACCAGTATGGACCTACGGGCTCCAATTGTGGGCATGCACATGCCAAACAAACTTACAAAAAATTCAGGTTTTCCAAAATAAAGTACTAAGGAACATAGTTAATGCACCTTGGTACATACGAAACGCCGATCTGCATAGAGATCTAAATGTTGAAATGGTTGAAGATGAGGTTAAGAAGGTTGCTCAGAGGCATAGAAATCGGCTCCTCAGCCACGTAAACGCAGAAATAACAGAACTTTTAAATGACAATGTAATCAGGAGATTGAGACGCATAAAACCTCTTGATCTGTAAGATTAGGCTAGGGCTAAGAAATTAGATACTGATTTCAAACAAAACAAATTTAAAAATCCGACAAACGGCGGATTTATCTCTTTAAATTCATTGAATAATTCAAAAATTAATTGCTGATTAGTCGTATGACTAGGTGCAATCTAATTCGGGATGGCGAATGTCAGTCCCCCGGGAGTTTTTTTAGATGAGTTAAAGTCCATCACTATTGCAGGAGCATCCCTCGCGTACTAGCTCTGCAATGTCTTTCGATGATTTTTTACTTCCAGCGAATTCCCAACACAAAAAAAAAAAAAAAAAAAAAAAAAAATCTATATAGATTGACTATACCTCTTTAAAAAACTATCCATAAAAGAATAGGGGCAGACAGTGACCTTATTTGTCAATAAGCTTAATCTTCTCTGGGCAACTGGTGGACTTTGGGATAGCATGTGGGAGGACGTTTTCACTTCTACAAAGCGTATAGAAATTTGTCATTCTCTAAAATTCCTATCCTCATTAGGTGTGTGATTCCAGAAGTTGCACGCAGAAAAATCGCTTGTTTAAAATCAACCAACTTTCGGTTAAAAACTACCAAGTGATACTGTTAATATAGCTCCTACAGAGTTGTTGGTTAAAAGTAACCGAGTCAACTTGTTTATCGAAACTCGGTTAAAAATAACCTTTTATCATTCTATGCCAATTTTTCTCGGTTGTAAATAACAAACTAACTCTGTTTCTAGAAACTTGGTTCCTAACAACTGATAAAATGTGTTATTTTTAACAGTATGTATTTTACCTATTTATATCGGTAGTATCTAACAACGAATACGCGGTGTTTTTCAACAGAGACTTGGTTTATTTTAACCCATTTTTTTTAACCGAGCAGAAACCGCACTCTGTTAGAGCCAATTTTTGAGCGTGTGTGATGCCATATAAGAATCGCTTCTGTCATTTTCATCGTTCTCTGCTTCATGTTTTGAACTTGCTCGATTTTTAAACTTCATTTCGGCTTCTCTACATTTCATATATTTTTTACAATCTTTTCCACTGTCCGATTTGTATAGTGAATAGATCCAAACTTAGAAATGCCGAAGCTGGGGTCGAATCACCTCTTCATGCATGTGAAACAAAAACAAATTCCGTTACGTAATGCTCGTTCACGGACGACACGATTCGACCGCTGAGATCACTTGGTAGAGGGCATATACGCCAATTCGTCTCTAAGATTTGGTTAGAGGAAAGTCTGCCAAATGAATGGAGTGTCAGCATTATTTGCCAGATCCACTAGAAAGGAGATCTTCTAAACTGCGCCAACTATAGAGGCATCAGTCTCCTTAACACCGCATATAAGATCCTTTCAGCCGTACTGTGTGAACGCCTGAAACCATATGTTAACGAAGTGATTGGACCCTTTCAGTGCGGTTTCATGCAGATCCTGGAGAAAACCCAAGAAGTCCAAGGTTATACCCACCACCTGTTTATCGATCTTAAGGCCGCATATGACAGAATTTATAGAGAAGAGCTATACAGAGCCATGTCAGGCTTTGGCATCCCTGCCAAACTTGTCAGATGGTGCAGAATGGCGATGGATAACTCTCGCTGCTCCATAAAGGTCGGAAACAATCTCAACGATACCTTTGATGTCAAAAAAGGATTAAGACAGGGTGACGCGCTGTCATGTGACTTTTTCAACATCTCTTGAAAAGATTGTGCGAAGCTCGCAATCCAAGACCAGAGGCACAATTTTCCAGAAGTCTGTGAAACTACTTGCATTCGCTGATGACATCGATCAAGGGCGGATGGAGATCTCTTTGGTCGCTTCGAACGCAAAACTCCTCGTATGATTTTTGATCCCGTTCGCGTTGACGGGCTCTGGAGGATGAGATTTAACAGCGAACTCTACGAGCTGTACAACGACATCGACTTTATCAGAAGAGTACGCATCAGTTGTTTAAGATGGCTGGGACGTGTAGAGCGAAGGGATACCAACGATCCGGCCCGAAGAGTCTTCGATTCCAACACAGTAGCGGAAGACCTCGCCTTAGGTGGCGCGCGCAAGTGTAAGGGGCGCTCAACCAACTTGGAGTGCGCAACTGGAGGCATCTAGCCAAGGATCGCGCTAACTGGACAGCCGTATTGGCTTAGGCCCGGGTCCACCCCGGACCGTAGCGCCACCTAAGTATGTAAGTAAGTAATTGTCTTAGTACTAATTCGGCTTGAATTTCTCAACAGATATTATTGCCAGGGTGGACCCAATTAAATTTCTTTTCAGCTTTGATACACTTTTATTGTTGCCACCTTCCCCACTCACTTTGCTCCTATAAAGTTCAGCTTCGTCCAATAGCACCAATCGCTTCACAAATTCTCCAATTCTCGCCATAGAATTTAAAAAGTTGTATCATGTGTTTTGAATATCTATAATAACAGCATAAAGGCTTCGAAAACCTTTAGCATAACAAAAATAAAAACCTCCTATGCAATTGCGTAGGCAAACCTCTTTAGCTGATGAGATTGATAAGAACTATTATTATGCCCACAGTACGTGCCTTCTTAATTACTTCGCTTTGGATTTCGTTTGCGTTTTCTTCTTTTTTACCTTTTGTTTTTATGTGCTCACATTCGGAAGCACAATTTCTTCGCACATTTTAATCCGAAGAGGCTCTCCGTCGTTACCATTTTTGTACCTCCCTGGTATTATCGTCTGGGTCATAAAAAGAATAACTTATCAGGTGTGTGCGCCCGACTGCACGTCCGAACTAAAGGTAAAAAAAAAACTCCAACTCGTTGACAATTCCGCGTGCGCATTTGTCCTAGTGTTGGTTCGGATAAAAGCGCACTTTGCAGACAACAGAGAAGCCGATTTAAATGGCGGTGTTGGGTGGCAGTGATTACGTTATGATGATGACTTTAATGTGTGGCTTTTAGCTTGATGGACTTAATTAAAAAAATAAAAAATAAATAAACAAAAGGTGGGTTGTGCCTTATAAAGAAGATTTACATCCAGCGGGGGGATCACTGCACTCTCTCGTGTCCGGAATAACGACGAACTTTGTTATATATGGAAATGGATTAGATATGCGTTTTTGGTCAGTTGTGATTGTGACATCTTTCGGATGCATTTCGAAACGTTTGTTATTCTTGTCGATTGTAAAAGCCCTCCCTTATATGATGTGAAGCAATCTGGGAGGAGTAGCTGCCAAATGGCCTTAAACTTGATAATCGGACACTTTAGGTAGTCAACGTTGACGACGGTTGGTGGTGCTTCTTTTTTGATTTTCTATAGTCTTTATTTGTTGTCCATCCATGGAGTAGTAGATATGAGTCCAGCTGAACTACAAATGGGTGATTTGCTGGTAAGTTTACAGACAGATGTTTGTGAGTGTTAAAATGTTCACTGAATTTGAAAAAAAAGTGTGGTTGCAGGTTCTGTCTTGAAGTTATAATAGTTCATGTGTTAATGATTTTTAATAACATGCTTACTAAGTTTTGAAATCAATCCTGTCCGAACTAGCTTCTTGCTTATGACATTACTCGCATTAAAGACGCAATTAATCCAATGGTCAACAAGGTTTGTTGCTTTCCTTCCCACCGCAAGTCTAAGTCCAGAAGCGTGTTTAAGCACTCTTTTGGCTCCCATTTGTCTGAGACGCTAGTTTATGTTTGCCGGTCTTAAGAACGGACATCCCTTGAGCGGCCCCAACTACAGAAGCTTACATAAGAGGCATATATACCCAGAAATCGAGCGAAGGTGCAAAAAATTACATTTTGCTTCTCTGACTGATAACTTATTACTGGAGCAATTGCATTGAAACTGAACGCATTTAAAAGGACAGAATTTCTGCGAATGCAGAATTTTTTGAAAAAAATATGTAATTTAACTCGGTATTTTGTGACAAAATACACGTAAGTAATTATAAGTTTTTATTGGATCTGTTAGCTGATATGAAACTTTGTTGTTCTGAGTAAAAATTGAGACAATATTTCATAATATTATTTGTAGGTACACCTGTATTTTCCAAACCAGTGTAAAATTTCAAGATCTGTCTTGACGCTATTGGTGTTTTTGATATTACCTTTTAGGTGAGCTAGTGACCTCAGATATATCGTGCTCCGTCTTCTTATGGTTTGGCCAAGAGTAAATCATTTTAGGTAAATTTTCCCAAACACCTCTGGGAATTTTTTAAATAAAATAAAGGGTTTTTCAACAGGGACGCCAAGTTTGGAGATCGTTTTATCTCACGCTTGGCCGCCTCGGTCGTGCGATTTGACGCCGTTAGACTATTTCCTGTGGGGCTACGTCAAGTCTATGGTCTATGCCAACAAGCCAGCGACGATTGATGAACTTCGTACGAATATCGAACGTGAAATTGCAGCCGATTTATGCTTGAAAACCGTCGACAATTGCGTGGTGGCCATGCAAAAGAAATTGAAATCTAAACGCTCTTTGTACTATAAAAGACCAAGTCTTATTGTACTTACAAAGAATGTTAAATAAATTGAATCGAAATTGGATTGAAAGTCTCTCCAACATTGTATACAATAATCTGTCTGCAGTAATCTGTGATCAACCGGATAGATTTTTATGGTGAAAAGTTGACCATAGACCAAAATTTCAGCCTATGTTAGATCTTGGGAAACACATAGGGAAGTAAACACCCGCACCAGGTTTTTCACCGATCTTAAAGTTGCCTTTGGTATACTCGTAGAGTGTATATAGACGAGCTTTACAGAACCATTTATAATTTCGTCATTTTAATAAATCTCATTTATACGTTTGCACATTGGTCAAAAGGTCAAAAGGTCAAAGGTCAAAAGGTCAAAAGGTCGAAAGGTCAAATGGTCAAAAGGTCAAAGGCTTAAAAGGTCAAAAGGTCAAAAGGTCGAAAGGTCAAATGGTCATAAGGTCAAAAGGTCAAATGCTTAAAAGGTCAAAAGGTCAAAAGGTCAAAAGGTCAAAAGTTCAAAAGGTCGAAAGGTCAAAAGGTCAAAAGGTCAAAAGGTCAAAAGGTCAAAAAGTCAAAAGGTCGAAAGGTCAAAAGGTCAAAAGGTCAAAAGTTCAAAAGGTCGAAAGGTCAAAAGGTCAAAAGGTCAAAGGGTCAAAAGGTCAAAAGGTCGAAAGGTCAAAAGGTCAAAAGGTCAAAAGGTCGAAAGGTCAAAAGGTCAAAAGGTCAAATGGTCAAAAGGTTAAAAGGTCAAATGGTCAAATGGTGAAATGGTCAAAAAGTCAAAAGGTCAAAAGGTCGGTGTGTTTTCAGCAGCAGCCTTTTTCCCAATACCAATGGAACGTAAATTACTCCAAAGCTTTTTGGATCTTCTTGTATTAAAGGTAAGTACGAGCACGAAAAAAAAGTTCCCACTAGGAGTTGTTGGTCTTTGTTTCCACCTTCTTGTTTGCCAATAACGGCGTAAAAAAATCATCTGACCTATTGAAATAATAATAAAGTTTATGGACGTTATGACTACGAGGACACTAAAGTCACCTCGCTTGAAATTTATTTTTTCTTGTAATTACTGAATATGGGTTGAACAGATTTTTTAGTTGGCAACAAAAAAAGAATATTAAGCTAGTACTCCAATTGATAAATGATGGAAAGGAGCAGACAATTAAAAAAATAAAATAAAATAAAAATTCATGTCATTGACTTGTCACTTTCTATGCTCAATTTCCGATACCTGCCGCTAAAGTTCCAATCCGAAAAAGGATGCATTTTATGCAAAAGATACACCTAATTCCACACCGCGCCTCATACCTAGGGGTTAATTAAATAATTTATTCATGGCGCGCCCATTTGCTGACGATATGGCACGCATTTATAATTTGCAGAGAAAAAAAAATCAACGAAATCCCTATTATCTCGTAAGACTTCTCAAATATGCAGATTCATCGCTAAGATACATATCAAAAGAATTAAGCTGCCCTCCCCTTACTCGAACGTGACAAACGTTTATCAAACAAAAAACTGCACAAAAAAAAACCGACTTAAACCATTACCGTCCTTCTGGTGTATGAGTATTTCAATACCAGGCCCTATGCGATATACCACCCCTCTTAATCACTGTAGTGATTTATGCTTGTGCATCCAGGGTTTTTGTTTCGCGAAACCCTTGAAACTGATATATAGGTAGAAGGCCGCTGAATACAAAATCGTTAAATTGAGTATTCCGCATGCACTCACTTGTTGCACATGCCCCCTTTTCCCAAAGGTGTGCGCACATGCAAATTGCTATCAAATATGAATATCTGCCGTACACGCAGCGAATAACATGACAAAATTTAGAGATTTCCTTTTTCTGTCGTTCGAAACTGAGAGTCATTAACAGACCATCAATCATTTCGAAAAAAAAAAAAATGATTCATAATCACTAACGACATTACAAACAGTGGAAAACCCGTGGGGGCTAGGGACAGCGATAGAAAAACCATGAAGGAGGCGCGACAAGGGCGCTTATCGTTGCATAAAATATGTTCTACACGATACATGTCCAAGAGTATCTATCTAATCATGTGCTACCTATCTGCATGTTCACGTACATCAGTCTCTTTTCCACTCTCTCTCGATTGGAAATACATTTTCATGCCCATTTGCCATACACATTAGACACATTATCCATCCCGGTGCTGGACAGACGACATGACAAGTCATGCCCACCGCTATCTATCGCTATCTGTCCAGAGATACAAAACACTGCACAACATTGTAGCGCAGAACAAAAAATGCCAGACAACATGAAATCATTAGATTAATTATCGTATATTTTCGATTTGATATGCGACCATTCCTATACACAATGCCGAGGTCGAAATGCCATGTAGTCTTGTTGGATTGGCGCGCACGCAACATGGCATTACCTACGCCGAGATCTACCGATCTACCGGTCTACCGATGGAACGATCTTTACCCATCCTACTGGCACTTGCAATCAGTTCTGATATACAGTTAAACTATGTCCAACAGCTAACCAATTGGTCATGGTCTATTGGAGATGGCTTCGGTTACAAATATGATCTTTGGGATTGATGATTTGAGCCACACACATGCAATGCTTTGTTGGACGCAGCGATGGACCTGATAAGTCCCTTATGACAACTGATGGTGAGATTTCTTCTTATACAATGTATATGGAGATGCGAGTGCGGCCGGGGAATATGGAAGGTTTGTTACAGCGATAATTGGCCTCATTAGTCGTGGCACTAAAGGGCCACTGATCGAGGAAACTGTTTCACAAGATGTGGCTATGATGGATAGTTGTGGTAGCTTTGTTAGGAGTCAAAGTTGCACATGAGACGTTTCACTTACTGAGTAGAGTCTGTACTGGGATAGGGATAGTCTTTTGGGTATAGGAACATCCTTCAAACGCAATCTAACTCCCCGTGTTGAAGATATAACGAGGCTTTGATGCTAACTATATGTATGGAGATAGTTTAAACTTTTTTTTCCTAGAACAAACTTCTTGGCCCAAAGCAGAAAAAGATTTCAACGAATCATGCAGCTTCTTAAATAAATATGCAAACTTGTCTTGTCCTGGGGAAAGTATATAACTAATAGAGCTTATAATTTTGGCTGAAAGTAGCACGAATAGGGAAGGCATATCAACCTTCCTGTAGCTGTAAATACTAAGCGAGTCTACTTATAGTTTAACTCTCCAGCATAACCACTAGGTATATATGGACCCGTCTGTCCCAGCTGACCGGGGTTTGCTAAGCTGATAAGCGGGAGTCTTGAACAAGAAACAGAACACAATACTATTTTGTACTCTGTTGAAAATTACTGCCTGAATGAGGCTGAGGCCTTGATTCATCGGGAACTGAAGAGCCCAACTGGTTCTTCAACAGTCATGCTGAGATCAGTTGGGATTTTTCATCAGGTTGCTGAAAGTGATAAGTGAACCGTTTACGCAAACGTAAGGGCCTACATCTCTGAATCAAGTAGCTGGCATTTCAATATCTCGACTATCAAACCTTCTTGGTTGAGGGGTTGGGCAGTCCGAGTAACAAGCTCTGTAAGCCCAATTCTACTACTGATGAGGCTCAACAAATCAAGACCCATCAACAAAAATTTTTATATGATCTTCTTCAAAGCTATAATCAGGAAAACGATTTTAAGTTGGGGTTTAGGTCTGAAATCGGAAAGCGGACTCACAACCTCTCCAAAAAATATAGCGACTGGAGATAATAATAGAGTGAGAAGTAGCACCAAGACTATGGGTTCACACATCAGTCTGACACTCTTCCCAGCCTAAGTGCAAAGCCGCTGAGGGTTACATAATCAACAACTCTAACATTAAGACTTATTAATGTGCAATTGTGCACTAGAGCTCGTTATACTATAATTCGGCTCGTTTAGAGGCTGCGAACCGCCTAGTGGAAGGTATACTGACGTTTGAAGCCCGATAATATACCCTAATAAAGGCAATGTCAAAGAAGAGCGCTGAAGTGAGAAACTTAAAACAGTGTATATGCGCAAACATCCAGCGGTTTCAATTCAGCAAAACCATCAAAAAAAAATACTACCTATCCTAGTGAAAGAGCCGTAGCACTAAGATAGATGATGACCGCTTTTACAGGAAAAAGGTGGCAGCAGAATAGAAGACGCTCAAGCTTAGACACTTCTGTTAAATGAAGAATCAATCTTACAACTAAGTATGAAAGACTAAAGGTTTAGTTAATGGTTTTCATAGATGTCTTTAAATAGGTACCAGAAGGTTTTGCTGGCTCCAAGCTTCAATCAAGTATGAGGATTATCAATCAGTAATTCGCTACAAAATAATCTAAGCAAAACGGTCCAACATCTAGCAGAAACTACCCAGTCATATCCCCGTCACTATGTCGCATAAAAAGGCTCTCAAACCGTTCTGTTACATCCTAGTTAGAATGTTGGTGGATTTTAGAAAAGACTTGTATGATGATAGCCATAATCAGGAGATTTGGACATAGGCGCTGGCAGTAAGGAGGATGTTAGGATATTAGGTAAATACGTAGGGAACATTGTCACTTCTGATGACTATATGTCTCCCCGTTTGCACTTTAACAGACCATTCACCTGCTCCTTTCCGAGTAGGGAAGAATGGAACTCAAATGAATCCACAACAAAAATCAGTATCCATCTACACAGATGGTTCAAATGGTTCTCTGAGAAATTAAATAGACCTTGCTGCATCAGACTACCTGATAGCAGTTTTGTTGAAGGCGTCAATATTGGCAATACCTCGTAGCGATATTATTATCTTCATTGACAGTCAGACTTCTATAAAAATAGTTTCTGCTAATGAAATAAAGTCCAAACTAGTTCACCGAAAAAATTTGGGTCAATGTTATTAACTTCAAGTGAAAGATGGTCCCACTCATAATTGATTAGCTCTTCACAGATTCATTATAATCTGCATTTTTAAAATCGAATGTAAAGGACTTATAAAAATAAATACTGTCTACTTCTAAAATACAAAACAACTGTAATGTTGGATGGTAAGCATCTTGCGGGACGAGAGGTGTGAGGCATCTAGAGACTCAACTTTCAGCAGAAGAATGAGGTCCAAAGTACGGCTTTGGTGATTTTTAACATTATTTATCTGGATCAAATAAAGTGATTGGATTCAATCAATATTCTCAGTTCCAGTTAAGGATAGCGGTTTAACAAAACTGAGGAAAGTGCAGTCGGCATCTCCAGAGCTCCATTTGATTTTATGTTGATTAAAGTCACCAAAAGCTTTTAATAGAGTAAATCATGCTGTGTTGATCCATAAACTACAATGTATTGGTTTCGACTCCCCTATGTTAAAATCGGTGAATGTCTCTCAGAGCCTATTTATGTAACATCAGGTGTTCCGCAAGGAAGCCACATTGGTCCCCCGTCCGTTTTTGTGAATGATATTCCAGATTTTATTCGAAACTCGACTTGTCTCTTATTCGCTGATGACTTGAAAATCTGTCACTCTTTTCAAAGTGCGGAAGATTGCTTGCTTATTTAAGAAGATCTTAACAGTTTAGCTAGATGGTGTCAAAGCATCTAGAATGCTAGGCTTTATTAGGCGTAATACAAAAGAATTTTCTGATCCTTATACGCTGAAGGCGCTTTATTTTGCATTAATAAGATCGGTTTTAGATTATTGTAGTATAATCTGGAATCCGTATTACCAAAACCACTCCAATAGGATAGAAAGGGTGCAAAAATGTTTTACCAGATTTGTTTTAAAAAAACTAAGGTGGAATATTGAAACTCCACCCTATTTAACAAGATGCCTTCTTTTTAATGTGCTAACTCTTGAAAAAAGACTTTTGTATAATGTTTATAAGAGACATAATAAATTACCACATTAAATGCCCTTATTTACTTAGTCGGATATACTTTTATTTTCCCACGAGAATCCTGCGTATGCGATTTCATTTTTATGTTCAATTTCATAGAACAAACTACGGCAGTAATGAACCAATTGAACGTTGTAGCAATGAATTAAATTCTGTAATTGACAATATCGATGTTTTTGAAAATTGTTCAAGAAATTCTTTTAAAAATCAATTAATGTCTCTCTTGAATCGGAGTAATTAATAATCTTTGCTATAATAATAGTTTTAAGTATATATTAAATAATTAGTTTTAAGTTGTCTAAAAGAGTTTTGTGTAGCTCAAATTGACATAATAATAAATAAATAAATAAATAAATAAATAAATAAAAAGGTACATTTTATCTGAAGCAGGCATGAGCCCTTCAATGTAACGAATAGTTTCCAAGTATCTTGTCACTATATGCAATTGTGATCTATGATGAATGTAAACACATACGATGTATATTTTAGTCGATGATACATGGTCAATCATGCTACACTAAATTTCAATGCCCAAGATGATGACTAAATCAACCTCACTTGCCTTATAATCATGAGAACAGCACCAAATCGCGCGTAGATACTTTTTTCTTCTGTTCGATCAGGACGATTAATAAAAAAGTTGGAGGGCAATGTTTCAGCATTTTTAAAGTTGTCATCTAACCCAGTTTCGGTACTGAACATGCCAACCAAAAATTTAGTGCACTTAGTTCTTAGCCCTCTTACATTTTGGTAGAAGAAAGTTAATTCTTTAAGTTTTTCGAAGCAGATTTTCCAGAGCTAGGCCTGTTTGTCAACTCCTTTATTGTTTGGACAAAGCTTCCCAAGTAACAATTTGACGTCGGTAAGTCGCTTTCGAGGCTATTCCCCTTCCGCAATACTAACTTCATAGGGCCCACAGGAAAAAAATCTGGGGCACTTTTATGCAGGCATTACCGAAACTTTATAGAAACCCTACAGAAGCCTTATAAAAGTACAAAGAATGTAAGGATATATACAGTTTTTTTTTTTATCCTGCAATCCTTTCAATTTTTATTATCAAAATGACTTTCTGCAATTTTCGGGCACCACTACAATTTATGTTTTACTTGCAACGGGTTCGCACTGACAATCGAACATGAGTCCTGCTGCGTAGTAGTTCGATACACCACCCCTAAGCTAAGTCGTCATAATGTTGTAGCAGTGGTAAATTTAACCTACTTGATACATTTTAGAGCTTCGTTGAGACTTCCACTCGCACGTTATTGATTCTATTACATTTCATTGCTTCTATAATGCCTCCTGGCAGAAGCTCTAAGGAAGCTTCTCGAATGCGTTTCGAACCACAAGCTTTACCGAAGCAATTCACTTTCCACACATCTCCTGACACATTTTCAGACGTCTAATACCGTCTCACCGGAACTAAGTTTCATATCCCTCTATTAAGCCTGTGTATATGCTTCGCAAGTTACGTACAGAAGTTATTTCGGAAACAATTAGTTCGGTTAACAAATACTATAGAGCTAGAGCCTCTATCGAAACGTTTGCCTATACAGAAATTAGAAATTTGAACCTTTCCGAAGCCAAATTGTTACTTGGGTTGGCTCAACTAAAATCTTTCCAATGAAGGCGCAAGTAATTCAAAAGGGGCTGAAGCTTATGCATCTGACTTCATTAATTGCAATGGCTTTCCCTTCGATATATCAAAATATCGGATGTCTTTGTTCCATACTCCAGACGAGATAAGAACACAACAAATGGAGGTGGTACAACTTTTAGAGGACATTAATTGAAATGATTCATTGAAGGCGATAGGGCATTGCCTGTAGCATGTGCATCTCTATCAGGAGTATAGGCAGAAGTTGATGCAGAAGGAGGATAATCAGCAATCAGCGACTCATCGCGTGTTATGAAGACTGTTGGAGGCTCTACATTTCTAGCTGAAACTCTTTTCTGTTGGGATTGATGTGGTTGCTCCACAGGAGTGTGTGGATTACATGAAGAGTCTTCGCGCAATAAAGTGCCTTCAATTTGATGGACTTGATGACTTTCGTCATGATTTTGTTCAGCAACAGAATGTGGCAACTATGCTGGTATTGTTGATTTTGTGGTTGCTTCTTATGTTTTTGGCGCTGTTTCCTGTTGCTGTGGCAAATTAAAAGTTAGTCAATCAATCAGTAAGATATTTTAAAAGTTTTTTTAAAAACGTCGTAAGATAGAAACCTATAACGATCATCAATGTTTACTCTGTTGCTCCTACGGTGATGGTTCATTAGGTGGCCCTCTCCTGAGGATCTAAAATATGCATATTTACACATTCATGTTCACATAACCATCTCAGTGGTGGGATATAAAAAAGATTTAGCCTCTCCTAATTGTGATTGTCAAGTGGACTGAAATTCCAGGGCTATATCTACCAAGCACATACATTCTGAAAAAAAGGACAAGTATTCACTGAATGCGATTGCTATCGTAGACCCTTGGACATAAATTGGGATTATATCGAAAAGTGATCGAATAGGAAAAAGGTAGGTCCTATTAACATCGCATAGGAGTATCCACTTAAAAGCAACCATTTATCATTTCGCAAGGATTTACCTATACCGTAACATAATTCATCCTCCAATAGATAGATCCTTCTCGTAATTACTTTCAATAGCCCATTTTATTGTGTATTGGCATTCAACAAAGGGCCAGCAGGATACACGATACACTGTAAACATCGCACAGATGACTGCAACTGGCACTGGGACTGAGCTCCTTTGTTATGATTCCATTCTCCCCCTAAACCAGCCATCTCACCGGGTCAACCAATCTGTCTACCTAACACTCTACACTTTAGACTCTACCGTCTACATGCAGTCGCTGATTGCTGATCCCTGGAGAGAAGGACCCTGAAAAGAACACTTAAAAAGGGAAACACCATAGAATTGTCGAAAAGTTTTAAATTTCCTGGAAATAAAACAACTTTCCATTTATGTGCGGCTGTGGCTGTGGCAGTGCCAGAGTGGCCCACAACGACAACATACAATCAGAGCCGAGGAAGACCGAAACCAAAACCGATTGAAAAAGGTTCTGCGCGGCGATTTGTATATACAAGAGGGGACGCGGGGCCCTCCTACTCCACCCTCCACGTTGTCCATTGCATTTACGAACGATATAGTATTTTCTGTTTGGTATTGGGATTGTTCGTTTTTTTCCCTTCTCGCTCTCTGTATAATCTTCTTCCATTTTTACATATTATACTCGGCAGTTTTTTTTATATTTTTTTTTCCTTCCCCGTATCGTGTTATGGACGAGGGAAAAAAAAAACCTTTTTCGCCTTTCTTGAGTTCAATGTGTAAGTATTTTTTATTTTTTTTTTTTATTATTTGTAGGTGCTTGAGATCTGAAACCGTGCAGGTGTCCAATTTTGAAAACTAGTTCTAGTCCGGCCGAGAGTTCTTTTCTTAGTCTTATAATATTTTCGCTTTTTATACAAGAGGCGAGCGAGCGATATTTTCTGTCATGCATTGGTAACGTATTTTATAGTGGAACTGGCGTACAAGACTGGTGTGCTCTATACCTCCTTCGGTTTGGGATACCTTTTATCCCTGAACTGTGTGCAGTTTGCTAGATAAATGGATGCATGTAGGGTAAGGCTACGCATATAATTCGTTTAAGAAATCGCTTCGGGATACTCTCAGGATGTAATTTTCTTTCGGATAGGCATATACCTATACGTATTTTATCTATAGTGTAATAATTACCTTTTTTGGTTTTTTTTTTTCGCATCGAAGCAGTAGATATGAAGGGCAACAAACGAATGAGCCAGTCGTAGACACATAATTCGTTATTATAAAGCTGGCGTTGTTTTGTGTACCTTTTTGCTGGGTCTTTGTTTGATGGCCAGCGTATTTAATTAGGTGGATGAATCAGAGACTAGACGTTGAAGGTTAATGCATGCATCGATTGACATGATAAACGGCGTGCGTTGCAAAAGACACATAAAAGCGTGATCAAAACAAGGCAGATTAATGAAAAGGAGTCGTTAGGGTTTTATTTTTATTTTGAACTAGCCTTTTGACTAGCGAAGGAACTAAAGCTGGTAGACGTAAACAAATGGGCGTAAATTAATTGTGTGATTATAAATAGTAGATGATACCGCTAGATCTTTGGCAGGAGAAAGAAAGACTTTGAGCTTCGTCGTTTAATTTAGTCTTTTTGTTCTTCCTAATCTTGCGGGTCTCAAAGGCTGAGAAGGCTGCTGACCGGATTAGTCTAATTTTGAATGTGGAATGAATATGATATAAAATCCCGCTTTTGAGTACCAAGAAGGCGCAAGTGTGGATATTTATGCCAGTTAAAGTGCCTCAAAAAAGATCGCATGTGTAGATACACAATATGTACCTGGATATAATTTCTTAAAGCGATCGCAGCTGTACCGGGGTGTAATTTTTCGCTACATCTATCAATAAGTTTTGGAAATATTGTTGGTAAAAGCTTTCCCTATGTATTCCTTATGTGGTACTAATTGCTCGGAAAAAGAAGAAATCTTTTTCGGGAGCAGCGCTTTGAGCCGCACTATTTTCGCGATTTGGCCACCCCTTAATGAGTCAATTGTCCAAGTCCGTTGCGCTTTTTTCACTCAATACTATCCGGTACCGATTCCATGAAGTTTCTTAAAGGTTACAGGTTCAAAGCGGAAGGTTCGTCTCCAAAAGCCTTTACGAAATTTTGCGAATTTCGGAACCACGGCAGCGTAAAGGGCCAATGCTGATACTCAATTTGTAAAACGTATTCTATACTTTACTTTAAATATTTTTACAGTATAGAGCCGCAAATATGAAGTTTGAATGTGAAAGCGACTGGCTATTTATGACAGTTACCTACCAATTGCAAGGCTTAAGTGGACACCTGTGCATTGAAAACTGAGCTTAAAGGTGACCACCAGGCTTGCTTATTTACTAAATCTTTAGAGTACCAAGTAAATTTTGAGACCCAAGAAACGGAGTGGGGTTAATAGGTCCCCCCAATTTAAGTCAGGTATAAACATTATTCAAGTTTATTTTGAAATTCTTTACAGCAGAAATACATTAAGAAATGCAATTTGTTTGTTTTCATTAAAATCAATAAAAACAAGAATTTTTCTATTTTTGTGATGGAAGTGGTTTATAACGTTTTAAAGCAATATAAAGATTTCTTTAAATGCAAGATTCCAAGTCTTTAACTCAAACAAAAAATTAGCTTAATACCAATGCCAGCACCAATAAAAGCTCGGACAAATCGACGATTTTCCATTTTTAAATAATAAAAAAAATATTTCTTAAATTACGAAGTGGAGGTTACTTTGTAATTAATTAATCTTTTGTTATTAAAAAATTGCCAAAAATGTGTAATCACGTTGAATTTCTTTTAAGAATGCCAAAAAAACTTGACTACTTAAAAAAAGAATTAAAAGCAATTATTATTTAATGGAATATAGACAAAAACGTGGTCGTGGGTACCCAAAGTCCCCCATCATTACTCTAAAGGTTTAGCAGTCGACGGTAGAGTGCGTCGTGAGCAAAGGCGTCAACCAAAAAGACTCTGCAGTTAACCAGATCATTTGCCAACTGTCTCTCAGAGCTCAGACTATCCAAGTTGGTTTTGAGGCTCTTGTCCACTTGTGGTCGCCATCTTTAGCGAGGTCGAGCTCTACTGGCGTTCACAATCTCTATTGCAATCAAAGACTTACTAGCCCGGAACGTTAATTTCCATTTGATGGCTCAGCTATCTCAACTGGGAAGTTTTCTACAAGTTATAAAGGTAAACTTCTCATACCCTCTTCACACCGAAAACTCGTCGATGCATTCACACGGAACACCAACTAGTTTTCGTTTGACGTTTCAATCAGCTGTGAGACACTATAGTCATTAAGCTTCGGTGCAAACTATTTTGGTTACTATTTAACAAACACAATTAATTCAGAGCATTTAAAAATAATATTGGCCCAACAAATAAGTGTGGAAAATGATTTAAAGTTGTGAATTGTGACGTTTGTTTGGTCAGCTAATCTGCTGAATATTGCAAAAGGTGTGTTTGTTTCAACAACCCAACGATTGGAAGTCGTTTTCGTGGAAAACGACTCGTTTTAAAACTGAAGTATGTATGGGAAAACTTCTGTTTTCGAGTGTTTTCGCAAATACCCGGAATCTTATCTTTATTCGCTTTTAAAAAAGTAATTGCTTCTTTAGACCTCAAGAGCAGAACTCCGACTTTTAAGATCTTATACAGAGTAACTATACCCTTAATTTTCAGGGAGTTGCTTTCACTACTACGTCAAATAAGAGAGTGACTGACAACAGATGTAATGTAAGAGCAAAGGCCAGACGCCTTACTACCTCCAAACCGTGGCTATTAATTTTGATACTAAGTAGAAAAAGAAGTAGAGTAGGTATATGTGCAATTGGAAAATACTATATAACTCTAATCAACTACCTACTATTGTATTGCAATACAATGTGAATACCTATGGCCTGATGCGCTCCAATTCAGTAGTACACCTCAATCCATTTTGCCATTTTCTTGAAAGGCACCGTGTACCTATATTGACATATCAAAGTGGTTTTGCACATTTCTCAAAAAGGAATAAGAAAAAAAAAAAAAACTCTATACCCAATTAATCTCAATCGAATGCATCTGTTTGCCCTGGCGATACGTGATTTCACCACACAATGCGCATCTCTGACGAACAAATCCATTTCATCTTCATTCTCTTTGTGCACTACCAGAACCAGAACATCCAGAGAACCCATAACAGTCAATGCCAGCTGACTATAAAGCATATAAAAAAAAAAAAAAATACGAAAATACCACTTGTCCATGTGATGCTGCATTTCGGATAATGCCTGCCAAAGGAACAAGTGTTCTATACAAAATCTCTGCATATATAGGCATGTGCATTGTAGTCCTTGCTAAACAGCATCGTCGCCGCCACATTGTCTGGCCAGATCGCCTGTTGCATGCAAAAAAAAAGGAGAAGAAAAAGACATGCATAGGTACAACAAAAAGGATTCGTATATGATTTCGCTTTCATTTCGTCTTTAATCTTTCTCCTCAAGATCTTTTGAAAAAAATATCAAATTTCAAAATCTTGTGTAAATGTTAATGACTTCACATAATCCATCATGCGCAAGAGAGGACCTTAGACGGGAATCTACTTGTACAATCTTGGGCACATAGAAGAAATCCGATTGATTAGTGATTAGGTTCAATGTCGGAACAGTCATCCAACATCTGTTGCGCCTTGTCCCTCGATGGTGTTCCTTTGTTTTGTTCTTGCTTTCGTTTATTTATTTTTTTTTCTTCCTTTAATGCTGAATCGGCGCACTAGGCACGTAATCCTGCAACGAAGAGGCCATCATCATCACACTTAAGAGCCAGCACAATTATCGAGAGCCGACTATGCGATAGCCACAACTTGTTGCAAACACTTCAAAGTTGTTGTAATTGGAAAAGAAGAGTATTTTTCTCACGCAATTGAGCACACAAATAATTTACATCGCTGTTGGGAAGACATCACGCCCTATTTGATACGCACAGAGACGCATTGTAAAATGTATCGCGTTCGACTTGATTGATTCCCACGTCTCTCTGGCAAGAGTATACGTGTACGACAAACATACGAACGACGACCGATTGATTGGTATTGGGGCATGAACGTGCGTTCTAATCTGTTTTGTTGCGCATCCATCAGCCACAGATACAGATATCAACAGAATCAGCGTATGCAGGAAGAAAATGCTGTTTTTAGTCGTAATTGTCGGGACTTTCACACGGTCGATGAAAAGAGACGAGCTCCTTAAATGACAGTGACAACCCCCTTTTTATTCGCATTGACACATAAAGTGCTATTGTTCGTTTTAATAGGGAATCCCTTTAGCCCGTTGCGTTGCTTTGAATCATCTCGGATCTGTGCGCTCGGTATGGTGGATATCTGAAGAAGCACCTGTTCTTTGTGAAGGGATTGAGAGTCGAGAACAGAGAACAGCCATTACCTTGCCTATTATGTTGAGTGATATTTGTGTAACAATGCGTCGGAATAGCTGACGATATCTGAAAGAAATTAAAGGGCGTACGAGGTCGATCTCGCTATTGTAAGATGCTCTTATTTTTGCAAATGGCCGCCAATGTCAAATCAGTTTGTGGACAAGACAGACGTAGAATACAAGTGAACAAGCCATGGCTCGATACACTCCCCAAGAACGCGAATAATCGTGTCTATTGTTTTGCGTTACAATTTGTCTGTAGTGTTGGCGCAGCGTGAATTCCGTCCCCGATTCCACGGCCGTCCGACACCGACTGCGCAAACACCTGATGAGTATGGGACCACACGAGAAGTTGCCAGGAGTGGCCGGCCCTGGAGCGCCCGTTGTGCCGATAATATCGCCGCTGTTGACGAGGATTTCGAGCTGTCGCCGGAAACATCTACCAGACGCCGTGCCTCGCAATTAGCCATCAGCCGGGCGTCCCTAAGGCCCGTACAAAGTCCAGTCCGTGCATCAGCTGCTGCCTTTCGACCGCCAAACGCGTGTAACCTACACCCAAGCCATCCTCAATCTCGAGGACGAAGTGGACGATTTTTCGACCAAAATCATAATGAGCGATGAGGCTCAATTCCACCTCAGCGGGTACGTGAACAAGCAAAACTATCGCTTCTGGGGCACCGAAAATCCACGAGTAATGCACGAGGAGTCATTACACCCGCTGAAAGTTACTGCATGGTGCGCTGTTCACGCTGGAGGAGTCATCGGGCCATTTTTTTCGAGAACGCCGCTGGTCAAACGACAACAGTGGACGGTGCGCGCTATAGGGCCCTGTTAACCGAGTTTTTTCTGCCGCAATAGGACGAGGATTGGAGGACATGTGGTTCCAACAGGACGGAGCTACGGCACACACTGCGCGAGCCACAACCGATATTCTGAAGGCGGCGTTCCCGGGTCGCCTCATCTCTCGTTTTGGCGATTTGCACTGGCCCACAAGATCGCCCGATTTAACCGTTCCAGCCTTTTTTACGTGGGGTTTTTTTGAAGTCCCGTGTTTACGTGAACAAGCCCGAGACTCTAGAAGCCCTCAAGGACAACATTCTGCACGAGTGCGAGAATCTGTTTCTATCAGTGAAATAATTTTTGAAATCGGTTCAGTAGTTCCGGATATTACCTCTTACAAACAAAGATTACCTGTTTATATAGTATGTGATGTTATTGACCAAGGATTGCATCACTTCACACTTTTTTAAGTTTACCTCCATTCATAGGTGGCTTTAGTCCCGTCGAAGTCCAACTGCCATACGGAGCGAGGGGTTTTTTGTGTAGTGCCAAGCACAACTTGTACAATTAATTTTAGACTCTCCTGCGCTACACTTCAGATTTTACCTTGCGGAATACAGTCTTGGCTATCCCCGGGCTAAAAAAATATATATTATCATACCTACAGTTGCGCCGTACTCGGAAGTCTTTCTGAGAGTGAATATATGGTCGGTGCGGTTATTTTTCGAAAATAAAACTTGTTCACTGCAAACCTTGTCTCGATCACAGCTTCTAGAATGTGTGCCAACACCTTAGCAGACATTTTTGCGAGCAGACCTCAAAGTGATGATAGTTTAGAAGTTTATCCACCTCTGCAGAGATGACAACTATTATTGATTTTAACGCTGGCACGGTCAATCCTTGCTTATTAAACTGTGGGCAATTATTTAGAGAGAAATGCCAGGTCCATCCGAAAAAAATGTCATTCCCATCGAAAAAAAATCGACCACACTTTACAACTTTATTCATATTCCACTTCTCTCCTTCCACTAAGACGACGGATAGTCTCTGATCACGTTCTAAATGTTGACGGAACTTCCCCCAAGACTGTTTTTCGGATGATTTAAGAACCATTTTGCAAGCTTTTCGCGCACCCGTGTCCCATCAGTTATGAGAAGACGAGTCCCAATCTGAAAGGCCTTCCTATTTCTCCCTGCAGGCTTCTTGAACATGAAACGATTGAAACACGCACATATTTACTACTACCTGTGGCTGAACTCTGCCAACATCTTCAGCTGAGCCAAAATCAGTTGGAATTTGCTCATACCTCTTGGGTCTTTTTGTGAGCCCTAACCACGCATTAATTAAAACATTCTTGGCTACCACTTATAAATAAGATAAATATAATTTGCACACCAGGCGGTGATCGGTTAACTATTCAACATGCAGAAATCAAAGACCAATACCCGATGGTACAAAGTAACCTCAGCGACTTCTACTCACGACATCAAAACTGCTTTCTTAGCGATTTAGTAAACAAAGTAAACAGAAGAGGTTTAACCAAAATCCAAAATTCATCAAAAATTAAAGTTTCTTCCTGAAGGTCCAATAATAGGGCGATCACTTCTGCACCACCTTAAGCAGAACAATCTTGACTGGTGCAGTTCGCAAAACCTTCAATCCCTCAGATGGTTTCTGGTCAACATGACTAGTCAGCAACAATAATTATGTTCGATTCTAATAAGCCTAGGTTAAAAGAGAACTTTGAGTCGCTTTCTATAAATGAATGCTGTAACTTTACTCACTCTTGCATTTAAGGGTGATTTTTTAAGAGGTTTAGAACTTTTTTTAAAAAAAAAACACAAAAAATTCGAAAAAATTAATGAAATATTTATTTGAATCGATAGTTTGAACCTTGCAATTTAAAGTTTAAAGATAATTTCATGCAAATGTTGACCGCGGCTGCGTCTCAGGTAGCCCATCCGCTGAGTCCAATTTTGGCATACTCTTTCACACATATCGGCCGGTATCTCACGAATGAATGCATGGATGTTGGCTTCCAGTGCGTCAATCGAAGCGGGCTTGTCCCTATACACATTAGCCTTGGCATACCCCCACAAAAAATAATCTAATGGTGTCAAATCGCACGATCTAGGCGGCCAATTGACCGCCCCGAAACGAGAAATTAACTGTTCACCAAACTCGCCTCGCAATTGCGCCATTGTTTCGCGTGCTGTGTGGCATGTGGCACCGTCTTGTTGAAACCACATATCATGCAAGTCAAGAACTTCCATTTCGGGCAAAAAAAAGTTTGTTATCATCGCTCGGTAGCGTCACCATTGACAGTAACGCTGCGATTCGCATCATCTTTGAAGAAATATGGCCCAATAATGCCGCCGGCCCATAAAGCGGATCCTCGGCCAGCTTTCCAAGAGCCCATTCACCAAAAATTCGGCGTTGTGGTAGGTCGGCTGGCTTTAGTTCTTGCACCAGCTGTATCTTAAAAGGCTTTACGCCCAAATCCTTCCGCAAAATTTTCCACGTAGTGCTGTAACAAAGGCCTAACTGCTGGGAACGGCGCCGAATCGACATTTCGCGGTCTTCTGTCACACTAGCTGATACGGCCGCAATATTTTCTTCACTACGCACAGTACGTACACGTGTTGGTGGTTTAATGTCCAACAAAGTAAATTTGGTGCGAAATTTGGTCACAATCTTCCGAATAGACTGCTCAGAAGGTCGAGAATGCCGATCATAAAATGGAAGCAGCGCGCGATGAACATTTCGAACCGAGCACGAATTTTGAAAGTAAAATTCAATAATTTGCAAGCGTTGTTCATTTGTAAGACGATCCATGGTTAAATTGCAAACCAAACTGAAGCTGTTTGACAGTGACACAAGGTACTAAACACACGTCAGCTGTCAAAACCAGTGTTGCCAAAACCAAACCAGCTAAAAAATCACCCTTTACTTTTAATTGCCTTTCCTTTACACTTTAGAGGCTTGACTTTTCACTAGTTAATACAGAGGGCTATAAAATCTACCAAACAATATTTTCGGTTGCGAAAGGGAATAACAACTTGACAAATCCTACCTAGACACATCCCAACACTTGTGCCACGTTTATGGGCCGCCTTACTGCGTAAATATTCAAACACATGTTACCGTTGTAAAATGAAAACAAACTCAGCGCACCATCGAATTCTTGGAACGCACGTGTTAAATGCAACAGGCATAAACCATCCATATGTTCAACACATAAAGTTACAAGGTACCTTCTCAAGTACACTTGAACAAGACTGACCTCCGAGGGCATTCTACAAGAAATTTGAGAAGAACACAATTGTCCCTATTTGTCATTGGCACTCTCGTTTGCTTAACCAAAACAATAGCATTCCGTTGGTCCACAGTCGTCCTTGTAACTGACCTCGATGCATAACTTCGACACACTTGAGCTGAGTTTCGCCTTAATGTCGCACGCATGTCGCATCCCGCCAGCAAGACATCCTATATCCCACATGCAGCACGGGACAATGGATATTATGCATCAGCAGCCCATTAGTGCATCAGCTCTTTTGGTCATGGTGCCAATATGCACATTAATGTAATCTAACACCGCTTTCAATCACCCATAAACTCTAGCCCAGATTACGACGAAGACCTCCCTTCACCCTGGCGCGTCCGTTTGCACAGCAAGTTCAAACTAAGCATTAAGAAGTCAACGCACGTATCAGCATTCAGCACCCCTCTCCAGTGCGACGATATGTATCTGATAATTGGATTTTGATTTTTCTTTTAATTGGGATGGTGGATGCAACTCAAAAGGCTTCGTTATCTCTACAGCGTTGAGGTCTGGTTGGGACCTTCTGCTGCCATACGACGACCGACTTGTGGAAATCTCTAAATTTCAAAACTTATCACGAACACAGAAATGGAGACGCAACGACTTTACACTCGTATAGAAGATACGATGTAGCGTATATAGTGTTGCACTTACAATTGATATGTTGCGACGACGGCCCGTCGTCATTATGCGCCCATATGGGTTGGGGTAAGCGTTTGTTTTTAATCTCGCTCAGTGGTGCCCCAGCGCAGTGATCACTTTTCTAGAACTGGAAATATCTTTGTTTACATTATTGTACACGGTAATGGCGGCGCGCACATGAGACATATTAATTTATTCCAACATATAACCCCTTGCTGCTCAATGTGTCTGATAAAAGACTGAACCTCCGCCAACAATAGCGCGCGTAGAATGGAAATGGTATTGATATTTGTTTTAAGTGGGCCAAATGAACCAAGTTGGGGGCCACTGTGATTATACTTTTATCGTTATTGTGCGCGGAGAGAAGATGCATTCATGTGTTCTTGATGAATTATGGGGACGGTTTGGTGGCTCTTGTTTAGCAAAGTGACATAGACACAGACGCAGAAAACTGAGAGGCACATTTGAATGTCGTGCCGTAATTATTGCAGTCAGTGGATGGGCACGTTCTTAGTGGATTCTGGGGGTGATTCTGGTGTTGAAAGGTGGCAGTTGTTTGATGGAAGTAGGTTAATGTGTTTGGCATATGAGTCCGACGGAATGACACGATCCAAAGTATAAACTTGGAGATAGACAGCTTTAAAGAGTGAAGTGTTGAAGCATTTGTACGGCGTTCTGCTTCCGATTAGTGATACAGACATTGATTTATACCTTGGGAGGTGCTGGTATGCAGCCAGAGGTCAACATTGTATCAGTTGATCTTCCATCAAGTCCATTAATACCCTCGTATCATTCCCAAGTATTTAGCCAAGTTTCCACCGCAGTCGCAGAACTAGAGCTCAATTACAGAGTTCCTTTCAAGCTACGAATTTCACAAAATCCCCGATTAAACCAATACTTGGTTGCACAGCATAGGTCTGACTCATCCGAGATGCAACGGGGAACTGGATAAGGATAAAGATTGTTTTTTTAGGGGTTGACTTCGAGGTGGCAACACTTTTGCAGCGATAGCCAATTTGCCAGTTAAAATCTGATTTATGTTCACTTATTGGTTGGCCATTTCACCACGAGTACAAGACTAATCGTAGACGGCCATGTGTCATGTATAAGGTTTCCGGATTAGACTTTCTTAGACCCACCCTATTCGGCCAAAGGCGCTTGGAGTAGGTTAAGGCAGAGAATAATCTTTCTATGGCTGAAATCTCTTTAAAAGTGTAGAAGTAGAGCGGTTGGAATAACGTCCGCTCATCTCAAACACGTTAATGGACTATCAGTTCCGAACGTAAATAACAAAAGTTGGTGCTCACCTTAGGCCGGAAGATCTATAAATAGAGACATTTAAAAATGGCATTCTATGTCCCTTCCAATAGAATACTATTGTCAATGAACTGCGAACATGCCTGGAAGCCAAAAACACTACTGGAATTCCTAATGATGTTGTTATTACCACCTTAAAGGAGTGCAGAACACGGTGTGAATAGCTAACAAGGAAAGGAAAGCTTGTAGATTGTGCCTAGGTCTTTACAAACTGAGTTCGTATCCCCGCCGGGAAAAAACTAGATTTCACAAATCGCGATCCTCCATCTATAAACACCGCAGGCTTCACACTATACTTTCCAATGAAGCTTTCAAATACTTAAATAAATAAATTGATGGTGCAACAGGTCCGCAAGGGCCCTAGGACTAGCTCCTCAAAACCATTCGTCCCTACATGGCTAATTGAGACGGATTGTCATAAGTTCGCGCGAGGTAGCACAGTGGAAAAAACTACGTACAATTAAGCACGAATTTATTTATTATTAAAGTTCGGTGGTACTATTTCCTTGAAAAATAAGGAATAAATGAGGTCTATACCCTCACATCACTCACTGGCTATACATCGCGGTCGCAGGGTTAATACTACGAAATTGATCGTGAAAACCAAAGCTTACACCCTTTTGAGCTTCAGCGGAAGACTTCGCACTCCTCCTTTCGTGCCACTCGACATAATTTTTCGTCGGACACCCATAGACACAGGAAAGCGGCAGCTTCTGCAGCAGTTTGGATAATGGATCGATCCACTAATTCAACGATCTGTATGAAAATCTACTTAAGGTAGTCTATTCGCTGTTTCCCGGGTTATAGAATTTATAAATATCCAAGAAAATTGAGGTGACGTAAAACAAACCCAAACGAAATAAGGTTAAATTTCCAAAATTTGGCATTATTTCGTTTTCTAAAGCAAAATTAAACCAAATTTTTAATTTGGCTTTATTTCGTGTACAGAAAACGAAACAAGTACAATATGTCATTATTTCGTATTCATTTTTAATTATTTCGTTTTGCATAATGAAATAAAACCAAATTGACTTTGTTTCACTTTTGAATAAGGAACATTTCTGAATTTGGCCTTATTTGATTTGTATTTATTTCAGGTCACTGAATGTTGATAATGAACTCGCCTGACATTATACAACACTGCTCGTTATCATGTATAGCCTAAGGTGTTTCCAACAAACCCTAGGTGGACTAGAAGAATTTTGGCTTAGCATGTCTGATGATAAAACCGATTAGCACGAGTTGGATCTGAAGCGTTTTAAAATCTTCTGCGATAGAATGCATAAGAGCGCTAAAAGAGCTAGTTGTCGTCAATAGATCTCTTTTAAGATGGGTTTAGGAAAATAAGATTATTCCGGACAGCCAGTTTGGCTTCAGAGCGGGGCATGACACGCGTCGAAACTGGTTTCGGACATTCAGTGGAATAAAAGCAAGAAACAATGCACAGGTGCCTGCCTGGTCGACTTTGAAAAGGCCTTCGATACCGTATGGCTGGAGGGGCTCTTTTATAAGCATTCAAAAACCTTTGCTTTATATGATTTATTTATAAATTCTATAAAGAAGTTCGTTGTCAAAGCTGGCAACGTGACTTCGAGCAGGGTTTTCGAAATTAAAAACGGCTTGCAACAGGGAGCAGTGAATTATCCGGTCCTGTTTAATATTAGCACAAGTGATCTGGTGGGTTCCCTCAAACGTACTTTAGCGTACGCGGACGATTTAGTGGCCTACGCAGGACAAGTCCAAAAATCTAGGTCATTAACATCCTTCTGCAGCGTGACTTCGAGCAAATTAAGAAGTATTGCGATGATTGGAAGTTGAAAATCAATTTCCAAAAATCGGAAACAATTATGTTCAGAACTCCAGAAAAAACTGGAGAAAATTAACAATTATTGGACAGCAGGGGCGACCATTTCCGGTGAGAAACGTGGTGAGGTATCTTGGAATCTGGCTTGACCAGTATTTGTATTTTGACAAACATATAGATGCTTGTCTCGCTGGGGCTAGGAGGGCCTATGCTCTGACAAGGAGACTGTTCCGCAACAGTCAACTTGATTCCAGGGTGAAGGTCATTTGCTAAATGGTCCTTATAAGGCCTATCATCGCTTATAGCCGTCCCATGTGGTTCAATATTGCGACGTCCTATATGGAAAAGATTCGGGTGTTTGAGAGACAATGTCTCAGGGTTGTTTAGAACTCCTGAATCTCAGTACATAGAATACTATCCCAACAGGACCCTATACAATGGGGCTCGACTGAATAGGATTGACAATTTCCTTATTAAGGTAATTAGGAGGCACGTTGCAAGGGCGATGGCCAGTGATAATAACCTCATCTCAGGGGCTTCCTACCCCAATTTAATGTACCACGAGAGTACGCTACGGTCTGGCTTTGTTCCGCCTGAGGCATTTCTTCATGTAGACATGAAAGGGTTAGTCCAGACAAAAGATTTTTCTGCGTTTCATGGACGAATAGAAAGGTGGGACTATTCCGCCCTTCCCCGGCTCTCTCCCAAAAAATAAACCTCCATCTGTTTTTTCTAAAGCATCTAATGAACCAAGGCTTTCAACGATGGTTCAACGAAAATGAAAAACAATTTCGTAGCTTTAAGGGATTAGGGGGCGTGGTAGCCTCTGGACAAGCTTACGAAGTACCTACGACAGTTAAACACACGGAAAAGGAAAAACTGCGAATATCTCACAAACATATTCACGGTCACCTACGAAAAACAGTTCCAATAGAGTATTAATGCTAGTGGTAAGGTGGGTTGGAGTTTCAGTGCGGTAATAGGATGTAGATTGAAAGACGACATGTTATCAATAAAGACCTGTGAATTGTTTATAATAAGCAGATTGCAGCTTAAATCCCCACAGACAAATATTTCAGAATAAGAAGATGAAACATATTCTAAGACATTATATATAGCGTGGATAGATCTCAACACTAGAAAGAGGGTTATAGACATCACCGAATAGTTATTTTCGTGTTTCAATCAAAAACTCACTTACCTGTTTTCAATACGGGATTCTGGAGGCGATTTAGCTACCAGCCAAAAGGTCAAAACCAGCTAAAATCTGGGGTCAAAATCTGCAAGGCGAAAGTTTCAAACGTTTTCATGTTTTAGTTGAAGAATGACTTGATCTGATTCTTTTTTTAAGCGCTGCTTATTGACTTCCAAAGTATTTCATCTTTTACCACGGTCACAGATGAACTTTGTTTGGGGCAGTTTTTTGCGCTGGTTAGCATTCGGAGTTCATGATTTGACATATTTTATGTTTTATTACTTTTTGGGACGAAATAAATTAAGACAGCAACAACGAACTGAGTTTATTCACAGTTTAATGGTTAGTGTGTTGGACTACTAAGTGAGGGGTCACAGATTCGAATCCCTAAAAAACCCAAATTCCAACTTAGGGTTTTTTTCAACTGCGCCACCTCTCGCGAATGTCTGTCAAACATCCGAGAGTATAACTTGAAAGAGCTTCTCAATCAGCCGTTTGGAATCGGCATAAAATTGCAGATCCCTTCCATTCGTTCCGAAAATGAAAAACTCACACAAAAACGAATGGTTGGGAGAAACTTGGTCTGGGGTCCCTACGGTCCTGTTGCGCCAAATATTTTTTTTAATAACGAAAGTAGGTATTTAATTTTTAAACACGTTTACGAACTTATGGAAAGTTAATGAATGTAGTTGCTTGTTCCGAATTTTGTTCCACAGTTGGTACAAACTACACAAGTACCATGTTGGTGTTTCGTCAAATAGAGCAAAACAAAGTCGTTGTTCTTAGTTCCAATCCAGCGAAGTAGGAAATGCCTTACGGCAGTTCCACAATAAACACAAATAATTCTGTTCAAGTAGAGAGGTGTCACCTTCCAATGACAATACGGCCGTTTTAAATATTATCTATACCTTGGATATACAAAAGGATTACAGATTAGTCTGCAACTGTCAAGCTATTAAAAAATGCGGTCTGTTTCAATGGATGTCCTATATATCTGGATCCGTACCTAGTTCGATGGTTATAGAGAATTTAAATCGGAATTTGCTGGTCATAAATATCGTACTCTTGCAAATATCTACCTCCCCTTCGACAATGGCCCTCTTATCAGCGGTGTTTCGCGATAGAGATTGAACTTTTATGCTGAACTTTAGAGAAATCAATACTTAAATCGGCTTCATGGAACTCTTGCCCAAAATATTCTTAAAGAATAATCCATAAGAAAAACATTTGACTCTTTTGACGTTTATAATGCATCGACCTTGGCATCTAATCTCCTTTTTAGGTAAGGATTGTGGTAGGTTAGATAAGTTTTGTTGTCTGTGCACCGTGCCACACACATGTTAATAATCACCCATAGAGATACCTGCCGTGGGAAAGAGGTTGTCTCTTACCTGTATTGACTCTATATACAGGCACTTGTCAAATCTCAGTTTGAGTATCTTAAGCTCGGGTTCGTATGTAAAAAGAAGCTCACATTGCACTACAAATCTGTGATTTTGCTATGAAAATAAGATAAACCTTATCTATTGAATAATATTTTAGAGTGAAGGGATGTTTCTACATATCTACGACCATTGTAAGAACTCAGGGTTCTTGGCAGTCAGCACAAGGTATTGCTCTGTTGGGTTCCGGGACATGAAGGCATTCCAGGTAACGAGAAAGCTGACGAATTAGCAAGGCTAGGTTCAACAGCTATATTAGCAGAAGCTGATCCCTCTGTGAACATCCCGCCTTGCTCACTCAAGCTGGAAGCAGGAAGAAAGGCCACAGAAGAGGCGAACGCTAGATGGACCGCACTAGAAACCTGCCATACAACAAGAATACTATGGCCAACCTTTAATGAATCTAGAACCGAGAGTCTAATACGAAAGGATAGGAAATCTCTGTCAATCCTCGTAGGTATCTTAACGGGACACAACACTCTGCGGTATCATATGAAGAAACTACGTTTGACAGAAGAAGAACTCTGTAGAGGCTGCGGTGATGAGGAAGCGCTTGAGGACACAACCCACTTCCTATGCCACTGCCCTAGTCTCCAACACAAAAGGCACAGATTCCTAGGGAGACACTTCTTCCACGAGCTAGACGAGCTTTCCAGCACATCAATAGACAAGATAATGAGCTTCATCAAATCCGCAGGATGGTTTGTATGCAATAGCACAGTGAGTACTTAATCCACATGTACATTCGCATATATATAGGGTTATTACGGGTAAGGAACAACCTTTCAACCTTGGGGGCATCACAATGGGTCAATATTGACCTGAGTGTGGCACGGAGTACTCCACGCCGACCCGCTTACCTAACCTAACCTATTGTACATTTTGTCCTATACCTACTGCAGACCCCGATGCTGGTTCGCTTTGATTCTTTTTCTATGTCTCCCTTATCCATTAAAAGGATGAAGGATTCTAGAGTAAACCCGTACACAACCGCCATTAATAACAGTCTCGATAGGAATAGAGAATAGTTTTCGAACTTGATCTAATTGATGATAATTAATCACATCCTGGGTCTGTCTAACGTCTATCCGATATGGTAGGGCTTCGTAAAAATGGCTTAGTTAATTGTTGGCGCAACAGGTCCGTCGGGACCCAAGGCCTAGCTTCTCACAACCATTCGTTTTGTGTGAGTTTGTCATTTTTGTAACGAATGGAAGGGATCTACAATTTAATGCCCATTCCAAACGGCTAATTGAGAAGCTCTAAAGACAGTTATACTCTCGGATGCTTGTCAGACGTTCGCGAGAGGTGGCGCAGTGGAAAAAAACCCTAAGTAGGTATTTCGTTTTTTGCGGGATTCGAACCTAGGACCCCTCGTTTAGTAGTCCAACACACTAACCACTAAGGTACTGCGCCATAAAAATGGCTTATTAATAATTATTATTCGAGTTGTGAGTATACGTTTTATGTAACAAACCACCGCCGATAAAGATAAGTCTTTTTAGGTTTTTAGGGAAATTGAGGCTTGAAAATAGGCGGATCTCATTTTTATACAGACCGCACTTTTCGATGGCAATAAATATTTATGTCCATTCTCCAAATGCTCGAACTTACTGATTCCTTTGACAACGGATATAACCTCTGCTTCGTAAAACCACCGCTTCACACATCCCTCTCCTAAAACACGGTCCCCCCTAATAAATTTTCCAAATTATTCGCAACATATTTGTGCAACTTCTTGCAACCATAATAACAAATTTTAACAAATATATACTTACTACTCTCACACTATAAATCTATTTTTATTACGAAACACTTGCCACTTGCAAGTTGCAAGCAGCAAGCCCCATCCAAAGGAGGGCACTCATATGCCTATAATGAGCATAGCTCTCCCCAATCGCTGCGTCTCATCTGCGGCGCAAAACTCCACAATGAATCCATCATCTCTTCGCATCCATTTCCATATAGGTAGTCCCCCACCCATTTCAAGTATTCACCCTGCAATTTGAGTGCGCATTCAAAATTTCAATGCTGAGCTGTCTGAATATTTTTAGGTATCCTACCCTCCAGCTCCAGTGCAAACAGCACACGAGCGAAAACTTAATGGCATATGTGCCCACAGCGCACAGCCCAACTGCAGCAGATATTGCATCGTGCGCCCTGATCCGCGGTATTTAAAGACCACGCGCATAATTGAAATAATAAAATAATAATATCATCGGTACCCATGGAGTCGAGCTGTACGGATAAATGTATGTAGTACTACGTCACAGCGAGTGCCATTAGATTTAGTGTGTTAATGATATTTGTTAACGAAGCGAATTTTGGCATGGAGCCAGGGGCCCCCAGGGTGCTAGAGCCACAGCGATTTGGTGCTCACTGTTTATGCGATTTGTGCTGCTGCTTTGTGCGCGACATTAATGAAAGCGCACCTCGTTTGGAGTACGTTTTGTATGGAATAATGGATCCGGATCCGCAATGTTATTAGGCATCTCCTCGCTAGTGCCAATGGCGGGCTTGGGCGTTTTGGTGGGTATTTATTGCCGGTGTTTGGCCATTGCCAGTGTGTATAATGTTTGTCGGGCTTAAGTGGATTTAAATTGGGGATTTATTTAAATTTCACATAATTTGCCAAGAGGATTAGCATCGAAGGCGCGCGTACTACCAGTTGAGTGTTGAGGAATAGCGGGTTTTTGTTGTTTCAGGTGTGCATTAGAGGTGGGCAATGTTCGCATATTCCACTGGGAAGTTTCAAACGAGTTCATGGTGTTGTGCTAATAGGCATTGCACCAGAAGGACGATGTCGATTTAGGGCAGGGTATTTACTTATTCGACACCGACTTTGGACAGAATTGAAACAATATAGTTCAAATTGTATAGTCTTGACACCTTTGTTTTGCTAAGAGTGCTGTGCCATGGTTGTGGTTAGATTAGGCTTCTGGTTCCTGTCGACAGTTGCTGAAGTGTGTGGAATTTGACATCCGGCTATGTTTATAAACCATAAGAATTGCAGAATGTGGGGCTCTAGCTATGTCTTAGGCGCACCTAGGCCTCATCAGTCAATTCACTTCTCTAGTTAGCGACTGCCTCAAATGACTTACAGCCTTCAAGTTGGTTGACACTAAGATAAACTTCAACTTGTGCGGGCCACTTTAAGCAAAGTCTTCCTCTAATGCGTTGTCCTTCTCGGTTAAATTCAACATGCTCTAAGCATTTGATATGACTGATGTGCAGTTTTTGCACCATTGATCCTTGTCCCTGTACAGATCGTATAATCTGTGATGGAATCTTCTCCTAAAAACCTCATCAAACCAAACATTTAACGAAGATTCCTTCTTTTGAAGCGACAAGAGTGCCTTCATTCGCCTTAAATAGAGTTTGTGATACAGCTGGACTAGCATGATAAAGATATTACACGGAGTTTCCTTAGTTTACTAAGTTAAGGTTCCCTACTATCTTCTTAGCTCGAAGAAACACCCATTGGCGCTAAGCGTTCGAAAAATTCAAATGTGTACTTTGAAAGATTGTTTTCAGACCGTATGTTCTTTGGACTCTTCGAGGCGGGTAGGTGTCCTTTAGCGCTCCACGACAGCTACCGTGATTTCTTCATAATAATGGTTACCAAGAAATCTCCTTTTGTAATGAAATACATTGATCCGACATCCGAGCCATGTATGTATTGTATGTAGGTGCATGGTTTAAAAAGAAATGGAATAAATATTTAGGCTCCCTTGTCCTAAAAGGAAGACCTTGATTTATCTCTAGATTTGGCCACCTAGAATGACCATCAATATCGTTGAATCCGATCGCGTTGAATTTCTTTTTGAGAGGCTTCGTGTCTTTTGCATTTGTTTAACATCCACGACAGATTTTGTAACTTCCACAACCATGGTGCGAATAGTTTATCTCTTACCGAAGTTCCCACCGTGGGTTGACCCTGGTTCACAAGAATTTTACCAGACTGGGATTCTAAAAGACGAAAACGTTTAGTCATTTTTGCTTGCACGAACGAAACGAATTTTTTTTGATTGACGTTTTCGTTTACTTTGTTTCATGTAACTGAAAATTATTCAAGTAATTTTTCAACCAACACCAATTTCCAACATCACAAGTTAAGCTGGATAAAATTCTCACGGTTAGGGTTACCATTAAAAAAAAATGGGAAAGCCGGACAGTAACTGGAGAAAAGCCCGGTTATGGAGCAAAAAGCCTGACAAAAACCCTTTTTTGCTAACTACAAATTTTATATAGGAATTTTTAGCATTAAATTTTGATTAAATAATAAAAAATGTACTTATTTTGTGACTTACGTTAGGTTACCAACAGGCGCAGTGGCTTAGTGGTTAGTGTGTTGGATGTAAGTTTAATGAAAGTAAAAATAAAAATGAATTTAAAATGTAATAAAAAAAATGTGTTGGACTACTAAGCGAGGGGTCCCAGGTTCGAATCCCGCAGAAACCCAAATTCCAACTTAGGGTTTTTTTCCACTGCGCCGCCTCCCGCGAACGTCTGACAAACATCCGAGAGTATAACTGTCTTTAGAGCTTCTCAATTAGCCGTTTGGAATCGGCATAAAAATTGTAGATCCCTTCCATTCGTTCCAAAAATGAAACTCACACAAAACGAATGGTTGTGAGAAGCTAGGCCTTGGGTCCCTACAGACCTGTTGCGCCAACTATATATATATATTAGGTTACCAACGCGACAGATCGGACGGTAGGTTCTTAAACTGGGAATTGAATGGCCGGATATTTCTGCTGTGACTTCGTTAATAGTTAATGTCTCTTTCACTGAACGAATATAAATGAAAGCATTCAAAATGATCTATTCGCATTCAGCAACTATGAATTGATGTAAATACATCCAAAAAAAGGAAAAATAATGAAAAAGGGTGATGCTTGGCCTGAGCATCAAGCCAAACCCTGACGTTTGGTAACATTAAATACGGTACATTTGGGACAAAGTCTTTATCTTTCGCAATGTTTCCTTGCCCTTTGTCCTTCCCGACGATTTCTCAGTCCCAAACTTAATTTATAAAAAAATATGTCATTCAACAAAATCTAGAAAATAAAGTAACGCCATTACATTGTGAGGGTATACTAAAGGGTCCACCATCTAACTTTTTTTTTTTCAACTAGTGCTTATTTCGCGAATGGTAACACTTAGCTCATGCCTGATTCGACAGATAATTAGTTTTATCCTTCCGCTGAACGAATATGGTTGTGTATACGCTTGAACAACGCTGGGAAACATTGCGTTTTCGCTTTGCTAAGTGGGCCTGCGATCGACTTAGAGAAGATGCCGATTTTGCCAAAAAAAAATCATCTTTTCAGATGAAGCTCATTTTCATCTTGGCGGGTATGTTAACAAGCAAAATTGTCGCATTTGGGGCACAGAAAACCCGCACGCATACATTGAAAAGCCGATATACCCAAAACGAGTCACTGTTTGGTGCGGAATTAGGTCAAGAGGGATAATTGGGCCATTTTTCTTCGAAAATGAGCAAGGAGTGGCCGTTACAGTCAATGGCAATTGCTATCGGGCCATGTTGAATGAATTTTTGTTCACAAAAATTGAAGAGGAGGATATTGGCAACATTTGGTTTCAACAGGACGGCGCTACGTGTCACACAGCCGAAGCTACACTCGATGTTTTGCGCCCTGTTTTTGAAGATCGCATTATCAGCCGCAGAGCTGATGTCGTTTGGCCACCTCGGAGCTGCGATTTGACACCGTTGGGTGCCGTAAAAGATAAGTGTTACGCCGACAAGCCAGAGACAATTGACGCTTTAAGGGACAATATTCGTGAAGCCATTGGTGAAATACAGCTGCACACAATCGATAATGTGCTTAAAAATTGGACCGATCGTGTAGGCTACTGCATGGCCAGCCGAGACAGCCATTTGAATGAATTTATTTTCCATTATTAACCGGAAGGATTGTACTTTCAAATAAAAAAATAAATTTGAGAAAATATTCAGTAGTTTTTTTTTTATAGCATTTTCAAACAAAAAACGTTATTTGGCTGACCCTGTATTAACCTATATTTTTCAAGCTATTTTTAGGCAGTACTTTTTGAGGTGTAGGTACTCAAATATGAATTATGTTCCAATTTATTTTATTTGTTCATAAAAAATAGTTTTTAAATCAAAAAAACAAAAATGTTTTATTTCAGTTGGAAAATTAAATCTTTGTCCCAATGTTGAGGTCTAAGTTCCATTCTTTCAGTATATTTGTCCGAAGTTACACGCTCAAAAATTGTCTCTAATCGAGTGCGATTTTTGCTTATTTAAAATAAAATGAGTAAAAATTAACTAAGTTTCTGTTTAAAAAAAAGATGCATCATTGTTTATTCAAATCGACCCAGGTAAAAAGTTTTTATATTATATTGTTAAACAAAACACACTTAATCAGTTGTTACCAAACAGATTTCTAGAATAATATGAACCAGTTGGTTAAATTCTACAAAGTTACTTAGTTAGTTATTTAAGACCGAGAAAATATGGAGGCGATGTACTGAAGGGATCTACAATTCTATGCCGGATATTTCTCAGGCGTTCGCGAGAGGTGGCGCAGTGGAAAAATCCCTAAGTTGGAATTTGGAGGACATGTCCCATTTTTAATCCCTACGCGGAACGTCCTCCAACGTCTGAAGAAATTGTCCTCTTTTTTCCCTTAACAAGTAATTTTGCAAATACAAAAAAAATCATCGAACTCTGAATTAAACAGAAAAACAGAGCCAATACAAATCTAATAAAATGAAACAGATTTTATTTCGACTCGCATGTGTCAACTCTCTAAATTGTTTGAGTTCATGGACCTAGTATTTGTTTTCATATTGCCCTCTTTTTTAAGGTAGATGATGTCCTCCAAAGTCCGGGATTTTAAAACTGTTTGTCCTAGGTTAGCTTAGCCATTTGGCAGCTCTAGGTTGGACTTCGATTTAACATAAACTGGACTTTGACATAATCTTTGGAACATATAACTAATCTTAAAGTTGAGGAGTATATTACACGCCAAAGGCACAATATATGTTAAATAACATTAGATACATGTTATAAAATAACAAAAAAAAAAAAGCATCCATCTGGGATGATCTGATCAGAACGCAAAATTACAACTGAAAGTGTTCATCGCCTTGTCTTCAATACACTCACAAAAAGTATCTTTATACTAGTCGGTTCGTTTTAAACTCGTATTTTATACGCCACGGAAATTGCAACGGCGACGAACAAAGTTGACGTACATGACCTAAAATTCAGGTTAAGTTTGTTTATAAATTTTCAAGATACCTACAACCACTTGTGCGCCTTTAATAAACGACATAACAACGACGACGACGAAGAACCACCATCCGCACAAATAGACGTGGGCCCGCGCAACCCAAACTCTAAAGTGTGGGCATCTAGCGAGCTCTAATGATAACACACATGTATAAGAACATGTCCCGCTATAGCATGCATATTCTGCGTTTAATTAATTTTGCAACAAAAAAAGCACAGCAGCAGTAGGACAGATTAATTAAACCTCTCAAGCTTCGTAAATTAATAGCTGCGATTATGCTTTAATGGCTGCAAGTTTCTGAGTTCTGAAAATAGTCAGCAGCTGAACAGAAATTTGATTTTTATGTGGAGTTTCGTGTAAACAACAACAGCAGCAGCCCTCCTGCGCCTTCTAATGAAGTCGCACTCGAAAACACTTTCAAACTCGAGATAAAGCATCTGAGCATGAGTGTATCATGTAAGGTACCTATGTTCTAACGGTGTAATGAACGCTGGTATTGTAATAAACCTTTTTTGTGACCTTTATATTTGTACTGTAATGCTCTTCTTTCTTAAGTGGTAATCTAAGAAGCGACCGGCCATATGCAGATGCACTCGCCGACCATGTATAGGATGTAGTTTACATTTTATTATGTTTGGTCCGGCACGTGCTGATCTTTCAAAGAAACACAACAGCGATAACAACAGCGACGACGACAGCAACAGCCGGCGATGGCTATGGCTATGACAACGACGACGGCCCACGAATGATGTACTCGTATGTATGGGCAAAAAAGAGCTAATTAGTTTATAATTAATTGTGGGCTCCTACATTACCTCGACTCTATAGGTCAATGGGCAATGGCTTTGTTGATTTATGTTGTGCGGTTATCTTTACAAAAAAAAAATAAAAAATATAAAAAAAAATAATAAAACGCACAACGTTACATTGACCCCAATAATAATTGATATGCACTATTACGACTCGAGTGTTATTGCTTTTAGTCCTATTGAAGACGCACTCTTTATGCAGCTCTAAGGGCATTGAGTCGGAGTGTTTGGATCAATTGATGGGGTCTTACATTTTTTATCAGTGCATTAGGCTAATTATTGAATTGGTAAGCGCATCGTTGTCTATTGAACAATTATCGGGAGCCCATTTGTCAATGAGCTCATTGTTAGAGATAATATAGATGTAGAGATTGTGGAGATTTTTACGAGCAGCTTTTAGAATTATTGATTATCTAATGTCTTATATCGGAGCAAGTATTTTAACATCATTTATTTAAACACTATAGAAACTCGGCGTTCAAAGTCTTATCGCATTCTCTTAAGAAGTTAAATAGTCATTTCTTATGTAGTTTAACTTAGGCTCAGTTAATAGAGGCACAAGTACAAAGCTCTTTTGGAAATTTATAGCAAATGAGCCTACGTTACGTGAATTAGGTAACTTTTGATTCGAAACGACAAAGCGAGCAGCCTTTTAATATGCAATGCAATACGCATTCTTCATAGATTTTGCATATCAATAACTATTTGTATATATCGGCTTACGCAAAGCAAATTTTCCTAAACTTCATAATAAAGATTTAAAGTAAAACCAACAAAAATTTGCCACTCCTCTTGAAAGACGCTAAAGCTTATGCTGTTTTTCCACTGCGCCACCTCTCGCGAACGTCTGACAAACATCCGAGAGCATAATTGTCATAAAAGAGCTTCTCAGTTATTCGTTTGGACTTCCCATAAAATTGTAGCTACCTTCCCAAAAATTAACTTGCACAAAACGAATGACTGTGAGAAGCCAGGCCTAGGTTACTTAACGACCTGTTGCGCCATCTATTTTTGTTTTTTTTTTTATATTGAAAGACACTTTGCTATGTCCATACTCCCCAACTTAGGGCACGAAATGAAAAAAAAAAAAGGAATGTCTCATAAATAACTAACTATGGCAGCTATACAAAAGTATCCATTGTCTTGTGCCGCACTTGAGTCATAAGCTTGCTTAATATCGCATATAAGGTCCTATCATGCGTCTTATGCGAACCTCGCCGCAACACACTAATCGGCACGTACCAGTGTATGGTTTTTGTTCAGTAGTTGTAAGTACAAACAAATAATAAAGAGTTCAAGTTTTCTAAAGTTTCTTGAAAATTAAAAAACAAAACAAATCATAGAAATAGATAAATTTAAGGCCGAAAGGCAATAATTTTAAGGATATTGATAAGTTTAGAGTGCTCGCTTGGAGCCAGTAAGCTAGAATAAGATACATGTTAGTTTTAAACTAGATTTAATCGTTTTTGTCTACTATGTAAGCTTAAAGAAAAAAAAAGAAATAAAAATGAATTTTAAAGTTAAAAGTTAAAAGGTTTTTGTTCAGTACATCGTCCATAGGACAGACATTTTGCATTTTAACACTGAAGCAAGGTTTGGCAAAATTTCAAGCCAAGACGCACTTTTAAGTCCTATTATGTTAGCTTTCATTGTCAGGAGCTCCACAAAGAAATTAACGAATCTGAATTCGCCGCAATATTTAAAGACAATATTCAATCGAGCTTTTCTCGCTGATCTTTTCATGAGGAGCTGGTTGGCCTTGAAGTAAACTAGGTTAATACACCTCCGCCTAGAAAATAAAGTCCCTACAACTTGCAGTAGTTAAGCAGTTCATCTACCTCGTAGATCGGAGGACAAATTAACTTCGACAAATTAGTGGATTTCAGACAAAGGACTTCCCTAAAAATCGAAAAGTGAATTTAGGCAGAGACCTTTCGTTGGCCAATAATTAAAGAATAAAATAAAAAGCTACAGCTCACTACAGGTACGTATGGACCCTAGGCCTACTTTGCGAAATGCCTATACCTTATACCTATATTCCTTCAATTGCATTAAGGATATTGCAGGCACATTTCTTTTGTGTAACGGTTAACCCCTACGCGTATCTACTTATTACAAATAGGCACTCACCTAGAACTGGGCTCTAGAATTTCATTGAAAATTAAAACTCCATTAAGTCCTCCGTATAACAAAAACGTCCACTCAATTAAATTCAGATTGAAGCAGTTACCATAAAAACCACCACCAAAGCCTGCATTTAAAACGCATGAACAACAAAAGATAAACACTCACACCTTTGCGCCGTTGGGTATAGGTATCTGCAATAGCTGCGAGGGTTTCATTTCAATCAGCAAATAATCAAAAGTCGCAGCATTTGGATTTTCAGTTTCAAAAAAAAAGTAACCAACAACAAAAAATCCACTGAACCTTTGTTTGATTTCTGTGAACACCTGTATCGCTTTAACCCACCTAGAACCGTACATAAATTGCGACTTATTTTTTCCTTCGGTTTGAAAATACACACCAAGAGTGGAAAAGAGGAAAAAAATACGTTAGATGGATTCAAAAACCAGTTCCAAACCGAATCAATGCATAAACATACACAAGCTATAAACATATGCATGTATGTATCTGCCTGCATGCATCCGATTCGATCCGAGGGGCTCGCATAAGCGCTATTGGTAAGTATATTCACCATCGCCACCGCCATCACCATACTGCCTGACGATTAGTCACCTGAGAGAATAAGGAAAAAAAAAATTAAGTAAACGAACAGGAAAAATCGTAAGTAGCCCTTAACCCAAATAAACGTGCTGAAATAAATAAACTTGAGAGACCCGGTCGATTGGGAATTCGATGGGAATTATGGTCGATATCGTGCAGTAAAAATGACACTTTTACTTGCGGTCAAGCGGGCGATAAACAGCTCAGACAGCAGACAGCACACATGCAACACATGCGACATGCATCTGCTCTGCTGCATTAAAAAGACGATCATTGCGGATGATTATTTAATCAGAAACTAAACAAGACATCATGTCAATATTTGTTGTAAATGAAATTACAATGCAAATGTTGGCTCAAGGATTGACTACTGTTCTACGTATAGTTGCATCGCTTGTCATTTTTTAATGGATAGCGATTTTATTACGGTCGTTGGGAACTGCTGATAATCCTATGACTGTGTACAAGCCACAAAGCGATTCTAATCGCATAGTCGAAGCAAATCCATCTTAAATTCGGAAAAACTGTCAGCGGTTCGTGCTGTGTGTCAACCAACTGTCAAAAAAAAATTAGCTAATCGACAAGGTTTTTGATGTTTTAATTTACTTGGGATTCGCGGGAGTGAAAATAGCCACTTAACTTCAACTGGTGAAGTGATCGAGCCATAAGTCACTGAATTTTGTTGATTTTACAAGCAAAACAATAAAAAATTCAGTCACGCAATCCTCGATCACGGATGCGGCAATTCAACCCCTGATTAAACACATACAATTCAAGAAATTTGTAAGTGCAAAACAAGTGCCAGAACATTATAGGAGGGTTGCAAGACAAGACTAGGTAGGTAGTTTCTTTTAGAAACAACAATTATTGGCACAAGGGCTGCCGTTTCATAATTTCGTTGAGGAGTATAACATAACTTTTTTGAGGAGTATCTACCGGGGAGTACAGCTTAGTACGCTGCTCGAGCTAAACTAAATTTTATCTGGTCTCCAACTTTTCTCTCCAAATCAGCTAAGGTCCTAGCTCAATTTTGACATAGAGAGCGTTGTGGGTAAATATGACAAAAAACAGCTGTTCTTTGAAAATAACTTACTTAAAAAATTCAACACTATCTAATTTAAACCATTTCCTTTTCTACTCCTTCTAGATACTGTATTTATTAAGAAAAAACTCATCCTTGCTTACTTTTTACCGTTCTCCGCAACACAAAAACGCAAGACAACAACAGAACACAACGATCTGTCAAAATTTAGCTTGAGAAAATGTGCCGCTCTATTAAATGGGCACGCTAAATTTTGACATAATATACATTCTGAAACAAAAGTTTGATTTCTTAGCTCGAGCAGCGTACCACTTAGCTGGATGGATTGGCTTAAATTTAGCTCAGCTAAATTTTGGAGAGAATTTTGTATGGGAGCGAAAATTTAGCTCGAGTAGCATACTAAGCTTACAGAACAAAAATTAAGAAACCTAGCGTTTTTCAATTGGGAATCCGTCACGTGGCTGCCGCCAGTGTTGATACATATTTGCGCCCGTTTTAACGCATTTTCCATTACTTTTCGCAAGATTTCCGGTGATAACTGTTCGCATTCCTGTCGCATATAATCCTTAAAGCTGCGACTGTCTGAGGCTTGTTGGCATAAGCCCGCGACTTTAAGTAGCCTCAAAGAAAGAAGTCTGGGATGGTTAAAGCGGGCGATCTTGCTGCCATGCCAAATCGCCAAAACGAGAGATTACGCGACCAGGAAACCACATCTTCACCAAGCCCCGCTGATCCAATTCCGGCAGTAAGAAGTCGTTTATCATGGCCCTGTAGCGTCAGTCACAGTGATCGTATTGCCGATGGCGTCCTCAAAAAAAAAATACGGCCCTATCACTCCTCCTGCGTGAACGCCGCACCGCACAGTGGCTTTGAGTGGATGTAATTGCTCTTCGGGCATCACACGCGTATTTTCTGACGAAATGCGCCTCGCTCATTATGTTTTTCGACACAAAACCGTCCTCTTCTTTGTTGAGATTATTATTCCACGCTCTTGTGGAGTATAGCGCTCCATTGCTTGTATGGTTTATACTGCAGCTGTCTAGTTCACAAATAATGTCAAATATAATTGACGTACGACGCCATTTGCAAAAATTATAGCATCTTCCGATAGGGTGATTATTTTTGCGCCTATTTGTATAAATACACACACCCTTACTGCTTGTTTTATTCTATTTTAATATCGACCAGTCCTTATTGGAAACTATTTGCAGAAGAAAAGCTTTTCTAGGGAAAGAAAGAGTTTGATGAGAATTTAACGAAATCGAACACGAAAACCATTTTAAAGGAACATAAAGAAAGTAAAATTCGTTTTGGAATTTACTAACTAGGTAGAGAAATATCAAGGCAAGTGAAAATAGAAAATAGGATTTCAATTTGTCTTTGGGGAGTACCGGAGCACGGCAGACGAAAAAAAAGTACAGTACTCCTATTGTATTTAGTACTTTCAGCAGCGCTGATTGGCACGTCAGCGAATTGCTTTAACTTTTCCTTCATGTTCCCTTTATTTTTTGAGATGAAACTTCCCATCAGTAATTCCGAAGCACCGATAAAAAGTGACAGATTGAAGTAAAACTTGTTCAGTCTGATGGAAGACAGCTTCAAGTGAGACTCGTTGGAAAGTAATGTCGCATTCGATGAAACGAAAAAGTGACAGGTTGTTCAACATTAAAGTTTCAAACTACGATACAAATAAAAAGTGAAATGACATGTGAAGAGATAGGGTGAGATAGGTGATGTAGGTCGGGCCGAATGAGAAAAAGTTTGTGCAGCGAGGAGCCAAGTCAGTTCACATCTACGAATCATAGACCTTTACCTTATCTTTTAAATAACTTATAAAATTTCAAGAAACTGAACCCAGTGAATGAGAAAAGAAAATCTTCTGCTTAAGACCATTGGCAGATCTGACAGTATTGTCAGGTCTACAAATGAAAAAAATTGTCCCAAATATCTGTCAACTGTGTGAACTGGCAGTTTTGTTTACCAATATTTGCAGAAATGTCAATGTCAGATAGTTGCCAGACCACCATCTGACAATGAAATTTTCATGTTTCTGCCAACCGTCTCAACACCCAATTTTATTACTGTCAGACCATTGCCTGACGATTAGGACATAATTTTAAAAATGTACGTGGACGAAGAAGTCGATATAAAAACGTAAAGGATCTAGGAAGGCTTAGAACCCTTTCCTTTTTAACGATAGGTACTTCTAAAAAGATCTAGAAATATTTATGATCCTTTCTAATCACTTTTTCTGTATGCATATTTTGTATTTTCTGTTTTGTGATGCTTGTAAAACTATATATGGAAATGTTTATACCTTTGCTCAATTTTCCCCCAGGACGTTCGATTAGATTCTTTAATGCAATTAGCTGAAGTGTTTTTTTATTTATATTTTATTTTTCACTCACATTTCGAATCTGAAAGCGTATGCGGAGTTGCGGAGTCACCAATCGTAGAAGATCATCGAATTGTTTGGAATGCATACAATTCTCGCTACACAGGTCTCAATTCCACAAGCAATTTTACTTAGAGTCCCACCTGCTTTCGCGGGCCACCCAATACTTCGTCCAAACACGCCGACATTTGTGTGACAATTCATCCTCCTATCGCTACTCTCAAATACGTATGCGGCCAAACAATCGCAATTGCATCTTTTTGTTCCATTTACATTTTTGTTGTTCTATTATTGCGTGTATCTCAATCAAGACTTCACCACCGAATGAAACAAAATTTATTTTTAACTATCCTGAAAAAACGGATCTGCAAATATTTTGTAAACAAACATCTACCAACCGTGTTAACTGGCAATTTTCTACCTGACAACATTGCCAGAAAAATTATTTGTAGGCAATAGTTTGGGACAAACACTGCTAACCGTGTGAACTGGCAATTTGGTATTGTAAGGTAGTTCGCTATTGTCAGATCATTTGTAGCTCATTGCTAAATCATTTGTAGACCTGACAATGCTGGCAGATCTGGCAATCGTGTGAACAGAGCTTTAGAAGCAGAACCATTTACAGAAATCTGAGGAACCCCTCGATCGAGGAAAACTGATGACACAAGACAGAATACTGAAGTCAGAAGACAGACGACAGAAGTTACCTAGAAGATAGAAGATTCAAGACAAAAACATAGAAAAATTAGCACAGAAGTAAGAAGACAGAGGACAGAACTTGCATAGCTATGAAGTCAGGAGACAAAGGACTTAGACCGTAGAACGAAGACAGAAGACATTAATATCGCACCCACCCTCACGCGTCGAATCCTGTAAGATAAATTTAATTTCGAAATGCATTTTACTGTGCTACAGCGAACTGCCTTTAGAACCTTAAAACAAATCCAACTTTAGTTAAATAGACTAATTTAATTTTGTTTGGATATAGGCACGTACTCATTATGCCTACAACTATTATCCGGAGATCATTATTATTTAAAAAAAAAAAACAACAACAAGAGCTCGCCTCATAAAACAAAACAAACACAAATAAAACAGAAAAGTATGAAACAAACCCGGCGAATAAAGGCAACAGAAATGAATATACAGAGAAACAAGATTCACAATAAAACATAAAATACAAAATAAGAAAACAAAAAACAAATCTTTCAGAAAAAAAGTCAACAAGAAAGGTAAATCCATTCGCTCTCGTAGTAGCTACCGGTTTTTACCTGGTAATATTTTTGTGTACCGAGTTTGTACCACCACTCCACAACTGCGCGCTACTATACCCTCAACTCAACAACTACTCCCAGTCGGATCGTGAGCATGCTGAGCCACATGGGTGCATCAACATATCTAGATGGGTATAGGGTTACCTTTGCTTTTCTGTTGCAGGCTCTCTGCTGGGTAGAATAGCCACGATAATCTACTCAACACAAAACCTGGTGGAGCACACGATCGGTCCTGTTTTTTTTTTTTTTTTTTATTCCACACTTTTCTTTAGTTGGGTACTTGGGTTGTGTGCAGTTTTCTTTATTGCTTCAATCCTAGAATAATAAAAAAAAAAAAAAACAAAGAACTAACAACAGGCAATGGAAAGTGAGATCATTGAACCCATCCTTGTGCAGATCATTTGGTCGATCAGTTGTTTGTTCCTTATTGCTCACGAGGGATTTTGCTATCCTAAAATGAGGACGTTCATTGGCACGTTGTTGGTTGGTTGGTTTTAGTGATATCGTCGGCTTTCGCTTCGGATTGTGACAGCAGAGTGTGCGTTTTCTTATCAGTAATTATCATCAGTGGTTGTGGTTGTTAACAAGGATATCTATGGAATTGAGGTAGCAAATGTATGAATTTGATAACAATGACCAAGGCAGGATTCAAACGATAGAACACAAAAGAAAGATGACCCTGGACAGAGGATAAAACATGGAAACGCAACGTCATGAGATTTTCCATAGCAAAATTCAGTACCTACTCCTGTTTGAGGTTCCTTCGAAACACGTCCTGCACTGTACCAATTTGAACTCATTTTCCATAACAAATCATGCAAGTAATCGTTTTTCAAATACACACCCCTTAGTTCCAACTTCCAAGTGGAATAAAGTTATAAAACGTGATGATCCGGGAGGATTCCTTCTGTACAGAGATACACAGTGTCGGTATATTTATATAAATAAATATAGATTGTGTCTTTGAAGATAAAAGATCGTTTAAACCTTTTGTATTAGCCTTAGGGAAGCAATCATCAACATCGTACACCTTCTATCCATCCATCCAACCACTATACGTAATCATCATCATCACATGATCTTCATCCTCATCGCGTCGCTCCATATAGATATAGACTCAACAGCATACACACTCTTGCGTCGGCCACGAGTTGAATTCGAATGAGATTCGTAAAAAAACATAAAATTGACCTGGCGCAGACGAAGACATGTTCTGACATGCTTCACCTGTCATGTGCCTATGTGAGTATCGTAGCGCTACATGGATGGCTGGTAAAGAAGTCCGCATATTGTTGCTGTTGTAACTTCATTTTTTTTTATTTTTCATAAGTTAATAACAAATTCGATTACACGTGATAGCTGAATAGCACATGTAACTAAAAATGTGTCGAATCATAACTGTGGAAGTTCAACTTCAAGGCTTTCAATTGAAAGTTATGCACAATGTCTGTAGATACACTACAAGTTTGACATTTGACAGAGAGAAAATTAACTTTTATTTAAAATTAAATAGCAACCGCAATAAACCAGTATTGTTAAAATTATCTTTAGAATCGACTTTAAATCAGCAGCAGGTCCGCAAAACTTCAAATAGAGCACTGACAGTTCTTGATTCGATTGCAGGATCGTTGATCGCCTCAAGCTTTATTTTCGTTAAACTAAAGATAACGAGCCTTATTAATAATATTTTTTAACCTTCACACTAAATATTTTGTAGGTTACAATATGCAATTTTGTAGGGAAAATTTCGCCATTGTGAGTTCGAAAAATTTAGCCTGGACACTAAAAATGATTATTAGTATCGCGGAATGTCAAATCGGCCCCAACTGATCATAAAGAATACCACCAAAACCAAAACTGTTGACGAAAATCTGTTGTCATACTAAAATGAAAGATTGGTCTTTTGACAAAATATCATTAAAAAAAAAAAAAAAACTTACAACGAATTCTTTCATAAAACAGCATAAGTCGACTTATGTCAAAATTTAGTTAAAGTTTAAGTTACTATCGCGGAGCACCGTACTCTGCTTAATTCAAATATCTCTCACGGTGGCTGTCTTATATGAATCAGGAAAAACGCATAAGTCGTCGCCCACATCTGAAGGCACACCTTAACTTGCGCTCCTGAAAAGTGTCATAAAATTAGTTTTGCCACATCATAGGGTCTTTAATAGCGGTGTTAATTTTAGTCTTGATCCCTGATACAATTTTTGTTTTATCTCGCATATATCTCGATCTAAAAAATTGCCCATGGCATCAGTACCATCAGGCAGACCTTCTTTGCCATCCACCATTGCATCCAGGGCTCAAGTAGATTAAGATTTCCAGAGCATAAATAGCAAAGTCAGGTCCTTTAGTATTTTTTTTTTACGAAAACTGACCAAGTTCCTATTCGTTCTCAACGAAAACTTTTTTAAAATTTAGCTTTAGATTTTCTTTTTGGTGGTCTTAGGTAGAGGTAGAGCTAAAAGTACCAGCGTTTGGAAGTTACAATTGGCTATGAAATTAACAGCTGAAAATATACTCCTGCTGCTATTTTCTGTAAGTTATACCTGACTCTAATTTCAGCTCATTCACACCAAGTTATTTTTCACCTGCTGGAGGATTGTTTAAGGAGTTTATCTGTGCAGAGGGCTGCTGTATGAGCTTGTTTTTTATTTCTTTAAAAGTTTATCGAATGAAATTTATACATTTAGCACAAAGTATTCCGTAAGAAAATATAAAGGCGTAAAATTAAAGTCATCGGCCCTTATTAATAATCCTATTGCAACCTTCACACTAAATATTTCGTAGATCCCAATATGCATAAGATACAAAATGGAAAATTTCGCCACTGTGAGTTCGAAAAATTTAGCCCCTGGACACATTAAAAATGATTATAAGTATAGCGGATCGTGTATGAGGAGAGATTTAGTAGATACTGACTAACAGCACTCTGACTTGAAAGACGGTACGTACCTTTTTAGTTCATTATAAACGCTTTGTAGCCTACAACTACAACTAGTACCAACCGTAGAGCGGACACCACGTAAATTGTTGTCAAACAGCCTCAAGAGCCAGTGTTGCCTCTGAAAATTTTCAGAAAGAGTCCAAAAAATGAGTCCTATTCCGATCTTGATATTTTCTTTTTTTTTTACAAAATATATCAGATCACCTGTTCCAATGTGTTTATTGTAACGTTACACGGACTTAGAATGTAGGCAAAATGCATTAAATTGTGTCTATACAAGTTGGTAAATGATGAGCTTAGCCTAGCACAATAGTTTTAAGTTATAATTTTGGATTACAGCAAAAACGCCCTACATTTTCAAAAAGAGTCCAAAGTCACTAATTTTCAAGAAGATGAGTCCGGAGTCCAGGCGTTCAAAAAGAAGACACTGCCCAACAGTTGACAGTTTGAGAAACAAAGTTTGGGGAACTCTCTTTAAACAAATTAATGCAATAACAGCAAGAAAAATAAAAAAAAAATGAATAATCCAAGAATGGAATGAATAGTTTTTTATTGAAACTGTTGCGAGTAAAACTTTTCTTCATTAAAATCTTCAAAAGGATTGGCTCAGGTCTATATTCTTTTGTTTTTCTTAAAAGACCAACATGTTTCGAGATCTTCAAAAATATTAATACCTTGGGAACATTTCTTTAAACAAAAAAAAAAAAAAAAAATGATACATTAATTTTGCAACAGAAATGACAGATAAGGGACAGTTGAGAGTCCAAACTATAATTGATAACATGTGCTTTTGGTGGTCTTAAATTTGATGCATACCAGTTTATAACGAAAAAGTGAGTTTTGTGTCGACTAAAATTAGCAAAACGGATATTATCACGTACTAAAATATTTTTAAAGTGCGCTTTATTCGCCAATGACCTTAAACGTTTGACATAATTGCTATCATTTGACATTGAATACTTTCCTGAGCTGTAAAATAGTCAAACACTGTCAGATGTCAATGATTATCTACAACAAAAATCATCTTTATCCCGATCAAAGACAGTTTGACAGCATTCTAATGTTAATAAATTATTATCATCCCATTTGAACTTTCCACACTGATTTTTGTAAATAAATAATGTCAAATATGTGAAGCTTTGCTAACCAGCTGACCGAATACTAAGCTATTCTCTCTTGTCAAGACCTTATAAAGTACAAGTATAAGTACAGTACGACTACATTTTGGAAAATGGTACTTTTTTCAATGCTGCGAGGGCAACGCGTTTCACAACCGAGGCGAGCAGAAACTCTCTTCCGCTCCATTGGAGAAGGAGATCACTTTTCCTTAAAACTGTTCTCTTCAAAAGTATATATTGTAAGAGAAAAAATGTTCATATACAGTATACAGTTACAGACACAGATGCAGCCATCGCGACTGTCACGCGATCACTCCAAGAACTCTGCCTCTGCGTACTCGCATTCGTATCTCGTATGTAATCGGCTGCCGTGGCCGTTTAGTAGTATCATAGTATCCCGCCAAATATCCTCTGGAGGGAGGGTAAGTAAAAAGGTTTGTTTTGATTATTTCTCCTCCACACACCTTTCATAACATGTGTGCTGCCTCTCATAGCAGTAAACGGGTGTTTGTGTGGATGGGTGTGTGTGTGTTTTTAATCCATCTTTAGTGTAATTTCATTTCAATTTCAATACACAAGTCGGGTCAGCCTAGACGGCACCAGAGATGCGATTTAAAGCGTCGCCATACGTCTCTAACTTGTAACTCGTAAAAAATACAACAAAAACGATTGTGGAGAAAAAAAAATCAACAACAAGTAGAAGGAGAACAAAATAGAGAACGAGAAGAAAAAAACTATCATCCATCATTAACTTGATTTGATGGGTGTTTGGATGCATGTGTGTATGTACATGCATTTTATTTGCTTGATCGTGAACACCTGTGATCGTTTTTAAGGCCCTTTTACGATTCGTTTTTTTTTTTATGTTGGTCGTTGCTTTTCTTTTGTTTGTTCTTTTCTTGGTTCTTTAGCAGCAATCAGCAAGTTGATGATATTTTGATTTTTTTTTTCGTATAGCTTCTTCGTATCTCTGAAAAGTCTGAAGTCTGAAGTCATTTTGTTGGTTGGACTCGCGCACAAATACTTGCAGAGTTGCAGTTGCTGCTATTCCATGCTGTGCTCCTACAGAAGATCATGGCAGAGCAAGTAGATAATGGGTCAGGTAATCGAATGATCGTACGTGCAACTCGTGGGGATGTTTTATTTTTCTTTTTTTGGAACAGGGGAATCTGTACTTTTGGGTAGAGGCGGAGCTTTTGCTCTGTATATTTTGGGATCTTGATGTTGCTGTTTCGATGGTCGATAGTGCATGCATGAACATGTCCGATCATAAATGGGGCAATTATGATAAATTTGATTTCGTCTTGTGTTGATGTTTGTTAAGAGGTTTGTTTCGTGGTTTCGTTTTTTCCAGTTCTTATCGATTTGCGGACTAATCGATCAATGATGAGTCAGAGCAAACAAAATTCTACTTCATGGGTAAGTGTGCAGCGGACTATTAGGTCTTGTATATTGACATTTCAACACCTGATTAAACATTGGGGTATCTGTGAACTGTGTGTGGCTGAACTTGCCCGATTGTATAATATGAAGGTGTGGGGAAAAATTTGACCATAAAGAACTCTATCTACAATTGATCGACGTGGAGGATCATAGCTTTCGGGTAGGTAGGTATTATGCAAAGGTAAAATATCGCACTGCTTGGCAGTGGTCGAAGACCCCAATGAAGTGGGCTCTATGTTCTTACATATTTGCGGAAAGCAGGCGCAAATTAAGGTCAGCAACAATAACTTGTAGAATGATAATAACTGGCAACAAAAGGAGAACTTATGACAGGCCCTTAGGTAGGTACCTACCTGCCCAAAATGATTCGGATAAAAAAAGACATTCGGGTTACCGAGCATTATTGTAAACTCGTTCTCGATCTGTAGATATTAGAACTGACTATAGGGGCCTACTTAGTAAATAGAAGGTAATAGCGAGTTTTCAGAGCAATTGAGAAGGAATTACGTGAGATAAGTTAACAATTTGCCTAGCCAAGGAGAGTTGTGGTTTGACGACGCCTGGTGACAATTAGCTTCAAGGCAAAGATCCCAAAAAAAATACGCTTATACGTTGCCACAGAGGAGGAAAACGACCCAGCCAAGGAAGCATTCTTCGATCTTCTCGAGAAGACGAGTTTTTTTTTTTTTTGAAAAATCTATGGTCTAATTTTGGAATAGATTTTTTTTTACGTTTATTTTTTGACAAATTTAAGTGATTTCAAGGCAACCCTATTTAAAAGGTTTCGAAGATGTTTTCCACTTTGTAAAGTTATTTCAATTTATTTGTACCTACGTATAGGTAAAGAAACAGTAGGCGATGTGGCGAAATGAAAACATATCTGGACAGTGTACCTACTATTGACATTCCCAAACTCATATGGACATTTTAAAGTTGGACGGTTTTATGCTTCTGATAATAGAAAAAAGGATAATATTACTTTTATTCTATTATAGAAAAAAAGGATAATATTATTTTTATTCTGTTATACCTATGCAAATTAAATATTTATTTGAAGTTTTACATAACTACAGGTAGCCTTTTGAAAAATAATGGAGAATTAAAAAAAAAAACAGAACAAATCAAAATCACATTTCTTTTGAGTTCATAAAAGACTTGCCAAACGAAAATGATTGTAATTTTTTGAATTTTTTATGTAAACAAAGTCTGTTCTAATCTTAACTACGGTTAAAATTGCAAGCGTAAAGTCAACCCATTTACAATTTTTATGAGTGCTTCTTGTTTGCTTCTACCGTATTTACGAGCTTAGTTTTAAAAGTTACTTAAAGCTTAGGCAATTTTCATATAAAAATTTAATTAAATGAATGACTCGTCCTTTATTATGTCATTTGGTTATTCGGTGACTATATTTAGTCCATAGACACGGATTTTGGCAGATGACTTAGAACTTCTCGGGAACAGCAGTAAAATCAGGATAATTCACTATCAAGGATAACCATCTAGTCTTAGGTTACTCGTACGTTCATGTGAATTTATTTTTGGCAGTTACCAGTTATATATAGATTAGCAGAAGTAAACCTGGAAAAACAGGAAATTGAAAGTTAAAAATGCCAGGTTTTGCAGTTAAGTTCATTAACGTATCGGTTAGTAAAGTTCAACTTTAATCAAATGTTTACTTTTTTAATTTAAGAACAATTCAAAGTCTTAGGAATTTGCAAAATTATGTTTTTCCGAGACCTTTGAAACAAATTGTTTTAACCGGCGAGCCCAGGCCGGGTCTCAGGTTCGATCACATCACATCGTAGGGTCTTTTCCACTACGCCACCTCGCGCAAGCGTTTGACAATCACCCGAAAGTACCTATTATTGTCATGAAAAAAACACCTCGATTCGCCGTTTGGATTCGGCATAAAGCTGTAGATCCCTTGAATTCTTCCAAAAAATAAAAAACTCGCACCAGATGATTGTGAAGAGTTAAACCCTATGACCTATTCCTCCAACTATTTAGCTAGCTAATATATTAGCTCTATCATTACATTTCGTCCGTACAGATATTAATCATATACCTAGTGTTGATGTTTAACATAGAACGTCCTTCGTGCGAATCCTCTATTTGGATTCACACGACCGGAAAATACTTTCTCCTCATTCGAAAACGAAAACAACATTTCCTCTCGACTTAATTTGTTAACAACATACCATAAATATGTTTACAAGGCGTTAACTCGTTTCAACAGTAGTAAAAAGTCATGCTCGTGAAAAAATGATGCGTGCTTTGCTACATCACGATCGAATATTTTGTAGTAGGCGTTGCTGCACTGTTTTGTCATAGACCGTAGACACATTGTTTGGCTAACAAAAATGGCAACAAGGTCGATTGCGTGTCCCCGTGTAAGCATGACTTTACCCATGTTACACACGAGACAGCAACGATGATGCAGTCGCACATAAAACCTCAAAACCAAAGCACTGTTCCGGGTTTCGAAATCACGAGAAGGATAATTAATTGCAATCGGACTCGTATACCAATTTAAGAACGAAAAGTGTCGTGTAAGGCTAACAAACCTCAATATGGTTTTTTTTTGAACAAACAACTGAGTTTGGTCATCTACATCATAACCATAGTTAAATATCTAAATACACATACGTAAATAAATACTTCGCAATATCGTTAAAGTGAAAGCAAAGAGGTCGTCTTCTTCGGATATTGTGGTCTGGATTAGCTCTAACTTCGTAGTGGAGCTCACCTTAGTACTTTCATCTCACGAAAGCAAAGCCTCCGCCAAAAAGAAGAGACGATTGCATCGTGTTCAATCTATATCAGGACATCATTCCATATGACAATCCACGTCGCATCACAGTCGTGATTTAACATTTAACAGCCAACAAGTGCCCTTTTCAAACTACCGATGCCCTCATTGAATCAAGAAGCAACGCACTGGACTAGTACCCTGTACAGTGCTGTTGTGCCATCTGCCCACATTGTCGGCTACCACATTACACACTTCACGCAACCATACGTGGAGTGGGCAAAAACCCAATGATTTACCATTACCACGTGTTTCTCTAAATTGTTAGAAACGACAAGCTACAACAAAAACTTCTCGTACTTTGTTAGTCTTTTTTCTGTCACTGTAGTTAGACCTTTTCCTTTGGCTTAGGTTAGATATAGCTATTCGCTTCAAACGTCGACCGCTTCGTGTGTGCCATTTGTGAATAATGCGATGCACGACTAATGAATCACGCTGTGCAATAAAGTGTAAAAGAGACGCAACCAAAACAAAGATCCACGAAGCAAACATAAAAAATAAGAATACAGTCTTGGCGTATCTATATGAAGTGCACAGTAGCTTTGCTTGGATGCTGGCGGTCATAATCCAGTATGCGGCCAGCATCTTCAGAACCACGATCCACTGGTAGTATTGGTACGACAGGCAAGAGGTCTTGCTTCTTGTCATGGCCTCCTCCTGCGATATTGCGCTTGTGCTATTCGCAAACTGGTTCTATTTGTGGCGTTCGCACGAGGCAGCAGCAGCAGCATTATTAAGCACCAAACGGACGGTTGTTGCTTTGTAAATTATGCAGTGTTTGTTTGTTGGACAGATGTTGATGAAGAAAATAAAAACTGCCCAAAGCTTTGATCTTGAGTTAAATGGTCTTTGTAGTGAAACAAGGCTTGAAGACACACTTTTTGTTCACTTCTGTTAGTTTCCATTGTTTGGTTTACCCATAAAGTTTTATAAATATTCAAAGAGTGGACCATATAAATATTTTCTCAAATTTCTTTTTTTATTTGAAAGTACAATCCTTCCGGTTAATAATGGAAAATAATTTCATTCAAATGGCTGCCTCGGCTGGCCATGCAGTAGCCTACACGATCGGTCAAAAAAATGGCCCAATTATGCCCCTGGACCAAATTCCGCACCAAACAGTTACTCGTTTTGGGTATATCGGCTTTTCAATGTATGCGTGCGGGTTTTCTGTGCCCCAAATGCGACAATTTTGCTTGTTTACATACCCGCCAAGATGAAAATGAGCTTCATCTGAAAAGATGTTTTTTTTGGTAAAATCGGCATCTTCTCTAAGTCGATCGCAGGCCCACTTAGCGAAGCGAAAACGCATTGGGTGGTCATTTGGCTTCAACTCCTGAACCAATTGGACTTTGTATGGCGTCATACCAAGGTCTTTATGCAAAATTCGTCTCAATGATGTCTCCGAAATGTTCAATTGTTGAGAACGACGGTGAATTGATGTTGATGGCGCTTCACGCACACTTTCTGCCACAGCAGCAATTTTCTCGGGTGTACGCACTGTTTTTAGCTTTTCACGCTTTGCTTTATCGATGAGGATGTCAGTTTCTTTCACTTTTTTCACAAGATAACGAACATACGGAGCTGACGGTGCTTCTCTTCTTCCAAATTCTGTACGCAATTTTCGCACACATTCTGCAACATTACCATGATTTTCAAATTAATGTCGCAATATTTCCCAGCGTTGTTCAAGCGTATACACAACCATATTCGTTCAGCGGAAGGATAACACTAATTATCTGTCAGATCAGACATGAGCTAAGTGCTACCATTCGCGAAATAAGCACTAGTTGAAAAACAAAAAGTTAGATGGCGGACCCTTTACTTTCTATGACAAAATTTGTGTATCAAGTTGATCATTGCCAATATTATTCGTCCGTAGTCAAGCAAGGCAACAACAAAAACAAGGTCAATGGTTTTTTTTTCACAACTAGGACTTTGTTCTAAAAAATAGGATACATAAATTACAATTAAAATGGCTCAAAAGATAATTTTCAAATGCTTTTTGATGACGATTGTAAACAATACACAAAATATCTGTCAAATATCATTATGCAAATCAGTAAGGCCCTATCGTTCGATCGGACACAATTTTCGGTACTTTTTAGAGTAAGCTTTACATTGTTTTCTAATATTTACTTCACGATTGATTTATGGGTGCATTTGTGTCGTAATATTTAGAATCCCTTTCAAATTATTCAATAAACGGAACACAATTTATTAGAATGTCTATATTTATTCGTAGGCTGATGATGCAAATCAATCCTTATTGGTGGTTTGAAGATCACAATTGAATCGTTAGCAAGTGAATATTTTCGAACAATAGAAATAAAAGTCTCTTAATTCATTTTAGAACAAATGAATAGCTCACGTAGGAAGCTATAAGCGTTTTAAGAACACATCGCTTCCGTTTTTGAACAGAAATACAATTTGATGAAATAGTATGGCTTACAAAGTATTTAATTCGGGACACATAGAAACAAAAGTTTATACTTTCGTGTTTTCTTTTTTCAACTTTTTCAAGAAGTTTGATATGGCTGCAGCAGAATATCTACCGGAACCATCTAAGGTACTGAGAATTGTTGGAAAAAGTAGGTATACAGGTATGAGCCGTCGAAACTTAAGTGGCTTTACCAATAATCATTTTTAACCTTCAAACTTAATATTTTGTAGGGCACAATATGCAATTTTGTATGGAAAATTTCGCCACTGTGAGTTAGAAAAATCTAGCCTGGACACTAAAAATGATTATTAGCACAGCGGAACATATTTTATACTCTTTGTGACGACTTGCCTTGGTAAGATCCCAAACTTATATACGTAAAAATGATTTTTTGGCAAGCATCCAGTCGCTGCTTACAAACTATTGGAATACAAGGACAACCAATCAATAATCAGGAACTAGCAGCTAAACAAGATAAAGCAGAGAAAGTCACTAACCACTTTCATTTAATTAAAAAGTGCGTTGGAATAAATAAATATATGCACAGAGATATAGCTATATTTTTTAATTCCGTGCATATATTTTTTGTAACTTGTTGTATTCAAACGAATAAATCAGAAAACATTTACAATTTGCTAAAATTAATTAATAATTATAAACGCTCAGGCTGAACAACAGGGTATTTAAATTCGCTCCTATTACGAAATTTAATACCGTCATTTTGGATGGTGCGGTAACACTCCTCCTCAAAATGACATTAAGTAGCGACTTATTTAGCTAATTCCCGAGATGAGCATGGCTTTCTCAACATTGACATTTGACCCCACAGTTAGCGATATTCTGGCAACTATTTGCTCTTTGGTAAAGGGATTTTGGCAAGTGTTGAGCCCTTGCAAAAGCTGCCAGACTAAAGTTGATTACTGGGCCGATGTGTTTAATTACCTATATTTAAGACTGGCTGTGTCCACTTCAAAAGTAAACAACAAACGAAAGTAAATAACGCGGTACACTATTGCCACCACGATTGCGTAAATATTTCCCAATGAGTTAAATCTGAGATTGAGAATTAAGTCTTAAATGTTGGAATAAATAAAAAAAATTGTATGCGACGTGGACACTTCCCTCTTTCAGAAAATTTTGAATTTCCTATAACTTCTGAATAAGAATGAATTGATTTTAAAACTAAATATTCCTCCATGATAAGTCCTCTAGTTTTTTTGGGAAACTGTAGGGATGGTTGTAGCTGTTTTGATGTGACACGTGTTACAATCCACATACCTACAAAATTTTCTGTTTTATTATTATGGTTGAGTAGAAAATGTTGAATTTTTTAAATTTTTTTGGAATTATTTTTAGAGTAGAGAGCATTCCTTTTATTCATTTCACTTTGGTTAAAATACTGGCTGTTTTCCAGAAAGGCCTATTATTTTATTTCTGTAGGTTAGACTTTATGAAAAATAAATGCAAAACTATAGAAAGTAGTAATACAACACACACTTAAATTTAATTTTCTTATTTACTTTATTACTACGTCTGCTACCTTTTCCAGATCGCACACCAGAATGCCGAAATATTACCCTTTCCCATCGACTTTACCTTTGACACATATCTCTTTCCCTTTCTAAATTGCTACAAAACTATTTAATACTGATAACATTTTTTTGAAACTTTGGACCTACTCACGTATGGAAGACTGAGTGTTGGCCAATATGTAAGTCTTTCAATTATTTTCCTCTCCAATCGACTTATACCCAGCTCTGGAGAGAATGAGTTCTGTAATTGTGTTGTAACATTGGCTGTGGCTCATTCATACTTTGTATAGTGAAACTCTAACAGAAAGAGCTTCTCAATAAACCGCTCGGGCCCGACAATTAACTTAAATTACTTCCAATCGTCGCAAAAATAGAAACTCATACAGAACGAATGGTTATGATAATCTTAACCTACTGCCAACGAAGCAATTGTTCCCACTTTACTTATTGATTTCGTCTTGTCAACATTCAACTCTAGGTAATGTGCGCTCCTTGACAGACTACAATAAATTACCAAGAGAAATTTTTTGGTTAACATTTTGAAGGATTTTTCACTTCGACGGGTCAATCTTTATCGAAGATTTGTTCAAATTTCGTAACATAAATCATGCCCGCCAATGGACCAGAGTTGATTGCAGAGAATCGCCTATAAACGTGAACGTGATACGCGAGTTTGGTGTGAAGTTGTGATGAATGGTGGCTTTAGATGATAACTCATTTTATTTTAAAGCTAGTCGTTGAGCCTGTATATTAAATCAAAATACTGGGAATAAAACCAAAATATGGTGGGTTCCCGGCCACGAGGGAATCGAAGGTAAGGCTGATGAACTGGCCAGGAAAAGCCACACCCTGCATAGAAAGCAAACCCCACTGCGCGTTCTCCGAACCAGCGTAAAACTTTGCTCTAAAAAGCTGGGAACACAAAAATTGTGTATAACTGTACATTGAGAGAGCATCCCAGACCTAGGAAAAGCGAAAAGAGTTATTCAACACTTCAATATTAATGCCAAAAAGATTTTAAGTCTACCCAGGCATGATATTAAAACTTATTTCGCTACCTTACACCTTATAATAAAATACTATGTAATCTTCTCTTCGGAGTTCCGCCAATGTCTTGAATTTCCAGCCGTTTGTGATATTAGAAGGAATTTCTTGTTTAGGGAAATAACAAGTCTAGAAGAAATTAAGATCTCCATCAGCTACATTAGGAAAGTAGAAACTCTATTAACCTACAAAAGTTATCTGATTCTATTGTTCAATAGATCTGTTTAGGTCGACGTACCTTTTATCGTAACGGCGAGTCAGAATTTTCAAAAAATATATGTGATATATAAAACCGATCAAAAATTCGTGATATACCTGTTTGTAGATACCCAAATATCCCGCAGTGGTTTAGTGACGTGTCCATTATTTTAAAAGTGTGTAAGCCAAAGCCTTCGAGGACGTCTTTTCGGCAGGTAAATTAACAAACGCACAGTTAAAAAAATAATAAAAAACAAACAAAATTCAATATAGATAGATCTAAGGCCGAAAGGCAATAATTTTAAGGATATTGTTAAGTTTAGAGAGTTCGCTAAGAGCCAGTAAGCTAGAATAAGATAAATGTTAGTTTTAAATTAGATTTAATCGTTTTTGTCTGGTATATAAGTTTAATTAAGGATGCAAATAAAAAAGAATTTAAAATGAATAGAAAAAAATCCCAACTTAAAGTTTTCCCCACTGCGCCACCTCTCGCGAACGTCTGACAAACATCCGAGAGTATAACTGTCTTTAGAGTATAATTGTAGATCCATTCCATTCGTTCCAAAAATGAAACCCACATAAAACGAATGGTTGCGGACCCGAAGCTAAGCCTTGGGTCCCTACGGAACTGTGGCGCCAACTATTATTATAACCGGAAATCCCGGCTTTGTCATACATATTCTCTTGTTCACCGCGGTGTTTAAATGAAAAGCATTTTTGTATCAGATTTCAGATCACTTTTAAACTCAAAAACTTCGACTTAAACTCAGCTGGCAACTTTTTGGTTACATCACTAAGACTTGACAGCTGCTTGCCTATGTTTTAGAATTTTTATTTGCAAAAAGTGGTGGAGACATCTGTAAATGAGTAATGAACGACAGTGATCCTCATGAAATATCGATTTCATATAATATAAATTTTAGCTTACCCTTTTTTCAAAAATATTATAATTGCCACTAACGAATTCTGAAACAAAAAATGCACCCAACTAAAGCTACTAATCTGCCTTCTAAATACATTTCTAGCACACCTATACAACATGTTCCATTTGAGCAGAATGTCACGCAAAGTCACAACACAACAGTCAATACGTCATCTTCAGACCATAAGTAGATAGTATATCAAGAATCGCACAACAAACTAAAAACAACGTTCGCGCGTCGTCTCCACACCCACCTTACTCAACTACAAAGCAGCACTGCCAGCCAACAGCAATCATGTCCAACACGCCATAATTACTGCGAACCCCAATGAACGAATTATGTCAATTAATACCAATAATATTGTTAATTGAACAACGCCAAAGAGAGCCCCCCAAATGCCAAACCCAACACACATTGTTCATTATGGTGAAATTATTACTGGAAATTAACCTAAGGCACAGTGATCTATCTATCTACATGCATTATACAGGCAACAAGCCGCTCGTGCCTCGATGCAGAGATAATCCGCTACCCGCTACCGTGAAAAGAACAAAACCCGCTTAAAATATGCCCGAAGAGAACATCATATGCACAGATGGATCTAGATCTGTAGATAGGAGTTTGTAAAGTAAAGCCAGAAACCCACCCAGCAACTTTATAAGCTCTGGTCTGTATGTGGGTTTTACGAGTAGAGCTAATAAATTCTAGTTATGCAGGGGTGGCTGTGGGGTATGCAATTCGCCTTGATGATAAAGAAGCTTTTTTTAAGCTACTCTCGAGAAGAAAACAAAAGATTTGGATGCGGATTTCATTGTTATGAACATGCATGTATTTTTGGGGGTAAGCGTTCATATTTCAAAAGGTTTTCTTTGTCGTTTTTATATATTTTTTGTAATGCGTTTCGGAGCGCTTCTCAAAACCGGTTTTAATTTTTTTTTTGTAGCGTTTTGTTGGCATCCTCGGAATATTTTTTAAATAGATTTCGATATTTTTTCTGAGGCGCGTTTTCCGGTACAGAATTTGAGGCATTTGAGGCGTTTACTAGCCGGTTTTCATCAAGGAGTCCAGGAGATTTTCCTTGGTCCGTCTATGGTTCTCTTTTTCTTAGCATTTTTGTGGAGCTTTTCAATTTTTTTTTGGGATAATTAACAGAAAGTTGTTTTAGGCTTTTTTCTGGACTTTCATGTTCATGTTTTTTTTTTTTTTGGATTGTTTTTGGGGATTGCTTAGTGCTCTCCTTTTCAAGACTTTGCCGGTACTTTCGAGCGTTTCGGAAGGGTTTTTGAAGGTAATTAGGTGGTGGGTATTTCGTTGCATATTTCAACTGTTGCTTATGGCTTTTGTGAGTGTTTTCGTTTTCGATGGAGTTTTTTTGCTGTTCTTTCTTTACATGCACGCCTCGTTTTTTTTATATAGGTACATTTTTCCATGTCAAACAAATGTTCAGAAGGTAAAAGATTTGTGGCTAAAGAGTTTTTCTATGGAATCCCAGAAATCTTTCTCAATACAGTCTGAACTACTCTGTTTACGTTTGGGCTGTCAAAAGGTCCAATCTTTTATGCTACAGTAGTGTCCTTATGGAGACCTAAACACTTCCGAATGAAGGCCATTTTTTCATGGTTCAGATAGATTTAAGCTAAATATAGTACCATAAGAATTGGCAAAAGCTCACAACTTCAAAAAGTAATAGAGGATTATAATATCTATTTAAAAGCTCCGCGTTAGTGTTCCGTTCTTTGGACATAAACTTTACTTCCCGTCAAAGGGTCTGCTAAGCATACGGTACTTTTTGGTAATTTTGGTAATATACATCTCGAACGGATGTAGGGATACGTTACAGATGAGCCCTTCTGTTATATTACGCCAAAAAGTTACCTTTTCCTGACGAAATGTGGTTTGCGTGTTCAAAATTAGGTCACCGTTTGTATTGTTTTATATAAATATTTGAATAGGTAGGTATTTCACAAAAGAGGCGAACATTGTTGACCTCCCCGAGACCATCAATCATTGACCATCAGACTTTATGTAGCTCAAAACCAAAAGAACCTACATATGAGTAGAACATGGTAAAATCATATCTCAACCGGAAGCGATCTTATTTGGCAGTGATGTTTAAATACCACCACCCATTAATTTTTCGTTGTGAAAATGAGGACACTATAGGGTAAGATTCATCCTACGCTGTCCAAAATGATGATCGAATAGTTGGCAACTGTTTTGATTTACAGTTTGTAGTTCACGGCGCCCCCTTTTTTTCTAGCGTCCACTCAACCCCTTATCCGTAGCCCTATGATCCCACACCATTATCGCACCTCCGTACTGCGCCAAAAGTATACCCAAGCCAACTTTATCCGCTGCACACCAGGCCAGAAGACGTCCGCCACCACAGCAAACCGGTATTAGTCCATACACTATGCGCAGCGCAAAAATCAGGCACTAAAAACAAAAACAAACGAAAAAACGAAACTGAAGATAGAAAAACAGCAATTTTCTGGAGGCAAATAAAAATCAAAGCCAACCAGAACCAACGTCCTATGGGAGAGAGGAAAGTCATCAAAAGTCGCATGCAGCGGTACGCAGTTCGGTTGTGATTAAAGCGAACAACACACTGCCAAAGTGCATAGACTCTGTAGTCTCTGTTGCAGTACTGGTCTTATAAGTGCTGTTGGCTATCATGCAGTGCAGCAGATATTGCAGTTGTAACCATGTGTGCACCTATTTCCTTGAACCGTGTTATATTTGTATACAAGAATGTGTCTTTTCCACAGTCGAAACGCGAAAACGCAAGTGTTCACTATTTTTGTTTGTTTGTTTTTTTTGTTTTTTTTTCAGTTTTTAAGGTAGAGTTGACTACAAGTCGAAACAAAACTCGTTTGACAACCCTCTACTAACCCAGCCAAATGGATCGTGTGTCGATCTTGTGCTCTGCTGTTGCCGTTGGTCTCTTCCAATCCAACGTGCCGGAGCGAGATAAAACAACAACAAATCGAAAACAGGTCATTGCCTTAATGGATTTTAAACCGAACGATAAAGATTTGAGCAAACAGAGGAGCCAAAGAGGGAGTGGACAAAAAAGAATTATTGCTCGAGTGGCAGATATAAAAAAAGAGATATAAGGAGAAGACAAAATTTGAAAAATAAAAACCGTTGAGGAAAAAAAATATTGAGGGTAAATAATAATAACTGGAGAAGAAGACACTTTTATAGCTGAAAATAAAAACGAAAACAAAAAAAAAACGGCCGGCTTTTTGTTCCTTTTATTTTTGTGGGCAAGAAAGAGAGTAAAAAGGAATTATGACCAAAAGGCTGCCATGGATAACAAGATTGATGTGAAATTGTGGTTTCCGTACGTGAGATCTGTACTTTGTTGTGATTAAACGAGTGCTAGTAAATAATTTGTTAGGACCAAATTTACCACAACAGAATGTCAATAAATATGTAGGTACCTAGAAGGATTCTTATGAGTGCGACTAATGGTTGATTATAATGATGACACATCCAAAAATTTATTTTAGGCAAAGCTTTCCTTCGTAATCGCGTCCATGTTCCCGCATAAATATCATAAGGGTGGCGAGATTTCGTTTCACAGTGGACCTTACTCGCGATCTGCTACCACCAACTGCAAATTAGGAGCGACAAGTAGAGAACAAATCCTTTTACCTTATCCGACCATCTCATCACGAAATTACCCCAGCTATATGGTAGGAAGAATTAGCTGCTCGGCATTCAGTAGCTTATGTGCTATACATATCCTTATAGGATCCGATAATGAAGGACCATTGTAGTTTCCACACTTACTTAGGTGGCGCTACTGTCCTGTGTGGACCTGGGCCTCAATCAATACACCTCGCCAGTTAGCGCGATTTTTGATGATCTGCATCCAGTTCGGCGCTCCTTAGCCAACTTAGACGACTGATGCGAATTTCTCGTAGAGTTTTCTATAAAATCTCCTCCTTCAAAGCCCTTTGACGCTTATGGAACCGAAAACCACTCGAAGAATTTTGTGTTCGAAGGGACCAAGGAGATCTTCATCCGCCTTTGATAATGTCCATGCTTCTGCACCATTGAGCAGGACTGGGATGATGCGGATCTTATATAGAGTCTCCTTGGTATTTCTAAGTCTTGTGGGTTCTATTGAAGATCTAAGTTGATCGGTTCCCAAGGGAAACAGTTGGAGCAAATATGGTTTTAAAGACTGTAAACTAAGCTGTAGCAGTTAGTTTGATTATTCTAAAAACAGATTGAACTGCCTCTTTCAATGTGGGCCTTTCCAAATCAAGGTAGAAGCTTTTGACATCTGGAGATCTAACCACAATAGTCCCGCTCCAAGAAATGGCTTAACTGAGTTAGTATATGGCGCAACAAATTCGAAAATACATTATGTGAGCACTACATTGACTTGGATCTTGCGCTATTTTTGCCCTGTTTCTAGCCTCTTACACCATTTGTTTGTATGAATTCGTATCTTATGTACGAATGTAAAGGACCTCTAGTTATATGCCTGCTTTAAATAGCTATTCCTCGAATTCTAGAGTGTGACGTAGCATAGGACTGTATACTAACTTTCATCTGATTGGTATATCCAGAGCTAAATAGAGCCTTCAATAAATTCAAAATGTGTCTTTAATTGTTACACTTTGAACATCACCAATTCACCGCTCAATTAACCATGTATACCGGAGCTTGGTACAAGTCGTTTTTAAATTTCAAAGAACTTGTACAAGGTGACTTAATTATTTTTGGCTACGCAACCGAGCTACCTGATAGAATAGGCTCTTCATTCATCACGATGCCGAAAGCCGCGTTCCAGTCCAACCCGAAGAGCAGTATTAATGGTCACGAAAGAGCTCAATTCACGACCTTCCCGATTACGTGGTATGTACGATTCTAAAGCAAGGCATTCAACTGGAGAAGCCCTTCCAAACCAAAGTCGAACCTAATTCTAACAAAATTTGAATACCTGTAAGACCATGACTGAGGGTGAACAAGGTTTTCTTTACTCGTAAACCCTTTTTTACGATAAGATACTTAAATAAAAAGTAGTTAGTTAGTTTAATTGACTATTTATTTCATAAAATATAAATTGTTAACAATTTTTCATTCTTAGTCTATATGGTTTGGCTTAGGGCCGTCTACCAGATTGACAATATAAAAAATATTCTCTTCCGTTAACGATGCACATAAGTTTACATAAGTTTAACAAATGTCAAGCTGTTTGTATAATTAAAAGTTTTCGTTTATGATACATTGTCTGTAGTGTAGTGCGCTGGTTAAGTCGTTGTATAATGGTTTCCAGCCTCGGTTACCATTTAAAATGCTCAACAACTCTTCAACCGTAAGTACAAGAGCTCCAAAGAAATTGTACCGGAATTCTTTGAGCATGGGACATATAGCGATGAAATGGAACACGTCTTCTCGTGCGGTTACAGAGATTACAAAAAGTATTCAAGGCATTGTTGAATAAGACGGAAAAGATATCCCTGAACTGGTGATATGAGGGTTTTAATGTTACGCGAACTAGTCATCAAGCCACTGACTCTGTTCTGAAATGCTTTAAATATTAAAACAGATTTGAGAGGTACACTTTGCGCACGGTTAAAGTTGGAGAATGGGCGTTTCTCTGTGGATGTTTTATTGTAAATATAATGTAGACGTATAGATATTGGAAATGGTTAAAAAAACTGAATGAACTCACTGTCAAAAATGGCATTTTCAGCTATTTTGTTCACGTCATGGTTGTATAAGATCAGCAAGTACACAAGCTTTCCTTTACCCATATGAAAATTGCCCTGATGATGAATAGTAGGAGACGAAAGATCGAGAGGCAATAGGATTCACTTTAGCATTCTAAGCCCGAGAGTCTCTTGTAATGCTTAGAAGAGATATTCGAAAACGATGATGCCAATTTTTTTGCTTAGCTATATGAAGAGGTACCCGTCGAGGAGTCTGTGTTTAAAGGTTTCAGTGACCGACACTGCATACGTATTTACACTTTTCGACACTCAGAACTAAGGTGCCACTAACTATCAATCTCTCAGATTGACACGTAGTGTCATCTTGTTGAAACTGTTTCTTGTTCGTATTGTTGTCGAAGGGAAAAGTTATAAAATTTTGCTAAAATATTTCGGTCTTACATTTGAAGAAATAAGAACAGAGCTTAAGCTCCAACAGCCCAAAAATAAGCCTCCAGGGTTTTTTTTTTTTTTAAATCACGAAGGCATATAAAAGGTGCGCAAGTTCGCGAATGCAACTAAAATAGCATAGCTTGGTGGGATTTTTCAAGGACTTCGACTATCCATCCGCACCATAAAACTCGAAAAGCGAACATAGTAAGGCAGCTCTTTTGGCTATTTGACGTTTCTAAAAAGCTTCCCAACGTCAACTTCAAGTGAAACTGCTCAGGTGACTAATCTAGACCACTTTATACCAACCAATACAGTGGCAAATGCTGTCAGGCCTACAAAACTAGAAACCCTATTACTATAATACGTAACGTATAAGTCGTACGTATTATACTATTTAGCCAATATACCATTTTCCTTTGATTAATCGAAAGTAAAGCCAACAAGTAGGGTCTCCATCAACCCAACAAACGATTGTGTACACACTGCAACTGCAGCAGGCTTGTCTTATCCCGCTGCTTCGGCGCTGCATAGGGTCATTTCCTACGGCTGGACGGACGATGACGACAAGCTTCAACGTCGCTCTTCGTCGTCGTCATCGTCGCTCGTCGAACGTCGTTCGCTTTCCATCACGGAACGTTTGTATTTTCTATTTTACAACTCTGGAACACATGTGTTCAATTGTTTGCCTGTCGTTATGCAGTTGAAGAGATTATTCTTACTACAAAATAAATAAACACGCTGCCAGAGTGCCAACACTGTGCCTGTGACTTGTTATCCTCTATGCGGACGAAGTCCTAACATTTGCTTAGGTGCAACATTGAGAGTGCGTATTTTTTTCTCTAGTGTTTGCAATGATTTTACGATTCCTGGTGCTGGAGCTGTTCCGTAGAGAAGTTTCGGATATGACCAAGTTTATTGGTGTACGGGTCGAGTTATCTCATAAAATGGCTAATTCTGTAACAAGTATGTAATTGAATTGTGGTATCTGCCATGTAAATGGGATTAGCTGGAACTACGTCAAACGTATGATAGAACAGAATGTGTAGGAATACGTTTTACGAGGCAGTTTCAAATCGTTAAGTAGATTTGAAAACAGCCTTAAGCGCACTCCGGGTCAATATTATTGCGGTGATTTCGAGGCAAGCAAATTGCTAATGGGTTAATTCCAGGAAGAAGTATGAGTGCGGTAGTTGGGGGAAGGCAAATTCAGCGAGGAACTTCGACAATGCGGAAAATACTCGGTAGTCGAAATGGGGGGATTATATTTCTATAATTATTGCTTCTGTCTTTAAGAGATATACGGAAGGTGGTTACACGATTGGCAAACACTTGTACGGGTGCTTTGGATTGAGCCTGTATATATTATCTATAATTTTTGTTAAGAGATACGAGTTTACTTTTTATTGCGGAAAACTTACTTCAAAATATTAGCCATGGCCGTCGAACGTTTTGCAATAAACTCTTAAATATTGGAGGCAATCACCAGCCGGCTAGATAAGAGAGGTCTGACTTAATTTAGAGGACGCCTGCCTGAAACAACGGATCTTACAGCACTCCTTGAAATACAAAATGGATTGGAACTGCATAAGGCTCAGTTAACCATGAGCAAAATATGTTTCCATATTCCATGTATTATTAACTCGAATACTTCGAACATCCGTCTTTTACGCACGGTTAAAAATATGGGGTGTTTTTTTTAATAGCTCCGCAGTATTACACGTCTATGCAATACATTAGTTTTCAATATTTCCAATTTAATATTTTTATATTCAAATTTAATAATTTGTTCATTAAAATGCTCATTTTAATACGAATTTTCTGAACTTTTATCTCGTAAAATTAAGCTCCAGTATTTTTGTTCTACAATCTAATCCGGTCTATATTAAAATAACATTTCAATCAAGAATTTATGAATTTATTACTATTAAGTTATAGTTGACCTGAAATATAATATCTACTTTGATTACATTTAATACGAACTTATTAAAGCCATAAACTTCAATACATTTGTATTTGGTTTGAATACAGGATCTCATTAGATTTAAATGTATCGGTATTATTTTTGAACCCAAATATATTATTTAGGAGCTTGGTCAAGAATGTAGAGTTAGTTTGCGCGTCCTACTCAATGGAGTGAATGATTTGTATAAAGTTTTTGTAAAAGAAAATCTTTGAAAAATACAAACAAGTGAAGGTCAAAATTAAAAAGGGAGTTACATTGATACCCAATGAGAATATTATCCTTACAAGTTTGTCTCAAAGTTATGAAGCGCCAGAGATGTTCTTAGTGGATTTACTTTTGAAGATAAGGGCGATCTAGAGATTCCAGTTCATTGCCTCAGAAATATAACTAATATAATAACTAATAAGTAAGGTCCAGAAAAATATACCTACTATTTATAAGAAGCACAGCAGCACTCTATACGATTATTTTCAAAGGGGATAAAAGGCCACAGGAATTTTGTATACCTATGTATTGTAATATTTAAAATCAATGAAATTTGTATTAAATGAAAATGTTTTTGGTGTTGAAATGTATCCCATAGAACTTCAAATCAAATCTAAAGAAATATTAAAATATAATAGGATTGTAGAATATTGTAATATTTTATGGCTTTTTTAAAAGCAAAAGCAGTATTGAATTTGAGGTGAAAGTATTATATTTAAATCAAATACATATGTTTTAAGGTTCTTTAATTTTTCAATATAAATAGGGATTTAATTTAAATACTTTTGCATTCAAACCCATCTACATCTATATTAAAATTTAATATTTCAGACATATTTTGTAATAGCAGACATTACTTAAAATTAATAAATATTTTATTGGTTGTTTAATTTGAATATATGCAAAATATTAAATTTTAATATTTTCTCGGCGTGGAAATATTAAATTGGGATAATCGTCGGAAATCCATTATGGACCTTTCATTTGGTGTGTTATTTTTGAGAACAAAAACAACTTGTTATATTTGATTTCAAACTGCACCAGTGATTAATTTGAAGGTGCATTGTAAAGATTTTGGGCTGTTAAAGTCAATATATATTCGTTTCTGACTTTCTAAAAATTTGCATGAGGTGCCACCGGTAAGAAGCCGGCCACCTCTGCAATCGGCCGTTGCATCATACACGAAACGATCAGGCCTGAGGGAGAAGAGGGGTGGATCGATTTTCATTGAATTGCATTCTTAAATATTTCTTGAAACACTTTGATTAATATAACTACGAGTTATAATGCAACCGTATAAGTGTTGTTCCATCGTTCTTTCGCCAAATCTAATGTGGCATTATCAATGAAGCTCTCAGCTGCGCTGTAAGCTGATAGTTCTGGTCTGTCAGCAAATATTACGTGCATTTCAGAGCCACATCTATAGCCACATTGTTCCCTTCCACACCATCATGTCCAGGAACCCAGCAGAGCAAGATTGAATGATGGTTTATCGCTCTTAGTGCCGAGGGGCACTGACCTACAGATCTTGAGCTAAGCAGATTGGAGTGGATCGCTTTAAGTGCTGCTTGGCTGTCCACAAATAGGGGATATTTCCATTTCTGGTAGTTCCCTCGATAAGACAGTCTGAGTCGCTTTCTAAGATGCGTAGATCTCTGCCTGGAAAACGCTGCATTGATTTGCCAGTCGGTATGATTGAATAATACCTAGTTCTTCCGAGAAGACTCCTGCCCCTGTTCCATTCTCTGTCTTTGAACCATCTGTGAAGATGGGTATACCTTTCACGACAGAACTCGGTGCGAGCCAGTCCTGCCTGTCCGGTATACAGACTTAAAATTTCTTGGATTGGCATGGTAGGTACTATGGAATGCAGAAGCCGATAATCGCTATATCTTCACAGAGCGATATGTTGTTGACAGGTTGAGAGATTGCTCTGTTCTCCTTCCTCACAATTTCACTATGCCTTAAAGATTTAAAGACAGTCTTACACTGTTTCAAGTTTGAGCACCATTGAAATATCATCAGAAATAAAACCGAACTATGGTGAATTCCACGAGGAATTTATGGGGATTCATCAAGCCGATGAATTAGCCAGAAAATTTTCAGTAACTCCCTCCATTGAACTGCTACATTTCAATCGGCTTAAAATCAGACCCAAAAAGCTGGAAAAATAAAAAAAAAAAAATGTGTATCACATTGGGAGAACATACTAGGCCAAAGTAAAAAAAAGTAACAGCAACGTTCAAATATTCAATCCCAATGTCCACACTTCATTCCATCTCGTTCAAGGGTCTTAAATTCGCCTTGGAATTTCCCTCCACGAACCATTCAGGTCTGCAACAACAAAGCCAACATGATCTCAGATGTAAGTAGGTATGATTTCAGAAGCCTCGAAGAAGATCTTACAGGGTTATAGGTCACTATATTTAAGGATACCACACAAATAAAATACATCTTGCCAAATCGGCTACATGACTTTTGGGCCCACTGAAAACTTGTCCCAAAACAAAAAAGAATTATTGTCCTAAATAGGTTTTCATATACTTTTTTTGGGTAATTGTTAATTTTTGTTTTGGGGTAATTTTTCATTAGAGCCAAATTTCATATATAGCCTGCCAATTCTCTGTTGTACATTTTTTTTAGGTCAATGTGCCTTGACAAAACAGATAACTGATCTTGTCGTTCCCATATTAAATTTCTTAAAAAGATATCCCCACCAACTCATACTTCACCCTATCGCCCAACTACATTCAAGCTAATTGAGTCTAGGTTGACATTCTCGTCGTCCCCCTCTCAGCCTGCCTCGTTCCTATATTGCAGGGCAAACTCAACCTCTAACAGCAACGTTCAAATATTCAATCCCAATGTCCACACTTCATTCCATCTCGTTCAAGGGTCTTAAATTCGCCTTGCAATTTCCCTCCATGAAGCAATTAAGTTTCTGTCTTGCAAACGAGCCCGTATGGGGGGTCTGCGCAACGAGCAAAAACGAAACCTCCACTCCAAGGCATCATTGTCACACTTCAGAACTGCACCACAAAGAAAACTGACCGCACTACGAGTACAATGGTTTGTCGTGTTCTTTTAGTCCAAATACCTACCGCAACAAGAACTTAAATCGTTCTTTGATTTTCAAGCTACCTACACACACAAAAAGTGTAATCGTTCTATTTGAAAAAAAGCATCATTATGCAATCGTCTCCCGCCACCGTTAATTGGATTCCCAAGACTTATTGCCATTGCAACCAGAAATTATCAATCTGCTGCAGTAACACGTGGGCCTTGTTCTGACCACCACTGCAGCTACTACTTGCCATTGCCATAGCCATATAACCATTCGCCTCGTCGCCGTTCCCTAGTCAATAATTGCAAATAATTATTAGCACCAGTCAAGCGCAACTGTGTGTACATATGCCATCTATTGGAATGGACGGCAGGGACAATGGAGATAACCTGCCACTGACTGTCATACGCGCGCGCCATCGCGAACTACACCGACACCGAGAGTGAGACGGGTTTTAACTGCGACGCAGCTAACTCTAACTTTGCTGATTCCACTTCCATTCCTCTGTGGAAATGCCAAGCGAAATGTGTGCTGTCTGCTCTGAGATTGGCAATCGGGACGGGAGCGTTTATTTGGTGGCACTTGCTCTTGCGCTCAAGCATTTGCTCGTGCGCCAGCGCTGCCCGAGGGGACTATATTATTAATTGCACTATGACGCTGGGGCTCCTAAAGATACCTACTCAACTGAACAAAGTGCAAATCAAAAATTGTTCTGCCCGTTTGCCACAAGTGGAAGTGGGTATGGTTATGGGTATGGGTATTCCAAATGAGCAATCACAACGATGCCAGCAACTGCGACGCTGCATAAAATTATGATTTTTCATAAATCGTTAGACGTTAGTGCAGCTGTTGTGCAAAATGTGAAGAATATTATCCAGGGGGAGTGGATTAATCTTGATTGGGATCGAACAGTGCGGCTCTGGCATATATATTTAAGGTTAATTTTGAAGACCTTTGCTAAAGGGTATAGCAAACGTTTGCAGAAATTCAACTAGCTATACGAGTAAGTCTTTAAGGTTGCTTCAACGAGAGTCCAAAGTAGACACTAAATTGTTTGACAAAATATCTAATTATTGTTACGAGAAGTTTAATATAGTCTCCTACTTGAAATGTAAAAATGTTACAGCTAATAGCTTACCATAAGGAGAGAAGAAAGGCGAACGAGACTCGAAAGAAAAGAATACTAATTAAAACTAGCTGACCCGGTGAACAATAAATTCCTAAATTTAATGCTTCATGTAATTCGGTAAATTTAAATATTTTATTCAAGAGTTTTATTAATTAAAAAAAGGGTTTTCCAATAAGAGTTGTTATTTTGGTATGAAAAATGTAATATTTTGAGATAAATGATCGGATGTTTATTTCATAATAAAATAATGAAAAACAACATCAGCCAAATGGCCACCACGAGCACGGATACAGGACCATAGGTTAGGTTAGGTTGAAGTGGCTGTCGGCTAGCCAGCACACTTAGACCATTGTAAGGTCCCTTGTGATACCACGTGAATCTAAAATTCAATTCTTCCTACTCGTTGAACCAATTGGAGCTTCCGATAAAGCGTAGGAGATTCCGAATGTCTGTGTTTTTTAGATCGTTCAGATCATTATAGTAGAACGCTCCCAAATGGAGTTTTCGTCTTTGTGAGAGGGCCGGACAAGTACAGAGGAGATGGAGATGCAGTTTCTTCTTCCTCCTCGTCAAGACAGCTTCTGCAAAAATCGTTTGCAAATACGCCAAGCCTTGTTGCATGCCTGCCTATGAGACAGTGTCCTGTGATGACACCTATTGTAGTACTTATATGCTTCCTATCCAAGGATATCAAGTGTCTAGACCGTTTTAGATCCAGCTTTGGCCAAATCCGTTTTGTCGCTAGACATGTCGAGCCGGTTGTCCATCTAAGATTTGCTCTATTGATAGCATCCTGCTTTATTATGAGTTTACAAGTAGCGATTGGAATACCTAACGAATCCTTAACAGCAAGTATAGGTAGTGTGGTTCCGTGTTTGGCGAGTTCATCAGCCTTGCAGTTACCTGGGGTGTCCCTATGCCCCGGCACCCAACAGAGGTGAATATTGAACTGCTCCGCCATCTCTATGAGAGACGAACGACAGTCTTGGGCTGTTATAGAATTTGTAGAGACTGATTCCAGGCACTTGATAGCAGCTTGACTATCCGAGAATATACGGATATCCTTAGCAGATATCACGTTTTCTTTCAGCCAAGATAAGACTTCTTTTATCGCCATAATTTCCACCTGAAAAACGCTACAGTGATCAGGAAGACGGAAGGAGAGACTAAGATTTAGTCGGTCGGAGAAGACACCACCACCAACACCATCCTCAGTTTTCGAAACATCCGTGAAGAAGTGGATCGATTCATCACCCAGGAATGCGTCCTCCTCCCAGAATAATCTGGTGGGAATGGAGACCTGGAAGTTTTTATCGAACTTAAGTTCTGGTGTTGTGTAGTCGATGTTTCCTGGAAGGTTCTGAAGATCGTTCGGGATAGCAGCATGGCCAGTTGTTTTGCTGGTCCATTGTGAAGTGGCTGAAGATGTCAATGGGTGCCAGCTGAAACAGGATGTTAAGTGCAGCAGAGGGGGTAGTGCGAAGAGCCCCGCCGATGCACAAGCAAGCTGTTCTTTGGACTTTGCTTAGCTTATCAAAATTGATCGCTTTGTTCAAAGCAGTCCACGAAACAACCACGCCATACGTGAGTATCGGTCTTATGACAGAGACGTATAGCCAGTGAGTGATACGAAGCTGTAAGCCCCATTTGTTCCCTATGGCTTTTTTGCAAGAGAAAAGTGCCAGAGTGGCTTTTTTAACTCTTTCTTGGTTGTTAGGCTTCCAGGTTAACTTTCTATCAAAAATGAGTCCCAACTATTTAGCTTCATTTGAGAATGTCAATCTAGTGCAATTAATATGTGGAGGATCAATGTGTGGAATCTTGTATTTCCTAGAAAAGAGGACAAGTTCAGTTTTGTGAGGATTTACCCCCAACCCACATTTGTTCGCCCAAGTTATTAGCCCATTGAGATCGTGTTGTAGGAGTTCTTTTAAAGTATTAAGGTACTTTCCTGACACAGCAATAGCAACGTCGTCCGCATAGGCAATCACATTGTGACCTCCCACTTCCAGGCACATCAGCAGTTCATTCACCACCAAATTCCAGAGAAGGGAAGATAAGACTCCAGCTTGTGGGGTTCCTCTGCTGACAGATCTTCTGGTAGATATCTCACCCAGGCTTGAGTTGATAATTTGGCTATTGAACATCAAATTAATCAGCTCGCCTCGATAGCCTCACGAATTTTATCTTTGAGGTCTTGAATCGACGCTGGGCTGTTGGCGTTGTTGATGATCGACCGGCTTGAGTTCTTGTGTTAAATTAACTTTATAAGCCCTAAGACCCAAGTCTTTATGCAAAATACGGTGTAATGACGTTTGTGGACTGCCCAATTCGCAAGAACGACGAGGAAAGGACATACCTGGGTTTTCTTCAACACTTTGGGCTACAGCAGCAATATTCTCAGTTGTTCTTGAGCGAAGTGCACGGGTTTTATTCTTCACATCATTAACTTGTCCCAACAGCTCGAATTTGTCCACCAATTTCTGTATTGCGGTCCGACAAGGTGCTTCACGACGACCAAAATATGCTTTAGTTTTGCGAACTGTGACTGAAAAGTTTTCACCATTTTTGTAGTGAATTTTAATAATTTCAGTGCGTTGTTGAAGCGTGTATCGTTCCATTTTTAGTAATGGCGTAGTTTCTACTTGTCAAATGTCAAAGAATAAAAGCTTCAAAAGTGACAGCTACCGAAATAGCGGGTCATTCACAATAACACCTCTTATATGTAGCCTCTAATTCGAAACGATTGGGCTGCGAGTTCAACAGTTCATTCTATTAGTGCCGTCAGTGTTGGACAGTGATTTGAATAAATTGCGATGGGGGGCGCTGTTTTTTTTTTTTTTTTGTACATTGCTTATGTTTTTGTGCCTTTATTTGTGAATAAATTAATTTAGACACTGTTTTCACCTTTCTTATTTTCACTTCCGAGCAATGTGTGTCTGTGTACGGTATCAACAAATGTATCTGTTATTTATGTGAGCTGAGTAATCGCGGTCATAGACTGCATGTTTGTCAAAATGCATGAGCAATGACGTAGTGTCCAAAACACATTTGTGCAGAATTCACTGTGTGCATGGATATAATATATACGGATGTAGACACGCGTAAGTTTTGCACTCACTGCAGCACTGTAACGTGTCTCTATTTCTTAATTTGCTTCAAAATCCAAGGGTACCGCAACATAAACGAAATGTAGCGATTACAAACGAAAATAAATTGCAATTTCAAGTATTTAGCATCATCGCCTTTTGACATTTGCGGATCGTGTTTGTTTTTGCTTTGGTTGTAAACACACCAACGGCTTAATCGGCGAATCAAAGTAGCCCTATTAGCCAATCTTGAAAACCCATGTATCTCACATCGGCTTGCTCACGTGTCGGCAAATATCCCGCATGTACGTGTACGCGCCCGTAGCATAAATCAAATGAGAAAGCGGAATGTTGGTCGACACTTCAATCATTGCAGCTTTATTGAAACACATCGATATTGTTATCACTTATCAGTATTGTTAGGACTATCTCTTCATTTATCCCACGAAGCGTAGTCATTTTTCCCATTTTTTTCCATTTCACAGTCCTTAAATTCCGTTTAAAGTCCCGCGATCCTTTTTTGCGCAAAATTCGAATTTTTTAAGTAAAATTTGTATTACACGGAAAAAAAAATATTAAACTAACCTTTAGTATTAAAATCGCAGATTGTTATGATTATTTCTGGTGGTACTAGAAAATATTCATAAAAGACAATTTACACGAACAATTTTTTTGTGGACACTCATTTTTTTTTGTTAGATTCCTTAAAATCCCACGATTTCGTTCTGTTTCCCTTTATCTCACGGAAGGCTTTTTATCCCACAAAAAGGGACAAATCCCACAATATTACAACACTGAACAAGATATCCATTTTATGAATATAGGTTCAAAGCCAAGGGCAGACAATTTGAAGAGGATTAATTGATGTGATATCTTATCAAAGGCCTTGCTGAAGTCAGTTGCGATGACGTCGACTTCGTTGCCATTCTCTAGGGATGAAAATGCAAAGGAAACAAATTCGACTTGATTTTTAGCAGTCGATCTACCTTTCAGGAAGCCTTGTTTGTAGGGTGAAATAAGGGACTTGCTCCGAAACCTTAAGACTTTCATATACAATACTTTCAAAAAGTTTGGGCATATGCGAGAGTTTGGTAATTGGGCGGCAATGAGTAATTTAATTTCTTGATTCTTTTTTGTGTAGCGGTGTAATTAATTAGGTTTTCCAAATCTCGAGAAATTCTCCGTTTGAGAGAGAAAGATGAAAGAGATCGGAAAGTGGGAGCGAAAGATTGGAAGGATACTTCTTAGCCATTGAGATGCAGCCGTAATTGACCACAAAAGAACTCTGTCAGAAAATTGGTCAACAAGTTGCTTCTGTCTAGTTATCATAGTTTTCAGATTTGGTGGACATTCTAAAAAGCTTAGGTACTTTTCCAGTGCACAAGGTTACAGTTAACAGGACCACAGAATTTGTGCAGATCGTTGTTTATGTATGTTTCGATTTGTTTCGTCTAACCAGCTAAGCAACAATTTGTAGGGCTCGGTAATTAAGGCAATATTGACTCGAATTTAAGGCGCCGTTTGCTCAATTGAGTCTATTCTGTTGGAATGACACTTTGATTTACTCACATTCCTGGATATCGCTTTTAGCGGTGGTCTTGCAGGTGTACTCAATTTTCGAAGTGGTTTTGGGGTGTTAGCGATCGGATCGCCTCGAGGGTTTTACCGATAATGCCCTTGAATTGTCTTTGAAGTTAATTTGTCACAGAAGCTAAGTACAGTCGCGTATTTTCTTCATTGCATTCTTTGTCTTTCTGACAAGCGAGTTGACTTCAATTATGAAGAGTTAAGAATCCGTGTAGGTTTTATGTCTTCTTTTATGGAGGTTTCTGTTTAGCATTAGCTTTTCAAAATATATACATCACATAAAATCATTTTAGGTCTCTGACCCTCTAACCCTCTGACCATTGGCCATACGTCTTGTCCCAAAAGTGGGTCAGTCGACAAAGGAGCAATATGTACCATGCAGCACGCACAAAACGACCCACCCACTTGATCTGCCGCCCATTCCTAAACTGCGCTTAAAATAATTATTCAAACCGAATGCATAGCACCTGCCGGCCGTCTCTCATTCATAGATTTATATAAACAATTAGAGCCCACTGCCCACTCATCGGACTGTCTATTTAACTGTGTGATTGTCGAAAAGCCAACCGCACAATTTAGACCTCTTCCACCTGCCGCGATGTGGGCTGGTGCGCAATATAAACTCATTACACTCTTTGATTCATATTTCCCGCACGACGGAGAACAGAGTTTGGCCCCAATACAGAGCTGGACCACACGATCTACGAGTACATATACAGCGCTACAGACTGTGGGTCTCAAGATCAAACTGCAGCACCAAGACCCCTTCAATTATGTTCACAAATTAGCAGCTTTTTGTTGGTTCGTTGGACCGTTTTTCACCAAAAGGCTTCGGATTTGATCTATGGCACGCTCCACAAGTGCTGCCAGCCTACACACAAGGCAGACGAACCTAGATCTAGAATCTTAAATCTTAAATCTTAAAGAGTTTTGAAAAGTACTGCGAGTGGGATACCTAGTCCCGGTTCGGTCTTGGCGTGTGTATCAAAAGCTATTCGTTGCATATGTCAATTCGCGGCTAATATGCCATAAAGGAGAAGACAAACGACTTAGTGACGCGTGACGTGAGCTGAATCTCGTTGCAGTCGCGCAAGGGCAACAACTTTCTTGACTCTCGCTGCCAGAGTATCAGAGCCAAACAGCACCAGCAGCAGCAACGGCAGCAGCATCAACAGGCCGAGCGCAGAGGAGAAAAACCAAACAGCACACGAAAGGCCACTTTATTAACTCTTAACTCGGGCCTCTCGAGCAGCGACTTGTCCTTTGTGTTTTGTGTGTGGAGTGTGCATGTGCGGACTGTGCGGAGTGGAGCGGTGACTTCGTTCTGAGGCTTGTCGTTCGTCGACTCTGACTGTGGCAGCGCACACTTTTCCCGTTCGCAGAATAAAACTTAAGACGTAGTAAAGTTTACATATAAATATACGACGAGTACACTGCACAAGTGCACACAGTAATGATAAGGCTTACGGATGGATGGATAGATACGGCAAACGGCGTACGGCGTACGGCGTACGTCGTACGAGTACTCGAACTCGAACTCGTTGTATTCAGATACATTATACACTTGTACACTTTGACTTTGCGTTAACCCGCAATGTGTGGTGTTATCGAAGATCAGGCGGTTTTTTTCTTCCAATGCCCGCACTAAAGCTTGATACACACGATGGTAACCGGTCTCCGCAACAGTGGAGGGGGCGCCTGATTGGATGTAAACAAAATGAATTTCGTAATCCGTGCGCGCACATGGCGTATCTCATAGTCTGCACTACGCGAAAAACTAGATTTAATGCGTCCGATGGCTTTGCGATTGAGTCTTGATATAGCTGGGCCCGGGCTGATACCAGATTAGCGTTAACAAGCAACATGATTTTGGTGGCTTGCGGTCAGTAATTGCATCCTTTGGATATGTGTTTATCTACAAATTGTACCTATAATTGTCGTATTTCGACAGGTAGATACGTGCGTTTCCTGGTTGAGCCCCCATCAGCAGTAACGACAGTAAAGGTACTCACAACGGTACTGTGAGTATAAAATTTATGATTCCTTGAAACAGAGTGTGAGAAAATGACTGTTGGCACTCCCTGTGTGTGCCACTTAAAGAACAACACACATCCTCGCTCCTTACATACAAAGTGTCAATTTCAAATGAAGATGTAATTGCGCAGAGCATTGGGATACACGAACGGTCGGTGTAGGTACCTGTATACGGAACGTGAACACCTAACACTGTGTTGTGCACTCCTTTGGCATATTCATGCTTCGAATACCAATTAGCCAGCACTTGTCGTTGGACCATAGTTGTAGACAACGAAATGTAGGATCTGCCGTTTTGTGTATAGGATCGTGTGGCGATAGCCTACAGATTGGTAGAATATCTGCACTTGGCGATCGATACACGCACGGCCAACAATTCTAATTTACGGCCTTTGCGCTATTATTATTCACTGGCTGTCAGAATTGGAGTCAGTTATGGGCTGGGCTGTGTGGCCGTGTTGCGGGGTGGGCAGAAGAAGGAGGAGCACAAGTAACCCTGATTCGGTGGAGTGTGTATTTGAATGCAGTTAAACGTATCGTATTGGTAGCTGCCAGATTGGTCAATTGTGACCAAATTTGGTCATTTTCATTCCATCTGGTAATTTTTTTACGAAATGAAAAAAGACGCTCGACCTTAATTTTGATACAACCTAAAGTCTATGTAGGCGCAGTGGCTTAATGGTTAGTATGTTGGACTACTAAGACTACCCGCAAAAACCCAAATTCCAACTTAGGGTTTTTTTCCACTGCGCCACCTCTCGCGAACGTCTGACAAACATCCGAGAGTGTAACTGTCTTGAAAGAGCTTCTCAATTAGCCGTTTGGAATCGGCATAAATTGTAGATCCATTCCATTCGTTCCAAAAATGAAAAACTCACACAAAACGAATCGTTGTGAGAAGCTAGGCCTTGGGTTTGTACGGACCTGTTGCGCCAACTATTTGTTTTGTCTGATTGGTCTGTGCTTACAAATATTTCGGACTTAAATTATTTTGGTCATTTATAGCTACAGTTGCTTATTTTTTTTCTAATTTTGGACACAAATTTTATTTTCAATCGGCAACCTTGACTATGGGTCCTGGCTATGACCTGGCGGGCGTCAGGGTGGACTGATTGCGGGAAGAGACAGCAGGTGATATTTTGTAAGCCCTGTTCACCAATTCCTTGGTGCATTCAGTCACTAATTGGCGAATAGTTCCAAAGAATACCAGCTTCCTTCTCAATATTTTAGTTGAATTGTTACGAATAGGCAGTCAAGATATCTACTCGACCCATAAGCTGCCAGAGGAGTTGGCGAAAAATATCAAGCAAAGCAACTTCCACAGATTTATGTACTTCGCCAGCAACTTCAAAACGAGATAGGTTGGCAAAATAACTTAAATAACAACCATAAAGACGAGACAAGCAACAATACTCTGAGTGGAACTCGAATTCCACTCCTGCAAAAATGGTACGACTTTTCTTGCTACAAAGCCAGAATAAAATCATTTCGATCATTGAAACTATGGAGACGCACTAACAATGTGGATACAAAACAAAAACAAAATAAATAAACAAGCAAATATGTGGGAAGAAACGAAGGGAATATTATTTAAATTTGGAAATGAAATTAAACAATGTTAAGGATTCAAAATCCTGGTGGAGATTTGCTAATGAACTACCCCAAAACAGTTTCAGAATGGGATCAGATAAGCATAAAAGAATTCAAGCAGTATTTTCAAAATCTACAAAATCCGGAATTGTAAGCTGAGCCTGTGCAATGTGCAGAACCCCTTTTATTAGATTGTGAACCAGTCACGGAGATAACAACGTGCGAGATTCAAAATATGCTAAAAAAAAAGGTCAAAGGAAGTAAGGCACCTGGAGAAGATCGTTTGCCATATATGAATTGTTTATAATTGCACCAAATAATTATATAAAGCTGCTGGCTAAAGGATTCACTGATATGTTGAACAAAGGAAAAGTGGACCAAGTTTTTTTTAAAAACAATTATTTTTCCCATATTCAAGAAAGAAAATTCAAATGAAGTGGGAAATTATAGAAAAACTTATTTCATGAACTGCGTGGCAAAGAAATTGGTGGGAGTTATTCACGGCACGACTTTCTAAATGCGGGAAAGGAAACACCAAATTCTGAATGAGCTCCAAGCTGGGTTTAGAGAAAATTATTATACGGTGGGCAACATTTATAGCCTATGCAGCATAATCAGAATAAAAAATAGTGAGAAAAAGAAAGTTTATGGCTTTCTTGTAGGTTTACAGGCAGCTTTTGATGCACGCTCAAAAATTGGATCTAACAGAGTGCGATTTTTGTTCGGTTAAAAAAAAAGTGTTAAAATTAACCAAGTCTCTGTTGAAAATCACCGAGTATTCTTTGTTAAATACTACCGATATAAATAGGTAAAATGTATGCTGCTAAAAATAACACACTTTATCATTGTTCAAAACCAACTTTTCAAATAAATATCAACCAGCTGGTTAAATTCAACAGGCTTAGTTTGTTATTAACAACCGAGAAAAATTGGAATGAAATGATAAAAGTTTATTTTTAACCGAGTTTCGTTAAACAAGTTGACTCGATTCTTTTCAATCCACTAACTCTGTAGGAGCTATATTCACAGTATCACTTGGTAGTTTTTAACCCAAAGTTGGTTTGTTTAAAAAAAACGATTTTTCTGCGTGTGCTATCGACAGAAGATCTGTTCCACAAATTGAGTAAAATGGGAGCGTCATCAAATTATTTGGCTCTGATTAAAAGTTTGTACACAAACACAGTTTCTGCTGTATGGGATGGTGAAAAAGCGTCAGACTATTTCGATACCGCGATGGGAGTAGAGCAAGGATGTTTACTTAGCCCGCCGTTGTTTGCACTTATCTTGAACGACTTGCACGAATGCTTCGGGGGTGGATATCGCTTTGATTATCAGTGTATGCTGATGACATTGTTATATTAGCTGAAGACGTATCCGTGCTATAAGCCTTATAGTATAAGGCATGATAAGGAAGTTGGAAGAGTGCTGTAAAATTTGGAATTTCGCAACCTTTATAAATACAAAATTATGATTTTTGATGAGCAAACCTAATGAAAAATGGTATTTCAACGGGACGGAAATAGAAACAGTCAAGGAGTACAAGTATCTAGGTATGATTATAACACCGGGACTTTCGTTAATGGGGCAGCTTAAAGAAAGAGAAGCAAAGGCAAAAAATTGCTTAATAGCACCTGGATAAATTTCATCGGACAGAAAGAGGTAAAGCTCTCAGCGAAGCTCAAATTATTCAACCCTGTGTCGAGAGCTATATTTTGCTATGCGTCTCAAGTTTGGGGATTTTCAAATTTCCAGCGGCGATATTTTATTAAAAGAATATTTGGTTTACCTGATTTCACTCCGAATTACATGCTTAGCCTAGAAACAGGAGTCGCAGACTTGCATTTGTACACATTAATACTACATATGGAATATGTACAAAAAACACATTTAAAATATGAAGTCACTATAGGTTGCCATACATACTCTCAAAACAGATAATAGAGAAGAATACATACTGATTTGAGGAATGGAAAAGAAGGGGGGGAAACGTGATGGTATAAGTCGGACTCAAACGAACTTTCACGAAGACGCTTGGAAATCCAAAATTGATAAAACACTAGAGACATTAAGAAAGAACCAAATCCAAAAAAATCTGCGGGATTCACCAACAAGTTCTCATGGAATTTATAACAAACTATAAACAGTGTTTTTACAGACAAAGTCTTAAGACAAGCTACTGCCCCCCGTAGATGCGTATATTAATAAGTTATCTGGCATTTAAAATTGACGATACTCTGAAAAAGGAACACTGAAAATCTTGGTAGAAATAGAGTGAGATATGTTGTGGTTCCGGAACATCCTCTTCACGAGCCATCAAATATGCAGCTTACTTATGAGACGGGGTGTAAAACGGAAGTCTAACTCTTCTGTTACCTTTTCAGCTACAAAACACAATCCAAGCTTACACAGCCCCAGTAAGCCTAGGAGATTTACGTAGCTATATAAGTGGTTTCTGTTTTTTCCTGTCTCCAAGACATGATGGAAATTTTGGATTTTAGTCAAAATAAAGTAAGAGCTTGACTTAAATGTGACAAATAGATATAGAAGTAGTAGCAGATGTTTGTCCTAAAGTTTTGTTGGCTATAAGAACGCCAACGTCAACTCTTAAGATTTCCAACCAAAAACTTTTAACGGCAGAGATATGCGCTGATAATGTTATATAGGTTTTAGATATAGGTAAGAGATCTTTAGAGTTGGAGCTTGAGCTTTCGCCAGTGTTCGGTGTAAGACTAACTCTGCGAATCATAAATTAAGTCTCAAACATCGAGGTGGCAACATACGGTAACAAACCTACTTCAAAAGCAGGTCGCAAGAGACCAATGTTCCTGTCTTCCTGTAGGATTACCTATATACTATACATTGTTGTTAAAAAATTCATCATAGCTTAGTTGAGAGTATCATATCAGATTTTTGCACGCTTGTTGATTTGGAGGCAGAATCTTGAGTCAGTAGCTTGGTGAGATGCGTTCGTTGCATTTTATATCCTTTATAGCGAAGTGTGTCTTATCTGGAAAGACCACTTACAAACCAGCAAGGAGGTGGTTGTAAAGTGATTGCTTATGCGGATGCGACAATATTAGATTTACAGATCTATGAAAAATTTCCAAATAAGCAGTCAAGTATTTAATGATGATTTTTCGTTTCTATATAGATATTGTTATAATAGTAGATCAAAGTCATTCGTCTTCACTAAGAAGTGCCGCTAAACCCTTCTTTTAGTGTCAAGGATAATTGGGTATCATTTAACGCATTTAATTGAACTGGTATAAGAAATTGGGCTCACAACTTTGCCATTCGCAAACACTCATACTTAGCGCTGAGGTCTGGTAGACTGCAGTGGAAACAGCTTTTCCTCTCAACTCATTTGATAAAGTGGATAGAGCTATTTGTTTTCCCATAAGTGGCGTGTTTTAAAACCACATCAACCTTAACAATAGATTCTCTTGGAACTCGACGTCTTTGACAAAAAACTAGGATGCCAGCCTGCAGCTTATAGACTGAGAGTTTCTTCTCAAATTCAGAAAAGTATGTAATGTATTCATTTATTTAGTAAATATTTACTATTACATTTCTTATAGATAATACAAATAACTATTTTTAAAACTATTTGAGATTGTATTTTTTATATGCTGTGTTAAATAATTGTAAGCCTCGATTTTATAACATATTTTGCGTAGGTATCTATAAAATTGTAATCTAAAGTCAGAATTGGATCTTTTTCTATACGGCTGTGAGTCCCTTATGTAAATAAAGTTTGCTGTTAGATACTCTGGAAGCATTTTGTACTTCATTTTCCACACGAAAGTTAAAACATTAAAGATGATCCGTTGCTTGATATTCATCCACTTCAAACAAGATAGCATTCACCGAGTAGGCGTATCTACTACATTTAGGGATAGTTTTTTTTTTAACTTTAAAAATTCATTTTTTTATTTTTTCTTTCTTTAAGCTTACACACTAGACAAAAACGATTAAATCTAATTTAAAACTAACATTAATCTTATTCTAGCTTACTGGCTCCAAGCGAGCGCTCTAAACTTATCAATATCCTTAAAATTATTGCCTTTCGGCCTTAAATTTATCTATTTCTATGATTTGTTTTTTAATTTTCAAGAAACTTTAGAAAACTTGAATTATTATTTGTTTTACTTAAAACTACTTAAGACTACCTAAGCTACTTAACCTAAATTACCTATAATCAGGGTGGTGAGCAACCAAATCGATTGGTCACCATCCTGATCGCGTCCATGGGCGCCTGACAGCCGCCCACAAGGGTTCATCAGTGTCACCGAGACTCGAGCGAGGCTATAAGCTATAAGGATAGTTCTCAATTCTATGTTCTGCAAACCTTGTTGCCGATGTATATGTTCATTATTCCCCATAAATAAGATCTTTGAGCAAAACTCAAAATAAGGTTTAATAATAGTGCTGTAAATATTAATAGCACAGCTCTTTGTTATATATTTACGTATTCTCTTCTCTAAGGAATGATATTTTCTTCGCTGTGTAATTATCTAAATTTATTTTGTTGTCCAAATCTCACCTAGGTATTTCATTTCTTGCACTTTTTTCGTCAGTTATTTAGTTTATTTAGCATTCAAATAACTATTCAATAAAGTTGACACTAAGTTATTTAAAAATACATACTTCCATTTGACTCAATTCAAATTAATTAAAATATGTGTACAAACGATTTCAGTCATTGGAATTTTGTTTTAACAAATTCTATCAATTTTTTCTTGAGTTCCCTAATATTGGCAGTGATTTTTAAGGGCGCTGGTAAAGAATCAATAATTTAAGACTCTTATATACTAGGGAATTTTGTGCATCCGCTTTTACATAGTTTGTCAAACGGAAATCGCCCGCATTCCTAAGAGAATATGGCTGTATATCGCCAATAAAACGAATATATTTAAACAGATATTTTGGCATTAAATTATTTTTAATTTTTAATATGAACATTAACATATTTGCGACGATCCGCTGCTTCACACTTAACCACATTAAAGCATTTAACATAAAATTAGTCGGACAATATCTATTGCACTTTACAATCATTCTCATTGCCCTGTTTTGTTATCACTGTAGTCTTGAAATTAGGCTTTCATTCTAAAGAAATAAAATAGATGAACAATACTCGAAATGAGGTTTTAAAATCACATTTTATATTTTTATTGCTGTTAAAGTTGTAATGTCTCTACGAATTCTTCTCATAAAACTTATTTTCTTGCAGAGATAATTAATTTGGCTTTCAAACGTTACTTTGTAATCAATAACTATACCTTAGTATTTTATTGTATCAACTTTTTGCATTAAATAGTAACTAATTTAATGTCTTTTCCCTCAATTTGTAAATTGGCCATGTCATTGCCATTTATAACCATGTATTGTGTTTTGATTACATTTATTCTAATTTTGTTTGATTGTAGCCATATAAAAGTATTTTTAAATCACTATCGATCTGTACATTAAGCACATTAATACATTTACCAAACAGAGATATCTCAAACTTTTCTAACGCTCTACATATATCATTTATATAAATAATAAATAACAAAGGACCTAGTTTTATTCCTTGTGGTACATCGAAACAAGTAGTTTTGCCACTAGACATTGCACACAAGTCTTCTGCGTTTTTATTTTGTTACCACTATGTCGCTGTTCCTTAAAAGTCATTATCAGCCAATTTATTGACGTTTCACATAAGTGGTCATGAAGGGAACCAGACTTGTTATCTATTAACAATTTTGTTGCACTCACATATTTTTGTAATATTGTTCATGTGCACATTTTTCAATTATCTTATAGTCTAAGTGGCTATCCATGTGCCTATGGTCTGTAATGATCACATCGAAATATTTATCAATAAAATTGACATAAAATATTCATAAAATTTAGCGCATCAGTTACACCTTCCCGCCACAAAATATGGAGTCTTTCCTGAATGTTTAACTTCCGGATATCGCTTCCCTTCATCAGGAAGGAATAATACCTCCCCCAATGCCTCCACAAGGATGGCTTAAGAGACCAAAAATCTTTACGGGACTTAAGACATTATTTGAATTCGAAAATCATATTGTGAGGCATAATCTTTGTATAATACTGATTGACAATATACAGCATACTTGATGGGTCTATGCATATCGCGTCGCTCCCCAATTGTCAAGAATACACTCGTAAAATATTGTTCTAATGTTTTCGCCACGATCCGTTTGCAGCGCAGCTACTTGCGTATCATCTTTTTAAAGAGTCCTATACTCCTTCCCCATACAGAATTTTCACTTCCAGCCAGTGATCTTGTGATCTTAAAATAAAACATCTCTACCTCACCCCCGATCCTGAGGGGATGTGGGGAACAGGCGGCCAAAAAACCATCTCCTGCTGAGATCAAACCCAAAATAAAAACGTTTTGTACTTGTGCCTCTGCGCACACTTTCCTCAACTTGATTCGATAGATACGAGTACGAGTGGTATGGTATGGGGTATGGCTATGGGTTGACATGACAGGGCACGGGAATGGGACTTCAAATGGGAATGGGTACGGGTATATGGGAGCTCGCTCAAGTTGAGCGCGCTTTTGAGGAGCGCAGCCAACATGTGTCACATAAAGATGAATGTATACAGCCACAGATGGAACTATTACAACGACGACATCGATGGCCCCGTCTTCAACTGGATGGTGTAAGTAAACGATCTGACCTGATGCCGTTCTTGTTTATTTTTATTTTTATTTTATTAGTTTTGTACTTTGTGTGTCTGTTTCTTATACGCTTAAAGTTGTGTCACCCTTGGTCGTGCTTCCTCGCTCTCGAACTCTGGAGTTGCATGCATCAGCTCACTTCATAGTAAATGCAACGACAGCCCAACAGATTAGACACTTGTTCTTGTTTGGGGTGGGCGGAGCGCGGGCTCAGAGTAACTATTTCAATTTTAATTATGGAGAACTCTGAAATTGTTGGTCTCCTCGTGGATATTAATAAATTGTGATGGGGGGAGAATTATTATTATTGGGATGCCCCGTTGCCGTTGCACAGGGTGGCTGTATGATGGATGTTCTCTTTGAAATGCATTAGGAAACGCTGCACACAACCAGGAGCAGGTGGTGCGCACTTGTAGTTGGATGCATGCGGTAGCGCATAAAATAGTGCGTTCACACACAGGCTGCGTGCGCCCGATGTTTGTACCACAATTGTTGAGCGACGCCATGGAGTGGAATATTAATTCCGCGTATACAATCAGGGAGATGGATGCATTTTGTTTACATCCACATGTGTGTATAGAGATGGTGATGTGGCATGACGTTTCGGGGAGTCAACTGCTCAGTGTGTCTTGTGTGTGCGAGGCCGAGTTGATCGCATTTGACAGATAGGTGTGTCACTTTCATGGTGAATGATGTGGTGGGCCACCCAATTTGTAAAAACATTTTTAGGAATGTCATGTGCGCATTCAGGATACTTAGAGGTTTATCTAAGAATGTGAGCGGAGGCATTAGGAGTGTTTAGTTAAAATATTTAAATGGGCACATTGCCATTGAAGGTCTAAATCGGAATCCAATCAGAAATAGTACGGGAAGAATTTGGAATGTTAAAGAGAACTGCGCATCCGTGTCGTAAGAGCTGGGGAAGGCTCTTGTGGTGACAAACTTGGGCAACGTTTCTTTAAAGCGCATTAAAAATCGTGAAATAGCGAAGGCGAGGTCGGAAATGATCATTGGGAAGTTGTACAGCATAATTGAGTCGGTAGTGTTTCTTCTCGAATGAGAATAAGAAAACCAACGAGTTTTTTTGCGGTTCGTCGCTTGTCGGTCTGATTGGAGCTTAAGGGTCATTTCGCCCATTCAGCATGCCATCCTGTCTGGACCATGCCAGATGGAAACAGCATCGTTGGGGCAACAAAAGCTGAGACATAAAATTATACTGAAAGAAAATAGTAAGCCCCTTCTAGCAATGAATCGATTCTCACAACTTGAATGGTCACTGGTGACTGTGGTATTGGAGTCATGTTGCGTATGGTAGATAGAGTCGAAGGACTTATGGAGAGGCTACTATTATTGTTTCTTCAGGTTTTCGCTTTGCAAGAACAACATCTACATGAAGGGTCTTACCGGATCTGCTATATACATAATAAACCGACACCGAGGTCTCAAAGAGGGCGTTGTGAGTTATTTTCTATTTTTTTGTCCAAACATGTGGTCTTACATTGCAGAGAACCTCCACCTATCCTCGCACGAGTATAAAAGTTATGATGACAAGATAACATAAGGTCATTGATGAGGTCGTCTTAATCTAGAATTCCCTGGCGCAGTTGGGTCTACTCTATAATGCTCTGGCAAATCTATAATACAATTATATGATGTGTCATGTTTTTCACTTTTGAGAGCTATTGTTTGACTAAAAAGCGACAGACTTAGGAGCCTCCCTTACAGGAGTTTCGATCTCACTGAGCAGTAGGCGGGAATGTCTTACCACGCTTGCTACATGTGGAACTTTGGCTTTGTAGTTATTTCAGAGTTTATGTTTCTGCAAATCCGGCACTAGGTACCCCATCCAGAGTGTGAGCCAAGGAAACGATGAAGCTTTTTTCGTTCAATTCAGATGCTCAGCGATACTCAACGAACATTTGAATTCGCCTTGAATTCAGATACTTTTGCTGACCTACAAATGGTGTCAGACTTGATTTTTTTCAAGGTATAAATGTGTCGGATTTTGCAGTCAGAGATAGGACATAATTCCCCATTTAACAGTTATCGAGTTGCAATGAGACAACTGAAGACCTCTTGGTTCACTGTTAGAAAGCTTGATTCATATAACATTCTTTAGGTTACAAATAATTCAAAAACCGAGAGAAATATCATATAAGACTTTTCGAAAGGTCTTGTAAAGCTTTTTCATCTATCTTTTCTTTTAGATTTTATGCATTCCATTGGGAGTTAATACAATATTAATTATAATTTACTTAACTTAGAAAAAAGAATTAAGGATCTATAGTCTTATCGAGAAGCAATATTTTAAAAATGAACTGCTTTGAGAAATAAGTAAATTATAAGTGTTTTTCATACAGCTTTTGATGAACTTTACGCAATGTACGTAGGTACAACAAAAGTATGTTGATAAATTTACACATTGTAAGCACTTATTTCTAATTATTTATTTCTCTCATAGTTAATTAATTAATTATAGTACTAAAAGTCGGGTAAAAAAAAATTTAACTAAAACAAAATGCTGAATGAGCTTGAAATATGTGTGTAAGCGTTATATTTGTTATGTAAAAGAATATGCCGTAATTGATTTTCAAAATGAATGCTTAGCTCGGGTTCCAAAACAAAAAGTTTTACATAATCACAGCCCACGAGGAGACTTATTGGCAAAAATTAAGGTTGTCAATGAAATAAACAAAGAATGTGCTCGTGGTTCACGTAAACGAAATTGTATGCGCGATATTTTTGATGAAATTTCTGCAAAAACACTCTGAATGTGCATCGATTATCAACCTAAATATATACGAAATCATTCTTTTGCAAAAGCGCATAGTAATGCTAAAGATGTTTCAGACATGTTTAAGCTAGAAAATGTTAGGACTGATTTTCGCATGTCACGATACAATAGTGAACCATTTTATCGGGCAACTGTTTGAGAAGATATGTTTTCCTACACAATTTTTAATTCTTCTAAAATTCCATCAACAATTGATAAATTACCCGACACGGCACCCCGAGATTTTTTGATAGATGGCACATTCAATATTGTTCCTACTTGTGGCTTCAAGCAACTGCTCATTGTTAATTTTTCGCATGATGAACATTTAAGTGCCTTCATACAAATTTCCCAAGTATTAAGATATTCAATTTTTAAACTTTTATTTTCTAAAATTCTAAGTGAAACTTTTATTTTCTAAAATTCTACCAAAATTGAAGAAAATCGCGCGAATTTTGAACTATTATTCTCAAAAAAATCGTATCTCTGGTAATATCTTTTGCCTACTTCACTTGGAATTTTGGAAAATTGTAATAACAGTTTTGCGGATTTTGCACTAAATGCTTTTTAACCATTGAATCTCGAATTTTAGAAAGTGACAGTTGCAAATTTTTTAGTCATTTTGAATTTTTCGCATTTATTTGTGCCCTTCTGAGTAACAAGTCCGAAAGTGTTAACCACAATTTTTTCCAATTCATTGAAGCAAATTTATTCAAATTTCGGGAGGACTCACTTGTCTCGGACTATGAGAAAAAGTCTTACAGGCGAAATGCTTCCAAAAAAAGCAGGATTTGTTAGTTCCTTAAATAAAAATGATGAAGCGAAGCGACTTTTTCGAAAATTTCGTGCCCTTCCACTCTTTTGTCCTCAAGATATAAATATGTGCAGCATTTGAGTTCTTGCAAACGGAGGCTAAATCATTAAATTCCAAAAAAAATGGAAGGTCGCAAAATACGAAAAAGTTAAATTATTCAATGCGCCGTTAAAAACTACAAGCGCTTTAGAGGGTTTTAAACCAGCCGTCTAAGCTGAAAGCTTGTAAAACACGGAAACTTTTTTAAATTTGTTGATTGCTTGCTTGATGAGGAACGTATAAAATCAAGGGAGTTTGAATTGTCCTAATATGGGATTTTTAATATTTTTGAAGACAAGAGTGGCTCAAAATAGAAATTGCTTTAAAAATAAACTATAAGAAAAAAACTGAGATCGATTGATGACTTCTTAAACCAGATGACGATTAAAAACAACATCTTATTGGAACAAAAAACGTTAGTTTTGGAAATTCCCTATGCAGAAGATGATGATGAAGTCTTTGACAGTTCAGACTCAGGAGTTCAAAACGTTGATAGCGTTAGTGGTCTTTGTGTTACATGTTGTGAAAATGAACGTACATATTCTGTTTAAAATTTGCATGCAAATTGTACAAAACAGCACAAGAATTTATTGTTAAATAATGTTGTTACAATTTGTTATTGCATTGAATTTTTCTTATTTCGTTTCTTTCTTCCTAGTCATTACTAAAAATAAACCTTTTTGGACAATTTAAATTTAGACCAGATTTATCGATTGGCCTTATTTCACTGACATTTTCGCTTTAGGTAAGCCAATTTGATCAATTTAAAGCGCAATAGGACCAATTTGGGGTTTTTTCACTTTATCAATGTGAAATAAGACCAACTGGTGAAAGTTGGCTTTGTAACACTATTTAAAAGTGAAATAAGGCCAATTTTTAAAAGTTGGTCTCATTTCACCTGGCCTTATTTCACGGTGCAATTTTTCGCTACTTTCCCTTCTCTGATTTTTTTTTGCTAAGAGAAAACAACACATTGTCCTGTTTTTAATAAACTGACCTCCAAATGTAATCTTTCCCTCCTTAAGACCATATTTCTACGATAAGAAATATGCAAGTGAGTACTTTCTCAATTTTTGCAAAGCTTCAGTTAGATGATAATCTAATTTATTTTCGAAAAACCTTTGGTTACGACCTAAGAACGGTTTAAACTCTGTTCCAAGGCGCGGTCTTACTCTTGTAGGAGCCTCAGACTTTTTTTTTCAGAATAAACGTTTTTCTTTTTTGGGTTAGAGCAGAACCTGAACTGTTATACAAAAGTTCGTGTTTTTTTTAGCTCAGACACATCAGAGCTCGAATTTCTGTTTCCTTTTTCGTTCAGAGCATGATCAGAGCGCGTTCTATGAGCTCAAAGAAAAATTGACTGAGCAGGCTGAGGAAAAGGCTAATTACACATGCGCAATAACAGCAACATTTGACAGAAAAAAAAAAGATCTGAGCACGCTCATAACGCTCGAGCTCAGTTCAGTGCTCAACTCGTATTTAAAGAGAAAAACGCCCAATGCGAAGCGGTCATCTGCGTTTAATAGAGACACGTGCTGTAACAAAACGTTGCATTTGATCTGACACCTTTACGATGGTCACGTCAACTTTTCATGCATGGTTTGGTTAAAATACCGCACCCAATGCTCGGTTTTCAGAGACCTGATCAGGTTTCTTTTATGTCATTTTCTAGTAACTGCTTCAAAGCGAAATCATCCTTAATTAGAAGGAGAAGGTACTTTGTGGTTGAAACGTCTTTCCTCGTAAGAAAAACGCCTTACAGGTTTCATAACTAAACTAATGGAACTGTCCTTTTGAACCCCACAGCATTCCAATTAACTCGATCTTGGCTACCCTTCGCAAACGCATTCCTTGATTGACAACTCAATCTCTATAAGCCAATTGATTAAGGTAATGTGTGTAAAACCTTCCAGAGGGATGTTCTCTACATCACTCCACTATAAAGTTAGCCTCCACTTATCCATGCTACGGCTACCCTCTCATCTGTCTTTGTGCATTAACTACTCGCCTTATGAATAATTCATTAACTGGGATATGGATATACCTATGGTAGCAAAGTAACTACAAAAATTCCGATCACCAAATCAGATTAAATTAATGAGAACTTTTATTTCGAGTGATTTGCGGGAATTTTTCCACCCACCATGTGTGGACTTTTTGTGTGCGCCAGTTCAAGGGCCTTATTAATTATGATACCCTGGACATTGGCCCTCAGAGTAGTTGCATTCTGTCTGGGACATGGGATCAACTCATCCATGAGGAAGTTGAAATAATTGTCTAGTCATTAGTCAATCAATCATCCTTGTTGGCAGGCCGAAATATTCATGTGTGTGGACATTTATCCTTCTGACTCGGCATAGAGTCATGAAAACGAACAGAAAAACAAGATATAAATACCATTAGTTATGTTAATGCATCCTTGTGTTTAAGGATCATCGATTTTGGCACATAGTATACTATTTGGCAAACGGCAACAAAAGAAATTCGTTTGTCAATGCAGAGGGGTGTCAGTGGTCCTGTCATAATGCAATTTGTGTCCATTATTCGGCACTATTTTGCACTGTCATTCCGAAGGATTGGTGTTCTTGTTTGAAATGAAATATTTGCCAAGATAATTCATTGTATCTTTCCATTTTTTAAGGTCGTTCATTTTTTGGCTTATCACTGTCATATGTGCGGTTGTGGGTGTCGAAACGGATGCGTGATGTTTTTGAATAGACATTCGTTTTATGTATTTTAATTTTTTTTTTTTTGTGGCACAGATTCTATTCACGTGATTAATCATTCATCACCGTTCATTGAAATTTAAATTCGTAACAAAGAGTTGTTATAATCTGAACATTCCATCAGCATCGCATCGACTTTTGTCCGGAGTTCCAACGGAGACGGGAGAGCTGGTGATGATCCGTGAACGTTTTTGAAATAAAAGGGTTAAGGGCGCGCACTTTAACAAAAGCTTAACTTTTGACAGCGCCCTTTTAGGAGTGGGAAATTTTCGGCTCATTTCTTATTCATCGCCAGTTTGGATTCACATGGTAATGAGGTAATTAATCAAGGGATGAAGGTGCTCGTCAATCAACTAGTTTTGAGGATTCTTTAGATTCGCAAATACTCTCATTAGATCCTTTGTGAAGTGTGGAAAAGATTTTGTAAATTAGTCAAATTGTTGGTGGGTATCGGACTTAGTTGGATTGGCTTCGTCGTGGAAGAGCTATTGCCTCTGGTGATATTGTATTGAGTGGATTTAGGGGTTTAGTGCGGTGCTTGGTTGAATTGTAAGGAAACGAGGGGAAATTTTAAACTGTTATAAAGGTGTGGGAAGTGTGCGCAATAATTTTACTCTTACCCTTAGTGTTAAAAATTGGATCTACTTGTCGATATTCAAACTTTGACTATAATAGGAGTTATTTAATTTTTGTGAACTAAGTTCAGGGCGTGGCTCTTCTTCCTGCTTTATAACTTTAACAATGTGGCTAAGATACATTTCTGATGTCTTCAAAAATAAATATAGAGTCGCTTTTTAAAGCTAGCATGCTGCCTACCAAAGTGCAAAAAGGCTTACGATGCAAGAACGATAGATAAAAAACTCTTTATACAGCTGCACAAGAAGAAAAAGCATATCACGGAGAAAAATCGCTTATTAAAAATCAACCAACTTTCGGTTAAAAACTACCAAGTGATACTTCTAATATAGCTCCTACGGAGTTAGTGGATTAAAAATAACCGAGTCAACTTGCTTAACGAAACTCGTTTCAAAATAACCTTTTATCAATTTTTCTCGGTTTAAAATAACAAACAAACTCTGTTGAATTTAACCAGCTGGTTGATATTTATCTAGAAACTTGGTTCCTAACAACTGATAAAGTATGTTAATTTTAGCAGTATGCATTTTACCTATTTATATCGGTAGTATTTAAAAACGAATATTCGGTGTTTTTCAACAGAGACTTGGTTAATTTCAACCCAATTTTTTTTACCGAGCAAAAATCGCACTCTGTTAGAGCCAATTTTTGAGCGTGTACATAATATGCTTATGCGTTACATGCGAAATATTTGTAGTTTCCCTTGCCACAGAAGGTATGCCTCCAGTATTTTAAATGTCCGCTTACTCAAGATGTGCCAAGAAAAAACTATTGATTTCTGAGGCGATTATATTTTCGAGGGTAATAATTGCAAAGCCTAATTCTGTTCTAGTCGGCGGTGTTGAGAGTCCTCTCTCGAACATAATTCATTTTTACAGTCTAAAAAACCAGATTTTGTCGCCTTGGTTCAAATAATTCGCAAGATAACGTGTCACCTTGTCTTAAGCCTTTGGTTTGGTTTTTCTTTCCCTCTTGGGCAGAACAGTGAGATTTGATTTTTGCACCGATAAACTATCCCCAACTGAATGAATTTTTGCAGTCAAAAAAAGTACCAAGAGAATTTTGGTTACATTTTGCATAAATTGCAGCAAATTCTGGCAAAACCATATTTGTATGCCAAACTGATCACAGACCTGTTATCAGCTTAAAATTGGTTCGTCACTGCGTTGTGTTATAAAAATAAGGCTCCGAAGACTTTGGACGCGCCACAATTTTTCTTGGATCCGGTCTTTCAAATATATTTTTAGCGAGGCATTTGGTGCCAATTTCATCAGTAAAATCTAAATTTTCCATTTGTCGAATGAGGCAATTTTTGTAACGATTGCATGGTCTCCCTATAATTCAGAAAAGGACCACTTATATGAATTAAAATTTATCTAAATCAAAGATGCTTTAAAATAACTGTGCCCCCCAAAAGAATTTACAAGAAAATCAACCACTGTCGGTAATTTCTATACAAGCTATAACAGTTGATTTTGACGATTGTTTGACGCTTAACTGGGTTAGGTCCTTTCAGTTTTCCGTTTTAAATTCAAGGATTTTGGATTTGACTAACCATCTCAGCCTGCATAAAGCACACACCTTCCTGGTGGTTCACAGTGCAAATCGAGTTGGGGATATGCGTTAAAAGTAGCAAAACCACCGAAAAATGGAAAGTTCGGTACGCAGAAGAAGGCATATCCTATATACAGAATGGGCCAAAAGAAGTCATCCGATTTTGTTTGGCTCTAATTTTTTTTCTCTAAATGAAAAACTTCGATTCTGTTTTTTGATTATGTTTATTTGAACCTTTAGAATTTTATTGGTCAGGTCGAGAAGATGACATCGGATAATAGATTTGACATTGGCGGCCATTTGCAAAAATAAGAGCATCTTCCAATGGGGTGACCTCTTTTGGCCCACCTGTTATTTTTATTTCTTCGGACAGTACTTACCTATACACAAAAATCTCATGACCTATGTTTAGAACAAACATCGAGTTAAAGCCGAGAGCTTAGCTTTGACATCAAGTTGGACCCCTCTGGTAACACGGCTTGGTTGCAGCAGAGCGTAATTTTTTTCAAATTTAGGTTAAAACTAATGCTTTTGCTCATAACAAAAGGGAAAACATTCATCAGCGTCTGGGACCACTGGACTGCACTATGCAGAGTTCAAAAAGTGCAGACCCAAAGCTAACAAGATCAAACCAAGCCTCTCAAATAAGAGAACCATTTAGAGTGAAGGGTGAGGAATTGCGACCATTTGGCGTTCGACTGATCCCACTCGGCAACTGGTCCACTCGAAATGGCTATGAGCTCTTCATCGGTGATTCCGCAAATCATTATGGTAGTCGAAGGGTGGATGCGCCTTGCACAAACAAGACATAGGTGCATAATGAGAAGCAACAACGCTCACTTTTTGACATTTAACTGTCAAAGTCTAAGAACTTTTGTTCGTTTAGTTGACAACCGAAGACAACTTTGAAGTGGCATACTAAACTGTTCTACCCTGTTGTTCCCGATTCAAGAGGTACATGGGTTGGACCTCGCTTCAACGCCGTTGCATTGTGTTGTGCTGCTGATGCGTTGAGTTAAATTCCTCTATCATCACAATGTCCAAAATTGGACTCTCGAGCTCGAAATCTTGGACGAAAGGAATATCGGTCTCTTACTATAGAGATCGGTGTTGCATTGATTGTTCCGACGTTGGTAACTTAGTCATCATTGGCAGTTTTAACAGTGCAAAGAGTGTAAGTCTAACTAAGAGAATAAAAGACGAAAGTGTGGTTGCTTTTGCTGTGAATGGTTGTCAGCATATGCAACCTGACTGACGTTTGTCTTCTTATCTCACAGAAATTGCTGTTGATCAACATAATAGGTCTGTTCGCGTACTTTCCCGAGCCAAACACTAACAATCTGTCAAAAATAAAAAGTTGAGCGAAACTCTCTCAGAGAGCAGAAAAAAATACCCTTTTTCTGTAATTTTTGATGAGAACGTGTATAGACTTTGTGCGATTGCGATCGATTTACATCGATTTAAACCTTGTACGCGAATGAACCTTCAGCGATGCCGTTTCATAATTTCGTTGGGGAGTACCGGGGAGTACAAAACGAACAATTAGAAATTAGTTTCTGGCGTTTTTCAAATGGGACGGTTTCGATGCTGGAAGCCTGTGGCGGTCATGTTGTTTTGGTAGAGTCTCTCTAATCTGGGGATTGAATTACCGCATCCGTGATCGAGTAATACGTGACTGAATTTGTTATTGTTTTACTTGTAAAATCCACAAAATTCAGTGAAATATGGCTCGCTCACGAATGCTGCAATTCAGCCCCTGGTGTTTATTATTCAGGCGCTGACTTTAGTATCAAAATAAGTGTTTGTCAGTGACAACAATTTCCAGGATCTGCAAGAGTTTGTTCGACGCGAATGTAACAAAATCGAACAAGAAAATATTTAAATGAAGCATCCAGAAAGTAAAACTTGTTTTGCAATTCACTAAGTAGAGAAATGTGAAGGCAAAGTAAAAATAGATCAATCCGAAATAGTTAAAAATTTGAGTATCATTGGTCGGTGGGGAGTACCGGAGTACAATACCTACTCCTTTTGTAGAACCTACTATCGGCAGCGTTGCATGAAGCCAACGAAAAACAGAAACGAACTAGAAAGAGGGAAACTCCCTTTTTGGCTGTCGTCAAAAGCTGAAAGTGCTGCGAAATTTGCATTAAATTTGAAGGGAATTAAAATTGTTAAGGTTGAAATTACACTTTGTTGCAAATGTAAGACAGGAGTACGAATGAGAAAAGAGGAGTACGGAGCTGTTCAAAGTAGAACAATACTCCTATGGGAGTACTTTTGGCAACACTGAACCTAATAAAGGGTCCGCCATCTAACTTTTTTTTTTTTTCAACTAGTTCTTATTTCGCGAATGGTAACACTTAGCTCATGCCTGATTTGACAGATAATTAGTTTTATCCTTCCGCTGAACGAATATGGTTGTGTATACGCTTGAACAACGCTGGGAAATATTGCGACAATACTTTGATCATGGTAATGTTGCAGAATGTGTGTGAAAAAAGTGAAAGAAACTGGCATCCTCATCGATAAACCAAAGCGTGAAAAGCCAAAAACAGTGCGTACACCCGAGAAAATTGCTGCTGTGGCAGAAAGTGTGCGTGAAGCGCCATCAACATCAATTCACCGTCGTTCTCAACAATTGAACATTTCGGAGACATCATTGAGACGAATTTTGCATAAAGACCTTGGTATGACGCCATACAAAGTCCAATTGGTTCAGGAGTTGAAGCCAAATGACCATCCAATGCGTTTTCGCTTCGCTAAGTGGCCTGCGATCGACTTAGAGAAGATGCCGATTTTGCCAAAAAAATCATCTTTTCAGATGAAGCTCATTTTCATCTTGGCGGGTATGTAAACAAGCAAAATTGTCGCATTTGGGGCACAGAAAACCCGCACGCATACATTGAAAAGCCGATATATCCAAAACGAGTCACTGTTTGGTGCGGAATTAGGTCAAGAGGCATAATTGGGCCATTTTTCTTCGAAAATGAGCAAGTAGTGGCCGTTACAATCAATGGCGATCGTTATCAGGCTATGTTGAACGAATTTTTGTTCACAAAAATTGAAGAGGAGGATATTGGCAACATTTGATTTCAACAGGACGGCGCCTGTGCCACACAGCCGAAGCTACACTCGATGTTTTGCGCCCTGTTTTTGAAGATCGCATTATCAGCCGCAGAGCTGATGTCGTTTGGCCACCTCGGAGCTGCGATTTGACACCGTTGGACTATTAGTTGTGGGGTGCCGTAAAAGTTAAGTGTTAAAAGCCAGAGACAATTGACGCTTTAAGGGACAATATTCGTGAAGCCATTGGTGAAATACAGCTCCACACAATCGATAATGTGCTTAAAAATTGGACCGATCGTGTAGGCTACTGCATGGCCAGCCGAGGCAGCCATTTGAATGAAATTATTTTCCATTATTAACCGGAAGGATTGTACTTTCAAATAAAAAAAGAAATTTGAGAAAATATTCAGTAGTTTTTTTTATAGCATTTTCAAAAAAAAAAAAAGTTATTTGGCGGACCCTGTATGAGCAGGCAATTTAAATTTAACATTAGCAAAAGCTTCCCGATGTTCCAAAAAGATGCTAAATAAACAATCGTTGGGCTAAATAGCTATATGCTCCATAAATGTTGCACTTATGATTTATGAGCTTCCGCAAATTTAAAGTCGAGACTAAGAATTGTTATTACTATGTTTTTAGAATCAAAACTTCGAATAAAAATTTGTTAGTTGAAACAAAATAGAGAGTATAAGAAAAACGGTCCCAGTCCGTTCCAGTTCGTTATAACAAACTTCCGCTATAGTAGCCCAAGTGTTTTTTTTTGTTACTTTTTAAAATTTATTGCCTCGGCTTGCATACAGATTCCCCAAAAGAACAATTAAAACCATTAAAGCGAAGCAAATTGATTGCATTTGACATTAGCTCCCCAAAGCCAGAGGAAAGGTCAATATGACAGCAGTACCTACACCTACCGCTACCATCATCTATCTTTATATTTAATATATGAATAAGAACAAATAAGAAAATCCCCTTTCATATGGCGACGACAGGCGGCTCTCCGAATATAATTTCTTCTTATCACGTTTTTGTTGTCGGTATAGCCAGATTACAGATGGTGTGCTTCATCTCACGCGATATTTCGAAGTGCATGAGATGACATATTGCCTTTACCCAAAAACCCCCGTCACTATTTCCATTTTGGGGTGTCACACAGAAGTTCTATTTTCGGACTTGTTTCAAATGAAAATCTAATTGGATCCCCTCGTTGTGATTTAATCACGCAAGGCATTCCTTCACAAAATGTTTACATACCAAATACATTTTATGTTCCCCCGGGCGGCACAACAATATTCATATCTTGCTCTCAATTAGGTCGCGTTAATGATTTTATTTGATTTTTATGATTTAACTTCTTGTTTGATATATGTGAGCATTCCAAAGATAAATTGATGGTGTCACGGACATGCCTTTGACATCGGAAGTAGCCAACAGATGCATAGCAGCTCAATTAAACGCGTAATTCCCATTTGGCCGCTCAATAGTTATGTTATGATGGTTTTATTTAAATTTCTCAGCACGGTTTTATTGCACTTGCTGTTGCTATCTATCGCCTCTACTGCAGGTCCTTTGTAATAGCCAATTATTTTTCACGCTCGACTCGATTTATTGTTCCTGCTAGTACAATAAAGAATCAGCGTCATAACTCATGCAGAGATAAATACAAATACAACTGGAAGGCATATCCTCTGACAATGACTTATATATAAAAAAAAAAAAAATAAAAAAACAATTTAACTGACAAATACAACTGGAAGAAGCAAACATCATAAAAACATAATAATAAAGATTGGAAATAAATTATCCTTGTGGCAATAAAAAGTCAAACTCATAATTTTCCTCGATCTCAAAAGGATAACATCAGCAGCGACTTGCCGAAACTTTTTGCCAAATTGAATATCTCTCCCATGCGTGGATAGGTATAGAGGTATACGAGTGTGTGTGGGTACAGAATTTTCTATTTTTGAAACAGCAAAATCAAATTATGCAAATTGGGCACTGATTTTTCACGCTCGAAGAGATTTTAAAACCTTCGCACTGATACGCTCATTGCAGACGCGCCCAATTACATATTCATGGAGAAGTGTACTCGTACAATAAAAATATTTTCCCGTCTTCGAATGTCACTGTGACTGTTCTAGCTTGTGTGTGGTTTTGTTTGGGTTATCCCGTTTCAATTGCAGGAAATGGGATAAACCACACCATACTGTGGTGTGGGGGTAAATGCCTGCAAGGACTTGGTCGTTATTCAAATATTTTATTCTTAGTTGGAAACGGGAAATCACTCAGCTGAAATAGAAGTCGATTATTTTTACGATTGCCCGTACGGAAACCACAGAAAGGTAATGAGGTGCCCTGCAGGTGGGTCGAGAAGGATTGAAACGTACCTATGAAAATGCGGACGCAAATCGTCAAATGTAATGTGGCACAAAATGATTTATGCGGAACGAGGTGCTATTGATTGCTTGCATGGGATAGGTAGTTAGCCTTCCAACGAATTGGGGTACAGGGATCGTTTGTGAAAATAAGATGCCTTAGCTTGGAATATTTTTGTCACTTTTCGATGTCAAATGAAGCATACTTGAAAATTATCTTCCATTTAGTTTAGATCCCTAAACTCGCGATCTCATGAACAAAATTGATCTTAAGTGCGGTTTTTTATGTTGTAAAAAGTCTTGGAACCTTAACCAAGTTAGCGTGCAAAACTGGGACAGCTGGTTGGAGATCGTGCTGGCTGTAGGCCCAGGTCCACTGCGGACTGTAGCGCCACCTTAAGTAAGTAAGTTCCAAGTCTATAAAAGAGTTCCATCTATAGAGGAAGCTGAAGGAGGGTATATGATTTAACATAATTGACTTCCATTGTAAGTCGCGATTGAACGACTTTTCATACACACACGACACGGGTTTCAATATGGTTATAATATATGGCTACGTAAAAATTGAAAGCAGTACAAAAATATACAAAGAAAATTCCCCATAGGAGTGAGTGAGTTTGTTCACTTCAACCTTATTAATTTAGACACATAAATAAAAATGCATTAAAATTGTGTTCAAATTACATTTTTCATCTGCTGTCAGCTTTTTCTGACATTTCAAGATTTTTTGAAAATAAATTCGGTTGAAAATTTGTGGTTGCTTTGCTACCCCTTTCGTAATACACTTTTAGTCTGTTTTACACGCAGCTGACTTTCCAAAATGATTTAATGTTATAAAAAATGTTGAGTCATATACCCGGGTTTTAAACAGCGTTACCACTTCAAAAAAAAGAAGAAGCGAAGTAGTAGATTTGACCCAAAAAGTGAAGTAGGTTCAAGAAAAGGGGAAGTAGATTTCAATATCATAGTTTTAATGATATATTTAGTTCCATATCAGCTTTATGTACAGGGTCCGCCAAATACCTTCTTTTTTTTTGAAAATGCTATGAAAAAAACTACTGAATATTTTCTCAAATTTCTTTTTTTATTTGAAAGTACAATCCTTCCGGTTTATAATGGAAAATAATTTCATTCAAATGGCTGCCTCGGCTGGCCATGCAGTAGCCTACACGATCGGTCCAATTTTTAAGCACATTATCGATTGTGTGCAGCTGTATTTCACCAATGGCTTCACGAATATTGTGCCTTAAAGCGTCAATTGTCTCTGGCTTTTAACACTTAACTTTTACGGCACCCCACAACTAATAGTCCAACGGTGTCAAATCGCAGCTCCGAGGTGGCCAAACGACATCAGCTCTGCGGCTGATAATGCGATCTTCAAAAACAGGGCGCAAAACATCGAGTGTAGCTTCGGCTGTGTGGCACGTACCGCCGTACTGTTGAAACCAAATGTTGCCAATATCCTCCTCTTCAATTTTTGTGAATAAAAATTCGTTCAACATGGCCCGATAACGATCGCCATTAACGGCCACTACTTGCTCATTTTCGAAGAAAAATGGCCCAAATATGCCTCTGGACCAAATTCCGCACCAAACAGTGTACGCACTGTTTTTGGCTTTTCACGCTCTGGTTTATCGATGAGGATGCCAGTTTCTTTCACTTTTTTCACAATATAACGAACAAACGGAACTGACGGTGCTTCTCTTCTTGCAAATTCCGTACGCAATTTTCGCACACATTCTGCAACATTACCATGATTTTCAATGTAATGTCGCAATATTTCCCCTCGGTGTTCAAGCGTATACACAACCATATTCGTTCAGCGGAAGGATAAAACTAATTATCTGTCGAATCAGACATGAGCTAAGTGTTACCATTCGCGAAATAAGCACTAGTTGAAAAAAAAGTTAGATGGCGGACCCTTTATAATCTTGATTGTTCAGAGCTTTTTGGAAAAAAAAAATATCAAGAATGGCGCACAACGATATGTTTATTAATTTATAATTTTGCCTACCAATTCACATTCTTGATTAATAATTCTTTAACGTATTTGGCTTAACTTTTGAGGACAGACAGACAGGAACCAAAAGCAAACCAAACGCACCTCTTTGACTGAAAATTACAAGGAAAACAATAATAAACGTCACATGGCCCCAAACCACACCGAATTCTACTGTTCGGGTTGCCCGATTGCGTTGAAATAAAAACCGAATGTCAACTGGGTATAAAATTAATATAGGTACCTAATAATAGTGACAATGTTTTATTGTTATCCTTTTTATTTTATCTTTAAGTTCCGTACCTCTAAGATAACATCCCTTACTTCCGAAAACTCGATAACTTTCCGATATTTGACTTTTTAGTCTTTTAGGGTTTTTGAGGACATCATTGTCGGTAGACAGAGGGCAGAGGTCGTAATTTATGCAGAATTATCCCTAGTGGTGGGTGTGGCAATGGATGTACACAACGACATAATTGTTGTAAAGCTGAGTCTTATTTGACAAGTTAAAGCTCCAAAAGGTGTTCAACTTCAAGGTAGGTAGGTATATAGCATACCTCTAGCTTAAAATGTGTTTAGTACCTTTCCAACACATATTTTTCCTGCAACTTAAAGAGGCAAGCAAGAGTAGGCCAGTAGGTGACTTTGAAGTTAGTGGACTACCAAGCGAGGGGTCCCAGGTTCGGAAAAAAACAAACTGCATGTTTATGTATGAAAGTTTTTCCACTGCGCCAATTTTCTCGAACGTCTGACAAATATCCAAGAGTATGTATACCTGTCACGAAAGAGGTAAAATTCTAGATCCCTTCCATTTTTCGCAAGATGAAGAACTCACACTAAACGAATGACTGTGAGAATCTAGGCCTATAGGTTCCCTACACACCTGTTGGGCCAACTATTTATTTTTTTTTAAGTGTGTCGCTCTATTAAAAACAAACCTACAAAACTTTGCTATGCCGACTTGCCAGCCCTTTTTTTTCAAAAGTTAAGTATGCGAAGTGTGTATTGATCCATGCGTGGTTTTCCGAACCATTCCACTAACACCACCTAACCTATGGGAGGTGAGTACGAAAATAAGGCTTTCGACACAGGCAATAAACAGATCTTATGAAAAAGTAACAAAGTCTATTCAACCAACGTTTCAACGTCCACTTGCACCAACCTTAATGATAGAAAAATGAATGCACTCGCTTAATGTTTTGTATTCAGATTTATGCGCCCATCCCCAGATCGCTATCGTAATAATGATTTCCAGTCGACAGGCACCTATTGTCAACTCAAACATGGACCCATACCTATGTATTCTGAAAATATTTGGCCAAAGGTCAGAATGAGTCACCGTCGCGTCGGTGCCATGAGAAATCTCAGTCTGGTACACCAAATACGTCGGCTCGTAGATGTTTACGTTTGTCTTCACATTTTGTCTCATGTTGTGTATGCATTGTTATCAGTGAATATCAGATTAGTCATCCACAAGATCTCCATCTCCAACTCACATCGAACAATATGGTGTAGAAAGAGCACCAACCCATCTGTTACCTCTGGCATTGATCTCAATTAGGTTGCTTGTGAAGATTCTTCGTCCGTTCGGGAGATACCTACAGTTCCATTTCGTGGCGGCATTTCTTCCATTTCTTGTTGATTTTGTAATAATAATTGACAATGTTTGTACAAAGGTTCGTTGCGCGTTATTTGTGGTGCTAATTGATTTTGATTTACACTCCGTATATTGTATACATTTTCGGCTGGGGCTGGCTATAGATATTGACAATGACTCATGAGGGAGATGCGTTTTCTCTTCATGCATTCTAGATCTAGTGATTGAAATTAAAGTTGAATTTAAATTGCAATTACTTATTCATATCCTAATGGATGGCAGGACCACAATGTGGTTGGACACCCGCAAATTGATGCGCTAGCTGCAGTGGTGACTTTGGGTAGCCAATTAATAATATTCTTGTTGGCTTAGATCGTCCTGAATTATCACGATAATTGAGTTTAGATAGACGAATGACAAAGTGCATACACCAACTGGGTATGATACATGCACACCGTCCTGCTGCTGGCTAATGCAATCTCGGGTGTCGTTAAATATGAAAGGATGTGGAAATTACAAACATGGTTGCTCCCTATTCCTGGGTGCTAAAGTGCAATAAATTGAGGCTGAACGCCATTAATCATCACCTGCCATTTTGCCTCTCATATCCGAATATATAAGGCGGCAATAATAATTTGATAAATATGCACACGCACACATAGCTATACAGTACAGTGCATCAAGGAGACATAATTTGAAGAATGAGGAGTATGACCCAACCCTTCGATAAAGTATTGACGTGAATAAGTTACTTGACCGGGGTGGGTATCTGGCAACGGATGCTGTGCTATGGAGAGAGATTAGTATTTAAATTACTTTGACACATGACTGAGTCGACAAATTATAAACGACCATGGCCGCATAATCAACCAAAGTGAATGTAATCAGCTTTTGCCGATAATATTGGAAATGTGTGGCCGGTGTAAAATTGACCATGTAGGACGGTTAATCTTGCAATACAAAGGGAATCGAGTTTAAGGTGGAACAAAATTGGAGGGTAAGGTTTCAAGTGCGAAACCTCAAAAAAGTATCCAGGTAAAATACTGTTGAATAGCATACATACAAGGTCGGCCAGCGGAAATGTAAAAAGGCCATAATTAGTGCTAAACGCACAACCTGGCGCACGTTCTGTAGTGATATCGAAAGCGCCACAGGATCGGCTAGACTTCGAAAAATCTTGTGCAAAGAATCCGCAGTTCCCGGATATCTCAAAGATACTAATGGCCCTTGGACACAATCTTGTGAGGAGACTCTCAGTCTACTACTGCAGACTCATTTTCCGGGTTGTACTACGAATCAGACTTATCAGTCTAATTTAATACCACAGTAGCGATAATTCCGGTAGAACTTGTAACCGGAGATAAACTAAGATGGGCAATTGATACTTTCTCCCCGTTCAAATCCCCTGGATGCGACGGCATTTCCCCAATCATGCTCCAGAAGGCTAAGAACATTATTTCACCGGTCATAAAAAGACTTTTCATTCGCAGTCTGGAATGCGGCTACATTCCTAAAACCTGGCGAGTGGTTGAGGTCGTCTTCATTCCGAAGGCGGGGTAATCTAGCCACACCACCGCCAAAGACTTCAGGCCGATAAGTCTGACATCATTTATTCCGAAAACTTTTGAAAAACTAATGAACGTCTTTATACTCGTACGTAGTCGATTAGATGAAAGCGCGATCTCCTCCGCCCAACAGGCTAATATAAAGGCAAAGAAGTGGAAACCGCACTGCATGAGGTTGTTAGCCGTCGCATACACTGGCGGCGTTCTTGGATGTTGAAGATGCCTTCAGTAATGTTAAAACATGCGCTGTAAAGAGGGCACTACAAAATTCAAATGTTGACCAATCCCTCACTAATGTGATTATAAATTTACTCAGCGAAAGGAACATCAACGCGAAAACAGGTGACACAGAACTAAGAGTAACTGCTGCAAGAGGCACTCCGCAGGGAGGGGTTATCTCCCCTTTACTCTGGGACCTTGTCATTAATGAGATACTAATTAGATTCAAGAATATGGGGGTCACGGTAACTGCATACGCAGATGATGTAGTTTTGCTTGCAAAAGGAAAATTCTTACAAACCATAAGTGACCCTGGCGTTAATCCACAAAAAAAAGAGCTTGTCCTTTTTACAAACAACAGAATCATACCACAATTCGAGCCACCAACTCTTGAGGGAATACGTCTAAGGGTGACAGATAGGGCGAAATACCTAGGTATGATCCTGGCTAGGAAACTTAACTGGAAGTCGAACGTCAATGAAAGAGTGAAGAAAGCAGCCAATGCTATCTACGCACGTAACCGCATCTTTGGCAGGAGGTGGGGTCCAAACCCCAAAATAATCTTGTGGATGAACACGGCAACCGTGCGGTCAATACTCACATATGGCATCGTAGTCTGGTGGCAAGCCGCGGGCAAGGCGACTAATCTCAAGGTAATGACAAAGATACCAAGACTAGCATGTATAGGATCAAGCACCCACAGCTGGTTTGGAGGCAGTCCTCAATCAGACTCCTCTGGACCTAAACATGGAGGAATCTGCTACCAAAAGTACCTTAAGGATTAGCCAAACAAATACCTGGAATACATGCAATTTTGGCCATGCACAAATTCTAGAGAAAAACGTTGGCAACGTTGTCATTTCTGACTACATGTCTCCCCATCTGAGCTTTGATATAGACCATTCTCCTTCTCTTTTCCGGGTGAGATCAATGGAGCACAGATGAACCCACAAAGCGGAAATCGGTATCCAACTACACAGATGGATAAAAGATAGACTGTGGAACCGGTGCCGGTATATTCTGTGAGGAATTGAATATTCACTGCTGCATCGGGCTTCCTGATAGCAGTAGTGTCTTCCAAGCAGAGGTTCTGGCAATAGCGGAAGCGGCCCGAATGGTGTGATCGTTGGCAATACCACGTAATGATATTACCATTGTCATTGATGGCCAGGCGGCTATAAAAGCAATTGAAGCTATTGAAATAAAATCCAAGCTAGTTCACCGCTGTCGCGAAGAGCTCAAGGTTCTTTGCTCGCAGCACTCCACGAATCTCTGCTGGGTCCCTGGACACAGTGACAAAGCCGATAATGAGATAGATGACGAACTGGCGAGAAAGGGGTCTGAAATGGATCATCATAGAAAACTACAGTCGATCAAACCTCCACTCTGTAATTTCAAAGAACGAGTGGATAACATGATTCGTATGAAAACCAATAACAGGTGGAAAGCACTAACTACCTGTGAAGTATTTCGGAAGCTTTGGCCAGTATATGACAGAGGCCGAACCATATCATACTTCTACAGACAGATCATCGCTGTCTAAGCTGGTAGGGGCTCTAACGGGTCATATCTTCTTAAGAAATCATAATGTAGAGGCTGCGGTGACGAAGATGTCCATGAGGACACACCTCACTTCCTCTGTCATTGCCCGCGCCTCTGTCACTTGAGGAACGGAACACTTGGAAGCTATTACTTCCATGACTTACTAGAACTTTCTGATGTTACACTTTCGGATCTTTACAGGTTTTTGAGGACATCAGGATGGCTGGACGGCGTCGGGTAAATACAAGAAGGAAAGACACGAGCATCAACAACACCAAGGGTTAACCCCCAAAAACGGCATCACAATGGGTCCACAAGGACCTAAGTGTGGTATAGTAGGGTTTACTCTGCTCTACCAACCTGCAAACCTAACCTAACCTAACGTAGAGGTAATTGTGACCGATTTAAGTGTTCCCTATTTCTTGCTTTTAGCTGAGTATTAATTTTAACTCATATTTTTAAACCCTATAAGTACTTTTTGGTATATCAAGGGAATTTATAAAAGTGTCACAAACTTCTGTTACTGTTAGTTGATCTTTTTACGGCTTTTATATGAATTCAATCCTTCTTTAAAACTCGTCTGGTTGTGCCAGGTTTAAACTTGGGCTTGCCTGTGTGTCTTTCCAAAATCTTCTTTCTACGACTGTCATACTTTGCCAAAAGTTCCAATGTTTCGCTATGGCTGTGGGGCTCTTTATCGTATTGTGTATCAGATGATATTTCCCTATCCAGGTAACCCGAAAGCCTGTGATGAAGATAAAACCCTGTTTTACTACACATAGGTATGCACTCTAACTTTAATGGAAAGTAGCCGCTTTAAGTACGGTCTTATGTCCCTTCTCACTGCGGTTTAACGCTGTCTTGTTATGCAGAAGTCCTCAGGAAACCGTATAGATAAGGTAGTGAGGCGATTCCTTTTTTTGATGTGCCAGAACACCTATACCAACTTAGGTAAAAGATTCTGTCAAAGTGAATGAGTTTCTTGGGTCCGTCTTCTGTTTAGGCTATATTATTTTAGACATTTTTATGACGTGAAACTATGCATGTGACATCGACCTGTAATCGAAAAAAAACTTTTGCCTTTTAAGAACACATGTTGAGCGAAATAATTTAACGGTCTGACTCAAAGAGCTTTTGAATCCAACCCGGAGAAGGTTTGTCTACTGTCTTGACGTGCACTATGAAACAAACGAAGAATAGTGTTACAGTGCTTAAACTGTTGCTGGATAGCTCACGGCTCTTATACTGTGCCTTTCCGGGATATTGCTAGCACGAAAAACTAGAATAACCAGACGAGTAGGTATTGCAGCTAGAATGATTAAAACTCTTCGATAGCTGTGTAACAAGTGAAGAATATACCTAAATGGATAATCAATATATATTTAAAATTAGCTTAGCCCAGCGATAGTAAGATTAATAATAAAGTCAACAAAGTGCTGACATCGGTAAATTGTGGCAAAAGAATTAATAATTCAACAAACTGCTGATATCGGTAAAGGACTGCATAAAAAATGAATAAGAAGACAAAGGGCTGACCCTGATAAATGGATAAAAAAATTTATTCAAGACCACAGTGACAAAAAATAACCTGTGTCGGAAGTGAGGTCAGTGTTGTTGTCGGCGAACTGACGTGCACCAACAGTTGGTACTGATCTGTTACTAAAACATTTGAAGCTAAATGCGCGATTCGCTGACCTCTCATCTTTAATATCACACTCCAAAGAATTATGCGGAAGCTACTGGCTAAAGACACTTGAAACGATGTTTCAGAAGTCTATTCAATAACTCATCTATGCCGACGGTTATAACGTAGTGGATAGATGACAGCGATCTGTCAATAGTGCGATAAGGATACTGGCAACTGTGGCTAAAATGGCTTGAGCGGTTAACCACGGAAACACCAAGTCCGTATTCAACGTCGACTAATCGGGCAAAAGTCAACTTTAGGATTTTCAAATTGGTCTACCTCGGCTCGACTTTCCAGCTCAACAGAAATCATTTACTCATTCATTTTGAAAAGTCCCATATATCCTATATCTTCAAACAAAAAAGTTTCGAGATCCGACAACCGGCGGATTCTTCTTCTGAATTTTTCAAATAATTTAAAAATAAATTGCCGATTAGTCGAACGACTAGGTGCAATCCCATTCGGGATGACGATAGTCAGTCCCTCCCGGGAGGTTTTTTAGAGGTTGTTCGAGTCCCTCACTTTTGCAGAAGCATCCCTCGCGTACCTGCTCTGCAATGTCTTTCGATGATTTTTCCTTCCAGCGAGCCCCCAAACAAAACAAACAAAATATATCCTATTAAGGACGCTCAAGACCCTCTATTATTCTCAGTCTTCCAGCAGCGACTTTGTGGGCTAGGGAAGAGATATTGGACTTGATCCCATCCAGAAACTAGAAATAGATTTCGTAGCATGTATTGGAATTCGAGTTGCTTGCCTCGAACTTAACGAGACCACCGAAGAAAAAGCTTCGCCATTATAATCTTTGACATTAGCCCTTTATTATTATGCCCACATGATCATTATAGATATAGATCAATGATTTCAGCGGCTTACAACAATAATACGTGATCCAACTGATGTTGTAAACCAGAGAAATCAACGATCTATGTAGATCATGTGGGCATAATGAAATAGGCCTATAGGTACAAAGTTCGGTCCTCCTCTTAAAAGGAAATCAAATGAAGAAAATCTAAGAAGACTACTTTGTACTAAGACCCTCAGTAGAGCTATGAATAAGGTTCTGTATATAAATTTTGTAGTCACTGTCGTGTTCTATACAGATTTGAAGGGCGGGTTTTAGTCCGGCTTGCGTGGTTTATTTTTGAAGCAGGCAATTCGCGAGCAAACTATACTAACTCTATACAGACACACCAACATAGTCAACTGCGCATTTGGCATTGAGGATTGCTAGGAGATGTGGATCGATTGAAAATGCTCCGGCCCGCAGAGTCGTGGAGCCATATTTGCTTATGAATGGAGGCAGTTCGACACTTGGACAATCTTGTTAGGTGAGGATCATGTTCATTCTATAATTCAGACGAAGAAGACGAGTTCATTAGTTTGCTTTTGTTGAAATTTCTATTTAAATAAAGCATTTTTATTTCAACTTGTTCCTTGTAATATAGATCTGTCCTTGCAAGTTTGATGACCTAGCCAAAATGATTTTCTATGACTTCATGTGTACCTAAAAATCACGACCAGTTCCCCAAAGCCCGGTACCCATTCCTCTGATGATATTTTCCAACCACAAGCCGATATCCTTGTCTACCGAATGAGTCTTTGTTCAATTGCATGAAACCTCAACTTTTACATACCCTCCTTCGAAACATCGGCCAAGGAAGTACAATTCCGACAGACAAATAGAGTCTCCCACGTATTCCACTCACTGTTCACAATTGCTGACTTTCAATAAGAACCCCTTCGAAGTAATAAAAAAAAAAACTTTTCCCATCCCATTCATATTTTGAATCATCTCCCGCTGCACACATAAATTCAATTAATGATACCATTTCTGGCACGTCATTCAAAAAGTTACCATACTCCTTGAAATGGCCAAAGGTAACGTCAGAAAAGAAAAAATTACTGAACTCCTAGAGCAAATATTAAAAGCAAACCCCCCATCGCCAGTATAAGGATCGTCACACAACAGACCAAAGTGATGGGACAAAGTTTAATTATTGTCATTAAACCCCAAACACTGTCAGAGAGTCGGACATTAAAAAATTGTTGCACGTAACACGGTATAGGTAGACTAACTATATATATACGATCCCATAAACAATTTTGCAAACCCCTCGTGCGCGGTACTTACTGCCGAAAGAAAGCAAATAGAATCGAAGAAGCAATTGCATGGCACAACAAAATTTCGCAAGGATTCGCTTCGACTTGGTTTGCGCGGTGAAAATATTTTTTTTTAATGTCCTTTCATAAAATAGACAAAAAGTAATTCCATCAGCGGTACTCGCTGTTTTGCGAAATTTCCCGCCCCACCCTCTCTCTATATACTAGGGACTGCTTCTCATTTTTTCTGTGAAAGTTCAGACACCTTTCGTGAAAAGGGTGGCACATTCATAACAGCATTAACTTTGATCCTTTTGCAAAAGCGCGATGGGGACAACAGCTACAACGACAGCAACGACGACTACGACGACGAAGTGCACAATCATTTGTGAGGAGTCACATTACGACGGCAATAATAAACATTAAGAAAAGTTAAAATAAGAAAAATGAAGTAAAAACATGATAGAGTCCTTTTCTGGGTGGTCCCGACCCATCAAAGTCTATGCGACTACAACACAATTCATCCTAATGGCTGGGACCGGTGTGCTGGTGACTCCCTGCGCATTCGATAGACAGACAGCGGGAATGACTGTTTGTTCTACTCGGTCTCGGAGTTTATGAGCGGATCCTTGATTAAGGTAACTTATCTGCGACATACATTCATTTCATAGTGTCCGTCCAGTCCGTTTGGGTACCCAACAGCGACTTGACCACTTTATGCATTTCACTTAACGACCGACCGCTTCTGGTATACAATCAAAGTCCCCGAAAGGACATTACAACAAATGCATGTGACGGTAATCTGTCGATAATGGACGAACAAAAGGAAGTGAACGCTTCATAGGGAATGGGGTGGCAACAAAGCAAACGTGTCGGTAACTGCACCCAAAAGCAATTAAATGCTTTTAAGGATCCTCAAGAGGAAATTAAAAACAAAACGCAAATCCTGCAAGCACATATATACTGACTACGGATAGGAATAATCAGTTTGAGCCATTTGCCGAGTAAGTAGCACTGGGGAGGGCAATCCTATTTGCAATTTCAGGTTATCTGATGCACCTAATCCCTGTGGTGTCACCTTCTAAATTGGCATTGTTGCTGGCTCTTCCAGTATGTGAAATGTTTGGTACTCTTGCCATTTTGGCAGCTGACGGTTAATGAGTCTTTTGCATTTCTAGGAAGCGTTAATTATAAATGGCGCAAGATTTCTTGCGTGACGCTGATTTTTGGTGTGACAATCTAATTAATCCTGTGACACATTCCGTCTGTTGGGGTGTCCACCAATGGCTGGCATTAAGTTTTATTATTTCGCTGCGTGTCGATGGTGAGGTTCAGATAGCAAATGAATGGTAATCTCATTACTAACTATAAGAGTGCAATTGATGGCTGATGGCATTGTCATGAGAGAGCACGAAGGAGTAGAAACGACGACACCATTTGGAGCACCTAGTGCGACGACTTACGTGAATGTTCTTTGTTTAGAGCTCTTTTTCTGCTTAGGCAGTCTGACGTCGCAATAAAATGAGTAAAGAGCCAATGTCGCAATATTCCCATTAAAAAGCCACAGAACTAACCTGGGATGACAAACAGGAACACTCGTATAAGACCGTCTTTCATTTTGCCTACCTCCAACTGGAGACCGTATGCATGAGGGACAACATTTTCAAAATCCAAATGATCTACACTTTTTGATATATTTATTTTTTTTTTGTTCCTCCGACCAGATGCAAGCCAGGTGGTTGTGTACTTCATTATACACATCACATCTGATTTCGAAATGTAAAATTATGTAATTACCGATTTATTTACAAATAGATGCAGAGCGGCAAGTCCAAAGGTAGAAGACAATGATGGCGACCCGACGAGACAACGATAATCGGTGTCGGTGGTACCAGACACTGCATCACACACTTGTATCTTTGAGAAACAGTCGCCAGTCATGAGGAGTATTCTGACCGCAATTAGGAGCCATTATGATGATTGACGAATTATTATTAGGCACTGAAGACAATAATCCAAGGAAGCACTTGGAATTGTGAAATGACTGAAATGACTATAAGGCTACAGTGTTTGAGAGCAGACTATTGCACGGCTACCTGCAGTCAGGCAGGCTGATGGAGGATCTAATTATCCGCCGTTGACCATAAGCTGCCATAGATTTGGTGTCAAAAAAAAATTCCACTACACATTTGTCTACAGCGCACTATTGCTATTTGATTATAAAACAGTCCGAAAGTCGTCGGCACTATGGGCTTCAGTAATGATGGAAGGCTTGGAGTTGGACGATCTTTGGTGTCAGCAGAATGCAGTACCACTCAGTCCATCAAACAATCGGTTTTTTACTACCTAGGTTCGGAAATAGGGTGTCTACCATTTTAGCGATGTCCTTTGGCTGACTCGGAGTTGCAATTTGACCTTATTTGACGTCTCTTTATGTGCGGACGATTCAAGATATTTTTTTTTACATTTTAAATTAATTTTTATTTGTAACTTTCATTAAACTTACATCCTAGACAAAAACGATTAAATATAATTTAAAGCTAACATTTGTCTTAATTCTAGCTTACTGGCTCTCAGCGAGCACTCTAAACTTATCAATATCTCAAGACCTTAAAGCGAATATGCGGCCCGAACGATTCGTGAAAAACAACCTTAAACGCAAAACGTCAACAAGTCCTTGGAAAACTGGATTCACAGGATGCCCTACTGCGAAGCAAGTCGAGGCAGGCACATGATTGAAATCGTTTTCCATAAATATAAATGTGATTTATAAAGTTTTTACGAACTAAAGCAACGTTACCTTAGGGCTGCGTTAATTAAACGCTGAAATTTGCGTTTAGAGCATCCGCAGAGCTTACGTTAACTAAACAAAACCGTAAAACTAATTTTTGTTGGTGCATTAATTTTGTATGTTGTAAATTTGCGCCAAACGAATATCGTTTGCAAAAACAATTATAAAATGTAAATTATAATCTTCTTCTCCCCTTCAATTGAGATTTTTAGTCGATGCTTTTCCTCTAAAACCACCATTTTTCCAATTTTATTTTTTTGTTGTCACTTGTAAACTTTTCCAGTAGAAAGACATAAATTTGTCACATCTCTGTATTAAAATTATGTAAATTGTGCTATAACAAATTGTAAATTTAAACGAAAAATAAATAATTATAAAAAAAAATTGTGCTATAATCCTCTTCTTTTATATAAAGGATTTTCCAATGAGAGGTGTTTTTGTGAATGACCCGCTATTTCGGTAGCTGTCACTTTTGAAGCTTTTATTCTTTGACATTTGACAATTATAAACTACGCCATTAATAAAAATGGAACGATACACGCTTCAACAACGTCGTGTCTTTGCTGATTGGGTCTTTGAAATGCATGAAATTGATCCGGAATTCCATCGAAAAATCATCTTGACTGATGAGGCCCATTTCCACCTCGGTGGCTACGTCAACAAGCAAAATTGTTGCATCTGGGGCTCGGAAAACCCAAGAGTTATTGTTGAGAAGCCTCTCCATCCTCAACGTGTGACTGTTTGGTGCGGTTTATGGTCCGGCGGGGTGATTGGACCTTACTTTTTCAAAAATGAGGTTAGATCAACAGTTACGGTGAATGAATTGCGCTATCGAGAGATGATCAATGATTTTTTATGGTCGGAGTTGGGTGGTATTGATCTGGATAACGTTTACTTTCAACAAGATGGCGCTACGTGCCACACAAGCAACGAAAGCATTGATCTTTTACGGGAAAAGTTACCTTCCTCTTTATTATGAAATAAACATCCGATCATTTATCTCAAAAAATGGTATTTTTCTTTGAATACCAAAATAACACCTCTAATTGGAAAACCCTTTATATTTATTTTCATTATTATTTTATATATATAATTCTTTCGGGGTGAATGAAACTCGATATGCTATAACTTGATAAACCCTGGGACGATTTCCATGATTCTTGTTGTTTTGTTCGTATTGCTGTATACCAGGTTCAGGCAGAAAGAAAGTTCCCGAAAATCAACCTGAGGTCCTGATTTGGCACCCAATAATAATTCTTCCTATTAAATATTTATTTTGACTTTTCTACGTCAAAAATGAATTAGCAAACTACTTATGTGCGGTATTATTTTGTTTTCGACAAGTGAGTTGAGAAAATCGAGAATTTCAGAAGTATACGTTTGTCAACAGTATAAATTCAGAATGTCGACTATGTGTTAAAGGATATGCAACTAAGCGTGAACCAAAATAGCGACAATCTTACAAATTTTGCCACCAGATTATACAATTTTTGAGTGTGGCGCAGCGGAACTTGTTCTTATGCACATGTGTAATGACATTCCAGTAGTGGCTTTAATTGCGTCTGGCCAGAGGCTTAAGTACTTGACGATATTAGTGCGCAGAGTTTAAAAATGAGTCACTTAAAAAATACCTTACCAATCTTTCGAATGATGCTAGTACCGCGTGCTCACTCTGGAAGGCAACAAGGAAAATGAAAAGGTCAATTGCACACATCCCACCTGTTAAAAACAGAGAAGGTAACTGGGCAAAAAACAACCAAGAAAAAGCTAATTTATTTGCTGATTATCTTGAAGGTGTTTTTCAACCATATGAAGTTAAAGACTGCCAAGGAAACGAAGAATTGTGTGAAGAGGAGAGATATATTCAACCGGTCACGGCAAAAGAAATCGTCAATGAAATAAAACAAGGCATCAGTACTAAGAAGGCCCCGGGATTTGACTTAATATCAGGAGAAATCCTAAAACAATTCCCAAAAAAGGGCTTAAAGAAACTAGCACAGATTATAAATGTTGCATTCAGGTTAAGGTATGTACCTAGCATATGTAAAGTCGCGGAGGTGATTATGATACCGAAACCAGGCAAACCGCCTAGTGCAGTCACCTCCTTTCGGCCCATATCTATACTACCTATGTTGTCCAAGTAATTCGAAAAGATGTTGATTAAACGTCTGAACAAAATAATCGAAGAAAAATCTCTAATCCCAAACCATCAGATAACAGATAAAATCGAAAAAGCATTTGAGGAAAAAAAGATATGCTCTACTATATTTCTCGATATAGCGGAAGCTTTCGATAAAGAGGCACAAAGGATTGATCCATAAATTGCGAAAGCATCTGCCAAAGCAATTCTAAGAAATGTGAGAGTCCTATACACTACAAAGATTCTTAAGAATTAAACAAGAAAATGACTACTCCACATTAGGAGAAATAGAATCTGGTGTACCGCAAGGCAGTGTGCTAGGCCCTGTATTGTATCTCTTATTTACCAGCGACTTGCCGAATAGTGAACAAACCACTGTGGCGGCATTTGCAGATGATACTGCTGTCCTTGCTGTTGGAGAAACTGTCGAAATAGCGACAAAAAAACTACAGATGGCAGTGAACAATATACCAAAATGGACCAAAAAATGACAAATTAAACTAAATGACCTAAAGTCAGTGCATATAAATTTTACGAATAGAAATGTTCAGCACATACTGGTATTCATAAATGATAAAGAAGTACATTACGCAAACACTGCCAAATATCTGGGAATGACATTAGCGTAAAGAAAAAAAGAGAAGAACTAAATATGCGCTATAGTAAAATGTAATGGCTTATAGGGAAATACTCGTGTTTGTGAAATTACAATAAACTACTGCTTTATAAGCAAATTCTGACCTACGGACCTACGGTCTCCAGGTATGGGCATGCACATGCAAAACAAATCTACAGAAAATACAAACATTTCAAAACAGAGTTCTAAGGAATATACTAAATGCACCGTGGTACATTAGAAACGCTGATGTGCATAGAGATCTAGAAATAGAAATGATTGAAGATGAAGTCAAAAAAGTAGCTAATAGACATAAACTTAACTCAATCACTTCAACTCAGAAATGACGGAACTATTAAATACTAGCAATCTGACTAGGAGGTTAAGAAGAGTTAAACCTTTTGAACTAGCTGAAAACAGTATTAAATCTCCTCTATGGACGAATACTTAACATATTAATTCTAAAATATGAAAGACAAATTGCTGATTGGTTTAACTACTAGGTGCAATAATTGGTTAGCTGGCTATTCCCCTCCCCCCCTGCGTTGAGGAAATGCCAAGAAGGTTGTAGCGCAGGGTTAGTGGGTTCTGCATCATATAGGATCAGTAAGCGCATTAAGCTTTATCCCTGGAAAGCGTTAGCAATGCCATGAGCACATAGAAAATTACCTAGCCATCTCACGTCTGTACAACTATAACTACCTTAATTTCCACTACTAAAAGCTTCCACAATGTCAAATTATTCTACACAGTTGTATTCTTTGCAATCTAAAGATTTCTCTATAGTGACTGAAGACCCGTTTCAACCGATTTCATATCACAACATGTACTTTGAGAGACTGACAGCAGATTTGGCTTAACACTGCACTGCCCTAGGGTTTTTTTTTTTTTTTAAATAAATTGATAGACAGATAATGGGTCTAATATCTTTGTGTTCCACAACTTTGGCCCGCCGCGGGTAGAAAAATCGCATTTTCTTCCGTCCATAACTAGTATGCTTCACATTCCTGAAGTTTAAAAAGTAAACCTGTAAAGCATTACATGTGGAAGCTATTTATGCTCTAAGTCCAAAAACAAACAACAAGTCAAAGAGATACATTTACAAAAATATACATTAGTTGAACCATGAACCAACATCTATACATATCTCTGAAAATCTGAAATTCAAATAGTTGCTTCACCATTTCTCACACAAGTCTTATGTCTTTCGCATACAGGTCTAGTTACCTTTGATACATTTCAGATCTAAATTAAAATTACTCCAGTAAGTCGATAAACTTTCTAAAATATTCCACAGGTCCAGTATAGCCCCAACTGCGATCAACAACATTCGAAGGAGCATCTATTATATATCATCTTACCCTGGATATAAATGCCTATAGAACCCTTCCATACCATCCACAATCAAATTGAAAAGGTACACCCACAACGGTTAGAATCTCATTATGGCAATTAACCTCAAACGCCAACCTCAACCTCACAATTGAACTATAGCGACCCAAATGAACAACCAACAGAAATAAAAAGACGAAGAAACGTGATTTATTTCCATCAAAACACTTTGGCATAATTAAATTCTGTAATGCACTCAATAATTATTATCAGTTACGACAGTCGACAATGCAAGTTGTAAGGAAACTTCAGATCGAAATAAATTATAATGCCCCATCCTCGGCGGGGTGCCCCTCCATCTAGGTACTAATTGTAAATTTGTCAGTCGTAAAACCGACAGCAGTTTATTAATCAAAAGATATTTCTGACTGGTGATGGTTCGCTCAACTCCATCCGTAACGTGCGTTTGGGTTATTAAATCAAAAAAGCTTGAAGTGGATCAGCTAACAATCACTGTATACAAGTCCCACTGTGGCATTAAAAGGAAACTGTCGAGATATTGTTTATAATGCTGCCCTGAAAAAATTCTCAAGTGTTGTCATAGCGCACAGTATGTGGTAATTATCAAAGTGCTTTTAATGTTCTCTCCGATCAATTCTAAGACGAGATAGAGGCGAAAATTTCGAAGGGAACTTTTTAAATGAAGACGACACATTAACGAGTCTTTCGGTGAGTTTTACTGTGCTCCCTAGAAGGAATATAATGGCCCATAAATTAATTAATGGCAACTGGAAACTTATTTGTTAACTATACTTGCCACATAAAGCAAAGTAAAAATGTGGCGGCCGCATTTAAAAGTTTTCAATGGAGAAAGAGACTGGAAACGTTGGAAAGTTCTAGAGTTTGAGAAAGACTGATATTGACAGATTGATGGCAGTTTTTACGCAGCTATAACGTAGGGTAGATGCAAAAACGACTGTGGATTTAATGCAGATTTTAAAATTCAAGACAGTGAGTCACTGTTGCGAAAAGGAACGCGTTTTTTGGGGCTTAGCTTAACGTAAGATAAAAGGGTGTGCTCGGAAATAAAGAAACCGCTGAGCTGTCAAGAAAGGGGGATTTTCACATCAACTTTACTCGACCGATACTATCTGAAAACTCAGCCAAACAATTAGAAGCCAAATACTAGTAGTGACAAACGAAAGATGGAGCGAGCTCGACTCCCGTGTCATTGCGACCACAGGCAAAGAGGGAATCCTACAGATGAACAAAGAGTCATGTTCTAACTGGGCATGATGTACTGATAGTACTGTAAAACCATTCAAAGAAAATGAGAATCACCACTAATGACCAGTGTGCATGATGCAGGGACGAGGATGAGCATGAGGTGATTCCAGTACCCAACACTCTGTCACATCAAAATCTTAATTTTTGGAGTATACTATTTCAAAAAGACTTATAAAAACTATTGGATAGGGCTATAAAATTGGAATTTGAACCTTTCCAAAATAAAACGTGAGGATTAAAACAATGTTAAACCATTTATTTGACTTTAATATTTATATACCCACTCCATCAGACCGGATCGCACGTCTCAACACCATGAATAACCAAATACCACTGCTGACCAGCGTTACCACTTAAAAAAAAAAGAGCGAAGTAGATTTGATAAAAAAAGTGAAGTAGATTCAAGAAAAGTGAAATAGATTTCAAAATTATACTTTTCATACCGTGTATAATAATTCTTTCACGTTCTTGGCTAAACTATTCAGAACCAAACGTCCTTGGCAGAAAAGAATAATAAACGTCAGTAAATTGTAACAAATTTTGTGTTTAAAGTGAAGTTTGAGGCAATTTATTTTTTTGAGATGTGAATCTGGGCTCACATGAGGTGCACTTAAGGTTTTTTGTATTAAAATTGAAGCGGATTCAATATGTGATTTCTTAAGTTCGCGCTTATTACGGCTATAGCCGTCATATTTTGAGAAACAAAAAAACAAATGACGGCTATAACCGTTGTTTGAGTTTTGTGCCCTACGTAACCATTTTTATAATTTACACTATCGAATACGATACCATATGATTTGGCAAGACTTTTTGGGTTTAAGTTCTGTTCGAATGTGTTGCGTTTTGCTTTTGAAATGGGGAATCCCCTATGTCCAACGGAAATTTAAATTTGAAGTTCGTTGAACGAAATGACTGCATTAGCCGTCATATTCCTCATTTGAAGTAGTGCATGTTGGAAAAAGGTGAGTTTTTGACTTTTCGGGTAAGGATAAATTTAATAATTAGTATTAGGATTTAGAAAATAGATTTTCTATTCATTTTGAATGCAGAATTATGGAGGAATACAATAAAAAAGAAAGAGCTGTTCTTAAAGAGCTTTGTTAATGGAAAGAGATTCCGGCAGTGAAGCTAGCGACCCATTTTGTGACTATGGCACGTTTGGTGATGATCCAGACTATGATCCCGGTCAACTGGAAGAAGAAAGTGAGGATGTGCAAAGCGAAGAGGACATGCTGCAAGAAATTATTCAAGAATTTCAACCTACGGAAGCTGGTAATACCAACGGTCAGGACAGTATGGACAAAGTAAGAATTCCTGAATTTCCATTTAACACTTTTACTAGTGGGATACAAATAGATGTCACGAATGATTCATCACCCAGACAAATTTTTGACCAGTTATTTTCAAATAGCATAGTTGAGTTGCTGGTGAATTCTATAAATGCATATGCTAAAAACATGTGTGCTAGTAATAAGCCAAAGACGCGTTCATCAGTGAAACTATGTTTCAGGAAAGTTTGTGAAGCTGAATTGATGAAATTTTTTGGCCTATGCCTTTTGCAAGGAGAGGATCCCTGTCCTACTATACGACAGCGTTTTTCAAACCATCCGCTGCATTTTAATCCTATTTTTCCATTTACTATGAGTGGTCGCCGTTTTCAACAAATTCTGCGGTGTTTAAATCGTCATTATCTTGATACAACAGAGACTGGGAAACTACAAAAAGTCGCACCATTGTTGAATCCACTGTTGCAAAATTTTCAAGTTGCATTTTCCCCAGAAAAAGAGCTGTCTTTGGATGAATCCCTTTTACTTTTTCGAGGTCGGTTAAGTTTTCGCCAGTACATGAAAGGGAAGAAGGCTAAGTACGGGATAAAATTTTTCGAGTTGACAGCAGCTAGTGGATACGTTCTGAATTTTGAAATTTATCAGGGAAAAACAGAAAGTCTCGAGCAAACTTCAAAAACAGGAGAGCTAGTTCTACGGCTAATGAAAAAATACTTAAATAAAGGTCATCACTTGTATATGGACAATTTTTACAATAGTTTTGAACTATCCAAAACACTTTTAGATTATAGCACACACACAACGGGAACATTACGCTTTAACCGGAAGGGAATCCCGAAGACCTATGTATCCAAATGGAAAGATAAAAGGGATGTCCTCACTATAACAACGGGTTTCCATCCGGAGCTGGTAAGCTCGAAGAACAGATTTGGTAAAGAATCCTTGAAACCCAACGACGTTGTACATTACAACAGATTTATGTCAGGCATAGATAGATGTGATCAAATGGTGGCATACTATTCTTCTCCACGAAAAAAAATTAGGTGGTACAAGAAAGTGATATTTCATTTACTCGATATAAGCGTTTGGAACGCATACTTTCCTTATCAAAAGTCTCACCAAAACCAGATGGTTTTCCTTGACTTCAGAGACAATTTTATAACTTCACTTATTCAGTTACCTGTTGACATAGTGTGTGGAGCCGATCCTGTAAGAAATATACCCAAACGCGGTTGACCTCGAGGAGCAAATAATATTCAACCTGCTTTACCATCAAGTCATTCCCTTGCTTCTTCTTCCTGGACTCAAGAACAACATTTTATTGAAAAAATTCCAGCACCGCAAGGCTATAAACGAAAGTCGTATTTTCTTCGATGCTCGAGGTGCACTATGCTTAAATTACGAAAGGAGACTAAATACAGATGTAAAACCTGTCCAAAGAAGCCTGCTTTGTGTGCTGAATGCTTCGAGCCTTTTCATAATAAATAAAACGTATTTCACTCTGTTCATTCTTATGTCAATAAATATTATTTTCTTTAATTTTAACTAAACTACAACCTGTTATTTGAGAATTTATCTTGACGGTTACAGCCGTCATTTAACATTAGTGCCCATCATATAGATATAGTAGATATATGTATATAGAATTCAACAATAGTGCGAAGTAGGGAGCGGATTTATTTTTTTTTTTCCCCAAAATTGAAGTAAATCTATTTCAGCCCTAAGGGAATCGCAATAAGTGTAGATTGATCAAAGTTCGATGGGTACCAAAGCCTATTCTTAAACGAATACAAAAATTGCAGGCAGTATCTGAATTTATGAGGAAGCTTCTTAAGTTCACGCTAAATCGGTACATTTCGATAAATCAATAGACAATAAGCCATACTCAGAAAACAGTTATTAATATTTTATGTCAACAATTTTCGTTACTTAAAATAAACCCAAATATATAAATTTTTGATCTAAGAATGCAAGTGCTGGCAATTTTTTTTTTTTTTTTTTTTTGAGTGTATAACCATTTTATTCTTCGGTAGAAAATTAAGTTGTTATTGAATCGCTGAAATTGATTCAGACATTTTACCATGCTGGATGAAAAAGGGTTTGTTTGTGATAGTTGGGGTACTCTTTGCCGTTGACAAAACTTTATATAGTCTTGGGGTTCAACAGAATTTGAGTCTAGGAAAAGTCGCGGCCCACGGAGTATATGGCCTCGACTGAAAAGCTGATTATTACCGCCAAGCACCAAGCTCTGGTCTTAAAGCACGGCCCAATGACAGTAGTTCTTTATTCAAGTTTTCGGCACCTTATAGAGTTACGAGAGAGATATGGGTTTTCTTCGACCTATATCAAACCAACGACTTATTTAACTAAAATCGTTGTGAGACTGCAATCATAATTGCAACCAACTTAAGCCGTAGTTAGTTGGTGGCAAACGCTGGCAGGTATAGGCAGTTCCGTTACTATGAACATCAAGTATAGAAAGCATATGTCGTGAAGGACTTTTCTGCTTGTAAAAGAACTTGTGATTATTAAGGTGGAGCTCCACCTGAACTTGGTTCGCTATATGAAATATCAATGAGCAATCCTAACTCTCACCTACTAAAACATGCAATATCAAAAGACTAAAGAGAGCTTAGTGAACCGGATTGGAACCAAGACGGCCCTTTGGTCAAGCCTAATTGAAGGACCTAATATGCACCTGAACATTATTTTTACTTCACTTTATATCCAAAAAATATTCTATACAATCTCGGAGAGTCTGCGATCTTGTAAACGAAGAACAACACCCAAACTCTATCTAAATGAATTTCGGGATGTTCTCTTCACGTCCAGGAAAGAATGAAAATAGAAACACGCCCAATGAAGTACCAAGTATCGATCTTCACTGATGGTTCCAAGATCGAATACTGCAAAAGATTGACTGTCTTTTTAAAGGAGATTGTGCAGCTTTCCGAATTTAACGAGGGTATTCCAGGCGAAAGAATTAGACTGGTAGAAAAGTTCAAGAAAGAAATGACTAGAGTTAGAGAGCAGTTTAGCAACTCCCTCTTCGAGATCCAGGACCACCCCACCCCGCACCATAGCGAGACGAAATAAGCCGTTGCATTAGCCTAGCGTTGGTCTTGCCTTCGATAGGAACTGTCAAAGAAACAATTTTCCAACACTTCCTCTTTACGACCTTTGCGGTTCTTCTACTCGAAATTAGGTACGCAAACTACGAAAGCTTGACATTTCCTTTAGTACCTATTGCCGTAGTTGCTAAAACCCGCAATAACTGGAAGCACCAACTCTCTTTTTTTTCACGACACTCTAGATACAGCCAAACTACAGTTCAACGACATAAGCTACAGGCAGAAAGCGTCTTCTTACACGACCTATAGGGAATCCGTAACGTAAAGTTCTGCAGCATCCTTCACTCTTTTGCATTCATTTGAGACAATCACCAACAGCCTATATGTCACACAAGCTATAACGACACTTGGGGACATTTGTGTCCTGGTCCATCTAGCCGGACAGACAAGAGTCACCTCTCCGTAAGGCTACCTACCAATATTTGTAAATCAACCAGAGAGGTGCTACTATGTTAATATATTCCGTAGGAGTTGGTTCTAAAAACTCTTCTGGATACTAAATTGAATGATAAAACAATAACGCCCTCAAAAGCAATACAAAACATTATCTCCGTAGACCGGGCGGTCAAACTAAACTGTGCATCCCATCAAGTGGACAAAATTTCGAACACGTGCGCTCTCTTGAGAGTTGAAACTTTATACGGATATGCCCACACTTTGGTGCCTCAAGTTGTGTCCATAATGCCAGCCTTTCGACTAGCGAATGTGTTCGTGTACTCGTAGTCATAAAAAAAAAGAAAAAAAAAAAAAAACAATTGAAAACCTTTTCAAGTTGTATGCGCATCCAAATGTTCGGAAAGAGACAAACACTTGAACTTGTTCGGTTAGACACTGACTGAACTACAGCGCACAGGCAATGGTTATGGACATGGATGAGTTGTTGCCCAAGTGCATGTGCGCTACAAGTACATTAACGGATCACAAGTTGAAAAAGTGCACTTCAAAGCTAAGCATGGGAGCTGAGTTCACTCAAGTGTAAATGTAATAACAATCGAATCACTGATCACTTCGATAATGTCAAAATTAATTTGTAACATCAAATCCACACACACACACAGAAAAAACAGAACAATCAAATAGAACTTCGACACCAGCCAGCATCGGAGAACCAAAGGAAATCAACCAACACCGAAACCCCAAGTTACGGCTGCATAATTCCGATGCGGTGTAGATGTGGTTTTATCGGCTGTCATTATTTCCATTAGCATGTTAATGGGATAGGGATACAGAGTGTGTACAAGATTAAACCTACGCTGAAATGTTTGAACAAAAAGTTAAAACTGTTGGTTTGGCTGCACCAATTTTGAGGTTCCCTTTTGGCTCAATTATGTACATACACCTCTGGCTGGTTCCAGTAGCTGATTTCGGGAAGGACCCATCCAGTCCCCCTCTCCACAGCAATGGCTTATGATATGCAAACAATCATTAGGCGATATAAAAAATGATGCGCGATTATTTCTCACACAACAATGTCGGAAACTTGAATTAGTAGCGGTACTTGAAATGCGCAATTCGTTTTGTATGCTCTTTAAGATTCATATGACCATGCGCGCACAATGAGACCGAGAATCAATTTGTTATCTGCCAGTCAAATAATGCGCAGACGAGTCATTTGTGATTAGATCGTGTAAGTGAAAACCCTTTTGGACGTGATTTATATGCATAAGTAACAAGTTTTCGTCGGCATACAAAATTTGGGGTAAGAAAAACTACAATTGACAAAATGCCATGTCCAAGATTGAAGATTCTGTCTTTTTTTCCCACCCCTTTGATGATGTTTATTGATGACCATAAGATGGACCTTATTGTTGCGTAATTTGGATGAAAAACAGTCTCAGTGTGCTTAACAAAGTGGAAGGATATAAGGAAGCTGAAGATTAATATATGTCATTAATCTTGGTTAAGACGAAGAGGCAGGAAATTTGCATGCAAATGATATCAGCGCAATGATGGACTTTTTTGACAGCATCGGACTCTGGTTCATTCAGGGTATAAAAAAGGTGTTTTGCCACTTTTTTTTCGGCAGTTTTATTATTCATATGGAAGTAGTTTGAAAGCGCAAAGTGATAACATATTTTATGAAACAAAATTAAAATTAGTTTGGTCATAAAACTTGGCCTTGTATTAGTCAAGCACGCTGGCTGCCAATATTATAATTAAAAATGTTCAGAGGCACTTGAATAGTTCAGAGGTATCCTGGTCCTGGCTGATGCCAGTACGTTTTGTTACCGGTTGCCACTAGACAGTTGTCGGTAAAAGTTTCTTGAAATGTTCCTTAATACCACGAAAAGACTACTAAAAAAACAAAAGGTTTTTTTTTTCTTATTTTAAATTTATTGCTTTTGTACTTGGAATTGCTCAAATATGTAATTCAAAAGCTCAGTTACAGATGAAAGGCAAACAAGGTCAATCACAATTTATTTTACCAAACCGAAGAATATATAAGTTATGTGTATCGGTTGTTTAAAATAAGTTAAATACATTTTTATTAAGACTTTCCTTCATTCAATCTGTCATTATAATCAGGTTTATGAGATCAATATTTTCATTTGTGTGGTAAAGCATAAATTCTCTTCATAATTAGAGCTCTTGTTGACTGCTGTGGAATCTTTGTGTCTCTAAAACAAGTCTTAAAAAACAAAAAAATATTGATATTATAAATTATACATATTTTTCCGGACAACCTCATCTGTGAATTTCAGGGGAAAGGGGGACACCTTTGATCACTTTTTCTCCAAATCTCATAAAAACCTATGTTTGTTAATTATTGATCTGTAACTTATTTTTACTTTTAGAAATGGAACTCAGCTTTAGTTTAAACACATAATTCTATCCGTTTAATGTATGTTTCGATTTATTATTCAAAGGCTCTGGCACCTTTGAACGGCAGTTTTTATAGTAAAGTCCTTACCTGAAATAAGACTTTCCACTTTAATTAAATTATAAATTAGTTTTTTTTTTTTAAATTAGAGATAAAAATATTAAACATCAATAAACTAGAATTCCCAAATAGGTGCACAAACTAGAATTCACAGAAAACTACACTACATATAACGAAACAAACAAGTTTTTACATAATCAAGGAGCAGCCTCATTAACCTAACTGAAATTTAGAGAAGCCAAAAGCAAAAGTCAGCATGGCAGCAGTCCTCGATGTTCCTGGAGGATTAATTGGTGGTGGCAGCTTAGCTTTTATTTCCATGGAAATAACAGATCACTTGTCTTCTATGTCAGGATAGAAAAACCTATAGGAACCTGGTTTCTTCTTTAAGAAGCTGACGTTGTACATGTTGTCATCTTTCTCCTTTATTCGGCCAACAAAACCTAGAAAAAAAGTTGGAGATACAGCATAAAAACATCCACCACGAGCTAGTTTCACGCGACTACTGAAAAGATGATCGAAAATCGTTGACATTTGTAGAAAACAATAATGCAAAATATTTGTTTAATAAGATTTGATTAGTGCTGTTCAAAGGTGCCCGCCTCTCCCCTATAAACAACAATTTCATCCAATTTGAGTAAGGGCTTTGTAAATTCTAACAAGATGGTTTCAAAGAAGCAACACCTATAATTTTTGCATACGGAAGACCGAACTTAGAGTAAGTGGAGCAAATCTGGCACACGTGGTTAATAACCCATCCTGGGCCATATTTAACACCTGGCAGGCCATATTAGCCGCAATTTTTCCAAAACTGAAGTACGAAGTTTTCCTAAGTTTTTGCAATGTTTGTTTTTTCTCAATTCAATATTCTAAAAACTCAAACAAAAATAGTTTGTAAGACTGTTAAAAAAATAAATAAATAATTAAATTTAGGCTTTTATGTAAGAAAATTGTAAAGGGTGGGCCATATTTGCCGCACTTACTCAACTTGCTAGCGTTTCAAATTCGAAATTTCTACTTTTAAGTCGTAAAAAAACATGTTTAAAAAATAATGACAAAAAATGTTTTTTTTTTTTTTAAGAAATATTCATGAATAATTATAAATAGTAAGCTAGCGGACTCCAGTCTGCTTTGTTAGGCGTTTTATCCGAATTTTCCACCTTTACATCAAATCATGCGATAAAATGCAAAATTTCGTCGGTAAAAAAAAATCAAATCTTTCAGGTTTTTCCGGAATTTTCCGATTTGTATAATTTTTCTATTTTTCCATTCGAAAAGCCATTCTACAACAATTGCACACAAATTTCCATAGAAAATATGAATTTTCGATTTCCCGACTTTTCCCAAAATTTTCTGAAAAAAAGTGAGCCAAATCGGCCTAGCCGTTCTCAATTGATGAATTACTATCTATACATTTTTCGCACCATTTTTATATGTATCTACATATAGATAGATAACACTAAAAAAACAGTATAGATTTGGTTTTATTCTTATCAAAGAAAAAAAATATATATTTATTATTATTTTTTTTTTTAAATTTGTTTATTTATGAATAAAGCCCCAAACTTTATCAGGGAGCAAGTGTATCCATACGTTTCCACAATCCGTAAATGAAACAGAACAGCACACAAAAGGAATGGTTGCGGGAAGTTAGGCTCTGTGACATGAACTTACTAATCATTTATTTTTCTGACATCGAAGTTAAATCGCATTTCTGGTGACAAAGTCGCAAATTTTTGAAAAGAAAACCCCAGGTACATTATACGAGGTAGGTGTATGGGACCTGGCGTTTCAATCCCGATGCTTTGACATACGCGGTGTCACTTTTCTTTCTTCAGACACCGGCGCTCATAGCTTCTTTATTCCCTTGTCTACACATACAGTCGGATTGCATCTTAAACTATGACTTGCATAGGGCCATTCTTCCTGCATTGGTATCTGTTACTATCCTGCAATCATCACAAACAAAACTTTCCTCCACTCCTTCGATTAATGTTTTCAATTCAAAAATCTAAAAAGCCCATAATTACCTCCGTCAAATGGTGAAAAGCATTTTGTCACACTCAACAAAAGTGTCACTGTTGTCACTCCATTCATGCACCGCATGTCGAATTCACGTACATATTCTCATTATAATGAATTGCCCATGAACCGAAATGCACAACCGTTTAATTTTCACTGGCTGTCACATTCCAAACACATCCGTTTACAGTTAGGATCACCTAATCGGCATAAATAAACAAATTACACATTCCCATGTCGATTGTGTACATGCAATAGCATTCAACATCAACCTCTTGAATCTCTCTAGGGGACATATCGAAGAGAATAACTCTAAACTAAACACATCGACATCACTGAAATGAAGTTCCGGTTAACCGCACACATCAGAACCTTTTCTTTTCTTACAAAATAATAAAGAAGCACATACGCAGCACACGATGGATAGTAATAAATGCTCGGGGGAATTTAGTTTCAAATTACCCCCAAGGAACAATTGCTTATAAAGAACGTCCAGTGAAAACCTCCAACCCTTCCGCATATAAGCCCGGCCGGGAATCGTCCCATTCGATTCACTTGAGGAAACCACTTGACCATTCCCTGCTTCATTTTAGATACATCATTCGACTTGTTGTCTCCCTTAACCTTCCTCGAACCTATATGGAGACGCTCTTGCCAAAATATGTGCATGAGACAACGAGGAATATGAATGAGATCGCCAGGACTGGTCCTCGATTTTACTTACAAATTACTTACGGATAATAAATCATTCCGGTTGTCAAAATAAATGAATATTTCGCTACGGCGCGTTACTGTTGTATGTCTGTATGGAAATGGATTAAAAGGGTATGGCCGTATACGAGTATATGGAGTCGAAGGAGTTTCAAAAATTCGCCTATAATTCAGCTGATTCGAGGATATTTTTTGCGTTTCTATTTTTTTTATAATTTTCCGATTTGTAGTCACGACAGGGTAATGTCTGGCGTTAGACAATCATTCATTTGAATCTTTTATTTATTTTTTTATTTCTTCTGGACAACATGATTGATGGCTTTTTCGATGCTTTAGCTAGTTTATCCTTTTCTTTGACTGAATTTACAATGCCGGTGAGAATACTATGGTGAGTATGGGAATCGAGTTGAATAGTTAATCGATATGAGGATGGATCTTCATGCAAAACATATAAAAATTGCAGTCTTTTGATATATATATATAGTTGGCGCAACAGGTCTGTAGAGACCCAAGGCCTAGCTTCTCACAACCATTCGTTTTGTGTGAGTTTCATTTTTGGAACGAATGGAAGGGATCTACAATTTTATGCCGATTCCAAACGGCTAATTGAGAAGCTCTTAAGACAGTTATACTCTCGGACGTTTGTCAGACGTTCGCGAGAGGCGGCGCAGTGGAAAAAACCCTAAGTTGGAATTTGGGTTTTTGCGGGATTCGAACCTGAGTCCCTCGCTTAGTAGTCCAACACACTAACCACTAAGCTACTGCGCCTGCCTGCAGTCTTTTGATACCATGTTATAAAAAATGTATCCTATTAAAGCAGCTTTACTGATATTGTAGTGAGCACCTTGCATGACGTCTTTAATTTGAAATAGGTATTCCTAGTGACACTGCATGGCCTTTTATGAATATTTTTTCCAATATTCCTTATTCTATCCGTATTTATCTTCCTCTTCTTTATAAAAAGCAACGCAACAAGTCTTTCTGTTTGTAGTTTATATGTTTGCAGAATCTTCATCTGATCTGATATCCATGAATCCTTGAACATAAGTATGGGTCTCGTGAGAGTGTTCTAAGCACTATACGATGGGTTTTGGATATAGTACGATAAAGTAAGGTGTGCACACAAATTTGGTGGCTTGTATGACCTTTTTGATAAGCAGAGTGTCTCAAGAACATTTTTCTACCCTATTTTGCTCATCAAAAGCCAACAGATGAATAAATTTACGGATCTTTGTAGAATATAAATATAATTCTTATAGTCTGTATGACTGTATAAATTTGACGGCTGTTTGTTTTTAATTATTTGGAAAATTTAAAAGAAAAACCGCCAGTCGGATTTCTGAACGTTTTTGATAGAAAATAATATAACCTTATTTCTCTGCCTTAGCTAATTTTTATAGATCAAGTTGTTTTATCCGCCTTAATCTCCTGATTATGTTAATTGTCTGTAGTTAATAATTCAGTTATTTTCAAACTTACTTGGTCGAGAAGCCCACTTCTGTCCATTTGACTTTTTTAACTTCATCTTCAACCATTTCAATATTTAGATCCCTATGAAGATCAGCGTTGCCTTATTTTGGAACTTCTGCAGTTTTTGGTGATTCGTTTGGCATATGCAATTGTGCATGCCCACAACTATGGTCCGTAGGTCCATATTGGTTTCAGAATTTCCTTGTACAGCAATAACTTATTTTAGTTGGACAGGGATAAATATTCTTCCAATAAGGCAATACATTTTACTGTATCGCATGACTGACAAACAGTGGAGTTTCATCCCGTTTTCTCTTTTAGCAAAATAAGAATGCGAAAATTGAATACTAATGTATTATTTCTTATTTATAACTAGGTAACCTAAAATCTTCTTGAACTTCTCCACGAAAATCTCCAAAAATTGGTATATTAAGGCAAGTTTTGATTGGTGCGAATTATTTTTTTGGATTTTTTCAACAAAAATGGTATGCCGAACGAACAGCTGAATTAAGATCAGATCACAGTCATACTTTCGAATGTTCCCGAGGAGTGGCGTAATATAAGAACTCGTAATTTCTATTTTTTCATCCATCGAACTATAGACTAGACATAGACACAGTCGCTCAGAAGTCCTGCACTCTACCACTGAGCCACTGAAATCAATTCAGATGTTATAATGTCACCCAGACAAATGTTATCTGGGGCCTGTACCACAAAACTACAATTTAACAATTCTACAGGCACTTGTTAACTTCACTTGTTAAATATGGAAATTGGAAATAGAAGCTTGGGAAAGTGTTCATAATCTGGCTCTAAGCCTACACATCGACAAACAGTATTCTTACCAACGCCATGAATATCAGCTATAGTGCGGCATTGCTCCAAAACCAAACGTTAGTCTATCAACAAGAATATTCTATTTGAAACGGGGAATTTTTCGAGAGATATATTTTCGTCAGGTTCAAAATTAATAAGGGAACTATTTATAAACTTAAAAAACGCGATGTTGTTCATCATCATCACTTTCTTCTGAATCGAAAAAGAACATTTTATTTTTAAACAGTCTGCACTTGACGGACGCGAATATGTACTGATTTAAAAGCCGCTCTCGTTGATTTAACGGTGGAAATATAGATTTACTAACACAAATGATACTAGAGTAATTTAGTTAATATTTCCAATTTGAAACCACATAAAATCTGACTTGTAACCACTTTTTCAATTCGCACGTTAAGTTTTTCTATCTTTATAACAATCGTTTGTTAAATTTTGTCTACACTTGTGGCTTTGTAGTACAGAAAGTGGGGAGATTTAGAATTTCCCCCTTCTTGTTAAGGTTTGCTTGTACAATTGCTAATTGTGAAATTCACTTGTAGTTTTGTGGTACAGAAACTTTTGCTAATTGTTGAAATTCGCCTGTTGTACAAGACATGTAGTTTTGTGGTACAGGCCCCAGGGCTTTTATTTTCTAAGCATATTTTAATCCACATTCGATCTTTTGACAACATTCTAATCGCTGTAACTTAGCTGCATAAGCATCCGCCGGAAAGATCCGCCAGAAACATGATGCGTAAAAACCGCACCTCAAAATTACCAATTCTTATTAAAATGTCGTTAAAATATTTATGCCTACTAATAGGCTTTTCTGTTCAAGCTAAAAACTGAAGCACTTAAACTGTTTAAATAAAAAAACAACAAATTCTCAAAACACACCTTTAGAAACCTCATTAAAAGAACCTTCCGTGGAAGAATGGAACCATAAAACTTAATTTCCTTCTAAAATCTAAAATTGGAAAGAAAAAAATTTGTCCTGTCAAACTTGACTAATCCGAAAAATAATTCCTCAATTGAATTGATGGAAAGGTCGACATAATGCTCATTTTATTACAGATACCAATCTGATAAGCATGTTCTTGGTATTATTATATGTATACGAGTAATTTTCAGTTTTTAATGATCAACAAGGTTTCGTTATTTTGAATAAGAACAAAAAAAAAAAAAAAAAAACTGTCAAATGCCGAGAAGTATCTCTACCTATAATAAGACATCTCTAATGCATGACCTGTGTAGATCATAAAATGAATAATGGGGCAACTTTACTGCGTCCGAATTGTCCTTCTTGCCACCTAATGGAGGCAGCGAAGATTTACGGAGTACCGTGTGAAGCTACCTCTAATTCTGTGGTCATCTGCGGACGGTTGTATATTGTTGATGATATTATTAATGGTGCTTAGAGCACTTATGATATTTGTATTGCCAGTGAGGCATTGACATTGCTTCGCCTTATGCATAGAAAGTCGATAGGTGACTAACATTGAGGAACGAAAACAAATTAGTCTTTATTGTGCGCTGGTACAGAAAAGGCTACAGAAGGTCATTTGGTTCTTTCGAGTGAATTTATTTAACATAGGTACATTAGGTAGCAAAAATGGCTTTTAAACTGTCAAAAGTACTTGCACACGGAAAATATGCCAGGTTCGTATAGAAAAAATACGCTTTTGAGCCGTGTAACTTATACCTACACGAAATAGAAATTCTAATCAATACTGGATCTTTTTGCACAGCTGGTCGTCGTGTTTTTTGTTTTTTTTCAATTTAACACCTTTTGATAGATCTTCGAGTATCTAAAAACTTTCCTTAACGCCTCCCCTTTCCCACAACAAAGCGATTGGTACCAGACAGCGAACAAAGAACAAACATCGATGACATTCACATATATGCAAAGTTAAAAATTGGTTAGCTTGAGTGCCCACAACAACTGAACAACAACGGAAGTCGTTAGTAAAGACCTTGCAACAAAAGCACAATCGTATTGACTGCTTGTTCGCGATAAAATCGCAAGATCGCAAGATTTCTCAATATATTCCTCTATTAGTCTGTCTATCGCCTAATATTGTCATTTGTCAAGTAGGTTAAGTCAACGTTCTTATACTGATATCCGCATATGAGAAATGAGAGCAATATTCGAGCCTTTATCTATTACAATTACCTGTGGCTTCTAACTCAACTTTGATTGCTCCGATCTTGCGATTTTTCCGATGATTTGGTTTTGGAATATTTTATCGTATTGTTCCCAGATGAAAAATTTTAAAATCTTGTTTTTCCGGGAAAAAACATTTTTTCTTCAAAATTCTTACAAAATATAAAAAGAGGGAAACATAAAACAAAATTTTGAAGTGCTTTAAATAAAACAAATATTTTTTTCTTCGACAAAATAATAGAAGGTGAACTATGTATGTACTTACAAAAATATCGATAAGAAAATGATTGCTCTCAAATGAATGTTATTGCTTTTTGGAGTTTATGGAACATATTTATTTACTATGCGATATAAAATATTAAAAATAAAATAGTTTAGCTGTTTTTACTCCTAAAACTGATGGAAACGTTAGTAAAAGAGAAGTTGGGCAGAGCTCTGTCTGATTCACACTCTACATACCTAATAATGGAATTAGTAGAAAACGATTTTCTCCAAAAGAAAAATTTGTTTTAATTTGTTAGATTTAGAAAATCTAAAATCTTGAAATTTGATGAATCTGAGGTGAAAAGTCTTGTACATGATATATAGATATATCTTGTAATCTGGCATCACTGGATCTAAGTCGTGACTTCTTCGCAATCACAGGTAAAACTGTGACTGTGATTTTCAAATCACCGTGAATTTAACTTGTGACTGTGATTGTGACTCGCGAACTCACTGTAGCTATGTGCCGCAATGCCATGTTTTATGAAGTTTTTCAGAAAAATATATTCGGATGCCTACCTACTTGTTATTAAATATGCCAAATTAGATAGGTTTCATTTGACCATGAATATTTATTCTTATAATTAGTTAACTCAAACATATGACTGTACTCGAAAACTTGCGAATAATACTCACTTGTCCCTTGAACGACACATTCAAATTTCAAAATTCAAAAAGCAACCACAATTCAGCGCAGCAAAAAGAAAACCACCCCAAAATAATTTACTTAGCTATAAAAAAGAAATAAACAACCAATCATTGGAAATAAACAACCAATTTATATAAACATTGATACACAAAACACAATCAGTCCAACTCCGACTCCCTGTACTTCATCATATTTCTCATGTTTTTCTTTTGCAAAATGTTCCTACCACCTACCCTGTCACTGGTACTGATACTGCTGCTGTTAATGCCTACTTTCTTGTTGGCTATTTTTCAAACTGTGACTGTGATTGTGATGGGGAAAAATATAAAAAGGAAGAGTGAAAAAACGTATTCACGCTTTATTTGAAAGTCGCTCACAAGTAATGATTGCGATTTTGTGATCTAGTTTTCTCTCCAAAAAAACGTATTGAAAACTTACGTAAATCATAAAAAAACCCTAACTTATTTTGCTCATGAAAAATTTCAATTTCGGCTATAGACGGCCTTGAACCTGCACCAGCCAAATCAGCCCACCGCAACGAAACATTTTACATAATTTCTTACAAATTTATTACTATTTATTACAGTTAGGTAGTCCTAATTTAGACACCGCGTGCTGGTGCAGGTTTTATTTGAACCTACACCACCACCCTATAACTTTCGATGCAGTTGGGAAATTTCGTACAATCTTAAACCAGAATTTATTGCAGCTGCACCAATTAAAAAATCTGCAATTTACAAAGCTACAAGCTTTAGAAGATACCCATGCAATATTGAAAAACATCGAATTTTCCATTAACATCGAATATTTTACTACACCACACCGCCTGATGTAACATAACTTTTTGACTAAAATGCATTCCGAAGGTTCCAATAGACAAACATTCATCATAATTATGCATGTGCACTTTTATTTCAGCTTTGAAATACGGACATTAGAAAATTGTCACTGTCACTTAGTTACTTATTTATATTTTATAGTATTATACCACACCTCCTTAAGGCAAAATACGTTATAAAAGCGCCTCTAGAATGAAGCTATAGGCATTCATTCACTGCAGGAAACTGCATATTTACCCCCGCCTTGAGCTACAAGCCTTACAAAATTACACTAAAAATTCAAGAATATCAAATTTTCCTAAATACCTAGGTGATAAACAATGAGTGCTTCCACAGGATACTGGGTTTGTTGCTCGAATTTTAAAGCTCAAAATGACTTTTGTTACACCAGGCGGTGTGGTGTAATAAATTATTCTATGTTGCAGAAAAATTTGATATTTTTGAATTTTCACGCGAATTTTTATTATCTTTTGTATACATTCACAGATTTAGGGGCATCATAGGGTTGAAGTAGAAAGGTTAATCTTTGATGACGCATTCACTTGGACCGATTGTCTTACAGCTAGATATACTATTGGAAAGGTTATCGTTTTCTATGGGATACTCAAACTTAGTTGTTAGATTACTTGCAAAATCGCTTTAATAGCCTATTGTATAACTGCGAGCTGTGTAACTATTTACAGCACGTGTATTGAAAATGTAACCTAGATAAGTCCTTAAAAAATGTTATATTAACCACATGTTTAGTTATAACTACTTTGCAGATAATGGGACGTATGAATAAAAACTAGCAAGCGTTTTGAGCAAAAGCCCTTAGCAATTGCTTTGAAATGGTTTGAATAAAAATCTACTTTGCTAAAGTAAGTTCGAAAACTCGAACATAGCATTATCTTCGCTGTACGTGAACTTCCCATGCAGTTCCTGTCAAATCTGACCACTAATTTGAATTTTGGAATTTTTCTTAAGATTTTAACGTTTTTTGTGGAAATTGAAATTTAAAAAATATAAATGCAATCTATAGCTTCAATTGCACCTGGAACTAAGATTTTTGTTTGCCAAACAGCTTGTTGATGCTTCGTTTCTTCTTCAGGTGCCGGGAATTGTATCCAATGTGGTTGGACACTGAGGCAAATCCTGGAAAAGACCAACGAATTTCAAGTCGAGACACACCACTTATTCATCGACTTCAAAGCCGCGTGTGATAGTATACATCGTCAGTAGCTCTATGGCGATGGCCGAATTCGGAATCCCGGCAAAACTGATTCAGTTGTGTCGCGTGACACTCGAAAACACGCGCTGCAACGTGCAATTTAGAAGCAGCTCCTCCGAACTATTTCAAACTACTTGGAGTAAACAAGAACTCCACGAAAGACATCCTAGTGGAGATCCGGCGGAGAATTACCCTGGGAAACCGCTGCTACTTCTGTTTGGCAAAACAATTGGGTTCAAAACTCCTAACTCGAAGGACGAAATGTGTGCTCTACAAAACCCTTATCCTGACAGTTCTGCTTTATGGCACCGCGAACTCTATGAGCTGTATCAAGATGTGGATGTAGTCCAAAAAGCCAAAATACGTCGACTACATTGGATCGGCTACATCGAGCGTATGGACAATAATGCTCCAGCTAAGAGGATCTTCGAATCCCAGCCCCCAGGTTCGAGAAGACAAGGAAGACCGAACCTCCGTTTCAAAGACCAAGCCATCGCGGATGCCAGAGCGCTTAGTCTGGACAACTGGAAGCAGCGTGCCCGGGATCGTAGAGGATGGAAGGCCGCAGTGTCTCAGGTAGAGACTTTCCACGGGTCGGGAGCCCATTAAGTAAAGTAAGTAAGTGGTTGGAAATATCTATTTGTTAACACACTAGACCAGTCTTTTTCAAAGTGTGGGTCGGGACCCCCTTGGGGGTCGCGAAGCAATTCCTAAGGGGTCGCGAGCTTCAAAATCAGAAACAAAAACACTAAGATTATTTATATATTTTGTTATTTTATATATTATGTGTTTTAATAAAAGGGGTGGGTTTGTATTTTATTGACAAATTTGTCAAACCGTGGAGTTATTTGGGAAACGTTAACAACAAAAACGTCTTCCAGTTCCACTCTGCTTCAGGTAGGATGCAGCAAATGGCACTACCTGATAGCTTCTCTTGCAAGATTTAGGTACTCGTCCCTTCTTTTAATCCAGAAAACTTCTACCCTCTGCGATTAAAACTTCATTTTAATTATTGTATCCGCGGTAAGCTCATTTAGTTTGTCCTTTAACTCGATCACCGATGCGGTAATTCAACCCCTGGTATTAAATTTAAAACCCCGAAAGTACATTTTATCCCTTAGTATGGACTCTTTTCCTCCAGCTGTCATTTCTATTGCAAAATTTAAATTTTTTTCTTAATTTTTCTAAATATTTTTGAAAATCTCTAAATGTTTAAATATGTTTGAATATAAAAACCGATAATTTTGAAGATTTTGATGGCGAAGAGTTTTACTCGCGCTACAGGTTCAGTAAAAAAAACTGTTCTTGATCGTTAAATAGTTATAAGAGCGTATAACAAATCTTTTTTGCATAACAAATCTTTTTTGTAGTCATTCCTGATTTTTTTTTTTCTGTCATTTCATTAATGTTCCCCAAACAGTGTTTGGTTTCTCAAACTGTCAATTTTTGAGTCCCTTTGACAAAATGTTACAAAGCGTTTATAATGGACTAAAAAGTTAAGCACCGGCTTTAAAGTTAGAGTGCTATTAGTTTATATCTACTAATCTCTCCTTATACACGATGACTATAATTTTCGCCAATATTATTGGCAGTGCAAGTTTGCAAATTCTTATTTCAATTTCGAAGAGGGTCGCTAAGTTGTTTTATTTGTTCAAGGGGGTTGTTATTCCGAAAAGATTGAAAAACACTGCACTAGACAATTAGTTAAAGAAGAACAATGAATTACCGAGAGGTTTTTGAACTGTCAACCTAAGAGCCCGGATCTCCGCTACATACCAAACTTACAAATGATTCTGTCTAAATATTTCCATCTGAAAGAAATATTTGCCAAATAAGGATTCCAGAGTTCGTACTTCGCGTGAAATAAAGCAACTGCGGTTTTCCATAGGTATTTTTTGGTTCTCCTGTACAAACAGAATTAAACAAAACTATGTATTTATTAAAAAAAAAAAAACAATGACAATTTACAATTCTTATATGTATTGTTTAATGTTAAAGCGGACTATAAGGAACAGTTGGTGCTTTCGTGCAATAAGGCTCATTTCTCTCCAAATCCTCGTAGTTTCGACAACTCGTGGATGCCATTTACTTTTCAGTAAAGTGAAGTTTCTTGTCACGTTACCTATAGAAGTACTCTTACTACTAGCACTTCTCATATGGGCAAGTTAGTTGATGCACAAAAAACTTTACCGACCAAATCTTATAAAATTGCTTCCTTAAGCCGAAAGTGAAAAATCGCTTTGGGTAAATAAATATAAGTCAAAAGCGTCAAAAATGACACTCTTCCAAAAACGCCCGGATAGAGAGAATGAGGAGGAGCTTTAATATTATACCTGCACCATGAAAACGTTGATACTCTCTCGTGCAAACCATCTCCTCTGATTTTTCGGTTGTATCACAATGCAGACATCGATCAGTGAGATCACATTTTAGCATACTGGAAAGTCCCATGAAATTAGCGAGTAAATTCGCCAATTCCCATCGCCAAACATGAATTATGGAGGTAATTATCAAATGCGAGTAATTCGATATTTTTAACCCTCACAAGGAACAATCTCTGATCTCCCTCCCTCCTCCAATGAATAGCAGATTGTTTTGCCATTACCACCTTTGTTCCCAAAACTATACATTTAACTCCATTCAACCTCAACAATAATTTTTCAACAACAAAGCCATCGAGGTCGCCGAACTGTAACCAATCTAGCGCCTCAAAGGACAAAACACTGAATTTCCTTTTTGATTGCAATAACACCCCACGACATCACTCACTATTCGAAACCACACACGGCAGAGGGATCAATTTTGGAATCAAATTTTCAAAATAGTATCTTTCCCGTCTACCTGTGAGACTGACTCTGATATTAGTTTATCAGATTTTCCTTCGGGTATGATACAAGTACTTTGTCCCAAAGGAACATACAACGAGACATTCCCCCGAACAAAAATGCTTTCCGAATGGGTTTTTCTTTTTCATTGGCATGGGTATTCGGTATATCCTTTCTGTATGTAGGACATATTTACAGTGTCTATTGTTGCGCTGTTCGTTTCCCTTTTTCTTCGGGGAGTCCATGTCGTATGTGTAAATCAATTTAAAAGTCCTATATGTGACTCCTTTGTGTCATGGTTGGAAATTGTAAAAGGACATCAGTAACAGTTGGATTCTTCATGGGTAATTTCTTTTTTGTTCAAAATTCTACGTGATAAATTGACAATTGTTTGTCATATGAGAGAGTGTGAGTGTGTGTTGGAAATAATTACGAAATTATTTGCGGTCGCATTGTGGATGTTATTTTGGGACACCAAATTTTTATCCAGCAAAGGGTGAACAGAACTATGATACGAGTACAGACGGCGGTCCCAGTGGAAAGAAAACTTTTCAAAATCAATCAATTAAATAATGGGATGTCAGCTTCTCAATGGTACAACAAACGATTAATCATGTGCGATTGCAATTGGTAGGAAGTCTAATGTAGTAGGTATAGGTTGGTGGGGTGGACTCTGTTGATATGACTTGTAAGACTTTTGGGCTAATCGGCTATATTGGTAATAGCAATTAGGGGAGTCAATGCCGTGAAGGCTTAAGGAGAAGACCATGTAATTATGGCCGTGCATTTAAGGCTTAAAAGCGGCAATAGCAACGAGTCTACAACAGCTCAATTAAAGCTAAATTTCTTTGTTGTTCCACTGTGCGAAATGCCTACAGTATTCGCATTTATTACTACATCGCACTCTTTTCTTCATAACACGTGAAAAATTACACAAAGCATGTAAGAAAATACGCGATAATAGGGTCGATGGGCCGTTAAATTCCTTTTTGAATACAAGCCGACATATTTGCTGGAATGTGGCTTGAGAAAACAGCTTTCATTAACCTTTTAAGCACCAAAGTATTGTCCTATCGTCAAAAACAAAGGGATGTTCTAACGAAACGTTGTCTGACTTTCTTTGTTAACTATAGTCACGATAGCTCAACTCCTATTAAGCGGATAGTTTTCAACCGATCGAGCCAGTCATTAAGATTAAAGGTTTTCAAAAATCTAGACCTGTCGTAGTCAGAATCAACGCGAGAGCTCTCGCCGCTTTAGAGGGCAGACTTTGGAGAGGATGCACGAAACATACTGCGCCTTTATAACGCTGAACTTAAGAAACCGCTTTATAATGGGTCGTTTGCAGTAGAATGTTAGCTGTATGTATTATTTTTCAGCCATATAGTGCTGTAGCGAAAGGAAATAAGACTCGAACTATGAGGCAGTTACTGACAGCCGTCAAATATTCAGCTGCTATATCTAGAGCATGCACGCAAAAAGTCGATGCAATGATGAGCAACATCGAAGTCCAGAAACAGGATAACAGACAACTTTTTAACGGTTCTGCCGATCCAATAGTCTAGTTTTGTTGAAGAAATATGTTAAAGTCCAGAAGTACAGCGAATATTAAATCTTCAATCTATTTACCTCAGAATCGTCTTGCACAATGCTACATTCGTCGTATCTTCAATTCTGCTTTTCAATTTACCGGATGAAAGTTCAAAACTCTAATAACCGAGTGTATTCGAAATGACCGCGGGTGGTCGATGGAAGGAGAAAATTTTAAAGAAGTCACAGAAGACAACAAAAGCGGAACTATTTTCGAAGGAAAAAGGTGGAAAAAGCGTCTAATATCAGTGATCCATCAAATGATTAAACAAACTCAAAGCAAACCAAAGATCTTTATGACTTATGTGTAGACTTGTTTTGCAAATCCGAGCTACAGATAATAGCTCTTTCAATTGAAACCATTCCAAGCTGTCCATATTGCAAGACCGTTTCGGAAAACTCCCACTAAGGCAACTAAGGGACCAATTTGAGGAGCAGTCCACTCCCAAGAATATTAGAAATTATAAACATGCTTCAGAATAGCAACAATTATGCTATTTGGTGGTGAGCTCACTCACGGACCTTAGGCGTTTAGGGCTTCAAAGTGAAGCGTATTCCTAGTTCAAATAAAAGACTAACGCCCTCGGAGAAAAATAATCCCGAAAAAAGGTGGATCTAGCCGTCGAGTCCGTTAGCAGCTCTTACAAAATGAGATATCGCATATTGGTTGAAACTTTTAAACGCCGTTGATATTTCAATCTTTCAGTGGAATTATTCTGCAAAAAAAAAAACTGTCCAAAGGAAATGAGGAGAATTTTATAGGACTTTTTCTAACGTTGACGCTGTTGTGTGCAATCGTCTCTTACAAGTTAGAAGTCTCAGACATATTCTCTGGCACTGCCAGAGCTTCAATAGGTGGTAGGTGTAAAAGCAGGAGAAAATGCGTCAGTTGCTGAACTTAAGCTAGTTCCTAGTGTCCAGTGATCATCTTAAGTCAAACCATTTTATCCTCGACCATCGTGGGTTCCTACTGCCTGATGTTTTAGCAGCACTTCGTTTCATCGTAGTTTGCTTGTTTTACCAGCACTTTGCTTATCGGGCCTAATGTTGCAACTTGCGACCACTTTGCTTTATCGGGTCGGAGAATAACTATGGCATCTGGCTTTGTCTGGAATCACCTATGAGGCAGAATTATACTAATTTTTGTTTACAGCCATCCGACATTGACTTATAAGTTAATGTATAGTACCTAATCTTGAAAATAGAAATCTGTATAAAAAGAACTAGCTGACTCGGCGAACTTCGTTCCGTCCAAATTTGTTATTTGTAATGAAAATAATAAAACCGAGCAACTTTATGTTATTTGGTCAATTCCAATTCTGTATTCAAAAGTTATATTAAATACAATAGAAATAACTAAAGTATAGCAATGTCGATGAGTTTCAATCAAACCGGTATGATAGACGTGTCGGCCAACATTCCGCTTTTTCACTAAAGTGCTTTAAGGTGCACGACGTACAAAGCGGAAGGCTTACTCACACGTGAGCCTGAGCACGCCACATACAATTGACCATGTGAGAAACATGGGAATTCAAGAATTGGTGCCAGAAATATCCAGCGATTGTCCTTACGACTTATTATTTTGTCATAGTGAAAGGGAGACGAATGGGATATAGAAGACGCTTAAGAACTAATGGCAAATCATTTTAAATAAGCGAAATCCGTGAAATAATAATGTTTGCGTTGAATTTTCCAGTCAAAATCGAACGCGATCGCGCCGGTAAAAAGTGTCGCTGTATTGGGGTTGCTCAGCAAAATTATATCTCAACAGACTTTCGAATTCAAATTGTGTATCGGAAAGCCCGGAACATACAAAGAATTTAAAAAATAAACAATTGAAATAAATTTTCTTATATTGGAAGTGACACTAGCCGTTTTTCTATCCAGTAAAATTTTTACAAAGTGCGGTTCCCCACATAATGTTCTGTCCCCAATCTCACCCCCTTAAACTTTAATTTTCACGACAAAAAAATCATATGTCCTTCCTCAGGCCAATACGAATCCACCAAGCCAAAAATCGTAAAAATCGAAGAATCCATTCTCGAGTTATGAGTACACAGATGTCAATCTCTTTTATGTATAGCTGTACCCACCCGGTTTTTCCCGTGCCTTTCGTTTGGATATAGCCCGTCTAGAACTTTCTTATCTTTAAGACTGGAACCCACAATAAAATACAAAATTTCATTGAAATTGGTTGAGTGGTTTCGGAGAACGACAACATCGCCACCTATCGTCGACTCTCTTTAGTGGCGTCGTTTGTACGGGCATGTATTTAAAAAAAATAAAAATGCAAAAATAAGTACCCAGAAAATCTCCTTTTATTGACCCTTTATTTGTTAAGATTGGTTCAGCCCTGAGCCTTGAGCGTGTGAAACGCTAGAGGTACATATACACTACAGAAACTACAGAAATAATATAAAGTGGATGGATGGATGGATTGGTATAGCTTTTATCACGTAAGCTGCTTCGCAGTGTTTCATTCACGTAGTGCAAAAAACCAAAAAAATGGAACAAAGAATTAAGCAGCCTATCGAAATACTCTATCTATTAGCTTTCTATTAGTGAAAGAATTTTTGAAATCGGGTCTGTAGTTCCGTAAATTACCTCTTACAAACAAACATTAGATACCTCCTAATTTAATATCTAGTGTGACGTCTTGTAAACTTACAGCTACCAATAATTCGGTCATGCCTCCTGCCATTCAAAGGCTCAATCTCGCAAGTCGACAACTCTAGTCTTGAGACCAACCGACCGAATAGTGTGCCTTTATCATAAAACCGAAAGGGACTAATGACGATCACCCTTCGAATCGTTTTCACACCCAAATAAACAGCGAAAAGCCTGCATTTAGTCCCTTGGTTGGGTTCGTCCATTATCTATTCAATTTTCCAACACAATTCCTCACTCCTCTTGTGCATTGTTTTCGATTTGCTAATGTATTCGCGCCCCCACAAGCCCATCATCAGTGGCCTATAACAAACTCAGTCTATAACCAGGTTGGTTAATTGTCAATTGTATGTATAAAAGCACATAACGCACAAGGGGTTACAACAAGTCCCATTCAATTGTTGCTCTTCTCTGCTGTTGTCATCGCAGACGGCACTCGATGGAATAGGTGTACATATCGTATATCCAATCTATTTAAATAATTTCAACTGTGACGAAAAGTCGCACCATAATTTCAATGAAACTCGAAACAAATGCAAATATCCACGCAGAAGAGTGCTTTTTGGGGGGTGCGCCAGTCCGCACCCACTTCTTCATAGTGACGTTGGAAACTGAAAATGACATCTGTTACTATATTGTGATGACACTCGAAATGGAAAATGCGTTCAAAATCAAAATATATATATGACAAACACCTAATTGCCAGCTAAATATGATTCTATCCCTAAGCAGAAATGTCTAATGCGTGTGTACACAAACACACACGAAGCTGCCAAGTTGCCAAGAACACAAATTTTCTCAATCCTATGTTGACATAACATAATCAAATTAATTGAGAACATTGAGATCGTTGTTATATTTACATTGCTAATTGAAGTATAGAAAACTGATTGTGTTTGCGTGTTTTGCATTTGGCAATCAATTTGGAAATAGCTTTGGTTGGCTTTCAGGATGGCAGAGGGACTCGACTCCCATATATATCGAATCTGAGGGCGCAAATGAAGTGTTGTAATTTCGTTATTCAAAATTGTATCAATTATTGTTTTAACTGCAAATGAGTGTTCAGAATATTTGCATACCAAAGTTGAATTGTGCTCTTCGTTTAAGAGGGAACAGATTGCGATGTCGGAAGCGACAAGGGATGTGGCCGCAAGTTGTCTATCCTTTAGGCTTGAAATACAATCGAAGTTAATTTTCGAAGACCTTATATTTAGTAGACAAGGCCATTTGTCAAAATAAGTTCGACGAACAAAAAGCAATTCGGATTTGAAATGTGCTGCTGGTACTGCTACTTTGTGAATTGTATGAGCGATGTCCTAGTAAATGTCTATACCTATCACCCTCGAAGTAGGTAGTACTCTTTGGGAAAAAAAATATACCTTCGCAAATAGTTACCTCCATTTAAGTGGCATATCCTTATTAAAGTACATCAGACATGCCTGGATGTCCACACTATCTATGAATAGTTTTCGCAGATAAAAACAACATTTTCCTCATTAATTCCGACCGTTAATAAATGAACAGCTATTTAATAGCATCTGTCGACTATCAGCTACCAGTAAATAAGTGAAGTATAGGTACCGTCCTAGTTACGTGCCCACTTACTCAACAATTAATAAAAAACCACTCTCCTAGATAATGGATGTGCATGTGCATTCAAAATGAAACATTTGCATATTACCGACTAGTTTCCATAGGCAATACCGTTGCAGTAGTATACCTACATAAATAACTATTTTCTCATAGATCGCCTAGAAAATAAATTAAATTTAGGAGGAACTGCCGTTCATTTAAATAGCATTCAATCACGCAATCATGGTATTCTTTCGACTTTGCGAACAAAAATGAAGTTAAGTAGGGAACAACGTTAATGAATGCAAAATATCCGCTAATCTCTCGACCGTGGCTGTGTGTCATGCTCGGTGTTATATAAATAAGGAACCCTATTGTCCTTGGGGCTTAGAATTTATGCGAAAACGATATGCTGGTAATTAATTACCGACTTCTGTTATCTTAAAGCAAACGGAACAATCTGCTGCCATTTTCTGATGCACTCCAATTTATTGCAGATATCTAGTTGAACGAAAAGGCGTTTTCCAAGTGCGAAAAGTGATAATATTTAGGATCTAGCACCAAAAGCAAAGCAACCTCTGATGAAGACATCAATCATTGTGCAAGGGAAGTGGACCACTGTTCTCCATGTTGCGTTTCTTAAGCATCGCAACATGTCTAAAATCGTGAGTCCTTTATTGTTACAGTGTGTTTTCTAGTAAACCAAAGAAATTGTCTTTTTTTAATAGCAATATTCCTTGAAGTCTTTGTTAAGCCCCTACATATATTATAGGCTGAGACAAGCCAAAACTTCCAACTTAACTGATTTGCAAGCATTGAGAGAAAAGCGATAAGCGCGGATAAATCACAAATCTAAATCTTAAGTCTTAATCCGGTGAATGTTTTAAATAACTCCAAATTGCACATTTGTTACTGCATACTTTTCAGTGTCACGCGAATAAGTTGGATCAGTTTTGACGGGATCCCAATCAATTTGCGGCCTCAAAGGTTATCAACAGTTCAAGTGTCGGTTTAAAATTTGTTGGCATTTCTTGTGTTTGATAAAGTCCTCGGGTATGCTTTCTTGAACCCAACCATGCGGTTGATAATTTCATCCATGCATGTCTTAAGCCACAGTAAAACCTAGTTATTTGAAGAGCCGGTGTTTTTGTTGTTTATTGGGAAGGGTCATTAATTTTTTAGTTTCGAAAGTAAAGTTAAATAAAACACACACAGAAATACATTTTTGATAAAATTTATATGTCGTTATAAAGTTTAGCCTTTAGTGTGAAAAGCAATATCCTTCAAATTGAAGATTCGCAGCATATGCGATTCTTTTGAGCTATTTTTTAACCACTTTTTCGCACATTTCGGGGGGCAATAATCTCGGACATAACTTGAGCAATGTTGGTTTTTTATGCGTCTATAGTTCGTGGATTATACGGTCTTTTGCGTAGCCCCATAGAAAGAAAATGTAACGGTGTCAAATCGCCTGATCTTGGTGGCCAACTCACGTCGCCAAAACGAGAAATTACGCGACCAGAAAATTTCTCATACAATAAAGCTATAATTGGTCGTGTTGGTGGCTGTTGCCCCGTCTTGTTAGAACCACATATCAGCCAAGTCATGATCTTCGATCGCCGGCCAAAAAAAAACGGTTATCATTTGTTTAATTTTTGCGAACGCCGGAAAATCGATAAATTCGGATAATCAGCAAAACTTGCACTTGCAGCAGCAATATTTTCGACTGAGCGTGCATTACGACATCAGTAACGCGTTCCGCCCTCTTCAAATTTCACCACACTTTTACCGATTGTTTGCGTAGTTGGTCGATTATGACGACCATAATCATCGCGTTATGCGCGAAAGTGGTAACGTTTGAATCACCACTTTTGTAGTAAATCTTAATAATTTTAACGCGTTGTTCGATTCTTAAGTGACCCATTATCGTAAATGGCAAACATTCAACTAATATTATAACACTTCAAATGACAGCCGAGATTGACAGGTGTCAAATTCAAGCGCTTCCAACTTGAAACCACGAAATTTCACCCTGTACCACCAAGCCAATCTCTTCTATATTTGGTAATGGAACTGGCTCTTCTTTTACTGGACCTTCTTTCTGATCCATATTTAGTAGCTTCTGGTAATGCTGCCTTGTCATAAATATACTCTTACTCTTCCATTTGCCCTGATGATTAGGTGTATGTTTCCTTTGCAGTGTCTACTTCGTCCTTGTAGTTAAGAGCAGCCAGTTGCTAATCTTTACTATAAAAGTTTAAGCTGTTGTTTCATTTGCGAGTATCTCCAATTGGCAAATTGCGTAATTCTATATATTTTTTAACACTGATTTCATTCAAGACTTTTGCTGCCCTTATATTGCGCTAAAGCGTCCTTTTACATGCATCTTCGCATACATTTTCCCAGTAAACTGGTTCTTGTCATCTGTGGTATGAAAATGCACAAGAGAAAGTTTCTCATTCAGATATACCGAATAAAAACTCTGACTGTACTCTAGTTTCAGATCTGGAAGGCGCCCTTGAGCTGATTTATTCTTCTGTTAGTTTCATCAGTTCTTCTTGGACTGCCGGGCTCTCAATGTGTCCGCAATAAAATAATCGTTTGCTCTTCAAAATGTGTGCAGAGCGTCCTATTTCCCAGACATTACTTGCTGGTCGATGTATTTATAAAGGAGGAATTCATTATCGAAGTACTTATCGTGTCAATAAACAACAATTTTTTTTGGCATGTAGGTCAGAGCGCTGCCTAAGAACGGTTACCTGGTGTCTCTATGTTGATGTTTGCGGGTTTGGGAAAGCTGTCAATAACGCCTATATAGAATTATTCGCCACAATTTCTTAATCAGCATCCTAACTACTCTTGATGGCCCTTACTCACCTCAGCTTCAAGGATGTTGGAGATTGGAGTACCTCACATAGAGTAGATATCTGTCTCCCCGAAATGATGATCAACAATCGAAAATCTATAGAGGAAGTCAAAATGTTGAAACCGACAGACCTGCGGCAGGTTTCCCTGTCCCCGAATATCGATGGTTGAAAGGTGTGAATGAAGAATGATATCCTATTGGACAAATGAAAATATCTTGCTCTAATAGCTAAGTTTAAAAAAAAAATTGTTAGCGCAACAGGCTCAATTAAATATCATAAAACTTCAAATAATTCAAAAAAACCCAAATCCTTATTGGGCGCAGTTATTAGTGTACTGGACTTCTACGAGCAACGGTTCTCAGTTCCTTTTTCAACAAAAAAATATATAGGACATAATAACAAATAACTACAAACACAAGCAGCTTGAAGACTGAACGCAACTAACATCGAGTATCGAAAGTAAATAAAATGCAAAAGGTATACATAAACTGAGGAGAGGAGAAAGATTACTCCCATCCGCCTTTGCGGAACACGGGTCTGATGGACTAATTATAAAGGGTGGTTAAGTTTTAAGGGCCGATGTTGATTTTGAATAAAACACCAATTTTTTAGGACATTATTGTCTTTTCTTTTTATTATGATAATATTGGTTCAATTATATATGGAACAAAATATCGGCCAAATGGCCGCCGCGACCTCGGCGGCACACCTCCATCCGATGGTTCAAATTTTCGATGACGCTGAGGCATAATTGAGGTTCTTTGCCGTTAATGGGCCGAATTATCTCATCCTTTAGCTCTTGAATTGTTGCTGGCTTATCGACGTACACCTTTTCTTTCAAATAACCCCAAAGAAAGAATTCCAACGGTTCCAAATCGCATGATCGTGGCGGCCAATTAACATCGCCACAACGTGAGATAACACGATCATTGAATTTCTCCCGCAAAAGAGCCATTGTTTCGTTAGCTGTGTGGCAAGTGGCACCGTCCTGTTGAAACCGCTTATCGTTCACATCCCTATCTTCCAATTCGGGCCACAAAAAGTTCGTCTATTTTTAAAGAAATAAAGTATTATTGTACAAGTTATGTCAAAATAAAACAGCCAACATAAAAGTACTATTTGTTTGTATGAATTACTCTTTCGGCGGTCTAATCGAATAATCAGTGGAATCAGATGGCCCACATAGGTAGGGTAATTGTGCTCAAGATGACATACTTTTCTTGAAAGTGAGACATAAAAATATTTACAAATCATAGGGATGACAAAAAAGTGAATTCAATTAATGCATTTGCTGGCAACAAAAACTACATTTAAATTAATAGTGTAAAATAATAAGTAGTATTTTTAAAAATATTTTTAAATTAAGTTCAACAGCAAGTTCATATAGTCATAGCCAAATTTATTTATTTTACCTGACGTCGTGAATAGCCTTAGCCATTCGCCTTTAGACCAAGTACGCCTGCTTGAGGTTCTTTTTTCGTTATTTGGCATAATACCTACAATAAAAAGATACATAAATTAAAAAATAAAATACTACGTCTTATGTAAGATGGCATAGCTTGTGATCTTGGACGGTCGGGTATCATGCCATCTTGTCCGATAGCAGATTGTTGGCACCAACATTTTCTTATGAGGTAAAAATGTCTCATAGTAATCACTAAATATACAAGTAACTATACCCACAACACCTTATACGACATTTTACAGCTCACACTCAATACAAAAAAAAAAAAACAAATTCACACACAAAATTCTTGATTTCGTTGTCATTTGGAGCACGTTGTTAATAATTATAGCTGCCGAATTATTGTGGGCGTAACTTACTTCGTAGAACTGCATGCCCAGGCGTGTTTTTCAGAACTGTGGCGCTTATGGTTGTAGAGCAAGTGTGTCATCTTGTCGGGTGACCCTAAATCTTAAGCCTACTTACCTATATTAACCAGTCAGCATTTTTCCACAGACACCTATTTTAGTTTACTGGCCTAAATAAGCTTCTCAGCTTTATTTTTGATGTTCGATGCAATGGAAATAAATTACCAGGGTCTAAGTTGTAGGGCAGCATGCAGATTTAATTAGCATTACAATTTCAGTGACAGCCAAAGAAGTCTGCCATGGACCCACATAATTATTCTATTCTCCTTCTCATACACATAAAGTCCACCCTTAATAGGTAATTCCTTTTTATGGCGACCCTAATCGAACGTAAGTAATTATATTTCATCGCTTATGAGAGTATTTATGTGTCTGTTTTTATTTGGTTGTCGAACACCTGAATACAGTCTTTCCTTGGTTACCTTTGTCTACTGACATCTATATCTGAAGTCTGCTGCTGCCCTAGTCAATACCCGTACCGCACTGTTTTTCGTTTTCTATAACGCCTATTAGTCGTAAGAATATGCTCATTCTAGCTCTGTCCACGGTACAAACAAAAACATAACCAAGGTGATTATTCCTAAAAAAAAAACCTATCCTCCCTTTGCCCCATAACCATATTACCCAAGTAGAAGCGTTCTATATATTTTTTTTCTACTCGTACTTCAACCCCTATTCCAAAGTCGATGACGATGATGATGACTGACCATCTGTCGCATAGAATTCCGAATATAGCTACATATTGCGTTCAAGTTCCTCATATACATTCACTTTGCATGGCAGGACAATAAATATCAGAGGGGTAAGCTCAGATATAAAAAAAGCGGACGACATATTTGGAACACGTGCAATATCTGCATATCATGCTTGCAGCTATAATATTTCTTGGGACGACACTACGACAGGGTGGAACTTCGTCATCGCGTCCTATTTTGAGTCTATGACGATATATTTGTGTAGGAAATTCCTGTAGAAACACCCCTCACATGGCATCACGATCCCATATATGTATATTGAATGGCCATTGAACTTGGCTGCACCAACTGACATCTTTTTTAATTGTTATTGTTCATCCCCGGTGTAGATTGTCATCGTACAAGCTGCTTATATCTGTCTACCGCAGCGATTGTTTAGAATGTCCATTGAAGTGATGTGCCAGGTTCGATAAGATGTGGGTTGCGTAAGTGCAAATCATTTCCATTTGATGTCACAGTCACTATTATATTTTTTTTAATTCTTTGTTTAGCTGTTATGTTGGCTGCTGAGGAGCTCTACAAGTTGTCATTGATTGCCAAACCATGTGGAAGTGAATAAAAAAGTAAATTTGTTGACATTGGCATGGGAGACCACCGAATTAATGATTTTATTCGGAACATCATTACCACGGTTGGGGTAAGTGTACCTACACCGGACGCAGATAGTAAATATGAGGTCGAACAGGAGTTGGTCGAGAGGGATTGGTTTTTTATTTAGGGCTATACAGTGGTAGAAGACTGGACGTCGGTTCATCTGTTGGTGATGTAAATATAAGTACTCGTGTGTGGGCATCAACTTTGCGCTGGAAAGGTTGTTATAACTGGGCCAACAGCTGTCTTACAAGGGCATGGACTGATCTATCCGCGTGCAGAAATGCAATCGGAAAATGGTTCATTATACCCTAAAACAAAAGATCGAAAAAAAATATATAGAAAACCGAAAATGCTTGAAAAATAAGATTAACCTAACCATTAATGGTCCTTAAAGGATCCTTGAGATCCTTGACGTACAAGATGATGTCAGAGAGTTTAGAACTGCCGCAGATCTCTCCTGGACAAGCCGAAAAAAGACAGAACTAACAATGAAAAAGCCCAAAACTAATTTCAGCAGAGCGACGATGAGTGTTTTATAGTGGATAAGGACCGTACAAACAATAATTAAGGTGGTGGCGAATTGATTAGGACTTCGTTGGGAGTAAATTTGGTGTCATTAGATAAGTATAATATCATCTGCACTCAAATTTTTGATTCATAATATTCCATATTGGGGGGACGACTCATGTGACGAAAGAAGTGTGCTGGCATGCGGCTTAGCTAATTAGTTTGTAATATTAGTTTAGAGTAAAGAAGGTGATATATCTTATATGAGTACAATCGATGCTTCAGAGTATGAAAGGCAGCACAGCAAGAACTGTTTTAGTCATTGATTGTAAGAGTGTAAGATTCAAGGACTGATTCGATAAAGACCACGAAGAGTTAAGCAAAGTCAGCCTCTGTGAACAGCTTGAATTCGTTGGATGTTAACTTATTGACAAGATGTCGCATTCAAGGAGAGGGCTATCCCAAATTGATATAGGTTAGATGCCGGTCATGCTAATGGGCGCATTGATGCTTTCTTGTGCGTGTGACATCGATTATATCATTCCGACATCTCGCCGAAATAACGTAAGCCGCCATACGTCGTTATGCACCTTACTGGAGACTTAAAATGGTTGGTCAGGGGGATGACTGGTCGACAGTATGCTTTCGGATATGCAAGTGGTGCCCGTATCGGTTAGACCTTCGTGTGTATCTTCTAGCAGCTCATCGAATATGGCGAAAAGTAGCATAGTAGTAGTGGTGAATGTAGCCTTCGACCGGTTTGCTATGCCTACTGCGGGTTGGTTCAAATTGGTCAAGGAGGTAGGTTTGACCGAGTGACGGTTTGCTTTGGATATGTAAGAGGGATGACCGAATCAGTCTTCCCCCCGATTTTTATCTATAAACAACCCGCCTATGCGATGCAGGTGGTACGGCCACTAGTCGATAAGGTCAGCTACTGACGTTGAGTAGAAATGTAAAAACTCATTGAAGCCATTTGGTCTTTCTAATGAATGATACAGCGTAGTCATTGAGGTTATCGAAGAAGTAGTCTCCTAGGATGGTTTTGCGCAGATGTGCCAGAGCTGGACAGGTGCAGAGAAGATGAAGAACGGTTTCTTCTTCCTCCTCATCCATACAGCTTCTGCAAAAGTCGTTGTAGGGTGCTCCCATTCTGCGAGCATGTCTACCTATGAAACAGTGTCCTGTTAATACTCCCACTACGGAGCTGATTCTGTTTCTACTTGTACAGAGAATTCTATGAGTCCTTTTAGAATCTAGTTTTGGCCACATCTGCTTGGATATGACGCAGGTATTTATGCTGTTCTACCTATTATTTGCGACCGTTTTTGTCTCTTTAAATAGGGAGAATTTGATCTATTGCTGTTTGAGTGAAGGCCGCTACCTTTTCTGGCTAGTTCATCCGCTTTACAGTTGCCCGGAATGTCGCTGTGACCTGGAATCCAGCACAGGGTTACTGAACATCTGTCCGCAATCTCGTTAAGAGATTCCCGACATTGTTTTACCAATTTTGATCTGGTTGTTGGCGTATTCAGGGCTTTTATGGCTGCCTGACTGTCTATGTAGATGACGATAGCTTTCCCGTCTATGACAAACAAGTCCAGTTTGTAGGCTGCCTCTCGAATAGCAATCATTTTTGCCTGAAAAACGCCACAGTGGTCCGGGAGGCGCAAGGCAATATTGATTTCGGGTGAATGAGAATATATTCCCGCTCCCGTACCTTTCGTCATCTTGGACCCATCTGTATAGATTTCAAGTGCGTATGTATTTACTACTGTGCCATTCTCCCATTCGGAACGTTCTGGAATTATTGCCTTATATTTTAAGTTAAAGTCCTCGAAGGGAAAAAAAATCCCAGACAACGGATATGAGTTGCTAAAGGGATCATCACTAATATCTTTTCGAAGCAAGAGAGAATAAACTGTAGCTGAAATTTGTTGACATTTTGGGTCCAAAACAGTTTTTTTTTTTTTTTCGCAACAGAAGGTTAACTTATGTACCTAACTTGATTTATAACCAAAAGTCTGTTCGTCCGTCCGTGGGGGATGGCTTTTTAAAGGTCTTAGAAATTCTATTCATATATCAGTAAATGTAATGAAAATGTATGGGCCGAGAGCACTTAATCGTTTCAAAAAAAATCAAAGCTGAGCTCTCTTTTGGCGATCTACTAAGTATGATTTGATCCATGCAATAAATGTGAGTTAATGCCAAGTTAGTAAGAATTTTTATTAAAACCCTTTCTGAGATCACCGACGTCAACTTCCTTCAACTTTTCATAAGGCAGAAATTGCTTTTGCGACAAACTCTTTCATGTTGGTCCAACATGATTGACTCAACGATTCAACAGATTTCATTTGATTGATGTTGAGATGTAAATCGATAGCGACTGGCCCTTTCGGCGCTTGGTTCCATATGAGACTGTATGTCGAGATTACAATTATTTTTTTTTCTCCTTGTTGATAAGAAGAGCAAACCCATTAAGGTTACTGATGACAGGACATAGCCTGAATAAAGGTATATATTGAAGCAAATTAACAAACTGATAGAAGGTCGATTGTGAACTTGGAGAGAGTGTCAGCCCTACTCGAAGCACTCCCTGCTTAATTTCAACCCAACACAATGCATTGGCCTTACACCACGGTAATTAGACCGATTATTCTTTACGGCACATGCTCAAAAAGCGTGCAGTGTAGTGTGGTGGCCGGCCTTAAACAGGAACTCCAATCTAAAAGCCCTTGAGAAGACTCAACGCCTGGCATGCATTAGCATCACGGTTGCTCTGAGGACATCTCCCACCGCCGCTCTACAAGCAATGCTTATTCTTCATTCTCTTGGCATCGTCAGCAAGGAATATGCTGCTTACGCGGCAATCAGAATAAGGGAAGGTAAGCACTGGTGGAGACAACCAACTGGACATGCCAGCATCCTCCTACAGACAAGCCCCTTACCTACTATAACCGACTATCTGCCTACGAAAATTGACTTCGAAAAAGGCTTTACAACCGAAATATTGGACAGATTCCGATGGGTCGCACGAAATATCCCGCACGAAGGTGCATTGCCAATATTTTCGGACGGTTCCAAAACATTAGAGGGAGCCGGAGCAGGGGTATTCTCCAAGGAGCTTCTGCGACTCAACAGACATAATATCTCATTAGTTGCTAATGTCATTACCGGTCATTCTGTTCTGGGTAGATACGCGCAAAGACTTGGACTGCCGTACAATGTCTTTTGCAGAAGCTGTAGGGATGAGGGTAGGAGAATGAGTCCGTCACCCACCTTTTCTGCAGCTTCCCCGCCCTACCAACCCAACCTAAGGATGGCACACTTAGAAAACTACTTCCTCCCTGATTTTAGTGATCTAAGCTATATTCTTAGTGATTCTAGTAGGTAGGTAGTAAATGGTTCACATGAGTAACCAGCAAAGAAACCCCTAAACACCAGTCGTATGCCGATTAACGGCCTGAGTGTTTCTCTCGCCAAAAGCAACTTTAACCTAACATAACATAGCCCATCGCAAAAGCAATCTGCGACGATTTTTGAATTGGCGGTGTCGTATGGTCTACAAGCTGTAAGCCTGAATAGATAGCTCGTCTGTGTAACCTGTGTACCCTGTGAACCATATTTGGACCTGCATCTTCGTAGATACGGCTTCCATAGCTATGTGTCCGAAAGCGAGTTTCGTTGAATTTCGTTTTCAGGAACGGGCTAAGCTGATGTCAAAAATGTTGATACAGACGCGTCAAAGTGTAGAAGAATTTAGCTCATGCCAAACCTTCTTTCACAAAGCTTATGCTTTTTGTATACCCATGCATTTGTCGTAGCGAAAATGGGCGTAGACTGCCTGTAAACCTCGATAAAATTATAGAAACATCACTTGGTGCGAGTTGATATTCATCGACTTTGTCCCGTAGATTTATTCGGATATCGGGTCCATTTACAAAACTCTCGGTTCTTTTCTATCTCAGATTACCTCCGCGGAAAGGACATTTAAAACTCATTTTCGAAAGTAGCCTATACAGATGCAGAACCCTTTTGCATTCAATCGCAGTACACATCATTGTCCACGATTGTGTTAACACCCCATTTGAGGCGACGAATGTCTTTGCGAAAGAAAGGGTTAAGAAACCGAAAGCCATTATCTCTTGTACCACGTATGTCCGAAACACCCCTAATGGGGCATTGTACAAAGATTTATTTCGCTCATAATTAGAGTGAAAAACTGCTCGCACATGGAATGGAAAAATGTAAATCTGTTTCATATGCAAATGATATGGCGGTCTTGGGACGAAATCGCACACGGAATGACCGTACGGTCCATTAGAACGCAACTACAGCTACAGGCATTAAATTGAAATTAGATGTGAGCATACCGTGTGATTGATGCGCTTCTTTCCTAATTACGGACGGGTTTTGTGTCATTAGTTATACGTTTTTAGGATGATGTTTGAGCGCAAGTGAACACCTTGAGAGCGGATGTCCTTACGGCGGAAATGTCGTCTTATCCCGCACCCAAGGGTCGATTGCATAGTTCTTTCGCTTGTATCGCTTCCATATCGTCCATAGGGTGTCAAAAATGCATCGAGCACATTCCAACTATATTTTTAGACCGCCACGATTAATCCTAATCAACGTGAGGGCTTATCATGTGATCTTGTTACAGATCGATCGATGCATGGATGTCCCTATAGCTATTTTGAACAGCACTCGCTGATGGTGACCTCCCTCGCCGAGCCACAAATAATTTCCTTACACAGCGTAGCTTGTGCCACAAGTGAGTCGCATCGCTACATAGTGACAGCCAGTGTGGGGAACCACATTTTTTCGCGTTCGTGATGAATCAAAACCCCATTTCAAAGTTGACACTTAATTATCTTCCATCAGTGAAATCATTTATAAAGCCGAAACGAGAAACCCTCGTGGTGGGACTGTCTAACAGAAGAGCTACTGCTTATATTCCCGAGTGGCGTATACGCCTTCCGAAGATAAGATGCCAAGTGAAAAGAAATGAGGAAACGCAGAAAAGAAAAGCCAAAATTATAACAAAATTAATTACTTTACGAATTTGACTCAATTAAGGCGGGTTAGAGATGGTTTTAACGAATTGACGGTGGAAAGAAATGACAAAGCACGTAATTGGAAAATCACTGTAGGTACTCACTCCTTGGACGTAATTTAATTACCAACGGACCTTCTTTTTCCATAAATTGTTATTGCGTGAAAGGCTGAGGGTGAGTTCATTCAAGTGGTTAAATCGGAGAATGAGATAGTGCAAAGATACCAAAACAAAGGCAGGGACAAGAGGCACTAGATAAATTACTTAAGATACGAGTTACACAGTTGGATACGGCATCTGGATTCTACTATTTTGTGGATGATAAGATGCAACAAATCTATGAAACGAATTGGAGATAGGTACGCTTTTTTCAAATCTATAGCTCTAGCTGCTTTCAATAGTTCGGCCGGTAAACGCGTCAGAGAAGCAGTTGGCGAAGGAAGCTATGCCATTTAGATTCGAAACTAAATGCGGGTATAAGGACTCCGCCGCTATTTGTGAGAAAGGCTTTTCTGTAAGAAGCACAACATTTGATACACGTTTTGGAGTATGCTGCAAGGTGTATCACTAATGATGTGACTCTTAACTGTAACCAGTGACTCAAAGTAACCACCCCATGCGATAAGTTGTCCAGAGGTATCGAAGAGGACGTTGGACGTTCCTTTTCAGTACAGTTCGAGGTCAAGATCAATAGATAGGTAAGTGTTGAGTTGTAAAACGCACAATACATCTAGAGTCATATATGATATATATTTATATATTGGAACAAAAACTTCTCCTGTCGGGTAGCTGCGAAGTCGACTCAAATTCCGTTGACTCAGCACAGTATTCCTATCCAGGACGATGAAAACCATGACTTAAGACTATAGTTCACAAGTGAAGTGAGGTTAGCAATCTGTAAACAACGCTGCTGAGCCAGAAGGCCTGCCTTCCGATTTTTTTAAGACAGGTTAAGAAGACTTGATGGTCTATAGAGCATAAGTCTACGGAGCATTTATGCTTTTACTCATTTCTAAGATTTTGTTGAGCGAAAGTATGTCCAGATCTGGCCCTGAAATTCGAATTATAAACAAATAAACTTACGAAAGTGTCCCAACTAAAGGGTGGTTAAATTTTAAGGGCCGATGTTGAATGTGAACCACGCCTAAACATCACTTTTTGTTCTGCATTTCATTTGAAATTTCTCAATTTTAGACTAATTCAATTTGAACCATGGAAAGATACACAATCGAGCAACGCGTTAAAGTTATTCAGGCTTATTTAATCGGCAGATTTTCACCTCAGTGGATTCGTCAATAAGCAGAATTTTCGCATTTGAGCGAATGATAATCCAAGAGTGATTGTCGAAAAACCAATGCACCCACAAAGAGTGACTGTTTGGTGCGGTTTATGGGCTGGCGGCATCATCGGATGGTTTTTTTTTTTTTTTTTTCAAAATGAGACCGGTCAGGCAGTTACTGTGAATGGTGTTCGCTATCGTGAGGTGATAACGAACTTTTTATGGCCCGAATTGGAAGATATGGATGTGGACGATATGTGGTTTCAACAGGACGGTGCCACTTGCCACACAGCTAACGAAACAATGGCGCAATTGCGAGGCGAGTTTGGTGAACAGTTAATTTCACGTTTCGGCCCGGTCAATTGGCCGCCTAGATCGTGCGATTTGACACCATTAGATTATTTTTTGTGGGGGTATGTCAAGGCTAATGTGTATAGGGACAAGCCCGCTTCGATTAACGCACTGGAAGCCAACATCCATGCATTCATTCGTGAGATACCGGCCGATATGTGTGAAAGAGTATGCCAAAATTGGACTCAGCGGATGGGCTACCTGAGACGCAGCCGCGGTCAACATTTGCATGAAATTATCTTTAAACATTAAATTGCAAGGTTCAAACTATCGATTCAAATAAATATTTCATTCACTTTTTCGAATTTTTTGTGTTTTTTTTTTTAGAAAAAGTTCTAAACCTCTTAAAAAATCACCCGTTATAATGCAAGATGTCGTGATTAAGACATAGGACGTCCTTTATTACTATCCGCTGTTCAGATGGAGAATATTTCATGAAAAATCTTCCACTCATCTATTACAGACATAAATAAAAAAAAATAGCTTACAAAATTTACCATAACTATTTATGGCCGTAAGTTACTACCTCCAACGACAGTTTTTAATCCGACACTCTTTCATCTACTAATCTAATTCACATCTTCGCAGCTGGCCGCAAGCAAATCCAAGCCCGCATTCACCTTCTCCCACTGGCTTAGCGCACATGATGAAGTGATAAGGTGCAAAGAGTGCACACCATAGTGACAACTAAATTTACACGTCAGTGTAAAATCCCTTTAAATGTCTTTCCACTTCCTTATAATGGCTTACCAGTAGATTAATGTGCGCCCATTCAAATTAGTTGCTACAGTTCAACTAGTTAGTTTTATTAGACATTTATTGTCTTTTTTATCATTTGTTTCCCTAAAAACACCGCAACGCGAAGGGGAAACCGAATCACTCGGAATGTAGGTGCAACAAGGTTAACTAATTTATTACCAATCCTCGGTCCTACTACGAACAATTGAAAACCCACTAGGGTGCGCGTCAAACTCATAAAATATATCCTCTACGCCAGCACCACACAGCCATTAAGTCGAAGATTGATTATAACGATAATTTCGGAAGAGAAAATTTGAAAATAATTTTCACAGGAACACCACATAAATTAATTAGCCCAACGAGAAAAGGCGTTTCTCCCTTTGGTCCTTTTTCCCGAACGCCTGCGGGGCTAAGTTAAGTTTTATTGTTTCTTAATCAGGGACAAGGCGTCAGCAAAATTAAAAACTCAATTTGGGCGCCCAATGTTTCACAGGACTTTAGAGGTTAGACAAAAAGGAACCAAAAGGACAAGCGACAAGTTGTTGTTCCTGGCTAACACTGCCATCAGAAACGAGCTCACACATTTTCCTGTTGTCATAACTCACAGTGTAATTTATCACTTGTGATAAAAATAACAACGGCAAGTCATTGGGGTTGCACAAACGTACAAGATGCATCGGGAAGCAAAGCTATAGGCAAATGCCAAAAGGTCCCCCACTGAGATGGGAGTACTGCGCGCGTGAAAGGCGAACGCATCAATTTCACTGGAAATACAGTAAAAGTTGGGGGAGCACCACGCACTATCTGATGGTGGCAAAGGGAGAGAGATTTTCTTTTTCCGAAAATTTGAAATGCATTTGGCGAACGGAAAATATGAGAGAGGGGAACCCGTGACACGAAAATTCCACCCAAGTCGCATTAGATGTTACCAAACTGTCATGTCAATTGCGGTGGAATACGGACGATGCGGTAGCGTTATGTGTAAAATGCTCTGGGATATAACAATTTGTTTGGGTTGCATGTTTTTGTTTATACTCGGATCTAATAGGATTTCCACGAATCGGATGGGTTTCCTTTGAGTGTAGGGAATCTATTTTGATGCTAATTAAATCCATAAATGGAGAGGGGAATTCCCTATCTGTGATGGCATCCCCCCCATCTTGACGGGATGGTGTAATTTCAATCAGGTGGCAGATGTGGATAGATTCGCTGAAAACGTGTACTGTCCTTTGAAGCAGCGCGGTGACAAGTGACAGGCGAGGTACATACCACCGCGCTTTGTTGGCTTTGTGTAAGGTATGTCGGCAGTATGGTTTATTTGGATTTGGAAATCACGAAATGCTCTGGGGATACGATAATGTCAAGGCGACCGTATGATATTTGTAATGGATGCGCGCGCTAAGCTTCACGATCAATATTGTCCAATGTCAAGTCTCAAGTGAGCGAGGGTATTTGTCAGTGGCACTTGAGACGTGCACGATAACTTTTCAATGTCAATATGATTACGACATTCTTTTTTTCTCTCTCGAAACAGATGTTGAGCGAGTGATGTCGAATGGTGTTCTGTGATTTCTTAATGGCTAACACTTAAGATGTGTGTATGGTGTTTGAGATGTGGGATCAAGAGCTTTGGTAGATTAAGTTTATCTGGCTGGTGGTATATGCAGTGTAGGTGGAGATCGGGTCTGTTCGGTGTTTGAAAAAAAGATATAGATGACTATGTAAAATGGTTGAGAGTGGGTGAGAGAGTGATAGGGACTAGAAATCTGTTGCTTTCATATAAGGATTTGGTCTTCTCGCAGGATCATTTTTTTCTTCTTAATTTGACTGTAGCTGATAGAAGATGTCTTTATATGGTAGAGATGATTATATGGAACTTCATGATGATCTTTACGAAACTGGCTTCATACACACGTCGGCGGCTTTTTGGGTCTCATCGGAGTGTATTAAATATGAGTGTTATCGGCATCATGATATTCAAGAAAGACCCATCCAAACCTCCAATTCTTCTTCGTAGGAGTGGTGCCGATTTCCTTTTTAGTGTAAGTGACCAGAATAATGCATTGGCTACGTGTTTAAATCCCTCATATGACAATAGTTGTTTTCACATTCAGTAAGGGTGTGACAAACACAAGGGAGTAAAGCTGTAGGTAAAACTTAGATCCTATAAATTGACTGTTATTTTTCGACTTTTATTTCATTTCATTTCATTTTTCATTTCATTTTATTTCTTAAAATGGTTTGTAGATTAAGATATAATCTTTTTTAGTACTTAGTGTGGTTTCAGTTCAAAAAAAATGATTTCATTAAATTACTTAAGACTAGTATACAAAAAAAAAAGTAGGAGACTGTTTGGTTGTTGGATGTCTTGCCAGTCTTTGTTACTTTGAAGTAGAAAGTTATCTTCCGATAAACTAAGGAGACTCTGCATAAGTCATCACTAGTCCTAGTCCTTCTCTATCACATCGCATGTTTGAGAAGACGATTCGACTACGAAGTTTATGAGCTACCTATAGTTGGTATACGTACATTTAGAGATTGTTGGTATAGTACTGAAAGACTTCCACCAAGGAGCCTAGCGATTATAAGAAAACTTCCGCCAACATTTAGAGTGAAACTGTAGGCAGTATTTTAAGTACAGAATAAATAAAAAGGGTTTTTAGTTGAGGCCATGGCAGGTACACTCTTTTCAGCAAAGGTGTTGCCTCCAGAAAGTCTTCGAAATCACATCGGAAAAAGCGTCAAGAAATGTGTTGTTCGATGCGATAAGAAATGGGTAAAAAAAGCGTCGAAAAGCGCTTCCAAAAGCAAGCCGAAAACAACTTGAACAACGTGTCTAAACGAATCTGATAATAAGTCCCAAAAGTTGGATGGAAACGCTTAAAAAGCTCATCAAAAACCGTCAACAATTCTTGGAAAAAATGCGAACAAAAACTTTTCCAAAACGACCAAAAGAGCGAGTGAAAAAAGCATAGAATATCAATTTGTTTAGCGATTCTAAGAACGAAAAACATGGAGCGAAAACGCATTTAAGAATGTGATCAAATGCATCAATGAGCACTTAAGAAAATGCCAGAAAACACGTCAGAAGTGGATCAAGAAATGGGTTCGCAAAGTGCCCAAAAACGTGTTGAACACCGCTTCAAAGAATAGAGTCGTCAAGGCGTTTATAAATTGCTAAAAAACATAACGAAAACCAAAATATGAAAATGGTACAAAAATGTTTCTTAATAGTTTGTAAAATGTGAAAGCTTACGAGTCCAAGAACGTATCAAGAAATGGGTTAAAAAAAACGAGTGTTAAGACTTCTAACGAGTCCAAAAACTTCTTTAAAAACGCCTTAAGCATTGTAGGCGCCTCTTCCAATGGATACCAAAAAATGCCAAAAAATGTGTGGAAAAATGATTAAAAGAATCCCGTCTAAAAAGGCTTAAAAACGTTTTGAAAACAGGGTATACAAATGAGTCTAAAAGTTCAGTAGAAGTCCATTCTTAATGTCGCGGAAGAGCAAGAACGCTAATACAAAAACCTGTCAAAACAAAACGCCTCGATAAAGGCATCAAAAAAGATGTACTATTTAGTATGTAGGATTGAATCGAAGAAGGCGCTTCTTACTTAATAAGCTTGGTTATATAGGTATGCCTTAATGATAATGCCATAAAAACTTTTTCAAAATTAATGAAGACATTGAGCTTTATCTCGACTAAAAAAAATTGCTTTTGTACGCAACTATTATATAATACAAGTACAATTATTACACTAGCTGACGCGGCGAACTTCGTTCCGCACAAATTCGTTACTAATGTAATGAAAATAGTAATTCCGAGCATGGACAATGCACATGCTACTTTTTGTAATTCGGTCAATTCAAATTCTTTATTCTAAAGCTATATTCAATGCAATAGAAATAACTGTAGTATCGCAATGTTTATGAGGAATAATTTTGAGAAAAAGCATAGGTAAACTTTCTTGAAATATTCTTACAATCAATCCATACAAATAAATTGTATATTTTTTAAATCTGGTACTTATTATCAAAGTTGCATCACTCGTCTTCATTCGTACCTTTGCGTCGCGTCATGCTTATTTTCCAGTTCTTAGCTTGACTTACCAGACGTCAAACAAAATTATATAAAAAAAGTGGGAAGAAAATGCACTGTTAGATTTTTATTTTATTTTAGTTGACGCTATTGTACGGAGTGAACCTGTGCCTCTGGGCTTCTTGAATTGCAGAGAACAAAAAACATTTAATTAACTATCGATCTGCCAACATTTTAATCACCTATGCAATTTTTGTCTTTTGCACAAAATCGTTTTTTTGGAATAGGGTATACCTAATTGTTTTCAGGTTTAGGCAGAAAAACTTCGATTCGGGTTGTCATCACTGATCTTGTCTTATGCGATGTCACATTCCCATTCTGTCGGCTTCTCTATTAGTTAATTAATATACAAATATTCGTTCTTCTTCATTTTGACTTGGTTGATATATTTGTTGTTGACTTGCTTGGTTGCCTTTTTCGTCAGTCAATATTTGCGCGTCTTGGCATTTTCAAAAAATTACTGAAATTTACTTTTCAATAACTAATTTGTCCGCGTTTAAACGTTCTGAATTTAATTTTTCCCCTAAGTCAACTGTGTAAAAGCGATGAAATTTTGAAGCGATGCGGGAAATCCAAAACAAACCAGCACTGTCGATACCATTTTGGAAAAATACGGCCCGATGATGCCGCCAGCCCATGAACCGCACCAAACAGTCACTCTTTGTGGGTGCATTAGTTTTTCGACAATCACTCTTGGATTATCATTCGCCCAAATGCGGCAATTCTGCTTATTGACGAATCCACTGAGGTGAAAATCTGCCGATTAAATAAGCCTGAATAACTTTAACGCGTTGCTCGATTGTGTATCTTTCCATGGTTCAAATTGAGTTAGTCTGAAATTGAGAAATGTCAAATGAAATGCAGACAAAATCTTGACATTTAGGTGTGGTTCACATTCAACATCAGCCCTTAAAATTTAACCACGCTTTATAAAAGATCTTCAATACCCTTTTAAGGCGCAGTAGATACTTTATTTTTTCTGAAATCGATGGAGCCCACCTTTGAGGCTACCATAGGTCCATAGCCTCTCACAAAAGTCTGTAAATTTAGATGCAGGTTCTCTTCAGCCATATAGGGAGTTCACATTACAAGCTTCATAAACAGGTTCCTGGAAACTTTCCTGTTGGAGCATATAACCTCCGGGTGCGGAAATCGTATTCCGCTCAGTATTTTTTTATTAGCCACCACATTTTTTTGGCTAACATAGTAAAATGGCCAGTTGTGGGCTTGGTAACCATAACGATTAGAACTACTACTTTTCTCGTGCGATAACACTCTCAATTTATTCCCAGGTAATTGCAATTGCTATAAGGTGCAATTTTTCAATGCTACGGGAAACTTCCAGTCGATTGACTATTCATTTATGTTAGCCCCAAAAGGAATATTAACAAGATGACCATGTGAGACATGGTCTTTCCTCCTTTTTCTACTGTAGCTTCACACTGAGCAAACCCAATTCCTCTTACACCTATTATCACTTGAAATCAAAACTGAGTCTGAAAATCTCATTACCAATAATGACGCCACCAAAACCCTTTCAACTCAAGAACCTCACAATTAATAGTCATTCGGTTTCGGACCCCATCCAGTAACCACCAATGACTGTCATATACTCGGCGTACATTCGACCGAAAAATTCAATTACAAATATGACATCGAAATAATTAATTCATTCCTCTGGGCTCTGCATAACAATTTATAAAATTTGTCACACTTAACAGTGTTGCCATCCACTCATAGGTCATAGTCAAGAAATTAATATACAAATATCTCTTTTGGTTTATCTCCAACGATGAGTGCAGGCGTTCGTTTATCAATCTGCTGTCACTGGATGCCAGAGGGGTCAATCCGTTCAGAAGAAATGGAAAAAAATCCCAATCGAGCGGTTACTTATTACCAAAACGTGACGTATTTGTTACGCCTCGTTGTTGGATGATTTTTATTAATGACTAGGAGTAGGTACCCACTGCAGCGGTGGACGGTAATAATAATATTTTCCCCCAAAACTTCATGTTGATCTGCCCTGTTTACACTCGCTACACATCGGCGTAGATTTGTGGTATCAGATAAATTAATTTGAATTCACGTATTAATATAATGATGGGACGATTGTTGTTTACGTGCGTCGGTTGCATCTCATGCGGGCGCGACGCGACGTATTACATGCACTTCCATGGATTCAGTGCCAGTTGATGGCGGTATAGGGTTAAATGTAACCCTTATTATTCCCATTACCTATTACCTATAGCATGTCCTGTTTAAATTCCTTAAGTCGATTTTCAACGTGCATTTTTAAAGGGAAAATCCTTATTGACAGTTGAGTTGCGCCAATACACGTATACTACACCCCAAGGGAGAGAAAGCCAAACGGAAATTGAGCCAGAGTGTATAGGAAATCAACGAAAATGGAAACAGATCATCAATCTCTGTCGGAGCAGGAGTATGCATTTAAATTAGACATTTACCAGCCGAAGACACGCCATTTCCCAATGGAACATTTCACGGTATAATATGATTTCTTTTCTCCTCTTTGTGGAAAAGGATACACAGAGAATGGAACACAGTCGACAGTCGGGCATCCATGCAAATTCTCACTTAATTCATATTCCATTAAAAATCCGTGCAATTTGATTGATAGTGTGGTAGGTAATGGGCGGGGGGAATTGTTCCTGTTCATTGGCTTATGGCCAGAAGTGCAACAGCAGGATGATGTTGTTGATGTTCGTCGTTTGGAGTTTTGGAGTGATTTATTCATATCGTTTGGTTTTGCGCTCTTTTTTCAAATTGATGGAATAATTGAGGGGATTCTAATACTGTTTTGAAATTGGAGGTTAATTGGTTGGAGGCGAGTGTTGAGAGGGATGGAAATGAGCAAGCGAGGATATTGGTGTTGATTGCATTTGGATCAAGCCAGGTGAAGTGGAACCAATTGGCGGATGGGTATGCGTCGAGCTATCAAGCGAATGGGGGTTTAAGAATGGAATGTTGAAATGAATATGTATTTTTCATGCTGATGTGTACCTACCTTCATCGCATGTTTCTTGCCACATCTCTTTATTAAAATACTGAAATAGAATCCCAGGGATATATATATATATAGCCACCCATACGTGATTTGACGAACAAATTTTACAACTAAACCCTATCTTGTATAACACGCGTGAAAAGTATCATTGGAAATATGTCCTAGAACGAGACAAAAAAAAATGTTTAAAAACCTCGAAAGATCTGTCAAGAAAGCGTCATAAAACTTGTCGGAAAATACATTTAAAAAACTGATCTAAAACGCGTCAAAAACCTATTGCCTCTTTTTCCAATTTAAGCATAGTACGCTGCTCGAGCTAAATTTTCGCTCACATACAAAATTCTCTCCAAAATTTAGCTGAGCTAAATTAAAGCGAACCCATTTACCTGAGTGGTACGCGCAAATCGAGCTAAATAATCAAGCTTTTGTTTCGGAATGTACTTATCTATCTGTCAAGATTTAGCGCGTCCACTTAAAGGCTCGGGACATTTTCTCAAGCTAAATTTTGGCAGATTGCTGTTTTTTTTTTTTTTTTTTTTTAATGAATGGAAGAAGTAAGCAAAGATGAGTTTTTTGAATAAATAGCAATTGGATGAAATCAGTGAGAGTTGAATTTTTGAAGTAAGTAATGTCGTTTTCCATTGGTTTCACTCGGAGATCCACTCATTCCGTAGTCCAATGGAACAAGAGTACCAAGAACTTAAATCGCAATGAGTAGTATCAGCAACCGGGTCTAAGAGATGCAAAGAGATATTAATGGCTTCATTAGTTATTAATGTCGAATCCATATACAAGCTTTGACAATTTTCCTCTTTTGTAGTTCCAATTTCTACGATTCGTTTAACCTGAGAAATGAGTATGTCGAGGGCTGTTAAAAACATGGCTCGGCTCACTTTGATGATAAATTTGTATCTTCTGCACCCTTTTTGGATATTGACAGATATACCGCAAGGTTGGCTTAATATGAAACTACGGAGTTAAACAAGAAGTGCTAGAATATCCTTTATAGACCCATGTGCGAATCATATAGGAGCTTTTAAAGCTTTATCTATCTTATGACATTTACATGGAATTAGTCTACCCATGGCATACCAGCATATACAGAAGTGTACTGAAGTTTTTAAAGAACCTAGCAATACTTTCCTCTGTTGAATGAGTGATGGGATGATTACAGAGTGTAGTTTAAGCGTCTTCATTATATATAGAATTGTAAGGGTCAGACCTTAGACCTTCATGCATTTTGTGCACAAATAGTTTCAGTATTGTAAGGGTCATACCATAGACCTGCGTGCATTTTGTACATAAATATTTTAACTCTTCGAGTCTTCGAGTCTGAACCGTAGTAGAGGAAGACATTACCCACAAGTAGAAAAGGACCCATACCAACTTGAAGTACGCAACCGATGTCAGTTAGCTAACTTATAATAACTAAAGATTCTTGTTAGCTGAGGCCTTGATTCGCCCCCAATATGTTGAGCCTTCTTAGTAACTCAAGTAAGGTTACTGAGCTGCTTTCCCTATTTCAAAACCAGTGCAAACGTCTCCGATTATATTTGAATCTCTTAGACCTATACAGTACCATAAAGGAAACCAAAGATGCATCTGACTTTGAACCTTCGATATGGGCAAACACAGATTTTCCGTTTTAGTGACTCATTTGATCATTCATTCCTTTTCATCATGTATTGGTTTAGTAAATCGACTTTTAGAAATGAAGGTCTGGGAACTCTTGGCCGGTTGGTTCTTTTAAGAAACTATATTGTGATTCTGTGACGAAACACCCGCAAGGCTAGATAGTTACTGACCAGTCTCTTTAAGGCTGGCAGCAACTTTGACGTCAATATATGTCCGAGGAGACGAGATTTTGTATTGTCCTTATATAAAGCCGCTGCAGCTGCAGAAGTGGGGCTTATATTATCTTAACAAAGGCCGTTTTTTGAAAGACTTCTTCTTCCCCCATATACAGCTGAGCCATATGATAAAATTGCTTTCCCATTAAGTGTACTCAGCTTGTGTTCACATGCGCTGCCGAACGTTCTAGTCCATTTGAGTCAATGGATGTGGTTGAAATTAGGGTCTTAATTCCGTAATTTTTTAGACGACTATGGCTGAAACAGTAGGATACAGAGCTCGCACCTCAGTTCTTAGAGTTTGAAAGCTGCATCCTGTTAAGTTTTCACAAACATAATCAAAGAAGAAGTAGAAACGATAGTTTAGGAGATAGGAGCTATTGGACAGTTAATATTGTGAAAAGGACTTAGTCCAGAGGGTTCCTCTCAAAATTTTAAGGCGAAGTCTCTTCTTCGACTTAATGTATAAATATATAGATAAATTTTTTCGTGTAACTAACATAGGTTTACAAACTCTGTAAGCCTGATTGACCGTTGTTAATTTTAAGTCTGTTAGCTATATAGATAGGACACCTTCCCAGAAAATAGTATATACGTCTTCTCGCAATCTCTCATTACAATCTTCGTAGCCCCAAACCTGGATAGCGTAGCATATAATCGATCTTGCTGTCGCTTCAAAGAGTTTACATTTGACATTAGTTGGGACTTCGTTTCTATTAAATACTGTTTTGCAAGTACTACTTATAGTCCTTTAGACTATTTTAGCTTCTCCTTTAAGTGCCTCATACTCCTTGGTGTAAGTGTTACTCTTAGGTAGCTATATTCTTTGACTGCTTCGAGCTACTTCGGAAATATTATCAAACCTTGAGTAGTTGACTCTAAAACCAGCCTGAAATTCACTCAAAAGACCTTTTGATTCTACCCACGAGAATAGTTGTTGCAACAAAACGCTCGCCAACAATTCTGATAGAGTATTAAGAAATTAAATACCTCTACAATTCCCTGAGTCGCTTTGATTTAATTTATTAACTAATGCGAATATTATATTCTTTTTGAAACTTTCCGAAATAGTTCCTGTATTACATCCATTTTTTTAAAAGCCGACCACAGTTTCACCACGGATGCTTGAGTTCTCATAACCACCAGAAAGGCATAGTTCAAAACACCTGGTCCTCTACACTTATCTTTTTCGGGTACTGTTCTTCTAATTTCAAACATGGTTTTGATTGCCAGATGAGGATGAATAGTTATATCAACTGATTGGGTTTCGTTTGAGAAAACGCAGATCCTAACTACACTACAAGCAAAGATAATATAATCACCTAGATGACGCAGTCCAATAGGAACCGTTGTCATATGAAACCAAAATCCGAAACATTAAGAAGCTTTTCCAAAAAGCATTTACAGAGAGAAAGCATAGGTAACCAAAGCCAAAGTCAAACACTTTACTACTACCACAGTATAGAACATATTATATGTTCAATTGTTTTCTGTATTCTGTTTCTGTGTTTTGTTTTGTTTTGTATTCTGTCTCCCTTTCATTATTCTTCATTTTTATCCTTTCGCGAAGTCGGACCTGTTACATGCATATTGAACTCATACGAATGCAAGCGTATCATTTAGATGGGTACCTATCGTTCGTGCATGACTGATTTTCTTTCTTTTGTTCTATCCTATGCTTCTTCTTCTCAATATGAATCAATTCTGTTGCCACGAGCAAAAACAGCTAAAGTCGAGTTAAGACGAAATTAGTTTTTGATACAATTAGATTCAGCATGCCCAAATCTTCAAGATTCGTTTTTCCAGCTTTTTATCTTCTAAATTGGAATTTTAATGCCGACGACTTTTAATAGATAGTCTAGAACCATTTGTCATTTTAAGCTTTTTAGCAAAACGTTAATATGCTCTCCTGAAAAATTATCAAATTCGACTTTAGCGGTTTTTCCTTGTTGCAACAGAATTGTCCTCCTGCTCTTCGAAAAAAAAATTCCGTGGTTGATGGAATAAAAATCGGGGGTGATTCCCATTAATTTTGTATTATCTGCCTGTAGTGCCTGCTCTCATTTTTTCACCTTTTCATTTTTTTAGGACAAATTGAAGCAAATTTAGAATTCCTTGACGAAGAAATATTATTGGGAAATTTTTGGACACCTATGGTTTTGTTTTATAGGTTTGAATAAATTTTTAGAAAATTTGATAAAGTATAATAGATAGGTATGTCTTGGAGAGTGAAGTGCATAATAACTTCCTGCAACGCAAGTGCCACGAATTATCCAGAGATAAAATTATTTAAATTTCCTAAAAATAAAATATAAAATAAACATAAAATGAAAAAAGAAAAACATGATTTTCTTTAATTTTTTAGGTAGGTACCTATATATAAATATGAAGTATGTATATTACGCCAAAACAAAAAAAAAAAATATGTAAAATAAACATTTTTTGTTAATCACTTATTTAGTTCAGGAAATCTAAATAATTTTAATATATTTTTTTCAACAAGTAATTACCTGTGCACTTTACTCCAAGAAATACCTCTATTCTACTCTATATTTAGTCTTCCCATATTTATCCTTATTATTTTTGTACTAAGTCTTAAACTATTAAAACTAAACGATATGCTACCTTCTTAATAAATCAATTTGAAACTTAATTGAGTGTAAACCCTATATAACGTATCAGAAAAGTAAAGGGTTTTCCAATAAGAGGTGTTGTTGTGAATGACCCGCTATTTCAGTAGCTGGCACTTTTGAAGCTTTTATTCTTTGTAATTTGACAAGTAGAAACTATGCCATTACTAAATATGGAATGAAACCCGCTTCAACAACGCATTGAAATTATTAAAATTCACTACAAAAATGGTGAAAATCTTGCAGTCACAGTTCGCTAAACTAAAGCATTTTTTGGTCGTCGTGAAGCACCTTGGGGGACCGCAATACAGAAATTGGTGGAAAAATTCGAGCTGTTGGGACAAGTTAGTCATGTGAAGAATAAAACCCGTGCACGTCGCTCAAGAACAACTGACAATATTGCTGCTGTAGCCCAAAGTGTTGAAGAAAACCCAGGTTTGTCCATTCCTCGTCGTTCTTTGGAATTGGGCATTCCACAAACGTCATTACATCGTATTTTGCATAAAGACTTGGGTCTTAAGGCTTATAAAGTTCAGTTAACACAAGAACTCAAGTCGGCCGATCATCAACAATGTCGTGTCTTTGCTGATTGGGTCCTTGAAATGCATGAAAATGATCCGGAATTCCATCGAAAAATCATCTTGATTGATGAGGCCCATTTCGACCTCTGTGGCTACGTCAACAAGCAAAATTGTCGCATCTGGGGCTCGGAAAACCCAAGAGTTATTGTTGAGAAGCCTCTCCATCCTCAACGTGTGACTGTTTGGTGCCGTTTATGGTCCGTCGGGATCATTGGACCTTACTTTTTCGAAAATGAGGTTGGATCAACAGTTACGGTGAATAGATTTTGCTATCGAGAGATGATTAAAGATTTTTTATCGTCGGAGTTGGATGGTATTGATCTGGACAACGTTTATTTTCAACAAGACGGCGCTACGTGCCACACAAGTAACGACAGCATTGATCTTTTACGGGAAAAGTTTCCGGACCGTGTTATATCTCTCGAAGAGGTGATCACAATTGGCCACCGAGATCTTTTGATTTAACACCTTGCGACTTCTTCCTTTGGGGCCACGTGAAAGACAAGGTCTACGCCAACAACCCAGCGTCGATTCAAGACCTCAAAGGTAAAATTCGTGAGGCTATCGAGGACATAGGGCAGCCACTTTGTGATTTGGTTATGGAAAATTTCATGAAAAGGATATGGTCCTGTATGCGTGTTCGTGGTGGCCATTTGGCTGATGTTGCATTTCATTATTAACGGCATATCTTCCTATTTATTATGAAATAAACATCCGATCATTTATCTCAAACAATGGCATTTTTCTCTGAATACGAAAATAACACCTCTTATTGGAAAACCCTTTATTGGCCCTTTTCTTTCTTAGCGAGTGTAATGTGAGATAAATCAACAATCGTCGATTTTTGTTCTTTCAATTGCGAATTTTTTTTGCCTCAGGACATTTGCTTCATAATCACAAGAAAAATTAAAATTTCTGTTTGTTGGGAATGGGAAAAGGGAATTGGGAACGAGAAGCATAGCATAAAAAGAAACCAAGAAATTTCGTCACACACAATACATTTATGCACACACGCAAACGAATACAATGTAACCAAATGGCACTCAGGAAAAAGCTTTTATTTTGTGGGATAATCGTTGTTGGACGAAGAGAAGAGCTTTTTGTTGGACAATCGTTGTTGGACGATCGCAAGAAATGCGGACATCAGCTAACATAGGACTGCGACATCTGTATATTATATTATCTGTGCTACAAGTCTTTCCTCACCTTGGAGCTTTCGAGTTTGGAATCCCGTTGTTTGCCCATCAAATGAAGTCCTAAGTCCACCATCCATGCAGGTGACGGAATTCAATCTTTAATATACTCTCCATCGCATTTAATAGCCTATCGCTATATCACTTCTGGGTGAGCTATAAAAATTAATCTACCAAAGTTTATCGCCACTCATTTACAGATACACAAACACATTTTAGAATCCATATCGAATGGGATTCAATTTGCAGAGAAATCCCTGCCAAGCGACAGCCGACAGATAGAATTTTAAAAACTCAATAAGGTGGAAATAATTCACAATAGGCTACGCACACCCCAAACACCCAATTGACAAAAGGTGAACAGTCCTGCGTACGACAATACTCATCCTCGAGTTAACAAATTGATTCTGACATGTTTATTAGGCAATTTTAAAATGCATATCAAAATTGAAGCATCTCCGGCACAATAGCATCCCGAAATGACCAACAAACATGACCCCGAGTTGCACAATATAAAAACGAATCGAAACGAATCCCAAGTGAGCCCAAAACGAAGGGACTCAAACTCAATGCCCTTGCACTCTACTAAATGGCGGGGGTATCCCTTTTCCAGTATCAAATGATAAATTGCCATTACCGACATAGAAATAACGCTCATTACTTCCGGGACAATATTAGTTTTTGTTTATTGTGCACGTAATAGTTTTTTTTTTTCAGGTTTGGCCGCCGCCAGCATTTTTGGAAACATCATCCCGCAGTCCATAGATAGGTGGAATTTTGTTCTTAAATTGGATGGATATCCTTTTTTGTTGTGCCGTTAAGGGAAGATTTTATGAGTATGCGTGCAGAGGAGAAATAATACTATCAGTGCAGTGGAGGAGATTCGTATCCGCGCAGACCTTCTAATGAGCATACGATTGACCACTTGAGGTCGTTTCGAAACCAATTTGAATGGAAACTAGATTAGTGAGATCATAAATTTCTTTAATGGCTTTCCGGGGGGAAGATGGTGTGGGAATGAGTACTGCACGGTGTACACCTGGCAATGAGGACATTACTTGTGATTGCCTTGGTAGAAATATCTACGGCTTGTGGTTTGAGGTGTGAGAATATTTTAAAGGAATTGTTCTCGGTGCTGTTTTATGAGTGGGAAGTTGGAATTAATATGGTGCAGCTCTTTGCTAGCTTACTCACATAGTTTTTACCAGGCGGCCTAACTGTAGTGATTGATAGATTCTTATAGAATAAGTGGTCTACCCCAATGCTCTACATGCCAGTCTTAAGACCAATTAACCTTTAGAGTACAGATTGGGGGACTTTGGGTCCTCCACGACCACGTTTTTGTCTATATTCCGTTAAATAATAATCGCTTTTAATTCTTTTTTAAGTAGTCAAGTTTTTTGGCATTCTTAAAAGAAATTTAACGTGATTTCACATTTTTGGCAATTTTTTAATAACAAAAAATTATTTACAAAGTAAGAGGAACGCAAGTAACCTCCACTTCGTAATTTAAGAAATATTTTGTTTTTTTTTATTATTTATAAATGGAAAATAGTCGATTTATCCGAGCTTTTAATGGTATTTTGTTAATTATTTTTTAGTCAATATTATTGAATTGAAATCTTGCATTTGAAGAAATATTTATATGGCTAAAAAACGTGTAAGCAACTTCCATCACAAAACTAGAAAAATTCGTGCTTCTTATGAATTTAATGAAAATAAACTTTGCAAAAAGCATTTCCTTATGTGTTTCGGCTTTAAAAAATATTAAAATAAACCTGAATAAAGTTTATACCACTCCCGCTTTTGGGTCTCAAAATTTACTTGGTACTCTAAAGGTTAATTGGCCATGGTAGGGTTATGAAGTGTCCATATTTATATAAATAGTCTTAGTAAATTTGAAACGACATTTTTTGAGCACCCGTTAATGTCTAAAGCTAAAGTTTTACCACACCAGTAGCCATACCTTGTCACAATTGTTTTTCAAACATTTTATTTTATGAATTAATGCATGACTGCATGAAAACCTTTTATCTATAAACAACCGACAAATTTTGTAGTATGTCGCGACTTTTAGTTTATTCCAAGGGTATCCTAGCCGCTCGCTGAAATTGAATGGCGCTGAAAGCAGTTTACTTTCAGTGTCATGACCCCATCACTTAGTAATCTAACTAGTAGTTAAATTTCTGTCTATTTTTACATTATGCCACTCACAATAGATATGGCATCCCGAAGAAGCCTCTATTTTTTAAAATCATTCACTGAAGAAGCTGGTTTAATTGGGAGGAAAAAAAACATTAAGAGAATATGATTTAATATGATTAAAACTGAACAGAATTGGTCCGTCCGGGCGTAGCCATAAACATCATAAATGCCGCCGACATTGTCGCGAACCCGATTGAAATCAAATTAAAATGTTTTTCTGTAAAAAAAATGCCCATAGAATGTTGCAGACCATGGGGAACAAGAACTTCAAGTACAAAGTCACAGGTGGAGTTCCACAAGGCACAGGTGTAGGGCCCACGCTGATTCGTTTATTTATGCAATTTTTTGGGAACCATGCTCTGCTAATTACACTCAAGGCCAGAAGCTTATGTAATGCTATTCTGCCCATGAAAACCGGCAAGTGCTGAAGGTTCGAAAGTGTTATCGAATTGATGCGGCATAAAACACAACTAGCTTAAAGCGGCATTATAAAAGTAGGGTGGAAAGCAATCAGCAGTGATATGGCACTATCATGAAGAAGCAGAGCCAACTTGAGCGACAAATGGATGATGAGCCGAGCTCCTTCCTATAACATTGACCGACCAATAATTACGTACTTCCAAATAAGCAATAGGAATGGAGTGAGTTTTAGTTGTGCGAAAGTTATGAATCAAGAAGAAGCAGTCATTACAGACTTGTACGTACATTTTTAGATTTGCAATCTAATGGCAGCTAATAATAAAGGCAAGAACTGGGTAATTTAGCTGACAAAGCAGCTAACATTTCTTCAATTAGGTACGTTCATCTAATTAGATGTAGCTAACTTGGCAGTCGAGTGATGATCCTTTAGCCCAAGACTATACGTCTTGGTAGAGTAGGTAAATTTGAATTTAAGTCATTAATGCGTCTTTATGCCTGACTAACCTACAGCAAATCCCACATGTTTAATTTTGATTGATTTTTGATTGATGTTTAATATTAGTTCATGCATGCATTGTTCAAACTAATTAGTTTCGCTAACATTTTTTTTATAAATTTTGAATTTTGTAAATATAGTGAATTGAAACTCTTAATCACCACTGTTAGCTATCTACAATTATGTAAAATGTACATAACTCGAATTCTATTGTTAACTCAAGTACTGTATTTTCTCTAAAGTCAATTTCTCCTCATTATCAGATGACAATGAGTGCTGTAACTGCAACCGGTTAATTTTCTTATTTACTTGCACAGCATACATTTCTTTCTAAGAACCAGCTTATGTTCAATGTCACTCTCGCTTGGGTTTTCGCTATTAATAGATCGTGGCTAATATTCTAGTTATTAACTTTATTAATAAACTTTAAGCATTCGAAACTTTCGTGTTTTATTAATACAATTTAAGAAATATTAAATTGTCAAACAATTGATTAATAGTTTTATTCATTTCATTACAGCTTAAACTGGCATAAAAATAATTTAGTAATGCATATAATTAAATGAATAATTTACATAGTAATCGTTCTTTAATTTAAGGGACAAATGACCTAAATTATTGTTAAACGACACCTCAGTTATAACAAATTCACCTAAGGTAACTAATAAATAAATAAAATATAAATATAAATTATTGATTAACAATAAAATCAAAACTCCATGGAGAGGTTAATTAGGGGTAAAAAATAATTAAAATTACAAAAGTCTTCCTATGTTGCCTTTTTAAGATTCGTTATAAAGATTCAATGCTAGCATGATCTTCATTAAATAACCAGTCCTTAAGTTTTCGTGTGTATACATTATGGTTGTACCTTTGTAAGTTTGACTGCTTCTACTTGGAATGTTTCCGCTTTGCTTACAAACTTCCTTAAGTAATTAAAGAACATACAAATGGCTTAATGGTAAAATGTGGAGCTTTTTAAACAGGGGCCAACGACGATTGCATCTACAAATAATACGGACTAAGTGCTTCTGTGCAATCAAAACAGGTCTAAAAGCACTAAGATACGAACCTCCCCAACTAATAATTCCATATTGCAACTTAGAGTGAGCCAGACCATAATAAAACATAAATAATACTTTATTGCAGCAATAAGGTTTAATAAGATACAGATTACGAACAACCAGATTGATATTCGATTTTATAACTTGTATATGATCCTTCCAGTTTAAATTATTGTCTTTTAAGACTCCTAGATATTTAAAGTTCTTAACTGACAATTTTAAATTTAATTTAATTTTAAAACAATTGCTAGAGCATGAATTGTTACTATAAAAATTACTTTTACCACAAGTATGAAGCGGTAGACTAAATCGTTTACAGTCGTTATAAAAAAAAAAAGATTGTAGTCAAACAAAACACTATAAGATATTTTAAAGTTTACTAGCTTTGTTTTTTCACTAATAATCAACTTATGAGCGGCACACCGCAACCTTAATTTTTTTAGGTCCCCTCCAATTTAAGCAACACGTTCAAACTCGTTTTGAAATGAGTATGTGAACGTTATGTCATGAGCAAAAGCAGTAACTAAGCCAAACAATAGCTGATTAAAAAGCGAGTTTATATATATCAAAAATAGAAGCAGTCCCAGAACAGAACCTTGATGGACTCCATTTTTCAAAACATGATGTTCACGAAAGATCCCATTGACTTTAACTTTCTGTTGCCTATTAATTCAGTATGTCTTAAACCAACTGTGAATAGTTCCTCTAAATCCAGCATTAGGAAGCTTATTTAGTAAAATCTGGTGGTCAACCATACCGAAAGCCTTTGTCATATCAATGAACAAGGCCATTGTGGATTGATTAATATTTAAACCATCATATAACTGAGCGCACAGCCTGAGAATAGCATCCTCTGTTGACCTTAACCCAAATTGATTCATAAAAAAGAACTCATTTCGTTCCAAAAAATGTACTAATCTAGCCTTAATGAATTTCTCAAATAGCTTAGCAAAAGTTGGTAAAAGAGATACAGGTCTTTCCTATTATTTTTGTTTTGTTGTAAAGTGGAATTACCTCAGCACATTAATGCGATTAAGGGAAATATCTATTGCTTGAACTTTATCAACAAAAACATTTGTTGGCAAGTTGCTTTTGCAGAAACTGTAGGGTTTAAGATATGGCTTTAATTTTTCCGAAATTTCAGCAAAATGTTCATTGAATTTATTGGAAACACTTTCATATATTTTGTTGTGCTTTCAAAATGGCGTTCATCATCATTCATCATTTTTCCCTTGTTAGGTAACGGGAAATACAGCCACTTAAACCAACCATATTATGACTCCATTAACTTCTATAATCTATATCATAAATCTACGTAGGCTCTGTTTGTTTTCCTAAAAGACTGTCTACGACTCTCCATTCCTTTCTACAATTGCCATTTGATCTTTCAAACATATCTAAATAATAACTATTAACTACGTGTTTCTGGAATCTTTTGCTGATTCATTTTGCATAGCTTTTTGAAATACGTATTTGGTCTAATATTTTGCGGATGTTTTTTAGATTTATAACAGCGTAAAGATTTGCTTTTTATTTTTCTTAAGAGACAATTTGACATCCATGGGCTTGTTTTTTTTTTTTTTTTTGGAAATATGCGGCACACTTGTACAAGATTTAACATGTTTTGTAAGATCGCGAGGAATAAGTCAAAGGCAAAGGACTACTCTCTAAATATAACGGTTCCCAAAATTCATAATTTAATCTTTCTTTCAACGTCGTATACTCAGATTTGTTTAGTTTTTGGGAGATCTATTTTTTTTTTTTGGATATGAATTCATTTGATAATTAAGAGTTATCATATGATGGTCCGTAATTTTATAGTCATAAACTGTACCATTCAAAATATAATTAAAATATTTCTGTACCCTGGTAAATATATGATCAATGCAAGATCAATACAGTCTGTACTTAATTAATGGGAACATTATCATTACCATAACCTATTATCTGAATAACTTCAGTTTTTTTAACCTCTTCAACCATAACCCGATTTCACACCCAACCAGCCATACGCAGTGTTAAACCTGCCAATATCCCCCGTCTAATTTGAATCGATAATCCTTGCATTCATTTAGGAAAATCCTTTCAAATGGCACCTCCAACAGGCAAAGACAAGGCGATTAAGATTAAGAAGCCTTTTCGTCAACACAAATGCACCGGCAATGTATTATAAAACTCCGAAATTCTGGTCCCCCCCCCCCCCCACCCACCTTTGAGGAATTTTCTACATTTTACTGCTTAATAAATTAATCAGCATGACCCCTCCCATTCCAAGTTGAAGGTATCTCATTTAGCTGCGGCGATGTGTCAATTTAGTCGCTCGTGAAATTATCCTCTCCTTGAAGACCTCCGCGTGAAAAGAACATCACGCTAATAATAATCAAAAGAAAATTGAGTTCATACATCTAATACTGAACTGATTACTGTGGCAGCACACCGTTCCTCCATTATACATCATCGCGAGCTCGTAAACTCGAAACTATACACACAGGTGATTCGTTCCGCGGTGGATAGCGAATTTCGGTGTGCCAGCCAGTCGGTCGCCTGTCATTAAATGGCAAATGATTGCTACCCATTTTTATAGCCAATTGTTGTATAAGCAACCTGACGACCAGAAGAATGTTGACAGCAATAAAAGTGGGCACAGCTACGGGGGGGCTGCTATTCGCTATTATACTTTCAGTACAGCAACGCATGAGATGAGCGAAGCTTTGAGTTTCAACGTTTTATTGTCTCGGTGGATATTTTATAGTTTTCTAATCCACGAGCTTATTGCCTTTAGAACGTAGTTGGTGATCGCATTATACAATAGGAAAGGTAATAAACACTAAAGCTGGCAATGAAAGGAATGGATACACGTATATTGGGAGTAATTTAAATTGAGGAAAGGTGGCACTAATGGGGCTGCGAAAGGTGCTGCAGCCAGTTAATTTAAATTGTTCAGGGAGAGCAGTTTGAGGTGGAGTTGGTTAGGGAACATTAAACTAAAGACTGGAGTAATTTACATTTTCCTTAATGTTTTATTTCGAAACAATGAGATGGCCGCCACTAAAAAAAGATGGTTGACCGCAATTTTTACGACTGTTGCCCATGCAGAAAAGAGTTTAGTATCCAGAACTGTCACGCTTGACCGCGTTTATAGGTTTGTCAAAAGTGACCCCATATAGCGATGGAGGTACGGAACCTACATTTATCGCAAGTGTCCAAACATCTTCTGCTGTTGGAAGCTTCCTGATGGCAGTTCGACACTAAAGGGCTTTTAGAACTTTTCAGAGCGGATTGACATCTTGCATCACTTATTTCGAAGGCTCAATGCGTCAACTACGATTTTCACTTTATATATTTCGAAGTTTCTTAACTTTCTCCATTACGTAGATACCTATAGTAAGAGAAAGATATTGTTTTCGTACAAAAATTCGAACTCGAGATGTTAATCAATTCTGACATTACGATGATAGAGGAAATCAAAAAGGAGGGTCGAAAAATTCTGTCTGTCTGTCTGTCTGTTTGTCCGTCCTTCCACAGGACTACGGCCTAAACGCTGCCCGGATTTCGTTCAAACTTCGGATTTGGAGTCTGCGGGCTTACAGTTCGCGGCCATTTTCGAAAACGGCTGTAACGATTTCACCAGAATTGAAATTTAAGCTTAAGTAGGTGAGGTTGCTATGACTGCATACCGAGTTTTCGAATAACGGTACTTTTGAAATTTCAACATAGGCATCTCGAAAACGGTCCATACGATTGTAACAAAAAATGTATTTCTGAGGTAATGCGGTCATTTATAACTTAATAGCAAACTCAGTTTTTCTCTATATTATCGCACAATGGATTTTTAAAAATAGTTATTTTTTTAAATTTTGTTTTGTTTAGTTTACCTGAAAATGGCAATAACGATTCTTACCAAAATGCAAACTTAGAGTCAAATTATTGTGTACTTAATTTTCAATTCGAAGCACCGAAAACGATAATTTTAAAACTGCACATATCTCGAAAAGCCCATTTTTGATTTCGACAAAACCTTAAAAACCAAGTACTGCTTACATCCCGAATATATCGAATAATCAGTTTTCAGATAAATAGTTGAGCAATAGTATGTTTCAAACTAAACATTGCAATATTTCGTACTGCTTTGTCTGCATAATTTTACAAAAACCGCTCTAAGGATTTAAATCGAAATGCTTAATAAAGATATAATATAAGTATTCTAAATGAGATCCCGTACTTAGTTTTTCTCCGACAATTCTAATAAATACGTTTTATAATTGTTTCTCAAAAATTACAACCCAAACCTTCGTATATTTTTGTAAAACTCAAGCAATAAAAATGTAGTAAAAGCTACACAAAACTTCTTTTCAGCAAATGTAAATTACTTCTTCTTCTTTCAACAATATTGAGTATGCACCTTAAAATAATGCCAACATTTGGGGCTTACACAATCAGAACATCCAATCCCACTTCATTTGCACCCCACAGACGACAATCGGGATGTTCAGTTTAAAACTTCTAGTGCAAATTCAAAAACAAATGCCTGAAATCTTACATATAAAGCTATGTAAAGATATCGATCTATCACGAACAATACTTCCAATCATTGACGACTTCAATCTTATTCCAGTCGAAAATAAAAACATCGTCTAGCAGGTCCAAAGTAGAAACTCCTACTACACTTGTCCTGCACTCAAAAGTCTTGTGAAGTGTAAGAGCTTATAAAATAGTACAGCAGTACGCACTTACTGAGAGCTTTTCCTTTTAAAAACTCATATTGTTATATTTAATATGTACTGCCATGATATGTTCTGAATAACCCAAAATTGGATTTTAATTTCTTCAGTATATGGTATCGCTTCTCGAATTTTAACTAACGATTTTGATGAACGAGAAAGTTTTGTTCGACCCAGTCGTGCACTTTATTTTTAATTCGCTACAACCGCATACGACCTATATGACATTCCCCGTCCTACTAAACGATCATACTCTCCACGATTGGGTAGATATTGCTTACAAATTTTAATTTGATTGCAAGACGAATAACTTACTGAATAGAGTAATAAAAGAAAAAAATATGAAAAATTACCCAGCAATCATGAAAGGAATTTTTATTTTTAAAATCGAATTTATCATCACCACAGGAGTTGACATGACACCCTAATAAAAGTAGGTACAGTAACGTGGATAATATAACTGCGTTCTTTTAAGAATTCTTTTTTTATTTTCCACTGTTACTTTTCCCGTTTTACAAGCAACCATTCTCCCCACAACGTATCCGTATTCTATTTATAAATTTGTGGGTTACAAATGGCGAAGAGTATCCTTGATCGAAAATAAAAGAAATTGCCTTGCCACTAAAGATTTTTAACAGTTTCGTATGCCACATGGAATCCCGGGGGACTTTATTTTTTTTTTCAAGTATCATCTTCGGAATTGTAATGCACTGCTATTTTTTATTTTTTTTTTTTGTCTGTGTAGGTATACAAACCATTTATAAGCAGGCAGACAAGAATGTCATATTAGCAAAATTATTGGTTGTTGCGATAAGGATAAAAATAAGTGCCTTTTCACGAAATGGATGCGTTATGTGTTGTATAGATTCCTTTGGAATTCTTTTCACAAAATCACCTTGTTATGTCGGGCTGGTTGGTCCTGACTACTGTCTTGTGTAATGGGATGGGGTGGAGGGTTGCGTTTGTTGTGCATCAGATAAGTAGTGATAAATGATGAAACTTTTAATGTGCGCGTCCTTTTTTATTGGTCGATGATGTTTTGGAAATTTAAAAGTTTATCTAGATAGGGGTTATTGGATTTATGTATAAATACACATTGATGATGTTGTCTGTTGTGTTGTGTGTTCAATGTTCATTCCTCATTCGATGTAGGTAGGTGAAAAAATATTGGAAAACTACTGTGTGCAGCGACAGAATTTTGCCTGTAGTTTTAATTTAAATCAGTTTCATGTCATGTAGTTTTATTTGATTTATGTCACAGTTTGCAGCTCAAATATCGCTCCATTTCTCAGACACTCATACGAATCACATCAAACGGTGTCCTACGTTTTGAGATACAATTTTTTTTATGGCATTCTGCCTAACATAACGCGAAGTTTTCCTTGCTGTTTGATATAAAATGAATAATTGACATATTTGTCAAACTAATCGTGGCTTAAATGGGTGTTAAAATTATCTTCCTGGACGTTGGATGGAAAATTTCTAATTGACTACCTAATGGAGACCTAGAAGAAGCTATTTACCTGCTTAACATTGACCTATGGCTTAGGAGCATATTAAATTTGAGAAGCAGTTATGTAATGTTTGTGGCAGCGATTTAGTCATTTTGCAACGTTAAGTGGAGTATTTGCCCACTCAGGTTGTTCTATTGGTCGGCTATGTTATGTGGAATAATCTTCCCTTGAGGGGAATTGGCGATAATGTTGCCAGTAATTACGCTATTGTCGTATACTAACGCGCAACTAACTTAACCACCTGATGGATATAATCGCATATTATTCAATTCTTAAATTGAATCTGCAGACTAACACCCTCCTACACTAGGTAGTATTTGTTGATCAATGCAATTTAAAAATTAATATCTCCATGATCGACACGACGATGGTCAACTTTGTGGGATATTCTCCCACAACGATAAACTGGACTCGTTTATTACTTGAACAGCATTGCTTGCACACCAATTTCATTTATTGAGAAGTATACCAGTTTAAAATAAACTATGATAGCCGAGTTCCTCAACTGCGTTTTCGGTTCCATGGTATATAAAACCATGAATCGGAGGTTGAGCATGACCAACAACCAACCAAACAACGTTTGATTCGGAAGATCGTTGCCGAACGCGTTGCTCAACAAGGGAATACGATTTGTTTGAGAAAATTAACAATTATTGGACAGCAGGGGCGACCAATGGCGGTGAAAAACGTGGTCCGGTATCTTGGCATCTGGCTCGACCAGTATCTGTATTTTGACAAACATATAGATGCTTTTCTTGCTGGGGCTAAGAGGGCCTACGCTCTGACAAGGAGACTGTTTCGCAGCAGTCAACTTGACTCTAGGGTGAAGGTCAATTGCTACGTGGCCCTTATAAGGTCTATCATCGCTTATGGCTGTCCCACGTGGTTCAATATAGCGCCGTCCTATATTCGGGTGTTTGAGAGACAATGTCTCAGGGCCTGTCTAGGGTTGTTTAGAACTCCTGAATCTCAGTACATAAAATCTTATCCCAACAGGACCCTATACAATGGGGCTCGACTGAATAGGATTGACAATTTCCTCATTAAGGTGATTCGGAGGCACGGCGCAAGGGCGATGGTCAGTGATAATAACCTGATCTCAGGGGCTTACTACCCCAATTTAATGTACCACGAGAGTACGCTTCGGTCTGGCTGTATCCCGCCTGAGGCATTTCTTCATGTAGACATGAAAGGGTTAGTCCAGACAAAAGATGGTGTTCCGGTATTGTACCACAGCCACCGCGGCGCGAGGGATAAGCGGCCCATCCACGACGGGTACGCCGCCAGGAGCTCCTCCGTTTTAGTACCGCAATAGCGGAACGGGACAAAACAGATATCCTAAAGCAGTTCACCGAATTTTGGTGGCTTAAGGAAGAGGTGAGGGTGGATACGCTCTCCCGGGCCGGTGCTCTACTTATGTAGCATCCTCCTTAGTTCTAAGCTAGATACTAAGTTTGTAGGTTTAGGCTTAGAGTAGGGGGTCTTTGGGAGGTGCCGGGCTAGCCAACATGAATAGGGCTGCCGAGGCTCGAGTCTCGGTGGCGGCTATCAGGCGCCCATGGACGCGATCATGATGGTGACCAATCGATGAGATTGCTCACCACCCTGATTATAGGCAATTTAGGTTAAGTAGCTTAGGTAGTTTTATGTAGTTATAACCAAAACAATAATAAAGAATTCAAGTTTTCTAAAGTTTCTTGAAAATTAAAAAACAAAACAAATAGATATAGATAGATTTAAGTCCGAAAGGCAATAATTTTAAGGTTATTGATAAGTTTACAGCGCTCGTTTAGAGCCAGTAAGCTAGAATAAGAATAATGTTAATTTTAAATTAGATTTAATCGTTTTTGTCTAGTATGTAAGTTTAAAGAAAGAAGTAAATAAAAAATGAATTTTTAAATTTAAAAAAAAGGGAACGGGCTTAACATGCTTGTGCAAATATACACATCGCGTTGAGCAACGATTACATGATAATGTGCTGTAAAGTAGATAGCTGTTTAACTCGTTGCTCAAGCTAGTGCCAACTGAAATGTTCATGCAACTTATTTCAGCCGCGTAGGAGAAAAACAAATTTTTGCGACACGTTAGAAGTCCATTCGCGTAAAGCTCTTTCTAAATGCTTTCGAATTCGAGCTCATATGCGCAGTAAAATCAATCGATTTCAGTTACCTATAGTAATGATTTCGATATACAACAGCCTCGGAAATTTCTACCCAGCCGAATGCGTTTGTGAGTTTGAACTGTCATCTGCCGAGTTTGTTCAACGTGTTGCCCGGCAAGTAATGATTGGCTAAGTTTACGAGAATGCATTTATACGCATTAATTAACTCTTTGATCAACTGCAACGAAAACGCAGTTGACCACCTCGAGGAACTTGCTCGTTTTGCCAAAATCAGATATGTGGTCTTTCAATAATTGAATGGGTTGATGAAGTAAGTTTTATGCGGCCTTGAATACGTGAAGAACCGAAATGCATACTTTTAAATTTCGAATTAAGTTCTAAAAATCATTTTGTTCAACGAAAGAGTTTAACAGCATTTGCAAAAAACTGGTTAAAGAGTTTCGCACGTGGTGGACGACCGGAATAACAAGGGGCCCGAAGTAAAATGAACAATTTGCACTTAAAATAACTCACGCTAAAGAAAAACTTGCTGAAATATATTTCGCGATATAAAAAAACAAATAACTAAATCTAGCGTCCACGTAAAATTAAAGAAGCTAACAGTGACGAAATTTTCCATGCAAAATAATAATAAATTTAAGTAGAATGTTAAAGAGTTGAGAATATTATGTTTTCTATGCAAAGCTGCCCGGTAAAGTCGCTTTATTTTTTACATTTTAAATTCATTTTTTTATTGATCTCTGTAATTAAACAGAAACGATATAATTTAAAATTAACATTTATCTTATTCTGTCTTACTGGCTCTCAGCGAGCGTTCTTAACTTAACAATCGTACAGTCGCATCGTGGGTGGTAAACAATACACGCCACAAAATGTAATACCAACAATTTTCGTTCGTTAAAATTAACCCAAATATCAGCCTTTTTGATTTCAGAATGCAAGACTTGATTTTTCGAAACCTAAAAACGAGTTCTTGTTGTCAAAACTAATAGTTAATGCAAGAACGTTTATCTTACAATTTTTTCCTAAGTTGCTTGGAGTGAGACTGCAAAGCGCGGGCTTTCAAAAGCCCACCCTGAAAACTTGTGTGAAAGTTGAAGCAATGCCGAACGAAGAGGGTTAACAATTTATATATTTATGTACATAGGGAACGAACTACAAAGCGATAGCTTCTTGGTTGGCAAAAGTACTTCTTCTTTCATTAAGTAGATTTAACCTGCTTCATCTTTCTTGTCTGTCTTTCCTACGGCTTATACCGTACATGCAATAGATCAGTTTGTAGGTAGCAGGCTATCCATCATTACAATTTTCCATTGTTGATCTCCATGTCTAAATGGAAATCAATATACAGAAAGAAATCAAAGAGGTATACGTGTAATAATTGGTAATTTGTGCTAAACAATACTCCAAAGAATACTCCGTCAATAGTACCTATATCAAATTGAATTCTCTTCCTTTCTTCCCGTCCTAAACAACTCAACAAGACTTCCCAACATAATCGATTAGGTTCAGCTTTGTTTCCATTTTTTTAATTTTTACAATAACCCTTCACAACAACCCTTTATCATGAAAACGAAAATCAACTCTTTCAGGGGTTAAACGAATTGATGTATTTTGTTTAACTTTTGAAAAAAAAAAAAAAAACTCCACGCACACATCAACACTCTTTGGAAATAACGACACGGTAGTCCAAACAACCCTTTCCCGTTGTGCGAAGTAAATAAATCATTTCTCTTCGATTAATTCCCTTGATGACATTTGGTATCCCCTACACTGGAAACCTCTAAATAACCCAACTTAAAAAAAGCACTCCGAACAAACAGCCATGCTCTCTTTTGTAGTGGCGTTTAAAATTGCCTTTCATTTGTTGCAATTGTAACCCTTTTGCAAGGATTGAAAGAAAAACAAATACCTACTGTAAAGTTCATGTAAAGGTTGTAAATTTAATCGGATGAACATTAATGTTCTTGCCGGAATTTATTTTTTCGCCCAATTGATTCTTGGTCACAATTGATATATTGATATTGATATTAATTTCGTTCAAGATGACGAAGTGCAGGAGCGCCATGTTGGATTTTCCTTGGTATGGTGGCCTTCCACCGTGCTTGCATTGTAATCGCAATGATCAAAGACATGTCGGAACATAATGCCAGTTGGTTTTTTTTCACGGCAAAGCAAATTAAAGTCGCTTTGTGGAAATAGTTAAGTAGGTAGTGCGTTTTCCGTAAGGTAACTCTTTAACTGGTGTCAAGTGGGGTCTTTGATGAATATTTAGGTCAAACGTTGATTAAACGTATGGCTACACTTATATAGGGGCGAATCGATTGCATTTCAAAAGGTGTACTCACTGAAGTTGATGTGTCAATTGTACATATACGCAATTACGGAATTGTATTTGTTCGATTAAAAATCGATGAAAGAAAGGAGTTTTCATATCGGGGTGGAATTTAAAACAAACGCATATCGTGAAGCACTCCCCTGCTCAGCTTTGAAGATCTTAAGAAAAAAGTCTTTCTCTAATAAGTCGCTCACTATTTTCAACTTTATATTGATCACGCCACAGTTACTGCATACATTCTAAGACCAGCTTGAAAATTATTACCCCTAAGAGTGAATCTATCATTGAATAGTCGGTTTTGGCTACCCTTTGAATTATTATCTTACTGTGAATATGTAGTTGAAGATCCTAGAACCATTTTAGCAAATGTTGAGAACGTGTTTAAGGACACAAAGCCTCGGGCACAGGCTTGGAGAAAGGTATTACAGATCAGTAGACATAAAGCACTTCTAAAGGTTCTCTTCAAACACGTCTTCACTCTTTATAAAAAATCACTAAGTCAAACCGAGATTTACGTCAAGGAAAAAGTCAAACTTTTTATGTCTATCAGTGATAAAAAAGTAGTCTTACGAAATTTAAATTTTATGACTTACTCACTCCAGAACTATGGAAAAGGACGGTTCAATGAATAATAAACGCATAGAATTTGTGTCTTTTAGTTATTTGCATTTTGGGAAGCAAAATTTAATAGAATTCATGCCAAGCAGCGTTGATAAATTTCTGCAATTGAAGAAGATCTATTCAATTTTTTTTTTCGATATTTAAAACTAGTGCCACACAATTAAAGCTACAGCATTCTTGTAATACGCTTGAATGCACATTTAGATCAGCAGAAAACATAACAACAAAACTAATGAATTTTTCTGTTTTCGTACAATCGTTTTTTATGTATTTTTTGTTACTTACCTTGATTTTGTTTGAAAAAAAATCTCCTGCAAAAAAATGCAATCTACTGAATTTTTTAGAGGATCTACTGCGAAAAAATTGTCCTGACGCGGCAATGGCAATGCTGGGCCAAATTTGCCACCTTGTGGCACAGTAGGTATCTCCCCTACCGAAGAAAGATCTTTCTGGATAGGGACTTTACCACGATTTAGAGAAGAGATGGACTACAAGGCTTTGTGGGGAAATTGTAAGTTTTTTAAGGGAAAGTCTTCAGGGTTCTTTTTTTTTTTTTTTTGATTTTACCTACGTATCAATAGTTATTTTCACAGATGGATCCATGACGGATGGCGGGTGCCGGTATCTATTCAGAAGAGCTGAAACTAGCCCGTCACGTCAACCTCGGGAAATACACTTCCGTATACCAGGCTGAGATGTTTGCATTGCTTCATGCGTTGGACTACTTGCTTGAGAGTCAGATAGAGGGAAGAAATATCCTTATAGCAATGGACAATGAGGCGGAGATCAGACGCATGGAACAAGCAAACATCACATCATCATTGGCTCTGGAATGTGTACTCAAGCTCAATAAGTGTTCATCTAAAAATGAAGTAACACTGACTTGGGTACGAGGACACGTAGAGATCGAAGGCAACGAAAAGGCCGACTCCCTTGCAAAACAGGGGTCAACTGAAAAGTTGCTGGGACCAGAACCATTCTCTTCTTCAATTATCAGGTGAATGATTGAGCAGCTGATTCACGAATGGATCGCGGCAGAACACCTGAGAAGGTGGTCAACCGTGGAACAGGCTAAATGGCAATTAAGTGGCCGACCTGCTCCACTCAAAGAAGGGTTCTAAGCATGAGTCACATTGAAATGGGTGGTGGCTTTGTCTACTGGATACGGTAATTTCGGGTATCACTTAGGAAGATGTTCCTTAGAGAGGATGATACCTGCAAACTATGCCTGGAGGAATCTGAGACAGCGGCACACATACTGTGTCAATGTCTGGCGTTGGCTAGCAGAAGAATGAGGATCTTGGGACATCATTGGGTGGATACTCAGATCTCACATAAACAGATGCTAGTGTTATTACAAGGAATCTAACCCAGGTAAGAACTCTGTAGAAATCCAGAGAGTCTATCTGGCCTAGATTTATAGTGGTAGAGAGACGAAAAGAGACCCGTCAATGGTGGTCTGATTCGAATATCTCTCAATATCTATATGAACGTATCAATATCTTCTCCGCAAGGATTAGTCCTCTCCGCATGAGATCCTATACTCTCCCATATCCCTTTTCATCCGAAGCTTACCTAATCTAAGTATTCTATCACCACATATAAGAAAGGTGAGATTGGAAGACTGACTAGTATGATGTTTGAAAATTTAGCTTGTAATTTGCAGATATGGCGGAAGTCTAAGCTGCACATTGTAAAGGTGGTTCATGTTTTAAAGTCCACAAATTGGTTGTACAAACAACAATGATGCTATAATCTCTTTCTTTACATTATGGCCACTCAACGGCAAGGATTCATCAAGAACCAGGGACAATATCTCCGATGACAAAGTCAATAAGTTAGCCTGTCTAACCTTGTAATATTGATAAGCAGGAAGAAGAAACCATTACTCATATTCATTGTACCTATCCAGCTCTTGCCAATTAGCGAAAAGCGAACTTAGGAGACTACTTCTTCGAAGACCTTAGTGATTTGTCTCGCACAGAAAAAAACATTACAAAGACTAAGTAGCTTTAATGAAATTCAATATAAACTCAGCGTTAGCAGGTGGTCCCACCGGCTACTGCCCGCACCATACCCTCATCTCTTAGACGGGTTGTTTGTAGATTTATACTCGGGACTGCTTCACCTTCTGACTTACTTAAAGCACCTCACAATATTTGTAACAGCGATAGGCAGATTACTCCAATCACAACTACTATCCCGCTTTTGCATTATCCACACTTTTTGATAAGCTGTCAGAAGGTACAGGTTTAACCGCTTCGATCAGCACCGGCCTATTCGAAGACATACTGCCGACCAGTCACCTCCTCATTGACCAACTATACGAACCCACAAGTAAGGTACACAACAGAAGAGCCGATCTACTAAATCAGCGATTCTTATGTAAACCAGTTTTACGCCATTTTGAAGATATGTCGGAGGATTACAAGCAAGGGGTTTATTGTTTCGGTCACCCGTCGTCTTTCCGCAGACATATCGCCCACTAATCACCTCCAGTTTCCTCTCTTTGATGAGTTGTCTGAGGAGACAAACCGTCCACTATAATCACTTCCAAACTCAGGGCTGTGTATCCAAATCACCAGTTATGCCCTAGATTAACCCCTGTTTCTTTCTACGAGACATCGGAGGACCCGAGTGGTGACCAAACAGTCCACCCCTCGCCTGAAAAATCGTCACAAGCATAAGCAAGGCAAGAAAGCGCCAAATAGAATGTCCGATAGTACGCTGCCCTTTACCCATTTCACTTCACTGATGTGGTGTCACAAAGGTATAGGTCCTTAATCTGGTCTTAGTGTGCCTTTCTTCACAGCCGCCTTATCTAACTCAACCTTTTATACCATTGATACAACCGAATGTGACCGATACTTTAGGTAGAAGGTGGTAGTCCCCAACTTTGTTATAACCTCGAGCTACGAAGGAATCTGGAAGATTCTACGTCTGGAATGTGTTGATGTGTCATTCACCACTAACTTTTTAATTAAAGAATGATTACTATTATTCTATTCTATTCTTTAATGAATATTGTTACTAGTTTAAGTATGAATTGAATAAAATCAATTATCTATCTATCTCTATCTAGAATGTATCGACAAAAGAGGATACGATGGTGGCATCGGTATAGCCTCGGTAAAGGTTCGGTACAGGTTCCAAACCGACGAATCAGAGAGCAGACTCGATCTTAGGGTCATATACAGCTTCAATCCAACGTTGGGCGTCTTTGCTCTGAGCCATACCCACAGTCACAACTTATATTTCTGTATGTCAAATGAGCTTTAGCCTAGGAACCACGAGCAAGCCGTGAGGTCTGACATGCCTTAGTTGCGTTGCGACTTACTCTGTCTCACAAGGCGAACTTAACTGTTTGTAGATTGATTTGTAAGCATGAAGTCGTTTTTGGCGTATATTTTTTTTAGCTCTTTGTTGTTAAGACGGTAGGTATTTAGTTTTTTTTTTCACAAGTTCGGGAAAGGTTCCGAGAGATGTTACCATATTGACAACAAAATCGGTAACGCCGAATCACTCTAGTAAAGTCCATAGCTGCAACAGTTAAGTGGCAGCCTTCATAAATAGACGATGCCGCCGCTTGAACTTGTACCCGTTTGCCTGCACCATCAGGGTTCCAAACTAAAGCTTTTATCTGACAACCTATATCGACGTCGGGAACCCAATAAATGCTGATTTAGGTTACTGATTTGATGTGGTAAGTCAAATAGATTAACCTGGACTATACGAATATTACCAGTATGGTCAACTATATAGAGCACTCTTCCAAGTTGTTTAACGCTAACTGAAGGAACAATAATATGGTTTCGTTTTTTGTTGTTGCTAATATGTCACAATGTCATATATATGAAATGCTGTCAGACTCCTGTCAGACTTACTAAACGTAGACGGAGATCATATCGTTCCCCATAAAGACTCACAAAAACCTCCAGTAGCACCTTTAAACAGGCCAGTAAAACGCCTGATTTTGGTTTCATTCCACAATTAATTTGCATACACAAGTGTCCCCCAAAAAAATGGCATATGCGTCGGACTAATATCACCCACAGATACCGATCGCCGCCAAACATTTACTTTATAACTTAACATTGCTGACCTTTCCCCTGTTAGGCACTAACTGCGTCCAAGTGCGACATTCTAAAATTACCTCAATTTGTCAGTCATAAAATACGAGCATATTTTCACAAAAAAAAAAAAAAACATATGTCCGCTCGTCATATAACCAGCAAACTGTTAAACAGTAGCGTTGCGCAATTCATATGCAATCAGACAACCGACCACCTACACGCAACTCGGCGATTTTCCTCCTCGAATCATTTATTATATAATTACAAACAGAGGCGACGAGAAATATTTTATCGCCTACAACCATCAAATTCCTAATTATCCAAAATAGGTTGTAAAAGCCAACCACTAGGCGCCCACCAAAGATGACTTGACTCAGATCAAAAGGGTGCGCGTGCCATGCCAACTGAACAATTAAATTTAAAAAAGTTCGCGATTTGAATTAAGATAACGCTGTTTATCTGCATCACAGATCAGTCACAACAGATGTCCACCTTTTGCATAAGCCATTCAAAAAGAGCGTGAAATGCCCTTTAACGCTTCGCTCGTTGTCATTGTTTAACCCTTTGGGTTGTCGGTTCGGTTGGTTTGGCGGACGAGGTACCGCGAAACCGCCGCGTCACAGTCACTGTCACAGTCACAGTCACAGTCACAGAAGCTGTAAAATGCAAATATATATGAGTGCAGTTCCAAGAAGTTTTCCTTGAAATCCTTTTTTCTGCTGCCCAGCAAGACCATTTAATTTAGACGTAATTACATTATGTTGACAGGGCTCTTGAAGTCGCTATACCTTTGAAGGATATTTCTGTTGTGAAATCAATGCAGCGCACGTGCACTTCGCCCAATAATGGGTAGCACGTGTGAATGCCAAATGCATTGGGTTCCGCCTCTCGTACATCCTTGCAAATATTTTGCACAAAAGTGATTCTATTTCTCTTTTCCTTTGATGCATGCCGCACCGGTTGTTGTAAGGAGTCATATAGGGGTTGTGTGTCGTGTTCTTACCCCTTTAAGGGAAAAATGCACTTTTCGTGTATGTGGCTCTTTGTTTGGAACCTTCGATCGATCAGCCATTAAATTACGATTGAGGTTTATGAGGTTTGCTATCAGAGAGCTCAGACACTGTATGTAGTCACTTGGAACCAGTAATTTGGCAAATTGACGGGTTAACATACTTGTAATGAGCTGTGCGAACAAGGGAAACCGATACACCCAGATACGAGTTTGGGTAGATGTGGGCATTTAGAGCTGATGGACGGTGAAAAGGGCGACTTGATGTCAAAAATTGTTTTCAAAAATTGCGATTAGCATCAAGGGCAACATATTTCTTAATAAATGGCTGCTGGGGTAAGTAGGCCCACTTGGACTGTGGGAATTGTAAACAGTTTGAGGATTTTGAATTTAGTTTAATTTTTTGTTTTTGAATAGTCCGTAGTTCATAATAGTGGACGTGGTGTAGTGGTAATGTATTCGCTTGTTGAATGGAAGGAGCAAATCAGAGGTAATATTTAGGTATTCACCAAACGACTCCTATATGAATGAGAGGGTTTAGACTATTCGGCGTAGAGTTTTTTGAGGTTATATTTACAACATTTTTAGTCCTATCAGAGTGCAGACAATGTGCCTCAAAAGTCAAGACTTACCTTTCCTAAAAACCAGATAATACATGCTGTTCACTCTTGGAGACTCTTGGTGAACTAACTATTTACAAGTAAAATGTATTGCGTGCAACAGATGAAGCTATTGCACCCTTTCAATTTATCCAGCAATGCCAAAGCAAGATGAAGATGATTCTTAGCTTATGTAACCTTCAATGCTGGCTTAGCATTAGTTATAATAGTATATATGGACCCCCTGGCGATGATTGGCAAAATTCTTTCGCCAACAATTATCTTCCGATAGGTCTCACTTCCTTCATGCTAAAACATATGAAAAGACTCGTGCGAAAGTCTGTTCTCCAAAGGCCAACCTCGCTTGAAAACATGATTGTTGCCATTGGTGAAGTGCTTGACATGAAAGGGTTTACTATAAGGTATCTTTTTTCGTCGGCATTGATGGCGCGCTCAACACTCAGGGAAAAAATATAAAATAAAATCTAATACGATCTATTTGATTTTACGTTGAATTCATTTTGGTTAAGAATATTTATTTTCGCGTTAAAACATATTTGATTTGAGTACGCAATGTAATTTTAAAGAAAGTCACCCTAGATTCAAAGTGAAACGTATTCACTTTTACATTATGAGTATTTTTTTTAAATAAAGGGTCCGCCATCTAACTTTTGTTTTTCAACTAGTGCTTATTTCGCGAATAACTAGTGCTAAACTCAGCTCATGTCTGATTCGACAGATAATTAGTTTTATCCTTCCGCTGAACGAATATGGTTGTGTATACGCTTGATGAAATGACCATCCAATGCGTTTTCGCTTCGCTAAGTGGGCCTGCGATCGACTTAGAGAAGATGCCGATTTTGCCAAAAAAATCATCTTTTCAGATGAAGCTCATTTTCATCTTGGCGGGTATGTAAACAAGCAAAATTGTCGCATTTGGGGCACAGAAAACCCGCACGAATACATGGAAAAGCCTATATACCCAAAACGAGTCACTGTTTGGTGCGGAATTTGATCCAGAGGCATAATTGGGCCATTTTTCTTCGAAAATGAGCAAGGAGTGGCCGTTACAGTCAATGGCGATCGTTATCGGGCCATGTTGAACGAATTTTTATTCACAAAAATTGAAGAGGAGGATATTGGCAACATTTGGTTTCAACAGGACGGCGCTACGTGCCACACAGCCGAAGCTACACTCGATGTTTTGCGCCCTGTTTTTTGAAGATCGCATTATCAGCCGCAGAGCTGATGTCGTTTAGCCACCTCGGAGCTGCGATTTGACACCGTCGGACTATTATTTGTGGGGTGCCGTAAAAGATAAGTGCTACGCCGACAAGCCAGAGACAATTGACGCTTTAAAGGACAATATTCGTGAAGCCATTGGTGAAATACAGCTGCACACAATCGATAATGTGCTTAAAAATTGGACCGATCATGTAGGCTACTGCATGGCCAGCCGAGGCAGCCATTTGAATGAAATTATTTTCCATTATTAACCGGAAGGATTGTACTTTCAAATAAAAAAAGAAATTTGAGAATATATTCAGTAGTTTTTTTTTATAGCGGACCCTGTATTTCTCTACTCTCAATGTAGTTTTAAATTGCGACATGATAATATTTGTCCACTATTAACTTTCGAAATGACATCTACGTACATTCAGAGTGTTTCGTAGTCAATAAGAAGGTCTTTTAAAACCTTGCTTGTTTATTCTTATGCACAAATTTAACCGTACAAATAATGCTAACATACATTTTCTTCACAAAATGTAGCTTCAAACTCGGATCAACGTTAATTGAAAGTGTTGCATATTGATTTTTAAATGACAATAAGTTAGAAACAAAGTATAATATGTTCATTCTTAGATTGGTGTTATTCTTTTAAATAACGATCAACGTAGATTCAAAGGGAAACATGTTTATTCTTAAGTTCCGCTAACTGTTGCGACGGGAAAGTACAATGGTACAAAGATAGAAAAAATCACTCTCGTCAACGAAAAGACATAATATTTGAAAGGGAAAGCCTATTTCCAGTGCTTAAATGTGAGTTTTGTGTGACTAAATTTAATTCGTGGTATGTATTTGAATCGTAGACGAAACCTTCAAATGAAGAGTTGAACACGTGTGGAAATAATTTGTTAACAACAATATTGTGCATTTTGAAAATGAAATAAAATTAGGTCCTGCTTTAAGTATTAACGTTAAATTCGTACACGGTTTAACCTCAAGAAAAAATTACGTGTACATATGCAGGTACCTTCCGAAGAAAAAACACATTTGGTTACAAGTGTTCGATTAGAAATTAATACAAAAAGGTTAATTAGTGCTTATATGATTGCAAACAAAAATTATTTCCATATTAGCTGTCAAAGGATTGCACTTAATTTTATTACTCTTTGTTTGTAAAAGCTTTTTCTTACAAAAAAAAGAATTTTATTTAAGTCTATGAGAAAACATTTAAACGACGAACATATTTAACAACCGGCTATAGAGCTGAACTTAAGGTTAAATTATTTATGTGGAGAAAAATAGAGGTAAGAATTACTACTAACAAAATTAAAATTATAACCAGATTTTATATCAAATATGCATTATAGCATCCAACTGAAGACCATTCGGAATTCCTCGAATGTCCTCAATTGGCAGAACAAATAATTTTAAGCCAAATTTATTAGCAGCCCCAGATTATGCAAATTCTTTACACTTATATATAAATAATGAGAAAACGTATGTTTTATTTAGAAAAAAATTAAGATTTTATATCTTTAGTTTAATAAATGTCTTAGTTATTGAAAATAATATTTTTAAAAATTTAAATTCTTGTATGTTTTTTTTTATTAAACAAAATAAAACATGTGTATTCAATGTATCAAGGAATCGTGCTATTTTCAAAGCCTAAAGCGGTTGTGTCTACGAAGCATTATGGTAAGATTAAAGTTGGATTTGTTTCAATACACAATACGCAACTATTTATTACTTCATAATATTTTCGAATAGTTTTTAAAGTCAAATACATTTGATTGTACAAAGTCATTATAAGTCATTGTCAAATTAAAGTCAAAGCAAAGTATTTTCAAAGTTGGATAGATTTAAATCTACGATGCATTATTGCTGAATCGAAATTTATAAAAATTGTTTTAAAGGTGGGTGAATTTCATTTAAGAATGAAATGTAATTCTAAGATATTAACTGTAACAGAAATGCTAATTGTGAATTACCATTATTATTATTATTATTATTATTATTATTATTGTGAATCCATCAACTTGCATGTAGTAGGTATAAAGAGAGTAAACGTCAAACCGGTTGAGCTTCAACCATTATCGTCGACTGTACTTAAAATTAAACAGTCGTCTTTTAACTGTGTTCATTATAAACGTGTTGATGAGACACAATACATTTACATAACAGCTTAAGTATTGCATACCTATAGGCTGGGATGACTAAGGCGCAATCTGGTAACAGTTAGCTCTAAGAATTTTCAGAAAGAGTCAAAAAAAAGATTCCCTGATGAAAAACGGAGTCCCATTCCGATCTTAATATTTTCTTTTTTTTTTTAAAGAAACGCACTGTTATTTATTACCAACATAATTGTTATTCAAATTCAGGTAAGAATAAATTCTTTCGAATTCAACTAAATATTTAATTAAATTAAATTTAAATTATTGCAAAAACGTTGTACATTTTTAAGAGTAGTTAGATTTCATTGATTTTAAAAAAGATGAGTCTGGAATCGAAGCTTTCGAAAAGGATTCAAAAAGACTCTAGACCCCTCCGAAGGTAACCCTGTCTGGAAGTCGCATTTTTGGGTGGTCTTATCGAGATATCGTAAAACAAAATCAAGTCTACTTTTGGTGAATCAGCAAACCAAGGTAAGTACAAATCCACTCTAATAGTTACATCGGGGAAAAAAGCTGCCTTCTGGAAAAACTAACAACTAAAATAATACACTGTTTAGGTTAATTTAATTTTTTACTCGTAAATATCAGCTATTATCTGTCATTTAAATGCCGCCGGAAAAGGGTAAGAACGAACCTACCAACAAATACCTATGAGCTGCTTAAACAAAGTCTAATGGTATGGACTTATAGAAGAAGTATAATTAATATTTCAACACGATCTGGAATTTCTCCAAAATTTTACACAATCAAACTCTGAACTTGATATTGAATGGAACTATCACTTACCACGATCTTTTCAGAACTCGCTTGATTCAGGTGATTATTCTTGTTTTAAGGATGTCCATAATTCGCTCCTGAATTTGGAAAATAAAGCGGTCCAAAAAACAATAGGTTTCAAGGAAATTCGTAGCTGGCATAAACCGAGACAAATTTTCCAACCAACTAATTGAGTTGGAGTGATGCTCTTCGCTACTGTGGGTTGATATATTCAAATTAAACAAGACACTCGAAAAGTTGTTGAAAATCTCTCCCAAACTCCCCTAAAGGTGGCTCAAATTGTCCGCTTTAACCTATACCTATTCCACTTCACCCAGTTAGTACGATGCACAATTTCACTTCATTCCAATTACCCAGAGACACTTTTTCACTATTCAGTGGGACCTTTTTTCCAATTTGCCGAAGGTATCTACCTACAGATTTCCATTGAACTGAATATCCCATTTACCGATATTTGAGATTGTAGACGCGCATGCAACAAGAATGTCAACACCCGAGAACAATATGAACCTAGTCCGTGTTCCCACCATATAGCGTGTTCCACCAGTATTAATGAAAATCATTTCCGAACAAAGGAACAAGAAAAACCAAAAGGTCCTCATAGGTCAGTTTATGATTAATTGATGCCACTGGACATGGACACTGGCCACCGCTGGAGGGTACACTTACCGTGCTAGGGAAATGCCGAAATGAAAGAAACAAACAACGCCTTTCGTGAGTGCAAAGAAGATTACCTGGTGCCGCGCTGCCCGATGATGTTATATATAGGGGCGCAATAATACTCATTACATCAACAAAGGCACGTTGTTCAAATCAGTGTCATTCCAGTGTATTAACCCCCGCCGAGGTTGTTGTACACACAGTTTTACATCCACTCCGGCCAAGACTTCCCTGGGAGAAGAGTGGTATACCCTTGTCAGCCCAGCCCGTCCAACCCACTCGATGTGAGGGAAGAATTTATCATTTTTCGAAAATCCATTGACCGCAAATCAGTCACTCGGTGCCGCCAGGGGCTCGGGGTTGCATATTATTTTTGTAGTTCGTATCATGTACGAGGAGTAGGTAGTAGCTGTTGCAATATTTGCATTTCCTGTCCAAGTGGCACAGACTCACACCTCCCAATGTGGCATGTAATTAATTTTAGAGTTTGCATTCTATTTGCCCCACCCCCCGGCGGAAGTTCCATTTGAAACCCTGCAGAATGAAGTTAATGGATGAATGGTGATGGTGATGGTGATGGTGGTGGTGGTGGTGACGGACGTTGACTACATGTACCTACACATTAGGTGGTTGATTGTAGCAAAAATGCGGTGTGGGGGTGAGTCCTTTTCTTAGCGATAATTAATGATTTCTCGTCCAGTTGATGAATCTTTTTGTATGGGCATTTTTCAACGACCTATCTCGTTTGAAGTGTGAAGCGATGAATGCCATAGATACCGCATCCGAAAGCGGATGTGGACTGATGTGTGGCACGCTCCTTTTAATTTAAAATGCCGTGCCACTTATTTTACACTCGGTTAGCGGGTGGGTGCGTGTAGAATGCCGATAAGTGTGCACATTGGAGGTGGGGTCCCCTACATCCGAAGACACAACGTGACAAAGATTTGTTCAGAATTTTGTTTTACCCCACACTGACCACAGCTTATTATTAATCCTTTGATCCTTTCTTTACATTGTGCAGTAGCAGATAAATGCCTACCTTTATGTTGAAGGTTTTGTGTTTTTCATCCCAGAGGATGTCTCGTCGCCTGCGAATCGATAGGCGTCCCTTTTGATTACTGCTTGTACCCATTCGATCGGGGAAATTTTAATTAGCGTTGACATCCTCAGTGCGTTACAAACACACCCCCACCGCCACCGGCATTCCACTCAATTTTATAGATAATTGCGACTTGCATTCAACTAAAAGGCAGCAAATTGCTTTGACAAAACCTACGAGTCAATGCGAAACCGCAGCAACCGCAGCTAGCAAGAAGGACGAGGTGCAGGATGTGTGCGCACACATTCCGGGCTACAAAACCGAATTAGGTTCTTCGTTGTGTAATAAAGTTAATCTCAGATGCAGCCAGAGTGCTGTTCGACTAATGAATGCGATGTGATGCACCTTTTGCTTTAGCGATTGGCGTCGACAACGACGACGACGACAACGACGATGGCATTCATGCTTGGCGCCATTATCGTAGAAATATTATACCCAAGCACTCGACGTCGCTTGATTTGAAATTAGATTTTCCTCTTATTTGGGTAAAAGGATTATTGCGTAGGTAGGTGGGATATGCCTCAAACCCTTGCGTCGTCCTTTCCATATCCGATTTGAGTGCCTATATGTGCAATTGGGGCCATGTTTCGGAGAATGTGATTGTAATTATTGCGATTTTACCAATCCCCAGACTTATTAGGTACTGAGGCATTTTGCAATGGCTAGGGCTACCTTACATTATCTTAATTGAAGTGCAGATGGACTCTATTTATGCCAGTAGGATGTGAACGTAGTACGAGTGTGCCTTTTGTGTGCCGCAAGTCTGAGAGAATGTGTGTTTAGACTCACTTTCATCGATCCATTTTAAGTCAGAGATGCTTTCTGAACCGGCTTTGAGACCATAACAAACTAGCCTCTTGAATCGAAATGATATTTTCTTAACTATGCTTGCTTATTTAGATGTCACTACTGTCGGGGGTTGACACGGACCTCAAACAAAATCGTTTTTTTTTTCTTTTTAAATTCTTCTTACAATTGATTTAGAAGCTTTGATCAAATTAGATTAAGAACTTCTACTAATTGTGGCGGTTGTAATGTTTTTCGACTTTAAAATTTAACAACAACTGGGTAATTTTTGAGATAAATGATTTTCCAACACCCATGCGTCAATGGAACGCCAGATCAGTGGAGAACATTTCCGATGTCGGTGAAAGTGTACAGGAGCGATCGAGGCAGTCAATTGCACGCAGTGCACCAGAGGTCGGCTGTTCACAAACTTCAACTTGGCGAATTATGTGTCTGGACTTGGGCCTTAATCCGTACCAGGGGCCCTACTCTCTATTTCATTCCGAAAGTCAATCCTGTTCGAAATTGATTTCCGTTCCGCTTTTAAATGGACACTCGGTAACACTTTAGAAGTACAAAAATAATATTAAATACATTTCGCACCCAAGGATTTTTTTCTCGAGTTTCTATTTGATTCGAATGAGATCTGAATAAGAAAAAAAAATAAACAAATATACGTAGATAGGTACGTGAAAAACTTGAAAAGGAAAAATTATTATTTTGAGTGGGAGAATTTCAAATCTTTTCTATAATAAAACTGTAACTTTTTTTCCGGCTGAAAGGTGTTTGTTAGGTATGTATTAAAAAAATACTGCACGAAATTGATTCCGGTTTTCACAGTTGCTTTGCAAATTGTCGAAAATGTCCTGCATTCGAATGATTTTGACATTCGGAAATGTGTTGCTAGGTACCAAATTCCACTTTCGGAACTGTAAGTCCGTAAGTAGTACATTTTATCCCGTTTTCGAAATAGGTAGTACAAAACGTTCGTTTTTGAAAAATGTTGCTTTCGGAATGAGCCAGAGTATAGAGCCCCAGATGACGCATGAGAAGTGCTACCTAAACAGTAAGCATGTCTCTACAAATATAAAAAAAAACATTTGCTTGTTGTTTGTGGATTTGCATTTAATACGGCATCACAGTTGAGATTCTTATCCAATCTGTTTGTATTTCTCAGACGAAACATGGGCCTTAATGAAGCAACATTATTCTATAGTGACGTTAACAATGAAACAGAGGCTGAAAAAAGTGAACATGAAACCGCGTAAAGGTGCGAAAACCTATAATTTCTAACATATACTAAATGTAATTAAATGCAGTATGTATTTTCTTAGTTGTGGTTGTATTTCTTTGTTAGATTGATCAAAAACAAAAAATATATTTACCGCATTTTGAAGAAAATAAAAACGGAGGAGAGATATTAAGGAAGGAACATTTTTGTTTTATTGGAATTCATTAAAACTTTTTTGACAGCGAAAGTAATAAAATTAAACCTTTTTCGATATTCAAAATAATATAGTTGCCTTTATAAAATCAATCCAAATAGAGCCGTTTTGAAAATTGCTACTTACTTACTTTACTTAACGCGCAAGCCCGTTGTGAAGAGTCTCTGCCTGAGACACAGCAGCATTCCATCCTCTTTGAAAACTTCTAGCTTTGCATGAAAGACAGGTCGCTTTTGATTGTAAGACATGAACTAAATAGCCTCATTTTGAAAGCAAACTCAAAATTAAAATGCTTACTAATAAACTGCTTAATCAGCGCGTTTTGAAAGAAATTTTGTTCACCATCTTTTGATACGCAAATTTTGGTATACACTCCATATATTAAAAAAGTGACTTTAGCACCGTGTTGATTGTTAACTCCACTTTATTTAATTGCAGTTAATAAAATTCAGAAAATAGATGTACGAATTTAAGGTTCCCTGCAGGATGGCTGACGTCATTGCACGGTACATAAGTCATCATTATTTCTTTAAATCAGCGCCAACAATCCTCCATGAGTGGAGATCACATCACAGCCAAGGCAGTTGCCAATTCCCATGCATCGGAGGGTAAAACGTCCATGGGCACTGTCGAAACCAAGTGGAATAATAAGAAAAAAAAACTATCGTCCCAAGAAATCTATTTAGACCCATAGGCCAAGGTCAAGCAGTAGCACAGCATATTAACCTAACCGCTGAGCCACAGCTCAAAGTTCTTCAACACGCAATGGATTTGCAATCTATACAAGGCTCACAGTATAGCTGGCAACAAAAAATATTCACTTCGCAAAAATGTCTCGACTTACTAACCACGTTCGCAACCCGACGACAAATTCTCACCAAACGCCTTACTCATAATCGTGGGAGCAAACTACTCATAAAGGCATGCCGCCAGACAGTCTTCCCATGGCTGATAACAAACCATCCATTCAACGATTATGCATTCCAATGTGAGAATACTCGTCTCGATTACCATACCGAATCGCAATGATGCTGTCCACTCGCATATACTTGATCTCTGTATGACCTCGGCGAATCGGATTCATGGGAAATGTCTCACTTCCATTTGGTCACTGTAACTTGTGCAAATCACCAACCATTCAATTAAGTATACCCACATTCGAGTTAGTAACGTACGGATGTGTTCACAAAGCCACATAGATATATCAACCCACCACAGTTGTAATTAGTTCGAACAAAATTGATTCATCGCGATGTTGAAGTGTGAAGTAATCCTGGTAATCGGCTTTCAATCCAGAAAACTCCAACCACACATGCAGAGGCATCGGCAGCCCTCTCCAGCCGTGCGGCAGTCCTCTCCTTGCCCCGTGCCCAAAAATGAAAAGAAAACATTAATTTGTTTCATGTCACGTGCTGTGGAAATACCGACAAACACTAATCCGCACCACTTCCAAATTCGATATGCTCTGATTTTGAGAATGGGAACGCACACAGGCGCCCAAAGTCATCGGGGTTAAAAGAAATGAACTCATCCCTGGCTGACATTTCACCCCGATGCACCCGATTTCTCCTGTGAAGAGCCTGCCAACAGGCGGGTGCCATCGTTTGTCCGTAATTATACAGCAGCATATAGTTCGAGTTCTCTATCTCCATCTCGAGCTTGACCCCTTTAATCGGAGATAACTGATTCTTTTATTTTCGTGGCGGGAAATTTTTCATTTTTAATGTAGCAAAATGAAGACGGTGATAAACGTGTAAAATAATCTTCTGTATGCTATCGCTCCGCAGGATATCCTTCTGCCGCAACCGTTTGTTTGTACACAAATACAAAACGTAAAAGTAAAAATATCAAGGAAGCCCTTTGTGCAGTGGCGCAAAAGCAAGCAGATTCGAAAAAAGAAAAAAGAAAACAATGCCCTCCCTCCCTGTAGAAGCTAAGCAGATTTTCGTGCGCATTTATCACTGAGCGCTGCGATTAATTTTTGCCCGCTAGAAGTAAAACGAGAAAAGCCAACAGATAAGCGAAGAGGATTGTTAACTCCTGTTCGGTGTATTCTATTAGGTTGCCGCCAAGAGTGTTGGGATGAAAAATTCAGGGGCGGACAAAAACCTCTATGAGTCTATGAATTACCAGAATACACTTTTTTTCCGTCAGAGCTTTAGTCTTTGATGTAATGCACGACAGCACAAAGGAATGCCCTGAAGGTATGCTGATGCTGAAGTCTGTTTCACTTATTATTTAGAGGATAAGACTTTTATTTTTAGTGTTAATGATATATATCCTGAACGGAAAACAAGAAAATCCATTTATACCTATAGACACGGCGCGGCACAAGGAGTGTTCGTGATTTCTGTCATTCTCATTATGCTTTGCGATGAAATCAGCTATTGACAGTAGTTCAAAGGAGGTGTCTTTAGATATAGATGGATGGGTACAGTACTTATGTGAGTATGAATTTGTATTTGCTCTGATGGTATTGAAATCAATAAGAAGGATATAAGCGGGGAATATAAAAATGTTGTCTGCCATTACTTGACAGAGACAGAGACTTGCACTGAGGGAGCCTCAAGAGACCCACCAAGCTTTTAAACAACAGCTTCAGTCAGTTTTTTTTTCTGGGCAAATCTACTGCCAATTCGAGTTTCGCACAAAATTTATACGTTGTGGGGAAGCTGTAGAAAAATGCGGAAACTGGTGGACTTTGTGACAACGACCCGTGAAAATAATTTTAAATTCTACAGCCTTCCACAGCGGTCCCGAATCAAATTCTTTGACATCGACGATAGCTTGGTCTTGGAATTTGGAACTGGAGCTTTGTTGTCTTGAAATATATGCTGCTCGGATGTCAGATTTCTCTTGATTGGAGCAGCTAGTACTCGATTTTGCAGAGTCAATAAAGTCGAGATGGGTTTGGACAGATTTGTACAACGCATTTGCGGTCGCATCTTCTGCTGCATTCAACGTACGGCTTTCTTAGGGTTGCATACGATATTCATGTCACCGAATTCAGTGCATATTTGCTATAGTTCGGAAGAGTTACTTTAACATTTTTTCCTTGCATCGCGTTTTTGTTTCTGCGCCTTACGACTCAGTTGAATCAGTTTTGTCGGTATCGCTATGCCCTCCCTTTCCCTATGTCGGATTCCATGCGACTTTGAAGTCTAGACTCTAGAAAATCCTTTGCTATTTTCCGAGATATATTTTAGTCTAGAGCTGTGGTTTACAGTCAGTGTTGCCAGTTTGGGGGTTTTCCCCCAGAACAAGTTTTTTTTGGGTCGACGGGGGGAAATCTGGGGGAGAAATTGTTTCTGAATTTTTTTTTAATTCTGTATTATTCGTTATAATATCATTTTTGGCAACCTTAAAATGTGTGTTTTTTTTTAAATGCAGTTAAATAATCAATCGATTTAGTGTTGTATTTATTTGGCGCACACTTTTGCATTTGGAAAACCAGACTTATATTTCAGCGTCTCAAACTCGAAATTTCTTCTTTTAAATTGCACAAAAAAATTTTCAAAAAATACTGACAAAAAGTTGGGGCTTTTTTTGAAAAAAGGAGCCACCTCTGGGGCCTGGCAACGCTTTTTACAATAGAACTGACTAATAGTACGCTGAAGTTAATATGTTTTGCAGAACTATTTGAGATGTCCACGCAGTACGTTGGATTGGATCAGTTAGTATATGGCTCTATTAAGCAGGGATATGTCTCGTTAGTAACAAGGCATAAGATGAACTGTTTTTTGTATAGATGAGACACGCCAATAATGTATACGTGTTTGAAGTTCTCTATGAAAACACGACCAGCGTTTTTAAACAGCTCCATTTAAGAGCAATCAGATCCGGCCTTTCTGCAACTGAGTTCCATTCTTAGCTCCGCTTGGAGGACATCATGTTATACCCATCTTTTTTTATAGGTAAGACAACTTTATCTTCACTGAATGGTAGAACTGATTTACAGATTCATATAGGCTGGACGTGGTTGGTGGATCTGCTTTCACTCTATATGAATGATGGACATTTGACACGCTTCGGTTGTCAGTTTTGTCAGTTCGCTCCTTCAAAGATATGGTGTTCCGATCTTAAGGCCAGCACATAGTTACCCGGCTGTTCTATGCAGCCTTCGCTTTTTGTTTGGATAGCGGATCAACTACAGCATGTCAATACATGCGACTAAAGATGGTCAAACGTCAAAGAGCACCTGGGCTTAAAATGCATTGTGGCCTGAGCTAGATCGGAAGACATCTGGAGAGCTATTAAAACCATGTGCAGAGTGCAGAGCTATAATGTTAGCCATAATGACTACTATTTAAGGTAAATTCTATCATCTAACTCATAACACTATGATATATCATCTAACCTAAGGCATTGAAAAACAGTTTCTGTAGGATGTATGAGAAACAGATGTTGAATCTCTTGCAAGGTCAACTAAAAATGTCGAATTTTAAGGACGAAAAGTCCTAATACGAGTAGAATAGAAACACTCAACACTCCCGATTCATACTTCGACCAATGCTGTCGAAATGGATACTATTGTAGGTATCATTTGGATACTATCGCAAGGCTCTGGATACTGTGATACTCGGCACTCTAAAATGATACCCTTCACGCTCAAAAATTGGCTCTAACAGAGTGCGATTTTTGCTCGGTTAAAAAAAAATGTGTTAAAACTAACCAAGTCTTTGTTGAAAAACACCGAGTATTCGTTGTTAAATACTACCGATAAAAATATGTAAAATGCATACTTTTGAAAATAAAACACTTTATCAGTTGTTAAGAACCAAGTTTCTAGATAAATATCAACCAGTTGGTTGAATTAATTCAAAAGAGTAAGATTTTTATTTACAACCCAGAAAAATTGATAAATGGTTATTTTTAACCGAGTTTACTTAAACAACCTGACTCGGCTATTTTGGATCCACTAACTTTGAAGGAGTTATATTTATTAACAGTATCCATTGGTAGTTTTAAACCGAAAGTTGGTTGATTTTAAATAAGTGATTTTTCTGCGTGTTGCTTTTACAATCTATTACGTTAAATAATTCTGTAGAAAATGCAATTTTACCATATCCCTATAACGAATAAATTGCGCATCTCTAGGTGTGTCAAATAATTTCATTTTATAATTGGGGATGTTCGTTTATGTAAAACGTCAACTAGATTTGTCGGGACTAGGAATCCGAACGCGTTGACTAGGCAACTTGAATTGTTTTTGTATTCTCGCGGTCGGCGTTACCTTTGTTTGATTTTGCCCTTTCTTATTTCGAAAATTCCCTTCATAAATCTATAAAAAAATGTTTTTTTTTTTTCAAATAAGTATCTACATTTAAAATGTAACACGGTTGCCTATGACAACACTTTTATAGAGTTATGCGAACTAATGGTTGTTAAATAAGGGTGATTTTTTAAGGGTTTTAGAACTTTTTTTAAAAAAAAAACACAAAAAATTCGAAAAAATGAATGAAATATTTATTTGAATCGATAGTTTGAACCTTGCAATTTAATGTTTAAAGATAATTTCATGCAAATGTTGACCGCGGCTGCGTCTCAGGTAGCCCATCCGCTGAGTCCAATTTTGGCATACTCTTTCACACATATCGGCCGGTATCTCACGAATGAATGCATGGATGTTGGCTTCCAGTGCGTCAATCGAAGCGGGCTTGTCCCTATACACATTAGCCTTGGCATACCCCCACAAAAAATAATCTAATGGTGTCAAATCGCACGATCTAGGCGGCCAATTGACCGGCCCGAAACGTGAAATTAACTGTTCACCAAACTCGCCTCGCAATTGCGCCATTGTTTCGCGTGCTGTGTGGCATGTGGCACCGTCTTGTTGAAACCACATATCATGCAAGTCAAGAACTTCCATTTCGGGCAAAAAAAAGTTTGTTATCATCGCTCGGTAGCGTTCACCATTGACAGTAACGCTGCGATTCGCATCATCTTTGAAGAAATATGGCCCAATAATGCCGCCGGCCCATAAACCGCACCAAACAGTGGCTTTTTCGGGATGCATTGGTAGCTGTTGCAATGCTTCTGGCTGATCTTCACTCCAAATGCGCCAATTTTGCTTATTTACGTACCCATTCAACCAAAAATGAGCCTCATCGCTGAACACAATTTTTCGATAAAAAAGCGGATCCTCGGCCAGCTTTCCAAGAGCCCATTCACCAAAAATTCGGCGTTGTGGTAGGTCGGCTGGCTTTAGTTCTTGCACCAGCTGTATCTTAAAAGGCTTTACGCCCAAATCCTTCCGCAAAATTTTCCACGTAGTGCTGTAACAAAGGCCTAACTGCTGGGAACGGCGCCGAATCGACATTTCGCGGTCTTCTGTCACACTAGCTGATACGGCCGCAATATTTTCTTCACTACGCACAGTACGTAAACGTGTTGGTGGTTTAATGTCCAACAAAGTAAATTTGGTGCGAAATTTGGTCACAATCTTCCGAATAGACTGCTCAGAAGGTCGAGAATGCCGATCATAAAATGGAAGCAGCGCGCGATGAACATTTCGAACCGAGCACGAATTTTGATAGAAAAATTCAATAATTTGCAAGCGTTGTTCATTTGTAAGACGATCCATGGTTAAATTGCAAACCAAACTGAAGCTGTTTGACAGTGACACAAGGTACTAAACACACGTCAGCTGTCAAAACCAGTGTTGCCAAAACCAAACCAGCTAAAAAATCACCCTTTATCTTGCGAAAATTCAAAATTTGCAATGTAGCTTTAGAAATGATAAACTTTTTCTCTCACCGGTCCTTTTTTCGAATCTTCAGAATTCTGCCACGGCCAATCTCTTTATTTTAAATTTGACGCTTCGAAATGCCAACTGAGTATGCAGGCAGGATTTGCTTGACTAGATTTGTCGGCATCCCTTCCATAAACGTCAACTGCAAAAACTAATCACGTGACCACTCTGGGCCAATAAAAACTGAAATACATCGTCAGACAGTTGTGAGATTTACGAAACTATAGGAATTCGAACGTCCCCATTAATGCGAATGAGGAATAATTTGATAAAGAATTTGTTTGAAAAAAAGTGTAGGTCCCTTCCATAAGTTCCATAAATAAAAAAAACTTGCACAAAAAGAGTCTTTGTAATAAGGTAGGCCTTAGGTCCCTTACGGATCTGTTGTACCAACTATATATTTATTTATTTGCTTTAAGAATATCAAAACATTCACAATCATCCAATGCCAAAAGACATACCTGAATCAGGAATTATTAGAAGAAAACGTGCATTCCTTTTCGTTTGCATAAACGTTTTTCCATATGTAATTTTGAAAACGAAAAGAATATTCGTTTTGCGCGAAAGTAAAATAAAACTAAAGCTAATTCTTTGATGTTATTCACTTTCTTTTAATACTTTTGCTGGATTTTTCTTTTCTTTTTACGTTACACCTCATTCAAACAAAACTAATACCTAGTGTTACAACAGAAGGTGACATTTTTAGTGTTCACGATTTGCAATAACAGCTCATTGTCTTCAATACCGCGGTTTTGTCTAGATTGATGCCACAATTAAAGCAAAACAAATAGGAACAAAGTTGTACAACATTTTAAATTATTTAGGTTCGTTATTTTTTTTATAGAACTCCATCTCTGATAAGCAGCCAAAAAATTTCATTCGTGTGCTGCAAAAATCAAAGTTACGTTACGTTCGTGAAAGTTACGCTAAAACTATGCAATTTTTAATACTAAAATTGCCTCTTGCGAACGTCATCGTGAAATAAAACGAATGTAGCTACTCGTATCTACGGCTTTGAATGATATTTTTCCATCTTTCGTTTAGTAAAAAAATCAATAACAGATTTTGAGAGGTATTTTTTGTAAATAGGATACTATTTAAAAGGATCATTTACGTTCCGCAATTTCCTTCAAACGGTATGTCTTCCAGCCATTTAAAACAAAAAAATAAAATTCTTGCGCTTTTTATACGGTTCTGTTTAAGATATCGGGCCGATACGGTTTATGAGAAGAAGTGATGTCTGCGCTACTGTCTATAAAATGTGTCAAAAGAAGTTGCTTTTCGCTTAAAATTCGGTTTGCCTTTTAAAAATATTTCAAATTAAGTTCATTTGCTTTTCTGTTCTGGCACTTTTCACAAACTTTTTGGAATAACGAAAAAAAAAACACAAATCCATAAAATGTATAAAAAGAATTTAATCAAGCGTGACAAGGGATAGTATAATAGTAGGTATACACTATGTTTGTATGTACTTAATAGTTGATCAGTAGATATTGAGTATTAAGCAAGAGGTCAGAGTTCACAGATATTATTAGATACTTCTAGCAGAAGTTGGATAAACATCCAAACTATCAAAGATTCTTATTCATAAAAATTCGTATTACTTACAAATTGTAATAGAACGGGCTGCAGAATTTTGTTTTCGGACGACTCTATGGTTCCCACTGAACTAGATTTAATAATTTTCAAAATAATCTATAAATATCGCCAACCAAATAAAAAGTCAACAGAAAAAATTTCGAGTCTGGTTTATTTTACTTCGAAACTAATGAATAAGGTTACATTAGTTTTATTGGAAAGAATTTTTATGGTTGCCGAGTTCTATTTTTAAAAACATTGCACTTGTGGTTTATTTTAAATAATTGCCTTTCCTCGATAAAAGGTTTTCATATTTCCTCCGAACTTTATTTAAAAAACTAGGCATTTTAGATTATCTACTGTCAATTTTTGATCACTATGATTTTTGCAAATAACTATACTGAGACGAGCGTTAAAATATTCTTCAAATATATTCTTTCTGCTTGTGCTGATGAATGGTGAAAGGAAGAAAAATTACAAAACGTCGTTTCTGATGCAAAAATTTGTTCAGTGACATTTTTTTGCCCACATGTTGGTTTCACGGTGTTTTTATTCGGAGCATTCTCTGAGAATCGACCTACTTTTTTCTGAACTACTTACTCAATATTCCTGAAGTCACTTTCCACCCAACCGGACACTCCTCAATCAGACCTTTAAACGCACTTAAAATATATAAGAAACTCACCTCTCTGAAAAATGTTTAAACTTCGAGAAAAAAAATAATGAACGAATATTTTAAATTAAAATAGAACCACACAAATTAAAATTCAAAAGGATTTTTATTAAAAAACAAACCAAATACAAAACATATTAAAGCGAAGAAAACCAAACTCAGGTGTTCAATAAAAGTAAGAAAAAAGTTCACAACGTAGTAAAAATATTATGCAAGCTCTAAGATCAAATATAAGAATCATAAAATCAAATAAAGAAATTGCGACCATCTTCCCATTTGTTAAGACCATTTCCACTGCCAATTAAAATACATTTTCGATTTATTTTTCTGCAAAATATTATTTATTCCAAAATTATTCGCTATGTGATTTAGATTTAATAAGAAATAAAACAAATTAAACGAGTTTACACTTAAAATTAATTCGTTTGTACAATTTTCAGTTGTTGGTTAGTTTTACTTTCATACTGTTTAAAATTACATAGTTAGAACTTAATAAATGTGTGTGTGATGATGCACAAAATAAAGAAACACTTTGATTAGAATGCAGAAATATTTTTCTTTTTTTTTTTAGGATGAGTGTATTGATGCTGAGTAGGAGTCGCTAATTAATTAGTAAACATGATTTCGTATATAGTTGATGATTCGTACAACAACTTCTGAAAACCACTTAGTTATATTTTTGGAATCACAATACGCTTTGATAGAGCTCCCATCGGCGGCGATGGAGCATCCTACTTCTTGCCATTGCTGGTGTTGCCGCCCGTCATTGGCGATTCCGACGGCTGATGGACGAACTCAATGGATAGCTGGAGTACTCCATTCCCGGCGGAGAGATGATGATGGTATCGCAGAGCGTAGCAAAATATCTGAGCGATCAGTTCCCAGCAGCTATTATTGTTGAGCGTGTAATGATTCAACGGTATTGTGATGTTCTTGATGACTTTTGGCTCCTTCTGCTCGGCCAACTTCGTTTGGTCGGGTATGTAGTAAGCAATTGCCATCGTGTCGCACTTAATTCACTTCTAAGTAAAACCCAATTTCAACTGATTCACGACTTTGGCGCCAAATATTTTCGTGCTACGAAATACGGTAAATATTACGTGTTGCCACTTCGGTGGTTCTAAACAAACTGATTGAGAAGTCCTTTAGTCAAGAGGATTTAAATAAAGTTGCGGGCAAGCAACAGTGGTAGCTGGCAGGGAGTATGGTTTATGGTAAGCGGAAGAACGCAACACACCCTTGTCAGATCAAATAATCCCCTCAATGGAAATCAACACTGTAAACGAGGACAGTCTGCGAGGCTGAGTCTGAGTCACCCTTATTTTGATCCGGTAGGGGAAGCAAAAGTACATAATATTATGTATTCAAACAGCGCTCCCTGAAGCACTAAAAGCCATCGCTCTACAAGAGGGTTGACACACATAAAATGTGTTGAACAATAAGTACGCGACTTCCCCGTTTACCTACCCAAAGACCAACGTGATGTACATAAATAGGAAAGGTATTGCTGGAGAGGGGGTTGGCTGAAGTGTACTCTTTAGAGCAGCACTCCGGAGTCGGGAATTTGACGATTCTCTATCGATGCAAGTTGGGGTAAACCTAAAAGCCATTCGATAGAACAGAAGCACAAACAGTACAGTTTACTCTGTTGCCTGTTCCTGTTACTAGGAAAATATATAGTGAGAATCCTGAGAGCGGTGTGTTTTCTGTTTTCGATTTGGCAGGGGAAATGGAACGCGTCCTTCCCTGCTTGTTGTTATGTTACATAAGCGGTTCTCTTTTGGAAATTTCTATTTTTGGGTGAGATTTTCGGGACATTTTGAACTCTCACACAACCTTTGTAGTTTTGTGCTGGGACTTTAAGAGAGTAATTGCAACGAAGCAGGAGGTTAAAAGGCTTAGTTATTTACACCCCGACCCTTATTAGCAGATTATTGTTGCTTACGCCTCGGAATGGATATCTATACATAGTAATGTGCGGTATGGTAACTTCAGAGTACCTAATGAGTAGTAGACTAGTAAACAAGTATCGTTGTTCTCAATAATTGACTAGACATCAACCAGCTGAGTGGAATCTTAAATATTGAAGATGTAAGTTCTGTAAGATCTGTCAGTCGGATGTAGATTTCATCTAAAAAGGCCAAATTGGGGTCTTCCTTAAACAACTGCCTACTGATATTCATGTGAATGACATTTGAAACCTTTTTAGGAAAGACTCTGGTGTGGCGTCTTTTTGAGAAATCATTACAACCCGATTTCTAAGCTTCCGCTAAAAAATTGGACTTTGAACGCCTTCCTGTTGAACGTATGTACCTATTGGGAACAAGGAAGGTCTTTCGAGGTATCCTCAGCTTAACCAGCCGACAACTACTGAAAGCCCCATCTGGCCATGCCAATATTTCTCTATCGTCAGCTCGTGTTTGTGGTGTAAGTTGATCAATGTTGCGTAAATGTTTCTAAACTTTATTTGCTATCTAAAGCGGTTAGCAATTTCTGCAGTCAATATTGAAGCCTACAGTTCCACAAGAGCTGCCGAGACCATTACCGACTGTCACAACTCAGAACTCACAAATAGTCATCTATATAACCAACATTTCTAAACTTTATCTAGCTGAATGCTTTTTAGAAGATTTTCTTGTAAAAGTAAGTCCCTAATACAAGGTATGGGCCAAGAGAAGTCATCCGATGTTGTTTGGCTCTAATTTTTTTTTCTAAATATAAAACTTCGATTCTGTTTTTTAATTATGTTTATTTGAACCTTTAGAATTTTATTGGTCAAGTCGAGAAGATGATATCGGCTAAATGGGCGCCTTTACAATTGATTGCCATACGGGCTCGTTTTATGGAATTTTTCATCACTTCGGCAAGAACTTCGGGCGACAGATTCTCGCACTTGTGTCAAAAGTTGTCCTTGAGGGCTTCTAGGGTCACGGGCTTGTTCACGTAAACACGGGACTTCAAAAAACCCCACAAAAAAAAGTCTGGAACGGTTAAATCGGCCGATCTTGCGGGCCAGTGCAAATCGCTAAATGAGGCGACCCGGGAACGCTGCCTTCAGAATATCGGTTGTGGTTCGCGCAGTGTGTGCCGTTGCTCCGTCCTGTTGGAACCACATGTCCTCCAGTCCTAATTCGTTCAATTGCGGCAGAAAAAACTCGGTAAATATGGCCCTATAGCGCGCACCGTCCACTGTTGTCGTTTGACCAGCGGCTCCTCCAGCGTGAGCAGCGCACCATGCAGTAACTTTGAGCGGGTGTAATGGCTCCTCGTGCATTACTCGTGAATTTTCGGTGCCCCTGAAGCGATAGATTTGCTTGTTCAAGTACCCGCTGAGGTGTGTTCAAGTACCCGCTGAGGTGGAAATGAGCCTCATCGCTCATTATGATTTTGGTCGAAAAATTGTCCACTTCGTCCTCGAGATGGAGGATGGCTTGGAAGTAGGTTAACCGCGTTTGGCGGTCGACAGGCAGCAGCTGATGCTCGGACAAGACTTTGTACGAGAACATGCGCAAGTCTTTGACCAAAATTCGCCTTAGGGACGACGGGATGATGGCAAATTGCGAGGCACGGCGTCTGGTCGATGTTTCCGGCGACAGCTCGACATCCTCGTCAACAGCGACGATATTCTCGGCACAACGGGTGTTCCGCGGCCGGCCACTCTTGGCAATAACGACTCGTGTGTCCCATACTCTTCAAGGTTGGCGGCCAAACGGCGCAGTGTTTGTGCAGTCGGTATCGGAAGGCCGTGGAATCGGCGACGGAATTCGCACCGCGCCAACAATACAGACGAATTGTTACGAAAAAAAATAGACACGATTATTCCGCGTTCTTGGGGGGTGTGTCGCTCCGTGGCTTGTTCACTTGTATTCTACATCTATCTAGTCCACAAATGTCAAAACAGATTTGACATTGGCGGCCATTTGCAAAAATAAGAGCATCTTCCAATAGGGTTATCCCTTTTGGCCCACCTTGTAGTTATAGTCATACGTAAAACGAAGCCACGACTTCAACTGAATGATTTAACTCAATCAATTGTTAAAATCATTTTTCCGTATGTCACTCGCTGCCAAAGTGAGGTTCCTTTGTTGTATAACTGGTGTGAGCCGCAGAAATCATAAACAAGGAATATCAGAAGATTTGATATACCTACTCATCCTACATCCTGCAAACCCTTACAATGGATTGACGAGTAAATAAATAAATATGTTGACGGGATCATTGACACCTGAATCGGCTTTTATCAGATTCAGTGCTCTTGGTGGTTCTTTTGAACGACTGATCGAAAGTCGTCTACGCAGAAGTAGATATTGACATCTGCGCTCAACAAATAGTACGCAAGTATCTAAATCGGTTGGTAAATTCATAGAATTGGCCAAGAATTCCATTCACCTTTTAAACTTCGTCTCTCGACCTACCTACCTACACTATGAAGCACCTCACAATGCGGAATCGTTTCCCCCTTTCTGTGGAACTTGATGCTGTCAATGACAGTGAACTGCTGGCATGACTGAAAACAGGGGGCTGCAAGGCGATTGCTTGCATGGATTATTTTGCTGCCGAGGTATCAGAAAAGCACTTAAACACCACACAATCTGATAAGGTAGAACGAGTTTGAACTGAACCTGTTCTCTTCCCCGGAAAATAATTAACTGACCCTCCATCTTTAAATGGCACAGGACATTTCCAAAAGAAGGTTCTCAATGTTCAACCATTTGAAAAACAAAATTCAAGATTAAAAAGCTAAGACGGGCTGCTTAGTATATTGGTTCATGCCTTCATGGTGATTCCGCAATTTCAATTGTCCTAAAACCATAAACCTAGGGCTATCTTTCTGTAGTAAATGGCTAATAAACATCCGTGTGCGTATATAACACTCCTTTGACTTCTCAAGTCAGGCATAGGTAGTTAGGTAGGCCATTGTGGCCATTTTGCCACAGCTTCATCTAGACCATCAGTTAGGTCCATTGTGTCCAGTTACGGGAACCATCCAGCGTGACCTGTTGAAAGACAAGAAATAAACTGCTTTTCATATTGGAGTATGAATTTCATGGGCTCTTAGAGCTCCGTTGTAACATGATCCGATAGTTCGTCCTATGATATGAAGTCTGTTTATCTACTAGAACCACCCAGATTTGAGTATGGATCTGAGGAGTACTTTGAGATCAACATTCTTCAAATCATCTAGGTCATCGATAAAGTTATTGTTGAAAATCCTCTGTCGGCTGTTTTTAAGGGCTGGGCATTCGCAAAGTCGGTGGCGAACAGATTCTATTTCTTCAACGTCCCTACAGCTTCTGAAAAAGTCATTAGGCAGTATCCCCAGCTGTTCCGCATGTACACCTATCGCACAGTGTCCAGTAATGACACCCGTGAGTATGCGAATATCTTTGCAGCTTAGTCCGATCATGTAGGGTTTTTTTTCCAACGTGTTTTTGGTATTCAAAGAAAAATGTCATTTTTTGAGATAAATGATCGGATGTTTGTTTCATAATAAAGGGGAAGGTATGCCGTTAATAATGAAAAACAACATCCATATCCTTTTCATGAAATTTTCCACAACCAAATCGCAAATTGCTGCCCTATGTCCTCGATAGCTCACGAATTTTAACTTTGAGGTCTCGAATCGACGCTGGGCTGCTGGCGTAGACCTTATCTTCCACGTGGCCCCAAAGGAAGAAGTCGCAAGGTGTTAAATCACAAGATCTCGGTGGCCAATTGTGATCACCTCTTCGAGCGAGAACACGGTCCGGAAACTTTTCCCGTAAAAGATCAATGCTTTCGTTGCTTGTGTGGCACGTAGCGCCATCTTGTTGAAAGTAAACATTGTCCATATCAATACCATCCAACTCCGACCATAAGAAATCATTAATCATCTCTCGATAGCGCAATCCATTCACCGTAACTGTTGATCCAACCTCATTTTCGAAAAAGTAAGGTCCAATGACCACGCCGGACCATAAACCGCACCAAACAGTCACACGTTGAGGATGGAGGGGCTTCAACAATAACTTTTGGGCTTTCCGAGCCCCAGATGCGACAATTTTGCTTATTGGCGTAGCCACCGAGGTGGAAATGGGCCTCATCAGTCAAGATGATTTTTCGATGGAATTCCGGATCATTTTCATGCATTTCAAGGACCTAATCAGCAAAGACACGACGTTTTTGATGATCGGCCGGCTTGAGTTCTTGTGTTAACTGAACTTTATAAGCCTTAAGACCCAAGTCTTTATGCAAAATGCGGTGTAGTGACGTTTGTGGAATGCCCATTTCCAAAGAACGACGAGGAATGGACAAACCTGGGTTTTCGTCAACACTTTGGGCTACAGCAGCAATATTCTCAGTTGTTCTTGAGCGACGTGCACGGGTTTTATTCTTCAGATCACTAACACTAACTTGTCCCAACAGCTCGAATTTTTCTACCAATTTCTGTATTGCGGTCCGACAAGGTGTTTCACGACGACCAAAAAATGCTTTAGTTTTGCGAACTGTGGCTGCAAGATTTTCACCATTTTTGTAGTGAATTTTAATAATTTCAATACGTTGGTGAAGCGTGTATCGTTCCATTTTTAGTAATGGCGTAGTTTCTACTTGTCAAATGTTAAAGAATAAAAGCTTCAAAAGTGACAGTTACCGAAATAGCGGGTCACAATAACACTCTCATTGGAAAACCCTTTCTTTAGATATCTTTTTGCTCACCTCTGGCTATAGTTCTTTTGTGTGCCTGCAGGTAGTGAGGTTGGTCTAGCGAAGGTTAGTTCTACTCCAGGATTCAGTGTCAATCTTCCTTGCAAGCGTGCTTAGCGGGGTTCTTATACTGATTTTAGGGCCATAGATGCATGCCAGTTAGGCCTAAGGAGACAGCATCTATCTGGAGGTCCCTTCCAGTAGTCCAAAAAGTAAATTTGTAAAACCTAGCCCTTATGGACTAACAGCCCCATCTATGAGACATCAAGTCCTCAAAAAGTGGTGCCAAATTCAAATCCGAACTTAATGTAACTATGTGCTGGGCTACACTTTCCCTTGCTATGGTATACAGGCGAGAGATCCTGACCATTGCAGTTAAATTGGTTCTGTATTTACCGCCCATAAGAACCTAATTTCAAAGCCCCTATCTGCATTTCCGCACTGAGGAAAATTCCCAATTTCTATCGTTAGCACCCCTCTTCGTTGAAACTAAATCTCCACGGGACACTGCGAATAGAACCCGAAATTAGATAAACTCCTAATTGCCTAATTTAGCCATCATATAGACAATTGACTGACAAGAGTCCAACCGAACACACCATAACTCCCCGAAGTAGGTATAGCTACACCCATACAACAGAGCAACAGAGCAAATTAGCAATTTGTCTACCATTGTACAATTTGAGGCAATTTCTGCTTCTTTTTAGCTGGAAAATTCAATTGCCCATCTCGCATTGCTTCTGCTTCTGCGGTTTATTCTCTACATCTGTAGTCAATCTCCTTACAGCAGGGAATCACCAGTAATCAAATAACCAACCGCCATCCCCAATAATTTTCAATTGAGCAATGCGTCGTCGAGTCCTTTAATCGCACAGCAATAATCACAGCAGCTACGAGTACATCAATACTGCTTTTCGCGGGTGTGTTTGGGGTAGCAAACCCCAAATTGACGGCTTTTTAATGAATTCATGGATACGAAGTCGCCCCTGGGGAGTGCACCTGCCATAGAGATCCAATGAAGCGTGGCGCCTACAACCCGACACAGAGTCTCTAAAGTAATTATTATCCTGTTCCTGTCCGATGAATATAGTGTTGGCAAGTTCTCCTGTCATCGTTGTCGTCGTCAGATAATTGCAGTATTGGGCTAACTAAAGTCCTGCACACCGAAAGACAGAGAGAGAAACGGCAATTTGCTCGTACACAGGCACAACTGTATAATACAAGTGGATTTAATTTTAATTACTCAGAGACAAATTATGTCCTTTGCAGAGGTATTCACCGCATAACTGAACACTTGAAATCGTCATCGCATTTTATTCCATTCACGTGTGTTTACTTTGGAGTTGGTTGTCGTAGGTCGTTCAACTTGTTGTGCTTATCAAAGCGATTGCAGGGATGCAAGATACAAACACCGAGAATGGAAAAAGAAATTCAAATTACTTTTGTCGCTGCCATATATAAGCAATTCAATGCTTGTGTATAAGGAGGGTTGGCAATTTACCATTTTGCATCCCCGGACAGTTGTTGTTGAAATGAGTATCTGCATAGGTCTTTACAGCTGCATTTTAAATGCAGATTTATACTCGAACTCGTATACCATGTTCATGACATAAAGTCGCATGGTGAGCCATGCTACCTTAACCCAGCTTTGGGGATTCCATTTTCTTGAAGGGTTCTTCTTGAATACTCTTGTGACGCGCAGAATGTCAGTGGGTAAGTAGAGCACCGCAATTGGCAGTTAGCCATTGGGTGAAATCACATTTCAATTTTTGAATAAACCTGGCCCGACAGGGGAAAAGGTAAACTTGTTGGTCTGCATCTGTGGCCCCGGTCCGCAACTTGTTGTAACACCACCACAAAAGTTTCCAACTTACAAGTAAGTGATTCTCCTTAGTACAATATTTTTTAATTGAGCAATCGCAAGCTAAGGAAAAAAATAGATTTTGCTTAAAAACGCCCCTAAAAAGTAGGCCTGGGAATAAACGACACAGCCTGTGGGCTTCTCGGAGTTTTAAGTAACTGACCCCAAAAAGAATTCTTAAAATCAAGGACTGATTTATTCCAGGGGAGGACTAGAATGGCCCATAAGTTCCTTTCAGCCGGTAAATGCACCAGTAGCTGACATTATTATATCAGCGGAACTACGGAATGCAAACCTACTCCGAACACAACTTCAAGCCTGCTGTATATGTACCACGAAAATGGAGAAGTAGGTACTCACACAATCGTCGGGACCCATCGGCCTTTCGTCCTTTCTTTTTAAGGCGGTAGACAATTATTTACGGAAAGCCCTACTAAAGCCATTCCTCTTCAGATAGAGTTGGCAGATAAACTGACTAGCCTTCTTTGTATTTTAATATAAATCGCTCATAATGGAAACAAGGTAAGACAAGACTTAGCTATAATACTAAGCATTGAGCCCTAGCCAATTAATAATACCTCACGTGAGGATATCAAATGGTATCTGGAGCGAAAATATCTATATCATTTGCTTTGAAGTAGATACAACCATAAAGAGTATAAAAAGGAGGGGCTTAACTACGGTGACCATTTTTGCAATCACATTAAAGAGGACACTTTTTTTTTAAGTAAAAATACAGTCGAAGATGTTTAAAAGACATTTACACCAACAAAAATAGGGCTTTGAAAATCATCATCAATATATCATCTAACTCGAGCTTTGTAAGAATGAGAAAGTACCTACCTGCATATTTCTTATCGTAAGATATTTTTTTCTTTTTTGTAATTCTAAGTTAGTGAAAAGTTGTTACTTGAATTTATATTTCTGCATATAAAAGAAAGGTCTTAATACTTTTCTTTTTGGTTTTAAAATTTGAAATGTTTTTATATTACATAATATGGTTTTATGGGAGAAAAAGAGGACATTTAGGGATCCAGTTGAGTAAAAAGAGGACAGTGTTTTGTTTTCTTTTTGTAAGGAAATCAGAGAGCACACTGTAGCGAAAAAGAGAACTGTCCTCTCAAAAGGAGGACGAATGGTCAAGGTCACTGGGGTCGATCTGGGGTTATTTGCCGACGATTTTTTGGGAAATTTAAACAAATTTGTCATCAACTGGCAGCTCGCACTAATGAGAGGAATTTCTATGAAACCACCCAAGTAAGACGAAGCTTTAAGGTAAAATAGCCATCTGACTACTAAACCAGTCAGTTAAGTCTCGAATTACAATCCGACAAGAAGCCCATCCGGAACACAATATATAGACTGAGTTAATCTTTGACGATACATTCCAAGCTCAAGGCCAGAAGTGGTCTCATTGTATTGCGTTGGTATTTGCAAGGAAGTCGGTAGGCTCTGGATACACATGACAATTACGAGACCAATGATCACATGAGGACCAGTAGCAAGACTTAACAAACCAGTCCATCCGCAGTAAGGGACTCTCCCAAGAAAGTGCAGGCACTGCTGCCTATATTCATCTTCGGAAAGTGGATGCGTATCCAACTGAAGCTTTTGAGGTACTCCTGGGAGTTGACTCCTTTACAACTTACTAACTAACCGAGGCCTCATCTAACAGGCCCATCCAATTACCAATGTCCTTAGTTAACTTTCTCCAGTTGAGCACTTCAAGTTGGTCGAACTCTCATTCTACTTGTGCAAGGCCCTTTGACCATCCATCCTGTACTTCATTGTCACTCCGGGATATACTCCTGCCCATTATTTCGAATCCATTTTAAATCACTTATGGGCAATTTTTTTTAAAAATCTCCACGTTCCTACACCAGATAGTACAGCTCGTTGACGAATCTTCTCCTTCAAACCCTGTCAACGCAAACGGACCGAACATTTTTCAAAGAACCTTGCTCTCAAAGAGGTTAGCTATCTTTGTATCTGATTTAGACAAAGTTCAAGTTACACCGCCATAAAGTAGGACTGGAATAATCAAGTTCTAAGACAGAATGTCCTTTTATGGAGCTAGAGATAGAGTCAAATAAGGTGATCGAAGCACCTGTATTTTCTTTCAAGCTTCTGACTAGCCAAAGCGATGTAGAAGATCGAAGACCTAAAAGCTATATTATGCCAAGAGGTTTAAAAGTATAGTTAGGCTATCACGACCTGCGTAGTTTAAGTTGGAAATGCTTACTCGTATCAACAAGAACAACACTGTAACCATGTGCTGCTTTGATGGGTAGCTATAGGCAGCGGAGTCTCAAAGGAGGTTGTAGCTGAAGCCTCTATAGAGAAGGAGATTATCACGACCTGCGTAGTTTAAGTTGGAAATGCTTACTCGTATCAACAAGAACAACACTGTAACCATGTGCTGGTTTGATGGGTAGCTATAGGCAGCGGAGTCTCAAAGGAGGTTGTAGCTGAAGCCTCTATAGAGAAGGAGATTTCACAATTTTTGGAAAGGCAAAAAAAATCTACAACTTCTTTCATGGGTTTCATGGGTAGCTATAGGCAGCGGATTCTCGAAGCAGGTTGTAGCTGAAGCCTCTATAGAGAAGGAGATTTCACAATTTTTGGGACGGCAGGAAAAAAAACTACAACTTCCAAGCGACCTTCAAGGTATGAGACAAGTTTGGAAACATTCAGGTGACCATAACTCATAAATATTCAAATCAGGTGTCAGTCTAAGTAAGAAAAGCATAAGAATTGTAATATGGTTGTCAACGGGTCATTTTAGAATCACTCAACGCCTGAAGTAAGACAAGTATATCTATCGGACAAAGGTATCAGCAGACTATCTTGTCGAATCCTGTGAGGCGCTGCGCAAATGTATCCAAAGCTATCTAACTAAGGCTTAGAAAGACTTCGAAAATCTCTCCTTCTTCTTCTTCATTCTCTGTGCTCATATTTATATATAAGGCTGCTTGGACAGGGGTATCTACTGATAAAGTGGCAGTCTTTAGAGTTGAAGATTTTAGGAGCTGATTTAAGAAAATCTATAAAATCTTTAAATTTGAATACCTACCTTCAGAACGAGTTGCCGAAAGCAATTAAATAAAACCTCTACGTTGCTCCATTAAACTCTTTCTTATGTCCGAAAAATCCATATGGATTTGGGGAGTAGTTCTACCGTGATGCGGTTCAGTTCCTGTCAAACAATTTCCATGTGCAGAGATAGATACAGAGACAGAAAATTCGTTTGTAAGGCAACTAGTTGCAAGGAGGTTACTAACCCACCCCGCCATGACAGAGTCTTCCCGAATGTGCTCCAAAACAGGCTTCAGACAACCTATGCTACTCGTTAGCCAAGTCCAAGTCAAATACGATCTTCTAATTAATTTGAAAAGTGCATTTGAAGACACCATAACAGCCTGCAATACTTTTCTCTCAACTTAAATGTGCTTCAAACGCTGAAAGGCTTGTTCGTACCATCTCACAAAGGATGATACTCTTCCCCATACAGAGACCTATCCGCCCTCGTTTACTGTTTTCTTTCAATAGAAATAGAAAGAAAAAAATAAAACAAAATCTAAGGTTATGCATAATACCAGCTCACTGATGCATCCACCTCACCGTTCAACCGCAAGCGTTGGATGTAAATGAAAAAAAAAAAAAAAAGAACTGAAAAAACACTTCACCGCCACTCAGTTATGCGGGTGATTTCTTTCGCTTCCCTATTTATGACCATCATCGTCGCTCTGTGTCGGTGTGGTTTTATTCTCCATCAGGATATTCTTTATCCGCTTTAGTTTCCCGCCCGATCCCAGCGACGACTGGGACTGACTGAAGCATATTACCAAGGAAAAGGAGTGAATCACACATCTTTGGGGTATATATTTCTAATTAAGAGATGGGAACTTTTTCGTGAAATCACTCCTGGAGTGGTGCTTGGTTGTTGTGCTGATTCCCCATCAATACGGTTTACCGAGCGCGCTGGCAACCCGCTCCTTCGGTTATATCATTATTTAATAAATGCAAGCGAAGAAGGACTCCACCGTACCGACTGCTTATACCCCCGCGGGAGTTAATGTAGATTTAAACATTTGCATTTGTACTGGATCGCTTATAGTATAAACAAGTTGCATACCTCCACGAGGGGAAGGGGCAGGCGAAACTTTAAAATTCAATCTTCGGGGATGTTTTTCTTTTCGCTCTTCATTTGGTATTCGCAAAATGCATCTTGGAGGTGGGAAATTGTATGCAGAAGGGCGGACGGCGGTCTGGAGGGGGTTTGGAATATTTTCATAGCGTGCTCTGTGGATTTTCATCAGTTTTAGTGCGATTTTCGGGCTTCTTTAAGGATTCACAATTTAATTTGAAAACTTTTTATTGCACTTTGATTAGTTTGCTACACGAAAATGCCAAGGATTGGAAGGAAGACCTGCGAATTGAATTACCAATTCATGGGTATACTTTCTGGGGAATTTCGCCAAAAGAACATGTTCAGCTAATTAAACGGATTTGAAAACTTGTATTTACAGAGTGCATTTAAGAGTTGTTGGCAAAAATATTTCTCAATTCTTACATAAATGAGTCCTTGCTTAAAGTAAGGGTGTGCATACTGCTTCTGTGGCCCCCGATATGTGTCTTTATTTGTTAGATGAATCAGTTGGTAGTGTACTATAGACTCAAGACACTGATTAAGGAGCCTCTGGTTCAACCGCTTTAAGATTTTTTTTGTATTAGTGGTAGCCTCCTCTCCCGAGAATTTGACAAGCACCCAGAAGTATAAAGATCCTAGGAAGGCTTCGTAATTCTGTCGATCAAAATCGGCAACCGTGGGTCGTTTCATCGGTATAGAAATAAATCTATTTGTTAACGAATAATTGTGCCCTGTGACAAACCTGGGTTTCAACAAAATTGTGGGAATATAGCCTTATGAAAGTTTTTCTTCCTCGTGTCGTGTCGGAGCCTGTAACTTTTTTGTGATGTTTGCCAAGACCTTGCAGCTGGCTGTATGTGAATCCGAAGTACCCTGTTTAACAAATGACCGACGTTTATAGTTCGTGGCCCATGCAAACTATTGTACATAATCCCTAAGTCATTTCCACATCCAAGCGGTTGCATTTTAAGCTAGTTGTAGGCGCAGTGGCTTAGTGGTTAGTGTGTTTGAGAGACAATGTCTCAGGGCCCGTATAGGGTTGTTTAGAGCTCCTGAATCTCAGTACAGAAAATACTATCCCAACAGGACCCTATACAATGGGGCTCGATTGAATAGGATTGACAATTTCCTTATTAAGGTGATTCGGAGGCACGTCGCAAGGGCGATGGCCAGTGATAATAACCTGATCTCAGGGGCTTACTACCCCAATTTAATGTGCCACGAGAGTACGCTACGGTCTGGCTTTATTTCGCCTGAGGCATTTCTCCATGTAGACATGAAAGGGTTAGTCCAGACAAAAGATGGTGTGCCGGTATTGTACCTCAGCCACCGCGGCGCGAGGGATAAGCGGCTCATCCACGACGGGTACGCCGCCAATACTCAGTAGCTCCTCCGTTTGAGCACCGCAGCTGCGGAACGGGACAGGGTTGATACGGTCAAGCAGTTCACCGAATTTTGGTGAACTCTCCCGGGCCGGTGCGCTACTTACGCAGCATCCTCCTCAGTTTTAAGCTAGATATTAAGTTTGTAGGTTTAGGCTATATTGGGGGGTCTTTGGGAGGGGCCGGGCTAGCCAACATAAATAGTGCTGCCGAAACTCGAACGTCGCTTATAGCCTCGCTCTAGTCTCGGTGGCACTGATGAAATATAATTAAAATAAAATATAGGTAGATCTAAGGCCGAAAGGCAATAATTTTGAGCATATTGTTAAGTTTAGAGCGCTCGCTTAGAGCCAGTAAGCTAGAATAAGGTAAATGTTAGTTTTAAACGAGATTTAATCGTTTTTGTCTAGTATATAACTTTAATTAAGGATACAAATAAAAATGAGTTTAAAATGAAAAAAAAAAAAAAAAAAAAAAAAATTAAAATGAACCCATGGGAATGTGTCCCACGGTTTTTCAGGTGGAAATCCATGCGATCGAAGTTTGCGCTGATCTAATATTGGAAAAAGGTATGAAAGGCGCAATCATTCAAATCTTCTCAGACCACAAGCTAAGGCTTGGCTATGTGCCGGGTCATCAGGGTATTGCAGGCAACGAACATGCAGACAAACTAGCTAAGGCGCGCTTCGAATCTTTTCTCTGTGGACCAGAAACCTACTGTACGGTCAATTGGACTACTGCGCTAAGGCAAATTAACGATTGGGAAAAACAACTGGGAACATGTCCCTGGACTAAGACAATCCAAACGATTAATTAAGCCCTACTCCTATAAGGAAATCCTTAGACTCAGTAAGGATTATAGTTATAATAAAGCTAGCGGGCTTCCTCACAGGTCATTGTGACCTTAAATATCACCTCAAAAAAATTAACATCTGTCCGGAAACAGAATGCCGGTTCTGTCTGGAGGTTGTTGAATCCTCTGAACCCATCCTCTGTGACTGACCGGCTTTTCGTTGGTTAAGAAAACTGTTCTTTAATAGAGAGACTCGTACACCAGCAGACACAGCTCACTCAGGTACTAAGGACTTATTGACCTTCAATAGGGAGGTATAATATAATAGATCTTTCAGGTCGCAGTGTCAGCTGTGCTGATTTATTTTTGTTATGTTAATCACATGACTGTAGTTATTAAAATAATTCATCAAGTTATTGATGGGGCCAGCGTTGCCAAGTCACTCTGTCGTTTGAGCACTGGCTTTTAGAATTGTCAGCGTAAATTTTGACCTTTTGGGCACCAAAACTGTACCTTATTTAAAAACTGCTCCAAAGTAGATATAAAAAAGTAAATAAAACAAGAACAAAAGTTTATTCGTATTCAGTCATTGCACAGTAAAATAAAAATAAATAAAAACTTCAATAAAACTTAAAAAAAATAATAGGTACATATACATTTAATTTCTTTTTTAAACTGCCCCTGTGGTAAATGCCTGCAAAGTTGGCAAAAAAGACGGTTTACTGCGGCAGCGTTAAGAAAGCACTTCAATATTTTTTTAAGTCAAGTGCTAAATCTACTATGTCGGCACTAAAATGAAATTTGGGTCACTAAAATGAACGCTGAAAGCACTGACTGGGCAACGCTGGATGGGGCCATTGCTTACATAGTTACATCGAGACGTCCTTTGACATAAAAATAAAGGACATGCAATAGAATTATTACACTCGCGCTATGGCTACAAATTAGAACGTACGCTAAGACTTACAAATCACAAGAAGACCTGTGTTTCTGCTCCACATCAAAATTATCTGGAGCCGAATTACCGCATCCGTGATCAAGAAGCAAAACTAGCTTCAACCGGTACACCATATTTCTTCCCAATAAAAATGTAAGAACATTTTTCTCTGCACAAGTTGTGATTATAAGGAAGCCCCACCCTACCGGATAAGTTGTCTTCATAAGCCTGTATATCTGGGCAGAGTCCCATCAACTATCTGTCTGAGCACCAAGACCGCCTAAGTCAAATCTTCCCCCTGAAGATATACTTTCTGAAGCTGCAATCAATTCGGAAAACAAATCTGAAAGGTACCTACGAACCACTCCTATCCAATCCATTAGTTCCACCCATGATTAAAAAAAAAAATTTCATTGGAATTATGCAAATACGGACTCAAATAATTGCAGAGACACAAAAGCGTATACAGCAATAGGAAAGAAATTTGTGTCCTTCTACAGACCCCTGACAGGTTCCCCAAATGACGATATCATCATCGGTGATAAATTCCAGAGAACTTCCTTCACACAATCACACCGGCTGGCTGTGGAAGAAGAATGTCTACTTCTCTGCCAAATGCACATTTGAATAAAATTATAATAGCAACAGCAAGAGCGGAACAATTTCATTTTGAAATTGAAAATAATTTATAACAGACACTCGAAGGAGGAAAATTAACAAAAAAAAAAGGAAACAAATTTCAACGAAGTGATGTGATGTGATTTGAGGTGAGCAAGCGCTCCTTGAGAGCCTTCAATTGCTTCCTCTCTTTGTGAAGAACGCATTTTCGGTGTTCAGTTTGCATAATGGCATCCAGAGCCCGCATAACAAATAACAAATAACAACACATAACGATGACAGCGAGAAAAGAAAAAAACTGAACCCAGAAGAAAGGACGCACGATTGAATGCCATCCACAATCATTTGAATATTTTTCAAGTGATTAAACCCCAAGTACAATTTAGTCACAGTAATCTAGAAGCCATGAGAGTGCGCTGGAGTATACGTATACACAAAAGCCTCAGCCATACACACAGAAATACACGGTAGCAACATTGCTGCAATTTGGGCACTAAAATTTGCATAAGGAATCAATTTCAGGTCCCTTCCGATTGCTCAAGTACCGCGAGCTCAACCGACCGACGACCGAGGACCGAGGACCGACCCCTGAAATGAATGACATCGCGCATCGTGATCACAAATGTACAATTTGTTTTCTTCTTCTCGTGTATATAGGACGTACCTTGTCGTGGCACTGAAGACTTTTTCAAGTACCATTGCGTGTACCTTTGGCTCGTTTCTTAAATTGAAAGAAATGTTTTCTGTGTTTGGGCTTGGACCACAAAAGAGTGTCGTCTCCTTGAATACGTTTCCTTTTTGTCTGTGTACTGTAATCGTATAGCGGAATATATACTGTTGTTCAGTGAGCTGTAAAGAACAAAAGACGAACAGCAACAACGACATCAACGACAGGGAAATGTAAAATACTCTTGAAAATAATATGATGACACGAAAGGCACAAACGGAAGAGTAAGCACACTTGACAATGTCTACGGCTAGGACACTTTTTCCTCAATCACTATGGCGTCTGGTTAATTTCAAGTATCTACGCCCGTATTATGAGCGGAGACTCTTTCGGTTTTTGTTTTGTTCAAGATGTATGAAGTTCACGCATTTGGCTAGCGATTGTGTGTTATAGATGATGTGCGTTTCTAAGCAGTAATGACCCTTCCCCAGGCACTTGAATGAAGAATGATCGGCGGATTTGTTTGCAAATGTCAATTGGAAGTGGTAGATATTGTGAATGGGATTTCACGGATAGGGATAGAGTAGGTTTATCCGAAAGGTTGTAATAGATCTAGGTTAGGGAAATATAGAGGGCGTTGGGAGCGGATTGAAGAAGGAAGCCAGGATGTGGACGGGACTTAAGGAAGGAAACGGAAATGGAAAGGGATGGAGTGTTACGTGCGAGGAGCATGGCATGCTTGCGTTGCACGGCTCAGCTCGCCAGATGGGGTGGTTCTTGTCCTACACACATAACGAGATCTACCACAAAACATTAAACATGCCAAAAAAAAAAAAACTTACTTTTTTGAAAACAGACGGACGTCCACCATACTGAGAGGGCTGCTGATGACGTTGCAGCTAGGGCCAATTCCCACCCTTCCTGGAAGTTTACGGCCGATTTTTAAACTTCCCCAGATTTATTTAGTTGCCGCTGACTAGACCATGTTCGCCGAAAGAACCGTAGCAGACCTTACCGCACCCCTGAAAATTCCCTTAGCAAGCCATTATGCTCAATCGAGCGTCATCGAGAAAAAAAAAATGTCTCAACCAACTTGGCGTGATGTACAAAGTTTATTATGAGAGTTCCCTATTATAATTATAAACTACGGCTAACTATATGAACTTTAACATATCTAAAGTAATGTTAACTGTAAGTTTTTAATAGAAGCAAAGAAAAAAAAAAAAAAACAAAACAAAAAGGTAAATCTCCCCAAAAAAACTGGTACCTGTACTTTTTATTCCCAGTGTACCCTTACGCTACCTTACCCGCGATCCCTACCTAAAATGAGCTCGTTTTAGAGGAATATGACTTATACAAAAAAAAATATTCTTTACCGAAGACAAACAAAAAAATTTTTCAGGGAAACTTATTACAAATAACAAGTTCTGAGTGTATGTGCCCAAAAAAAATAAAACAAAAAAAATTTAATACATAGGAAGTTCAAAAAAAATATCTACTAAATAAATAAGTGGACAGAGACAAGAAAAATAAATAAGCGTAATACGAGAAATAAATAGGTACAAAAAAAATAAAAAAAAGGAAAAATCATGCCAAAAAAAATAAATGAATAAATAATAAATAAATAGGACTCTGTGCTGTTCCCGGGTGATACTTATTTTAGTTTTTTTTTTTTTTTGTGTTAATATGGGATCATAATTTTTTCGCACCACTGTATAGACAGGCCTTATCTTATGTAGCCACCATATACAGCAATGACATAATCCAGGGTATAACAAAAAATGTTCCCTCCTTTCCTTTTTTTGTGCAGAAGCAGCTAGGTCGCTTGATAACTTCGATAACTGAATGATCCTCGCGGTGTTTCGACTAGGGCTACTACTCAAGAGGTCATTAATATTGGTCACCTCTGATTCACCTCTGGCGATGACAATGTCGTTGGCTGTACCTTTTTTTTTTTTGTTGGTGACGTCACTCCGTACGGATTTAAAAAAAAACGCTGGCGGCCACGATGTAGCTATGACCGCCAACTCGCCAAGTTGTAATTTATTCCTTTTTTTTTTTTTTTTTTGGATGAGGTACACAAAGCCTAAAACTAATTTTTACTTTTCACCCTTTTCAAACTAAAAAAAACTCACACTCACCGGTCACTGTACTATATGTAATCCTAGTACATATACCTTTTTTTTTGTTTTGATGCCGTTGGTTTTGCTTAACAACACTGCCTTAAAAAAAGTCTTTCAAAAATTTTTTTTTTTTTTTTCACTGCACTGTTCAACAATGGTTTTTTTTTTTTTTTTTTTATTGCTTTGTACTGCACTGCTCGTACGGGTCGCGATCTTGACTCGGCAACTGTCTTTAGTTCATTGTCTCAGCAATTACTCGACAGTTCTTTGTTCAAGGGTCTTAATCGCACCCTATCCTTTGACTATCATCCTAAATCATCCGATCCTATGCTAGTTGTTTCTGTTCTATTGAAATTGTTGTTACTTATTTTCTGTACTCCTTTTAGTTTTATTATTCCCCGAAGAGAATCTACTGAGAATCATAATTCGGATCTCTCACAACGACCATCTCAAACCGTAATGCTTTAAAATTTCTTGTCCTACAGAACGTACGTAGCATAGTTTTAGGGACCCATCTAAAGTACTCGGTAGGTTCGAATTCGAACATTAGTAGGTGTCAATGTGACATAAACAACAAAACAAAAAAATAAATATGAGCCACGACCCACGAGCAGCCGGTGATTGGATGGACATGACATGTGAGAGGTGAGATTTTCATTATTATGTTTTTTAACTTTCACAGATTACTGAATCAGTTTCTCTATCCAGGAAGCCGCAACAAAACTCCGAATCTGTGGGTCACCTGTGTACCATCAGAGGCGGAGGAAACGGGTGCATGGAATCCAGTCTCTTATCTACAACGTGGTGAAGAACCCCACGATATGAGCCGGGCATTTAGTGTAAGTATATAATATCAGTGCAATCATGTTGAACGTCACTAACAATCCACTATTTCTCTACAGTTTTTATGAAACAACCCTTTGCTGGAGACAATAACTAAACATACCGAGCACTTGCCGTGTTTATATCAAATATACGTGCCGGGCATACACATTATCGTCAGGCATGGATGTTTTATGATAGGGTGATTAACCTTGGCTATTCCGGTGTAACTACACCTGAGGCAACTCGCTGCTTTCTACTTTGTATACCACTATATGAACCGATGATTAATCTATATTATTATTGCAGGTGATTATTTCATGAAACATCTTCATCGTGGGATATGCGGATTGTCTGATCAGCGGAGCTCAGGTGATGAAAGGCGAGTGTCACTATGGGGTCTTCACTAACGGACCTTTAGCCTGGTATGAGGTAAAAGCTAGAGTTTGTCGCTCAGGTATGTGTATTTCAAGTTACTTTCATGTATGGCATAGATAATTACCTACGTATATAATTAAGTTATGAACATAGTGTAATGTACCACAGTCGAATTACATAAACTTAGACTAGACAATGAAATCAATGAATTAGCTAGAACGAATAACAGATAGATAATTAGGCAGGTAAATAAATACATAAATAAATAAATAAATATGTAAATAATTGAATATATAGAAATAAATAGGCAAATACATAAGTAAATAAATAGATAAATAACTAGATAGATAAGTAAATAAATAGATACATCACTGATAATAAATAACACATACTTATGTCTAAATAAATAAATAGAATAAATAAATAAATAACATTAATAACTTAATAGAATAAATAGGTAAATAATATAAATAAATAAATAGAATAAATAAATAAATAACATAAATTGACAGACTTAATAATACATATGCTAGGTTTGAACATAATATACATAGATTTAGTGGACTAAGATAAAAAGCTAACATTTAAGTATACTATGCTAACAAATAACAAGAAGGTAATAAACACAACGCCTAAACTAAATGGATCGTGATTTTATTGCACCAGTTCATGTAGAGTTATTGTTTTATATCTTTGGCGTGGAATACCCCGACCGTTTTGCCTTTCAAGTCCTCAATCTCGTACATGTTGTTTCCTATCGCTTTTACGATTCGGCACTTGACGTATTTTGGGCAGAGCTTCGATGTTCGATATTTAGAGCTGTCGCTAAGAACAAAATTTCGCCGGAATACTTCTTGCCCCGGTAGGAATCGTATATTTCGAGTCCGTATGTTGTACGTCTTTGCAGATTTGTCATTTGCTTTATATACGTTTTCGCGAATTTTCGCGCGTATGCATTGCAGTCGTCCTTGCCTGGGGAGGGTTAAAAGTTCGCCGTCCTCCACCGCGTTCAACTTACGGGCTATCTCATAGCAGCTGGCGTGCGTTATCATATTCGTGCCGAAGAGCGCGAAGTAAGGCGACACACCAGTTGACGAGTGGATGGAGCTTCTCAAAGCGCCAGCGATATCACTGAGATGAATATCCCAGTCGCGTTGATCATCTCTTAGGTAGGAGCGGATAGAAGCAAGAAGTGTCCTATTCACCCTCTCTGAGGCGTTTGACTGTGGTGCATAGTATGCGGTCCTCATATGACGAATGCCATACCTTTTTAACAGGCTTTGGAATTCTCGCGACAAGAATTGCTTTCCGTTATCGGAATGAATTACCTGTGGGACACCGAACATATTAAATATATCCTCGTAGAGGAATTTCACTATGCTTCTAGTGTTTGCACTACGTAATGGTTTGAGGAACACAAATTTGGACAGATGGTCGAGTACAACAAAGACATATGAATTACCAGACTTAGATCTGGGGTACGGACCCAAAAAGTCTACATATAGTTTTTGAAACGGACGATCGGTACAGTAGCTATAACATATAGGTGGACGAGATATCTGATTGGAAGACTTACTCTGTTTGCATATTGCACATTGGGATATATATTGCCTGATTTGAACAGTCATGTTTGGCCAGTAAAAGTACTGACGAATTCTTTGAATCGTTTTTGCGATTCCACCATGAGCTGCCTGAGGGGGATTGTGCGCTTGGGAAATTATGTCGCCTGTTAGGCCAGATGGAATCCACAAACGCCATGTGTGTTCTACCGTTGCCTCATTTCCTGCCGGTGGTAATGCAAATTTCTGCACTGCCATGACAGCAGCCAAACACTCTTTCTCGGTTACACTATAATTTTTTTGACATGCATTTAGTTTTTGAGAAAAGTATGAAATCGGACTTTCTTCGTTTGATTCGTTTTTTTGAAAGAGGACCGCTCCTATGCCAGATTCCGATGCATCGCACTGGATGTAGAAGCGCCTTGAAAAATCTGGATGTGTTAACACAGGGGCTGTTGTTAGGGCTTTCTTTAAATTCTCAAATGCCACGAGTGCCTCATCAGTCATTTTAAATTTCTCCTTCTTCTTTAGCGTGTCCGTGATGGGGGCAGTGAGGCCGGAGAAATCTCGAATAAACCTCCTGTACCACCCTGCAAGACCAAGCAGCCTGCGCACTTGCTTCGGAGTTTTTGGTGTCGGAAACTCAGCGATCGCAGCTATTTTCGACGGATCTGTTTTTAGCATCCCACCACCAACGATGAACCCCAAGTACCTCAATTCCTTAAAACAGAATTTGGATTTGTTCACGTTGATGGTTAGATTCGCTTTACGAAGACACTGAGCCACTTCGTCAAGCAGGGCAATATGTGTCTTGAAGTCCGGAGCTACTACGAGCAAGTCATCTAGATATACAAATACGCGGTCCTTTAGACGTGCGGGGATGACCTTGTCCATTAATCGGCACATTCTCTGCGCCGCATTACATAGCCCGAAGGGCATGACAGTAAATTGGTACAAAGGTCTCCCCGGCACAGTAAATGCGGTTTTCTCCCTACTCTGCTTCTCCAGCGGTATCTGCCAAAAGGCATCTTTGAGGTCGATACTGCTGATGTAGTATGTATCTTGTAACCGGCTGAGCAGTCCGTCGATGTGGGGGAGAGGGTATGCATCCTTTTTTGTCAAAGCGTTGACTTTACGAGAATCCAGGCAAAGACGATTTTTGCCTGGCTTTCGGATCAATACCACTGGTGAACACCAGGGACTTTCGCTCTCCTCCACAACGCCGAGACTAATCATCCGGTCAACCTCCTCATACAACAGGGCTTGTATCGCTGGAGAAACAGGGTAGTGACGTTGCTTCACCGGTGCCGCATCCGCAGTATCGATGACATGCTCCTCCAGCTCTGTCTTCCCGAGTCCATGCTGCGTATAGCAGAGAAATCTTCGTCTCACTGTCTCCAACTCGGACTGCTGCTCTAACGAAAGTTGGTGCGTATTGGGATCATTCGTTGTATCTAAAATAGACAAAGAACTTATTATATTTGGGGCTAGTTGGAAAGCCTTCCAGAAGTCTATTCCCAAATACAACTCCTGATCTAATGTGGGTACTAGGTAAAATGTAATATCTTCTATTCTATTTTGGTAGACAACTGGAGCTTTAATTCTACCTACTATCGATTGATTCTTACCATCAGCAGTTTTTACCCCAGACTCAAATGACTGAATAGGTAATCCCACTGATTCCACAAACTTAAAACAATTCTTGCCTAAAATACTAATGCTGGCCCCACTGTCAAGCAAACCTAGCACATCATTATCAGCGATTTTTATTTTTGCATAAGGTCTCGGGTCATTGCCTATGTTTATTACCGATGCTAATATGCGTTTTCTAGTCTCTTTTCTTATCTTGAATCTGCACCTTGTTTTCAGGATTCGCTTGGAAACAGTTTTGCCTTCATCAAATATCCTACTGCGTGCTGCATAATAATTTTTTATTCTAACATGTAACGGTTTAATTTCAAACTTTTTATCATTTTTACCTAAATTATTTAATTCTAGTTCCCTATTCCTAACTAATATTTTAATTTTGCCATCTCCAGCTGTCGGGGTCTGAACTATTGATTGTTCATCAACTCCCGGCCCTACATCTGTATTTATTGTTCGGGGTATTGGGTTGAACGCGATTCTCCCGATGACCTCGCGTTCATCTGGCGGTTTCCCGGGGTGCATCGACTACAATTAGGGGTTATCACCCCCTCCTGACCACATTTAAAACAAAAAATGTTTCGGACCGTGGATGGACAATCAACAAATGAGTGACCTTCAACTCGGCAATTCCAACATAACAGTTGTCTTGGCTCTGGGTATCTTCGAGGCGCTCTAGGACGTGCCCCTCCGTACTGCATTGCAGCTATCTGCTCCTCTGGTACGTAAGTAACCTCTTCCTCATTGTCATGTTCCAACTCATTTGCCATGTATCTGCCAGGTGGTCTATGATGCTTCGCACCATCTCTTATGGGAAATGCTTTTTCCGCGTCAGCACATGCATGTCTCAGCTGGTCCAACGACGATATAGCCATGGGGTATATCAGCTTCCCGATTCTGTCATTGAGGCTTCGTTTTAAGATCCTCACCAACTCAGCTTCCGGAATCTGTACTCTGAGCTGAGATCTAAGTTTTCCGATTGACGCAAAGAAATCATCGCTAGACTCCCAAGAACCCTGCCTACGATCCATAATATCGCGAATTATTTCAAAGTCTGATTTCGAACTTCGGAATTGACGTGTCAGGGCATCGCGTAACATTGGCCAGTCTGGTTGGTAGTTCATGCGTTGAAACTGCCAATACCACTCATACGCGGTTCCTGAAAGTAGGAGGTGGAAGTCTCTCAAGATCTCAGCCCATGTACAGTCGTACTGATTCTTGAGGGTTTCGAGGCGGAAAATAAAATCTTCTACTGTAAGAGTATCCGGCTTACCTTCGAAGTTAATGCCCCATTTGTCAATTTTGATTGGCCCACGAGGATTAGGGTGTGAATCACTTTCTTGAAATTGGATTGGAGAATTGTGGTGCCAATTCGCGTTTTGCCATCTTGGTCGATTTTGCCTGTTATGGTTACGGTTGTTGTTGTTGTTCTGCTGCTGATATCCCACATTCTGCGATTGACCGTTGTTGATATGGTTATTACCTGCTGTAGTCACTACAGAGGGAGGGACGAATGGCCTGGACGAAGGGTCCAGCTGAGATTGTGGCTGTTGTATTTGTAGCTGTTGGATTTGTGGCTGTTGGAGAGTATTAATCTGCTCTGGAATTGGTCGCTGAGCTGGAGGATTAACAGGTGTATTTGTGCGAATAACCGCATTTATATCTTTCATGAACTCCAACATGCTGCTCTTCATTTCCTCTCTGAGGACTTGCGAGATGTCATTCGTTATCGTGCTTTGATAAGAAGCAAATGCATTAACAACTGCTAGGTTGATGTATGCTTTGATGTCCGTGACTGCTTGAGGTAATGGTTCTGTTTCTTTTTCACTACTAGTTTTGTTAGTGCCTGATAAACTTTTATTAGTGTTTTGCTCATTTAGTTCTATTTGTTCAACCATAGTCCTAACGCTATCATTTTGTGCTTCCTGTGAAGCGGCTCCTAACTCTGAGAGACTGCTATAAGACGGTGCCCTAATTGATTCGTTTGAGCTTTGTGGGCTACTAGTTCGGGTTGAAGGTATTGGCGGGGGAGGGTACGGGTAAAGTGGATCTGAAGTGCTTTGAGGGGGTTGCTTCCCGGGTGGTGTACGTCCTATCGGCATCGTGTCGGTGATTGACGTTTGATCAATTTGAGAGCTTATAGAACGAGTGATTCTTCTATTGATTTTGTAGGTATTCTCTGCGGGGATATTTTTGCTCTGTACTTTCTTTCCAGGAGGATTCATAATACAGAGGATCGGATGATTAAGTGACAAACAATGGATATAGTCGAACAAAGTGTATATACGCTATAATTGTGTTTTGAAGTTAACTGTTTTTGTTATGCCTGATAACAAACAAACAAAAAGGAAATAAATAAAAATTGCGAACTGTGCTAAGACGAAAAATATTAAGTTTTGATATGTAATGTAATTTTGTTGAGTGTATGATAAATATATGTATATTTGAAACGAATATATAGATAGGATATAATAAATAAGAAAATAAATAGGAAATGTTAATATGTATATGTATTAAATATATGACGAGTGAGTTTTGTTTCTGATTTGATAGGGTAAATATGTAAATGTTTTGAAAAATAAATTTTATAATGAAATATATACCTATGCTCTGGGCAAAATTAACGAAACTTGGTTTTCTTTTGTGTTTTGTGTACCATAAATCATAGCGGGGTGTTTCAGGTCTACTTTCTTCGGCGGAATCGTGTTGGCAGGCATCATGGTCTAATGCTTGGACAACTATTTGAATGATAGACTGCGGACGGACTATTTGTTGTATCCCTCAGTACGGCGGAATGAGTAAACATAAAAAAAAACTGACACGGACACACACTGTTGCGCTCAGATCGTTTCCGCAATTCCAGTTCAACCAAACGGCCTTAGCTGGGAGACTTGAAACATTTTGAACAGCAACACATAAAAGAAGAAATTAACTACAGATGTACTAATGCAACTTGACATGACAAAACAATATCAGACTAGGCCACTAGATACATAATCGAATAAGACACTAACAACTAGAAAGGAAAAGTAAAATGGTAAGATAGAAAAGCAAAAAAAACAATAAAAAGGTGGATAGAGAAAGAAAACAGGACTAACAAGGTGTTAATTGTTGTCGCTGTCAACATTGAACGTTCTCGTCGCAATTCGAAATGGCGTGCTAATGAGCTATCCTCTCGAAGACTTACGAGGTTTCAATGTTGACAGTAAGGACAATTAGGACGAATACGACATAAAGGACAGAAGACTAGGACAAACAATACGTTGGGCGCCATATGTAATAGATCTAGGTTAGGGAAATATAGAGGGCGTTGGGAGCGGATTGAAGAAGGAAGCCAGGATGTGGACGGGACTTAAGGAAGGAAACGGAAATGGAAAGGGATGGAGTGTTACGTGCGAGGAGCATGGCATGCTTGCGTTGCACGGCTCAGCTCGCCAGATGGGGTGGTTCTTGTCCTACACACATAACGAGATCTACCACAAAACATTAAACATGCCAAAAAAAAAAAAACTTACTTTTTTGAAAACAGACGGACGTCCACCATACTGAGAGGGCTGCTGATGACGTTGCAGCTAGGGCCAATTCCCACCCTTCCTGGAAGTTTACGGCCGATTTTTAAACTTCCCCAGATTTATTTAGTTGCCGCTGACTAGACCATGTTCGCCGAAAGAACCGTAGCAGACCTTACCGCACCCCTGAAAATTCCCTTAGCAAGCCATTATGCTCAATCGAGCGTCATCGAGAAAAAAAAAATGTCTCAACCAACTTGGCGTGATGTACAAAGTTTATTATGAGAGTTCCCTATTATAATTATAAACTACGGCTAACTATATGAACTTTAACATATCTAAAGTAATGTTAACTGTAAGTTTTTAATAGAAGCAAAGAAAAAAAAAAAAAAACAAAACAAAAAGGTAAATCTCCCCAAAAAAACTGGTACCTGTACTTTTTATTCCCAGTGTACCCTTACGCTACCTTACCCGCGATCCCTACCTAAAATGAGCTCGTTTTAGAGGAATATGACTTATACAAAAAAAAATATTCTTTACCGAAGACAAACAAAAAAATTTTTCAGGGAAACTTATTACAAATAACAAGTTCTGAGTGTATGTGCCCAAAAAAAATAAAACAAAAAAAATTTAATACATAGGAAGTTCAAAAAAAATATCTACTAAATAAATAAGTGGACAGAGACAAGAAAAATAAATAAGCGTAATACGAGAAATAAATAGGTACAAAAAAAATAAAAAAAAGGAAAAATCATGCCAAAAAAAATAAATGAATAAATAATAAATAAATAGGACTCTGTGCTGTTCCCGGGTGATACTTATTTTAGTTTTTTTTTTTTTTTGTGTTAATATGGGATCATAATTTTTTCGCACCACTGTATAGACAGGCCTTATCTTATGTAGCCACCATATACAGCAATGACATAATCCAGGGTATAACAAAAAATGTTCCCTCCTTTCCTTTTTTTGTGCAGAAGCAGCTAGGTCGCTTGATAACTTCGATAACTGAATGATCCTCGCGGTGTTTCGACTAGGGCTACTACTCAAGAGGTCATTAATATTGGTCACCTCTGATTCACCTCTGGCGATGACAATGTCGTTGGCTGTACCTTTTTTTTTTTTGTTGGTGACGTCACTCCGTACGGATTTAAAAAAAAACGCTGGCGGCCACGATGTAGCTATGACCGCCAACTCGCCAAGTTGTAATTTATTCCTTTTTTTTTTTTTTTTTTGGATGAGGTACACAAAGCCTAAAACTAATTTTTACTTTTCACCCTTTTCAAACTAAAAAAAACTCACACTCACCGGTCACTGTACTATATGTAATCCTAGTACATATACCTTTTTTTTTGTTTTGATGCCGTTGGTTTTGCTTAACAACACTGCCTTAAAAAAAGTCTTTCAAAAATTTTTTTTTTTTTTTTCACTGCACTGTTCAACAATGGTTTTTTTTTTTTTTTTTTATTGCTTTGTACTGCACTGCTCGTACGGGTCGCGATCTTGACTCGGCAACTGTCTTTAGTTCATTGTCTCAGCAATTACTCGACAGTTCTTTGTTCAAGGGTCTTAATCGCACCCTATCCTTTGACTATCATCCTAAATCATCCGATCCTATGCTAGTTGTTTCTGTTCTATTGAAATTGTTGTTACTTATTTTCTGTACTCCTTTTAGTTTTATTATTCCCCGAAGAGAATCTACTGAGAATCATAATTCGGATCTCTCACAACGACCATCTCAAACCGTAATGCTTTAAAATTTCTTGTCCTACAGAACGTACGTAGCATAGTTTTAGGGACCCATCTAAAGTACTCGGTAGGTTCGAATTCGAACATTAGTAGGTGTCAATGTGACATAAACAACAAAACAAAAAAATAAATATGAGCCACGACCCACGAGCAGCCGGTGATTGGATGGACATGACATGTGAGAGGTGAGATTTTCATTATTATGTTTTTTAAATTTCACAGATTACTGAATCAGTTTCTCTATCCAGGAAGCCGCAACAAGGTTTCAGGGAGTAGACGTGTATATTTGAAGTTTTTTTGACGGTAAAGATAATGGGGTGGGTAGGTCGGCTTTCATAGCCTTGGAGTGGAAAGGGAATATCTATTCTGAGCAAAATTGACATCAGCTATGGCAAGTGCCACAAGGAGGGGATTGGTGATTAGCAATAGACTTGAGTAATAAGTCGTGGAGGTCCGTAATGTTATGTAAGCCTTCGTTTGGTCATAGTCCACATCAGGGTCAGACTACTTTATAGGCTCACTCACCCACAGAAGAGAAAGATGGTGCCGACAATGAAGAATTCCTCGAGAATACGGTTGGTTAGTGCCCGTAGCACTTTTTGAAATTTTTTAGCGGCAACACTGGCCCGTAGTGATTATTCTATCCCTTGTTCTTAGTGAATTTACCGATTAAATTATAGAGGAGCATCTTTCTAGATGGCACTTCCTGGCAGAGAAACCCTGCGTCGATTGAAGCGTCAGAAATATCACCAGCATTCCATTCCCATACCTCAAGGTGCGAAAAGGCCATAAATAGTTTCCAGTATTGCAAATCTACAATCAAAATTATTAAGTTTCTTACCCACATCCAAAGAGACAACCGCTTGACTAAGCTTCTGTATTTTAACTTTCGTTGATATGAACACAGTGTCACAAGCACCCAAAAACGATGCTTGCAGCAAACCGAAATAAAAAGCTGCTGCCAGGGATGATTCTTGAAAACTATATGCAAAAGAGATTGGTGGGCTGGAAGACGACTTATAAGAAGCAAACGGGCACGAGCATCAGCGGTCAAGCAATTGAACAAAAAGTTGTCTCCGTATAAGAACCCTAAGGCTACACTGAACCAAAAAGATACATCATATTTAGGAGAAAGTTCATTTATGTGACGAAAAAATCATCAATTTTGGTCCAGTGAACTTTTTTATTGATATGATGAAGTGGATTTCATCAATATGATGACCAAAAAATAGAATTCATCATTCATTTCCTCCTGTAGGGGCACAGGTCAAAAGGTTAAAAGTTCAAAAGCTATAAAGATCAAAAGTTCATAGTATATGGTAATATTTTTTACCAAAGGAAAATCTATGTAGAAAATGTATGATAATTCTTGACTCATTTGAATTAAATATTTATTTAATGCTAGTCTCTTGTATTTACGTGCAATAATTTTCGACAAATGGAAAAGCGACATCAAGATATCGGAAAAATTCGATTTAGATTTTCAAACGGCGCTATGAATATTTAGATCAAACAATTTATATCGAAAAACGTTTGTTTACAAAGTAACATAATTCGATATATACCTATGCACCTGAATACAATAATTGCATACCTTTAACGTTAGGTAAATTGCATTCCTTTTTGGGTAAATGAGGCGCTCCGTCAAAAATAGTTTCTAAACGAAAATGATTTATAGTTGAATATATAGCTGTGTTCAAATGGCGGGGGCAAATTGAATGTCATCAAAATGCTTTCAATTAACTGATAAGCGTTTTGTGTGGGAAATATGTAACTTAATTTTATCAGTCTTTACCCACGATTTTTGTCTGTGCACATCTGTGGCACATTGATTCTACTGATTACATAATAAATACTTAAGAAAGCTTATGGGAAATAAATTGATACTTTTTATTAAGTATTGATGACATTTTATTTCATGTGTATAATCGTAATAAGACTAAAGCTTTTTTTATGTTTCCACTATTCTTACACTAATATTGCATTTTTTCAGACTTCATTAATATGTTTTCAATTTTATCTACAGCAGTTAATTTAGCAAAATTATTCGCCCGTAGTAAAAGCTAATTAAAAGGTTTATTCAACGGGAAGTTATTTTCAATGCAATGTTTAAAATAAAAATTAATACTTTTTGGGGAACATTCATTAAAAGATTAACATACAGATAACTAACTATATGATGGAATTTCTAAATCACATTCATGTATCGACTCTCTTAAGATATTCATTGTTCATCGTTAAACCAAACACAATTTGTTCAATGCCAGCCTGTGTATATTCTTTAGGCTTGATGAGCATTCATATAATTATTCACGCATGCATAAATTAAAAGACGCATGTTGCGTGTGTGATTATAAATGGTGTACCAACTTCGTGTGTATTATTATTAGCAATCTGTACATCACATTGAAGAAAACGATGAAAAAATGCATCAATATAATGATTCCATTCATCAATATGATGAATAAAATGGTGAATTTCATATTTTTCATCAATATAACGAATCAGTTCATCCATTACGATGAACGCTTGCATCACATCCTCCTTAATAAGAATTAAAGTCCGTTTTTTGATAAACGCGGTCATCAATATAATGAAAGCCGTCATCAATACGATGAACGCTGCTATCAACATAATGAAAATTCAAAGCTTGGCAATCGTACTTCAACATGATGATTCCATTCATCAATGAGAAGAATAAATCGTCAACTGGATGAACAATTTACTAAGTTCATCAAAATAAGTGTTTTCGTCATATTGATTAAATGTCTTAATGAAATGATGAACCTAGTTAACAAGAAAATAGGCTAAATTCTGGCAAAAAAAAATTGATGAATGCACTTTCTTTCTATAGAAAACATCGATTGTCAAAAAGTATTCATGAATTTGTTCATCATATCAATGAATATTATGTTGATGAACGCCATTCATCAATATGACGACGTCTTTTTTCTTCAGTGTAGGTTCTCACAATTATACGTTCGAGTGAGATTTTTGTTGGGACAAATGGGAGGGACCTATACAATTTTACGGTGAGTCTGACCGGTAAAGTTTCGTATGTTTGTTACACGCTCCGGAGAAGTGGCGCATTGGAGAAAAATTTAAGGTATTTTCTCCGAGAATCGATCCTGAGACCCTTCGCGCAGTAGTCTAGCACACTAACCACTGAACCACTTTGCCTAGCCGCATATAATATACTGCCAGAGGTTCAGACAGTCCCGCAGAGTAAGAAAGCATATGCGTGTTTCCTGCAGAGATGAGTACCTACACAATAACATGGTTGTCGCTCTCTCTCTACCTAAATTTATGTTAACATTTTCGTCCACCCTACCAATATACGCAGTGAGGATAGCAACATCAAATCTTATGTCCAACAGGCTTTACGGATAATCGAGCTTTTTAAGTCTTCCGGAAACCACTTGGTAAGAAGAACTTTCTTGCGAAACTTGTATTCAACTCCAGGTGGGGCGTAGGGCGTCGGCAAATCTAATTCCTTTTCTTTGGGCTTCGGAGGGTTATTTTACAATGGAATGTCGCTTTGAATAAGGCTGTTGATCTGGATGTAGTTCTTGGCACATCAACTCTTCAGTGAACCTTACTGAAGATTCCATTTGAAATATCTGCTAAGCGGTATTTCCACTGGCTCTATACTCGGTCATCGTCTCTCCACCCAGTAGCTTTTGATGCGTTATGTGCCAGTTGATGCCAGATTTTTTTTGCCGAAATTCCCCATTCCACATCCGTTTTCTCCCCCTTTTTTTCTCACTTCGATTCTTGGAAAAAAAGTAAAGATGAATTTTTAATATAGTAAAAATTTGTTTTCTTTTATTAAGACATCTTTTTTTTTTAATTCAACGTTCAATTCTTTTGCATTTGGGCTTTGTTAAAATTATATACAAAAAAATATTGTTTTTCTTAAATAAACAAGGAAAAGAATACTTTATTTATTGTTTTGAAAATGTTGAACGGCGAACTTGATGAAAAATCCATAAACATGCGTGTATTTCGTTTTTCCCATTTTAATAGCACTTTTCCTAATTTTCCCCATTTAGTGAAAAATTCCCCGAAATGGGAAAAAATCCCCACATCTGGCATCGCTATATGCGCCTCATTTTGGAATGAGCAGACTTGAGATGTTCGAAGATTTGTCATTTTATTCGACATCTTCGGTGCGCGTACAAGAACTGACGTCATATTCTAAGGGTAACAGTGCATCTTTCTCATAGAGTCAGCACCATGGTCATTGCCTGCCCGGTTTTATATGTGATCTACTTCACTTTATAAGTCTATACCTCTAAAGAATAAGACACGTCTTTCCAACATTCAGGAATGTACAAAATTGGCCACAACTCTCTCGTAAAATCCCTCCCCTACCTCTCTTAATTTTTATAAAGACTTCATAATAAAGTCTATGATGATGTACTGATCCACGCCGTAGGTCGTTGTCCTTTAACACACTCGAATTACCTGTGAACTCACCTGTGGATTATCAAATTGAACCGACATTGTCAGTCCTTTTGATAAAGGGGTGCCTACTATAACATTATCATCAACAAGTTCCACAATGCATTTTTCCGAAGTCGACCCCACTTGAGCGTCATATCAATTTCACACGAAACTCTGAGAACTGACAGTCACACCCCCTCTACCTTCCCCTGCAATCACAATGGCACTGCCTATACCTACCAATCTATATTACTTTCCGAAATTAAATACTGTATCATTGGATACCTTCTTAACCTCTCCCAGCTAACAGTACCAGCGAACTTATATTGAAAAGAAAAATACGTAAAAATCACTGTGTGACAGTTCATTTACAACACAAGAGGGCAACAACGCTATATGCATTACATTCCAATTCCCTAACTAAACATGTGCGCTTACTGCCTTTAGAAATCCCATTGAAACAGGAAAAAAAATGTATATCGAACACAAAATACTCCCCAAGTGTGCAAGAATTAATTTTCTTCATTCTTCATCTGTGTATATTGTGTACGGTGTACCCTTCCAGCGCAGCACCCTCCTGCCGCCTGCCTCATCATCCTGGGTTCTTTTCTTAGTTAAGCAAATCCACATACACGCCCTAAGTACATTAGCGCACACACACTGCACAGGACATGCATAGCGTTATTCTATACAAATTCCGTCCGTTTATGGCTCAAGTGTAATGCAGGTGTTCAATTTTTCCCGCCCCAACTTAAGGGCGAAGATACAACAGCGATCCGAACCGACATTTCTACATACGCACACGAACCGAGGGTCTAATTCCTGACTTAAACGTATGCACAATTACGTCGTGTATGTAAGTCGCGTTCATGGTTGGGAAAAAAAATTCAAGAGAAGATGAGGTGCTGCGTTGAGTCACCATCACCAGAGGTAGCGCTACTACGTCCTTAACCACTTGTGGTGCAACAGCATGCAGCTCATTCCGAATCTTTTGCACCACAGATTGGAATTTATATGGTGGAAGTTGTTTGCCTGTTTTTCGATCGGCAACTATACAGCACACACAACACAACACAGTGTTGACGACCATCGTTATGTTAGGGTTTTATGCTGGGAATCCTATGCAAACCGCGCACCCCTAGAAGAGAGACACCGACGAGTATTTGTCTTCTTTGCGGACTCCTTTCTATGGATGGTTCTATGTGCTGTGCTGGTGCTATGTTGTTACCAAATCGAATGAGTCATACTTTGGGGTTAACGTGCTCACTTGCGGGACGATGATGATGATGATGATGATGGAAGATGTGCGTTTTTCTTTGCTTTTTCTCTGCTCTGCAAAAGTGAATCGATTCGTTAGATAATAACCCTTTTTTGCGGAAAGCTTGTGGGGGACGAGGGTTACTGTGAGAAAGGTGGAGTTGTATCGGAAAATGGAAAAACGCGGAGAATGATGCCGCGAGGATATTGAGTTATTGGTTGTGGTGAGAGCTTTCGTTGCTGGATGGAGGCGGGGATGGTAGCATACATTGAAGTCTTTCCCACGTTTGATTTTGACGTTTCTTCTTCTCGTATGTAATTAAGGGAGCCTGTGGTTGTATTATCTTCTATATAGATATGAATTCGTGTCGGAAACGCACATAGTTCTTCTGGACATCATCCGATTTGCATGGAAGGTGGTTAGCTACGGAGCCGAAAAGTCGGACAGTCTTGAAAACCACGCTATTGAGTTCGGTAAGGTGCTATCGAGGTTATTCCCTCCCCTGACTGTATAAGGCTATATGGAAACACATCTGGGGCACTAAAACAGAAAATTACTTGTACAGGGTAGCTGATGAATATTGCAAAGTAGGCTAAGAAACTCTTATCATTTGTTTTTTTTTTTTGTCAATTTATATGTATACGTAATTTTGTTATTTTTATCTCAAAAGCATGGCCCGACAATGCATCTTGATTAAACTAAGCACACCACACTGTGACTCGATCTGGATGCAGTTCCCTCTCCTGGAGTCTCTCTGGATTAGTTTTGCTCCATATTCGACAATTCTGCTTGTTTACTTGTTGAGATCAAAATAGGCCTCGTCCGATATAAAAAGCGAGTCCAATATGGTGTTTTCCTCTCCCAGCATTCGAATGATTTTTTCGCAAAATTCCTGCCGAATCGGTAAGTCCGCTGTGTTCAATTTGCTTGTTAATTGAATTTTATATGGAAATAAGCTTAAATGCTTGTGCAAAATTGTGCAGTGTTTGTCAGTCTATTTCCATTCGCGCAGATAAGTTCCGGGCTGAGACGCCAGGATTGATTTGTATAGCAGCAGCTACAGCAGCAATCGTTTCCTGTGTCCAAACTGAAGGCTCTCGATTAAATAAGGCTTTCTTGTAACTGTCCTAAGTTCAGCAAAAGAGTTAACCAGCCTCATAAAAGTTCATCTGCTTGGAGCAGTGCTGCCATATATAGTTCGCCCAGGCTCTCTTTGGACTAAAATTATAGAATCTAAGACATGACAGCTGCGCACTATCGAAAGTCTGGTTTCGTCGTCCCAATTGTCCATTTGCGTTATATTTAAAAGTTAGTCTGTAAAACAGGAAAAAAATTATAACGTTTTCTTTCGGCAGCGCGTTTCATCAGGCACCCTGTATAAGACTTCCTGAACAGCTTGGATAGACCTTACAGAAAATAAGACTTCTTCTGGAATGCAATTAACATCCGCGGTATAGGCTATATTGCCTCGCAAAAGAAGAATCTTTCAGTTATTACCTCTGTGAGGGCTTGCCGCAAGGCTTTACCAAAACCTTAGGGAAGCGAAAATGCAACGACAACAGATGGCGTTACACTCCTAGACTTACATTTGACAGCTGTGTAGCTTAGTTGATCTTCCTACATTGACTATTCACATGAAATCGTTGTGTCTCGATATAGTGCGCAAATTATTGCTGTTAACGGTTAAGACATTTTTCATTTATTACGTTTCTGTGTTCGTATAATAGTGCCGCTATTATTCTGCACAACCATACAATGATTTTCCATGCGTTAATATTAAGCGTGAAAAGAAAAAACGCGTAAAAAAAACAAATGAAAAAACCCTTCAGAAAACGAGCCAAAAATGTTTTCAAAAAACGCGTCAACAAACTCGAGAAAAAAGGCTTCAAAAAACTGAAAAAACTTGTCAAGGAGACGAGTCACAAAACGCTTGAACAAACGCATCGAAGAACCCGTCAAAAACCGCGCCTTTAAACGCCTGCAAAAAACGTGTCAAAAGACGGGTGAAACAATTTGTCTAAAAACTGTCTAGCTGGAGACTCTTGTAAGTTAAAAACTCTGCGAATCTCGAAGTGTAGAATCGCCCAAATAAGTTGGTAAGGAGGATGTTTGATTTCGAATATGTACTATGCACCTCCCAATTTTCGATGCCTTATTGTGTGACCTAGAGGGAGAATGTCGTGTTGAGTCCATCGCTGTTTTTAATTTTCTCCTCAGATCTTCTTTTTGTATGCAGTATCTCCCTTAGGTCGCACAAATCTCTTGAAAAGAAAATAATTTTTTAACCAAGGTTTTGTGTTTGCGATGTTTCGTTCATTTTACTATTCCTTAGGTAGAGACTTCGTTGAACGGACGCAGACACGTATACCTACTTGGCACGCCTTCTTTAATAGGTTATCACATTTGCTACAGACTTCGAATATACATTTTAATATCTAGTTTTATTTATAAAAGAAAATATTTAAAATAGTTGGATCCAGTTCCGTGTAGGCTCCAAGGCCTTTGTTCTCACAGATATTCATTGTCATTATTTTGGTTTTTGTGAAGCAGTGGAAAAAACAAGAAGACTCATTTTGCGTTTTTTGCGATGATCAAACCTTAGTTCCCTCCTCTGGAGTCGAATGTGTTGGACCCACCGGACCACTTGCTATCAAAAATTACTGATTGTTCCTCCCTCAGAAGGGCTATGTTCAAGTAGCCATCCAATGCTTATATCGCGAACAATCAATTGAGACATTAGCGCAATGTGTACCTAATGCTACCTTAGAAGGCCCTCTCATAGCCCAGTGCTGCTTGAATGCGAATACATTATAGATCCCTCTCAAAAGCTGTTTTATTATAGAGGCTTGGTTATCCGCACCGCAACCTCATTAGCTACTGTTCTCAAACTAAGCCTGTTCTCAAACTAAGCCTGTGCCAGCGTTGCCAGGCGGTCAAAATATTTCCCCCCAGATGAATCTGAAAAATCCCCAGAATTGGCTTTTTTTCTGAAAAAAAACCCAACTTTTTGTCAATATTTTCTTAATATGTTTTACGACTTAAAAGTAGGAATTTCAAATTTGAAGCGCGAACATGTTTGGTATTACGAATGCAAAAGTGTGTCCCAAATATTTATGATGAAAAAACGCATGCTGCTTTTTGGAACCATTTTGTAGAAAATTACATGTCGGTGCTTAAATCCAGAAAAATATTTATGGAACCAAAAGGTTTTCCAATGAGAGGTGTTATTTGGAATGACCCTTTTTGACATTTGAAAGTAGAAACTACGCCATTACTAAAAATGGAACGACGTCGTGTCTTTGCTGATTGGGTCCTTGAAATGCATGAAAATGATCCGGAATTCCATCGAAAAATCATCTTGACTGATGAGGCCCATTTCCACCTCGGTGGCTACGTCAACAAGCAAAATTGTCTAATCTGGGGCTCGGAAAACCCAAGAGTTATTGTTGACAAGCCTCTCCATCCTCAACGTGTGACTGTTTGGTGCGGTTTATGGTCCGGCGGGGTCATTGGACCTTACTTTTCGAAAATGAGGTTGGATCAACAGTTACGGTGAATGAATTGCGCTATCGAGAGATGATTAATGATTTTTTAAGGTCGGAGTTGGATGGTATTGATCTGGGCAACGTTTACTTTCAAAAAGATGGCGCTACGTGCCACACAAGCAACGAAAGCATTGACCTTTTACGGGAAAAGTTTCCGGATCGTGTTATCTCTCGAAGAGGTGATTACAATTGGCCACCGAGATCTTGTGATTTAACACCTTGCGACTTCTTCCTTTGGGGCCGCTTTATTTCATCCTTTATTTAAAATTTGAGTCATTTAGAAGTGGACAGAAAGTAACGACGAATGTCTACGATAACTCATTATTAAGCTTAAATTACTTAGCGTTTTTTACAGTCGCAAAATGCGGATGCATTTTTTAATTTATTTAAAATCGAACATTTTTTAACTAAAAGAAAAACCCCAGATTTTCCCCTAAACAATTTCCCCCCCACACCCAAAAAAAAAACCTGAATCTGGGGGGAAAAACCCCCAAACTAGCAACGGTGGCATGTGCGCAACCGTATAGAGAGAGAGTGAGAATTAACTTATTTTTTCTGAAAGTCAATTTATATCTGGAAGCCGATTAAACTTCATGCCGCTTTACAAATGGAAACCCTTCAATCATCATCAAATACAATACGAAAATGCTTTGCTACTTGATTCCTCACTAACTCAAATATAAGGTGCTTTTTGTTACAGTAGAAGGAATACTTCTGCTTCTATCAATTTGCTCTTTTTCAATATTTTCTTTTGGGTCTTATAAAGTAAACTCAAGAGACTTATCAAGACGAAACGCCGGCATAAATCACATCATTGAAATATGAAACGATATCATTACTCTGGCGCCAATTGTTCCAACTCATGCTGTGGCCAACCTTCAGACATTCCAACTTCGAAATGAACAATCACTTTCAAAATGCCGATAAAAGGGTACGTCACTCGCCCCGAACATTAGGTATAATACGTGAACCAAAACAGACATTCTTCTCCACCCCAAAATGACCGACTTTTTTGGTCAATATTGGCAATATTTTGCTGGATAAAAAAATCCTCAAGTCACCACTCAATGGAAGAGGAGATTTCCTCGTAACACGAGCTATCACCCATAATGACATTGCTTTCCGCTGCATATTAAAATGTCATGTGGGTAGATTCGAAGTATCGGTTTTTGTGATTCTTGATGTGAAAAATGGATTTCCGACAGACGAAAAAACTTAAATTGGCAAAAACATCATACATCATCATCATGTGCGCAATTCAATCCATTCGCAGCGAATGCAATTGAGGATACAATAGCAAAAAAAAAAAAAGGAACACAGCAAGACCCTCGCGATAATGATGTTCTTTGCGTTACCCTTTTTATCCCCCTCCCCTGTATTCACGCACACCCTTCGCAATATATTTCCCGTAAATGACACACAATTATAGTTTAAATTGATGGCGAAAATGTTGCCGATATTACTCGGGTATCGGAACTGATCATTTTTCAATTTATGTGACTCAGTGTGGTGTGGTACAGTCACAGTGTCATCATTGTCATTAACTTTTTTGTGTGGGTCCTCTATTGTCCTTATCCCTATGTGGTTTCATATTTTTTGCAGTTCTTACTTCTAAAAATATAAGACTGGGTAGAGATTCCGAGATGACCCCTAGTCCTAACCCATTCATGTGTGACCATACAGAACCGTGGTCTGTCGTGTTAAATTATTTACCGACCCTTCGTAGGACTTTTCTTGTCGACACCTGAAAACACTATTGGACCAATAAAAAAAAACTCATTACTTCATTAGCAGGGCATAGTGCCTAATATACAGTACCAATCGCCATGTAAGCCATTAGGCAATCGTGACACTATTGTCCAAATCATATGTCACACTTTAAAATTCCCTAAACCATCTGTTACGAGTTAGAAAAGAATGCAAGTGGGGAAAAGGAAGTTAATGATCCGAAACGGAGCTCAATTTGCATGAATATGTACCCACCCCACACTCATACTGAGATGGCTTTATAATTACACACGTTGCCCTGTAAATTCTACCGATAATGCAATCAGTAAGTCACCTGCAAGAAATGTATCAATTTGCATGTGAAATTGACAATATAATTGATGTTGCGGTCTGTTTAGGATATAATTATAATAGCAATTGGCAGGTAGCTCTTCGTCTGCATTGAGCACATCCTCTTGTCACTTTTCCACATTGCAAATGATTACCGGTTGTCCGACAATTTTCAAATCTGAATTCAATATCGAATAACCTGTTTGCACTCACGTACATAGAAGGTGCACCCAAAAAGCACGAACGCGCTATGGTTTGTCACGCAAACAAATAAAATATTCTTGTCAGTTGTAATGGAGTTAATTTAATAAACCAGGAATATGTGTAATATCCTGTGTGTTACGAGTCTGAGGGTCAACAAGACGGTGCTTCACCTGCGTTCGAAATAAAATCCAACACAGAACGGAAAGGAGCTTATCAATAATTAGAGATGGTAATCTTCTGTTTTGCGTCTATTCTTTATTGTCCTCATTATTGCTGTCGCTTGGAAATAGTCCCAAATTGAGTGTATAATGGAGGGGGTGACTATTAAGAGGGATTTTTTATTCACGTGGTGCGTTACTTGGCAGTTTAACAATGCTGAAAATAATAGGCATTTTAAGTAGACTTTATTACAACAACAGTCTATGACATTTTTTGTCCTGCAAACACTCGATGTAAAAACACTAAGCCCATTCTAGTGTATTTCGATCTATAAAATCCTACAAATTCTTTATTAAGGATTTTTTGTTTTATTTCGGAGCTGGAAATCTTCTAATGATGCAACAAATTTATTTAATACTAATGAATTCGCATTTTACTCTCCTTGTTTGCATAATATTCGCCCATGAATTCGCCAAAGCTTCCTCAAGATGTTTGCATTTTCTTCATCCGTGTGGATTTTATAAATTTTCGACAGCCGATAGCGAAATCTGTGACGGAAAATTAGAGTTTGGTAAAAAATTATACTCGAATAATGATTTATTATTTAAAATAAAAAAAAAAAAAAAAACAAATCTCTAGGCTGGAATTATTGATTTGATCTTCCAAAACACACTGCAGTTTCCAAATCTCAATATCCATTATCATACTTCCTTATACTTACTTAGGTGACGCTACAGTCCGCGGTGGACCTGGGCCTCAACCAATACGCCTCTCCAGTTAGCGCGATCTTTGGCTAACTGCCTCCAGTTGAGCACTCCAAGTTGGTTGAGGTCCCCTTCCAATTGCGCGCACCACCTAAGGCAAGATCTTCCTCTACTGCGTTGTCCCTCCGATTGGAATCGAAGACTCTTCGGGCCGGAGCGTTGGTGTCCATTCGCTCTACATGTCCCAGCCATCATAGACGACTGATGCGTACTTTTCTAACTAGTTCGATGTCGCTGTACAGCACGGGACCAAAAATCTCACCAAGAATTTTGCGTTCGAAGCGACCAATGGAGATCTTCATCCGACTTTATTAGCGTCAATGCTTCTGCACCCATAAAGCAGGACTGGGATGATGAGGTTCTTATATAGAGTCTCCTTAGTATTTCTCGACAAAGCCTTACTAATCAATTGCCTTCTTAGGCCGAAGTAACAGCGGTTGGCAAGTTTGATTATTCGCTTGATTTCTGAGATGATGTCACTTTCAGAACTAATAGCGGTGCCGAGGTAGACAAAGTCCCGAGCTTCCTCAAAGTTATATCTGTCTATCGTGACGTTCTGCCCGATTCGTCGATGTTGTGTGTCCCTTCTTGTTAACTGCATACATTTTGTTTTGCCCTCATTCACCACTTAAACCCTTTTTTGCCGCTTCTGTACTGATACATGCAAACGCACCAGTGACAGCTCGCTGTGTTCTGACAATGATGTCGATGTCGTCAGCGTTTGCATGTAGTTGCACAGACTTTTGGAAAACTGTGCCTCTGGTGTTGGCTTGCGAGTTTCGCACAATCTTCTCAAGAATGATGTTAAAAAAGTCACATGACAGCGCGTCACCTTGTCTAAATCCTTTTTTGACATCAAAGGTCTCGGTGAGATTGTTTCCAACCATCGTCATTCTGCACAATCTGACAAGTTTGGCTGGGATGCCAAAAGTGGACAATAGCCAGTATTAAGAACGTAAAATTGATTGAATCATCATTTTGCCATCGAAAGAAATACTTTACTATAAATGAACACTAAACAGCAATGTCAGCGTCGTACCAACCTACTGCTAAATGAACCAATAGATTTATTTATAAAACTTAAACATGAGAGCGAATCTGACTTTCATTCACATGAAAACTTTTTTTAGTCGCAGGCAGAGATGCCATATTTGACGACTTATCATCATTTTGATGATTTGGCCAGCGATTTTCAGGTCTCAAGCTAATGCCAAACGACGATTTGACGACTTTTCAGTAACACTCACAATTTTCCACCTAATGGCAACTCCCAACAAATGAAATGAGATCCCATGGCACATTTTAAGAACACTTCCTAGTTCCTACAGTCACATGAAAGCTAACTTTGCGTTCACTTCATATTGGATATGGATATGGGCAGTGCTGCCGCTGAAAACGTTCAAAAGGGAACTAAAAAGGGGCCCGAGCCGAAAAAAGGGGCTCCACATAAAATATTAATACAGCAAAATAAAAAAGAAACAGAGCAACAAAGACATTTATTTTTAACGAAAACCAAATTTGTTCATTACGACTTCTTTTCATTATTTTTGCATTCTTTTTCGTTCAATAAAGGATAAAATCTTACCTAAACTGAAAAAGGGGCCATTTTTCAAAAAGTGGTGTCCAAGGATCTTGAGGCTCCAAAAGGGGCCAGCAGTGTGGCCGCTGCAGAATTCTGAAAAGCCGCAAGTACCCCTGAGAAAAAATATGTCATTTCTGAAGTTATTCTTTACATTTAGAAATTTTTAATCATATTTAACAAGCATCGTCTGGCTAAACACTATAATAGTGTTTTGGTAGGCAACTGCGGTCCATTTTAAAGGTTTTTATTTTCCAACTAAACAGGGGCCAAAATAGCAACAACAAAAATTGTGGCAGGCTATCAAAAATAGTGCTAATTTGCAACTTTTGTGGCACAGCGGCCACTCTGGCTGGCAATACGGTAAGGTACACTACATTTATAGCAGTGAATTGGTTTTTCATGTTTGTCGTATAGCCAGCATTGAGGCACAACTCAGCGATATAATTTACTTTATTCTGTGGATTGTTTGTGATCTCAAATAAAACGACAGACATCTTAAGAAGTTCAATTCCAATATGTATTTAGAATAAATAAAAATTGCTTTAATTTTGTTGTGATTATTTGCAATGCATTTTACAAGTACAAACATTACAAGACTGAAAAATGTGCTACCTTTGTTTGTACTCAGCAGAAGGCTCTATGTTTTAAGATATAAGTTTTTTGTTAGAAAATAAAGAAAGCTTGAAGAAATCATATTTTTTAATCATTTATCTAGGTTTCAAATCCAATCATTATTATAATTGTTATAATTTATTGTTTTTATGGTAACGACGATTTTTTAAGCAGAAAAAGCAGTTTTTGTAAAACTTAGTCTGGCACCACTGGTCACAGGTACCCGCGAATCAGTTTCATTGTTGAAGGTTAAGTTCGAACGAATTTTTCATTCGCGGGTTTGTTGATCGCGACTGTCGCGGGAAAATTGTAAATTTAGCTATTTAAATCAATTGAGAAGCAGTGTTTTTGTAAACTAGATGTTAGATTAATTAAATATAATGCTTTTGTAGTAAAACAAATAGCAATTTTCAATTCATAAATACAGCTTAATTGATTTGTTCGCAATTTGCCTATTCGTGGCTCGCGCTCATGTGAATGGTCCTTAAGGTGTTTGACCTGAATGGATTTAAAAATGCTGCCCGAAAATGACTCTGGCTTAAACATTGAAGAATGTCGCTTTTAAGAAAATCTGTACCGCTACATTAATAGGTACTCATTTTTAGGGTCCGGGCTGAATTTTCCAACTCACAATGGCGAAATTTTTATGGTTAAAAATGATTATTTGTAAGGCCCGTTGTGTTTTGTCGTTATCCACGCTCCAGAGGAGGATATCTTAGCATAAAAAATATTGAAGCAGAGATATTTTTTGATTACCATCTGCTCTCAACTTTAAAACGCCTTTGCCGATTGATGTATAGAATTTCTTTGGTTAAAGTCATGCATTATTGAAATTAATTTAATACAATTTTAAATCCGTCGACCCAGAGAATAATATTTATATACAGTAGGTAATAAAAAAAAATCGTTCCTAAATAAGCCCTCTGTCTAAAAAAAATACAAGAAATGTGCAAACATTTTTAAAAACTTTAAAAATCGTTTCCACTATAAAACACACGTGCACTGTACACATCCTGCCAACCTTATTGTGAACAATCATTAATTCTCATTAAGCAGCCCTCTTTACAATCAAAATCATAATCGAGGATTGTTGATGTATTTTCCTTTTTTATCAATTAAACGATAAATTTCACAGTTGCACATAATTCTTCTTTTTTACACCAACTCATAAAGATTACACTATACATAGACCTAGTATACGGGGTGGTTGACGACGTACGGTATAAATGTGAACAGTGAACACCTGAAGTCGTTTATTGTCTTTTCAATTTTCATATAGCCAAGAAGTACAGTCATGCACTTTCAGCCCATATTATAGACAAAACGTAGACAGATAGAAGGACCCTTCATTAGATAGATTGTTGTATTGCGTGTCGCAAGGATGTGTGCTACACTGATGACATTTAACAAACAAACGAAGTGTTTCCATTCCCCGGCCTGATGTAATCGGCCATAAAATTCAAAAAACGAATATAATTACACACGAGGGTTTGTTGGGTTGGTTTTTTCTTACTGTTGCTTTTACTGTTATGCATGCGTTTCCCTATTAGCGAAGGATTGAATTTACATTCAACAATTATTTCAAATTGTCGGCGTATAATTATCTAATCGAAATTAATTAAAATTCAAGTTGAAACAATTGAAATTGAACAGTATAAAATAAGTACATGTAGTCGTATGTAGAGGAGTTTCTTGGGACCGCACTGTTATTGTCGCCTTGGCAGTTATCCAAAGTTGAGTCTTTGCAGTCATTTGCAGTTCCATTGTCAACACTTGGCGCAAATATATTTATTACGGTGATAACTATTATATTCGCTGAATTATTACCGCAGCCTGGTTCGGGACGGTATATCAAAATAAAGTGTCAGCAACGATTTTAACAAAAACCACAAAGCTTACATTGTGTACAATCTGTGTGGTCTTACCCAGCTATTTGCCAATGGAAAAGAATTATCTGTATTATAGGATAAGGATGCGTTAGTATTTGGAGACCACGGCGACGGCAAGTGATTTGTGTGTCTTGGAGCAATTTATTACAATGAGCAAGTGTTACGGGCAGCATGGAGAAGATTACACTGGAGATGGAGAGCGGTTGGGAGACTGTGTTAGATATGAAATACTTCCAATATGTACATTATACACAAATCCCACACTCTCGAGTCTTCCAAGTATGCGCTCGGCTGAAAGTGGCTTAAAGTCTGCCGGATAGTGTTAGTTAGCACAAGCATTAAATAAGAGGATGAAGAAAGCTAGAAATCGCACTCTTAAGGCCAAAATATACAGGAACCCTTGCATAAAGCCGTATGACCAATAAGTGATTAAAAACTGCGATGAGGTCGGTTATTTATGAGAACCTATACTACCTTGTCAAGTAGTATAACTCAGGCAAGTTATATATGAGGTCCTGCTCGTGGTGCAAGCGTTTAAGAAAATATAAAGGTGCACGACAGGATAGCACGAAACTTTCTCGTTCATAATTTTTTTTTCTTTTATTGGGTATCTTAAAACTCAGAAGCAATATCCGATAAAGTAAGAGTCAGGAGATGCTCTAATAGCAATTTAAGGAGGGGCAGTTTGCATTTCACCCAGAAGCCATATAGGCCCCTAGTACATGGTAGGACATGCAACTAGCAAAAGCATTCGGATCTGTTGAAGAATCGTCTTGGATCTGATGAGGTTGATCTAGATAGATCTTCCAAGCCTTCGAAGAATCGTGCTCCCAAACATGAGAGTTCTTGGAGGGCTGGGCAGTAACACAGGAGATGTTCCACAGTTTCTATTTCCTCTCTGTAGCTTCTGCAGAAGTCATTTGTAAAGATGACCATAGCTTTAGACATGTTTCCAATTCGGATTTGGTTTCTATCGAGAGATGTTGGTGTTTTCGAATTTTAAGTTTCAATTGTGGGCCACAAACTACGAGTTATAATGCAACCGTAAAAGTGTTGTTCTATCGTTCTTTTGCCAAATCTAATGTGGCATTATCAATGAAGCTCTTAGCTGCATTATAAGCTGGTAGTACTTGTCTGTCAGCTAATAATTTGTCCATTTCGGAGCCACATCTTGCCAGTCTATCCGCTGCCTCGTTCCCTTCCACACCATCATGTCCAGGAACCCAGCAAAGCAGTATTGAATGATTCTCTATCCCACTTAGTGCCGAGGGGCACTGACTTACAGATCTTCAGTTTAACAGATTGCAGTTGATTGCTTTAATTACTGCTTGGCTGTGCACGCAGAGGGTAGTTTCCATTGCTGTAGATCTCTGCCTGGAAAACGCTGCAGTGATTTGCCAGTCGGTATGATTGACTGATACCTAGTTCTTCCGAGAAGACTCCTGCTCCTTTTCAATTCTCTGTCTTTGAACCATCTGTGGAGATGCACGCGGAAAAATCACTTATTTAAAATCAACCAACTTTCGGTTAAAAACTACCAACTACTGTTAATAGAGCTTCTACAATGTTATAGTGGATTAAAAAAAGCCGAGTCAGGTTGTTTAAGGAAGCTCTGTTAAAAACAACCTTTTATCAATTTTTCTTGGTTTTAAATAACAAACTAACCCTGTTGAATTTAACCAGCAGGTTGATATTTATCTAGAAACTTGGTTCTTAACAACCGATAAAGTGTGTTATGTTTAACAGTTTGTATTTTACCTTTTTATATCGGTTGTATTTAATATCGAATACTCGGTGTTTTTGATCAGAGACTTGGTTTATTTTAACCCTTTTTTTTAACCGAGCAAAAATCGCACTCTGTTAGAGCCAATTTTTGAGCGTCTGGGCTTACCTTTTATGACAGTTCTCGATGCGAGCCAGTCCCGCCTGTCCGGGACTTCAAAACTCTGGTCAAAGTCATACTTTGGTTTCTTGTAGTCCATGAGTGACATAAATCCGATTCGATCAAAGATGTCAAATATGCGCAAGTGACCGAATGATTCGGGCTTCCAAAATTTTGTTCTCTCTTAGTATGAGAGCACCTTTGGCTGTGATGCTCTTGGTATAGAGATCAATAGGTGGTAGATTCAGCAGCGTTCCTAGGCCTTGTTGTGGTGTAGATTTTAGTGAACCCGTTATTCCTATACAAGCGATTATCTGTTCCTTGCTCAAAGTCTTGAGGTAGGATTAAGTGACCGCGCCATAGGTCAGAATTGTCCTTACAATCGTGGTACACCTTTTCCCGAAAGCTTTTGTGCAGGCGTAAAAAGCATTTAGTCCCTTCTTCATTCTTTCAGCCGTATTCTTTTTCCAGTTTAATTTAGAGTTGAATATGATACCCAAAGTGGAATGGATGCGGTTCCTTGGAAAATTGAGGCCACATTTTCCTAGCTTTTGGAGGGAAATAACATGTATGAACGAATTGGATGATTCCATGAAGGTTCTCTAAGTAGCCCCATTAGCCTGCCATGGAGCCTCAAATAGAACCTTACGATAAACTCATTGCTCTGCAAAAATCAACCTAACCTAACTTATGATCGATCTGCTGTCCCTTAAATCATGCTGGTACATTGCGTTTAAACTGTTTTGCAGAACCGTTTCACACAGTCAGTACGTTGGAAGAGATCTTACGTGCAATGTATGCATTCCATCTTATGTAGTTGCCAAACGTATACGTTGATGTTGATGTAGATGGGACTTATGCAGGTTGTAGTCGGGTCATCGGTTGTGATTTCTTCCGTCCATCACGGCCGTTGATGTGGCGCATGAGCCCTAATCAGCCATCATCTTGGTATTTAAAGAGCTTTCCTTACAAATCTTGAGTACGTTGTTTCTTTGAGCTGGAGTACCTGCTCCTTCTTGCTATCTTCAAACCCATAACCTCTTTGTTAACATGACGCCATTTAACTGCTGAAAATGTCGCTTAAACGCATCCCTACACTTGAATAACTATAAGAAACGTGCGCGGGTTCGAAAAGCCTGGTATTCTGGTCTTCAAGCCAGGCCAAGCAGTTGGTTAAGGCTTCCCTTTGATTCGATCGCAGAAGGTATATTAACGCAATTGAGCTGTATCATCTTCTGCTCCCTTCTTCTGGCTCGCTGCCTTTGATTTTCGCTGTTGTAACTTTACAAATGCAGCTTCCTTCACCTTTTTCCGGTAAACGCCTGTATACCACATCACAGCACGGTCTCCGTAATGACCCTATAACATTTCTGACCAACTACCCATGTAACTCTAGTCTTAGTTTTAGCCGTAAGCTACAAGATATATAAAATATAACCAATGTAGAACGTCATATTGATGTAGTATTAAAACGACTCTTAATTTTGATCGACTTGGTGAAACCACATTTCTAGTTTATGCCTCCAAAGTGGAATTTCATGGTCTTAGCTTCATCTTTCGTTGGACAGACGAACTATGGGATCGAACTGTTGCATACATTCCCCGATTAGCACATTCTTGGTTTGGAAGCCGATTTGGACGCCTGAAGTATCACTGGAGCTTCGTATCACTTGTATCATAAGCTCCTGCAAAATCTGTCATTCTATGAAGGCTGTCTTAACTAGCAGCAATTTTTTTTTTCTTTTTTAACTTCGCCTGTTCAGATGTTTAAGCGGCACCGCTTTGATGCCTCCTCCTGTCGATATCAACTGATGACTCATAGCTTTGCGATTGGTATTGCTTAAGTCTAACGTCATATTTCATAGTTTTTAACTGTACTGCAGAAATTTTGCAAAAAAAATCGTAAGACGTATATAATCAGCTATAACATGGTTTCGTGACTAGTGGAAGTGGAAGTTGCGAAAGCTTAACACGTATCATCAAAATCTTCCCAAAATCTACCTACAAAACTTCATTTGTAACAAAAGTTCATCTCTTCTACACGAACCGTTCCATTCCACTTATCTCATCAACCACTTTAGCCGAAATAAAATTAAACTCGCAACTCAACTATCCACTTGAATGTTCCCCCTAACATCTAAATTGATTTCAGTGAAGCAGCAGCAGCTTTACCATTAAATCTGTCGTAAAAGACACCTTGATCCTAATCAGTTTGCTATGAAATATGCATCTCCATCGAATGAGAACATTTACCCGATCTTTAACGACTCCATTGTTAAATAGACGACCAACAAACAATCACGCATGAGTCATTCAGTAATATAGCAAATAATGACATACGTGACGAGCACCTTAAATTTATTGCCATCCATCAAAGATCAAAATGGTCAAGCCTCTCCATATCTCCCCGAATATACCCACTTGATACATCTTTCATTCTATTGAAATTCCGAACAGTTTTCTGTCTTCCCGGAAAGATATACACCGCCATCCACTGTTCAGTATCTGCATCTGATCATAAAAGGAAAATTTGTGAAATTAATTTACTCGCAACAATGGGAGTGATTTAACGAACGGAAGACCTCCGTCAGCGTGTATAATAAAATTATCATCCCGGCCGAGATGTTGCCCCGAAACCCATAAAGGGTATATCAACTTAATTGGATACCTATTTTTGATTCGTTACTCATGAGCACAATTCTCACGTACGTCGGTACACATGTGAGATTTATGGGAACTGTCGGACTGGAAGAGGTGAACTACTTCTTTCTGAGGAATCAAAACTATAACTTGACACCAAAGGCAATTATCGGTATCGCTGTACCGATGCCATCAATCTTCAACTGAATTGCATTTGGGCAATGGAAATTAATAGACTCCTCTGACTGGGCCAAAGACCATGACCAACGCATCATTATTCATCAGATTGGTGGGCTGCGCCCGAGAGGAGGGATAGCATCAGCAGCACGCCGCGCCGATTTCTTATCGCACGTACTTAGCAAAGTAATCAATATCCTTTTGGCTTTGATAATTAAATAAAATTAACGATCTGCCCGAGTCCTCTCGGAGAAACAATGCCAGCCCACAAATTACCCAACCAGTCCAAACACAGATGTCCAAATAGGGAGAGAGAGAGCGGAACACCCCTCGGCCAGAGTTCTACCGCAGAAGGACAATTTTTCAAAAATTAAAAATCACAATGAAACGGCGCGCACACATTTTCGTTTTCATTACCATTTCCATTTCCATTCCGGGATCAATCAAACGTCTTCGTCCCAAAACGATTTATTACTTTACAGAACCGTGACAAATCGTTCAGTGTGGTGTGGTGCAACCGAAAACTGACACATTTCACTTATAACTACACAACTCGAGGCATGGGGTTCAGTCTTTCAGTAAGGGCGATATACAGCTCAAAGTATGTGCAGAGAACGGGTGAAGAAATGTCAGTTCTCCCTGGGGCTATCCGCCTGTTTAGCGAGATGGATCGTCATAGGTTCGAAAGAAAACGTTTGTTTCCTATGAGGGACGTGATATGGCGGTGAGGGGATTGGCCCACACGCCCATCGTGTTAAACAATCCATTAATATTAATAATGTGATTGGTTTTCGCTTTGAGTTGTTCGCCTGTGCTATTAAACCGGGGCACATATCCTTCACGAGATGTGAAATTTTCATTTCATCTTGTTAGGCCAAATGATGCGCGCGCGATACGTGACTGTGTTGGGGTTTGGGTTGCTCTCTTTTTCTCGGTGACATGTTCACCCCTTTCGTTTGATGCAACTTTTAAAGCCGCAGCGGTACTTATGATTTTAAATTTTGACATTGGAGTACGCTTCGGGCCTGAAATCAACTTGTTAAAAGTCAAATAAGTGGCATACATAACACGTCAGTAAATAGATTAGATTTCAGATTCGATTTTATTCATTCCATTGGTAGTTTATACAATATTTATTATAATTTACTTAGCTTAGAAAAAAGAATTAAGGATCTATAGACTTATCGTGAAGCAATATTTTAAAAGTTTAACTGCTTTGAGAAATAAGTAAATTATTTATAAGTGTTTTTCATACGGAATGAATGGTTAGATACATTCTATAGTTATTAAAAACTAGTGCCAAATGTATCGAGTTTCAGTAACTAAATATAATTCAGGAACAAATGTTGTGGAGAGGTGAGCCGAAATAAATTGAGATTGCCTGTCACTATTTAATAAGCTTAGCTAAATTATTTATCTCATTCATGTCGTAAGTTAAAAGCCACTTTTTTACCTTTCTGTTAAAAGAAAAGGTATTCTGTGAAACTTATAACTTCAATGGGTAATTTATTGAAGATAAGATATTGACGCGGTGCTACAGAAGAGTAATAACTAAAGAAGGGGTGAGTTTTGTGCGCGGGATCGTAAGCAAGAATCTTATTAAAAATGTTTGATTTTTATATTTTTATGGAGAAAGTACGGCGCAGTGGCTAAGTGCTTAGTGTGTTGGACTACTAAGCGAGGGGTCCCAGGTTCAAATCCCGCAAAAAACCAAATTCCAACTTAGGGTTTTCTCCACTTTGTCACTTCTCGCGAACGTCTGACAAACATCCGAGAGAGTATTGTCTTCAAAGAGCTTCTCAATTAGCCGTTTGGAATCGGCGTACAATAATAGATCCCTTCCATTCGTTCTAAAAATGAAAAACTCACACAAAACGAATGCTTGTGAGAAGCTAGGCCTTGGGTTCCTACGGACCTGTTGCGGCAACAATTTATTTTTTTTAAGTATAAGCACGCGACAAGATGCAGATATAAATGAGTTGCAATTTTTTTTCATAATTGAATTTTAAATAAATATTTAAATAACTTGAAGTATAAGTACAATCGAAAAACGTTGCTACAACCTAATTGAAGTGCAAGCTTCCTCTGAGAACCATACGGCACCCCCTTTCGAAAAATCATCACGTGTGTTATTTTGATGTTGCTTTTGGTGACTTTACAAAATTGCTCCCAAATTCCGCTCATCTTTGTTCAGACAATATAAATTAATTCCATCGGGTTGCACGAAATGTAATTTGGCTATAGTTTCCATCGAGTTGCCTAAGGGTGCACTTAATTTAATTGACAATCATCATCCAACTCATCGACTTTCAGTTGACTTGTTTGTTTCCCCAAGAGCCATGTGTTCCCATTATATCCATCGTTCATATTTGCCCACCAAAAAGACAACTATCATACAAAGAAAAAGCTATACCTGATTCGCCATATGAATGGCAGGGATTATTTGCTACGCTATAAGGATATGCCCGTTTACTCGTATTTTTCTTCAGTGTTTGCCAAGCCCCGAAACCAGAACGCGAGTCTGCTTTGTCTAACGCTCTATGTCATACAGGGTTTATCATTCGTATTGCGCCAGTGACAAAGTGTATTGGGATAGAGAAGTAACAGCAGGATAACCCCTTCGGGTGCGGACAATTCAATTTGATTTGTGGCAGTTGTTTGGCGGCACAAAACAAAAATATCCTCGTACAACTGAAACTATTTTCCGTTGGGGATAAACCAAATAATTCAGTGATCTGTGGGGGGGGGGGGGGGGATGAATAAATTTGAGCTCAGGATCTGAATGTCCTGGAAACTCAAACTATACAAACTTGAAGCAAGGAAGACTGGCAGAAAAAATACCTTCGCTTTGTTTATTTGTTTACATTGGCAATAATTGCCCTCAGCAAATAAACACATTGTACGAATGGAAAACCAACTCAAGTCCTCCTTTGGAGGACCATAATGACTCATCATCACAGCCAACACTTTATATACCCGCACACAACTTATATAATTATTTCCGCAAATATAAATCGAGCCAAGTAAGGTTTTATAATCAAACCCTTTCTGCAAATAAACTTAATGGCAAATCTGCACATACAAAACAACGGGAGACAGTCTTGTAATCTGTCAAGGAAATGCATTTACAAAGCAGTCGAGGCATGGGAGGGCATTCTAATATCCTGCTCTCATTATTTGAAAAACAAAGGCCCCCAACGTCTTTTTGCCAGTCCTCCACGGTCCACGTCCAGTCATTGCGACGTAGTTTTTCCTGTTGCATACCATTTTGTATGTATGCAATGTGCACTTTTGTATTCTAATGCCTCGGCATTTACATGGATCGGTCATTGAACCGGATAACGGTTTTGTATTTGCAATAATTCTCCTTTGCCTCAAACTGGTAATCTGTATGCCTACCCCAGTCCAATGTTTTCAAAGTCATTGCAACGGCCTTACGTGCTTCTTGGCAGGGAGAGTGAAATTTGTACAGGGTGGCTCGGAAATAAGTTTTTCATTTACAGCTGCGTTATCTGTGGCAGAATTTGGTTTTGTGTCGTTTGTAAAATTGTCTTTTTTCGATGATTGTATAGCTTGCTTAGGTATGCAAAGATTCGGTTAATGAAAACCCTGTCTTTGCAACTCTGTGCCGCTCCTTAATATTGCATCACTGAGTCCGCACTATTTGCAGTGAGTGGATCGGTGGGTAGTGTATGGGTCTCAGGTTTGACCCCCGAAAAAATACAAATGATACCTTCTGGTTTTTATCTCCCCCCTCAAACGTCTGATGAAAGTATAACTGAACTGAAAAAGTGCCCCAAATCACCCTACAGATTCGGAATTCAAACTTTTGAGTTGCTTTGGAATTTGTGTTGCCCTTCATAATTGACTTTGTAACTCAAATAGCTTAATTATATGGGATATAGACGGTATTCAGAGTTTTTCAGCAGGAAAGTATATACCTCGATTCTGTAGGACCAGTCCGAGGCAGCGTTGCGGCTGCAAAATTTGCAAAAGGGGACTAAAAAGGAGAAAATGGGGTGAAAAAAAGGCGAATCCACATAAAATACTAATGAAGGTACCAAAAAAGAGGAGCAACAAAGACATTATTTTTAACAAAAAATAAATTTATACATTACAAAACACTTGTTAATGCTTCACATTAATTATGAATTGTTTTGTTTTAAATAGGTTATAAAAATAGGTACTTGAAATACTTGTTTATATTTATAATAGTATTTCTTAAAAATATGAAGATCGTAACGTCGTTTTTTCTAAACAACTATCCTGAGTACTTAATCATTTTGAATTATCGAAATACCTATCTTTGTAATAGTGTGGATTGTAATTTTAATGAATTGATATAAAAGCAAATAAAGACCGAAGAGCTCTATTTTCGTTGAAACCGCTTGCTAAGCCAAAACCTCTGCTAATCTGCTTTTTATTTGTTCGATTTTCTTTAGAAATTAAAATAGTTGAAGTCCCAACGATTGTAGACAACAGTTCTTTTCATATCTTTGCATTCTTTTACGTTCAATAAACAGACTTAAACTGAAAATGGGGCCATTGTGATAATTTTGAAGAAAGTGGGTCTCAAGGGTCTTGAAGTTAAAAAAGGGGCAACAGGCAACGCTCTCTCTTTAATTTTTGTCGCGAAATTGTCACCAAACTAGGGAGTTTGTTAAAGGTTTAAGAACCTGTCAAATAAGCCGAACAGCTTGACTAAGAAGATCTTAATTAGCAGTCAAATCTACAACCAGTGACTCACAAAATACTACACTTCCTGTCATATACTGCTAATTTTCTATTCATGCACCAGACTGTCTACGGTTCTTAGGCTTTCATAGAACTGAAGAACTATGAATAGGAGCACGGATCTAGCAGAAGCTTAGACGTATTTTCTGCTAGTGGAAGTGACAAGTAGCCGCTTCATTGAACTCACAGCTTCAGAGCTTATATCTATTGTTGCTGACGCCTCACGTTGTATTTACTAGATCTTCTGAAGGTCTCAGCGGAGTCGGAACATGGTTTTCACAGACAGAGATAGCGAACAGTTTTGACAGAGGTTAGACTTTCGCCCTACATCAATGTGTAGTACTAATAAATCTAAGACTATGGCCGAACTCAAACCTTGGAAGCCGAGTACTTTTCGGTGCATGCTTCTTACTTTAGTTTATACCTTTTTGCGATTCATAGTACATACTAACAGACCTGAGACCTTTCTATGGCGAGGTTGTCTCGAAGTCGAAACCTCGAGGCTAGCATTTGCTCCAGATGGTGCTGTGGGTACTACTCGCGAAGCCTAAACCTATAGCCGGAGCATGGAACTTATTGAGACCCTCATCGATGCGTGGCCTCGCGATACCTCGACCGAGTTGGTGCAGAACTTTATAATGACTCAGATACTCTTCGATGCATGCGGTACTAGCGGAATTGAAGCCTTCGGCTATTTATAATTATACATATAAGGTTCATTCGTCGGCAAGAAAAATTGAGGACTGCCTATAAATAAAGCATTACATTACATTTGCTTTTATTAAACTTTTTGTATATACAATTTGACTTAAGGCTAGCTAACAAATGGTGGCGAATAATAAATATTTAAATGCGTTGGCTCAACAACAGGGGCCCAAGGGTATACAATGTTTGTCTTCTTAAATCTATTTTACATAAAATTGTGGCTGTCTTCTCGGATTCATACTCGTAAAATGCATTGTTGCCTGGTGTTGATGTATTATCACAAGTCAGCAAGAAGCAGCTCTGGCAGGACTGACAGTTTCTACAAAAACCCAGTGTGAATTGTATGACTCTGTGGAAGTTCTATAATAACAGCCGCACTTGTGGTAGCGGGTGAAGGATGTTTAAGTGGATCCTCCATAGCTCTCGGTGTTTCCCAACTCTAAGTCAGACGAGTAAATTGAAACGGCTGTGTCCAGAGAACAGTTCGATGTCTTAATGCATAATCCTACTCAGGCTAGTACGTTCGGCTTAAGTGTAGCTGCTGACCTCTGTAGCAAGTAAGGTTTACCGGACCTAGGCGTAGATTTTCATCAATTAGAGCAAACAATAAAAAAAATTAGACTATAAATTCCCTCTAACTAACTGATAACAGTCAGTTTAAAACTGAATTATAATACACTATTACTTTAAGCATTTTTAAAACCCCAGTATTCAAGTGGGCACCAATTAAGATAGTTTCGCAATAAATGACGCTGAGTGACTTTCAAAAGTTATATCAGTTTCAAATATTAGGTGTGCTGTTTTAAGCAACTACCAGATGGACCACTGAATTCGAAAAAAAAAACTGTTTTCGTTGCACCCTATTACCATATACTTGTACATATTTGTATGTAATACCTACGAAGATGTATGCCATTGAAATGGTGTGCGCGAAAATACCTTCAGGCATTTATTCGCGCTTACATCCTTGCACATTATATGCAAAATAATAATTGCAAAGAGGATGCAGTGGAATCCTTGAGTATGAGAACAATAGCTAGATCCGTATATGAAGATTTCTTCCTGCGGAGATTGATGTGAAAGCAAAAAAGAGTGATTTTCAAGAAAGGGGACATTTTACGATTGTGTGTAATGTGTATATTGTATAAGAATACAATCTTGTGGTAGGTCTTGAAGTGCACTTTAAAGGAGAACAGGCTGCTGGATTTTTGACACACATTTTCTGAGCATAAATTATTTTACTCCCTTGACCTTAGACACTGATGGTATTTGGGTGAAATTATGACATTTACCTGAAAAAAAAAAACGAACTTTGTTTCGACTACGACAAATATAACAGTTGTACTCAAAGGAAGCTATTTAAATAATGTAGAGGTAGTTAAATTCTAAGATTACGCTAAATTATAATCTTATGATACGTAGCGATTGCGCTTAAGGTTCGCCTCACAAAACCTAAATGATCTGGTATTAGAGTCAATAGGACAAACTAAGGAGCCACTCAATAGATGCCTACATTTGAAGTGACCGCGTTGATAGGGGAAAGTGATTTGTCCATGATCCATCCACTTTAGAAAACTATTTCTAAATGTGTTGCATTGTAACTAATCGGATTTTGATTTCTATTTTTGAGAACATCTTAAGAAAAATTGCCAACTAGACAAATGTGATCCCAACAATACTTACTTCTCTTAACGGTCTCCCGACCTGTGAAGAGGTCCTGTAAGAGACACTTTAGGCTTCCATCCTGTGTGCACGCTGTTTCCAGTTTTTTAGATCACCTGATGAGGATTATTTTCCATTACCTCGATGTGGCCGAGTCAATGAATTCGAGGTGTTTTTTGCTTTTTCGACTACATCCACATCTAGGTACAGCTCATAGAGTTCGCGGTTGTATTTTCTACTTCCTTCGCACTCTGCCCGATATCTGGGCGGGTTCTGTTTAGCAGGTTCTTTGTTCTATTTTGATCGTATGTAGGCCATATCTTCCTTGATATGATGCAGTTGCTCAATCCCCTCCATTGGAGATTTGCTTTCTCCAGGAAATTCGAATTTGTGCCTTAACAACTCCTAGTGGAACGTGGACCCACGAGTAAGCCTTGTAGACCTGACCCCTGGCCAGCCAGCTCATTTTCGCGGCTCATGTTTGGTCTGAGGTCGATAAACTCCTCAGCTACCTCGAATTGTTGCTATCAATAGTGATGTTTTTTCGTAGGCGGTGGACAGATGCTTTTTTGTTTGCTGATAACAAATACGTAGTCTTGTCCTCACTTACTAAGGAACAAACTTATCCTTTACTATCAAATTAAATGTCTTATTATTTTTCTCCATTTTTTTCATTATTTTTGTCTTTATTATTATGAATGTGTATAATATATAAAGTACCCTCAGGATCAGTCAATCAAAAAGCTGGAAACCCTACAAAATGGGACACGCACAGATTCTGAACAAATACGTGGGAGACGCTGTCACTTCTGACTATTTGTCTCTATCTTGACTTCGACATACCATTCTCTTGCTATTTTCACAGCAGGGAAGAATGGAACACACATCCCTCAAGAGGGATATCCATCTACACCAGATAGATCTAAGATGGACAGTGGAACATATGTTACCATATTTATTGACAGCCAGGCGGCTATAAAAGCAGTATTTGCTATTGAAATAAAATCGAAGCACACCACGCGTCTCAGCTGGGTCCAGGGATGGCTGATGAACTGGCAAGAAATGGTTCTGCTATGTATCAAGATCGGGCGATTGATTCAATCATACCACTCTGTAAAAGCTACTTCTAAACTACAAGTTGCCGACACAACCGGATCAGTTTTGCAGTGATCCCGAAATAGGAAATTAGCAAAGCTAATCTGATTGTGTGCGGATTCGGTTTGCTATCTTTCGTATGCTAAATGTCAGCTCAATGGTGTCTCTGTTTAGGAAGTCTTTGCGTGTTAACTGGTGGTTATCGTGTGTGGCCTTATTTTCGTTCATTTGTTGCTTCGTTATCGTTAACGTGTGAAGTAGGTTAGAGGGAAACATATGTTCGACTTTAAGTAAGCTTTCTCTAATCGTGTTTCGAAAATCAGTTCTTAACATAAGCCTTATGAACAGTTTATTCACGGAGCCTCCGCTCTGGTGGTAGCAGGAGCTGAAAATATAAACCGCAGCATTAGTTTAAGCAGAACATCTCTCCCTATCCACCGAACTGAAAGCTTTCCTTACGAGAAAATCAATGAAGTGGTTTTCAGACTCCCTAAAACTTGAAACCTATTAAAGCTCCCTCCATAATTGTCATGGTTAGCTTATGTATTTTAATACCATCTGCCGGATGAATTCGAAACCGAAAGAGCAACCTTTCATAATCGCCTTTAAGCCTTGCGGATCATTATTTAACATGAGTGCGTCGAAAAACGTTCACCTTCTCATCCGCTGTTCAAATTTTACAGAAGTGGATAGTGTATTCAGTGTTTTGTCTACCCACCTACATCTATAAAGAGAGCTCAAGAATCCTTCCATATTTCCGCAACTGGAGGACGCGCGAACCACATTTTGACACGATACACCTCAGGCTCATTTTGTGCTGCAAGTGCCCACACACCGCTCAATGTAAGAACGCCCAACTAGAATAAAAAAAAAATACTTTTCTATAAGGCATATAAACTCTCCCTTTCTGTGTCGATAAAAAAAAAACGTCCATAGTTACGAGCTTCTATGCCTGAAGTCCACCTCGGACCGTGACATCATTCGCGTATAGCGACTCGTAATTTTCATCTATTTACAATATCGCCCCGAAAACTAATCTCAATCTCAAGGCCTAAGGAAGTGCTAAAATTTAACGTCTGCACAGCACTTCTCGCGCTATTCGATCTTCCTGACGGATTAACAAAAACACCAGACGAATGTAAAGATACTCGTAACACAGCAAAGAATTTGTATCGTTGTTCTTGAGATGAAATAAAATTTTATGATTTTCCGTCATTTTCTGACGTCCTGCAGGATGGTAGGTATACTCCTCCAGGATTATAAACTGCGTATTTCGGTCGAGTGAGCTTATGAGGACATTCCAGTCGGCTTTATGCAATGACAAGAAAGCTGCCTCTCTCTCTCTCGCTCAGTAAATACGAATTCCGGAAGTGAGGAAAATATTCCACTGTTCTTGACAATTTCCGTCCGAAGGATAATAAGAAACACAAGAACTGTCCGGAGTTCTGCGTGTGTGTATTTTTCTTACCCAAATCTATAGACATGATGATTGCAACTCCTGGAATCGTCACTCAAATGGCCGGATGTAAAACAATTGGCGAGGAAATAACACTAAAATGGAATTACCCATCGTTAAGACGTTGTGCGCTCCTCTAGTGAATAAGAAGGTCCTTTGATTAAATCGCAAACATCTCTGTTATTGGAAAATGAAAATAAGAAAATTTGGATCGTTACTTGATACCATACGTACGAGTACAGTTTGTAGCACACCCCACTTCGAAGGGATGTTCGCATACAATTGAGTCCTTAATTGCAGAACTGACTTTGTGTATAGTTAGAGCAAACTTCATTCCCACACACTGTTTCGCGCTTTGGAATAATTTTAAATTCGAAATCACCCTTATCTGAGTGTCGGACGGGAGGCGGCCAATTTGTCAAGGGATGCATTAATTTGTTTATATCACGATTTGATGACAATCGGCTGAGCTGTTGATTATAACGTGTGAATCTGAAAGAACATTGTTTTTTTTTTTTTGTCTAAAATGCGGGTACACACTACACACAACTTGAAAATGAGCATCGAATGGACGTGATGTTTGTCTCGGCGAACGAGTACATGCACTCCATTCCAACAATCAAATCGGAATAGGGGTGGGCCATATATACTGCTGCTGTGTGTGGGCGCATGGTGGGTACTTCATTGGGAATGACAAAACTTGAATGGCTTTCGCAGAGAACACAAGAATCATGAAGTGCGTGTATTTGTGTTATCGATGGCGTTGAAATGACAATGATGACAATGTTACACGTGTCACAGCTCTTGTAGCGTCACGTGTTGAACAAAGGTTAACACAATTTTTCACTTCAATACACATTTTTGCTACATGATAACATTTGTATTTTGTGTGCGCGTTTCCATTGAAAGGGAATTTTTTTTTTTCAATAAATTAAGAGCTTTAAGGTAGTAGCAGTGTGTTGCGTTGGAGTGGTACGCAAAATCAACTGATGGAGATCAGTATGAGAGCGTTTTGAACTCGGAAATTTTTTTAGAGGATCAAGGTTGATGATTCATGGAAGAAGTACCGAGCGATTTTTGTGACTCTGTCTGGTTAATCTATACGTAGCTCTCGGTTCGGTGTTGGTTATGGAAAATGTTGTTGCTCCTACTTACCTACATACATCGGTGACGCTTAAGTCCGGCGAGGTCCACGATTTGAATCAAACTCCGCAGTCAGAGTGGCTTTGGCAAACTACCTCCAGTTATACACTACACACTTCAAGTTGATGAAAGACCTCTCTACTGTTTCTCACTACCTACTTTCATGTCACCCTGGGTTGAGAATGACGGCTTTACAGAAGCTTAGGCCGTGGTTACAAATACGCAATTAGTGTGTGCACTTATTTCAAATTTTGGGTAGGCTAATCCGACTGATCCGATGGAATAAAGCTGCAAGTCTTCAACTGGTTTAAGAATAGAGTTCAATGTGACTTCCGACCCTGCAGTGTGACGGTCACACTTCTGTACTTGACACTCAGTAGATTGCTAAATAAATTTCAAACTATTTAAGGCAGCAAGAGACGACTTGGTCGAGAGCTCATCTCTAGGATTTGGTCGGAAAAAGAGTGCCTAATGGAAGGAACCTTAGCTCCATTTGCCCGGTCCATAAAAATGGTGGTGATCTAAAATGCGCCAATTAAGAGGCATCATTTTAACTTCGTATACAAGAACGTGTCTGTTGTACTGTGTATCTATAAATGCTTGTAACCATTCGTCAACGAATTCGCTACTAGGAAGACCCCTTTAGGCCCGGAAAGTGCGAATGCTCTTGTAAAACAAATCCAAGAAGTCTAATTCGCTAAAATATAGAGTCATAGCTAAGCTTTAGCATTTCTATCAAACTGGTTAGCCTTTGGTGTACCTACTCGTATTATGCGACCGAGAACACTCGCTGTTCCGCTAAGGTTGACAAAAATCTTACCAAATCTTTCGATGTCCAAAAATGATGAAGTTATGATGGCGGAGCATTTTTTAACTTCATTAACATTTTACTTTAGAAGATATTAGACATATTTATTACGTTCAAAATTACATTTGCTTGTTGCCGCAACAATTTACAATCACAGAGATATGATATTAATTATCTTACTACTGAACAAATAATTTTGGCGTATATAGTAATATTTTTTATTGGAAATAAACATTTTATATTCAGGAAACAACGAAAAAAAACTAAAATTCACAAAACAAAAGAATATATTTGAAAGATAAAAAGCGCCTTAATCCCTAGATTAAAAAAAAATAGTAAAAATATAGTAAAGAAACGAATCGAAAAAGCAGTTGATAACAACAAATAACACAGAATATTAGCAAATAAATCAATTAACAAGGTAATAACCTAAGAAATAAATATATAAAGAAAATAAATAACTTAACAAATGATTAAATAAATTGATAAATAAATTAACAAATTAGTAAATTAATAAATAAATAAACAGATTAATAAATTAACAGATAAATAAATAAATTAATAAATAAATAAATTAATAAATAAATATACTCAAAAATAAATAAATTTGAATTAGTTAAGCACATGGTATACCCCACTCAGCTCGTTTATTAGATGATTATCCGAAAGATCACATCTTATTTTGAATGTATCAGTGAGTTAACGTATTCTGTCGAAGATCAATTCAACATTTGCCCTAATATATGGGTCTGAAGTAGAATGATGCCAGGAAAGATTAAGCATAATTTTAAGTAAATTATTTTGTCTTATAAATTTTTGAAATCCTTTAAATTAATTTAAGAATTTGAATTTAATGTATTTATTAAGCTATTTACATCATTAATATTTTGAAATAAATAAATAAATAAATTTGTAATTTTTGGATATGACATTCAGCACAGCTACCCCAGACTTGACAACCATACAGAAAAATTGATTGCAAGACAACTTTATAAATAATAATTTTATTTTCCCTCGATAATAGTGACTTTCTGTTAATGAAGGGATATAGGATTCTAATAGCAATATTTGCTTTCTTTAATATTTTTGTATTAAATTTAGTAATTGGAGCGATCTTAATATGCTGTTGTCAGCCAGAGCGATTACAATTATAAATATTTTTTAGTTAAATGTAAATGTTTTCTAATTTCATTCATCGCGATAGAATAATACAAATGGTTTTTAAGTCTAATAAACACAAATTTGTACAAATGTATGCAAAAATTTAAAAATATTGTATTCTTGTTTTATTTCTAAACACTTGATGTGTATATTTCTGTGGTTTTCTCTGTTTTATCTTGTTTAACCGATAGTTCATGATTTTTGATGGGTTTGCCTTTTTGAAGCAACGAATGGGTGCTTTCTAAAAACAGAATAAAATATCTTCTTACTTAAGTTTGGAAGGCTCATACATTTTTTCAACAACTCTCAGTACAGACTCAGGTAGATATTTGGCTGCAACCAAACTCTTATCAAACTATTTGCAAAAGGAGTTTGTTCACCGAGAACGAGGATCTCTAATGAAACAATGGTTGGTGTGAAAAGGTTCAGTTCGCGGAAAATATAGTTTTAAGAATATATGTAATTATCAGCACTCAGCAAAATACACGCGAAATAACAAATTTATTAACTTCTCGAGGAATAACAGGTAGTACGAGAATATTTGTGAATTCATAGAAGAGGAAACATGACAGCTTTTGTGCATAAAAATGTGCGCTTTATATTTTTCAGCGAGAATTTAAGCTTTTGTCGGTTTCTAAGTGTCCCGAATTAAATATTATAATCCATAATGTACCATTGCTAACGATGGAATTGTGACCGATACGTTTTGATTTGCTTCGTCAGCCTATGAATAAATCAAAGCATTCAATGAAACTGTGTTCCGTTTATTGAATACATAATTTGAAAGGGATTTTATTACGACACAAATGCACACATTAAGTAATCGTGAAGTAGTTTTAGAAAACAATTGAAAGCGTACTATAAAAAGTACCGAAAATTGTGTCCGATCGAACGATAGGGCATTACTGCTTTGCATATGATATTTGACAGATCAGCGGTTATTTGTGTTTTGTTTTTTGCTTATAATAAGCCTCAAAAAGCTTTGAATGATGTCTGTTGGGAAAAATAAATTGCAATTTATGTATTCCTATTTTTGGAATAAAATTCTCGTTGTGAAAGAAACCATTAGCCTTGTTTTTCACGAGAACAAATTATGAAATTTGAATTCTGCAATGACAACAAATGTAATCGATTCTAAGAAAGTTATCGTACTATTAAATGTGGAGGTCTAATTGTTCATTGGTACCGTTTCACAAATGCTGCACTTTTTTACTAAAGCTGGCATCCAACTAATTGTCGACATTAGTGCTTGATTATTAGTTAGGCCGTTTGAGTATATCACGTAAATTGAAGTTTAGTCTAATATGAAGTTATTCCTTCAAATAGAGAGCTATATCTTTATAGCAGATATATTTTGAATGTTCTGTTTGCGATTCATGTTATTCCTGTTGTTTATTATGTACGAGTATGTGTAGCGTCTCTATCGTATACCGTTTCGATGTATGTCCCTCCGTCTGAAGCACAGTTGCGTTGTCAAAGCCCGGGTTATGATTAGCTTGAATGGTTGGCCAATGGTAGGCCAATGGCCAGTGCCGTTTTTCCCCCATTATTTCAGACAGGAACTGTTTTGTTGTACCGAAATGTAGCAAAGGTTACAGTTGATTCTGCACATGACGACAGTACGTTTTTGCTTTCCATTTTTGGTTTAAGTTTGGAGAACGAGGATGTCAGAGTCTGATTCGACTTAAACGCTATGTGAAGGTCCTTAGAACTGCTGCTGATCATCTGTTTAAAGTTTTCACCTTGTGTTTTTGAATTTAAATTAACCTAGGAAACCATCCCGTTGATTGTTATCTTTGAGGATTTTCGTTCATTTGTGATATGGAACTTCTCGTGGTTTAACGTAGAAACCTTGTAGACAAGATTCGAAGCAGTGTTTGTTATGATGTGCTTTTGGTTAGACTTAAAGATGATGAGTCTTCCAGTTGATGCCAGTTGAATGAGAGCCAGTTGAATGAGAGCTGATGTTGGTCGCGGTTGGTTATACCCTTAAAAACCGCTATGACTAAGTGTAGGCGCAGTGGCTTAGTGTTTAGTGTGTTGGACCACTAACCGAGGGGTCCCAGGTTCGAATCCCGCAAAAACCCAAATTCCAACTTAGGGTTTTTTCCACTGCGCCACCTCTCGCGATCGTCTGACAAACATCCGCGAGAGTATAACTGTCTTTAGAGCTTCTCAATTAGCCATTTCGGATCGGCATATAATTGTAGATCCCTTCCATTCGTTCCAAAAATGAAACTCATACAAAACGAATGGTTGTGAGACGCTAGGCTTTGGGTCCCTACGGACCTGTTGCGCCAACTATTATTATTATTATGGTTAAGTGCAAATCAGTTACATTAGGTGGGTAGGACACGTAAGGCAATTAAACATACCAACCTTCGACCCAAACAGTCAAACGGCCAGGAAGACAGCACAGCAGAGGAAGACTTCTCCTTAGCCTGAAGTTCGTATCCGATGACCCTGGCAGTAGACAAATTTCTATAGATAAGTAATTCGGTTTAAAAATATATGAAAATTTGCAAGCCAATCAATCCTAGAAACTACTCTCACTTCACTGCTTGGTTTTGCAATATTTTTTAAAATCACAAACTAATGAATAAATAGATCAGGGTTTGAATTACCGCATCCGTGATCGAGTAAAACGTGACTGACTTTGTTAATGATTTTCTTGTAAAATACAAAAAATGCAATGATATATGGCTCGCTCACGGATGCGGTAATACGGCTCAAGGAGCTTGCGTCCGCTAAGCCGATTTCACCTCCAAAATTTGTAAAAAAAAAATCTCTCTCGCGAACCTATGTTATATGCAGTTAGTTAGCCCGCACTTTTTCCTAGAATGAATGACATTCGTATATCGAAATGCATACCCAGTTTATCATTCGGAAAAAGTACGGGCTAACTTCACAAGAAAAATTGAGCTGCAATTTCGCTTAAATTCCATATAAATCAAAAACCGTTAGGCTTATGGACACAATTTGTTTTTCATTAGATCGGTCAGGTGGAAAACTATTGAAAATTTCATCACTTAGATGTGTACAGTTTCGGAGATAACTAAAATACCAACTAGTTTTTGTCGTTTGCAGTTGTCCAGCATTTGAAATATCCGTCCCCTTAAATCGGTCTGCACGAACATTTTCAACCATTTTCTTAAATTTTCAATAAATCCTTATCTATTGATAAGAAGTCACATTTTTTCTTCCACTAGATACATCTAATAGAAATCATTAGAAAAAAAATAGATTTAACTATTTTGAGTTGCTTAATTACCGAAATATTGACATGAGTTTTATGGCGAAGTAGTGTTTGCTTAAGTTGCATCTAAATCTTATTCCTTGTGATAGGTTAGGTTAGGTTTGTGGGCTAGCGAGGAATGATTTTTTTAATTCTAGCTTACTGGCTCTAAGCGAGCGCTCTAAACTTATCAATAACCTTAAAATTATTGCCTTTCGGCCTTAAATCTGTCTATATCTATGATTTGTTTTGTTTTTTAATTTTCAAGAAACTTTAGAAAACTTGAATTCTTTAATATTGTTTTGTTAACAATGTGTCTGTTTTGTCTGTTGGTGTGCTAGATAGCTCGTTCAGGTTGTGGAAGAAGTATTTTCCAAGGAATTTGGATACTTGTGATATATTCACCAAATTTGAATTTAATTAGATAGCCAAGAATACATGCCTTGCAGAAATTGTGTTTTTGTTTGTTATAAATTGCTTAGAAGTGGTCAATTTTTAATATTATTCGAAGGAATAGAAATATTTGTTGGATATAATCGCGGTTTATTGATTGCTTGTTGTTGCTAATTGACAAATAGTAACTCATTTCGATGGGCACGGATGAATGCTTTGCGAAAATGTGTTTACCGTTGTTTTGTTGATGTTGGGAAGCTCATAATATATGGATGCAACTATACGGTGATGTTTTTTTTAACTTTTATTAAGTAACGCTTTAGTGAATTCGGAGATTTTAAATGCAGTTATTTAAATTAGGATAGGTTTTATGCATCAGTGATCTCAAATAATTGTTCTCTATTGGAAATTCAGAGTTATAGGTGAAAACACAAATGTCCTTATATCTCCGAAATAAGACATTTCTGAGCAAAAATAATTTCACTACAAACAACTAAAGGGTCCGCCATCTAACTTTTTTTTTTTTTCATTTAGTGCTTATTTCGCGAATTAGCTCATGTCTGATTTGACAGATAATTAGTTTTATCCTTCCGCTGAACGAATATGGTAGTGTATACGCTTGATGAAATGACCATCCAATGCGTTTTCGCTTCGCTAAGTGGGCCTGCGATCGACTTAGAGAAGATGCCGTTTTTGCCAAAAAAAATCATCTTTTCAGATGAAGCTCATTTTCATCTTGGCGGGTATGTAAACAAGCAAAATTGTCGCATTTGGGGCACAGAAAACCCGGCCGCATACATTGAAAAGCCGATACATATATCCAAAACGAGTCACTGTTTGGTGCGGAATTAGGTCAAGAGGCATAATTGGGCCATTTTTCTTCGAAAATGAGCAAGGAGTGGCCGTTACAGTCAATGGCTATCATTATCGGGCCATGTTGAACGAATGTTTGTTCACAAATATTGAAGAGGAGGATATTGGCAACATTTGGTTTCAACAGGACGGCGCTACGTGCCACACAGCCGAAGCTACACTCGATGTTTTCCACCCTGTTTTTGAAGATCGCATTATCAGCCGCAGAGCTGATGTCGTTTGGCGACCTCGGAGCTGCGATTTGACACCGTTGGACTATTATTTGTGGGGTGCCGTAAAAGATAAGTGTTACGCCGACAAGCCGGAGACAATTGACGCTTTAAAGGACAATATTCGTGAAGCCATTGGTGAAATACTGCTGCACACAATCGATAATGTGCTTAAAAATTGGACCGATCGTGTAGGCTACTGCATGGCCAGCCGAGGCAGCCATTTGAATGAAATTATTTTCCATTATTGACCGGAAGGATTGTACTTTCAAATAAAAATTTGAGAAAATATTCAGTAGTTTTTTTTTATAGCATTTTCAAAAAAGTTATTTGGCGGACCCTGTACAAACGACTTCGAATGCAAAAGCTAGTTTTCATTTCAAAAAACCAAAAGTGCGGGCGGAGATTTTTTTCTAATGGTTCTAACTTTCTAACTACAAACGAAAATAATTTCACTACAAACGAATGTCTATCGAACTGCAATTCACGTTTTTCATTCTAGAAAAAGTGCGGGCTAACTTCACGTAGGTCTCTCGCGAACCTAAAATTTCTGTATCTTTGAAAAGGTCACTCTCCTGTCGCAAATTTTTTAGAAAAGGTTTGGAACTCCTTTTAGGACTGCTGCTGGAATTTCGGGTTACACGAGATATATCACCTTACCTGTGGTGGCGCAGCCCGCTGCTTGCAGGAGACCTTATTCAGCATGGCGTCCGAAAACGAATGCAGTTAGCAATGGGGCGCACTTCCTGTCCTTGAAGTAATTTTCCGTTCAACCAAAAGTTCAAACAAATTTATCAACAGCAAATCTTGCCTAATGGTCGATGGTTTGGCGGTATTTAAATAATCCATAAGCTTAACAGAAGGAAAAAGTCGAGACGGTTTGTTTCTCACAGTCCTCTCTAACCATTTATCTTTAACACAGTTTTAGTCTATCTTTGAAATGGGTTTATAGCTAAATATACTTGCTACACAGCCCGCATTATTGCTGAAACCAATTTATTAGCGACACTCTGACACTCACAACAGCAGCCGAGGCAAATGTTTATTCGAATAATCACTATAATTACTCGGACCAATAAAAAGACATTCAAATAAATCAGAACGATATTTATGACCAAGCAGTGTAACTCTTAAATGGAACATTGTGTTCGGCCATAAATACTGCGGTCATAATCATAAAGTGTGTATAACTCTGTGTTTGTCAAAAACTGCGGTATATCTCTGACTGACTGACTGGAATGATACTGCTGCTGGTTGCATCGATTGATTGGATTTAATACGAGTAATGCTGCTCCCTTATGCGCCAAGGAAAAAGGATGTAAAATACTCGAATAAAAACGCAACTTTCTTCAATTCGAATTCGAATTCATAAAAAGATGTTCATTCGGGAGTGGTTGCTCGTCTGGAGCACAGAGGGTGACTCTGATTTGTATCAATGGAAAACTTGCACATAAAGATTATAAATCTGTCCGTTTCCTTGCTTATCACGTTGCGCGATTAAAGTCGAAGAAATTCCAGCTTCAGATGGCTTATTATAAGACAAGCTGAAAAAATGTATTTTTTTATTGCAAATAAATGCTTCAAATCGTTAATTCCTTTTATAGGCAAAAACGCACACACAAGCAGAAATATGGATACAAATACAGCAACGCCATGTTAGAGTGGGTAAAAGAAAAAAAAAAAAAAAAAAAGTAAAAATAGCGGTTGATCTGGGTAGTTAATAATTTAATAGGAAACTTCGTTTCGTCGTGTTATTGTTTGGAATGCAACATTGTGTAGCGCTGCTCAGCCCCTACGATGGTGGATGGAGGGTGACAACTTTGTTGATGGAATGTGCAATAAAATTTCTATTTTTCTGAATTGCCAATTTAATACTGTTGAATAAGAGTTGCGCCATAAAAATGGTTTCATTTTGGTCGACTCCTTTTTTTTTATTGATTAATTTAAGCAATCGGATTCATTGAAAAAATGTGTACAATGACGTTGAGTGTTATTAAACAAAAAAAATATTCGGGGTCTCTAAGGCCTCGAAAGGGGGTTAAAACAGAGAAGCATCATTGTTGTGGGAATAGTTTAAAAGAGAAGTATTGTAGAAAATGGGCTTAGCCGTAAGTCAAATTTTTTTTTTCCAGGCATTAAGATTTGATTGGAGCCCAGCTTGTTTAGCGGCGTTTGAGCTAAAAAAAAAGCTAAGCCAAAAACGAATCATCTCTTCAGGCGTTGTTGCTGGTAAATCTATGTTTAAAATTCATATGGACTGTTACGGCGAATCGAGGTCAAGTACAGGGCTTTCCAATAAGAGGTGTTATTGTGAATGACCCGCTATTTCGGTAGCTGTCACTTTTGAGCTTTTATTCTTTGACATTTGACAAAAAGAAACTACGCCATTACTAAAAATGGAACGGTACACGCTTCAACAACGCATTGAAATTATTAAAATTCACTACAAAAATGCTGAAAATCTTGCAGTCACAGTTCGCAAGACTAAAGAATTTTTTTGAAAAATTCGAGCTATTGGGACAAGTTAGTGATGAGAAGAATAAAACCCGTGTACGTCGATCAAGAACAATTGAGAATATTGCTGCTGTAGCCCAAAGTGTTGAAGAAAACCCAGGTTTGTCCATTCCTCGTCTTTCTTTGGAATTGGGCATTCCACAAACGTCATTACACCGTGTTTTATGGTCGGAGTTGGATGCTATCGATCTGGACAACGTTTACTTTCAACAAGACGGCGCTACGTGACACACAAGCAACGAAAGCATTGATCTTTTAGGGGAAAAGTTTCCGGACCGTGCTGTCTCTCGAAGAGGTGATCACAATTGGCCACCGAGATCTTGTGATTTAACACCTTGCGAATTCTTCCTTTGGGGCCACGTGAAAGGTAAGGTCTACGCCAACAGTCCAGCGTCCTGTATGCGTGCTCGTGGTGGCCATTTGGCTGATGTGCTTTATTAACGGCATACCTTCCTCTTTATTATGAAATAAACATCCGATCATTTATCTCAAAAAATGCCATTTTTCTTTGAATACCAAAATAACACCTCTTATTTAGTGAACCAAACTTGAGTAAAAAAAAACTGTTGCGAGGTTGCTGCAAGCAAACTGCGAGGAGAATGTTGTTAAAATCAATTGAGCTCTAATTTTGTACTGCAGCGCTAAAACGCGTCGCGTAATTTTTTTCTTTTGAGAGAATTCCACGAGGTTTTTGTAATAGAACTTAATTCAAAAGCGATTGCGAGTTGCTTACTTGCTAGGTTTGCCTGGTTTGGGGATAAAAACCACGTTTACCTCCCTCCAAGCTCGTGGTATGCAACCCCAGTTAAAACTGAACCTAAATACGGCTATCATGGCAGGTAAAATGAAGTCCAGCCCTTTTTGGATGAGTGCTGGAAAAATAGCGTCTATGCCTGGTTTAAATGAGTTGACAGCCCATTTATTCCTATCCGGAGTGAAAAGCCTTACGTTTAGGCTGTTATTTCTTCCAAGGCTTCTTGGGGGTGAATCCTCGGTAATGTGCTTGCAAGCTTCGTTTATGATTCTAGACCCAGGGAAGTGAACTTGAAGTAGGGTAATCAAAGTTTCCTCAAGGGGATTTTGACTAGCAATCCCATGCAATTAGGTTGATCTTTCGAGAGAGCTTTTTGTAGGCGAGTCACTGCAGGAAACTCCTCCAGCTTTTCACAGTAGCTCCAGGAAGCTCTTTTGGATCTTCTCAACTATTGGCTGTATTGGATAAGGGCGGTTTGACACTGATCCCTCTCACCGTTGCGTTTGGCCTTATTAAAAAGCTTGCTCACTCTTTTTCGAATGTTTTCAAGGCTTGAATTCCACCATGGTACGCACCTCTTTACCACAGTCCGTTTTACCTTGCAGCTATTTGCAAAAGATAAGACGACAGTTTCATTTAACTGGCTAGTTGCATCGTCAGCATCAAAAGTTTGTAGTGGCGGTGCTGGAAGCATGTCAGATTTGATCGCTAGGTTTCCGCGATAAGTTTTCCAAATTGTAAATTTATTATCGAATCGGACCGGCGCCTGTTTGGTGTTGCATCTAAGTCTGAATTTTGTGTGCATGTGATCTGACGGACACGTGCCAGTCTGCAACGATGTTTTGTACGTAAGGAGTTGAAAGAGTCAGGACTAAAACTACCTCTCTCATTGAATTTCTAAAAGTTGATTTATTTCTCTATTTATTATTACTACAAAGGTACAGTGGCGGACTAAGAGGCAGTGACACCCGGGGCGGTAAAGCAAGCTTACACCCCTTGAAAAATGTGGTGTGTCGCTATCACTTAAATGTATTTCATATGCGTAGAAACATATTTTTCTCGTGTGTTGTGTTGCAGTGTGGCGCGTTTTGTCAAAATCGCTCCTGTTTCGATTGCGCCACACCACTCCACAACACACCACACGTTACAAGTCTGGTTCCGGCTTAAAAAAAAAAGAAAAACAGAGCATAAAATTGCGCGGCTTGCTTGGTTTTATACTCCGTCCTCTGGCCTAATGATAATAGATATATACACACAAACTTGTGTATCTACGTCGGATAGAAGAATAGAGTTATATGCCATAAAAAATGAGTACCGTTATTTAAAAACGAAACAAAGAAAAAACTCATATCAGTAAAGAAAAAAGAACTGAACACAGAACTGCGACGCTTGGTAATTGCTTGGTTGTTGCTCTTGGGCGATAAATATTTTATTTCCATATTACTTATAACGGGTGATTTTTTAAGAGGTTTAGAACTTTTTTAAAAAAAAAAACACAAAAAATTCGAAAAAATGAATGAAATATTTATTTGAATCGATAGTTTGAACCTTGCAATTTAATGTTTAAAGATAATTTCATGCAAATGTTGACCGTGGCTGCGTCTCAGGTAGCCCATCCGCTGAGTCCAATTTCCTCTTTCACACATATCGGCCGGTATCTCACGAATGAATGCATGGATGTTGGCTTCCAGTGCGTCAATCGAAGCGGGCTTGTCCCTATACACATTAGCCTTGGCATACCCCCACAAAAAATAATCTAATGGTGTCAAATCGCACGATCTAGGCGGCCAATTGACCGGCCCGAAACGTGAAATTAACTGTTCACCAAACTCGCCTCGCAATTGCGCCATTGTTTCGCGTGCTGTGTGGCATGTGGCACCGTCTTGTTGAAACCACATATCATGCAAGTCAAGAACTTCCATTTCGGGCAAAAAAAAGTTTGTTATCATCGCTCGGTAGCATTCACCATTGACAGTAACGCTGCGATTCGCATCATCTTTGAAGAAATATGGCCCAATAATGCCGCCGGCCCATAAACCGCACCAAACAGTGGCTTTTTCGGGATGCATTGGTAGCTGTTGCAATGCTTCTGGCTGATCTTCACTCCAAATGCGGCAATTTTGCTTATTTACGTACCCATTCAACCAAAAATGAGCCTCATCGCTGAACACAATTTTTCGATAAAAAAGCGGATCCTCGGCCAGCTTTCCAAGAGCCCATTCACCAAAAATTCGGCGTTGTGGTAGGTCGGCTGGCTTTAGTTCTTGCACCAGCTGTATCCTAAAAGGCTTTACGCCCAAATCCTTCCGCAAAATTTTCTACGTAGTGCTGTAACAAAGGCCTAACTGCTGTGAACGGCGCCGAATCGACATTTCGCGGTCTTCTGTCACACTAGCTGATACGGCCGCAATATTTTCTTCACTACGCACAGTACGTAAACGTGTTGGTGGTTTAATGTACAACAAAGTAAATTTGGTGCGAAATTTGGTCACAATCTTCCGAATAGACTGCTCAGAAGGTCGAGAATGCCGATCATAAAATGGGAGCAGCGCGCGATGAACATTTCGAACCGAGCACGAATTTTGATAGTAAAATTCAATAATTTGCAAGCGTTGTTCATTTGTAAGACGATCCATGGTTAAATTGCAAACCAAACTGAAGCTGTTTGACAGTGACACAAGGTACTAAACACACGTCAGCTGTCAAAACCAGTGTTGCCAAAACCAAACCAGCTAAAAAATCACCCGTTATTAAGAGAATAGGCCAGTAACGAAATTCATGCGCACATATATATAGGTAGGTATTTGGGAAACAAATTTATTGTTTTATTTGTGTTTTTATTTTTTGTAGTGTGCACCGCCCCCCCCTTAGTCCGCCACTGCAAAGGTATTCTATCAAAGACTCACCTCGTTTATTTGTATCTCGGCTACCCCAAACTGGATGATGGGCATTGGCGTCGCAGCCGATGACAAGTTGAGGTAGCTGGGATTGACAGTATACAGAACGAGTTCCTGTACTGGTGTTGGTGGTATGTTTTCATCGTCTCCACCAACATACACCGATGCGTCGACGAATTTTTGCAGCTCTCGACCGTTGTAGCGTGCTATAGAAATCCCCGCCAGATCCCTGGTATTGAAGCTGGGTCTTAGAATAGTCTAAGGTAAAAGTTATAGCTGGCTGTTACGATTGGCCACCGAAAACATTGACTTCTGCTAAGACTACCTATATATGAACTTGTAAACGTTTTTATCGTCTTTCGACTCTTTCACTGTCGAACCTAGGACATGAAAGCCCAAAAACAGTCTGTCTGTCTATACTCAGTATGAAAGTCTCAACATCTTTCTGACCCCATCCACAAAAGTCGGACATTTATGGCGAATATATTCTTTCAATTCTCAAACTGCCTTTCATAAGCCATCATCATAACCAGCGCCATTCAATTTGCAATATTCCCTTCCAAAATGATTGATTTGCCTATCTTAAGGACCGCACTTAATACGAAGAAAAAGACCGACCATACCATTCAGCACAGAACTTTAAGGCTACCACCATCCACTTCACTATGACCCTCTTCCACATCAAAGTACATATGCGCATACATTATATTCGATTTAAATGCAAAGCCATTTATGCATGGATATCCAAAGTAATTTAACTTTTTGTTACAGAGTGTGAAGATAAAGTGTCAAAAGGACGACACAATCCTCTGCCGCATCTATACTATACACAACAAATGGAAAAGTTTCCTTATCTGCATTTGGAAAGGCGATTTCATCGTCTCGCTTTGTCAATGTCCAGCTATTGTATGGACCGTTCAAGTGTCTTGCGACAAGGATATGCTGTTCAACAGCAAAAGATGACGATGACTGTGGATGCCGTGAACCCCCAACGACTACGACGACGATTCGACTAAATTAAATGAAACTCAAAATTTACTTCAAATGCAAATTAGCTGTAGCCAGCCCGAATATATGGTCTGGTGTCCGTCCTCCATGCCATGCTGATGGTGACGGTACCGAACTCAAGGACATGGTTCGGTTCAAGTTTTTGGTACTTTCAACAAAAAGGGTTTTGGCTTCTTTCACTTCGATTTGTGTGTACCTACCCATCATTTATTACATCAACTATATGGAGTCGATGGAGAGTGCAGAGGTCTTTGGTGGCAAAAAGGATGAAAGGCTTATTGTTATTCATTAATCTCAATGTTTACCTTGTAAAATACGAGCCGGCTGTATAACAATAGATTAACCCTTTTGCCCAACAAGGTGTTTCACAATTCGATTAACGAAATACAATTTTGGTGCGGTGTTTGACTAAGTGATTAGGTATACCTGAAACGACAATTTCCGTTTGGCTCCCCTCGACTCTACGATGATGGACCTTTTTGACCGCCGGTTTAGTCAAATTCATGGGACTCGACTTGTGGGCGAATGAGTTTGGGGTGCTTTTTCAGTGAAAGTATAAAAACTGCGTCCAAAGGGCGGTTTGTATCATTCAAAATTTGTGGATCGTTCTCCCAATAAAACTTGACTTGCGATTGAGGTATGCACTAACTTACTTATCAGATCGATAGCGAAAAACATGGTGTCATTAAAGCTCAGTTTCTGAACTCACCAAGCACCACCCTTAAATCGGTTTTACATCTCCCATTCCCAGATGCGGACTCATCAATCAACCAAACATCGTCGAGTTCATCGAATAATCTCCGCTCCATATCTTCATCCACCCTATACGTCTTCGATTGGAGGGCCGATAAAATGGATTTTGATGACCATTGTCATAAATATCCTCCCATCCATCCCGTATACTCCATCAGCCTCCGTCTCCCTTTAGTCTTCGCATATACAACAAGCAGGACGACCGGTTGTTGCTGGAAGACTGCGCGTGAAGAGTCCATCAACAAAAGCGATATGACCAACTCCCCGATGGGTCTGCTATGCGATTCTGTTGATTCGAAAACTATTCAATTGTAAATAATAGCAGCAATCAATTCGAGAACAAATATACACGTCCACCCGGAATATGGGATGTTTGCGTTTGCATTTCACATCAGCGACGGAACCAGGCACTTAAATCGAATCCATATAACTGTACCCAAACAAACATCAGGGAAGAGCGTCGCACATTACATGACAAACATCGATTCACACTTTAGCTGCCGCCAAAAGAACTACCGCCACTACCACCACCAGAGCACCAGAGTAGCGCACAGTGGGCAATCGTTGTGCTGGCCCACCCATATCCTGGTGGCATCAATAATTTTTTACTATTATTACAATAACTATCACCGTGATGATGATGACAATGATAGCGATGCCGTTGCCTTGACATATTTATATCATGTTATTATTTTTATTATTACGAGTATGATACAGCGATGAAGTTTCGAGATGGACTAGGACGAGTTGGAGTTGTAGAGTGCTTCCTCAGAATGGCAGTAGGGTGGGGGGGGTGGGGGGTTATAGTCTTGGCATTCTAATGTAAGAATGATTCTGTTCAACAGTGTTATCTTTGAATCTATCACAGAGTGGTGGTTGCGAATTTGAATTGGTCACACAGACGTTTGAGGAAGTTTTCGCACAATTATCGGAGTGTGGCTTCCTCGAAGGGTACAATGTTATCTTAGCAATCATACAGTCCCAACCTCGCTGGTTGTATTTCTGTCAAAACGTATGAGAGTTATCCTTAATGGGTTGTTATGAAATGAGACACAGAAATTGTTTTCTTATTCTGATGGGAAGAATGTGTGTGGGGAATACTTTTATGAAGTGAACTTTGTCGATAAAGTATCAAGAGGTTTAGGGAAGAGAGAGATCCACATAAAAGTGATAAAGAGGCTTTAACGAGTCTTTCGTGAGGGTCATCATCTTGAATATGGTGGATATAAATGATTACAGATGGAGGCGCAATTGGGTGATCTTTCGTCGCTACGACCACTAACTTTTAAATAAATAAAAATTAATAGTTGGCGCAACAGGTCCGTAAGGGACCCAAGGCCTAGCTTCGCACAACCATTCGATTTGTGCGAGTTTTTCATTTCTGGAACGAACGGCTAATTGAGAAGCTCTTTCAAGACAGTTTTACTCTCGGATGCTTGTCAGACGTTCGAAAGGTGGCGCAGTGGAAAAACCCCTAAGTTGGAATTTAGATTTTTTTGTGGGACTCGAAGCTGGAACCGCTGCTTAGTAGTCCAACACACTAACCACTAAGCCACTGTGCCTACTTACTTTTAGAGCGAAGAATAAAGGCAAACGGTCAGCTATGGTAAGTTCTTTGAAAATTTTGAAAATACATGGTTTTTGAAAGCACCGTCAACGATGGCAATAATCGCAGACATCCCTCATCAACCGAACTAGAAAGCTGAAATTTGACATTTACGTAGGGCTATAAAATATTTTGAGCTCACTACTTAAGTAGGAGTTTTTGTAAAGCCAAGTTTATAAAATTTTGTTGCGTGTTATTTAAATTATTGATTTGTTTATCTTTCACAGACTTATAAGTGAACTAGCTGAAATTCACCCGACTTGGCCAATTCTAAAAACAGTGTTCAAACGCCATGATGACATGACAACGCTGTCGAGACCGAGCCGAGGGCAGTAGTAAATCAGCAGTGATCGCGTTCCTAAAGATGAATAAAGATTAAAAATAAAGGCAAATTAAAATTGTACAGGGCACGATGCACCCATCTTGTTCAATTTTTGTTTCAACCTGCCGCTTAAAGTTTACGAAACAAATGCGACACGAAAAGTGTGTACGGCATCTTATCTAGGTTAGGTAAAGTTAAAGTGGCTGTCAGCTAACATTTATAGCAGTAGTAGATTAGTTGTGATACCATCCGCATGAAGCCAATTTGAGCTTCATATGAAGCGTATTGCCAGGTCTGCCAATATTGCCAGGTCTACAAATGATGTAGCAGTGAGCTGCAAATGATCTGACAATAGCAAACTACCTAAAAATACCAAATTGCCAGTACTCACTGTTGCCAGGTTTTACCCCAAACTCTGACAATTTCATTTGCAGATGGTGTGCCTGCAAATAATTTGTCTGGCAACGTTGCCAGGTAGAAAATTGCCATTTCACACGGCTGGCAGATGTTTGCTCACAAAATATTTGCAGATCCCTTTGCAGGCATTGTCAGCCAAACCAAAAATATTTTTTTTTTATTCGGTGCTGAAGTCTTGATTGAGAAGCACGTAAGAAAAAAAAATGTAAATGGAACAAAAAGATGCAATTGCGATTGTTTTGGCCGCGTACGTATTTGAGAGCAGCGAGGAGGATGAATTGCCACACAAACGTCGGCGTGTTTGGGCGAAGGATTGGGTGGAACGCCGACAGCAGGAGGGACTTTAGGCAATATTGCTCGTGGAATTGAGAGCTGATGAGCCACAATTGTATCGCAATTGTTTGAGTATGTATTCCAAACAATTCGATGATCGTCTTGCTTTAGTGACTCCGCATATCCAAAAGCAAGAAACAAATATGCGTGTGAGGTTTTCAGCAGCAGCGGTTTATGTTGACTCTACGATACCTAGCTACGAGGGAACATTTTCGGTCCCTGCAATATCTGTTTCGCATTCCTGCGTCAACGATCTCGTCCATCATTCCAGATGTTCTGGATGCAATCTGGATATTCGTGGATAAATATTAAACTTTTTCATTACCTAATTAAATGTAGGAAAAGCAAAATTTAAGTTCTGGACGCCGAGTCAGCAGAGGCCTGGGATTCTGTTGCTACCAAATTTACGAGCCTTGGCAATTTCCAAATTGTTTTGGAGAAAGGATCATAAATATTTCTAGATCCTTTGACAAGGTTGGTAAAAGGAAGAATACAAATGACAAAACAAAAAGGAATTAAGAAATATCATAAACATTGCTAGATACTTTTACAAGCATAATAAAACGGAAAATATAAAATATACTTTAAGCAAAAAGAGAATAGAAAGGATCATAAATTCTCTAGATCCTTTTAGAAGTATACCTATCATTAAAAAAGGAAAAGGTTATCAACTTTCATAGATCCTTTCCGATGTTATATTGACTTTTTCGTCCACGTAAATATTTCAAATTATTTGATTTACACATTTTGCACCAATCTACAGGCGCAGTGGCTTAGTGGTTATTGTGTTGGACTACGAAGCGAGGGTTCCCAGGTTCGAATCCCGCAAAACCCCAAAAAAGTTTGGAATCGGCATAAAATTGTAGATCCCTTCCATTCGTTCTAAAAGTGAGAAGCTAGGCCTTGGGTCCCTACGGGCCTGTTGCGCCAACTATTATTTATAACTACAGAAAAATGCAACGAAATAGCACCGTAACTTCGTTTTGTTCGTTCAAACTATGAAAAATATTTGTCTACAAATGAAAAATTTGCAGATGTCGCAACCACAGCACATCTGCCAATAGCAAATGAGTCTGCAAGTGTCCTAAACGTCTGGCAATGGTCTGCCAATGATAAAATTGGGTGTTCAGACGATTGGCAGATACCTGACATTTTCATTGTCAGATGGCGGTCTGCCAGTTATCTGACAATGACTTTTCTGCAAATACTGGTAGGTAAAACTGTCAGTTCACACGGTTGGCAGACATTTGGGACAATTTTTTCATTTGTAGACCTGACAATATTGTCCGGTCTGGCAATCGTCTGAACAGAGCTGTAGCAATGCCAATCTTGTCGGTCATTTACATATAGAAAGCCGCCAAGTGAAGTTTTCTATTCTGAATGGCGACAGTCCACTCTTCCTTCTTCTTATTTCTTTATCAACTACAAAACTTATATAAAGGTTCAGCAATCCTACACCAAGCCAGTTGCATGTCTTCTTATCAGACAGTGATGATACCTGTTATAGGGTAATAAATGTACATAGGTAATCTGTTTAAGGAGATCCAAATCTTATAAGTTTTCAGATAAACAAATCTGTTTTGCCTTTAGAAAAACTTTGCAGCTTGACAAAAATAAATAGGACTTCTATAGTCACCATTGATTTGGAACTCGGAAGGAAAGACTCTATTCTATTAGGGAAACCACGTTCTCTCACTCTGTCGCCAGTTTTTGATCCGTCAGAAAGAATCAAAGTGAATCGGCTTGTCATTAACCCTCAATTGCATATAAGGCCATGTAGGGATTTTAATTTACCAGTGTTGATTGGAACGTTATTGACGGACTGTGTTTACGTTTGTCTATTGTGTATAAAGTGTGAAATTATAAACCTATTTTAAGATATTTATTTTATGTTGGTGGCTATTACTGAAATATAAATATATTTCCTCCAATATTAGATATTTGTAATCAATTTTTTTGCATTTGTTTTCCAGTTACTCACGCACAGTTTATGGTGCATTGCGTTTTTTTTTGCAATGTCCATTTATGTAACTACTTGTAATAAAATGTGGTATCTGCCGTAGAAGCTGTGCTGAGTATGAAATTTCTGCAACTGAAAGTACTAAAAGATATTGTATTATTTTGGGGACAATTTTGGAACACAATTTTACATTTTACTCCAAATGAAGCCAGTCCGTTCAGATATTACAAAATTTTAAATTGTCACAGCTTCTTTACAATACCAAAACCAGTTCCGTGGAACTGCAAATCATCACTTATCAACTCGCATTGGCTTCCTCCTGTTTTTTGCCTTTTTAACTTACCTTTTTTTTAACTTTAACCTTATAAAAAAAGAAAACAACCAACCAAATTTTTGTTGAACGAGAAAGTTTCTTTCGACCCAGTCCTGCACTTTATTTGCTTTTGCGTGGATTTTGGCCAATCCAGATTCGACGTCAACCATGTCACACTATAAATTATAAATTTTTCGCCAGCGATTCTCAGCTGGTGAAGAAAATTTCCTTCCGGTGAACTCAAAGCGAACCAAATTCGATTGGTTTATTGAATTCTGACAGTAGGACATGCCATACATGTCTAGCTCTCGCAACTATTTGTTTGTTTGAGTTTTTTATTCTATCTTTGCACTTCTACATTTCAAATTTAATTACTAAACACATCCAATCAATTTACCACTTTCAATGTACATCTAACGCAGGAACTTAATTGAACCCCATTAATCTGCTAAATCACTTTGAACAAATTAAATCAATTAACTAAATTGAAATTCGCCCCAAAAAAGTGCATTTCTCCTCTCGTCGCACAACATGTCAAATATTTCCAGGATATCAATTACTTGATGCACTGACCGACAGCCAAAAGAGTTCGCAATGCACTTTTCCAACCGCACTTCGATGCACGCAGCAAATCACTCCGAATAGATCTATCTGGAGGTTTATTCGCCATGAAAACGTGCAACAAGGACGCTGTCTGGATGAGTGCCATCCACCCATCCAGCCATCCAGCTATCCATCAATGCCATCCAGATAATCGTCGCGTCGTCGTACAGTCTATCTGTTATCTGTTTTACATTTGAGGCTTTTTTTTCTGCTGCGATACGAATAAATAAATGTAATAACATCCTTCGGACACACAAAAGGGTGGTAGCTGGTAGGTATCGGCCAGAGCACTTATGCCCGAGTGACAATCGCCCCCCAAAACAACACATTATCGATGACCAGGCGATAGCAATGGAACATTGCCTCGGATGGACAGGCCATGTTTGTTGATTTCATTGTGTGGCTCTGTGGTCATTAGATTGGCACACGTGCACGGACACACGACACGTAATTGCGATAAATAGAAAGTGTCCGGTTTGGAATACAGTTTGACAACCCTTATACCATATAGTGAGACTTTACGGTCACAGTCACAGTTCATAGTGTTTAATCGCAACCAACTAATGTGTACTAATGAAAACGGAATATATGCGCCCAGAAAAGGACCAAAAGCGAACGGCTTTCGTTGTTATTAATTTGACCGCATTTCGATTTTCATTAATCAGTTCTCTTTGAGGCTGAAGGGATTCTTGTTGGATGTGAATGGCTGACCATTGAGGCGTTCTAATCGGAGGAGTGGCAGCGTGGGTGAATGGGAGTGAGTCAGTAGTCCTTGATGAAGTTGGTTTTTATTCCTCGGTATAAACACAAGGAGCTTATTAATTCTCTGTAATTTGATTTGAATTGAAGAAAAAAAAAACACGTGGCGTCTTTGAAAGGATACTGTGTAAATAAATAGGAGTGGCGTGCGACCCAAAAGAAGCAGACAACTGCGAAAACAAACAAAGTGATGTCGAGGTTATTTGTCTTGACACATTTGGTGAACGTCGGCAGATGATTTCTTTTAATTTTAGGTTCGATACTTTAATTTGTAAGACCGGCCTTTGTGAGTTGATGTAAATGGACGCGTGCTTGGGATTGGGAGGGTCGAAAGTGCTTCATCGGTTTGTCGAAACAATGGAAGCAAAGCGAAAGACAGTTTGTGACAGTTTGTCGCCGCACACTTGTTATATATCGCGACGGGCTGAGTCTTGTATCAGTGTTCGCATCGATTCGACCCTTTTCACAATTCCCAACCCCTCTCGGACAAGTCTTATTAAAGTTTCTCACTCCGAAGAACTCTAAGAACTTCCTTCGACCAGAATAAATTTGCTCTTAGTTCATAAATCTACATTGACAATTCATGTATGAAGCTTGAAGTATGAAGAATCATCATCCAAATAAAAAGAAAAAAGCTCGCAGCGTATATAAATATTGCAAACCTCCACGGAGACTATGAAACCGACGAAAAAATTGTCAGTGGAACGGAAGATTTATGAGCTGAATTCCAAATAACCCTTCATGCCCATATGGACAGAAGACTCTGTAGTGACTTCTTCCACTCCCACTGGCGCTCATAATTGAAATGAGCTGTATGGAAAAATTGCTAAAGTGTAGAATTTTTTTGCATAATCATTTTGTTGCTTACAATTTTCCATCAGCCAGCTCCACAAACACCCCGCAGACAAAGAACGGCTACTCCAGTTCGGGTGCGGATGTGCGGATATGATGTTGGTTTCTGATCCTGATGCTATACACGAATCGTTCCGCATAATATTCTCATTAATCATAAACAAAGTTATCATGCGAAAGTCAAACAATGAATGGGCGAGACGTTGAATCGAAACCGTACCGGCTATGCTGGTCCTGGGAGCTATCTTCACTATGCACCACACTGATGCTGATGCTTTTGCTAACTGCTACTACTTTTGTATAAATAAGTTGTGTTTAGCATTTACAGGGATGATGTTGATGATGATGAGGAGAACCCTTTCTTTGGGAATAGATTTTTAATTTGTATCCTTTTCCACTTGGAGGGATGACGTGACTGGCAACTGGATATCTGTTCTTGGCACTGCAAACCTAGGAATTAGATAATTCTAAGTGACCGTGAAATATCTGCATTGGTCAGGCATTTTTTTTCAGTCGCTTGTTTGCTTTTATCATTTGAAAGGTTGGAAGTAAATATTTGAAAAGGAAACCACTCCTCTAGATGGCGGAGTGGGTCTTGCAGAAGACAGTTCCGCAATGGAGCATGATGAATGGTAATTATAAATTCTTTGGGTTTGCTATTTCCATTTGCATGTACTGACGGATGGATTGGAAACTCACCATTCTGCATATCTTTCAATCGAACATATAACACTATAATTGAACGCATAAGACGTTTCAAGGACGAGCTGCTAACCGTGTTCTGGGAACAATCAACTTTGCTTAGCCTTAGGGACGTTTAAGAAACACTGGCGCTAAAGTGATTTATTTTTGAAGCAACCTGAGAAAACTGTAATGAAAGCGTCACCACATACCCTTGTCTTTTGGAGAAGGCTATGGTACGAAAGCTCATAGCAAAGGTATCACTTAACAGGAGAACGTAAGGGTACCGCCAAATTCACCCATTTTTATAGGGAACTATTTCGAAAATGAATTGATTCAGCCTGCAGAACCTGCAGTCTTAAACTTATAGTACACACTACACACTCCATTGGAATAAGGAAATAAGTAGGTTAAGAGCTCGGGAACTTGACATTCTAGACTCTCCTGTGAACAGACGTTGTGCTCACTTTACAGCAGACACAATGGCCCTTCTAATTCAACTCACCAACGAGTGTTGGCCAAATTGAGAAAAGAGGTTCAGTGAACAATCAGTTAATACTCGTACCCCGCCGAAAACATTGCCGCTGTCCGTGAAAGTTTGCAGGAGAACCCGAGGTAGTAATGTACGCATAATGTGCCGTGACCAACTGAGTCTTGGTTGCGTCAGTGAAAGAATAACATAATAACACAATTCCACTCGCTTACGTGACGCAATGGCTCAATGGGTCACGGCCTACTAAGCAAATGCAAACATTTTTTACATTTTAAATTCATTTTTATTTTTACTTTCATTAAACTTACATCCTAGACAAAAACGATTAAATCTAAATTAAAGCTAACATTTGTCTTAATTCTAGCTTACTGGCTCTTAGCGAGCACTCTAAACTTAACTATATCCTTAAAATTATTGCCTTTCGGCCTTAAATCTATCAATATTTATTTTTGTTTGTTTTTTATTTCCAAGAAACTTTGTAAAACTTGAATTCTTTTATTATTTTTTTACTTACAACTACTTAAAACTACCTAAGCTACTTAAGCTAATTTACCTATAATCAGGGTGGTGAGCAATCTCATCGATTGGTCACCATCCTGATCGCGTCCATGGTCGCCTGACAGCCGCCCACAAGGGTTCATCATTACCACCGAGACTCGAGCGAGGCTATACGCTTCGTTCGAGTCTCGGTGGCACTATCATGCTGGCTAGCCCGGCACCTCTCAAGGACCCCCTACTCTAAGCCTTAACCTACAAACTTAATCTAGCTTAAAACTAGGGAGGATGCTACGATAGTAGCGCACCGGCCTGGGAGAGCGTATCAACCCTCACCTCTTCTTTAAGCCACCAGAATTCGGTGAACTGCTTTACCGTATCGACCCTGTCCCGATCCGCAATTGCGGTGCTAAAACGGAGGAGCTCCTGAGCATTGGCGGCATACCCGTCGTGGATGAGCCGCTTATCCCTCGCGCCGCGGTGGCTGTGGTACAATACCGGCACACCATCTTTTGTCTGGACTAACCCTTTCATGTCAACATGAAGAAATGCCTCAGGCGGGATAAAGCCAGACCGAAGCGTACTCTCGTGGTACATTAAATTGGGGTAGTAAGCCCCTGAGATCAGGTTATTATCGCTGGCCATCGCCCTTGCGACGTGCCTCCGAGTCACCTTAATAAGGAAATTGTCAATCCTATTCAGTCGAGCCCCATTGTATAGGGTCCTGTTGGGATAGTATTTTATGTACTGCGATTCAGGAGTTCTAAACAACCCTAGACAGGCCCTGAGACATTGTCTCTCAAACACCCGAATCTTTTCCATATAGAACGGCGCTATATTGAACCACATAGGACAGCCATAAGCGATGATAGGCCTTATAAGGGCCACGTAGCAAATGACCTTCACCCTAGAGTCAAGTTGACTGCTGCGAAACAGTCTCCTTGTCAGAGCGTAGGCCCTCTTAGCCCCAGCCAGACAAGCAGCTATATGTTTGTCAAAATACAGATACTGGTCGAGCAAACACTTCGGGTCATGCTGACAAATGCATTTTCCCGAAGTGACCAAAGCGAAGTTCCATGTAGGTCTCTGACTATGCAGCGGGTCTTAAATTAACCAACCTCTTCAACGGTCGTATATACGTGTTGTGGGAAGCCGCATAATAATTACTTAACAGTTAATCAATCTCGGTGGACTAGAAATTGCCCTTTCGCAGGCTTCAACATGCCGAAGTTTTCATCGGGACTAAGGCCCAAACCCATACGAGCTCAAAGTGGATGGCCATAGCAACGCCGTTTGCTCGCTGACTGGGCCTTGAGGCGTTTAGAAGAGGAGCGCAATATTAAAGGCGGGAAATCATTCTTTGTCGCGAGACGCAATTTTGAATGATTGGCTATGAAAAACAAGCAAAATTAGTAGGTATGGGATGACGCCAAACCACACGAGGTCCACCAGATGACAAAGCATCAGCAAAAAGTTACAGTTTTATGCTGATTTTGGGCTGCCGGCTTCTTTCGTATTTTTTTGAAAGCTTAGTTGGTGAGGCCATCACCATCAAACTGCGAGCGCTACAGAAAGATCCAGCACGATGCCACGCATATGAATGGTATGAGGTTATGATTATCTCTCAGCTGTGACGTGAATCGATCACCAAGATCGCTCGATTTTACACCGCTAGACTTTTTCTTGTGGGGTTTTCTGAAGTCACAGGTCGACGCCAATGAGCCGCGATCGACCGGTGACTAGGGGCCCTGAGTCTAGAAGACATAAATCAATTCGGATTTAAGTGTTCGATTAAGAATTGCTAGGGGCAGTACCTACAAGAAACAATTTTAGTGTTCACAATTTTGAAAAGATCAGCACCCAACAGTTTTTTAAATTTTATTTTCCTTAAATTTCAAGTTTGAAAGTATTTTCTTCAAAAAGTATAAACAGCAATAACTTGCTGTGAATATAGTTTGAAAGAACAGGCTCCGAAAGCCTTTTATTTCAATGGACGTACATACGTATTTATTTAAGCATTTGGGATAAGATGGTAGGTACATGTTCCACGTCCCACACTGCACATGCGCAACAGGAACGGTTTAGGCGTCCAAAGCTTGGTTTGAGTTTTAATCTCAAAGAAATTCGCCTAAAATTGCACCAAAGGCTATTGACAGTTGATGGAAATTTCTGTCTCAAGTTTTTTTTTTTTTTTTTGTTTTGTTTGGGGGTTCGCTGGAAGGAAAAATCATCGAAAGACAAGACTCGAACAATCTCTTAAAAGCATCCGTTTTCAAAATTGCCGGTCAATGAGGAAGAATTACTTTTGTCCTCAAGACAAGCAGTCTCCAAACGAGGCGCTGTCGGCAGTTTTGCAATTGCAATTGACTTTGAAATGCTTTCCAAGAACCACTTCTAACGATAAACATCTACCTGTCGAAGTTACCTGAGTGAAAAAGGATAGGTAGAAAATGGTAAAGTAATTTATTGTAAGTGTTGCCGTTGTTTTTATAGTATGTTTTCTTTCAATTTTTGTATTTTTTTTTCCACCCCTCCCAGAGCAAAAAAGTCTTGTTTTTGACCCCTCTGACAAAAAACATTTTTCAATTTTTGGGACCAAAGTTATTGTGGGGCCACAAACAAGCATAAAGCCGCAAAAATCGCTACAGCTACAACGACAAATTGCTGCCAAATCATCATCGCAAAATGCAGAAAAATGTATCCGTAACGGGTGACGACCTCTTGACCTCTTGTTATAGACGCAGTTTATTGAATCATGCCTCCACTGTTTGGTGCAAGTCAAAAGTCAACAACTGTTCGGCAATTTCCAAACCACGCTCAGTCTTCAAACTTTGGAATTGACAAGTTCAGCACCCATCTATTTAAACCAATTGCCAATTATTTCCCAGTAATATACGACACCATTCATCTGAAAATAGAAAACATTTCCATCCATCTCCAACAAAGGACTGACAAATTAGAAGCACTGCACCAACAAACGGTAATATTATTCAAACAAAAAAAAGCACCATCGAGCGAAACAAAACTGCTTCAACATAAACAATGTCGAAGAGTGTTTTGAAACAACTCACGCGATTCCTCGCTCAGCAGAACGCTACAATGCAACCGAAAACACAAAATATATCACTTTTGCCAATTCTGTCATAAATTTTAAAAGTTTCACTCAGTTGTAAAAGGAACAGTTCCCACAGTTGCATAAAAAATGCAAACACCACAAAAAAAAAAGGGAAAAACTTTCCCAAGCAAAGAAAGTCATCCCCAGCAGTTTCCATTTTCCACCAAGCAACCCCTCTTCCCAGGATTGAATAAAAGCTTTTTTTGATTATGCCCTTGGCATTTATCCATGGTTACGCGATACCCGATACTGGGATTCTTTGTTTTTCCGTCGAAAAAATACACATATCCTTTGTTCAGTCGTTGGTTGCGCTTGTACCTACATGCACCGCCCCCCTCCAGCATGGCAACCCAACCGAAACTGTGAGCATTCACGTTGTTGACAAAAGTGTCAGATGCAAGGAGTTTGCTATTGCCATTGCTTAAGTGGCAATGCCAAGGTAGTGCGCTTCCCCGTTACCTTGGAACGGATGAATCTAATATACCAAGGACACATAAAGTTCTTGTGTATGTGCAGTGCACACAAAGCTTAATCCAAGGACAATAAAAAATTCGCAGAGAAACAGCAAAAAAGAATTACATGTACGTAATTTCAGAGCCACCCCCAACCGACATACCACTGCACTGTGCACAGATCCTTTCCCTTTGCCGAATGTCATGGTGACTGTGACTTCATGCTGACATTTTTCTCTTTGGCTGTGTGCTAATTTATATTTAGTTAGCACGTATCATTACCGAAATGACGAAATAATTGACAATAAGGAGTACGGCTTCCTATGTTGGCAATGTGTTGGGTGGTAAGGAATGCGAGAAGCGGCAGTGAGCAAGTGAATTTAAAGGGAAGTGATGATGCCTCGGCAGACTACAGTAATATAAGTTGTTCCAACCAGGCAGGGGCGTCTGAAGCCGCGCAGGCACCTTCGAGCATAAAAAAATTGCCGGGCTTTGTTAGGAAGCAAAACAAAGAACGCAAATGAAAATATCCAAACATGCTTTCCTGGAGGAGACCTATACTATTTCAATTGCTGCTGACTATATTGTATGGAAAAGGTGGCGGGGTAGGAGTGTCTGTGTCTGTAGCGCTTGAGGCCCAGCTCAACCCTAGTATCCGTTCATGAATAGGTCGGCCTCTCATGGCTCAAGTCTTTGACTCTTGTGCGGGTGCCAGGTCACATTGTTTGCCAAAAATGAGATATCCGATGAAAGTGTTAATCAATGCTCAAAACATGTCATCTCACGATCCTAACCTGAGCTGGGCCCCCATTGACGATTGGGTTAGGCTAAACGTATGACCCCGATAAAAGGAAAATACCACAGTTTGTCACACCCTCTGTTGGCGGTATACCCCTCAGAATATCTGACAGCGCCAAATACTTGGCACTTATACCAGACAAAAAACTAAATTGGAAATTGAACGGCTTCGAGAGGATCAAAAAAGCCACAGTAGCCTTCTACTCCTACAGCAGAATTTTTGGAAACTCCTGGGGACCATCCCCCAAAATTAAACTGTGGATGTTCACGGCTATAGACCTATACTGTCCTATGGCAGCCTCGTATGGTGATTGGCAACCAACAAAGCCACCTACCTGAAGGCTATTTTAGAAAAGAACAAAGACTAGCGTGCATCGACACCACCAGTGTCCAGTGCTGCAGCTAGGCGTCTTTATACAATCTCCAGCCGCCATAAGTGCCATGAGAATAAGCCAATCAGTAAACTGGAAACGGTTCATTCGTCAATCCCACAGAAATATTTTGGCTATGTACCAAACACGAACTACATTACGTCACACTTAGAGTTCACAAGACCTTTCTCGAGCACGAGGGAAGAATGGAGAGACGGACTGATACCCAACACGCAATCCATAGTAGTTTTTACAGACGGATCTAAAATGGAAACCGGGATGGGGTCAGGCGTCTTCTCCGAGTCACTGGGTATATCAACATCGGAACGCCTCCCCGACGACAGCAGTGTCTTCCCAGCAGAGGTCCGGGCAGAGTCAACAGCGGCACGTGAGCCTGCGGTAAAGGCAGTACTACCTGAAGGAATTACCTTCTTTATCGACAGCCAGGCAGCTATAAAGGCCTTAATTGCAACAGAAATAAAATCAAAGCTTGTAAAATGCTGTCGCGAAGAACTCAGATTTCTTGGCACTCAGCACAAGGTATTGCTCTGCTGGGTTCCGGGCCATGAGCGCATTCCAGGAAATGAGAAAGCGGATGAATTAGATAGACTAGGCTCGGCAGCTGTTTATCAGACCAAGCTGATCCCTCTGTGAATATCGCGCCTTGCTCTCTCAAGCTTGAAGCAGGAAGAAGGGCCACAAGAGAGGCGAACGCTGTAAATGGACTGCATTAGAAACTTGTCATACCACAATAATGCTATGCCAATCTTCAATAAAGCCAGAACCGAGGGTCTCATACGAATGGAAAGAAAACCTCTTTCCACTCTCGTAGGAATCATAACGGGGCACAACACTCTGTCACATGAAGAAATTACACTTGACGGTAAAAGAACTCTGTAGAGGCTGCGGTGATGAGGAAGCACTTGAGGACACAGCCCACTGCCTATGTCACTGCCCAGGTCTCAAACACAATAGGCACAGATTCCTAGGGAGACACTTCATCCACGACCTAGACGAGCTTCCCAGCCCTAATGAGCTTTATCAAATCCACAGTGATTAACTTATCACAATTATTTTTTAGACCGGGTTATTATGGGTAAGGGACAACCTTTTCCCCCAATCTGTAATCTGTGATAACAGAGAGGGTCTAGTGCAGTACGGCTTGTGGCATTGGTAGAGTCAGCGGCATTCTTGCTGTCTTTCAGCAGAAAAGACTCCTGACAACTTATTGGCCAAACATGTTAGCGTGCTATAGGCTTAAGTGACACCTCTGTCTGAGACGCTTATGTTAAGGGCGACGAAACCTCAGATCGCTTCCTTGGTTATTGTCCTACCTTGGCTCGGATCAGTTAGAAGGTCTTCTGCGATGATATGGAGAGTGCATGCTCGACTATCTTAGAAAGTCTTTATTAAACCCCAGAATCTGCGCCAGATATTTGAGCTGTGGCTACGATTTATGCTGGATGGCCGCACTTGATTCCATAAGTCTGCCTGAAGTCTTCTCTTGGTATTGATTCTGATTTTCTAGGTTTGGTACTTAGCCACTGAAAGAGTCTATATAAATGTTGCCACTGCCATGTTTCTTAGATGTAGCTAAGGTGGCAGTAAGAATATCCTCTCTATAGCGGCAGTAGAAAGAGGAGTGGCAGAACATTCCCTGTCCCATTTGTACAATTTCCACACAAATTCCCGATTGACTCGTAGGAAGGTCTTCACAAAGCCCACAAACTAAAAATAAAGCAAGGACTTCAACTCTGACAATTCTTCGAGAGCTATAATCGTATAAAGGGTGTTCTTGCTATCAAAGCGTTTCATCCCTGGTCCGTTCGACAATGATAGTTGCCATTGTTTAAGGGCTTATAGCGGTTTTTAAAGTTGCCTTCCCGAATAGTCTCATGAGATATTCTTTCACGAACTCTATTGATTGTAGATACTTAATTTTTGTGTAAGGTTCCCGTTGTCATACGTTGACGCAGTCACCTTCCTCGGTAGTAACCTCATTTGGCAGGCATGAGGGCTTGTGATTTTGGGTATGCAGATAAGTCATGGATAGCAGCAGGTACAACCGACAAAACAGGGGTCAGATTCTGTAAGTTAAAACGTATTCGTGCGCACGAATGATTTGCTCTTAGTTGCACTAGTAAATCGTCCGTGCACACGAAATCGTTTGAACGTTTTGCCTTACAGAAGCCGGCCCAGATTTGGCGCATTTTGAACAGGGTTGTCATAGGTCTATACAGCATCTGTAGCTGACTTCTAGATGGCGTAATTTGGGCTTGGATTCGCGATTGGATTGTTATAGTTTGTCGTATGGATTCAACTGAAAGGAAGAAACCAATATTTGTCTCCACTTTAAAACAAACCCTTTTACGACTGCCCCACGTGCTCCTAGGGGAAGCGCGCAACTGCAAGCAAGTTCATACTGAGTTTTACCGACCCAACCCTCTGCCAAGTCTCGGTTAAAAGCTTTTTTACTCGTATATGTTTGTACCTAATCGTTAGTACAAAATTTCGCACTCGAGTTGCCTCTGTTCAGACTTTCCTTTTGCTTTGAATTAATTATCCATCTACCCCCATCCAGCTGACAACCCAACCGAAACTGCTACCGTTCACATAGTTATAACAAAGTGTCAGATGCAAGGAGTTTGCCAGTGCAAATGCCAATGCCAAGGTAGTGCGGTTCCCTATTACCCTGCAACACATAAAGTTCCTCTACACACAAAGCTTAATCCAAGGACAATAAAATATTCAGAAAAAAAAAAAAAACAAAAAAAAAATAATGAAACCACCAACTAACTGGCACAGAGCACAGTTGCGTTTATGAAACGACGAAAGAGTCGAATCCTCTACTGAATGTCATGGTGACTGTGACTTCATGCTGACATTTCTGTCTTTGCCTGCGTGCTAATTTATATTTAGTTAGCACGTATCATTACCGAAATGACAAAACAATAGTCAATAAGGAAAGGAGTAACACGACGGGCGGCACGGTGAAGAGGGGGGCAAATAAGGGAGCAAGTGAATGTAAAGGAAAATGATGATGCTTCGTCAGGCCATGGTAATGAGCGCACAAAGCTGGTGTGCTATCGAAATAAACTCGGAATGCCATAAAAAGTTGTTAACAAAGGGACATCCTGTCGTTGGAAGGGTATCGGAGATGTTTTCTTCATTTTTTTTTTATATAAATACTCAACTAGACGAGGTATAGGTCTGCCATGCAGTTGCCTACGAGTCCTGTCTTACTAAATTTCAATGGTTCACAAAAGTCACTTACTCTCTCGTAAATCACAGTAGCAATAAATCGCCTCCTTTCCCCAAAGGAAGTGTGAAAAAACCTGCGATTGCGTTGAACAAGTGCTAATTTACCACCTATACCTTCATTAGCATTACCCTGTGAACGCTGTTCCGCAACGCTTGCCTTTGACACTTTATCCACAGCAAGTAGGCTCGGTCACTTTACACACAGATCCATCTTGTTCACGCATAGCCCGGTGCTGGTAGGCGTGCATAATCCAACTCTCCCCATACAAAGGGAAAGCGCATTATTTTGACTAATTGTCTAATTAACTGACATTTTGTACGCCTTGGCTTGTCAGAGTCATACCTTCATACACCTGTAGCAATGGGTTTGCTCATTTGCTCAGATGTTGGCTTCTCGCTGATAGCGATCTCTGACAGTGGTTGGCATTTTCTTGGCAATTCAGCGTCGCCCCCATTGTATTTGTTAAATGGACAGGAAATGTCTGTCGGACAATGGTTAGCTCGGGCGCGTTGTACCTCCGCAGCCGCATTATGTGTGTGTTCGACTGTCGGCTGTGGCGCGATAAATTTTCCTTGATAAATGGTGTGCTAATGGAATGTCATGTCAAATTTTTATTTGTTTTAAGATTTTCCATTGTGATTGTCCGCCCGATGGCTGACATGAATAGGAGTTCGGAACATTCTGATCGAGGGACTGTGCGAAAGGCTTTTATGATAGTACGCCCATTTCGTTTGAATAAATTAGGCGAAGGAATGATTTCCTTTGTGTGTTCCATGATAAATAGGATAATGCATTAGGAGGAGGTGTAAAACTGAGAAACAGTGGAAATCCTTTCTTCCTGTTGGTTTATTGCATGTCATTTGCTTGGTTTTGTATTTTTTTGTTAACACATCAGGTCCGTAATTGACCACAGGTGAGTGGTATAGTTGGTGTGACATGTGCAGGTGAGTTTACCGACTTTCAATCTCAATTATTGTAACATTTGTCTGTTATATTATGCCCCATACAAGGATATTAGCATGGCCGCGATGTATAAAGGACTAAGCTCGCAATTTATTATCATCCACGCTACCCTGAGCATCCCTTATGCCACTAGTTGGGCCATCTGTTAGATGAGTGTGTAGATATTTTCTAAGGGAGTAAAAAACGCACGTGCAATATTTGCATTTGCCTGCTAATCGTATTAGCGTCCTGGGCACTAATTGAGGAGATCATAAAAGTATTTCACTTGCCGCCATATGTAGCGAGTGAGTGCGCGGTACTTGCATGTGGGGATTAAGGATTTTCTCTCCGTAATTGTATTCAGCAGCTAAGTTGTATAAATATTTTTGACTACGGTCAAAATAATCGTAAGTAATATGGTAATTTGGGGCGATCAGGGAATTGTAACATTTGCCGCAGGCAAATATTTTATTTTATTATTAATAGTGGACATAAGTCATATCCTGTCGACAACTGTTATGAACTCAATTAGTTTCAGGTCATTTATTATGGAGGGATATAATTATTTGGGTTTTTTTTTTTTTTTTTTTCTTATTTTTGTATGACAGGTGTAAACTGTATTATTGTGACTTGGAGTTGTAATTGCTTTTCGGTTGTTAGGGCGGACACATTGTGGTTCGTTTTAAATGTTCTTGTTCAATGTTAACACCTTCATTAGTGAAAGCATATACAAATTTGTCAGGTACATTAAAAGGGGTCAATCAGTTGACTTGTTCACCTGCACAAGTCACTAACTATTCAACTGTGACTGTGGACATTTGGTTTGAGTTTGTTTTTTATAAGTCCTTCAATATGCGAACAATGTATACTCAACATTGTAATATCGATGAATGGGTAATTAATGCTTACTAGGAAAATCCGGTGGTACAAATTTGGCTGCATTCTGGGGAAAAGTTTAATTTTAGGTCTTTGACTTAGACTCAGTTGATGAAGGCTTCACTTAGGTAAATGAGTGCTCTTGTGGAAATTTGGCCACAGTTTCACTTAGACCACCAGTTCGGGTCCATTGTGTTTGTGTCCAGGCTTCACTTACTTTTGAAGTGTTTTATGTTATGATATCATAAATATTGCGCACATAATACACAATCGATAGGACTAGGCGTGTAGCCTCTATGCCATGTATTTCTTCGTCTGAGCAGAAATGAAAATCCATTACTGTCGCTGTGTGTTTTGGTTTTGATTATTTTCATCATTTGTGACAAAACAATGCAAATCCATTAAAAATTCTGTGCTTATCTATACTAAGAGGTTGCTACTTGAGCGCTTCATTCACATTAGTACATATTGCTATTAGAAATCTGCTTAGTTGCCCTTACTGATGCATTCGTAGTGGCTTCATGCTCGATCATATTTAGAGCACATTCGTGATAACTGGAAGCAATATAAGCAGTCCTAAAACACATAACCTGGGAGTGTCCCAAGGCTCTGTACTTGGCCCAATCTTATTACTAATATACATAAATTACTCAATTTCGCTTACTTTCTTGGGTAAAACTAAAGCCTTTGCCGACAACCGTGATCTTGTTGACTTTGATATTGATATTGTCATTTAGATTTAATATATAACAATGAATGTTGTCTATTATGGAATATTGTCTATTATGGCTTATTCCATTCAAGATTGCAACATGGACTCTGCAGTTGGAGTGGCGCATATTTTAGTAACCTGCAGCAATTAACTGTCATACGAAAATATGCTAAACGAAAATTGTGTGGCTCTCATCGTTTAGCTCATTCTTACTTTGCGACATTTATTTTATTTCAAAGTTCTTAATTTCTTTTTACGAGAGGCGGGTATCTGGATTGTCAGATTTTTGACGTTAGCCCACGGGTATTTCTGTTGCATCTCATTTCCCATTTAGAAGAGGATTCATCACAAGCAAACGTGGTGATATCCCTGGCAGATATGCGATATTTCTTTATAAGTCCTAAGCCACGACTGAGCTTCCTTTGTTTTGCTTGTTTACCTACCCGCTGAGGAGGAAGTGAGCCTCATCGCCCATTATGATTTTGGTCGAAATTGTGCACTTCGATTATTCCGTGATCTTGGGGAGTGTATCGCTCCATGGCTTGTTCACTTGTATTCTACATTTTTCTTGTCCACAAATGTCAAAACAGATTCGACATTGGCGGCCATTTGCAAAATAAGAGCATCTTCCAATAGGGTGATCTCTTTTGGCCCACCTTGTAGCAGTGATGCCAGATATAATTATTTTTTTTTTTATATTTGTTAGCTCTAAGATTATGTGCAAGACTTTGTACCTCAAATTCATCAAATTTCAAAATCTTTAATTTTCTAAATCTAACAAATTTAAAGAACTTTTTCTATTGAAGAAAAACGTTTTCTATTAATTCCAGAGTCCATGGACAGATATTTCTGTTTGATTAACGTCCATCAGATCTAAGGTAAGGAAATTATTTGATGAAAAAACTGATGTACAGGAAGTGATGTCAACTAAGGCTTTTATATGCCTTTTAGGCATTATTTCACTAACTAAGGCTCTAAGGCTTGTTTTTTTTTAAATACATACTGACTTTTTATTTTTTAAACATTCTTAAAAAATCTTTGCCGAAAAGAATTTTGTATGTAACCTCGGTCTTAAAGAATGTGTTTCCACCTTCAAACTCTACCCATTTTGCATTCTTTAAAAATAATTACAGCTGCCACTTCCAGTAAGTGGATTGAAATTGGAAACAAATTTGAAAGCTATTTGTTTTTTTGTTCGTTACTTTGCTTCGGCTGGGTAAGTAAATTAATTAAAAACTCATTTTATTATTTTGTCTTGAAATTCAGGCACATATTCAACAGATTATCGCTACAAAATGGATGAAACAGAACAAATAACAATCGAAGATGAAAAAAGTCATGAATTTTATTCATATTAAGAATTTATTCAGTTTTTCTTTTTGGAAATAAAACTTGTTTCTGTAAATTTTTTCATATTTGAAATTAATTTTTGATTTAAGATTTTTTAGATATTTTTATTACGTTCAATATTACATTTGTTGCCGCAACAATTTACAATCACAGAATTATCATATTAATAATCTTACTACTGAACAATTAATTTAGGCGCATATTGAAATATTATTTTTTTGGAAACAAACATTTTATTTTGAGGAAACAACGAAAAAAAACCTCAAATTCCCAAAAAAAGAAAGAATATATAAGTATATGAAAGATAAAAAGCGTCTTAGAAGCTAGATTAAAAAAAATAAATAAATCAGTCTATTGATTTATTTATTATATATTTATAGTATAATATTGATAGCAACAAATACACAAATTAACAAGTTAAAAAATTCACAAATAAATAAATAAATAGAAAATAAATTAACAAATGAATAAATTAATAAATAAATCAGTTTACAGATAAATAAGTTAACAAATAAATATATAATTTAATAAACAAATAAATAAATAAATTAATAAATAAATTAATAAATATGCATAGTCAAAAAAAAAAAAACACTAGATTAGTTCAGCACATGTAACGGCATTTATTTCGTTTATCAGATGATTATCTTTGATTATTTTTGATTTATTGTACCAGTTTACCTAAAAAATAATTTTATGCATTATTTTATTGAAAAAGGCATCTTTTTCTTCGAGTTAGGGCATTTTTTCGTCAAAGTTGGTTTGTTGAAAACTATATTTTCAAATTTCTCAGGAACACTGTCCTATAGTGGTTTGGAGGAGGTATTACAGTATACAAACCATCTTCACCCGTCAATAAGGAGATGGATCCCATATGCGATCCAAACCTTCCTTCTGTCTCTCTCTCTCTCTCTCTCTCTCTCTCTCTCTGTCTCTCTCTCTCTCTCTCTCTCTCTCTCTCTCTCTGTCGTGTATGGTAGGTATGTAGGTTTTGCTGTAGGTCACAATAGCAATTGTTTTATGGAAACATTTTCCTGCACAACTACAAAGCACATATATGTACACACTATACATCTATACATACTCCTGTCATTAGCCACTCGTTCTGTTATTGTGACTCACTGAAGCGCTAAAAATCTCAATACCAGATTACAAATCTAATCGAACAAGTTCACTTCTGTTTTCCATGAAGAAAAACCTTCCCCCATTCGAGTATCTACTCGTTTATGACATTTGGAAATTGCATTCCATCCGAAAGCAATCACCCGAATGCATTCGAAACATTCGACTTGCATCATATCAAATAGACGCGTCGCCGCCACCGGTGCATTCCAAGCGCATATAGTCAACCCCCTAGTCACATCAGACATTTTAATATCAGACACATCTCCAATGGCAGTCAATGTCCATTCAAAACAAATGAACCCCAAGCCAAAGTCCTGACAGAGCACATACAATACGACAATACCTATAGTCCAATGGGTGGACAACAATTGGCGTATATCTCATTTGAAGAGCGGAAATAATGACTTCGACGGACCAAATGACCACTCATGTGTCCAATTATTTTTCATTGTTCTCAAGTGCTCCCCCAGGACTCTCTGTGCACACACAGCCTACACACTACATTTGGATAAATCTTTTATGATTCGTCATTATTAGAAAACGGTCGCAAGAGGGAGCCATAGCAACCCGACCTAATGGCTGTAATGAGCGGCAATCAATTGTTATCCACAAAAGACACTGCACAGACACGGTCCTCGATAGTAGTTGGTCCTTGCAAGACAATACACAACAATGCGGGTATACCTGCCCTGATTTGACACACTTGCACACCATATTCTCGCTTATGAAGCCGACTCTTGAGTGAAGTGTGCAAAGTCCTTCATCGTTCGTGCTGTGGGGGTAAAGTGTCGGGTGCGATTGCATAATAAATGCATTATTCAGGACGAGGATTAACTGAGAAGTGGAACTGTTTTGTGTATATTGACCATTTGCATTCTGTGCGCCCATTGTGTGTATCCCCGTCAGTAAACAACACTCTTGGCGAAAAGTTTTCCCCGACTCTTACCCTGGTAATTTCAATTTTGCATATTTGAAGGACCTTCACACATTGCAAGACATTTTGGCGAAAGTAATTTAAAATTCAATTAAGCTCCTTTGTGTGAGCATTTGCCCAGCTGAAATTGGCTGACGGGCTACCCAAATGGACCTTTTACCAAACACGAGACATAGCTGCTGTTAACAGCAGCTAATACCGCATGTGCTTTTCGACACCCTATACACTAGTATGGTTGTGCTAATGCAGACTGCTATGCTGTGCAAGGTGCGTTTGTGCATGGGAATGGTGCCATTTTGAAGTTTCTATTGTGTACCGCACCTAATTCTGGGTGTAAATTGTTTTGTTACCAAACTCGATATGCAAAAGTTTTAGTTTGCCAAAAACATTTCAGTGGTGTACCTACACGAAATAATGTTACTTTGGGTAGGAGCCTGATTATGGTGAGTTGAGCTGTCAACAGGCCATCAACTGAGTTGAAGGATTTAATTAAATCGCAAGTTGAACGGGACCAAACAAACCCTTAAAGAGTTAGGTTGGGTTGGGCATTTCGCTCGTTTTAAATTTGTCCCTTCTTTACCAGTTCGACCATCAATTATGTTGCTCAAATCAAATTAACAATATAACCTCAAACGGCATATACGCAATGTAGCCCTTCGCAGACATACTCCCATAAGTGATGTTCGCACATTGGCCATTCCATCATGTCGGCCGCCTCGACAAAGGATACAGTGCGGGTAATTTATATTGTCGCCCATAATTAATTGCATCGAAGATTTCACTCTCGTCCTTTGTTGTTCAATTTTTTGAATGCTCCTTAAAAATTTTGAAGGGGAAGCGTCCAAGTGGAAACACCAATGACTTTCACCCATGCTATGACAAAGGCCTCGAAAATAATCTTCAGTCATATGAGGAGGAGGAGGAGGAGTCATTTTTCCACATATCCTGTCTCATCGTCGGAAACTATCTGGCATTCACTTCATCAAAGCGGTCCTTCAAATTGGGGGCGATGCGATAGTATCTCATCACTTGAGGGAGAGGATATAAATTATCCCCGGACTGGCGCACTTGTGCCTATTTGGGGAATATCATCCTTTCACGCAGTAATAAAACCATTAACACTTTGTTTTAATATGCATGCATATGTAAATCAAATTAAATTGTATACAAAGTGGATGTGGCAATACACCCTCGCATGTGTATTTTAATTTAACTGCGACAACTTTTCAAGGAGCTAGCTCACTTTTCAGCGGCAAACAAAAACCTGTCGCGATCTGATGTTAAGTGCGGGAACAAATTCGCCGTCGTATTAGTATGCTGGGCGGAACACACATGTGTGCATTAAGACGAAAAGGAATAGGATAATTTACTGATTTACACGCGATAAGCGCGCTACTTCTTGCTGACGGCCCTCCATTAGAATCGCGTTAAGTGCGCTGGCTTTTAATTACAACTATTTACGGTTCGTTAGGTGGAAGGCGGAATACATTTTACAACCTGATCGCTTGGATGGTTGTAAGTTTATGACGCAAGGATGTCGGTAAATTTTCAGATAAAGAAATGTGTCTGCGCGCTAAAGAAACAAATTTATTTCGATTACCCCGTGTGTGTTTGGTTTTAATTTGCTCGTGTTTACTGTAACGATGTGTGAAAATGACTTTAGTTTGCGTTGTGCACGCATTGGACAAAGGGACACAGGGGCGGAGGAATATTTCCACACGTACCATGTGTGGAGATTTTACAAAATAAAATTGTGTCAGCAACGAATAAAATTTAAAATTTTAATCCCTTGAGCTAGTCGGATGACTGTCACGCGGTCTGCCGACTCTTACCCTTCGTGCTGACTGGCACTCAGGTTGGTGGATAAGGTGTTTGTGACCTGAACACTCAAAAACTAATCGACGGATTTTGCTGAAAATTTTACAGTTTGTTCCTGGAAGTATTTATTAAGCAATTATTTCGATCCATGCCCAATTCACAATGCGGGTGCGTGCTGCTTTGAAGCGAATGCGAGTTGACAGAGTAGAGTATGGCAGATCAAGGCAGATGAAGCCTATCCAGGCATCGAGAAAACTGACGAATTAGCTAGACTAGGTTCGACAGCTGTATTAGCACAAGCTTATCCCTCCCGCCTTGCTCACTCAAGCTTGAAGCAGGAAGAAAGGCCACAAGTGAGGCGAACGCTAGATGGACCGCACTAGAAACCTGCCATACAACAAGAATACTATGGCCAACCTTTTATTAAGCTAGAACCGAGAGTCTAATACGAAAGGACAGGAAATCTTAACGGGGCACAACACTCTGCGGTATCATATGAAGAAACTACGCTTGACGGAAGAAGAACTTTGTAGAGGCTACGGTGATGAGGAAGCTCTTGAGGACACAACCCACTTCCTATGTCGCTGCCCCAGGTCTCCAACACAATCGGCACAGATTCCTAGGGAGACACTTCTTCCACGACCTAGACGAGCTTTCCAGCACACCAACAGACAAGATAATGAGCTTCATCAAATCCACAGGATGTATGCAACAGCACAGTTAGTACTTGACCACAAGTATCTATATAGGGTTATTACGGGTAAGGAACAACCTTTTCCCCCTAATGGGCATCACAATGTGTCAATATTGATCTTTCAAATTCAAATATGGATAACGAAGATATACTCGATTTTTCGATGTTCGCACTGCTTGGATATCTTGGGTACGAAGCATGTACAGCTCGTATAGGAGAAGGGCGGAAAACCAGCAATGAGTCGGAGAACTCAATTTGACTCGGGATGTCGATGGTTTTTTTGCACTGAATTATGAGGCTATACAATTAAAAGATCCGGAATAGTTTTTCAAAACCACCCGCATCAAGCCGGAAACATTTCAGCTTTTAGGCACACTCATCGAACCATCGCTGGAAAAAAACATCTTGGCGAAAGCCCATCACCCAAAGTTGTCGACTATTTCTAGTTCTGCTGTAATTTTGTTTATTAACTACGAATAGTTGTATGTTCATTCGATTTTGTTTTAGGTAGGTACTTTTCGCAGCACGTTCTCGCTTGGATTTTTCGTATGGGTCTATCGACAGTTTCGTCTATTATTTACGAAACATGTGACGTCTTGTGGAACATTTTAATGCCGCTTTATTTATCTCCACCTTCAGAGGAAAATTGGAAAAAACATCGCCAAGGATTTTGAAGATTTGTGGAATTTGCCCGACTGTGTCTCTGCAATAGATAGAAAGCACATAAATGTACGTTAACGGTGCCCACCAAGACTTGGTTCAGTTTTCTACAATTATAAAGGCCATCACTCAATCGTTCTTCTTGCTGCATGTGACGCCAATTACCTATATTTTCACTGCAGTTGACATCGGTGCAAATGACACTCAAAGCAATGGTGGAGTATTTGCTGAATCGTCGTTTGGAAACAAAAATGTTGCGTGGCGAGCTAAATTTACCACCACCTAAGCAACTTCCGAACTCGAATATCCTTTTCAATCACTTCTTAGTTGGGGATGCAGCATTTCCGCTTAAAACATATTTGATGCGACCTTACCCAGGAAGACTTTTATCTCCCGATAAGTTCATTTCAACAAGCGTGCTCGTCGTGTTATAGAAAATGCTTTCGGTATTTTAGTTGCGAGATGGCGAATTTTGCAAACCACTTTAAACATGTTGCCTGAAAATGCTGACCGTACAGTAAAGGCTTCTGTTATTTTGCATAGCTTAATATAGCTAAACGACGAAGACTATGTCGATGTTTACAATGAGGACGATGAAATAGTTCATCGAGACTTGTGGAGAAACGAATTCCAATCTCTTTCACGAGCTAAAGGTCAATCGGTTCGAACTTTCCTTCGAGGGTAGCGTTCCAAATGAGAAATCAATTAAAAGACGATATATATACTAATAATATATATATCTTAAATTAGTTTCTTTTTGTGTTTTCATTTGTTTTATATAAAATGTAGATAGATAGATAGACAGCTTTATTTCATATATAAATTTACAAGGTTTTTGTTACCACACACATTTAACAATTCAGAGATATGACATGTTATATCTTTCTTCTGAAACATTATTTTTAACATTAAGATGATTATAAGATTTATACGTTGAAATATTAATTCTTGATTCTGAAGGAAAATACGAAAAAAAAACCTTCAATTAAAAAGAGAGAAAAAAAAAACATAAATAAATGAATAAAGTTATGAAAGTTATGAAAAGCTTATCAACTATCGCGTCGGATATAGTTCGTATTTAAATTATTTACTAAGGGATTATCGGCAAAATCACAGCGCTTATGAATTCTTTCGAAGATCAATTCAACATTCGCTTTGTTGTGAATGCCTATAGTCGAGTGATGCCACGGAAAGTTAAGCATCATTTTGAGCAACTTATTTTGCGAAACCTGTAGTTTTTTAATGTGACACATTGCACAATTTCCCCATACTTGACAGCCATATAGCAGTATTGCTTGAAAAATTACTTTGTGTATAATTATTTTATTTTGATTTGAGAGCTGCGACTTTCGATTTATGAAAGGATACAATATCTTAATAGCAATCGCAATTTTGTTGAGAGTATTCGTAATATGGGTACCAAACGTCAACTTGGTGTCCAAATATATTCCTAAGTATTTTACGGCATGCTTCCAATTGATATCTGTACCATTAATATGAAACTGCCTACTCGGAAGATAGCAGGCTTTTCTTTTTCTTATGAAAAAGATGGCTTGCAAGTTTTCCCGATTCAACTTAATTTTCAATCTACTATAATATTTTTCTAATATTAGCATCGCATTTTTTAGATTCCTCTCAATATCGAGAGCGAATTCATGAGACGATAAAATTGCAGTATCATCGGCGAAGATAGCTGCTTCACAATTGAGTAAGGATGGAAAATCTGATGTGTTTAGATTATATAATACAGGCCCAAGGACTGAGCCTTGGGGAACACCTGAGCTAAAGTAAACTATATTTGAGACACCACATTTACATGGACCTTAAAACAACGATTTGACAAGAAACTATGAACAATTTTACAAATGTAAAGGGGAAAGTTTAAATTCAACATTTTATGTAGAAGACCGTCAAGCCAGACACGTCTCTTAACATTTTCGCCTGAAGACAGATTTTGATCTCCTTTTTTTTTAACTTTAAAAATTCATTTTTTATTTTTCTTTCTTTAAGCTTACACACTAGACAAAAACGATTAAATCTAATTTAAAACTAACATTTATCTTATTCTAGCTTACTGGCTCCAAGCGAGCGCTCTAAACTTATTTGAGATCGCATCGGACAAGTTCCCAAAGAATTCGTTCATTGGAGAGTCAGCTGGTCGGGATCTTTTGTTTGGTTTATTGTGTAACGTTGGCGTAAAGGGATCATATCGGGATCCACTTCATTGGTGCAGAAAACGTCTTGTCCACTACTCGCATCTAAAACCAGTTCGTGATTTCCAACTTGCCTGAAAACATAGGTACGGATGTTAGATATTTGTTTGTGGAAGGTTATTTTTTGTTGTGGAAATCAATAAATATATGGGATGGGTTTCCGAGTACTTCATACATGTAGGAGGGACACAAACACATCAAAATGCTCTTAGTTATCAGTTTCAGATTCAAATATTTTTCGTAATAAAAACGTTAGATGGATGGATTCAATTGTGAAACTTTGTATATAACACTTCATATGCATGTGTTTACCGTAGCTGAAGCTGTGGAAGCTGTTTTTTTTCATTAGTAAAATATATTATGAACATAATTATGTCACCTTCTTGTTTGTAACGATTCGTTTAAAAACTTCATCAACGGGTAAAGCTCCCAAGGTGCCAAGTTTCTAGCAGCGCTACCAGAAGGTGGCTCTACCTTTTTTTTCGCCCACAAACCGATCCCGTAAACTTTTCCACATTTGTTTGCATTCTTCAGCTAGAAAGAAATGGATGGATATTAAAAAATGTTAAATTATTTTAAAGGGAAACAATTTACCCGGCCTGTTAAGCTGTCCGCCAAATTTTGCCCAAGCAGAGTCGTTATTTACAACATTCTTGTATTTTTTTGATTTGTTGTTATGATTTTAAATAAGCAATTCTTCTGCGAGTGGTTGTAAATTTTAAATTTCAAAACTGCCAAACGCGCGTGATAGTAGAAAGTAGGTCTACTCAGTCGTCGCGTTGAACTTTACGATATTTACGATCTAAAGTCGATTCAATGCCTGAAGTTGTATTTTGTGTGGCAGCATATAAACACTTTGTTTCTGCGTAATCTGTCAACGTACGCGCGAGTCAACGCGACATTGTGAATTGGGCATTAAATCCGGTAGGTGGCGCTGTTGTTTTTCTACAGCACTTATCTTTTGGTGACTTTATCTGTAGGACCTTGTTAGTCTTGATGAGTAAATACACGGATTTGTTTGCTGCGGTTTTCACTGTCATCAGCTGCGTTTCCCAAAAATGGATATTTAACATTAAAACATCATCAAATTAGGTTAGGTTAGGTTGAAGTGGCTAGCCGACACACTTAGACCATGGTAAGGTCTCTTGTGATACCACATGAATCTAAAATGCAATTCTTCCTACTCGTTGAACCAATTGGAGCTTCTGATGAAGCGTAGGAGATTCCGAATGTCTGTGTTTTTTTAAATCGTTCAGATCATTATAGTAGAACACTCCCAAATGGAGCTTTCGTCTTTGTGAGAGGGCCGGACAAGTACAGAGGAGATGGAGAATAGTTTCTTTCTCCTCCTCGTCAAGACAGCTTCTACAAAAATCGTTGGCAAATACGCCAAGCCTTGTTGCATGCCTGGATGCCTGCCTATGAGACAGTGTCCTGTGATGACACCTATTGTGGCACTGATATGCTTCCTATCAAAGAAGATCAAGTATCTAGAACGTTTAAGATCCAGGTTTGGCCAAATCCGTTAAGTCACTGATTTAAAATTTTTGTTTTACATCTTTTGTTTATTTACATAATTACCAGCGGAACCGGCACTGCTTCGCTATTGCTGGCGGGGATCGAAATTGTTCCAACAGAACGGAACGACGGCTCACACTTCAAGAGCATTGATGGCTTATATGAGGGCACTCTCGCCGCGTCTCAATAGCATTTGGAGTGGTCAAGGAACCTTTGTCGTATGGGAGCTGGGAGGTGCAACGCCTCCCTCAATTCCACCTTTGTTTCGCAAAGTTCTTTTGCTTGGACAATGCATATCAGTGTTCGCATTATTAACTTACAACCTTATCTCCCACATGGGTGTCGAAAAAAATGTTTGCAATGTTTTTTTTTTTACATGTGAAGCAGCACACCTCTTTGTCCAGTCAAACCCATGTTTTGTTTAGTGCTTCCAAGAGGAAATATACGTCCCAATCTTACAAATTTAAAGATCGAACAGCTTTGCTGTTTGGGAGGTGCCACGCCCCAAAAATATGTATTCTATGGCAATGTTAAATTTTCAAGTCAGTTCCCAATTGTGGGCCAAAACATACGTAAATTGAATTTTCATAAAGAGAGCTTTTTTTTAAATTCTAAACTTGCTGATGCTCTTCTTTGGATGCCTTCAAATGGAATAGGTATTTTACTACTTTCTTCATGCTGGTTACCGAACCTACTTCGCAGAGCGGGAAAAGAATGAGTATCGCTGTATAGACAGGATTATTGAACCCCAGATTTCGGCCTAGGCAAGGAACCTTATCATCTAACAAAAAACAATGCCCAACTGTTGGTCGCCTGGGAATGGTTGGTTATCACCATATCCTCTTAGCTCCTATCATTTCGTTGCAAAAATACTTGAAACTCGCCACCAAATTCCTCAACTCTACCCAGCATTCCTTACAAAATCATCTCAACTTTGATGAAAACCTAAACGAGCTGAACAATTCCATTCTAACAAGAACCCAAACTCAAATAAGCAGCCAGTAATTTGCCACTTGTACATTATTTATGTAAACACACATCCATCGCATACCTACATCCGCAGCTATTCCTATCCTGTTTAACTTCTCACATATCCTGAATTTCATGACACAAACTTATTGCATTTACTCATTTTGCGGTCTCCTCGCAGGCAGCTAGATCAAATTTAGGGATCTCTCTGCCGAAATTGCATTTTGTCAAAAGAGCTATGAAAATTTCCCAACAACCACTCAGCATCGCTGCCGAACAAACGTTTTAACGTTCCCCCACCGCCCCCACTCACGCAGCTCAACTCGAATGTCATTTAATATGCAAAGTTTGTGTTTCACTTGTGCATTCAGCCAAATTCTAGCCAAAAAGTTATTTCTTAACTTGGTTCTGCCACCGTACATCCTTGTAAGTCTCCTTTGCACAACCGGAACCATATAATAGAACGTAACAAGCACAACTCGAATATCTCTTCTGCGCCATGACTACGGGATTGACTTACAAAAAGGACTACCCATCGTTGCGTCGCAACACCAACAGCACACACATTTAGATCCTGGTAGATGCAGGCTGTGTCATATTTTTGCTGCAGCTTAAGTTAAACGGCATATCGTAAACATTAATGGTTGTTGCAAAATGTTCATCTAATGTGGGGTTGGGGGTTGGTTGGACTACCCTATTCTGATGTTTTCGTCAGAGATTAGTGAGCGAAATTTTCAATAAAATTGTTTATACCTTTTGCCGGGGCGGGTATAAATATGGTCTGCGGTTCAATTTGGTTAATGCCAAAACGTGTACCACTAATGGACGACGAGGAGAATAATATTTAGGGATGTGACTGTGCGGAGAGTAGCCTAAGCCAAGCACGCACCAAGCGGTCCTCGTAAAATTTAATATTTCTACTTAGAAGTTTAAAATTGCAATTTATTAGTCGTCATCAGTTATGTGTGGAAGGAGCGGTGGGGGTGTTTGTTTTTTTTTTTTTTTGGGCGCTACACCAAAAACAGTCAATAAATTTATAAACGTGGAATTTGCCTTGAAATGATTTCAGTTGTTACGAGCTTGAGTTAAACGGTGTGGCGTCGGGGGGATGGGGACATTTTTGGGTCGAATTAAGTACGACACTTGGGAGTTTATTTAATGGAGAGAAAGGAACTTAAGGATTGTTTCTAGATTGCATCGTAAATCTAAAGTGATTGTGCTATGAACTTGGAATAATAATGAAGAAGAGAACTTGCCCAAAGATCTACAGGAGGTATGTGCGTGGAATAATTGAAGCATCTTGTGGTATGAGCTGTGTAATGTCGGTACTGGAATTTAAACTCGAGCTAAGGATCTTTTTTGTATTTTAGTTAGAGGGGTATACGGTGACATGGGAGTTTCGGAATGATCCAAATTGTTAGCTGGAAGATCGGTTGAATAAGAACGGGAGCGATTTTCCTCTGCCAATTTAACGAGTACACTTTGAATGAGTTCCAGACATGGAGGAGACTTTCAATAAAATAGAAGCTGATGCAGATTTGAGTAGCTTGTATTTACACCTGTGCCTAGTAGTTTCTTTCATTGAATTAGATCCATGCATGCTGCAGGCGGGATCAAATCATCACCTGGAAAGCTCATTATTGAGCTTGGAGGCTCATTATTGGGCTCCCTTGAGTTGACCCACAGTTCAAAATACTAATATTCCCGTTGTGAGCACTTTATTCCACAAGGCATAACATATTTAAGACGAATGGAAAGGGCGTCAGAATCGTTATATAAGTTTTGAAACTGATATGATGGGTTTTGCCCGACCTCCCTCATGGATTGACGAGGAATGAAGCAAAGCAAATGAAGGTGAACAAGAGTCATACCAATCGGCGCCGCATAGAAGGACCAGGAGCGGCTCGAGAGCACGAAGAGCAATAGATGGATGAGGAACTTCGAATTCTCTGATAGATGAATGCGCACTCAAAAGTTAGAGAAACTGTATACTCTAGGAATGATGTACGAAAAATTTACGAAATGGTAAAAAGAACATGTCAGGCCCACAAACTTGTAAAGACAAGACAAGACATTTCCATCCACTTGATCGAAGCGAGTTAAGGATAGCCAAGGACCAAAAAAGCAGCTGAGCCTGACGGTTCATTTCGAGAACATGCATCAACTTACTTCCAAGTTTTGATTATAAGGAGAGTACATGCCGGACGAATATAAACTCAGAATCATCAAGGGAGACAGCCTCCTCAACATCGCATACAAGAGACGATCTGCCATATTGTGGGAACTCATAAGAACCCTTCCTAAACAACCTGATCAGTCCAAATATTTACACATCGACAGATCCACGATGACCAAGCCGATGCGATTTCCGTGCAGGATGACGATGGAGAACGACCGCTGCTCCATTAAGGCTTGTATAAATCTAAGCCGGAGCTTTCTTCTCATAAAAGTCTTCAGACAAGGTGACCGAAACTAACGAGTTAACACCGGAGGCACAATCTTTCAAAAGTCTGTGCAACTTCTAGCCTATGCGCGAAGATATTGACATCATTGACAAACAGCGAGCTGCCAATGTTGTATTTGAAAGTATAGAAACGGAAGCGTCAAAAATGGGTTTGGCGGTTAACAAGGCCAAAGCCAAGTATATTTGCTGTCAACAATAATAATTGACAGACAACACCGACGAATCGGACAGAATATCACAACTGACAAATTTGAGGTAGTAAGGGACTTCATCTACCACGTTGCATCTGGAACGACGGATTTCTGCTTAAATTAAAAGAAAGATAACTCTTGCCAAATGTCAACCACTGCTCTGTGTTACCCTCGGGACGCTTTAGAATCATTTTGACTCCTTTTTGAGCGCCTGGACTTCGGACTCATCTTTTAGAATATCAGCGAATTCGGAATCCTTTTAAAATTGCACGACGTTTTGCTTGAATTCAGAATCATTTAGCCTGTTGAATTCGAAAGAAAGAATTTGTTTTTACCTGAATTTGAATTAGAATTATTTCGCTAACATATAACAGTGCGTTTGTTTAAAAAAGAAAAGAAAATGTTAAGATCGGAATGGGACTACTTTTTTCATCCAAGACAGTGACGCGTTAATTGCATACAAAAAAATTCTAAATCATCCGTTGTGTCTGGTTGGTGGAGGAGAAAAGGTGTGTTCCAGTGCAAAACATTTTTTTTTCTTCCTTTTTTCCCTATAAAAATGTATCCTTAATGCGGTTAGTAAATAAATTTGATAAAACCTAATAATAGTGCTATTCTACATTGTAAATATTAGCATAAGAACATTCTGGCTTGTATTTAACAAAAATGATAAATATAAATTTGTTAAAAAATGTCAGCGGGAGACTTGACAATTTCTGAAGGGAGAGTTGATCAGTGCTAAATGATGTACAGTACGTAGCTTGATGCCTAAGTCATATCGTTATTTGATATTGAATTAAATTATTTATTTATTTTTGCTATGTTTCTGAAGTTTGGTTTTTGTTTACCTTTTTTACCTTATTTATGCTAAGAAACTGAATAACTACTTTTTTTTATTTATGAACTGTAAAACGTTATGTTTCTTATTTTTATTAATAAACAAAAACACTAAAAATGAGTTCTACTCACATTGGAAGTGGATGAATTATTTGTTTTATTGTTTTGCTCGTAGAATTTTAGTATGTTCAAGTCTCCCCGAAGGGGTGTTCAAGTCTCCCAGTGGGGCGGGATGACTTGGGCAGAAAATCTGTTTTGAAACATTTCTCATTTGCCAAAAACTTCTTGTGTTTATTCTATGTTTAAGTGACTTTTCTTAAAATAGATAAATGTAGCAACAAAATAATGCATTTAACAGGTGGCTCTGATTTATAAACAAATTTTTATGAACGGTCTAAAAAAAAGTGGCTCAAGTCTCCCGATTTTCCCCTTTTTCTCAATTCAAAATTTTCGTTCGATTATTATTGACGTTTTTTGTTCGTTTTTGTTAACGCGTATTATGTGCAATACGTCTGCACTTCAATAACAATTTTTCGGTCCTTTCTTTATTTATGAGTATGTACTTTACTTTTCTGAACTGGCTTACGCTTTTTTTTTTAATTTTCCTACACACTTGACGCTTTCGTAAAATTAATTATATTTTTGGGACTATTCCACTTCTGAACTTGATAAATAAAACTTCAATTTATTCGCCGAACATCGAACACCTTTCTCTTCGACAGCCAATTTAGTGCCCCAGTTCCCATCCCATCCTAAATTCTTTCTCTTCTTCATACCCATTCCATTCCACAGACTAATAATTGACCAGGTTGCCACGTTTACATTATTTTACAAATGTTACAGTGGAAAATAGTAAAAAAGGAAAGAACAGAGCTATGCTTACTTCAAAGGATAGTGATTTTTGAATTGGTTTGCAAAAAAAAGCTGAACCATCTTATATTGAAGTATAAAAACTGGAGGCGCTTCCAATCTATCCCAATACAAATTCATCTTGCCCTCCTTCCAAGCACCATTTCCCTTCATAAATTGTATAGTACCTGCCTATAAATGGGCTTCTATAATTGGCCATTGCAACTGTTGTCGACATCGTCCTCCACCCCCCACCAAACTACTCTTCGAATTAGTTTCGCTCGAATTATTGAGCGCACTTTATGATATTGAATATCGCAGATGACAACTGTAGCCATACGCACCTTCCCTGTTCCTCCACCTGATGCTGCCCGGTCTATATTGGTTTACGTAAGTGCCTTCAAATGGTAACCTCTCGTAATGCCATAATTCATTTGATTACATGCATGCAAACACCTATCGCTTCACCCTCGACTGGCCGAGGTTAAATTACATAGTTTGGCCAAAACCCCAACCCCCGGCCAGGCGACACTCATTCACTACAACAATCTACTTTACGAGCCGAAAAGATGGACATCAGGCGCGCAGCACAAAACATGTCGGCCGCTAAATTAGAGGTTGTGAAGTCATCAAAGTAATGACAGCGATTTGATGCGTGGTGTGGGGTGCGCGCAATAAATTCTCCCTCCTGGTAGAAGCTGTCACTTTATATATGACAACTACTCTTGCTGATGCAACTTAAGATTACAAAATTTTATCTCGTGTCAGAGTATTGTACTGTGCGGTTGGGCGACATATGTTCTACCTGTATCCGAGCGAGTGTGTCATAGGAGTATGAATGTCCAAAGCGAGCATATGGCTAGCAACACAAACAACCGATCCGTGTAATTTACTTGCAACCCAGAAATTAGTTTCCAAAGCAGAAAATTTAAATGTAGCCCGTGCCTGAGTTACACAGGAAGGTCTGTCCCGAGTAATGCTGTCCAAAATAATTAGGGTATTGTGTACAGAGAGCGCTCGGGAGGATGGTTTCATTAGATGATTTATTAATTTTTAATTTATCCTGACTGACGACACAGGGATATGCGATTTGCCAGCTGACTTGTGAAAACAAATCGAATGAGCAAGTTCATCGGTATATTTTTGGACACCCCTCTCCAAGTAGCTGAGCTTTCTGAAACCAAACTTCAACATGAAACCATATTGTTCCAACTTTAACCACAGTGGTGTCCTCGTCCTCATTCACAACTCACAAGCCACACAGCGCTCTTAATAAAATGAATAGAGCGAGATGCTCGCACTGCTCGCAGTTGCAGCTCCTTGCGAGCTCTGGATTGTGGTCCTCGCGCGCTGGCACAGCTTCACAATACCGCGAAAGATTAATGAGATAAATGCGGCGGATGGAATAACCCTTCATTGGCGCGTATATTCATCTCGTTCGCACTGCCAAATCCCCGCCAAATGTGCTGTCAGAAAACCGTTAGATTTACTCCCGTCAGTCCGTAGATTGAAATGAAAAATGGCAAAAAATCTGCATATCATTTCGATGCCACATCACGGAGGTAATGGAGCCTTTTCCTGCCGCGCTGCTGTTTTGTACAGCCCCGCCATTATGCGATGATGGTAGCAATTTTAATATTTTAACTTGCGCAAAAAAATGTGTGTAATCTTGTCGCGAAATAAACGGTTCGTGCTGTTGGTGATGGCTGATGGGTGTACGACTGCTGGCAGCAAGGGTTGCAAACTAGTATCGTCCTTAATCAATCATTTTCGCAAATGCGTTTTAATGAAACGAAATGAAATGCCATTGCCGATGTGATAAACACTCGACGGTATTAAGTGGAAGGACTGTTTGGTTTGGGGGCTTGTTCTTTGAATCATGTAACCAGGTTTTGAGTGAGTTCCACCCGACAGGCAATTAATGATGGGAACTTCCTTCTTTGTCTGCATGAAGCTGGTTTATCTGCAGTGATTGCTTTTCGGCGGTGAATAGGAGTTTCATGAAATGATTTAAGTTGAAAATGATAGGTAGGTTTGTGAGTTGTTAGAGGTATGAAACCGCATTAATAGCATTTAAAAAACGGGTCAAATAATGCCTCAAAGCCGCATTGAAACCCGTTTTAAATAACGCTTAAAAGAACTGCTCCGAAAACAAGTTAATAACACTAAGACAATGTCACAAAGTTCTTCGAAAAACAAAAATATTTTTAAAAGCTTTTGGGAACTTCTCCCTAAAAGCAATTGCGAAGCTGTGATGTGATTCGGTGACTGCAACCTTATCTCTCACTTAGCTAGGCAAGGTCGTGGTGAAAGCCATTGACAGCAAGCTAGTGGTTATATTGTGCAATGTTGGCTGGTTGCGACTGGACTTGTGGCTTGATGGAACTGCTGATAGCAGGACCGGATTTAGAGGTCTGGAGGACGTGGGGCAACAAAGGAGTGGAGGACCCCTCTCCCGGTTGTCAACACGGTACATTTGTCTTTCCCAATGTTTCTTTGCTCTTTGTCCTTCCCGACGATTTCTCAGTCCCAAACCTAATTTACAAGAAAGAAAATTAATTCCTCAAAAAAATAAGAAATAGAGTAAGGTACATTGCGAACGTATAAACAGTTAGCCTTGGTTTTTCGAGAAGATATTTTTTATTTTATTTGTAGGTAGGTAGGTAGTACTTTTGAGGTGTACCAAAATACGAATTGGGCTTGCAATTATATTTCGTTGATAAAAAAATAGTTTTCAAGCCCAATAATGTGTGTAAAATTTGTTATTTTAGTTGGAAAATCAAATCTTCGTCCCAGCGTTAAGTATGTTTAAAGTTGGCAACCGTGACCCCTCTCCTTATTTTCCAAATAAAAAAATATGATGCCATCATGACGTATTCCTTCTATTATCTATGGCATCCCACAGTCTATACGTAGGCAAAGACCAGTAGACCCCATTGTCGGTCATAACGACTTATTCAAATTACCCAAAGAAACATAAAACTTCTTTCAACCAAAACGTCTAGACAGCTTAGCCGCCAAGTTTTAAGGAGTAGCTGATGACGGGCGAGTGATGCCTGATTACAGGAAATATCTTCCTTTTCAAGATTTCTTTGCTCCGAAATGTGTACAAGACCTCAAATTCATCAAATTTCAATATTTGTGATATGTATCAATAAATTTTCTGAATCCAATAAATTAAAATTTTCTGTTTAAGAAACACGTTTTCGATTAATTCTATTGGCGCGTAATTATAAATTGAAGAGTAACTACAATTTCCAAAAATTCGGGAATGGGAAACCCGCGTTCTGTCAATAGGCTCTTGAATATTGAAATGTTCGATCAAGAACTGAACAGTTTTTTAATTAAATCGGAAGCGAGAGTAGATTAGATTATGAGACGGGAGAGCCTTCAAAGGGCTCTGGCACTGCGGCTTCTTACAGTAGCCTATTGTGCCTTCACAGGTAGGTCCCTAGAGCCACCTTTTCACTCCAGAGGCAATCAGAAAGACAAGGATCTTCTCTGGGTGGATCCTCCGATTATTTTTGTCCAGATTAATCAAGAAGAGCGATTTTCTGGGGGAGAATTTTGGTAAAAAATTGTTCGACCCGATGAGAGATAGATTCTTAATGTAAATAGTTCCTGAAATGGTTTTTGCTGACTCCGCAGAAGGGTTCAGGCATAGACACATTATTACTAGATGGTGCATTTCATACCCCGACCTGGAACAGCGTATACCTCACACTTTTACTCCTAATAGATGGCGTCCCAATGCAGTTGGTGAACTTATAAACCTTTTTTGTGTCGATTGGTATTTGCAAGATACACAAACATGTTGCAGAGGAGGAAGAAAAATAGCAAATGAAATCGATGAGGAAACCGAGATCGAGTTCTTTTTGCCTGATATATGTAGCATACTGCATATAGCTAGTTGTATGGTGCGTGTGGTAGGGCTAACGTACTTTTAGCGTGACAATACTGATGACGATGGGGATGGAGTATCTTATGAAGACAACAATGTGGAAAGAATGTGTCTATGTATGGAAATGTTAAATAAATAGGTAGTTAGGTGTGCATATTCCGATATTTTATTGGCAAAGGTCATGATTAAGGATTATGATAAATTGCTTATGCTGGGAAGTGAATGGAAGAAAATTAAAGATACCAGCTGAATAATTGACTGACACAGCACTTTTTTTTTTAAATTCCACTTATAGCATTGCCACTAGAAAAATATTGCGTTTATGTTCGAACTTTTATTGAGATACATTTTCAGGTTTCATATTGGCGTCTTGGAAACTTTGATTGCATGAATAGCAACAAATAACTAAATAGGGAATAATAATAATTTATTAGGTATAGGTACCTATGTAGTTCGCTTGAAAGTCGAAATTAAAATGTCAATTATCACATGTATTTACGAGTGTAATGTACATTTCTATTATAATTATAATTCAGTTAACTATGTATGGTTTTAAACACACGAATTTATTTAAATTATCGTACACAAAAGAAAACGTATACCTATACAGGTAGGTAGTTACATATTATATTACATATATGTTTCCTAGTTCTATAAAAATACGAAAATAATTGAAGTTTTTACTACTAATATATGTGTATAGCACAGTAGAATGTAGTTTCAAGTTGTTATAATTTTAACAAAATAAATACGTAGTCACATGCATATACTAGGTAAACAGCAAAAACACAAATAACGATATCAGGGACTTGTTGTTGTTTATCTTGTGACATCTTTAAAACGCAGTTTGTCATTAAAACCTTTAAAATTTCGTTTTGATGGCAATTTAAAATAAAAAGACTTTGAAATTCTGAAAACCAAATAAGGGAAGTTTCATACGCATGATCTACGGGAGCATGCAACGAACCGAATTTAAGATTTGTGTTAGTTTCAGAAGGCAAAACTTTCGCTATTTGGTCTTCTTTCTTCAAACAACTGAAGCAATTTTTAAGCTGACAACTTCCTTACTTCCCTTCCTTTTTCGGGATCGGAAAAAATTGCCTCTCGGGAAAAACTTTTGATTTTCACTGCACACAGCACATTTAACTTTTTTTCTCTTATTGTTATACAATATTGTTTTAATTAAAATCAAAAGTCAACTATAATATTTTCACTAAGGTGTCAATATCGAAAGAATGAAGAAATGAAATCTGAGGAAATGTATCCAGGTGTATGCCCATTCATATATTTACAATTTGGCGGGAATAGGTACACCAAAGCTCTGTGTGAAGGCATCATCCCTTGCACCATCCTCCCTCTCCATGCTATTGATTGATACTTATGTGGTATTCGATTGGGCGCTCTCAGAGCACTTTTTTGCCCTCAGAGCAATTTTTATGTTCGTTTGGTACAAAAAAAAGCAATCTTTTTCAGATTTCAGAGCACTTTTGCGAATCTAGATATTTTCTCAGATTTGCTTCAGATTTACCAATACAAATGCATTTGAGTTTGACAACTGGTGGATGTTTGTTTACATTTGCGTGAATTTTTTCTACAGCAAAGAAAGGCATTGCATCGGGTGGATCTATTTTCGTAAATTATTTGTGTACAAATATTTAGAAATCAATCGGAAAGGAAATTTCGAATGTTTTAATATTAAATTTAACCAGTGAATGGAAAACGCATAGAAAAGTGTCGAAGACTACACATATTCAAGTCGCACGAATATCAACACAAAAAAGAGCAAGAGCGTTTTTATGTTCGATTAGGAACACGAAATTTGAAATCTGAGGGTAAATCTGAAGAAGCCCAAACGAATACCACATTAATAATATTGCATCTCCTTTCCTTTGTCCTCCTCTTCTATAAGAAAAACCAAACCAAAACCAGTTCCCTACCCTGGTTTGTCATATCAGAAAGACTTTATATACCGTCGCGACGTTTGGGGATGGCGAGAATGAATGAAGAAAGAAAAGAGGCACACGAGTAGTTAGTTTTTGTTTTGTTTCTTTGGTTTTCTTTAAGCACATTTCCTCAACGCAATAGCAAAAGTATCATTAAGATACATGATGCCGTAAGCACCAAGGAACATTTTGTTTGTTTTGCGAAAAAGGAAAATAAAGAAGAATCAGGTATGAACCTCACTGCGAAGCCAACGAGGTCCACGGTTCACGTTGATCGGAAATGTTTCTCAACAGAACACCTCAAATAAAGTTATTTGCAGCATGTATCCGAGTTTGAGGTATATTTTCACGGTGGCGCCATCTAGATATTGGGGTGTTTCGGAATAACCATTTCCTTTATATGAAATGCACCATCTAGTAATAATGTGTCTATGGTTCAGGTCAGATAAGTGGAGTGGTAGCTCCACTTTTAGCCAGTGAGTCAGCTGATTCGTTACCTTCAAATTCTCTGTGGGCTGGAATCCAGTGGAGTATGACTAGGCTTTTCTAAGAATGTTCGTGAATGGATTAGAATGTTTCTAAGATTAGTTTTAATTTCAAGACAGATGAGTCAAGAGCTTTGAGAGCTGCTTGGCTGTCTGAAAATATAAATATGGTTTTTCCCCGTGGTAACTTAGATTTATTCTAGCGCAATGGTAAATTGCAAGGACTTCAGCCCGAAATATGGATAAGTTTTTCCCAAGGCTGACTGACAAGTTCACCTGAGGCGACTCACCGTAAATTCCGGAGCCAGACCCTGACTCCATTTTAGATTCGTCTGTGTACCAGATGATATCAAGTCGTGATGGATTGGGTTTATATTTTTCCCATTCTTCCCTAGGGGGGATGATTATGGAGAAGTTTTTATGGAAGCCATATTCCGGTAGCATGTCATCAAGAGGCATACTGAATGGGCTTGAAGGCTCCATGGTGCCGAGTAGAGACAGATGGCCTCCCTGATAGCAATAGGGGTCGAAGGTATTCGAATGGAACAGACGGTGAATACTTAGTTTAGCCTCCATTTGAATATGCATTTGAAGAGGTGTTAGACCTAGGATGACATTGAGTGCCATAGTCGGAGTGGAGCGTAAACAGCCCGTCTTGCAGTTTCCGGCTTTTTGACTGTGGTGACTTCGTTATAGTCTTCGTTCACCAGACCACAGCAGCGTAGGTGACGCTGGTCTTACGACGGGCTCGGGTTTTATATTCTTTTGATTTTCTTAGAAGCCCAACTCTTAACATTTCGAGATCTTCAAAAATATTAATATCCTGGGGACATTTCTCTTAAAATCTTCAGAAAATAATTAAAAATTTTGATTTTGCAATAAGAAGAAAAAAAGTTTACTTTTGCTGGTCTTAAATTTGATTGGGGCCTGTACCATAAAACAACAAGTCTTGTACAGTAGGCGAATTTTAACAATTAACAATTTGTTTTTGCATAGCACTCAGGGCATGAATCAGGCTAAGAAACTTCTTGGGCAATACAACCAGGAAAGATTCCAAGCTTGCATCGGCATGAGCAAAAATAACCGCCGTATCCTAACGGGCTTCCTAACGGGGCACTGTAGACTCAGTAAACTGGGTATATCTGAAGAAGGTCTCTGAGTCCAGTGAAATCCCAGAACACTTGCTGGGATCTTGTGGGGCACTGAACCACAAAAGATTGAAATACTTGGGCAAGTACCAACTATCTGATGAGGAAATACTGTCACTGGAGCCAGCTCTCATCCTTAGATTCTTAAAGGAAACTGGACTGGAGAGAGTGCTATAGGACAGGTTTCTTCCGCCAAGGAGAAAGAAGAGTCCAAGAACTTCTAAAATGGTTCCGAGAGGAATCATAATGTGAGGGAACTCTTATGAGGGGACATACCTCTCTGAGGCGTAAGCAGGGGGTACAATAGACCAAAGGTCGCAGTACAATAACCCCTTTCACATAATAATAATAATACCACAAAACTACAAGTGAATTTAACAATTAACAATTGTGCAAGCAAACCTTAACAAGTGGGAAATTATAAATTTCCCCACTTTCTGTACCACAAAGCTACAAGTGTAGACAAAATTTGACAAAGGATTGTTATAAAGGTAGAAAAACTTAACGTGCGAATTGAAAATTGTTAAGTGGCTACAAGTCAGCACCAACTTTATAAGTAAATCTTAATTTAGAAATACTATGTTTACTATTTGGGAGTTGTGGATGGGGGGTATGTGGCAGCGTTGCCGCTAAAAAATTTCTAAAAGGGGACTAAAAAGAGACCCGAGCCGAAAAAATGGGCCTCCACATAAAAACTAATATGTATAGCTAAAGCCAAACAGAGCAACGAAAACATTTATTTTTAATAAAAAAAAATGTATTCATCAAGAAACACTTCTTTTCATATGTTTGCATTTTGCCATTTTGATAATTTTTCAAAAAGTGGGGGGCCAGGGGTCCAAAGGGCAACGCTGATGTGTCGACTGCGTATGAATACCTAAAAGCCTCTGTTCAACAGCCAGTTTTGCTTTATGAACTGTATTTTACGTGCTTCAATTTGCTTCTCAAGTCCTGAGAAAATTCCTTTCTAGAAACAATTTTAAAAACAAATAAACAACGTCTCTAAGCTAAAGCAACATTTTAATTGAAAAATAAAAAGAAACAAAAAGTAAAACAAGAAAAAAAAACGAAAGCTTAAAAATAAAAATGATATAACAAAGGCAAATTGAGAGCTGTGGATTTAATTGAAGATCCGGTTCTACGCTTCTGTGGCTAACAGCGTTAACAGCCTTTATAAATTTGTATACAGTTGTAAAATACGCAAATCCACCGTCGATAACTATTTGTTACTTCGGCAAATCCTGGATTAAACCCCAAAGTCCACATTGATGCTCAGCATACCTGACTTGTCCGTCTCTCTAGGATGACCATGTACTAAGTTCGCTGCTACGTCAAGGTCGGCAACAAACTGTAATGCGGCTTTCCAATTAATATGACCGACGTACACAAAAAAAAGAGATTTCTTTATTCAGACTGACTGCCTTACTTTCGAAAAATACTTAACAAGCAGATCATTTATGTACATTAAGAAAAGAGCTTACGACAAACAAAAAAGTCGATAGTTTACATAAAAACTGTGGTTCAATCCAGCGATACCACTTTACTTCAATTGAAGTAGATTTACTTTAATTTTGGAAAAGAAAAAAATCTGCTCCCTCCTGCGCACTATTGTTAAATTGTTGATATCTAATTCACTTTAGAAATCCCTTATTTAATCCGCTTCATTTTTAATAAAAAAAACCTCAAATCTACTTCCAAAGAGAAAAAATTATTTAAAAAATCACTCTTTCATGTAAACCCAAATTAACATTTCAAAAGAATAAATTGCATCAAACAAGGTACACTTTAAACACAAAATTTATTCCAATTTTCTGACGTTTATTATTGTTTTCCTTTTAATTTTCTGTCAAAGAGGTGATTCGTTTGGTTTGGTTTTGGTTCCTGTCTGTGTGTTCTGAAAAGTTAAGCCAAATACACGAAAGAATTACTACGCGATGAAATTATATATTAAATTATAATTTTTTGGAAATGTTTTATACATAAAACTAATATGGAATTAAATATATCATTAAAACTATGATTTCAAAATCTACTCCCCTTTACTTGAATCTTCACTTTTTGGGTCAAATCCACTTCGCTTTTTTATTAAGTGGTAACGCTGGTTCAATCGTTGGACTTTACAACTACCTATCCATTGTAGACAGTATTGTCTGTGTAATTGATTATGTATGTGAACATTGGAAAACAAGAGCACAGGGTGGTCGAGAAACATTTTAATGAACCGAGAGATGTTACATTACGATAAGCACATTTAATATTAAAGGGTGGTTCAATTTTAAGATGTGAACCACACCTAAATGTCAAGTTTCTGCATTTCATTTGATATTTCTCAATTTCAGGCTAACTCAATTTGAACCATGGATACACAATCAAGCAACGCGTTAAAGTTATTCAGGCTTATTATGAAAACCGGCGTTCAAATCAAAATGCATATCGTGCAATTTTCGAAGAAAATCATCTTAAACCTCACTGCACCTGCTGGATAGGATACAGAATCGTGCTTTAAAACTCATTGGAGACACAAATATAGCGAATTCTATAAATTCGCTTGAACATCGCAGAAATGTAACATGTCTCTCATTGTTGTATCGCTAATTCTAAAAACAGTGCTCAAATGAAATCGCCAGCTGCATTCCACCCCTTCAACAATTCAACCGCAATACTCGCCAAGCCAGGAATGCCCATCAGTTTACCCTTCAGCCTATTTTCGGTCGTAAAATGAAATATAGAGATTATTTCATAAGCCGTACAACACGAATGTGGAACGCTTTGCCCAGCTCCGTCTTTCCCCCTCGGTGCAATTTGCAGACATTTAAGACCAATGTGCATCGGAATCTCCTATCTTCTCTATCCCAATTTCACTAACGCCTGCGCTGTGTACTTCAAACTACACCATAAGAGTAGTCATAACCTCTTTAGCGCGTGTTTATTATAAAAAAAAAAAAATATCTTCAGTGATGAGGCACATTTTCACCTCAGTAGATTCGTCAATAAGAAGAATTGCCGCATTTGAGCGAATGATAATCCAAGAGTGACTGTCGAAAAACCAATACACCCACAAAGAGTGACTGTTTGGAGCGGTTTATGGGCTGGGGGCAACATCGGGCCGTATTTTTTCCAAAATGAGGCCGGTCAGGCTGTTACTGTGAATGGTGTTCGCTATCGTGAGATGATAAAGAACTTTTTATGGCCCGAATTGGAAGATATGGATGTGGACGATATGTGGTTTCAACAGGACGGTGCCACTTGCCACACAGCTAACGAAACAATGGCTCTTTTGCGGGAGAAATTCAATGGCCGTGTTATCTCACGTCGTGGCGATGGTAATTGGCCGCCACGATCATGCGATTTGACACCGTTGGACTTCTTTCTTTGGGGTTATTTGAAACAAAAGGTTTACGTCGATAAGCCAGTAACAATTCAAGAGCTAAAGGATGAGATAATTCGGCACATTAACGGCATAGAACCTCAATTATGCCTCAGCGTCATCGAAAATTTGGACCATCGGATGGAGGTGTGCCGCCGAGGTCGCGGCGGCCATTTGGCCGATATTTTGTTCCATACATAATTGAACCATACCAATATTATCATAATAAAAAGAAATGACAATAATTTCCTAAGTAATTTCATTTATTCAAGATCAACATCCGCCCTTAAAACTTAACCACCCTTTAGTCTTACAAAACATGCCGAAGGGTTTTATGTCCAAAAAAAAAAATTAAAAAAAGTCATCGGTTGTCATATGTCTTTATAAATATATGTTTACATAAATATTAGACCACATCGTGCTGTCACTGGTAAGTTTGCGAACATAGAAATGCGCGCTGTTAATGAGGGACACCCGACATATCGACTTATCATTGGACAGCTGCGTCTCTTAGGTAGTAAGAGGCTTTGAATAACTCGGCGGCATTGTTATCTCAAACGAAAAGCTGTTCATTTCTGACTGCTTTATAGACTCTACAAGATATACCTGCTTTATCTGAAAAACTGCTTTATACGTTTCTGGCACTTTTATTATTATCGCCATGAACGAGGCTTTCCGTCGCAGTTGCTACTCCCATACAAGCCACCGTCGACGATAACAGATATGCCTTTCCTTCCCTGCCCCATGCCATATGTAATAAGTGACGGATTAAGTCGCCGTAAAGCGTTTATATAGCAATTCCGCCAATTAAACCTGAGTTAATGTCCACCCCGAGTCTATATATACCGACCAAAGTCAATTGTATCTGGCAAAAGATTTAATGATCACGCATCCATCCACTGAATAGGCATTGATACTGCAAACGTTTGGCCATAAAATCTAAATAAATCCTTCGGCTGTGTGGGGGCGAATCCACTGTATAACAAAAGTAACCGTAATCCGAAACGACAGTCCACCTTTGGCAGCGCGCCGTCTGACCCACCCCGCAGGGTATATGCCAATCTTGTAGGTAACTTCAGTTAAAATGCCCAAAGGACATCTTAACCGACAGAAACAATAAACCGGACAATTCTGTTCTCCCAATCTGAAGTGAGTCCATTTTTAGTATCTAAAGGAGCTGTCAACCACCTTTATGGACGATTACAGAAGTTTAATGTTGTCTTTGTTTTGTGTTTGCTTTTATTTTCATTTTCATTACACAATTGCGCACCGGTACCGTTGGCGTTGGTTGCATGTAGTTATGTATAGTGGGATTTTCTTCCTCTGCAAGGATAAAGATAACCATTTCCATTCTCCATTGTTGACTGGACATTGAGATTCGCCTCGGGTGCTTATTCTTCTTCTTCTTCTTCTTCTTCGTTGACTGCTCCTTATCGAAGGATACAGTTGTTTGGAATAAATTGCATATAATTGCTTTTCTGGTGCACATTAAATGTCCCAGAAGAGATTTATGGATTTTCATTCGCTAAACTGCGATTTTGCTTCGCCAAAGGAATTCCAAAATAGAAGGTAGTGCTCCTGTGGTGAGCGGGGTTTTGGTTGCGGACTGCAATTACAATAAATAAATAATAAGTAATTAGATTGCGGTTCTGTGTTGTTGTGGTCTTCAGCAACTATGTTGAGTTGTTATCCCGCTGTCATGGACAGGACTTAAGTGAGTTATTCTCACCCAAATGCGTCGTTGTCTGCTTTCGATGGCGAATGGGAATTCATTGGGAATTTTTGGTGGGATCAATTTCCAATTCAAATTGATTATTGGATTGGTGTGCGTACTGTAAAGGAATTTATAGTTGTGGAGTATTAGGTGTGACAACTTTGGCAGAACTGATTTATGTCGGTTTGGATTTGTGGAATAAGTGCGGCTTTGAACGACTCTGTTATTGATGCCAGATGAATCTTGAGGAATGAACCGAAATTATGTGCAGTTGCGTGTGGATAGTAGATAGAGATGTGTAGCTTTTGGAAAATGATTGATTTATTGAGAAGTGGTTGTTCCCTTAACACATCATTTAATAATCATTGCTGGGCAGGGACTACAATAAGATATTTGGAAGTTGGAACGTTCCTACGACTATCAATGAGAGTTAGTGCAGCACTGCGACCTATGTAGGTCTTCTATAATACCCTCGCAATGAGTCATTATGTCTACTCATTGATTTGGTCATGCCAAGTCGTTGTCGCTGATGAGCTTCAATGTCCTGAGGCTAGAATAAGAATCTTTTGAAGTCTCTGATAATACACCACCTTCTGAGAGTCTTAAGTATTAATCATTCCCTGGCACATAGAGTGAGTGCGGCAAATGTGGCCCAGGCGGGTAATATGGCCTACTCCATTTTTTCCCAAACCAAAACCCACAACGTTATAAAAAATGGTTCATCGCGAACACGTTCAAACCGGTTTAGCCTCGTTCTTTCGAGGTGAGTGTGGCGCGACGGGTGCGGACGATATACGGCGCTGTTTGTTTTTCTTGCTTTCGATGTAATTTTTCGGTAAGTTTTCTTAAGTGTTTTTATATTAAATTTTGTGTTAAATTGGTAACTTTTTACTAAAAGTAAGTAGTGTTAAATATTTTCTTAATTTGTGTCATATTATAATTAAAAAAAAGTTTGTGTAGTGTGTTGAAAATTAAAATGAATGGAAAAATCACTGTGTGTTTAATATGGCCTACCCCATGTGTGGGTAATATGTCCCGGTAGGCCATATTTGACACGTCGTTTTCTCGATTGAATTTGTATTTTTTTATTTTTTATTTTGAAGGCTAAAATCTCTAAACAAAGTTCAAAACCACGAAAGACTCGTGCGGAAGGAGGACATGATGGAGGTCATATTGGAAATCAACAAAGTTCCTCGAAAAAAAACATTGCTCAGGGTGGGCCATATTTAACACCAGGTGGGCCATATTAGCCGCAATTTTTGAAAAAGTGAATAATGAAGTTCCCTTAAGTTTTTGCCTTTATTTTGTTTGTTATGTGTTTTTTTGCAATTAATGTTTTTAAGGATTGAAATATAAATAATTTCTAAGACTGCTAAATAAAAACAAAAATAATTACACTTAAATTTGTGGTTTTATTTCAAAAAACGTTAAGGGTGGGCCACATTTGCCGCACTTACTGTAGTTCAATACGCAGCTGTCTCACACGTAGATCGGTCCGAGATAGAAATGTCGTACCTGCGATGGAAGTTGGCTTTTGGATGATGAATTCAGTTACTTAAAATGAGGAAATTGATAGCTTATTTTGAGATCACAGGATCTTCATATTACCGGGCTCGAATTTTTGTGAAGATTTGTGGCAACTGTATTCTTAAGTCAGTAGTGTAATTACTATGGATAAGGTTGGGTTTTGGACTAAAATTGGGCAGGAACACAAAGTGGTACCAACCTTGTACCCTTTAAAGTTGAGATTTGATAAGTCCTATTTCCCCACACTAAGTAAGAAGTAGTTTTGCTGACAACGGAGCAAGCCCATAAGACAGCAGTTGCCTTTTTAATTCTGAATTCTAAGTCAGTTTTGTATCCTTACTAGATATTTTACTCATTTTGAAAATGGAATTTATTTGGATGTGGCAGAAGCATTCCATGCGTTGCAACCGTTTTTTTCATTCACCCCTCAAGACAGTCATCTGAAGTAGTCCGATGATAGACTTAGGGTCACTTGCACCAAGTTACTGGATAACTAAATAAATTTCTGAATAACTTACCCAAGATAAACAGATAAATAGTTACTGCCCCGCTTTGGGTTGCACCAATTTTATTTTAATTTTGGCAGCAGCTACTATCAACGCAAAGTAAATGTTCAATTGTCTAATAAATTCGAATTCTACGGAAGGGTAACAAAATTGGTAAAATGAATATGGATAAAACCGATGGCGGTTATGCGATAAAGCGATTCAGTGCTCGTGATATTAGAAGTGTTTTTTTTTAGCTTCGATCTCAGCAAAGCAAAGAAAAGTAGGATTTTCAGCACGCAATTACAACTACTGTGAATCCTCGAAGTATCCAGTAGAGCGTAGTTGTTTTAATTGCGTGCTGAAAATCCTACTTCACTTTGCTTTGCTGAGATCGAAGCTCCAAAAAAACAGGTCTATTTTTTCTTCCCACAAATTATTCTAGGAAACTGATTTACTTTTCCTTTTATTCATTTACGACATACCCGATCTTTTTTTTTTTGAATTTACAGTGTCTGATGTTTGCTGACGATTTAAGAGTGTTCCGACATATTCAGTCTGAACATGACTGCATACACTTACAGGAAGATCTTAAAAGACTTTCTTTGTGGTGTCATAATAATGACCCTCGCCCTAACGGGTCTAAATGACAAAGCATGTAATTTTTTCGCAACCTCTCCGCAGTATTATTTACGTACATGATCGATAATATCCCACTGCCTTTTATCTCCTCTAAAAAAGACCTGGGAGTCATATTTGACAAAAAACTATATTTCTGTAAACATATTGACTTCTTGGTTCCTAAGGGTAGTTCTATGTTGGGTTCTATATTGCGGAACTCTAAGGGCTTTCATGATCCGCATACTCTTAAATGTCTATTCTTCGCTTTTGTTAGGTCTAATCTTGAATACTGTAGTATAGTATGGAATCCATTTTATGAAGTTCATTCCAGTAGAATTGAGAAGATCCAAAAACGTTTTACCATCTTGAAGGCTTAGAAATAGCTTTTTATTTTATGTTCCTTATCGTAGAGTTAACTATGGTTGTAATGAACCAATTACCAGATGCCTAAAGGAATCTAAAAATTATAGTAGTTTGTTCGAGTTTGATCTCAGTAGGGACGCATTTAAGAATAAATTAATTTTAACGTTAGGCTTTGGTGGTAATATTATTTAAGTGTTCTCATTTGATGGCATGAAATAAATAAATAAATAAATAAATTCTATGGCGAACATGCGAACAGTTTTTTGATGTCGATATGATAAAAATGATATCTATATGTACCTATCCAAAATTTATTATGGAATGACTTATTCCTTTTCCTGATAAAGGGTATCTTGCAGAAGAACCTCTGCACCGCTCACATGAATAATATTTTTTTAAATAACTGGGAAAAACATAGTTTTATTTTGGTTCACTTGAATAGCACCTTCTCGTATGAATGCACAGTCCTACATTGGCGTACTCGAGAAGGCTTTACATTCTATTACTGGACTGTTTAATTCTTCGCCGTGAAAATTTCAGCAGGATATCGAACCAATTCACAAAGCCAGAGTGTTAATTCAATTTTTTAATCGTCAAAACATCTCGTTGTTGCATTGGCCACCATACTCGCCACACCTTAACATTATCGAAAATGCTTGGGGATGGCTTGCTTAGAAAGTGTATGAATCAGGGAATCAATACTCCAATAAGCAGAAACTGATAACAGGATTTTAATGAACCTGGTCCTGCATTTGGCTTGATTACATCAAGAAATTATATGATTCCCTACCTAATGTGATGTATGAGGTTATTTATAACCAAGGCGGAGGCACGCGTTACTAAATTTTTTTTTTGTAATGCCAAGGAAATATCTTAATTATGTTCTTAATAACTTTCTAAGTTTAATATTGAAAAGAATTTTTAAATGATATTTTTATGGGGAGGTGCTATTCAAGTGGGCCAACATTTGGGATACATATTTTGAGTCATATAAAGGGTGATTTTTTAGCTGGTTTGGTTTTGGCAACACTGGTTTTGACAGCTGACGTGTGTTTAGTACCTTGTGTCACTGTCAAACAGCTTCAGTTTGGTTTGCAATTTAACCATGGATCGTCTTAAAAATGAACAACGCTTGCAAATTATTGAATTTTACTATCAAAATTCGTGCTCGGTTCGAAATGTTCATCGCGCGCTGCTTCCATTTTATGATCGGCATTCTCGACCTTCTGAGCAGTCTATTCGGAAGATTGTGACCAAATTTCGCACCAAATTTACTTTGTTGGACATTAAACCACCAACACGTTTACGTACTGTGCGTAGTGAAGAAAATATTGCGGCCGTATCAGCTAGTGTGACAGAAGACCGCGAAATGTCGATTCGGCGCCGTTCCCAGCAGTTAGGCCTTTGTTACAGCACTACGTGGAAAATTTTGCGGAAGGATTTGGGCGTAAAGCCTTTTAAGATACAGCTGGTGCAAGAACTAAAGCCAGCCGACCTACCACAACGCCGAATTTTTGGTGAATGGGCTCTTGGAAAGCTGGCCGAGGATCCGCTTTTTTATCGAAAAATTGTGTTCAGCGATGAGGCTCATTTTTGGTTGAATGGGTACGTAAATAAGCAAAATTGCCGCATTTGGAGTGAAGATCAGCCAGAAGCATTGCAACAGCTACCAATGCATCCCGAAAAAGCCACTGTTTGGTGCAGTTTATGGGCCGGCGGCATTATTGGGCCATATTTCTTCAAAGATGATGCGAATCGCAGCGTTACTGTCAATGGTGAACGCTACCGAGCGATGATAACAAACTTTTTTTTGCCCGAAATGGAAGTTCTTGACTTGCATGATATGTGGTTTCAACAAGACGGTGCCACATGCCACACAGCACGCGAAACAATGGCGCAATTGCGAGGCGAGTTTGGTGAACAGTTAATTTCACGTTTCGGGCCGGTCAATTGGCCGCCTAGATCGTGCGATTTGACACCATTAGATTATTTTTTGTGGGGGTATGCCAAGGCTAATGTGTATAGGGACAAGCCCGCTTCGATTGACGCACTGGAAGCCAAGATCCATGCATTCATTCGTGAGATTCCGGCCGATATGTGTGAAAGAGTATGCCAAAATTGGACTCAGCGGATGGGCTACCTGAGACGCAGCCGCGGTCAACATTTGCATGAAATTATCTTTAAACATTAAATTGCAAGGTTCAAACTATCGATTCAAATAAATATTTCTTTAATTTTTTCGAATTTTTTGTGTTTTTTTTTTTTAAAAAAGTTCTAAACCTCTTAAAAAATCACCCTTTAGCTTTAAAATTCATAGAAAAAAACAGCACTGTAAATATGGACTCCATACCTTCTCTTTTACTTACAGAATTTAATAACTTTGAATTAGAAAAAAAAATAAAAATTATTGATGAAAGTCGCTACCAAAAAAAAAAATGTAGGTAATACCTTTTTTTCTATTTCACGAATCTGGTTAATTTTTTTTTTATTTTGCTGATTGATTTTAAGATTTAACAAAAATGGATTACTGGGACACGGAATCAAGAATTTGGATTGTCCGCCGCTATCACGCACTGGAGTCCGTAGTTTCGGTTCAAAGAGAGTATAGGCGCACGTTGTGCGGCAATCCTCCGAGCAGATGGACCATAATGAGACTTGTTAACAATTTTGCCGAGCATGGGACAGTCGAAACCCTTCAGGACGGAGGAAACAATTGGCTGCTGCCATACAAAAACAGTTTCGACAAGAAGCTTATCTGTTCAAATGGGTATAAGCAGACAGTCATTGCAGTCAAATATGCACAATCATTTGGACTTATTCCCATATAAAATTCAAATGGCCAACAAACTGAATGCAGCAGACTTGCCGATTCGCTTGGAATTTTGCCAGAAGATGCTTCAAACGGTGGAATAGGAAGGAAACATGTTGAACTGTCTTTTTATGTCTGACGAGGCCCATTTCGATTGAAACGGCAACATAAACAAACAAAATTGTCGAATACGGAGTGCTTTCAACCCACAGATACTCCATGAGACGGAATTGCATCCACTACGTGTCACAGTGTGGTGTGCAGTTTCATCACGCTGCATTGTCGGGCCCTACTTCTTCGAAGAAAACGGTCACGCCGTTACGGTTACTGGAGACCGTTACTTGAGCATGTTGAGACAGTTTTTCTATCCAGAATTACGCCGAATGAGAATTTCTTCCAACTCTGTGTGGTTTCAGCAAGATGGTGCAACTCCTCACATAGCCCGGCCTGTTATGACAGAATTGCGACGAAAATTTCCCAATAGCTGATACCCAGAAACTTCAAATTCCGTTGGCCCCCCAAGTCGCCTGACCTTACTGCACCTGACTTTTTCTTGTGGGGTTATTGTAAACAGGAAGTCTGCAAAACAAAACCAAAAAATTGAATGAACAAAAGCAATCCATTCGAGAAACAATTGAGCCTATTCCTGTCTCAACTCTCCAAGCAGTAATGATCAACTTTTTGGCAACACGCCGCACATGCATCAACGAGCCACGGGGGCATTTAAATTCCACTATTTTTAAAACTAATTAAGATATATTTTATAAAATTGAATGAGCTTTAACAGGAATAAAAGAAAAATGAATTCCATACACTGAACAAAATGTTATTTGAGTTTCTTAATGTAGCAATATTCATCAGCCAACCTATATTTAAAGATATTAAACTTTAAACACACAGCAAATGGAGCGGCCCTGTATCCTTACAATTATTTTACAATACATTCGTTGCACTTCAATTAGTTCGCATGTTTATTGCATGTTGTCTAGCTACATAATTAGTTTCAATTGAAATATAGAAATAAGAGTTGGTGGTCTAAAGTTTGACTCATTGCGTAGACGATAAAGACAAGATCCTTTCAGTTCAATCTACCTTTCCTATTACACGACGCGACGTTAATTTTTCTTTCCCTCGCTTACACATACTGAATCAGAGAATAACACTGACGCTTCCATACCAAAAGGTAGGTGTGCAATACACATATCTATATGCTATTTCGCGACTCGGAAGTAAAAAGCAACTGGTTCTTTAAAAATGTATTCTTGATATTTAAATAAAAATTGTGACGTTTTCAACAACTAAATACTTCTTGACACAACAGCTACTTCTTGACACAAAAATTTATTCTTAAATTCCTAAAAAAGTAACTGTAAATCTTGCCCTTATTAAAAGAAGTAACGCAATCATCCGTGTCTTATGAATTGCTTTCACGTTAAGAACTTTTTTTGTTAAAAATTGCAAGATATTTAAAAGTGAATTTAAAATGGAATTTGAGATGGGTCAACGTGAAAATGAACAAGTGTTGATAAATCATATTGATGCGGCCACCCTTGAAATGTTTGTAAGTTGGGGATTATGCTGCGACGGGCTAAAAGCAATGGAAGAGTGTCGCATAGCTTCCCAGGAACTGCTCAAAATTATCAATTTGCATGAAATTGATAACATCTTCAATAAAAGAGAGTTGATGGCGGATAGGATCAAATTCCGATATGGTATTAACAAATGGAGAGAAGCAAATCATTTAAATACCAACTTCCTTACAAGTAGCCCACTTCATGCGAGCCAGTTTGCATACCAAGCCGGTAAATCTACCGAAACTGCCATACATGGCAGCAAAGGAGACGGCTCTCTGTGCCTTCAAAGACATCCAGGGAGCGTTTGATAATACCTCCTTTGAGGCCATAGAGAAAGCTATGATAAGGAAAGGCATTGCCCCACTAATCATAAAATGGGTTCTAAATATGTTAGAAAGTAGAATCATTAATCTGGCGTATGGAGGCTCACAAAAGACTGTTAAGGCCACTAGGGGCTGTCCTCAAGGAGGAGTACTTTCTCCTCTATTGTGGACTTTAGTCATAGATGAACTCCTAGACCACCTCACACAATCAGGTTATTTAATACAAGGTTATGCAGATGATGTAGTAATCACTGTTAGAGGCAAGCATGACTCCACGATATCTGAAATCATGCAAAGGGCCTTAAACTTAACCTACAGATGGTGTCAGAACAAAGGATTGACCATAAATCCCTCCAAAACAGTCATGATACCATTCTCAAGAAAGAGAAAACTAGAACTGAAACCGATCAAGCTGAATAACGCAGTGATAGACTTATCAGGAGAGGTTAAATATCTGGGAGTAATTCTAGATAAGACTCTCACCTGGAATTCACACCTTGATCATGTCACAAAGAAGGCGACAAGAGCAATTTATATGTGCCATCGTCTCTATGGCAAAACCTGGGGCTTAAAACCAAAGATGATCTATTGGTCATACAACACGATCATCAAACCAATGTTCACCTATGCAGCGATATCATGGTGGCCAAAAACCGAACAAGTAACGGCCCAACAAAAACTAAATAAGGTATATCGCTTAGCATGCGTTGGTATAACGGGGGCAATGAAAACTTGTCCAACCGCAGCCTTAGGGGCAATGCTCAGTCTTTTGCCTTTACATATTTCAGTAAAGAAGGAAGCTGGTCTCAGTGCCCTCAGGCTCCCTGATATATCAAAACTTAAAGCAGGAAACCTCACAGGACACCTTAGGGTATTACAAATGCTCCAAGATGATCCTGTGATCAAGGTATCAGACACCATGCTTAGAAGACTTCGCTTCTCCAGGAAATTTAAGATAGTCATATCTGACAGGAGTACCTGGAGAGGAAACCAATTCGTAATACCATCAGGATCACAAATCTGGTACACCGATGGTTCAAAGATGGAAAATGGTGACACCGGTGCTGGGGTCTATGGGCCTAGGTTCCAAAAAGCTATAGCACTGGGAAAATCACCAGACATCTTTCAAGCGGCGGTACACGCCATAGAGATATGTGTCCGAGAATGCTTACGAAGGAACATGAAAGGTGCCCGCATCTACATCCTCTCAGACAGCCAGGCAGCTCTTAAGGCCTTAAGATCGTATTCGATCAGATCAAAGCTGGTCTGGAAATGTTTCAACCTCCTTGAAGATCTGGCCAAGGACAACATAGTCACCGTTGCTTGGATACCAGGTCATGAGGGATTCGATGGCAATGAACGTGCGGATTGTCTGGCGAGAAGAGGCGCATCACGCCTGCTCACTGGTGCTGAGCCATACTTCGGGTTGCCTTTGAGTTACGTACAATCAAAATTTAGGAAGTGGGAAGATGATCACCTTGCCGAATACTGGACGGAATCCAAAGGACAGAGGCAGGCAAAAAGATTCATAATCCCAGCTCGTAGTAAAACAAAAAAGTTGCTTGAGCTGAGCAAAGATGATCTAAGGATCCTAACAGGTTATCTTACTGGTCATTGGCCACTAAGATACCATCTCAAAAAAATGGGACTTTCCGACGATGACTCCTGTCGACTCTGCGGAGAAGATGAGGAGACAACGGAACATATACTCTGCGAATGCCCTGCTGTGGCAAGGGGCAGAGATATCCACATGCAAGGGGCGTCTTTAAGTCCTGCTGATATAGGAAACATGGAACCAAGAAGGGTATTGAGGTTTATAAAGAGCCTCAACAGCTCCCTGGGTTAAACAACAGGGGCCAACACAATAGATCTCTTCTGGTCGCAGTGTACGGGGCCCAATTCTTTCAATACAATACAATAAATACCAACTAAAACTTAACTTATTTACCTTTAAGTTGTGTACTGTGATACTTACAATACTATGTTAGATGTATCATTTTTTAGCCAAAAACTTTTATACCTTTCCCTTTTGCTTTTTTTTAGTGTGACATAATGCCATACTGCCAGAGTGACAAAACCCTTTCCATGGTATCACAATGGCTTTCTTCGGAAACGTTGCATGCCAGCTCATAAACTTCTCCTCAAACAGTTTTCGAGGGTAATACGAATTCAAATATTGAATTGGGTAGTAAAGACATATTGCAAAAAAATGTTTCTGGAAGCGATATTATTAAAACTTATCATGAATCATCAAATCTATCTAACACAGATCAAACCATAATATCTAAATGCATTGTGGACCATTTTCATCATAATGGTATCAAAATGTCCCCAAACAATTTCCGGCATATCAAAGAGAAAAAAATTAAGTTGCTTTTTTCGACATGTGTAAAAAGTGTTCGATTTTAGTTCGATTAGATATGTAGTAGGTATCTACCTATGTAAATTATTCTTAAGAATTGCTTATGTTTATGGAAAAAAAAAATATATTTCATTATATTACCTATACTTAATTTTGAGCGTTTCCTTTTTATTCTTCGTTGCTCTTAAATATGTATTTCTAATATTTCTGATAATTTCGTCTGGAAAAGGAATAGTTTTGGGATTACTCAAACTAAGGGATGTTTTCAAGGTAAGTTTAAATTTAGGCATAAATTATATTGTATAAATATGTCAAAATGTTTCCCGTATGGTTTACCTTTTAAATAAAACTTTCGGACACTTAGTTTTGCTTGCCGCTACACTTTATTTCTTAAAATTAATTTCTGTCATAACATTTATGTACCTATCTTACTGTCTTACTTAAAAAAAAATATTCAAATGTATTTATTTCAACAACCATTATTTCTCAAGTATGTTGACAAGGGGCTCTTAACGGAAAAAAAATAAGTTTTTGAAAACCTGCCAATTTAAATATTTTAACCCACAATTTTATCCTTATTTTTTTTTGACAATTATTCTAGTGTCAACAATTAATATTTTTAAAAATTAACCAAGAATTTTCTCTCTTACAATTTTAAATGTTTTCGCACTTGGCCACACGATTTAAATTGTTGAGTGTTTTTAACAACTCGTTCTAAAGACAACAGTTTACATTCTTAAAATTTTGACATTTTGTATCTTTAAGTCAAGAATAAAAATTCTTGGATCACGACTGACACTTGCATTCTCAAATTAAGAATTTTGAAGTACTTGGGTTCATTTTAAATAACGAAAATTGTTGGGCCAAAGTATAAAATTCTTGATATTACAATTTTTTTTTTCTGATTTAATAATAATAGTTTATGACTGAATGTATTCAGGCAAATGCAAAGCTGTATATTCTGTAAGTCGAAATCTTCTCATTAGATCCAGCTCTGTCATTCTTTCAAAATGATGTTTGTATTTCCAATGTTGCTCCGTTATAAAAATCAATAGGAATGAAATCTACAATTTCTTCATTCGTCGTCCGAAATTAAATTTAGATCCACTGTCAATATTTTTTTATTTTTTTTTATTTTAATGTCAAACTAATACTTTGACAATTTGTCCATCCAGCCTTTCGAAAATGGATAATTATATAATAGTTTTTCCATAGATAGATGAATAAGTGTGTCCTGCAACACAATTTTTACTTTATCTACAGAATATAGGACTGAACAGTGGCTAAACGAATAAATACTGTGGTCAAATGAGTTAGCGCAAATGGCCCACAGCAATTTAATTTGTTCCCTTTTGGGTTTTCCCACTACCTATACTTACAAACAAAGACTTCGCAGACGAGTTGTTGTTCCCTCAAATAACTCTTCACAGAAAAACAACTCTTAACTGTCTTCATCATAAATGTGCTGCAACAGACTGACCTGAAAGCTAACTTCTTAATTTCCCAGCTTCCACTTAACACTCTTGTTACGTACTTTATCCACCGTTCCTCTCAAAGTCAGTCCCTCCTCTACCATCGCAACAGAACTATCCAGTTGGTGAAACTTTCTCTCTCCGTTAAACATGATTATTACCTCTCCTCGCAATGAAAAGAATTCTGTTTTCTGTCTAATCACCCGCCATTAACATTAAAATCTATATTCGTTTTCGTTGGGAAAAGGACTTAAATCGAGTTGCTCCCCTGAAGCGCGTAAAAAGACGCGGCGCGCAAACTTTAAACTTATCTTTACGCTTTATACATTTAATTAGCTCCATTCGAGCATTTGCGCGAACAACGCGATAGTAAAAGTCAAGAAGTTTACACTCCATTGAAACTTGTAAACTCGCTGGCACAATGGCGAAACTTTAATTGAATAGGTGAGCTGAGAGTGGGAATTTGCAGAGTATTTGTTCGTTGAATACGTTTTTCTTATTGCTTCTTCAAGAGAGATTTGAGGATATTTGTTCGAACGTCCTCCTTTAGGTCACCCCCCATAAATTAAGTTACAACCCGCGTTTACATCGACGGCCAGTTGTGTATAGTTTGTGCTTCACATTCATTGAGTCCCGTATTATCTTCGAAGGAAAACGATATAAAACTCCATCAAGATGCAATGGTCAATATAATGCGAAGGAGGCGTCCGGTCCCCTTCTGGTAGTAGTCGGTCGTGTCGCCTTGCCGACTCACTTGTCGTGCGAAATGATGACGTTGATATAGGTTTGACATACGGTCACATTGATGGATCATAAATAACTTGTGTATGAACGAGCGACCGTGCTCGAAGTAGATTGTTCCCAGTGGCTAAGCTTTGTCAAGTGCAATGTTCGGGATTTTATCGTTCGACTTCGAGTCGGTGTGTCGGTGGTCGTAAACCCATGAACTTGGAAGTAATGTCGGCTCAATGAAGTGTCTATCGCAAGTTTGAGTGTCGGCCAGGACTAATTTATATGCATCCATCAATTAGCGGGACTGTATGAATATATAGATACCGGTTGAGTATATACATAATCTCGGGAAGTAATTAAAGGGTGCTCCCCCACCCCCATTTAAGTGGAAATTCTAATTTAAATTAATATTCGTCATCCGTCGTTGTAACAACGCTCGTTGGGTGCGGATGCATTCGAGCCGAGGGACATCGTAAATTCAAGGTAAAACGTCATCAACTAACAAAAGTAATGACACTTTTTACTGCCCCATCATAAAAGCTGATACAAGAGATATAATGCTTAAGAAGGACTGTCGTTCCGTTTCGGGCGATGATGCTGGAAAGGACGAATGGACTCATATAATATTCCATTTCATTGTCGGTTGAAGTTTTGAGTCCCATGGGAGGTTTTTCTTCCACAAAACTAGGGGTGTTAAGAAATCATGGAAACGAATTCGAAATATTTTCACTGGCATGGGGGAGTCATTTAATATTGCAACAGCAATTAAAAGTTTGCGCTTAGGATGGGATTTCGTGAAGCTGCAGAATGGGGAAATAGTTCCTTGGAATTGGGATCAATGTATTATATCGCTCTGCACTAAAATAGTACGTGGGCTAACGTATTTCTAATCAGACAGACATCCGTTTGTTTGTTTGTGTATTTGACATAATGCCAAAACTATTCAACCAATCCGTATACATTGGTCAGATAATAAAAAAGAAGACAGAACTAATTGCGATTTAAAGTATATTTTTGAATAGATTTTAGTCTTCGGCGCCCATGGAGGAAACATCATCAGTATTTGAAGAAATAAGGGCCAAGCCAATCCCAGGTGAGTGGCCCCTTCCTCGTGCAGTGGTGGCTAACGTTGGAAGGAGTATGCAGACAGAGTTTATAAATAAATGAAAAATTAGAGCAACGCAGCTCTTTGGGTGGAAAGCATTGGCTTCTATTCCTTTCGGGACGGATGGAAAGCACCTGCAAACTTATTTTTTTGGCTGCTCCGAAGGACTGACTTTCTCGGGACTGTTTGATGGTGAATCCCCACTGTCAATGAGCACTTTTATATCAAACACGCGGACCACTGATTGGCCCCCACGTTGCACTCTCGCAGTGGATATATTTCACATATACATGTATGTTCCCACTTTAAATATCACACCACACACTCCAGAGCATAACCTCCAAGTTTTGTTCACCTTAACTTGCGAGCGGGCCCTTTTACTGCCAGACTCAACACTCAAAAAAGAGATATCAAAGTATTCATTCGTCTCATATAAGTCACATTGGTAAAACACCCTAAAAAGCAGCCTCTAGAATAAGTAGAGGCCAGATACTCGACAACTGTAAATCAAGTATTTATTTTAAGTATTAAATAGTAGTATGGGTTCTAGATCAATTCGCCGGTAAGTGACCCTCGTGAGGTGTTAGGAAAGCCGCGCGTGAGATGGTTGACGTTGGCTCGTTATTGACGTTTTGTCGGTCAGCTTTCAACGATGACGTTTGAATGTGTTGTCTTGGGGACTGTTTTGTGGTTGCTTGATGGCAGAAGTTAATGATGGTAAGTTGAGCGCTGAGGTGGTTTGACTGATCTTCCATGCCTGGTTGTATATAGGCGGTGGTAGATCTTGCACTTCAGCATTTGATGCTGGATGAATCTCGTTTTGTGCTGGTGGCGATGATGTTTGAGCGTTCTGGTTGGATGGATTTTGGGGTAATTCCAAGTCTGGGATGCTGTTTGTAGGATCGATGTTGCAGGAGTTGCGCAGGAAGGTCTGTCCTCCTTTATCGCGTATGATATAAGATCTTGGATGGATTATGATTGCTGGCTTCCACTCCTCTGGGCCTTTAACTCGGGTGACGACATTTTGTCCTGGATGAAGTTGTTTGTGTTCCAAAGCTCCCTTGTTTGCGTAGTTGGCTTGTTTTTGCCGTTCCTTTTTTTATTAATTGTGGTATGTCGTGTGTTTTTGATTGAGGAATAAGTTATGAAATGGTCGAAGAGTCGTTGCGCAGGGCTTCCCAGCTCTTCTCTTGGGAAGTTCATGAAGTTCAAGAAATGGTATCATTTCAGTTCCTAGTTCGACTTTGTTATTCTGTCGTTGGTGAGCTTGACAAGCGGCGCATTTTTTACTCATGTTAGGCCAACAAATAACGTCTCTGGCCTTCCGAACACATTTTTCCTAGCTAAAATGACCATTGTGAATATACTTAAGTACTTCTTCTCTCATTTGTAGTGGGATCAATGCTTGTTGTGCTTTGAATATGATTTCATCATCTATCGATAGCTCTTCTCTGAAGTTCCAGTAGGGCATTATGCTCTTAGGGAGCATATCTATGGCTGATGGCTCATCACGATATAATGTTTGAGTTGATATTTAGTATTCCAATTAGGCTACATAATTTTACATTTAATTTTTCCACACAATTTTAGGATGAGATACAGTCTAGGTTTTTCGAAATTATCTTCGCGCTTATTGCTTTTGACAGTCGGCTTTTTGCCTCCTAAAGCCATTCGGCCTATTCGTCTTGACTGGCTTGAAAGTGCTGCCAGGTTTGGCAAAAGTATCCCAATGTCACATGCGCGGCATGTCTCATAGGCTTTTGCGAGGATCTCGTATAGATTTTTTTTTTTTTTGTTGGCAACGCCTTTCTCTTCTGTAGGGGTATAAAATGATGGAATGAGGCTTTGTTTGGAACGACACGTCGCCATACTCCCGCTAACTTAGAGGAAGCTTAAAGACCGTTTTATTCACTCGAAGTTGAAAACAACTTGGGGATTTTTATTTTCAACTTGGGAATTTACTTTTATTCACTCAAAGTTGACTCATTCAACTTTGGACCGAAGTTGAGAAAACCGAAAGTTAATCAACTTCGGTTTCTCTCAACTCCCCGAAATAGTAGAAGTTGTAGAGTAAACTTGGGATTTTTGCGTCAAATGTCAGATCTTTTTTGTCTGATTTCTGTTTTTGACTGTGCAAACTTCAAATCAAGTGGCGAAAATAATGAAATATTAATTTTTAATTTTTAAAACTTAAACGATTATTTCTGGGAAGATTGGCCATCGTCTGATTCGGGCAGCGAAGAAGACGAGCGCAATTTGGTCTGTAAAAGACGGCTATACAAGGTGCTACCACGTGTTGGACTCGAAAAATGGGACGACCGCGATTTCATCCCTCATTTTCGTCTTTCAAAGCATATATTTTTTGAGTTTCGTTCTTTTCTTCTTCATAAGATCGCCTGAAAAACGACCCATAACAAAGATCGAGTGAATTCCGACCAATAACGCCGTTATTAATCGTTGCTAAGCTGCTATGGACTTGGATCAATTCAATTGGCTTAAATTGTTTGCTGAAACGAGTGTGCAAAGCGATTGACAATATTGCGGGAACTTCTGCAAACAGCTAGTGACTTTTTCGCAAGAGCGAAATTCCCTCCAGTGAATTTAAATTTTATATTTTATCCACTCCCTTAAACGAACATCATAAAGTATGCTTTGTCAATGACGAAAGTGACGGCCGAAATTCAAATCCAAAGTTGAACTGACATATTTAGTGTCATTTGTCACAAATATCCCAGGGATATTTCTGAAACAGCAAGTTCGCCAACTTTTGAATTTCAACTGAGGAATTGAGAGTTTAAGTAGTTAAGTAAAGTTAACTCTCTCTTTCGAATCAACCCCGAAGTTGGCTATCGGCAAGTTGAACGATAGTGAATAAAATGGCCCTAAGACTCTTTGCCTATAAGTCTTTGACAGTTGAAAAATGGTGATTTACCAATAAGATGTCAGTAAACAAAGTGCATCAGTCTTAAGTTATTCTTAGGCCTGCTCCGTTCTGGTCTATTTTTCTTACATCGGCTTCGAAAGTGACAAGGCTTGTTTCATCTCAATAAGTTTTCTCTTTTCATGGCCGCCTTTTAAGGCCTGTATGGCGGATATCTATCTTTTTGGAACTTGGAGCCTTATCTCTTCGTTTGCTCTTAGTTCCTGGAGTTAAATTAGGTGACCGTAGACTTAATATAGCGTCAACCCTCTTTGTAAGCTAACTTTTTGGTTATCCAGGCGACACCATGTTTAGAGCTGTCCAAAAGATTCATCCATCAGATTAAGTGATCCTCATCACACTCTTTCAATGCAATACAAATTAACTCTCGAGTTGAATATTCAAAAAAGTACTTATACAGGGTCAAATACAAAACTACCCGGCACCGGCAACCCCGCATTTAGATTGGAAAAACACATCTCAACCATTCAACAAAACACTTCCGATAAACTTAATTAGATTCAATGAAGTATACATTCATTTGACATTTTAGGGTGACAGGTACATCTCTGCTCCGCCCGTTCACATAATATACACACACACATTCAGTATCTATGCCAAACAAGTGGCTGACAGCCGCACATTAGTTTCCATTAAATGTAGGCCACATCTGAGTAAATTCATTATCGAAGATAACGTCTCTGTCTCTGGCACATTAACTTATTCACTTCGCTGGTAGAATGGAATAACTTTGGCAATTTTTCGCTAGTTTGATAGATGTCCCACATGTGACAGGGCTAAAGAGGGTTTGCTGCCTCTTCACCCACATTCATCCCCTGCAACTGTTTTATTTCCACTCGAACGATTCGAATGCTGTACACCGAGAAAAATTCAATTCAATCGGGCCTTAGATATAGAGCTATAGAGCATCCCTGGAGCGATGACGTTTTGTTTGTTGATTTCCGTCGATTTACTTGATAAATGGCGGCACAATTCGTCAAGTTGTAGCTCACTCTGGCACACTGTGGGTTGAGCCGTGTTAACGGGGGCAAATGGTAGAGCAGCTAAAAAAAAAAAAAAAAACTTGATAAATATTCGATATTTGGTAAAAAATTGATGGCCATAAAAATATGGACCGGCGACGAAGTAGTGTGTGTTGTGGCAGCAAATCAATATAAAGTGCGTACGCTTGTGCATATGAAGACTCATTTGATAAACACATAATCACATTAAGAGAGAATGATGTGTGTTCACTGTTCGCAATTCGCATCATGGGGTGGATTCGGATGGACGGGGGTGAATGTTTTCTTTTTTATGCAGTAAGTAGGTATTTCGCCGCCTGGCGGAAATGAAAGAAATTGGCGAGTTCCGTTTCAATAGCGAGGCATTAGCATGCGAGTTTGTTTCGCATGTGGCATGAATATTTCACTGTCAGGAGAGGTTGCTTTTGTTGTGCGAATGAAATTGAATATGTAACAGAAACGCACGCATATTTCTGCATATAGATCATTTTAAAGTGAGGGTGCAACTGTGGGCTCAACCGACAAATTTAGACGAATTTTAAGTTTTTGCATGAAGAGTATGGTTTTCAAATTAAAGCTGAGATTGAAATTCCTGTTAGACTGGGGTCTTAACCAAGAAATTTCGTCAGTAAGTTTGTAGTGTAGTTTTGGAATTTTCGGATGTTCGAATATGGTGGCCCATTTGTTCTATATAATAAACATTCATCACGATGATAATGTAGTTAGTGTGGGACTGGCACAGGGGTACAATCGAAAAGACCGATTTTGGTATTAACCGTTTTTAAATCCAAGAAGATCCTTCCGCCAAATGCTCTGAGGCATACAGTAACTCTGAAAGCCATAAAGGCTCGTTAATTTCATATGAATATGCGTGGGGTCCGAAAAAGGGACTAATCGAAGAAGTAGGTAGCTTCCATTTGAAATTTCGTATATTTTGGATTTTCTCTTCTGCTCTCATTCTTGGGCAGCTTTCAAGGAATTGAATAAAGATCAAAACGAATTAAACATCAGCTTGAAAAAAAAATCAAATTTTAAAGACGATCAAACCTCCGCTCCAAAGACTTAGCATTGGATGATCCCAAATAAAAACAACACACCGGCGATCATAGAGGATGGAAGGCTGCAGTTTTTTAGGCAGATTAATTTCTCGGAACCAGAATCCGCTTAGTAAAGTAAGTACATTAGACATCGGGGGCCGAATTACCGCATCCGTGAGCGAGCCATACGTCACTGAATGTTGTGGATTTTATAGCGATAGTCAGGTCCAGCGTAACCGCTGAAAAAGGGGACTAAAGAGGGGCCCGATCCGAAAAAAGGGGGCACCACATAAAATACTAATAAAAAGAAAACAGAGCAACAAAGACATTTATTTTTAACAAGAAACAAATTTATGTATCACGAAATACTTCATTTCATATGTTTGCATTCTCTTTCGTTTAGTAAGGAATAAAATCTTACTTAAACTGAAAAAGGGGCCATTTTGATCATTTTTCAAAAAGTGGGGGCCAAGGGTCCCGAGCCTCAAAAAGGGGCCATTTGGTGCCTAATGGGGCCTGACGCTGGTCAGGGCAATGACGATCCAATTTTACCCTTCGAATTGATTAACTCTATAAAATAACTCTTCCCCCTGCGTCTTATGTATACATGTAGCAAATTTCATTCCCACGACTTCCCTCTTCACAAAAACATTTCACACATTTCCCAGCAGCCACCTATATCCAATACAATGCAAAACATTACGTTGGCCATAAATTGCAACAAAATTTTAATTTTATTACATGAATCATAAAAATTTTCACCGCAATCTTGCCGCCGCCGCCGCCAAGTATACACCATTCCTGGTGCTCTGCTCCTGCGGCGGCATCATCGCCCTAAAAGTTTTCCCATAAATTGCGCGACGAAGACACTATATCCGCCGTCATACAACAAAGTCAGTTGTTAGCTACACGTCCGCACACACACTCCTCGTCCTTGGACACTGGTCAATCATATTTTACGAAAGTCCCTCGATGAAAACACAATTCCACTTTGTCTCTCCTAATCTGGCCATAAAAACCGCCAAAAAGTGAACACATTTCCATTTGCTGGCGCAAAGGTCCTTTGTCCTCTCTCCAAAATTTTATTGATCAACTTCTCTGCATATAAATCTCCAGATTAGCTGGCTATTGCCATTTTCTGAATTTCGCCGCGCAAACGAATGAGGAACATTTTTATAGAGCAGCACTGTAAATCATCATTTAAGTTGTTAATTTATTTGCAGTTGTGATCCTTGTTGTTGCTTGTGTGCGAGGGCTTCCTTCTGATGGTGATCTACTGCGCCAGTTTTCAACCACTATTAGCCGCAACATAAAATCTTTAAGTGATTTTATTGCCTTGCTCTGTGCTGCTGACATGTCACACGGCGTCACAATAGAAACAATGCAACAAACAAAAGGGGCGACGACTTGGTTGTTCCAGATTAGTATACAGCGAAAGGAATGTGTGCGTATCCTTTGAGGTGTGAATCCTTTTGTGGAAAATTCACAAAAAGACAATAACAGGTAGTAAACTGTCAATAATTTTGACTAAGTTATCGCCTGATCAGCCTTCGTAGGGTTGGGGGAAGTTGTTGCGCCAAGGACAATGACAACGACACTGACATTGTTGCGACGGATAATATTTTGTCATGCCGATTTGGGCAGACGCAATTGAAACGTGTATGCATTTGCATTGTGATTTACTTTGTTGTGTTTGACGAGTGTTTGTCTGTTCCCCCTGATGTTTGCACTGCCACTTTAAATGGAATCAAAATGGATAACACTTTTGCCTACCTGTGGGATTATTAGGCGCAGCAAATCGGGAACATAAAAAGGGTAGCGTTTTTATTACGGTTTCTTGAGGCTTAAGTTGAGATGTTTGTTGTTTGGATTTATATGCAACGCAGATGCGAATACGTTTGTTTGGCAGTTTTGTCACGATGGGGAGAGTGAGTGTCGAAATGAGACTGTTTCTTGATTGACAATAAGCGTAACAAAGTTGCTTGCGTTCTGCTGAGGACTTTTCTTCCTTTTTTTTTTTTTAATTTATGAGGGAATGATAGTTATGAAGTTTTAAAAGAAACTCGTCACAAGCTGTATATAGTTGTTTTTGGATCACTTTTGTAGGTTATTTTAAGAGGTAAAATGCCAGCAACTGAAACAAAGTTAACAAGGTCGGGTTAACTAAAAAGATCATTAACCCTTTCAAGGTATCCGTTCGAAAAAATTACGAAACGAAAGTCTAATCTTTTCGGAATACCTACAGATTGCGTTCGAAGTATCCGTTTCGAAACACATTAAATGAAGCATACAAACGCGTTCGTTATTTATTAAAATATTCCGCACCAATTTGTTGTCGGAGAGCTTTGGAAAAAATCTGCCGTGTAGCTGTCTAAAGTAAGAGATATAACGCGGTACAACGCAATTCAGCAAAGTGCGCTCTTATGTCGTCGGTGAAAGTTTTGAAAGTTGTATCGGAACGAATATCTCCAATGGAATTTCTCCGATCTGTAAGAAATACATTCCGATCCGATACCTCTCGATAGGGGTGAAAATGTCCCTTTAGGCTGGTCGTACACCGTCCACACAGGCTTCAGCACTTGCTTATATAATAAAAGCTTGTTCTCGAGGTTAAGATTGGAATATTTTCTGAGTAACCAACCAATAAAGATTTCTAAATTTGGTTTCAAGTTAGCAAGTTATTTCTTTTTTACATGCGATTTCCATTTCAACTTTGTGTCGAATACATAAATACAGACAGGTTATTTGTTTTCTTATATGCAAAATCAACGTGAACAGATTTCGTTTCGTTAAGAGCGATCCTCCATTCAATTTGTCCATTCATTGACCCGGTTAAGGACGCCTTGTAATATTTTGTTAGTTGATTCTAGAATTTTCCATAACCGTTCGGGAAGAACTTGTCTTAATTTGCAGTTAAGGCCTTCATGCCACACCTTATCAAATGCTTGCGAAACGTCCAAGAAGAAGGCAGTGCAGATTTTATTTTCTTCTAGAGCTTTCTCTATTACGTCAGTTATCCGATGCACTTGATCGATCGTCGATAGTTTGCTCTAAAGCCGAACTGGTGGTCAGGTATAAGACGGTTTTCTTCATTGATTGTAAGCTTCTGAGTAATATCCTCTCAAAAAGTTTGGGAGAAGCGAGATGGGTCTATAAAACCTGGGGTTTAATTACCGCGCCCGTTATCGAGCAATACGTGACTGAATTTGATATTGTTTTGGTTGTAAAAATTCAAAAATTCAGTGACGTATGGCTCGCTCTCGGATGCTGTAATTCGGCCGCAGGTTTTAGGACCATAATGACTTTCGTGATTTTCCATTGTAATCTAAGCGCGGCGTTTATAATGGGAAGAAGCTTAGTCAATGCTTTCCATAGTAACATTTTAGGGAGTTCACCCATATTCAGGTCGTATAACCTGGAGCTTTTTTGGGTTTAAGTTTCTTTATTTCTTTACCGAGCTCGGTGAGTGTAGCGTTTTTTAATACACTATTTTCAGTTGTTCTGTCCGACGCATTAATCCTTCCGTTGAGCGCTTGACCATCGAACGGCTTAAAACTGTCTACTAAATGGGCGGCGAAAACGTCCGCCTTTTTTTCTGTCGCTTTTTGCCCAAACGTCTTGGGTTATCTTAATATAGGCGGTGCAACGAGCGTCTGCCTTTTTGTGGCTTTAATAGCCTTCCAAAGCGGGTAATGGGATTCTTTTCCAGCTCTGAGGCTTTCGAGGTAATTGCCGACCTCTTCGTTTTTGAAATCCTTAATCAACTGTGTTATACTGTCGATTTAAGTGTGCTTTATCTTGCGGGGCTGGAGTTTGTTGCCATCATGTTCGCGCTGTTCTTGACCATATCTATTATTTCCTGCGGATATATGATGCATTTAAAGTCTCCGTGTTCTCCGCTGGTGAGGAATATTATCCTACGCAGCGGTCGACCACGACTTCTAGTTCGAAAGGCGTATTGAGTGATGCACACAGGTGCTGCTATGCTTGGGCGTAGGTCAGCACATCTGATTTTTTAAGTAAAGTGTCTGATTGAAAACGCAATTGGCCAGCTAGGGAATCTGGAAATATCGTTTAAATTGTCCAATTAGGTGAACGGAGCCATTTATAACTTAAATGTGTTCTCGAACTATAGGCGGACGGGCTCAAATCGCCTTGAACACCTTGAACATGTCAAATTGCGAAAGCTCCTTAAATAGTGAAAATGCTGCTTAGATACATCTACTTAGCTCTGCACCTCGCTGACCAGCTATTCGTCCACTTTTTGGAATGGGAACGATTGTGTCTCAGCAATAGGAGCAGTTACATAGCGCTTTCTTTAAAAATCTGGGAATGTTCGCGAAATTTTCCTTGAGCTACAATTCGCAGGCCCTCTTTGTCCCAGGAACAATTTTTGTACTCCTCCGTTCTTCTGTGAATGTATATATTCTTTCACATACACTTACTTTCTCTGCTATACACTTGCCTCGTGATATCGCAGACCGTTTTACAACCAAAATAATATCAGTCGCCTGCCAGACTACCACTAAGAGCTTTGCCTGATAAATTCATTGAAACCAATTATCTGCAGATGGCTTCTAAAAGGAGGAAGCCACCCATTCACTTAGAGAGGCATTTCGTCACAAGTCAAACACTTAAATTTGATGAGGTAAATCTGACGCAAATATCCCTCGCTCAATCGTGCCTGCTGCCTATAAAGCATCTCCTTCCACATGATTTGGCAAAAGCGATTCCCATGTCGGATTTCTGTCTCCGTTCAACTCAAATAGCTCAAATATCCTGCTAGCATGCACTTCTCCAGTTTTCATATAATTTATTTAACAATTTGCAAATTGTGCCCCACAACTATGGGTAGTAGCACAAGAGTGTAGTATCCGTATAACTAGATTAGAACAAGCAAAGCTGATCACATATGGGAATTGTGTGCGTGGTTCGTCTTCAACTTCTTCAAATGACATGAAATCATGTTCTTTGTGTGCACATATCGGATAGATAAACCGGCAGCTTTTGATAGATATTCTGTTGTCCTTGGGGTGTGTCTTTCTTCGTTTTGGCAGTGACATGCTGATGGTAAACTTTCAGCCAGTATCGCTCTGCACGACATCCATCTGGGCGAAGGTGTTTCATAGCACCATTAAATATTTACAGTTAATTTTATAGCCCAAAAGGGCAATCGCTTTTGCGGGGACCCATGCATATAAATATATATGTGAGCATAAGCCGGGTCAACGGAAGCTATAAAATGCTCGTTTGTCACGAAATGCATACACAAGTGAAATGCATCCTTTCTGCACGCTTTCACCACCAGCTGCAACGTATTAAAAGAGACGCTGCATGCACAACGACAGCACAAATAGTGCAAAGTTATATTCCTGTGTCACCTAAGTGCTGTGTGTGGTAAGTCCCCTCTCTGCCCAAAGAATGTGGATAGTCGGACAGAAAAAAAGTTGAGCAAAGTTTACTTTTACGAGCTTAGTGTATCGTAATCATAAATTTTTGTATCTGCAATTTATACATGTGTATGTATGCAATCGCAATGCTCATTATTGAATATATGTGTGCATCCTTAGTCTTTTTAATATCATTTGTTGTCCTACCTACGTATCTGCCGCTGTGAACGGGGGTGGGGGAATGTAATATTCTCAGCGCTTTCACAAATTTCTTTGCCAACACAATAGGAGATTTTTTGCCGTGCGATTGTTGCTGGATAAGAAAAGAGCCACATAAATCACAACATCAAAGGATTTGGCGTTGCTCAGCAAATGTATGACAAAGTAATTCCATGGATTTGGATCTGCGAGGTATTCAAGTATGCGGCAGGGTATTGTATACACAGTTCATAATGTGAGCTTATTGCGGGGATGATTTATCAGTGTGTTTCCGTGAGAAACTAGTTAGAGGATTTGCGTGATTGGCATGACAATGCCTATGGGAGCAGGTGCGGGTGTTTTAGGTATATTAAGAAATATACAAGGTTGTGAATCAAACTCGAACAAGCTGTCAATGATAAATTAAATAGTTCAAATGAATAGCTCCCCAGTGAACCATATTTGTAACCTCAAGTACTAACCGAATGTGAGTTTGAGTATGAATCTGAAGTCGAGCCCCGGTTAAATAGAAGAATTTGAGGAAAGCTGTGCGCGGGAGCATTGAGCTTCTGGTATCATGTGAATTTGACGTTTAGAAATCGTTTGTTTACACAGAACCAAAAAGGCACATGATAACAATGACAAAATGCATAGACAGTATGAAAAAATCATTGAAATTGAGTTAAATTTGGAGTTCATTCAACCAACGTATCTCCGTTCATTCGTATATGCAAACTTTCATTTCGTTTCAGAAAACGTTCATGGTGTTAATTTATCTATTCAACGAACATAATATGTACAAATTCATTGAATCTATGTTAAATTGCACAGTTTATATGAACAAAGACTTTCAGTACATGAAGCCTCTCATTACCTTTACAAACGAAATCATTGTATATGTCATATAAGTTGAATATTGAACTTGAATCCGTATAAGAAGTAAAAATGTATCATTTAGGAGAGATAAGTGGATACTCACTAACAGCACTTTAACTTGAAAGTCGGTGCCTAACTTTATAGTCCATTATAAAGGCTTTGTTACCTGCCTACAACTAGTATCAACCATAGAGTGGGCGCGACGAAAATTTTCGTCAAAAACACCCAAGAATTTACAGGTTGAGAAAGTAAACACAGTTTGGAAAATTCTCTTCAAACAAATTTCAATGAAATGACAGCAAGAAAAAAAAATCAACAAATTAAAAATGCAGGAATGGAAAGAACAGTCTATTTATTGAATCTGTAGCGAGTAGGTAAATCTCTTCATCATCAAAATCATCAAAAAGATTTTGGAAATGTCCAAATATATTAATATCGTGGGAAAATTTCTTTGAAAATGTTGGAAAAAAAATCAAAATTTCAATTTTGCAAAAGAAATGACAGATGGGAGAGGACTGAGAGTCCATAATAAGGGATAAAATGTACCTTTGGTGGATTTTAATTTAATACCAGGTTATAACGAAAAAGTGGGTTTTATTTCGACTATAATAATTAGAGAACTACTAATATGGACATAGTCACCTTCGAAAATAATTTTAAAGTGGGCTTTATCCGACTATAATTTTGCGCCAATGAATTGCCAATTTTAGAAAAGCAATATTTTTATTTTATTTAACGGGCTCCCGACCCGTGTAGAGTCTCTGCCTGAGACACTGCAGCCTTCCATCCTCTGCGATCCCGGGCGCGCTGCTTCCAGTTTGCCAGACCAAGCGCTCTGGCATCCGCGATGGCTTGGTATTTGAAACGGAGGTTCGGTCTTCCTTGTCGCCTCGAGCCTGGGGGCTGGGATTCAAAGATTGTCCATTCGCTCGATGTGGCCGAGCCAATGTAGTCGACGTATTTTGGCTTTTTGGACTACATCCACATTTTGGTACAGCTCAAAGAGTTCGCGGTTGTATCTGCTCTTCCATTCGCCCTCCTCGCACACAGGACCAAAAATCCGACGGATAATTTTTCTTTCGAAGGAGCCCAATATCAGCTCTCCCTTCCTGCTTATCGTCCAGCACTCGGCGCCGTAAAGCAGAACTGGCAGGATGCGAGTGTTTTGTACACCGTACATTTCGTCCTTCGGGTTAGGAGTTTTGAACCCAATTGTTTTGCCAAACCGAAGTAGCAGCGGTTTCTTAGGGTAATTTTCAAAGAATGTTCGTATACATATTTCGACAATATTTTATCCGTGACCAACTATTTGTACTATATCAAACATTTGTACATTCTACGAATACTTCATTTATGCTTCAGCCGCCATTTTGTATATGAATGGCATTCGTACTATATACCAATCATTTGTACATACTACGAATAATTTATTTGTTGATTAGTTCGGCCATTTTGTATACGAATGACATTCGTGGTATGTAAAAAGCATTTGTAAATTCTACGAATTACTGAAGTTTCGTATTTTTACGAATATTTTATTTCTGTTCTTAAACTTGCCATCTTACCAAATTTGCCGACACATTACGAAAATACGAACGGCGTTCGTAGAATGTACGAAACCTTTGTATATTCTACGAACGGCTGTAGTTTCGTATTTCTATAAAGGGAACCTTTTGTACTTTTATACAAACTGCTAAAACCATTTTGCCGCCATTTTTAGGATTCGGCAAAAACAACAAATGTTCTTATTATGTACTAATAATAATTTGTGTATATTACGAATAACCACTGTTCGTATTTCTACAAAGATTTCATTTGTATTTTTATCCTATATATTTTTTGAGTGTAGATATAACGTGCGGTGTTATTGAAGGCAACATTATGCCGAATTCACAATGTCGCGTTGAACGCGTGCGTGCGTCGGTGCGCTTTGACACGCTTTATCGAAATTTTACGATTTTAAGTGCCAAAGCGCGCGAGCAACAATTTTGTAAAACGAAATGCTGCTTTGAAGCGAATGCGCGTTGAGAGAGAAGAGTTTGACACATTAAAAGTTCGGTTTGTTTCTTGGCTAAAAAACACAAATTCAGAGCGGAATTAAAATTTTAACTGTACTCCTTTTTTCTTCTATCTGCAATTTTTATGCACGATTTGAAAAAGGATTCTCCAAAAAACAAGAAAATCATATTTAACATGAAATATATCAAATCAAAAAGCAACCATAATTGGTTAATATTTTTTCTACAAAAAAATCTAAAGAAATGAGTAGTTGCTCTACAAGAAAAAATGTTATTCGTCATTTCCACACACTTAATTAATTAATTTGCATTGAAAGAACATCATTTAACTCTTTAAAAGTTGTGTGTGATAAACATTAGTGGATCTGTGCCACTCCAACTATGAACGGCACATTCTATGTCTTCAAATCGAACAAGTCGAAATTCTCAAGTTGTCAAACGCGCGTGATAGTAGAAAGTAGGTCTACTCAGGCGTCGCGTTGAACTTTACGATATTTACGATCTAAAGTCGACTCAACGCCTGAAGCTGTATTTTGTGTGGCAGCATATGAACGCTTTGTTTCTACATAATCTGTCAACGCACGCGCGCGTCAACGCGAAATTGTGAATTCGGCATTAAGCTTTCTTCTGCTGAGTGCATCACATTTGCATAACATTTGGGTGTGCCATAAACTTACCTACTGCCGCATTAATATGCGTATCCCAAGATAGAGTCCTATTAAATAGCATTCCAAGACTTTTTGCCATTCCCATTTCAGGGAAATATGATAAATCGACGGGCTTCCGACTAATCACAAAACATTTGGTTTTTTTACGATTAACAAATAGTCCGTTCCTCTCCGCCCATGTAGGTAGGTAGGTAAATGGGTGCTCTTGTGGCAATTTGCCACAGCTTCACTTAGACCATCAGTTGGGTCCATTGTGTCCAGTTACGGGAACCATCCAGTGTGACCTGTTAGAAGACAAGAAATAAGCCGCTTTTCACATAGATTAGTAAGAATCTCATGGGCTCATAAGCTCCGTTGTATCATGATCCTCTAGTACATCCTACGAGTAAACCAGTGATGTGAAGTCTGTTTATCTTCTAGAACCACCCAGATTTAAGTATGAATCTCAGGAGTACTTTAAGATCAACATTCTTCAAGTCATCTAGGTCGTCGAAGAAGTAACTGATGAGAATCTTCTGTCTGCTATTTTTAAGGGCTGGGCATTCGCAGAGTAGATGGCGAACAGATTCTATTTCTTCAACGTCCCTACAACTTCTGCAGAAGTCATTATGCATTATACCCAGCCGTTCCGCATGTACGCCTATCGCACAGTGTCCAGTAATAACTCCCGTGAGTATACGAATCTCTTTGCGGCTTAGTCCGATCATGTATTTAGATCTCTTTTTGCTCATCTCTGGCCATAGTTCTTTTGTGTGCCTGCATGTGATGAGATTGGTCCATCGTAGGTTGGTTCTACTCCAGGATTCAATGTCAATCTTCCTTGCGAGTGTGCTTAGCGGAGTTTTTACTGATTTTAGGGCCATAGAGGCATGCATTTTCGAGCCGTTTCTTGCCAGCTCATCCGCCTGTTCATTACCTGGAATATCCATATGACCTGGTACCCAGCATAAGGTCACCGCGTCCTCTCCGCCCATACTGAGATCTTTCCAAATCTATGTTAACTCTACTTGCACAGTCTTCAATCAATCCATGAGAGCAACTATTAAATAATTGGACTTCCTGAGCATTTATGGAGGATGAACTGACTATGGAAGGGAGCTCGTTGACTTATAGTGAAAAGAGCAGAGGTCCTAGAATGGAACCATGGGGAACCCCTCTAGTTGTTAGAAATGATCGCTACTGACACATATTGATTGCTTATTAGGTCAATTTCGACATTGCACAATGCGCTCTATGAATTTGATGAATGAATGAACCGTCCGTTTTGATGCAAATTTTCCGGATGTGAAATGCTGATGTAGACTGAAAGTGAAGTAAAAATGCGTTTGGATATTTCACTGAACGTTGAGGTTTCTTAGTCAGTTCTGTTTATCCATCAAAATATTAGGATTTTCATTAGAAAGGAGTTAGAATGGTTCGCCTTGACTCGAAAGCATTTAATGTGTCTTATGTATGAATGAATTTACTGAACAAAATTTAGGAATCGTGTTTCCGTCAGTCTGCAAATAAAATAGTCTTGCTCTTGATTTTCAACATAGCACCTATTAAAACTACTTACATTTCACGGCAACGGCAACTCTTCTGCCAATTTACCCCTTTGGGTTGGCATTCGGCACAACCCCCAACCTGGAGGGCCAGGTCGTTGTTTTCACCCTAGGACAGCGGGCCGGACATTCCGAAGCCAGTAACCCACTTCGGGATATGAGCGCTGTCGTTGACCCATTAAGGGTTCATCCGCCACCAACTCTTTTCCAATAACCTGGCGTGTTATTGGAGATCCCTATAGACCTGGGGTCCGAGTACGTCGAAGCAGCTCTTATAGGGATATCACTAAGTAAGTCGGCCTTACTGGAATTGTAGACGCCACCGTTGACTCCATCTAGGGAATTCGTCCGCTGCCGTCTGGAACATGAGGAAGTGTCTTAGTGAGGAGACACTCCACCCCCCTCTCTCGTCCGCTGCCTCCAACGACCTTCCAAAGGGGTTGGTTACCCAATCTCCAGTCGAGGTACTAGGCACCCACCGGTCACCAACGTGGAGGTGAGAGTAGGAGTTGATTGCGAGAGGCTAAGTGAGAACGCTTGTGTTCTCATAAAACGCATCATAACCCTTCAACCAGCTTAGAAAAGTATTACTTTTTGGAATTCCTTATCACTTTGAATATGACATGATTTAAATAAAAAAAATCCTTGCAAAACTCAAACAACATTGAACGATCTTGTAATCGTTTTTCGACCAAGCACATGAACCTTGATAACAGGCTCTAGCGCATAAGCCAGAACACCCAGTTGATGTGCTGATCGTCTTCTTTATTTCTCTTGCCCTTCTGGAATATTGTGCTAGGACCTTTTGACTTTTTGACCCTTTGACCTTTTGACCTTTTGACCTTTTGACCTTTTGACCTTTTGACCTTTTGACCTTTTGACCTTTCGACCTTTTGACCCTTTGACCTTTTGACCCTTTGACCTTTTGACCTTTTGACCTTTTGACCTTTTCACCTTTTGACCTTTCGACCTTTTGACCCTTTGACCTTTTCACCTTTTGACCTTTTGACCTTTTGACCCTTTGACCTTTTGACCTTTTGACCTTTTGACCTTTTGACCTTTTGACCTTTTGACCTTTTGACCTTTCGACCTTTTGACCCTTTGACCTTTTGACCCTTTGACCTTTTGACCTTTTGACCTTTTGACCTTTTCACCTTTTGACCTTTCGACCTTTTGACCCTTTGACCTTTTCACCTTTTGACCTTTTGACCTTTTGACCTTTTGACCTTTTGACCTTTTGACCTTTTGACCTTTTGACCTTTTGACCTTTTGACCCTTTGACCTTTTGACCTTTTGACCTTTTGACCTTTTGACCTTTTGATCTTTTGACCCTTTGACCTTTTGACCTTTTGACCTTTTGACCTTTTGACCTTTTGACCTTTTGACCTTTTGACCTTTTGACCTTTTGACCTTTTGACCCTTTGACCTTTTGACCTTTTGACCTTTTGACCTTTTGACCCTTTGACCTTTTGACCTTTTGACCCTTTGACCTTTTGACCTTTTGACCTTTTGACCTTTTGACCTTTTGACCTTTTGACCTTTTGACCTTTTGACCTTTTGACCTTTTGACCTTTTGACCTTTTGACCTTTTGACCTTTTGACCTTTTGACCTTTCGACCTTTTGACCTTTTGACCTTTTGACCTTTTGACCTTTTGACCCTTTGACCTTTTGACCTTTTGACCTTTTGACCTTTTGACCTTTTGACCTTTTGACCTTTTGACCTTTTGACCTTTTGACCTTTTGACCTTTTGACCTTTTGACCTTTTGACCTTTTGACCTTTTGACCTTTTGACCTTTTGACCCTTTGACCTTTTGACCTTTTGATCTTTTGACCCTTTGACCTTTTGACCTTTTGACCTTTTGACCTTTTGACCTTTTGACCTTTTGATCTTTTGACCCTTTGACCTTTTGACCTTTTGACCTTTCGACCTTTTGACCTTTTGACCTTTTGACCTTTTGACCTTTTGACCTTTTGACCTTTTGACCTTTTGACCTTTTGACCCTTTGACCTTTTGACCTTTTGACCTTTTGACCTTTTGACCTTTTGACCTTTTGACCTTTTGACCTTTTGACCTTTTGACCTTTTGACCTTTTGACCTTTTGACCTTTTGACCTTTCGACCTTTTGACCTTTTGACCTTTTGACCTTTTGACCTTTTGACCCTTTGACCTTTTGACCTTTTGACCTTTTGACCTTTTGACCTTTTGACCTTTTGACCTTTTGACCTTTTGACCTTTTGACTTTTTGACCTTTTGACCTTTTGACCTTTTGACCTTTTGACCTTTTGACCTTTTGACCTTTTGACCTTTTGACCTTTTGACCTTTTGACCTTTCGACCTTTTGACCTTTTGACCTTTTGACCTTTTGACCTTTTGACCCTTTGACCTTTTGACCTTTTGACCTTTTGACCTTTTGACCTTTTGACCTTTCGACCTTTTGACCTTTTGACCTTTTGACCTTTTGACCTTTTGACCCTTTGACCTTTTGACCTTTTGACCTTTTGACCTTTTGACCCTTTGACCTTTTGACCTTTTGACCTTTTGACCTTTTGACCTTTTGACCTTTTGACCTTTTGACCTTTTGACCTTTCGAACTTTTGACATTTTGACCTTTTGACCTTTTGACCTTTTGACCCTTTGACCTTTTGACCTTTTGACCTTTTGACCTTTTGACCTTTTGACCTTTTGACCTTTTGACCTTTTGACCTTTTGACCTTTTGACCTTTTGACCTTTTGACCTTTTGACCTTTTGATCTTTTGACCCTTTGACCTTTTGACCTTTTGACCTTTTGACCTTTTGACCTTTTGACCTTTTGACCTTTTGACCTTTTGACCTTTCGACCTTTTGACCTTTTGACCTTTTGACCTTTTGACCTTTTGACCCTTTGACCTTTTGACCTTTTGACCTTTTGACCTTTTGACCTTTTGACCTTTTGACCTTTTGACCTTTTGACCTTTTGACCCTTTGACCTTTTGACCTTTTGACCTTTTGACCTTTTGACCTTTTGACCCTTTGACCTTTTGACCTTTTGACCTTTTGACCTTTTGACCTTTTGACCTTTTGACCTTTCGAACTTTTGACATTTTGACCTTTTGACCTTTTGACCTTTTGACCTTTTGACCTTTTGACCCTTTGACCTTTTGACCTTTTGACCTTTTGACCTTTTGACCTTTTGACCTTTTGACCTTTTGACCTTTTGACCCTTTGACCTTTTGACCTTTTGACCTTTTGACCTTTTGACCTTTTGACCTTTTGACCTTTTGACCCTTTGACCTTTTGACCTTTTGACCTTTTGACCTTTTGACCTTTTGACCTTTTGACCTTTTGACCTTTTGACCTTTTGACCTTTTGACCTCTTGACCTTTTGACTTTTTGACCTTTTGACCCTTTGACCTTTTGACCTTTTGACCTTTTGACCTTTTAACCTTTCGATCTTTTGACCCTTTGACCTTTTGACCTTTTGACCTTTTGACCTTTTGACCTTTTGACCTTTTGACCTTTTGACCTTTCGACCTTTTGACCCTTTGACCTTTTGACCTTTTGACCTTTCGACCTTTTGACCCTTTGACCTTTTGACCTTTTGACCCTTTGACCTTTTGACCTTTTGACCTTTTGACCTTTTGACCTTCTGACCTTTTGACCCTTTGACCTTTTGACCTTTTGACCTTTTGACCTTTTGACCTTTTGACCTTTTGACCTTTTGACCTTTTGACCTTTTGACCCTTTGACCTTTTGACCTTTTGACCTTTTGACCTTTTGACCTTTTGACCTTTTGACCTTTTGACCCTTTGACCTTTTGACCTTTTGACCTTTTGACCTTTTGACCTTTTGACCTTTTGACCTTTTGACCTTTTGACCTTTTGACCTTTTGACCCTTTTACCTTTTGACCTTTTGACCTTTTGACTTTTTGACCTTTTGACCCTTTGACCTTTTGACCTTTTGACCTTTTGACCCTTTGACCTTTTGACCTTTTGACCTTTTGACCTTTTGACCCTTTGACCTTTTGACCTTTTGACCTTTTGACCTTTTGACCTTTTGACCTTTTGACCTTTTGACCCTTTGACCTTTTGACCTTTTGACCTTTTGACCTTTTGACCTTTTGACCTTTTGACCTTTTGACCTTTTAACCTTTTGACCTTTCGACCTTTTGACCTTTTGACCTTTTGACCTTTTGACCCTTTGACCTTTTGACCTTTTGACCCTTTGACCTTTTGACCTTTTGACCTTTTGACCTTTTGACCTTTTGCCCTTTTGACCTTTTGACCCTTTGACCTTTTGACCTTTTGACCTTTTGACCTTTTGACCTTTTGACCTTTTGACCTTTTGACCTTTTGACCTTTTCACCTTTTGACCTTTTGACCTTTTGACCTTTTGACCTTTTGACCTTTTGACCTTTTGACCTTTTGACCTTTTGACCTTTTGACCTTTTGACCTTTTGACCTTTTGACCTTTTGACCTTTTGACCTTTTGACCTTTTCACCTTTTGACCTTTTGACCTTTTGACCCTTTGACCTTTTGACCTTTTGACCTTTTGACCTTTTGACCTTTCGACCTTTTGACCTTTTGACCTTTTGACCTTTTGACCTTTTGACCCTTTGACCTTTTGACCTTTTGACCATTTGACCTTTTGACCTTTTGACCTTTTGACCTTTTAACCTTTTGACCTTTCGACCTTTTGACCTTTCGATCTTTTGACCCTTTGACCTTTTGACCTTTTGACCTTTTGACCTTTTGACCTTTTGACCTTTCGATCTTTCGACCCTTTGACCATTTGACCTTTTGACCTTTTGACCTTTCGACCTTTTGACCTTTTGACCTTTTGACCCTTTGACCTTTTGACCTTTTGACCTTCTGACCTTTTGACCCTTTGACCTTTTGACCTAATGACCTTTTGACCTTTCGACCTTTTGACCTTCTGACCTTTTGGCCTTTTGACCTTTTGACCTTTTGACCTTTTGACCTTTTGACCTTTTGACCTTTTGACCTTTTGACCTTTTGACCTTTTGACCTTTTGACCTTTTGACCTTTTGACCTTTCGACCTTTTGACCTTTTGACCTTTTGACCTTTTGACCTTTCGACCTTTTGACCTTTTGACCTTTTGACCTTTTGACCCTTTGACCTTTTGACCTTTTGACCTTTTGACCTTTTGACCTTTTGACCTTTTAACCTTTTGACCTTTCGACCTTTTGACCTTTTGACCTTTCGATCTTTTGACCTTTTGACCTTTTGACCTTTTGACCTTTTGACCTTTTGACCTTTTGACCTTTTGACCTTTTGACCCTTTGACCTTTTGACCTTTTGACCTTTTGACCTTTTGACCTTTTGACCTTTTGACCTTTTGACCTTTTGACCTTTTGACCTTTTGACCTTTTGACCTTTTGACCTTTCGACCTTTTGACCTTTTGACCTTTTGACCTTTTGACCTTTTGACCTTTTGACCTTTTGACCTTTTGACCTTTTGACCTTTCGACCTTTTGACCTTTTGACCTTTTGACCTTTTGACCTTTTGACCTTTTGACCTTTTGACCTTTTGACCTTTTAACCTTTTGACCTTTCGACCTTTTGACCTTTTGACCTTTCGATCTTTTGACCTTTTGACCTTTTGACCCTTTGACCTTTTGACCTTTTGACCTTTTGACCTTTTGACCTTTTGACCCTTTGACCTTTTGACCTTTTGACCTTTTGACCTTTTGACCTTTTGACCTTTTGACCTTTTGACCTTTTGACCTTTTGACCTTTTGACCTTTTGACCTTTTGACCTTTCGACCTTTTGACCTTTTGACCTTTTGACCTTTTGACCTTTTGACCTTTTGACCTTTTGACCTTTTGACCTTTTGACCTTTTGACCTTTTGACCCTTTGACCTTTTGACCTTTTGACCTTTTGACCTTTTGACCTTTTGACCTTTTGACCTTTTGACCTTTTGACCTTTTGACCTTTTGATCTTTTGACCTTTTGACCTTTTGACCTTTTGACCTTTTGACCTTTTGACCTTTCGACCTTTTGACCTTTTGACCTTTTGACCTTTTGACCCTTTGACCTTTTGACCTTTTGACCTTTTGACCTTTTGACCCTTTGACCTTTTGACCTTTTGACCTTTTGACCTTTCGACCTTTTGACCCTTTGACCTTTTGACCTTTTGACCTTTTGACCTTTTGACCTTTTGACCTTTTGACCTTTTGACCCTTTGACCTTTTGACCTTTTGACCTTTTGACCTTTTGACCTTTTGACCTTTCGACCTTTTGACCCTTTGACCTTTTGACCTTTTGACCTTTTGACCTTTCGGCCTTTTGACCCTTTGACCTTTTGACCTTTTGACCTTTTGACCTTTTGACCTTTTGACCTTTTGACCTTTCGACCTTTTGACCTTTTGACCTTTTGACCTTTTGACCTTTTGACCTTTTGACCTTTTGACCTTTTGACCTTTTGACCTTTTGACCTTTTGACCTTTCGACCCTTTCTTTCATCAATACGGTCATGCATCTCCTGGAGGCTGGTACCGAAAAATATGAAAGCCTCCTGCGAACTATCCAGTATTGTCCTTTTTTACGGCCGAGAAATGCGTGCAGGCATCATATTTACCTCAGTGCTGCGTTATCTAAAGTAAAAAAAAAGGTAAACTATTATTTAGATTACAAAACAAATTACCACTATTAATATCTGTTATATCCATTTTTTCAAGCATTTCCCTCATTGGTTGTCTCGTGAAAGGTTTTCCTTTAAAATTAAATTTTTTTAAAGGCTGACTTGTTCGGACCATCGCATAAGGATTCCTGGACGATATAGAGATATAGATATTATTATAGTTGTAATATTAGTTTCAAAAAATAAAAAGCTTACCAAACGATATCCACATCGCTTCTTATACTCAGGCCAACCACAACCACAACATAATGCGGGAAAACTAACAAAATTTCCCTTAAAAAAGAGTCCCAATAAGATGACAATCATGTTCCCCAAAACACATATTGCCTCAAGGTATATAAACTTCATAAATATAAATAAATCTATTACGCCAAAGAGCACACATTTTAATTTGCATTTCACACAAATGAATTATTTATGACCATTCTATCGATGATACTGGAAATTTTATTTATGAATTAAATTTCTCTTCCGGCATGTACACACATGTCTTTCAAGCTCAACATGTATAAAACAGGCCCACCGAAGCGCAAACAAGCGTGAGACTGTCGGAGACGACATCTGAATTTGATTTAGTGCTTCTTTTAGGCAAAAATGTCGTGCGCCATGCATCTCTTCATATACCTACCAAAGCCATGTCTCTCACCCTTTCCTCTGGCAATTACTTTAAATTTACGTAAAAATAATGGATATGCAATAAGGACATAAAAACACTCGCCTTACACACTGTCTACACTCTCCTTCATGTTCATATGTGATTTGAGGAAATCCACATTGAACGCATTTAGGCTAGTCCTGTTAAGTTGGGTTCTCTGTATATCCGACAATGAAATTTATGCACACCCTTTGCTTTTAGGCAAAAGCAGAAAACACGAGAAAAAAATATAAACCAGTCGGGTAAAAAGGTCCTTCTCCACGCTCGCACAACATAGTCAAGTCAACATCAACAGTTTACGGTTGACTAGAAAGGGTTGTTTCATGTGTGTGCTTGGTATTTTTTTTTTCGACCCAAAATCAGATTTTTATCGCCGAAATTGAATTATTAACTTATTGAATTGTTCCGTAACAAATAAATTTTCATGCATCGTAAGTACGTTTGTGTACAGCCAGTGAGTATGGGCGATGGGACATAGGACGCTTTTGTGTTAGGAGTTGCAGTCCTGTGTCCCATTGTGTAAATGGAAGTGGCAAACCCAACAATTTACATCTAAATTCGAGTGACCAAATGACTTTGGTTGTTTATGACACATAGCGAGGAGTGTAGGCAACCCTTTCCGTCCAGCGAAAGTAATAGAATAACATGCGTCGAGCCCATTTGGATTTTTTTTTTCTTTTGTTTGTTTCTCGGGATAAATCATACAAAGAAATATTTATAGCAAATGGACGTTAATGATGGCGAAATTACGTTGCTACTCTCGCAGTTTTGGACGAATGGTGAGACGAATGTTATGGGCAATCTGTGTGGTTTTTGGGTGAGTTTTGTGTTTTTTATGTGATTTTTGTGAGGAAATTATGTCACACAGAGGAAAGGATTAATGGGATGGATGGATGTATATGGGGATTGTACTGTACGCTCACCGTAATGGGACATAAATTACGTTATTACCCTGCTGGACATGTGTGTCTAATGTGTGCTCTTGGGTTTGATGAATTCAATGAGGCGTGGGCAACTTTCTTTTGCATGCCACGTTATAGGGAGTTAGATTCAGATAGTCGATGGAAAAAGATGTTGGAGTTAAAATAGAGAGTTTGAACGTTTTTCCAGTTGGCCTCAATCGTTTTCATTTCGGTTGAAGTAAAGCCAACTCAAGCTTAGTCAGTAAAATTAAAAAATACTGATCAGGGCGTTCAACACGTCCAAAGCATTTCAACCGAATAAAGCTTCAGTCGATTCCTCAAATAGGTAGTAACATAAGCACTCCGACTATACAAAAATGCCATAACCGGGGTCACCTGGTGTTATTTACTCAGTTGACAATCGATGGCAAATCGAAGTGCAGGTTCACTCGCAGTCAGGGGGAAAATTAGTGTCGTTCCGAGGGTCAAACATACGGAGACTTGACTATCAGAATTGTTGTTGTTCAAGCAACCACTTAAAACCACTTAAAAAGCAGTCTGTTGATGGATTAGGGGTGTTGTTTGAAATAGCAATTACTTCAACCGAACTGCTGTTTAAGAAAACTTTTGTTCTTTCAAATAACACATCGAGTTAGAACTCGTGAAATTTCCTAACAAAAATTTGATGTGGCCGCTCCTTAATTCCCTGCTTCCCCTCATTCAACTAGCGCCTTGTAGTTTTACTGATAATAATGGCAGGTAGTAAGAACCATAGAGCGTCAGAGCTTGGATGGTCGCCATGCGATCCATATTCTAAGCAGTGGGATTGAAAAAATTGTCTACCTAGTTTCTGGTTAGCACAACTGTAGTAGCCAGTGTCTTCAGAGAGATCTTGATTGGAAGATTCACAACTTTGTAACTTTTTATAAACTTTGGCAGTCAGAATCGCAAATTCTATATTTCAGTATCCATCGGGACCATCGGAGGTTACCACCAGCCACCATCGAGGTTCAATTGATGAAAACACACATATTACATCTTAAATTTAAGGCTGGGTGGCTGAGGGTAGACATTTTTTTTCATTTACCATCTTAAAACTGCAGGTTAATATGACTAAAAGTAAACGATCTTTGTGGAGGAACAAGCAACTATTTTTTTTTTCTCTGTGAAAAAGAGAATGGGCTTGGCATGTTTGTATATCTAAACCAAGATAAAAGATATTTCATTCCTAAAATAGTTAGATTCGAGTTTTGTAATTTTTTTTTTTTTTTTTGCTTTTGTTTTAAGAATCAATGAGATAATGCCATTTTGGATTTGTGAGACCAGAAAAGCAGGTTAGTTTTATATTATATTCTGTCGCTTTGGATTTTTAAATATTATATTTCTTAGGCAGAATAAGAACTTAGTATTTTCAGCAGATAAAATTGACTCTGAAAACACTTTTCTATCTTTATTAACATCGCCGGCACAACAGTTTCTTTACAACATTTCCTTTCGATTCGAAAGTTATACAGAGTAACATTTGAAAATTAGATCGGAAACAGCTTTCCAACAGTTTCTTCTTTCGAACAGAATTACAGAGTTAAGTTCCAGATCTTAAAACGAATATTTAGTCATTTAATAATTTAAATATTAACAATTGGTTAAATAGAAAATTTCTTCACCAGAATAAATTACTAACAATATCAATGTTAGATCACGATGGACACTTTTCTGTGCCTAGTGCCTTATTAGAGCTTATTCCCTCACATTAATTTTTAAATTAAAATAAATAAATAAATAGTTGGCGCAACACGTCATTTCATTTTTGGAACGAATGGAAGGGATCTACAATTTTATGCCGATTCCAAACGGCTAATTTGAGAAGCTCTTTTAAGACAGTTTTACTCTCGGATGTTTGTCAGACGTTCGCGAGAGGTGGCGCAGTTTTTCAAAGTTTCTTGAAGAATAAAAAACAAACAAAATTAAATATAGATAGATCTAAGGCCGAAAGGCAATAATTTTAAGTATATTGTTTAGTTTAGAGCGCTCGCTAAGAGCCAGTAAGCTAGATTAAGATAAATGTTAGTTTTAAATTAGATTTAATCGTTTTTGTCTAGTATGTAAGTTAAAGAAGAAATTAATAAAAATGAATTTAAAATGTAAAATGGTGGCGCAGTGGAAAAAACCCTATGTTGGAATTTGGTTTGTTGCTGGATTTGAACCTGGGACCCCTCGCCTAATAGTCCAACACATTTACCACTAAGCTAGATGAATATGTGCCCAGCATAGTTCGGGAGGAAGTTTTTGGGGGAAAATTGAAAGCCGTCCCTATGAATAATTTGCAATAAAATGAAGAACCCAAGATATATTCCTCCATCCATTTTCTGTAAGATTTACCTGTATATATACAACTTCCACTTACAAGTCTAATAGACTTCGACCTATTTCAGGGGATTGCGTTCAGAAGACAAACTAGTTTTTGTTACAGGGGAATAGTGGTCAAAGTTGAAGAAAATATCAATAAGTGAGTCCATTTTATAATCAATTTTCCACAGAGCCCTGCACCGGCTCTCAAGTCATCCTACTCACAAAAGTCCACAATCTGTTTATCTGTGGAAGAGTCACATTTCACCTGGCGATTTTTTCGGCAAGTTTATTTTATTTTATTTTTTTTTTTAATTCACAAATCACTTACAAAGTAAGACATAAGTCTCTTAAATTATTGTAAGCCTTAAATTGTAAAAAGTAGTAGGTATCGAAATTAACTAGAAAGTTGCGTACCATATTAACCCGTTTTATTCAGATCAAAAACATGTCTGTTTGAAGAGCCAAGACAAAGAATTAATATTTATATTTTGTCCAAATTCATTAAACCCGCAAAAAGTTGGTACAACCAAAACTTTTGGCTCACCCATTTAAGCTTTCAGCCGAAAGTGCCTTTCACCAGACAGAATTTGGCCACTAACACTGGCCTTCCGCTTCACTTATAAAATCAAGCGCCTTCCTGTCTTCCGCTCTGGTGATCTGCTACTATAGCTATGGCACACATGACACCACTCACCCCGTAATCAAATAAGGACCAACACGACACGCTTAAGGATTGGTTAATCGACAAAACACTTGCCACCGAAATGCTACAATAACAAGTGCAGTGTGCGCACAAAAAAAGTCATTACCCTCACTAATTTAAATCAATTTAAACCAAATCCGATTAAAAATGCAATCATCTGAAATCGAATACAAAATGTCCTTCGCAGAGAAAGGGCATTTAAAATCTCCTCTATATCCCGAACGAAGAACCTTTTAACGAATTTTCCACATGAGAAGAACTGTCACCATCTCATATTATGCATCATTCACACTGGTTATCGTTTTTAAGGGTTGTACGCGAAAATTAATTTCCGAGCTCTCCACCGTACACATTTTCAAATCCTCGCATATGGCCTTTAAAATGCGACGAACAATAAATATTTTACTAAAAAAATGAAAATATCATTTGACTTGTGCCGAGAGACATATGTGACATTTAAGTGCGGTAACTCGATAGATACGAGCACGAGTATATAGATCAATAGGGAAAGTTGGGAATCCTCCCTTCAGGAGGGTGGTGGTTGTTGAGGTTTTCAATTTTCGGCTAAGTGGTGTCAAATGACAGCAGTTAGTGAAAACATTGACTGTTTCATAATGGCATTTCGTTTTTTGTCATCCGCAAACTGGAACTATGCCTGTCAGGAGTTCACCTTTAATTACATATAAGTATGTGGTGGTCCGTTGGGGGAGGAAAATTGTCAAACCTCATCACTGAATGAAATTGGAGATGTCCCTCCCTAGAAGCTAATATCGAATATCCAACTTTAATTCGAACATAATTTCAGCTAAGGATATGACAACGGATCGGCGGCAACAAGGACTGTAGCCACGTTTTATGGATCCGTGGCTACAAGGACTGTTTATTAACATATGAATGTAGCTGATGATAAATCATATTGTCAGCTGTGCAAGGAATGCTTTGATTAATGGCTGCAAACGGATAAATGAAAATTTTCGACGAAATCAATTCTCTTCCATTAGTCTTGTTCGTTCTTCTACGGTTTTGATTATTTCGGATGACAAAAAGCTTATACAACATGACTCTGACTCTGATATGGCGGTGTGGTGAGCAAAAGAAAAAAAATGCGAAGCCGAATAAGAAATGTTGTCATCGCACATGTCCTGTACTTGTTGATTTATTGTTCTTCCTGTCTAGTGTCTGGGGGAAATTCATTTTTATCCGTGGCGTCTTGGGTTATATGAGCAGCAAATTCCCTCATATGTTTAGTCATGTAAACAAGCACAGCAACGAGTTGACGAAACGAAAATTGCGTCCGGTATGGCGCTTAAATTTCCGCTTTATTTTCGTTGCGAACAATTATTTTGATAAATTTATCAAATGTGGAAAGTATTGCCAAAGTGCAACCATTTGGTAAATCAATTTGTTGAATTTTGTTAAGTACCTATCTGCTTAAGTGTACTTGGTTTATACCTTTTCACACCGAGCCCAAAACCGAAAAACACTCGAAGACTTCTTCGAAAACAGAAGTTTTTCCATACATATTTCGGTTTTCAAAACGAGTCGTTTAAAGTCGTTTTCCACTAAAACCTAAAACACCTCGAAAACGACTTCCAATCGTTGGGTTATTGAAACAAGCACACCTTTTGCAATATTCAGCAAATTCAGCAGAATAGCTGAATTGAAACGTCAAACGAAAACTAGTTGGTGGTCGCTTTTCGACTCGGTGTACCTGTGTGACTCAGTTGATGCGGTCGTTAAAAATACTGCAGACTTGAAAAAATACGACCCTACAGTAACACCAAGGTAACACCAAGTATATGTCGCTTGCCAAATATTATTAACGAAACCACATTAGTTTTAAATAATGGGCTTTGGCTGATATCAAAAAATGAGCTTTTAAAAAACAGACTTGTGAAGTAAATGAACAGCAGTTGAATTTTGTGTCAAAAATCAAAAACCATTTTTAAGACTTTGCGCAAGGTTGTCCAAAGGAAGAGAGCTCCGTTGTCAATAGATGACGTTATTGTCGAAAAATTAACTTGTTTCAAAGTAGTCAAGTCTTTACGTCCACTTAATCTGCATGGCCCACCTTCTGCATGGCGGAAAATATTTTCTAGGTTGTCCAAAAAACACAGAAGGCGGCTTTAAATTTCACATCCAGATCCACCACGAAAATTAATGAGTAATTCTATGTAGAGTTCAAAATACGTCACGTCTTTATTATTCGCTTGTTCACAGTCGAGTCAGTTTATTCTAGCAATATGTCAAACATATTATTCGTATTCGACATATTGATCATACCCATTTTTATAATAATACAGTACAGATTTTGTCGATACTACAAATAGGAACGATTTTTTGTCGAAAACGGTTCAGAAGGTTTCAACATTTTGGGACTTTATATTCTCCGAATTTTGCGGGTCTTCGGAACATGATTTTTTTGGGATTTGGGTTGCTGTCTTTTGGACGACGTCCCGCTCTTAACATTGTCTTTGTGGCCGAAAACAAAATACTGTAGACCTTAAAGATAACATCGATGAACTGTTTTGTGGATAAAATGTCTGAAGTTCGTAGATTGCCCATGTTGCTTCACAGATGTCCTTGCGGAGAAGACATGCAAACCCAATGTGGTCTGAATATGACA